>HG996493.1:5000000-10000000 GCA_905340225.1 Abrostola tripartita | reverse complement strand
CCATCAATATCCATTTTATTAGGTTAGAGAAATTCTACATAAATCACAAATCACTTGAAAGGTGTTTCACCACTTCACAAAATATTGACATGCCCTTTGTTTACGTACGTCAGCTGACTTGACTAATGCACTGTAAAATGATAGAATTTATATTACCAAACAGTAAAATACACAAAAACACGTTATATATTCGAACAATTCACGATATACAATAAGTTATTGCTTTAATTTAACATTGGGATTACGTCGCATTATTTAGTGAATATGGGACAAAATAGAATGATCTAGAGTTGTACCACATACAGCAAACTAAAGTTATATTTACTAAAGTTGAATTAACTTAAGCATCGATCACTAAATCTACTATAGACCATTGTCGCGTAACTTGATTGTTATCATTAAATAACAATAAGTTCATGGATACAAATGAGACGGCATTATAGATTACATTCGTCTGTGATGAATAATAAGTACTCCCGCATTGAATGTATGATACAAAATTTCAATTCAATTATCGCCTATGCAAAATGCAGTCACAACTTAATTTAGTCGATGTCAATATTTGCTTGAGTCTACCATGCCTAAGTCCTTCCCCTTGCAATAAAAATAACGAAAAAAAGTAGCGATGGGCGATTCCGAGATGTTTTAACAATCGAAAGAATCGAAGTCGTTAAAATAAACCATCGAGTCAACCATCGATTCCCCATTCTATAAAACAATCGAGATGTTACGAGAAACATCTCGATTGTTTTATAGAATGGGAATGGGAATAGAATGGGAAATAGCGGTCGATTCCATTGACTCGAAACAATCGAGATTGTTTCGAGTCAATGGAATCGACCGCTAGTTTTCGATTGTTCGAATCAGTCACTCTCACATGCTCTCACTCACCGAGTCTCGCTCGGTCACCGAGGTCAGTCGATTGCATGCATCGAGCCGAGGTGCATGTTAGCTACATACATTTAATAAAACAACAGATTCAATAAGAACCCTCAATGTGTTTTATTTATTTTTACGTTTCCTTCTATCTAATTATTATTCGTACGTAAGTTAACTACTTGCATTTTATTCCCGTCGCGGTATTGATTCGCAATCACAATGCAAGTCAAGAACTCGCGAAACTCTAACTAAACCATCGAGGAACAACTCTCGAATGAACGCGCTATGCGCCAGTCGCAATAACAGACCGAGTCGGACTCGTGTCCAAGTCGAAACAATCGAGAACCATCGAGATGTTCGAACAATCGAAACAATCGAATAAAACCTCTCGCCATCGCGTATCGCTAAAAAAAAGTAAGTTGCCAATATGTCAAAAATGATATGCTAATGTCATAGACTACTATATTATACATAGATACTAGGCTAATGTTATCCTCTGGAGCATGGGTAAAATTAATAATTTAGGGGAAGGCTATGCGTTTTTTAGACCTAAACCTTAAAAAAAACTCAGGAAGATAATAAAGTGTATTTTTTCTTGTGTAGTTTTTTTACATTTATCTAGCTAACAAACAAACAACCAGCATGGAGGAACAGCATCGGAAAAAAGTGTATTATTGCACTTATGAAGGGTGCGCTTCTTATTTCGACAGACCGTATAGGCTTGCACAACATTTTCTAGCTCACAATAACATTGTAAGTACCTAACGCATCTTGCGTATGACATTAAATTAAAAAACTAAACTACAAAAATCTTTACTATTTTCAGAGACCATATCCTTGCAATCAACCAAATTGCTATAAAGCTTATACAAGTAAAAGTCATTTGGATCGGCACATCATTTCTGTGCATATGCCCCATGAAAACGATGTTGTGTATAGGTAAAACACTTTGAAAAAATTGAAGTAAACAGTAATACATTTTGAGAAATATATTTATAAAATACTATTTTGTGTATATTATGTTAAACGTTCTGTATTTTTCAGTTGCCCACAATGTCTGAAATCATTTTCAAATCGTCAGAATCTCAAGAGGCACTTGAACACTGTACATATACTTTCATTCCCCTGTAATATATGTAATATGCAATTTAAGAAGAAGAACCAACTGAGTACCCACATGTATCAACATACTGGTCTAAAAGCATTCAAGTATGCATATATTTCAATTCTTCATAGCTATTATTAAGTTTAGGATTGGTAACTTGTACTTTACAATTAGTGGATATTACCATTCTACTTTCCTATTATTTGTACATCTTAATCTGAGTAATGTATTTATTACATTTTGGACATAATCCTATATTGTTTATAACATTTCACATAAATACTTTACTTGTATTGTAGTTTACAAGAGACATTTTCTTTTTTACCTCTTGATAGAAACCACTCCAACTATTTCTCCAAAAAGTTTCATGAAGTTTCTTAAAGGTCTTCCTCTTGTGAATGCCCAAAGTACAAGAGAGACAAACTCTTAAATAAAAGAAGATGTATATTATAATCATTGCAAAAAATTCAGTGGTAGTAACCATTTGTTTCTTTTCAGGTGTGATCTCTGCTCAGATATGTTTGTCAGTCTTTATCTAAAGAAGAGACACATGAGATATCACAAAACATATAAATGTGATGAATGTAATGTTGTGTTCAACCACTGGTCTAAATATCAAAAGCATAAAAAAACTGATCATGATAAAAATGGTAGGTATAGGGTTAGTAATTTTCAGTTTACAGTAAATTTCGATAGTTTTGGTAAATAAAATCTGTCAAGTGAAGTGAACATTAATAACAGCTCTACAATAAACTGTTATAGAAGTATATCAAAATGAAAGCTCAAAACTTAGCCATAGCCTATAGTTAAATAGACTTAAATCTTAGAGAAGTGTCACTTTGATTTAATTTGTTTTAGTGTTACCTCAACATAGTAAAACTTGGCAATCTCTTATTGACAGCAAAGTCACTGTTGTCCAGCCAAAGTTAAACTTTTGGGCAAGTGGAGCTGAGCTTCGGTTGTTGCAGTCACCTTCGGCGTCGTGTCCGGCCGAAGGTGACTATATTTATAGAGTAACTTCTTTAATTTTCTTGCTTTATGATAAACAATAAATTAAGTTAATTTTCTTTAAACTATTTTAAATATCTATTGCCTGAAGGTGACCAACACTGAAGCTTCAGTTTGACACTTAAATTTAAAGTTATACTGGATTATGAACTCTTATTTGTTACAGAATACATATGCAATGAATGCCAAAGAACATTCAAGCAAAGAAATCATATAGTAAAACACCTTAAAACACATGGGGGAAAGAAAGATAATAGAACCTTTCCTTGTCCATATGAAAATTGTCAAAGGTATAACCATAAATTATGTTTGCAATATTCTAAATTTTGTATGATTTTAAATTAATTAATAAAAACCTAAACATTTAAAAGCTACAAAATTAAATCTCATTACAGGTTTTATTCAAGAAAAAGTAATTTAAAACAACATGTTTTAGTAAAGCATATGAAGATGTACCATGAATGTACAGTTTGCAATGCACAGCTATCAACAAAGGTAAACATTTACAATAATAATAAAACCTTACTATCAGGCAACTATGGTCTATAGATACTCGCATATACCTTACAAACTAACTTAAATATTTATAATTTAAGTTAGTTTGTAAGGTAAGGTGTAAGGTTTGATGTTTTAAATAAAAATACTTAATACCTACTATGTTAGTAAACACTTCCTAGCACAAATTATTAGGTAACAAATTATATTTTTTTCAGTATAATAAAAATACCTTTATGTATATTAATATTAGATTTTGAAATGCTCAATTTTACATTGCAGGCCAAATTAAATTACCATGTTCAATTACATTACAAAGATGGAGTGATGTCACCAAAAATTAATACAGTTCGGAAACCAAGAAAAGATGAAGGCACTTTCAAAACTTGTACTGCACTGAAATTATCTGGCTTGACAGAACCACCAGAAGAAGAAAAGTCTACTTCAAATTCTCCTATCAATTTATCAGTTAAAACTGAGTATATAGAAGTTGAAGTTGATATCCATATCTAATATTTATGTTAAAACTAATTTGAAATTTGTGATATTTAATTAGCTAGCAGTACTAGTGCTGCACTGAAAGAAATGTGTATTTTTTACAGAATTTCTTTCTCCTTGTGGGTGCACCCAGTGTTCATGTTATATCAACTTCACAATATTGTGAATCTTTACAAAGTAACTTCATATAAAATAGATCAGTTGTGAGATTTAGCCAGCTAGACTTAGAAAAAGTAACTGCCGAAAATGTTAGTTTTAGTATTAAGATGTACAAAACACCTTTCCTGTAATTATATAAGATATCGTAGGAGAAATAAATATAATTTATTCCTTAGCATATAAGTGCATTGTTAAATTTCTGACATTGTTTTATAAGTGTAAATGTTATTAAGATAATTCCGTTAATTTAAGTAAATACCAGAGCTATTAAAAAGTTACAAATTCATTACACTTTTATGGCTTTACTAATAAAAGTTGTAAGTTACACCTATTCCATCGTCAGTGAGAACACAGCTAAGATGTGACTTAAAAACTTTTCTCAGTAAGGGTGTTAGTGTAATGCCATGTAAAGTTGGGTTACATGAATTAGTACATATTATACAGTTGTGAGCATAAATGTAAAAAAAAAGATCCCGACGAATTGAGAACCTCCTTCTTCTCTTGAAGTCTGTTAATAACATAGAGAGAGTTGCAA
This sequence comes from Abrostola tripartita, assembly GCA_905340225.1. Lineage (NCBI taxonomy): Eukaryota > Metazoa > Arthropoda > Insecta > Lepidoptera > Noctuidae > Abrostola > Abrostola tripartita. The sequence goes on along the minus strand of HG996493.1, from coordinate 9,995,321 downwards.
TACAAAAGTTAGCCATTTTTTTCCGCTGGCCATTGTTTAGTTATCATGATCATAAAAAATATTATATATAACTAGAAGGCATTGTAAAATATTTTTACTTTATTTCAGACTAAAAATTATTACCAAAATATGTATTTCATGCTGGCATGACGAATTTGTAGTTTAGATTTTAGGCCAATAAATCTTGCACACATGATTTATGTAGTGTGACAAGACAAAAATAAAAACACTGCTACTTATTAAAATGTTTTTGCTTCTTGTTTCAGTTTTAGGTGAGATATGCCTTAGAATAAATTGAAACAAATATTCCAGATATTTTCTCATTTATAATAATTATAATGTGGATATTATCAGCGTCCATTAATAAAAGAAGTCATTTACTGAAATCACTAAAATACTTCTCCAATTTAATTAGGTACTTAACTTTAACTTTACTTTTTTTTTTTTATAGAACCGTCGCCCCACACTAGGAATTTCTCCTGTATCGTGGGTGCGTTTCACAAACATGAAATATCACATACACAAACACCCAGACTCGGGACAAATATCTGCGGATCGCACAAATTTTTGTCCCGTGTGGGAATCGAACCCGCAACCCTTTGCGTAGCAGTCCAATCGCTTAGCCACAGCGCCAATCGGGTCGTCGAATTTATTTTCTCCTTTATTTGATTCCTGTTTGGTTTAAAAAAAAGTGATAAGATAAATAGTACATATCGATACCTTTGGGTAGAAAGGTCGTATAAACCATTTTGGCCAAATTGAGTTATATATACCATTTTTATCAGAATTTTTTTCTCTATCGATCTGTATATACGAAATGCAGAAATTCACACAAAAATGGTTAATACGACCCAGAAATTTTCGGTCATAGCCTCTTACAAAAGGTAAATTTTCAATGTAAAAGCCGAATGGTTTTTTTTTTTTTGGTTTTGTTATGATGTAATGACCATAATTTACATTAACTCAGGGCGTAAAAATAGTCGTTAATTGTAAATGGTTTATACGCCCTAACGTGTTAAATGCATTATCTAAACAAAAAACTAAATATATGGGTTTTTACGACAGCAAATGTGACCATAAGCTTAGCAAAAATGGATATACGACCTATACAGTTTTTTAAAGTACATTTTCATGGGGTGTATTAACCAAGAATTGATTTTTACTTAGACGTAAATCCAAGCTAACTTTAAAACTAAAGCAGATAGATAGGTTTTGATGATTTAATCTTTTTCATTTGCAAATTGTAAGAACCTTTCTCATAGATCATTTTTTTATAACTTCAAAAACAAAAAAGTTATGAATTATTATGTAAAAAAAAAATAGTTTTTCTGCTCTCCTGAAAAGTCGGGTTTTGGTTTATACGACCTTTCTACCCAAAGGTATCGATATGATATGAGCTATGCCTGTAGCGAACATTCTGAGGAATGGATGAAACAAATCATTACTACAGAATGCCCCTTGACTGTCACGACGCCACGAGAAGGCTTGTCAAAATATACCCCTGACTGTCACGACGCCTTCTCGTGGCGTCGTTCCCCGTGCGGCACATAAATAGTTATATTGCATCGAAAACTATACCTATCCTGCTCAAACTTGCACAAAGTGTAGGGGATAAAATAAGAAATGCTTTAAATTATCATTTTTTGTCTGTGGAATTTGCAGTTGTCAACCATCACAGCAATAAAAAGTTGACCGCCATTGTTGTTTTTTTGCGTGCACCGTGTTTTTATAAAATTAAGTTTTTTTGTGTTTAATGTGTCGTTCTGTTGATAAAACTAGGAGAAAATCATGAATATTTAAGTAATAAACAGTTTATAATCAATAGATTGTGTACTTGATAAATATTTTCGACACAAATCGTAATTTCATAAAACAAGCGTTTGTTTACATTAGAAAAGTGTTTGTTATGATTAGACGATACCACTAAACTAAACATTTCTCATGGCCGAAACCTTATCTGCGATGTACACGTGGACCGAGCTACATTGTAAGTTATTATTCAAACCACTTGGGCATCGAGCGTTCTCAGAATTCAAGTGTAAACACGACCCTTTTTTTGCTGAGCGCGCGGCTTGGCTAAATGACGTAATGTTATTGTAGATGAAATAAAATGTATGGGGAGGTGTGTTCTTTTTATTTATTATTGGGTATTAATGTGTCTTTATGTAATTAAAATAAAAACTTATTGCAATAATGGTTTATTTTTCTAATTATAACGAACTTTACCTAAGAAACTGGGAAAAAATCCCTTACACTGATTACACAGTAGAATTACAAATATATTACAAGATAAAACTGGACTAATCTATATATAATCTGTTAGCTAATTTCATAAGGATTCCAAGTATCACGAGGGATTAAATATCTAATTATGGACAATAAGACAATCTGCCAAATTAATTTATCGTAAAGGAAGCCAACTAGTATGATAAATATTGACTAAACCAATAATTAAAAAACGCTCCGCTGCGACTTCGTAGAAGCGAAACCTCTTCCTTGCTTGCCTAGAATTGTTAGATTATTTTGTTTATAAACCGAGTTCAAAAAAGGAGGAGTATATTCTTTTTTAGAATCATTCTCTTGGTCTATGCTTCGTTCCGTAGCTTATGATAGCAAACCACAATGTCCAGTTAAACTTAATTTCACGTGGATTAAGAATATTTAATTTTAATTATCACTTGCATCTCGCTGATCTCTTAAAAAATATTTTGAAACATAGTATATGGCAACCCTTTAAAAAAAACTTATATGCCACTGTCAACGTCATTTTTCACAGTGACATCACTACATTTCACAGAGATTTAGTTTTAATTAAAATTCGTTTTATTAAATCCGTTAAATAAGAAGTGAATTATTATACATGCACAGAAATCAGTATTTATTACCAATGATGGTCACTGTTATCAAAAACCCAAAATGATTGACCCTAAAAGTACCTAAATAAAACACAATATACAAATAAAAACAATACGAAAAACAATAAAATATCACTTTATGCCTGTTTAATGTATCAGCATTTTATACAGTTATCAATTTCTGTGCTAGTTACAAGTTCAGTTAGTTAGGGAGAAAGTGTTGTTAAAAAGTTTTCACTATGGCATTTACTATAAATGTCTTTACATTGAACTGTTGGTAAGTTTGTAACTAAATAATTATATTGATCCAAACTTGAGATAAAAAATTGTTTGATTTTTTAAAGTATAAAACTAGACCTTTCTTACCTATGATTGCTTTGTAATAATAGAAAATTAAGTAAAAATCTAATGTTCATAAAAATAGTACTGTGTTTACTTGAGTCTATGTAAATTATTGTGTATTTAAATGTAAAGTTTTAAGACATTTATTTTGTACTCTCTTTTACCCTAATTTTACCAGTTATGTTATAGGTCCCAATGTAATAGGGGATGAGCCTATTGCCATCAACTGGGCACAAATGTAGACTTAATGCTATACAATAATTATGTACTTACTTCTGATAGACAGTATTTTGTTTTAAACCATAAAGGTTTTGCTGATGATTTTTATATATTATATGCTATCTAGTAGAGCAATCAATCATAATATATTTTCTTTTCAGGGGTATACCAGTGGTGTCAAAAAATCGAAAAGAAAGGTTTGAAGCAATAGCCAAATACCTGCAAGGAAGTTCACACACAATAGTATGTTTACAAGAAGTATGGAGTGAATCGGATTATTTATATTTAAAGGATAATGTGAAAAACAACTTACCATATTCACACTACTTTTACAGGTAAACCTCAATACCATTACTGATTTATTCTTCCTAAATATATACAGAGGCATTCATGTAGCAGTCTATACAATATACATCCACATTATAATGTTCCAGTTATGTAACTATAGCTATGTATAATGTTCCATACAAGGCTTGTCACCTCCACCTCCACCTCCAGTGACTTACTTTTCTAGGAATAGAATAGAATTATAACCTTAATCTCTGCTAGAAACTGCAATTTAAATTACATGATAAATGGAAGAAACAAACTATTGTCACATTTGAACAGTGTTTTTAATTCTCTTAGTAATAGAGAGGTCTCGTAGAGGGGCGTTATAAGTTTGCCCGCTATGTTTGTCTTTCTGTGGCACTGTAGCTCATAAACAGGTGAACCGATTTGGATGCAGTTTTTTTATTTGAAAGCAAGTTTTCTAAAGGTGGTTCTTATACATGTCGTTTCAACATTATATAGATGGTTCTTAGCTATAGTTTAAGTTGTGTGGGGGGTTACTTAACATTTTTAATTTTGTATTATACCTTGTATTTCCTTTTACATTACAGTGGTGTATATGGGTCAGGTCTGTGTGTCTTCTCTAAATGGAAGATACAAGATGTTTTTTTCCACCAATGGACCTTAAATGGTTATATACATAAAATACATCATGGAGACTGGTTTGGGGGTAAAGGTGTAGGTCTTTGCCGCATTAACTATGGTAACAGACATATTAATGTGTATTGCACACATGTAAGTAGAATGTATTTAACATATCTTTATTTATAAGACTTTTGGCGCCATTTTAGCATGTTGCCAATGCTAAGCTTGAATCTAAATTGAAAAAGGAAATTTAAAAAATGATGGACAGAGTTGGTAATCATAGATTCCAACAAATAATACCTGACGTCACCCTTAAGACGTAAATACTAAAAGGAAACTTGAAATTCGATGGATGCGAGCAGCGACACTGGTTCAGTTGGTTAGACCAGCGCCACGGTTCGGCGAAGGTCGCGGGTTCAAGTCCCGCTCGTGTCCATCATTTTTCAAATTTCCTTTATCAATTTGGATATCTTTAGTTTCCAAAACCTTTAAAAACAATTCACTTCTATTTTGACTATTGCTTTAGCTTAATCACTAGATAAAAAAGAAAGAAAACGCCTAGAAGTAGATATTTTTATAGGCAATGTTGTAAAGTTACCATGTCAATTAACTTTATCTGTTATCACTCTGTTTATCACTTACTGTGACATTCACTTTATCTTTAAAAGATCTGCAATGGAATTTCAGTTTATCTGTATAATGAAACAAGAACAGAAAGATATCTTACATTATAGGTTATTGCAAAATATATTCCTGTATATCAGGATAATAAATATAAATGAATAAAATTTATATTTATTATCACAGAACCTAAAGTGAAATATGGAATGTTTAAATCAATTCATGTGTTTGTAAATTGTATCTAACACAGCTTAGGATTGCAGGTTCGATTCCTGCACATGACTAATATTTGTGTGATCTCCAGTTTGATCGGGGTCTAGGTGTTACTGTTGAACAACACATGCTTTAAAAGTATTTACTTTTCAGAAACTTACTAAATCAGAAATCTTATAACCATATTAGGTACTGTACTATACAATATCGTTTTTATGCTTTGTTTTTAGCTTCATGCAGAATATCACGAAGATGATATCTATTTGGCACACAGAGTGTTGCAATCTTACACTCTAGCTGAATTTGTCAATCTGACTACATCACCAGCAGACATTTCTATATTGGCCGGAGATTTAAATACGGCGCCTGGAGACTTGTCATTCAAGTAACTATAGTCTTAAATTCTGTTCTTAGGTTTGGTTTTAAACAGATATGAAAAAAATTACAATGAGTATTTAGTACCCAAATAATAAGTTACATTGTGATTTGCACTAAAGTAAACAATCTTTTAATATTTAATTGTAATAAAATAATTTAATAAACAATCATTTTTGCTCAACAGTTGGTAGAAAAGTATTTTTAACTAAAGCTGTTGTTTGTTTATTAAATCATATAAAATTATTTTATTACAACTTTAACTATCTTTTGAGAGTTTAAATTTATTTCAAATAATGTTTTCACATTTTCAGGATAATCACTCAGCTTCCGCAACTAATCGACCCTTATGATGCTAAGCACACAAAATTTGATTTGGAGAATTTGAAACTCTTAGGGACTTGTGACCGTCCTAATAATAGCTACGCGGACCCTAAACAAGTTAAAATTTGTCCTGAAGGAAAAAGGATAGATCACATTCTATATAAACATAACCCTGCTTGGGATGTAAGTGTCTAAAAAGTTATACTTTAATAAGGTGTGTAATAATATGTACCATAATCTTATTGTTTGTTGTAGGTTGAAATTAAGAATATTGGAAACCCACTACCTGACAGGATTCCTGGCAAAGAATTTTCATACTCTGACCACAATGCAGTAATGTTAGAGTTGCATGTAACACCAATATGTAATAAGATTCAGAAAAAAAATGACAGTATGAAGGATGCATTTGATGAGACAGCTACACAAGCTATGAAAGTTTGTAAAGAGGCAATGGTGGACATTTCAAAATCCAAGACTCTGTTTCTAACTATTGGTGGACTGATACTAATGTTCCTGATTGGCTCGGTTGGTTTCTGGCCAAACAGTATATTTTATGACATTATAAAACTATTACTTACGGGCCTTTGCTTCTATTATCTTATAATGGGAACCGTGTGGAATAAAATCGAAGTGAATAGCCTAAAGGCTGGACTAAGCGCTTTAGAAAATTTCTGCAGAACAAGGATTCAATCAAAGGAATGCCCAAAATAATATGTAGATATTTTAAATAATCATGTTAAATAAAATGAAGACATCATTTGCATATTTATGAATAAATTCTGTATAGAATATCATATAATTTACAAAGCTTGTTGTTTTTGTCATGCAATCACTGTTGTGCTTACGAATTTACAATGAAAATCGCCTAAGAGGCTATAATTGATTAGATAGTAAGTGGAGTGCCTACTTAATATTTGATACATTAGTACATAATTTACAGTTAATAAGAAACAAGTTATGCATTTGTAATGTCTCGCTTATTATAGCAAACAAATAACCACATTCCACAATCTTAAGTTCCTGAATGTTCTTATCATATTAATGTATGACAAAGATTAATAAAATATATACACTCAGATTAATAAAATGGAACCTAATGTCTCCGAAATATTTTCTGCAAAGAAGTTATTATGCTAGCAAGGTTCGTTATCCGTCGAGTACAGTCGCCTATAATTATTAGACGAGCGAGAAGAGAGGTTGAAATTAAATATTTTGTAGTACAATTACCACCCTAATAAATACATTTAAGTACATCCAATATCTGTAAAATGGAAAGAAAGTACGCAATATATAATAAAAATTGCACTGGTATTATTTATAATTTTTTGATGTCAATAATATATTACTAGAACTACCTGTTCAGTTAACTATTTATGAGCAAATGTTTGAAGATTTATAATAAATTGAATTGACTAACACGATGCTTAGCTCACAGACATTTATTTATAAGCAATAAGCGCATTTTTAAGATCCTGAACGCACAGTCACACTCATTGAACTTCGTCCAATTATAACAGTATTATTTTATTGTGAATAAAAATAAAGGGTGCTTAAGTACCTACATATATTCAGTAATTGGCAGATCAAGAAACAAATTGGAACATGTTTATTATAGTAGTAGTAAGAATATAACATGTATGTCACATAAAATTATATTTTTGTTATTATATTATGGTACTTATAAAGTTATAATAAAAAAATCTTTATTTCAAATGCTCGTTTTCTTCTGTTTTTATTATAATATATTCAATGACCTTTAACTTTTGGTGATATGTATTGACCTAATCAATTTAGTGATTCATATTGACCTTGAGTTCTTAAGACGAGTAAAGGTTACCTATTATATCTGATTGCATCGTCTTGTTAATAATTTTGCATATATCTGGAAATATCTGCTATATTTTAGTATTGGAGTAAGTAGTGTTTTCTTTTACTAAATAGAAGAATCTGCCTACCTGTTAACGATATTGCTGTGAGTGTGTGTGCTTAGTTCTAAATTGTCTAATCTCAGCGTAAGCGCATGTCATTTGCTAATGATATTATGAATTACTGTCTTCTTACAAAACTATTACGGGAAGTTAGAAATTATATGTAAAGTAAAATATTTATTTGCATAGATGAAAGGAAATTGATAAGCACATCATACTAAACAAATATTTTATTTCTAAAACTTAAATATAATTACACATGTAGTCAGATTATTATAAATAAATATCACAATTTATACTAATATTATTATTAACAGTTAGTACTAATAGGTACATATATTATAATTGAATTGCAGATCATAAAACAACAAAAAAAAACAATTTAGGATTCATACTTTGGTTTCAAACAAAAATTGTTCTTCACAAAGGAATGTACAACTTAATAATAAGACTTACATCTAAAGAATTCCGGTAAAATAAAACTGTCGTAGAAATTTCTTCTCACCTGAATTTTTGTGATGCGTCCGGCATACGATATTATAAAGCAAGTAGCACCAAGCCACTTATGTTCGATTTTAATTGCATAATGACTATCACTTGTTATCACATAATATATTATTATATATTTATACTTTCGGGTCGTCTTTAGTTTGATCTCCGGAGAGGTCAAGCAAAGGTTCTATTTCGGAGTTAGTGGATATTGTCGCTGCAGTATTGTCGAGAGATCCGTAGACAGATGGCCGCACTTCTACAGACGGCGGCTCCAGGTCTACAGTAAGGTTAGGGGCCGAACTAGACGGGATCGGTTGCTCGCTCATCAGCCTAGAACTTTCATCATAGCCGCGCGCCATGTGATACATCGATTTACCTCTAAGCCTTCGACTAAATGAGCTTCCTGTTGAGATTTTACTTCATTTTAGAACAAAATATTTCAGATTACATTACTAAAATAGAAGTATATTTATGGGGCATTAGGGTGAGTGCCACATCTCATTTTAAACTGGGTGAGCAACTGTGGCTGGTAAGTGAGAAAGGTGTAGTTTATTAAATGTGTTATAGATTAAATCTAAAAAAGTATCTAATCTGACAATAAAAATGTTCATTCAAACTTACCAACAACACCAAGATGCTCAGATATATCTCTCTTGACATCAGAAACATCCCACATAGCTAGGAATGAGCCGAGACAAGACGGCGACGGATTTTGTGGCGACACGTACGGTTTGTACGAGAAGCTGTAGTGGTGAGCAATCGCTGCTAAGAACATTTCAATGCAAATCAAAAAGTCCTGAAAAATATTTAATTTCATTTATTTATTTGGGTGAATCAGACAACAATAATGGTTGTTCAAATTCCATAAGCGTGAAAACAGCAGACATTGTACAGTAAATTTTAAACATAAGCAACAGGGAGTAACAAATTAAATGGATAAGTATGACACTAGTACGTTTCCATAAGTTAGAGGTTATTTTAGTTATATATCAAATATAAAGTCACCTGCAACTTGGAAGACATGACTTTTATCTTGTCAGAATCAGATATATCAAATATAGTTGATATAACTCCACAATATACTAATATATTGATAATTACACCTTGGCTGAAAATCAGAAAAAAAGGTGATTTATATGTAATTACATAAATATAAATAAGATTTAAACAGAAGTTGACTAATTTATTTATCAGTTTTTAAACATGTTAGTGGTGGGTGGGTCATGGGTCACCGACATAGCTCAAAGCATATGCAAGTTGAAGTGGCAATGGGCAGGCCATATCGCTCGAAGAACTGATAACCGCTGGGGAAGAAAGGTTCTCGAGTGGCGACCACGAACCGGAAGACGCAGCGTTGGCAGGCCTCCCACCAGGTGGACCGACGATATCGTCAGAGTTGCGGGCAACCGGTGGATGCAAACGGCAAGTTGTCGTTCATTATGGCGTTCTAAGGGGGAGGCCTTTGTCCAGCAGTGGACGTCTTCCGGCTGATGATGATGATGATGAAACATGTTAGTACTAGTATAAATATGGTGTCACGATTTTGAGCACAGTTATGGCAACCACTCATAAACAATGTTTGTCAGTAGCATTTTAGCTAAAATTGCAATCACTAGTCTGTTTAACCACCATTACTAACATAGTGCTTATAATATTACTATTCTACTACTCTCAGTACATGAGCCCAATAACCATGAGTGGTTATTTACAGTCTGATAAGATAAGAAACTTACAAGAATGAGAAGAAGACCACAGCTTTTATACATAAGAATTTACCAATAGGCTTCATTGGTTTCAATTCAGTTCTATTTGCCCTATAGAACAATACCAGGCAATACATGGCAACAAATTGTGATAGATTGTTGATGGCTATTATGTATGGGAAGGCAACTTTAGGACTGAAGTCACTTTCTCCATACACCCCGGACAGTTCACATATCATTGATATTATAGTTGTGATAGGCCTCACAACTGTATATTGCAGAATTCCATGCTTGCAGTTATGTACAAACTCACTGAAACAAAAAAGTTTTGTAAAAAATAGAACTACATATATAAGGTAATAATTTAAAAAGACAAAGAGTATCACTAAATTTTTTAATTAAACAAAAATAAAAAGGTTCATTGCAAAGTGGTATGAAATGATGACAACAGACAGTAGGTACAAACATAAGTTATTAATGTATGTAACTGTTAGTTTATATAGCATTTTATCCTATATGGATAAATATTTAAAAATTGTAGCAATATAATATTATTCTAAAACAAGCATTTTATAGAGATATAGCATTCACTGATATGTTATCATAAATTTTGTACTATAGCTTTATATCACTCTAAGTATTATAATGAGTATGTTAGATATAAACTCAATGATTCACTTCACTTGGACTTTTTAAAATAAGAACTATACCAAACCAACTATACACTTACCTTCCCATTTCCCATGGAGTCAAACAACATAAGGGGAATATGTGATAAACCTGAGGCTTTGTCTCCAACAGTGCTTCTAAATCATGATCCTCATTAAGATAGTTCAACAAGTACTTCATAAAATTGTATATAACATATGCTTCATAACATTCTCTTAAAGAATCAACATAAATTGATTGCTCTGGGAACTCCAAGCCTATCCAGGCATTTAAAGCATATATTGGTACCATCCACAATATTCTGAAAATTTAATAACTCATGAATCTTTTTAACTTAATCAAAAATTTCAATACAAGTTTTTACTAATAATCATATTTTAGCAATTCCTGTATTTTAATTTAAGTATCTTGACAGAATCTCACAAGATTATTAGGTATGATAAATTATATAGATAAGTCCATTCACATCAAACCTTATTATATGTTTCTGCAATATGGGCTTAGTATAATGTACAACATGTTGTGTTATTTGCCATATGGAGATAGGTACGGCGAGCAGTACAAATCCTCCTCCAACCAAAGACCCTTGATCAGACTTTTTAAAACCATTGTTTATAGAATGAGCTATAAGTATTGGTACTAATACTATAATTAATACAACATAAAGTGCAATCAAGAAAGGCCTGATCCACAATCTCCATTGCTTTAAAAAAGATATGATTGTGGAAGAACACATTATAAAACACGGCTATTGTTATTTCCTATTTTCCTTTAAGTGTCACACATATTACGTTTTCACTTTTTAGTTTTAATAGAAACACTATCGACGTACGACGACCATCTATCGATGAATCAAAAACATCAAAAAACAATTATTTGTTTATAACACGAAGAATAAAACTACACAATGTTTCACAATGATAAAAATAAAAATAATGGTTTGGCTGAGAAAATAACCTTTGACAACATACACTGACACACACAACACTAATAACAATGACAAATTGACATTAAAGTTGCCACTTTGCCAGTCAAATAATTTATACAATACTCTTTCGGTAATTAAATTATAAAATATGCTGAATTTATCAGAATTAATTTGATTATGTGGTGTTTTCATAACTTTATTTACATAATTGACAATATATACATAATATACAAATTTAAATTCTACCAACCATAAAACTATTTACAATATATATCAACAATGCATAAAAAACTATAATATAAAAAAATAAAAAGAAATTAAAAAGCATCAAAGTATTCTTCCTCATCGTTGTCGAAAGGTAACGTGCCCAGAAGATGCCAGAAGCCAGAAGACAGGCATTATTAAATAAATGTTGCCTGTAAAGTCCGGTTTAAGAAAAAGGCGAAACCAGGCTTTATAGGCGGGTTGATTGATACCATCCATTGGTTATTCATAAACATGAGATGCTTTTGCATTTTGTTAGACACTCAATATAAACATTTCATTCAAATACCATTAACATTTTAGCGCAAAAATACTGTTGATACTTACTTTCTTAAAACTTACAACTATTACTTGTAGCATAGCTTGTAGTATTGAAATACAAAATTTTAGAATGATTTCATGCAATTTTATTCTTCATTTTCATAAAAGCTAAGGAAATAAATATAATTTAAGTCGTTTATTAAGCACAAACTATGTAGAAAAGGTTACTATAAAGTGTCGGACTATCTGCTTGACAAAAATGCTTGGGCTTAAGCCTCTTCATGTACCTATTGTTTAATTTTGACATTTAATTTTTATTTATTTTTACCCTATTTTACATATTTGACGTAAAAACTGACATTGTTTGATCAATTGATCTGTTTTGTTTTTAATTATTTACTCTTTTTACAAACTGACATAACAAAATTAAATTTATCTTTATTATTTATGATAATAATCATAGAGAAAATAAGTATAGAAGAGGGGCGGTGTCTTAACAAAACAGCAACCCAAGATCGATTAGTTCCCCATGCCATCAGAGATGTCACTAGGAGTTCCAAAAATCACGATCGCGTATTTTTAGACTAGTTTACGGATACAACAACAAACTGAACCTTCTCTTTATGAACTACTGTTGATTATAACACAGATAGATGGCGCGGAAATAAATGAGATAGTGATTATATGAACACTCATAAAGAACATACATACGCTTACTTCGTAATAATTATTACGAAATTAAATATTTTATTTACATCAAAAATATAATTATTATTAATTATAATATTTTAATGCTTTTTGATGATTAGTTAGTGGGTGAATGGTTAAAGCCAAAACTATATAGGACATGTTAAAAGGTATTTGAAGTTGATTCAGGGCCGATTTAGATGAAAAAGTGGTCACATTCATAGCACAAGTTCCGCGAGCTATTTTACCAGTAATACTTGTAAGTTTACCAAATTTTTTATTTATCTATAATAGTTTTTAAATTCATTGCTGGAATGTATTTGAATGTATTTTTTCTAATCGATTTAAAAGAAAAAGGAACTTTAAATTCGATTACAAATTAGAAGATATGGTAGTTCAGTCGATTATGGTTCTGCTTTTCATTTTAGTAGTCGTAAGTTCAAATCCTTGTGGTAGACATTATTTTTTACAATTTTTTAAACTATTTCTGATAAATAAAAGCTTTTTATTTTACATTATGTTGTTGGAAGCAGTTAACGTGCGATTTGTTAATATTTGATAGAAATAAGTGCAAGACTTACTTAATATGGTTTTACAATTTAATTAATAATAATACGATAAAATAATATTTAGTGGATTCGAAAAAGATAATTCAGTTCATACGTAGTTGTTTTACTTTTTGGTTCTTGTATCAGTGGAATGTTGTAGAAATTTTAACATAAAAAGATTCAAAAAGTGAACTGATATATCATGATTTGACCCCAGTACCATGTACATTACAGTCAGTGTTACATATTGTAAGACTATTCTACCACTAAAAAATTTTTCAAAATAGATGTTCCAAACCTGCTTTTATTGTTTAAGAAACGTTATGACGCGGTGAATTTGAATTTTAGAATCGTATGACAACTGTTAATAAACTCAATTAAAATAATACGACTCGGCTACTGCTAGGCGACCATTTTTCATAAATATATATTATCATAATATTTATAATTACTTCGTGATATTAGGCGTATCATAAAATAATATTTTGTGGATTCGAATGAGATAATTCAGTTCATACGTAGTTGTTTTATTTTTTGGTTCTTGTATCAGTGGAATGTTCTAGAAATTTGAAAAAAAGATTCAAAAAGTGATTCATATTACCGTGTTTTGATCTTAGCATCATGTAAGCTGCGATCAGGGTTACATATTTCAAGACTATTCTAACATTAAGTTCGTTTGCAAAATAGATGTTCCAAACCTGCGTTTATTGTTTAAGAAACGTTAAGACACGGTGAATTTGTATTTTAGAATTGTATGCCAACTGTTAAAATTGATTACACTATTTAACACATTTGATTATTTTCATCAGCCGGAAGACGAACTATTTAAGTTACAAATTTGCTTATTTTTTGGTTTGAATTGAAGTAAAATACGAGGAGCTGACGTTGTGCGTGGCCAAAATATATCTACTATAAATTGTGTCACACATCAACATAATATTATAATATGAACATAAAAAGATTCAAAAAGTATAAGTAGATGTTGTGATTTGATCCGGGTGACATAAAATCTGCAGTCACTGTTATAAACCATAAGTCTATATTGATATATAATATACTGGTAAAATAGATGTTCATACATTGCGTTTATTGTTTAAGAACGTATATCTTGTATTTTTTATATGTACTTGTATGTACTTTATATTTTAAAATAGTATTGGAGCGAAAGAATTTCAATGTCATAATTTTAACTTTGACATAAGACTAATACACGCATGCGCTTCAATAACGTACTTTATATTTAAAAATAGTATTGGAGCGAATTAATGTCAATGTCATACTTTTAACTTTGACATAAGACTAATACGCGCATGCGCTTCAATAACATTTCGTTATACAAAATCCATGAATGCGAAACTAATTGTTATGCAACATTTTTCTAATACATAATTATTTGCATAATCTTCAATGATTTTTACGTACAACGTAATGCATACGTACGCTTTCATTTAATCTATAATTAATTATTTTATGTAATTTAATTTTTATTACCTAGATATGTTCATGCGTAACAAGAAACGCAGATAGTTATAGAAGGGAAATGGCAAAAGGGAATTTCCGGGGTTGAATTCCTTTTAACATTGATTTGAAATCCGCAAGTTCTAAAGAAAAACAAATTGTTATGAAAAGGTCCAGTAGTCGTTACAATTATTTTCGTGGATTTATATATTCTGTAAATGGCTAGGGCAGGATCTGGCATTGTCCTTTATGATCTAGTTTTGTAACATTTACGACAGCGCCATCTATTCCAATTACGCACAAGTCAATTTGTATACTAAGTTTTGCAACATTTATGACATCGCCATCTATTGTCCACTCTTATAAGCCAATTAGTAAAGAAATTATTGTTATTACTTGTAAGTACGCGCACAGTAACGCCATCTTGACCTTCCTACACAGTTTGGGGAAACTAGTGAGCAAAGTCTATTGTTAGAGGTTGGAGGTCTTATTCTGATTAGTCTATGTAATAATGTACAATGTAGGATTTATCCTTTTTATGTAGTTTCTTGTCTGGCGGTTTGAGTATCTTATACAGCCTACCCAAATGTCCTGCAGATGGTACGAGACGGGGCATCTGTCAGGACAGGTTGACTTAAATCTGCTTTGGCTCCTTCTTCAAAAGGCCATCACAGACGACCTGCATTGTACATATCGACATGAAATTATGTTATTTGTAAATGTGAGCATTGTGTAGGTCCTTTTTTTTTTCTTTATTTACAAATTCTTTTTTTTTTTTACGTGTCTGACGGTTTGAGTATTTCATGCGGCCTACCCAAATGTCCTTCAGATGGTACGAGACGGGGCGTCTGTAAGGACAGGTCGACTCAAACTCGCCGTGGTTCTTTCCTAAAAAGACCTCTTTTCAGACCACCTACACTGTTCTCACATAAATTATTGAACTTGTCTGGACTTTAAAAGAGACCTTGACCCCTGAGTTTGTTTCGGTATTTCTTCTCAGAGGTAGTCAGTTAGGAAATGCCGACACCATCATTCTAACTATTTTATAAAAAAATGACGTGTAAAAGTGTTTTTTTGGAACCTATTTGCTGAAATAAAATCATTTATCATTTATCATTTAATATCATATTATGTGTTTACTTAAAAACACACAGCGTCGATATGAAGAATGTTTTCGTGAACTTACCGATTATTCCCGCTATACTGGTACTATACCTGTTTGTCACAGCTAAAGGGCAAAATATCCTTGTCGTTATTTACGATAGGTTGCCCCCCTTGAATCCCTGTCATAGCGTTTTGTGAAAATTCTCGCGCCAATGGCTTTAAAACTTTTCCAAGTGAAAATTTTTAATAAAGTCGAATTTTCAAACCTAAAATAGGAATAAAGTGTGCAGTGGAAGTTGCTAAATCAGTCAGTGATAAAAGTGTTACTGTTCCACAAGATGTGACGGAAAAAATGGTTGAGACGTCCTTTCGACCGAAGATATATTTTTACGAAGAGTAAGACAGTTTATCTTCTAGTGGAGAAAGGGTATCAGACTCGGAGTCTGAGGGTAAATCCTTGCGCCTTCCTAACAAGAGGATATGATAATGATAGTCTCACCATAATCGTCGCGTCGTCATGAGACATCGGACCCTCATGTCAATGCACTCGTGGAGCACGACCCTAAGTCAGTTGTCTAATTACGTGCAGTATTGCCCCTTTTCAACATAAAGCCCAAGCTCTTGTCATCGCTGGCTAAAGCAGTACCTTTAAATTCCTCGGCGGAATATTTATTTAGAACTGGTTTAGGGCAATTGGATTTAGGGAACTGTGAGACAACACGGGTAGTTCAAAACCGGTTAGGAGTGCTCCACCAAACCGCGTATACACCTTAATGATATTTAAACACTTTCATATAAATGCTTGGAAAGATGTAAAGTTTTCTAAATCACCACAGTGCTTTTTAGCTTAACCTGGGTTTCTTGAACTCAAGATTAATGATGGGCTATGCCTTTTAAATAAAAGGAAGGCCTACTTAATGCCCACTGAAAGAGCTTTAGTTGGCCTAACAGATGGCCTATTAGAACCTAAAGAAATAGGATAGGTAATTAAGCCAGTAGTTCCCTAGGGAATTAACAGTATCCAATTGATATTACAAAAGACTTGCATGTCGTCTGTAGTAAAAGAGCAGACTATATAGAGTATTAGAGGATTATATAGAGTAAGGCGAGATCGCTTGATAGGAAAAATTCTAATAAGAATCTTCAAAAGTCATTATGATAGGTGCCACTAAGTGTAGACAACTTAATTGATCAAAAGGCCCTTATGCATATACAACAGCTCTTAGGAGGAACGGGTAGAATTCTCAATACACTAACATATCTAAAAGATAACAAGCCTGTAAAGAGACATAGTATAATGCATGAACCAGCTGGCTCTACTATCTAGACACAGCCTGGGTTTTTAAAACATACCTTGACATTTAATTCAGGCAGTAATAAGTTATCCCAAAAGAGGATTAAGAAAGTATAATAAAAGAAACAATTCCTTTTGCCCTAAAGATAAATGATAACTATCAATGACTAATATTTAAAGGGGTAATATTAAATTTTATATAAAAACACATTACTTAATGGAATGTAGTCGGACAAAAAAAAAAAAAGGTTTATCATAAAAATAATATCAGGTGCTTGCATCCCATTTAAAGACATTTCCAAGAACCACATCGAGATGACAATGGAGATTAAGCAGGTATGTCCTTACAAAATCTTTCCAACTCATTTCCTATGCATCAGTACCTGACTTTCTTCAGGAGCAGGACTGGATGGTAAAGATAGATATCTCAGATACTTATTTTCATAAAGTATATTTTTTCATTCCTTCGGGGAATACAGGCATGATGAGATGTTTTACTTTTCATGTATTATTATGGTTTACAATGGAGTAATCCTTATGTCAGCAAAAATTTCAGCTTTACCATTTGACCTTGCATCTACTCTGACATTTGCAGCTATGACGAATTGGGTCGCGAAGACCTTTCGTGCCAGAGGGATACGCACTCTAGTCTGTCTAGATAATTTCCTCTGAACCCACCAGGACCAGTCCAAGTTGATCCCAACTGCGGAAGTTGAGAATCAGTTGGAATCGCGGGGATGGTACATAAACTACCCTAAGTCTATAGTAAGCTTAGTGCAGCAGTTAGAGTACTTAGGTATAACCTGGAACACCAACTAGATAATATAATATCATTGTTTCTCCAAAGAGTATTAAAGAAATTTATTAAGTTTTGACTGCTACGCAGTAGACACAATAGAAGAACTATTCTTTGCGGCTCACCGGTTGGCCAAGTGGCGTTCAACGTATTAAAGACAGTTAAAAGATGAAAATGCACTCTATTAGAGGTACAAAGGCTATTGGGTCAATAAATCTTTACCAATTTTTGTGGTCAATTATGTTTTAACATGTGTGAATATTTGTGGTAACATAATTATGTGTCGCTACAGAGTTAAATACAAAATTGGGAACGAAGGGCAAACCCTTCTTAGGCTTACTGGACTTAACACGCAAGTTGTTAAAGTTGACAGACGGTCAGAATATACATCTGTCAGCTCATTACCTCTCGGGGAGGTACAACTGCACAGCCTATTACTACCCACATTCTAGTCCAATCAGACTCTGGTAGCCTACATTTGGTACAAGAGGGGGACAAACTCCTTAGGTTCACTGAACTTGACAAGCAAGTTGTTGAAGTTGACAGACAGTCAAAACATACATCTGTCAACTCATTACCTCTCGGGGAGGTACAACTGCACAGCCGATCACTTGTCCCGAGGACGACGGCTATTGGAATGGCATCTGTTGCCAGCCGAAACAAACCGATAATTTATCGTTGGGGCACTCCAGACGTCGACCAGTTCGCGTCTGCAGACAAAGCCGTAGTCAACAGATTATTATGTCTCAATCGATTACAAAGATCAATTTGGCAGTATTCTCTAACGCCTCTAACCTAAGGTATAAACTTCAGTTAGGATGGATATTTCCACCTCTTTAATCTGATTTGATCCCTCGAGTTTAGCTCACCTCAACAGTAGGGTGTAGCACTTACATACTTATAGCTCCACTTTAGGAAGAGACATTTTGGTTAATATACTAGCGGATCTAGAATCACAAGCCCTAGAGCCACCAGTTACAACCTCGCGGAGAGGCTGGAGGACACAGCAACGGGTCCCCCATCAGTATAAACAAACCCACTGGCTCTTCATGCCTGGTTAGTTAACAGTGGGAGGAACAAATCAGTTAGTTATTGGCCAGAAGTAGAGAAACAGAATTAACATTTAATACAAATATAATGTTTATTAAGATATTCAGCCATAAAAAGATGGTTTAAATAGTGCGATGTAATAATGTAATTAGCGACAATTACAAGAGTTCTAGCATACTTAAATATACATGAAAGGTTAACTTACAAAGTACGATTCTAGTGCAATATTACAGACTTACTGTTATTTTTCATCATCATCATCCACAGTCCAATTTCACCCACTGCTGGGTATAGGACTCTGTAAATTATATGTACATTCTATTATATATATATTCTGTAAATTAACAGTAGAACAGAATTTACTTGCAACAACTAGCTCTTAGCTATTGCTGCTGCTTAACTTATAGAATCAAAGTTACCAGTGTGTGATGTACAGATGGTTTTATGCGACACAGCTGCAATTCTTATGTTGGCATTGGGCAGAAGTAGTACATGAACTGCCATTATTCATGGAATTAGATGCTGATGTGAACATCTCTGATAGTAAAATAATCAAGTGGTCATTCTATGGGTCAAAGACAGACTCAATAAACCATGAACAAGCAGGAGAGCTTTTATTAAAATATGCTAACTAGCAAGTGTGCCAGCCAAGTTAAATGGACAAAACAACTCATTAAAGTTTCTAAAGTAGGAGAGAGAATAAAGAACAGCTAGATCACTGCCGAAGAAGAACATGAAGTCCTGGGTTCACATCCCGGGTTGTGCAAACTTAGTGAGTTACTTCATAAGGTAGTTAAGTAGCAGCAGGGAGTCTGAAGGTGTGCCTGGTTGATGGCAATAGACTCGATAAACGAGGGTGTTACAATACACTCCTGCCTATCCCTTTAGGGAATGCAGGTGTGAAGTTATGTTATGTTAAATCACTTATTAATAACAGTAATTAAGAAACCATATCCAGCATGCAGCATATAAGAGGAGGGAATAACAGCTTCCCCAGGATCTGTTAGGTCTGCAGTAGCCTCTGCTAACTAGGTTGAGAACAAACCAGAGGGAACTAGCAAGAGTGATAAGACATTTAATATAATAAATATAAATTTATTGGTCAGAGATAGAATGAAGTAAAGGATCTCAGTTACAACTTAAAAACTTCCAACCCACATAAACCTTAATCATCATAATTATGTGATTGGATTTGATAATGTGTTGATATTAGAAAAAGTTATTATAATTTTATTTTTAATTATAATTTGTTAATAACTATGAAGTTTTTTTATAAGGATAAGAGGTTCATATTTATTGAACTATTGAATGGTTAGAAGAGACTGATTTAATAACAGTATTATTGTTACTTCTAACCCTCTTATGTTTACAGGATATACATTTATAAAGATGTATCACCATAGTATCACATAGCGTTTTGTGTTTGTCACCAGCAGATATCAAGCAGGTCTTCATATCGACGCTGTGTGTTTTTAAGTAAACACATAATATGATATTTTGAATTACAACAAAATAATTATTATGTGTTGAAAGAAAAACACACAGCGTCGCAGAAATAACTTCCTGGTGAAGACCATATGACAGGGATTCAAGGGGGGCAACCTATCGTAAATAACGACAAGGATATTTTGCCCTTTAGCTGTGACAAACAGGTATAGTACCAGTATAGCGGGAATAATCGGTAAGTTCACGAAAACATTCTTCATATCGACGCTGTGTGTTTTTCTTTCAACACATAATAATTATTTTGTTGTAATTCAAAATATCATATTTTTGATAATCGCGAAACAGATAACCGAGCAATATTTGACGTCATTTACCTATATGTTATGTTGCCACATTGAATAATAAAGTAAAAGAAAAAAACACTTTACAGGTGTTCGGTTTTTTATCAAAATGGTTTTGGTTAATAGTTTTTAATTCATTCAAAAAATTCATTCTTATAAGTTTATAAATATAGTGGTAGTTCCTAAGAGCCGAAATAACTCAAGCAAAACCGGGATTAACTTATTTATGCATTTACAGTTAGACGCGTAACACGTATTTTGTGCATCGAACTCAAGCATTGAATTAGGCCACATAGCGATCTCTCCCTAAAATACCGCTGTTCTGGTTGTCGACGTATCAAGCTAATGTGAGTTTGTGTTTTATACTGTGTTTATTATCGACATAACTTCATATACAATTCATGGAATATGGAATTAAACATTTAATACGGTAGATTGTGTCTAAAAAGTAATATATCGTGAGTAGATAATTCATATGTTTTCGTAAATGGGTCACCTCGCCATTCTTATGAGAAACAAGTTGTTTTGTGTTTTAAAGCTTTTTGGGACATTTTAAGTGCGTTACGATAATTGGTAGTTTATTTATGACTGATACGTTTTGTTTTGATGTGTTTATGTTTTCGTAGTTTTGGAAGGCGGGAGAGTGATGATCAGAAAGTCCACTACCTGGTAATGTGATGTCATTAAAAACGGAACCCGAGGCCGATTCCGGCACCGTGTCACCGAATTTATCTGCAGTCAAAAATGAACCGGTTAGTAAGCTCATCTATTAACTGTAATTTTGATTAATTCAGGTTTACCTAGTTTACCAAAATGTATATTATCTTAAATATTTAGATCGCTTTTGGGAACTAATTACAGTATAATTATTTGAAGCCTTTATTTGTAGACTGGTTCTATCTTTATATACAATACTGTGAAGATAACTCCAAAGATGAAACCTTGACACAAGTGGTATAAATTTATTGAATGATGAAGTCCTTTTTTTAAAGGATAATTATTTTAACATTGTAGCATAGGACGATTGTTCTGTAATAAACAACTTGTATCTGTATAACTGGGACAAATTAACAGTATCTAAGGCTAAAAAGCTATTTAGCATACAAGAAGTATCATTTTGATTTACATGCACAAACATATTTAGAGGTTCTGTTGGTGCAATATTTAACATTAGTTTGCTAAAAGTCTTTATGGTAATCTTTATTACCATTACTGATAATGAGCTTCTAATTATGATGGGATTGCAATAATATAATTAAGAGTCATTACATTTTATTTAGAAATTTCTACTTCAATTTCTGATACTTACTTACATTTTATTTATAGTAAAATGCTATTTTTCATGTTAATTATTCCTAATAAATATGTTACATTGTTTCACAGATGATATAATTATGTAGAGGTTTCATGACAAGTTGTCATGAGTACCTATATTGCATAGAAAATTACTGAGTTAGTATTTTAAAATATCATAATTTAAATCATTTTCCTTATGGATTACTGTATATCTCTGAGAGCATGTAGCAATCATTAGATCATAGTTTACGAATGAATGTTAAATTGGTGTACCATTAACTAATAAATGTGCTTTATAGAAATTGCTCTATGTTAATATTAGATGTTTGACAAAAATTGACCTTGATGGATAACTTTATTCTAGTTTAAGAATGCATTCCTTTATTGCTGGCCACTATCATTTTTACTATAACTGGTCATAGTTAGGTCAAAGCTTAAGCTAGATCTTTTCCAATATTCCAACGTATGAGGTTGCACTTAGGCATACAGATAATGCAAAAAAAAACATTAATATTTAATTCCTTGTGATAACATTGACACTGTGGGAATACATTATAAAATAGGTAACTACTACTAATTACGAGTGAACTTTGACTGAACAATGTACTTTGCACTTATCCATCATATGGTTATGTTAGTCAAGTTCCACATTAAACATCAAAGACAAATAACTATAACAATGGAATGGTATGTACTTATTTTGTACAATTTACAGGTGGCCACCAACAGCAAAGAAACTCCAAAAAGGGGTGGTACATTGTTAAAATGTACCACATGCAATAGTTTTAGTACCTTGAGTAGTCGAGCATTAACCACCCACATGGCCCAATGTTCCCCGGACAACAACAATGTGGCTGCGGCACAGAACGCCGACCCCAGACCTCACAGAAAGCTATTCGAATGCGACGTGTGCAACATGAAGTTTTCTAATGGCGCCAATATGCGTCGTCATAAAATGCGGCATACTGGAGTTAAACCCTATGAATGTCGCGTTTGCCAAAAAAGATTCTTCAGAAAAGATCACTTGGCAGAACACTTCACAACCCACACAAAAAGCTTGCCGTATCATTGCCCAATCTGCAACAGAGGATTCCAGCGCCAAATTGCCATGCGCGCGCACTTCCAGAATGAACACGTCGGACAGCATGACCTCGTCAAAACTTGCCCCTTGTGTAGCTATCGTGCTCCTACCATGAAAAGTCTCAGGGTTCACTTCTTTAACAGGTAAATTTAATTTTGCTACTTATCATTTTTTAACAGGCGTGAAGCTAGTGTCGCGAATTGTTATAAAACATGACTGATCGGTTGACCAATATCAACATTCTATCAAGAAATGTTCATTAAAAAGCTTTTATTGTAAGTTTGGCATAACAGCTGTGAAAACAAAATATACTAAAATTTTAAATAGTAAAAAAACTTCTGTTACTTAATCATCTCGATAAAAATAAATAAAACCTACATTAAGACATATTTATTCCACAGACATGGAATAGATCTGGATAACCCAGGTCCAGGCAATAATTCTTCAGTGTCTCTGCTTGCTGCGGGGATTGCCAACGCCGCTTACTCTGATGGTACAATGGACCCTAGTGCTATCAACGCCCTTGGCGCGTTAGGGTCTAGCTTATCAGTGTCCGTCGCGGCTACGTATTCCGACAGTGGTGACAGCAATGGAGCGCGCTCGGTGGATAATGCCACACCACCAATGCACTATTTGACCCCCCATGTTGAGATTTCTATGGCCGACAATAATGAAACCTTTTCACCGGGACAAAACCACTTAGGCAACTCAGGTATATATTAAATTTAAGTTGAAATAATGTATCAATCTAAATTGATAAAGGAAATTTGAAAAATGATGGACACGAGCAGGAATCGAACTTGCGACCTTCGCCGTACCGTGGCGCTGCTCTAACCAACTGAGCCATTGTGTATCAATATTTATATAGCATACTTTTTTATAGCAGTTGTCTTCTACTTACACCTAACCTACATTTGATCTGACCCTGAAATTAAACTTAATATCTCAAATAATGTGTTCCATAGCAGGACTTCGAAACAAGCTAGGAAAATGTTAAACTAAACTTTTCAAAAGTGAGGTCATTGACATGTAAGATTCTTATTGACTTTCATAGCCTCATTTTCTATACCAACTTAGATTGATTTCCCGTAACTTCAGTAAATTGGGCTTCAGAATTTATTATTTTGATGTTATATCCACATTGAAACAACTGTAGTTAACATTAAAATTAATGTGAAAAAATATCGTTATTTATCTTATAATTCTATGTTGTAGAGTCGCGCATGAACGGCGAAGGCCCCAGTTCTCCTCAATCCGGCGATAGCGCGATCGCCAGCAGCTCCTTATCAGCTGGGTTACCTACTAACATTACTCCGTCCATCACTCTCATACCAATCAAACAGGTAAGCTGAGGATTTATCTTTTTTTGTTATTTCATAATAGTAAATTTTGTATGTATTATCGATCAATCAAACAAAATCGACTAATTTAAAATTACCGACAGAAATTGTAAAAATTATTTTGGAAAAAATATTAATATATATATATATATATTCTATTTCAGGAAATCAACGCTCAAGAGGAATCGGGTAATAACGAAATGCGAGAAGGCGAAACTAACGGTGGCGATAAACGAGGCGTATCCTCGAGTCTGTCATCTCTAATCAAGGTGTCACCGCTAAAAAGTTTATTAAGAGAAGATTTGCGCCGGCGCATCTCTGCTCGTGGACGCGCTCGTGGCTCTAGCGTACGTTTATGTCGAGTTAAATAATAAAGATCAAACTTTTCTGTAAATTAGAGTTGGAGAATACTTCTTATTCTTTCGTACATGTCTTAAAAATGCACGTCAATCTTTTGTCTCTGTTACAGGCCTCCCGAGCTTCTCCGTCCGAAGGCGGCGTAATCACCTCGACGCATGGGGACGCCGCCATGCTGCCTTCGTCCCTCGTATGTACGTTTTGCTCTATAACCTTCCCGGACTCCACACTGTACTTCCTCCACAAGGGCTGTCACTGCGACTCCAACCCATGGAAGTGCAACATCTGCGGAGAGCAGTGTTGCAACGTGTACGAGTTCAACTCCCACCTGCTGAGCAAGAGCCATCAATGACTGTTTGCAGGGGGGCCGTTCGATCACTGACTTTAGGTTTGTTGATGCACTTCTCGTATGCTATGTGTGCATACTCCGTAAGCACTTCGAAGATACTTCACCCTATACATTAATTATTTACGGTTGTTAGATTCAATTAATTGTTTCTCTGATCTTGTTTTGTTGTGTGTAACTACATCCTTAATTTATATCAGGCACTGTATGTTGAAGTGCTTCGAATATGCTATATGCTGAACGTCCCCCCGAAGCTATTTTTTATTTTTAAAGTGCAAATTATGTCAAGGTATATTAAGTGGTTATAATAGTTAAATGTGCGAAGATATTTATATGGATATTTTAGTACTTAAATGAAAAGGGATATGATATGGTTATTTAAAGAATTAATATGAGGTCTAAAAAATTGAGTTATTAATAAGAGTTATTATAAAAGCTGATCTTCAGCGGTATCGTTAAACATTCCAAATTACGACGTATACATTCCATTTTGTGAGATTAACGATAGTTATGCAGTCTTTGGTGGGGAATATTGACTACCTACTCAAATTATCTGAAAAATATATTTTATTTATTTGTCTTGAAGTACTTAACTGTACATTACCGTGATTTTTAAAAATCAATTTTAGAGTATTTTGGTGCGATAGTGAATTTTACAAATGTTTATTAAAATAAAACTTATGGTGAAGAGTGTACAAATTAATATATATTTTTACATTTCGCTGTTGAGAAGTTATAGAAAGGCATAGCCTATAATAATCCGTGATGGTTTAATTATTGTGATTGTGTACAGACAGGAATTATAAATTCTACATTCCATTTTTATTTATGTTTCCTTTTATAAAATGCATGTGATGCAAGTCCACGACTAATACTTAATGTACAAGTTAAATTATTTTGTTGTTATTATTTATTTTTTTCTAAAATACATATTATACGTTTTTAGAAATAAAAAATCATTATGTACTTAAAAAGTCAATCTACTATAATTATAGTTAACAAGCACTTTCTGTTTCGAGATCCAATAAAAATAAATGTAACTAATAAAGTTACTTAAATGTTGTGAATAACAAAAATAACGAGTATAAATAAATACTTGGCACACCTTGCTCAATTTAGCTCAAGCACGGAGCATGTTGGGTGTTGTACTCGCACAAAAGCATAATAACGATAGTTTCACGTTTTTGTAGATTGAATACTCCACAGAAAGATGCATGTGCTTATATTGGTGCCTGTAACGATAGATTCGTTATTTATTATTAGTACTTATATCAAATTAATTGCAAGCAGGCAAATTGGTTATCAATCCTTGAGTATGAAGCCTCTTATTTATATGTTAATCAAAATATGTAGTTAAATAATTTATTTTAAGAAAAATGCTCAACTTTTTGGTGAACGATTTTATCATCATTTAGTAGCAAATACTATTAAATTATATTGAAACTTTTATAATAAAAATATATTTTTGATTATCTGGCAATTAATAATTCTAATCTAGAAAAACGATTACTCTATTCATATTCACGCAGATTTCACGCAGTTAAGAGGATAAGTGTCGTATTTTTTGTTTTTAAATATTTAGATGTTAATTCTTATATTAGGTCTATTCCTTGTACAACGTATTAGTACTTCATATCATTGGAGAATCCGTTCCACTCCTTATTTAAACCTGAGATTTACATTCCTTTAGCTATTAAGTACTTAATATCGGTTGTGGTCTTGCCTGATAAGTTTACTAAATTGACTTAGATGGAACTGAAATTATGTTAACCAACGAAGTTTATTTTGTTTTGTTATTGCATTGGTATTAGGTTAGCAGTCGGCGCACGCGGTAGTCCGTCCGTGAGTTGCATGGACATAGTGAGTTACCTGATATGAGCAACACATATTTATTTATAGAGATTCTTATATTATTCTGTTTCAATTGTTGGTTATGTAGAACTTGAGTGTTATATTATATATTTTGGTCCCGTCGCGCCGCAATTTAATGTTAATATAAGTGTAGTGTAATGTAAGAGCTATTAATATTATTAATCGGTAACCCCCGTTGGGCGCCTTTACTTAATCCGTCCATATCTAATGATAGATATTGCCTTTAATATTTAATAGAGTAATATATTTTATAGATTTTAGGTGTAATTAAGAACAGATCTTAAGTATAAAATGTTTTCAGAATGCAGAGGTTTAAAGATGTAGTTGTATTTATTAAACTTCTATTACATGGATAAAGAACTGCATTGCTAAAAAAATCAACAAAGGACGAATTAAATAAATTGCAATTTTGTGTTCTGCAATGTCCCTTTCTTGATTTATTTGCAATGCAGCAATGACATTGTTGATTGTTGCGGTTTGAAGTAAATATTTTATTTTTTGTGTGGTAGTAATACAAATTATAAACAATAAAGTATTCGACGTTGTTTTAGAGTTGTTAACTTAAAATTATATCATCAATTGTGTAGATACAAGCAGTATTTTTAAAGTAACGTTTTTTGGGATTTACCCAGTTGGAAGTAACTTTGTCATTTATTAAAAAATAATTGATTCTTACTTTGAAACTTGAGCAGCGTGACTTAAATATCGATGTTTACTAGATTTGGTTGTATCCTTAATAAACACTACATTATACACCATATAATATGTAATGATATAAACAGAATATTTAGTGTAGCGATCCTCACCTTAATACCAAAACACAGCTTACCAACATTATAATTTTATTTTAAGTTGTTATGTATGTAATTTAAGATAGAGAAATTAACATGGTTAAAAGCAATTAGTAACTATAAGCAGATTGAATTTGTCGTTGATATTTTTGTTACTTTATGGTATCAATGTTAAGAAGAATAATATCAAACTGTACTAATATAAAATAGGGTTAGTACTTACGAGGAACCAGTTTGGAATCATGAGTGATAGTTACTATATCAAATTGTAGCAGATTGTGCCTTAGAAACAATAGTTTAATATCGACTACATTATCATAATATAAAAAACTTAAAAAAATATTTAGATGTGTGCATTTTCATATATTGACACCTGAATTTAATTTATATTTACACCTATTAGAATCTGGAAAATAAATCGAATGTTATTTAATTATGTATAGAAGAATACATATTTACAATGTGGCTGTTTTGCTTGTTTTTATAAAGAAAGTTTATTCGCAGTTGATATAAATTTGTTCTTACGTCTTGTTGTGACGTTTAAGGATTAGAAAATGGTACTTATTATTGAGTATATAGTTTTATTTATTTACTTTATAATAATTTGGTAAAGGGTCTAATAAAATATTAATAAACTATGACATACAATTGGCGTACTTATTTATTTAATCTATACTTGTATTTAATGTTAATATTATTTTCATTGATGACGCAAACCCCATGCACGGAATCATGTCTGCGGATCACACAAATAGCGCCGGTCACGGGGTCCGGAACGAGATTCTAACCCGTGACCCTTAGCGCAGTGCCAATAGGATCGTCGGACTCATACACGCCCCCAGGCCTTTACACTGTCAATAACGTCATCCAGTAGTGATTTTTAAGAACAAAGTGGATAGCATTCTTAAAAGTTTAGCCGATACGAATCGTGTTATATCCCATCGCCGCTGTACGTAGTAGGAGCGTTTATCCCTGATCCCATCAGATTACATTATACACTTAATAGGCATTAAGTTCGCCTTGTCCGTGTTGTAGCCTGATTGCTGAGCATGAGGTCCTGGGTTCGAATCCCGGATCGGGCAGTGTTAATGGCCTATTCCATGAGGTAATTCTCAGTAACAGCATTGAATCTGGCCGGTTGATAGCAATAGGCTCGCTCCTATAACATAGGGGCCTTTATAAGATTTTTAAGACCTATCAACGATTTTTTTGTATTTATTTATCTAATTAACACAACAATTTATATTAAAATGTAGATGTACTACACAATATTTTAATCATAGAAGTGACATTGAAAAACGAACATTAACTAGCCTGGGTTTAAATCCGCAAACATAAGATTGTTTGAAAGCCCCAGAGTGACCACAATTTGATTTGTTCACATTTGTTGACTCCTACATGTTATTCTTCTCAAGAACTTATCGACGAGGCGTACGAGTTACTAATAAATAAAACTATTCCTGAGTTAGACCTATGGTTAGACTGAATAGCCCATTAGTACCTACTACTACTATGCGTAGGTAGTTATTTACCAAAAAGTAGTAAAATTGCTTGAATATGGTGGTCCGTGGTATCCATTATTACTAGAACGAAGCAACGTAGTTAAACTGGTTAAACGCAACAAATCCCATAGATAATTCATTATTTGCGCTCGCTCTGCGCTGTACCGACATGTCTTGCTGCCCACCCACTCAACTACTAAAAATGTCGTATGCTTACTCACATTCACATTACCTATAACCCTGTAGCGTGTTTATACTATCACTTAGTCATTTTATTACTTATAAATTATTATAACAATAATATATAATAAAATAAAAATTACATAATGATTCTAACAAAAAAATAATAGTCATTCCGAAAAAAAGAAAACTGAAAACGTCAGATTGTCAGGTCAGCCATGTCAATAAAACTCTGAAGTGTCAAAGTTTTGTTGACAAAAAGTTAACTTTTCCATTAGTTCAAATAAATTCTAGTAACTTTTTATGAAGTTGTAAGATAAATTGTTACGTTACGTCAAACTTATCTAAATAAAAAAACAAGGTGTAATGGGAAAAACCACAGAAGTTGATGGCGATAATAACCCGACTTCGCCAGAGTCTGATCCTACGAAGTTATTGGAAGCTGCTTTACAGCAGATGGATGGCATTATAGCCGGTAAGTTAAATTTGATACGAAGTATCTTTCAAGATTTTACGATGAGCATCTTTATTCTTATAGGTTAAATCAACGAATATTAAACACTTGGATAACTTTATGGTTCAATGAGTATTGAGGTCTCCATTACCTCATACTTACATAATTAAGTATAGCTCAAATTATCTTAAAACTTAAACAACCCAATATATATCTACCATTCAATATGTTCCAAAAAGTTGTTAATAACTTTATTTTGATAGGGTGTAAGTTTTTATAACTTGGGAGTAACTTTTATAAGTTTTTTAAACCATGTCTCTAACAAAAATCTTGAATTCATGGTTTTTATGTATATACTTGTCCTATAATTTTACACATTAAAATTACATTAATGCTGGTGAAACAGCAAATAGCTAACATAGTAAATATAAAGTTATTCTTATTGTAGGTATATAACTCTAGATTCGAATTTTTTATATCAGGCAAGTGTACATACAGACAGTGTCAATAAAGTTTCATTAAAATCCATAAAAAGTAACACATATTCAGCATCCACCCTCAGAAATGTTTGCGTATAATGTAATAGTAGGTTCAGATAGAATTACGCTTCTTGCACTACATTCACTGAATCACTTAAGTAAAAAATTAAAGACTGGTACACACCATAAGTAATTACATGCAACTTGAATAAAATTTAAATATGGTCTGATTTAGACTAATTTTCTTGGTAGCTAACATACATTGCAGATGACCCACCTTTTATTTGAAATATTTACTCTTTTGGGCAGTCTAAAAAGAAAAATATGTTGGTAAGACACATTCTAACAGTGCCTTTAAATGTCAATGCAAAAAATTCCAAGTCAGTAGGTCAGTTCTTAGGTTTAAGGTATTTCCATATACTAAAATTAATTCTGTTAATATATTTTGAAAAATGTTCCGTAGGTATGCATGTTTTCAAAATAAAATAATGTGTGTATAATGTATGCAATAAACTTAAAAACTCACAATTTGGTTGGAAATTCTCTAAAGTTAGGTGATAGGGTGACACTATATTATTATTACCTTTAATTGCACTATTTTAAATTCTATGTTGCTACCAGGAATTTACTAAACAGAAAACTTTAATAACATAATATCTCTATCAAACCCAAAACCTCACATTAACAATATTCATTAATATTGTTGAATTGTAATTATATTATATTAGCATAAAATTACATTTTGTTTAGACCAAAAATCGCATTTGTCAGGAATTGTATATTAAATATAACAAGGATAAAATCTTTGTAGATTTTCTGTGAAAAATAATCTCGTTTTATTAAACCTTTACATTTATACATTCATTATCAAGGGTAGTAAAATATTTATTTTTGCAATCTTATCTGATATGATGACGCCTATAAAATACAATGAATGTGTTTATGAATGATCTTAAAGTGTACCAGGCGGATCGTAGGCTTTCCAGGAAATAGGGGTAACGTTTTCGTTGGAGAGGGTGCTAACTGTTGAACGGAGGGTGGCGTGGCGCCAGTCCGCCGCCCGCACGCAGCCTCCGCGGACGCATCGATGTCCTTGCGGCTAATGTGCACGCGTCAAATATCCCTCGCTATTGTTAGCAAGTAGTCAATTAATTACATATATTTTTATAGTATTTAATTACGCTAAATATCCTCAGAATATTTTTATTGATTTAATTTGTTTTGTTAGGCGTAGCCGTATATTTTATGTTGTATTGGCTATTTTTTCACACGGCTTTTGTGGTGGTTTATCACGCTTAGTACTTTTCGTGCACAGCAGAATGGCAAGTGCCGCGTTTCCTATTAATTAATCATAATAATCGTCGTGTTATTTAGATATTGTGTACATTCTTCGTTTTAGCAGTTATACAAAAGATTTGACCGCAAGAAACCTATTACATTTCTTAATTGTTTAATAAATATCGGGATAATTACACCATTCGACGCTTGTTTATTTTTAAGAAAGCACTGTATGCATCATCGTATTTTTATGAAGTCCTATGCACTCCAGACACTCAGATTGATTTATAATATTGTCTACCTACGACCTAGATTACCTACTGGTAGATTTACGTACATATATTTTTTCCTCTTGGAATTTTTATACAAACAAAAGAATTTTATCTTAGTTAGATGGCGACAAGATTGCATTTTTGGCGCTATTCTTATCAGCAGCATCTTCATTCCATAAATATTTGTAAAGAGTCTATTGTGATAGTCAATTCTTGTTTTTAACATTTTTTATTAATCATATTTTCGATTTTATATAAAGTATACATTTTACTTTATATTCGTATATGCATATTAAAAGAACTTAGTATTTCTTATTTCTAAAACCTATCATAGCTCTTTCGCGAATCAATCAGGCGCAGCTTATTAGGTATAGAAACAATAACACCATTAGAGATATTAAAAAAATGTGTACCGCATCATCTTCGTTCACATAGGTATATATATTCTTTTAAAGAAGAAAGTTCCGTAATTACTATCCTACCTCTGCCGGTATGTCTTTCTTACATTTTCCATGTGTTCAACAGGTCATTCCGTATTTTTGGTCAATATTTTCATCAGCGCTCGTAAATCCTCCCTCACCACTGTCCCAGTGCCCACTAAGCTCTTATAGATGCGGCTTATCTCGATATACCCATATCACAATAGACAGTATGCTACGGACTTGTTTGTTATTTTATAGAAATTTACGAAGCTTAATAGATGTCATAAAGTAATTAAAAAAGTTTCGAAGGTCATCAATGCTACCTGTATTTCTTTTGATTCGGGAAACCCTATTCAAATCTTAATTTTAATTTAGGTTTACTTAGATACTGCAGGACAGGTCTTCAAATACATGGCGAAGAGTATTGTATCTTTTTTACATTAGAAATAGGTAAATTCTCTGCTTAAACGGGATTCTCCAGGTTTTATAGGAAAACGTGTTAAGAATGCAACGTGCGAATTGAACTTTTAGACCAAGTAGAGTAGAAGTAGGTCACCGGTATTTTATATAATAAATGTTCGTAATAAAATATTTTTCTCTGCTGCGACGCGGCGGATAAGCTACTATTATAATTCTTTTTTATGATTTTAGTATTAGTAGGATTTTTTTCATCATTCATTTTCATTTCATTCAGTGTAACGATCTGTAATGTGTGATGTGGTATTGAATACAATTAGTGATGAGTTTATTGTGAGTGGTTAATGTGATCGCAATGCCCGGCTGTTGGAATTTACCTGAACACGTAACCAGATGGTGGCTTTTGGATGTGTGTACCCAGCGTTTGTTCGGCGACAGCGACGCCGCAGATTCCCCGATACCGCAACGTATGCACGTTTTAATACCTATCTTAGTATATGCATTTCCCAAAACCACATCAGTATTATTACTCTACTAAACCGGCGTGAATGCGGGTCACATGTGTACATACTGTACATGTGCTAATTACGTGTCCGGTTGGTTATTTCAAGCTGGGAATAAAAGAGCTGTTCATACTATATGCGGTCGTACTTACCGTGGCAAAGTATGAAGATATCATCCCAACGTTCCTACTTTTATAACGAAGGGTAAAATGATGAAGATTTTTTTTGCTCGAAGCAAAAGCGCCATTGTTCCTAGGCGGATGCAATTCACTCGGTCCCCGCGCAATTTGCGCGAGTGGAGTAATTTCGAAGAGATTTGCCTCGTAGCGCTTATGCTGGCTGTGGACGTCGTCGGTTAATGAATGACGAGATTTTTAAGAATATGTAAGAATATATTAAATATGTACCTAGGTATTTAGGTATCCTCACGCGTTATTTCTGAAGAACTTCACGGCTAAAGTTTAGTAAATAGCCGTTAATTACATCCTTACTAGTTTCGTATTATCAGTATCTAAGGAAACAGTACTACACCATCTATTATTTATATGTCTACCTCTATTATTATAGTACTTATTTTTAAAGTTAGTAGAAAATACTTCTTTTCTCCATTAGGTACTTACCTAATAAATGGCTAGTGTCTAATACTTCTATGGCTAGTCCTATAATTATATCACACCCAGTTTCCGCCTCACAGAAATGCATAAACCTTAAACCTTTTAAAGGAGATGTTTAATTTTTGATTGTTTTGACGATTTCAGAACGAAAGAAGGTTATGCAATATATGCGACGGTATGTTGAATAATATGGCAATAATTAAAAAACTTCCTTTGCTTTTTAACCGACTTCAAAAAAAAGGAGGACGTTCTCAATTCGTCGGGATCTTTTTTTATTTTTATTTTTTATGTATGTGGCCTCATAACTCAGTCATTTATGAAACGACTTGAATTGTTTTTATACACAACAAATCAGGCCTAAATTCACGAAAGAATATTTTTCCTCAATTTGTGGTATTTTTTCTTCTTTTCGATAAATGTATTGAAGATGGCCGAAAATGAAACATCTCATTTAGATAATATCAGATCAGTTTTTCTATCAGGCACAACTTAAAAACCAGCTACTAAAAGATCCAACGAAAAAATCTAATATACATACATACTTACACCAATCAATTATGGATGTACTTAATCTAGGTATAAAACCTGCTATGCTATTCTGAAACACTAACATCATCTCGAAAGTCATCTTACATGTCACTCTGCATCATATTTGGTAGCGCTAGTGAGTGAGCTTGTAAGTGATGTCTTTAGAATTGCCCGGCTGACCATAGATCACTTGATATTTACGTGCGATTTGATCTCGGCTTATATAACTTCTTTTATTTTCCTTATTTTGACTGATATATTGTGCTGCTGCTATAGCACTAAGAAGCGGTGACGGGCGGGCGTTTTGGGGGCTGCCTTGACGTAATTTGTCGTTCTAAAAGTATCTACTTTTTAAGCATATTTTAAATTAAAGATTTTTTGTTTTTTTACCTACAAATCAAAAGACTAACGAGGCGAGTAATTGTAATAATGCAAACTAGGAACAATAGCTACTTGTATAATAACAGTGCATCGTTTATGAGCACTACAATATTCTAAACAATTCGTTTCAGCTCTGTGTATACGCCTACATCATGCGAGACGCAACAATTCCTGATTACACATTCTTTCCCAGACCCGTATGGAAAAAAACAAATCCTTACTCCGTAGAACTGTGGATGCAAAAGTTTGTTAATTCTCTCTCGCGTCTATTAACTCTACATCGAAACTTGGCATACGTGGTGTGGGTTGCGTATATTATATTGTTTTATTTTTAAATACTTTGAAGGTGATATCGTACATGAATGCAAAAATACAATACCCCGGTAGGTGCTTATTAATGCGCATTGAAGCTCATCGAAGTATCGAATGTCGGTATACCTTTCTGAAACATAATATGAGATATCGATACGGTTTTGAAGGTGTAGCTTAGTTGACATTGTGTCAGTGGTCAGTAAACAGTGCTATAAATAGCTGTCGCGATTTTCATTATAGATTTAAATCATATCAATTAGACAAAAATCTGGCGACTGACATTGGTCAGCCCGCCTCGCACGTGGAAGTGTTCAAGACTTCTAAAAACCCGGTGTCTAGACTAACAACGCGTCAATTGCAAGGGGCCAGTCAGGGAATGTGCGCGAGCCTCACCGTCGCGACCGGCCGTCCGAGCGAGCGGGAGTCGGCGCACGCTACAAGCTAGCCGGTTTAACATCGTTAAACTATACCGTGAAATGCGTGACGTTTTCTTACTAAACAGATACAACTGCATTGAGCAGCGATCAATGCCTAGTAAGTATCGACACAGCAGAAGACATACACTTCCAGATTAATAACCAATCTCTTTGCTTATATACTAAGCATTGAGAAAATCTTACCAGCGTGATTCAGAAAATTACTTAATAATTTCTTTAATCGGAATTCTTCGCGATTTGTATTCTTTTCTTTGCTTAAAAAGTAACATATAACTTCATGTTAGCCATATAAAATGCATACTATGTATGTCATTCTATCAATATTCAACATTTATCTGCTTTGTTTAGCGACGTTATGCGTAAAGCTGAACAGCGACATCTATTGCGTTGCAGTTGCATTTACTACAACCTTTTACCATAGAATAAGCCTAACTTAGATTTGCCAGCTTTTTTTCATTAACTAACTGATTTACTACCGCGGTTCTGAATAAGGAGGTATTAGTATATTATAGGTATTGTGTGAAGTTCCAACTTAAGTTAACTGATGAAACAGAATGTTTCTTGCTGTTCATCAGTTATCAGTATTTGAATACTAGATACTAGTTCAGAAATCTTAATGCATTACTTCTGCGTCAAAAGTTCATAACTAAATGTTTTATGTGTGACAAAGAATTTACTCGTTTCTTCCCTTCTATGAAACATATTTAGATAACTGTTAAACATAGGGTGCTGTCATTCTTTTACTAATGTGAAATACCTGATTGTATGATTAATTAATTACGGCATAATTGGCATAGATGTGCTATATTATTGTGTCATTTTGTTATTTCAGAGGCTGGCGGGACGGGCACGGGTGGGACAGGTACGAGCGGGCCGGGACGAGCGGCGCGCGCTCGAGCCCTCGAACTAGCTCAGCAGCTGGCCTCATCGCTCCAGCACGCGGTCCCACCCCCGCCACGACCAGACTTCACTACTGCCAGTGCGATACTGCGGTGGCTGCAACAGAACAACAACTCTGTCGCCCTAGTGAGTACACCACTATTCTCTTTGTTGTAGCGATACGATTAACTTCTCTTTGTTTTCTTTTGAATTTGTTTGCGGCGTCACTATGAAAATATAAATATTCTATGTAGTTATATTTATGATTCCAATAAAGAAAGAGTAATATCGTGTATACATTGTAGCAATTAGGCCTTCTAGAGAGCGTGTTTTTGGACGCTATACAATTTCTTCTGCAGTTGCAAGATTATAGAGTGTCGACATCTTAGTCGAGTGGCTTTCTCCAATCGTTAAAGCAGCATAATGATTTCAATATGAAAATATTTTGTAAAGACGAATCTGATTACAATTTCAGCAAGAGCCATAAAGCCCAAGTTAAGTTTAAAAGAGTATTTAACATTCTAATCCTTGTACATATAGTTGAAACTCAATAATATCTTTAAAGGTAAATTTGAAAGCGTAGCTCTTATTATAACTTCTATTAATAGGTATAGGTATTGATTATAATTTAATCATTGACTGCTTAGTACCCCTCCGACTGTAATTAACTACTCCGGTGAGGTATTTTTCGAGCGTACGTACTGAATAATAACGCGGAACTGATCCTTATAGTGCCGTGTGGTATCCGGCCTAGAATCGACCACCCCCTTTCCTCCCGTGGGTGTCGTAAGAGGCGACTAAGGGAAAATCCAGAAGATGGGCAGCAGCGTCTTCTGTAACTTCACCACCAATACTGCGATCCCCAAGCCGCTTGCCAAGCGTGGGGATTATGGCAACCCCCCCGCTTAAACGGGGAGGCCTATGTTCAATAGTGGACGTCTTTTGGCTGATGATGATGATGATGATGATCCTTATTGACATTTTTGTGAAAGCATGTGGCGTAGTAAACAATTTTGAGTATATTATTTGCTTTTAAAACACTCCAATCACTAATAAGTTACGCGATATGTTAGATGTCTTATGCGTGGTAACAGTTATCTTAGTCTTCGTCAAGGACCACTCCGTCTAGCGAAGGTTGGCTAAAAGTCCCGCATAATTATACCTTCAAATTAATCGCGAGGCAAACCAGACCATACAACGAGTAATTAACGGCATTGCACAATATATGCGACTTGACCTATAATAATCAGGTGAAAGGGCATGTATCTCTCGTGATTAAACTCATTAAGAGTTAATATACCTACCTAACCTCAAGAGATTTTTTATTATTGATCTATTTTATATTATTATATAAAGTTATAATCCTATATTTATCTTGTCTGACCTTAGTTGTTCAACTAGGCATGGAGTATCAACTAGAAGGAGTATTCTTTGCCGAAAGTCGCAAAGATAGAAAGTGGAAGTATTTGACAAACAACCATAATAATTTGTAGACTTTTCTGTTTATATGGTAGTAATGTGATAAAAATCTTATCAAAGGTTTCTTTTTAATCACATTAAAACAATCTTGCATATTCTATATCTAGCGTTACTGCAAGTCAAATCTTGGTGAGCCATACGTTTTAAACTTCGACGGTCATAAAAGCCTTTGGAAGCTGTGTGCGGAAGGGAACTAATTGCACGCCCATGGTACGGTTGCTCGCTGACGTGAACACATTCGCAACAACCATACCATACATACACACTGCTTACTACTTTGCTCTCGCTTTTGTTTTTACTTTTTCTGGCACGTCATTAAACTAATACCTCGTTGCACTCCTCGCAAACAATCTCTAGGCCACCGTATTTCAATATTTCGTCCTAAGTACCATTCGTTATTGGAATGAACCCTTATCCTATAGCGAATTTGCACGCTTATATTCGATCGTTGAATATTCAACGCATGTTTCAATGCTGACGGTATACGCGCACTAACTTGGTTACCTGTCGGCGGGACACCTCTCAAGTGGAAGTTAGAGTTGAAGTTAACCACCGATTCAATTAATCGGATTTCATTTATACGTGGATCGTACAATTCGCACTATAATTGATTCATTTTTATTAAAAAAAATAACTTATATTCTTAATTCAAGGCAGAGAATGGCAGCAACCGACGGATTTCCTTTGTTTACATACCTTTACTACCTTGTCCTTTATTAATAATAATTTACTAATTAAAGAAAAATAAATAGTTAAATCCCTTTAGTCAGGGATTCTAAAAAATTTAAACGTTTTTCTATTCCAACATTTTTAGAACAGCAATTATGTTACAAAAGCAAGTAATCCAAGCTTTATTTATAGTTAAAATTTAAATAAAACTAAGCAGAACTTGTCATCCTAATTTTCATTAGCGATGCAGGCTAACAGCAGCCGTATTGATATTGATCCTTATCAGCGGGCGTACACTGTACATGAGTGACGTCGTTCCTTTAACTAAACAACGGCCTGTCCCGCAGTTTGTCGGCAGCTGTCTGCCTGTGACTACCCAAGTAGCTTACAGCTCAATGAATATGCCATGCCACGGGTTCGTTACGACGTGCCGGATCGCACAGGTCATGATTGTATTGTTAATTGTAATTATAAACGCCTGTAGTACGATTATTTTGCATGAAAAGCCAAACGAAACCTCTAGCATAGATGGTTCAGTTAGAAATAGTTAGAATTGTAAAAAATAGGAATCAAAGTGATTTCCAGCTATCAATCAACCAACGCAATTTTACCTTTACTGAGTCAACAGAACTTTTATAGTTTCGATTCGAAAGCTAACAAATTGATCACCATTCGGCGTAGTTTTTTTAACCTATTTCTACATGGCTCGTAATTTTGTGTGAATCAAACTGTAGGTATATTATGGTGCAAAGTTTCGAATTTGATATTCATAAAAATATATCTGTATAAAAATTATTTTCAGTAACATTATTCCAATTATTCGATTTTCGAAAATGAACATTGGGTTGCCTGGTGACACGTATGCGATGCATACGCTCTGTTTACTGACCAGCATTGAACCTCGTGGATGAATGGATCTCATAAGCTGTGTGCACCACTTAGGCATTCATTGCCGGCTGCCTCCCTCACAACATACGGGGTAACTAACCTCGCTTGTACGTTGCATACACTGCTAATCGTATAGCATATTATAAAACAGTTGAAAGCTTCGAATAGTTCATGTATAACATGGACGAATCCCGTACTAATATAATTCGTAGGTATTTGTGCTTGTCGGTAGAG
Organism: Abrostola tripartita; assembly: GCA_905340225.1. NCBI lineage: Eukaryota > Metazoa > Arthropoda > Insecta > Lepidoptera > Noctuidae > Abrostola > Abrostola tripartita. The sequence goes on along the minus strand of HG996493.1, from coordinate 9,955,477 downwards.
GCTTGTTAAACATTTGATTTAAAGGTTTACGGATGTCTTATTCGCAAAACTAATGTTTTAATTTATATCACTTTCACGTTTATTACTCACAAAAACTTATAGGTTTCTAAACAAAGCGTGGATTGTAACAACATTGCTTTAGTAGGTACTGTATTCCATGCAAAATTATGTAAGCTGCAAACAAAAACCGTTTAAATAAAACATGCACTTTGTAAACATTTGGCACGATATCGTTTTATCTTGGAATAGAGACTACGGATATAACACTAAAAACCATGCATAAAACGTCGCATACAATTTATTATTTAAACTTAAAATTACACCCTTTGTAAACTAAATGAATTTCAGTTTAGGTGAAATCGATGTCTATTTGCGTAAATTGTGATACCATGTTTGTTCTTTACCTTTTCATCTGAAGAGGCATTACAATTGGTTTATGTAGATACTCGTAGTATTTTAAATGAGTTAAGTAGTCTCACAAGTGTACAGGGGAACTATGTACTTAACGCTTGAAACGCCTATTAAATTTGTACTTGACTGTACCAAGATTCCTGCGGGAATAGAAAGTATGATTTTAAACTACCCTTAATAAGTAGGTCAGTAAAGTTTGTTGTTACATTATAACTTTAGTCAGGTTCGTGGCATAGGTACTCGGTAAATTTTGCGATTATAACCCTTTGCATTGTAAAATATTAAACATTAACTTTACAAGGCACGAAGCGCTTGCCGCAGACTAGTTCCAGGTGAACGCGCGTTCCATTAGCGCTAATTAGAATTTCCCCAAGTCTCTCGCTCCCTCGCACTCTATAGGTACCCGTGTTTCACGCCTCTTATCTGTACCAATAATAAAATCGGGCCAAGCTAACGATTCGTATGTGTAAATGAATTTTCGAGTCTTCGTAGCCTATTTAAAATTTACGGTTCCGCAACCAATAGATTTTAGGTATTCCTCGTTCAGTCGTTACTTTGCGCTGGCGGAATCGCTGGCTGGCTGATACTCTAATTGATTGACTAGGAGCTTAGGTAGTGTACTACAGTAAAACTTATTATTGATTGAATACACTGAATATCTTTACCGTATTTCCTAAACCTAAGGAAACTAACTGAGTCAGTCACCAAAGCTGTAATATGTTAACTGCAATAACTAACACTTATAATTTAAACTTTCATTGCCTGGAGAGTCATGTGTTTGTGTAATGTGACGTCCAAGAATTCAGCTTTTGAGAAGCTAGACGAATTCTAATTAATTATGGTTGGGTTGACAGTTATAATATTGCATGTTATTATATGAATAGGTACCTAACTTCGTGCAATTACCAAAAATATGTACGTACAAAAATTTGGAATTCGAACAAGTACTGCTTATTCAGCATGTTTTCGATTATTAAAATACCCTTTTATCTTTTAATATCATAAATCGATGAAAACGTAACTTTTAAAATTACAAGATGGGATCGACATCAACAGAATTTCAATTAAAATGTCGAGCACTCGGCGTTTGATCGGAAAACTCGGGCGGGGCGCGAAATGAATTTATTTCTACTAAATAATAGGTTATAAATTGAGACCCCGATCCAACGGGCTCACACGTTAGCATCAACATGACATCGTTGTAATATCGTTACATAATATAGAGGCTACGTATTGTGTGGTATGAGCTTATTGGTTCGTGTATCCGCAGTTTGACCATTGCTCCAATGTTTAATATTCTATAATTACGTCATAGTGCTATGCGATTGGTTGCGCCGTAGCTATCGCATAAAGATGCATTAGATTATCGGTTGGTAGTAACACAGCTGTTATTAATAAAATGATATGTTTACGCATGCATCTATTCGGCTCGAACCTACAATTTGTTCAAACAGTGCAAATATTAGAAATATATACTGATTATAATCATCAAAATTATGTGTAGGACACATACAAGTGCTTAAAAATCTTATTTCTAATCCTATTAAGAAAATGGAAATGAAAATTATGATGTCCAATGTTCATAGGGGCAGGTGGAGAACACGTATTTTCATTTGCTACGAGCCTGGCTACGCCATGCTACGTCATCATTAAATTGTATAAACAAATAATACATTGGTACAAAGGCCAAAGCGGTATGCCCTCGGCACTGGCCTCATCAGCGCGACGGGCGTGAAAGTAGGCTTCGCCGCACTTCCGATGCCTGCCACCCGTTTCCGCTAAACAATATTCTCGAATCTGCAGCAAGTATGATTCTGTTAGTCGTCTATTACGACACGAACATTCTTCTTCTAAATGATAATAGTATTTAAGGGTTTTTTATGAGCTTTCATATTTAATTTGAAACGAAATACTTTTAGAACAGCACCAGCATAAAGAAAAATCAAGTATACAATATTATTGTCAGCGAGCATACAATATGGTTACTTTTTTTTCGAGTAAAAAAGCAAAACTAAGCTGTTGCAAATTCTAGAGAAAATAATGCGAATTTATATTGCTTACGCTGGTTTCCGATCCAGTTAAATTTGTTTTCGAACGTCAATGTTGGTGTTTCGACTAGGGTGCCATAATTAAACCCCCTGCAAATTGCTTCTGATTTTATTGGCACGAATGGCGAACTTTACAAATGTAATAATATATAATATCCATGCTACTGTACACTCATTTTGTACTGTAAGCTATTTGTAAGTTACGAACGAACGTCTGGAAAGTTAGCTGAAGCATTTTTTTATTTATTTGATAAGAACCTGAGCAGCATTTAGAATTGCTTTTTAGTTACTTGGTTGCTTATAGAAATTATTAAGAGTTTGATCTAGTAAACTTGTTAGTTGTCTGTTACTATTAAACTTTAAAGCTATTACGATCATAGATTCGTTATTGTTGATGTATTTGAAGTTTGAAAAATAAAACGTTCAGTAAAAACATTACGGACTTTTACTAAGTAAGCTTTCACAGGACAATTCGCAAAAAGGGGTATGTTTCCTTGCGTAGTCATCGACATAGGCTGTTTACGAGCTGGCTCAGCAAATTCGCCTGTGCAAAGAGTAATTTAAAATTCAGAGCGCCTCAGTCCCGTCGGGTCGGTCATTATTGCCTCATTGTTATACATGTTGTGTTATGTTGTTTTTAAACTAGTACGAAATGTTGGTTGAAACCTTGTTATGTGAAAATATACGCTATAGCCAATAAACTATTGGAAAAGATAAAGTGTTTAAGTTCTATATTATTCATTTAAGTTCAGAAGATACGAGTTCTAAAGCTGTTAAATATGTTCTATTGACTAACATCCAGGATGACTGTAAGTGCTTTATTGTATTACTTATGTATCGTTTTCTATAAATGTATAAGTTTTAGACTCGGTCACGTACCGTATTAGTCCGATACAGGTATTACGGAATCCTCTGTCCCGAAAATATACAATACTCCATTACGTAATACGAGAGTTACTTAAAAACTTTTACGAATGTTATATTGAATTTCATTCCGTAGCTTCAAAATCCGCACAAACATAAGCACATTTTGAACAACATCTTTGATATAACATTGACATTGAAGCAAGAGTAACCCTACACAACTCTCGCTGGAGTGTCGTTTTGCATAATTATGTTAATGGATTTTGGTCAAGAAGCCACAAAGCATACTAAATTTAAATCTTGGCGTAGTAGGTCAAGTACATCTAGTTGTTGTGCGAAACTCTTGTATCCATTAACTGTGTTCATGTTTATGACAGCACATAAGTTTCTCCAACTTTAGCTCAAAATATATTTCGTTTCTAGATTACCTATATGTTATCTATCATACAATAAATGAGATAAAATGTAGCGGCATAAATATGGTAGAAGACAATCTGTAGTTTCTCTGTTATTTGTGGCAGTATTCGATTTTAGTAGAGGTTTTGGTGGAGACCATTGTGGTGTTGTTGGATCATTACAGTCTGATATAATATTTTTATTTCCCCCTCCTTACAAATTTTTCGAAAATTGCTGTGACACAAGTTTTAACTAAAATAGTACGTTTATAGTAAATTCATCTTAATTTTACATTTTATTATGTATGTTGTGTAGTACCCTTCAGCGGCCTGCATTTATTATCATAAATGCGCTCTCCTGCAGTAAGGAAATAAAAGATTTATTATTCGTTACTAGTTTTCTTTCCAGTAGCGTTATAACTCTTTCACGAATGGATCGAATCGATCCAATTTATTTGGCTCGAAACCCTTTGTGGTTGGTGAGTACTGCGTATAAATCTGTTCAGCCGTTTTGAAACTCATCAAGTTTTATGTCAGACATACTTTTAATTACATGCGGCCTTTGAACTCATGTAATCCTAGGTAATTTGATGTTCGGTGTTTATGCATCTCGCGTAGATACTATTTGTTACCATTAACAGAAACATGCATCTATTGTGAAGAACAGATGACTACGGCATCTTTTAATATAGGTGCAGGCTATAGTTAGCGATTAACCATAATTACCAAGAGGTCACTATAGTTCCGGGCTTTCTATCCACTTACATAATGCGTGTGTAATTGAATTAATTTTCCGCCTACTTCATTAAATATTATAATATCTCTTACTTCGTATTGTTTTCCAACTGACTTCCGTGGATATCGTTTACTAAGTTTTAATTTACGGCGTCCCAAAAACACAAATAATATAACTTTTTGGATAATAAGGTAAATGTTGATACCTAAGGGCCATAGGCAGCTTTGACACTTTTGAAACTCAGCGTTACCAAAATATTAAGTTTGTATTTAAATTAATTTAGGTAAGCTCCATAAGAAATTAAGATGATAAACAGAACAGAACTCCTGCTTTGTAATATTATTAGGCCGGTCACAAATGTACATAAGAAGCTAATTCTTAACTACAGCGGTGATCTATGTGCCTATGCACTATAATCCTAAATATCGATGAGATAGTCTATAAATATCGAGATACATCTCTGTCGAACCTTAAAGAGATTACACGCATGACTGTTGTATAAGTTGCTCTCATTTTAATTTACGGTTACAAGAATGTGTTCGGGAAATATAGAGCTCTTTTTGTATTCGGGAACGATCTAAATATAGCAAAGGCGCGCTTCCGTACTATAGATGTTATCTACTCAATTTATAAACAATGATGCGATTAACCCATATAGATTGGTATCCCGCGGAAAACATTAGGTTTCCCTATTTCAACAGTCAATAATCAAGTAGAGCATTATATTATAGTAACAAGTGATATTTATAGTCAACGCCCGCCCAAGAGTCCATTTGCCGCCCACCGGGCCGCAAGGGTGTCGACCCGCGTTTTGCACACTGGGCTTGTTTCATTTTATTGTAGAAAAAAAGAAGCGAAATGCTTCCATTCTTTTTTATTTCGTCTTTCAATTTGTATAATTTACATTTCATCTTTCTTTTAAGATTTTTTTGTTCGTTAAATAAAGTATAAAAGTTATCAGAATCTCTTGTCTTTTCAAGGAGATTTTCTTACCTTAATTTTGGAACCAAATTTTTTGCTTATTTTGTAAACAACAGCCACAAGTTACCACAATTTTTAAAATAATTAATTTAAACAATATGCAATAATTTATCAAAATGTTCACAGTGGTGTTATTAAAAGTGTTGATTAGGTATCCATATTTGCGTACCAAATGATCGCGTAAGTATGTCAAATTCAATGTTCGCGTGGCAGCTAAAAAGTTGTCGTAGATATATTATTTTGTTTAGATCGCACAAGTTTTGTTCCACTAATGTCTCGGAGCGTTTACGTTGGATGTGACGAATTTTTAGCAGAGTTAGTAACATTCTGTCGCGTAACGTTCATAGTTGCCAGCTTTTTATTGTGAGTGTGGGATAGTTTGTAATGTGAGGCGGTGAAGTGCTTTTGTATTAACAAAAAACTAATTAACAAAACGAATTTATTTTACTGACCCATATTTTACTTTGGTACAGTTCTTATAAAATACATTTCTGTAAGTAAGTACTTGTTTTCCTAAGGTGACATAAAAAGATTAAGTGAGTCATAGCATACCAAACAAGGCTAATCGATTGTATCACAGAGTACAAAAGAAGGATAAAAGTAGCGTCGTCCTCTCTAGCCGGCTGTACCGCGGCAGGCAGTCACTCCCTGTCAACTTCAGGCTAACTTGCCATTAAGTTTTATATTTTCTTTTTAGAACACACTATCCGGTGTAGACTTCCACTGTACCGTTTACTAAGTTACAAAAGACAAGCTTGTACAAAGAACAACGTTTTGTTCTAGCTGACGTCAAGTATTTTAAAACAAACGACTATCTATCCATCTCTATATTGTCTTACTACAATTGAGATTGTGCGTTACAAAGATACAGCGAAGAAGTAACCTATTACCGGAATATTAATTTAAATAACAAGAGTTCTTCTCCTTATTTAATTTTGATAATACCTTCTTTTTTCCAGTTTCATTTACCTACTGCCACAATATTACTTTTGCTCTGAAAGAGGTATGACTTTCCAATCTAAAAGGCAACTAAAATACTATATAGGATAAATTGAAGATAAATATTCTATTGTAGTCTGGCTCAGCTACCGCCAGGCGCCAACCAAGGCCAGGTAATTTATTAATAAAACACTTTTCAAGACCCTCATCTTATTGGATGAGTTTTGTTCAACAGTACCTAGTGTTTATTGGTCACCGTTCCAAAATACGTGGTAACAAATATATTTAGTCAGTACCTAACAAAAACAAATAAAAGCATCAAGTCTCCATTATTGAAAATAACATTAGTTTGACATAATAAACACACTGTGATAACGTCAATGATATGGCATTATCAAATAAATATATGCCTATGTGTAGTATGTGTAATATTTTCTATTAATTTAATGTATCTTTAATGCATATTATACAAAAATATTAGCTTTCTGTACTCCTCTATAATTATAAACTTAAACACAGCCAAATTTCATACTTCACCGTCCGCGTAATTTTTACAAAAAGGCGTACAAAGCATTTGCTTCCGTTTAAATATCGATATCTGCCTGTCTTATCTGCAAGGAAAGGCAACTTCTTATACAGAGAAGGATCAGAAGGAACAAGCATTGATAACTCTTGTTCACTCCGGTGGGCGACTTAAGATCACATTTCGTATTGCCTACTCCATTTTTGTATTATTGGCAAATTAGACTATCTGATATTAGTGAATCTTTGTACCAGTACTCAAAATTATGTACCTATGTTGAACAAGGTACTGTAGTCAGTTCAAGTCATAAATATAATTTCAGTTGAATGGCTCGGTCCTAAAACTGTTGTACCCCAGTTTTATACAATCACAGAATACCGCGATCGTTTAGGAGTTGTTTGCTTCACTGAGCCTATGTCACGACGACATTCGGTGCCGAGACTCGTCTCCCAATTTATTGAATCTTAGCTTGATATATTCCCCAATTTACTTCTGTACATGTGATCCTGTTTTTGGCATGCCGTTTTGTTTTTCGTTTCATTACCTTTCACAAAATTATTTTGTTGACAAAAGTATCTAGCCGCAGCTGTAAGTAAAGACATTAATTGGATTTGATCAATAGTAAGAAACTAAACACGCAAGAAAAGAAACATGTTTTATTAGGCACAACATGATGTCTAATGCATACATAATAATTATGTGATATGTACGTTCGTTACGTTTTCTACAACAAATTCGTTGACATTTACTGCAATTATCTTGCACTGAGTCTTGCACGCATGCTAACATTTATTCAAAGTTTTTTTCTATGTGCTAAAGAGTTGTAGATAAATTATATGTCTTTTTAATATTCTGTGGAGTTCTGCAGACAAATGAAACGAAACGTTTATAACGGAAAGTTAAAATTGAGTTTAGTCACGTCTTTCGCTGCCAGTCATGTCTATATTCCTTAAATTTTTAAACCTTGATTGTTTAAATTATTTCATTTTAACTGTACTCTATTGTGTACTCTATTGTGCTTTTATTTAATGCGTTATATTCTTAATATGTTAATGATTTCTGTACAATGATCTTGTTAATGAAATAAGAATGAGAGCTACGGATTATCTATATAATAAAGATTGGAGAGGAGGTTTAAGTTATGAGGGACACTGAACTCTTTCCCAGTTGGATATGATGGAAAGAAACTAAAATACATATTATTATAAAACATTAAAAGACTGATTAAATGTATACAATCGGACAGTTCAAACTGAATTCATGCCATCACAAAATGTTCTCAGTGTACGTTTTTTAATTGGGTATTTGAACCACCAATCAATTGATATACTTTTTATGATATGCTGTCAAAACGCTATTCCTCCATAGAGTTTGTATGGAAATAGAACGTGAACCTGTGACGTCACTAATTTGCCAACTCAATTGACTGACTACTTATTGATCTCAAAGCAAAACAAAAAAACACTTAATTAAATTTTTTGGTTTTTAGGGCTAAAATAAAGCATTTTTTTAGAGAAGAACCTAGTGACCTAATAATAGTTTAAACAGTGAGAATCATCGGAGTCCACAGACAAACTGTTTAATACAGTTTTGTGGACCATATTATTCTATAAGCTTACCAGTAATGCTTTAATAATAATAAAATAAAAATAACTTTTTACATATTTAACTTTTTTTAAAGCTAATTTTGTTACATGGTTGTTGTTAATTTTAGAATAATTTCCAGTGTAATTCGCAACATTTACTTCTTCGTGAATCATCGGAAAGTTTAAAACAATGTTTATGTTAGTAACAACAATTGCCTCATGCAACCAAAAGTTTTCAACATGTATCTATTTTTAGGGCTTCGGTACACGTGCTCGCCCTCTGTAGAACATTAAAATGGCTCTTTTGTCGGATATTCTCAACGGAACAGCTGTCGTCCTATTTCCGACATGAGGGGAGTTATTTTATTTTTGAGATGAGTTTAGTTTGCGTGTCTTTGATAACATTCCGTAAATCAGGATAAATAACGAATGTTTAATAATATATGTTGTAAATAACTGGTGTTTTGTTTTCGTAGAAAGCGTAAAATCTGTTAATATACACAGTGACAGGCATGCTTAATTTGTTTGTCGTTATTATTTTGAATTAACTTTGTGTTTTGGATGATTTATGTTTCTAGTGAACCATCATGGTCCACTAAGAACATATTATCTAATTATTATACATAAATATCTAAAAATGCAAAAGGTTCGTGAAGATAGCATCTGTTACCTACCTATAGTTGCTTATGTACAGAGGGAAGAGCCAACATGAATTGTTTGGGTTCGTGCAGGAGCTATGATTTAAATCTGGTAGAGTCAAGTACCACGCCTTATTACCCACCACAATTACCGTACAATCCTGATTTCATCGAGGAACAAGTTAAATGTGACCCAACGACTGATCCTGCTGACGTATGGAGCTCCTACGCTGCCGAATTTTACATTGAAAATACTTTCGAAAACTATGGCGAGTGGGGGCGAGCCCGCCGCTCCCTGTACGAAGGCGTCAACTGTATGCCGGTGAGTGCGCCAGCTTGTGTGCATCGCGTCGCACGCTACGCTACCTACATCAATTACGCATTACTGTCGTGTCTTGTGTGTACATAAAATAAATGCTGTGTATTTCATCATTACATTGTGAAATTAACAAACTAAGCGTTTATTACTGACTTTTAATAGAGAATGGGTGTGTTTACATAATGAGACTTTGATTACTGTTTTATCCAATAAAACTTGGATCAAAGCGAGAAGGGTGTGTAGAATGCATCTTGCGCATATACCACGATCTATTTCCGGGCGCGGGCGTCGGCCCTATTCGTGTAAGACTCGTTCATTTTGAACTACAACATGCGAGAGCTCGGCCGCGGGGGCTCACTTGTGGCTGCCACCATCGCGGCATTACACAATCGAACCGTAGTCGAGGAAAAGCCTCGACCGACCAAATCACGATCGACCTCTGCGGAGATAAGAAATGTTGCGCGTTCCATAAGAGAAGAAAATTTTGGTGAAAATCGTTCTCGACGAGCGTCTGGCGGTAGTGAACGTCCTTTGTCCACTGCATCAGAAGCCTCAGAACGTGACTCCGCTTCCGTGCAGTCCAGTGAGGAGCCGCCTCCACAGGACAGTACGTAATTCGCGATCTGCGGACGAGTCACTGACGTAGCATATTACTGGAACATAGCCAAAATTTAAAATAGAGACACGTAGGTGACTCGTGCAGAGAGTTTGTCGCGCAGTGTCGCATTTGCAGAGCCTCATGTCCGACTGCGAATATCTAACGGAGCCCTTCGATGAGGAGCAGGAGCGCGCGGCGGCGGGTTACGTACACCCCGCCGTGCGCTCCTACATGTACTCGCCGATGGGTGAGTTATCGTCGCTCATGAGGCTCCAGCGCGATTTGTTTATTTTTTTATCGGTTATCTCGTGACAGGCGGTGATTCGGACAGCCCTGATGAGGTGACAGTGAAATGCACTACATGGCCGGATGGTGCTGTGCCCGCGACACGAACAGAATCATCCGAAACTGAGTCCAGTTCATCTAGCGGGGATGATTCTGATGAACAGGGATATGAACCTCATGGTGGTGATGCTGAGTACCGAACTCTAACGCCTAGCAGGCGTTTAGATAACTCAACTCGACGTGATGATGATTTTACGTGGATGCCGACAGGAAATATGGTAGACGAAAGAGAAGAGATCTCAGAAACTAGGGGAGATGATTATTCAGCAGCTAGTTTGGAAAGACGACGACGTGCACCCACTGATCGTCTAGATCGGGATCGTAAATCAAGGTCGTCGCTGACATCTAAGCCTCCACAACATCCGTCAAGCGTACGCGCATCGCCTCGTCCACGGCGTTCTCGAAACGAGGATACTCCACCGGAGCTCCAAAGGCGATGGAACTCTTATGAACACTTCCGATGGCCGGAGGGTGGGTGGTGGCCTCCAATGTGTTGGTGCCATGGACCCCCAGTGCCACCACCGTGCTACATGCACGATCGAGCTTGGCCCTCAAACCCCTCGCTTCCTCCAATGCCTACTCGAAATTACAAGGTACGAGAGTAAACAAAATCATAATAATTAAACATTTGAAGAATATTCAAATGAGTTTGGGGACCGTTCGAAAAATAATTTAATAAATTTCTCACTCTTACTCGTTTATTGGTGTAAATTTACAATGTTTTGTTTTAGAACCAGTGTTTTAACGTATTATTAACGTGATTAAATAATAATTGATTAATAACCAATACTTCAAGAATTATCCATACCTATATCCTGTGTATTATGTGGACAGAAAGTGCATGAAAGTGTGTATTTAGAACATTCAAACCAACATGTGTGTTAGTGTAGGTTTTAGTTATTGGGATTATATTAGGAACACGAACATTACAGAACGATGCAGAGGACCGTGTGCGCCGCCTCGAGGCAGACAAAGAGAGCTTGCACCTTCAGGTGCAGGTGTTATCGGAACAGATCGCCGCGCAGACTGAAAAGATGACGGACCTCGAGCGTGCATTACAAGATGCAAGACAGAGACTCGACGACGCTGAACAAAGGTTACAGAAGGTAAATATAATTAAATTACAGTAATCTAGTCAAACAACATATTTGGTTCTGTTGATTCTAACATAGTAGCCACATTTTAACCAAACTAACTAGGTTAACAACAAACATAAATTCGGATTCTTTTCGGCCTCGTGCAGCATTCCATTTGAAAACGCATGAAAATTTTACTGGAATGGGAACACTACGAGCTACATTCTTTATTTGTTTTGCTTGTCATAGAAACGCTTAAATGTTTACAGATTTTGCTTTAAAAATCTTATATGTAGTAGATCTGCTGATTAGTCAGTCTGCATATCTGATAATTCAGATTTACAATCCCTGAAACCTGCTAAAGACCATAACGAATCCTTAACTGTTCCAATTAATTTTAGTTTGAAACTGAACACTAAAAAGTTTACGGTAGTCAACAGACTTGCTTGTCTTACAACTCAACTGTGAGCGTCTTGCCACTTCACAAGTTTAGTGTTTGTCGCCCGTTATTTACGATGAAAGTTTACAATCTCATTTACTTCCTACTAGTTCCTACATAATACCTACATTAAATGCCCACAATTGATTAATTAGAGTTATTTAAACAATTCGTTGAATAAATCCAATTTGTCAAGGTAAAGTGAGACATTGTTAAGCTCGTTTGGGTTTGCAGTTGAATTAATAAATATGATAGCAAGACGGTAAACTGTTTAACATTCAGCACGGCCTAGATCCCGGTGGAACGGGGCTATTGAATAATCATGATCGGTGTGGGTCGCACAATTTCTAGCGCGCGCCTCAGGCGATGCCCGATCTCTTTATCACATTCAGCTCGGCGTGCCCGTCGCACAATCACTACAAACGTGAGAATAAATAATAATAACTTGTAGCACACGCCAGAATGTGATATGGAGCTACACTACAATTACAAGATGCTCGTATTCAGTTTGTATTGGACCTAGGTAAATCTGTTTGCAAATATGAATATAAGGATGTATGAATAAGGCTTATTCGTCATCCATATTTTTATGCACCGTACGTTACGTACCTACTTATTGTTTGGAAAGCAATATCTTTGTTTTTTCCCCAGCTGTTAGAAGCCGCCTGTGTAAATGTAATCCTTTTCACCTCAGACTTTTCACCTACAAAGGAAATCGTGTAATTTAGACAGCGGTGAATTTTTTTTTTGGAATGCAAACAAAGTTACTTCTCACTTTAAAGCCGAATGCTGAACATTTCTCGACAGGCATTGTAAAGGCCTTATTTTTACAGTGTATTAAACACCATTTTTCTGACGACCTGATTGGCGTAGTGGCTAAGCGATTAGACTGCTGCGCTAAGGGTTGCGGGTTCGATTCCCGCACGGGGCAAAAATTTGTGCGATCCACATTTGATTGTCCCGAGTCTGGGTGTTTGTGTATGTGATATTTCATGTTTGTGAAACGCACCCACAACACAGGAGAAATTCCTAGTGTGGGGCGACGTTTTTTAAAAAGAGAAAAAGAGAAAATTTTGTTGTATTGCAAAAAAGTAAATTTCTATAACTATTACATAATTAATGTATGGAGTCGGGCGAGTAAGTTACTAAAGTTACTTGAAATCGCGATTTTCATATTATTACAAACAAACAGTTTTATGCTTCTCATACAATGTACATGTACAATTGTACCTACAGGTTGCATACAATAAAAAATTGTATTATATTACGTAATACTATCAAATACTGTATAGCTTATGACGCCAATTATATAGGCGAATCTTTAGAGTTGCGTGTCTTGTAGATGCAAATCTGAATTGTGTCGTCGCCATGCGTGAGCTTGCGTGAATGTATTTCCATGTCTCACGTTGCGCATCGTGTTATGGCAAGAGATTTATCTCGCTTCACTGATCATATATTTCATGTACCTATTTATTTATTCCAATATCTTGTATTATGAGAAGCTTTTAATACGAAAATATAAAGGTATTTGTTGTGCATACGATTGATGTGTACCTACCTAAGTTTTTAATCGAATTTAACCGTATATTAAAAGTAACGATGCGTCACATCCAGACATGGAGCCCGATAAAATAGTCACTCCACAGAAAATAGTGATCGCTTCACACACATGGCCACCCGCGAGTGCCAACGGATCAATCAATGTGATAGATTAGGTTCCTATAGTTATCTCACGCCGACGTTAGTTAAATTACACATAATGAACATTTTGAGAGAAGGGAAAAAAATAAGGCACTACCTACATTTGAGGAAAAAAAAAATAAAGCAATGTAATATTTCATGTAAACGTTGCATAAATGAATCGCTACACACGTCAAAAATACTTATACACACAAAAACAGAAAGCAAGTTGTTAGGCTTCAATTATTATTTCGAACTCGATTATCGAACTAATATTAGACTACAGTTTAAACATAGGCAGGTAGATGGCAATCAACGGGTTTACACGAAAATAATATAAACAGTACGTTTAAATCGATCTAATTCCGTAGTTCATTTACGTCTGAGGCAATGTGTTGTGTGTATACATCGCTGGCACAAAACCACATGCGCCGTTTTATTAAACAACCGAGATACGAGAAGAGACAGCTACGTACTATAAAATTCCTATCAGATTGAACTCTAATTTCGCACAGGTCAATGCTGTTTAGACATTTCGATTTAGAGATCCTATTAGAGACGCAGTTGGTTCAGACAGATCAATTGTATATTTTCTTTATTTTAAGTCGTATTATTCAGCTTTTATTCCATCGATATTATTATGATATTTATAATACCTTCATTTCCTTTACCGAGACAGGGAAACTTACTCAACTTGGAACGTCCAACTAGCACAGGAGAAGCAATAGCTGATGTTATAAATTATTTATTCAGCCCACGTACGAGTACAGTTATGTTTTAGTACTTCAGCCAGTTTAAAATCCCAAGTCTTTTTAAATTGCATAACTCTGCCCCATTCAAAAGTGTTTCTGATTTTAGGTTTATTAATGAGTTCTAGTCCTACTAATTTGTAACAAGAGAATCGTCATTCAATACATCTGCTCGTAATTAATGTTCGTTTGCATAATATTACGTTTGGGAGCGACGATAATGTTTATGGATGTTTAGATACTGATTACTCTCGTGCATATTTTGGGACGCTTGACTAGTTTGGGACTCGACCGCAGCGAACCCATATTCATGAGCACCTTAAACTTCAATGCTCAAGAACAAATCTAGCGGTTCACATATTATGATGTGTGAATAGAAGGATGAACAAAAAGTCTAAATACATAGTTATCTTTTTCTGTCTGGACAAAATTAAACGAGGAGTTAGTTAGCTACCTCCACATCAAATTTCGTTACGTTAAACCTTAGGAAAAGACTTATTATAGGAAGGTTTCTTTATATTCCAAAAAGACGCGGTAATACTGTATCGTGTTATTTTACAGGAAATGCTCCAACGGTCGTCGCTGGAAACGCAAAAGTTGGAGTTGCTGTCGAAACTGAGCGAAGTGCGATTGCGCGCTGCGGAGCGAGGTATCCTGGAGCGGTCACCTCCGCCTGAGGTAGTCACTGCTCTTCCGGTTACTAGGCCTGCGCCCCCTAGGGTAAGGTTATATCTTTTTAGTATTTCCAGATTGATGTGCTACCTAGATTTTAATGAGGCTGAACCTCACATTTGTTACCGTCAACATCATACATTTATAATCATCCCAACCATATTGGAGTAAGTTTCTTGCTTTATTGGGTGCAACTGGATACTAGATCTGACCGCACATTTGTGGTGTTTTAAATTTAACAGACCAAATAAAAAACCTGCCCTATTTATTTTCGTGATCGACGTGAAAAGTTATCTCACTTTTATCCCTTCTAAAAATTTTTCCGTCTCCCTTATGTGCCCGCCGAGAGAAGTTCATCTATTTACCTTTTGTTCTACTATTTCGGTTTGTTTATATGACAGCTTATAAGGTTTTCAATACACTGGTACATTAGTTGAGTTAAACATGTAGCCGCACACGCAATACCTAAATCTTATTTGCTTAAGTTCTAAACATTTTAAACTGGATATCTTCATCCTGCACTGAACATGTATAAAGGGCAATCCTCGTGTAACATGGGCCCGTGACATTCCAGACGCCGCCAGCTAACTACGGGCGTCAGATCGAGCGCAACACGCACATGTACTCGTCGCTGCCGCGCTCGTCCGTGGTGACGTCAGAGGCGCGCGTCGCGTTCGGTAAACAGAACGACATGGTGGTGGCGCGCGGCCGCGGGCAGTCTGTGCCGAACCTAGGTCTCTGGGCACTCGCAACACGCAACGACTCACTACTCCGCTTCGCAAACGCATGACCCCGCTCTAACTGCGCAGCCTTTTACCTTGCAGTGGTGCATCGTAATTAAAAGAACCTTAGATTTAAATTTTTCTTTCTGTCCTAGTTTTACCCCGCTAATGCCGTGTCATTGGTCTGCGACAACGCTCGCGATCTCTTTAATTCTTTGTCAGTATCAGCTGGTCCTTTAAAAAAAAATAGAGTATTCTTATTAGCCTCTTTATCTATCGGTTTGGGAAACCAGTAATTTTACATACCATTTCCTTGGTGACTAAAAACTCTGCCCTTCTTGGTCTAACGTTAAATATAGCTTTTTTATCGCATTGATGCGTTATTCAGTAGACCAGTGTTGTTGTTTATCAATGGCTTGTCATCGTTACCAGTCCCTGGAACGAACATCAATGATGACCAATGCTTTTGGCTTCCTTCGCCAACCAATGTCGTAACTATTTGTGTTGTATTTCAATAGAATAGATAAAAGCCTAATTATACCCGTGAATAAGCATGTGTTGCGTACAATGCGTACTGCCTATGTCTAAATCGTAAGCCTTAATATTGCTTAAGAACGATGTTTAATGTCATTTTTATTTTCATTATTTGCATTGTTGTGCATGAAAAATCGCTTTTGATGTTATGTTATGAGTTGATGTATACATGTTATGTAACAGCCATGTTAAGCTGTTAGTATTAGCTGCGGTTTAGTACAACAGACCTCGAACAGTAAGCTCGTAAAGTACTGTAAATATATCTGGAAATACCGACGCGGTGGCGCGATAATGCAATTTAAGGATTAGCACATCAATACGGTAAAACATAGTTTTGTGCTTTACCGTATTTAAAAGTTTTCTTGCGCTACGCACGCATTGTTTATTCAAAGGCAACTTCATTTTATATTGTGCGCAGGTAATTCGATTCCATTTTTATAGCTTGCTTTCTGTTTACACGATATTTTGTAAAATTGAATATTTTTAGAATAAATCGCCCGAAATTACAAATGAGTTTAGTGTCTAGATACAATATACATATACCTACAGGTTGGATTGAGGGAAACAATTTTTTCAAAAGTTTATTAATATGCATTTTCTTTTATCAAAATCGGCCTCGTGGTTCCTTTGAGTATTTTTCGCTATTCCCTAAACTTTTCGTAAATAGTAAATTATACTAGAGGCGTATGATCGAATGGTTTTGTGTTAAATTTGTCAGCGGAGAAGGAGGAGAGCAGCGGGCGGGGCAGCCCGGCGGGGCCGGGGGCGGGGCCGGGGGCAGGGGGGGCGCCGGCCGCGCTGCGGGCCCGTCTGGAGGGGGGCGCGCCGCTCGCGAGGGCCCCCACGCCGCGCCCGCGCGGGGCACCCATGGCTTGGTAGGCTGCGTCATGTTATTGCTTTTTTTTTATTTTTACGCTATTTCGTGTGTCCATTATAACCTATTTCAGTATAAGTATCTGCGGATCTTATTTTCTTGTGCATGAATCATTACTGATATACATAGCATCTACGTATTTCCGCTACGTATAATTTTTATTGCGACTTAAAAATTGCAAAAGACTTAAAAATTGTATTGCGACTTAGTCGACATAGAGTAGAAATTATTGAACCGTCTGAATATTAACTTCCAAAATAATGATCGCGTTCGAAGGGAGACGACGGACGTCCGCGAGTGGGACTGCGAGACGAGCTGCGGCTGGCTGGAGAGCCTGGGGCTGGAGGTGTACGTGGCGGCCGCGCGCGCCTGGCTGGGCGCGGGCGACGCGCGCGGGGTGCTGGCCGCCGCCTCGCACCACGCCATCGAGAAGGAGCTGGCCATCAAGCACCCGCTGCACAAGAAGAAGATCCTGCTGGCTCTCACCGACCTGCTGGTGAATACTATACATAACTTGAAGCTTACTGATTATTTTCGTCCGGGTGAAATTTGTTTTTTCGCTCGTTATCAATCGGAAATCGGTATGAAGCAACCGTGTGTCGTCGTCTCAGGGGGGTCACGGGGACCCGCTGCTGAGCCTGGCGGGGCGGCTGGACACGGCGTGGGCGCTGCGCTGGCTGGAGGACGTGGGCGCGGGCGGCGCGCGGGCGGGCGCGGCGGACGCGGCGCTGGACGCGCGCCTGCTGCACCGCCTCACGCACACCGACCTGCACGCGCATCTGCGCGTCACGCACGCGCTGCACGCGCTCTCCATACGCAGGGGTATGCACGCGTTCTTGGCTCGACTGAACTTTACTTTCCAAGTGGAGAAGACTACCAAAATGTATTTATATTGGTTCATTAAGTATCTATTTTATGGTATTAGGTATATTTTAAATACCTACCTATAGGTAATTTTATGATGAATTCAGGAAAGTGCTTATAATAGATAATTAAAATAATGATGTCGTTCGTAGCTTCAGTGACCAGAGAGCTCTTGAACTCGAATAGAATTATTTTACACTAGCTTTTACTCGGGACTTAGTCTCCGCAGATTTCGATTAAAAAACCTGTACGTAGCAGAGGTGAGATTTATTTAATCGAATGTGATTTGGCAACAATTTTATGGGTTTTTATTTTTTGCCCGCGAAACCCTAAATGTATTCCAAATTAAAAGTAACCTTAGATACTCCTTATAACATCAGCTATTTGCCTATGAAAGTCCCGTAGAAATCCGTCCAGCCGTCGCGAAGTAGCTGTATCCCGCGAATTTTCCGCGTTATTCTCGTTTTCCCGCGGAGCCCTAAATATTATCGAAATTCAAAGTAGCCTATATTATCTCATTGCACTACGTTCGGGCAGGCATCCAGGTGCTGCGCGACAACAAGTTCGACCCGGACACCATGGTGCGGCGCGCGGCGGAGGGCGAGGCGCCGGGCGCGGAGGGCGCGGGGGGCGCGGGCGGCGCGGGGGGCGCGGAGGGCGAGGAGGGCAGCGTGCCGCCCGCGCTCCTGGCCCGCTGGTCCTCGCACCGCGTCATGCAGTGGCTCAAGGAGATCGACCTCGCCGAGTACGCGCCCAACCTGCGCGGCGCAGGTCACACGCATACTACTTATTCCATTCTAAAAGATATGCCCCCAATCAGCATCATCATCACCATCAGCCGGAAGACGTCCACTGCTGGACAAAAGCCTCCCCCTTAGAACGCCACAATAAACATGAACTTGCTATTTGCATCCACCGGTTGCCCGCAACTCTGCCGATATCGTCGGTCCACCTGGTTGGAGGCCTGCCAACGCTGCGTCCCCAATGCCCCCTTTTTTTGAAGTCTGTTAAAATAAATGTCATATTCCCTAAATTAGAAATATGATGCCCGAAATGTGCCAGACATTAACGTTACGCTTTTTCGACATTTGCATTTATGTAATCCTTTCGCATTTCAGTCGCAATTATGATAAGGATATTTATATTGTTTACATCGCTACACATCAGAATAATGTTATCCTAATTTCCACGTGTAATCACAGGTGTTCATGGAGGTTTGATGCTGTTAGAGCCGCGGTTCAATGCGGAGCTACTGGCTGCATTACTAAACATTCCAGCTAATAAGACGCTGCTGCGGCGGCATCTCACGCAGAGGTAAATACAACATTAAATATTTAAAAAAAAAGCTTGTTAATGGTGGGAGGAATTATTTATCATTTGGGGCCACTGCAGTCCAGAATAAAATCCAATAAAAGAGTTAGTGATACGTTTTTACCCTTACCGTAATAGAAAATAGCCTGAACGGCCAGCTTTGCAATATAACAGATAGACAGAAACTATTCAGGATCTACCGGAAAGGGTGCTATGAAGAACGATCAATAAACATAGTTTTAGGTGAAGGCTCTTTCGAATATTAGGAAATGCAAACATTATTTTGGTTTTATAGTAAGTAGATAAGGAATGGTGTATAAAAGATTCTTAATTGCATCTCAATAATTATTTTTAGATTCAACGATCTTCTAGGGAGAGAGGTTATTCAGCAGAAGCGCAATGCCGAACAGACGCTCGGATATCAACCTCTAACTGCAACTACCAAATATAAGGTTTGTATACGCTTATATTCTTTACTTGTACGTTTATCGGTAATTACCCGATGTCCGTATTGATTGAGGAGCCACTTCAGATTTTGTCTGAATAAAAATCACACACATGATTGATGATGGTGATTTTCATTAAGCGGGCGTTAACTGATAAAGACTAGCTCTAATTTTACTTAATCTGAAAAGTGTAGCGACCATTAGCCGCATGGTTATTTTTAACCGACTTTATTTTATAAAGTTTTGAAAGAGGACTACCATCCAATATCTTAGAGTTCTCTATTATCTATGTTTTGTAAATACATTTTTATCGTCCAGGTACCAAAGAAAAGCCAGTTCTCCTTGAAACGCAAGAAGAGCAAGGACGATCTGGACCTAGGCGACCTCGTGTGTCCGCTACACGATGACTGCTCAGGTGACATAACCAACTCGCCAGTAAGTCGCCTATACTAACATCACTAATCTGTATATATCGCAGCACCTCTACCGAAATCATCAGTTCAATTATTATCGTTAATGTTTCTATAATTAATATATTCACAGTAAAGATCCAAGGAATACGATTCCAAGTTGCTGAATAACTGCTTCAGGCCACATTCCGACTGTTAAATACAGGATTTGTTTGATGGTTTCATTATAATAATAAAAGTTTTTGTTATCTTGACATGCCAATTCCAGTGTTACTTTTTAATTACAACTGAACAATTTTTATAACACTGATGATTTCGGGCAGACATTTTGGCTAGCTCTAAGTTCATTGGTATAAGCATATTCATTTTTTATAAAATCGTAGTATTCATGAGTGAGTACGCATAATGACAACAAAACGACTTTACTCGAAATATTAAAGATATTTTACAGGATACTCCAGACAAATACATGAATGAATGGTGAACTTTATCAGTCTTTTATATATACCCATATATCATTTATTTGAACAGAAACAACGTATAAGGTTTAATCATTTTTGACGGAGCAATGAAATCGAAAGTTAAGTTCTCAGCAACATAGTAAGTTACATTTGAATTTAGTTTTTATTTTCATCTATTTCATTAGTCAGAAGGAGTAGTTGAGAGTGTGTTTTCTGCACAATTTTAATGAGTGTGCACTGTAGTTTGGTGATTGTTTACTTCTATAACAAAATTTAACAATGGCAATTGGGCTTTGGCTTTTGGTGGTACGGGGCTAATCGTAGCAAAAAAAGTGTGTAAGTTTAACAATTTCTTCTATATTTTTCTTTTGTTTAAAAGATACTATCGACGCAATAATTCAATATTAAGGACGTCTTAATTAAGCTGAATAAACATATATACGACTTCTAAATGCAGCGTAAACCGGTAGGTTGAAGTGTAATCTGTTAAAGATAGTTACTGTAAGTTATTCTAAATTCTATCATTTATCAAGCAGATTTTAAAATATTTTGTAACATGATGACAAATTGACTCTATAATTATCTTCTTTTTTGTAAAATAACTTTAATAACGCTAACAGCAACTTGCTAATATTTACAGACGATGAAAGTAAAATCAGCAGTAGCGGACGTCGCGTCGGGTGTCTGTCCCCCGCGTGACGAGGCGCGTGCGCAGTAGACGCCACACCTTGGACTGGACAGAACTGTATGCTGACTTTAACCCTTGTGTTCTAAAATAAATCATGTAATAAATAACGGTGGACAACAACAAACGTCGACTCTAGTGTTACACATAACAAATGTATCGTGTATAAAGCATATTCGTTTTTCTTTCTAAGAAAGAGAGCAAACTCGTTACGATTGATATATGGTGATATATGGCAAGATTCCGTGTTAATAATGTTGAATGAATTGCTTTATAATTTGTTGATATAAATGTTGACGAAAAGATTTAATTGATTGAGATTGGTCAAATTTAAATGCATTTCCTTAAACGAAGTACAGATGAGACGGAAGGGTGTTAATAAATCAATCAAATTGTATTAGAATTGTGGCCAAAATAAAATATATTTGCCGTTGTATGATTAATGATTTATATGTTAGTAAATAATTTAATCGAGGACGTAAGTCTTATTTTGAGTGTGTTGGTGCTAAATTCTATATTTTGGCGAATCGGCCCTATAAGTAATATTCTAAGGCTAAGTCCTCGAAAGAGTGTCCAAGGTATTAATTTAAATAGAAAAGATAATTATGTAGTATTTATAACGAATAATGGAATTACTAATATTGAATGCAACTGCCAAAACCTGTGAATGGCCAAATCAATTCGTATCTTATAGATGTTTATAGGGTTGTCATTTGTTTATTAACTAAGTGAATTATTACTAATATCTCTTCTAGCGTATACTAGAGTAGTATCGGAGTATTTTTTACATAGGTCAAATTAATATGATCCTATACATTATTAGGCAGCTCATTGAAGGTTGACAGCTCTTGCGATAACATGTTAAATGATTATGTGACAACCCAGAAGTATATAGAGATTGATAGTTCATCATGTAATTAAGAAACTATTTATTTTAACTTTAACTGTTAGTTAAGTTCATATTCTTGAAGACTTACGTGCTGGTTGAGTATGTGTTATCAAAATATAAATCAAGCAATAGACATTCCATAATGTTTTACCAAATATAATCATTTTCGATTAATGCATTCAACTAACACTTCAAATATTCATAAGTAATTATACAGTTGTTACAAGTTTTGCCGTACTTAGCTCTTTTTACAAGTATTTAAGTAGCTTATTAGGAATCGACTGAAAGGCGACAATATTAATCTGGTCTCTTCTCCATTTTCTGGAAGTAATTTTCATCTAGTATAAGAGATATACCAATTTATAATATATTTTCTTAGATAAGTTTGGAACGACCTAAAGAATCGTCTTCAAGTCTACTATGATTGTTTAATAAATGTATTATAACTAATATTAATTATCATTATAAGCATTATTCTGAGTACATACAACTTCTGAGGAGTATGCTATAAATGTGGCAATTGTTCCATATCAATCAGTTCGTGCGAACCAAGCTTTAAATTGTATTATTTAAAACAGTCGGGCAATTATCGTAAATTCAAAAAATAGTTTCGATCTGGTTTTATTTTTTTATTAGCAAAAGAAATATGTCAAAGCAATGTATGGTGAAAATGTTAAAATATAATATTTAGCACACCAAACCGAGTAAACCAAACTAGAATTAATAGAATTGCCGGCTGATCTGTCATCTGGTCGCACAATGTTGAAGTTATTAGTAATTGTTTCGTTGACTTTTGAAACATTTACAGAATTTTTGACACAATAGATTAATCCACAATCCTGTTCCTAACACGTTGTGCCAAATGTTATAAATGATGTAAGCCCTTTACGATAGTCCCTCGTCTTCCATAGACTTTATAAATACGAGTTATAAACTAGTGAGTGAATAATTTCACCGATGTATATCATTAAAACAACAAAGTCTTTGTACAATTACGTATTAAAAAACATTTTTACAATACCTTTAAAATATAAAATATAGAATTTTAAAAGTTTAATAAATACAGAATGAACACAATTACCGATTTTTATTTTTAATAATCTTTATTATCAAATAACTGTTGTGATTTGACATAGAGTGCTTCAGCGTTTTTCAATATTTTCAAGCCCTCTGTAACAGAAAGATAGATTAATGTATCGTAACAATATCTTTATTAGACTTATTCTGGCACCGAAGGTTGACAGTTAGTATAATAATAGAGATATCACACTTCTTGAAAATTCTAGAATATTATGACAAGATACAACACTTATGATTAAGTATGCCTCTACCCATCGATGAATATAGATACATTCTGAATCTGAACTAAAATTCAAATAAATAAAGCCGCCATTAAAACTTTTTTTTAAATAACATAATTATATCGTTTACGAAATGTTTTAAACATACCTTTACCACGTCCTTTACGACGTAATTCTGCTATTCTCTCCACCTCACTTTCTTCTTCTACTTCGTGTTCTCTCTTTTGAGCTTCTTCTTGAGCTTGTTTTAGCAATGAATCTTCTAGAAATGTTAACTCTAAAAAAATAAATGTACATTACTTATGTGATAGGTACAATCTTTAATGAATTATATCAGTTTCAAAAGTTTAAAACTCTGTTTAAGTTAAACAAAACACAGAACTTTCCAAAGTCCAAATTTAATTAGGTCACACCAAGATGTAACTATATCAGGCGAAGCGAACAATACAATTAGAGAGACATATTTACTGGCAAGCCTTGGGTCCATCCCAATCCAGGGTCCACTGAAGATACTCCCGGCGCTAGGACGGCTCTTTGGGTCAGGCTCCATTAGTTGGGTAACTTGATGTTTGCATTCTGATGACAGCTGGTTGACAACACTTGTACGAAAACGCCACTTACGCATCACCTTGCAGATAAATGTGCTTATTAAACTATGGTTTAAATGTACAAATCTTTATATTTCATATTTTATTATAACGAATGTGTACCTGTTTCTCATACAGTTTCTTGACAGACGTCTCATTAAAAGGCAATGCTTTGTTGAGCATCGTGTATAGGATGATGCCAATTGACCACATATCCGCAAATTTAGGCAAGTACGGCACACCCTTCAAAACTTCGGGAGCTGCATAGGACAAAGAGCCACAATACGTCTCGCTCAGAATATCGCGATCTCGTGACCGCACGTTACGGGCAAAACCGAAGTCAGTTATCTTGACATTGTAATTCGATGTTATCAATATATTTTCACATTTCAAATCTCGATGCGCTATGTTCATTGTGTGTATGTAGTTAATTCCCGATATTATCTGCCTCATCCATAGCCTGCTTTGATTTTCTGGCACTGCGCCGTTTTGTGTCAAAAAATCTAGCAAATCGCCGTTTTCTGCGAAACGTAGAAAAATGAAGTATTTAGCTCGTCGTTGAAATATATTTGACACATGCACTATGTGAGGGTGGTTGATTCGTATCAGAACATCTAACTCGCGTGGTAAGAATTTAGTGAGGTAATCGCGAGGGGCTTGTGCTGTATCTATCACTTTACAAGCCATTATAGCATGCCGCGTCTCGTCTACCATATGTGTCGCTTTGTAAACCTGCAAAAAGCGTAATTGATTTTTTAAAGATATGTTAAGCTACGTTAAAATTAATCGTTCTAAAAAAATATTTTTATTTACCTTAGCATATGAACCTTCTCCGACCATCTTCTCTAATATGAATCCTTTTTCTTGTAACACCATGAGATCGGATTGAGTTGTGCTAAGATCTACCTTCTCGGTAGTAGGACCCATTTATGTTACATTCTCAAACAATTATTACTTCATTTTCACTTTTAACGGTAACATACTGTACACAATTGTAGTGGGGAAATATTATGGTCTATAGATATTCATTTTTAGTTGAGTTTTTGTACTGTAAATGTTGAATTTAAGTATGTATTTAGGTATCTGTCATTACATTTGTCATTTTTATGTCATAAAGCAATAAACCAGTCATAAAACAGTAAGACCTAATGAACAAACCTATTTCTTCCAGATGCCTTGCATCTTAGAGTAAAGATTGTGAGTGGACACATATTAATAAAATCTGAATAAAATACTTCTTTTTCAGTCAAAATAATAGGAAAATTGCAATTTAAATCGAACAATACGCTAATATTTCAAATTTAATTTTTGTTTTATGCAACCTAATACAATTCACGAGATGTTAATTACTGCCAATCTACAATGGGCGGTTTGTTCGTTTCAAATAGCTTGTTTTATAGTATTAGGTATTAAATAATATGTTCGTTTTTACCAGGACGTCGTTGAGCTGTTTACTTCCATATTATTTTTTACTATGGAAGTGTCAGGCAAGACGTTTACTTCTTTCTCTACCTTTGGTGGCTCTGGTTTATCTAGGTTCTTTTGAAGTTGGATCCTTTCTTCCTTTGCTTTTTTATAAGCCAACGTCTCCTGAGGTGTCCATTCTATAAAATGATATTTAACAATTATAATTTAATACGTTTTATCCGATTTATAAATGAAAAGGCTTTTACCTAATAATCTTGAGTCCATTGCAATCCATTCGCTATTTATTATATGGTCAATTTTAATTCTGTTTTGATAGTTTGGTTCCAACATTAACGTCACTAAGCGTTTACAATTATCTGAAAGTGAATCTATATATCGCGAGCGAAATTTCCAATTTTTATTAAGTTGTGCCTGATACAATTGCTTAATATGCTTGTCTTCAAATGGCATTGCTCTGTTAAGCATCACGTAGACAACAATACCCAGCGACCAGACATCTGTCGGCTTAGGATAATACGGCGAGCCTTGCAATATTTCCGGAGCTGTGTAAGACAAAGAACCACAAAAAGTCTCGCTGTGAATATCTTTGAGACGTTTATCCACACATGTTCGGGCAAAGCCAAAGTCAGACAACTTCGCGTTCTGATTAGCTGTTAGCAAGACATTTTCACATTTAATATCCCTGTGAGCTATCTCTAGTTCGTGCATGTATTGAACGGCCAATGCTAGTTGCCTCGTCCAAATTCGCGCTTGGTCTTCTTGAACGGCACCCTTTTGCAGAATATACTCCAACAGATCCCCGTGCTCCATGAACCGCATAAAAATAAAATATTTATATCTCCTTTGAAATATACTATGCGTGTGTACAAGGTGTGGGTGGTTCAATTTAATTAACATATCGATTTCCCTTGGTAGAAACTTCTTCACAAAATCTTTCGGGGCGGTGTTTGTGTCAATGACTTTGCATGCAAGTATTGATAACTTGTCACTTTTACTTGGATTTCTATATTCTGCTAAATATACCTGTTTTATTAAAAATAGTTCAGTAACATACTTAGTACTTAATCTAAAAATAGTCTCAATCACTTATTTTGTGAGTACCTTAGCGTATGATCCTTCGTTAACTTTCTTGATCATTTTGTAACCACGTGTGGCAAGTGTTAATTGTTCAGATCCGGTAAGTCTAAGTTCTTCTTCCATGTGATGGAACTGTAGAGTTTATATATATTTCAAATTACGTTTAATCGCAATTGTACCGTTAAACTTTTTAAACTACATGTATGTATGTACTTACGTAAGTATCTACTAACCTTAGATTTTCCCTCCATTTATTCAGGATGGTTCTGTCTAGACGTCACATTCGCCAAAGACTTTATCATTTCACTTGCCTAGAAAATAAATAACACAATGGTAATATATATATATATATTTAAATGATTAATTAACTGACTCGAAACATGAATTACCCTATATTCGGAACCCCGTGTTGGCCCTGCTAGTATGTCGCCTTGTCTTTTAGGTGGATTTCGACGAACGTCTGAAAATCGTCGTCGTTCGTCTTTCGCTCGTTTAAGTGCTGCTGCTTCTACTGCGTTTAAAGCTAACGAGATTAAGGTTACAAAAATATTTATAAATATTATAGGTATTTTTAGCCCCAATACCTAATTATAATTAGGTACTGGGGCTAGCAGTTGATAAAGGTAGGAGAAAATGTTTTTCTACAATAGGTATTAACCTTACGTAGGTAATTAAAATAACAAGGTATCTTTGTTGTGTACAGCGCTCAAAGTTACTCTAAAGCGATGAGATTAGAAACCATTTAAACAGAATAAGAACATTATAACTATAAACGGTACAAGAATAGATAAGAATTGGCTAAGTCACGCTCTTGTAAAGTGATTAGGGACACATTTCTAATAGTAGATTAATGTTAGCGCGTCGACAATTACCTACACATAATAATTATTAGGACTCCCATTTAAACTCACTCGTAAGTCTACTATCCATAGCAATCCATTCAGAGTTGAGCACCTGTGCGGCGGAGAAGCGTAGTCCTGGATCGGGCTCCAGTAGATGCTTTACGATGGTTTTACACTCGACTGAGATGACGCTAGCTACACGAGACCTGAACCTATATTTTTTGCCCACTTGCTGCTCATATAATTTTCGCATACGTGTGTCGTCAAAGGGCATAGACTTATTCAGCATCACAAATAACACAACACCCAAAGACCAAAGATCTGTCGGTTTAGGCAGGTAAGGTTTACCGCGAAGTATCTCCGGGGCCGCATATGACATCGACCCGCAGTACGTCTCGCTAAGAACAGGTTGGTCGTCTTCATCCACACAAAACCGCGCGAAACCAAAATCGGAGATTTTAACGTTGAAGTTCGCCGTCAGCAGGACGTTCTCGCATTTGATGTCGCGATGTGTTATCTCTAACTCGTGGAGGTATTGTAAGCCAAGTGCGAGTTGCCGAAACCACACTCTTGACTGATTCTCTGATACGCAGCCGTTTTTTAAAACATACCCCAACAGATCACCATTTTCAGTAAATCTCATAAAAATATAATACTTTGTTTTTCTTTGAAATATGCTGTGTACGTGAATAAGATGTGGATGATTCAAGCGTACAAGAACATCAATTTCACGTGGTAAAAACTTCACGACGAAGTCTTTTGGAGCCTTCGAAGTCTCTATGACTTTACAAGCGAGTGTAGCCTTGTGAGATTCATCTTTTCCAACAAATTCAGTTAAATATACCTATTGAATAAAAACATAATATATGATAAGTAGGAAAAAACATCAGACAAGTATTTCTATATCGTATACATAGTCACTACGGTACCTTAGCATAAGCTCCTTCACCTAAAAATTTAAGTAATTTGTACCCTTTTGAAGATAAAGTATTTTCTTCAGATATAGTAGCTTTCAGTTCTGACATGATAACATAAACGTGCGGTAAAACATCGAGCACTCTGTGTTCCACGCACTACCTTCCAACGCACCCTTTTCAGTTGCTGGTAGGCTACTCATATCCAGAGGGTACGTAGGCATTTTTATGTTTTTTTATATTTTTTTGCGCAATACTAGAATTTATATTTACATTTTTTCATCGTGTTTTGTGTCAAAAAGTGGCAGTGACGTCTTATTGACGGACGCTGCTATTTTTTTCTTCTTAAATGTTCTGTTTGATATTGTGACAGACTATAGGGGAAAATTATAGATACTTAAAAGCTGAGCTTAAAAGCATTTTAGCTTGCCCGTTGAAGGCGCTAACTTTATGTATTCATTATTACTAAAAATCGACGTATCCAACCCGCAGCCATCCCTTCTAAACCGCCTATGTTTAAAGACGTTATATTTCTCTGTGACCTCCACCAAGTGTACACATCACACAGCCTATTGCAGACTACCGCTGGACGTAGGCCTCCCCCAGGTTTCGGCACAAGTGTATAATTATGTAAACCTAGATTAAAGCTATGTATGTTCCTAAATGCATCAAACTAGAATAGATAGGTACTATATTATATAATGTTCAAGGACAGTGGGTATGCCCTGGCTCAAGGACATTTTGAGTTCTTTTTATTTGTTTGCAAGTGAAGAGCAGGTCAGTATACGGCAGTAACCATTCTTGGGTTCCGTCAGGGTTCGATACTAGGTCCAATTGCGAGAAACAATAAATTAAACCTCCTTATTTCGTACTCTAATAATGACATTTTAGAAAGTCCATAAATGTAAAACGTCTTTTATTATAACATGTCGTTTAATACTTAAGTATTTTAACTAACAACAAATAAATTATACATGTTTACACACAATCACATTTCGAGATGCTTTTTATTTAAAAATTCGCCAGCCAATGATATCCTTTGTAAGAAAGATGGCGCTGGAGTTAATAGAAGTTCGTATTTGTTGAAATCTGGATGAGCTGGATACCTATTTTCTTTACGTATTCGTTCTAACATATGTTGAGGTTCACATTTTGTCTTAGATTTCCAATCACTGTTTAAAAAGTCTTGTATAACCTTTGGCAATATTTTGAAAGTTTCCTTAGCCTTCGTTTCACTTGGTGTCTGTAATGGTTCCGGTTCTTGCTGACTCTGTGGGACAATTATATCATCAACTTCAAATTTTCCTTCATAGTTAGCTGGAGTATTGTTTTCTGACGACGATGTTATTTCTGCGTCAGATTCTAGATTTGTACCATTGTAGTAACTACTGATTCGTTCCTTAACTAGCTCTCTAAGAGTAGATTCATTCTTTGTTTTTTCTCGCTCTGTGCCATCAATGTTAACGTAGCCGGTTCTTGTTTCAGTCTTTATTAGAACTTGGTTTTGATCAACTTTTTCAACTAAGTTGTCACTTTGTAGACTTTCCGCAATGTTAAGTTCTGCTTTGAGCTCAGAAGCAATAGTTTCATTTAATTCATTATCATCTGTTGACGCATCTATTGTTGTCATAAATTTTATATTGTCTTCATCTTCAAGTATTTGATATATTCTGTGTACTTCACTTATATTGATTCTGTAAAATAAAACATATGTCAGTACTTTTTAAAGCTTTTTAATTTAATAGACTCTGAAGGTTGACGTTGATTCTACTATAATACTGATGACTTGATTTGGTTAATAAAAATAAAAAGTTCAAGAAGCAAGGAAATGAATACTGAATATAATAGGTAGTACAAACCCTTGTCTGGCTTCGTGACAACAATAAAGCATGGTGGGATCAATCGGATGCGCTTCTGTGTTGAATATGTACCCGCCGACGTCTACTATGCATTCGCCGTTAGGCGTGTTGATGACTGTTCCGTGAACTCCAGGATTGTGGATAAAGTTATCGGGATCAAAGAGTAGATAAAGATATTTTGTTGTTTCAGCCAGGAAAAACGATTCCATGCGATCTTCTTTACGATGGTCGCGCACATCTTTGATCTGAAATAATAAAATACACAAAGGGCATTAATTACTAGTTATTATATCATGTCTCATAAGTGAGCTCATTTACTTTGTATCCACCCTATGCTTAATAAGAATCTAGTAAAACCTTGTTATGCTTACCGTAGCATATCCACACGGAGTTCTTGCACTGTGCTGGATACTTCTCAGTATATCTTCGCCCATTTGAAGCAGTATCGGGTCCCTAGTGTCCCGGTACAGATACATAATGGACTCAATGAGCTCCGGGCGCAGCGGGTAGCTCTCTCGAGACGAGGAAGCTTCGCCCGTGCCGAGGTTGTATACTTCAGGCGTGAACCCGTACTGCCTCCATACACTGTGATAGTTGTGAATTATGCGCATTGCTGTGTCACTTTCCCCTGGTAAATTGGTTTTATGTGCATTAGTTAATAATTCAGTACAATTATTTATACTAGCCAAGAAAAGTATTTAAAAAAAGAGTAACTAAGCAAGAAACGAAACTTCACAAATAACTAGCCTTTAGTAAGTGCCAAAAGCTTATTGTTTATAAGAATTATACCAGTGTCACGAAATAATATAAATAACTTTGTTAATATGAAACCTACCAACAAGGCTAAGTACGCCTGGCCAGTAAGACTCTAGGGATTGGAAGACCGGCAGCGTGACGTGGCCTCTCAACATGGTTGCCCACACGAACCAGTCATCTTTCTTCAAGTACTTCTCGATGGCCTGTCGCGCTTCTACGAACATTGACATCAGTTCTGGTCTCTCCAGCAAAATTGCACCTAAGAAAACCAGCATTCGTTTTATTACGGGGCCTTGTGAATTCCACTAGTTATAATCGCTTAGGAAACATATGATTTTTAATATTGAATACTAAATTAATAAAGAATTTAAATTGAAAATGATAAGTAATTTATATTCGTTCTACAAAGACTCATTCTTACTTAGGGTGTTGCTAGTTATGAATATAGTGAGAAGCTGCAGACAAATATTATTAGCCTGATAATTAAATTGTTAGTTAAGTTATTGGTTACAGGCATTAGGGTTTCTAAACTGGTTATTATGTGTTTATATAATAAAATATTTCTTTTTAGATGGCATTTGAATTCTAATTACTATTATTATAATTTGTCTACCTTTAACTAAATATTCATAGTAAGAGTCAACCCCGCCACCAATGCCAGCATCTTGCGCCGTCCATCTGCCCGTCATGACGTCAATGTGATTCCCGACGAGACCAATCGGTGACTTCTGATTGTATAAAGCTAGTAACGCATTATACGCCACCTGATATTAATTGAAAAGTGTCAGAATACCACTTGAAACTGTTTATAGAGCTTGCTGTTGTTAGTTCTGATTTTAAGACCCAGGTTCAGATAAAAAGTCACATTTTTCAGATTAATGTCCCAATTGGCGCAGTGGCTAAGCGATTGGACTGCTGCGCTAAGGGTTCGATTCCCGCACGGGACAAAAATTTGTGCGATCCACAAATATTTGTCCCGAGTCTGGGTGTATGTGTATGTGATATTACATGTTTGTGAAACGCACCCACGATACAGGAGAAATTCCTAGTGGGGCGACGTTTTATTAAAAAAAAAAAAAAAATGTCCCAAAAGTGGCAACATCATCGTATATATTTTTCTTAGAATTAACCATGTCTTACCAATTATTTAATGCAATATTCCATAAAGTTAAAATGATTAAATTAATTATTATGGAGCTAAGACTTTAATAATAATAAGATGTTAGACCTACCTCTTCATATAAAGGATCTCCAGTCAGTCTACTTAAAGTTCCAAATTCTATAATAAATGTCCCTACTCCAGCTGTACATGTGACACTGGTTTCTCCTGGAGGTACACCTGACCTGAAGTTGATAGTGCCATATGGCATACCAGTTGTAGTGTCAAAAGCAGCTATCAACCTCTGTGCAACATCTTCTGCAAGGCGTAAGAGTGGCCCATTACATGGCCAACCTGGTTCCAATTCTAATCCAGTTCTGAAATTTGTATCTAACATAATAAAGCATAGAAGTATTGTGTATTATTGTGATATAATTCATAATGGTTGGCCAGTTTCTAGTTTTATTCAAAACAACAGAAAAATAACAAGACTGGCATTACAAGTGTAGTTACAATAAATAAGTGATTTATTTATAAGATAACATACAATTTCATATGACAATACTTACTTATGTGATAACAAATGAGCACTCAACAGTCCGCCAATGATTCTTATGTTAGTTTCAAACACAGACACATTAATATCAGCATCAAAGTTTTTCTTTTGCAGTACTATATCAACTACACGATTAAACTCAGTGTAATTGCCCATGATAGCTAGTGTATCCAGGGCATCTATAAGGGTAAGAGAATAGCTGCCCCATGTGTCTACACCATCACAACTCAGGGGCCGTAACTCATCATATGGATATGCATATCTTAAGTAACTATCATATGCATGCTGGAACATATCCCTAACTTCTTCCCTGAAATATAGTACAAGTTTAAAATGCTGGATGAACAACTGTTTAAAATCTATTGCTATAAACAAATAGTAGCTACACAAAATAAGAAATTTATAGTGGAAGTTGATAACACTGAAAATAAGAAAAAAAAGCTTTTACCGATTAAAAAGTACTCTCTTGTATACCTACTTACCTCAGTCTCAAAATATCAGAC
Organism: Abrostola tripartita; assembly: GCA_905340225.1. Classification (NCBI taxonomy): domain Eukaryota; kingdom Metazoa; phylum Arthropoda; class Insecta; order Lepidoptera; family Noctuidae; genus Abrostola; species Abrostola tripartita. The sequence continues at coordinate 9,922,360 of HG996493.1, read as the reverse complement.
TTCTTGTAAACTCTAACAGCATAACATGTATTACAGCCATAGCAAAACATTAATAACAACATAATCACTGACTTATCCATATTTACACTTATTCAAAGGGACTGAATATTTTAACTGGTTTTCATCGCCGACTTATTTGAATTAAACAGTATTAATCTACCAGCAATTGCTGGTGTTTACGTTGAACTGGATGTGATGATGAAGTTGAATGGAGTTGAGCTGTCATCTCAATAAATAAACTGACGTGGTGATATGGTGAGCTATTATGACTCTTATTAGAAAGAATTTAGACTCATAATAGATTTGACGAAAGAAATCTAATGTCAAAAACAGATGACCTTACTTTTTCTGACTAGTTTTGGTTATCATAGCTTTTAAGCTAATTACATTTTTTTCAACATATAATATTTGCACAGAATTAGGAAATGATGTTAGATCACTTTCATTTATAAAAGTTTTAATTTTACAGCTATTCTAGTAATTTGCGCGAAGCTTTAATTCCGAGGGGCTCCCTGAAGTGGAAGACTTCCTAGGAAACCAAATTATGAATTCATACCCACCAAAGCTATAATAAATATTAATACAGAAGAAGAAGAATCTGAAGTCTGGAGTTCAAGTTTACAGTGCAGCTCCTAAGGTCGTAAGATGATAAAAAAGGGGACGCGCCTTAATAAAACGGCCAAAAAGCGTATAGTTATCAAGTTTCCATAGACGTTACCTAGAGTATAGACTTTATTCCTGCATCTTGCGATTTCATTGGTCCAAATTCAAATTAACATAGACAACAGAATAACGTAAACTGCAACAGCTGAAACTTCTAAAATGTCTGTTGTCCGTTGACGCTTCGCTTGCGTTTTGAGGGTGATTTTTGTCTAAATCGGCGTTTATTTTCAAATCTACTCACAATATTTCAACAATATGTGCCTTTAGTTGAATAAATCTGCACATTTCCGCGTTTGTGGCCATTACTGCATCCGCATTACTCGCGCTAAGCTGATCTGGGATTTTGTTGAGTGTTTACGGAAGCAAGGGCAATGGCTTTTAGAATACATGAAGATCAAGAAAATGCCTCTCTGGGGCTTAGAAAAGACAGCGCAGATGTATTTGCAGCAAACCAGCGGCGTGCCCTAGGCGATCTCAGCCAGTTTGCGTGCAATCAAAGTCGGAACATAAAGCTCGTGAGTATCATAAATTCGTCAAAGTTGCTTTTGTTATTTTCCTGTATTGCTAAATTGCCTCCTTTTTCTAGCCGGGATTGACGAATGGACCTTGCAAAGTTCAAGATGAAAACAGGACAATGCGCCAGATTAAAAACGAAAAGAACATCGTACCACCTGTGGCGCAATTTCGCGCCTTCAGCGTTTACGAAGACAAACCGACGGAGGCCGAGGTCAAGAAACGAGAGCACACATTTAAGCCATTTGTTGCTAAAGAAACCAAGAAAGATAGCATATTCATCAGTAGTGACGTGAAAGGACTGTGCCCACAAGTTGAGAAGAAACCAGATCGGCTCAAAGAATCGTCCTTAGTTCGGTAAGTTGTTTAGAACTAACCTCTATTTGAATTGCTAACTTTTTCTCAAATCACGACTAATGCCCTAGTTTTATAAGTAGGTAGGTATTTTTTTTAAACATGTTCATCCTCAAAAGTGAGGTTGCAGCTTGAACAATTTACTGTTAGGATGCTGCATTATAATGATATTCTAGCACAGCACTAACAATATTTCTCTGGTACTCAGGCCACAATTACAAGATAAGAAGAATGTGGTTGAATCACCTATGTCAGTGGTGGATACCAGTGTGCTCTCAATGTCCATCTCCAAGAATGAAAGCCAAATTATTGATGATGAAGACGATGATGCTACTACCGCACAGACTGATCGTGAGATGTTCTTCCATGTGGTTGAATACAGGCAGGATATCTATGAATACATGAAAGAAATTGAGGTAAAGTTGAGTAAAGCCTTGTATTTAGAAAATATTGTTAATATTTCAGCTGTGGCTACAAAATGTTAAATCATTTATCCATTCTCATTTTATTATATCAGTGATTAGTATGCTACAGAAAGTACATTCTAGCTGTGACCAAACAAGGGTTTGGTTTAGGCTAAGTCTTATGTTGATTCAGATATAAAATAAATTCAATCATTCTTTTTACATGTTCGTACTACTACTTCTTAGTAATAACACAGAGTTATTACTAGATGCAAATGTACAAAGTTTAAATGTTATTATTAAATGTTTGGTTGTTATCACTTGACCCTAAGGTGACAATAGAAATTAGGTCAAGTTGCAGCTAGTTCTAATTCTGTAATTTCTTAACCTCCAAATATAGCAGAATACCAACCACTGAAATAATAAAAAACAATAGAAGGGTATTACTTTAGTATTACATTTCTATTGGGCTCAAAATATTTATTTTTGTCATTAATTTTTTTTAAAGCTACCAGCCTTACCAAGTGGAATTGTAGTGGTAGATATACAACTAGACATAAACTAAAATATAGATATTATATTCAGTGGCATCAATATGAATTTGAAACAACTCAGACAGTTTATGTACTTACTTTAAACTTCATTACATATAATTTTATTACTAAGTATATGATAGTTTAAAACTTCTTATATTCCTAGGCCAAGAATAGAGCAAACCCTCGCTACATGCGCAAGCAGCCTGATATCACCCACTTGATGCGGTCCATACTCATTGACTGGTTGGTTGAGGTTTGTGATGAGTACAACCAACAGAGTGAGACCTTGCATTTAGCTGTATCCTATGTGGACCGCTTTCTGTCTTACATGAGTGTAGTACGCACTAAACTGCAACTTGTGGGTACAGCTGCTACTTATATTGCTGCGTAAGTATATTATTTCACTACTTATTTATTACTACTACACTACTGTAATCATTTGATTCAATTAGTTTTACCATAACATTATTCAACATTTTTTTTTAATATTAGTCTAAAATAATTATGTTATGCCATCATACAGGAAATATGAAGAGGTGTATCCACCAGAAGTGTCTGAGTTTGTGTACATCACTGACGACACATACACAAAGCGCGAAGTACTCCGCATGGAACATCTGATTCTAAAGGTCCTGTCATTTGATCTCTCCACACCAACATCACTGGCTTTCCTGTCCCACTACTGCATCTCTAATGGGCTCTCCAAGAGGACTTTCCACCTTGCTGCTGTAAGTATTAAAGATGTTGTATTATTAGTGGAGCTTATAAGTACATAATATCCTACTTTTTGTATAATTTTGGCCCTACTGACTTCTGTCAGAAGTTAACTATAGTAGCTATATAGCTAGACTCACTTGAATAAATATCTTGAAAACTTTGGTAGTTATGTAAGAAAACAAATTATAAATATCAGAATTCGCCAATCGTATTTGGCTAAATTCGTCGCCTTTAGCACACATTGAAGCGAATCATAAAGTACCTATGTCGCCTTATGGCCTTAAAATTATACATAAGAGGAACATGGATTTCCTTTTGTGAATGATACATAAGTTAATAGAAAACAGTTATATCACGTATTAAAATAACTAGCTTTAGAAGACAGCACTCCTAATTGCCTCAAAATGGTCTTTACTTTCGCTAGTATCTAGCCGAACTCTGCTTGCTGGAGGCGGATCCTTATCTCCAGTTCAAGCCATCGATCATTGCGGCGAGTGCGCTCGCAACTGCCCGACATTGTCTTCTATGCGAGCGCTGCGCTGGTGAAGACCGGGAGAAAGAGACACGTGAAGTGAAGGAGGCTCGGGTACATCCCGAGTGCGGCACGACAGCCTGGCCCGCGGCCCTGGCCAGCTGCTCCGGGTATTCTCTGACCGACCTCGACGCGTGTCTGCGTGAATTAGCGCGCACTCACTCGCATGCCTCGCAACAGCCTTATCAAGCTGTACCCGACAAGTACAAGAGCAACAAGTAAGTATTTTCGGGATCATAGAATAAATAGCTGAAATGGCTGTCAATAAAGCTTGTCTGTCTTGTTATTTATTAGGTTAGGACCATTACCAGATTGAACGAGGTGAAACTTGTTAGTGCTAGCTAGCTAGCGATGTAAAATATCTACAGAGGACCTTGCCCGCCGGCACTGAAAGTTTGCATCTCGTCTTATTTCGTGTCACTCTAACTTTTTTCGTGTGTAGCTTTATGGTTTTTTAATTAATCGTGAAGGTACGACTGGTTACTTTAAAAGCCGTCTCTTTTAACTGTATTTTAGTGCCAAAGCTAAGTCTTCGTTATAATTCTAATATCACTGTTCAGATTTGATGGCGTGTCGACGATCGAGCCACGGCCGATGTTCCCGGTGCCGAAGTACCAGCCGCCGGCGCCCGCCAGCAGCACCCGGCCGCCCGCCGACAACACACGAAGCAGCTAGTAATACCTCGTTCACTATTAAACGCGCTACTTCATAGTCAGAGTGACTCGATGTGTGTGGGTAGGATGAGTTATCCGAATTAGTGTTATGCAGCCCTCGCGTTTGTAATGTTATATGCTCAGGCAGTTGGTTATTTCAGTTATCTTTACAAAAATCTATTTTACAGCTTATGGCAGTCGCTTATTCTAGTAGAAAGTACAAACAAACCAAATCATGGCCAGTAGAACATATTAATTAATTACTCGTTATAATTTCTTGCCCAAAGATGTACATAATACAATACAGATAAAACCAAACTCTATTCCTCTGAACTAACAACTTAGTGTTCAAAAATTTGTGAATATTTAGTTTCTGCAAAGGTTCATTAGTACATTCCTTTTGTATTCGAAAAGCTACTGAAATAATTGAATGTTAAAGACTTGTAAGTGTCAAACGGGCGAAAACTAACTAAAATAATAATAGGATGCTACTTTCGGCGACTCTGTTTCATCCAATAGCTCGTTGAGAGTGTCTGTTATCACAATATCATGAATTAATGTACCTATATGGTTATGCAGAGTTTTTTACTAAAATAGGTACTGAAGGTGAGTACTAAACATTCAATAGTATTATTCCTAATTTTATACTTATAAGACTTTGCATTTGTTCTAACTTTAATATTATTGTTTCGAATATTATGTATAAGTGATTGGGATATTCTGTAACTTGTTATGCTAGTTTTATATTTAACATTTTCCTATGGAAATAAAAACTTCGACTTCTGATAGCATGTGAGAACTTGAATGTTAATTAGTATTGCGATTAAATGGTTTATTGACGAGTGGTCCACAAGCATTAAACACAATATGTATCTGTTCTTAATATTTCAGAAAATAGAATTCGGTAAAATAATTTCTTCCAAACAATCCTACTATTTTAGTTGAGACGCTTTTCCGGTTTAAACTGTAAGACTTATTTTCTAAAATACCACCAGGCACTCGACGAGACCATATTTTTTTACAAATGTTTAAAGTTAATTAAGTCTGTGTGTTTTGTGTCAACTTAAACTTCAATTTTATTTTCAGAAGTCTTCCGCTTTTTCAAAACTTTTACAGTTTAACTTTTAATGCGCCATTACACGAGGTTGCACATTTTTTTATAATACCATAAAGCAGGTCTAAAACTTTAAATTACGACTTTATTAAAAACAAGTATCTACAAGTTTTTTATCTAGCACTGAAAATCGTACTTTACAAAGATTATAATAAATTTAATTCATAACTTATTAGAATACTAAAAAAATATGATTGAATATAATTTCAAAATCGTGCCAATAATTGATATCATTTCAGTGCGATGTTTGTTAGTAAATTATTATTTTTGAGATGTAAGGTATGTTTTTAATATTGGTAAGTAGTTTTTAATGTAATTTAATTTAATAATATAATCGATATTTTTCTCCAGTTTTGTAAATGGGGGTAAGTACGAATACCTTTATTGGTAATATAATATTTTGAATTAATCCATTGTTTTATTCCTTAACTCTTTACCTACACTTGACATAAGGTTATCTGGTTGCTTGGTGCCTTTAATATTTGCTTTCAACACGAAGCGGAGACATTCCTTGAGCAATTGAAAATAATTCTACTGTCAAGCAGTCTAGCGTATATTAGGTGGTCGTTTAAGTATTATAGCAGCTTATTATGTAGTGGGCATAAGATGTGTGCTAGACGAGGTACGGTCAAATCTATTTGGAGAACGTCTGCGTCAGCGTTTCGACGCGCTGTCGCGGTGCGCCCCAGAATGTGTAGTCGCTATACATAATACTGTACAGCCATAAAAATAATAAGAAAACAAATTAACACCATGAATCCATATATTTTATATTAAGAAAATATATTTCTCTTATTTCTTTTCTATCTTGATGTGCGAGGTCATTTTTAAATAAGAATTATTTGTACTGTAGACTCGTTGAAGAATGTTTTCGGTGGTTCAAGAGTTGTGCTTCTCCTGTGTGTACACATTGCCCAATCCTTTTTTGGTTGAATTCGGACCTAAAACAAAAAACCGTTACATAAATTAATACACACTTCCAGAATTTGCAATTACTCTGTTACTGCCCATTTGCGACATAAAAAGTTCCTCTGCATATAGAAGGCAATGCTAATTGCTGTTTGTAGCGGCCATATTTGAACTTACGGCGTGTGCGCGTGCGCATGGCATTCTAAACGAGCTCCAGCTGCAGATATTCGCGGGCAACCTGTCGTAAAATCTTACGGAAAGAAAAATGTAGCGTAGTGGGTAGCAACCGTGCTGTAAGAGCTTTGTTTTGTTCTTTTTGTTGGTGCTGATACAGCCAGTAACTGCATTCGATTTCAATGAATTCTAACAGTGAGTTAAACCTAATAATTAATCTACCTGCAGTATATGCATGTACAGCAATTATAGAGAATTCAGTTTATTTTACAAGTTTCGACGTTTTCGGCTCATATAAACAACATGTTGGCAAGTAGGTAGGTGACGTGAAACGTGCTAGAAACATCCACACGCCGTGTATTTCCAGGAAGCTTCTAACTAAACAACAGTGATATTCCCATTTCAATTTGATTTAACCTTCAAACGCTCGCCAATTCATCGTTCCGTCTGATGCGCGAGACTAACAATTTAAATCCTATTTGTAAATGAGTAGCGGCTTGTGAGGCGTAAGAAGCGGTGCATAAACATAATAAATCATGTGCCGTTCAGTCTGTATGTCGCGACGAGATATTTGTAGCGTGATAAGAGTAAAGCTTCACAGTCTACGTAGAACAAGTCACACGCGTGCTTTTGTTTTTGTTTTTATCGTTTATTTTATTGTCATTCATAATGACACATGATAAGGTTAGCGAATAATAAAAGTTTTAAAAATATTTTTCGAAATACCGTTTTAATCGTAGTAGAGTCCACTGCATCGTATCAACACGGAACTATCGTAACGTTTTATTGGCCATGACTTCCTCCCGCTAGTACTCTTGCTATATTATATTGATCTTGTCGTTATTATGTACGCACGTGTTTGGAAAATTAATAAACAGGCACGCAACTACGATTCGATGGATGCATACAAACACATAGGTAACATCTTCACACCTTGAACTAAAGCCCTGTTTATTTGGTTTTAACTTGTCCTTGGCCCTTCGAGAGTAAATCCATGCTTCTGGCCTAATGCGACGTACATTGTAGTCGTGCTTCAGATTCAAAAATCCTTTTGACCGCCCTAAGGCCATGAGGTTTATAGCCCTTTTTTTGCTTGGCCGCAGTACGTATTATAGAGCCGTAGATAAGTATAGTATAGTAGTATAACAAACAAAGATATATTCATAGGTTAAGAAGAAAAGCTGTTAAACATAAATTAAGCTCTAGGTTATTAGGTACTAGTATAATATTTAATATTACATAAACGTTCACAATTGTGTCCGATGTTAATAAAATATTAAAAATAAGATTTTATTTATAACAATACAGTGTTATTGGCATCGTGCTCGTGCATGTTAAAGAATACTTCCATAACGAGCCTACGAGCCACTTCCGGAGCCCCGAAAGGAAAGGAAATTCACTCGCGAATTTGCCATGCCGTGCACGATCGTGACATTATCCCGAGTGCTCCACTGTTCCCATGCTATCTGGTTATTATTTCCAATTTTACATCATGCTTTACGCATTGCGTTCAAAATAGATTTAGGTACTAATGGAAAATTGTTTAAGCCCGCTAGTTGTTATTCAATTCTAAGTGTCTCTCCTGTTTTATAGTGTAGGGATTTTTATTAAATACTTTTGATTTGAAATATAGGAACGGTCGTAGGTCATACCCCAAAACCCCGCAAAACAGCTCCTAGTAACTGCATTTCACTAGGTTTTTGTATAAAGTTTCATTAAGTGGTATTTTCCATTTTAGCTTGACTAGTAATCTTATCGCCGTGGCTTGATGATTGTACCTACTTCATGGCACATTAAAATTGTCTGGTCCGACCACGATGAATCGCAATTTTATCCATTCGTCAAAATGTCTATATACCTATCTCACGGGAAATCTTACATTCAATTTTTTAGTCACTCACTTTATTATTGTATGAATATTTTATTTATAATTTGTTAAACAAACCAGTGGTCGTGGTTGCCTTTATATGAATTATTTCTTTTGGGACTAGAGAATGACAAATAAAATCAGGCTTGAAAGTTAACTAGCTCGGGAATGAAGGCGCTGCTGAACTCAATTTGCGTTTCATCCAATGGCTGTTATATTTATGATAGATGTATAAAACGGATAGTGTGGAATCTGATGGAATCTATTTATTGACTGCGCGAACATAGTGTGAAAGGAAGCTTTTGGGCCATTTCCTGGCGGTGAGTGAAATGGGGCCGACCGTTCCGTGACGCATGTTTTTACCTCTGCATCCGCTTATAATTATATCTTATTTTTATGATCAGATTTTTTTCCTAGATCCCCAAGTGTAATCGTTCGAAAGTATTCTGTTTTACCCGAATTATACTGTGTGGCTTACAACCATTTATACTGTGTGGTGTAAGTAACATTTTCTGAATAATCATATTTTTACCGCTGGTAATACTACTACAAGTTATGAGTTTATGACCGTTAATTTGAAATGTAAATATGCAATTATTTATGTATGTGCATAAATCGTTGCACTGGTATCGCTTTCTGGGTATACCTAGTTCCTGTCCGCTATTTTAATACAAACACCGAAACACCAGTTCTTAATTAAGACCTTTCAAAACACGGAAACGATAAAATTACGCTTGTTGCTGGTGTTAGTATTTATCTACATTCGAGAGCTAAGCTGGAGTTAGCGCGAATGTTTGCTTTGTAGTTTTAATTACATGCATGTTTCCAACGTAGCATTTGTTCGACGACGGTATCGAGAAACCTTTAAATCTTAATCTCCCTTAGCCAAATTAATGTTACGCTATATTTCTTCGAAATGTCAGATCGACTAGTAGTGCGACAAAAAAGTTTAAAAAATATGCAGCTAGACGTGAAATTGACTAAAACTTAGCCATTATTTTCCGATGTAAGATAGAACTTGCCGCCCTTAGCTAAGAACGACTAGTGCTTATTTGTCTCCAGGCTAAACACATTAGTCGACCTATTTTTATGCATGGTGAATTATATTTATAAAATGGTCTAAAATTGAGCAACTTACTCGTTTAATACTTCTTGAGGTGTCTGTAATAATGTTGTATTATGTAGGTACTTAATTATGACGACCCGATTGGTGCAGCGGCTAACCGATAGGTGGTCGCGGGTTAGATTCCCGTACGGGACAAAAATGTGTGGGAACCGCAGATATTTGTCGTTAGGTAGTCTGGGTGTTTGTGTATGTGATATTTATTACATGTCTGTGAAATGCACCCACGATACAGGAGAAATTCCTAGTGTGGGGCGAAGTTTTTTTTAAAGTTATTTGTTTTATTAATATTTACGTACAAATGTGTGGCTATTATAAATCGTGTCTGATTGTAAGATGTCCCGAACAACAATAATATAATCATTTAACCGTGATCACGATCTTTCTAACGTGACTCGACTTTCAGTAACATACATGCATTGTTTCCATTGTAACGAACCAATACGATTCGTTTAATACCTAACCAATTAAATATTTTATTCCTATCGGTGTTAGTTAACTTACTTCAGTTAGCGTTTACTTTCTTCTCTAGATATTGAACAAACGAGGATTGCTTTTTCAGATTTAGGTCATTTAAAAATAAAGTGAAAAGCCTAAAAACTAAGGAAAATATAAAATATTATAGAATGAATGGTGTTTTTGGATTTATTGCGTGGCTTTAGCGTAAGTTGTACTTTCCAATACGCTAAGATTGAAGCTTTACTCGGAGAATATTTTATAGTTTGCCCCTTCTCTGGTACCTAATGCATATTGGCACAATAAAACAACAGAACAGTTATTTACGGTTATAACGTTCTGCAACTGTTTTTGAAAACATTTAATTCGCCGAAATTTAACTTGGATCCAAGAAATGAGACCACACCTCTGATCCTTTATCCCACGACGCGCCGCGCACCTTACGGAATATTAAGTTATTGAGTTCAATGCACAAGGTTGCGCCTGCGACCACTAGCCCGCATCTTTATTCTAGTAGTTTGTATCGAATACTCGCAGTTCATAGATGTGCTGACGGTAAATAGTTTTTTGCGTTGCTACTTTATTTTGTCCCTGTTTTTGCCTGGTCGAGTCAAAAATAGCTTTTCGGCAGTTCGATAGTAATGTAGCTTCAAATAAATTTAAGAACTTTTTTACGTCCATTATAACATTAGTGCTTTTTTAGGAAAAAAAATATAGCAAGATATTTTTCCTGGATGCGTCGCTAACTGTAAAATGTTTGTGCCATACAGTTCCACTTCAGATTTGAATACAAAATATTTACAGTTCAACAGCCTAATAAATTATCTATCGAAAGGGCTATTTATTATTAATTAAAATTTATTGTTGTCAAAAATCGGTATAAGCAGGAAGTGTGGGCCTTCCCGGCGGCGCGAGTGAAGCCCTGGGGCGGAAGCAGCGGCGGTCGCCTCGGCGACAAGCTTGCATTACAAATAACCCTCTAATGAACACACGTGCGTTAGTTACTGCCAGATTGGGTCGATTACCTGCCTGCCGAAGCGGCCAGGATTATCCTAGCTGGCTAAACGCAGATGAAAGTATTTTCACCCGCCAATCCGTTTAGAAATTATACGTTTTTCAGACTCTATTTAATCTTGTACTGGTTGGTCCAAATTCATATCTAGAGGCACAGGCCCCGCGTTCAGCCATTTTTCCTTTATGTGCACTGTGTCCATCAACAATACGTACGCTCCCCCCTGCCGCCACTTTACACCCGCTTAATGTTGCTAGGTTAGGAATGGCAGTTACTACTTCTGGGGTAAATGACGATGTTTTGGGTATTGTTATTTTATGATTTCTATAAGAGGTTATTATATATATTTAAGTTAAAAAAGATATATTATAATGCAATAGTTTGGAATTCTACCAATAAACATGATATGACATTACGCCTGTATTTTTCTCAAATGGGTATTCTTATAAACTGTATTTCTAAGGGGCATTAGGTATATAGTATACTCGCATTTCGTAATTTATGTTATAGGTCCTGGGACCAATAGGACAAATAAATGTAGGTGAGGTCAATACATTAAATAATATTAATAGCTTAATGCATACACGAAGTGCAATCGCGTAATAGGGGGCGAGCCTATTGGCATGGACTAGATACAATTCTAGACTCCGTATTGCTATCCAATGACAGTGCTCAAACTGGTAATCAAACTCAACACCTAACGCACACAAAAACATAGTTCGTTCTCCTTTTAGAAATTTGTGCAAAAATTAGTTAATAAAAAATCATGGGGTAAACTCTCAACCAAATACTTGCAACACTGACAAAATGGCCGCTTGGTTTTATTTAACAATCACTACAATTAAAATTATTCAATATTTAAATAAAAGGACATATTTATGTGAAATGTACAAATTAAATATAATCCTAACATATTTTTGTATAATTCCGTCCGCAGTTTTGCACATTTGCATTACGCAGCTCGGCATAATTGAATTAAATGTGCAGCGTGTAAAACGTTCCAGCGATGCGCGCGATCTTTGTGAACTAAATGTCAAATCGTTCAATTACCCTACTTCGGCGTAATTGGTGTGGTGTCATTTTTGTGTGCGTTCACGGCTTCTGGTTTGTTCTGTATTCTGAGTCTAGAGGTGTCTGTACTTATTGTATTCGAAGCAGTTCGTTATTTTTCTGGGCTACTACAGTTTTTATTTAGGTATCTAAACGACAAATTTTTGAAGTTGTATGCAATGTTTTAACTTTATAGGATATTTTGAGCTAGAAGAACACGACTCCTAGCTCAAAAATAAAGCATCGATAGTGCGTCAATCGGGTCATCAAAGGTGAAATATCGGAATAGAAGATTTTCTGGCGCAAGGTCTTTGAGAAATATTGGCAGCTAACCCTAAAAGCGGTAAATATACCAGATGCGGTGAAAATATTTTTAGCATGGCCTCTTTCGCGAAAATCTTTAAACATCGAGTTGTGTGAACGCGTACCGAGATCACACCCCGTTGTGTGTACTGGAAGTTTGATCAGTTAGACAGATTTTATAGATTCAGAGGTAAACAGAGCCAACAATCGAGACCAATGGCGTGTTTATCCAACAGTGGACGAATATAGGCTGATGATGATATTAGTGAGAGGTAAATAATAATTACGGTACGGTACTGCAGTTAATACTGAACATAACTTAAAAAAAATATATTCGTTATGGATACGTTATACTTAGTTCTACTAATATTAATCTTATTAATTTTACTTTTTCCCGTTTGTCATAATATTACAAGTTTTTACTTGTGGTAGGTATGTATGTGTACCTACTAACTTGTTCTGTATTCTGAGCTACTAACATATCTGGACGCGAGGGGCCCAGCCCAGGTGGTTGCCCGCGTTGCTCGCCTTTCAAGCCGTCTGTTTTAAAAATGTTTATGTTTACGCGAAGAAGGTAACCTATTTTTAACTTGGTAGTGTTTGTACCTTCATATTGTATAAACAGAAGATTTTCAATTTAAATGAACCCCTGAGACTACTTATGTGATAATTTATTCATATTTCCTTGCATCACACACTTGCAGTAATGCAATCTAGGAAGGTGGGTAAGTACCTATGCATGTTTATTTATGTGTTTTGAAAGGCGCTGTTCCACAATTTGGAAAGCGGCCATTGCAACGCCATTCCCGTTGTCAAAGGTATCGGGTATTGAATGAATAAATGTATCGACACCGACATTAAAATTTGATCGACATCGAGCACACGCGCGTGATGGCATCCCATGGCCTCCAAGCATCGTATCGTGGAGCCATATAGTAACAATTAGGAACAAGGCGCTTGTGCGCTAACCGTAGTAGGACAACGCGTAACGGCTGCGTTGATGCGAGGTATCTATTGCATCAAGTTTCTTGTTATGATTGATTATATTTCTCTCAGTATTGTGAGAGAGATAATAATGTGTAGGCAGGTAGGTACTTACCTGTATTATCATGACGTCTACGTAAAACTTAAAGCTTTAGAATCAAGAACGACAAGTCTAATTCTGTGGAAGACATCTGTATTCTGAGGTAGAAGACAACATTAAACTTTGAAGAATGGCATCCAAGCTAGAAATTGTAACATTGTTTGTCTTGCTCAAGTGAAGTTCTAAACTGATAACGAATATCAACAATATTGCAAAAGTACAACGAATTTGACCTCTAGGACGTTCCGATCGAAAATAAATAATATGCTGGCGCCACAGTCAGACAGACGCAAGCGCAGCCCACGCCCACACAAGACCGTATTTTAAACTTGACTGGGAATGGCGCCAGACATCGCCCCGAAGATCCTTAAGACATGCGCGTTAATGAGAGTTATGACCGAGTAAACATTCCCTTTTTAGGCACGCTTTTGTTCTTTGTAAATATTCAAACTGCTAATTTGTAAGCAAAATAAGGTAAAGTTTGAATGACTCCGGTCAGAACACAATCATACATGCAACTCGTAAATGTGTGTACTATTCAAAGTGTCGTACCAAGTAACGCCTCTTTGCCCACGTGAATGTTGCAGTAGATGTGATGGTCAGCCGCCACGACCGGCTCCGGTGATGTTTCGCCACCCGCTTCCATCAACTTTAGCTTCGCTGTCAAATCTTGTACATCTGTAAATGTCACACAAAATTATAAGATCACTTTCATGGAACTAGATTTTTACACAATCTGGATGTGGCCGAGTAAAGAAAGTAACTGGATTTTATAGGTACCTAATATTACAGTTCTAATTTTGGAATAGTCGAATGCAACGAAAACCGTTAGCTATTGTTACGCGTGCGGTCCGCTACGCAGGTCAAAATTAGTAGCGCACATGTTCAAACAAACTGGTATTGTTTACATGGGATCGGTGCGCGCGCCGCCATCCAATTGGGTCTACGCCTACGCCCGTAAGCTTAGATTTATGATTTTTTACTTCAATTATTGTGATTAATGTCACTACAGAGTAAATGTATTAATTTTTAAGTGAAAAGTTAAAGTGATACTCGTTCGGGTCAAATCGCCATACCTAGACATTTTAGCTCATCATCAACTTTTATATCTACTATTTAAAAGATGAAAGCTGTGTTAGGTGGTAGAATTATATACTTTTAGGTACATATGCCAAACAAAATACGCTATAAATATTTACTAAAGTAGGATCCCGATCGGCCAATAAGGAGAACCAGGCTTAAATAAATAATTCGCATGGTGTAAACACGTTGGACGCGGCATAATTTGTGGTTTATTTATTCAGGATGAACGATCAGCTCGCGCGACCTCCGTGTAATGTAGTTTTTATTATCCAGACGACGATGACGTCTGACGCATATCAACAGTAGTAAGTAGCATAACGAACTTTGTGGGCTGTCTAGTTAGTTATAAATGCAGTCACTAGTTCGGCAATAAAATCATGTTATACAACAATAAACGCTTTGTTGTGGTATAAGTCTTCAGCCACAAAACATGAGCGTGTCTTTTTAATTACCTAGGGACAGACTACAGATGTTTCAACATAATAAATATTCCTAGGTTCCGATAGTGTTATAGCTAACATTATATATTATTATGATAATTAGTGATAGTACCCGTGGACACGATTGTTGCAGTGTTATAGACTGTTTCCCAAAGTGTATGTATGACCTACATATACGTTGTTAAATGCTGTTGAGAATTAACACTTGTTTAACCTTATGAAAGAGTTACATACTTATGTCTAAAGCGTTCGAATAAGAATATCACACCTGACTTAAGCGCCCTCTTTATAACCCTCCACTGCCTCGCATGGTAGAGAGACATTACCAGCACCACGACAAAGAAGACGATACAGCCACTCGCGGCCAGACTAAGGCTGGTCGTTTGCAGGTCCCACGTCACTTCATCGTTACTAGATGTCACTTCACTATCGTAGTCCACATATTCGTACTCGTAATCACTGGGTAGTAGTTCACTCGTGTCATTGTCTTTTTTGTGCACCTCTTTTGGTGTATTGAAGGGAGAGATTTGGGCCTCGTATAGCGACTGGCAGATGGTGTCCCTGTGAATTTCACATGGGTATCTGACCACGAGTCGTTTGGCGGGGTCGCAGCGGCTGCACGGGACACAGGTGCCACGCTGCCGGTCCCACCAGCTCAGCCCGCGCTCGCAAGCGTCGCCTCCCCACACGGACCCAAGTGCCAGTGTAGCAACTAGCCAACACAACTTGCGTATGTCTCCTCGCATTACCTGAAATATATGATAGGATGCATTGAGTGCTGATAAGTTATCTATAAGTTGGTCCATATATTTTGTGAGGTGTACGTTCCGAAGACCAAAGAATCAGTACGACTATTAGGTACCTGGGTACAGATTCATATTTTATTAATCACTATGTACAAAGGTGGGTGATATTGAAATAATTACATTTTCATACGAAAAGCAGATAGTCATTTCCGTATAGTTATATTTTTTTACCTCGGCACTTATTTTGAGTTAATTAGATATAATGAGATTTTTTTAAGGTATCCCAGTACCTAACTAGTTTTTCAGCAGCAGGTGCCTGACTTATGTGTAAGTACGACATTTACTAAATAAACTCAGCAAGCAACCATTACAATATGCATTAAATACATAATAATATTTTCATTACCTCCTTGCTTACACTCATGTATGCTGCCTAAGTATTCATGAAGGACCACATCTCAGTACGGAATAATTATGTTCGTTTAGAAAGCTCACTTTCACCAGTGTCTCTGTCGTATGGTTAATTGTGAATATTGTAAATAACTTCTGTGTCAAATCCATTAACACTTTTGTTTATCACGCACTCATCCACATTCGTTGTTTTTGATAAATTAACTAATAAGAGCGAGCGCACTCAATGCGCTGTCATTAGGCCGCGGTCGCCGTGCGTTCTGCGCTGCGCGGGAGACGCGGCATCACATTCAACTGTTTTGAGCAGTCCCCTATCCCTTCTCCCACGCAGGATGCGCGTACGGCCGTACCCGGCAATAGAAAATATACCTACACTACACTAGATTTGTTCGACGTTTCTTTTAAATATGTGTCGGTTTTTATAACGTAGGTTTTGCTGTCATTTTTTAATAGGCAGTAACTTTCTTTGTGTGATAGCTCGATTGACTAATAAAGTTACCTAATGAACAATCATATTTCTTTGTGTTAGTTCCCATTATACTTACCTACTTAATTTTGCTGTGCTTATATGTATCTGACTGATCACACATTTTAAGGTGTCTAAAAAAAAATGTTTTTTTAACCTGTGCTAATTTAATCTCCTTGCAAATAGCAAAGAAATTAATTTCGCACGGGTTATGAAAAACAAATTTGGTTCATAGTGCCATAGATAGTACCTAAGTTTAAAATTTGTAATAGATGAATTTACAAGTTAATGATGATAACGGTAGGTGCAACGATAGATGACCTATAATAATATTGCATAAGTGGCCTTATTATAAAGCTTATTCATGGCTAATTTATGCTGCAATAAATTTATGGATACCTACTCCGCAGCACTGTTTACTTGCATTACATTTTAGGGTGTCTGTATTGTATGTACTGTAAAGTGAAACATTCAAACATAGATGAATAAAGTATGGGTATTGACGTCAAGATGTTGGTAGTGATCCAGACTTACATTTAAATATTTAAATAACGTTGCAATTAAAAATTATAGTTTAATATGCAGTTGACATATCACTGTTATATGTCCTAAATTAATAAAGAAGTCAAAAAGTAGAATATTATTATTTAGAAGTGCGTAAAATGTATCGGATACGTCTTTTACGATTCTGTCAAATACCACTAAAGTAAATTATTGTCAATGTCATTTTCATTGATTTCATTTCATTATTGGTCATCAGATTTGTTCCATTATGTATAGGGTTAGGTTAGCATTAGTTTTATCGGGCACTCTTTCTAAAGCATATTATTAGAAAGGAAGTAAAGAAGACCAAATTTACAACAATCGTCGATATCACGGGTTTTATAAAATTGACATGTCATGTCATTTATTCGAATTTCGAATCTTGTCAAAAGGGTGCACTCCTAAAATTTTAGATAATTATTAAATAAGTTTTTTGTAAAGTGAGTGATATTGTATTAAACATATAAGATAGCTAGTGGTGATAGAATATACGGATACATATTAATAATACTGAATAAATTAATTTGATTTTATTTAAGCCACAAACATGAGCGTAATTAATCCTAGAAGAAATTCACGTGTGAGAAACATTCAAGGTGATATTCAAGATCCCTCTATTTCCTCCACGGTCCATATCCATTACCAAACCATCACTAGACCAAGAATAAGAAATATAAGACCTGATTGTATTGGATTGTTCCATCCTATGTCAAGTACCTATTCCTAATGTTCCTTTGTTGTTTTATAGCACTATTTTGTAGTAGCTAGTATATTATTGATTTAAATATTAATTATTATTGTCCTATTACAAATATTTATCGAAGATGTATTTAATGTTCTGTTTACAAAAAGAATAATAATGCTTCCAGATTCAACAACAGTTGGTGTCTCATCTAGTGCAGAAGACTTATCAACATCAAAGGCTTTGGTTCTAGTTGCTATTATATTTATATCATCACTATTGGCTTTGGGTCTACTATATAGACAGTTTCCTGATTTAGAAGAGTAAGTACATATTCTTCATAAGTCTTTATTCACTATTTACAAGAACAATTTACATTTACATTTTTATTGTCTTACATACATACATACATGAACAAAGAAATTCCCATATTATTTAAAGGGTTTCAGATGTAGCAAGTACTCTAATAATTGTTATTTACTTGTGTTTTCATATTAAACAACTGTTTACTATACAAAAAAAATAATTTGCCACACCTGATTAAACTTACTAGTATAGTGAAGATAGTCAGAGGCCTACAGGCAGTTTAAACTCTGACACCAGGTTGTTCATCAACCATACAATAAGAAGAAGAAGTGAATATAGTTTACAATATATTGAAAATGTCTAGCTAAGCCTTATGAATGATAATCACTGTTTTGTTTTCAGGCATGAACAAAAGCACTTGCATTTGCCATGGGACCTTGAGGATGCCAAACAACTAGGTTTAGTACTAGACCGCTATAAGGAAAAATATTTTTATGAAGTATTATTTGGAGTCTTCTTAGTTTACATATTGTATCCTTTTTATATTTGTGTAGAAATATGTTCCACATGAAAACCAGTTTCTGTTTTGAATAAATTAAGTGCCTATAAATCTTGAACATTGATATAGTATAAATTGCTTTAGATAAGAATTTATGTCTTTGTATTGTCATTTCTTTAACTGGACTACAGTTTGCAAACATTTGCAATACCTGGATCAATTTTTTTAAGTATTCTTTCAGGGTTTTTGTTCCCATTTTATTTAGCACTACTTCTGGTATGCTGTTGTTCAGCGATTGGTGCAAGTTTATGTTTCTTCCTATCTAATCTTCTTGGCAAGAAGTTGGTGAAGAAATTCTTCCCAGAGAAGGCCGCACAATGGGCGAAAGCAGTGACAAAGCACAGTAATAATTTGCTCAACTACATAATATTTTTGAGGGTGACTCCCTTTTTACCGAACTGGTTTATTAATATGTCAGCACCTGTCATTGGTGTGCCATTAGTGCCATTTGCACTGGGAACATTTATTGGTAAGTGAATAAATAAACTTATGTTATTTTACAAAATTTCTATGATAAATGTTATATGTTTCTGTTATGTTCGTCTTCAGGTGTGGCTCCACCTTCATTTGTAGCAATTCAAGCTGGACAAACTCTGCACACACTGACGTCGACGAGCGACGCGTGGTCATGGACGTCTGTCACTGTCCTCAGTATGTTTGCTCTAGTCTCCCTAGTACCAGTATTTCTCAAAGACAGGTTGAAAGAAAAGTTTGAATGAAAAAACATTTAGTTGATTTTTAGTTAATTTTATTTATTTTGTTAATAAATTGGTGTTTTGTACATTCCATTCACTTGTTTTATTCTTTGGTACAAGTATTTTATTTATCAGCAATATGAACCAACATGAGCAATAAAGGTATTGTTTCCCATAGATTGTTGGACTGCAGGTCGCCAGTACCACCAGTTGTACCATACTAAAAACAGAGGTTTAATGTTTTTACCACAATACAGGTTTAAAATACTTAAAGTTAAATAACTCCTAAATCAGGAAGGTGCTTACTACGTTTGGACTTCAAACTTTCACTGTCCACCTTGTCAGCATAACATTTTTTACCATCACTTTCCCAGAATAAAAAGTAGCATCAGTCAGTAATAGTAAGGGTCACTTGCAAAACCAAAGAACTGTAAATATAATCCTAAGACTTATACTTACATAAATAAGTTTCTTTAAGTTCAACTTTCAATGATTTGCACTGGTGTTTACACTCTTCAGCAGGCACTAAATGGATTTCTCTAGATCCACTCAATGCTAGAAGAAATGAAAAACTACACTCCGTGTCTGGGATGGTAAAAGACTGTTGACTAGTGTCTACTATGACAAATCTTTCAGTGCTTTGTCCAAACTTGGGCACAACTTTAGGTCTTGGTATAGCTTGACGTAGCAACTTTGCCACATTCATATTATTGAATTTCCTGAAAATCAAGGAATTATTCTCATGCTAAAACTTAATAATTAAAATGTATAATAAAAACAGTACTGTACCATATATAAAAATTCTTGTCATCTAAAGGTCTCTGATTAAAGAAATCATTTGGACTTAAATAATATTTATTGTTTGTTAAAATCTTAGGAGATTCTTTATCAAATACATATTTATTTCTCAAATACATATTCTTCAGTGCTTCTAAATTAATTACTTGTTGTTCAGTCTGAAACACACAATGTTAAAACGAATCAAATCACAGCAGTAGAAGTATTAAGCTTGTGTACTAAATGTGTGAGCAGTAGTAGTCAGAATTAGGGTTCAATTTCTAACTGTGATAAATAATAATTATATTGAGCAATAGGTACATATGTATCTAGAAGTTCATGGGCTTAGTTATTAGAAAGAACAGAGAACAATGCTTTCAGAATAAAATCAGTAATCAACTATTTGTAGAAATTAGAAAAAGTTTAAGTAAAAGTGAAATATCTGTTTTTAAAAGACTTCTCTAGAATCTAACTCAAACATAATTTTTCAAATAAAAAGTTAAATCGACCTCATAAATAAATGGTGCTGTCTGTTGTTGGCTCACAGGATTTGGGTCATTGACTTCCCTGATGTTATTCGCTGTACTACACGGCCAGCAATCCATGTCCACAACAGCAAAGTAAGGGTTTTGAATCAAACATGTTTCATGGTAGTAATCTGAAATTCAATATACATATGGATAACTTTTTAACAAGTTTAACTTTAGAACAGTTAGCTGGAAGATTATTTTACTCACCAGTTAAGGAAGGGAACAAAGATATTAACGGAATAGATATTTTCCTAAGAAGTTTTAAACCAGGATATATATACTCTTGTAAGTTGCAAACAATACTGCTGTAGATTGCCTTAGAATTATATATCATAAACAATCCAGCTATTATTCCTATAAGTAAAATTGTGTATTTGGTAATACGACGACGTGTCGTGTTGTTTTCCGGCCGGCCGGTATTCTCCAGCGTTTTGAGAGATTGAAAATATATTCGTTTAAATTCATCTTCACTCATTCCTGCATCGGTACATTGTTTCTTGAGATTCTTAATGGAATTTGTATATTCTTCTAGTGCTTCTTGGTTAGACATGATGTCAATACGTACGTTAATTACATTGATTGTACTTTATGAGTAAACATGCACGAGTCGTATTAATCCAGTCAATATAAAGTCACGATAAATAAGGCAAAGGCATAAACGAAATCCTAATCAAAATAATCAACATTCATCAGCTGATAGTTGTCATCTTGTCACTGTCAAAATGTCATGTTGACAGTGACAGTGGCATAGATTCATCATCATCAGCCGGAAGACGTCAACAGTCATTGCGGCATATAATATATTCCTTTGTCTGAGTCCACAGTTGAACAAAGGCCTTCCCCTTTTTAAGCAGGGGAAGGGGGTTTCTACGATTACCTCGTCCTTAGTTCATCCGTCGGTGGTTTAACGTATAAAGGTTTGCATTATAATCTATTGTTATTTCTAGTTGTGGGATGCGTCACATATTATGTAGGCAGACTGCACATTTTGGCACGTTATTCCTGTTTTCTAGTTGCTGTGCCAGTTTCCAGTATTTAGATATAAGATTCAAATTAATTGGTGCTAACCGATACTCAGGGCCCAATTCATTGGGAGCAGGCCAGGCAATGCCCAGAAGGAAAAAAATGAGGGGCGGCTAAATTGCATGGAGCCCTCATTTTTAGGGTTCCGTACCTCAAAAAGGAAAAACGGAACCCTTATAGGATTACTCCGTTGTCCGTCTGTCTGTCAACCCCTTTTTCTTAAGAACGCGTGAAGGTATTATTATTACCATAGAGCAACGAGAATAATTTTCTCTATGTAATGAAACTCTTAAAACAGGACAGTTTCACAGGACAGACAGTTTGCAGCTGTGTTGTAACAACGGCGTGCAAATGGATGATGAATCTCGATACGATAAGTAATAATTTAGACTTGCCTGTAGGAATAATCTATACGGATATAGGTAGCTGCCTATTCTATGTATAAGAGGGTTGTTTATCAGGCTAATCTAGCTGTCTAAATAATATACGTTATACTTAGTCGGTATCTTTAGAACGGATTACAGTAATTTATAACACAAATTAATGTTCCGTAGGTTAGACGTGATATAAAATTGTAAACGAATATAAATCAATATATTGTTTTTCACGAGAATTATTTTGCCACGAAGTAAGATACATTGGATCTTTGTATTTAATTTTGCTATAAAATAGCTCGCTTGATAGGTTTTTCGTACATCAATCACTAATTGCTGCAAAAGTTGTGAGGAATGGCCGAGGTACAATGAACATAATTTAATTCCGAACATTTGGCAAAGGAGAACTAGAATCATTAACAACCATCTGTCTTATTACGCAATCACGACTTTTACCAATTATTAACTTTGTAACAAGTAGGTAAGTATATTCGAAGAACCTCAGTAGTTTGGTGGCCGCAAGCTCAGCTCTGGTTGGGTGTAGTGCCGCTTCATTTCCAACTCTCTCGAGTGGTACCTAAAACTAGGTCAGACAATGTCATTAGATATATTACAATGATGTCGTTGTTTACAGAACGAAAATTACCTAATGTGAAAAAATTCAATAAACTATAAATACTGCGCTATATTATTTCGTTTTGATAATGCCTATCATGCACTTGAATTTGTACAGTAGCTGTTTGATTAGATGTGTGTGTAGTAAGTTCTTATTGCTTACAAACACATGAACACATCGTTTAAATAGACATTATTTTAATATTCCTTTAATGAAACTGTGATGCACTTAATAATTATAGCTATTAATAATAAGTCAAAAAATAAAAACAATTAGAAACTAATATTGGTTTCTTTCACCGAGACGATAAGATAAGACAAAGTAACTACGTGTTGGGGCCTTTTGATAACACGGCTGATGTATAGAATGCTGTCAATACGACGATATGCTCTCTTACGACTACAAGTTTTAAAATAAACAACATATTTTTTTTATTTCAAAACAGTCTCAGTGTAATTGTAGTTAATGGTGTACTTAAACTGTTACGCTAAATCATGTGATTAAAGAAGTGTAGCGTTAAGTGCGAGTTTCTATGGATAATATCATTGTACTTCGGAAAATGCAGGAAAAGAGAAGACTAGATGGAATTTGATGCTAGAGCGCATGGCGCGACGTGGCGCTGGCCTCTTCTTCTATCCGTCGTTTTCTTAAACGTGCGTATGTCTAACATATCAGTAAATATAATTGGTAATTGCACATTATGTAGGAAACATATAACTATCGATAATATTTATATTTTTACGAAAAATCTTACTTCAAACTGTTTAGGTTCGGCACCAGTGAGTTAACTAATAAGTAGAGATGTTTTATTTGATCAGGTTATTCAATTGTTTTGCTATGTCCATGAATTCTTATCAATACCACGGTGACGTCACTCAGTATTGGCCGTGTGAGAACACACTCACGCTACCAATGCACAGGTGAATGATAAGGTACTACGTGATTTGTTTGTCACGCGACAACACTAAAAGTTGAATACATGCTAATAAGCCTGTGGACATTCCCTTTTGGTGTCTATTTCTATGTGGACCTGCATTTTAAGTGAGTATGGAAAATATAACGCATAAGTTTATTTTCTGTTTTCCCGAAATTAATCAAAGACCTTCTAAAATCAAACTGATACGTAGTTGGATACATAAGTTTTCAAAGTCAACCATTTATTTAGTTCATGATAAGTGAACACTTTGATATGGCGAACTAGAACTACTTCGCTATAATTATGACATTGTTTACTGATTTGAAACTGATGTAATTATATGTTCATATTACTATGAAATCTTATATCTATTGAACTTGTAGCTATGAAAAGAAGACAAATATTTCCATATGTAATTTTCCTATTATAATATAATGTATTATTAGGGTATTATAGGTCTAAAATTCTAAATACATTCACCGACAGAATCTTTAGCCATGGCCTTTAACTTTTGGGTGTGTAGGAAACAAGTGCTGCTGTGCCGAATTTAAATGTGTAGTGCACAATAGTATTGATCCCTATTACAATAGAAATAAAGTTTCCATCGCCGGAAATACAAATCGTAAAAGACCAACAAAACAAGTATGCGGTATGCGCCTGGTTAATGAGGTTAGCCAATTGTTTTAAGCAAGGGACTTAATTTATATTGTACAGCGAAACTTATGCGCGATATTTAACATATTTGCGTAGGTACACCATCACGAAATAAAGGCGTTATAGTATATTTATAGTACCTAACGTACAGCTACGTTCTTATGTCTTGTCATGAATATAAATTCTCGTCTCTTGGCTGCAAATTAACAAATTAGGTTAACCTATGTTAAGAATGATTGTTAGATATTACCATTCTGAAATATAAAGGCATTATAGAAAGGTAGACTTACATAAAATGATTGATTTATGATTATCCATTAGGATTTGATAACGACAATCTATATTCGACCTCTGAGTGCTAAGATAACTTTACCTATATTATGCAAATAATCTGCATACACGATTTAATAGGTATTTGTATACTATGTCACCTGTGACTTGACCGTATTAGGAATTTAAAGAAAACGCTGACACAGCAATAGTATCTGTCATTTTAGTTCCTTAGTCAGAGTCGAAGTCGAGAGTCAATAAAAATAATAGATAGATATAAGTATAAAAGTTTTAATCACAAATTGATTAGATTATTGTTGGTGACTACATATCATCACGCGACAATAATTATAAAGGCATTGATATATCAATCACTTACCAATGTTTAGAATGAAATCCTAAATTGAAGTAACTACCTACATACGAGTAGGTACGTTTGATTATTATTAATAATAAAGCCATTTATTCCGAACATTCTTACAGTTTTTAACTTAAATACCACTTGGTTACTCTTTACAATATGTCTCTGCTCGGTGTCCCTTACGGCAAAGGCATCGTCCAACGCCTTCCACTGTTTCCTATCTGTCGCCACTCTTAGCTAGAGGGGACCTAGGGTTAATTTCAGTTTGTCCTCCCACCCTCTCACTTTTCGACTTCGGCTCCATATCTTGGGACGTACGTTTCTACTACTTCTACTTCTTACGTCTTAGTGGGGCTCGTAGCTACCCGGCAGATCAGTCGATCTGCGAGTTAAGCCGTGCTCGCCGCGGTCAGCCTTGTGATGAGTGACCGTTTTCACATGTCGAGACCCCACCGTGCTTCGGAGGGCACGTTAAGCCGTTGGTCCTGCGCCTGATCTCTCTACGGTCGTGTCGGTCTACCGTCCCATCGGATTATGAGAGAGAAGGAATAGGGAGTGCACCTGTGTCTGCGCGCATACTTGTGCACTATATCCCCTGCGCAGATGGCTAGTCTCAGCTGAGACAGGCCGTCGTGGCCGAAATTCGGTCCGGAGGACATTACTTGTATATCCAAACGATTTATGTACATAAAGAGTGCAGATAAAATTAAATTTAAAAAACCCCCAACGCAAAATAGAAAAGCGGTCATTTAAAAAGTCAAAAATAACACCTATCATTGAGCCATTAAATCCGATCGGAGTAACATCTATTTAAGACAATGTCGCGGCGGGGTACCGCTTAAGTAAGTCAGGCCCTCAGTTTGAGTACTATCTATTAAGTTACTAGCAATTGCTTCGAATCATCAAATTTTTGTTGCAAATCTGGGTGTTGAATTGGTAAGTTATTGCTCTAAACACGTAGCGGTACCCCGCCGCGACATTGTCTTAAATAGGTGTTACTCGGATCGGATTTAAGGCTCAATGATAGGTGTTATTTTTGCCTTTTTAAATGACCGCTTTTCTCTTTTTCGTTAGGGGTTTTTTAAATTTTTAATTTAATTTAATTTTAAAATGTTTAAACTTAAAATTTAGTCTTGTTTTTGTAATATACACATCATGCCCTTTCATTTGATACCCCACTTTGGTATATATGAAAATATTCCATTTGTCTGCCCCTATATCTTTTAAATGGCTGAACCGATTTTGATATAACTTACTTTTTTGTAATGTGCACATTATTTCCTTTCATTTGATACCCCACTTGGATAGGTATATAAGAAAATATTCGATTGGTCATCTCCACTTTCATCCCCCATATCTTGTAAATGGCTGAACCGATTTTGATATTATTTAAGTTTTTGTAATGTGCACATTATGCCCTTTCATTTCATACCCCACTTGGGTATATATAAAAATATTAGATTGATCATCCCCACTTTCACCCCCTATATCTTATAAATGGCTGAACCGATTTTGATAAAACATATCTAAGAACACTCGCTGGAAAATTTACTTTCAAATAAAAAAAACCGCATCCAAATCGGTTCACCCGTTTTAGAGCTAAGGTGCCACAGACAGACAGACACACATGGCGGTCAAACTTATAACACCCCTCTTTTTCCGTCGGGGGTTAAAAATATATTTGGATAATTAATTACTTATCTACATTCCTTTTTTATTACTTTCAGGTCTCTCTGCCCAGTCTCGTGTACGCCTATGGAGTAATATTGATACATTTGGAGGAACTTCAAGTTCCGATATGGCTGGGGCTCTCCA
Organism: Abrostola tripartita; assembly: GCA_905340225.1. NCBI lineage: Eukaryota > Metazoa > Arthropoda > Insecta > Lepidoptera > Noctuidae > Abrostola > Abrostola tripartita. The sequence goes on along the minus strand of HG996493.1, from coordinate 9,895,629 downwards.
CTCCAACAATTTATATACTCATCTACAACCTAACACGTAAGAATTTTGTTAGAGATTCTAATTTAATGTAACGAACAATTTCTATCAATAGGTTTGTTTGCTTAATATTTATTATTTGTGGTTATATTTCAGAATGCTGGTGCAGAGAGGCGGCAGACTCGTGGGGTGGAACAGTAGGCTATCGCGTCATGGCCACTGTTGGTCTCGCTATGGTTGTGGCTAGTCTACTCATCTGTGCATTCATACCCTTCTATTCACAACCTTTCGTATATGGAATCTTAGGCGGTAATGACAATAAATACGATATGCACGGGTTAAGGTATAAAATATACCAGCGTACAATAAGTAAGAATCGTTTCTTTCTTTTCAGGTTTTGGGTCATCAGTTATATCAGCTCAAGTGGATGCCGTAGTATTTGATACCTACGATTCTCGGTTGGGTATAATCCGAGGATTATGTTTCGCAGGTCAAGCAGTTGGACAGTCGCTTTTCCCCCACATAATAACAGCACTAATAGACAGCTATGGATATTCGTTTTCATACATAGTGCTAGGAGGGATAATGCTTCAAACATTACCCGCAATAATGTTACTAAGAGTCGACGAAAGTATTAGCCGCCCAATTTCCTTTTCAAGATACAGCGATGTGGCAAAAACTTACGCAGTGTTCAGTAACGAAGGCATGGATAAGAATTATTACACAACTGAACTTCAATTACATGACATGAGCAAGAAATGTTGGAAAAGTCCATCCGACGATAACTTACACATGGATTCAGAATCTGGAGAAGGAGATTTTGAGTACAATAGTGACATCGTGGCCACGATTACGCCTCCACCTAGTCCTGAAGAAAAGAGAAGAAATATTTTTGGCGTAGAAATATTACCAGAAATACCGGAAGAGAGCGAAGAAAGCGATCTTGAGGAATCGTATGTTAATGAGAAAGACAAAAGTAAGAATAAAAAGCGGCTAAGTGTCGCTATCAAGAGACTGAGTACATTAGGCGATAGTTTTGATGATTTTATAACCAAACAGATTAGAGGGGACTCGCAGTCGGACCCTGAAGGTATCGAACAAAACGATTATACGGAGGTAGAAGTGACCTATGAGAATATATCGCCAGTAACAGATATTCAGAGAGAAAAAATATTCAATTCATTTAGTTTTCGTTGCCAGTCCGCCTATGCTAGCATGAAAAGAAGAATGTGGATGCCGTCATATAGAGTGTATACGATTAGAAGAAGATTCACATATTTCATGTACAATATAAATGACACGTTTATAAAACCCTTGACGAGATCGTTGTCAAGTTGGAAGTTCTACCCATCGTTGATGTTATATTTCTCCAGACTGAGCTTAACATCAGTATCCATGGTTTCTCTGACTAAGATTGCTTCGGAAATGCATCCAAAAATATCAATATCTGATTCAAACTTCCTTATGACTTTATATGGATTTACTTGGATATGCTTCTTATTAAGCACGCCGTGGCTAGTCCAGACGCCGAAAAGAAACTTTAAATACGTCGCACTTGCCGGCTTAATCGTATCTACAGTAGGATGTTTTGGTAAGTTAACCCACTTTTTTCATGGGTACTTATTTTTATTGATGTAATCACAAACCATTTTTAAGTTTGAGACCTGTACAAAAGTATCTATTGATTATTTTCTTTATAATAAGCTGGCTAGTAATGAAATCTGTAACTTATGTGTGGATATCAAAAATGATATTAAATATTTTTGACGACCTTAAAGTTACAGCTTGAAAAGTCAGAATTGTAATAACATATTGCTCCAATACCTCAGTTACGTATAAGTAAAAAAAAATTATAGGTGACGTTTTTAATTGTGCCTACTTCCTTAATATTAAGTAGATATGCACATACTTAATGTGATTATATGTGATTAATTTAGCCAAGTTTGCAGTGCCTGTTCGTCGTTTATTTTGTAGCGTTATTATAAATCCGCTAACCTTTAAAATCTTTTTTCAGTCCTAGCAGAAGCCGACAACCACGACTCTTTCTCCATCGGGTGTGTAGTAGCGGGTTTTGGGTACGGCGCTATATCGTGTTGTTGGGAGGCGGCCGTTCAAGACTTTGTCGGTACAAGAAAGTGGCCAAAGTTCCATAGTAGTCTGGAAACGATCTCGGGTACTTTAATAGCTGTATTTTACGTAGGAATTTCATTCATAGTCGATCAAGAAAGGGGCTTGCAGTTTGCCATGTTAATCTTGGGCATAATATTATCTGTAATTACTTTTGTATGGCTGATAATAGCTATCACATACATATATCTCACTAAATTAAAATCGGTGAGGTTAGGTAAACCTTGGTTATTTTGATGTAAACTTCTTTGTATATGTTGTTTGGCTTTTATGTTTGAGCTCATTGTAACGTAAACAACGAAACTGGAACAATTATATTAGGATAGTAAATTATAAGTAACTACATACATTTATATGTGTGTTGCATGTCTGCCTGTCTTATATTATCTAACATGAAGTAACAAGATATTAAATTTTATTGCAATAATAATTTAATCAGTACCTAGGTTAGGCTAATTGTAATATATTTTTTAATACTTATAAATAAATTTGTTTTATTTGACTTATACGATGACTTATTGGGTCTGTGTAAATTGGTAGTGGTAATTGCAATTTGTTTTGATTTGTAATGGAATATTTTGTTTATTACTAGTTGTTTACTCAAATAGGTATCTCGGAGTTTGAAGACATGAAGACTCGCCTAAACACCATAGAGGCGGAACATAGGGACTATGTGAAACGTTTTCGTAAATTGGACAACAGTAGTTCCGAACATAAGGTAGCTATACTTGAGGCCAAAATTGATGCCATGGAACAGCAGGCGCGTCAGTTAAATATTGAGATTTGCAATGTGCCCGAAAAACGCAACGAGAATCTCATTACTATTATGGAGTCCATAGGTATAGCAATCAATTCACCTGTTCCACAAAAAGAAATAATTTCAATCCATCGTGTGCCACATGCGCAGCAACGGGACAGCACACCGAAGAATATTATTGTTAAATTCGGATCGCGGATCGCTCGGGACAATTTACTAAGCGCCTACCGAAATGCGAAGAGCCTTAAGTCTGATCAGATAGGAATTTCAGGCGCAACTACTCCTTCCATCTACTTAAATGAACATTTGACTCTTAAAAATAAGGCTTTATTTCGGGAGGCCAAAGTACTTGCCAAGAAGAATGGGTTCAGGTATGTTTGGGTCAGAAGCTCGACGATACTGGTGCGAGAGCGGGATGGCGATAAGTCGTTTGCGATTCGATGCACTGAAGATCTCAAAAGGATCACTGCTAGCGCGAAGTCCGGCACCGCATCTAGCGAGTTCGACGGTGCCAAGAGCACAATGTAACGACTTAAAATACGCTGTTATTTTGTTATTTAGAATTAAATCCTCTTTTTGCCGTTTGCTTCTGTGTGTGGTTCGTGTTCCAATTTATGTTTTCTCAGAGATATGTAGGTGTGGCTGTCTTTTTACAGCATGTTATAATATTTGCTTGTTTTCTCGCTGTGTGCTTCTTTTTATTATATTTTTAATGTCGCCTTTCCTCCAATTTTGTAATTGTGTGTCACTACAAATTTATACTTTGGTGCCTAAGTTTATTCATAAACCTTTGTCTAGTCTTATTGCACTGTACTTCAGACTCAGATTTACCCGTTCAATAACACTGTTTACTTTATTTCAGTACCATTATCACCGTAGATTCTTAAGCATCTATGGCTACTAATAACATTGCGATTTATTACCAGAACTGTAGAGGGGTCCGCACGAAGTTGCACACATTATACATGAATATAATAGCATGTTCGTATGACGTCATCGTACTGACGGAAACCTGGCTGATTCCCAGCATCCAGGACAACGAATTTATTGACGATCGCTACGTGGTCTTCAGATGCGATCGTGATCGTTCTATTACGAATAAGGGTGACGGAGGGGGAGTTTTAATAGCTGTTCTCAGGGAACTACGGCCCAGTACATTACCGCTACAATTCGTCTCTACAGAAGTTGAGCAAGTTATCGTCCAGCTGCCTGCTTCCCAAAATAATAATAAACGCCACATCATTAGTGCCACGTACATACCACCGCGAACGAGTGAAGGTTCGTACGCTAATTACCTAGACATGCTACAAGGCTTAGTTAACAATCCCACCACCGACTCCTACTTTATTATTGGTGATTTTAACCTACCTGACATCGACTGGTTAGACCAAGGGAATCATGCAATCACACAAGCAACAGACTCAATCGGACGAATATTATTGAATTTCATTAATATAATTAATGGCTTTCAGTTCAATGTTACAAAAAATAAATTAGGTCGAATACTAGATCTGTTTATCTCTAATGTCAATTGTCAGTCTATACCATGTAATGCTCTACTGGACCCCGATACTCATCATCCAGTATTTTCTGTTTTGACTTGTCTGAATTCTCATTGCACTCCTTTAAAATACCGCGCGGTCCGTAGACATAACTTTTATAAAGCTAATTACGAGATTATAAATTGTGAACTGGATAATATCGACTGGGAATCGGTGCTTTCTCATCTTAACTCTGATCAAGCTGTTAACATTTTCTACGAGACTTTGTACGGTATTATTAAGTCACATGTACCATTGACAAGAATAAGAAAGTCTAGTTTCCCTGTCTGGTTTACACCTTCTCTCATAAGAATCTTCAAGACAAAAGATCGTGCTTGGATAAAATGGAAGAAGTACAACAATCAGTCAGACTATTTGAGATTCTCTAACTATCGTAAGCTTTTCCACAAAGAGTCATTGCAATGCTTTCGTAAGTATATAAATTCGGTTGAAGATAGTATCCCTAAGCATATAAAGCATTTCTGGTCCTATATCTCGTCTAAAAAAGGAAAATCCAATTACCCGGCCTCGATGTATCTCGGTAATGTTTCTAAAAATGATCCTATAGACATTAGTAATTTATTTTCATCCTTTTTCTCCTCCGTCTACGAAACTTCTACTTTGGATCCCGTCAAATGGCAACCGTCTAATACCTACGCAAATAACTCGCCTTGCATATCCGATATTTATTTATCCACAGAAGTTGTACACACGACGTTAAAGTCTTTAGATTCGTCTAAAGGGGCAGGCCCTGACGGTTTACCACCCAGCTTCTTTATAAGGACTTGTGACAGTTTGTGTACCGCACTTCACATAATATTTAATAAATGTCTGCGTGAAGGTTTTTTCCCCTCAACTTGGAAGCGTGCATTCATAACTCCTGTTTATAAGTCTGGCGACAAAAACAATGTTCAGAACTATCGCCCTATCTCAATCCTCTCTACCTTGTCTAAGGTTTTTGAGGGTCTTGTGCACAGTGCCATATATCCCCACATTCATCAGCTTATTTTACCTGAGCAGCACGGTTTTGTCAAACGACGTTCGACCACGACTAATTTGCTAACATTTACAAGCTATCTATTTGAAAATATGGACCAAAGAGCTCAAGTGGATGCTGTGTACACTGACTTTCAGAAGGCTTTTGACAAGGTGGATCATGCATTGCTTTTGGAAAAGATTGCCTACAATGGGATAAGGGGTAATTTGCTTAGATGGTTTGTCTCATATATTTATAATCGGACACAAAAGATTGTAATTAATGGTTACGAGTCAGACCCTATTGTGGTCACATCTGGAGTCCCACAGGGTTCCATTTTAGGTCCTCTCCTTTTTGTTATATTTATCAACGATATCAGTAATTGTTTTATAAATTCTAACTTTTTGATGTACGCAGATGATATTAAAATCTATAGAACTTGCAAAAATATTCAAGATTGCAAACTTTTGCAAGACGATCTCGACAGGCTTCAAGCATACTGTACAAAAAACAAGCTCTTCTTAAGCCTTCCCAAATGTCATACCATCTCATTCACCAAAAATAGGAATAAAATCAAATTCAATTATTGCATTAATAACACACGCTTAGAAAATGTTACTTTCGTTCGTGACTTGGGTGTCACACTAGATTCATGTTTACACTTCGACATACACGTCGACAATATAGTAAACAAAGCATTTCGGATGTATGGTTTCGTCATGAGATCATCGGGTGACTTTGTGCGGCCCTCCACGTTCCTAATATTATATAAAACTTTGATACGGTCCCAATTGGAGTACGCTGTCCAGATATGGAACCCCCTCTACGATAAATACAGCTATCAAATAGAAATGGTACAAAAGAAGTTCCTGCGATCCATGAATTACAAATGCCGTCTACCGAAAGCTCATTATGTGCAGTTTTTGGATCGTTACGGTGTTCTGAGTTTGAAGTCCAGGCGAATTCTTTTGGGTATAATGACACTGCATGGCTTATGTAACAATAGTCTTGATTGTTGTTACCTAGTGAATAAACTACGCTACATAGTGCCTAGAACTGTTATCCAACGGGGGGCGCGCGTACCCCGACTGTTTCACACAGACATGTGCAAAACCAATGCCGGGGAACGTGCACCTCTTCGTCGCCTGGTAGAAGCTTACAACATCTACTTCATGGAGTTGGACATATTCACTCTCTCGAATCAACTTTTTAAAAAAAAGGCAATAGATATATTATCTAAAATGGATTGATGCTAATGCTAAATTTTAATTATGTCAGCTATCACGAACAAATTTGTGATTGTATAGGTTCTGTCTCTTACTTCTATTTTTTTTTCCCTCAATAATATGTGGACAATGTTGTGGGTTACATGTTTGTAATATTAATGTATGAACTTATTGTAAACATTTTAACGTGTAACTGTTTTTTGTCCCTTACAAATAAAATAAAATAAAAATACTTTTGTTGTTAACCTATCTGCAACAAATAGACTTCTCACGTCAAATTATGTTGTTGTGATAATCTATCTTACATACTCTAAGATAAAAATGTGACATAATGATATTAAAAATTGTTAGGTAAAGAGTTATTGACACAAAAAAGGCATAAATTAATTATCTACATAAAACTCAGATGATATTATTTACAGACTTGAATCTAAAAATATAAAATGATAAGCATTAGTACTCAGAATACAGAACAAACCATTAGTATTATTACAAGGTTTTGTTGTCACCTGTTGAGTGTGAGACTTTCAATTAAATTATAATTTCATGTACATAGATAGTGCGTGTATATGACTCAATTCAAATGTTTAAGCTGAGGTACCTACCAAAGATTTAGTAAAAGGAATGCAGATTGTGGGTTATCAGTTAATTTCTAAGTTTACTTAGGTACTACTAAATATGATGACCATTTAATGCCATCTCAATGTTATAATGTAGGACTTTACAATTTTCATTGAAAGTTAAAATACCTACACGCAACGCACTAAATAATGGTGGGCATCACAGAACAAAATTGATAAAACCAATGCCAAGACCTGTGTTCTACAGTAGGGCAGTTACAAGCATAAAAAAAATCAGTGTTCCTATTAAATGTAGCTTTCCAAACTATGAAAGCTTTTGTAAGACCCATGTAATTGACGTATTGTATTTCCCTTCAGCGACATTGTTCTGTGAAAGTGAGTATAATTATCTAAACAACAATATTTGCTGAAAGCCGCAGGAAATAAGGTGTCAACATTATTTGTCTGCTGTCGACCTAATCTTAGTGATGTAAGTAAACGTATCGCGCTTGTATTAACAATGCTTGTTTTATGCCGTCATTCTTATTTACTGGGAGAAACACAGAACCGACATTCGCGAGAAAACCTCATGAGATAAACGACAACTGTAAACGAAATTAAACGACTAGATGTCATTATTTGAATTAAATTAACGAAGATGACCTTCGACATGAACGACCTTACAGGCATTTTATTTCTAGTAAGTATTTACTCCTTTTTATATTTTGCTATGCACCTAAGGTGCAATAAAATTCTTAAGAATTGCCATGAATCAAATTATTTCTTTTAAATAGTTTATTTAGTAAACATTACATGTAATGTGCCTTCCATGTTTCAGGTACTCTTCGCTGTACCGATGACAGCAGCATCGAATATTGACTGCCGCGGAAAAGGTTTTCATTGTGTCAACTCAACGCATTTCATGATATGCGTAGATTTGGGCATCGGTGTATCGACAACGATTGACGACTTTGTCATACGCTGCCCACCTACAACAGTGTGTCATGAACTTAATAAATATGAATGTGAATTTCCAAAGTTTGAAAGTACTACGCCCACACTTCAAGTTATTGGTGTTTTTAAACAAAGTGATACAAGTGCAACGATTGCAGTGTTAAATAGTGTATCTCCAACAGAACCGTTAGTTGAAATATCAAGTGCGTCTATAGAGAAAAATACTGTTACATCTACGCCAAGACCTGAAGAAATAACACCAGTTTACGAGCGAGAGGTACTAAAACATTTTAAAGAATACACAGGAGGTGATAATAAAATTAATCTTGACGAGACTGTTATTATACAAGCAGCTTCTCACTCTACGAAAAGTGAAAACGAGATAATTAAAGACAAAAATACAAATACTGATATGAATGTAATGGCATCTCCTATTACTGATAACTCCCACAGCCATCTAGAACCACCTGTGGAAACTGCAATAGATAAATCCGTGACTATTTCTGATACATCTCTATCAATTGATACCACGACTTCTATCGATGGACTATTGGATTTCACTATTAGTGATTTTTTAAGTGTAACCACTATAAGTTCATCTACTAATTCACCTTCTTTAAAAATATCAAATGATGCTGTTACTACTACAATCGATCAATACATTACAAAAGAATTGCCCAAAAATGAGAATGTTAAAATCAAAGTTTCCAAAACTAACTTACTTCAAGAACAACTTTTATTAAATGATGAGAGAACGACTACTACTCCTTCGGCATATGCGACAATTTCATACACAAAACAGAACGATATAGACAATCGAATTCATCATAACAATTTGGATCGTGAAAAAAATACAAGAAAAAACTCAATAGATCAACAAATTAGCCAAGTACTAGGAGCTAACACAAAACATTTTCCATTAAATATTGGTAATGTATTTTCAAAACCGGTAACTGCAGTGGAAAATATTGAAACAAGTACTGGAACGGCGAATGTGCCTTTAGTCACTACTGATAATGTTATAAACACTGTAAAGAAGTCAACAGTACATACTGATTATATTGAAAAAGCAAAGGTTACCACTTCTCATCTAACAAATTCTGTTTTAAATACACAGATGGAGCCTGCAGCCATGATTAATACTACTATTTTAGGTAAGGTAGAGGCAACGCAAAATAATTTAACTACATTTAAAAATAAGACCGATGAAGTTAATAACGCTTCATTAGCAAGTACTGTATCTTCGAGTGATAAACAACAAATTAATTATAATGCATATTTACTTAATGATGTTACCGAACCTTCTCCTATAAGCATGACATCGGATTTTGGCATTACGGAAAGAGATAAAGTTAGAATACCACATCCAGATATTCTACCAATTATTGCTACAAAAAATGCATCGGCTATGACAATCGGCAATGATCTAAAAGATTTTGTTGATCCTGCCAATTTGATCCCCAATCTAAATAATAATATTCAATTACTGACAGATCAGACTCATCTTGACATACATAAAGTTAGCGAGATGCCTTACTCACTAACTACTAATAATAACAAAGTAATAGTTGAAGAATTGGTACCTTTGAATACATCAAATTGGTCAAGGTCTGGCGGTGCAGATAATAAGGTAGTTACTTCACCTCCAATTACTGTTATTGCATCCAAGAATGACAATTTCGAGATACTATTAATAAAAACTAATTCATCAAAAAATAATGTACCTAATGAATCATTTAATCAGTCCATTTTTAACGACAACTTACTGTTTAACTTAGCAGAACAAAATCAAACCAGTACTAAAGTCAACGAATCCAAAACAAAGGGATCACTAGGCTTACCGACTTATATGATTTCCACTGAGCATACTGTCACCGAATTCACACCAGAAGGAAAACTAACTAAGAATACAAGTGACGTCATTTTATCAAAAGACAGTCAGTTACCTGATCAAAATTTGGATCCACAGACTATATCTGCAATAAGCAATATAAACTTTAATTATTCCAGTGCGCCTGGTAGTGTAGCGACACCTGACAATTTATATTATACAACATCAAGAAAGCCGAATGTAGAGATGCGCTATAACGTCAGCAAAGAATTGCCATTACTTACAACCAAAGTTATTGAAATGCAAAGCGTTTATAATGATGTCATGAAGACCCAGCCACCGGTACTTAAAGTTACAGAAATAACAACTGCACAGACAAAAACTGTACCTTCTCAATTAACGTTGGCACCTGTTGTTCAGATAGGTAATGTATCAAACATTAAGGTTCTACATAAATTCAAAGAAGAAGAATATGAACAAACAAGTCTTTTAAAAATAGACGATCCCCTCAAAACAACCACGTCACAAGATTTAAGCGAATTTATGGGAACTGGCGTCGTAGATAATTTGCAACATGTAAAAAAACAAATTTTTGATCAATTTGACAATGCAGTTTCTGATAATTTTTCTGAAGCTAAGATGCATTCTACGTCATTCTTATTTAGTAATACCACTGAAGCAACAATTTCAAAGACAGAGGAAGAAATTGCTAATAATTTTACAAACAAACACATTGATGATATGGCACCGATAGATAATCAAGATGGTTTGATTTTCACAAAAAACAATACTTCAATTGGTCAACTAACGTCAATGAGCAATTTTACAGCTAACAATTCAAGTAACCTTGGATTTGCAGTGCTACCTACAGGTTCAATTGAATTAACTGCTTTCGATACTAGTTCGACACCAATCACTACTCCACAAACCCAATATGAAGAAGTTGGCAATAATACTTTTGACTTAATCAAAGCATTTCCATTTCTTACGACAGATATAACTAAAATACACACCGTTGATGATAATAATACAAAGACTTTGCAACCAATATTAAATGTTGCAGAAGAAACCACTGAACCGTCATATACAACTAGTTTACCCGTCCAACCAACGTTAGTACCTATTGCTCACATAATTCATTCACCACATGAAGTTTTATCAGAAATTCCAGCTGCAGGAAAAACCCCGACATCTTCCTCAATATTAGATGTTTTAATTAAAACTAGTAAATCACAAGATCTCGGTAAATTTATACCTGATCAAATTGAAAGAACAATATCAACAAATCATTTCGAAGATGCGAAAACATTACCGTCAGTAATTTTAACTACTGAATCGATCTACCGTATAACGGAAGACAATATTTTGAATTTATCAAACACACAAGTTGATAATATGAAGCCATCAGAAAACAGAAATGAATTCATAATTTTAAAAAACAGTTTCTCAAGTGGATATAATAAACTTTCTAACATAAAAACAGAAACGCCACTTCTTACGACGGAAGTAATTAAAACTCAAACTGCTGATTCTAATGCCACAAAGACTTTACTTCCGATCATAGACATTATAGAAATAACAACTGAAATACTACCGACACCCAAAGTACCTTCTCAATCCACGTTTGGTATCTTTTCTACAAAAGTAAATGAGATACAAAATATTCTTTATGATAACACAGAGGCTTTGTTACCAATATTAGATGTTGCGGAAATTACAACCGAACCAATACATACGTCTGATGTCACTAAGATGAGTGATGCGCCATTTAATGTTTTACCTACAAATATTGAACTGCCACCGTTGAAGAATCTTAAAACGTTTAGTGAAGTAACAGCTAAAAAAGTTTCGAATAACGTAACTGAACCATATTCTCTGGAAGAAACTATCTTATGGAACAGAGACAATAGCAGTGGAATAAATATAGAAATTAACAATCAAACAGTTATAAACAGTGCAAGCAATGGGACATTTAATTTTAGCAAATTAGAAGATTTAAATGGGAACATCGAATCTAAAAAAGATTGGATAGAAAAAGAAGTTGTCATAGGTAGTTTAAAAAATGTAACCAGCATCTATAATGAAGAATCATCGTTGAATTTAGAAATTCCTAATGTTGATATACCAAAAAAGGCAATCACAACTGAGAAAGTTAAACTATATAACCTTGCAGAATATAAAACACCCTCAGTTACAACTAGCGTGCCCTATATGAGTCCAAGCACAATAACACAATATATAATGCAGACAAAGAAAATGATGGCAGAAATAAATGACAATCGAAACACAGGAGTCACTTATGAAAAAGTTAACGATTTGAACTTGAGCGCGAATAAATCTAATTACGATAATATACCCAATAATAACTCTGAGAAATATATGAATTCAACAGATCATAAAATATCTTCTCAAAAACAAAACAATGAAACAAGTAATGATCCCAATATTGCAAATATACAATTACACACTAGCAAAAAAGACAAGAACACTAATAATGCTACTGATTTTGATTGTTTGAATCTCACTCGCGGTAGGTATGCAGATAAGAAAGACTGCAGAATATTCTACACTTGTGTAGGTAAACTTGAACCTATAGTAGGAATGTGTCCCAACGATACAGTATTTAGCGAAATTAATAAACAGTGTACAAGAAACTTCTCGCATTGCGTAAGAAACAACCAGTTCCGTTGTCTATTAGAAGGAAGATTCACCGATTACTTAATAGATAACATCTATTATATTTGTGTTAAAAATTTACAGAATCATTTTATAAGATATAAATTACAATGCAATCCTTATTACCATTTAAATAAAGTTTCCGTAAGGTGTGAAAAAAATGCTAAATCATCAACTTATTCAGCGTCTTTCATCCGCAAAAACTCCGAAGTCATACGTAATGAAACTCTATCAGAACTAGACTTTGAAACAAGTGAAAAAACGTATAATACAAATTTTGAATGCGAAGCAGAAGGAAATTTTCCACACTTAAATGATTGTAAAAAATATTATGTTTGTTACAAAGCTAAAGACGTTTATCGTCGCATGTTGAAAACATGTGCTAGCGGTGAAGTTTACGTTATGAACAAAAAAATGTGCGTTAAGTCTGATAGTGCTGAATGTTAGCTGTCATGAAAATACATCTTCAATTCTTCATAAATTAGGGTTAAAGTACAATAATTCCGGTAGTTTACATTATTTCGGTATTATTAGCTACTTCAGTTTTATTGACCTGGTTTTAAGACATAACCAATGCTTCAATACGACCAGTAAGTGATAATGTATCCCGTTACCCGTATAGGTAATACTAAAATAAGTACTTATAATCTCATTGTTATTGTTTAAATTGGTTTATTGTAATTTAAATTAATAACATAGTAATTTATCTTAATACATAATGTACCTGTATAAACCTTACGATTAAATGTGTGATTTTATTTACCTATCTCGTTAACACCTTATTTAGTTCACATTCAGTCTTTGTAATAATATAATATTCTATTATCTACATTCTTGGTCTTCGGGAGGGGCCACCGATGTCAGCAATGAATTGGTCTTCGTCGTCTCTCTCCAATGTAACACAAAACTGATTAGAGAATATAGTGCATCGAACGGTGGTTTCACCTCTCACTGGTCGTGGAGGGCAAAAGTACGTTGCGCGGTCGGGAGAGTCGTCTTGAGTCACTCTGAACTTGTAATTCTTACATTCGATTGGCGTCGGTCGGAGTCCTATAAACCTATTGTTTAAATTCGAGTTAGTCTTCTCACTCTCGTGATATGAATCCTTTCTGTTGTCAGAACTGTACAACGACGGCACAGATTTGGTCACATTGGCTACAGGACACTTGTATTTCTGAGGTGAGGTACAAGATCGAGTAAAACCGTTAAAAATTGTATTTCCAGAACACTTGAAATTGATGCCTTGGAAGCGATTTCCGTTGGGGACGCATAGGATGTAGCCTTTGCAGCCGGGGACGTTAGGATTCGCTATTCTCTCGTTCCGGTGGCAGCGCAGTTTCCTCGACAGAGCTGGGTCAATGAAATTAATGGCGTCTTCGCATACTTCTACTGACTCCTCGTTGCAGAATGTTCCAAGTGGGCACATAAAAGAAGGACCTACTAATTTATTTCCTTCGCATAATCGCATTCTGTTGTTTTTCTCGCACATAAATCCGTAGGGGCCACAATCATAATTTGGGCTTAAGTAGTATGCTTTTGATAAACTGACTGTCGTTATCTGCAAAAATAAATACTGAGATTAGAAGACTGATCTATCTACAGGTATTATTTGGAAACGCCTAACTAGTCCTAAAGAAGCCTGAAACTTTACTCTTGAGTTTTCCATTAGTTGAACATAACTTAGAACTAATAATGACGATAAATTAATGTGTGCAACTGAATATTATCCTAGATAATTTGCATTAACGATGATGATTGATGACATATGCCCTAGGCATGTAGGCTGACGGACGACTATATTATCAGAGGCTTATTATGATACCTATGTATGAACACGTTTCATGAAATGTGAATAGTTTCCTTTGTTTCTGAAGCAGATAAAATCTCGCGTGACTTACCTATTTCCGCAAATCTTTATAATGCTTAAAGCAAATACCAAACCTAGTCATTGCTTTAATGGTATGTAAATGGAAAGATTTGGGGACTACCTCAACAACCTGTTTTATCTTTAGTAACATTAATGATCATGATTTGACATGACGTATTTTCTGAGTCCATTCCCAAATGGACCAGACTAGTTACTGAATGGTACGCTAGGGACGGAAAAAGAAATAAAGGTCGACAGAGCAAGAGATAGGATAGACGACATCAGAAAACTGGCGGGACCAGAATGGACCAGGATAGCAAAAGATAGGGAAAAGTGGAAATCTTTAGGGGTGGCCGTCGTCGAAGGACAAGCTTCGTAAGAAAAAACTTGACCGGTTGCCGAGGAAAGTGTAAAACAATTTTATGTAAAAAACGGGTAACAAAACCAGTAATAAAGGCTTATTACACGACTGCCAAAAAAAAGAGTGTAATGTTTTTTTTATTTATTTATGTTCCGAGTGCCTCTAATTTTTACCGAACCGTAGAAAAGAACAACAACCGTGTAACAAACAATATGCACTGTAATATGTGACGTATTCTGTAATCGGACGCTTTGATGAAGCTTTATTGGATATTTGATCCTGCCAACGACTGCACTCGCCTGATAAGTTTTACCGTGTTTTTTAAGACACAAGTATCCTTCCTTGAGTGTAACCAATCTTCATAATATAAAATATCAGTTCAATAAGTAAGGCGTGAAAAGGACACCAAGAGAGAGGTCGCATGTATAATAGTAGGGATTAATAAAAGATTACTTACCGCTATTAGCACTGATACCAAAAAACTGAACATGTTTAGTTCTCACTATCCAAATGCTGCTTATTCGATGTACGGTACACGACTAGCCGACAGTAACTACTTTCAAAGCAGTTCAGTTAGGAGACAATTAGCTTGTTTCACACCTCGTCGGAGAAGAAATGGGTGACACATTGTCACCGATACCACGAAAACGTATGTTTTTAACGGTACACGTGTAGATGGGGGCTTAAAGTGGGCGACAGTGATAAATGCCAGTTTACTGTATCATACATTCTGTTGAACCAGTTATTATAACTGAATAAGTAGTAGGAAGTAAAATATCATGGTGACTCGGTGGTGTACTAGATCAGATTGATACATATAACGTAGCGAATTCAAGATGATAGGGTTTTTAAATCATGTCTCCAATATTAGACACATAATTATTATTCACCTTAAGTTTATATTTATTTATTAACCAACTGACACCAATACGTATAGGTAGCATATAAGTTATTTATAGGTAATGCCCAATATGAATTGTGAATTGGCTATATACCTTGTCTTACGATATGTCTGTGAACGTGACAGGTCTTATAATTTAAATAATAAACAAATAAATGTAATACCTAAATGCATTTAATAAACTAGAACATACTCAATATTAACACTACTCATCGTCTGACGAAGAATCGCTGTCGCTGTCTGAACTGGAAGATGATCTCTCTGATTCTTTGATGGCTGGAGCTCCGGTTTTGACTCTGCAAACAAATACAGGAACATAATGCTTTGTAATACCCACAAATGATCAACTGACACTACCTAGTTACTCAACTAGAGAATAAAATACTTTATGATAATGCTAATATTGTCTATGATTTGATTTGTTTTATCAAAGAGTTCATTGATAAAAGAAAATCAAATCATAGACGTCGATGTATAAATATAGGTTATTTTCTCTAAATAAATAATACCTATTCAAAAGTTTGCTACGTTTATTACAGACTGCAAGGTCATCTATATTCTCAAATTATTCAGGTTACACGTTTACAATTACCGCTAAATACTCAAAAATGTGCGCCTTGCTTGTTTACACTCTGTTTAATATTATTTATCTAGATTTATGACTTATAACATGTAACAGTCCATTGAACTCACATAATCACCGTTCATCTTAGTAAAATGGTATAGGGGGCGAAGGCCGCAGTAGGATCAAGGTTTTTGAAGTTGGGCAACCCTAAATAATGTTAAGAGTTATGAATACTATTTCAAAAATTACTATATTTTGTTGTTTAAAGCACAATTAGGTTTCTACAACAAGCGGATGTTTTTTTAAATGTCCGCCATTTTTAGTGGACTACTTTCTTTTCGGCACTCTACCTACACTATACAGGAATATACATTCAGTACATACATGGAATAAAGGTCTTCTTAATCGCATTTTTGAGCTATAGCAATATAAATAAAACGTAATAAATTTTTAATGCATTGTCTGATCTTCGACGTGGAGTCGTGGTGGCCTAGTGGTTGACATACCGGATTTCTATGCACGAGGTTGCAGGTTCAAACCCAGGCAAGTATCAATGTGACTTTTTCAATGTCATAAATACTTTCTTAGATATTCTAAAACACCACTGACTGACGGTGACGGAAAACATCGTAAGGAAACCTGGATTTAATTATCTGAAATCGCCAACCCGCAGTGAGCTAGCGTGGTGATCAGTGCTCAATCCTTCTATATACGAGAAGAGGCCTTTGCCCTGCAGTGGGACAGTTATAGGCTGTTATTATTATTATTTGTCTGATCTTCGACAAATGGATAAATTCATCTGTCACTTTTTATTTAACTGAGTGTTCTATGCTAAACACTTCATTTCCATTTGCGGCTTATATGTGACGGTCAACAAACCGATATATTGCACGAGATAGATATAATCTTTTTGTAATTAGAATTAGCAAAAACGATACTGCACGAAAACAAAACCTTCCTTTTTGAAGTCGGTTAAAAAGATTTAATAAAATTATTAACTATTTCCTGAAAATTTAAACAATTATGTACCAATTTTGGGTACGAGGGAATCACACTAATATTATCAAGGCGATAGTTGGTGAGTGTGTGTTTGTATGTTTGTTACTTCTTCATGCTCAAACGGCTGGACCAATTTTGATAAAATTTGTTATGGAGGAAGCTGACAACCTGGATTAACACTTAGGCTACTTTTCATCCCAAAAAATATAACGGATAACACGGGGCGCAATTACTAAAATATAAAACCACTCACAAGTTATATGCCTCAGCGACGACCAGCGCGGAGGGGTGCAGCGCGCCGGTGAGGCTGGAGTGTTGCTGGGTGAGCAGCGCCTCCACCTCCTGCTCCGGTCGGTTGAGCATCGTGCCCAGGACTGATACGCTGGCAGCCATGGCCTCCTCAAACCCGCATTCAGCTAAGTACGTTACTGCAGCCTATTGACCAACAACGTGAAACTTGAAATACTCAAAAATACTGAACATTTCCCCGTATTGAGATTACGTTTTCTAGCATTATATATGTAGACTTTTAGTCTGAAAAAAAAAGAACAATATAATTCCTTTCCTTTCGTTAAAAAGCGCGTCTAAAGTAGTGACGTAGGTACACAGCTTACGAGCGAGTAAGCCTGTATGTTTACAATAAGAACCTTGGAATTTTTAGGTAAATGAAACCAGTTTAATTTCAAAAGTATAAAGAGAGAACGTTGATATTCCCTAAGCTTCCTTTATGTGTCTATTTAGAATACCTAACTAGTAAAACGAAGTTCATTTTTAACTAAAATATTCTCTTGAAAGACGACGAAGATTACAAAGGCAAGAATATCATTAAGACTATTTAATAGAGATATAGATGTACTTTACGGTTCATCAGGGTCTTGTTACTTAGATGTGTGTCGTATACTAACCGCAGCGACGCCGTGCTTCCCGACGGCGGCGGCCCGCAGCGCGGCGCCGGCCAGCGCCCGCGGGCGAGCCGGCACGCCCGCCGCCTCCCCCCGCTGCAGCTGCTGCAGCGCCACGTGCACCGTCTCCCAGCCGGGGTCGGCCTTGTCCTTCACGTCCGAGCACATGTCGATGATGTTGCACAGCGCTGTTGCTGATAACCTGCTCGAACAATGTCCTCTTAATCGAATTTTAAACTTTTCACTTGCCTCGTTGATCGAAATGCGAGAGTACTGATAGCTGAGTGGTATGACCGTAGGACTGTCAAGTCAAAGGTCGCAAGTTCAAACTCGGCACGCACCAATGTCTTTTAGAATTCATGTGCGTATTATTAATTAGTTATCAGTTGCTAAAAACGGTGAAGTAAAAACGTCGTGGGAAACCGGCACATCTGAGAGATTTCTCAACGGTGTGTAAACGCATCAGAGGCCTATAGGCGGTTTAAACTCTGACACCAGGTTGTTAATGAACCTTACGATAAGAAGAATTGCGATTGCTGAACCTGAGATCCTGAATTCTATTTCCAACAACATTAACATATTGAAGAGCACTTTAGTCTTAGATATAATTATTATGTTTATGGAATATACACTGTCGGTCATAGAAGACAAGCAGATAGGTACTTACTTCTGTACGGGCGTTCTGAGGTCTTTGGCTTCATCTAATTCCTCATTCAGTATACCAAAGTTGATCACATCAGCAGCAGCTGCCCGCATTTTGGCTTTAACTTCTTCATCTGAAACGACATAAGTATATTAGATAAGTATAGATACAACATAAAATGTATTATTGCAGTTTGTTCGTTTTAGTCATCCCAGTTTTTATCATACAGGATCATACAGGGCCTAACACTAAAAACGAAGCTACATGAATCATATTAGTTTTCTATAAGTAACGGTTTAACAATTAGGCAATTACCTAATACGATACGATCGATCTCAATTTAAATTTTAGAAGAATCAAACCACTTCATTTAGGCTAATTCAATTAATGTTAGCTACCATAAGACCATCAAGTCTCAAAATAGGTCAGATCTTTATATGAAGTATTTTTTTACAAGTAATCTGTATGTGTAGAGTATTGTTTATAGTGTACCTTGTCCCTGGTAGGTATTACACATAGCGTCCAGCAGCCTCTCCACCAGCCGAGCCCGCTTGGCGTGTCCGAACACTACGAGCTGCGACCACGCATGCGCGAGACGCTCCCCAGCCCCGCCCACTTCTAGCGTCTTTATTATCTGTTTCAATTGAATGATATTAATTAAGTGGAAGTAAAACGAGTACGGAATAATAGAAGAATAAGGCGTACTGTAATAACTATGTCATTTGCGGATGTGGCACATATTTTTATAATGCTTAGGTAAATATTCGTTTGGTATATTTATAATAGTTATCCTTTGTGTGCTTCTGGACATAAAAATCACTACAGTGACAAGTGAGGTCTAGGTATCGTCGTCATTCGTACACCTACGAATACCTACAACTACAAAATTTAATTTAAAATACAAAAGGCTTATTGATTATGACATTTCAGTTTCTCTCTTTGTCTCTCTCAGCCTATCGCGGTCCACGGCTGGACAGAGGCCTCTCCAAAGTTGCGCCACATCACCCGTATTTAACAATATTTCGGTATTATCAATGAAAAGTTAATAAATATTCAGAGATTTATCAGATTACAAAAATAATACATAAGTACCTATTACATATTTATTTTATTTACATTAATTTACTTAATACATTTTCATTTCAAACCTAGACATAAACAATATGTTGGTACTATCTGATGGTATCTGTTTATTTAAAAACAAAAACTTAAGTTAAGAATAAAACGTAAGTAAGATCGTGTATCATATTAATTAATGTAGGTAACTCAAATAATAAGATTGCGCAAGTAGTCTTACAAATACCTAGTCATCAATAACTCAGCAATGTACCTACCTATTGTGTTGGTATAATTTATAATTGTACACGGTAGCAAAAGTGTTTGTAATACTGATCGATAATTTCGACGCATGATTCAACTGTCAGGATGGCCGAGCGGTCTAAGGCGCCAGACTCAAGGTTACCTTGCTCATTGAACGTGAGTACGAGTTGTTCTGGTCCTCATCTGAGGGCGTGGGTTCGAATCCCACTTCTGACAAATCTTTTTTGTAATTTAGAGAAATATTTTATTTAAATTTAGGCAGTTTATTCATTGAGAATTTTCAAAAACCATGCAGAATTTATTTATATTTCGTAGTCTTATTATTTTTAACTGAAATAGATAAAATAGGCTTATATTTTTATGAAGTTTATATTTATTTATTTTATTTATTTATTAACAATTTATGTACACACACAATACAAAAAAGTAAGAAAAAAGAGAAATATGAAGTACAAAGGTATATTTTTGATGTTAAAATAATCTTACCTCTTCCATGACTGTTGGTTCCGGTACATAAACATTTGGTACCAGCGTGTCTAGCAGTTCCATAGTTTTCTCAAATGGCGCGTGTCTATAGAAAGCAAATATAAATTATATCCATATCCGCGAGAAAAACAATGAATTATTTCTATCATTTAAAAATTATTACTTGCCTGCATGCAATAGTTATATAGTGCCTATAGTAAATACTTTCTTTGTATGCGTCTCCCACTAATTTATAATTATCGCCTTTCATTAGAAGCGCGTGTAGCCTTTCCGCCAAGTTTATATTCTGGAATAAGGTCATATTTTAGTTTTTTAATCTCAAATTTTATAATGTATTATAAAAAATCCACTGTAACATTATCTTGTTTTGTCCTTTTTCTTTTCATATTTCAGAATTTAAAATTGTTTACGAAACCAGTTCTAACCTGTAAATGATCACTGCAAACGCCTATAGCTGTTATGAAGAAATTAGTGTCGGTGGGCTCAATGGCGGCAAGATTTTCTTTTTGTTCTAGGTCAGTTAATATTGCCGACAGAATATCGTAGCGGGGTCCCCCTGTGAAACGCATTAAACAAATAAAATATTATAGCCACTAATATATTGAACCAAACACGCGCTATATACCGTAAAAATAATATTTGATCTCTTTCTGTTGACATATTGTATTTTTAACAAAGACGATTTATACTAACAATATAAAGGAGTATCGAAATTCATATGGTAGATAATAATACTTTTCTGAGTTCTATTATATCTATTATATGCAGTCGCTTAACATATTTTTACAATCGTCTATGTAATTGAATATTTAAATCAAAACAGGATATATGCTACATAATTCTACTCACTTTCCTTGCAGAATAAGCAGAGTAAGTAATAGTAAGCAGACAGGCCAGGCTGTATGCCTAGCTTTCGGAACTCTGCGACTATTTGCAGCGCCATCTGTTGGACTGCTTTGCCGCCGCCCCAGGCAGATATAGATTTAAGGCAGGCCGTCAATGTCTCGTTGTTCGGAGATATTCCCTAGAAACAATACAACATGTTTGAATTTCTTGAAGTAATTATATACCATAATAGTAACGAGTGGCGTTTATAAATATATGTATTTAATGTTAAAGTTTTATTGAGTGTAAAATTCAACTATTGCCTTTCCAAACACACTTTAGAAGCAAGAGGCAAGGATTAAGCAATCGAATAATTCTGTTATCGTTTTAGTACAGGTAAATCTTTCTGCACATTTTTATTCCTATTAGGACTGATTTTTAAATCAATTAAAATTTGACGTTTTAACGTTTTTTCCATACTAACTATCAAAATGACAATTTTATCCTCCGAATTTAATTTATCTAAGGATTGGAAAATCGGCCGGAAGGTTGATTAATAACAGAGTGTAAATTAAGTAGAGATTTGCTTTATTACCTGCTGATTCATTTGCGCTAATGTCGATCGAAGTGCTTCCATACGCAGCGCAGAACCTTCGCGCAGGAATCCGACGCAACCCAGGAGGGAGTTAAAGACGCTGGTAGACAGCAGTATACCTTTCTCTATAGCTTCGTGGGTTAACATGTGTGCTCTTTCTGCCTAAATACGATTGAATAAAATAATATTAGATAGATCTGGAATAATTATAAAAAAAATTAAATAAAACATTAAAACCTCGGAAGTCGGCGCCAAATCCTATGCGTTAGCGATGGGCATTGAATGAACGGACTAGTTCAATAGACCGGTTGACGTTTCGTCGACGCTTCGACGGTTTACGTTTCTCAGATAGACCAGTTGAATTTGTAGACGACGCGTACTGCGTAGACGACAAAGATTTTTAGTTAGTTAGAGTGAACGCAGAGTCTATAATCTCATACATACTTCATGCAAATACAACACATACGTAGCGACGAAACGGCGTTTCTTTCACGGTCGAGCCGTATAGTTTACGTATTCTTTTAGTGGAATTGAACGTCTGACTCGCTCGCAACGCAACGCAACGTGAACGTATGAACTATGATCGTTTGCATTAGTTAGCATTGAGATCGTGAACTATAGTCTATGATTTGAACTGGTTGATCGACTAGTCGATGAACGAAAATGAACGGTCTAGTTTCGTTTACGTTAAAAACGTGAACGACCCATCTCTACTATGCGTTCACTTAGTTTATAGTTTTAGCTTTAAAACTATGAACCACGCACTTACGGCAGCATTCTCATAAGTATTATTTTTCTGAATCGCTTAATGGATGTTGGGATTTGGCGCCGACTTCCACTTCGCTTATGTAAAGCGATGTGATAAAATATTATTTTTCACATTTGAGTTTTTTGAAGGTTATAATTTTTTATTTAATTTTTTTTATTTCACGATTTTTAGTGGTGTATGGAATTCATCCGCCCCAGACTTTTGTGAGACTAGTATTTGAAATCCTTTCACACACAAAACGATACCTCACACGATATATTTAATCCAGGAAAGTGATAGGAGGGAGGTCAACGCACCCCCACTCCCTCGTGGGAGTAGTAGTCGATAACTAACCACTAAAAATAACAAGGAAGACTTTGTTAGTGGTCAGTTATCGACTACTACTTAAGCAATATCATTATCATATCATCAAGATACGGGCTTTTTGCTGTGACCTTATGAGGAGTTCCGCCCCATATTTTCATCAAGTTCATCATCAGGTAATGACAAAATT
Organism: Abrostola tripartita; assembly: GCA_905340225.1. Lineage (NCBI taxonomy): Eukaryota > Metazoa > Arthropoda > Insecta > Lepidoptera > Noctuidae > Abrostola > Abrostola tripartita. Next base: position 9,872,279 of record HG996493.1, on the reverse strand, counting down.
TCTAGGGGACCAATCGGAAAGTAAACCCAACCATATGAAAAAGAAAAATTAAATCGGTTCATAAATGACTGAGTTATGAGGGCACATACATAAAAAAAAAAGATCCCGACGAATTGAGAACCTCCTCCTTTTCTTTGAAGTCGGTTAAAAATGTGTCAACCCTATTAATGAGGTTGATTCATTGCCTGAATAAGAATGTTTTCAGTTATTAGCTTACCTATGTTATGTATGTGATATTTTATGTCTTTAAAATGTTAAGACATTCCAGAAAAAATTACCTGATAGTATTTAGCCATGCCTTGAATAATGGCACAATATGCTTCAGGTGTTTTGGGCTCTATTGATTGAAAGATTTGGTCTGCAAGTCCACCAAGTCTGTAATGAAATATAGAAAACGTAGTTTTAGTACTGTCTCATAGTCTACATAATAATAAGTACACAACAAGCATAGCATTCATTATTATTTTATCAATTGAAAATATTTATTTTGCATTATTTATACTCACACCATTCTGTTTTTCTATCAATTTCTCCCTTAAACAACTTACTATTTGATTATAAGTGATATTTACCTCCATGTTGCTGCCTGTCTATCCCGGGTGTTTGCAGAAAACCACCTCTCCTCAAGCCATTCCATGGAGTCAGGTTCCTTCTCATTGTAGAAGCACAACAGTTGCAACAATTGTAGCTTCAGTTCATCACTGACACCCTGAGCACCTCCAAGCAGTTGGAATATCTTCATTGAGTCTTCAATTAGAGCATTTTCTATGGTGTATTTTAAATCTTGCTCTGTCACCTAGAATTATTGTACCTTATTATTATTTTATGTATTATAGACTGGAATCAAAATGACCCTAATCATTATTATTATTATCATATTAAATTATGTAGCTTGTAGGTAGCAAAACAGTGAATTATTTACTATAGTACTTAGTGTACAGTGTGAGTAAATAAGTACATTCTTAAACATAATAATTTGCCAAATAAATCAGCTTTCTTTAACAAGTACTCATGCAAAGACTAGTTACATATTCTCACCTTGCTTTCATCATTATAAATTGGTTTTGGAACAAATGCTTCTATATGTGGATCAGCATTTAAGTAAGGAGTTTTCATCTTGCCCGGTGGGTCCCATTCCCTGGTAGTAAATAAGTTTGAATGCTCATCTCTGATCCATGCAGCTGCTTTGCGACCAGCCTCCGCTGACAATGCATAGGCTCTTTTCCGGAAGTTTGAGAGGGGTATTAAATATGGGTCATCATGGTACCTGGAAGATGAATTTACATATTAAAATTAAAATATGTTCAAAATTATAATTAAATAAAAAGAATAATTGTGGCTTGTGATTTATTATAATAATATTGGTATTCGTTGTAGTATTGAGAGTAGTAGAGTTTCTTGTCACAGAATATAATTATTAACAGCAAACTTTTGAATGTACGAGTTTGTGCAACATAAGTAAATGGTATGTCGTGTAATAATCAAGCAGTATTTTACTTGTAATGTGCTGCTGTTGGGTCTGGGCCCACTGTAGCTGCTAACGCCTGTAAGATATCGGTAGGCCCTCTAGGAATGCGAGGGGGAGGAGAGATGCCATCGCTTGATTTACCTGCCTGAGGCAGCTTCTGTCCTTCGACAGTTGTTAATGAACGACAAAGACACGATAGCCTTGTCCAATGTCTGTGAATACAATAATTTTATGTTATAAATACGGAACGAATAACGTACTCTAACCTAAAAAGGTTTGATTACATACCTCGGTACTACAACGTTGGAATACATTGGTAATATACTTAATACGAATATATTATTGAAATTGTTTGTTTTATCATCAATAATTAAGTTATTTACAAACGAATATATTATTAGATCGACATAACCTCACTTGTTAGTGTCAATTTAATGTTTTGAACTTTTGACATTTATCGCAATTGTTGCCAAACTTATCCAAGATTTACCCACGTTGTCTAGTGTAGCCATATTATACTAAATAATAATATTAAGTTAAATAATAATATTATTAAATAATAGTTTTAAAGATTGAAACTAGACAAGAAGAGGAATATAAAATAAGAAACTTCTATAGATGTATTTAATTTTTAACCCTAAACAAGAGAACACTTTGATCCTGCTTGGTGCAGAAGGTCATTCAGGAGAAGGACACCGCAGGTTCAGGGACTAAACAGTATTTCTATTATGTTGAATGATAGAAACATTTCATTTACAAATTAAATAAAATACACGCATAAATAAAATATCATTTAATTAATCATATTAAACGAGAGATACAATAAAACAAATAAAGAAAAGAAATATATATCTCATATTAATATTCATTGCATTGTTAAACACTTGATCTTCTATAACATTGTCCACAACTGTTTTAGAAGCATCACAAGTGTATTCAGTATGGTTAACACAAATACCAACAGTCGAGTCGAATAGCGTGTTTGGAGGGCAATGTATTAATCTGGCAGTACCTACACTACCCAAGCCTTGGATGCAAGCAACATACGAAGAACAATCTATATTTTCAGGATTTACATAGTTTCCTGTGCTTACACAGTTATAACTGGGGTAACACTTATAATTCGTTGCATTCGTACATTGTTCGTCTAAGTGGCTATATACAGAACCTATAGGACACATTAGTTTGTACTGTGTAAAATTAGTTAGTCCACCCAATAGGCACATTGTGTAACCTCGACAGTCATCTGTTTCGTCGTTTGGGAATCTTCCACGAGCGGTGCATTCTAGAGCTCGACTCACACTTTGGCATAATCCCTGTAATTAGAAACATCGTTTTATCAGCAATTAAAGTTGGTGTTATCTAGTATTAAGTCTCGAGTATTGTTTAACACGGCAAACGATAACAAGTCAACTGAAAACAAGTGATGACGGTATTTCACGTAAATATCTATACGAGACTACAAAAATTACGGACAAAATTAAATGTCTGTTGGGATTTTACAACAATAGGAATATCTATCCTGCAGGGTGTTTCACAATAGGTTTAGATTAAGGACAGAAAACTACCCTTTGTAGTCACTACAATGGCTACAATACAATACACTAATATAGGAAGGGAGGCCTGTGCCCTGCAGTGGGACATAGTCATAGTCATAATGTTTTTGTTTCATAAAGGCTACAAAAGAGCACTTACAAAACGTCAAACTAGTTGCAATAATTATAGTTATAGTTGCAATTTGCGACAATACACTTTGTTCTTGTTTATTTGTAGTGAATATCTGAGTCGCTATCTACTTATTTAGTATGTGACATATAACAAATACGTATCTAATTACCAAAAATTATAATTTTCGTCAAGAATATCGGACTACCTGTATTTTAACTACTTACAACACAACGGAAATAGAAACAAACTTTACCTACTGAATTGACTTTTTATGCTAAGTACCAAACAATAATAATATTACTAACATAAAGAATACTTACAAAAACCAGAATAATAACACAAATATATTTCAATTCCATTGTAAAATTTCTCTAAAAACGTTCAGTCCCTAATCCTTCGCAATACTTATTTATATTTAATAATTTTATGCAGTTTCACAACCGGTACTATTAAATGGATGTCTACTTAGTTTTATGAGGTAACTCTCTGCTAAGAGAAACTAAAGTAGTTAATGTTAGCTATTCATTTCGGTGGCAATAAATAGAGATGCGCACCATACCTGGCAGCTCCCCTTTCGAACATGGCAATTAAGTAGCATCTACCTACTTAGTACTTAGATACATATGTGTATTTATTTTAAAAGGCTATTTTTGCGTTGAATATTAAAAAACCTCTTCTGGATAGTTCTCGTATAGTTCAAGTCAGGTACCTCGATTGTAAAGACCTTCATTAACGCCTATTTATATAGGTAATAAAGGTAAATTGCGCGTACATTTTTACTACTGCCCCTTACATTCATGTAAGCATATGCATGTAGGAGTTCATAGTAAGGGGGCTGTAGCCCCTAAAAAGCAATCAAAAAGCTCACCCACATTTTGCCTATACTCGCTCCATAAAATATTACAGTGTATATATATATTGTTCATATAACATGCATACATATAAAATGCAGCCACTTTAACGATCGAGTGGAGACTAGGGATCGAAATCCGCATCAGACAAATATTATTAAGTATTTATTCATTGTGTCTGGATACCTATCGGAAAATGTATTACTAACCAATGCACGTCTGTGAAACGCATTTACGATACCCACATAAAAGATAGATAGATATAGAATAGATTTTTTTACTAAACCTTTAAGTTTGTCGTTTTCAAACTTACAGGTTCAATAAAATGTAAAGCAATTAGCTAACGAGTGTCACATCTCTATGTTGAAATAAGATAAAATGATAGTGTTGTTTGAATAAAACTCTTCTTTATCAAGATCTTACTACACATACTGGAATGAGGCACATGTCAGTTTTCTTACTGGCAGACTATTGTTTGTTGATAGGGCTCTGAAGAAAACATGTAAATCATATCCTTATTATCACGAAAAGCGTTTCCCTAACCATCACGTCAAGTGACGAAGAAACAATGACGTACAAAATTGTTTGTAATGTTAATGGAAAACATAAAATAATCTAATTTGCATTGGCTAAAGCAAGTTGTAAGACGTATCTACTGCCAAAACAACATTCTAGCTCCGGTGGTTTAGACTGTGCGATGATAGATCTCTCTCTATAATATAGTGGAAAATTGAAAAAAGTAAAAAGATAAATTAAAAGCTGCCATAAGAAATGAGTACACTTTTATTATTTGACCTATTTAACATGATAGAAAAGGTTTTATTTTAATACATTCAATATAAATGGGCACCGAGCTTTTTGACGTTTGAGCTTTTTGACGTTTGAGCTTTTTGGTTCCGAGGGTGAGGCCTTTTTAATGCTAACAGGATTGTTCTAAGTTCTGAAAACGGTTTGAAAGATAGATCTATGTAATAAAAAACATTTTTTAACGCAACTGTGTTCATACCACTTTTGTATTATAGCCATAAGTGCACGCATTACCATAGCATGATTTCGGAGCATACTCTTTCGCCATAGCCAAAATTCATTTCCATGAAGTCTGTACATCCTCTATCTGGTCTAACAGCCCTTTTGACACATCACTGAACAGCCCGATATTGTGGTCTGTCGTGGTTCCTTTGATATACTAATACTGGCTGGCATAGTAAATAAACTTACTTAAAATAAATTACCTCTCTTTGTAGAAGAGATTTACGACTATTAGACTGCTCAGAACTTAGGGGTTGATGACCTCTTATTTATTTATTTTAACAGCCAGCAGATTCCTTCAAATAGACGGCAACTTTGAACTTTACTCTCCTATAAAATATTAATGCCCTTTTTGTGAGTTCATAAAAATAAATGTCAATAACTAAATAATTGATGGTGTAATACACATGGTTTATGTTGTAGTGCCATAAAATAGTGTATATTACTTTTCTACACAGTTAAAAGCTGTATTGTTAAAGAAATCTTTTAACTATCTTTATTAAAAGTCCGATAAAACAGGGATGATGAACTCAAATAAGGGAAAACTGAAGACGGCGAAAAGAAATTGGAGCCTGGTAAAGTAACCTGGGTTACTTTACCAGGCTCCAATTTCTTTCTAATTTCCTTTTCGCCGTCTTCAGTTTTCCCTTATTTGAGTTCATCATCCCTGTTTTATCGGACTTTTATTAGCAATAATAAAATTATATAATAATATACAAACATTTTCTCTCTTCTTGTAATAGGTTCCTATTTCAGCTTTAATCATCACTGCTGGATACCTAAAGGATAAATGTAAGTTCTTTTCGACTCAGGAATTAATAGTTTAGCGTCCTTATTTAGACCAAATGGTCATTCAGACCTAGGTCTAGTCTTGTAGGTGTACGACCACACCTTGTCGTTACCTACATAGGAATGGTTTTTCCACTCAAGTGAATGTTGGTATTTTCCTGTGTGTACAAATGAATGATCTAATAGGTCATAAAGCTTATCTAGAATAATTTTATGTGTTTGCTTGTGTGTTGTGAATCCTCTACACCTATGTGACATTTGTCTCTAGAGTAAAAATGCGTTATTTAATGCAATGCACATTGTCGTCAACCTAGCAGGTTTGAATACCTACATTGCAGGATTTCAATCCCTAGCATTCTCGCCAGTTTTTTTCATAGGTGCGTATCAGCCACAGCGCAGACGGAAATCGCCGCTACAGGACTACGGTTTCCTGTGATGGTGTATCGTGTCAGTGACAAAAACTGTCTACTTTTTCGCACCCCTTTTTGTATGTCAGGTTTTTTCGTCCGTAATTTTCATTATTCACATGATGTCTTGCACAATTTAAGATAACTACAGAATCGTCTAATAAAATAGCACGAAGTTAATTAGTATAAAACTCAGATAAAAAACCCTTTAAGTTATAATAAGTCCATTCTTCAAAGTCAAAGAAGAAATTAGGTTAAGGCGAAAAGTGAAGAAATGATCGCATTTGGATAATAAAGAATAATGTTTGTCCTTTTTGACGGATTACGATATAAAACGAAGGAGATAGATAATCCGAAGATCATGAGACAATCAGATTAAGGGGTATGTTAATTTTACAATTCGTGTGTTTTAGTTTACAATACCTGATGGTATATAAGCCGAAATTTGGTGCTAGTATATTCACAGCATCAAAATGGCGAAACAGATCTTCATTTTAATTTTTGTGAGTATCATGCCTTGTTTAAAATAATAATTTTATTATTATTAATAATATTGTCCGAAGGTCTATATAAACTTAAATAATAATTACTTTGTACTTATATTGTCACACAATATGTTATAGGTGCTGTCTGTGTGCGCGTGGCAGGCTGATGCTGTTGTGAACTGTACAGCGACTGGAGCTGGTCGCCAGGCCGACCCCGACGACTTGACGTGCAGGAACTACACGCTGTGTATCTACTCCAGTGTTACCGCGACCTATCTGTCATACAACTACGTGTGTCCCTCTACATCCCTGTTCAGCCCACTTATCTCCCAATGTACGGCCAACTACGTGTGCAACGCCACCGCCGCCGCCGTTGCTAACACAGCGTGCACTGCTGATGGCTTCATCGCTGATCCCGCTTCTACAGATTGCTCTAGTTACTTGCAATGTGTGCAAATCAATGGCGTATTCACTGAAACCACGTTGACTTGTCCAACCGGTACATTTTATAACCCGACAACGACGTTGTGCGATGTTAATTATGTTTGCCCTGCTGCTGCAGCATTCACGTGCACTGCAGCTGGTAGATTTGCTAATGCTGCGGACACTACATGCCAAACATATTATTATTGCGTCCTCTTAGCCAATGCAACGTATAGTCAGTTAAATTACACGTGTCCTAGTACTTCTGTGTTTAGTCCTTTAACAAATCTTTGCACTTCCACTTACGTATGCCCTGGTTAACATCAATAATGTTTATTATAGAATGTAAAACTTCAACTTCTAATGACCTTACTTTCAATTCTTGATTGTGTTAATAGAGTATACATAATTATTAAAATGTTTGATAAATATATTCGAAGTCTTAAATATTATACTATATTTTTATTTGATTTTCTGTTTTTGCAATTAGTAATGTTACCTTATAATAACTTGACAAATGACAATGTTTATCATCCTTAACATGGAAATGGTTGCACATAATTTATTTCTCATTATTCTTTAAATATTTATAGGTATATTAAACTACCGGAATCCTTAAGCTTTAAAATATATCGAAGCCACAGAATTTTCACTTACCAAAACTACTGATGAGCACATGAGTAAACTTATTAAAAAAACCATCACAGTTAAAGTTTCTAATTGCAAATTCACACCTTGTTCATTTACACTCCGACCACTGGAATAATAATTATTATGGATGGTTTTAATTCTGAGGTACAATTCTTGTTTAAACAGTTTACACTAGTTGGTTCGCTCATGATTAAAACCATAAATTTCATCATTACAGACATGTATGAAGAAGATACTGAAATGCTAACCTGGGCACCTTCCAATACATCAGCTAATGAGAAAAGGGGAGCAAATAAAATGAAAAACAAAAACATGTAACTGTATTTCAAGATATTGTGTTTCTTAGACGTAATGAAAACAAAAACATTTCCTATTATATAATAGGTACTATAAGATAAACTACAATCGTATTTTCTCTAATTGTCTGATAAAATATATCTTATGATGATCGCATAGATATTTAATCTGATTGTGAGATAATCCATTGTCACGTTTATAATAGTCCTTTGTATGTGTTATATTTTATATCCTCTCGTTATAAGTAAGCGTACCAGAAACTACGATAGTTCAGTGTTAAGTTGACGATATGATGATTGTTATGGAAGTCTTTACCGTATATTTTGTGAGTAGTATCATGTAGTATTCAAATATTTCATTGTAAGTTCCAAATTATGTTTAGTGGCTGGAGAAGTAAGGAGTATTTTTACAGTCTCTACATTCTCTGACGCCTTGGATATCTGTTACTAGTTTTGAACTTGAACTAATCCATCCAGTTTTAAAATTGATGTCAAATAAAATTACTTTGCCGAATGATTAATTTAGATTTAAATATTTAAAAAAATGAGCCTGAATAAAAGTTAAAGAGTGTTTTTCCTTTTCTAGCTGTTGTGCGTTTGCACGTGGCAAGCTCATGCATCTGTGAACTGCACTGCGACTGGAGCTGGTCGGCATCCAGACTTGAGCGACACAACATGCAGGAACTACTCCCTATGTATCTACGTCAAGGAATCTGACAGCTATCTTTCCTATAACGCCGTCTGTCCTAGCGGAACATTGTTCAATCCCAAACTGTCCAAATGCGCTTCGGCTTCTAGCTTTGAGTGTAAAGTCTTTAAACCTTTACCAAAGGCTATGTGTACATCTGAGGGTTTCATAGAAGATCCTTATACAAAAAATTGCACCTCGTATATAGAATGTATAGAAATAAACGGAAATTACACTGAATGGAGATACGACTGCCCACACAAAACATATTATAACCCAAGAACTACGTTTTGTGAAACGAATTACAGTTGTTCGACTGTTTTCACCTGCACTACAGCCGGAAGAGCTGCTGATTTAAATGATATGTCGTGCAAGAGATATTACTACTGCGTTGAATTGTTCAATGGGTCGTATGCTCAATTCAATTACACTTGTCCGAGTACATCTAAGTTTAATCCCAAAACTAAATTGTGTTCTTCACGATATATATGCCCCACTACAGTTTCATAAATTGTAATATCATCGATCACTTTATAGTTACCTACTTTGTTTTGTAATTTAACAATTATTAACATATTTTTAATAATTTAATATTTTTTTCAGGGTTTTAATTAACAGCCACGTGTTATTTCCAGGCCTAGGACATTGTTTAAAGCCTACTTTGTTTCTAATAACCAATTGATCTAGAAAAATGTTTCTAATATTATAATAAATTAGGTTGACTGTTAGAATATGCCTAATGACATTAAGTCCGCTTAACAAATGTATATAAAGTATAAATAAATAAATTTGTTGTAATAAAATATTTGTAATATTTAAATGGTGTTTTAAACTGGTATAAGAATAACCTTACATTTAATGAACATTGTCTTACAAAACAGATAACCTAACCAGGTCTGATCTCTGTTCTGTTGTGCTTTAGGTTCTAGACAGCTATTTTATCAGCTTTACTGCATCTCTGTCAAAAAGTGTCCGAACGCTCTGATCCTTTAAATTAAATCACGTCACAGATGACGCTATGCATAAAAAAAGTGTTATTTAGTTTTTCCATTAGGTCATTGTCAGAAGCAGCACGGAGTCTAGATATGTACCCAGTTAATGGCACCGCGACATGACTGGCAAAATGCGGGTGGATTATACTTACAGAAACAGTCTGCCTGGTTGGTCTAGTGGTCGCTAAGGACCGCTCAGCACGGGGTTCTGAGTTCGAATCCCATGTCGGGCAGTGTTTCATGGTTGTTGTATTAGGTAATTCTCAGTAGCAGCCCGGAGTTTGGATTTGTGCCTGATTGATGGCAAATGGCTTGCCCCCTATTACATTGGGACCTATAACATAACTAGCAAAATGTGGGTGTGCTACAGGTTCACCTCTGCCTACCCCTTCGAGAAATACAGGCGTAATGTTAAAAAAAAACTATTCAGAAACCTCTGCTTTTCTAGCGTAGTCTGGCTCCTTAATACATGTCATAACTGGCAAAATGTGAGTGTTGTATACCTACATTTCTGCCTATCCCTTTGCAGAATGCAGGCGTGATGTTATGTTATTTGTAAACGTGTTGCTTTAACTGACTGGTGTAATATGTTTCTAGCATGAGCGTGTGCCCCCGCCAAGTCGAGCAAAAAGACGGCACGGCCGTACCATGTTATTTACGGGGGATTATTTATAAATATTTCAAGCTGCAGAGTGTGCTATTACAGTCTAGATCCTTAAATATGACGAGGGACTCGAACTTTTGTTATCGATAATGACGATAAATTAAAGTCATTAATGTTTCAGCTATTATAATTCTTTGTCGTAACGAATTTTGTTTTTCATTTAACTACTTTAATTTTACGCTCATACTTGATTATGCATAAACATGAAAGCAATGTGCCATAAGTAATTTATTACTGAGAAGGTGTAATGTCAATATTGAATACATAATTACGTTAGAGACACCAGATTTTGGTTACGCACGTGATATTTGTCTGAGTTATATTTGTTTGAAGAAACATATTGTAAGGTAACCAAAGGCTTTCGTGAAAAAGGGAGTTGTGATGAAGTTGATAGTGATATAATAGTGCTCACGATGAACAGCCTGTTTATCAGAACTTTTTAGTGCGTATTACAATTTTTCTTAAGAACAATACACGGAGATTCATTTTCCACAATCGAAGTGTAATTTATATGGACACCACACACTCCGGTTACAATAATGACTGAATGTGTGCCTGTTGTTGTGAGGTATTCCGCAAAGGTTAAATGAAAACGAAGATATGTCGGTGTTATGAGGACAGATACCGCAATATATTCTTAAAAGTCATGAATGCAATCTTATTATTAATGTTAATATCTTAAGAGTAACGAGATAACTAAATTATCTCTTTATCTTACTATAAAATCTTCAGTGCTTGTAAAAAATATCTAGAAACACACGATGCGGAGAAAATATACCGTGGCTGTATTTCTCGTAAGTACTTTATCAATTGTTTTAATTATGTATTAATTAGTTTTGTCATAAAATATATTCTAGTTAAACTCATTCTCAATTTTCCATCTATTTTTCTCATAAAACCTATCACACGCACGCAAAACACTTAATTAAAGAAGTACAGTATAGATATTTTGTATATCTGTCAAAAACTCTGATGCTGCAGGTGCCATGATAGTATTTGAAGAGCGTGTTATTTTCCTTAACTTTTATATTTAGATGTTTTCGTTAACGAATTAAAAGATTTAGACGGTTTTGTGTTATTTATGATTGTGAAATTTTGCTGTTGTAGCATGAAATTAATTGTATCAAGCAAAAAAGTGTCGCAGCGATGACATTGCATGTGTTGTAACACTTACAATGTCATCGCTATAAGGTTAAAAGAAATACATCCTGAATTGCAATCGGGAAGGCTTTTCTAATGAAGCTGTATTTGTTTAAAGCCAAGACAACAAATTCTCTTTATTTTTTTTAAATCTGTCTACGATATTTTTATACACATGCACTGTAATTCCAATTAGATGCTGATGACCTCTGAGTGTTCAGAGGTCCCAATCATTAGAAGTCATTAAGTACATCTACATTTTATATTTCATAAGAAGTCACATGTGATTAGTGGAGAGCCTATTCGCATAAATCTGGCCCGTCTTTTCGTCCTACGACACTTATTTAATTTATTTTAAATAATAATCAGAGCTTAACCAGTGGGTAAAAAATTTGCAACCACTATCTGTGTAGCGTATATTATTTGTTTTTGTTTATATATTGTTTGTATTTATAATTTCTCTTATTACTTTCGAGAGCTAGGATCTTACATTTTCGTTGATTTTATGTAGTTATATTAAATACTGGTATTAATAATTACAAATATAATATTTCAGATATGTGTAGCAGTATGGCATACTCATGCTGCAACACTGGAGTCTTCAAGCGGAGACAGACAGTTATCATCAGACAAAATAAGCTTGACAAATGAAACAGGGTCTATGAGTCGCGAGACATCGACAAATACCTCAAATGCGAAGACTACTAAAAATATAACTGATGCATTAGACACAGAAGATGAATCCACTACATATTCGTCTAATACGACAAACCTAAGTTTAGCGGCAAATGTATTCAGTGTAGTCAATTCTACGAATACTGAAGCTACGGAAACCTCTAGTGCAACTACTACAGCATTGGCATCATCCAAATCTAAAAGAGAAAATGCAACAAGTTTTACAGACACTTTCGCAACACTTATTTCGAGTTCTACAAATTCGACGAATACTACTTCTGATTTAGACGTTATGAACTCAATAAACACGGCTGATTTACTGCAATTAATTGTCATAAGAAGTTTGGAGGATGCCACAGGGAATACTACCTTAGATTCTGTAAGTGTGTCAAATATAACTAATCGTTTAAGGTCTGGGAGGTCTACAAATTTTACAGAAACCTTAGATGCAGTTAGTTGGGACAAGTCGAACTATTTAAATGCGATAAATTCTACAGACACTGCCAAGTCATCAAATTCTACGGATATTTTAGTTTCTTCTGCATCAAATACCACCGCCTTTACAAGCTCAACATCTTCCATTAACGCTTCAAGTTCTTTAATCGGATTGAATACCTCAGCAAGCTACGAATCAGATACAAAAAATTCATCAAGTTCTAAAAATATATCAGACTATTCCGAATCGAATAATGAATTAAGTGCTCTGAGTCTTACAAATAATACCGAGTCAAATGATGCAACTGAAACGTCCTCGATAGACGCTGTATATTTATCAAACTCAACTAATAAAATAGTTACAACCAATTTAGCAAATTCAACAAAAACCCTTGATTCATTGATATTAGAAAGGGTTAACTTGAGAAACTCTAGTAATAACATAGATACATCTAACTCATCTACTGCTCTTGATATTCTGATTTCGTCTGTATCAAATTCAACAACTTCGACAAATACCTTATCTGATTCAAATCGAAAAATACTAGAGAATACATCAAGTTCTACTAATAGTTCTACATCAGATACCAAAAATAATACAAGTACTTCAAAAATTATGGACAATTTAGACTCACTAATAACAAGAACCACTTTTGATTCTTCAACAACTACCAATTCAAGTGACTCCGTTGGTATTTCCAATTTGAAGTCTAACAGTTCATCAAATTTAACAACTGCAACATTTACCGACAATTCAGTAAACTTAACAGAAGAATTAGATTCATCAAACTCTAAAACTTCAAACACAATCAATTCAACATATAATTTGGATACAACGAAGACATCAACTTCAATCGATGATTTGACTTCCGCCACATCAAATTCTACAGTGTCAACAAATACTTCATCTGCAATAGATACTACGGGTTCACTGAGCTCATTACGTTCTACAGACACGTCTACATCACAAGATGTAAATTCAACGATTTCCAATATTGTTACAGATATTTCAAATTTCAAAAACACAAAGACTGTATCCGATACGATAAAAAACAAAAAATCTAATGATTCTGCCGATGTAACTCAATCGAATTCTGAGTACTCGTCAAATTTAAATACGTTTACGGTTGCTGCCGATTCGGCAAACTCAACGAACAGTTTAGATTACTCGTCTTTAGAAACGATAAGTAAAACTAATACAACAGATTCTTCATATGTTACAAACTCTTCTAAAGCTGTAGACATTATGAATTCTTCAACGTCAAATTTCACAACATATACAAATACTTCAATTGATACAGACACTTTGAATTCACTTAGTTCATTGAATACAACAAAAAGGTCAACATCGAATACTACAAATACGACAAACTGGGCTGACGCTACAGATAATACAAATTCGTTAAGTACGAAAACTATATCCGATACCAAGCAAATTACAAATTCCAGTGATTTTGATAATAGTTTAATTTCTGAATCTGAGTATTCATCAAACTCAACAAATGCAAAAGCTACTGTAAATGTTACAAACTTTATTAAAAAGGAAGATTCTTTGGTTTTAGAAACTAAAAATTTTATTAGGTCAAATGATAAGGCTAATGTTTTAAAGTCATTATCTTCAACAGATGTATCATTATCTTCCACATCAAATTCAACAACTATAACAGATTCTTCATCGGTTTTAGATACCTCAATCTCGACTAATTTGTCAAGTATTATAGACAAATCTACATCAGACACAGAAAATTCAACAAAATTATCAGATTATTCTAATGGCACTAGTTCAGCTAACTTTTCTGATAAATCTGACATAAAAAACGTTACTATTTCGAAAGATAACTTAAAAACTTTTGATTCTGAGTCTAAATATGAATCAAAAGCAACTTTTGCAAAGGATACTGCGAGTGTTACAGAATCAAAAGGTACCAAGGATTCAAACACATTAATAATAAGGAGCACTTCAAATTCAAAAGACACAAATGATACTACGAGTTTAAAAAACTCAGTGGATGCATCTATCTCATTGGATTCAACAATCAATAGTAATAAAATTTCCTCAAATTCCTCATTAGTTTCATCTTATATAGATTCAACAAGTTTATCAAATTCCACAGAGATTAAATCTTCAGGTACAACAAATTCTTTAAATTCAACAGCAACTTCAGATTCCTTAAGTTCTTCTTATAAAACTGTTGGCAATGAAATAACAAGTTCTGTTAGTAATAGTTCCAATAGCTTGAATACAATTGAACATTTATCAAATTCTTCATCTTCTGTAACCAATAGCCAATCCTTTAATTCATCAGTTCCAACGAGTAGTTTTAAATCAAGTAGTTCAGAAGAATCTGGTGATACTTTTAACTCCAACAATACGTTTTCAATTAACTCAATCGGTAAATTAGACACAAGGCGTTCAATAACAACAGAAGATATTGATACTACATTTTCTACTAGTAAAAACTCCCTAAGAAATAAGACCGAAGTAATTGACACGGAAACTTTAACGACAACTAAAAATAATACTGGCACTACAAGTACCACGATTACTACTGACACTACCGATAATGAAACTGTCATAACTATTGTAACAACAAATATGACCGTTACAGTTGATGACGATGTAACAAATATAACAGAAATAATTGTTGTTACCAACATTACCAGCAATACAAATACCATGGAAGATATTATAACAAGTGATATTACTGATACAATCATTACCACAATTTTTACTAATACTACAATAATCACTGTGACAATAAATGGCAATAATACAATGGTTAGTACTACAACATTGAATAGTACTGATGTCATTGAAACGACATCTGTTGATGATACAACAAATAGTACTACAACAACAATAGCTACAAATACTTCAGACACTACAACTTTTGTAAAGTCATTAGATATTTCAAACAAAACTATTAAGAGTGACTCTAGAAATACTACAAAAGGATTTACAATAAGGAGTGGCGAAGAAAATACTTCAGACACGTCAGATTCTATCTGTATATCGTTCGGTTACTTTGCCGACCCGGACTCTACAAATTGTACCAGTTATATAGGTTGTTCGGAAATTGATGACGGTACGTATACAAAGACAATTTACACTTGTCCCGACAAGTCTTACTACGATCCTGATACAACTTTATGTGATTTCGATTACAAATGTACGACCAGTACCGATGACAGCTCAAATTCAAATGACACCGGTGATTTGGATTCTGAAAGCTCTAATTCATCAAATACCGATTCTTCAAATTCAACCAGTCCTGTTGATTTGTCTGCGCTTTGCTTATCAAACGGTTATGTAGCTGATCCAGATTCAACAAATTGTACTAGTTACATAGAATGTCTTGAAGGTGATGATGGTACATATACCACTATAATTTATACCTGTCCCGACAAATCTTACTATGATCCTGAAACAACTTTATGTGACTTTGATTACAAATGTACGACAGGTACTGATGACAGCTCTAATTCAACTGAAACCGACGATTCAGACTCAGATAGCTCTAATTCATCAGACAATTCAACAGATTCATCAAATTCGACGAGTTCAATAGACTCGTCTTCTTTTTGCTCATCAAATGGTTACTTTGTTGATCCAGACTCCATCAATTGTACCAATTACATAGGATGTCTGGAAAACGATGATGGTACTTACACCAAGACAATTTACACCTGTCCTGATAAATCTTATTACGATCCTGACACAACTTTATGTGACTTCGATTACAAATGTACTACAGATTTAGAACTCAACTCTAATTCAACAAACGACACGAATTCGTCTTTTATCTGTGCATCAAATGGTTATTTTGCTGATCCAGATTCTACAAATTGTACCAGTTATATAGAATGTCTGACAATTGACGGTAATACTTATACAAAAACAACATACACTTGTCCTGGCAACTCTTACTACGATCCTAATACAACTTTATGCGGCTTTGATTACAAATGTACGACTGAATCAGACTCGGATTTGGAATCAGATACATATACATGCACAGAAACTGGTAGATTCGCCAACAGCGCCGATAGCACCTGCCAGACTTACTTTTATTGCGTGGTATTGAGCGACGGAACTTACGCTAAGTATAAATATACCTGTCCTAGCGTATCAGTGTTTGACCCGACTGCCAAAATTTGTACTACGAGCTACAGCTGTGAGGTTTAAATGAATCTGAAATTATATACATACATAACATGTAAATAACGACCAAGTTTTGAAGATTAATATTTTATGGACAATTTAATTCCTAAATAGTTCATAGGTTTACAGTAATATTGGAAATATAATTAATTGAATTAAAAGAAGTCTATTACTCAATTTCTTTTATTTTAACATTGCACATTATAAGTCAAATTAACATTTGACTCACAACTTCTGACTCATATACTATATAAGGAATTGCAGTCTTATATATAGTCACTTAAATAAATAGTTCAATACAATAATGTAGCTAGAAATATGAAATATTCATATCTAACCTAGCAGAATATTGAATAAATCGTGATCACACGACTCCAATTATACTTTTTCTTAATTTTGAAGCTAGCTTCAAAAACATTCCAGTTAAGTGACCCTGTTAGATACTAGAAAGGCTATTTTTTTAGAGTGTCTTATGCCCCTATGTCTCCGCGCCAAACGCGCCAATATTGATTTATGCCTCGCTTTTCTTTTCATGTTTCTTTTTTTTCTTCTTTTATCATCCAGGAATTTGTCTTTATTCTTCGACTCTTTGTCTGCCTGAGATTGGCCTTCGTTTATTAACAAAGTGGCGAGTTTTCTTGCTGTTAGTAGATTTTGCTTGAACTTGACAGTAAGGACAGTGGTCTCATTGTTGGTTTCTAATAAGTTCACATAAGGATTTACCTTTTCCGGCAATAAACTGAAAGTGAAGTTGGATTTCCTCATGGTGGCGTAGTAAGTACGGAAATAGTTTTCTCGAGCCTTTTTTATGAATTCAGGAGTGATAGTTTTCTGCTTCGCTTTATCGCGCTTTTCGCCGACAGTAACAGTGCTTATGGTAGTGTCGTAATCCTCGGTAAACTTTTTATCGTCATTTAGAGTAACAACTTTATCTGGAGTATTAATATTATCGTTTAGAAAGCGTTTGTGATTTTCGTTATCAAATTCAGGAAAACTTGTGACTAAATAAGTTGTTTCATTAATACGTCGCACCTGGTAAGTCTTTACGCTGATCGAAAATGTGGTAAAACTATTGAAAATAAATTGTATAAATAAAATATATCTTGTAATCAAAGCAATCATTAAAAACAATTTTACTGTAAGTGTCACGCGCCATTGTGATTATTGATTGACATTATTTGACACATTTGTAATTTTGATAAAGTTGACATGATAATCATAAACTGAGCATAAACAGAACATTTAGACGGAAAAGGATATCTGTAATAGGAACTATGTGACATGCCACTGAGCACAAGAAAAGTAATTTTCATTTAAATTATCATTACCATCATATAAATTATCTACCATCCGCTCGCATCTTTGTCGGGAAAAATCCTAATAATTCTTCAAGGTTTAATTTATTTCTAAACAAAGATTAATCTAAATTGTTTAGGAAATCGTAACAGTCACTTCAGTAATTAATTATATTTTAAGTTTTATGTTTGGCATAATTCATCATCATCATTAGCCAAAAGACGACCACTGTTGAACATAGGCCTCCCCGTTTAAGCGGGGGGTTTGCCATAATCCCCACGCTTGGCAAGCGGCTTGGGGATCGCAGTATTGGTGGTGAAGTTACAGAAGACGCTGCTGCCCATCTTCTGACTTTTCCCTTAGTTGCCTCTTACGACACCCACGGGAGGAAAGTGGGTGGTCAATTCTAGGCCGGATACCACACTGCATATTGGCATAATTATGCTTTTTTAAATGTACAGCATTGGTTTACTATCCGAAAAAAACTTAACATAAAAAATAACTTCCTGGTATTCCCCTAAGACATAAACGACTTGACGCCACGAAGCGTGATACTATCGCATATAACTCTATGTAAAAAGTGAATGAAAATCACACAATGGGCGTCGAGAGTTAGCTCCCATAGCGCGGAATCAAGGTCAAGTTTGTCTGGCAAATCATCCAAATACACTTTGCATCTGAAGATTTACCTGCGAATAAAATTGAACTTTATAAAGGTGTACCATAAGATTATTTTCAGTTGTGATGTGATTTACTTGTATCGATATGTAGAAAGAGTCTGAGATAGTTCCCGATGCTATTATTGTTTTCATTGCCACCGAGCACACGCTTCTTAATTGCTGTTTCCGTAAATGAACAAGAAAGTAGTGGAATAGAAGAAAAAGAAAAGCTTAACTAAAGTGTCTTAAATAAACTGTTCTTTATTTTCAGTTCGATTAAAGTCGAAGTAAATTTTACTAATGGTTATTTTACGGGGAAATCTATAATAACAAATCTGAGCCCATCCAGCATAAGTCTCAATTCAATTGCGAATCTTCATCAATTTTGCCGATAATTTATTAGTTATTATGACAACAATAATTTCAAATTAATAATTAATTTGTTGACATAATGACCTAACGTAAAATTTTGTAAAGACCTGCTCTCTTTTCCTTATGAAAGCATACATTAAACCAGCGAGGGCTCGATGAATGGCAATATTCCGTTTGACACCAAAGTTAAACGGATACATCTTCATCTTCTTACAAAACTGGTGTTATCTATGGGCAATATGATGACTACATGAATGAGACTAACCTAATGCAATAGCGTGGTCCTTAATTATTTTTAAAATAAATTAAAGTAGTAAGGAGCGAGACGTGGATTTGGACTTGTAGAAGCTAACACCTCTGCCTGTGCCTTCGGACATACGTTTGCGTCTGAAAATAAAACCTTATGTCATTATGTATTTTACTAGGTATTTCGTAAGGTATTGTATCGTTATGTGTTTGTGTAATTTATATTTTAAATTAAAAGTTTAGCTCAAACTTTACTCCGTTTCCTTTCTGTTTGCTTAGACAAGTACAATATTGTGATATGCGCTTTCACTCGCATGACTTCATTGCTACAAATTAATCGATATGTATTTAATCGATGGCCCGAGTGGCGCTTTAGATGGCATTTGATCGACGTATTAACTAAGGTATTTGTATGGCTTGGAGATATTTGTATAAGAATTGAGTGGACGTTGTTACGTTAACTTGATTATAAGATTTGAGTTGATTTATCGAAAACCACAGCGATACTTAAAGTAAAGTTAGCGAAACTTCTAAAACACTTTCGTAAATTCGGCGGCAATCAAAAGTCACTTTCGCGTGCTCAGACGACACGCGTTACCGTCATCGGTCATTCTGACCGGGCATAGGCACACGCATCGTTTTATACAGCCCAAACAATTGGAATAGAAACATCATGAGATTGCGTGACGTGATTTCTAAGCACCATGCTTAGATACGGTCAAACGATCTGTGTCTTTTGAATTTCATCGTTTAAGGTGATTTATATTATTTAAAGGTTGTTTTACTTATTTTCGTTCAAGCTCTTTTAAAACAAAATAGGTTTAAAGCATTAACTGCAAAATACTAATAAACGTAAGTAGTAATATAGTATAGTAAGTACCTTTAACTTCTTATAGATAAATACATGTAGTTTGAAATTGGATGAGGTAACTGTATATCCTTATTATTACATAGATCCGGGTGTTTTTCCAGCCGTTGCTGATAGCTTCTTAAGTAACAGAATTCGCTTTACGTCCAAACTGTCACAGCAGTATTTCTTGCGGCGGCGTCTGCCTTCCTGCTTACTAACGATGTCACGCACTACAAGATTGCAGCGAATGTATTTTGCGTAATCGCCGGCATAAAGTTGCATCTCACATGAATAGGGCAGCACTTTATTACCCCATAGTTAGTGTGATTTATTTAGAAAGCTCTCTCGGTTCTGTTCTAATGAAAAGAGCTATGCGTAATATGAAAATATCTTACAGGAAATAATAATGTTATGTAGTTCGTCTTTTGTTTTTCTTTTGCTATCACGAAAGTTTTATTTTCATCTAGTGATGTTGATAGATTACAATCGCTTTTTATATAATATTTAGATAACTTAGCTGGATATTTTTTTCTAAACCGTCCACACGTTCCAAAAATCTCTACCTTTTCAATTATTTTTTGACGTTATTATATGCTAGTGAGTACGTAGATACGTGCAGCCCAAGATATTGAAAACACATGTAACATTGCACAAAATCAAAGAATGCAGAAGTGTTTATCTGAGTAAAAGTTCGCTCAAATTCAAGGCATGCGCCGTCTCGGCCGTTATTTGCGAAAGCCAACTGCTTTGTAAATAAAGCGCGTACTTCTCCTCGAAATTTAACAATTTCACTGAATAACAGCTAATGTTGGAATACTAAGTAATAATGTGTTTCGTAACATTTGGACTTTTCGAACAGGTTCGCTCATCGATATTTACTTATTGGCATTGCACAAGTGTTGAATAGCTTCGTCTCTACAATAATATAATGTATTACTAACAACCAATTTGAATACATATTTGTTCTTCTGTTGTAAGGGTCGTACCTATAAGTTACCGTACAAATATTTGTTTAATATATATTTTGGTTGCGCGTATCAAAATATGTACAATATAATATTATACACGACATAACTGTAGTTTTCATTACACACAATATAAAGTAGGTAACTTATTTTGAACGTCCTGTGACAAAATTCCCTGATCCACCAGGAATATGCTCATCCAGGGTTCATCTTATGTGTGCCCAATTTAATAATGGTGATCTAAGATCCTTGTAACCTTGTCATCCTGCAGTGCAAGGTCCCTCTCATAGTAAAGTTGTGTTGGCCATATCAGAAAGTCCAGCAACAAGTTGCTTTCCAGCAGCGTTACTCAGTAGTCTCATAGAACGACTTAGAGAATGGAATACTATTGAATCATATTGTTCGCAAAGAAACTAATTTTACGCTTAAAATGCTTAGCCAAAGCCTACATATCGTCTAAGCTCATACAAATAAATGACGTATGTTTTCCACAAGTGTAATAAACATGAATTTATGACTTTTGTTTGATGTAAAAGTTATCACTTGTTTGTAGTTACCCGTTTTATGTTCTTAAATACGCGCTTCGAGAGAGGTTGTAGAACTAAAAACTTCATTTAAATAAATTCAGTGACTATCCAGATTAGATAAAGGTAGCGTTCGTTGGTATAAATGGAGTCAAGGTCTTGTCGACATAGGTATAGTATGAAAGTACTCAATACTTCAAGTGATTTGTTCATAGCGTTGCATGGGTACTTCTGGGTTTTTACATACTTTGACTACGATCAGGCAAGACTTGCTTAGATAATTCATTGGAACTAGCCACATCTTACTTTATGATAGGTATAACTTGAAGTTACAAAATAGTAGAAAAGGTTTTGGGTATCTACGAATGAAAACGAAGATTGCCGTGTCACCTACATTGTATAAATCGTAACATTCCAGAAAGCGTGTACGAAACGGCAATATAAAAGTTATTAGTTAGATCGGTGTGAAATATGCGCGTGTGCACAACGTCGCTAGTCTTCCGCAAATCGGTACGGAAAGGCGATGACTCATAAATAATGTTTAATATGCTAGTAATTTGCACATAATGTGTTTTTTCATACAATATATCTATAGTATCTACTTCTTTTTGTTGATATGAATGATGCGTCGCGTGAATGAGCTGAGTATCTATAATGTAACATATAGTACTTATACTGTCAGCCAAGCCTGTCAGTATCAGCTGATTGATGATAATATTATAATAGCCGTTTGTATGAACTACTTTAATAAATGTTATAGTTAACGTACTACATACATTAAACAGTTAAAAGTAATCATTATGTCTTTTGTTTTAAATCATACCAAATGGTCGTGATGTTTCACGGTACACGACCAATATATACGAACTATAAAAAAGAAAATTATAGGTAAAAGTAGGTAGGCAAGCAAGCATGTGATGTCATCAAATCGAAATTTTATGCCTTTTCGTATTCGTCTAAAACCTATGGCTACTTCGTCGGATACAAAGCAAACACCACTTATGTGAGTATTTTAATTACGGTTTCAATATTAATGACACTGAGAAGAAAAAGACAATCGTAAACATTAGGACTCTGGACAAGTGACAAACCGCTAGATAGATACAAATCTAAACAGCCCCCTTACCATGAACTCTTAAAGCTGGGCAGTTTACCATGTGGAAGCGAGACGCCGCTACGTGCTGTGTAATGCAGCGTTTCGCTTCCACATGGTAAACTGTCCTGCTTTATGAGTTCATGGTAAGGGGGCAGAATGATACATGTATGGGGATTACATAGATCTGCGACATAATAATTATGTATATCCGCCAAGCGTTGTTTAAGGCCTTTGGTATTTAATTTTAAAACGTTCTAAACTCTTTCGGTCTAGTTTTAATGAAACTAATATCAAAATGAGACATTAAAACGTACGATCTGTAATTAATTGCTGTTCAATTTTTAAGACGTTTAAGAATTGGCGTAGCTAACAGTGCATTTCTTCACCTAATGTAAGTATATTATGATATTAAAACGCTTTGTCTCTCTCTATGATTTCTCCTGAAGTGACAGTGCGTTTACATACGTACATCCCACGTACTACTAAATACTTCAGTGAAATATCCGCATGCAGTTCAATGAACTAGCAGTAGTAGGTACAATAGACAACCTTTAACTAATACTATGTCCTTAGGACTTCGCAAAATTGACTCAAGCAAACGAAATAAACTTTTATGGGTAACCATTCTTTTTTATATTACGAGTTAGCGAATTCATATTCAAGGCAATAACTAACGATGGTCTCTTTAAGAAAGCGATTTATTTAAGGACCTTTCTAACAAACTTTGTAACATTCCAAGACGGTGAGCCATCGTACATATGTAGCAATCTACTAGATCATGGTTAGACATTATCCTATGTAACTTAAGCTCGTAAAAAGGTTTAAGCATAAGCTTAGTCGGATATGAAACCATTTATCATACTTTATTTTATCTCATGTAAACGGATAGAGCATTCCTTACATTTTAACCGATGCTACGCGGTAAAAAAGTAGTAAAAAGAAGATATTCTCTTAGGGTTGTATAGATAAAGGCTTCTTGATGGCAAAAGTTTCGAATAATTTTTAGCTTTTTTTCAAAAGGACTCTATTAAAATCGTATAGTTATAGGACATACGTTAATGCGTATCTGTCTTTACTAATAGAGTCTTATAAATTAATAAAATAGAGGTAGATTGACAAAGTGTTTAAGTTCTAGTAATCTAATTTGGACGGGATGTTAGCGTTTGTTCGATACGATATGTTTTCTCTAAAAGAGTAGACAAAGGTGTGCTCTTGGATAATCCGCATTTAGCAGAGAAGACCCGATATAACATTTAACATTAAGTACATTTTTTGCATATTGCAAATATTATTATTTTTATATATTTAATTTAAATAATTTTATATTTGAAATTTGAGAAGTAGTAAAAAAGTAAAAGCATTTTAAATAATAACGAAAGTTCAGTATTCTTTCAATATTAGAACTATACGTCAGTTTTTTTTTCAAAATTGTACGGACCCAAAATCGTCCAAGGGTATACATTCCTATAATATCTGTTGTGAACATTTGAAATGGGTCAGCAGGTACGAGCGGCTCCCAGCGGCGGGGCGGTGTAGAGTGCGCACCGCGCCTGCGCTCATTCGCTTTTTGCCCACCTTTCGACTCACGCGCAGCCTCCACCATTGTTCGGCACGCGCATTTCTCTCACGTGGGAACTGTTGACTTCTTCGTGCTTTACCCGCGGCGTCATTCATCCACATCGGCGGCGGGGACCGCACGTAATGCTAACAACTGACAAGTGCGAGCTTTGTGTTACCGGCTCGAGGGTGACTGTGATATGAAAACTGAGGATTGCTTGCAAGGCATGTTGGGTGATGTTCGGGACGTTACCTGGTGAAAGTTGAGTGATGATCAAATAGACACAGTGATTGGGATCTTGTTGACAGATAAGAGGAGACATGGCGGTCGCGCCGGTGAGTTATATCTTCTACAAAACATAATAGTTCACGCTTAGCATTTTGTATAACCGATTTTTTAAGTTCACGATAAGCCCTCTTACCGGTGTTAAGCCAGATAAAGTGTTCCTTTGCGACAAAGTACCAGATACTTATCTACACGAGTTGATTATAATTATTAATTTCCTCTTCATTGCTTCTTCAAGATTGTTCGTCTTTAATTGGGCATTCATTTCTTATTCATGTCATTTAATCTTTAACTATTCATAGAATTTGTTCGTTGTAGATAAATAAAGTTTAATGAAGTATCAATTAAGTATAAAATTCTATGATTCGGGTCATTAGAATTTTATGAGTTCCAATGAGGTGAAATTTAATTAACACAGAGCAGTTGCTACATATAAACTTTCCTCGTACTTTTTGGTATCGGCTTCTTCTTTTATCTAAATATGGGATAAATAGCTTTAGACTAAAAGCCTGCTATAAAACTTTTACCAATGGTGAATTTTTACGGGTGAGGATGAGAGAATTCAAAATTAACCGAAAATAGGTAGTATCTAATTAAGTAGCCTAAAGTCTTAGTTAAGGCAAATATTTTCATGCGGTTTTTTTTCTTGCAGGAATCTTTCTATTCATTCATATTTCGCTTTTCGTATTTTATCCGTACGGATGTTAACTATGTATCTAATACATTTGGACATAGATCTGAACTGAAAGATGGTTAATGGTAGGTTCTTGGATCATCTATCATTAATTGTACTATGGTTGCTCTATATAGGTAAATACAGACAGGCTATAGACTCATTACATATACAAACAACTCTTCCTACGTCGTGATTTAAACAAATATTGGTAGCAAACATTTCTTACATCCAAACTTCGACATGAATCAATAAATCTTTCTAAAAATAAATAAGACTTATGTCCAAAACAAAATAAAGCAATGAAACGGCGCAATGAGAATAAACACAACGAGTTATGACAAAAATAAATGATATATGGCGGTAAACAAGCTTCAATGTTATGTGTCAAGCTCGCTTTCCACGACATTAGCTTTACGACGGTAGTTCACGGGCAGTTAGTATGCTGTGTCCGTCTAATCTTCGATGACTTAACGAGCTGTTACACCCATCGGCTTCTGAGATAATAGGCTGTAATGTACTGTTTTTAACTACCTTGTAGATGACTGATGTAATTCATAATTGATACGATCTTTCTCTAAAATAATCATCACTTTTTATGATGCTCACGTAGCCGGATTTCTTTTCGGTTCAGTCTTTTCTTGATATTTAAATCCTCATTCCATTCCTGTAAGGAACTTGATGACTTTATGATTTTAAGGCAGACGACTTCTGGAGATACAACATTAATTAATATCGGACCGATATTGAGACAGATAGCCAGTGATGTCCATTGCTCTTAAAAGTTCAGTGTTTGTTAAAGTGTTAAATATTGATTATAAAACTTAAAATTAGTATGATTTACGAAGCAGCCACACTTGCAGCAGCAGCTCTTGTGGTTATAAACCGCAAGACATGAGATCGTTTATTATATAGACGCTTATTGCTGACGTTAAGAAGAATTTATTTGTGTTGAGAGTACTTTCAATCGGTAATAATAAGTAAATATGGATTCTTTATCGCCACAAAATGTTTCATAATTCACCTGTTCTGCTCTGTTTTAGGATGATAATTTCCGTAGAAAACAAACGCAGTAATTTTCTCCTCTTAGTGAGGAACTGTCGACAGACATAAAAATATACAGATACATCAAACATTTTGCTGTATAATGCACTCTTGTACATTTTTTCACCTTTCTAAGCTGACACCACATAATATGTTATTGCTAAAGTGAAATGAAAAGTGACATTCATTGACATGACACATTCGAGAAATGGTTGGAATAAGTTTGTCAGACAAAATAATATTAAATTGTAGCTCTTTAGGTTTTTATAACGATTAAAAAAAATAGACCCATAAAAATGTCTAACTACAAACGTTGCAGTCTTAACTCGAATCTGGCAGAATAGTTGGAAGCCCGACTCAATTGCCAAAAGAATAAAAAAAAAGTAGAAAACTTACCTTATAAAACTGTTATAAATTCTGTATCTAGTCTTATAACGTCTGGTCTGTTGCGTAATCCGGCGTGCCATGCTATGCCGTCAGGATAGCGACAACGGTATCCAAAAGTAAACATTAAACCCTTTTTTGTGACATTGATGGGAATCCGATGGAGGTTTTGAAAGCCACTGATAGCTCTGTTTGTGTTTGTAGTTAACACGGAAAGAGTTTTACGACTAAATCTAATGGAACCCTTTTACCACGGTTTTGTTGATTACCGAGATATGCACGCAATGGTGTTAAATCATTTGTCGTGACGTAAAGACATTGATATGTTTCTGCTTTTTATGAAAACAATTTAAAGGTTTAGTTAGGTTTCTTAGGTAGGTTTGTAAACTATCACGTCTCAATGTCTTCCACGAGGATCATAATGATATTGAATGCAATTACATTACATTGGATTTATTAGAGGTTAATAAATTGATTAAATTACAGCGCATAAGTTTTCTAGTCGCCCTAGTAGTTGAGAATGTTATTGTTTATCAACTTTGTCTGATAGAGAGATCGCAAAGCAAGGATAAGGGATAGTATCAATAGCTTACTTGGAACACATTGGGAACATTTAATTAAATGTGAGATACCTACCTACTGAGCCTACCCATAACTGGCGACTAATGACATGACGAAAGTAAGTCATTAAGACTTAAAAGATATTTCAGGATCGTATTAAACAGAAATCTCCTTCTGAAGTCGGTTAAAATAGTCGAGATCTGTATGTGAGTGATTGGCAATGTTTTTATTTTAACAACAAGCCTTGAGGTCGACATCCTTCCTCATACATTTTAACATATTGATAGTGAAATTAAATGATTTGATAGTAATCGGATTCCAGTATAGTTCACGCCCATATTCCAACACTAGGTAATAAGTGAAATTTGAGAACCAGTTTTTTTGCTCGTGCTCTTGAAGTTGGACGGTCTCAAACTAGAGTTGCGCAAATATAATAAGAATTTATTGGAGAACGCTATTTATTTTAATTGATAGCGTACAGAACAGGTGACAATGCAAATTAATTAAGGTCTTTTATCATATTTATTTTTACACTTAAAATTATTAATTAAAAACGCGCAAATGTTCCGATTGCAATCTCTGAGAAAGTATGCTTAACCAATTACCTACTATATATTTGTAAAAGTTTAGACTACGCTTTTGGATGAACGTACTTAAGTCAATTAGTATCGATGAGGCTTTTCTTTCTGAAATTATATATACAAATAATATTTCTATGTTACACGATCTCAAAGAACGAGTTTGTATTTGTATTGAAAAGGTACTATGTTTATTTCCATGATTATACCTAATTTAGGATATATTGTTTCTTTTAATTTCTACGATGGATGTTTCGTAGTTCATTTTAAAACATCGACTTATTTTTTTAAAACCAAATCCCTTTCACTGGCTTCAACCTTACATGGCATCTCACTTTAGCCCGTGACAGCACTTTTCAGGTTTTCACTCGGACACGAGGACGAACGTGCTCTAGTGTTATTTCCTAGAACACACATACCTACTTCTCACTTTGTATGTCATCTTATTTTATGCACCCGTTTTAATAGTCCTTATCGTTAGTTGACAAACTTGAATCAACTTTAAACACAGCTGTGGTAAAGCAGATTATGAGATCCGGTTACTAAACGCTGACTCATAAAAGAATTTCTTTAACTTTCTGCGATTTTTAATTTACGAAAATATTATCATATTCAAAAATCTCGGTGCTATTATGAACCGTTTAAAGCCGATATCTTGTTAATTGCTTCACGGATAATTTGTAGTACATTCAAAATTCCTAATTATGAGTAGGTAGGTAGGTACAATAACCTATACTGCACTAAATAGTTCAGAAATCGGATAGATTATGAAAAATTAAAATTCTTGAAAGTAACTAACCTAACATATATAATACACCTATATAAAAACACTGTTTTTTCCTGAAACGGTCAGGTGGAGGTATACTATTGCACAACCACATTTACAAGATTGCCAGACAGCATTGGAACCCTAAGTAATAGGAGGCAAGCTTGCTGCCATTAAAAAACGAGTCTGTATTATAATTAATTCTATAGTCAAAATCAAAATGATCAATGTTAATTTTATCAACAAAATACAAATTCTGAATACATAATATTAATTATCTGATCGGTAGTATGTGCCAGCGCATCCTACAAACGAACACGTTTACGCTACGAGCGCGCGTGAGGTGCGTGTGATTCACTTTCCATTTCGATACATTTACTTGCTCTAGAATTCCCCAATACATTGTCTACCGGCTGTTTGACATGTTTAGCATTGTTTGACTTACAGTATCCGTATATTATGCGCACAAAAAATCGGATATGGTTATATGAACTACCAACCCAATTATACAAGACCGGCTTTTAGGCTACTGGTAAATATGATGTAGAATTATTAAAAAATAGTGCAGCATACAACATTGATTGCCGGAAAAGTTCTACACTCCCTTCGGTTGAATTTCAATGAAAATATGCTTGCTTGTCATAGAAACAATAGAAAATCATTTCAGTGTCCCAGGTAAAGAATTAGTATGATCATGTGACATTGTCTATCTAATGCCCCCTGTAAGCTTGTTCGTCCACATTTCACCTTGAAAATAATATTCCCATATTATTTCACCAGTTATGAGTGACCTACAGAGACCGCAAACAATACGGTACGACGCATCTCGAGTCAGTGCACTTGAACGTTGCGTTGCGGATCATTGTTCTGCGCAATTGTTACGTCTGTGAATCCACGCTTGCAAAGCTCGTCGTGAAAGCGTCGGTTCTCACACTAAACGATATAATACTCAATGTTAAGGTGTTCATTTCAAATATGTTCTCATTGTATGGGTAACGCGTGTAATTTCATAAATTAACAGCGTTGTATTATGTTTTGTTGTGAGGTGAAATTTTATGTATACTTTTATCCTGTACATGTAGTTGAGAGAATCTTGGTAAAATAATCATCAAGCACGAGTCAGATTGGCTAAGGTTAAGCTGCACTTGCCGCGGTTGGTCCTTCGATAGGTGACCATTCAGTTGCATAAAATGACTTTTCAGTGCCTCAAATAGTACGTCGTGCTGTGGCTGTGGTTCGTAGAGCTCATAAAGCCTGAAAAATTGAAGACTGGGCTTTCTAACAAGTAACTTTGTAGGGCAGATAGGCAGTCACTCAACGAAGAGTACTGGTATCGAGTATGAGAGAGGTATGAGACTGAAAGGTGATCCAACATTTACTGTACTCCTGTGTATTGTACATTTTGTAGTTGTATTATTATATTAGTACTTTAAAAACCTGTAACAATCGTCGTTGCTGTTATAATATAACATATATTGACTGTCGTATGCGATGTTATCGAAACACAATGTAAAGGAATGTGTCGACTTCCTGATCACAGTCAACAATTTTACATATTGTAACGTAATATAGTAAACAAAGCACGGAACGGCGTGTATAACTATCATACATGCGACCAACAGCCGTCTAATACCAGACGTCGCTGCGTCACTCGTAATTAACACTCACTGTCACCGGCGTATTATAATTGATTGAATACAAGTAGTAGCTACCACTTTTATTTAAAAAGACATGTAAATGTTGAATGTCTGTGATACTTGACTTTCATTTAAAACTAAAATCAATGCAACTGAACTGAACTAATGAATGAAAGCAGTTTGAAATAAAACAATTAACCTACTTAGATAGATAAGTAAATGCTTGAGATACAAGATTCAATTTATTGTAATAATTTATGAATGAAAGTCCCAACGCTTGTGACAATCGACGATAACCTGAAATGTATAATATCGATTCCGTTATGTATGAGCACTGAGCAGATCCTTCATAGTTCATAAAACACTTCATATGGGAGAATGAGATCCTCAACCGGCTTAATCGTGGCTGCCAGGTCAACGGCCAAAGTTCTACAACATTTTTCGAAACAAGGACAAGTCATATCACCTATCGAGTAATATATCGGACACAATCAATCGGACGTGTTGATCTATTGATGAAGTCTGATGCACGTAGCATCAATGTTTCGAATGATTAAGTATCTATGCGCACGCACAAACACCCGCTTCCGACTTAATAAATCAATGTGTTTGTTAAATCGATTATTTAACCATTTTTCATGTACGGAAAATGTAGTCTTTATATCAACAAAAAGCAACATTCAATGTTCGTTTTTAAGGACTTTCGAAAATATTCTGCACAATGTAACTATAAAGGAATAAATTGAGAGAACACCCCTTAATTGACATGAGAACCACGATTGTTATTTGAATAAAAATAAAGTTTAATTTTCATAAAATGCGAATAAAAGTAAAATTTGCTACAGAATTACACGAGTCATAAAAATAGTGAGACCAAAAGACCTTTCACCTCGAGTGAGGCAATAATCATAAACAAAATATTCCATGCACGACCCTCTAATGTTTTACCATTAATATAACTACTTTCATTCGTATGTTTAATATTGTCTTCGGTAAATCAAACACATTCAAGTAATCGACTACAATTATCCTTTGTCAGATCATCAGAGATGTAGTAACGTATTGTAGTAGAAACGTATTGCATGTACTCAAATTATGATCTAAGATTAATGTGCTTCGGCCAATAACAATAGTCGAACCGTCCAAACTTCGAAAATAACGCATCACAAAAAATAGATTATCGTTGACTTCGTTGGATTCGTATGATTACACCGGCATTCAAGCCAAGTCAGGTGATGCGGGTCAATTGTATGCACCCGTCAATCATCGTATTGTGGAGACGTAACATGTGATAATCAAACGTGCATTTTGAATCATAATCATGTTCAATGTAAATGTTCATATTGATCGGTACGCGTTCAAAGAACACCCACGTGCGGCCGTATCAGGAATTCACTCTCGTTTTCTAAGTTGTTCAGGCCTGGTGCAATGAATTTATAATATATGGGATCGCTTTCAGTAATTGTGGTGTTCGTAATAATAAATTGTACATTGGTAATATTAATTGGTGGTTATAAAATGTTTTACATGAGTTTTGGTGTTGTAACTTTGATATTATCTTTGAGGTAGTATATTTTTTCGAAAATATTGTGTAAGTTGTTTACGAAAATTGCTGTAGCTGGAATTAAATTGATTCATAATCATCTTTGGTTACACTATACATGCTGAACAAGAACATGCAACTCCTTACCCCTGTATTTAAGGAACTCCCTTGAATACAGTCAACGCCAACCGTCCTTTCATTTTCTTACTGTTAGATACCAGCGTAGATACCTCGTCCAATGTCAGTGGCTTATCAAGCTCGTGATCGATTGGTAGCTCAAGTCAAGCAAAAACATTATAAGATCCACTAACCGATCCACATTGAGTAGCGTGTTAAAAAATTCAGCCTATCGACACAGCATGCTGAACTAACTGTAATAGTAATGATTTTAAATCACTTTTACTTTCAATTTGCGATTCTCTATCTATATTTACCACCTCCCCCTATATTATTACGAATTTCAAAATCTCTATTGAAACTGCATTAAAATGTAGAGTTCGAGATTTGCAGCATCCTTAAGAATACTGTTTCTTTATAAAAATTATAATAATGAAAGAAGTGACAAAGTTGAGTAAGTCAACGGTGCTAAGTTCATCGGTGTAACATGTAAACGGCATCGCTATAATGCTCGCAAAGTCACGAGCGATGCTTTCTCTGCCCGTTCCCACCCCGAGTACCGAAGACTGAACATTGTGAACATCCGTCACTTTGTTGACAAAGGATCACAATGGCAATGTCGTTTAGCATACAATGTTCTTATAATGGACCCCTTGTTTGAACTGATCGTGATTGTCGCTGGAATATTTTCGATATAATTTTTAGATGAGGGCTTTTTTGTTGAAGTCTTGTAGACTTTGAAATACTCAGTTATCACAAATGAGATCGCTAAATGAAATCTTTAACTAATCGATAACTTTTGTTTCGGTAGCTACCTATGTATATAATGTCTAATGTAAATAATGTTCACAACATTATTTACATTAGATTTTACAAATTCAATCGTGTTTCCGATGGTAAGGTTCTGAAGACCTTTTATCTAGAGGACATCCTAATATTTTCTAATATCCCAAATTGGGTAAAACGCTTTACAAGACACTACAATAAAGTCAAAACCAAATAACTATGTTGAACATCCTGTAGTTTTTAACAATTTGGGTCAAAGTTATAAATTAGGAAAAGTATTTTAATTACCGCTTTAGTAATATGGAATGTGTGACTTATTAGTATCTGTACATGAAACGTTTATGTCGCAACTGTGAATTACGAAACGGTAGTAATGGAGGCCTTAGTGATGGCCCGACATGCTTAGCCCTTTGCTCCTCGCTATGAAACGCGTTTATCCTACAATCTCTAAAGCAAGCCACTCACTGCTATCGTAAGCTTTCTTTGGCATTTCAAATGTACTTATCCCTTGTATGTTTTAACTAGCTATCCGGTTTAGTGTTCCTCATTAAGGTTCTTAAACTTGTCGGTATTTAGATTGCTTAAACACCTACACAAGTGCTTTTATAATTGGTTTCCTCAAAGCTGTATATGCCTTATCTATAAATTTACTTTCCCTAGATTCTAAAGTTGTACTTCAACTAGCACCTACTAAAATAATAAATCTTACTTATAGCATCTATTGAAATTCAAAGTGAAAGATATAAGTAAAAAAAACTGAATAATTAGAGTTATTCAAAAACAGGAAAAGTAGTGAAATCGTAATTGTTTATTTATAGGTAAAAACATTTGACATTGAGTATTGTAAACGTGGGTCGGTCGATGACGTAGCAGTCATTATATTCAAATACTAAACTGTTTGGGCAGGTCTCAACGTATCGGCTGTCACTAGAACAATACAGACCACTTTTACTTCCAACCTGACTTGTATATTAAACATAATATATTGATGAGAGTACACGTTTGTTTATGTTTCTTGGTTTATCGATAGTTTCCTTTTTCCAGGAGAAAGTCTCTAGTATCGATATATAACCCTATTATTTATGGAACATTATACGTTCGTGAAATTTCCACCATTGAGCTCACAATTATTTTCGTTGTAGGATTTGAAAGTATAAACTAATAACGATAGTTTATCGAATAAATCAATTGATCTATTTTTTTATTTATGACAAAATATCTCGGTGCCCCATTTGAATATCATCAATGACGATGTACAATATAAATTGAGATGTAGCTCACGATTGTTGACAAAAAATCGAGTCACGATCAGTCCAGGCGATCTATTGGGAGAGGCATGTTAACGTTTTCATCAAACCTATTGACGCTTCCACTTTGTAAATAAAGGTTCTTTGTCGACGTTTCAAATACCGTTGATTAGATTGCTAACTGAATGACGAACATAAAATGTAACTTGGTCATTTATTTTCTCCGTGTATACCTACCTCGCTCAAATCTTTGCGTGGGACAAAATAAAGTTCAAGATCAAAAGTTAACAAAAGGTAATGCAAGTAATTTTATATGTATTAGAGGTGCTAATGAGTATGACTATGAACCGTAAATAATTTAGGACAGAGCAAGAAGGAAAAAAGATAGTCTGTTTAGTTGGTACGAAATATTGATTATAATAGGATTCTACACGATTCCGTAATAGAGTTACACATGACACATGACACATGTCAAGTATATTAATTGTTTCGGTAAATAAGCCAATATTCTAGCCAGGATTCTGATATAATTATACCGTTCTACACTTTATCGAGAATGTAAAAATTCTATGTTAAACTCGATTCACCTAGTTTAAGTTCATTTTCACTTTCGATTGTTTTCGTTTGTGAGAAATAGCATCATAGTTTTATGTCATAGGAAGAAAGCATTGTTGCGTTTTGACCGGCAATTAAGTAAAAGTTAGCTTACAAGAGCGTGCGAACTGTCAGTTTGAAATTCATTAGCGATGTGATGAATCACCTGTTAATACTAACCAAGGATTTATCGATGACCTTTATCTACTAGAAATATGTAATAAAAATAATCAGTTGTGTGATTTCTGTCAGTTGTTTTACCGTCTTCACATCGAACTTGAATAGAACTATCATTTGTTTCTGCAGCCTCAGTTTTTAGCCATAAATCACAAACTTGTGAAAGCTAACAAAATATCAAGTTTTGGGTATTTATTTTCATCTAGCGGCTAGTCGTAATTCTGTTGATTTACAATTAGGTATTTATGTGTTAGTCATGTTGGACTGGAATTAAAGCAATTTTTTGAATTAATTCTACTTTATGCATATGTCATGACCGAGATAAATTAAATAAGTTGTTGTGATACATCTCAACAAAGTTCATTTCGACGAAGACATTCTTCTGATGGACGATTTTACTTTTCTTCATCGTATTTATTTAAATGATGCGCACTGTGGGTAGAATACTTGTAGTATAAGGTTTCGAAAATCGAACGCAATACGAGTCTTGAATTGATGATTGCTGATTTGGTTACGAATTTGTGCCAAAACATGCGTGAGCGCGTGATTGTACTTGAAATACACTCAGGCGCACCCAGATTTTACTGCAGCTATAAATATATTTAAACCTTACGCAAGCGTGATGTAGGATGACTGTAACTATGATACTGCAAAGTATTTAAGTTACGCAAGTGCTAACACTCGTAGAGATGATCATTATGATACTGATGGACTTGAAGCATACACATGGGACAACTAGCATAGCAATATTTTCATCTAAAGCTAGGTAAGAAGGTATCTCAGGGGCCACGATATTTATTTAAAGTTATAATATAACATCAACTTAATATTCTTCATAACTTACAATGTTAAGCGGTGTTACCTAGCGCTTTGACGTATTTATTTCCAGTTTATTATCTGCAAGGAATTCGAATATAAAGTATCTATTTGAGTAGGAAATCCTGGTTTGTTTGATTCTTTAGGTTGTTCGGTTAAATAATAATTAGGTACTATCTTATTAGCACTATTTACATTGCAATAAGTTTCTAATAAGAAAACTTCTAGTCTTCTAGATCATAATTCAATTCAAAACGTGGTGTCTTCCGATCGCGACCATTGACGGTACATATTATGAGAAAAGAGAAAAGTGCAAAGAATGGCAACTCGTGGGAAGAGTCTACAATGGCCCCGATATGTCACTACGAGTGTTTCACTATATTTTCTAATTGTTTAATTTTAAATACTGTCTACAACCACAATATTGTCCTGACTCCTGTGTAAATAAAATATCTTTATTATTTTTATTTTTGTTTTTTCAGATTTTCCCGGTGCTGATCCTAGCTATGCTCACAAGATGTAAATGCGATCATACAAACGGATTTAACTCACACAACGGGAACAGCGCGTCGCAGTTTGGAGCGTTGTTGAAGCCGCCCCCGCCTCCGCCGCTCCCCCCTATTGTACCCGTGCCATTCCATGGTGGCGCTGACAGAAATCAGCGGCAAAACATAGATGTCGGCTATCAGTACCAAACACCCCCACCCCCACCGCTAGCTCCTAGTGATTTTAAATTCCCAGCACCATTCTACAAACAATATAATTTTAATTTTGTCCCACCTCCTCAACCATTTTCTAGTACTCCATCACCCACTTTATTCCAAAAAGTTTCCGGATGGCTATTCCCATCCCAGCAAACTAGTTATACAGAATCAAGTTTATTTAATAACGTAGCTCCAATTAAGAAAGATTGCAATCCTTGCAATTTAGTGCCATGGTTACCAGTAATTAGATACAATTTAGGAGCAAAAAGTACATATCAAAATTTATTGCCAACATATGGGCCACCTAGTCCCACAGCGTATGCAAACTTATTGAAAGGATTTCCTCAGCCATTTAATTCCCAAAATCAAGACAATCGATTCCCCCAGCTTACACCCGGAGTGCCCCATGCCAACTACGGCCCTCCGAAGTTGACGTATGGCAGTGGACCTATTAAAATTGTCAGTTCAACGTATGGCCCTCCTAGTGCCACACATACCCTAGATATTATATCGCCAAACCCTCAAAGCTCTACATATTCTCAACCCATTACGTCTTATCATACACCAAGTTCGTCGTATCAACCTCCTAGTACATCTTATCACACCCCAAGTTCGTCTTATCAACCACCAAGTTCAACATTTATATTACCAAGTACTAAATTAGAATCAATTAATTTTTATAACTCACCTAGTTCTACTTACCCACCGCCTATTTCTTCATATGGAACTCCTTCCCCACCTTATGAGACCCCGCGTCCGTTAACTTCAACTTTCCAGCCAGTCACTCCTCAGTACGAACCTGGGACCCTTAATAAAGAACTGCCACCACAGAGTGATGTCGAATTATTAGATGACATTGCATCTAATGGGGAATTACAGTTACCCAAAGTTTCACCTCCAACTACGTTTAAGAATTCGTATGGTGAACCCATTACTAACACACATTTGTTTGATATTTCATATCCAATATCGGCTACGGCGGCGGAGTCATACAAAGTAAAAACACAAGTTTTACCCAATTATAGTCCAAAACCTTCGACACCGAATACGTCATTTGCTCTGGCTAATCCAGCTCCATTTACCTTAAATAGAGGTAGAAATATTCATACGCTACAGCCAGTAGCATTACCTAACCTTAGTGTATCGCCTTTACCACCAATATTTAATGCTCGACCTTTCCGACCTATTACATCGCAGTTTCCTTCAAATATTCTTAAAGGAATCAATCAAATGCAACAGTCTAGCAATAATATTAATGTAGAACAAAGCATATCTCTTGCAGAATACACACACTCTGTAGACTACCCAGCTACTATTATTCAATCGCCTATTATTGAAATAGAACCTCCTTTAAATTCTAACCAAACAAAAGCATTCCGAAACATACCTAATAGTTACATAGTTGATGAAATTAGGGATATATCTTCACAAGCTTCTGAAGACCACATTTCAGCTACTAAATCGGTTCCGGATGCGAGTTTTGAAAGCACCGGAACTGATGTCGGTAATGAATTATATGACTCTAGCCTACCAGCAGATTTAAAATCTATCACTCGTGTTCCTTCTAATCACAAGCTCTATTTTGCGGATTTAAGAGGTGTAAATGACAAAGACGTTGATAAATACCGTACTGATAGTAATTTGCAGAATATCGATTCACCTCTTTTGTACCTTAAGCCAAGCGCACCACATAAAAGCCATGGAAACTTCATGTTAGCTATATCTACATCAGTACCAGATAATGAATATGAAATTTATGATGATATTCCAACGACTGTGGCTCCTGAGGCACATACCCTTACTACTTCTTGGGATGAAAGTAGAACTAACTATAATGAAGACCGGTCACCATCGCAAGTAAATGAATTCAAGCCAAAGATCGTCCAAATTATTGTACCTTATACCACTGGAAAGAAACAGGCAGAAACAAATGAAGACTACGTACAGATGTCGCAAGACTGGCCCTCTACACCAAAAGATGAATACCAAGCTAGAAAAGTTCCACCTAACATAGATAACTCACATACAGTCAGTGTAACAGAGAATTATAACACTGCCGGTACAACACCCGAGGAGACAATGGCAACGGAAAATTATGATTCTGATCGGTTAAACACAGCTAGTTCTATAAAAGATTTATATGATGTGAAGGAACCTCCATTCGATATTATTAAGCTCCAACACACAATTGATGACTGGACGGAACAAGAGTACTCAAAACAGTATAAGACCCCTCAAAGAACCCGTAGCAGTGAAAAGTATGCGAAACAAATTCCTGACGAGTACTTCACTACGACCATCCCAACAAATTACGCCACAACTGAAAGCAATTATAATTACGAATTTTATGACCATGAAGTTTCAAGTAGTATTCAACACACAATCACAGATGAAAGTAATAACACCTATAGTAAGCCTCGTAAGGAATACAATACGATAGAGAGAACAAAGCAAAGACACAACAGTGGCAAAAACGAAGAGTTAGATGAAATACAAAAACTTCATATTTACACAGCAGCATCATCCTTCCGAACTTCAAGCACATCTACTACTACCACCCCAGCGCCATGGGGTAAAATACAAACAGCTATATCGCCCTTAACTAAAGAAAAAGTTTACGTAGTTACTTCAAAACCTTGGAGGGATACAAGAAATGTATCAGCCGAATGGTATGAAGTAGAACCTTTCGAATCGAAGAAAACGAATTCCGACAGCGATTTTTCAGCATCAAACAATCTTCCATTTAAGTCTCCAAGGTTTATGAATCGACCGTCATTTGGCTTTACTTCAGGAGGGAAAATTGAGTCAGATTCATCGTATGGATTTTCAAAAAGCTGGTACCACAGCAGTAAGTATGACAGTTAATACTTAATAGTCAAAAGTTTTTTATTCACGTGGACTACTTAAATGCATTTATTAATAGGTCTAACCCACCAAAATATTTAGAAGGGTAAGCTAGCATTAACTGGTCTGCCTTTAAATTTGCGAAAAAATAGTTTTCTAATCCCTTTACAAGGAAACTTACACAGTACTTTATTTTATTCTTACGAATATAAAATGACTGATAATTTATAAGAGGAAGATAGGAATAGGGATATAGGAATCCGTATTACAAATAAACCACTATTTATAAACATTAATAATATTAGTAAAGCCGTAATCAAACTTTACATCTTTCCTTTCAGTAAACGAGTTGGAGACTCAGATGGAGAACACTAGTACGTCCTTGCCCGAAGCTCAACAGAGAGTAACCACTAACTCGGAAGAGGTTTAAATCTTATTATTTACTAATTTTTAATTTTCTTAGGAACTTACTGCACATTTGTACATTACAAATTCACAGAGATCTAATTAAAACATATCTGTAACAACTTTAAAATTACTAGCGTATTGCTAAGTTTTTTCTATTACAATATCTACTAATTGCAATATTTTAAAGTTTCTTATTACAAGGATACACTTGTATATAGCTGCAAAAGGATTAAGTATATTGTTCTTAACCTACAATATGTAATTTATTATTAACTCCATAACAAAGGTATAAGTATGTAGTACATACCGGGCGTACCTATAATAATCGAATGTACACATGCAAAGGCCTTATTCAATAAGGCAATTTGTTACGCGCCAAGATGATAGTAATTACAAAGACACTAATATATAGTTTTTTTTTTCAGGACACAACAGGTACGACTGCAGACCGTCATAACGGCTAATTTAGAACGGAGAAGTTAGTATACTTCTGTACTTTTAGCCTTAAGCGCTACAGACTAAAGTTTTCAGAAAATAATAGTGACAGTGACAATCAAAAGACAATAATGTGTACGTGGGGTGAAAAAGAGCAAATTAAGAAGAACACTAAACAAGTGTTCTTTTTAATTTGATCAAATAGTTTTAATCAGTGTTCTTGGACGCTAGTAAATAGTTATAAAGTTAACCAAAGTGGGACTACATTATAATTTAGTTAGGTATATTAATAAATCTAAGAGTATTATTAAATATCTATCGTCTATAATAATTTAGTAAGTAGTAATGTAAGATATATTATGTTTTCAAGTATTACATGCATTGATAAAATTGTAATAATACGGATTTAGAACTTATTTTTGTAAATATTGAATTGTAAATAAACTGAATGAATCGTGAATTTGTTTTTATGCTTAAATTTGAATAAAACAACAGGTAATTTTTAACGATTTAAAATATACTTAACAGCCATAAATTACGTCGAAATCTCTTGTTCAGGTTTTGATTTGTTTTTTATTTTAAAGTATAGAAACTCAGCACTCCAGGATATGATTGTTATTAATGTGACGAGGTTCAATACGATGATCGGCATGATGTAAGAACCCGATGACTCCCGGACACGAGCTGAAATCCAACATTAATAGCGATAAAGTTTCAGATTTCTTTTCGAGCAGGAATACAGTCATTTATACATATAATTACATTATAATATGTAATGTAATTATGTACGAAGCAATACTTATAATTTAAAATTATAAACATGGTTAAAAAGCTTTTTATATCATTGACTCTTCTTGCTTTCTCTACATTTTGAAACATAATGAAAATACTCCCGAACATGCGTGAGTAAAAGTCTTTGCATACACATGAATCAGGCGAAAGTAAAGGCAGATATTATAAAATATAATATATATATATATTTTATCTTTTGCAAAGAAAACACACATTAAATATCAAATAAAGTGCTTATCTTCCCACGCGGCTGTAATACTTATCTGAGGATAATAGCGAGTTAATGTTTCCACGTCGATCAAACGAAAGTGGATTCAACAGAAATTCTGCTATCTTAGCATTCAATTGTTTAATTTTGGCATAGTAACAACCTGCTAAGTTAATTTACAGCCTCATCATAATTTTATTCACTAATTAAGAAGTCATCAGTTTTGTGCAGCCAGTCCTCTGGCCAGATGGCGGGATGACTTACATAAGAAGGCAGGCAATGACTGGATGCATAATGCAGCAGACCGGGCTTTGTGGCGTACATTGGGAGAGGCCTATGTCCAGCAGTGGACTGCAACGGGCTGATGATGATGATAATGATGATGATGAATGCATGGTCAGTATAACTCTACTTCAAATCACAGCAAAGGTTTCGGGTTAAAGATCAGAATAATAAACTGATAAAGCAGCTGTAGG
This sequence comes from Abrostola tripartita, assembly GCA_905340225.1. Taxonomy (NCBI): domain Eukaryota; kingdom Metazoa; phylum Arthropoda; class Insecta; order Lepidoptera; family Noctuidae; genus Abrostola; species Abrostola tripartita. Next base: position 9,830,815 of record HG996493.1, on the reverse strand, counting down.
TTACCAAACCGTCACCTACGATTAGTATTTATTTCCGACTTGACACTTAAAACCAAAACGGTGTTATATTTTATTTTTCTCTATAAACTTGATAACGACACATCATTGTCAACTGCTATTTCTATAACGATTAGGTTATAAACAAGACAATAACCGATAGTATTTATCAGCCCGCAGCTTTCTAAAGTACCTATGTAACTTGGTTACGTCCGTGGGTAGGATTATGAATATAATTGTGTTCCGTCCCCAGGAATACTACTGAAAGAGGTGGCGACCCTGTGTGTCAGTTAAATAGCAAAACGCTACTATAGGTCCCGCCAACAGCGATAAATAGTAATGTTAACTCTTCTTAATGTAAGTTGCGGGATACAAATTCGAAAAAATTACAATCTTATATCGAGCGGCAAAATGGAGATGTAAATGTGAGCTTCTATCGATACTGCACCCCTTTGACAATTATATGCGTAATTTATGCTTGTATGTCACTCTCACTTACTTAGTAAGGTTCCGATAGTGAATATTGTGATACCGCTGAAGAACATTTGGATCCCGGAAGCGAAGGCAAGTCTATGAAGGGGCACGTAGTTAGGTATCACGATGTTGACGTACACAGTCCTCATGGCTTTTGTGATGCCGAACGCCAGCGCCACGAACACCATGCCCATGAAAGATGATGTGAACAGCATCACTGAAATATTGCACCATGTCTTTGTAAAAAGTTAGTCTTAATCATCATCCGATATTCATAACTGTGGATGTTGGTACCTAAGATGTTGGTGATACACAACCACGATACTACAGGAGAAATTCCTAGTTTTGACCTACCTACCGACTGGTAGCCAACTCTTGCATTAAAATGTAGACATTCAATGTGTTCATTTTACACGAGATCTAGGCAAACGGAATCTATGGAAAAATTATTCTTAAAGTTAAAACCACAGTAGTAGCCTGGTAGATCAGACTAGTCTCACTTCTCGCAAACGTTTCCGGTTTAGACTGACAGCACCAAAGTCACCATCTTTAGCTTACTTAAGGTGATCACGTCAGTTTGACAGTTACAGCTTTGGATTCCGACATGTGTGTTTTAACATAGGTTTTTTATAAATTAAAGCTGAGGAATGTCTAAACAGGATTAACCTAAATTTAGTCTAGTAAAGATACCTAATTGTAAAAAACTTATGAGTTGTGGTTCTTATTTGTCTCTGTGTAATGTGTTGAGATAGCAATAAGTTGACATTATTTAACAACTAACAAACTCAAGGGTATTTTAGTGTTCCTAAGTAAACAGCTTTCGCTATCATGTTGTATAAGTCTAATTTAATACCTAAACCACGCAACTGCTGCTCTTTCATCACAAATACCTATTTATGTATTTAAACACATATTTACATACAAAGAGTTTAACAACCTATCAATGACATTTTATTGTAATTAAAGACGCGTCTGTACGTTATCATTAATTGAGAACAATGATGCCGATGGTCGTTTACACTACAAATAGTAATTTGTTCCAAATGTACAAGATTATAACTACATATACAATATACTTACGACTTCTGGTGAAAATGATCATAAGTAAACTGATCAAATACATGAAACGAGGGGACTTATTGCACCATTCTCCAATAAATGGTGACACAAATCTAAATAGTGTGTCAGAAAAGCCTATGACTGCCATTAATTTTGCTATTTCACTTGTTTCAAATTTCATCATGTCTTTCAGAATAATAGGCAGCAACAAAGAGAAGTTAGTTTCCACACAAGTAGCTATTGACATACCAAATATAATATTAACGAATATTGGATCAGTCAAAAGTGTCAGGTCAAAGAACTGAACAAAATGTTCTAGGTAACCCTTTTTTTCCTTTTCTTCCAATAACTCTTTTTCTTGAGGAACAGTATTTCTAACATTTTCAGTCTCATTAAAAATATTTATTGAACTGCCAAGATTAATTTCTTGAGACTCCCACCATTTGTATCTTGACTCTGCTAAGGGTACGTCTGGCAATTTGTTTCGTATATCTGGGTGCGATATCGCATTTCTAGTTCGTATGCTTGAGTTACTTGTAAGAGATCTCATTGACAGACTTTTGGACGGGAGCACACCATTTTCTCCAGATTCGTCTAAGTGTGGTAGTGAAGCAATACCTGAAAATAAATTAACATTGTTTTATTTTATGAAAATTAAAAACAAATGCTATGTATGAAAAACATAGTAATCATACCAACAACTTTCGACAGTGGAAGGACGCTGCCATTAGTAAGCTCTACCTCCGCTTCTTTATTCAAAGGCATGGCTTCCTCCGAAATTTCTGGGTCTTTTAAGTACCACTTAGCTGGCCTAAGTAAACATGCTGCTACAAGTGAATGGAGGCAGATCGCACTTAAAGTTAATACCGCGTATCTCCATCCAAATGTGTACATTAAGGTACTCATCAGTAAAGGCATGTATATGGCTCCTAAACCCGTAATAGACATGCCTACGCCTATAGCTCTTCCTCTTTTGACTTTAAAGAATGAATTAATTGCTAATGTAAACGCTCCCATTATGGCAGCAACTCCCATCGCTGAAACGAGACAAAATATTTCAGATTTTCGTCTTGATACAAGAAAACTTATTAAATACAATTTGATCTAAGTACTTACAACATATAATACTGTAAGAAAATATAAAATGCCAGAAGTCAGTTGCAGCTGCGGTCATCATTAGACCAGAGGATATAAATATTGCACCAATCACGGCGATCTTTCTGTATCCGAAACGACTTAACATGGGTCCTCCGAAAAAGGACAAGAGCATGCCAATACTATGATTCAATACAATGACAAAAGTTACTTGTGTGGCTGTTAAGTCAGTGTCGTTCAATACTAATGCAAAGCCGGCGATAAGAGGAAGCACAACCACCTGAAAAATAAAATTGGTCGTTTGCAACAAATCATTGAATGGTGGGTGAATAGGGTAACGCGAAATGTGTATTCGAAAACCATTATGTGACCTGGGTAAGTACCTAATTGGATTTCTGCGCATAGGGGTTACGCTTACGATTCCATCACTGCACAGTCTGCACAGGACCAGCCTTAAATTATGGTTTTTACGCATGTGGTATTTAATGGATGATATGATGAAAACTTGTGTGTAATCGTTCGAGTTACGATTATAGTATGCATGAGTGAGAATTACTACATGCTAAAATGAAGCAATGATTCTCACAATAATATTAGGAAAAGTACGTATCTGACAGTGATGTCATCAGGTTATTATCGATATTATAAAATTATTTATGTATTAGACAGGAAACAGCTGACTATCTAAAATATTTTCATTGTTTCATCATTACAAAACTACTCAATAATTTTGCAATGTTTGTGAGCAAGTATCTTGCTCTAAAAGTTCATGGTAGGGGTTGGTGGTGGAAGTTAGTTATTTAGCTGTTTGCTTCACATTTCAAAGACATGAAGTAACATAAAATAAGCGTTAAATAGATCTTTTTCTTTGTCCCAACTATAACCTAGGTATACCATATTATGTATTTACGGATGGAATTTAGTTTTGACAATCAATATTTAAAATACTTACATTGTTCAAGGCGTACGCTAACGTAACAACCCATCCGTAGCCCCCGTCGGGGGGCACCTTATTTGTTTCTACATTCATTTTTAGTTCAAAATCACAATCACATTTCTCGGACCTTTTTTCAAAATGTTACATAACTTTTGAAAATAACGTCCAGTCACAAACAACGCACATTTTACGAACACTTGCTCTAACTTCTGTTTTGATTCTAGGCAGATTATTTACACTGTTTAAATTTCAATCGCAACAAACTAAATACGTGAATGTTCGTAGCACTGTCCACATGTTGTGTCAGTGACAGACACTGTAGGCACATAGCAAATATTCACATTTGTTATCGGTTCGACGCCACTAACGTGTATCGTTATCGTTAACATTTAATAATGAGCTCAGACACATTTACGTCTCTGTAAGACAATTATTAAAATCAATGTAGCGCCCTGAAGATTTAGCTTATTTGGACGTTAGTTCAGACACTGGACGGAAGCTCGTAAATTGAAACTCTAAACAGTTTGTGTTTACAGTCTAGTCCGTCTAGCCTTTGTTGACGTGAACATAACAACGGTAATTAATTGACAGGCAGTTCACCATCTAGATACTCCATTAGACATTGATTAGCCTCAAATAATAGCGATGATTAGTAGGTTGATTTGACTTTAGACTAGGCAAATAAGGAATATCTAGCTACTAAGAATAACCTTATCAGGTTAAACCTGACATTTAAGTAATGGGACCGGTAACTGTCCACCCGCCTGCACGGTATAAATTTTTACTAGTTTCATTATAAGCAAATATTTGAAAATTCTCTTCTCACATGGAAACATGGAAATAAGTTAGGTAAAATTTTATTACGATCATTTCTGACCTAGTATTTATTTAGAGCCGATGAATTGACACTAACACATTTTCTGTCTGGGAAATGTTTCTAAAATTACAACTTTTCCTAATGCCTAACCCTGATGGACAACAGGTGTAGGTACATAGAATATACATACATACATTATCTAGAACTTTGTTTATCTAAACATACATGTGCATATAAATGGGTTCATACAGACGTATGTGTGTTAGCGTGATACATTGATAATGTGTAATTTAGGTCACAAGTGACTATAGTTAAAATGGCCCGAAACACCTGATTGTAAATTCGTAATTACATCACAAATACGTTGACATATCAACTAATTGAATTAAATCTTTGATAAAACAGTCACGCATAGAATTAAATTATTTATCTTTTGTAATATGATAAAAAATAAATGAGAATAAGTATTATGAAGGATTATCGATTTCTTCAAAGATACTGAACTAATACAGATACTTCTCTACGATGCATTAAGGTAGGTAAGCGATTTTGCAATATTATAACAACTTCTTATTCGAAGTAAGTTATCTTAGGTATGATGTCATTGAAATTGATAATAATTTAATCGTATATTACGTACCTATTAATAGTATTAATAAAAGTATCTACTAATAAATTCTGTATTTAAAAAGGTATTTTATATAGTATTAATTTGACCAGTTTTTGTTTGTTAGTTTATTCTTCCAATAACATAATAATAATTTTATATTCAGAATACAGAACAAACATTTTATAAAATCTGTTCAGAATTCTTATATCTAATGAATCTTAATAAGCACATTAACATTGAATTAACTTCCTAGTCACTTTAAACCATAGATATATATGTATTATAAGACGCTGATTCTAATAGCTAAATAACCAGGTGGGGTATAAGTATTCTTATAGAGTAGATAAATATTATAAGTTCTACCTAATACATCTTTGCGTTTATTGTTTGCAAATCTCTATTAGCAAGCACATATTAACTTTTAGTTTTTCATAACTTTATTATTTTATTGTTCGTTTTTCTTATTTGTTTGATTGTAATACATTTTTCCATTTTTTTTGGTAGGTTACTCTTATCTTGTGAGTTGTGACTCTCGTCGCTTCACAATATGGCATTGTTTACGCGCGCTGCCTTAGCAACGTCGACTAGAAGATGTATGAATACAAATAAGTACAAAAGCATGTATTCTAGTCTGTCAATGTACGATAATAATGTAACCTATTTTAACATCAAAGTATTAGAGTTTATTGTTAGGTTAGTTAGGTAAAAAAACCGTGCAGTGGTTGGATTGTTCGACAGAGTCAATGAAGCAACCTCTTACCTGTTAATTTCATCGAAATTTATATTACCTACATCAAATCCCTTTAACTGGCCACTATAAATATAAATTTTTAAGGACTTAATTGTTTTCAATTTTTTTTTTTAATCTACTTATGTCGTCTTCAACTTGAACGTTGCTATTTCCTAACGTTAGGAGCAGCCACAATAAAATGTAAAATAAAGCACTTTGCCTGTAAAAATAAAATACTACCAATCCCTTCTTGTACTATTAGCTATGGTAACAACTACAGGCGCTACAGAAATAAACTATTACACGTTTGTTCTGTATCTGTTTGTATCACTTTAATAATCTATAATTGGATTAGAACAATTAGTCCAATTTTAAAGTTCTTATCACTAGTAATAACTTTCGTCACGACTTCCTAAGATTAGAGAGACACCATTACTATTTTTTTTGAACCGGCACTAAAGAACACATTTTTAAACACAACACTCAAACACAACAAACAAAATATTGCGTTCACACTTGACAATGTATTTTTAAATGCTTGTTATAGGGCACGCACGTCAGGGAGGTGCGTCCGCGCAGTGACGGATTCCGTTTGACCTGTTAACACTGCCATTGTGTCGGCTACAGCCGACTCGGGTTAATCAAAATCCGGCCGCTATTAACCAATGATGCATCATTGGTTAATAGTAGTCATACAAAGAGTATTTCCTTCATTTCACTTTAAATAAAGTTGTTTGACATGTTGGAGCATCCTTATATTAATATGAAAGCTAATCAACGTTTAGACGGATTGTTTTCTTTTATCTGCATTCTTTTATTTCCATAAATTTTTTGGATATCTGTTTCGATTTACATCTTTAGATGGTGTTTCCCACGTTTACACGGTGATAAAAGGTTAGATTCCTTCCTATTCGTAATTAATCACAAATCACAATATGGTAGGGTTAAATAAATAGTCAAATTAAATAAAGGGAATTTAATATAAAAAAATATTTATCACAAGTAATTATTTAACACTAACACATAAATCTAATTAAGCTTTAACAATTTCCTGTTCGGAAGTTTTTTGTCGTCTGGCCGTGATGAACTTCTCAAGGCCCCAAGATAGGGCGGTTAACCACGTGAATATATTTAGACAATGGAGCGTCACAGCCGTAGAAGCATTGTCCTTGATACAGCCTGCGGACATACAAAATCAAATATAAGAATAATGATACTGTATTAAGATTGTATCGTCACACAAAAAGATCAAATCAAACTATTAATTTACGTGCCTCCAAAAGCATGCGATCAGGTAATCATTCGAGAATTAGAGTTTTGTCGTCGCATCCGACTATGAGTGAGGAAGTGGAGATTTGTTTGACTATTACCAAGAATTTGAAAGAAAAGATAAGTTTCGCGTCATGGCGCACACACTTGTGCAATATAAGTCTATATTCTCCTGCATAGTTGGCTAGACCCAGAGGACATTATGGATGAATGGCAACGATACTTACACTTTCCGTCAGATAGGGATTTCAAGAACCCTTTGAATAATTTAAAAAAAGTACAGTCTACATAAATTGAAATAGCAGCGGAACAATCTAGGTTAAATAAGTTTATCTCTTCAAATGTAGCCATAGTTAATTAGCACATTAGCACTGTCGTCAGACTAGATTATAGAAATAATCTCTTTACACCTGCTTTATCAATGTTTGAAGAGCATTATATGTAACTAGATATTAAAGAATGCTTTTGTAAGTATCCGAGTGTCACAATCACAAACAACCGTTATATTAATACATTTGTAATAAAACAAATCTAGGACTATATCTCTGATCATAAGGGTAGGAAGAGGTGCACAGTACACCCATTTTGCCAGTTAGGTTTAGGTCCCATAATGGGCGAGTACATGATCAAACGTTCCATTTTTATTTTGGAAATAAAAAATAAATCAAATTAATCTAGAATTCTGGATCTAAGAAATCTTGGAATGTAAAGCGCCACCTATATCCCTATATATTTAGTAAAAATAAAATTTTTCTTACCAACTACAGGTCCCAGTGTAAGGTACACTATGCCAGCTGTTAGCAGTTGTATTCCCGAAGCTCCAGGTAGCTTATGTAGTGGCACGTGAGTGGGTATAACGAGAGCCATGAACACAGTCCGAAGTCCCTTTCCGAATCCAATCATCACAGCAACCAGCAGAACGACGTAATATTTCTGACAGTATGCCAATACTGAAAAAGTTTATTAAATGCCGTTTATTAAATGTTTATTAAATGCGAGCAGCGACACGGTGGCTCAGTTGGTTAGAGCAGCGCCACGGATCGGCGAAGGTCGCGGGTTCGAATCCCGCTCGTGTCCATCATTTTTCAAATTTCCTTTATCAATTTAGATTCAAGCTTAGCATGGGCAACATGCTAAAATGGCACCAAAAGTCAAGTTTATTAAAGCTTCATAATCGAGGCTGGAATTATGCTGGAAAAAATGTATACCTACGGACGAATATAGAAGTTCCTCCTTTGTCGAAGTTGGTCAATAATTACAATACGTCAATAATAATTCCAGGTTTACAAATCAGGAGAAGCTTTTATATAGAATTTTCTAGATCTTTCAAAATAGTTAATTAACAAGGATTACAATAAGTGTTTGACCTACTCCTAACTTATTCACCATAATAACTAATTCATTTAAATACGAATAATATTACTTCTAAACGGGCCAAACATGTTTTAAAATATTATGTCTATGTATGCTTTATATTTTTAGAACAGAATCACTTATATTTCATATAAAATACTGAATGATAAAAATTAAGGCGTGCTCAAGGCTATCTAATTGCCATAAAGATACGGAAATCAATATACGGGATAGTAATATCTATAGTTTAGTAATGGAAGGATTTATGACACAGGAAAAACAGGTAATTTCTTACAGCTTTTCATTATTTAACGCTAAATTTGTAAAATATAGAAACTTATATTTACCTACTCTTCCCATAGCCATTGACATGACACCAAAAAGGAAGAAAGAGTTGTTATCCCATCCAATTTTGCCGGCGACGAACGGTATGCAAAATCTTACACAAATATCTACTCCAGCCAAAAGTGACATGAACAGAGCTACCTCGGATTTAGTTTTTCCATAGTCACCAAGAATGAAAGGAGTCAAGATCGAAAAGTTAAGCTCATTGAAATTGGCTAGAGTTATACCCAACATTAAATTGATAAAAGTATAATCTTTCAATAAATCTAAATCAAAGAACAGCGCGACCTTTTGACAGAATGTTAATTGTTCTTCTACTTCTTCCTCCTCAACATTATCTTCTTTCTTTTCGTCAAAAACATTATCATTATCATCGCTCTCCATTTGAGTCATCAGTAATTTCATCTTGTCTGTTTTGTCCTCACTTTCCTTTAAATATTGCTCTAACTTTAACGATGCCTGTTTTAATACTTCGCTTTCGTAATTAAAGTTATTCGATTTTCTCCTGTGCCGTGTCCGATACGACTGGTTGCTATGATTATCTTTTAAGTATTTTTTTTCCTCACTTTCTTCCTGATTTTTAAGTGAAACATTACTATGGTTGTCTTTATTATACTTTTCTCCGTACTGACCATCCATTTTAAAAGATTTGATGCTTTTGCTTCCGACAAAATGTTTTTCAGCTCTATCGGCTATAACTTTGGCGTGAGCTGGATCAATCTTTTCAACAACCGCCTTTTCATCTGCTTTCAAATCTTGGGGAGCTTTAAGTGTAGGACAATCTTCTATTTCAGATTCTGGAATTTGTGTTTCTAGTGTAATTGACGTTTTTCGTTTTGGTTTATAAGTATCCCGCTCTTGAGCCAAAGCTCCTAAATTAACTGATGAGTTTTTCTTAGATTCATTTAAGTATAATGTTGATGATTTACGAGATCGATTTTCCAGTAAATTTGTCATTGATGGCTTTTTAGAATTAAGCCGTGAATTCATTTGTGAATTCTTATTCGAGCCCTCTCTTGAAGAAACTCTACTTTTTGATTGCCTTGACTGACTGAAATATCCATCATTGGCACGCAACATCATCGGTATACCAGGATCTGTTATTTCGTAACCAGTATTTATTGGGTCATCCTCGTTATACAGATACTGGCTTGAAAAAGCACTTAAATTTTTAAACTTAGACACTTGAGAAAAATATCCACTTTCTTGTTTTTTATCTCCCATTTGAGAATCTTTGGTATCTGCTTTAAGTAGTTTCTCTTGATCTTCATCCTTTGTGTTTGGAATTTTGGTGTGCCACTCTACTGGTTGAAGTAAAAGAGCGCATGCTAGTGCATGCAAAGATATTCCACTTATGATTAGAATAGCTCCAGTTTCGCCAAATACAGCAAATAGGCCAGTTATGATATGTGGCCACATGATAGGACCTAAGCCGGTCGTGGTCCATGATAAACCAGTTGCCAATCTTCTTCTATTTTTCCAATAAGTATTTAATGCAAGGGCATTTGCAGAACTGCTTATGCCATAACCAGCACCTGGAAATCGTTACACAATTGTTATAACGTATTATAATATCTGCATAAGTGTTCAGTTAAAATACATAATAAATCTTACCGTATAAAATTGAAAATGACACAAGATATGTGGCAAAATTGTAAGAAAAAGTGGTTAAAATTAGGGATATGAATACAGCTATGGCGCCCGTTATAGACACTTGTCTGTAAGTGAATGTTCTGAATAATGGTCCATTTGCCAGACCTGAAACAAACACATAACAATGTAAGATACTTGCATGTTCAGAGCCAGAATTTGTTTATGCTTTCGTAAATAACTATGTTATGGTTAATTGAATATTTTTGGGTTGTTCTCCAAAATGATTTCAATATTTTGCTGCTGTTTTATTAGAACCCCTTATTATGAATCGCTTAAGGAAAGCAGAAAATAAGAAACAATGCAACGAAAACTTTATCATACGGCACAGTTTAAGACAAAAGCTTGAAACGTAAAATTTATCGTCAGAGGTTAAAACAACAACTGATGCGTTGTAAATGATAACAAAAAGTAAATAAACAATTTAAGTAATCAGCACGTCGTTTGTAGAGGTTTAATTTGTGAGTAATGATGTTAAAGTTATAATGACAGCTAATTATGAAGGGGCCGGTATGGTATCAGAGAGTTACCATGCGAGGCGCGTCACGCACCGACGCAAGAGGTCAGGGCAGAGTTCATGTTGATTATAGTGGTCGTCTCCGAGCTGCTGATGCCGAGCCGAGTGAACTTGTCCCGGAATAGCAAGCCAAACTGTTGCAGTATCGGTAACGCGGACAACTGAAAAAACAATAATACAACTGAGTTAATAATAAGTGCTATCAGCAAAGAATGCAATTGCAATTACGGTACTTTCGAAAATGTTTGCCCGCAACCTCACCAGACTAAAGAGGGACAAAATCCGTACAGTACTAGGTACAATAACCGGACACTGCCCTCTAAACAAACACCTTTTTACCATAGGTGTGACCGACATAGAGGTATGCAGAGGCTGCATGGAGGCAGAAGAAACGCCACAGCACGTACTCATGAAGTGCGGAATTGTGGACGATCAACGGGCACGCATTCTCCAGCGTCCAGCATCGCTACCGGAAGCTTGCAGCAACCTGAAAATGCTGCTCATTTTCTGGGACGAGCTGGGATGGCTGGAGTAGAAAAAAGAAACCCATCACGCACAATGGCCCATTTAAGCGGCTAAGTGCGAATAATGCCCAGCTAAACTAACTAACTAAGTACCAGCAGCCGCACTGCAAGACAAAGGTGTTCATTGATATTATTATGTAGATAATGAATAGAACATTGACCCTACAGTTCATCGCTACAAGGAAATTAATTGCATTTTTAAAATTTATTTTACCTTTCATTTCATAGATGAAATAGGGTGGTAAAAATATGATTGTAAAATTGTTGGTTTAAAAAGAACGAATTTTAAGTACAATAAATGAACTTGCATTGCGACAATATCTTATTGACAAGTGACAATATGGACAATGAGTCTGATCATTAAGACCAATAAAAGCGTAATAGAGTCTACGATTAATGCAACATTACTGTTGTAGAAGCTATCCATAGCCCAGTGTTTAGTAACTTTTCTAAATGTGCATTATATTTATAAGGATTGGAAGAAATCATCTATGTTTTAATTTGTTTTTTAATTAAAGTTGTTTTGTTTTCGATATTTTATTTGTTGTTTTAATTGCCCTTCGCGCATAACTGAGCTGAATCTCTTGCCGCGGATATTATGTAGATATCATGTTATTGTTTTGTAACCTTTTATGTGTGGAAAAATACATGGTTTAGAATAAACTACAGCTATTTGAAGAAAAAGGAATCTTTTATTATCAGTTGAAAAGTACCACGTGCGACAAGCGTGTTAACACGGAACAAAAAATATGCGTTCATAATATAATTATATATAGGTATTTATATTGGACTTCATATCGACGATTACTATTAGGAGGTCATGTTCAAGCGTTTATATAACTGAAAATGACAGCCCGTGTATGTAAAACAAGTAGATAATTTAATTAATAGGTAGGGACCTACCCTACTTTTATTGGTTTCATGACACTTATGGAGGACAAGGAAAGGCCTTATTTCACTTTCAAAAATTATAGGTACATAGTTATTGGAATTCAGCACCTTTCATAGATAAAATAGGTACCTAGTCAATAAAAATTACAATCGATGTACCGGTGATTTAATTGTAAGTGACTCTTATCCACATCGTTCTTAAAATAAGTACTAATAATTTATGTGTTCCGAATAATAACATGGCATAAAATAACATAATATAACCAGTTACATGTAAAATGTTAGTATAAATACATCTCATATAGTTTACAATGTCGCTATATGAAACCAGCCATGAAAGTGATTCTACAAAGAGTAACATTTTTTATTTGTATAGAGTGAGTCATGCTTCACGACCAATTGAATTATAAAAGACACATCAGACACAAAAATAAAGGACATAAGTAATAAAGTGTACACCCTTCATACCTATAGGGACAATTTGAACTACATAGTAAGTGATAACTCAAAATGCAACACTATTTTGAACTAGGGACGTAATGAGCGACTCTGAACTGTATTATTAGCTTGTGCCTTTCATTTTAACATGACCATGTAAGTATACATTATCCTGTTTTCTAGACGGCTAGGCTCAAGACACTTCAAAGTAATCTCGATACTTTCGATAGAGCGAGTTGCTCACGTTTCAGTAACTGCCTGTCGGCGATTATAACTTTACATAATTATTGTATTTGATATAATATCCAGACGACCAACAAACACCAGCTTCGTGTTTCCCGAGATATAACAGACGAAGTGTCGGCGAGAGCTTAGATGTTAGGTACATAGAAATAGCTCATGCCGTGGTGAGATTAGCCAGTCAGCAAGCTGGTAGCGAGGCCAACTTTGTTGCACTGAACGAGGCTAGTTGCATAGCAGAAATTCAATATTTACGACCTTGCTAAGTGATTCGATAGCCGCGCTAAAGCGTTAGGTCCCTACGGGTAACAAATATATACCTAATGTACGGGAAATAGGTCCTAATGTACGGAATGGCAATTGCAATTTACCGAGCATTTAATGAATTACGTATGATTCATAAGCAATCAATCCTGATGCTTCTGCGAAATCAACTAGCTAGACGTTTCTTATTACTAAGAACATGATTTAAAACATTTCAAGTGCGGATGATTGTTCTATAATGCCTATTGAATATAGATAACACACGATTAAATCCTTAATTGCTCACATAAAGCAATTTATGCACATTAGTCGTTTGATAAAAATAACGATATTCTGTTATAACGTTTGTGCGTAGATTTAGATTATTTACCTTGTAATCTTTTCTTAATCATATCAGTTCGTAAATCTACTGCTAATTTGAAAACGATCATCTTCATTAGATTGGTAAATTCAAGTAATAAGTACCTACCAAGGAATTAAAATATCACATAATGAGCAAGCGTTGTACAAAATAGAAAGAAGTAGGAGCAAGTAAGGGTAGACTTTTAGTTTTCAGCTCCATCACATTTGACGGGTGCCTTACATGTTCAAAAAAACTAGAAACTACATGCCTATTAACTCTTAGGTAGTAAAGATTGAGAATACACGCAATGCAATATGCAATAAACACATAAGTACCACTGTGTGTTACGTCTATATTTCGCCAACCTTGTTCAGTGCATTAGATATGCCATATGCCTTCATCGTCTTAATTGAGACTTATTCATTACTATTTATTACTTCGTGAATGTTAAAAAAAAGTTGTTTAAGGTATGTTTTTAAAACTTACGTTTGAAACTCCCGCCGCTATGACGATCATCCACCCCCAGCCACCATCGGGGGGGATGAAGTCACCATCTCTTTTCAGTTTAGTATTTATTTGTTTAGCTTTTGTCATCTTCGTGCTCATTGTTATCAATTCTCTTGAAGCCCACAACAATCTTCGTTTACGGTACAAACAGAACTGATAACTTTTGTAGCGGTAATCACTTGAATATGACAAATTAATCAAATGGGTGACACATTTATATGTAAGTACGTTTCCTGGAACAAAGAGGCTAGTTTACTATGAAAACATTAACTTGAATGACTATAAAACCATTGAATGTGTTGTCGGTGTGTTTCCACTGCTCATCCAAATGCACACTCTGTAAATCTGTATGTGTACCTATACTGCAGTCTGCATGGTATCGCGTGTGTCATAGCAGACAGATGCTACAAATGAATACGCATTTAATCGCAGAGGCGTAGTTTTAAAAGGAATAACCGTGTTGAACGTTTCACGTGACACCTTCTACCTATCTAGTAGAAAGATTTCTCGTATTGCATTGAAACTTGAACAGAACATTGTCTATAAAATGTTTATCGGCTTATCATATCGACCAGCAATTGAGCAACGCCTATAAGTTAGGTACCTATTATCAGCCTTTGTGAACGTGACGGCGAGACTTAAGTAGGTAGACATGTACCTAATATTTACATCAAATAATATTGGGGTCATCAGTCACATAATACCTATTAAAATGAATAATAACAAAATCCAGATAATAGGAATATTTATAAACGACTCGATTCCGAGATAACTTATTGTTGGCATTGTCATTTAGAAACAATAGGATAAATAGCGCATTTTTTAATTATTACTGGCGCACAAATTAGATGTTTATCAGAGAGATAATTTGCGGACAAAACATTTCTGTCTATCATCAACAAATATAAATTCATTGTCATAAAACCTAGTCTACCAGGATTCCACACTCTACGTAGACCATGTCTCTACTTGTAGGCACATTGTATAATTTTTGTTTTTAGAATTTATCATCACGCCTTTTTATTTGTTTTTACATCTCTGACGTCACAATAAAAAAATCTGATTATGTTTCCAACAAGAACTAAGTAGTTAACTAGGTATGTTTTACATATGCCTACGAGCCACGAGCCTGCAATACATATTTCATCGAGTTTTCCTGCGATTATGGTTGTTGTCATGCATGTGCACTTGAATAAGACCTGCATATTATACTATACAAACACACCTACACATTACACAATGTGTGTGAGTCTGATTAATATGGACAGGCTCAACCAATACATACATTTAGGTATAGCTTTATTTCTATTGGATTTATTTTTGCAGCTTAGGAAACATCTGATGAACATTTTATTTCGAATAAACTTACTTTTTATAACGGTCATATCATCATATTAGGGTACGTTTTACGCTCATTTTCAGGGTCAAACACGTTTATACAGTATTAGCGTTTGACACATGGTCTTAACGCATCTAGGTACCTCTAGTACCTATGTTTAAACGACTAACTTATGAATTATTTCATGCAGTACTGTTGCAACCTAACGGATCAATAAGATCTATATAGGTAGTTACTTACCTGTAGAAAA
The DNA here is from genome assembly GCA_905340225.1 of Abrostola tripartita. Lineage (NCBI taxonomy): Eukaryota > Metazoa > Arthropoda > Insecta > Lepidoptera > Noctuidae > Abrostola > Abrostola tripartita. Next base: position 9,815,166 of record HG996493.1, on the reverse strand, counting down.
ATTCCCACATCCTATCCTCCTACACTCTGTTATTTAGTCAAACTTAAATATTTATTTTTAAATTAACTATAAAAAGTATTATTTTATCCAAGATAAGACTTTCAACATGTTATGTAGGTATTTAATTCCTAGGGGAAATACTTAAATTATTACAAGCTTACCTCAGTTACTGCACTAGATAAATATATCCTTATTCCACTTTAATGAAATATATATTAATTAAAACACATAAATTTAATCTCTGTTACATTGTACGTTTTACAGCTCACAATAATAATTTTATAATGCGACGAATGCGCGTACTTGGTTTAGGACACGCTCGTCGTGCGTGTTTCCGTAAAATGAAACATGGAATTGCGAGGTTTACTTATCTGCCTTCATATTTATTTAAGTACCTAATGATTTTACAGCGGTAAACTGATCCCTACTCTAACTTGTCATAAATAATAATACTCACCTCGTAAAACGATTTTATTGAGGCATCGTTCTAAGGAAGGCCGAACGGCCGACCGTTATATCTATTTTCAATTCATATGATAAATATAAAGTATAATTATTATGATCTGCCTGTTAATGTGGGTTACATTTTGATTTTTTAATTAACTTAAAAAAAGATTCCGACTCCGACTTGCGCCTGATAGCATCTAGATTCTAGACGTATTGATGAATTTAGTTGCGGATTGCGATGTTCCTGTATCACTGGACGCTTTGTGTTCTATACTTCTCACTCTTATTTTATAAACTGGGTATTTGAAATCTCTAAAGACGAAACAAAAATATTAATTTCTTGCGTCAGTAGATCCTAAACTTTTCGATAACCGTCGAGGAAATTGTGTAATAATTAGAAGAAGGACTTCGAAAAGAATACCTAACGTTTTAAGATAAGTAACTAAGTAAAAGTACATGACAAAGTTTTTATACTAATTACAAAAACTAGTAAATAATACTTTTAATTAGGTTAATATTGAATACTAATCTCCGTTAAATGCTACTTTTAAAAATAAATGATAATGACAATTAATAAACTTTACCTTTCTTTAATTTTGGCGCGCATGCTAGCTCGACCTTGACAGATGTGTATTGTGTGTTTACAAAGCTGGCTTTCCAAAAATTTATAAAAACACCTACCTAGTTTTGTTTTTGCAAAATTATTTATACCTAAATCTATACTCTATATTATTTTAATATTATATAGCAGAAGAGTTTGTTTATTTGGTTGAACCCGCTAATCTATAATCGGAAACTACTATAGTCCATTTATCGAGGAAGGCTATAAAACATTCGAAATCCACGCGGACTAAGTCGCGGGCGAAAGCTAGTAATTACTTCATAAGAATTCAACAAAATAGATCTAAGGCTCGAAAGCCGCCTTTTATTATTAATAATAGCATTAATAAAGTAAATATGCTAATTTTGAATCTCGACATTATCATGGAGGAAAATAATTATTGTCTATGACTTTATTAAGAAATGACACAATATCAGATTTAACAATAGTTTTTATCTGTGCATTTCTTTTTAATCTGTAGTTCACTGCTCATGTATAGCATGGTCACAAATCGTGGCACTGTGGTTGCCAAAATTGCTAATGCGATCCAATCATGAATGGCAATGTCAATGACCTCCGTCTGTCAACTGTCACTTGAAAAGTACGGTTTGCAATGAAAATTATTTTTATATATAATAAATAATGTCTAAATACATAAACAATATAATTTACAAAATTATCTTCCGTTTTTTTTTGTTTTTGATAGATCTTATTATTAGGTAAAAAATAATTTACTAGCGTTTTTTTATGTGAGCATTATTAATAAATAGTAATCGAATTAGTTGGTTAGCCTCTATTTGTGAAGTAAGTTATATCATTCCAATATTGAATGTAGTGATAGCCGCCATGCTACAATAGGTGGCGACAGTAAGAAAGACAGAGACAGATATAATAAGCGCGCTCACACTAACGTAAAATTGAACTTGCGTACAGATCATACAGGCAAGTGAAGTGAAGCGAGGCAAAGGCAAGCAGAGCTCAAACAGACTGACAGAAAAGTGATGGTAGCTCAGTGGGAGTATATACTATTGTTTTGTTTAAGAAAAATTACGTTAATGTAACGTTAGGTTATACAAATGTGCTTCTGATTTATTATACTTAAATTCAAATCAATATTTTACTTACCGCGTTAATAAAATTGATACGTAACTTTAATTCATAACAACAGTAAGATAGTTTCGTTAAATTTTATTCGGTTTAAGTACACGAAACAAGTGAAATTCTTTGTTTTACAACACTATTGGGAGGTGGTATGATATTGCAATAATATTGAAGAGACTTTATGGGAAATATTTTCGGAACGGTGAGTGACTTTACTTTAAATACTAGCATGGATAGTCCCTTGACCTTTATTTAATTAATGTAGTTACCTACTTGTCCTATTTAAGAAACCTTTTTTTTTAAATAAAGTTGCTGAATCGTAACATATAATTTAACAACACCAAAAAAAATCTAGAAGCTAGCTACAACTACTACAAACTAATTTTAATAAGAAGGTATATTCGATTCTTTTATCTCTACTCGAACTAAATTTCAAATTATGATTTGACTAATATCTATATATTTTTAATTAGTTATCACCTACTTGAGTTCATTGAAACTTAAATACTAAAACAACTTTTCACTTAGTGCTAGTACAAAAGTCAGATCTTAATAAAGAAAGTACTGAAATAATATTTAAGTAATCATTCAAGAAGAATGCACTTTGAACACTTAACTACTGGATATTTCACTGTTATTGTTTGTGTTTAATTATTAAAATGCTTATAAATTCTAATGTGTTTAATATAGGTATTAAGATCTTAGTTGTGCAGATTCAATTTGTATGATGGGTACTTAGTAATTTGCTTTAATGTTTAAAATAAGAACTTATAATTTACAAACTTTATCTCCTTCATTTGTTTCCTGGCAACTGCAAAAACTATTCTTATTTTAAAAGCCTACCTGTTAATAAGTGATAATTCAAACAGTTTAATTAATATTTATTTATACCACATTTATTTGAGGATACTGCATTGTATGCAATTTACATACATAATAATGATAATAATTAATTAATGATAGTAATTTATTTTGTACAATGCAGGTTTTTCATAAGTTATTGTTTCCTATGTATCATTTTTATTAGCTGTGTGGCTTATTCCTAAGTCTTTGTGTTATGACTTGCCATCAAATGTTTTTTTTAAGACCAAATTGTATATAATGCTTCTATATGATTCTATAAGATCTTGGGCTGTCGTCTCGGTCTCTCAAATGGCCAGAACAAAAGTCTAAATGAATATGATAGGAGTTTAATGTTAATAAATCTAATAAGTTTGCAAACCTGTTGTGGACCAAAAACATATGAAATTCATTTTAAGCATTATGTAGGTTAGTTACCAGGCAAAAGTATTTATTCAGTCTGCTTCAAGTCTTACTATATGACTCATTTTTAAACAAAAGCATTATATGATTTTAATAAAACACTTTTTGAATTTGATTGAAAAATAATTTTCAAACTTAGCTTATATGCTTACTACAATGTGTAAACAACACCACTTAATTATCTTAACAAAGTCCAATTTGACATAGTTTTTGATGTAATTAATTCATCATAATAATATCAGTTCATAATGTCCATTAGGTACTATCAGAGATTGATATCAGGGATTCAGACAAATAAGGGATTTTTAATCAGTTTGTATAATAATTATTATACATATTGTTTTGTATTATTTGGTACTTTTTTTGTATAGTCAATATAACTGTAAGGTAAACTCACTGTAAACTTTATGTCACGTTCAAATTGTAGTAGTAGTATGAAGGCTCTAGAGGACAAATAAGTAATATTTGAGTGTCACACCAAATGGTCCGGTTAAGCTTAGGTAATTAAGTTCTCCTATAATCACCTGTAATGGTCTGAACCATTCTTGTTATTGTTTTGGCAGTTGTTGTTTGGATGCCTGTTCTATGCAAATTATTGAGATATTATCTTGTTTTGTTCAGTAACATATGCGCTGTTGTTGATATTATGAGATACTGAACATTCACCATTACAACTTGTCTGTTGTTAAGTGTGACTTGTGTCAGAGTGAAGTGTCAAGTTTAACATATATTGGTATATTTTACTTTTTTTTTACTATTTTATACATGTAGCTAATGAAGATACCCTTTAAATACAAAGCCAGTTCTATCACAAAAGTTTTTATTTATTTCAATGGTTTTTATGAAACTCCATTAGAAACATTATCGTATTAAATGGAACCCACTAACCGCGGGTGCTAATGAATCAAGTACAATATTAGATACAAATGAAGAGAATATTTTTCAACATAAATTAGCTACCCAACTAATTTTTGACACTTGACTAGCCGCGCAGCAGACACAATATATTTTAAACAATCGCATTACAATATACGTATTCAGTACACAGTACAGATAATGGGTTATTAACAGTTAACACCTTAATTTAACACTTCATAAAACATTATATAAGTGCTCCAGTAGTGAGTGTAATCTTTAGAAGAAAACATGATAAATGTGGGTAGTAAAAAGTTGTCTAGCTTTACTTAAAATGGTTCAGTTTTAGTTGTCTCATAATTAACAGAACAACATCTCTGATGATGAAATAGGTATGTATACAATATAAAGCAAATGAATAAAGCTATAGACAGCAAATATAATAATAATTAAATCGTCTCTAATTTAAGACAACCCACGCCATAACGTGTCATTGCGAATTCAATAATTTAAAATTTCAAAAAGCTTACAAAGACTTCATTCGCAAATGTAAACGTGCGTGAAGTCTCGTAATCTAAATGTAACGGTTCCAAAAGAATTAGCCAAGTCTGTGTCCGTATGCATTAAATCTGTCTGCTGATGCGCCGTTGAGAGAAAGTTACTAGAAACTGAGTCCTAGATTGACAACGGACGTAATGTTAACGTGCACCTCATCCGTTCAATCTGCATTTATTTTTATAATGACTGGAAAAAATATCGAGTATATTTACTTGTAGGTATGTTGTGTTGATTGAAGCTTGAAATCGAACTTACTTAAAGCACTCGCAGATAGAATCAACAGTTTTCATTCCCTTCTGCCCCCTTACCATGAACTCTTAAAGCAGGGCAGTTTACGGTGTGAAAGCGGGACGCCGCATTACACTGCACATAGCGACGTCTCGCTTTCACATAGTAAACTGTCCTGTTTTAAGAGTTCATGGTAAGGGGGCTGTTCTTTGTCACTTCTGTGTTTACAGTGATTTCCTGGTCCTTTTTCCTTCCTCTTTATATCCTCGCCACGATCCACGTGTCACACATTACCCTCACAGTACCTACCCAATGGTACGGCAAAGTTCACTTAATGGTTGCGTGAGCTTTTACTACTTTTACTTTAATAAAAGCAAAGCCAAAACTCATCACTTCATATGAAATATATTGGATATGTATAATAAAGAATAATATAATTATTATATTGCCCGTTGCACGGTGGTTTGCATAAAATTCACATAAAAAAAGATCATCTAATGATTGATTGGCTGCATTATGAGAAGGGCAGTTCAGACGCGTGATCAAAACCAGTCCGTAGGAACATAAGTAATTGTTTGGTCGGGTTCAGTTCATTTGGAATTGTACCTTACTAATACAATGTAAGAATGAATGATATTTTGCAAAAAGTATCGACGCGTTAAGGGAGATTAAAGTATCACATAATTATGAAAGCCGAAGAAAGAATAGATTGACATTTGGGCACATTGAAGATAGCCATACAAGTTTTAAAGCCAATGCAATGTGCCTTCGATTGAGAAAAACTAGTTATTGAGCGAGTTGGGAAACTATTAGCTAACAAAAAAAATTATGGCTATCTAGATAATATTTTCTAGTCCGTTCTCAGTGTTGACTAAAAGTGTAAAGGACTTTAGCCAACACAGAACGGGCATTAAATGTCGGCTGATATCATTATATGTCAGCGTTTAATAAATGAGCTAGGTGATTAATTGAATGCTTGATGACTGCGAGAGTCTTCCTACGTGTTTAGAATCATAACGAATTAATCGAACCTAGCTTGTTGCATATTGTTTTGCTTACGATTTGGTTGATAAGCACAATAATTAAGCGTTTTCACTTAAATAGTAGTTGTTTCGGGGTTATTCTATTAATTAGCAATTTTCTCATTAGATTCCCTTACTATTAAATCAAACAGAATAGTGAACCATCTAAAAAACATATCAATATATTGATGTCGTTCTCCTACTCCAAAGATTCAAAAGAATTGTTTGATTCTCTAGATTTAAATTAGTAGCGGACGATCTTTCCTAAAAATAACTAATCTCGCATGCATGCATTCTTATTAGTCTAGTTACAGCTTGTATACTTTTATTTGATTCTGTGCAGTTGCCGTGAATTGGGTTAGTTTTAATATGAGCTGTATTTACGTAGCATGTTTATACTTTAAGGGATTTGTATAAAGTATAGCAAAGATATTACGAGTATGTGGAGTCTTCGTGCGGTCAATATTTAAAAGGTGCGGAACATGTCTTTCTCATAGCTATAAACGTGATCATAAATAATTATGTACCTATATTATCTAAAACCGAAGGTTAGTTATATCAAGATTCAAGATGTAGGGCAAGTGTAGTACTACATAAACTCTTATCTAGCTATTAAGTCAAACGGTATAGATAGTCCACATGATTTTTCCTTTTGCAATAAGAATCGATCTGACTGCAATAAATAAATTGTCTTAAAGATAAAACGTAAGTAGCTCATTGATTGAGATTGTTGATAGTAATTTGACAATAAATCATATATTCATTGTTATTTTACCTTGTATTCATCATTTAGTATTAGTAATTTTTGGTATTCGTCTTTAAGTGAACCTTGGTACTATGCATTTTGATAGGAATTATATTTAATAGGCAAAAACCCACTAGTAATTAATAAGTAGAAACATCGACTTGTTGTTACAGTAATAAGTAGCGCACAACATTTAGGATAATATCGGCACAACAGTTAAGAGCACGCGAGGTTCAGTTTTTGTTCTTTTGGCAATCACTGGGTTATCGTCCTGGCATGATGAGTGGTATGGCCAGTTTTTTGTTCCGATCCGATCGTTACGTAAGTTAATATGCTAAAATATAATACTCAGGTACAAGGTCCAAGATACTTGATTTATTTGCTCTCTATACATTTGCATGAGAAGTATCTGCTATCGTAGACAATTTGATGGTTTGAGGTACTGTGTCAACTATCAAATAACATTATGACATGTGTGTCCTCAAAGCTATGCGAATAGTTTTGGTATTACATTTCATATGATATTGTCCTGAATTCCACTGCTGTATCATAAGTCTTTTCATCTTCATCATCTTTGTCTTATTAAATTCTAACATTGGAATTCTTAAAATGAATAATGTAATTTCTATTTCTATCACTTACTGTCACTATTGAATTATACTGTCAATTGTAGTGAAGTCAACACACAATAAACATGAATTAATGCGATATTGTGCTGTTCTATATAATTATTATCTTCACAGTTGTAAAACAAAAGAAAGAACGTGATTCTTAAACAATATTTTAGTTTTGTGTCAGTACAACTTCTTTGTTAGTTTCGAATTTGCATGATTTAGAATAGGATTTTTTGTTTTCATTGAGTGTTACAATGAGAGTTTCAGAACCTACATATATTATGAATTTCAAGTAGATAGACATACGAATAGTTAATATTTTAGGTGCTTGTAGAGTACGGCGATGTATGTGACCACAAGGTCACAGTCGGGTTTAAACGAATTCGTAAAATCTATTTTAACCCGTCCATGTGCTTAAGAATAGAAAAATACAATGTTAATCTTTACGCGATTCTAAGTGGTCGACACAATGACTTCTATTTCTGTCTTTAACGAACTTCCCACATTGAAATCGTCAAATGGGTTCAGTCGATACTAGATAATTCGCATAGTATCATGACATGATAAAGATCATGCCGTGACCATCTTAATAATAATTATATTGTTGTCATTAGACGTAGATATGGGTAGTGGAAATATGGGAGTGCGGATATTTTGCAAGCGTAGAAAACATTAAAGACGATCTAATCGACACAAAACAAATAACCATGCTTCTATAAGTTTGGTCCCAGATTTCAGTTTTTTGTCTTTTATTGTAGACCAGAAGAAATGGAATAATGAACTGAAAAAGAAAGTAATCATTTATTTTTGTCTTAAGCCCAGAAAAATATATAAAACAATAATAAAATAAAAAATACACTGTATGATGCCAAAAAAGGTCCCCAACTCAGCATAATGCTGCTGCTTGAAAGTAGCCGCGTTGTTTTTCAGTTGGAGCCTGGGGTTTTAAAACAATATTAGATCGTTTTTAGTTAAAATACCCCATATTTGAGCGCAAAATAAAATAAGTTTGGACTAAACTTATGCCTACGTACATTTCGTTCATAACAACAAAGAGGGCATTGTGTAATTAAAAACAATGTATCCAATTACAGCATTATACACTTGTTTTTACGTTCAAAACTTATCACGCTCATGATGTACTAGTGTAAAAGTTGTTATTTTACTTTTTTGCCATTATCAGTGCTCTAAATTAATCAGGCCCTGCATTTAAATTCTTGATCACGTATTGTCATTCATGGTCGTTCGTCTTTATTTTGCATTCTGTATGTATTACCTACTCGCGAGGTTAGGTGAAATTCGTAATCGAATTTGGTGTAGGTAGTAACCTACGTTGTTTTTTTAGTCAAGGTCTGTCATGCTTAGATTCATCAATAATGCACGTAATGTATACAATAACTTCATTCCATGGAATGGAATGTTTTGTTAAAAGTCGTGTTCATCTCAGTATTTCTAGTTCCAAGAAACTTCTCGAACGGTTTGTCGGAATCAGCAATCCGGGCATTGCAGTTGTTTGAACTGTGTAACGACTAGTTAAATGTATTCTATAAATATACACGTGAATAACTGCGATATATCACCGAACAAACATGATACATGAATTGTTATTAGTATGTAATGTGTAATCGAAGTGACCATTTTGTCGATGTAGATGTCAATCTCGTAGCATGAAGTCGGCGTGTGGCCGTCGAGGGCGTTGCACGAGGTAGCTGAGTGGATCACAGTAGCACGTGCTACTTACGTGGTTCTTTTTCTTATGAAGCCCAACTTATGTTTTATATATTAAAACTGTTTGTTGCGAGTCGCGTCAGCCGGCCGGCAATCAAATCAAAACATATGGTATCGCAGTACTGATAACTCGTCTTGCCGCGATGAGGCTAAACATCGATACCTTATTTTGCTTGATAAAACATAATAATTGAATCGAATACAATATTTTATGAAAACATGTAGGAAGCAGCTTTAAAAAAAAAATTCAAAGCTTAAGATAATATTTTCTAGGTACTTACATAGCATTACCTAATTTAAGAATAATTTTGTACACGCTTATCAGATCGAATCGATTACAAAAGGTTTCACGGTGCTTATCATCACAACATACTGCAAATCATTGTTGTCAATCATTTATGTTTCAGAACATGATTATAAAGGATACGTTTACTTTGTTTCAGGTGAGGTGACAAAGGCTTAAAATGACTGTGGAGAAGAGCAAAGGCCCAGAGCCGATGAAACCACCGCCGACGAAGAAGGTGGCTCCTGATGGAGGGTGGGCATGGATGGTCTGCTTGGGAGTCAGCTTAGTTAATGTAAGTATAATTGCCAGATGCATGACCTCATTTGGTTTTTTCTAAGAAACTGAAGACATGACTGCGATATTAATTGACACACTGGCATAAGGATTGATGTTCCAAATGAATGAACCTCAAACTCTATTAATGATTAAAATTAAAATATGTTAAATAATATACGATGCAAAATTCATTTAAATTAAAAATTGATTGCTGACTCACCGTCAGTTGACTTCAGTAACATTATAACTATAATAATACTTACGTATATTATGACGTTTGAAAGCGCTTGTTTCATAATATGCCTACCTGGCTGTGATAAGGGCAATTTTACGAATAGAATGTTCATTATACGTCAATCAATATTACACAATTCTTTATTAACTACGAATCAAACTCAATTATTTTAATAAAATTATAAAGAAATAGCTTTCGAATCGAATTTCGAATGTTTTATAGCCTATAGCCTTCCTAGATAAATGGACTATCCAACACAAAAATATTTTTTAAATTTGAACCAGTAGTTCCTGAGATTACCGCCTTTAACCAAACAAACAAACTCTCAGCTCTATAATATTTTTTACAGGACATACTTATAATAACTACCTTACTGCAGAGAAATTCGTGCTTTATATTCACCATCTTTGTTATATTCGGGTTAGGGTTCCCCTAACGTTTAACAAACCGAAAATTTGCGTTATAATCTTTCGATAAAGTACCTATAATCATTAATCAATTAGTAAGTACTAATTTAATAGGTTGATGACTGAAGTTAACAACGTCGTTTTAAATAAAATGCTTCTCTACACGTACCTACTAAGCACTAAGATTTGACAAACAAAAATGGAAACTGCGTGGGCCGCATAGTTTACCTTATCTTTTTGCACAAAACAAAAACGCTACGACTACTTGACCAAAATACTTACTTTTGTATTGTGTTAATGCGCACAATCACCGATTAATACGTTCTTATCTATTAATACACAGTCGGTAAACGCTTCAATAATTATCTTCCTTCATCCTTCATTAACCTATGTTCATCGTAATTATTAATATCAATAGGTACTAAGATTGGATTCGTCATTTCATATTATGTTTACACAAAATATTGAATTTAAATCCAAGCAAATGGGTAACCAATGGGGGCAAGGTGACATTTTCATGGCTAAGTACCGCACTTAAGTGTTTTATACCCAGCTTACTAATGTGGAACTATACTAACTGGCCAATTATGGACGGCAATAGCACATGTATAATTCTCTCTACATTTCCCTAACGAATGCAATGCTAGGGTATAATATGAGGACAGATAACAAGTTTATGCAATTGTCTAAAATCTAAATGGGTTGAGGTATAAGTAAACAAATATTCAACGTCGACTATAATCAACCAAACATTGTAGTCGATTATTGTAATGTATGCAAGAAAAAGATATGTGATTACAATAAGTTCCAGTTTTAATGTATTGTTTTGTACTCAAATTATGCTTTATATGTTCTGCATTTTAATTTTTTTATGACGGCTGGATCTCAGTAAATTCTATTGAGTAGGTACTTCTTACGTAACGTGTTTTGTCGACCCAACCGTCTTTTGTTCAAATTTCAAGATAATTATGTTTTGTTATTTATTTGACATTCCAGAATTAGAAGGAACATTCCGTTGATGTAAGTCAATTCATCAACATGAATCAATTACACTTATTTTTGAAAACAAATCAATTACACTCATTTGTGGTGCAGGCGCATGCTGATATACTTCTTGTAATCTTAATAAAGCTTTTGAATGCATTATTGGTTTAAACGCCAAGTGCCTAATGTCTACTCAGATGTTGGGAACAGTGTTATTTGGACTTAGATTAAAACATAATTGAGCTAAAGCTTGGTTTATTTAATATCTATAGGTTTCCTTGGTACCTACTTGACGAATTCCGTTTACTTCTTTTCATTGAATAGTATTATTCCATTAAAATAAATTAAGTAAACTTTGATCTGGACTCAGTAACGTCCTCAGCTTTAGCCAGGCTGAGAGGTCAGGTTCAGGTCAAGAAATGGTACAAAGATCGAGAGGTGATGAATTGGTAAATTATAGCGCGAATGTATCACGCAGGCAGGGAGCATCTCAATCTTAAGTTTTTCCAATAATAATAATATTTAGAATCCATTTTAAATTTCACTGTAGTGCTAGCATGTGTTTATGTTTGTCATAAGTAGTATTGCCATTCGTGAGAACCTATAATTGGCCAGCCACCTGTAATTGGGTAACCACCTATCCCATTATTGTAGCTGTTGGTTTTCCATTGATGTGGTTGCAACTTTTTGTCTAAATATTTACTAGTTGTTCTTGGAAGATCTTGAATATTGTACATTAATTTACTTTATCGGCCACTTTACCTACCACTATTTGTTTACCAAATTTATCCATTTCTTCTTCTGCTGTCTTTATTATTTGCACATATTATGACCTCAAATTTCCAAACTGCTTAATCATGCGACGTTTATCTTTTTCATAATATACCAAAACTTCTAATCTGCTTTTGTCACAACGGGAATTATGTATTGATATTTATTCCATGACCAAAAACATTCAAACGCTACTATTTCTTATCAGTTTGCATTTGCGTAATAGAACCCCTTGGTTACATAGACTTTAAAGCACCTATTGTTTAGGCTATGATATTCTGCAATCTGCATTCCCCTAGAAAAAACATACGGTTACGATAATATAACCCGATCTAACTTGCCACGCATATTTTTAAAAAGAATACCTAATGTGATTTGCCCAAGAAAAATAAAGAAGTCTTTCCTAGTACTGCTGTTGCCTATACATATTTACGCCAAATAACAGTATCGAATGTGTATAATTTATAAATCATACAAAAGTTTAAAGCGTACGATTGTGAAGTTGTAGCGCGTATGTTAAACATGTTGTAGGTACTAACACTAAAAGTAATTTTGTAAATGTCACCAAACAACACGCCGATTTTCATAATCTCTCTATTTTAAAAATATGGCTATCCAGATTGTTTATTGAAGGGCAGTGCAATGCGTACGTGACGAGATCTCGAAGTCTCGACACAGTAATTACGATTGCCTAACTAGTCACATGCTCTCCTACCGTGTGACACAATTACTCCTTCAAGTGTTTGTGTTGGACTATGGAAGGAGACTGTACCTACATTAATATTTATTTTCTTTTGGACGTATTGAGAACTACTTTTTTAATATTCGATTCAATTGAAGCGTTCGATGTAGTTAGTCGTTTATTGGCAGTGCTGGTGTGAACTACATATGTATTATAGCTATGCGGTTCACGGTTGGCCTTTACGACTTTTTTATTACATCAGTAATACATTTCTTTACGTTCTTATCCTGTGGTCACAAGACGTGGTGACGCGACTTGCACGACACTAACTGAAAATACTAACGATAGGAGTTGGATGAAAAAAAATCTAATGCTCTTTTATTTCTAGTGCAATACCCAAGTTCCGAAAAACGTTGAAATTGTAAAAAAACGTTGATTATTATATTAATTACATTGAGCCCATACAAACACCATCAATCTCCAAAACTTGAGTAATGACTAATGACTCGTACTTTTACCGTGCGTCGTTACTTGTACTTTATAGGTCGCTTGAATGCGGCGCTACACCGATTTGCTTCTGACTGAGATTTCTTTCTGAGAAACCATATAAATTTCCACTTATATGTTTATTTCCATGTTTGTCACGGTTGTTCAATGGTTAATGGTGAAAAAATTAGGAATGAAGACAACCCCGTAATTACTACATTCAACTAATGAATGTAGTAATTACGGGGTTGTCTTCATTCCTAATTTTTTCAGCATTTTTCTAATAAAATTAATTTTAGGATCAGGTCAACACATACTGACCTATATGTAGATAAAACGAAAACATTATATTGAAGCATTTGATTAAATAAAAACAAATACTAGAGATGCCTTTATTTTACAGAAACAAGCCTTTAGATTTTCTCAGGTGGATTGGTAAAAGAGTATTTAATTTTATCATAAATTTCCTCTTTTGCGGAATTATAAGTAGCATCTGACAAAATTATATAACTACTACAATGTCAAATCATCATTGTACGAACTGGTTTCTGCCATCTCGTTATAGTAATCGAGTTTGACCTTGAACTTAAAAGACATACTTCTTGTATTGAGTTTAATGTATACGCATGTAAATAAGCATGCCTTTTACTAAAATGAACGGATTGACCAAAATAGGTTCTAAAATATTTTTAACTTCAAAAAAAAGGAAGAGTTTCTCAATTCGTCGGGATCTTTTTTATTTTAATTTTTTATGTATGTTCCCTTATTACTCAGTCATTTATGAACCGAATTCAATTTTTTTTATATGATACATACTTTTCGATTGGTCCCCTAGAAATTTTGTCATTACTTGATGATGAACTTCGAAGATATGGAACGGAACTCCTCATATCATATATCATCAAGTTACGGGCGTTTTGCTATGATCTTATATCATAGCAAAACGCCCGTAATTTGATGATATGATAGAATGTGGAATACCATTAGCCGCCTTTGCTATTTGCCAGGCAAGGTTTAGTCTGATAGGCAACTTATTAAACCTACAAATGGCTTACATTATTTAATCATTTGGAAACATTGACAGAAGTTAGCAATTGAAGCAAACATCACTCATTGTTGTTAAATGGTAATTATACCTACAATGATGAAAAGTCTGACATTTCACCATTGAGTAATTAGTTAAATAGTAAACACTAAGCTGTTTCGCTAATTTATAATTGTTAGCTAAACTAATATTTTTGGTTTCAGTTTTCGACGCGTTCTTTAGAGCCGTCGTTCGGTCTGCTGTTCAAAGACCTCCTGGATGATCTCGGAGTCCACACCACGGGTGCTTCAGTCATCGCCAGTACCCTGGACTCGGTGGTCAACTTCTCCGGCTTCTTCGTTGGACCTGTGATAAAAACCTTCTCGTATCGGAAGGTCTGTTTCGTCGGCTCTACAATATGTGCTCTGGGGTTGCTGTTTACCGCACCCGCAGCCAGTATGGGTCACATCATCGCAACTTACAGTATTTTAGGAGGTGAGCTTCATATGACTTTTAAAGTTCATTATTAATAGACATGTGGATATTTGTATACGGATATATGGTAAATGTACTGATAGAGGCAATATAAGTGAACGAACTAAGGACATCTGAATAAATAATGTTGCTTATCGCATAAGTGATACGACGCTAACATTGACGAATGAAGGACATTTACCGTGCGAACTTAATTTATTCAGTAAGTTAGATTGTTTGGCGTTAAATCACTACTCGAATCCTCTGTGATGCAATGCTACCTAATTAATTACAATCGACATATTAAAAACTCATCAGCCTTATCCTACTTAATTACTACTGGTAGATGCATTTAAGTAATTTATTGTAGATTAAGTTACACGTTCTTCTTTTGGGTTTGCATGATTTTGCAAATTGCGTTATTGAGATACCTATGGTTTTTATTTGAGATGGAGGGAGGGGAGTTAATTATAACTCAAGACGGTAATAGAGGCATCTAATCAGGGGTTGACGTAAGTTTTAGTCGAGCCGATGAAATATGTGTCTTTATAAGCGTCACTCAAGCTATTTGACACGCATAACTCTATATTTACACTGCGTTTATTATTACGTTAACCTACTTAAGGAACTTGAAGGTTTTCTTAGAAGTTTTTCCTTTATCATTTCTCTGAGGTCTTACTTATTCATTATGTTTAAAAACTATTTATATTTAGCCTTTGTTTCTTAATTCTTAATGCGCCTTATCAAGATTGTAATCTTTTGTAACTATTTTTATTGATACGTACCTGGGCTGTATGGATGGTTTGCATTCAAGATAAGTTCCTAATCTGCGGAATGGCTCACATAATAGCTTTGCACATCAATTAAAAGATACGGTTAAACGCTACCCCTGTAAATTAGGCTCTAATTGGTTGAATTGTAAATAAAAATTTGAACTTAAAAACTAAGTCTATTTATATTGCTATAATATATACGAGACTTGCAATAAATTATTCGGTACTAATTTACTCTTTATGGGTCGTAACGTAAATGGTCCGTTAACGCTTTTCATTACTTCATTCCGTCCCTTACGTCATCTGCGCATGAAATTTACAGTGGCTAATCAACGTCATTATTATTTCGAGTAATTATTATTTCCCCTTTGCTGAAATTGTGGACACGCTTTTGTAAACACATACAATTAAGTGACCAATCATTTAAGAGAATGGCCAGTTAACAGTGTTTATTTTCACACGGACATTTTTTGTTACTAGAGGTCGCCTGGCGGTCAATATTTGACCGTAATTATGATACAAATATTAGCTACTCGATTCTGCAGTCCCTCCCCATATAAACTAAGATGGAAACAGATCTAACGAATTAGTTACACTTATACACTCAATGCATTTTACGTGTGAACCCGATAAATAGGAACATGGAACTTAGATAAGTAGAGAAACGTGGGTGCATAGACTCCTGATGAAAAAAAGACATCTCTGCCCAATCCCAATATGGGATTACATTAGGCGTGATTGTATGCAATGTACCTAAGTACGTCAATATGCATACATTTTAGTTAAATATATCTATAAGGAGGATAAATTTTACTGAGTAATGTTATTTATAACAATCAATCATTTTCTCGTACCAATTCCACGCCAATGCATCAGGTAGCCACGATGCGTTACGCATTTGATGCGGCTATGGTGACTGCTATCTGATGTCACATGTTGCGACGATATTAAATGTGCGACGTAGACGCTTTGTAGGTATTCCGTACAGTCGTACACTTTTAAAAATACTTACAAATTAGTTACTTGTAAACGATTGTTTAAGTTTAACTCGTCACCCAAAATGAGGAAAATGTTCAAAGTATTATTAGGTGTTACTTCACTGGCAAGTATAACCTACTTCTTATTAACCATTGGATTTAATAACACCGCCAAAACACATTTAGGATATGGGTATTTTTAATGTTGCTTTGAATTAGATTTTATTGTGAGAGAGTTTCATAGACATGGAAGACAGCAAACCTTTAGCGCAGCAATGCAATAACTGTTTCAATAAGCAACTAACTTGTATTAATAAAGTGTTTTAAATTTAATTCAATTAGAGTGTCATGCATAATTACAGGAAAATCTTGTTCTCTCTTAGTCACAATACCGTTATATTACAATTATAACGAAGGCCTTTGATGTACTAAGAAGTTCATACCATGCCTAATTACCGACATCCTATTATGAATTTACTAATACTACTTGATGCGTATAATAGCTTACGTGCACCTGTACTACAGCAGCAACTATTTATTAATTAATCATTTAATTGGATTTATTACTTGTTGATTATGAATATACAACCGTAAATATAACATCACACCTGTATTCTCCGAAGGGGTAGGCACAGGTGTGCAATATCTACACCCACATTTCGCCAGTTATGTTGTAAGTCCCAATGTTATATGGGGCGAGCCTATTACCATCAATCAGGCACAAATCCAGACTCCGTGCTGCTACTGAGAATTAGTTAATGGGAGCCCAGTTACACTTTGCCCGACTCGCGATTCGGACTCAAGACCTTATGCTCAGCAGTCACGCTTACCGACCACTAGACTAACGAGGCAGTGAACTAACCAACAGTTTTTACAACCGTTCACATACATTTATGTATCTATTTCTATAGAACCGCTAATTATTAGTGTTAATTGTATCAATTAACAGTAACAATATGGGGGTGTCGTTGCCTAATGGAGTTACCCATATGCAAAAATGCAAAGTACATACGTATTGTCCTTCAAAGTTTACGACTATGCGATAGAAATAAGGATTTTTAGGATACATAGTTTTCCTTAAGGAATTGTGTTGATTGTTAAATATCAAGCTTGGTACTTGTAAGATGAATGATTCATATTTTAGTAGGTACAGTCAACAATAAAAGTAGCTGAACATTTACGTTTTTTAATATACTATTAATTGTGAAACAATTTGTTTCATCTTAAAAGTCTTAAATATTCTTAGAACATCATTTGGACTCTTTTATTATTTCAGATTAAACTTTTTTTAAATATTTTATATTAAGTTTCTTAACTTGAGCTACTTCTGCTGCTGACCGTACCTACTTTGACGGAAAAATCGAATGTGGTTTAACTTGATTTTTATTTAATGTTAAAAAATCATGTTCGAAATATCAGCCTGATAACTTGTCCTTTTACATAAATGGGTAGAGCTAGCTTTGAGCAATGATAATGATTTTTAAATAATTGCGCTTAAGTAGGTTCACTATAGTTGAGCAAGTTTTATAAATAAGCGGTCTCATAGAAACATAATAGCTGTAACCTTGAATATGACCTAATCGTCTATAACTCTTTTGATCATCACGATATTACTAAAATTTTGTATAATATGTATAACGTGCTATTGAAAAGAAGCTCTCATAAATCCCAAAGACCTATTTCATAAATTATCATATTATTCAATTTGTTCCAAGTATCATATTCAATATGTTGAAATTATAAAACCTACATGAGGTTTATTCATTTTTCCAGGTTTCGGAGTGGGTCTCGCATCGTCATCATCGTTCGTTTCACTCAACCATTACTTCTCTAAGAAGCGCGGCCAAGCCGTAGGGCTCTCGATGGCGGGCACGGGTTTCGGACTGATGGTGATGCCGCAACTAGTCAAGTTATTGCTCGGAGAGTATGGGTTCCGATGGACTGTCGTCATACTGGGAGCGTTAGCCTTCCACGCTGTACTGGGATCGACTCTCCTACAGCCTATCAAAAGACATCTTATTGAAGTACCGGTCGACTGCGAAATGCAAACGGTGAAGGTAAATATTGTTTGTTGGTTTTATTTTTAGTGACGTCTTTAGTCGATAAAGACTCACGGTTGAGACTCTAAAAGAAACTGACGAATGCATTCCAAAGCTTTATTTAGGTTATTTAATATTTATCAAACGGGCGAATATAGGTATTGTATTTAGAAATTAGAAACAGGATTCAATCTATTTTTTGACTTTATAGTTTTTTATCAACCACTATGTGGCGTAACCTACGTTTTATTAAATGTACACGTGAATAAAGAAATTTTGGTAGATAGAATAATCACTTTTACAGATACGCTAACACCCATGTTATCAGTGAAGTTAGATACATAGGTAAACTCAACTTTGTGAAGCTGCTTTTCCCATAATTATTGTTCAATAAAACACTTAACTTTTCTAAAATTTTCAGGAAATGGAGTGTATATTAGAGAGCGACGAAGAAAACGAGGACAAGTTTGAAATAAATCCTTTAGTTGCACATCCGATGCCAAAGATAACGAAGCAGCGCTCTCACACCAATATGAACCATCCTTCAGTCAGAACGATCGGGCTGCCGAGGGCTAAGACCTGTGAGAAACCGTTGCAAGAGTTCGAAAGGTTTGAGAAGAACAATAGGCTGTACCCGGGGCTGACCACCGCGGCGTCCGTGGCCGCCATGCCGCGCGTCACGTCCAGCGGGAGCATGAGCGAGGCGGCGCGCAAGAGGAAGGTCTCCGTCATATCCAACATATCGAACATGGACTTCACGGGCAGTTACTTGCAGTTATATCTTGATGTGAGTCCTTTTATTTTGTTTTCTTCACTAGTAACTATGTAATCAAATCTTAGAAGTCAATGTTAACGTGGCGTTCGGAGGCCTTTGTTCAACAGTGGACGTCTTCCGACTGATGATGATGATAGTCAACCTATATCTAACCGTCGTATCGAAATGAAGCTTCGGTTGTTTAAATGTAGTTTGGTGTCTCATCTGATGAAGGACCCATGACGAGGCTAGAAGCTAGAAGAGTTCTACTACTCTTTAGTGGCAGCTCTCGTAAATGCTTTTAGTTTGGACTAATATTATTTCGTTTTTATGAGTCCTAAATCAGATTGGTCTTGGAGACGAGGGATCGAGTCTGATGACAAAGCCAGGGAATCGTGTTCATTAGTTTTATTTGACTCCTGATTTTTCCCTGTAAATGTATAAATACTCGCAATAACACACGTGCCAACTGGCGCGTTGCTATGTTCTATCTCGTCAATTAAATATTCTTTAAAAATTTAAGTTTGCTAACGTTGTTTAATTAACTAAATTAATTAGTTATTTTTAGCTACTTTTAAATTGATTAGAGTTTTAATATTTCTGTCATGCTGTGTCGATATGCTTATAGAAAACTATATTATATCATCTTGTTTTTTTCCAGACAGTGGACGATGATCCCATACAAATGAAACCAATAAAAAAAGTCGAGCCAGTGGAAAAGAAGAAAGGCTTCTTTCGAAAGTTTATAGCACTAATGGACTTAGATTTACTTAAAGACTGGTCGTTTTTGAACCTTTTACTAGGGCTCTCGCTCTTTTGGAGCGGAGAGCTGCAATTTAGGATGTTGACTCCATTCTTTATAAGAAGTTTGGGCTACAATATGAATGACACGGCGTTTTGCCTATCCATGACTGCCATTACTGATATTTTGGTGCGGTTGATTTTACCGCCAATATTCGACAGGACGACTATATCAAAGAAAATGATATTCTTCATTTCTTCTTTCTTCCTAGCGGCGACTAGATCTGGTAAGTAAAGTCGGATTAATTGTTAAAAAAATGATAATTCCTTCTATGTCATGTTATTGACGACTGTCTGTGAACGTCTTGGTCTAAGATCGTAAGCAGCAATCCAATCATTTAAATAAAGAATCCCTTACTTGAAAATCTGCCCGTGAAACACTTCTGTCTTCTGATAGGTAGATGTGTAGGTAACTATCTAATACAATCCATATCACTTACAGTACTAGCGGAACAAACAGAGTGGGTGCCGCTGATGATCTGGCTGTCGATCTGCGGCTTCTTCCGAGGCATGTGTCTCAGCAACTTCACGCTCACCATATCCGAGTACTGCCCGCTCGAGAAGCTGCCCGCGGCCTTCGGGCTACACATGGTCAGCAAGGGCGTGTTCGTCGTGGCTATTGGACCCCTCATTGGTAAGAATTCTTATTTAAGTTCAACATTGGTGGTTAATGGCGATAGGCTAGCCTCTATTACATTTATCTAAGTTATTTATTTTTAAATGTCCCTCAGCTAACCCTAGGACCGTTTTGACCGCTTAACCGGGCTTTTGGCGAGATCTAACAGAAAGTCTTCAGGCATCGGGCTAAATATGGGAAATAGTGGGTGTGCAACTACTAATTTAGGGAATACAGTCTTGGTGATTTGTGATAAATAAAATGATAATCTGTGACCCCCACTTTCGCTGATATTATTTGTGTACCTTGCAGGTTACGTAAGAGATTTCACCGGTAGCTTCGCCATCTGCATCCACGTCCAAAATGCTCTCATCATGTCCTGTGTCCTCGTGTGGGGCATAGAATACGCCCTAGCATTCACACGCCGCAGGAAAGTCGTTCAAATTTAAGAATTATATGAAAGGACAACTTGAAGCTAATTGTATTATTATTACAACTATATATGGATAGTTCGCTATTTAGATATTCCGTTCTTGACCAGTTATGCTTCTTTAAGTACAATATAATATCGTAACAGACCGTATATGTAATACGCGACGCCAAATAATTTCGCCTAATTATGACGAAATTTAGCGTAATATGTTTTTTGATTAACAGTGCAGTCAATGAATTCTATTATGAACCATATATAAATAAATATCACTTATACTACGAGTTAAGCAAGATTTTTAATGAAATACGGTCCATATCGATATCATATCAAAATGAAGTTGATTTTACTGAGAATGGAATTGATCTACTGCACTGTGTCCATAACGGGTAAAGTTCGCTAGAATAGGAATCGGCGGCATTGATACTGCAAAAACTTAGGCAACGTTGACATGTCTAGCGGGCTCAGTTCGTAATAATGCTATGCTTGTAATATAGATAACATGTTTTATAAAATGGTCACATACAAATTTTTGTACGAATAATATTAAAATTTAGATATATTTTAATCACGAAATTAGAAAAGAGCTTTTAAAATCTCTCTTAAATGGCTCTCTAACCCAATCGGGTTGGCTCTAGGTACCAGATACCATTTAATCAAATTTATAATTATAATAAAAAATATAAATCATTAGACTTATACTGAAATGATAAACGTAATCTTCCTTGTATGTGTCAAAGCTTAGTTTATAAATGCTAGAACCAGTGACTTAGGAAAGTGGAACATCTTGTAGTTATACGTAGTTACATATAATGTGACTTATAGACATTGATTTTAACGATTCATATTTTTAGACGGCTGTTTGTAGTTTCGGAAAGTTTTTGTAGGTGTGTATTTTTAGACGATATTAATTTATACAAGTAACTTAGTAGTAGGTAATCTATCTAATCTATCAAAGACAAATGGGGGTTTATATAATATTTAGAAGACCCCGGTAGAGGATTCTAGACAATCTATGTAGGTGTTATTAACCTTTTGAGCGCCACATCTTGTGTAGAAGACAAACGGTTTCGTGCTCTCCACGCCATAACTTTATTATAAGACAATATCTTATCGTAATATTTGTGTAATTTAATAACAAACAATAATCGTAATAAATGTTACCATTCGATATTTTTTAGCTTTTAATAAAATCGTAGCATGGAGGGCACAAAAACAACGTTTTGTGTCTATGGCCGTGGCGCTGTTAATATTATTTCATACACTGATGTCGTTCTTTAAAAACATTCATACTGAGACTTGATATATCTATGTCGATAATAGCGAATTATAGTGCGTTATTTATTTTAATTAAGTACATAAAGTGTCGTATTTTTTTAACAAATATCAATTATACATTTTTTATTTGTTTATATTTTGACGTATTTTATTATATTATAACAGATATTGTAATGAGAAATTAGTGACAAATCATTAGGTGTTTATGACTCAGTAGTTATATGCATGTGTATACCTTGAAGTATCCATAGATAACTACTGTCAAGATTCTTAGTGGGAGGCCATGAAGAGAAACGTTGTGTTACCGAATAATGGGTTCGTCTCTGTGTGCAAACTAAACACTATTTCATGTTATAAATATATGATATACTTGTATGGCGTTTTCGGAAGCTGTCATTTGAACAAAAATCCAAAAACGGATTGTTACTGAACTTCAAATTACAATAATAGGCGGTGTTTAATTTGCAACATAGACCAGACACCTCCATAGGAAGCCTTTGATATTAATCTAGGGCTCTGACGTTGTTTAACATACGTAATCTAACGATTTATTGCCACAATTCACAAGCAAATACCTTGCCAAGCATAAAAATTGGCGTTAATAACCTTTGGAATTTCGATGTGTACTATAAATATAATGTGCTAACGTGGTAGTTACTGTATTAAAGTGGCACTATTAATTACGCAATTAATACATTACGTACATTTTTTATTAATTATATTTTGTAAGCGATACGCGTATAACCCGTACTTAACTAAAGATGACAGGGTTTACATGACCTTACAATCGCATTTTGTTTCGTACAGAGCCTGTATTTTTCTTTTGTAATCAAAATCCTATCTTATATGTATATTCTCGTCTTCCAAGAAATGTACTAATAGGAATGTATTCAGCAATGTGCTTTCAATGTGTGATTTAATTGACCAAATATATGTATTGTGTACTTACTTATTAATATTTGATAAAAATGTAGTACTTACATTAAAATTAAGAATTCTCCAGCAGTTATTGTACTTATAACTGTGGCTTTTGACTCTTAAAGAAGGACGGTAAGGGTGCCATTGACGACTGTTGTTTTAAACATAATATAAATAATGCAATCAATTTTTGAAACTTATGTGCCAATTGTACATAACTCTTTTTATGAAATGACGTAAAATATTTAGAAAAAAACCTTTACAGTTAAAAATGAATGTAATCATGTACTTATTATATAATACGCCGTTAGATATAACGTGAACTTGTGCACGATGTACTATATCAATGCATTTTCTTATTATTAACGCGATTCTGTATTTATTTATTATGTTTTTTTTGTTACTGTCTACACTAATGGCAGTTAGGATTTTTTTTTTCAATATGCATTTATGGTTATTTTGTTGGACCACTTAGTGCCAGGGCTCGGAAACGTTATTTTAAAAAACGTTTTTAAAACGTTTTTAACAGTTCTTTGTACAACATTTTGTTCGGAACGGAAAACGAAATGAGAACGTTTTCAAAAGTATCAAAAACCGGTTTATTCCGCAAGGCACTGCCGCGCGGACCGTCGCGTCGGCGGTGCGGCGACAAGTATGAACTTGTTTAGTTAAGCTAAGCCGCATGCATTTACGTCATTGCATCATTCAACACAGTTGTGTCTTGTGTCACAGTGTCACTGTTACGACTCGCGAGTGATATGATATAAAATAAATTAGTTGATTGGCGGTAAATTTTGCTTCGGGCGAAAATGGGACGAAAGAGAAAAAAAATAATTTATTCATATTACATTATACATATTGCCGTGTGGTATCCGGCCTAGAATTGACCACCCCCTTTCCTCCCGTGCGTGTCGTAAGAGGCGACTAAGGGAAAAAAAACCAGAAGATGGGCAGCAGCGTCTTCTGTAACTTGACCACCAATACTGCGATCCCCAAGCCGCTTGCCAAGCGTGGGGATTATGGCAACACCCCCCCCCCCCCAAATGAAACACACAATTTTGCCACGGCCCCCAGTACCCGGCAGCTCCTCTATCCCTGGCTATGGTAGCGGGCCAGGTAACGGAGGAGCAGGGGGTGCTAAGAATCACCGGTTGATTCCTCGCTACCACCCCCACCGGACTTTGGCCCTGGCAACGCACAACGTCCGCACGCTTCGGACCGATGAGAAGATTGTCGAGCTGGAGGAAGAATTGAGCAGGTTGCGTTGGGACATCATGGGATTATCTGAAATCCGACGAGAGGGACAGGATACGATAATCCTTGACTCCGGCAACATGCTCTTCTTCCGGGAAGGAGACCGAAAGTCCCAGGGTGGTGTTGGGTTTCTCGTCCGTAAGTCCCTCATTAATAACGTGGTAAAAGTCGATAGTGTGTCGAGCAGGGTAGCTTACCTGATACTCAGAATCACCGATCGGTATTCGTTGAAGGTCATACAGGTATATGCGCCGACCTCGACACACCCTGACGATGAAGTAGAGGCTATGTATGAGGAGATCTCAGAAGCCATGCATACCTCCAAAACATACTTCACCGTTGTTATGGGGGACTTCAACGCTAAGGTGGGCACTCAGAATGGCGATGAGTTGAGAGTAGGGTCGTTTGGATATGGGCAGCGGAACCAGAGGGGCCAGCGGCTGGTCGACTTCATGGAGAAGGAAGAACTCTATTTGATGAACTCCTTCTTCCAGAAGCGACCATCCAGGAAGTGGACGTGGATTAGCGCCGATGGTTCAACCAAAAATGAGATCGACTTCATCATGACGACCAAGAAGCGTATATTCAGTGATGTCTCTGTGATCGGGAAGGTGAAAACCGGTAGCGATCATCATATTGTCAGAGGCACACTGAATATCCATGTTAAGCTTGAACGGTCTCGTCTGATGAAGTCCACGCTCCGTCCTGGTCCTGCCCAGATCCAGAACCCCGAAAGCTTTCAACTCGAGCTGCGTAATCGTTTCCAGTGCCTAGCCGAATGCGAAACAGCGGACGAGATAAACAACGGGTTGGTGGAAGCTGTCCAAGCAGTGGGGTCCCAGTTCTTTAGAACCCCACGCCGCAGAAAACCTCAGAAGCTCTCCAATAAAACCATTAAGTTAATGGAAGCCCGGAATGCGATGAGACTGCAAACTTCAGCTGACATGTCGGAATACGGTCAACTCAATAGGCGAATTTCCATCTCCACGCGTCACGATTTGCGCTCCTTTAATACTGCCCGTATTAAGGACGCAATTGAGCGGAACCAGGACTCCAAAGTGTTCGCGAATAATTTGTCTGTTGGGAAAAGCCAAATGACGAAGCTGAAGATCGACGATGGCAGTATCATCTCATCGAAACCGGAAATATTGAGAGAGCTCGAGAGGTTTTACGGACAGCTGTACACCTCGACACGGGAACCCGTTGTCAGCGTAGCTCAGGACTCTAGAGCTAAACTGACCCGACACTACACTGAGGACATCCCAGACATCAGCCTGTACGAGATTAGAGTGGCTCTGAAACAGCTTAAGAACAACAAGGCGCCGGGTGATGACGGAATTACAACGGAGCTTCTGAGAGCGGTTGGAAAACCGGTACTTTTAGTCCTCCAGAAGCTATTCGATTCCGTCATACTCGAGGGTACTACGCCAGAAGCATGGCACAGGAGTGTGGTGGTGCTCTTCTTCAAAAAGGTGACAACACCTTGTTGAAGAATTATAGACCCATCTCGCTCCTGAGCCATGTGTATAAGCTGTTTTCGAGAGTCATTACGAACCGTCTCGAACGCAGGCATGATGACTTCCAGCCTCCCGAACAAGCCGGCTTCCGAAAAGGCTTAAGCACCATAGACCACATCCACACGCTCCGCCAGATTATACAGAAGACCGAGGAGTATAATCGGCCACTGTGTCTAGCGTTTGTGGACTATGAAAAAGCCTTCGATTCAATCGAAACCTGGGCTGTGCTGTGTTGCAGTCCCTTCAGCGATGTCATATTGACTATAGGTATATCGAGGTGTTGAAGTGTTTGTATAGTAACGCCACCATGTCGATCCGGTTACAGGACGAGAGCACGAAACCAATCTAACTACAGCGTGGTGTGAGACAGGGGGACGTGATTTCTCCGAAACTGTTCACAAATGCGTTGGAGGACGTTTTCAAGCTCTTGGACTGGAACGGGTGCGGCATCAACATCAATGGCGAATACATTACTCACCTTCGTTTTGCCGATGATATAGTTATCATGGCGGAATCGCTGGAGGAGCTCAATACTATGCTCAGCGACCTCAGTCTCGTTTCCCAACAGGTGGGTCTTAAAATGAACATGGACAAGACGAAGATCATGTCTAATGTCCATGTCGCACCCGTACCGGTTATCGTTGGGAACGATACTCTCGAGGTTGTTGACCACTATGTCTACCTTGGACAAACTGTTCAGTTAGGCAGGTCCAACTTCGACAAAGAGGTCGCCCGAAGAATCTAACTCGGATGGGCAGCGTTCGGGAAACTACGCGACATCTTCTCGTCCAAAATTCCGCAGTGTCTGAAGACGAAGGTTTTTAACCAGTGTGTGTTGCCAGTGATGACGTATGGCTCTGAGACGTGGCCGCTAACGGTTGGCCTTTTAGAGAGGCTCAGAGTCACTCAACGAGCTATGGAGAGAGCTATGCTCGGAGTTTCTTTGCGCGACAGGATTAGGAATACGGAAATTCGCCAAAGAACTAAGGTCACCGACATAGCTCAAAGCATATGCAAGTTGAAGTGGCAATGGGCAGGCCATATCGCTCGAAGAACTGACAACCGCTGGGGAAGAAAGGTTCTCGAGTGGCGACCACGAACCGGAAGACGCAGCGTTGGCAGGCCTCCCACCAGGTGGACCGACGATATCGTCAGAGTTGCGGGCAACCGGTGGATGCAAACGGCAAGTTGTTGTTCATTATGGCGTTCTAAGGGGGAGGCCTTTGTCCAGCAGTGGACGTCTTCCGGCTGATGATGATGATGATGATGATATTACTTATGCAATAATCACACAAACAAATCCAAGTGTCAAATGGATGGATGTCAACAAGAACTACGAGTAAGTACATATTTAATTAATACCTACATACATACATAAACTCACGCCGTTCTCCCATAGGGGTAGGCAGAAACTACAAAACGCTATTATAAACGTTTTGTAGTTTCTGCCTTATTTCTCTTTCTGCCTTATTCCTGACATATTTCTTTTGCTTCTTCCACATCTATACATCTGATCGTACACGCACGCCGGTTTCGGGTACTTCTCACCTGACCTTTTCGAAGGGGTAGGTACTCCCTCACTTCTCCTAAACTTGTTTTGAACAATCCTAAATAAGAAATAAAAAAACGGTTAAAAACGTTTTATTGAGCGAGAACAATTTAATTTTGTTCTTCTTCAAAACCGTTATTTATAATGTTCATTTCGAACGTAACCGAAACAAAACGTTCTTTAGGTATTTAAGACGATAACGTTTCGAAAAATAAACCGGTATCCGAGCCTTGCTTAGTGCTGAAGTAATTAAAATGTAGTGCCTAGATTCTCATACAAGCCGCTTAGTTAATTATTTTTAGCTGTTAAGTAAACCAAAATGAAGGTAAGTATGACGTTAACTTCATTTTAGACTAATAGAAACAAATTAACACAAAAGACACATTACTTAGATTTATACATTCTTATTTCAAGTGTGTAGGTGACATTTAAGTAACTGACAGTATTGAATGACGTAAAATGTCAATTTATGATAATTAGTACCAGTAGACGTCCTTATCTGGCATTTTTGCGACGCAGCGTGCTTTCTAAATCATTGACAAATAAAATAAAATGTTTTGGCTCAAATATTTTACTCGACTATTGCAGAATTGAAATCCAGTATGGGCTGATGTGTTATTTTGTAACAAAAGAGCGAGGAGATAATAAATCTAACGTACTTATTAAAAAGCATATTTTTAAAGACTATCTACAAACATATTCTCTAATTAATTGTTTCATATAATTTTTTGACAATAATTTTGTTGAGTTTGGTAATTAGGCGTATACTTGTTGAATAGCTTTGTTATAATATCAGTTGAATCTGTTATATTATGGGTGTCTGCTTATTAAAATGTTACATACGCGTTCTTATTTGTTTCGCATAAATGTCGAGACTTAGTATCATAAGAATTAACACGGTAGTAGAAATAGAAAGTACAATTTTAATTATTTTCGAAATTCCATTTTAATAAGCAGACAACATTATGCTCTTTATGGATGGTGCGAGACTTAGCCTGTATGTTATATACTTAACCTATTTTATTAATCATTGTAAAATTTATAGTGAATCATTTTATATAAAAGAATGAGAAAAGACGATGGATTAAAGTAAAAAGTGGTTACCGAGACACATTGTTTAATTTTAGTTAGTAGTCCCTATTAGTATAGGTACCTAAGACATTACAAAATACGCATTTGTATTCATTTGCTTAGGGCGGGTTGCTACAGCTTCACTTAACGCACACGTAAATGTTAAAAATGGCAATACCAATATTGTTTCATTCTTGCAGCCCTAATAACGTTGATAGTCGGGTTTTTTATGCTATGAAACAACGCTTCCTGTTTTACGTAAATACGTTAAACATCTTCTACAATTGTTATTTTTTGTACGTACGTTAACAGACTGAAGCAACCCGCCCTTAGTGTATATTGGACCATTTAATACATAACGCTAGGCGATAACTTGGAGTGCCCTATCTGACACAAATGTGGATACTAGAATACACTTCGTCCACCTACCCTTTCACGCATCAGCATGCGTGATGATTGTTCAAGCCAAGAGGACATGACATCAAGGATTCGTAAATTCCGCTTATTAGGTAGATGATAAATGGGTAATGTAGGGTTGTAGGTAATTATCTCTAGTAAAAACTTCATATAATTACGTCAGTGTTTCTTAATAGATGACACTAATTAACAATTAACGTCGTCGCATGTCGGTAACATCCACCTGATGGGGGGTTATAATAAGTCGAGGATATACTTGTTGAGTCCGTATGAAGATATTATTATTATCTTTAGCAGGAGTTGCGTAGCAGTCAACTGCTCAGGCACTGCGACGATCGAATTCAAATTAAAGTAGCGAAGTAAGGTATTAGAAAGTAATTTTAAATTAATAAACCATTGACACAGTAATTTTTATAGTTTTCTGCTGCATGGTAGTAGAAACAAATTACTTAACCTAACCAAGAATCAAACCTTTACTAGATTTTAATAAAACTGAAAAAGAGCTACTACAAAACTTTATTATATAGGAACCTACCTACATACGATTTCTTATATGAAATATCGAGTTACTACGCACCATCCCAATTCCCAGCACTAGGTGGATACTTACGGTGTGTGGCGTAGTAAGCGATGATATTAGAACGGATTAACTTATTTTTATTGGTTTCCCGCTCGTTCACGCTCCATGTGCCGCCTTATTTTAAGAGGTAACAGGATACTACTTTCATAGTTTCAGGTGATTTGCATTGACTTACGTACATTCATCCAATTGTGTTGCTATGGAGATAGCGACGGCTGGAGACAAATATACGAATGTTTAGTGCTAGATATTCGTATTCCTATCCACTTTACTGACTACCCTAATTAACTAACTTGTGAAAGTTCTTAACTACAATCTAGCGTTTTGATGGCAGGGGAGGTATCCGAATGTATGTAATAAGTAGGTGCCTAGGTACATTACATAAACTGGGCACATATTCTGACTCCGTGCTGCAAATAAGAATTACATAGATACCTAATGGAAAACCCCTACAACACCCCGATCTGGGAATCGAACCCAGAACCTCACGTTCAGTAGTTACGCTACGACTAGTGCTACGGGCATCTAAATCATAATTGTATTATTCGAGCATTTAAAACTACGTTCAAATAAAAAGACGGTAAAATTGATCGTATGAATGAATTTATTAGCTTGGATTTTTCATGAACGAAACGCTCAAATAATCGGTTATTATTCAGATGACCTCCATTCTACAACCTATTTACTATTTAGGTAGGTTTTCGTTAAGTAGAGGACTGTGTGTGAATTTTCTGCTCACCCAACAATAGAAAGTCCGTGGCAAATGTATGCACCCAAACCGAAATAGATAGTAGATATGTGCGACTGTTACCGAGCCGCGTGATCATAACAAAAAACCAAAAGAATTAATTAATAAGTATTTTGTTAATTAGATGCATGAATGCAGACTGCAAGAAAAACTGGTTGATATTTATTTTGCTTTATTAGTGCAACTTACTGTAATAATTGCAAGATAAATTATTTTTATAATACCTACGTCATTAAGCATGTAGGTACCTACTTAGTTAAATATTTATATATAGCCTAGTTAATTATTCACAATCATACATACATAAATATACTTTAGTTTTTTTACCCCAATAGAGGTAGTAAGAGACATTCTCTTATAACGGGACATTAAACTAAAACTATACACCCACAGTATCATTGGTCATCATAAGTTCCACTTAATAGGGGGCAAGCCTATTGCTATTAACCGGGCACAAAACCAGACTTCGTGCTGCTCAAGAGAATTACCTAATGAAAAAACCGAATACCACTTTGCCGACCCGAAAATCGAACCCGAGACCTTACGCTCAGCTCGGCAGCAAGACCAAAGAGGTGTCGATCTTAAACTAACGTTACATATTATTATAAATGGTAGAACTAAACTTACCGGTTTATTCATTAATCGCGATAAAATGTGTGCATACTCAAATTAAATACGTGCAACAAAAATCTAAACATGCAAACTATGTAATATTTTATTAATTAATGTTAGTTTTATACCAGTTGATATTCGACTACACCCGTGATTGTGACGTAAAACGTGTGGCTGTATTAAAAATGTCTGATTAAAAGTTGTATAACATGTTTGGGTACGCTTAATATCGTTCGATAATCGTAAACAAAAGGATTGGTATTCCATTTGGTACGTACACGTGACCACCTAAAAGAGCATTAAGAATTATGCTAATCGATGCTGATAAAATAATGTGACCTTAGCCGTAACTTAAAAGGCTAGGATGCAATGCATTTTTTTGTCATATGGTCGTTGACATTATTTTTTATGTTTTTTTGCTTTTATTGTAATTTGATTATTTGTAAAAAAAATGGTGCACGTCTTGCTTAGGTACCTGCATAGGTGCAGGTACCTAAGAAAGATGTGCACCATTTTTTTTTCATCATGTCATCATTTCATCGTCATTAGGTAAATACCTAATGCCGATGAAATGATGACAAGATGTTAGAGAAAACTTAAGAATGAAAAAGTGGAATTTGTTTAATTGATATTTGAGTAGAATGAATTTCGGCTAGGTATGTTAGTTCCTCTCCCAAGTAACACAAAATAAATAACCTTAAACTTGTTTCTAGCATTTTTAGAAAATTTAAAGAGTTTGCGCAACGTTTTTTTTCTGTATTCAGCATTCTGTATAGCAGCATAAAGAAGATATACCTACTTTTTCATTCTTTTGTGCAGTCAAAGCTATTATTTTAGATATTGTTTTAGCCTCTGTACAGCTTCTAATACAGCTGTAAGCACTGAACAGAAGTATACGCCTTATGTATGCATTCATTATGTCTTGGGCTATTACAAAGCTTATTGTAATTGTGTAATTCTGCTCCTTGTCTTATAACAACCGGTCAATGGCGTGCATTGGTGCTCTATGATGCCAGCTATTTAATTTATAGCATTTCGTCGTAAGCAGTATTTTCGGGCTGTACTTGATTAGCCGTAGCACTTATAATTTTTGTTTGTTAAAAGTGTTATCACGCACGGCATGTTCTTTTACAGAATATTTTAATATTATACTGACTGCCTCGTTGGTCTAGTGGTCGCTAAGCGCGACTGCTGAGCAAGAGGTCCTGGGTTCAAATCCCGGGTCGGGCAATGTGTTACTGAGTTTTCCATTAGGTAATTCTCAGTAGCAGCACGGAGTCTGGATTTGTGCCCGGTTGATGGCAATAGGCTCGCCCCCTATTACATTGGGACATACAACATAACTGGCGAAATGTGGGTGTACTATATATACCTCTGCCTACCCCTTCGGGGAATACAGGCGTGATGTTATGTTATGTATGTTATGTTATACTGACTGAAATTCAAAATAATACTTACAAAATAATGTTTCATTTTGCCCTCGCAATCCTACAACCTTCCCCCATAAAGTACAAGATCCTACCGTAAGGTAACTATGTTTAATGTTTTTTATTCAGGCACAGTTTTTATAAATAATTAATTATCGATAGGCAAATATGGTTATGCAGGGTTGCCTATCAATTTTTTTACTTTAATTTAATGACAATTTTATCATAATTTTTAAGACAATTTTAGCTTGTTTCCTCAGCCCATATGATACGTCCATACGGGGAGGCCTTTGTCCAGCAGTGAACGTCTTCCGGCTGATGATGATGATGATGATGATACGTCGATTCTTCCGGTAGACAACCGATATAAGGTTTCTAAAATTAAATTTGGGGCCCAAGTTAGAAATACAAAGCGGTTAACATTTCCTAAACTTCTTATAAAACTATGAGAATACGCGATTTTAGCTATCCATCTGCTCATCAGCTACTTTGTACTATGAGCCGTTAAATACATGTTTGACATAATTTGTATTTAGATTTCTTTTTTATTATACATCGTACGACAATCTAGATTTCAATTTATGAGAAGAATTTATAACTGGTTAAGAAAAAGTTTAGCAGCGAACTAACGTCAAAAACGCATAAGGAGGTTGTAGACGGCCGATGTTAATTATATTCCAATTTAGGCAATAATTATTAAAAATTAACCCATTTGTTAATAATACTGCACATTGAGGACTATGCTAAGTTCAAACTAAATTGATTATAGTTTCGATGTGGTGTGGCAGTCACTGAGAATAGCTTCATAGTATCACAGTGCGTTGAGGACGTGCGCGAAGGATTGACGTGGTCGTCGATGCTATGAGCAACCCGCGTAACTATCCTCATCGATACTGAATGTGTTTAGCTTTACAAAATAACGCTTAGTAAACAAAAAATATTATAACAATAATTGTATGTTCGTTTTTAAGTTTGCATTATTATTATCGTGGAAATTCATAAGGGATTTTGGATGAAACAATTTTTATCTGACTAAAGCTTACTGAATTCTATCTTAAAATGGATGAAGCTTTCGCGCACGCTAAAAGTGAAACGAAGAAATGCAAAAAAGGGATGGTGCCCCCGGACGGAGGCTGGGGGTATGTCGTCGGATTAGGCGTTGGATTCACATTCGTAAGTATAAACATTTTTTTTATTTATGATGATACGGATAAATATTTGTGAAGATCTTATATTCATTATTTTTGCAATATTTGAAAAAAATATTCAAAATTGACAACCTGATTGGCGTAGTGGCCAAGCGATTGGACTGCTGCGCTAAGGGTTTGATTGCTGCATGAGAAAAAATCGTGTGATCCACAGATATTTGTCCGAGTCTGGATGTTTGAATAAGTGATATTTTATGTTTGTGCAACGCACCCACGATACAGGAGAAACTCCGAGTGTAGGGCTAAGATTAAAAAAAATTAGGTACCTCCTCTTAAATTACTCCGCTACGATAAAATTAATTACAAATTATTTTTAATATTAATATTGTCTGGGCCAAGATATCAAATATGTTCTAGCTTAGGAATAAATGAGGCTCTGGAAAAATCGGGTTGAAAACGTTGGTCTTACTGCCTCATTGGTCTAGTGATCGCTAAGTGCGACTGCTATGAATAAGGTTTTCATTCGGTAATTCTAAGTAGCAGCACGGAGGCTGAATTGGTTCCCGGTAATGGCAATGGGTTGTATTATAATGGAACCAAAAACATAACTAGTGACTATCCGTAGTGCCTGCCTTTTCCTGTAGCAGTTAAAGATTCTCTATCTAACATAACTGATCATTACCATACTAACTAAGGAATGCACCTTGGCCTTTGCCTATCTTTACTTTCCCGGAAAAGACAGAAAATTTTTCCTCACTTTTCGCATGTCATAATTGGTACCTCAATAAAGTATTTCTGTGTCAATGGTTGGGGTGACTTTACAGCCATAATAAAATGTATTTATAGCAGAATTCATTAAAAAAGTAATGTGTAAAAAGTTTAGTTATTTCCAATTATAGTTTCTATCATATTTACTTTATATCGTTTGTATTTATTTGTAATATAACTCGTGGGTCCTAGATCTCACAATCTGTAGTTACGAAAATGCAAAATTCAAGGTTCATCCATTCAGCCTCTTAGGCACAGTTCACGTCAGAAGTACGTACCGATAAAGGTTATAGAATAATATCAACCTGGCAGCAACCCGGATTGAGCGTCACCGTATCAACTCGTGCCGTGTGGTATCCGGCCTAGAATTGACCACCCCCTTTCCTCCCGTGGGTGTCGTAAGAGGCGACTAAGGGAAAATTCAGAAGATGGGCAGCAGCGTCTTCTGTAACTTACCACCAATACTGCGATCCCCAAGCCGCTTGCCAAGCGTGGGGATTGTGGCAAACCCCCCGCTTAAACGGGGAGGCTTATGTTCAACAGTGGACGTATTTGGCTGATGATGATGATGTATCAACTCGAGCCGTGCAGTATTCTTTGTATGAAACTCCCTACTTCAACGCACACTAATCAGAATCGTAACGCAAAGCTCACGTACCGCGGGGCGGTGCGTCGTCAACTTGCTGTTCTCGCTCTTACGTCTCTCCGTACCCGAGCAAACGTCTCTTCAACCAGCGGTCGGCGAGCCATAGCCGAATCGAAGTATCGGAGTAGCTGATACGCTTTGGTTATGTGCTTACGTTAGGTTGACGCCTGTTTGTCGGCGAGGCGATACGGTGACCATCCCTTTTCGAATATGTGTGCTATGACCTTAATACCGAGTTGGGCCTCAAAATGTTGTTTATACCTAACTAAACAAAAAGTTAGTACGTGTCACGTAATCAAAAGATACGTTTCGTGAGATCCAAGAATTATTAATAGGTAGTAAAATTATTAATCCAAAGATTATGATTTCTACTAAAATTTTTGTATCTAGTTTTTTATATAGGTACGATTTAGTTTTATATATTTCATGTTATATATATATTTTAGTTAGCTTCGATTAAAAAACTTCTTTCCATTCAATTTAAATATTCGTTCCTTCCTTCATTCATGTTCTACGGATCAGGCTACTTCTGACTTGCCTCTCATTCTGCTTCTATGTGCATTGTAGCTTTTCAATAAAACTGCCATTCACTTGCACATAATATAAATAATTGCTTTGCCAATCTTCCATCACCATCCATCCTTCTACGTGCCCAAACTTTGCTAACCCATCTTACTTCAATTCATAAAGTTTTTCATCCTTTGAATGGTAATTGTGCATATGCAGATCCATGCCAAGGGACAAAATTATTATATCTAAACGAAGCATTATATTTAAAAAAAAAATATTCAATAGGTACAGATACACATAGCAGATTAACAATGTACAAAAACAAATGATCATAACAGCAAACTGTGAGTAAAACTGAAATCCAGTTATTAATGATAATGAGATTTTTATCAT
The DNA here is from genome assembly GCA_905340225.1 of Abrostola tripartita. Classification (NCBI taxonomy): domain Eukaryota; kingdom Metazoa; phylum Arthropoda; class Insecta; order Lepidoptera; family Noctuidae; genus Abrostola; species Abrostola tripartita. The sequence goes on along the minus strand of HG996493.1, from coordinate 9,779,153 downwards.
AATTATTGTTGTTTGTTATATTTTTTTAAGGCGTCATGTAATTATTGAGTAGTTAATTAATAGCTTTGAAATTCAAGTCATAAAAAATCGATGTACTTAATAATTATTCTTAGACACATTTTTGTAACTGGACACTTATAAGTTAGTTACAGCGTATTTTAAGTAGCCTTGGTCTCATGTTATTAAAAGGAGTATTACTGTGACTATCATAGGTTTTGTTTATTAGAGTTGCTTATGGATGCTCCTAAAAATATAAAGTTTATGGTTTCAAGACTAAAAGTTATAAGCTAAATACCAAAATTGTAAAAAAATAATATGACATCATTATACTTAGAAAATCAACCTACACTTGGTATATTGTATGTCATTGTGTGTTACATTTCTATTTATAGGTACTTGTAAATTTGAGTCAGCATTTTCATATTTATGTCTTTATATGGCTGATCGGACTCACAAGTCAATAACTTCCTTTTAACAGATTCTAATCTTTATTAGCTAGACCTTACAGATTGGAATCTGTTAAATATTTAATTTCAATTACACAAATACTTCCCTATTAATAAATAATAATAATCCTGGTTTGATTCTTGGGTCCTTTGCCTAAAACTCTTACGAAAATGATTACGTAACCTTTATATAATTCGGTTCCACATTTATCCGTAGTTGAATTTAGTTTAGTAGAGTTAAACTTTAATTATAATTTTCGCTCTGCTTCTACAATAAACCTGCAAATTTTCTGCTTTATAGAATTAGATTAATCAAAAGAATTGTGTTAATCAGCAATTATAATCGTGTATTTAAACGTGCATTTACTTGTTTCTAAGCGATGTCACATTGTTTGATATAGAATTTGAAACATTATCTATATTAAACAAATAGTCAATACCCAATGTTTTTTGCATTCCACGTAGTTTGGGTAGTAAAATTAACAAATATTTAGATTATCATGGACCCTGTAGGGCAAAGGAATTATGGTACGTAGCGTCTAGGGTTTGCGCTTATTACGTTAATGTCTGTGAGATGCTAATGCACGTTTTTTAAAGATCTTGGAGCTAGACGGTTAAAATAAATAAGAATTAATAAAAAAACTTGGGCTATTATTATATTGCGCAATGTTTTTGAGAAGTGACTATATAAAAATTATAGACGGGAGTAGAGACTAGGTGTTTAGGATTGTGCAATGTTGCGAAATATTTGTCATACCAGTTTAAATAAGTTCATGGACAAATATGATTTAAATCGATTGTATGAACGATACCTAACGTAAAAATATTATATTCTTGAACTACCAATCCAATGAAATTCTACGTCAGTCACAACATAATATATTGAAATAAGAAAACAGAACCGCAATTTTTAAACATAAAGATTCCATAGATATTACACAGTAACAGGCGTTCGATTCCTATGTCTTGCAGAAATGGCGTATGCCGGAATTTTAAATAGTAGGTAGGTTCTCTGCAGCTGTTTAGTACATGGTATAACTAAGTAAAGGTTTTCTTTGTGAAATCTTTACTTAGTGTCAGTTTAAGTAATCATTAAGGTATGAGTGCGGCGGTTAGTGTCAGTTCATGCAATACATGCTTTTGATATACAAATACCCTGTTACTTATAAACAATGCCAAAATGTGTTTTAAGTTAATCACTTCTTATTCTTAAGTCTATTGACATCTATATTTTATCCTATTTTTGACATGCAACCGAATTTACGATAAACCTACTTATCCGTTTGTAGAGCTGTTTCATAACGTTGTATTAGAAGTAGACAGTAACTACGTCAGTCTTCAAACATGATTTATGGCAGGTAATTAAGTACAACCGCAAACAATCGGTTTAATAATAAGACAAAACATTCAGGAAATGCATTTAAAACGGGCTATCAAATTACCTACTTTTTATCTATTTTACGAATATTTTTGTTTGTTTTTTTAACTTATGGCTTCAATTTAAATATCAAAGTAGATAATTGTTGTTAACGACGTATAGCAACATAAAAATGGCTGAGATAACTCACTTTTTATATATTATGCATAGACTTACATTGATGGAAGTTCTATCCGAGTAGGTTCCTTGGCTCGTTGTTAATCTGCCCCCTTTAGACAAGTGGCAAAACGCTTGACGAATAGAAAGATAAATGTATGACATAATGTTTCGACTATTTTATCGATGACATATGTCATCCCCATACATTTTTCATTCTATTCCATTTCAATTCGACAAGCGTGTCGCCACTTGTCTAGGGGGGCTGTTTCCCGATATTGTATATATAATTGAATTTTTCCATATATATTTTGTAAGCCAGGAAATGTTTCTTTAAGGCAAGAAGCCGTCGTTGATCACGTGAATCACGTTTCTCGATTAGGCGGGATTGGAGTTATAATGAACGCGATATAATTATATAGAAAAATATGAAGTATATTGCCGCTGGATATTATGGATTTTTCCTACTCAGGATATTAATAAATCTGTATTGTACTGTAGACATAATTAGGTTACATTAAAGATAGATAGCACTCTCAAGGTGTCATCCTCGAACTAGCTTGTTTTGATCTTAGGTTTTATTGCAGGAAATATATAAACTAATAAGTAACGTAAACAGATTAAGTTGTTACTAAGAAGGTAAACAGAATAGCGAAAACATGATAATGGTTATTGTTACAGTAGAGTAACACTATTAATTTTTTACGAGTCATCCAACTGTTTCTATCTAATTATATGCTATGAATAAGTAAACCATCTTTTTGTATCCGGTAAAGAGCTAGTGCCTCTCCAGTCAAACTATACTTCTAGATACTTAGTTCAGTATACTCTGTAATGAAGATTATTTATATTTATTTCAAAGATCAAGTTGTTCGGTAATTGTATTATTATTAACAACGCGATCCAATTATCAATAATATGAACTGTCAGTTACCTTGATATGCACAGTATTTATGTACCTACTTCATAATTGTTTATAATTAACAGATAAACACTTTCTTGTTTATACTATTTTTATGGCACACATACACATTTTGTGTGATAGGTATAGTAATTTAATAATGTAAACCCCTACGAATACGGAGTGTAGGAAGCAACCTCCAAATCGCTTCCTACCTTGACGTAAAAGTGAGTCAAGGTTAAATGGCAGGCACGATTAGGGAATTAGGGTAGTTTCGTTAACACATCTAAAACTGTACCTTGTGACATTTTCACTTAGCAAATTTAAAATGAAGACACATTGTCTCTTTTTCAGATGTTGGGTTTTGGCTCGTCCAACGCATTCGGGATATTGTTTCACAACTTCTTCTTGGAGCAAGGTAGTGGCAGCGGTCTGCCTCTTGTCATAGGGGTGTACAATGGAGCGCTTTCCATCTCAGGTACGTACACGTTCCATAGGGATCTGATTGAGTTGGCGACTGCTCAAAAAGCCTCAAGTTAGTCCGTCCGACTATAACAACAAAAAATATTACAGTATGTGTAACTATTCGCCATTGGAGACCACACAGGCAATCCACCGCAAACTATTTAACCTATTTTTTCCTATTGACGGATGCTCTGAACTGTGAGTAATTCCGACTAGTTCAAGTATCGATCGTGGCTCAAGTTACTATTTCTAATTAAGGATAGACAATGTAGCGCAGCTCAAATCGTTTAATCAAGTCGGATTGGGCAAAGAGACCGATACTCGGTAACAATGTTTCACTGGGCAGCTTAAGGGTTCTTAATTTCCAATAATTACATTGGGTTAAAAGAAAAGTCCTCTTATTAATTAAATACCAAAAGGTCATATTTACTGATGTGGATGTAAATTCTTCGGTCACTGAACTAGATGATGCTAGGATTAATTATCATTTCACCTTTGATAATTCTTATTTGGATAACACTTATGGAAACGAACTTGTCAGAAATTTAGAAACATGATTTTTATTGGTAAATAGTAAAGTCCTTGGCAGTCGGGTAAAAAGATTTTTCAGAATCATATTTAAATAAAAAAAGAATCAATATGATTGTTGGTCTTGTCTTAAATTATGCGTCCAGTCTAGCCTCTTACTTCGGTTGTTGTAACCGCTCAGCTTTCGAACGAACTGATACTGTCGAAATGAAAATAATATCATTTCCGTGGGTTACTACACTTCTGTGGAGTAAGGATCAAATACCAATTCCACACATGTAACCATAACATTTCTGTTTTATTGTTATTTGTAATTAAATGTAGGTGTGTTGACAATGTGTCATTGAAATAGATACATGCTGTGATTTTTTATGAAGATATTTACATAAACATTATGTCCATAGGTTAAATGATCTAAATTGAATGTGGCAATAACAATAACATACATAAGGTGCTCGTAGCTCTAAATTAAATACAAAATAATTGAGTCAGTATCAGTAAACACTATCTATTAATGATAATTTATGTTAAAGTTCTTATAACGAGCTCACCTATGAAATATTCGATTTGACCAGCAAACTCTTACAGGACATTTCAAATGATAATCATGAAATCACTAAAAAATTCTTTTAAAAGACTTCAACTTCACAATTAAGAACTGCTTTCTTGATCAATATTGTGTTTTGTCCTTTTTCCACAGGATTCCTAGGAGGTATTGCGTTAAAACGGTACTCATTCAGGCAGGTGGGCTTGGTGGGAGCTGGACTCTTCGTGTTGGGCGATGCGCTTACGATATTCGTGCAGAAGACTTATCAATTAGTCTTCACATTCGGGGTTATACGGGGTAAGAATAATAAATAGATAATGCAACAGAACTGTTTACATTTTGAATTGAAAATGAGTTCAATCACTCAGACAATTTTTTTAAGTCCTGTTATATGAGACGGGAAGTCCGCAATCATTCAGTGCACAATCAAGTCATTCTAGATTAATTTTGACCAATATGCGTGCTCTTCCACTGTGCATACTTTATGTTTTTCGGCATAATAATGTCGATACTTAATTATTATTTAATGTTTGCATACATTTTTAATTAGCTTACATTTATCTGATCTTTTTTATGATTTGTAATAAAAATTTAGAGTTGTGATCATTTGAACTTCGCAATATCAATGCATACAGGTTAATCGGATTGAGATTTTATAAACAAAGTAATCATATTATATTTTTCTTTATTTTATTCATAGGAGCAGGTTTTGGCGTGATGATACCAGTTAGTTTTACGGCGTTCAACTGTTACTTTACAAAGAAACGCACCGCAATGATGAGCGCCAATCAAGCGATGAGTAGTTTGGCATCGATTACCTTCCCGATGTTAGTGACGTTCTTACTATCAGAGTATGGGTTGAGATGGACTCTAGCCCTGATAATGGCTGTAGACCTACACTTAGTGTTTGCTATGCTGGTCATGCACCCAGTTGAGTGGCATTTAATAAAATCAGACGAACCTGTTGAAAAAGGTAATGTTAGCAATCTGTTCTGTTAGTACATTTTTTTAATTTTTTGGTGCGACGGTAGTTTCTAATCGAACATTACATTTTCAGAACTACTAGATCTTACTAATACAAAACCGAAAAATACGGAGAACTACGACGAATTTTCAGTGAGAATGTTACCGGCTGGCGAGGAGGACGATGAAATAAAAAGCGTGAAGAGACGAAATAAAGAGTCTCTGAAGATGAATTTGGTGTAAGTATTGAACACAATATATTTTGTACAACTAACATGTTTAAGTAGCCTCTATTAGTAAAAATTTGTTCAGAAATTGTAAGATAACACTTTACTTGTGCGCTATCAAAAGGCTAGGATATCAATTTCGAGTACCAAAATTACTTATTTTCTTTAAACTATAGTGCCTACGCAAAATGTAGTGATAAAGACCGTGGAGACATTTAAATTGACCTGGGTATACAATTAATATGGAACCGCCAAAAGAGATTGATTATATTAGGATAAAATATTAAAATTAATTATTACGGTGGTGATTGGTGGTTTTTATTTTTAGTACATTATGTATATAAAAGTAGACATAATGATGTTGATTTAGTGATTAAATTATCATATTCGCGCTGTATCATCTGTCGGCTGTTTCGTTTACCAATGAACACACGACTAAATCGGTTGATTTGTATCGAGAATTTGAGATGGATCGAAAGTAATTCCCGATCAAGCATCAGTACCCATTACTGATCTGAAATGTAGACTTTTTTGTATTAGTTTTTATCAGTAGTATCTGTGTTGGTATCATGTAATGTTTGTATTTTGGTGTTTTAGGAAGATCGTATATGAGAATGTTGAACTGGACTTACTGAAGGATCCCAAATTCGTTAGTACGTTGGTCGGGCTTGGATTTGCCTTTGTGTCTGACGTAACGTACCTCGCGATGGAACCTATGCTTCTTTTCTCTTACGGATTTACTAAGGTATATAACACATAGTTTACAGACTGCAGGTACATAAAATATTAAATGTTGACCGATCAGATATCACATCACTGTCCAGTATCTCTTATTAATGTATACAAAAAGAGAAAAGGCTCTCATCTTAACTTCACAAAACTTGGCTTCAAGATGATTAGAGTATGATTGAGCATATTTATTTTATTTTTCAGATAGAAGTGGCAACATGCGTGATGGTTGGCGCGTTAGCAGACTTGATAGCGAGGTTGGCCTTGGCCGTAGTTACTTACTTCTTGGTCGTCGATAGCAGGCTTATTTTCTTCGTCGGCACTACCTTGACTGTTTTTCTTCGCATCGGTAAATATTGAATTTTGATACTGATTTTCTATAGCTGTTTTATAAATATGAAATCTTAGTAACTTAGTCTAATCTATAGTTATTAACAGTTCTACAATATTTGTTTATCTCAATGATTTCTGAAAAGAGAAACAGGAAAGCCTTATAGCTTTTGATTAGCTTACTTACTTAGCGTACGAATTCGAAAAAGTATGTTTGTTGATTTCCAACCTAAATTCATAAAGTTTGTAAATATCTAATCGCGTTTTACAACTTGTAAAAAGACACGTTGAACCCATTTTTTACATGCAAAGTAGGGAACTTTATTTGTGTATTGAACACCCAAATTTCAGAAATAAACACATTATCTTTATCAGACCTAAACATTGCCTTTAATAAAAGGCTAATGGTTTCTTTTATTAAAAAAATTCGGATGCTTTTATAATAATGGCTGTGTTGTTTACTTTTTGATTGTTATCAAACATATTTTAATTCAAATTTTAAATTGTTTCCAGCCTTGGTGAGCTCTAGCACGCTCTGGTTCGTGTTCATGATAACAGTGTTATCAGGTCTGGTGAGGTGCTCGATCCAGGTGTTGTTCCCGCTTGTCCTGGTGACGGCAGCACCAGATCGGTTTCCAGCAGCGTTAGCCCTTCATATTTTGTTTTCTGGGTCGCTAATGTTGCTGGCTGACCCTATCATAGGTGCGTATTTTATTTCTTTGCCTCGTGTGGAAAAACGTGACGTGAAAAATCTGCGATAGCACAACCAATGTTGTTAAGAAATTATACTATAGTTGACATTTAAACTAATAACAATAGTTTTTTTCATATAAATAGTACAAAATAGGAGCATCTTATCAAAGGCCCATAGTTTGGTAAAAAGCAATCATCAACACAATCAAAACATCATCACCCATTGTTACCATCTCGACTGGCTCAGTATGCATTATTGTTTTACCTCTTCTTTGAAAGCAAACCTATTTTTTTCTGGATGTTAAATTTTTTATGTAATTGTTGCTGTTTTGTTTCAGGTGTTTTATATGAAGTGACGGGTAATTACGTCTACTGTTTCTTCGCAATGAGCTTTTGCTGTTTAGTATGTGTTGTGCTCTGGACTACTGAGTACTTAGTATATCGTAAAGGTAAAAGTAGATCCTAAAGGATACTCAGTATTAGTAGAAACGTCGTTCACAAGTAGTTGTACTTTTTTGGTTACGAAGTTATTGTATTTGAGCTCTATGGGTTTAACGAGAAGATTTTGACTCAAGTATTCTCGAAACGTAAGTTCGTCTTCTGTCGTGTTGACATGGAATAGGCATTGTTTTAGCCATGGTAAAGAGATCAGTATAAACAAATTGAGTATTAGCACTTGTAAAGGCGATTTTGATTCACTTTGTAGAGTTGCGGTTTGACGGAAGAATTTAATGCTAAAAGTCAAGGAAAGTATCGTTTATAGATAAAGACGATATTAGCTGAATGACAGAAGACAGATGCAAGGAACTTGTTCTAACGCGTAAATATGTAATTATTCATGAATGTGGTAGAAGCGAGATTATTATTTATAAGGATATATTAAGGATATAAGGAGATATGTCATTGTTGTTGTGTCAAGGTTCAATCAAGTTTTGACAAATTTGTAAGTGTAGAAGTCAGAGAAAAATGTACGATTGAGACGATTAATATCTTAAATGACACCGAATTACATAAGGATATGCCTTTGTTTATTATACTCCTTTTTAAAGATATATTTTGGGTTTACTATGCTTTATTAAATTTTGATTTCTTTAACCTTAGGTACGTGAACAAAGCAACTACCAAAGATAATTTTTAATATAATTAAATATTTACTTAGTTTTACTAAATATTGTCTGGATTTTCATTAGAGATAACTTGGTGAGACAGTAGCCGGATTCTATGACTTACCGAGAAATATACAGATTATATTTAAAATGAATTATTATAATTAAAACTTAGGAGACTATAATACGGTATTCAATAGGTATATGTTATCATTATAATATTGTATTGAAATGTGTCAATTTTTGTAGAAAATGCAGTTTAATACAAGATTATAAAATAATTCAGTATACCTACTTATTTAGTTTATGTATAATAGTCGTTCTGTATTACCTAGTGATTAATTATATTATGATTTAAGGCTAAAAGTGTATTTTCATATCAGATATTTTTTGGTGTAAAATGAATAAACGTTTTTGAAATTTCCTTCAATTGAAATAAACTTTTAAATACAATTAAATTAATACAATATTGAACTTTAATAGTTCCTATATATTGAATTTAAAGAAGATAGGTACTAATTAAGTAGATACTTAAACAATGTTCTTATTGTTCAACATTCATAAATAATTTAATGATACTATATTATTCATTACATAAGGAAATGTTTACATGTAAGTATTTTATTATTGATTTTGTAATAAAAATATAATTATTATGTAAAATAAATGATTAAATCTATTAAGCGACATTGAATGAACTTGTTTCTTTGGCTTTAAGATTGACGTACTTAAAAAAATGTATATTTTTTATAGTAACGTTTATGTACCAACATTGAATCATTTATTGTTTTATTTTGAACTCACCACGATTTGAAAACAGAATCATCAGGAAAAGAATGAAATTCGTTTTATGGCCAGCAATCATTTTATTTCGTTAGCAATATTTTTTATCGTTATAATTATTTAACATCTTATAATTAATACAAGCTATTGATAACATAATATTATATTTATGTAAAAATTAAGCGGCATTTGATGGAACCCTTTTTCTAGGTTCGATTTTGATCCTAAAACCATCAGATCTTTTCAGTATAATGTCAAATTTTAGCTGGAATTTACTCTCGGGTACATCTGACATACATTTGTAATTTCTTAGGATCGTCGAAAGAAGTATTTTCAGTTTTAGCAACGCGTACTTGCGACCTGTAAGTTTCAAAACTTGAGACTACGGAATCTGGTAGTAAAACGTGAGTCCCTTATTCTTGCTTACATAGTGTATTAAAATGTTAATCAACTTACTTTGCGTATAGGTACTTAAAGTGCAATACAAAATTATTTGCAAATCAGGGAAATAAGTAAGAAGTTATGAACTAAAATATGCAAAGAGGCCTTTGCAGTCTTTAATTTTAACCTAATCATTGTTCATAATTTTGGTCCTCAATAGTCTACAAAATAGCCTAATACCTAGTAATAACCTAATCCTACTGAGACGTTTTTTGTAGTTACTATTGTGTGTACAGTACTAACCAACACAACTCCTAGGTCCAGCGCTGAAGGGAATGTAGCTATAGTAGTGCCTGTTCTGCATGTTTTCTGGCAAGAAGTTGTCTGGGTTGAAGGTGTTGGGATCCTTGTAGTGTTCCGGGTGCCGGTAAGTGCCGTACGGGCATAACACCACGGTGGCACCAGCCGGGAGAACATAATTGTTTGTCACTGTGTTCAAAAGTAAATAGAAAGTGATAATTTCGTCTTGTTAAATCGGAATTCATTTATTTCACTGTGGCATTCTAACGGGGAGGCTTTTGTCCAGCAGAGAACGTCTTCCGGCTGACGATGATAAAATCGAAATAAACTTTGGAGCTGAAGAATCATAGCTTTGTTGTAACATTAAGCTGCTTTAAAAAAATCAACCTTCTCCTTTTTTGAAGTCGGTTGAAAGTTTGGGACCGACATCCTATTGAGATTATAATTTCGGAGATTTCAACTATTAAGTTCCTAACTTATCTATTTTATATATATTCAGCTGCATCTTATTAAACCAGATCGTTCTAGACCAGTAAAAAAAATGTTTATAGTGATGAGAAAATATGTCGTTTCCTTTATGCAAAGCCTCACCTATTTGAGCATCGGTTTTCAATTCCCTAGCAATGATCGGTACCGGTGGGTACAACCTGAGAGTTTCCAAGATGACACGCTCAAGATACTTCATTTGCAGAGTGTCGTTGAAGGTAGCTGATCGGTCGGAGTCGCCGAAGATTTCGTACAATTCATCGTATACCCTGTCTTGCACGTCCTGGTGAAGGCCTAGCATACACATTACAAAACTGGAACCCGCTGCAGTAGTGTCGTGACCCTGTAATGATAGGAACATCACATGGAAACTACTATTATCTCATTAATGGAGTAAATCTGGTGGATGATGACGAAACGTACCTCGAACATAATTGTGTCAACCTCTTCTTTTATCTCATGGTCGCTGATGTTATTTGTACCATTTTGGGCTGATTCGAGCATTAGGTCCAAGAAAGCCAAACGTTTTTTCTCACCTGCAAAATAAGGTAATCTCGTTCCTGACTTTTTACCATGTACTTAAGATGAATCGAATAATTATCACGACGTAAGTTAAATAAGAAGAGATTGAGTAATGAGTAGAAGAAAATGGTGGTGATAAATGGGAGAAAAAACGACGCATTTATATCAATGGTTAAAAAACAGTGATAGCCGAGTGGTACGACCGTTGGACTGCCGAGTCGGTCGCAATTTCAAGTTCAAACCCCGGTACGCACCAATGTCTTTTAGAATTCATGTGCGTTCTATTAATTAGTTCTCAGTTGCTAAAAACAGTAAAGGAAAATATCGTTTTCAACGGTGTGTCAAGGCATGTCAGAGGCCTACAAGTGGTTTAAACTGTGACACCAGGCTGTTCATCAACCATACGATAAAAAGAAGAATGTCAATAATGACCCATGTTTTATAAAAATATTTAGGTGAATATTATCTAACTTTTTACTGCATTACCGTACCACATCACTATTCACCATGCCGTAGGATCGTGATCAAACAAATAAAAAATCAATTTAAACAGGTTAATGAACCATTATGTGCTAATATAAAACAACGAATGATTAAATTATACTTATAATATGGTTTTGCTATAATGTCACTTGAATCGTAAATATAAATCGTTTGTCCCCCTAATTAACTTAATTGATAAAGTATTTGTACAGTTTTTAGACTTATAATTAGACACAACAAAATTTTCCCATTAAACTTGTGGATTTCATAATCAAATTAATTGGAAGACCAAACAATTAATATATAGTATCTTCTTTGATTTGTTTCTTAAGTTCATTCACTTTTCCTATTTTCCTTTGACTCCTAAGTGTAGAGTTACTTACCGACGTCATTGTCGTCGTTGAAGTCCAAGTCGTCACGGTAGCCTTTAAACACACTATCCGACAATGTTTTACTATTATTCGCTAAAACGCCTTTATTTTCAGAACCATTACCTTCTGTCAATTGATATATAGTTGGTAGAATTATACCTTTTGCTTTGTTCTCTATGTAGATTTTCTTTTTCATTGCAATTACCTATAAAAAATGGTTACTAATCTAGATTAAAGTATAGGAACAACCAATTTAATGAAGTTAGAAAGATTACTATGGTAAAATCGACTTACTATTATGTATTAGTATGCATATTTTACATACCTTATTCTTTTCATTGATAGGATAATTTAATTTAAAATGGCCCGATAAGCACTAGGTATTTATTTGAGTATAGGAATATATTACTGTAGTAGGTAAGTAAAACCTTATTAGTATTATACTTAGTACCTTATTAGTAAGTCCATGAATAATTTCCAAAAGTTTCTGCTGTGTCTTATACAATGGATGTAATTTGAAACAGAAATCCAAACGTAACCAAAACTTGTAATGCCTTTGGTGTATAATGTCACACATTCTGAAAAAAATTAACATAGATTGTTAAATTTTTCTGATGTTTTAGATGGCTGTATTTTGTTATTTTGATGTTCTATTAGTCCTTGTACATTATTACTAAATAACATTTCACGCGATTAAAACTTCAAATGTCATAATTAGGTTCAGTGTATTCTTTTTTTATTAACTTACTTCATTACTGCCATCGCATAATTAAAACTAGATTCATCTTGAGTTTTCTTGGTGATTCCCATTGCAGTCTCTGGGAAAAAAGTTTGTTTTTAAATCATTATTTAAACCCAAATCATTCAACAATACACATAAAATATAAAATTGGAGTGTCTGTTTGTAACATTAAAACAACAGCTTTATTATACTCAATGCATTATAATATGATTGTATGTTATACGACTTCTTTGATGACGCGATTTTCAACTACAGATAGCTGATAGTAATGCTTCGAGTTTTAAAAATAATTACGGTTGCGCGAAAAAAAGGTTTTTACCAAAATCAGACTCATATAGGGTAATCTGCTTACTGCTGCTTACAGGTTTTTAATCGAAATTTACGGGAACGAAGTCGCGGGCATAGGCTAGTTTACTATTTAGTTGGTTAAAATCAATCCAGTTCGCAGAAAATTGGTGTATATCACTTGAACTACTTAAACTGTTAGCAAGTTTTGGAGCTTGCCAACAGATTTTTTTTTTTAAATAAATAAAGACGTGTATAGTGTCACCCTTATTACGCCAGTTATGTAATAGGTTCCAATGTAATAGGGGGCGAGCCTATTGCCATGAACCTGGCACAAATCTAGACTCTGTTACTAAGTTACCTGATGGAAAAAACCCAATATTACTTTTCCCGGCCCGGGATTAGAACCCAAGATCTCCATGCTCAGCAGTAGGGTTTGGTGACTACAGGACCAACGAAAAAAAAGGTTACCTAATAAGATATCAACTGTAACACCACTCATATGATCGTGGACGTCAAAAGTTTTCCCAATTTCTGAGCTCATTTTCGCAACCACACTTTGACTGTTTTGGTTGAAAACATCTATGAAGGATTTCAAGATATTTATGTGGAATGTTGGAGCTATAATTTTTCGATGAGATCGCCACTTATGACCTGAAACAATTACATTAACACACTATTACACTAATATTATAAAGGCGAAAGTTTGTGAGTGCGTTTGTATATTTGTTACCACTTCAAGCTCAAACGGCTGCATCGATTTTGTTAAAATTTGGTATAGTGGTTGCTGACACCCTGGATTAACACATAGGCTAATCCAGGGTAATACTTTTTATCCCATAAACTGTAGCGGGTAAATCCGCTTGGTGCAGCTAGTAATTATATAACTGTGACGCAAATAGACCAAGAGAGAGGTTGTACGCTTCCTAAATATTTTTTTGATGGCAATTCCCTTCCCATTAGTATCGGAGGGGCATCGCCATCAAGCGCTGTAATGACTCATTAACACTTTGTTAGACTTCAAAAGTACAATTTGTAAAGTAAAAGCAGTGGAAACCAAACGTACCTGAACTAATAAGAAGACCTTCACCAAGCCAGGGCTCAAAAAACTTATAATCTGACGCCTTGTTGATGTGAACATTGCTGTTTAGGATGACCTCAATATCCTCCGGGTTTGCAAGGAATATAACCAACTTTGACCCCAGCCACCCTCGAACTACGTAGCCATAAGTGTCCGCGAAACCTAACGCTATTTGTAGAAATTCTAAAAATGAAAATAACAAAGTTATAAAATGTTTAATTGAATACATGTGTCTATATGATAACGTTGAAAAATTATAAATTATTAAAATTTTGGTGTACAAGTAGTTTTGGCTATGTATCTTCTATATTATGATTAAATAAAAATAATAAAATATTATTAAAATTACTTGTCCTGACTGACTGATTCATCAACGCAGAGCCTAAAACCGCTAGGGTTAAAAACTTGAAATTTAGGCAGCTGATGCTTTTTATGTTGTAAGATAAGAAAGGATTTAGGAAATTAAACATTAATTCGTGTTTAGTAAAATGTATACTTACGTTCAGGTTTCTTGAATAGAGCCATAAGAGCATTGCCGATCAATGGTATCTCGACTGGACCGGGGAGCAAGTCCCCCATTCGGTGAAGTCTAGAATGTTTTTGCAATCGATGAAAGATCCATATGCCTGACGTGAGTATTAGCAGAGGATAGAAGACGAGACGCGTAGTAAACTGGTCATCTTCATCAGCGACTACGGACGTCATTCTGCTGCAAATGCTAAGTTCAATATAAAGGTTTCGATGACTAATGCAGTATTTTCATAACGATAAATGTTGTAATATCTTAAACTGTTTGGAACACGCACTGGTTTTGATTTGTAAGCTTTATAGAGAATTTCGAAAGTGGCCTAATATTAATATTTGCTACATATCAAGTGAATAGCATTTATACAAATTTACCCAGTAATCAAATATCGTATTCTCCAACCTGCTTCTCACGATATTTGCAGTTTAAACAAATAAGAAGATAATTTTAAAGTACAGCTTAATCGATGTCAACACTGTGCTCTTTAAACTATTACTGAGTATTACATGATTTATGACCGCATTTTATTGAAAACTACTTATTATACATGAGTGTTTGTTCTGAGTAACTTTCGAAGGTTAGGTCACATTAGAGTGACCTAAGCATATTAGGTTACCCTAAAACAGCAGGAATGTCATTTCTTTGAGCATTATTCTGATAAATAAATAATTTGGGAAGACGTTTTCATTTCTGGAGCTCTTGCAAGTTTTACAAAGATTTTCTAAAGAATTTGAAGCCTAACGTAATTGGGTCATACGAGTCCAAAAACTTATATCTTTAAAAATATTTTTGGAGTCGTGTTCGATATATTCTTAAATAATCGCGATCTTCAAAAATGTACTTATAAAACATAAGGGATAACCGTACTCAATTTGTTGATCAATATTTAAATTACAATCCTGTTTTATCTTTGTACACGAATTGGTTGCGTCATGCGCCCTGGTAAATTGACGTTATTGCTTACTTCTTAATTTCCGTCAGTAAAATGCCCGTCATAAACATAATCTTGAGCTGAGGACGCCACGGGGTAGCTTGCAACATAAAAAACGGTCACCAACGTTAAAGAAAGACTTGATAATAATTATTATTACAAACACATTATTTTTTATGATATTTTGTGTCATTTTTGCATGTTGCCCATGCTAAGCTTAAATCTAAATTGATAAAGGAAATTTGAAAAATGATGGACACGAGCAGGACTTGAACCTGCGACCAGGGCTCGGAACCGGTTTGAAAAATACCGGTTATTACCGGTTTATTTCGGTTTTCCTCCGAACTTTTCTAAAAAACGTAAACGTTTTAAGAACTTTATTTGATTTAAATTAACCGGTTTATTCGGTAAACGCGATGCAGCTTGTAACTACTTGTAATTGTAAGAATGCCGCGAATAGCGGCGCGGTACGTAGACGTAGGCTATTTCTTTTTATTCGATTCGCGACTTCATGAGCCGACGTCTCCTGCGCAGTGGATTTAATCACCAGTTAATTTTATTATTCGTGCTATTTGGGTAGAAAGCGAAATTTTGTTGTGATTTTAAGTTGTATATATATACTTCAACTACAATGATTTTTTTTATTATTATTATTATTAGCCTAAAGTGTCCCACTGCTGGGCAAAGGCCTCCCCACTCTCTTTCCACATCTCCCTGTTCCCTCTTCCTCGCTGTCGTCTCCCTTGTTGAGGGGTCCAGTTTGATGTAAGTTTGGCCCATCGTTCGTCTGCTACGACAGACGTGACCAGCCCAGGTCCATTTTAACGCAGCAGCTTTTCGAGTGACATCATAAACTTTAGTTTTGGAATGAATTACAGTATTTCTGATTTTGTCAACAAGTTTAACTCCCAGAATACTTCGTTCCATTCCTCTCTGACAAACCCCAAGGGCGGACCTCTGTTGAACCGTCAAAGACCATGTATGGGCGCCATATGTGAGGACAGGAAGAATACACATATCCATGAGTCTCTTTTTAAGGGATAATGGAAGATCGCCCTTCAGTAGATCTTTCATGGCCCAATAGCTCTTCCAGGCGTTTTCGGTGCGTCTCGCAACTTCTCTTTCTTGTCTCGCCTGGAAAGAGACTATTTGGCCTAGATAAAGATACTCATCGACGTACTCAATCTCCTCGCCCTCTATTTCGACTTTGTGATGTGTGGTGTTCGTCATCAACTTGGTCTTTGACATGTTCATCCGAAGTCCGACCCTGAGGCTTGCCATGCTAAGGTCGTCTAGCATTAGTTTCAACTCGTCGGCTGAAGATGAAAAGAGAACAATATCATCGGCGAATCGGAGGTTAGTTAATCTCTTATCCCCGAGTGAAATGCCCCTCTCTGAAGATCTCCTCTAGTACGGCCGTAAACAGTTTTGGAGAGTTTTGTCACCCTTTTTATGAAGAAGGATGATCTGTGAATGGCAAAATTTATGAGGCAAAGTTCCAGTTTTTAGAATATTGTTGAAGAAATTTGTAATATGCGGCAGAAGAACAGGTTCTCCTATTTTTAGGGCTTCGGTGGTTATGCCATCATCACCAGGACTCTTGCTGTATTTCATGCTCCGTAGTGCCCTATGTACTTCCCAACCGGTGACTGGCAAGATGTGATTGGAACACGAATATTCGCAGGAAGTTGGTTGAAAAGTCGATTTCTCACAGTACAAATTTTTATAATCTTCCGTGCATATGTTTATAATTTTTACCCTGTCTGTATGTTTAATGCCCATACTATCTTTGAGGCAAGCTATTTCTGGTCGTCCTTTGCTAGCTAAGCCCTGTTTTGCTGCCCTCAGCGAACAATTTTGTTCTAGCGCCATTTGGATGACACGAGTATTGTAGTTCCTTAAATCTCTACGAATACTACGCTTAACTAAGCGGTCTGCAGCCTTATATTCTGGTGTATACAAGTTTAATTTTTGTCGTTCGTTAATTAATTGTTTTGTTGAGGGGCTCAGTTTACTTAGTTTATCTTTATTCAATTTAATATTGTTGCTTACTTTTTTGATGTTGTGTTTAATATTAGTGTATTGATATTCTACGTTGTTCTCATGTGTTATGTCTAATAAACTGAACTGATGATGATTTTTTTTAATAAAAATAAAAACCGCCTTCGAAAACATGAACTTAAAAGTGAAAAACAGTACTTTGATGACTTCACTTTACATACAGTATTATCCAGACACGACACTTAGTACAGACAACATAGAATCAAACATGCAATCAATAACCACCGCTCTTTTAAAATGTGATGAACTGACACCAAAGACCGAGCAAAAGTTCCTGGTGGGGGCCGGAACTGAAACGTTTACGGAAGAAACTCAGGACGCTTTTTAATCGAGCGAAAAACACCAGACCTATAGAGGACTGGGATAACTACAAAGCCGCACAAACACAGCAGCGAAATCTGGCAGTATTTCTGTAGCAGTATTAACTCAACGAATCAAGCCGCAAAATTTAAGAAAATCCCTCAGAAAGGCTGATGACAAAACCAGTGCAGTACTCGGAACACACTTTCCCGGATGTCTAATCACGTCAGACTCCGAGTGGCTGGACGAGCACCACAGCACACCAACATCCCATGAATGGAAAATAACAGCCAAGGTAGTGGCGGCAGATAAAGTAATATGGGTTCTGAAAGCTTTAAGCCCTGTAAATCTGCCGGACTGAATGGAATTTTCCCAGGACTATTACATTGGCAAATAAGTCAGACAACAAAGTCATTATCATTCATCATTATCAGCCGGATAACGTTCACTGTTGAACAAAGGCCTCCCCCATATTTGGAGGGGGGTAGTCATAATCTCCACGCTTGGCATGCAGCTTGGGGATCGCAGTATTAGTGGAGAAGACGCGGCTGCTGCCCATCTTCTGGATTTTATCTTAGTCGCCCCTTATGACACCCATGGGAGGAAAGGGGGTGGTCTATTCTAGGCAGGATACCACACGGCCGACAACAAAGTACTAAGTACCAATATGCAAGGCATGTATAGCCTTTATATATATATCAAAAGCATGGATGCATGCGCAAGTAGTATTCTTACCGAAATCCGGAAAAGATGACTATACACAAATATCACAATAGCAAAATCCTATCCTAGCTAAAAAAAAATACTACTATCCATATACTATACTATACTACAGTACTTACAACAAAAACACATTTCATTTCCATAAATCGAACTTGGCGAGTCACATCGTGGAGAAAACAAAGCAGGCCTACATAGCTTTTTATCAGTTTAAGAGACCAGTTGGTTAAAGATGGGGTCTCAACCCGAAGATAACTCTTTGCTTGTACACTTCAGTTATCAGACCTTCTCTGACTTACGGTTTAGTTGTATGGTGGCCCAAAACATAACTGACCGCAGTAAAAATGAAACTCCAAAGCCTGCAACGCCTAGTAAGTGTAGCAACAACTGTTTGCATGAGAACCACTCCATCAGCCGTTCTCGAATACCTGCTGAACCTCAGTCCTCTACAACGAGTCATTCAAGTACTGGCACAAGCGGCAGCACTAAGACTGATAGCCAACGGACTATGGAAACAAAATATACTAACAACACACTCAACTGCCGACTTGAAGGAAATCCTTAAGCAGAAACAACTCTTCTAGGCGCGTACAGACAGAACAATGTTTTCGATAGAAGATACAATATCCAAATTACAGCAGAAATGCAAGACCACTCTGGCATCAATGAAGATAGGATGTATACAGATGGCTCCAAAACTACACAGGAGACTGAAACAGGAGTCTTCTCGACTGACCTTAATATTAAAATCTCAACCACCTTAAATAAACTTAGTACTATATTCATAGCTTCACTGTATGACCAAAGCAGCACAAGCGGTTGCAGCCAGAGGTGTCAGATGTCACAATATTAAAATTGTATCAGGCAGTGCATCCGTCCTTCAAGCTAGCGACATAGCAACCCACTAGACAATGGCGCAGCCAGCGCAGTATACGGACCGCAACCACTACTGGCGATACCCCCGGCACAAGTCAGATCTTGGCTGCGCATTAAAACAGAATAAAACCATCAAACAGAATGGAGGAACAGTGTAGGTTGCAGACAGACAAAGAATGCAATTCCGGTGGCTTCGAAAAAGTTTGCCCGCAACCTCACCAGACTTAACAGGGACAAGATCCGTAAAGAACTAGATACAATAATCGGACACTGCCTCCTAAACAAACACCTTTTTACCATAGGTGTGGCGGACAGCCCTCTATGCTGAGGCTGCATGGAGGCGGAAGAAACACCACAACAGTGCAAAAGTGTGGGCTATTAACGGGCGCGAACTACTACCGTCCAGCATCGTTACCGGAAGTTTTCAGCGATCCGGAAAGGCTGCTCGTTTTTAGGGATGAGCTTGGTTGGTTGGAGTATAAGGAAGGAACACATCACGCAGAATGGCCCAATCAAGTGGCTAAGTGCGGACAATGCCCAGCTAAACTAAACTTAGGGTTACGGGTTCTGTTCCCGCACGGGACAAAAAATTATGTGATCCGCAGATGTTTGTCCCGAGTCTGAGTGTTTGTGTATTATGTGATATTTCATCTTTGTGACACGCGCCCACGATTCAGGAGTAATTCCTACTAGGAATTACTCCTGTATCGTTATTATGCGTTCGCTTTCATAATAATTTTAGCCTTTGATTATATATATGTCTAGATGGAGTGTGTTCCGCGTTATTTTAACGTGTCCGAGTAATAATTTTTTTTATATGCTCCCGAAAAAATCATCTTCTTTAAAAAAAATAGAAAAAAAATAGCTTAGTCGGATCTAAAATTCCCAAAAAGTCAGAAAAAAAATCATAACTCGGAAACTAAAAAACATCGCACCGACTTTGTTATTTACATAAGCGAAGTGAAGTTAATCAAGTATTATTTGTCACTTTTGAGTTCATGTTTTTAAAGGCGGCTATTATTTTTATAAAAAAAAAATCTCGCTCTTAAGTGGTGCTTAGGATTTATCCCCTACGAGATTTTTGTAATGATACCTCACACAATATATTTGATTTATCTTGGAAAGTGGTGGGCGGTCGAAATTTTTGAGTCATTTAAATATTGAACAGCGCGCGACTTTGTTTATCTTGCATCGAATTAACCGGTTTTTATTGCTCTAAACCGTTTAATCCGAAAAAACCTTTTTGCAAAAACTCTTTCTAAAACCCGTTTATAAAAACCGGTTTATGCGAACGAAACCGGAATCAAAAGGTTTTCGTCCAAGTACATAATAACGGTTTGAAAATTTAACCGGTATCCGAGCCCTGCCTGCGACCTTCGCCGTACCGTGGCGCTGCACTAACCAACTGAGCCATCGTGTCACGATGGCTCAGTTGGTTAGATTACATTACACTAGTTACACTTACTAGTACTAGGTTACATTATTTTTTTTTAAAAACGTCGCCCCGCACTAGGAATTTCTCCTGTATCGTGGGTGCGTTTCACAAACATGAAGGTGCCTTAGCAAAATACAATACAATTATGCTAAAATAAACGTTATTATGACTTCGTTCCAATTTATTAACCTTTTAACTTTCTCAGCTTAGTTCGCTAATACCTATTATAGATACTAATATTAGGTTCATTTCAAGTTTGTTCATAAATTACATTATTAATTTTAATGAATTACATTAATAGGGTTCACTTTTCAACTGCTTTATTGTAAGATTACTATTATCTGACCTATGAATTCTTAAAAACTAATATCCGTTAGTGCGTCCGCGGTCTGTCCTATAGGGGTCATGCATCAGACATCATCATCATACATATACATCATTTTTGCCGTACCTTTGATGAGAGCCATTAGATGGTATTGTTTTTGTTTATCGCAATTTCTATTGAATACCTTTTTGAAACACTCTTTGCTATACTAAAGATAGTAGGCGTTTTATGTGTAAATTCATTAATGTCTGCAAAATGTATGAACTATATAGAATTTTAAGTATAATTCAATCTTCTTTTAATGTTTTGTTGATGATGACTAACGAACCAGGGTTCATTGCGCACGTTTGAAAGTTCAAGTTAAGTTCAGTGTAACCTACTTTTTAAATTATATGTGTGTAGTATCGAGTACCTAACTCTATTAAAAAATCCAGAAGATGATCAGCAGCGACTTCTGTAACTTAGACACCAATACTGCGATCCCCAAGCCACTTGCCAAGCGTGGGGATTATAGCCTTTGTTTAACAGTGGGCGTAGTAGTAACAGTAATTAACAGTGGGCGTCTTCCGGCTGATGATGATGATTAAAAACTCTTTGCATTAACAATATTCGTGGTAGTACTAACCTATATCCCATATTTAATTTGTTACTAATCGTCAATGTTATTAGAGAAATATAGTGTTCTGTAAAGGACCTAAGATTGGTCCTTGAGAAACTCCTCTTTATTTTCTTCTAATCTTGCATGTAGTCTTTTATTGGTGACTTGGTGAGGCAGTTGTGAGACTGTTGCGTATTTGCGTTGTATATTGTGTATATAATGCGCGTATACAGGCTGTTTGCGCAATAAAATTATAAATGTACTACTTAGATTAACAATTTTATTTTGTTATTTAAAGTTGGCAATCTTTTGTTGATTTTCTTCTGCATTGCGTGTTATATGTTACTATAGGTAGAGATAATATATTTGATCGATAATCTATTGATCATAGTTTTCTTTTTAATTTAATAATTTAGTTGTAGTAGGTTATCATATTATTATTATTATAGTAAAGTAATTGGTATGAACTTTGGGTATCTGGTTGCCGACGTAATTATATTACCTACCAATGTACTACATCAGTTACTGTAAAAGCCCGTATATTGGTAAATCCTAGCTTTCACTAGTAAATCAGCAGATTTACAAAAGTTACTTGGTAAATGCTAGGTTTTACTAAAGTCGGTCGGCAAATATTAGCTTTGAAAATACATCTATGAGTGTTATTCGGGGTTATGTGGGATTCCCCCCCGTATATCAAAAAGGCCGAAAGGGCATACCCACTAAAAACCACACATGCCTGCTGGCGCCTATGATGTCGAGGAGGCGGGATCGCTATTAGCAATCTACCGCCAAGGTGATCGCCGTTCTTTTCTAACCTTATTTTATATCTTAAGCTTATCTAATATTTGCATTACTTAATTTAATTATCTACTGAATTAAATTAAATTAAAAAATTCATATTTTTTTAATTTTTCCGTTAGGTAATTCTCAGTAGCAGCACGGACTACGGAGTTTAGTTTTAATCTACTAGACCCCGTAGTTCGTGCTGATACTTTGATATTTGCTAGATTTGTGCCCGGGTAGAAGAAATCGAGCGTATAAAAAATGATTTATGTTTAGGTAGTTATAAAAGTACTTGTGTTGGGGCCACAGGTAGGGGCTGTCTATAGCGTAGTAGCGTATGGATTTACTTTGACGAATTGGAGGATGATTTCATTTAAATTACTTTATTTTTAGCATATAATGTAATTAAAGTAAGAATAACTAGCAAGTGCTTTTGGCTGACTATTCGCCAACTACAAATATTGCCGGATTGTCGACTTACTAACGTACAATATTATTAGCATACATAGGTGTGACACCTAGAACGTGGTTAGTGGTTTTATACACTTTACTTACTACATGGGACTTCTGACGAGGGATGGTGGCGCCATGTGCGTGTATAGTCAATTCCACTGTCATTGTTATTAATTAAACGACTTCAAAAAAAAAGAGGAGGTTCTCAATTCGTCAGGATCTTTTTTATTTTTATTTTTTATGTATGTTCCCTCATAAATCAGTCATTCATGAACCGACTTGATTTTTTTTTTCA
This sequence comes from Abrostola tripartita, assembly GCA_905340225.1. Lineage (NCBI taxonomy): Eukaryota > Metazoa > Arthropoda > Insecta > Lepidoptera > Noctuidae > Abrostola > Abrostola tripartita. The sequence goes on along the minus strand of HG996493.1, from coordinate 9,755,947 downwards.
TAAGATTGGGTTTACTTTCCTATTGGTCTCCTAGAAATTTTGTCATTACCTGATGATGAACTTCGAAGATATGGAACGGAACTCCTCATAGGATCACAGCAAAACGCCCAAAACTTGATGATATGATGATGATATTGCTTAAGTAGTAGTCGATAACTGACCACTAATAAGGTCTTCCTTGTTAGTGGTTAGTTATCGACTACTACTCCCACGAGGGAGTGGGGGTGCGTTGACCCCCTCCTATCACTTTCCTGAATTAAATATATCCTGTGAGGTATCGTTTAAAAGGGCTTTTTGTTTTGTGTGTGAAAGGATTTCAAATACTAGTCCTACAAAAGTCTGGGGCGCATAAATTCTAGACACCACTAAAAATCGTGAAATAAAAAAAATTAAAATCTTCAAAAAACTCAAAAGTGAAAAATAATATTTTATCACATTACTTTACAGAAGCGTAGTGGAAGTCTGTGCCAAATCCCAACACCCATTAAGCGATTCAGAAAAAAAATACTTCTGAGAATGCTGTCATAAGTGTTTAGTTCATAGTTTCAAAGTTAAAACTATTAACTAAGCGATCGCATAGGATTTGGCGCAGAATTCCACTTCACTTATGTAAAGTGATGTGATAAAATATTATTTTTCACTTTTGAGTTTTTTGAAGGAGCTTTTAATTTTATAATTTTTTATTTTTATTTATTCTATATCATTGTGGATATTTTGTTCCTAATTTTATGAATGTATTTAATTGATTTATGACGACCTGACTGGCGCAGTGGCTAAGCGATTGGACTGCTGCGCTAAGGGTTGCGGGTTCGATTCCCGCACGGGACAAAACACAGATGTTTGTCCCGAGTCTGGGTGTTTGTGTATGTGATATTTCATGTTAGTGAAACGCACCCATGATACAGGAGAAATCCCTAGTGTTGGGTGACGTTTTTATAAAAAAAATAAATATTTAAAAGATAATAAAACCATTGTTTATAGTAAATAGGTGTTTATTTACATATTTAGTAAGTACATCATTAACATACTGAATTCATCTTTATAATTGTAACAATGCTGTATAACACCATTCTTGCCTTTAAAATTATGAAAACGACGTAAAACCTTAAACAATATTAGATGAATCGAATGCCACTAAAGAGTCAGTTAAGGACTTTAGAGATATGACTTTTGGTGCCATTTTAGCATGTTGCCCATGCTAAGCTTGAATCTAAATTGATAAAGGAAATTTGAAAAATGACGGACACGAGCGGGATTCGAACCCGCGACCTTCGCCGATCCGTGGCGCTGCTCTAACCAACTGAGCCACCGTGTCGCTGCTCGCATCCATCTGATTTCAAGTTCCCTTTTAGTATTTACGTCTTAAGGGTGACGTCAGGTATTATCTGTTGGAATCTATGATTACCAACTCAGTGTTATACCTTTACAGCTATAAATCACTGAAACGATAATACCAACCCAAATTTATATGACTTTTGGTGCCATTTTAGCATGTTGCCCATGCTAAGCTTGAATCTAAATTGATAAAGGAAATTTGAAAAATGACGGACGGCGAAGGTCGCGGGCTCAAGTCCCGCTTGTGTCCATCATTTTTCAAATTTCCTTTATCAATTTAGACTTTAGAGATTTTAGATTTTAAAGTGTTTTAAAAATAATCAAAAACATTGATGTAATAAAATGATTATAAATCTTCCAAATGAATAAGAAATGGTCGACACTTCTACACAACACACAATATTGCATTAAATTCAATAAATACAACTTATAACAATTAATGCAGTGTAATGTTTAAAATAAATAGGTAATTATATATCACTTTCAACTACCCAAATTCAACGCCATATAGGCGCTTTCTAACTTTGATATAGGCGAGATAGGGGTTGTTTGTGTGTTTATGCGACGGTGGTTGGGACCCTCTGTCTGGGTTCAATCTGAAGTCTGAATCCGTCAGTCCTCTTTAGGATGATGTCAGCCTGTAGGGCGAACTGCTCCTCAGTGACGTCGGACGACACCTTGTAGTTACGCAACACAGTAGACAGAAGGATCTTCAACTTCAGGATAGCGTATTTGCGACCTGAAAACATTTTGTATGATGAGTAAAAAATTAATATACTTCACCAAATCGGTTTAACTATAGGACTTGAGTAAGTTTTAGATGATCGTATCAACGCATCATTTTTTAGTGCTTAAGATGTCTTCTTTAGAATCGGTATACTTAACAAAACGATTCATACTTACATATTATTTTAGAATTTAAAACAAATTGAGAGGATTTCGTTGTATCAATCACTTACCAACACAGCTCCTGGGTCCAGCGCTGAACGGAATGTAACTGTAGTAGTGCCTGTTGGATGTGTTTTCAGGCAAGAAGTTATCAGGGTTGAAGACATGAGGGTCTTTGTAGTATTCTGGGTTGCGGTGGACCTTGAGGGTACCAATTACAACAGTACAACCGGCAGGCAGTACGTAGTCTTTGGTGGCTGAAAAAAGAAAAAATAATTAAGCAGGTTGAATGAGCTCTTATTAAAATTTATGGACAACAGAACTTTTAAAGAATTGGTATAAGAGCTCATAGTAAAATCAAATTTAATTCAACTTTGTAACTACGGAGGTGAAATTTCTTTTGAAATTTGTTACATGATGTATTAACAATCGTGTTCGACGACATCGCCGTGTTCCCGAAAACAGGATCCTACTTACCGATCTTCACATCACGGTTGAGTTTTCTTGCAATAATGGGCACTGGTGGGTACATCCTCAAGGACTCGAGGATTACTCTCTCAAGATACTTCATGCGCAGAGTATCGGCGAAGGTGGCTGGTCTGTCAGAGTCGCCGAAGATTTCGTACAATTCGTCGTACACTCTCGCTTGGATCTCTTTGTGAACGCCAAGAAGGCATAGTACAAAACTGGAGCCAGCAGCAGTAGTGTCGTGACCCTGGTTATTAAAACATGTTTTACTCATAATAAGTAGATATAGGTATGTGTTAAGCACAATGTCCTACTTTACTCAAATGCAGAAGTAAACATTAAGTTTTAAATACTTTTGTATTAATTTATTCTTTAATTTTCTTTGTGTATCCAAATATAAAAAGTACCTAAAACACTGTGTTACCTCAAACATAATAGTGTCGACTTCTTCCTTAATTTCATGATCGCTAATGTTGTTGGTGCCATTTTGGGAAGATTCAATCATTAAGTCCAAGAAAGCCAGACGTTTCTTCTCACCTGGTTAACGTATTTATATATAATGTAATAATCATCTTCTTTCTCAGTTTCATGTAAGATATGGTGTAAATAATAATTTAATTTATTATTTGAAACATAAAGCTTACCAATATCATTTTCATCGTTAAAGTCCAAGTCATCGCGGTAACCTTTGAATACATCTTCTGAGAGAGACTTGTCATTGTTAGCCAGAACATTATCACTGGGGTCACTCGATTTAGTCAGCTCTTCAAGTGTAGGTGGGATAACTCCTCTAGATTTGTTTTCTAGGTAGGTTTCTTTCTTATTTTTAATAACCTATAAAGATACATGTTGTTTTAATAGTTGCAATGAAATGAATACGGATCGGATATTGACTGTTTTACACCAAATTTTTGCTGACAAAACTAAAGAGCAAAACAGGATTTTATACGTATTATATATTCCCAATTCTTTTACATCATACTTTGATAACTTCCAATGAAATGATTTTGATTTATAAATTAAAAAGAGAGAAAAATTAAGTTACTTTGTTGGTAAGTCCGTGGATGGTTGCAAGGAGTTGCTTCTGCTGCTTAAAGAACGGAGAGATGTTGAAGATAGAGTCGAATCGTAGCCATAGTTTGTAGTGCCTCTGGTGAATAATGTCGCACATCCTTTAACAAAACATAATTATTATGAAATACTAGTATTTTAAAGAGGTCTTAGTTATTGTAAATTTTTCAAGACACAATGCAAAATTCCGTGTAAAATTTGGCTGTAAACAAAACTACGCCCCTATATTATGCGGAAACAGTCTGTTGTCATTTTTTTTAACTTTATTTTAAACTCCGGTCTGTTTCTGATAAAAAAAACATTAAAAAAGGACTTTAACTCACTTCATTACAGCCATAGCATAATCGAACCCAGATTCATCTTGAGTCTTTCTAGTAATACCCATAGCGGTTTCTGTAATAAATTATTTCATATTAAAAAATACATCACAAAACGAACAATATAATTTAAATATTAACTTTCAATATTAACTAGTCATGCTAACTAGCTAACTGTAAGTATAATTTGAAAGTAAGATATTTCATATAAATGAAATATCATTGCTATGCTAATGATACCTTTGTACCTATAGTAATCATCGCAATAAATTATTCTACGACTTAGCATATCATTTAGTTCGCATAATTATTATGAACTATGACGCCTATTATTTGCATTAAAGATTTTTTTTTCTTACCGAGTAAAATATCCACAGTAACACCGCTCATATAGTCGTGGACATCAAAGGTCTTGCCGATCTCTGGCTTCATCTTCTCGACAACATTTTTACTGTTCTGGTTGAATACACTCACGAAAGACTTCAAAATATTGATGTGGAAAGTTGGGGCAATCATTTTACGGTGGGAACGCCATTTGTCACCTGGTGATATAGATTTTAAGTTGTAAAAACTTTCTACGGTAGGTTCTTTAATTTTAATACGAATTGCATAGATGAGATCGTTTCGTACCTGTGCTGATAAGGAGACCCTCTCCAAGCCAAGGCTTGAAGAATTTGTACTCATGTGCCTTGTCGATGTGGACCTGACTGTTAAGGATAACTTCGACGTCGTTGGGGTCGGTAAGGAAAATGATCAGATTGGATCCCAACCACACACGGACAACATTTCCAAACCTCTCGGCGTACTCCAGACCAAGTTGAACAAGTTCTAAAATAAAAACATGTTTAAGATTCTTGGAACGAAAAGCTAAACCTTATTCAGAAATGGGAAACATCAAGCATAGTGCAGACGATTTAAATTTATCGGAGGGTACTTTTAGGGGATTCTTTCCAAAATGAGATGGAGAGGATACTACGCACACTATAGCGTAGACCTGTATCTATAAATTCTTCGGCTTGCAAAATCAATTCAAATAAGTGAGGATTATTACCATTTGGTTTCTTCCTGAGCACTAAAAGAGCATTTCCTATGAAGGGTACGGCAGTTGGTCCGGGGAGCTTTTCTGACAGTTGGTACATGCGAGACTTCTGCTGCCATCTGTATAATATCCAGATACTGGACGCGAGCAATAGGAGGGGGTAAAATATCAGTCTTGTGTTGTAATTTGGCACCTGGGCTTCCTCGACGACTGACGTCATTTTGCTAAACAAAAAATGAATTTTTGTTACCTATGCTATCGATAGAAAGTGTAGTCCGAAATCGAACCGGTTAAATTGTTAATTGAGATTAACATGTGAGACTGGAAGCAAAAATGTTTCTCTAGTAAGCTAATATTTTTTTACTAATAAGTTTAGAGTTTGACTATGAGTACATAAATGTTGTATGTTTTACGATTTTTTAAAAAGAAATTGCGAGCTTGTCAATATTGAATTAGAACATAACTTCATTTCTTATAAGTAAAAAAATTATTACATTTTTTAAAGTTACACCGAGTTTAATATTTTTTAATTCGAATATTTCAAGAGCACCACGATAAATAAGGAGTCAAAATAAAGGTAAAAATTAAAACTAAAAAACTTGATTATCTTATAGTTTAAGTACCAAAAGTTAATTTAACACACTGGCACTTACTTTGCTTAAATGTAATCCAATACTAGTTAAACCCTATCCAGCCCGTGGTCCAGTCACAATTAACCTATTTACTTAGCAGCACATTTTATATAAGCTCTTTGGTCATCGCGCACGCACACAACATATTCTGATTATATTTGTTAATGAATTTAGTTAACACGTATACTGAATAATTATACAATACTTTAGGATAAGTAGCGTAAAGAAAGTAATCAAATTAAATTAAAATAAATGTATCATTCGCAGTTTAACAATTACTTCGCATTAAAGTGCGTTAAATGTTAGTTTACTTTCCATTTTTCAAATCAAGGTTGGCATGTAGCTATGACATAGAGCATGCTGCAATATAATATATATACTGTTATGGATTTATACGATTATGGCTTACAAACCCGCGAGGACAGGGGTAATGTAATAGTTGAAAATGAAAATATGCCTGTGAATTTATACTCGGACTGCCATTTTATAATAATAATAATATCTTGGGACAACTCACACACGGTCATCTGATCCCAAACTAGACAGACCCTATATTATGGCAACCGGACAACTGATAAACATACTTATATATTTTAAATACATACTTATTATAGATAAATAACACCCAGCCATAGAACAAATCATTTATGCTCATCACACAAAGATTTGTCCGGGGTGGGAATCGAACCCACGACCTCCAGTTTAGCAGTCAGGGCCACTAACCACTGTTAGTGGCCCTGACTGCTAAACCGGTCTAGGGACCTGTTAGTTGGTCTGGTGAGACCAACAGGCCAGTCAAAAGTCATTTTCCAAAAAAAAGCTGGTATCAATCAAGTTTTATGGACTCTTCGCTACTATACACAACTATTCATGTCACGCCTGTTTTCTAAGGGGAAAGGCAGAAACAATAGCTTGCCTCTTGCTAAGACCGTGACTTAGGCTTTTCGCTGTACTAATTCTTCGATTTAGTGTTTATAAAACAGGTAATTAGTTTTGCTCAAATTAAAAGTATTCATAAATGACAAACATTAAAACAATTTTTATTTTTTCAGTTTTTCAGTTACCTATTCACTCTGCCTTTTCAATTATCCTATTTTACTTATCTTATAAGGCTAGCTATCCATCTCAAAGAATGAAGAGAGTAGACCAAAGGATTATTGTTTTTCTATCATGTAGTGAGAGGTGCATAAGAATAGATAGATAGATGGATAAAAAATACCAGTCATTGGAACTGACCGCCTGGTGTTTCGTCTGATCATCTTAATGTCGCCACTAGGGCTTCTGAAATTGAAACATCAAAATTGATTTTGTTCGATTTTCATTCGCTTTATTGCAAATATAAATAATCTATTACGGGCTAGCAACCAGGGATGTTATGGATATAAAATTGCGGATCTGGATACGGATACAGGAATAAAATTATAACTGTTTTAGATTCGGTTACGGATATGTACCTAATTATTTCGGATTTTTTGTTACTTTCGGATATTGTCTGTTACGGATAATATATTTTTACCCATAGGTAATGATTTAATTTTAGTTCTAGGTTATCATTTCGTATTACAATCAGTTTTTATGTTAAACTGAAATCACAAAAAGTACATTAACGGTTTGCCACCGTTCATTTAATTATTTTTAATTAAAATGTTTGAATTGTACCTATCCCTATCCAAAGCTTTACACATTCAAAAGTCATTGTAAAATATAAAATAGCTTCGAGTTAAGGCTTGGTTATGTTTAGGTTGTGTAGTATACTCGTTTATCTATTAAAACTGCCATTTTCAATCAAACTGAAACTATGGCAGCTTAAAGCTGATAAATTACCCTGTTGGGCCACACGTTATATAGAAAATGGGCGGTGCCCTTTTGATACGTATATTATTATATATTGTTAGACATATTGACCATTCATACGTATCCATTCAAAAATCAATAAATTAAACGTAGCCAGCTTGCAACTGGCAATCGAAAATATCTGTCGTTTTGTTATACGGTTATCGTTTCTTATGAATAAAATATGACCGTCGCCTACGTTTTTAAGAATACATTTACAATAATTACTGTTCCAATGTTAAAGTATTAGCCATTGTTTATAAACAATTACGTAGGGTTTATTGTATAGGTACAGAGGATATTTTTTTTACCCATATTAATCAGCTGCGTATGAGGGTAGATATATTATTAGCAATAATGTTGATAATAGTTGGTTGGTGATGAATTCATGTAAAACAATTCCTGAATACCTGAATAATTAAAGCCTATATCTTAGTCATAATGATATTATTCTCCTGACCGAATTTCGTTTACGGCGGCCTGTCTCTATCTGAGACTAGCATTTTTTTTTCGATTATGTCTCTCGCAGTTGGCTCTGAGGGAGCTGTTACTGCTTAACCGGACGATTGGCGAGACCTCCAGCCAGGATACAAGGCCTCCAGCCAGTGTGAGACTAGCCAACTACGCAGGAGATTTTATATTGCACGAGTATGTGCGCAAACACTGTTGCACTCCCTCTTCCCTCACTCTCATAGACCGATGGGACGGCAGACCGACACGACCGGCGAAAAATCAGGCGCAGGAACAACGGCTTACCGTGCCTTCCGAAGCACGGTCTCGACTTGTGAAAACGGTCACCCATCACAAGACTGACGGCGGCGGGCACGGCTTAACCTTGCCAATCGACTGATCTGCGCGGTAGCCACGTAGCTACAAGCCCCTTAATAGGAATTGCTGTAAAAGTACTTTGTACAGCCTTCCATTCCTATTACGTGGATTTTTAAGGTAGGTATTCTTTTACATGCATCAAATATCCCAGTGACGTATGTAGGTAGTACCTACGTATGATATATTATGACTCCTTCTCCTGACTTAAAAATTAATACTTCTATCTAGTAGGAATTGATCGTTGATTGTTTTAAGTGGCTAAAGTCCAGGCGGCGCTTGTATTTGTTGGAATTAGTCGTAGGTAGTAGATATTTGGAATTATGTAGAATTTTAAAAGAAACGCGAGGCCATGGATGGTAGAGGCCAGGCTTACCTAACTCGCTCCTCATTGCCATTACCCTAATAATATGTATCCTAAGTCACCTGTTAGCCCTTATAAAGTTTAAATATGTTTGAGCGGGTTCTAATTTGTAGCTTTTGCGCCAATTATACATGCAGAAAATCAGACAAAAAATATATTTTGCAGAATCATTCCGACACAATTTTTTTTTAAATACTATGCACTGTTTCAACTTCGCAACCAATTTATTATTTAGGTGTACATGACGAGTAATTTATTTACGGAAAATTACGTCAAAGTTTCATTTAGTTTGAGGGCAAGGTTGGTCGAATGTCAACGCTCGAGGAACTTGTTAGTATGAACAAACCCAAAACTACTATCACGGACTACTACTGTCATCCAAATTAGGATAGCCATGCTTTTAAGCTAATTCATAAGAGGTCAGTATGTTAGGTACAACATTTACATACTTGCCCCTTATGAAGTAAAAGGAGAAAGAAAAAAAACCGGTAACGTATCTTAGATTCCCAGATTAGCTAAATAAGTTTTATCCATAGACTGGGCGTTGGTCTAAGGGTGCATCTTTTTCTCAGTGGATCAGATTTGGGTGTAGGAAATGCATATTACTAGGTGGAGTTCACATCCTAACACCAGACCCCAGAGACCATGAACTCTTAAACTCTCTGTGCGTTAAAAGAGCTAATAAACTATATTGATAATGCAGTGCTCGTGAGAAAATTATGCACAACACAATTAGATTGATAAATAAAAAGTCCATAAATTGTGTTTCTATGTGGTAATTCAGACTAAACTCGTCAGATAGTCGAGAACTATTTTTAAGTACATACCTACAATCTGAAGCTGTCTTCTGAATAATTTTTATTTAAATCTTTGGCATCACAGTAAGGTCAAGGCTTAGTGGTAAACAAAAGAAATACAAAGATATTTTATTGTCGTTCCATTCATAAAGGGTATGATGTTAAATCATATTTAATGTGGATTGAATAATATCAATTGTTTAAATAATATTTTCGTACTTGACTTTTCATGGACCAATCCTTATTTAATATAATTCATTATAATATTTATTCACAATAGTTAATTAATCTTAATTTAAGCTACATTTACAGGGACCTTTGTTCTGGGTTTTATTTTAATTCTAAATCCATCGGCTCTCTTCAGAATAATGTCAGCAATGAGCTTGAATTCACTTTCAGGGATGTCGGATACAATTTCGTAATTTCTCAAAATTGTAGAAAGTAGAATCTTGAGTTTCAATAAAGCGTATTTGCGGCCTGAAAATTTAATTATTACGTTATCAGTAACAACATTATAGTAGTCAACAATGTCTATTCGATCAAGGTTACGTAAATTATATGATATGTGGCTTTAAAGCATACTTTAGGAATATTTTATTTAAAAGGGATGCACGTAGAGAGCCTTCACGAGTGACGATACTTAAGTACGTCCGGCGCACCCTGGACAGTCAACCTCGCTACCATCCTTGTTGACTGACCAATGTCTACACCACGGCATGACCTATTCCATGTGGCTATTGGCTCGTTCCGATATCAAAAAGAAGATTTTAAATGTTGTTGTAATTATTATTCACAAGTCCAAGGTTTATAGATCTGTTCGTAGTATGTTGTAAATTGACTAAAAACTCTTTTAGGACCGCAGGAAAACAGTCTTGCTTTAAATATTTTCTTACCGTCTGTTCAAGCCAATACAAGCTTTCAATATTAAACCAAATTACTAACCGACACAACTCCTGGGTCCAGCGCTGAACGGGATGTAGCTGTAGTAGTGCCTATTTGCTGAGTTCTCAGGCAAGAAATTGTCAGGGTTGAAGGTGTCGGGGTCTTTGTAGTTTTTGTGATTGCGATGTATTTTATACGTGCAAATAACTACGGTTGTGCCCGCAGGTAGAACGTAGTTGTTTGTAGCTGAAAATTAAAATCAATTGGTCCTATGATTTTAAATGATTACTAATTTAAGGAAATATCTTAGTAGTAGTATCTCCAGCTGCTTAAAAGAAAGGAAAAGGGGCAAAGGACACTTTTTCTTTCTTTCGAGCAGCTCTCTCGCTCTGCAGGGTGAAGAACCTGCAGAGGGCTACTAAAGGTTAATAATAGATAATAATCCGTAGTTCTTACCAATCGTAACATCAGTATTCAGTTGCCTAGCGATGATAGGTACGGGTGGGTACATCCTCAATGTTTCAAGGATGACTCTCTCCATGTACTTCATTTCTAATGTATCAGCGAAAGTGGCTGGCCTGTCAGAATCACCGAATATTTCGTAAAGTTCATTGTAGACTTTCGATTGGATATCCTTGTAGATACCCAATAGACAAAGAACGAAACTGGAGCCAGCGGCAGTAGTGTCGTGACCCTGAAATTTAAAATTTGCTTAGCTTAACATTATGGAGCATGTGAACTGGATTAATTAATAACACTTAACTATTCTATTGTATTCAAAATCTACCAACACGGAATTTTACTACTTAAGTCACGTGTTCTGTTAGCTGTAAATAGGTATAAGATTTTAACTATGGAATCTATACTATGTATCTAATTACCTCAAACATGATAGTATCCACCTCTTCTTTGATTTCGTGGTCGGTAAGTTGATTGGTTCCATTTTGAGCAGACTCGATCATGAGATCCAAGAAAGCAAGACGCTTCTTTTCACCTTTGAAATCAGTAAGTTTGTTTAATCGTGTAAAATAGTATTAAAATTACCTCTACTTTTCACGTTATGTAATCAGTAACCTAACTGTAACTAATAAATCAACAACAAATTTTGAACGTTTGCCCAAATTTACATGAAGAATATTTTAAATAATGTTCTTACCGACGTCATTTTCATCATTGAAGTCTAAGTCGTCACGATAGCCTTTGAACACAGTATCGGAAAGTGTTTTGCTATCATTGGCGAGAACATTATCATTTTCATTTGTTCGAGTCAGTTCTTCTAATGTGGGAGGAAGTAAACCTTTGGCTTTGTTTTCGAAGTATGTTTGTTTTTTACTTTTTATCACCTGAAAACACAATATGTTATTATGATATAATTTTGTGGGAAGAAATAGTTCAGTAATTTTCATTTACATTTTAGTAAATCAGTTCCATTGAACTTTTCATAAGAAATCAGCTATTTTATCATTAAACAAAGATTTATATAAAAATCGTATACCTTATTCGTCAGTCCATGGATCACACTCAATAATTCCTTCTGTTTCTTGAAGAAAGGTGTTATTTTGAAAACGGCGTCACATCTTAACCAAAACTTGTAATGCCTTTGGTGAATTATGTCACACATTCTAAAATTAAACATTTATAAAAATGTAGTCTTTGCATTTAATATAAACCTTAAAGTATTTAAAAGACGTTAACTCACTTCATAACAGCCATTGCGTAATCAAATCCAGATTCATCTTGAGTCTTTCTTGTTATGCCCATTGCAGTTTCTGAAAATAATGTAATTTATATAATTTAAAAGGCCTTATAACGTAACATGCTGGCGTAACACGTTTTCTTTTGCTCATCCCTTCTAACATGTCACTCATCTCTTCTGCACTCTTCGATTGAATAATCAATGGGTAAACGGCAAGAGGTGAAAGTATAAGGGTATACTTATACTCTACAAGTATTAGGTTCTGCATACAATAATAGTAGGAGGATCCTATCATACAAATTGAATTACAATGTTCTCACCTAGCAATATGTCCACAGTAGCTGTGCTCATGTAGTCGTGAACATCGAATGTCTTGCCAACTTCACTGCGCAACTTATCCACGACGTTTTTGCTGTTTTGGTTGAAAACACCAACAAATGACTTCAAGATGTTTATATGGAATGTTGGCGCTATCATTTTGCGATGAGTACGCCATTTTTTACCTGGATACAGCGAAACTATCTGAATTATATATTTAAGCTACATAATAATAGGTAGGTTTACTTGTAAAATCACAAATCATCATTACCACGTACGAAGCTCGAGTGTCACAAATTAGAAACGGTATTACCTAATTTACTATATCTAAGTAATCTCAAAACTGTGCAGTACAAAAAAAACGTTACTGAGTTTAATATAATTATTTTTGGCTTAAAATACTTAGGAGAATTATGAATACTAGAGTGTTAAATCCATAAAAAAAACATATAATCCGACCTGTGGGTCGAACCGAGAACTTTTCTTAGTTCTTAGTTACAATATAATATGTTTAATAAAGCGTTTTATTTATAATCGTATAATGTTGTTGCTTTTTAGGAGAAAAATAAATAGTGCGTGTTTTTATAATATCTAATGTTCGTTACCTGTACTAATAAGTAGACCTTCTCCAAGCCAGGGTTCAAAGAATCTGTATTCTGCGGCTTTATCAATATGCACGTTACTGTTCAGTATGACTTCGACATCATCCGCTTCTGCTAGAAACACTATCAGCTTTGAACCAATCCATCCGCGAACTACTGTGCCATATTTATCCGCGTATTCTAGTGCGATGTTGACCAACTCTGAAATATAAACTTGGATTAGGAAGGAGTTAGGTATTCAATAGCACAGATTAGAAGAATAGTTATTGAATACAGAAAAAAGGCTCGTGAAAATCTGAGGACTTTTTTGACACACGGCGTAGATATCAAGGTTTTGGCTTTCACCTGGCTATCACATTCGTTTTTAGCCGACTTCTAAAAATAGGAGGAGGTACTCAATTCGAATATTTGTATTTTTTTTTAATGTTTGTTTTTGCATATCTCCGTCGTTTACCAACAGATTTGAACAATTATTTTTTTGTTTGAAAGGGTAGACTTCCCAAATGGTCCCATTGTCATCAGGTCCAGGATCTGATGATAGTATTTTGCTGAAATCGAGGGAACTCCTCAAATTTTATAGGAAAACGTACATTGTTTTTTTCTCATACGAGAAGCATTTTTACTAGGCCTACCCATATTACAATGGATTAAAAAAACGAAGTCAATAAAAATTAAAAAAAATTGCCAAAAAAAACCTAAAAAACCCTAGACCCACTAAAAAGTTAAAAATAATACAATAAGCTACCTATATTAATAATCTAACCTAACCTACGATTAACCTATAATAAAATTTAACAAATTTTTTTGAGTCGGTGCCAAGCCAAGTGCATAATTTCCAATCCGGTCATACCTACATACTTTATCTTGGCCGCGGTTTAACAGACATCTCACAGTCGCATTATTATTTTGTATAATAGGCTATAATATCTCGTAATAAGATTGGCTATACACGTAAAAGATTTATTCGAATCAGTCTGGTAATTCCAGAGTAATTCAATTACACCAAATGTCACACTCTCACTTATCAAACTGGTAACGGTCTTTAACTCTACTTACGGTCGGGTTTCTTCCCTAATGCAAGGAGTGCATTCCCGAAGAATGGCAAGGCTGCAGGACCTGGGAGGAGGTTGCCCAGCTTGTATATCCTTGATTGTTGTTGCCATCTGTGCAGGATCCACAGGGTAGACGCCCCAAACAGAAGTGGGTAGAATATATATCTGGTCAAGTTATCATCCTGTAAGTCGGAAACCAATGTTGCCATTTTGCTGAAACAAAAATACGAATTTAATAACCGTGTCTTTATTTGAAGATGATGATCGGTTTGGTCATGTTGGCAAAAAACGTATTAGCACAGCCATGAGTATCACCTTATACTGTGATTAGGTTAGTGAAATTACATTTACGTCAAATTAGCTTAATGTGTGAAAACGTTTTGCTGGGTCGTACGAATTCCGCAATACACGAATTTTTATTTGCTTTTATTTTCGGTGAAACATCAATATTTATAGACATGCAAATTTTTTGTGCTTTAGTAGATTATTATTAGAAAATTGCCTTGAATTGAAAACACAGTTGGTGGGATTGATGATAACAAATCATATTTTTTTTTAATATTTGCTAATATTAAATTCAATCGAATCTAGTAAAATAAAACACAGGGAAACCCATATGCGATTATTGTGCATACTAAATGAAGTTATTAAACTAGAAACGACAGTATGCTCTAATTAGGGTACAAGTTACCATAATGGACCAACTTAAACACACCCAACTTAAATGTTTTTATGTAATAAAACCACTCTATATCAATCTGCACTATCCAGTCAGTAGATACAAGCGCATTTTTAATGTTAGGTAATTAAAATTGCAAAATAGAATTTTTACACCTCAACAGTCACCGCGGCTTGATGTGTTATTTATTACTTACTGACGCCTTACTGCATTTATAAGTTTTGGAATGAATGCCCTGCTTTATTAATATTACAGTAGCAAAATCATTTAATGCACCGACTAAAAAATAAATCATGTCATGAGTGCTGCCCTCATTTAAGGCTACGTTATGTAATCGATGTTAATTTAGCAATTAATCGTTTCCGCTTATTACTGAATTAATTAGCCGATACATTTAATTCTCTAGAGTCTAGTTGAGGTTGAGATATATTATTGTAAGGGTTATGTGAAAAAATTCTGCAAATTGTTTTTGAGTAAGTAACTTCGTCTGAGTTGGTGCAAGTTCACCATAAATGTTACTCAAATCTAATTTAGTTCTATGATGAACAAATATATACATATACACATTCAGATTCTACCTATTTTAAAACTATAATACAAATTAAATATCAAAAATGTCATAAAAACTTGAACTAGTTCATAATATATGGGTAAAATATTCGGGATAAAAGAACGCATCAACGTACTTAATGCTAGTGTTGTTTATTCAGAACTATAAATAGCTTGCATTCATTTACATTATATAGTAAAAAACTTCTACATCGGTGGTATCAAGATAATAAAATTTCAATCGATATGTTAATAGGATTTTGGTAGATACTATTCATAGACTAGGTTCCTATGTATTAAAGTTCCCCTTAACAATAGGTATGGTAATAGGAAAATTATTTGCTTACTATCAATAACGACTTTTAACCTCGGATATTCATTGTTATGTAATTTATTCTTGTTAGCTGACTAGTGGTTAAAGGAATGCATATAATTTCAAGTTATAGGCCAGCGTCATTCTGTCATCTGCCGCAAGTCGCAATCACCAAAAATACAACTACGTGTTACATTATATTATAGTTTACTGATCAGTTGATCAAACTGTATAATTTTAAATTTATCATTGCACTTGTGATCGACAACGCAACCGCAGAGTAGTGGAATAGCCATGCCAAGGCCTTACAGAACTTTTCTGTTAAAACTTAATAGTAACGATGGGATTTGTAGTTGTAGGCAACAACTGTAACACTACACATTACCCCAAAGGCTGTCTAAAGTTAGGCCATTATATTATGTATGGTTCGCAGATATGGATTTAAATCTGAACAATAGTTTATGGAGATACTCACATGCTTGCAAGATTCAAAAACACTTTCTTCTTAATGCTCGGTACCAAAAGTGGAGGCACTATAACTATGGTTATCAGCAAAGGTTGTTCTACGCACTTGGAATTAGAAGAGCTATCAAAAGATACCTTAGAGATGAAAGGACAACCTTGACTTCTACCTCAACGAACGGGACACAATAATAACTCACAATCGGATAGATGGAAGGAGGAAAAGGATGTATTTATCCTGCAGTAGCAATAATTATAATGCACAAAATACTTAGAGAGTTAACAATGCCATTTACTAATTAAATCTATAAAAACGTACCTTCTGTAGTCCCACTAATTATGTTTTATCTTTAAACTACAAGAGTCACACTCTTAAAATGATCTAAGATTTAAAACTGTCGCTCAATCCTTATATAGTTTCAGATTCGGGTTTACCTATTGTCTATGATAATAAATGTGTGAACTTATGAATAATAAAAAATATGAATTCGTTTTTACATTTGAATTTTTGTATACAATCGGATAGGTATCTCTTCAGACTTCGACTCTTAGTTTCGATTTCTTTCCGACACCTTTCTTTGTTTAGTCCGTTTTTGTAAATGTAGTATGGATAACAGGAATCGTTAATTTATATAAATTAAGAATTTATGATTTTTTACGTAAGTTTAATTTATATCAACAGCATATAACATCATATTAATTAGTCAACTGGGGCATCTTTGTAGCACGTAATAAGCCACCCAGCAATAAATGTTTTTAATATACCAATGCATACAATTTTTATTAACATTACTGAAATCTGTAATCAATTTTTTTCTGTGATATTATAGTCTACTCCACTATAGGTGTACCTAGTAAGTAGGTACTGACTAATGCCATAGGTTACGATTATTTATGTTAAAATATTCATTATATTTGCTGCATATGATTGGCTGTAATATAAGATCGAAGGGAAAGTTGTTTCATCATCGATGAGTTTATGAGTAATGTTTGCCTTAAATTAATGCATTTTATTATAATTATTATTCTTTTAAGGCACTCATTTGAACTTCTGTATTGAGGTTGATCAATGTTCAACGCAGTTCTGTATGCAAAGTTGAGATCTAAAGAACTAAAAGACGATGCCCAATTTTTGTATGAAGATTGGTCCCACCCTCCAACAGCCATATCCTTGGATAGGTATTTTTGAGCTAAACAAATGTTACTATGGCGCTAGTTCCAAATTCCGTACAGAATTGTACTTCATTAAACATGGCAGTTTGAGGTTGCAGGTTCAAACCCAGGCAAGTATCAATGTGACTTTTTCAATGTCATAAATACTTTCTTAGATATTCTAAGACACCACTGACTGACGGTGACGGAAAACATCGTAAGGAAACCTGGATTTAATTATCTGAAATCGCCAACCCGCAGTGAGCTAGCGTGGTGATCAGTGCTCAATCCTTCTCTATACGAGAAGAGGCCTTTGCCCTGCAGTGGGACAGTTATAGGCTGTTATTATTAAACATGGCAGTTTAACAATAGCCAAAAATAATGTTTCTTCCTAATACCATGCACTTATTTAATTAATGATAGTATTATCTACCGTTATCACCGTCGTAAGTGAAGTAAAACCCAATCTTAAGGTATTTTAGGATGATTTTATTTATTCACTATAGGTGTACCTATAGTGGATATCGTATATCCATATTAATTCCCTACATTATTTTTATATACTAAGCGCCTTAGCTATTATTTTAGCAAAGCACAGACATCATACTTGCTTTAAAAATGCTGCAGGCGCTACATACCTTAATAGAAACGATAGTAAAAATATCATCAGATATTTTTTTACCGCCTGTGCATGTAATAATTAAATCATGTAGACTAATTGGCACAGCCCAGAAAATTCCTAGTTTATTTGTTTATATAGAGTAACTATCTCGTCATTTTAATTGTGTTGTTTTGGCGCAGCAACAGTTTTAATCAGATACAGCAATGACAAGTTTTATAGACGACAGATTAACAAACTTTGAGAATTCGCGTCTTGTTAGTATAATTACATAAAGTTATAAACTGTCACCCTTGGTGAAAAGATTCAAATGATTCCACTACGTAATTTTACAGTTTGGTTATAGGCATAACGTAGACGAGGACCTTTCCCTCTAGACTAATGACTACTGAACATAATATCTACTATATACTGAATATAATAGATATCATTTTAATTGATTTATTGTTATTATAGTAGGTCTATGAGGAAAAACTTATAACGTGATTTAACGTTATTTCATACACTTAGCTGTCAAGCTTGTCTGACATCAGATATTGGAGCCGGTGCGAAAAAATCAACAATAAAATCGTGGAACAACGCATATAACAAAGCTCGTTAAAAACTTTTTTTTTAAATTACAGTAGTTATTACTAATAAATTTATATAAGCATAGATTACCTAGTTATCTTTAATTGAGGAGGGTAGTTGTCTAGCGGTACGTCAGAGCTAGAAAGACCTGGGTGCTTCTATTCCAGTCTGGGGTTGTATCGTGCAATGATAAAAGGAAATAAACAAGTGCTATACAATTTTATACTTCACACAGTTTTGCTTCTGAATGATTACTTGGGAACGTTAATTGTATTGTTAAGTAACACAAACATTGAAATAAGCGATATGCACCACTTCACATATTATACAAACCATACAAAAATAAATGAAATCAATAGTTTTCTTACGTCCATGATAAGCTGAACCTTGTCGTAACTTGATTATATACACATGTTAATAATACTAACAACCCGTACCACACCACAATACTTATCTCACGCATTGTTGGAGGATTAAAGATTAGAAATCTGATGCAAACATCATCAGAATACGCCTAAGAATAAATTGTTTCCATCATCAGACTGCACGATGTTCAAGATAATTTTTGTTCTTTTTATATTCATTTAATTAATATATCATTTTAAAATAACATAACATCACGCCTGGATTCCTTGAGCGGGTAGGTATAGGTGCACATACACACTCACATTTCACCAGTTATGTTTTAGGTCCCAATGTGATAAGAGGGCGAGCGTATTGCAATCAACCGGGCACAACTACAGACTCCCTGCTGCTACTGAGAATGACCTAATGGAAGAACCCAGTAACACTGCCCGATCCGGGATTCGAACCCAGGACCTCATGCTCAGCAGTCGCGCTTAGTGACCACTGGACCAACGAAGTATCTTATTTTACAACGTAGTACAATTGTGATAATATTAATATTTATTACACTCGGAAGCATATTTCTGTGGTATATCTACATCCCTGTTATAACGTTGCAAGTATAGATTATAAGTTAGTGTTATAGTTGATACAAATTAAACAGTTAATATAAAGTTATTAAAGTATTATCCTCAAAATATAATCTCTCTCTCTTGGAACATTTGATTAAGATTCCTGGTCATATCTATGCCTTGATGTGGTCTAGAAATAATTTTCGGCCTAATCCCATGATATTTTTTAGACCTTAAAATCTGCACCGAGTTGGATTTCTGACAACAGTTAAAAAACATTAAGAGCAATTTGTATAATTTGAAATCTAGACAAATTAACCGATCGTTTCTTTAGTGATATGGTAGTTTTATGACTTATTTAAATAATGAAGAATAATTATTTAAAATATAAGAAAGGGTTCCAGGACAAATATAGTACCCTGCGGTTCCTGGGAAACGCTGATATTTCATCTCTGTGAAATACGCCCCAAATGAAAAGTTCCTTATGTAAGTTTAAAAATCATCATTAATCGATAAATAGATATTATATTAACTTGTCTCGACATGTGTGAATTTTTAAGACTTTGTTGCTACCGATACGGTTTTTAAAACCAGGTTTACTAAGGCTAACAGGTATTTGTCAACTACATCATAAAATCTATACTAAAATCTACTATATCATATTTATATTATAATTAATATTAAAAAGTGGTACATTTTGTATCGAACTGAAATCTTCCTAACTTACCTTACCTTAATTAACTTTCTATCCGATGTCCAAAATTCTTTCACCAATATTTAGAAAGGACCTACTTTAATCCCAGGAAAGACGATTTTTTTTAATTACCTATATGGATTCAGCCTTTTAGCTGAATAGAGTACAGGCGAAATGTTTGCATTTTGCTTCGTCGCTGAAATTATAATAGATAGACAAGGTTGTGGCTTTAAAGTTAAGAAATTAATATGTTTTATGAGTTTAAAGAGAGGAGAATAAAACCCGATTTTTAAGACCTTTCCAATTTATTTTTCCTTAGTTAATCGTAAGCATTTTTAGGCTATACTTAACCTAGCCTTAATTATTAATATTTTAAATTAGTAATCTATAAAAGATATTGCTTCCTTCATACATATAAAAATCGATTTCATCTGTGTTAATAATGATCTCAAGTCCATTCGTATTCGCATAACCTGTTTAATGACACGTCTGCTTCCAAATGTGGCCGGCCACCCAGCACCGTGCAGTTACACTTTTCATTACAAATACATAAATGCTATTATACGAAAGAGCGACGGTTAAGTTGAGTGGGTGATAAGATAAAACACAATCTCTAAAGCGTTCGGAGGTTCATAAAGTCGTTGTTTCGAATCATGTGTGATGCAGTGTCACGAATACGTTCCGAGATGGGTGACGATACAGTGCCGGAATTAGAGAAAATTAACAAAAATGGAACGGACAAAGAAAAGGAATTGTGCGAATCAAAGGATGATTACATTAATAATAACCAACGATCGCCGTTTAGGAGACAGGTGTGTTACTTAATTAGTGTCATTTAAAAAAAAGTGTACGCGGGTGACGTATTGACCGGTATTTTGATTGTTTAATTAAACGTACAATGGACACAGGTTTGGATTTTTTTAAATTAATTATTGCTACTGAGTTTTAACCCTCACCTACATTACACAGATTAATGTAATGTAGCACCGGATCTATACTACCAAGATACACGAAAATCATAATAATTTCCTTTAATTAAAATTGATATCGTGATCATTTAGGAAGGTAAATGCTAAGATTTAATTAGAGGTCAGGGTATTTAATTTATACCTACTTTAATAAAGTCTATGAAATGTATGTAGTAACTTTATTTTTGAATGTCGTGGTAACAGTTTTTTAATGCAATGGCATATAGATTTAATTTTCTATCTGATAGACAAAAAATAATAGACTTCATGTATTAATAACATTATTCTTAAAAAAAAGTTCTACATATTATTTATTAATAAGTCTTACTACCGCTCAGCAATGCCAAGGCACGGAATACGGCTTAGGCACTTCTTGTTGTGCACTCGTATGGTCGTATATCAAGAAGCGTACCGATGCATAACATCGGCCATCGATAGAAAAATATACAAGGTGTGGCGTAAATAGTGATCCATAGCTAAGGATCCGATGTACCAGATAATTAAATATAACACGCTACTATTATTAACCAATTTTACATTTTAAAAAATACCTTATTTTTGTAAAATTGTTAGCCCTTTTATAAATTTGGCTGCAGTTTCAAAGTAAGAATCAGGCTATCTTAAAAAAATATTGCTTTTTATTTAAATTTGAAGCTGTTAATGCAAAAATAGCTTCTTCTCTATTTAAACCTAATTTTTAACTATCATGGATAAACCAGATGCGATTTTTGGAAATAATAAATGAAGAAAAATAGTAGTGTGTTATAGTTAATTATTCATTTGATAAGTCGAATCCTAGCTATTGACCACATTTACGCCACACCCTGTATAATCGCAGTATTCTTACTACCAAATTTACGAATTGTGGGGCGAACTTCGGCTGTTACAGGAAAAAATACAAAATTCAGAATGTCCTTGATAAACCTAATAGCACCTTCCCTTACCTAGAAATTAACCCTATACCGCAATTGATACCTATTCTCACTTGCAACTGAAGTTGCAAGTGAGAATATCAATTATTCTTGAAAGACAAAGAAAATGATCCTAGAAAACATTTTATGAAAGTAAAACAGGAAATTTGTGACATTTAAACACTTTTATGTAAATGAATACGAAAGATTATTCTTCTAATAAAACCACTAAGTCGTGAAGGTTATGTTAATACTTGTATTTATTTAAATAGGTTATACAGATGTCATATCACACGATTATTTTTTCTTATTAGTCATACAAAAACAGAAAAGGTTTGACCAACACGTGCTTGTGCTTATAGATCACTTATATTTGTGTCGATAGCCTTTACAAAAAGATATAAAAATATCAAAGGACATTGTCGTCTAAATTATCCTAACGTTTCGCACAAATAGAGGATTAATAATCTCGTAGTTATAATTTACTTAACAAACGGGTTCGTTATTTCTAAAACAAATGTTTATGTAATTTAAAATATATTTTGTCATTATAAAGTACTTTAAGCCAATTAAAAGCTTCTGGCGTTCATCATCAGCCGCCATGACATCCACTATTGAACAAAGGCCTTATTGGGGGCGCTTGGCAAGCGGCTTGGGGATCGCAGAAATCATCTCGCTTTAGGTATTAGCTGTAGCTGTTATACCAGTTACTGGAAATACTCTCCAGTAATAAATAACTAGTATCTACGTAATCTTAAAAAGTTTAAAACATTTCCGTTGTTTGATAGTCCTGGTCACGAGTTCGGAGTTCGCGAATTTACGGGATATATTATTTTCATAATTTTCTGCCTCCTGATGAACGTGCATCAAGTAAAACATTACATACAATAAATAATCTTAAGCCATTCAGTACTCAACTATAATTAATAATATCAAAGATACGTTACTAAATAAGAAGAATTTTGATATTGTTGAGTATTTTACCTGTGAATGGCTAATAAAGATATCTTAAAGTTACCCAAAGTTTGCATTGTGTTTTTCTTGCCAAACCAACTACAACCGTCTCCGATGTCAGCCTCGAAGACGTCAAATCAAAATCAATAAGCAAAGTGACAGATTCAAGTTCGGAGACTATAATACATAATATTAACGATACTGTTATTCATGTTTAAAACATGTAATCTCAAGTTATATCACTGTTATCAATGCTATCTAAAGACCATTTGACGCTCTTTATGTCTGCATACACGTGAGTTTGAGAAAGGTCAAGTGTAAATGGAATAACGAATATACGCACGACTGTTTTAAAAATTCAATAAGGATGATGACTAAGTTTTTTTTTAAATATTATGAAAAATGGTGTAGAATTAATATGAAGACTAAAAAAACGAATTAAATACGGCCAAAGATTACAAAGTTATAAGCATTTTAAATTTATTGTCAGACAGAGATAGCATCGTCTTAGAAATGACGTCACGCCCAAGTAATTGCTTACTAAATTTCACAGAGCCTCGTACATACGCGTTATGCTCGAGAGGGATAGAAAATGCCCCATTACAAACTTCAAAACACTGTATTTCCTTCATTTTTTCATGGTTTTTAAATAATTTTTCAGTTGTCCCAGCCATATGGAATATTTTTTAAGATTTTAATTATATTATAATTATGATATATTTTAATTATGATTTTTATAATGCAGTCATCATCCCCATTACACGGCACGTGTCGTACTTCACAAAACTCATTCTCGGTAGAGCTAGAATTGAAGAAAAATATTGTAATTAGAATGTGAGTCTTCCGCATTCATACATATGTAACTTCATGTGCGAATCTGTAACAGATGCAATTAGTTTTAAATCGGTCTTTGATAAGTTATCTCATATTTACTATATACGTCATAAGGCGAATGTACTAAGTATTTATTATTATTTATCACGCACATGTGAGTTCATTGGGAATTGAAAGTATTTTGTGGGATCAGTAATCAGCATTTTTGCAGATAACACTTGGTATGGTAAAGGGATTATGTTTGTCAGCCCATCACTTATTCTCTTTCGAAGATAAACAGTATTTATGGTACGTTATTTTGAGATAATGTGCATTTTTACATTCTTATACAAGTTTACTTTATTTTAGAAATAAATTAAGGATATAAATCAATAGTAATTAAGCGTTAAAAATAACACAGAGCAATTAAACATCTGACATATTGAAACGAGTCTTTTGTCAATAACAAGTTTCAATGTTGAAAGTTTGAAATTCATTGAAGTCTGTGAAGTCGAAATAAGTTCCGCATTACTTATACACATTTATCCCATGTAAATAAATCTATTACAGTGAAGTTTTCAGTCAGCTATATACATAAGCATTGTTTACTATTGTATAGTGAGAGAGTGCACGTGTAACAGTGTGAACAAAGTTCAGAACTCTCATACAATGTATTATATATGCAACATGTAGGTACCAATATGACTATAATGTCATAATGTCGCTCTTTTAAGGTCATCGAATTGGTGTAAGGTCATTGAAAGAATCCACCAATTTATTAGACCTCAAGTCGTCATTGTGCTTAGATTATAGGCAATAATGTTCCGTTAATCTACGTCACTTATTACAGATTATTTTTCACTCTAGGGGATATTTAGTAATAAATAAACTTGACAATAATTAAACTGAAGTAGCATGACATAATGTCTGATCTTCAATTATTATAAAGAGATATAATCATAATACTTTTTACTGCAATTAGTTGCATTTATGTGCTTATTTATTGAGTTTTCAAGAACATTGCACTAATAATTAAAAGATTCTACTTAACGGGAGTTCATACTGTTTTCATAATATAATACATATTCTTCTTCAGCTTATCGTATGGTTGATGAACAACCTTATTACACACCTTTTTACAACCCTTTTACACACCGTTGAAAAATTTCTCAGGAGTGCCGGTTTCCTCACGATGTTTTCCTTCACCAGTTTTAGCAACTGATAACTGATTTTTAGTACGCACATGAATTCGAAAAGGCATTTGTACATGTCGGACGGAGTTTAAACTTGCGATCTTTGACGTGACAGTCCAACGGTCATACCATTCGGCTATCACTACATATTTAACCAAGTCGTTTGTTTTCAGGCACTTGTCTCGTTCGGAGTTTTCATGCTTACCCTCGGTGCTGGCGCTACATCAGGTATCTCCGCAATCCTATTATCACAACTTCAACATGGTAAAGAGAAATTCTCGACAGAACTGGTATCATGGGTAGGTGTGTATATTTCAACAGCGATCTAGAAATATTAAGGAAAATCCAATAATACTTATTCATGTTGTATTATTTTTCCTTTCAGCTGCCATATCGTCGCTGGCACTGTTCTTCGGTAACTTGATGTCTGGATATTTAATGGACAGATTTGGACGACGAGTGTCCACTTTATTTCTGTCAGGCACATTTGTAGCTGGATGGCTGATTATTGGCTTCTCAAACGACTTAATGTACTTAATATTAATTGGAAGATTTATCACAGGACTGTGTCAAGGATGGCTTGGACCTCTCGGTCCCGTGTACGTGGGAGAAATTAGTGCCCCAGTTCATAGAGGGCTGTTCTTGGCAGCTTTGTCTTTGGGAATAGCAGTAGGTGTCTTCATGTCACATCTATTTGGTACAATCCTTCACTGGAGTTTAGCCTCACTGCTATGTGGCTTTTTCCCGCTGTTTGGTAGCATTATACTCTATTATGCACCAGAATCACCAGCTTGGTATGCATCTAAAAACAGAATCGACGAATGTATTTTCTCCTACCAATGGTACAGAGGAAACAGTCTAGCAATGAAAACAGAACTAGACAAGATGATTGCAGATATATCTTCGAAAGAGAAGAAAAATAATGGAAAAGTGAAAACTCTTGTCGCTAACATCAAGAAGCCGGAATTTTGGAAACCATTAGGTATTATGACTGTATTTTTTGTTATAACACAACTTTGTGGGGTAAATGTTATTTGTGCATACACCCCCGACATGATGGAAGTGCTGCTCGGAGACGCATCAAATAGCTCTTACACTTACGCTGCTATGTTAAGTATAGATGTATTGCGATGCGTGTCTCTTGCAGCCGCCTGTTTGTTGCTTCGGAAGTCGGGCAGAAGACCTTTGGCAATTTTTAGTGGTGTCTTCACATCGCTGTCACTGATATCTTTAGCTTTGTACCTATATCTTCACAAGTCCCGTGTTGTTGAAAACCTGTCACCATATATATCGTTAGGACTTATGGCATTGTATATAATTGTATCTAATTTGGGAATATCGCCACTTCCATGGAATATGGTGGGTGAACTGTTTGCTGTTGAAACGAAAGGGCTGTGTTCAGGGATTAGTGTTATGATGACCTCCATTGCCTTTTTTGCAGTAGTAAAGACAGCGCCTGCCATGTTCTCCAGTATAGGACACCATGGAACATATCTGTTCTATGGGATATCAACTTTATGTGGCACTGTATTCTTATTCTTCTGTTTACCTGAAACAAAAGATAAAACTTTACTAGAAATTGAAGAATACTTTAGGTATGGCAAGAAAAAAGAAAACAAAAAAATATCTAATAATATTTAAATGATATTCTATTGATGATCGTATAGATTTTTATCAGTACGAATTTTAATTCTGATCTCTCAAGTGACGTTCGAATGGAATTGCTTCATGTTATGAAAGATTTCTGTATTAACGAACAAACAAGCGAGCACTATTTATGATGATAGAAGTTATTTATGGGAAAGTATTTTTTATGTATTAGGCACGTCGTCACCAGCAATGTGCATATTGCGCATACAGAAACGTGAATGTACGTTTCAAAGCGGTACATAGAACATAACGAACATAGTAAAACATTTAAGTCTGTAAAGAAAATTATGATATTATTAACGAATTTAGAAAGGATATAATAATCTTTATATATTTTTATAAAGCTCACCTAATACCCTGCTTCAGGACAAAGAGTTTATGCCTTGAGCTTCCAAAACTAATACCTTATAAATAATACAATAATCTATACTTTTAAAATTTCCTACGAATTTAGGAAAAAAAGGTTTTTTACTAATTGTAGAGTTTATAGAATGTTAACGACATTACTATTATTTAAGTAGATTTAAAACATCTGCTAGTTAGTGCACATTGCCAGTGACATTCAAAATATAACGTGTATTTGAAATAACGCAGAAACTAAAACTTGTATGTTGATAGTTGAGAGACGAATCAATTAGGAACCCTACTTTTAATGAAAGTTTCATCAAAGTAAGTGTCGTGGAATGGTTTAATTTATGTACATTTCGTTGTAGATAACATGCAATTTGTGATATTTTTAGTAATGGGTTTGGAGCGATGTACCTAATTCTCGAAATCATATCAAGCACAGACTTTAAGTTCTAGAGCAATTAATGGTAACAAAAATTCGAGACCATTTTTAATATAATGTTTATTACCATAATTATAAAAATATTTATAAACAGTTCTGTGCGTTATTTTATTAACACGTTGTATAGATACTTACGATGCGTGAGTATTATAAATACTTAAGTTATTTAATAATTAGAAGTAACAAATGAATAATATGTATTAATGTGATTTAGTTAACCTAATTAGATTTGTAAGTAGAAGGTGATTGATTAAAATTGGCTACAGTGTCGAGTGCACCAATTAATTTCAGAATGAATGAAGTAGACATGTAAATAAAGCGACAGTGAACATGGAAACGTATTCTTAAATGACAAATTGTCTGCATTACAACTCTTCATAAGGTCCATTGTTGTATAGATTAAACATTAAAATTAACAATTACCCTTATTTACTTTGTTTTTATTTCGCCTAATACCTAGTTATCTGTCGAAAATTTTATTGTGATAAACATTTATTTATATAAATTTATATAATAGGTATTACATTTGAATGATAACACCGACATTCGAACATTACAATCAATTATGCAACATGTCAAAGTTCATTGGAATTATTGATGATTTCACAATAATTATTTCGGCTAATGTTAGTTTTGTTGAGTTGCTAGCTACGTAGTAGATATAATTACTTAATTATATCTACCACGTACGTAGACGTACATTTATTTTTGTTGAAATCATATTGGGACAGGTAATGTTTTTGTATATTTTTGTGCAAAATGTCTACAATAGTTCATAATTCTGTTAAAAAAAAACGTCGCCTCACAATAGGAACTTCTCCTGTATCGTAGGTGCGTTTTACAAAAATGAAATATCACATACACAAACACCTAGACTCGGGAAAACATCTGCGGATCACACAAATAGCCCCAGCACAGCAGTTCAATGGCTTAGCTTATTGTTGGTCCTGTCGAAGAGTATTAACATAGTACCAATACCTCTTTCTATCGTTCTAAGGAAATTTGGCGTGATGCAGGGGTGTGGGTGAGAGTAGATCAAAAGATATGATGAAGAGAATGATAGAGTCTGATATGACGTGACTGATTTTATCTTTACATCCCTATTATTTTTTATTATTTTAGTATAAATTTGATAACGATATTTTGCGTAATGTTGTCTATCGCATTGTGACGTTTGTAATGGAATTATGTACTTAAATTCTAGATAGCAATTCAAATACAAGTATGCATGCGTTACATAAATTACGTATCATATCGACTGTTCTAAACAAAGTTTGGAATTTGGTTAAAGATAAACCAATGATAAAGGTACGAGTAGAAGGGCTCTCGAAGGTTATGCTGGCCTAGTGGTTAATAGACCGGATTTGTATGCACAAGGTTACAGTTTCAAAACCGGGCAAGTATTAAAATGGACGTTATCAATGTCATAGTATGTATACAGATACGTTGTTATTCTAAGATGTCATTGACAAATTTGTTCACCGGTAAATGATGATAGGATTGCCCCAATTACGTGATTAGTTACTATGTACTCTCTGAAAACAGCATTATGTTATGTGTGTTTGTAGTCTCTGATAAAATGCAGATGTGCAATACTGTTATCGCTTTCCTGCCACGTGCACTGATTCTGTAAAGTATTCCGGCTATTAGTAGAAAACAAAAGTGTTAATGCCATTTTTAATATTTACGTGTGCGTCAATTGAACTTGAAGCAACCCGCCCTTAATCTTTGTTGGTAGTTAATAATTCTCAATATGATATTAGTTTCTATCAAGAACCTGTTAGAGGTAGAGACATACCTGCGACCTTATTTTAGATTGTTCAATGTGTTATTTCCCAGTGTCTTAATTACCTTCTTATCCTAAACTTTGTGTTTATCGTATCCGTTTTAGATGTTAATTTTACGGTTCGCTTTAGTTACCACATATACAATAAAGATATTTAAAGTAAATAGATAATATAACATGTTGAATGGCATTTTCCTTTACAGAAATATCTGTAGAGGCTTAACAAGGTATATTGAAACTAAAAATGATACAAATGCATTATCAAAGATATATTGCAATGGTGTAATTTATAAGAACGGATCACAATTTAATTGCTGCCTGCTTTCTGAGCGGAACAAATGAATTAATGTAAGACGTTTTGTAGAGGGGTGTCCATCCATACCCTGCAATAAAAACACTGGGTCAATTTCACAGTCCGTTAACTTAGGTTAAGTCTACGACACAAGTGTCGGCACGCGCCTCCGTCTTGAATTATCGTTTCTTCCTGTCTGACACGTGGTCCATAGCAATACAAGATTCGCTACATCTGCGAAGATTTTTTTCTGATTCAGGTTCCCACGTTGGTACGCGACATGTTTGAGTACAAAAAACAACTAGGAAGACATCTGGAGAGTGGCTGCGCTATTTATAGAGACTTGAGTGTTTATGAAGTAAAGTGTGAGGAACTTGTTAATGAACATGTGCGTAGCTTGACGGTAATGACGTTCCAATATTCGATTGCTGCTGAAGCATTCCACATTCAAATGTAGATTATTAGCTGCCAGTTTTCCTGGCATATGTTTGGAATCTCAATAAAAAGCCAATAACGCAAGCAACCCTACCGTTACCTCAATCTAAAATAATGCATGCATCAACAAATTGCCTTTATTATCACGTCAAGTAGTTCCTGTGCTTTAGTATATTTTATCCCGTTTTGTGCTACTTGCATATCATATCAACATTAAAGGGCACGATCGAGTTGGAGCAGAACGAATATTTTAATAATTACAATAGGACACGTGGCTGAACGGAAACCATGCACGTGCTGTCAATTAGAAGTGGAACAGATAGAAAAAACTTGTCTAGTATTTTATAGACCCCTCGAAGTGGGAGGAGTTGTTACCGGTAAGAATGAAAGCGAAATCATAAAAATAACCCTCTGTTTGTAAAGCGAGTTATAAATAATGGAAAGAACATTTCACTTTTTAGTATCCTTGTGTTTATTTATAAACTTGATTCTCGCTTCTATGGCATTATATTTTTAATGTCACCTTAAACATTACATAAAACTCACTGACAATAACAAGTGCTTCTGTGATCATATTAGAATTTGATAGGGTTTAGATAATAAAGATAACTAGATATTATTATTGTTACACTTGAAAGTTGTGTTAATGGTGTAATCACATGAAATCCAACGAGTCTTATCTGTTATTTATAAAACACTTGTATTCGATTTCTTTGATGTGTTTCAACAGTTTATCACTGACAACTGACCATTAATCATAAAGATTTTTTAATAAAGAGCTTTGTTTTACGTTTATAATTAGATTTCGTAATTAATAAATAAATCAATTTATGACAGTCATACCTAAACAGTTGCTATTTGTTTATGAAGAATATGACTAATGTTAAATGTGTGTAATATTTTATCTTAATGAAAAGTAATGAACTATGTGGAGACATTTATTGCTTCTCTGTAGTACAGATAAGACCTGAGTCTTGGCAAATTTACCTAAATGTTACCAACTTGAGTCATTGTTATCTTACTATAATAAAACTGGAATAAAGATGAGAGAAACAGAGTAATAAAAAAACGTAATCGCGATCAAATCTCGACAAGGTTAATTCTTAGATAGCTTGGGTTTTTTTTCAATACATTATGTGTTTAAATTATTGGTTTATGTTTGAGATAATGTATCTATTTTATAGTGAGAAAACACCATAAAATAGATATTTCCATCTTTTTAGACGAAAGTAATTAAACTTTATAATAAGAACACTAATTTAAGTGTGTGTCTACTTTCTACGTACCTGCCTACTGTGTAGTAGTTTTAAACTATAGTATCGCACTGTATGTAGACCTTATCATACAGTCAAATATCAATTCCAGATGCCTCGTTGGTCTAGTGGTCGCTAAGCGCGACTGCTACCATGAGGTCCCGGGTTCGAATCCCGTGTCGGGCAAATGTTAGCTAGGTACTGGGTTTTTCCATTAGGTAATTTTCGAAATAGGTGACCACCCTAACTGTATTAGCAACGGTGGTCCTTATTTCGTCACTAGTTTTGTGATAATTGTATTTCGAAACAAAAGGTAGATTACGGGTAGGAGAAAATATCAGTGCCATGTTATTGCCTCGGAAAGGGGAAGGTTACATGCACCGTACCGTACTATCAGACGATGCATCATAGACACATTTATTTACCTATTAATACTCTTGTCTGCAGTATTTATCTTGTGTACGTCGATGAATCACTGTGTTGACATGTGTTAGTAAGCTAGATTAGAAGAATTATTACTGGCATGTAAGACATAGTTAATGGGTATAGGTATATATATTATCTCGTCCCAGCGAACTTGATGAGAGTGAGGGAATGGGGAGTGCACCTGTGTTTGCGCTCATACTTCTGCACTATAATATCTCTTGCGTAACTCGTTTATCGTTTGCTCTTGCGTACTCTTCTGTAGTTCTCCTGTATCGTGCGAGCATATCACAATCATGAAATAACACATCCACAAACACCCAGACTCGGGACAAATATCTGCGGATCACACAAATTTTTGTCCCGGACGGGATCTAATACGTAACCCTAAGCGCAGCAGTCCAATTGCTTAGCCACTGCACCAATCAGGTCTTCGTATATTAGGTAAGTATATTCTGAAGTTAGGAATAGTCGTATTCCTAATGTAATACGCATCAAATCAAATGCTTAGTCATGCCGCAAGCCGTATCATGCGCACACACAAAGACAAACATTATGTGTCATTTCATTTGTTTTTATACTAAGGTGTAATGTTATTTATGCAGGGCGAAAGGTCTCCTCCATACAGGCAGCAACATTCATCACGTCTCTTTGTTTCTGCGTCACGTCATGGTAATTTTAGACATCTATCGATCCTTCAAGTTTTCTGGTCAGTTTCTATAGCCGTATGCAGGCACAATTTGAAAAAAACTATAACAAATTAATATCATAATACCTACAACATGCCTGTATTTTATGCAGAGCTACCTATAGGTACTGTATAGTAGGTACCTATCCGAGCCTATTGCCAAATAAATGACATTGAAAAGTCACATCAGCTCTTGTCAGGTCTTCAACCTTGTGTTTAAGAATTTAATCTAATTTAAATCGGACCACCAGATTTAATTTGTTTACAGCTCCTACGTAGGTATTTGGAAATGTTATGGTCCCTTCTTGGGATGATGAGATATAATCAATTAAAAATAAACTAGATATTTCGTTGATCTTATTTCTTCCAACCCAAATAAAGAATAGGATTAAGTTGATGTTTTTGTGATACCTATTTATATAAAGCTACGGTCAACTATAAATTCATAATTTTCATTAATCATGCTTATCAAATCGATCCATTTCACAACTAAAACTTATTATATCCATTTTGCCTATGGCCTTGTAAATGGCCTAGTACTATTTAGTTGCTACTTGTGAATACTTGTCTTTAAATAAAAATCTCCAATCCAAACACCAACTCTTGTCTTTTGGAAACTTGCCTCTCAATATTCAGACAACTATTACTAAATAAGACATTGTATAAAAATGTACGACCAAAACAGTGCACTCATAAAATACTCTGAACAAATAGATCCATATGACTTTTGGTGTCATTTTTGCTCATGCTAAGCTTGAATCTAAATTGATAAAGGAAATTTGGGAAAAGGCCAGCTCGTGTCCACCATTTTTTCAAATTTCATTTATCAATTTAAATCGATCCATCTTTGTTTTGTAGGTACATGCCCATTACACTACTAAGTTTCTCTTATCTACAGTATTATGTACTTGGTAGATTAATTGTTACGGTTAAAGTATCTAAATAATACCTAATTATTCCATTCGAGATATGAAACCCAAATGGAAATATTTACTGCCGATATTGCGTAACGATTTCTGCGTAAAAAAATATATTTGTTAATTTGACCTTTTATCTAACGCCAGTAAGGAAATTTTATGCGATGTTTTAAGATAAATATAAAATATGCAAACTTTTGCATATTTTAAGATATTATGTTTAGTTACTTGCAATAGTTTCTACGCAGATTCTCTATACTTGGATTGCGTTTCTGAACACCGTAGATAAAAGAGAATATCTAATAGGTATAATTCTTATAATTATTTACCGTTTTTAGGTCTTCTCTAAAACTCAAAAATATGATCTGAGGCGCGGCGCGGGGCCCCTAGGCAGTTGCCAACTCTGCCCATTGGAAAATCGGGCCCTATCTAAAGGTATTGCCAAGAACCTGACTGTCATTTCAGTCAATCGAAGAATTATTTTCTATGACTAAGACGTAATTTCATAATAATTAGCAACTGTGTTTATCTAACAACAAAATATGTTGACCAATATTACAATCTATAACACGATAGTGATGTACATAGAATTAAGTAAACATAGCTTGGATTTAAAAATATCTTATTAATATGTTAGGTTAGTATGGTTGGAAAAAATATTGTAATCACTGTTATGATTCGCAAATTATTTATTATGCATAGATAGGTGATAGTGCAATTTTATCCAGAAAGTACAACTAAAAAGTTCGGCCTATCATGAACGCGGTCAAACAACAACGGGAACTTGAACACGCATTAGATATTATAGGAAATTTTTAAGTTCATCATCAGCCGGAAGACGTCCACTGTTGAACAAAGGCCTCCCTCTTTTAGAAGGGGGGGGGGGGTCCATAATCCCCACGCTTGGCAAGCGGCTTGGGGATCGCAGTGTTCGTGGTCAAGTTACAGAAGACGCTGCTGCCCATCTTCTGGATTTTCCCTTAGTCACTTCTTACGACACCCACGGGAGGAAAGGGGGTGGTCAATTCTAGGCCGAATATCACACGGCATCTAGGCCGGATACCACACAGCATGTTCATCTATCACAAAAAAAATTAACAGGTTGACTGTCCGCAAAGTACACAAAGAATCGCTACGTGTAAAACACACGGTGTATTTCAGAGACACAGTCTAGACAGGGAAAGGGTTAAAGATGATACTATCATAACAATTTTCAACAAAAATACATGATTTAAATTGAACACTTGCTTTGCGCGTAACATAAGGGTCCCTACGCTTATCTAAACATTGTTCTGTGGCATGACTGACAATAAATTAGTTATTCATGAATGCCTAATGCTTATAAAATTACCTAAAACATGATATTTATGTGCCGTGTCGTGTTCACGTTTGAATTGTTTATTCGAACACGTGACCATATGTAATGTGCATAGGAAGCAAGGTTGACATGCACCCGACTCGCGTAGCAAACATGTGCGCATGCGCCGTGCTGCCCGTGATTCCGGCACGGGGGTTCAACTTGAAATTATTTCATTTATGCAGTTTCAAACCCAATTAAATAATATTAATAAAACAACTGCCACACAACTGTTATTTATCTATAAGATCGAGTTTAGCGGCGTGCTATAGGAGAGGCATATGTCCAGACTGAGATAGGCTGATGATGATGATCATCTAGATAATTATAGAACTCTGTCAAAGATGTTTCGATCATTAGGAAAATAAAATTGAGGACCCAAAGTACACGGTGTTATTAAATATATTAGTTATTCTTGCTTTTTGTTCATTGCCTTCTCTAATAGAGTCGTAAACAGTTAACAAGACGTATTAACACCTATCATAAGGCCTTCAGCTTGCTTTAGTCACTGTCTCAATATAGATCATACCTTCTTCAATATACGGTAAATTAAAACATTATCTCTTAATTTACTGAGAGGTAAATGGCCTGAGTTAATTACGGAATATAGTAAATATGTTATCAAATGGTATTTCTCGAGCAAATTAGTCACGACATATTATCAGCAAATGACTGTATTGTAAAATTTACGGAAGCGTGAAAACCAGGAGTTATGTACGGGCATGAGGCCCTCAGATATATACTTGTACATTCTTATAACTTAATAAGTAGTACTGTAGGTACTTAACATGTTAAATAAAAAAGAAGGGAATGCTCAAATAGATACTCCATATAGTGTCCTCCTGACCGAATTTCGGTCACGGCGGCCTGTCTCAGCTGAGACTAGCCATCTGCGCAGGAGATATTATAGTGCACAAGTATGCGCGCAGACACAGGTGCACTCCCTATTCCCTCACTCTCATAATCCGATGGGACGGTAGACCGCCCGACCGGAGAGAGATCAGGCGCAGGACCAACGGCTTAACGTGCCTTCCGAAGCACGGTATACTCCATATAGAAAGGAAGGAGAAAGAAGAAATGTAAGATATAGAGAACCGTAGCTATACCTCGATTGTCAACTGCCCCCTTACCATGAACTCTTAAAGCAAGACAGTTTACCATGTGGAAGTGAGACGCCGCTACGTGCTGTGTAATGCAGCGTCTCGCTTCCACATGGTAAACTGTCCTGCTTTAAGTGTTCATGGTAAGGCGGCTGATCTTGATAGCTATAGGTACTTTGTATTTTTCGGGGAAAATAGGATATTTTTGAGAAGGGTAAGTAAGTAAAAGGTAGCGGAACTTGGCTCATCAACGAAACAATAGGCTATTATCATAGAGATGTATTCTCTTTACTTTACGTTGCTTATGTTAATTCGATGGCATCTAACCAGTATTAATAACAATAATGGTAAAAATGGTGACGAAGATGTAGGCATACCTATACCAGAATGATATCTATTCTGCGGCAGATCGACATTCTTTCTTCTTAGCCACAACCTAAGCACTAGTTGTTACCTGCGGTTTCGTATCATTATCTATATACTTGAATTAGGCATAAATAACAAACCTCCAGATTCACATACACTTTACTTTTTATACTACTTTGTTTTTTTTTATAAACTTCGCCCCTCCACTAGGTATTTCTCCTGTATCGTGGGTGCGTTTTACAAACATGAAATTTCACATACACAAACACCCTGACTCGGGACAAACATTTGCAGATCCCACAATTTTTTGTCCTGTGCGGGAATCGAACCCGCAACCCCAAGCGTAGCAGTCCAGTCGCTAAGCTATTTCGCTAATCAGGCTGTCGATATTAGTAGATGTTAGTTACGTAGTATACATTGCGTACGTGACTTGATTTCGTAATTCTTTGGTTCTCATGAATTATTTTTCATTCGTTTTCGCATTTTCATAAGATCATTGGTTAGGTTAGGTCAAAACTATAAATATTTAATGCGGATTTACAGTGTATAAATTGCATACCTATCCAGTTTATGATATTGTGCGGATTTATTACATTACGGCTATGTCCAGCAGTGGACAGAGTTTGGCTGATGATGATAATATTACATTAGGAACTATTCGTAAATGTGTTTAATTAGGGTTCCTGAAAGACCTTAACTAAAGCAATTGGTTACACGTCCCAAACACTCCTGTGTTTTGATTCTTAATAAATTTAACCTAAGTATGCTTTGATACTGGTTTTTGGTTTCATGGTCCCCCATAATAGGAACAACCACAGGGTAGATTAATTTCTTTATTATTATTAGATATTAAATAGGTTAAATTAGCATACTCTAAATAGGACACAACACAGGTTAATTAGATCGGTATCTACGACGAGAATCATTTCATTCTTGAATAAAAAATTCTAGCGTAATTTAATAACGATTGCAATCTTTAGTAGATTGTAGGCGGAATAAGAAGTCAAGGTTGCGGCAATGACGTATGAACATCTCACGTTCATGGACTCCCGACGGGTCTACAACTAGTCTAGTAGATCTATGCCATCATAATTTTAAGGCAACTCTCCTAGGTTGCCTTCAGTTGAGGCTAATCAGAACTGTAGATCATTAAATTATTGTTCTGGAGCGTGCCACGCAAAATCTTAAGCAAAAGTGACTTAATTAAAGTATTTGGCATTGTATTCATTTATATCGTCATTTAATGATAATTTTAATATATTATTGTAAGGATCGTGCAAATGGAAATCCGCGATCTCTGCCTACCCCTCGTGGAAATAGGCGTGACTTTATGTATGTATAACATAATTTTCCATATTTTATTTTGCGTTTCATTTGTTTTATTCCACATGTTTTCACAATCTACCATCACGTAGGGTAACACGTTGCACCGCACTCTTCCGTAGACACATGAGTCTAATCTATTTTGAGTGATTTAATTGGGTCTCGCGTGTACTTTATGCTTTATGGTTTTAACTTTCACTGCCTGCGAAGCAGTTTTTAATAATTTTAGTATTATTTGGTAAGAATTACAGCTCGAGACAATAATAATAAGTTTGTGTGTAAAAAGAAAAAGATTCGTTCGATTCGGAAACGTTTGTGAGGTCAGCATTAAACGTTTTACATATTAAAGTAAGATCATTAAGATAGCAATGTTAATTTCAAATATTAGTTTATGTATCTCGATATGGCGATATTATGTATGACTGCGATAGATTTAATTTTAGTATAGTAAAAAAAATGTTTTGCTAGGTTTATTAGTGAAAGTGTTCGCACTTTTGGAGCCAAAAGCCGAATATCGAATAATACGATGTTTCCTGTTCTTTATGATTATCCTGATTGGCTCAAAAAGGCAACCACTAAGCTTCGCACTTTGTTGTAATTTTGCGCAAATGTGAAATACAGGCGGTAATTAAGGCGGTAAATATCGTTTTATCCGTCTACGGTTTTGCTAATAATTGGCGTAGGTATTAAAAATGTAAATCTTTAAATTTAGTTAAATCAAAAAAATAAGGGTTGTATTCAAAGAAGTCCTACTCAACCAAAGAATTGGTTCGCATCACGAAACGAGCAGTCACCAAAACTGTAAGAAACCATCTGTTTAGTTTACATCAATCGAATTAAACTAATTATGAACAAACAAAAGCATATGCCACCGTGACTCTCAATGTTCCACAGTTGAGAGCTAATTTGTAGTTTTTGTTGAATCTGTGTTGTTCACCAGATGGCGATGGCGCGCATGCCGTATGGCGTCGCAGTGCCATGGCGGGAACCTGGAGTAATTTCACTGTCTACTATCTCAAACAATCTGGCTCCACGTCGGAAACACAAAAAGATTTGTTGCCTTTCTTAAATATGGCTCTTAGTGATGTTTGCGCGAGAGCTAAGCATAGTAGGTAGAGCTTGACAGCTTTAAATATTTGTAGTTCTATTGTTTTCTTATTATTAAAATAAAAAAAATCCCGACGAATTGAGAACCTCCTCCTTTTTTTTGAAGTCGGTTAAAAATGGTTCTGTGAATTCCATAGTACAAGCAAATTGTAGTTTTTACTATAGAATCAGTTGCTCTTAGTAGTAGAGCCAAGAGATACAATCAATGCGTTTCGGAATCATTTAATGTCAGCTAAGCATTTTACGTAGAGCTTTTAGGCTTGATTTAAATTGTAAAAAAACTCATTTTTTTTTAAAGAATCTTACGTTATTGACCTATAAATTAATTAACAATGAAGAAGAGCAATTAAGATTAACCTTTAAAAGTTCTTGACTCAATCTCCTGCATGGCAATACAATTTTAGAGCTGTGTAAATAAAGTATTGACATATTTTTTATAAACGCCTGTAAATGGTTCATACAAATTAACACTCCTACAAATAATGCAACTTGTCTTATTTAAAGACACAAGCAAATAGAAACACCTAATCAGTGTAAAATAGTTTGTTTTAAGATATCTGGGACTTAACACAAACACAAAAAAAGGAAATTATTTAATGACTGGAAATTTACTTGTTGTTGTTCATTTTATGATATACCCCACGTAAAAATTAAACATACCCGTAATAAAATTATATAATTATACATTATTTACTGAAATGTGTCTTTCTGTTTGACAAGTCTTCACGTGCAAAGGATTTGTGGCGGAAAAAATGTCACGTTTTGTTAATTAAATAAACAAACGAACTTTATTTTACAAAGCATTCCCTTGCGAGCCCCGAGGCCTATGCATGAGATGCACAGATTATTATTAATACAAAATATACGTCATCCTAATCTTAGAACACGTGGATGCGCGAACTATGCGTAGAAAAAGTCCTTTCTTTAGAGAATTCGGTAGTACCCTAAAGGTAAAGTCCATTTTTTGCCGGTTCCCATGAACCCTGTGACAATGGTGTCGACCTCGCTGAAAGACTTCGTAGAGATCCACGCAAGAATAAATATTACTTAACAATAGGGTAGCTTCTTTGACTTTACTTTGCCGTGTTGATCAACTAAACAGTCTTGATCCTAGGAATAAAATATTTCTATAAACATTTTGTAGATTGTTGCGATTGGTGTTAAGTCTCAGTTTGTATTTATTACATTATTTGGACTGTTATTTT
This sequence comes from Abrostola tripartita, assembly GCA_905340225.1. Classification (NCBI taxonomy): domain Eukaryota; kingdom Metazoa; phylum Arthropoda; class Insecta; order Lepidoptera; family Noctuidae; genus Abrostola; species Abrostola tripartita. Next base: position 9,716,342 of record HG996493.1, on the reverse strand, counting down.
ACAATAATATAAGGAAACGAAGTTAAAGACTCGATAAAGTGCATTATCGAATACATATTATAGGTAATAATATTTAATCCACATCCACCTATATGAGATTAACGTTATATATTATATGTATTTGTAAGCATGTCGGATATTACACAATATATTGTAAAACAAGATAACGTTGCCACTTATTTATCAAAGCAGTAAAAACTAAAATTAGGTTCAAGTATCAAGGTGTGTTGTGCGGTCTTTTATGCGGGACAACAAAAGGCATAGCGGTTCGTAACGGACTTTTTTCATGCGGCATCGATCAGGATATCTTCCTCGTAGGTTTTGTCAAGCAAGGGACCCGCCATTCCCACGCATCGCATAACCTGATTACTGATTTAATATACTGCACTGACGGACGAAAGCACGTGCAAACAATTTACGTATAACCTAACCCAATCTTACAGTACGTAGTACGGTACAGTACGTAGTAGAAGTAAAAATATTGTAGGTTTTTCTAAGTTGATAAAGACAATTCAACCTCAAGATAGTCGAGATAATATTTAATTTAACGACTTTTCATTGATATCACAATTTATTATACTTAGTGCATACTTGTTAAGTAGGCTTAGAGGGGTCGATTTATTTACAACATGTCAGTAATGTAACCAATTTACTTTGAAGGACAGTTGGATGTCAAAAGCCACTATACACAGAAAAGGCACTTGTTCTTCAACACTAAAAAGGAGTCAAGACTTTCAGTACAGAGCAGGTCCTCAACCATTTAAGTGTGGTAATAATCTACACAGATAATGGTACCTAAATAAGTGTTCGTTAACCTATACTGCAACTGAGATAACGGTAGACAGATATGGGCCAACGAAGACACTTGTTCCTAGTAAAAGAATGTAATTGCCACTTGTCTCGAAAATGAGTATTCAGGATTGCTGCAAGACAACCGACTGCCTTTAGCTTGGGAAATAAATTTGTAAGTAAATAAAATATTCGTATGCCATCTCACGTTTTGTTAGGTGACCTTACAAGGGACCTATTATGTCGTCTATCTAGAATGGAAACTGGTTCGCATTGCCCTTTTTCAAGACACGTTGCTAACTGGATGTGGAGTAACAAGTGAATGTCAATAAACGGACATGAGAGTTCGTCATAAGGGTTATTCATGTTAGTTAGCTTTACGATAGGATCGTAATGTAATCTGTTTTACTTATCTAGACATGATTAAGGCAAATGAAGTCATTAATTTGTTAGTTTATGCTTGGATTGTGGTAGGATGTGTATTTTACTTTTTGCGTCTACAACGCTGATTCAATCCCCGTACAAGACGATTTTTCTGTTACTAAACGTAGATATTTAGTGCATTTGAGGTATATAGCATCAAAGAGAGCTTTTGATATAAAGAATCTTAATTGTACATAGAAAATGCAGATTTAATTATGCACAAGAAGTTTAAAGAATTTTGCGAGCTTAACTCAAAATTTATTTCTCTACCGCAAGTCTTTGAGAGAAATGTTGTAAGTATAAAGGTTATAAGTTTAGATAAGATATTTCTAAAAATAATAGGAAATAAAATGAGGCGGAAAGTTACAAACTACGATCGATATTCACCCATGTGCATCAAACACTTTAATCATTTGAAACAGCGCCTGACGAATGGAGCGGAAAATATTTAAATGGAAGCCAGAATAGCGTGCAACTACCCCGTAAAATATGGCGATATTTCGATGTGGAAAAAATTAAGGGAGAAATTAACATTCTAACCGCCCCGGATACATCGAGCGTGCGGAACGAAGTATAAGAAACTGACGAATTTTCATGTTTACCAACTTTGTAATTATTCACATTCTTCATTAGCAAAACTTCCGTTATCCGCATTTGTGAATTGCAATTTCCATGACACTGCAGACTTATAGTCAATCAATCTGACATATATAATGATTTTGGCTGTAAATGCTAAATTGCTGACGCATGGCTTTGCAGTGCTTTATAAAGTCTTTCTAAAAAGGTTGTTGCCCGAGTAATTTTTATGAGGCGAGCCTATTTTGGCCGGTTAGAGTGTGTTCGCCAGAGCAATATACTCGAGGAAGATAGAGCATAGCTAGTAGTGGTATAGTAATTACCAAACTAGCTCCGAGTTCTCGAAACCCCTAGCTACCCCCTACGTTAACACCAATGATTCAAGTAGGTATGAACAAAAAATATGCTATGATTAAATAAAGTATTATATGTATAATCTTATATTATACAGTTTCAGTCATCGACACAGAATATTGGTAAGCTGCTTGCAAAATCGCAGCAGTTAGAGTCAACTCAAATACTCCAAATCAACCAACAAAATACAAATTAAATTTTGAAGCTCGACCCTTGAGCCGTAATCACCCCGTTTGTGCGGGTCTCCCTTGAAACCTGGTATTTTTTACGCGGGATAACGGCGGCACATTACAATCATAATAGCGCTATCGCCTTACCGTTAACGGCTCGGGTTTTTGGGCTGATTCTACCATTGTCGATTAACAAGAGGTTAACTATTTGATTTAACGAATACCTATATAGTTGGGTATAATAATCAAAATTCTTTGGACCAAAGTATTTCATCAACCCTTATCAAATCAACGGAATATTAAATAAATAATTGCATTAATTAGTTCGCTCTAGTGCATCATGGATGTCATTAACTCACATTGATAAATATATTTGTTTACTTCAGGATTAAGATAATAAAAATGTACCTATATTTTATGACCGCTACGAATATAGCAATTAGTCTACTCAAATTTTGTAGATAGGTAATATAAATATATATTTAATCGTTGATTACGGTAAGATTTAAGTTATGGTTCAGTCGACCGTTACAGCTTAAGTTGTAAACTGCAAAGCTGCGTTTAAAGTGGGTCATTCACCGTCGAATGATTTGGTTACATTAGCATGAGGGTATTTGTCGTTATGGGGATGGTAATAAGGGAATGTGTTTTAAGTGAGACCCTTTAGATCATTAGCAATATTTGAAAGCAATTGATAGGCGTACAGAGCAAGGTAGTTTACCTTATTAGTAGTGACGTATACAAATTAAACACGATTTAAAGGAACTACAATTTTTATTGTAAAATAACTTACTCTAACATCACAATGTTTATTATAATAGAAGGCACTAAGTTATGTAATTCAATTTGTATAAAGAGGTGCCCATACAAACACTTATTTACAATATTTGAGCTATATAAAAGAGCGTAATTACGTACCAAAATACACTGGAAAGTGACACTAGATATTGAACTATGTTATATTATTCAACTTACATTGAAAGTCATTAAATAATTATTAAATACCTAACATGATCAATGTACAAAGCTTGGAGTGCAGGCTCGTCCGTCGACCGTTACGACACACCTTGCGCCTGCGCCGTCAACTGACTTTGGTACTAACAGCTGTATGCTATACTACGCTTTTCTTCTACCGTAATAAATATCTCAAATTAAATTAATCTACACATGGACTACATACATTTAATATATGGTTGTTAATTGTTATTATTATTGTTACGTTTTGACGATAGGCGGGCTTGTCTAGTTTTTTCTTGCCACCATTTTAAGGTTTCTTCAAATTGTTCTCTATCCTCTGGAGTCACTTGAATATCAGGAAGCTCTTTTTTAAGTTCAATATCATCGTTGTATTGATTCTCAACGTAAGAATTCTCTTCTTCCTTAAACTTGTACTCATTATTAACTAAAATCAATCCTGGATCAATAGAATCTAATGGCAGACTTGTCTCTTCAGGATAAGTGTTATGCATTTGCTGATTTATAGTCGTAGAATATTTAACTTCAAAATCATTTTCATTCACATGCACGTCGGTTTCACTAAGATAATTTCGATCGGGGATCACTGTAAACTGTTCAGCCGAATTAGGGAATGCAAAGTGACCTTCCAAAAGATGATGATTTACATCTTCTTGTCCAAGAAAGTCCGATGACGGCGTGAGAGGCTGCCCGGCACCTTCGTCTTCTTCATATAGATTTGGAGTAGCCACTAATTGAAACTGTTCACCTCCTTGTAATTCAACATATTGCTGCCGGGGGAGAAGTATAGATCCATCAAGTTCATCTTCTTCCATATCGTCATCTTCTACTGCAGGCGAATTCAATGAATAATAACTTCTTTCTTGACTATTTTCTCTCGGAGATGAAGACGCTGGAGAGGGGAAGGATTCCATTGAGGGGCGCGAAGAATTTTCTTTATCATGTCCTATGTTCAATAAACTCTCTAAGTTTCGTATATATTCAACAGCCATGCGTAACGTTTCAACTTTGCTGAGCTTTTTGTTAGGACCTCGATTAGAATTAGCATTTTCAAAGGCAGATGCTACTTCTTCGGGAATATGTCGTCGAAGAGCGGCAAAACCATCATTAACTTGGCGCACTCTGTTACGTTCTCTTGCATTTCGTCGAGCAACTGCCAGTGGTGTTGGAGATTGCGCTGCTTCATCTGTGCTATTTTCACGCAGACGCGGCTTTTTAGGTCCTAGATTTGACGTGACTGGCTCAGCAGCACGAACTAATGACGTCACTGAAACTGTTGTTGGCAGTGGTTGAATTCTCTGCTTCTTTCGCACTATTATAACTTCACGAGAACCGTTTTGATTAGCATCATTGTTTGTTATATTCACAGAATTATTCACGGATTCTTGAAGCACCTGCGACTTGCCGTGCGGCGAATTGCGGAAGACGACGACGCCGATAGAACTCATTTCAGCAAGATGAGTTGCCGTTTTACATGTTACGATTGTTTATTTTGGATTAGTTCCGGACTCTGGTTCGATTAGATCACGTATAAAATAACTGTTTTCTAGTAAAGTGGAATAGGACTATAGCGATGGCGTCAGAGCGCCGGCCGCGACAGGAATGGCGCGTGCCGCGCGGACGCACCTGGGGTGGCCCGCGGGGGGATCAACAGGGGTACTTACGTTTACTAGTTGCACACATGCTCTTTCAAAGGGCGGAATGGGGAATCGTCGCTGTTCAGAACATTGAATTTAAACATGGACGAAGTCTTGTAAAGCTTTGCCATTGGTGTTTTCAGTTGTTACCTTATGATACCAATACCCTTGTATTGTTGTTTGTAAACTGATCATAATAATATTATTTGAGGTAATAATATTATAGTTACCTCAAATGTCAATATGTTTCACAGGCATATGCAGACTTAGATATATATAATTAGAAAATAAGACCGTAATAATAGGCATGTAGGTAAATAATGCAACATAGGTTTATTAGAAAATCATTGTCATTAATTATGGCACAAGAGATAGTTATCATAATTTAAAAAAATATTTTTGTGATTAACACAAATTATTATGTTTCGTTTTCGAATTCGAGCCGCGACGATTCCCCGATCCCTGAACAGCATAAAGGACAATATATAATTTCCATGGGGTGTCGCACCCAACTACTGGTATGTCTGTGTGTGTCAGCTGCAGCTACATACCAACACACACCTTTATTATGACATACTCACGCACACATAGAAATAAACAGCAATAACACATACACAGTAATCGAGCTAAAACCGTTCGCGTGCTTCAATAGAGCGCCAAAATTAATGCGCCGGCGCAGGGGTTTGTAATGGAATGTAAGTTAATGACGCAATTTTTTGTTGTTGTTTAATCTCATTTTTGTTGAAGAAAGCCTTTTTGGAAAAGATTTTTCATAGCAGTATTTGGATTTTTCATAACAGCACTGATAGCCGAGTGGTATGACCGTTGGACTGCCAAGTCAAAGGTCGCAAGTTCAAATCCCGGCACGCACCAATGACTTTTCGAATTCATGTGCGTACTAAAAATTAGTTATCAGTTGCTAAAAACGGTGAAGGAAAACATCGTGAGGAAACCGGCATACCTGAGAGATTTTTCAACGGTGTGTAAAGCCATGTCAGAGGCCTAGAGGCGGTTTAAACTCTGACACTAGGTTGATCATCAACCATACAATAAGAAGAAGCAGTATTTCTTATATACTCAGGTGGTTAGGGTCTCATATGTGTAATTCAAACGAACAGTAAGGATCTAATTGAAACGAATTGAACCAAAACCAAAAATTACAGATATTTCTGGAATCGAGTTTTGCTACATGCCACAAAACTATTTTTAAAGAATCATAAAACGTTTACTTACAAAAGCATACCCGTACACAGCTCTTCCTTACTATAAAACATATCTCATAGATAAAATATAATTAATCTTTTTTTTCTGATAGATTTGTTTGTATGTGTGCGTACACCTACGCCAGCTGCGCGCCCTTTAGCTTTTGTGTAGTGGCACGCGCCACTGTCCTAGCCATGACCATTGTTACATATCTCTAATAAAATTGCATTTTATATAATAATACTTTTACTCTTATTACAATGTTATAGAGTCTAATTTTGTGTAAAAGATACATTATGTTTGTCGTGGAACTGGAGTTTCGTTATGACCTTATTGTAGAGAAAAATAATATTAAGGTCCATAGGTTGTGCAGATACCTAAATTATTATTAAAAGTATATGATTAAATACCATAAAAGTTACAAGTCATGCATTATTTATTCGAATAATTACTAACAAATAACGTAGGCCGGAACAATGGCAGCAGCCAATCGTTGTTCTATAATATTTTTATTAAGTTATTAAAGTAATACGTTATTGACGACCCAATTAGCGCAGTGGCTAAGCGATTGGACTGCTGCGCAAAAGGTAGCGGCTTCGATTCCCGCACGGGACAAAAAATTGTGCGATCCGCAGATATTTATCCCGAGTCTGAGTGTTTGTGTATGTGATATTACATGTTTGCGAAACGCACCCATGATACAGGAGGAATTCCTAATTTGGGCTTAAAAGCCTGACAAATTATCAATTAAAGCGTAATTTTAAGATTGCGAAACCTTCTACCAAGAACATCCGTTAGCTTAAAGCATTGGCAGCCGTTAATGACAAAAATACCTCTGGAGAATGCGTTAATAAATAATAAAATAGCTCCGAAAGAGCTTCCATATTTTGGTAGAGGATTTAGGCTTCCGGCCTCTGAGATGCACCGTGCGCTACTATCCCTGTTTCAGAACGTTATTCTTTGAAGGCGTTGTAGTTATAAGGTTCAACTACTATAATACGTATCAATCCGTACCTACCTATTATAATTATGATCTTATTGAAGCATTTCATCTGATCCGTAAACTCTGAGCTACATATGTCGACATCCTGACTAAGTAAAGACAATTTGCAATTTGAAAAAGATTTGTGTGCGTCTAAATGGGACCATTTCCTTGCAGTAGGATAGGCTGATAATATATTATTATTAGAAAATTATGTCCAGTGTTTGCATAAGCCTGTAAAATAGAAGGCTAATGTGGTATGTAATCTTTTTTAAAAATCGAAAATCATGGTCAGCTGGAAATATAAATGTACCTACCTACTAAAATATGAAAAAATGCTTTCAATGTAGAGTCTTAAAGCATTTTGTATTATATTACTAGGGCAGTCATTGTTTTTTCGTTATTGTCCTTTGGCGTAACAGGTGGCAACCCCTAACAAAAGTATACGTAATTATGAACAGAATTCATTATTAACCTGTAAGTTCCCCCATGTGTTCTTAACCTAAAAGGGGTTAAACATAGCGATACTATCTATACTCGTACAAGCAGGGGAACAATTCAAGGGACTATATACTTTGGGTCTCTAGTAGATTAATAGACCTTGCACAATACACATTCGAGATACAAATAATAATCAGTGATCTTAACCTTTTAAATAATTACCTATCGAAATATACCTTCTTCAGATTTTTCAGTTCTCTATCGAAGGGTAAAAGGCTTTGGTGCTACAAATTACGTATTTATTGGTTTGGGGTGTTAAGATACCTATATAGGTACTTGTTCCAAATCTGGGAGTTGGTTCATTTCGTGAAACATGAGTAGGGAAGAACCTATAAACCTTGAAGACCTTTTTATGGACTCTGTATGATAATATATTAGTTTTCAGATTCACTTGATATCTAGTCACCTAAAATAACACACTTGCTAATTGTAAATATTAAGGTAAGTTACACTTATTGGCTGCACGTCTGTTTTTGCAATAATTGCGTTAGTCTTGGCCGCTTTATTACTTCGTAATGGTTTTTACAGCATATTTATTAGCTACTAAATAACTCAGCTATTCTTTTTATTACTATTAGTTGAATAAGTACTTATAGTAAATAAAATGATTGATATTATTTGTTAAAACATTATGATAGAATATACAATCACATAGCATACATCGCTAGACTTTCTTCTGTCATAGGTACACAAATGCGAATCTACTACTACTACAGGAATTATGTATTTTGACTGAATGTAAATGAATGTCATGCCAAATCTATGATGAATCTAGAAATACTAAAATTGAAACAAAAGCTATGAGCGCCTTTGTGTATTGTATAGCAACGTATACCATCGCCGGTAAATTTTACCTGAGCACCAATAGTTTACAGGCGCCTTCTTTTACGACAATATAAGACAAATTCAAGTTAGAATGTAAACACATTTTAGAGCAGTGGTTGCATTGTTTTGTAATGGCTAAAAGTGTTGGTAAAAAGGTCAAAGATTTTTAAACTCCGTCACCAACATTTAAAACAGAGCCATTAGTATGAAATCTGACAACGACAATAATAAACCATGTACGGATTAGTGCGGTAAGACGAGTTCTGCTCCTAATACTCAAAAGTGCATCCTGTAACTCAAGATGTCGCGTTTTTTCGCGGCATACCGCTCTGCAAGGCGAGGCTTGGAAGCTCACCATCTTGCCAACATGTGGGATCCGTAAGTGCGACTATGGTGCATACTATTCTGGCTATATTTAGCTTGGCCATATGGTAATGACTGTCAGGGAAAGGTGTATCGAATTGAAGATACTAAGGATTTAAATGAGGTGGGGTGATCTGTCTAAATATTCGAACCCTTTTAAAGAGGTGATGGTGTTTTGTTTATTATTAAGTTTGCGTACGCGGTTCAAAAATAATAAATATATATATATAATAATATCTTGGGACAACTCACACACGATCTGATCCCAAACTAGGCACAGCCTGTATTATGGCAACCAGACAACTGATAAACATACTTATATATTTCTAAATAGTATGTATTTAGAACAACAATATAGATAAATTACACCCAGATACAGAACAAATGATTATGCTCATCACACAAAGTGATGTTGTCCTGGGTGGGAATCGAACCTACGACCGAATGGTTCAGTTATTATATTAATATTATTTTCCTAGGTGCTTGTGATTTTGCTGACATTTGAATATCTTCATGCCTGAACTGACGGTCCATGTTTCGACCTTACAAAGTCTTGTCATGTTTATTTACTAGTAATTAATTATTTCAGTGATGGAAATTTCAGTAGACTTACCACATAAAATATTTTTGAAAATAAAGTAAAGTCAGTAATTCACATAAATGGACTAATATATTTATGGGCTTCAGTTATATTTCCTATTGATTTCATTAATTCGAGTTCCAGTACCCTATACCTTCTCTTCTTCATTACCTACTTTACCATCTTTAAAATAAGGTATTTTTATTTTATTAATTGCGAAGAAATTTAACATCAAACATCCACAACCAGTTATTTTGGTGTTACTTTCTTAAGTTCCAGATCTATTATGGTTTAGAAAAACAAGGAAGCCTAAATACAATAATTTGCCAGCCCCTAAACTTATAAACCCGGTCTAGACTGAATGAAACAAAAGCTAACCTGTGCATTCATGCCTCACCAAACAGCTGTGTTATGAATAGCCCTGCCGACCGAGTTAACTTCTAATGCTATAACCTATCTCAATATAGGACACCGTGAATTAGCTAGGCTATTGAGGGCTTCCCCGATTCAAACGTTATTATAAGAAGCCGAGAAGGCGAATAAAGGGGAACCTTCAACTTGAAAATTAAATAAGCTAAGGTCACTACAACAAAGACCGTCTGGAGCCCTTAGACTGCATCTAGACGACTAGACTAACCATTCAATAGACGTTTTTATTGCAAGGGGGAGTTGTAAGCATATCCGTCTCAAAATATTGGGTATGATTCTGAAGGATAACAATGAGACAAAGATGTCTTTGATATCGCCATAGAAACCATTCGAGTTTAATTGGAAAGTAAAAGTTTTCGTTTTTGTTAGAGCTGTTTCCGATTTCATTTGTTATTGTTCATGAAAGTTATTAATATATGAATGTTATGTCTAATTTTATAATGAACGCTGCCGACATTCGTATAGTAAATGTTGCTTAACTTACTTAAAACGTTGATCTTCTGAAGTTACCAGTATAAAGAAGTCTGGCACTCATTCGTTGCAATGAACTTGTAGAGTCTAGAGCAACTATATCGAATAAAAAGTATACGGACAATACAAGGTGCATTCATCAAAATCGTGGTCCAGACATAATACTCCTTTCATTTTCTTTGTTTAACACCACACGCGAGACGTTCAGACCTGCCCCTTCCTCAGAGACCAAAGAACTGCATTCGTTTTCAATAAACTCTTTTGCCAACTTCTTATAACATTACAACATTACATTTGCACTCACAAAATCAGTCCCCTATTCTGTTCCCTACCTCAGTTCATACAATTGTTGATTGTGCAGCTCTTTGAAGTAGTATTAATAAGTTTGCAAAGTTTCAAGATCAAGTTTTTTTCTTTAAGCTGCTCTGTACAACTCGGTCACCAGTTTTCAATGGCAAAACCGTTACATGCTGTGATTTGCATTTAGTTTGAAAATAACGTAACAAAAGAACAAAACATAAACTCAGATCTTTCAGAAAAGTGTATTAAAATCAATGTGTTGATAAAGTTAGTTAAAATAATGACCTATAAGCAGCATAGAAAAATCTAGTACTATCAAGAAAGATATTTATATATTTATAATTGTATATCCGAATAATAATTATATCTTGTAAATGCTTTACATGAATCTTTGCAATAAAATGGATAAAATACAGTAAAACCAATCCCAACTTTAATCAAATTTAATTCAGTATTATTATTCGACGAACTAACCGACCAAAAAATATCAGAAACCAGGCAGATGTTTGGGCCCGCGCCGTTTTACCCATACAAGCAAAACTTTTCCGTCTCTTTCCGTCACTTCACTACGTGTGATAGTGAAAGAGAGAAAAGATATCAATAGGGGTTGTGTGGAGGGTTTAGACACGTGATCTTCTCCCTGTTACGCACACATACATGGACAGGGAACCCTCGATCATTTTATTGATCTGGAGAAAAAATCTCTGCGATTACATTAATTGTTATGGCCGAGCAGTGGCTTAACGCGCTTATAGTAATGCAGTTTAATTATAATTGCTTGTTAAATGGAGTTATGACATTTTATTGTTTACTAATAGGGGAAAAGGACTGGAAATATTAGTTGGTTGATTTATTACTAGGCGGTAGCTACTGCTGTATTCGCCAGCATCTAAGTGTAAAGCAGGTATCTTAAGATTGAAAAAAATAATCTATATTAAGAAGTGTAATGCAGCAGAACAAATGTAGTTATGTATTATCTCAATAAAGAGACATTAGTCAAATGTTCTCAAAAGAATGTACATGTAAAAAATAATTAGATCAAAAATGTTAATGACACAATAGATCTTAAACTGGATTAGTTTTCGGTGTTCCGTTGTGTAATGATGACATAAAAACTAACTTTGCAGTTAAGTGGCCATAAAAACAGCTTCCGTAAACATTTAGACTCGCCGACATAAGCTCATAAAGTACGACGGGTCTTCAGCAAAATAATATCATCATCTCATTGGCTTCCGACAATTTTGAGTGTGTAAGGAAAACAAACTACTGGACTCGCATATCGAGTTACACTACTTAAACTGTCGTCAGCTACCACCCACACTGCTCCTTGTTTTTTACCAATCTTTTTACAGAACTAAATAGATTTCCTGTTAGAAAAACAAACAGAGACATTTATTGAGTCAGAAATTTTTGTTTAAATGTCTAGTTGCGAATGAATGATGGATTCGGAATGACTGTCGACCCTTGACGGAATGTTGCTTCCGTTTATAAAATTATATCTTGATGTCGGTTGATTGGTGAAGGACTACAGAAAGAGTACAACTGATTTCTCATTTTATGATTACAATAATTTTAATGCCATCATGATTATTTAAGTCGTGATTATTTGCTAACGGGGTCCTTACGGAAAGTTAAGCATATCATTTACCAAAATGGTAGAACGGTTTCATAAAAGGTTATCTGTTCATCCGATTGCGGTAAATATATCAAGTTTTACAAAATTTTGGAAGCGAGTAAATTGGGCTGACGGAGCGTAGGCAGCGATCCTAATCGATGTCCGTCTGTAAGATTTAGTTTCACGATTCACTTGTGACGTTGCTATTAACCCTTCCCATTAAAATTTGTATGGCAATAGCAAGAATGCGTTTTAAAGAAACTTTGTGTCCGTAATGTAAGCATTATTTTGTGACGGTTTATCAGATTTTGTCCACAAAATATTTGAAAGAAAAAAAGATGGGGACTACCGTGGACACCGCATTGATTTACGAGGAATAAAAATTTTGGGACCTTTTTAGCGGCGCAATTAAAATATTTAACGAACCAGCCTCAGTGGGTGGTGGGCGACAGTTCTCACGAGCCTATTAAATATAATTTTATTTGTTTTTGTTACGATTTATGAGTAGACGCCATCCCCATGTTTATAGATGTGGACACATCGGCGGGACTTTGACGTGTTTCATTATGAGGAAACTCTGTAAGATGTCGCCAATCTTTTTTTACATAGTATGGACAGTGTTAATTTTTTGGCTTGTTTTTTTATAAGTAAGTAGTGGCGCTATTAATTTTGTTTTTCTTGCTTTTTTACGAATTTTTGTCCTTATTTTTACTTGCTAAACGTTGGATGTTAAATATCAAATTATGTTTATTGGTAAATAGAAAAGGTAGGTCAATTTTAACATGGGATATGTTTATCGCTTCAGGTAAACTATGCGTGTAGTTGTGTACAGAGTTAGAGCAGAGCTTTCAATTTATCTTTTGAATATAAACCCACCTTCAAAATCTAAATATGAATTATTCCTGGCGATGTTTATAATTTATAATCTAAATTGCTAACGTTTTAACAATGCAACCCTTTTATAGTTCTCTTATTCATATGTCAACATTCATATCCACGATTATATCAAAGATGCGCGTACGCATACCGGCTGAAATAAAATTCTGTTATAAACGATTTGTAAAATGCGTTGTCAGCATGACGCGAACTGAGTTTAGTGAAATCAAGTTTTTTCCCAAACAAAGGGTAGATATAATAGTTTTGTCCCCTGGACAATATTGTGATGAAACGTCTTAGTGGATTCACAGCGTGAGGCTGACGGCGCGATCACTGTTTGGAAGCCACCACCCGCTTTGTAATGTTGCTCGGAATTAACATATTATAATAATTTTTAACCCTATACATCGACTGATCGCAGACTATTTAAGATAAGCAATAAGATCGTATTAGTTTATGTTTATAGTTTAAATAGTAGCGGTGCATGTCAAAGCCGTTACTATAAATTCGAGCGTGCACTAGCGGCTGGCGAAACATAAGTGCCGAAGCTGTCTTTAAATCACTTACCTTCGAACGCACGTCGTGTATTATGTTATCTATTGCAATAATTTCCGAGGCGTTAAAATGAGCCCGGCATGGGTGTCGGCGCGCAACGAGAACAATTTAATTGAATAAAATTAGCCAATAAAGTGTGCTCGTCGAAGGCTGCTACAATGGCATACCGCCTCCGCAGCAAGGTACTCGTAAACAAACCTTATTTACTGGAGTCTCCTTTGGGAATCCACATTAAATGTCCTCAATATACTGTTCAGAACGTTTGCGTACATTCATGCCTTAGGCGGTAATAGTTTTTCGATCCCATTGTGGGAAGAAGGTGATATATCTGTGAAACGTAATGTGTTACGGATTATATAATGCCGCGCTGGTTAAGAATTTGTTCCTTGGCTCTGTTGGTCTAATGACTGAAAAAGATATTCCATTAAAAAATATCGAACAAAAAAATAAATTAAAATAAACGGGCGGGTGTCCCGTTGTAAGAAATCAATTATTATGTGCAAGGACATGGAAGAAAAAGAGTGTAGCCTGCGGGGGAGCCGCTTCCAAAACCAGCACTGAAGTCTCAATCAAGAGGCCAATTACTGGTGTACTCACTGAACTTTTCATGTCATAAAACGCCAGTAAGGCTTGATTCAATAAAAAAGTACACACAGGAATGTTTTTCAGTATAATATAAAGTGGATAAATAAGTCGTCTATAAAACAGTATGTAGGTACACTAATTTGTCCTGTTAACCGGTTGAATGACTGAGATAACAGACACTTTTTTTTTTTTTTTTTTTTTTTTTTTCGGTATGGGTTATGTCGACGACCCCGAGGGGGGTCTTATTGGACGTAGCCGGATAAAGGCGAGACTTCTGGAGCCTCCAGCCAGGCTAACTACTAATAAAGACTTTAAGCGATGCTACCGAGGGCGCCCCCTGCGGGACTCGAACCTCGACTCGGTGCATCGCTGACTAACATGCAAAAACAACAAGGGACTGCTGGATCTGATTTATTATTTAGGGACTGTTTTATAAGCTAGAGCTCGGCCCCGGGCCGGCTGTACTAGGGACGGGAGGGTTATTTACGTTAATATTTAACGATCGCGGCGGACCTCGACGGCGAGATCTTAGTATTCGACGGCGTCTGTCGTGTAAAGTGTTGATAGTGTCAGGATTCAACCGTTGCTGGAGCAAGGTTGTACTATCATCTGGCTCATCGAGTACGCGTCTGGGACGCCTTGTCTTGGAAATCCGTGATGGTGTGTAACGGCCGGCCGTTACAACCAAGGGATTCGGGTGAGACTCGGCGGATTCGAAAAATCGGATACTTGCTTGCTTCATGAACTGCTTGATGGTAGGCAGTTTAAGATCACAGTGAAGCTGTGAGTTCCGCACGAACCACGGAGAGTCCGTGGCTCGGCGCATGAAGCGGTTTTGCAAGGTTTGCATTGTTTTTAAACGGGCATCGTGCACGTGTGCGAACACTGGACTCGCGTATGTCATTATTGGTCTAATGCACGCGGTGTAAAGTCTCACCTTACATTTAAGGGAGAGTTTACTGCGCGCATTGATCATGGGATGGAGACGCCCGAGAGCGAACGCGGCTCGCGCGCGTACTCGCTTTATGTGCTCTCGGAACGTGAGTTTGCGATCTAAGGTTACACCCAGATACTTGGCTTGCTGCTCCCAAGGGATTGGCTCGCCGAAAAGAGTGATCGGAGGGGGGAGAGAGGGAGCAGCTTTCCTCTTCGAGAAGAAACAGACACTTGGCCGATGTTTGTATATATATCCAAATTTTAATCATACATTTAGATTTTTTTGAAGTTAGCTTTATGTGTTACGGTACCTAAATTAATCGTATTTACTATCCCAATGCTCAACTATATAATGACTTTCAGTACGGAAGTGCGCACGAGTCTTCGGCAGGCAGCGGCGGCTGCACGATAAACGTTAAGCAACGCGTGCCGCGGCGCAGGCGCACGCAGCTCCCCCGCTACACCGACCAGCCGCATCAAACTTGATAGACATCTCAACACCACTTAATAAGCGAATTCCTCACACCACTTTACTGGTACTCGGAAACGTCGATGTAGTTATCGAAAAACGCAAACTTTGCAATTTTTTCCCTTCTGATTTATTGTCACATCTCATGTAATTTTCTCGCTCGTTATTCCTTTTAAGCACAAAAAACGTTTTATCCCTAATTAGCAAGTAAAAATCACGAGTATATAATTATAAATTATAAAGAATTTCGCTATTTGCAACTGTTCGTGTGACAAATGCTGGCCGCGCGGAGCTTTGTCGGCAGCTGTAATGAGACACTGCGCAAGCGGGAGACAAATTTATCTCATAAATATCTTTGGGATGCGTCGATCTGCATCGTTAATTTACTACACTGGATATCGATATCGTAATTCATTCACATCTTTATTATGTCATTTATTCAAAATTGTCTCGATATATTGAAACATCGTTTCGACTGGTAAAGGAAAATTCGCTTAATTGACATGGGAGGGCAAAAAAATTGCAGCCCTCATCACTCTTGTCTTATCTGTCGAGTTAGGAGAGCGGATTTTATAAATATCAAATCTGACAGGCTAAATGACGAATTCTGACTTTAACTACCACTTGTATTTACACGTTGCGATGAAATCCTTATTGCTCGGGGCTCTTAACGAGTGTTCCTGAAACCTCAATTTGCTTGAATGCTGACATATGGAGGGGGACAGAAGCATGCCACACACGCCGCTACGCCCAACCGCCAATCCTTTATGCAAATACTAACAAAATCTGACCACGTTATTTTGTAAAACAGTGTTCATGTTATGGAATGGGCGGCATGAAATATCTCTGGGAATTTGCTACACTGGTATAGCTGGTATAATAATGACGCTAAGTTACGGAAATCTTCAATTAAAATTGTGCAGACATTAAATAAAACATTTACCTTCAAACAAATCTGTAGGTTTGGACACACATTGAAATCTTGTTAACAAGTTCGCGATCGCTCATTATTTAACAAACAAACAGCGATAAGGGTCGAACAAGCTCGAGGATTTTCGGAACACTTTTTAGGATTTGCCAAATGGAAAAAATGTCGGCAGTTTTTGTTGTTCACCTGTTTTTGTATCGATATCGCACAAGTGTTCTACCACCCGAGTTCTAATAAACACTTATCGGAGTTTGATCTAAGGAAGCAAAGAATTATGGCATATTTATACAATTTATTGCTGCCGCAGAACAAGGGAAACCCCGATAAGCCCTGTGTGGCGATAACGTTCTTTATACGCGAAAGATGTGCCGAAATAAAGAAAAGGAAATAGAAACCGAACATGTAGAAAACATTGATTAGTTCGATTATAATCTTGGAACCACTAGTTTTGGTATAAAATGTAAAAAAAAAAATTACATAGATCTATTAAAATTAGAAAAAGGTTATTTAAATAAACAAGTTTAAAAATTAATAAGCGTGTATAGGTAATCAGGTGGTATATTACATTTATTATGATTTTGATAAAGTTCCTACTAATATTATTATCAATGTTGCGATATGAGAGTGATATTAATTAAGTCATTGTTAACGAATGCTGTTTTAAATATTTAACGAGTTATAATGAGTGATATTTCACTGTTAATTGCAAATATGATATCATAAACTGCATACGAATTGTTCATTGCTGTGATTGTCTAAGTTCAAATCATCATTTAAGGAAATTGTTTTGTTCTTTTCTTGCCACAGCGATAATTTTTGTCACAGTTATGAATGGAAATTTATTATTTTTAATACCGTCTGCACATTAGACGGGATTTAGATTTAGATTTATTTATTTGCATATAATGTTGGTAATTAATACAATTCGGTGTTACAACATTTTTGAATCCTTATACATTCTGCCTCATGGCATGCAAAATTTTAATAACATAATAAAGTACACTTATTCTATTTACTAAAAGCTATTTAATTACTTATTAGAACATTATAAACTAAATAGTCTTATCATATATAAAATCTGATACAGAGTAATAGCATTTTTGAACGAGTAATTTTTAAGGTATTCTCAGTAGCAGCACGGAGTCTGCAATTGTGCCCGGTTGATGGCAATAGGCTCGCCCCCTATTACATTGGGACTTACAACATAACTGGCGAAATGTGGGTGCACTATATGTTCACCTCTGCCTATCCCTTCGGGGAATACAGGCGTGATGTTATGTTATGTTGTTAATTTTTAAGGTGCTTTTTAAATCTTAATAAAGGTTGCTCTTTAATCATTTTTGGTAAATGGTTATAAATAATAGATGCCATACACATAACGCTCTTTCTCAGTAATGTAGTTCTATATCCACCTGTGCATAACTTGTCTTCGTATTGAGTTCTTAAACTTGTAGTCCTGTTTCTGGATTTTTTTAATGTTGGGAATAAGTGATCATTTGTTTTGACAAAAATTGCTGTTTCTAATATATAGAGGCAGGCTAAAGTTAAAAGATTATGTTTTATAAAATGAGGTACGCAACTGTCGGTCACTTTAAGATTAAAAATAGATCAAATACAGCGTTTTGGCGCCTTAAAAATATTTTCTCTCTCGCTACAGTTGCACCAGAATATTAAATTAGTTCTTAAATTAGTTCATCTGAATATTTTTGTAGAAAATACAAATGTTTACTATAATTATAAGGCAATTATGCTAAGGATGTTTGTGTGATGATAAAAGGAAAATGATATAGGTATTATTACATATTTAATAAATAAAATTGTTATAAAATAACATGACCTTCATTAGTTATACCTTCTTTCTATTATTAGTTCTCTGGTGATAGTAGAGCATACTAATCTAGGAACAAATACACGAATGTTACAGAAGCTAATTTTCACAGCTGCTAAACATAAGCAGAGTGGCGCAGTGGAAGCGTGCTGGGCCCATAACCCAGAGGTCCGTGGATCGAAACCACGCTCTGCTAGACACACTTTTTGCATATTTTTTGCAGTAGGTATCTTGTATTGGTCTTACGCAATGTATCGCAAAACAAGATAAACTAATTCTGGTTGTCAATCGTTTAATAAATTAACTTCTTTAGTATAGGTATTTTATAAAGAATGCATACCTATTATCTTATACTTATCGATAATTATTACATTATTGATAATTAAACACCATAACAATTTAAAATTTGTATGCTTCCGTAGAAAAGCGATATCGTTATTTTTATGATTACGTCCTATGTCGTCAAACAAAATATCGATTACATTTTTATAGATAGTAATCTGATCTTTTCTGCCGACCGTAAAATGGAGAGCACGCTTTGACGTCTTAATCCAATCAAGCAAATTAGTTATTAGATTACAATGTGGTCGTTGTGATGTAAATTATGTGTTTATTGATAGCTAAGCGCGTGTTCGAACGATTAACATTCGGTGAATTAAGGCAGGTCGGGAATAAATAATAGCGATTAATATTTGGCGGTTATTAAGATATTTGTAGTTAATATTTGAGAATATAATTACCGTAAAATAAAATAAACTTGAATGCCCATAACTTGTATAATTTATATGGTATTTTTCTTACCTAACTCAACAAACCTGGCTATGTACTGAGACTGACCTAAGATTTTAGCAATTTGTCAAGTTTAGTTAAGTAGTGTTTTTAAGTTTGTTTTCAAAATAAATAATATATTACTTTGTCATAGGTCGTTAGTCGTACGCAAACAACATTGAAATTCAGTGTAACAAGCAATTATGGAAAATTATTCGAGTTTCAATATCGTCAAGTCATTCACTGTATAGGCGAAAATGTTTTCCGATTTTAAAGTTGGTAGACAGCACTGATAGCCGTGTGGTATGACCGTTGGACTGCCAAGTCAAAGGTCGCAAGTTCAAATCCCAGCACGCACCAATGTCTTTTCAAATTCATGTGCGTATTATAAATTAATTATCAGTTGCTAAAAACGGTGAAGGAAAACATCGTGAGGAAACCGGCACACCTGAGAGATTTTTCAACGGTGTGTAAAGCCTTGTCAGAGGCCTACAGGCGGTTTAAACTCTGACACCAGGTTGTTCATCAACCACACGATAAGAAGAAGGATGTTGGTACATATTTAGTACCTACCCATACTACAAATATCTTAGGTACCTACCTAATGTAAATAATGCCATAATTATACAGTATTTTTTTATCAAACTGATAAGTACAATTTGTGTTACGTCTTATTGGAATATTAAAATTAGTTTATATATTCAGTTACATATCTAGTTTAAATATACAGGGTCCAATTAGACTGAAAAAAAAGTCTAAGTATTGAGATAGTGCCATTAGCGCCATGTCCCATATTAAGAAAGTGTCAAAAGTATCTTTCAATGATAGAGTTTAAAATGACACCATTATCCAGAACGAATGACCAGCGTTTCAAAGATGGTCACTATAAAGCTATTATTAATACATATATTTTTTTTAAACCGATTCGTTATCTGACGCTGGAATCCTTTCAATCCATCCGTTCTATTGTTTTTCGACCACTTTTTTATGTTGATATCAATATTTTTTACGATGGGAGTAACGATAAAACAGTGATTTGTTCCGAACAGATATCGACTGCTCGACATACCTTCGGGGCACTTATGATGCGTTTATCATTCGGCGGCAACGTTTCTTTTGTATGTAAATATTTTATTGTTATGTAAAAAAATCTTATTCTTATAAAGTGGATCATATAAATGGCCGTACTTATACAAATAAAGTAGAGATTACTCCAATATCTGGAAACGAAATTATATTAAGTGTAATAGAATGTGTATTGATCAAGCTTACTGGAATCCGATCCGACACTAAACACATTTTAATGAAGACATTATCCTTTTCGCAAGATATTTCTCTTGGTCGTATCTTGTATACAGAGGTACCGACATTGAAGTTCCAACAATCGGATTTGTGCTAAGTAGATCATAAAATATCGATGAATTTAATGGCGGCAGACCTAAGGTGTAGCAAATGGCCAGTATAATAATTTTGCAGTAAGGATGGTCTTACGTAAGCTTTTCGTGTGCCTGAATTAAATTCTTCCTATTAGTGTAAAAGTTTGGATATAAGTCTTAAACTAATTTACAGTTGAATAAATAGTTCTACTAATAGTAGATTAATTTATCAATAGCGACACTTTAATTTGCTTATAATTTATTTTTAATGATACAACTAATCATTTACAATACTTACAATTTTCGTTCATTGCAGTTTAGATATTTAGCATACCCAAATAGAAGCTAAGAAGCCTCTTCTCCTGCTTCTTCTACATCTATTATTTCCAAATGATTATGCAAAAGAAGATTATTTTTCAATTCCATTTTAATATCTACATACTAAGTTCCTATTCCAAATATCACTTTATAATTCATTTTAATTGAGTTGTTAATCGATACATACCGTGTTAGGTTCCAATTTGAATATTCGAATGTATATCGATTATCGCTTTGGACACATCGAATGATTGATATTGGTCTCGGTATAATTTTGTACTGAATTCTTTCATATAGTTGGAAGGAATTAATAGAGATGTTTGTTTTAGTGGCGCAAGTGGGCAACGCCGCGGGCGCACCGTATACGCCTCGCCTAATGAAGTGTCGAATTTTGTGTTTTGGTTCTTATAAAGGTGAATGCACAATAGTTAGTGAAGAATTTAACTCAGACATCTCCTAAGAAGTAAATAGTAGTTTTGGTGAAACGCTTTGTTTATTGATATTTTACACATTATATTTATCAATTTTTTGAAATAGGAGAGTAGGTAGTGATATAGTTTCTGCAATTTGGGCTGTCCCAGCCTTGCCTTTAACGTAGGCACGGTCTTGAACCAATAATTATTTTAACTATTAATTTTAATTAAAATTAATAAGTGTCTCATCCGTTTTAGTATCAACTTTCTGTTTTATGTCTCTTATGATGTTATTTGGCTTTGTTTCTTTCTACACTTCCAGCTGGTACCACACCATTAACCGTACATTGTGCAGGTTCTTTAACACGACTCGCTTCTGAATTAACATTTGTATTGGACAACGATAAATAAATATTGATATTGTGTTAATGATAAAGAGTGTATTCGTCTTAGATTTAATAGATAACATGTTACGCCCCGTCGCCCGGAGCCGCATACATTTATCTAATGTACCGTGTTTAATTGTAACCCTTTTAGATGATTAGCTGTTACACACTGTAAAATATAGGCGGAGTAAGATTCTTTTATAGGTAGGTATATATTCCGAGATATGTGTATAATAGGCATTGCATAAGGTTCCCCGGGACCTCTAAAAATAAAAACTCCGGGAGAGATGGTCTTTTTAGGGGTCCAGGGACTCGTGTTCGCGCAGGCATAAATTATCTGATGTGCCTACCGTGTTTAATTGTAACCCTTTGAGATGATTAGCCTTTACACACTGTAAAATATAGGCGGTGTAAGAAGATTCTTTTGTTGGTAAGTATATAGTCCCAGGGATGTGCCTTATAGGCATTGCATAAGTTTTCCCGGGACCCCTCAGAATAACAACTCCCGGATAAATGGTCTGTTTAGATGTATGTCCATGTACTTCCCTTTTTCGTGCAGATGGTGGCCAAGGGGTGGTTTAAGTAATATAGAAATCCCACTCACTATGCCTCTAAGGACGGAAGACTTTAGAAGGGTTCCCCCCAAAAAAAAGTTAGATAGGTATATATAATGTAATGTAAGTTTTCGGATACTAGCCGTGAAGTTACAATATTGTTCTGAACTAGTTAGATAAACTATCGTATTCAAAGATAGAACTGGCACTGAACACATTCATTTTAGCAGCAGTAAATAACTGTTATTCATATATGTCTTAACTTTCAAGAAAAATCAAATTCACATGTGCACGTCACAATTAATTTTCGAAAATAATAAAAGTTCTTTCACTTTATAAACTCAGCTGAAATGTGATTGGCGACATCGAATCATTTTAAACTGGCCGTAATTGTACTGCAGCTTGAGATAGCCCGGCAATTTGATGATAAATGTTCCAGTAAGTTTATACGCTCGCACACCGTCACGGTCCTTATGAGTTAATTAACGACAATCATGCAAATGACACGCCGCACTGAATACTCAGAGACCGCGTAGAGCTGCAGTAATAAGTGAAAATCGACAGATCAAAAAAACATACGCAACGAGCTTTAACATTAAGTATAATTTTATAGTTAACAAGCGTACTACGTGAAGAAATTCGAGTCATTGTGAGCAGCCCGCGCGTAACCTGCTTCTAGAAAAAAGGAGCGAATACCGCGAGTTCATACGACCCGACATAAATTTATTATGTATCACATTTAGAAGATTACTAATTCGTATGCAAAACGAGCGAGTAAAAGAAATCGTACGGTCACGATCGTCCGCCTCCTCAAGCTCACTCTATTAAAATTTCCATAACATGTACTCTAACCATACATTAATCTAAAAGCTCGCCTCACTCAAACCTATCTCGCATGCATCACGGCTATCTGCTA
The DNA here is from genome assembly GCA_905340225.1 of Abrostola tripartita. Taxonomy (NCBI): domain Eukaryota; kingdom Metazoa; phylum Arthropoda; class Insecta; order Lepidoptera; family Noctuidae; genus Abrostola; species Abrostola tripartita. Next base: position 9,693,241 of record HG996493.1, on the reverse strand, counting down.
AAACTTCTAGTTGCTGTGAAAAAAAGCTTTAATAATTCCAATTAACCCTAATAATAGGCTCCGGGCATTGGAGAGGCAGCGCGATTAAAAAGACAAATCCCTCAACTACTAGACTACAATAGCGGGTTGCGAGCATTCCGTCGGTTCGAAGCCTGGCCTTTATTAATAGACCAACGACCGGTAGCCGCCACGGTTGCCATACTGAGCGAAAGATATGATTAACACAAAGGCGATACATAATAAGCGATATTGGGACCAGTTCGGGGAGCTATGGACTTAATATGTAACCGCAGCAGGTTTTCGATCATATCCATTACAGGCTAATGCTCGTGGTCGCGACAAACGCACGCGTTTAAGTTTGCTTCTTTGAAGCGCCTTAGGCGCAAGTATTCTTTGCTGCCTTGGTACTGGAGGAGAAAGGACCATCCTGTATAACCACACTGTAAAATAACGGTACACTTTCATAAGTACTGTTAACAGCAGAATGCTATGAAAAGATATTCACAGTCATATTATAATGAAAAACGTAACGCACAAAAGAGTTCAGATAATATTTAAGATCATTGCACTTATGATGAATTTAAGCACCTTTATCATTGTATAGGCAAGTGTAGTCTCAGGCTATTAATTAACGTAAGTTTGTACTTCTATGGTAGCGAAAGTAAAGACTTGCTGATAAGACTAAGCCTTTTAGATTTTATTTTATAATAGCTGTCCAATTATGCAAACTACTAACGAGTATAATGTATTAAGCTATTTGCAAGTATTGTACTCCTCTTTGATAAGTTATATTCGCAAGAGAAAAGGATAATGATAAATTAGCTAATTGCCACTAAATCACAGACCTAATAAATAAAACATATTTTAATTTTAATAGTCTTTTCTTCCATTAAATACCATTCATTACCACCAATTCTTTAACTCCTAATGATCTATTAATAGTAATGTAGAGACTTCAATTAGATTATTGTGGTGCCAACGACATTACATATAAAACGTAATATTTGGATGAAATTAATCAAAAGCTACGGCGCCTTTTGAAAATGAGGGCCTGTCTATTATTGATACTGTTAGTATTACTAACTTTCATTATGGCGCACGCTGCATTGAAAGATGCTGAGAAAATTGAAAATACTAAAGCCGTCTTGCCAGGAAGTTTTTTTGTTGCAAATTGCCCACCATACACTGTAAGAGTTGGTGACGTATGTGAAAATGAAGATTAAATGGAGCTCAGTTTATGTGAAAATATACGTATCGAATTGTGCTATCATTGATCATATAAATTAACGTTATAAGTCTATTAAATACTTAAATAAAAGTAATAAAAGATGTCGTTTATCTTTTTAGTTATAGCTTTTAAATCAGGTTATGGTTTTTGTGTGAATAAATACCTCTTCGGCTGCTGTGTTCTTAATGGATGTAATTACAATTCACGCAGATGAATATTAGATTGTACACGCAATATTTCATCGTTATCTCTTGATAAATACACACGAGATGCCTGTAAATAATATCTCATTGACAAGAGAAGTAATTGGATGGGCTTCAATATCGGCCTACTATAATTTCGTGTAAACAAGCGCAGTTTAACGAAACGTGATGTTTGCATTAATCAGTAAGTAAATGTCACTCACATGAAGCAACATTATTCTGAATTTTATTTATATGACAAGTTCACAAATAAGTTTATTTATTGAAAGACTTGGAATATCAATTTGCTGATGTGAAAGACTTTGACATATGTTAACATTAATAATTTTAAAAAGACACTGATATTTCTAGTTAAAAAATATTAATACAGTATGTGGCCAAGAACTTGAATAAGTGGATAAGCAAATATAATACAAATTAAAATGCAAAAAGTAATTCTAACCGCAAAGTTGCATTGCACATACCTAATGACGAGTATCCGCCAATTAAGCGTCTGCGCATGGTCCGTGACAAAAACTTGTCTTGTGAGCCTTTAAGAGGCGCTACCGAACTTAATTGGACGGTGGTTACCGACTGGTGGTTATTGTGCCAACTGGCAATGGCGAATATCGAAGGTCAGCCGAGTGGATTCCACCTAGTCCAATCCCCCCCCTCCCTTCCCACCTCATGATCTATTTCTGTGCACTCCAAGAAAAAAACCTCTGAAATTGCAAAACCGAACAAAAAGCGCCAACACCAAAATTGGCATTTGAAATTTTAATTGTGCTGTTAGAGCCTTAGTAGCGCTATGTGAGCAGCTGAAACGACTACGATTGAAGTCCTCAGTGTGATTGATGATCATTTTACTCCAACGCCTTATTGGATATGCATATTGTTTTATTTAATTGGAAAATTCACCATAGAGATTAGAGTAAATTTCCGTCACGAAAACATTGAACCAGAAATTTTGAATGCGTATTTTGTTCTTGATGGACAAAACGTATATTTTTCGAATTAAGTATATTCATTAGAGTATTATTTTGAATGATGTATATGCAACATACATCAGTCAATGTACCTATATGTTAAACGAGGCGTGTGTCATGGGCAGCGTGTTGTTGCGAGTGGCGCGTGGCACTCCGTCGCGTCGTCGCACTCCGACAGGTTCCGCTGCATGCGCCTGCGCGAGTGACGATTATTCCAAAATTAAAATAAGACACGCGCCCGATGCTGCCTATCAATATACTGTTAAAGAGAAACTTTATTTTTCGCGATTCACAAATTAAATACATACCTATTCACCTTTTAGCTTCTAAGAATTCTCGTATTCGAAACAAATGTTGAATTAATCAGTTCTTTCTTATTCTTTCATTTGTTTTGAATAAGGCGTGTATTTCATTTATTTCTTAATAAGCAAAGCGACAGTTCCCCGGCTCCGATGTTTAATTAAGAACTAGCGAAACGGACTGCGGTCTTCTGCAGATCTACATAGGTATTTGTTTTTTAATCACGAATATTTATAGGTGCTATTTTATTTTGTCGAGTATTTTAGAGACTTGTTTTATGTGAGAAACACAGTAATTGAGTCTCAATGTCAGCAGGCCACGTTCTTTATGGTTTAGATGGAATTACTTTAATGACTATTTGCTGAAATATTTCAGTGAATAAATGAATGCGGAAGAACACGAAAAAATTAGTTCAATGAAATGAGGTCGATGCTCTGAGATGTTCAGAGAATACAGGTTCGTATGTTGAATTTATTAAAATATAATTGATACGAAAGTATAACGTTATTACGCTAATAACGTTGGAACTGTGTCGAAGTAATAAAATTTCAGCAACGAAGTGTTTTTCGTTCGTTCATGGATTGTGTTGATGCGAAAAGGTTCCAGTGTTGATGACTTGTTTATCGAGTATTTCGGGTGAGTAAAAAGAGGAATCTTGTGTGTCCAGTGGAGCTGTCCATTCAAGAATTTGTTGACAAGCAATTAAGGGTGGGCCGGGTATGTGCACACGATCAAAACAGTAGCGAGAGACAATTTTTATATTTCATTTTTTATCGATTCAGTTGAATGTTGTAGATAAATATATTTTTTATTGATTGCAGCCATTACCTACAGTAAATTATAAGGAATGTACTGGCAGGTTATATGTCAAGACAAGGTACATGTTCACTATTTAAAATAGCATGCGATTTTTCGCCTGAAGCAAAGAGTTAGGCAGTTGTATTGTCAGACTGCTTTGCCCATAAGATTGATATCCAGTTTAGATATCTGGCAAAAGTAGAAGAATGTAAAAATATCGTAATTCTAGAGCAAAATTATCTAAATCTCGAAAAAAACATTACCTAACTACCTGAAAATAAGTTAATAAAACCGACCATCAATCATAGCTAAAGTAGACTCATTTAAATATAATTATTATGCAGTATTATTTTATGTTGTCTTTCTTTTAACAATAACGTTTATGTCATTGTTTTACAAGTGTTTATTACTCGTCCAATAGCTTCATGCCACTGTTAGCAGCCATGAAATTAAATATACTTGTATAGTGTCTATCTAATAAATATTTCATGAGATATATTTTAACGTAGTTAGTATGCAATTTATTGCGTGCGACGAATAATTAAAATTTAAAAAACTTAATAATTGTTTTTAAAATCTTTGAATTATTGCTCTCAATAATATGGACAGGTGTGAGAGTGGCTCGCGAGGCTAGGGATCCGTACCTTGCCAGTACGATGTATCATTTATTTAAAGCCTTCACAAAGTTAAATTACAATAAGCATCAGTTTTTTGTTTTTTATACAAGCTACGTATCAAGTATTTTCCTTTAAATAAGCAATGAAACTCTACCACTATCAACGTTTATAAATTGTAACTTGGCAATTTTCAGGGATAAGCTATAACGGTATGCCGTAGTAACAAGGATTTGGTTTAACCATTTGCTGACAGAACTCTGAAAAATGTGTATGAGTCAAATTATCCTTTGTCATCCATTAAGAGTTCTGAGCACAACGACAGAAATAATTTTGACATTGAAATATCCATTAAAAGACAAGTTGGTGGCACGGGAGTCTGAGGTAGGTAGCGGTCTAAATGCACACTAATTATTACTTCAATAGTCCTGGCCATTGTTTTATTAACAATAAACTTACGCAAAATTAGGGGTAATGAAATGCACGATGGCAACACAAATGGTTTTTTCATCATAAAAATTAATTTTCTTGTCATAAAACCAGGTAACAGTGCTGTTAACGAAATTCAATTATAACAAAAGGACGTGGTGCCGCGTGCTCGTCTGTCCGCTTACGTTGCTCGCCTGTCATGATTTTAATATGAGACCTATAAACATACTCGCTCCAATCGATTCGATAAAATAAAACGTATTATATAAAATACGCTTAAGAAAGATAATATAATATTACAATAATATGGTACATAAACTTACATGCTCACGGTATTAATTGAAATTTAAAAAATCTAGTAAGAATATTTGTTTTACTTTCTTCTTTAAGTTTTGTAAAATTGGTGAAGGGGTGTTGTCTATTAGTCGATTTTAACTAGTGATGCGGATGAAAGAATTAAGTTTTCCCAATATTATAATTATAGAATGATAATTGTGTTTATGGATTTAATTTAACCATTTATATTAAGCAAAACTAGTACCAATTACTTGCTCTATAAAATGATTAAAATATTCAATAAACCATTGATATATATAATTGTTTTCTTCGTTCCTGGGCTCCAAAGTATTCCGCGCAGTCGTAAACTCGTCCACTAGTTACGCTACGAACCTTCGTACAATGGTAAATGATAGTTATAAACGTTTATTAATAGAGGTACCTACGTACGTACACACAAACAGTCGCGGCCTTAATGTAGATTCAAAAAAATAGGGCTTAATAACATGACCAGTACGCCGGCGCTGAATCAAGACAGAATTCTGTTGTTACGCGCTATTATTGATAATTAAAACGATTACTTCTGCGAGATAGTAGTGCGGTGTAATTAATATTGTTATTAGTGTGGAGGCTTCGGGCACGCTTTACTATGTAGGCTGGGAGATACCGAGGATTGTGGGCGAGCCGTCAACTGGCTCGTCCAATCATCATTAGCTAGTACGAGCTTATATGAAAAGACGGCTCTAGATATTATAAGTCATCAAGGTTCAGACGATGCTGCATTAACTGCGACACTCGAATTGTCGCATAGATATTTGAATAACACTGATTATATTAAAATTTAATTATTTACGAAGATTAACGATAGCGCATGGATGTTCATCTTTTTTAAATGTATAGATCTCTATCTAGTTATTACCCTACTCGGTTTGAAGTTTTAAATAATTGTTGGAATGAAAATATTCAGTGTATCACAGGTATATCTCCGGCACAACTTATAGGATTCAACTGAGGAATCTACTAGTAACTTAATGCTTGAGGGCGATAGCAATCTGTCACTGTTAGTGCGTTTATGTAGATCAAGCGGCGCCGACACAACCCGCAACAAAAATGTTTAAGTGATACATTAATACTGGGAATATGCATACATACTTGCATAGCTATATCATCCGTTTATTTATCTTACTATTTTATTTTATGGTAATTAGCAAGCAGTGGAAAATTCCTCGAGTCTATGATCTATCGTATTTACGGAGCAACTAAATATCGTCCTGTAAGCAACCTCTTATAAGATCAAGATATAAATATCACTGTGTGATGAAGATATTTTTTATAAAAATATAATCTAAATCAAGTCATTTTAATTTGCAAAAATATTTTAACCTGATAGCAGCTATACGAAAAAATTATACTATTCAATGTACACTATGTACATTGTACAGTCCTTTGCCATGAAGCGTTAATTAAAGCAATAGCTTTACTATCTGTAACGAGAACCAGCAATTAGGTGCTGCCATCTTGAATCTGCCATTTCCACGTAACCTAGATTATCCCCTACGGTTCGACATCATTTGATTTGCAATGATTTATTGCTCCATGGGAAACTTAGGGTCGTATTACTGTAAAGATAATTATTGGTTTAACAAACATACGCGGCAGCTTTTAAAATTAATGGACACGTGAATTAAAGTTGCGGTGCAGAGTCGTAATGAAGATAACGTTGGGGTGGACGCGGCACGATAAAGTTCTGACGGCGTTTCTGACTCGAAGATAAGCCTTTAATTATTGAGATAAAGCCTCTACGTACTTCGTATAGGCTTTAAAACGTCCAGCAATTAGGACGCGGGAGCGAGGACTCATGTTGCCTACAGTGGGTCGTTGATCTGTAATTAGCGATTTATTAGCAATTTTGATTAATTCATCCCCGAAATCTGTCACCCAAAAGTGTTCAGATGGTAGCAGGATAACTTTTTAGTGTTCAATTAATGCAACATTCATTTAACAAAATGACATGTATTGATAACTGGCAATATAAATGGTATTTACCATTGATATTTTTGAACATGGAAACCAACTTAATTGACAATAACTTCTATGAATATAAAGAAGTTTGTAATGTATAAATTTAACTTGAAAGCCAGTGTGCCCTCAGGTTTACAAGCACCTATCAAGGGCACTGTTAATATTTGCGGAACGAGGCAACCAATTAACTTTCAAGACGTGGTATTATTAAGGAGTAGGCACAGGTAGCTAAAGGTCATTAATCTCATTCATTAAGAACATCCGATTCTTGATTATTCGATGAGAATTCTTTCGCCTTCGACTCCGCCTACATTTCGCGCGACGAAATGTGTTTATAACGATTCTCGTGCAACACCCACGACACTTGCCAATATTTTTTCTACAATACACCCTCTCGTTTCCTAGTTAAGGAAATTGGCGTGATTGATGGTGAGGCCGACTATTAGTTGCGAATAAAATTATTCTTAAAACAGATATCCTTGTATTTTACACGTATGTTGTAATTATAAACGCATCAATCATGTAAATAAAAAAATTAAATCCGAGTTTGATTAAATCGATTCCATGAATATGATACGTTTTCAATAATTTAAACGGAAATGACACATGAAAGCAATAAGACATGAGATATGGAGCTTCCGCTATCAATCTTGATTAAAAAACAATATAATAGCCGCTTTTGGCATGAGAAACATTCCCACGGTGGTTGTTCAATAAAATATGTTTTAATTTCAGTATCCTCTTGACTTTGAAAAATGTAAAAGCTGTCATATTAAATGAGGATAATATAACTTTCTAGGTACCTATGTTTTTGCAGTAACTGGACGTAGTTCCATCGAAATACAACCTGGCTAAATATATTTGGAGCATACTAGGTGCTTATTAGACTGCAGACATTATTTTCTATGTACAACATGTGATACCTATAAAAATAAGTATGCACACAATTTTAAAGCAATTTTTTTATGAAATTTTGAGGAGCAGTTTCACTATCTACTGGAAGACTGTTAAATTGGTAATATTATTCTTTGGCTTAAGTTACAAACGACATTATAAAATTTTAAAGTTGAAAGATAGGATAATAAAAATTGACGGACATTTCCAAGTTTTACAAATAGATCACCTTACTGCAAGGATAGTAAGGTAATGTAATGTGTCTCAGAAGACATTATTATCAGGTTTCTTTTTATTGGAAGAATATGGAAAGTATTAAATACCATAAACATACACCGATAATCGTATAACAAAACTTACGGTGGCATCCATAACTCGTGATTAAGTCATTGGCGCGAGCTTAAAATGGGTAGTGATATGGCTTTACAAGTACCACGTATGCAAGTTAAAATTATATTAGCAGCTGAAAAATACACGTTGTCTTAAGTGGGATCGTTATTATAAATTGGCAACGATTCAGTATGATATGAGCTAACGTTACTTTTTAATAAGTTTCTTGGTAAGGGTCTCGTCCACTCCACTCCCTCAGTCTCAGTCATATGGCCATCTCCTTGACATTTATTGGTCATATAAATCGTAACTTGATAACTTAATCTCACATTATAGCTGCGGTTACGCACCTGTGTTGAGAATGTCTTTTAATTTGTGTTTATAAAACAGTCAACGTCAGACAGACATAATTTCTAGTGGTTTTGCGTTTATTACCCGGACCGGAAGGTTTGATTTACATAATTTTGATCTACAATCTTTGTCTTCTAAATAAACTAGAAAAATGGTTTGTCAGTCAGAAAGAGTAGAGTTGTTGTGATTATGAATTTACCTCAATTTAAATATAACTTCTACTACTAGTAATTCAAGGAGGTACATGTGACAGCAACAGGACGATTAACGACTCATTATATTACCAAGCTAAAATAGAAGAACAAAACCCAGAGGCATTAAATACCCATTAACATCAGTCAAAGTTGCACTTTACATAATTTTCTTTGTAAACAAACGCCTTAAGCTTTCGGCGATACAGCGAAGATGCAGAGCGGTAGGTAACATACGTAATGGTTCTTGCATTTCAATTATGAGCAATTATTAAATCCCACCAATAAATTGTGTATGTTGGGTTTCACAGAATGCTTTATGAGTACGATTTAAATCGGTACGGGAGCCTGCAATTAGTGGCGCTGATACTTGCTAGACGTGGAACGGTTGTAAAAAAGATTTTGTCTTTTAACAAATGTTTGAGTTATGTCAGTTTATAAGGGAAAAAATTGTTTTGGATAGCACAATATGTTTGATGATTTTGGATTGCGTCATATTAAGAACTGACATGTATGTATGTGGTAGTCTAAATCAAATCATATTAAGATTAAGATAGCAAAATCGAAGAATATGAATGAGAATTAATTAGGTATTCTATAGGTTTACTGAAGGTTCCGTAGACTACAATCATTATTCATGCACGAGGATCTGAAACAAATAATCTGATGCACTAATTCGTGCTAGTACCATTTAATTAAATGTTTGTAGTAATTTCGGGTGACCACATGGGAGTTTTGCAAAATCTACAGTTGATCCCGCCACGTTGACATGGTCACGTTCCTCCCACGTCGCGTCTCGCGCAGGCGCGCGGGCGGCGCGCGTCCGACGCGCCCCCGGCGGCGGCAGGCTAATTTTACAGTTAATATATCTGCACTGATTGCTGGGACACACTCGCACACATATTTATTTACTACCCCCAGTACTTAAAGTATGACGTGAGGAGTTTATTTGCAATGTAAATTCGAGATCGGTAACGTTTTTAACTTATTGTAAACAGGTCCAGTTTTGAGGATGTTGCTTTATTTTGTTGTTTGCTTGTTTTTACAATATATTATGTACCTGTAAATCCACCTGTGTTAGTACAAGAAATATCTAAAGATGGATATTTAACTGTAATCGTAACATTTTGTCAACAAAAACCTAAATTACCTATTCTAAAGCACTACTTTGGGCACGCTAGGGAAAATGGCATTCCTAACCTGATAATATTATGAAAACGCTTTAAAGTTTAAAAGCTTTAGAGCTTTTGCAATTGCCAAAACTCAACAAAGCAATAAAAAGTAGCAACCACCCGCAAAGTTCTGAACTTACATCCAGCTAATGAAAAAGGCCCACATTTAAAGCGAATTCAACACCATCACTGCTGAAGTGTTAATACGCACCTGTTGAAAAACCCAAGCCTATTCCTCCTTACAAAGGCTCCCCCTTAACGCGGCATCGCCTGAGGTGTTCCGGTGGCGTTCTCCAGCGGACGCATAAGCAGCTTTTTGTCCCACAGCATTGTCGGTAAGGCACATACGTATTTACGTAACGAGTTTTTGGCTAATGAGCGGATAGAAAGGCCGTTATGTCCTCCGGCGAGGGTTGTTGTTACAGATTGTTTTAATCCTTTGTTCTTAACTATTTCGCTTAGTTGCTTAACTATAATTTATGCCTAGAATTACCTGTACTGGAGAGGTGTAGATAATATTCTTATTCAAGGGTTTTCAGCATAGTATGTTTTGGGATAAAGATAACATAATTATCCCACTTTTTATAAATACGTTAGAATCAGATTTTAAGTTTCGAACAAATAACGGTAGTACAGGAAACCTATGGCCACCCCTTAAAACTTACTGAACGAACGCGGCAATGATAGGCGCGTAAAGGTGTAATATAATCGCTAACACATTTTGTATTCTGCAGTTTCACCTTGAACAAATAGTATCAATACAACTGGTTCGAGTGCCCCACAATTGTGAAGCTCGGTCAATAAAGCGTGACGTTACATACATTATTTAACGCGAATCCACATAGCTTACCCTCTCGCCCTCCCTTTCATAGCAAACAATTAGGGTTGGCACACACCTGTCCACTGCGTGCGCCCGCCACGCGCCGGTCGCGATTCCCTCCGCAATTATTCCTGCGTTTGATTGTTGAATTTTATTATTATCATTATTTATGTACAGCGGTATTTTTGACACGTGTAGAACTGGTTTGGTAATGAGCAGTATTGTTTGATAATTCATAAAAGACTAGTAATAATTTTTAATATTAATATATCTGTAATGTTTGTTCTTATTAAGGTTACGCATTCAATAAATCCTTTTTTAAGAGTATGAAGCCTAACGCGATTTCAGTTATTTATGTGCCTATACAAACACAAAACCGGTTTAAGAACTAAAAAGGAAATTTAAACGTATATTTGTTCTTGCAGCAATAATTCCGAGTTGATCGGCATTATTTTATCGAATTATCAGTGATGTAGGTGTCACGGCTCGTAGGTGCAGTTGTAAACCGCGGACACAACAATAAAATAGGTTGTAAAGACATTTTACCAATTTGAGCGTGCACAATGGTCGATTGATCACAGTCACAACGAAGAAGCGCCTTCATTGATCACAACCTATATATTGTTGGTTCGTAATACAAATGGTACGATTCTTTTTGTTTGTTTTTAACAGTCGATTTCGAAACTATTGAAAATGAAATTTGAGATACAACATGATCCCGAATGTACCGAGGTCAATGAGACAGGCCAAAACCTGAATAATAATAAAAATAATACACCCCTAACAAACTTGTTCGAATGCGTAGCACCGATATCCATAACAATGCACATTGCTCTACACATGCCCAGATTTGAGAGCATGCTATATGGGCACCCTAAGCGGTCACAACCATTTTATGTAGAACTCTATCATCTGATACCTCAATTTTTTATAACAACAAATTAGTTGAGCTTTGCGGAGCTCTAAGGTCTATTTACAGTGGTGGACCAGGTTGTGCAACTTGTGGACGTCGCGTGTCAGCGAGGGTGCGGGACAGGTGTGTCGCACCCCTTATTTGAGGGAATTTTAGGCCACAACGCATAACTATACTCAAATTGTTATGTATGATATAGGGTGGCCGTTGATAACGAACAAGGTTCAGTTTACCAGTTGAATAAAATAATTTAGTAGATTTTTAAATTGTGAGGCGTCTCAACAGGTATAAGATGAGAATTAAAATATTTTGGTACTTTCCTGTTGATTATATAGACTAATGATAAAATCCAAGGTGTTCATTTCAACGATGACAAAGAGTTCATTAACTTCATCATCATCCTATCTTAGTCCACAGCTGGATATAGGCCTCTCCTATGGCACGCCACTTAATGATAAATAAGTGTACTTAAGAACATTTACTGGATACGAAAAGAAGAAGATGCCATTACGTTTCATTACTGACAGGAGTATCTCTTTCTCCTTCTCTAAAGTTGTTCCCATCTCATTAATCTTTATCATACCAACGGTGGTTCTTATTGTATTGTATCTTCAACGTTTTAATATAATTAACCGACTATAGAAATAACATGGTGCCCCTACAAGCGGCTGATACTCAACGATAGTAAAAGCTCGTTACACTCGTCAAATGCAAATAAACGAGTTGTTTGAATAAGACCAACCCTCTCTCACTGTTTGTGTAAGCGGCAACTATGACCCGTCAACGTGATTAACTATAAAACGGTTACGATCATTCACCGGAATTTGAATCAAAGAAAAGAACCAATTAAATTGATTTGTAGGTAGTATGAAATGGTTTAATTTTTTTATGCGTTTGATTAGCAATAAGTATTGCCCATCATCAGTTCCTCTTTATTTTATAAATAAAGTACAGGATTTCACCCAAACTATATTTTTAGAAGCTGTACATACTAATAGATAGATACCTGATACTAAACGTATAAAAGACGGCGTCAGCTGGCAGCTTCAACAGCTTTTCTCTAGGAGGCTATCCACACCTCAGATCGTAATCATACAACGATTAAAAATAACAAAATCGCCAGTACAATCGCAGTGTTTATCTGTTTTGACCACAAGTATCATGGCTATTCTTTGCAATCGTCCATGATTATATCAGTGACGTAGACATTTGTCAGAAGGCTTGGGCGATGGGGCCACTAAAGCGCAGGCTGAAGCGGACGGGGCATTTATTAGAATTATAAATGTTATATATAAGTTGAAAAAGACAAATATGTTTCAAAAATCACTGGTCTATTTTTATTTTATATTGTGCCTACGTAGGTTTAATTTTTTAAGCCAAGTACTGAGTTCAAAATCGCTCTCGTACAGCGACTCTACATGTTTTTAAATTCAAAATATTCTACTGAAAAACGCTATTCAAGACTAAAAAGGTAGCTAAATTAATGTTTATAACCCCTAAAAGTACTACTTACGAATCTCTATCGCCTAAAGCGCCTACTAATATCATATTAGGTACGTACAATGGGAAGTCTCACTAAACTTGCTACTCACTAATCTTCGTTCAGTTACCTTCTGAAGTTTTTCGCAGGTCGAACATTTTCGTAGATTTAGTTACAAAAGTGTAATAGTGAAATTAAACGTTGATTTTGAGGCCACATCGACATATTGAAAGTGTGAGTGAGAATTCGAATCCATTATAAGAACTGATCGGCGATAGTATTCACATATTTCAACGCCATTGTACTTTCGGGCACTTTGAGATGTCGATCCTTAGATCATCACCATTGAAAGGACACATTCAGCATTGACAACCGAAATTCAATGTTTGGCACCGAACTTTTAATACATTTTGTCTTTTGTTCGATAATTTCTGTTAAGGTTTTTTTTATTCTGCATTTTCTGCGTTCTTTGACCCTGCGCTTTTATTTAATATCCTTTTATCTCTTGTCTATTTTAGTTGGTTTGGATTGTTCAAATAGGTACAGCCCAAGATTGTAACTTAACCAATTAATATTTAAAAAAGTGGATATCTCGCACCGTATTATTTTTATTTTGAGGTTCTGTCTCTCTTACAGCCACCTGAGATGACCCACAGGTTTCTGTAAATAAATAAAATTCATTCAGAATCTTGTGTGGGGAGTCGCGCCGTCTCCATTCCCACGAATGCAATATGGATTTCACTTAGCATAGATAGTTCATGAACCACGCCATGAATAATAGACAGCTGTATTTTTGCTGTGTAATTGACACAGCGCGGTTCTACGCTCGAATATAAACTTATGATATAGTTAAAACGATTAATCTGTCTCGGTTGGTGGTAAAATCCGTACAGGAATAATGAGACGAACCTCCTACGAGTTACTCTTGGCTTGCGTGCCAATTATTGACGTAATTATTTTGAAGATATTGCCAGCCTTTTGTGATATTTAACACTCTAAAGTGGCTATATTTTTTAATCACCCGCCGCGGGCGCCATTTATTCAGTCGACACAAGGCGTGAAGCTCAGATTGTCAATTGACTCTTTATAACTGATGCTCGTCTCTTCGCATTAAAGCATTAAATCGAGATGAAATAAAATCTTCGATGGTCAAAATGAAAAAAATAATTGTGTAAAATACACTTGCTTAAGGAACACAGGCACCTAACAAAAAGCTCAGTACAAAATTAAAAATCTGTTTGGAAATAAATAACGTCAATTATGCCTCGTCCACATCATTAAATATTTTTCGCGTTAATTTGTTTGCACGTCTACAAATAATTAATGCTTCAATTATTTTATTTAACAACTCTAATCAAGTATGTTAGTTTGTTGCATTGCCAACCCAAAGGGGAGTCTAGTACACGCATATTTATTAAAGTAAAAGTTGCTTTTTAAAAACATGTTGCATATCATGAAACACACATCGAGTCATTTTGTATGCATGGCTTCTTATCGAAATATATAAAATGGTTTTGTTGGAAGGTTTCGGTGAGACGGATCCCTAGTGCATTAATAAACGATATTAGTGCAGAGGCTTAAATAATTAAAAATATTTCTGTAGCATCGTGGCACTAAGTATAAACTGATCTGAGCGACGTATTAACGAGCACGGACGCGAAATTAAAACGTATTCCAGTGTTATCCCCGCTATTAAACACGGCGCTGGCTCGCCAGTAATGAGATTGTGAGGTAATCTCTGGTTTCGTTAGTGAGACCACTTCTCGCGCCTCGGTATGATCAGCTCACAGGTATTATCGTGTGTGAGCGACAACTGAGAAGTGGCTGCTGATTACGCTGCGTTCACACGGACGCTCGGCTATTAGTCCGTACGAAAGGCGTCCATTTATTTCGATTATCAATTAGCCCTTAACACCTAGACATGAGATAAGCCACCGACTTTCAATTTTAATGCACGTTTAATTAAAATGAAAAAGTTCCTCGTTATGGTCTATAATGAAACGGGAAAAATGTACTTAAGGAGACATATGGGCGATTTTTCTATTTCAAGAATCCGCCACCTGTGTCCAGTATGTTGGGAATACTCGGATTTCGCGGTGGAGCTGTGTTCTATTGCGTTGTGGGTCTCGGGCGGCGCATTAAACTGTCTCACGAGTAATGGATTGGGAATTTCATGCTCCAAAGGTCGATTTAAATTAATTTACACATTAAAAAGACTAAGTGGACTGGCTCGCGCGAAACAAGAAGTAAATACTGTTAATCCGACTAGCGACGGACGCTGTATGCCTTTTCTTTAGTTAGTGCTCGGAGCAGTGATATAATAAGGGTTAGTAATATTACTGTCACGTCAATTCTAAGTTAATTACTTACGCTGGTACTTAAAATACCCATTGGTATGTTTATTTTTCCTGTTATTTTTGAATTTGGTATATGGGTTGTACCAACGTGTACCTATTTATAATGTGGCTCGTTCTCTTAAGTGATCGAATATTTTGATTCTTCGCAATTACTTATGAGCGATGTTTTTATTATAATTCTTTATACCAGTTAGTGTTTTTACTTTTTGCAGCTTTATTTAATTGGCAGGTAGATTTTTGTTGTTCTTAGTTCTTCGCTCATTATAATCTCGCATCATAATTGTTTTCATTATTCTTATCTACTTCGACATTCAGTATTATTTCCGAACTATCTGCGAATGCCTTTTTGATTAACACGGAACGACCTTCTCTTAAACGGCTCAGATAATATTTGTATAACCAATTATTTGTATGTAGTGCAAGTACAATATTTAATTGGCTATTTCCAATTTGGTTTAGCATTCTTCTACATTTTATTCTGCCCCTCATTTCATTGTCTGTGTGATCATTAACTGCAATAACATGTTTCTACATTAGGTCTTCAGGTTTGTTAAATCTGCTAAGCTATCCTTATGCGTCGAAATCAATTGTTTTAAAAAGTTGATTATCTGAATTGTTTTCGCAGTCTGTTTCTAGGCAAGTTATTCTTTAATATAACTAAATACCCAGCCGGCTTACACTCTCAGACAACTTTTTAAAGGGTTTGAATGCAAACTAAAGGTCTAATATTATAAAGTACAAGGAAAGCATTTCAGCTAATGCCAAATCCTTATTAATGATTGACGGCTGATATTTAAGATGTTTGCAGAAAAAACAAGAACTGAATCGAATATCGAACGGAAGCTAAGTTGGATGTTGACCCTTTGAGGCCCTCGCCCAAATACAATGAAGGGCCAAGAAAAATAGAGTGCCTGGAGCGCGCGCCGACACATCTGCCCACCACTATCGAATAAATCTACTAAAATAATATTTTTATTTTGATTACGCATGCACGGGTTAGGCAGATGTTAGAAGTGATACACACGATGCTTTAGTTTGCCCAGCAGTTTTGTAAGTTGCCTTTTTAGTAAAAATGATTACATAAAAATACAGATTTTTGCAAATCTGTTGGTATATCTAACAATTGCTTGATTAATTAAATTATTTTAGTGCAAAGGCTTAAATTAATTAAAAATATTCACCAGTTTTCTGCATTTTTCGTATAATGGGCGTCAACTTATTTGATTTAGCGTTTATAGATGTTATTTGGTATAAAAAGCCTATGATAAGGACGTTATACCTCTTTTCTTGGAAGGTATAGGCATGTTATTCACGTAGGTAAATCTCGAACGCTTGATGAAGCTGAGCACGGGACAATTTTATAACCTTTGTTTGACTATAAATACTATTTAAATACAGTTAGCGGTAATACCATAAATACTCTTTGGTAAACCCAGCTTGTATATTATACACAGAATATAATGTACACGACCGTGTGTCACACATTTTAAGGGCTGTTTCAAGTCGCCAGTCACTGACCAATGCGATATGGGCGTTAATAGGGTTCATACATTATCAACTTATTGACCGAGTTCAAGGTGTGAATGAGTTTGTAACCCCGGGGTGTAGTTATATTATACGGTTAACTGTGCCTACTTATACCTGAAGATACCGAGATAAAGAGGTTGTGTGCTTGTCGGTATAACTCATTACGATATAATTACCACTCAACTATTATTATGATGGTAGTTTTTAATTATTATTTGGCTGGTAGAGACACTGTTTAATTTCTTACATGCCAGTTATCTCATGACTCCGCGTACTTTATGTTTTGAACGATGTGACAAAAATAAACAGTAGCCGTGTTTAGTCTCGCATGCATTATACCTTTTTATACTCGTCCCGCATATATTAAGGTACGGCAATTTGTCTAAAGTAATTTACAACTCTCCTATCTCGTCTACGTCAGTCTTTTACTAAGTTATAAGGTTGGTAACAAAAGAAACATTGTTAGTGAAACAATTTGCTGGTCATTTTATTGCATAGAGAACTGGTCAAGACCGAATATGGGTTCGTACACTTAATATTTTTTAATAATTTGTTTACAAACTTCGTTTTTCTAATCTATTACATACATCCTTGTCGTTGTCTTATAAATTAAATCAAATCAAGTGCACTTAACACTCAAATTAATTTCATACATAAATACAATCACATGTGCCCACAACACGATCACACGTCTCATTGCGTTTGACAACTTTTTTTGAAAGATTTCTAGGCATGGAACCCTAAAACAAATCGATTTGACACACGGCGGCAACACAAAGGGCCGCTCGCGCCGCCCACCAAGTAGTCCTACAGTACTATTCCGCAATTTGACGTCATAAAAGACACTAATAAATAAAATTAGTGTCGTTGTGTGTAACAATAATGAGTAAAGATACACCGCAGTGCGGGGCGGGCTTATCACAAACTTTTGTACAGGTATGAAGGTTTAAGGTATGTAGGTTTATTGTGCAATGTATAACGTCGTTATGATCTTTAGTATGTGGTCCATTGGGCGTATGATTAGAGATGTTATAATTTATAGCTGTGTGGATTTAGTGGTCAGTAAAAATGTTGCAATAAATGTTAGCGGCGTACTTTCCTCGGCTAAAATAAGCTACTTCTTTTATCCGTCATAAAAGCGCCGGCAATGAACAGTAGGATAATTCAAGAAAGTTTTTACAGTTTCGAATAAATACAGGTATAGCTATATTATATAAAATATATAAAGTCTCAATATTTTGTATTTATCTTATAAAAATAAAGTCAAAAGTATGACAATTGAAATAGCGAGCGATTGTGGTTTAAAAACGGGAAACCGTTTAACCAAAATCATACAGAAAAGTTTCCAACAATAATAAGTCCCGCTCAAACTTGAGAAATTCATTTATATCATAAGCTGTACTATCTCTCGTTATCTAACAATAACTTAAAATACAGAAAGATTTAACATTTTTATAGGTTTTATTCGTACTTAGTAAGAAAAGTAGACATCTCGACAGTCAGACTGATACTAAAACATTAATATACAGATTAGTAGAGCCACCTACGTTAAAGATTTATATCCTCGAAACTATTTAAGTATTGATTTATATCGCACTTGTATGTGATTCAACTTAGTCCGCCTTAAATCTTAGTTCAAGCAATTTGTATGTCGATTGTGTCGTTTAATAAAATTGACATTCATTTTAGAGTCTAATAGAGCCTGCTGTAGTACCTTTTTATCAAATATTCATAAATTTCATATACCTAGAGTAAAATTTTGATGACTCATTTGTGTGATGAAAAGTATACAGTATTGCTCCTGTGCAACATATCGACGAAACAATTGACATTCTCAGTGTAAAGCGAAGAAAAAAAACTTCCACAAAATTTTGTGTCGCGCGAAATTTTCGTAAATTCGCAAAGCGTCATTGATAGTAATATTGTAAGCCAGGTAGATAACATATGACCCACTAGCCCAAAATCCTGACCGTTGATATAAATCTTTAACGCTTCGACACATTTTGACCACACGTCAGGATTATGATCGGTATAAAATACTTCGCATTGTAGTGTTGCTTTTACGCCGCCGTACAATGGACAGACGTCTAACTTATAAATTTTGGTGCGAACAAAGGCACCTTATTGACAATGTAACATCGATAAACGGACGCGCGGCGACGGCGATATTAAAATATATCTGCCTCGAGATCGGAGTAAATCAATAAAGATGATGACTTAAATCATCTTTAGCGTATAACCAGTCAAAAAGCTGTTTCCAATTCGAAACAGAGTGCTACTGTACGTCAGTTTAGTGTAAGTATACCCTGCTATAATCCATTCCAAAGAAGCGTACAAAAAGCCTTCCGCTCAATTTCCCTCGAAACGTCAAATGTTTGCTTTCGAAAAGGATTTTAAAATGCAACAACTTTTTGTGTGAGTATTCGAACGGGATTACCGTATGCAAAGCGGTCACGGACAGCAGAGCTTCGGTGTTACTTACTAAACGTAACTTTAACGCAAACTGCCAAGTCATTGTCGATAGTGACTTGTTATTTGTTAGTCAAACTTATTGTAAACACTCGATTGTTTGGGTTATATTCATAATGTGATCCTCTCTTAACAAATCATGTTATAATTCGGCTATACAGCTTTAGTTAACACATCTAATACACAAAAAGTTTTCATCTAACTTAACGCAAAAGTTTACGTTACAATTGCTACGTCAAAATCGGCTGGGTACAATGGAAACTATTTGATTGCTTCATTATGCAGAATCGGACTCGGTTCATTGTATATCATTTCGCATGTTATATCTGTTCGTATCCTAATTTAATCATCTTGAAGATTGGACCACCGGGGAAAGCGATGTAACGGGTGGCCTCGTCGATTCGCGATTGAACTTTTAAGACATTTTACATTAGGAGTGATTTGTTTTTTCCGATTACGATAATATCTGTGGATTTAATGACTCCAGTTGGGTACGAGATTTGAATTATGTTATCAAGTTAACTCCGATGGGTACAGATAATCAGAATTTATGAAAGGTATCTTCAAATGTAATTAATAATTAGAAGAAAAGATGGGTTTTGAGTATTAAGTCCGAAGATCCGATTGCGTATATAAAGGCCATATATTTCTAAACAGTTAATAAAAATAATTGGTATCTTACTTTAGTACCTTTTCTATGATAAACAGACGTCCACGACAGTATCTCTTAATAAGAAATTAAAACGTAAGCTATCTAGTAGTAAAGATATGATATCTGATGACTCTGGACTCGACATGAAGAGAACAAAAAAACTACACAGATATTTTATTTCACAAGCGATACAAAGCAACAGCCTGTATGTACGGTAGATATTCTCTCAATGTTTGTAATATCGGAAGAGTCTCGTATTTGGTATTATTTATTTGAAACGCGCAGAAACGGTCAATTCTAATGCCTTCACGAAGCGTTCATTCCTTTTGATCCGTTTCAATTTGCCTGACGTCTTATTTTCTACGTGGTGGTCCAATGGATCGCAGAAACAACTACAAAGAAAATGTATTCATATAAATTGATACTACGGAGCTTCTGAAAGTTTATATGGAATGAAATATGAAGTTTGACGACCTGATTGGCGTAGTGGCTAAGCGATTAGACTGCTGCGCCAAGGGTTGCGGGTTCGATTCCCGCACGGGGCAAAAGTTTGTGCGATCCACATTTGTTTGTCCCGAGTCTGGGTGTTTGTGTATGTGATATTTCATGTTTGTGAAACGCACCCATGATACAGGAGAAATTCCTAGTGTGGGGCGACGTTTAAAAAAAAAATTACCATTTAAGTCAAAAATCTCAATAAGTTTTTCATTAGACATTTTGTCAATCATTTTTTAGGTTGATATTTTGCAATCATCGGATCAAAAATAATAATGATTTAGACAGCATTTACTAAATAGAGCAATAACTCAAATGTAACAACAAACTCTACAGTTAAAACTATGGTTTATTGGTTAAGTTTTCTACAAATTGTAAAAAGCACATCATAATATGCTAAATACTAATCTTTGTTCGTCATCACGCCCATAAACGAGTACACACAGCAATGTTGCAGATTAGCAAATCCGTTTTATAGTCTCATTTAATATGGACTTCATAGGCAATTTATCAATACCTAATATGACACAATTTCAAGTATAGGTATTTGAAATTAGCAATTTGTAATTAGTCCGTCATCCGTTACACGGTTCAAGGATAATTAACCAGCTGGTATTAGCAAGGGTCTATGCTAGCACCAATTTACACAGCCTTACTAAATACTGAGTTCAATCATCGTGTCTATACTCAGCAGACACAAAAAGTAAGTTAGTACAAGAGCAAGCCTAGTGGTTATACCATTTAATCGCGCTTTGGCCTCGGTAAGCTGAATAATTGTTTTAAAACTACTAGCTTCTAACATGATTGAAGAGCCCTTTCTAAGGACTCGCCTCCTAGCGATGCAGTAATGCAGTACTAAGAAACAACTGATTGATAAAAGCTATCAAGTAATATTCTTGCTATCTAATCTTTGTTATTTTCTTTTTATACATTCCTACAGCGATCCAAGAGTTAAAGTAAAACACGGAGTGGGATCTTCTAATCAACCTGCGTAAGTAAGAATCAAGGTATTAAGGTAAAACGAGTTTCTATTATCTTGGAGCTAGTAAATTGTCATTACTTAACCCTCTCTATCTTTGTTCTATTTTATTTACGACTTAAAGTGGCAAGTGTCTTTTAAAAAAGGTTTGCAGGAATTATTTTATGCAGTGTTTTATCTAAAATAATTAAAATAAATAGGCAAAAGCTATCGTTATCTTAGCTTCGTTGTAATTTTTAGTCGTAGGAGGTGACGAGAAACAGGTTCTTGTGGGATACACAGTAGCATTCCTAAACTTATGCTATTACAAACTCTTTATAATTATAAACTGTATGGTAGTATCGGTGAGAACATTTTAAGTACTTTGATGATTAACCTATTCAACGTGGCAATGCTGCCAGTCTATTGGGCACGTTACCACTTCACATCGACGGGGATCAATATTATGATGCTTTTTAAATTTTATATTTTTGTGTGTAGGTATTACTTTAGTTGGTATAATTGTAAAATAGGTAACTATTACAATATGTTCTAAAGATTAATAAATAAATAATAGTTCAAAAACTTTGATAATACACTTATTTTTTTAGAAACAATAAAATGAGTGTAATAGGAAGGTATACTAGGACTCAATAACTCTTTGCAATTCTGTTTATTTTTTTACATCCTATAATTATTTTTCCTTTGCTACTCTAGTCTTAAGTAAAGTTTATTCTTTCATTGTATTTTTCTTAAATTCACAGGGCGCGCTTTTATGAGTCGGAGTTACTTAAGACACCCAGCACTTGAGATACAAAACGTATACAAAGGGAACATTAGTAACGTGCCATGAAGAAGTGTAACAGTACACTCGGTAACAGGCATAACAATGGAGTATCGTTTTCCCCGAAGAACCAAAGCCGCCGCCATGTCCGCCCATGTCTCGTGCTAAATTTAGCGTTAGTGATCCTATTCGGTATATGTATACATAACCTTTGAAAGTAAAAGCTGAAACAGCTAAAGAAATGCAGTGGCACACGCTTGTCTGTAAAGGGATTAAAACGTCTCAACCAGCTTTATTTCCATTTATCAATAGAGAAAAAAATCAAGTAAGCATTGCGTAGTGAAAGTTAAGTATGGTATTATGAAAAAACTAATGAATTAATTTGGCAATCGTGGAAGCGGATTTCTTGTAGTTAATAAGGATGCAAGTTGTGAAAATTAAGTCATTTAAAAGCAGCTTCGATAGCTCGTTATTATGGCTCTGGTGATGACCAATGTGAAATGAACTCGAACTTTTGACAAAAAATCTGACAACTGAAACGATGTCATAAGATTATCGATGAATGATTTGATAGAAGTGTAGAGGAAAACTTCCTTGTTGTGACGTGAACTTCTGATACACACAACGCAAATAAATATTATATGATTGGTTTCTGAGACAAGATAGCGATCCAAAGCTTCTTCACCCGTCAAAAATTTTAAGGTTTTTGTCTGCAAAATATTTTTAATAATAAAATCCAATAGAACGCGATCGGATTACGTCATAGAGATGCTGCATAAGAGCTTTAGTATACTTATGACGACTTCATTACCATAAGCCGTAAGCTCCCTCATTGCTACTTAGAATTTGACTTGGCGAAAATAAAACACTATCGTGGCTTACTATCGTATAAATAGATACCTGTCAATTGTAATATAGGTACCTTTTTAATTCATCAATCAAGTTGATAATTAATTATTCATGAAATGCATACACGATACGCCGTACCGTTCTCCTGAACGGTGTATTACATTCTGCGTTGACTTTTAAGTATTTTCATTAACGTGCGGACCTCTTAAAAACTTACAGGTGACATTGTATGAGCAGATGGCAATAACTGGAAGTGTTGACACGTGTTGGAACATTAAATCAACAATTTTATCGATCGCCGTCGAAATCTTACAATCATGCCTTTCGGAAGTTGGTGAGTTAATAACAATCACCGTTACAATTGATTATTGAAACTTTTTTTTGTAGCGACGAAAACATTGGACGCATGAATAGCATTTCATTCACACTGGCCGGTTCATGGTTTCAAAAATGTTGTTATACCGCAGTAATTTGTAATTGTTCCGCGACTTTAAATGAGTGATATTGATGATATTTACATTTTATGAAGGAGCGGTATGTAACAAGGGAACGAGCGGGATTCCTTCACTCGTCAACCAGGAACAAATTCTTATTGATATAAAAAATGGTTGTACAGTAGTCCGAGAGATGCTCCGCTCGGGAAATCTTTGAATGACATTGCTTTGTGATACCAGTTACCCACAGATACGTGAAGCAAATAGACATGGAAGATAATAAAAGTTACAATTCTTCCATCAAAACCCAAGTACTTTATAATCTGTTCTGGCTAGTAGTAACTAAGCTAAACGATTTTAGGGACTACAAATGAAATAATTAATTTATTAAAACATGAAAGCTGGCCATTCCTCTTATAATATAATGGCGTGTTTATTCGTGCAAGCAGTCGCTGCAACAAGGAAACGTAATTAAGAAAAGTAACGAAAAATCTTACTGTCCTGGTAGACCTAATAGTTTAACAAACACCGCGTGTTTATTGCTTGTAAATTATCGCAGGATCGTAGCAAATATAAAATTATAATTATAAAAACAGCCCATAACTGTCCCACTGCAGGGCAAAGTCCTCTTTTCGCATCATTCTCGATACGAGAAGAGGACTGAACTTTGACAGCCATGCTAGTCTAAGTTGGCGATTTTAATAATAAATTAAATCCAGGTTTTGACGTATCTAAGCGCGCTATGGTACACACAAGCAATTTTTACCGAATGCAATCATATTACGTCATAAAAATGACGAATAGGCATGTAAGCACGCAAGTAGCGTGCACGATGACATGTCTTCAGAGGATACAAAAAGCTGTAACACCGTGCATTGCCGGGTTGGTGTCATCTGATAGTGCTCTCACGCATAGACCATTCATCTCGGGTATTTATCGGCGCGAAGCGGATGCCTCGCTCCTGAATCGTGATCATTGACGGTTATGTTCTGCAGAAATGTATGAACACTGTATTGATTTACCGATTGAGCGGTTTCTTCTTTTCTGAATTGTAATTATACTTGGTGATATGGGAAGATAGCGTTGAGATTTTCTGCAGTCTTGTGTGTACTGAAGTTATAAAAAATACTTGATGTGTTTCTTGCACTGGGAAAAAGTAACTATAAATTTGGTGAATAGAACTCGTATTTAAATTTACAACCAATAATAATGGTCACAGTTTATAGGCGTATTACGTAAACATAAATTAGACCTTTTCAGATAGTGTTCCCTCTAATTATCAAAGTTTATTCTCTACTAATCTACCTTGTGATCTTTATTGATATTATATGACGTTTCGTATTAAAACGTTATTATGAACAGCTATAAATTAGCGCATGATGGTGTTCGAAATAAGTAATAAATTCTGTAAAACCTCTTTTAAAAATTTATTATAAACAACTTATTTTAATTTATATGTCTTAATTGGACAACAGACTGGTACGAGACGGTTTGACTAATCAACGCGATCATGTCCCCACAGATAGTTTATCTAATACAAGCTTTCTAAAAGATAAAAGTCAAATTTGAGATTATAAAGCAATAATGTAAGTTATAAAAACTGATTTTATTATGCCATCAATCTTGTAGTCGGCATATCGGACGTGTCTTACGGATGAGTCGTGTGAGGTTTCATTTTATTAATTTTTTAATCGATGTTGCATAAATATGGTTCCAGAATCCACAAAACACCATTTAAACTCGTAAAACTTAGTTTTTACTGGCCTTTTGAAACTCATTACTGTCTCTCTTCTACAAAACTGTAATAAGTTAAACTTCCTTGATAAATAGCCAGCCTTTTGTATTAACATTTAACTTTATAAGTTAATATTTACAAGGGAATGCTAGTATTTTTACCCTTTTCCCTGATAAAGAAAGTAATTTTGTCTGCCCCTGCTGGCATACAGACAAAAGTGATTAAGTCTATTAAATCTCTTACGTCTAACAATTTAAAGAAATATAAATTCATTTACCATATCAAAGTTAAGATTAAAATGCATTCGTATTTGATACTGACGTACTTTATTATGTTTAGCCTCTTGGTGTTCTCACGGCTCCAGTCGCTATATGTTTAATAAATTCGTAGATATAATAAATATTTTGACATCATCGGTCTTTAAAGGTATATCGGCTAGTTTATCTGACCACGCCTGTAATCTTTAATAGAATAATAAGTGTCGAGCTGATCCTTTTTTAAAGAGCTCGATCGCTTTATCTTATCTTCGATTGTGTCTTTCGTGTGGGTATTGTGTCATATTTCTAGTCAAATCTTGAGGGGGCGGATGGTTCTTGGGATCTTAAAAAAGTATTGAACGGGATAACATCATATCATAGGATGAGGATAAAAAGGCAAAGCTAAAACGTGTAATGACATTTTTAAAATTAAATTGATGGCATTAAAAACTTTCGTGGTCTAATTTTCATATGTATTTCTATGGGTCTTATATTTTTTCGTATAATCCAAAACGGTAGTTTTTTAGCTTTCTCTATAAAATTATCACTCAAGTGTGGAGATTTGGTGTTCTGTATATAATTGGAGTTTGATAAACTGCTATCCTCAGATATGGCTGTACTAAGCTATGAAAGCTACGCTCAACTGTAACTATCATTTTTCAAATACATAAGCTAAGTGATTTAAATATAGAATGTATAGTAGAGCATTTTCTGAGCATCGCACAAACTATAGTAAAAACGGGTTCAGAAATATTTGTATTCCTATAAAAGGGTAACGTGCCGTGAAACCTAAAACGCTTTTTCCTGGAGCTATGTACCCACGGGTCGAAAGTCAAGAACTGTTGACATCCGTCCAAACATTAACTTGTTTTTCTTTTAACGTTTTTATGTTGCTACTGGAATATGAAGAACCAGTTAGAAAATTGATACTTATTTGTTAGTCTTGATAGTTTTGTGTACTGTATTGACAAATGGCACGAATGTAGAGGCTCCACGTTTTAACTGATTGATTATATTGTTCTACAGAAACTGTTTGAAAGCTAAAAGCTCTATTAAAAATTTCTGACCTTAAATCCGAGCTAGAATTCATAAGTTCCCATCTTTTAGCGCAAACTACTGTCGGAGTTCCTGTCATCAACCAAATCAAGATGAACTTGAATCAGTCAACCTTTATATAAACAACTTTATTGTTTTGGAAGCATTTAGTCGGTCCACCGTAAATTAAAGATACGCATTAAAACAAGACATTTGACATTAATAGGAACATTATCACAGCCCATACGTTATGCCACTAAGAACGACCATTTAATACAACATTATCATGTTTTGTCACTTTATCATCAGCGGTGTAAAACGAAGCTTATTTATTTGAATATATTAATGACCTTATCTTAAACACAGACCTAAAAGTAAGTATAATTCACGAAGCCTTCGCATTCCTCTGTCGACGCCACGCGACTGGGAACACTCCACAAAAACTCAAATGTCATTGCGCAAGCTTATAATAAGGCCCATTCACACGGCATCCTAGTAGATATTTTTTTCAATGTCAAGCCGGGACGGGCATGCAATTTTGTAGAAAAAGCGGCAAAATCAATAATAGCCCCGTGCACGTGTTGCCGATGGATTATAGATTATGTTTTGGGAGATTTTCTCAGCGCTTCGCGAGTCGATGTCAGGTACGACGCGACGTGGACAGGAATGGATAGAGATGCTTCGTGCTAAAATAAATTAGCACATCGTTAATATTATAAGCCAGAACTATTTTACGAAAAAAGTAGTATACATATAGTTTTCTTCAATAGCTAGATTAGTAGATCCTTGAGGTTTTTGTTATAACACTGATTTCATTGATGTACTATGTTTTATAGCTTATGGGTAGAACGTATTGCTTTTGATCAATTAATGATTTTGTTTCTAGTACTCCAGTAGGTACCTACCTATTTTTACATAAAAGATAATAATAGATATGTATATTTCAAACAGCCGCTTCCATGTATTTCACTGTTTCATTCTTGTCCTGCACAAAGAAATTCTATACAATTATAACGGCCGAAATTGTAACTGTCTTTCTAACAAAACTCAGATGTTTCTTTTACGAAAACCTTACAAAAAGCAGGTAACCTTATTGAAAGACGTCGCCGTGTTTTACGATATAAAAAAGAACAAAACAGTTATTTCATTAAGATATTGAGTGCAAGATATTCTATAATAAATAGGTCAGCGAAGCATTAGGCGAAATTCGTATTATTAAGTTTTCGGCGAAACGTACTTAAGGAAAATTTATTGTTTTTTAATCATGAGACGTGTCAGATCGAAGTGTGACTCGCAGGAATCAAATTGCTCAAAATAACATAGATAAAATCTTCAAACCAGACGATAACAACATAAATTAAAGAAGATACTTCTACTTACTACAAATTGGACCTATTCCACTAAATTTCGGATTGTTATTAAGTAAAAGCGAAGTCGTTATTATACCACGATTAATTTGTAGCAGGAAGAAAAGTGAAGTGCTTCAATCTCAAAAATTAAGAATTATGTAACGCAAAATTATGTTTTTCTCGAAGGCTCCCGACGCCCGACGCAGACTCTCGACGCGGAAGCCTATGGTTAGCTCAAAATATGGGTTTTTAACAAGCCCTAACAGGTGGAATTTTAATTTGAACTTTATTTACTTGATTTTATGAGAAAGTTTCTGCAGTATATTGCTGGTAATTGATACTGTTTCTCAATTGAGGTACAAAGTTTTTAGTTATATTTATTACTTGCCTTAAAATTAAGGTAGTTATGGACTTCTTCCAACATTTGTTAATGTAATAAATGTTTTTATTTGTACATTTACACCAACTGTATAAATAGTGCCTAATATTAACAGATTGACAAACATCCGAAACATTTGACGATTAAAGGATATACGTGCGCATTTCATTCGTCTTAAATTATGGCAGTAAAACTGGCCATTATGTTCTATAATTATTTCTTTGGAACATAATGTTGTTTTTGCTGAAAAAATTACGAATAGCGACAGTGCACGAATTAAGTTAAAGATCACGAACTGTTGCAATATATGTAAGGTAATTAAAGATAGTATGGACAATTAAAATGGCTTGTTTACTGTTACAGTAATTACGGGAAATATCATAAACATCTCTTGGTCTCGGCTCAAGGATACTGTTGTACAATCCTCGGCGGAGTTCGCTATGTGGCTGAATGACGTTTTCCTGTCACAGTTTCGCTTTTTTAATGTCCATGCGCTCACCTACTTAAGAAAATTTGCCGTCGATCTTGATATTTACTTGCACGGAATGCACGTGTGGGAAAATTCTGTGCATGTATTTTGTCGCTTTTTATGAACGTGTAAATTGTAATTATAGTATCAGAATTTGCAAACATAATTATGAATGCTTCTACTCGTTCGTGATTTAATCAGTTATACCTACAGGCTATTTGAAATAGATGGATATAAGATCTACAGCTAATACGATTTATTGACGAGGAACTGCAGTAATTATTTCAATATATTTACTAATTGGTAATTATTTGTATTGATTATTATTATCTTATTATGCAAATTGTTACATTGTACATAACATTATGTTATGTAACTTAAAAAAAAGTTTAGCAATGGCCCATTCTATCTAGAACAATCCAGACCAAAAGTTCTTTCGAAGTAATAAAACTGGAATTGCAGAGTTCAGTCACGTCAAAAAACTTATTGTATCAACTCACGTGTCGCATCGACGTCAAAATCGGCGCGGGCGCTGAGCCCAACAACAATAATCGTGAATGAATTGTAATGGCGGGCGGTTTAATTGATGCACCCGCTGCTGGACCTGTCTTTGGTGAAACGTGGAATGTGATATCGATACCGGTAAGGAATATTTGGTACGGACAATGTTTGATGCAGAGTGTATAGGTAGGTACCAAGAAGGTTCTTTATTCAGTGACAGTTTGATTGTGTGCTATTCTTAGCACTGAGAACCTACTATATTGAGAGTCCTATTTATATTTATTTCCATTTCTTTATTGCTAGTGTCCTGGACAGTGCAAAAGGTAGGTTTTATGAAAATAAATACAGAAGTAAATAAATTGATGAACAAATCATAAACCTGTAAAATAAATCCACAGCACTTCATTCATTGGACCTTCTTTTGTTGATTTTAATAGTTTTATGTGCTTTCTTTGTAATTTAATGAACCAAAAATGTATTACTTGATAAGTGCTGGCTCAGAAGGCTTATAGAGAGGCCAAAACCAATATTAGTAACTGGGTAAGAATCGAAGATGGCGCAGGAGCTGCTTTGGAGTGTGCAGTTATTCATCATCATCAGCCGAAAAAGTCCACTGTTGGACAAAGGCCTCCCCCTTAGTAGGGAGGGGTTGCCATAATCCCCACGCTTGGCAAGCGGCTTGGGGATCGCAGTACTGGTGGTCAAGTTACAGAAGACGCTGCTGCCCATCTTCTGGATTTATTTTTCCCTTAGTCGCCTCTTACGACACCCACGGGAGGAAAGGGGGTGGTCATTTCTAGGCCGGATACCACACGGCGTGTGCAGTTATTGGCATGAAGCTTGCTTGATCTGTCTAAGTTTGCGCAAGTCAGCAGCCTGCGTAGAGCCGATAAATTACACTTGGTCCCAAACAAAACTGCTTTGTTTTAGAAAAGCACATTTGCAATGGCTCCAAAGTTATACAATAAAGTACCAAAATGTATCAAATCAGCAGATAATATTAATATTTTTAAAAAGAGGTTGTTTTCATTCCTTATAGAGAAGGCATATTACTCTGTTCAGGATTTCTTAAATGATAAAATATAATGTAATTGTTTGTTGTAGGATGCCAACATTATTTTCTGACTGACTGCAATGTATTGTAATTATATAATCTTATTTCTTTATCATAAGACATTAACCGATAACTCATTTTATTGTATTGTGTTAAATATTTGTACACCATTAGTGGTAGAACATAGAGATCAAAATGTATTTGCATGTATATGTAACACCAATTGTAACCTTTGTTCACAAATAAATAAAATTGAATTGAATTGTTAGCAATTACGACATATTTTACAACTATATAATATTATTTATTACTCAAAGCTAACACAAATAAAAATCAATGTATTATTATATGTAATTTCCTTTATCAATTTAGATTCAAGCTTAGCATGGGCAACATGCTAAAATGGCACCAAAAGTCATAAAAATCAATGTATTAAAAAACAAACCTAATAGCATCATAATATTTAACCCTGTCGATGTCAACCGGTAACATGCCCAAAAGACTGGCAACATTGCCACGTTGAATGGCAATGCTGATTTTTTGACCACGAGTGAACTATAATAAAACTTCTTATCCTAAAATCATGTTTATAAATAATTCTAATACAAGAACACTAGATTAAGTTCTTAATACTACCTAACTCTAATTACTCTTGTTCATATGTCTAACAAGATCATTTCCGATACAGTTTCCCATCCAAACAAGTTTATGACTCATTCAGGTCAATAGAATCCAAATTAATTCGTTACAAAACTAACGATCGATGCATTCGATCAATTGAAGGCTCCATTGATAAATCGAGTTCTCAGAATACAGCTCAATAAATTACATGACGTCCGTAGTTTGAATAGTAAAATTAATGCAGTCGACTCAATTCGCACAAGTTCAACTCGATTGACATTAGCAAAACATCCTTGACACCCAATCGGAAGTTGTACAAATTGAAGACGCAATTCTCTGCATAACAGTTGAACTCGAGACAATTGCATCATCGAGTGATGCGTCGAGTCATCGGCCGGCCACTTACCGAGCGGATGTTGTTAACCGTGGCTTGATTAGCCGAGACGATGTTAAACGGCAGCCCGAGCAAGTTCAAACAATTAACTGTATAGAAGTGTCCGACTCTAATGAATGATACAGACTTGCTCCATTTCATTATACAAACACCGTGACAAGACTCGGCTTACAAATTGAGATTAATTCAAGACGCTAGGTACTGCGGGCACTGCGCTTAATTTGTAACGGCATATAGTCTACTTTCTTTGCGGAGTAATGTCATCCCTAATTTGAATGTACTGTGGTGCACTGTCTGGTGTAGTGTTTGGTAGGAAATAGTTTAAGACTTTGAGTAATTAATATATGTTGCGCAACTAAACCGTTTAACCTTAGCTATTCAGTGTCCTGCTGCTATTTATACATTGTATTATTAAACTGGAATTCCTCGTCCATTGTTAGCTGTGCTTAGTAACAGCATTGAGAGGACGTCTGTGAATGACTCTCTCTGGAGCTCGAACATTATACATAAGCCCAAACGTGATGAATTGGCAGTGTTAAAAAAATTGTTAAGAGCTAAAATTTTATGAGGTATGTAACTATGAAGTTACCTCCCTCATACAATTGTAGCTTACCGATGAATATTCTAACACGTTCTTAGCCTGTCTCCTTTTTGTACTAGTGACTCAAGTCATTGCCACTTGTTCAGCAGTTTCACCTCAAAGCTAAGCCGAATAATTACTTCGTATAATTTCGTTCGTAAACATTAGTAAGATATCATCTAATTTTATTCGCCAGCGGGGAGGCTAAAGCTTTATAATTTTAATTCCTTCGTACTTTGTTGAAGACATTTAGTTAAACACTTTGATTTCGAATGCTAATTGCGGACCGCGGGTTTCATTACATTGTTAGTTTTAATTACTACGTTGATTTCTTTATTTAAATATTAAGTGCCACATCCATGATAAAGTAACAGATTTGTCTCTTGTGAATCAGTTTACTAATTAGTGTAAAGGGATGGTGTATATTTTTACATCTTATTAATATAATCGTATGCAGTTAAAGGGTGACGGTAAGATATGGTAAATTCCGTGTGTTAAAAAGGTCATTGCCGGTTTTACCGTCGAAAATATGCAAGGTATGTATCGATAAAAAATATAACTACGATTGCGATTAAAGATATAACAGCTATTTAAAACTGCATTATTCAGAAAACCAGAAGCAAACCATCTTAAGCTGTTTATATATCTTAATATGTTGATATTACTACTGATGTGTTTGGTTTAAGAAACCAGTTGTGATATAAGTATACGACTTTATTTTGATTATATTTTAGTTCGAACAAGGTAACATTGGATGTATAGATCCAAAATTACATTTGAGTAGTTACCCAAGTCGAAGTTGTCTTTACAAAAACATTTTAACATGCGTTGCAGTAGGTGGTACAAATTGTTCAATTGTCGGGTCACACGCGTACCAATATAAGCACTTTCCTGTCGTCAAGTCAGTGCTTATTCGGTATTGATTGCGTTTAAATCGACTCACACCCACGCTCGGTCAATATTGACTTTAGATACAGGACGACATCGCGGCCGCCGAGGAAGTGTTACTTAGAAATTTGTACTGATAACAACACTTTACATTTGATTATTCCATGTACAGATATTCAGGTACTATAATAATAATTCGTGAAGCACGCGCTGGCATCGTAAAAATATGTATCGTATCTCTTGGGAATAACTTTAAGATTATCACAAATTACAATATTGTTACTTTTAATCAAAATTGGTAAAACCTTTTTATTCAATATTGCATTCTGATTGAAAATTTTAATTTATTTATAATATTATTTAATGGGTAGGTACATTGAGTCTTTATCTTTTCGTGGACAGTCAACTTTGTTAGTAACGGGGTGAATGGCAAAACGATTTACATGAGCAAAAGCTATTTATTGAAGAAAAACGTTTAATAGAAAAGGTCATACAACATTTAACGGCAAACATTATGAACTAAAAATAAAGGTACGACAACACGATGTTTCGCTAGACTGGTGGGCAATCTCTAGATTTAAAAAAAAAGAACAAGAAAATGGGAGGCATCAGAAAATAGTATAAACTAAAATAAAATTCTGTTCCCAGCTCCTCATAAATTTCTTACTTCGGTTTTTTCTTATATATTTTCTGTATTTTTTCTAGGTGTCCTTTGTTGTATAGTCACGATCATAAATCAAAATACTCCCTACAAAGTATTAAAGATTTATACGACTGAAATTGATTGTTTACAATCGTGTGTGCAATTGAAGGAGCCTGGAGTCCGACTAAAATACATTCCACGACTTTCCGCGTGCGTCCAAGATTTGTAATTTAAACCCTCAATTGTAGGACTCATTTAAAATTGTAAATTTTAGATCGGCCATTCATCACGCGTTGTTCGTCTCCAGTCGATGGCAGATGGTGGCCTTGGAGGTAACTACGACTCAAATGCGGGCTCAATTTTGTTCTTTTTTCGGGATAGTAAATCCGTAATTGTTTAAACCGCAAGTTAAAATTCCTATTTTTAACTATTCCTTACCTTATTCTGTAACTAACTACCTACCTTGCATTCCGTATTCACTTCTCTTTCGTATACTTGTACTTTGACTTCAATGTGACCTAATGGGATTGTGCATAATATACCTATGCAATTGCCTGGGCACACAAGCTTAAGCTTCGAGCTTTTTGAAGTAATGAAAGTTATTTATTTTTTAGTCCTATGTGTTAATAAAGATATTTAATAAGCTGTTTATTAAACAATGAAGAGTATAGTAGTTTACTTGATAAAGTCTTAAACATTTTAATCCAGTCATGTGGGCTTCCGAAAAAGGAAACAAAACATTTAGCGCGCTGATTAATTAGAGAGAAGAGGAGTCTCAAATAAATTCATTATGTTAATTGTTGTGATTGTATCAGAAAATGTTACCTCAATAATTAAACTGGAGCACTCGACACCACGGCAATTTGTTCAGTCTGCACAAGTTATCACCTCCATCGAGCTAAAGTAATTGTTTTGCACGAAAATGCCAAATTGTCGGATACGTATCCCAATTTAATTTATACCCTAAGAGATACTCGTAAAGAAGGCAGTGTTAATGTTATTTAAATATTTTCGGAGCTGATCTGGGAATGCAGTACAGTGACTGAACCTTCTTGTAAATAGCGTGAATTGGATGGAGGATTCCTATAATTTAAAACGTCTTAACTTAAGGCTTTTATCCTATTGTACTATAAACGCATTTTGAACTGCAATTAAGAGCTATTATGATTTTAAAGTTGGCTTATTTATTAATGACGGATATTATAAAGGTGCATGTGCAAGGAATAATAAAAGTCGGCAAGCATTGAGTAAATATTGTAATAAATGATTTGGCACAAGCGAAGAGTCAGCACATTGTACCGATTTGTACTATTACAAGTGCTTCACTTGTCACGCGACAAAACCTATTCATTCACAATTTACACCCCACAAAAACTGCATCTGTAAAGTAACAAGTCTTTTTCAAGTTCTAGGCAACATTGAACCCTACGGTAAAAAGACGAGCTTTAAATTGCTTTGCCAATTTTGTAACATTTATTTTTCAATAATGAATTCAAAGTGATATCAAAGCAAACAGAACGCCTTCGCAACCTACTCCCCCCGGTGAAGAAACAATAATTGAGAATAAATGGCCAACTTCACGCCACAATGGTTTGGAAAGATAAAAGGAAGAATTACACGGAAATTTCGAGGCGTGTGCCATTGTGGAAGTCCTTCACTAGATAACAATTTGCACTTCGAGTGTGTCGCACATTGTTACAGACATTATAAATAAACATTACAATGAGGCTTCCAGATGTGTGAAGTGGCTTTCGAAGTACGCGACGCCGCCCTTTAAAAACCACGTACAAAAGAATTAGGTTAGGCTTGTTCTAACCGGTGCTACCATGTTAACCGTTGACACTTGCTCTTAGAAGTAGGACTTTTTTAAACCCATAACAGTGTTCTTTTATGTTTCTTGAAAAACTCGGACTAATTTGAAAATTGAATTTATTATCACCAAAGTGACACTTAAGAATAAATTAAAATATTGCAATTAGTAAAACTACTATACTAGAAAGCTATTTAGAAAGTTTTATGAAAACTAAACAGACCATTCTTATCAACTTCAAGGAAAGTAGACTGTCGTTGTACAATCCAGACAATGCACTTGTGGTGTAACAAATTCTTTCCGGTTGCATTGAATCGCCCCGAGACACCGGCAAAGGAAGTAACACTGCAATAACAGCAGTAAAACCATCATTCAGTTGTAAAATATTTATGGCGAAACGTTTACAAAAATTACCGTATTAAACATAATAAATTGCCATAACAAAGACTTTTACAACCATGATTTAAAGGCAGATGATTCTTAGTTACAGTTACATGTTGTAATGTACGAAATTGTATGATAAAATACTTTACAGACTAAGCAAGATAACTCTCAATATACTCACTTATAAAGATGCTATCAATGCCGGACGTAACAGAAGTTATAACAGAGTAAGAAAAAAACAATAACAACCAGAACTCAATAAAAACACGCACACATTTATTATGGACGCGAAGATGAAGATGTGCTTCCTCATTAACCTGGTCCAATCATCGGAGGCTCCACAGGCTTGTTGTTATTAATTTATAGAAAGTCATCGTGGGCCCATTAGGTGAGATAACCATATTGGTCAGACGGACTATATTCAAAACTATGAACGGTGCTCCTTGCTTTTGTATGTGATTGCCCTAATGATCACGTGCCGCTTGTTAGCGATGATCAGTGGCCGACTATTACCAACGATTGATTTTGTATCACCGCCGCCGATATCGTTAGATTTATAGCTTTCACAGTTCCTAATGGTGCAATTATGACCACAATTGACGTAGTCTACACAGGAGTGGGTTTAGTTAGTGAGGCGGAACTTAGCAGCGGTGTTATAAAGAAGGGAATCTTAACGAATGGGAAGTTGTATATCATCGTCGGGAAATATAGAAGCAATAAAAACTAGCCAGACGATGTTGGATGTACGTAATGAAAAGCCGAAATCGGAAGTCACTCGTTAATGTCACATGAAAAGCTCCCTATTACCGTTTTATCAGTAAGATCTTGATTATCTGAGTGGAGATCTCACGGATTAATTCCCTAACACCTCATTAGTGTCCAAAGAGGCACCGTTTACAAACCAAATGCAAATTTGATGAGTTGTGCTCGAGCATTCTCATTCAAAGGCTTTCACTTCGGCCAATCAACATCTATTAATGCCCTGTTTTACCCGAGCCTCCGATGGGTTTAAGAGCAAATAAATTTTGGATTTGGACGCTATTAGTTCCCGGCCGCTTTGTGTCAGTGGCACAGTCGTCGTATATTACGGCTGTAGTTTTCGTCGGTATAACTTTTGACTCGGACACAAACGACTTAATTAGGGTTCAAACGGTTTATGTTATAAAATATTGTATCGAGTCGTTTAGTTTTGGGAACTTAAACGATAAAATATATTAATTCTTAATTTAAATAGAAGTTACTATATGTTATTTATTATATTAATACATGGAATAGAAAACATAGATAGACGCAAATAAAAAAATAAAATGCATTTTAAAACAAAGCTGATCCTAAAATAGAATGAGTAGGCCGAGCAGTCCATATCAGATTATAATTCGCATATTCATAAAATGTTGGTTATAATTCGAATAAAAATTAACGAGACCATTAACAAATCAATGAAAGGGTTCCAATTAAGTAGCAGGGGTTATTATGTGGCGGTTGGCGTGTGTTGGCTCGTCTGATGACTATCACAAAATGAGATCTCGGACAGTGCTCCGTTACGTGTGATATCAGACTGCGTACATTCATTAATGCTTGCTAGCGGATGCGTGGTAGTTAAAATGGATTTTAAAGTTTGAAAACGCATTAAAGATTGCAATGTGTATTTTAATTTAAATAAAAAAATAATTCTGAATAAATAAAAATTAAAATAAACATTATCAAGCGTTTACAGATAATAATAATTTTATCTTGATTGCCTATGGGCTACCGCAGCGTATTCAGTTTTATAAGAAGCCTTAGAAATTGGCAAAGGGATAATTAACGAGCACGAGGGCAGATGGTTCGAGCATGTTTAATACACGTTTAAACAATGCATAATTATAGTTCATCCAATTTACCTATAGTCATGGTTGTTGTAAAAGCTTCTGCGAACAAATCTGTTCATTTTATTTAGCTTACCTACATAGGTACGTGTCATAAATATTTTCCGACATTTTTCCACGAAAACAGTTTGTCCGCTGATAGTATTATCCATGTATATCTTCATTCATTGATTCATGCATAAAGTGTATTTTTATCATAGAAGAACCCGAATAAGTTATTTAAAACTAAAATTATACATACTCTATGGAGTTTCTTGCCGGTTCTTCTCCATAGAAACGACTTTTTGGTACCAAGCAACTAGTTTTAACGTTTTGTAATTGCTCTTTTGTAGCCTAGGTATATGAAATAAAAACATTATGACTATGACTCTACTAAGTAAGTAACTATAAACACATTGGCGTGGTTTTGAGGTAAAGGTTTTTATTTATAAGGAGATTTATGCATAGATATATAAATAAAATCATAACTTAATCAAACAGCTCTCCGTATAAAAAGAAGCAAGATAGAAAAATAAAATATTTTTATTAAAACATAATTTTATTTTATTTTTCTCTTCACAGCTCTCCTTAAAATACCTCCGAGTTAACGAATACTAATATAACTGGGCTGATTGATTTTATAAGTCACAATTGCTGCCCTCGGCTTGTCCATTAATTCCAAGTGGAATTATGATTGGTATGAGAAAAAAATTTATGTTTACTATGAACGCTCTTGGGTTGTTCTGTGCTTTTTTTTTGTTTTAAATGCCATTTTTGAAGATTGGGTCTGAAACCAGACCAAAAGTATGGTTTACAAGACTGAGAAGATGAGAAGTGGTCAGAAGGATATTTTGTCATAATAGCCTAAATCTTTTAAATTGATGCGCTGATTTTTCTAATCGCTTTTATAGGTTATTGACCCTTAAAACCATAATATTATTACTGAATATTTTGTAGTAATCATTAATTTCCTAACATTACTATTCATATTATGTTTCTACAGGTTCTCTGGTTCAAAAATAATAGTCATAATGATCTCTAATAGGCCTAATGGTTTGATTGCCGTCATAAAATCTGGAGGAAGGCCGATCCAAAATGTTGAGCTAAGAAGTAATCCGAGGGCTATTAATTGAATTTGCTTAGTTACAAGATATTTAATACGCATAGGAACTTACGGTATTTGTCGAAAAATATTTTTATTGTAATTTGCAAAAGGAAATTTAAACTTCAGTAATGAAATGAATAGGTATAATCTGATAAGTTTATGTAGGTACCTAATAATAAATGTCAATTTTTTCTTAATGTTGTCTTACATAGATACCTAATAAGATACCTACGTATCTATTTGGTTGTTGTCAATGTAAAAAGTCCCTTATATGAGAAGACTGAAAACATCTTTTTTGTAGCTGGTGTGATTGTACGAAAAGTTACGATAAAATCTATAAAATTACATTTTCTTAGTTTTTAAGTACGTAAATTGCTTACGTAATAACATGTAATTATATCGCTAATTTCATAAAGATTCATAGTATCATAAACGTCATCTTTCAAATAAACTTTATCGTAAAAATTAAGTTCTTAAAGCAATTTTATGCTGCGGCCATAAATTTTAATACTAATTTTGCAGTATATTTTCCGTTAACGTTATAGGTTTTAATTCAGTTCTGAATCAATCATTGGTCGGTGCATCAAAGGCGGCCACCTGTGCCCCCCGCGCTGTTAAACAAATAAGTAAAAAAAAATGGCCGTTTAACTAAAACTATAAATATTAATAACGCGTTTCGAAACCGTTAAATGTATCAGTAGGGTGACCATTAACAGTTGAAACTATGAATTCGCAAAAATATAGTTACATGATTACGTACTTATTCTTATATTTCTTCCAAATCGTTTTACCCGACTAGGTAATTTTGGATGCTTTTGCAGTTTACCTAAATTGAAACATTATGGTCATAGTTTTAATTATTATATTCTAAACAATTCCTTATATAGCCGTTTGTTTTATTTTATTGAGCATAATAAAAAGAAGATAATTATTTTATTGTGAACTGCTAAATCGTTGAACCAAAATCGATACAAATTATTAGGGACTTTGCTTGACCACTGTATCTTCTACTTTTTAGGATATCCTTCAAGTTACTTCGGTATGGTCACCCTTGACACTGGCCGCGTCAATTTTGACAACGCGCATCGCCAATTTAATATCACAGGTGAAGGCGCGCCGACTCGCCCACAAAATTAATCAGCCCGCCTCTTTTTCAGACCTATTTGTTTTTAATCATCGTATTTGTTCTGCTAACTTTTTGGTTCTGGCCGCTAATTAAGATTTTATTCATAAGCCAGGGATTTTTTACGCCAAATCTTTAACCGTTTAGTTTTTTGTTATTTAAAATAGGTTTATTTTTAGCAGTAAAGCCGTAAGTATTTTTTGCGTAACTAAAATATTCAATTTTCCGTTATTCTGCTAGTTATAAAATACCAAACTGACGTTGACGTTTAAAATATTTTCATTACGATTGATATCTATGAAATCAGTTCCTTGATCTTCAATAAAGTTATAATGATTATTTTATAAGGAATGTTGCTCACGTGAGCAAGGTCCTTATATATCTGATTGACAATGTCATTATGGCGCTAGTCTATAAACAATGTTCAAAACACGGCGCTTTATAGGACAGCTGTCTCTGACCACAAGGACAAAAAGTGTCCAGATACGATCAGGTCGAATTACATTTGGCCACGGGTCCTGCGACGGTGGTGAACGAAAAAAATTCACGAAAAAAAAGCAACGAATCTGCCGCCGCCGCCGCGGTGTAAACAACTCACTGTTTATGAGGAACTTATAGTTTTTATACTGAGTATATCCAGTATATTGTTTGCGTTAACGCTCTGCAAAACATTACCCACTAAGTTACCGATTCCCTTCTGATGTATGTATGATGGACTCGCTTTGATACGCCGACCGTGTGGTCATTTGATATTTAGGATGACATAAATAAAATTATCGACGTCAGAATTTTTCGGCAACGGAAATTTATTGCTGTGTCCGAGAATGTTTATCGATTTTAACGGCTTGCCTGTCTTCGTTGCGAAGCGTCTCAAAATGCACTTGGTTTCGCGAAATAATACGAATCTAATATCGCCACCGCATTCGACCCGCGAACAATACGCGTTTCTCTACGGCTTTTAAACATCAATAGGACTGTATTTAGATGATGTTTTTTCATCGTACCAAGGCACTGTTCTCTTATTTGCCTTTTGTCAAGTTGTGGGCGCGACAAAGCCACAAACATACCCTGCTGTGTGCCCGAACAATTTTTTGTCCAAAATTTCGTATTTTATTTCATTTATTGAATCTTTACTTGTAGAAAAAGTACATTTCGTACAAACTTTGTAAAGAAAAAAATCTTTATACAAGATGCTCTATGATATATCGTCTCGTAGGTAGATACCTATTATTGTGGAGTGAATTTGCGGTCGGTTCTACGTGAATGAACCATCCATATACATAGTTAGAAATAAAACCAAAGCTCATAAGTGTGTAATCTTAAAATTATTAAAGCCTTTCAAATGTCAACCTAAACTTTACTAACAGCCTTCTTGCATTACATGAATGAAATTGGACATAATGAATGCATAATTAATATGTCCAGACCTACTAATTTGTAATTAGATCAACCATAACTCTAGCATTCGGTATGACTTTACTAAATGATGTCTGGAAATAGGCATATTATCCTTCGGGGAGGCTTTCACGGTGCCTTTTGGTAGCTCGACTGCAGGGGCGTGCACAAAACACTCCGGAACACGTGCAAGTTCGCACAATGAGAGTTTGCATTTCCGCCCGCCGTGCACTTCCTTTAGTCAGATTTTACTTTTTATTGGGAACGCTTTTATTGCGTGGTCTGGACGCTTTTGTACGGCCGCATTGTGTGCAGGACATTCAGCCACATAACGCATCGTAGGTTTCGATTTCGTTAATGATATCGAAAGATTTTAATCGCGGTTGAAATCGAAAGGAAATAATGAGGAACTACATTGAAGCACACGTCGATTCGCTTTTTAAATAGAACAAAGCCACATGTCACGGCTTTAATTCTGTTAAGAAACCATTCACTCAGGTATTTTAATCTTAACATCGAAAACATGTTTAAGTGTAAATTTAACACTTCTAATCTGGGTGACCAGCATACGTCAAGATAAGAGCCGAACCACCATGAGAGTTGTTTCTTGCTAAATTTATTTGCACTCCCATCCCAGGATTAAAACAAAAAGTCAAACACCATTATTCTTCGCAAGAAACAATACGAAGCAAAAAATAGCACAAGTAAGTAGATCAGATAGTACAAAGGGCTGTTTGGGGTATTGGAATGATAAATTGTTTTTGTTGCGAATTGATGTCCGGTGAATATCGTCCCTTTTCTGAGTGAACAAAGCTCAAAATCCTTTGAAACGGATTCTTATTCATCAGTATTGTACGTAGAATTCCTTGTGGTCAAACTTTGATTATTTTTATCTCTACTGTATCTCTAATGGTGTCAAAACTTATGTCCGTTCTCCGCGTGATACAGGAAGCTGCTGGTGGCATCTGCCCACACAACGTGACAACTTATTTTCCACAAAATAAACCCATAAGGGTTGATATGTGACAAATTGGCATATTTACTGACTGCTAAACGCAGGAGGTCCAATTGTTAGAAGTAATAAGATCCAAATAGATTATAAACATTCCAGTAATTTGTGTGGGCTTTGAATGATTTCGTGTCAATGTTTCCGTGATCGGAAGTAATCTATGTGACGTGGGTGTCCGTTGGGTCCTTTTAATAGTGCAAAAAGTGACAGTAATATTCCAATTTGCTCAAATAGGTGTAATAATAAAATTGCTATTCTCCTATATATAAATTTATTCTCGTGGTTAAGTTTGGTAGCATAATTTCATATTTTTTTTCTTGACGTGGTCTTGTATTTATATTTGTTTCTTACGTGACCTCCCTTCATTCAGGTATGATTTAATACATACACTTCCTGAGATCGATAATGAAAATGTACAACACAAACAAAATGATCGAAAGATTACAGCAAGTAAACTCAATATAATAACAAAACAAACTTAATAAGTGGTACTCATAAAGACTTCTTCTTCAGCTCCATTATTCATTAAGTGCTTGTTGTCGGATACATTCACCCCGGAGACAATACGCGGTTAATGACGTAATATTTTTTGAGAATTATTAAATTAATTCAATTACTGCATAATAATATGACTTGGATGCCGACGTTCACGAAGGCGCATGTTCCGGACCTAAATGAAACAACTATAATTAAATGAGATGGAGTGCAACAATACATATGTACGTTTACGTCTTCGATGGTTTTCTTTTTTTTTGGTTTTACGTTACTGCTGTTTTTAATCGTAATTTTTGAGTGTTCTTTCTCGGACATTTCAACCATGGTTGGTAGCTTCATTACTAATTTTTATTTTCAAAGAAGATTTGTGAGGAAAAGAAAATTTTTAACACAGTGCCTGAAATTGTGGAATGCAATAAATGTTTGAGTATTGAGTATGGTTTGAGTATATAAAAACCTTTTTTTTTACAACCTGAAAACGTCTTCTTTACTTTCGGCACGTTTAATTCGTTTATGTATAAAAGTTTGAAAGCACAAATATAAATTATCATGATTTTAAGGCTCAGCCAAGTTTGAAAACGTAGAAAGGCGAAATCTATACAATACACAGTTTATATAATTGCAAGGTTTAAATAAAAGAAAGCGAAAAAGAAAGGATCATGTTCATTTGAAAATTTGAATAATATGTACTGCTTTTATAGGTACTGGTTTCTACTCATTGCAGAGGTAATGCTAATGCCAGACCTAGCTAATGTATAATTTATCGCAGTAAAAGCTGCGGCACTGACCAGTTACTGAACAGAAACAAC
This sequence comes from Abrostola tripartita, assembly GCA_905340225.1. Lineage (NCBI taxonomy): Eukaryota > Metazoa > Arthropoda > Insecta > Lepidoptera > Noctuidae > Abrostola > Abrostola tripartita. The sequence continues at coordinate 9,649,848 of HG996493.1, read as the reverse complement.
ACTTTAGTCAAACACAGCTATCTGTCACTATAAATGAGCATGTGAATTGCATAACATTTGTAGCTGTACTGTAGGATGTTGGCAACTTAAGCCAATACCAGTCCATTAGGCCATTTCACACATGTTTACATTAACGTCACTTTCAAGAAAAGTTGTACCAACATAACAATATACAATGCACGTGTTTATTATCCCTATCTTAGAGATAGAACTGGTCTCTATCATTGCATACATCTAACAAAAGATAGCATTGCTTAATGCCATTTATGAACATTTTATGTGTGACCGGTTCGTTAGCGACTTTGTGTTAAGATAAATATCTCTCCATACATCTTAGTTCGGATACCGCAGTGCTGAACAAACTTTAAGTAAATATAGGTACCTGTATTATTTGTGTGTATGCATATATTTATATTATAACGTGTAACATTGACGTTAAGAAATGTATCGAAGGATGTAAGTGATGTTCCATTCAACGGATGGATATAACATGTTCTGAGCCAACGGACTTCAGTCTATCTTCTTAATTAAGTAATTGACGTCTTATATTTCGTAATGTTACTTAGCATCAATCAATGTTATGTGGGTAAAAAAACTTATAAAACAAAGTCGGCGTCTACTCTTAAAAGCTTTAATAATAAGTTGACTGGAAGCTGAATGTGATAATGTTTTCCTACGGTTGGGGTTTCAAATTACTGATAGTTAGACAACGCCAGACATTATGTCTTACGCTTTAACTAATCTTAGATTAGCGATGGTACAGGTTTTGCGACTGCGGATAAGTCTGGAGGAAGATTTAAGTTGAAATATGGCTATAAATAAATGTATTGACAAACATTTAGTGGATTTACAAGAAAAACACTGGATAGTAAGGTATGCGCTTGATTCCCAAAAAAATCTTTATCAGTTTTTTTTTCAAGTCCTTTTTTTTAAAGGACGTTAAAACATTGGCCGCTGGTTATATTTTTAGGTTACATAAGTAAAAAATGATAGATTTTCATGTAAGTGTTTGCCGCGGGTTAGAATGTATGCTACGCCTCCATCGAATCGAGTGGCATCGCGTGAAATCCTTGTAAAATCTACTAAAGACCAACCCGGTTCTGAACGCAGGCCTACGTTGAACTTTCGTATACGTGAGCTTCACTAAAATGACTCTTATTGGTTTGTATATAAAGGATACTTCAGCCGCATTTATTACTTAGTAAGTACGTAATGCGTGTAATCAGCCCCTGATTGGCTTGAATTAATCGTACTGAGCATGCGTGACCGCTACCATTGCAGTCATGAGGCAGCTTATGAGACGTTGTTCAAAACTCCGATGTGAATTAAAAATAATGGCGTCATTAAAACTTATACACCAGCGTGAAATTATAATCCTTAATGATTTTATTTACTTTAAATTTATTTGTAAATTGAATAATTAATGTTATGATGTCTTTTAGCGTTGCGTATAATGCACACTTTGTTATTCGGCAACTCAGTTGCAGATTTATCTGGCGTGCGTAATCGTTAAAAGTAATTGTGCTAATAAAGTGAGTTCCACTTTATAAGTCAACTAGTATATCATAGGTAACTCACAAGCGCTATTTACATAGATCTATTAAATTCTATTTTGATCTTAGATTTTCAATTATTTAAAACACTGACAGCGTGTGAAGATGCAGTCCGTAATATTTACCATAATTGGTTCGATTACAAAACTCAATACAGTTTCAATTACGTCCTAACTAGTTTTGGCTACTAGAAATAAAATTGTATAAATTTCCAAAATTATTACTTTGTATCCAATTAAGTATCTAAAAGCCTTAATAAGCGTATTGGATTAGATCTTTTGTTGGTCGTAATGTATGGTAATAAATCCATTAAAATAATTGCGGTGAGCGGCGGTCTATTCGATTCGTCACCGTCATTACACTGATCCCCGTGTTAGCCTCTGAGAGACCACCGGAATATCTCCATTCAAGTAGTATTAGTTACCCAATAACATTATGTAACACGCAGGATGTGTGGTGCCAAGTTGTTGGACTTAGTATGCTTTCCTCAAAGTCTAAAAAGTATTTAAAAGCGATAAATATTACTTTTAATAGACTGTAAATTACTAAACAAAAATCAACGAGTCTTTCTAATTATACGTAAATTTAGGACTGATATTTTTGACTTAACACTATAATTATGTGTTGTATAATGAAGTCAATAACCTATATACTCTACTAACTAACAATGCATCCAACAAATCCAACGGATTCTGTTCAAAGCACCATTTGATTCAACGTCGATTAGTTCCGAGGCTTCCCCACCAGCAGTGGCTAGATTGTCTCATTCGATATGCGACTACCGCCCATTAACCGATTGCTACTGATTACTCCCCGCAGCATTCTCTATGGTTTACCTCCCGGCTGACACTGTTGTGTTAACGACAATTATAACCATTACGATTTGTTACAGTTCATTAAATAATTAAATTGTGAGTTCTGTTTTTTACTTTTCACTGAGAATTTTTTTGGACTTTCACTTGAAGTAAAGTAGCGATTGTGGTTTGCAGGGTAAGGTCGTGTAATATGTAAATTGAAATTTTCAACGTTTACTCTGTCGATACGATGTTCATATGTTATTAATTTCAAACCCCTGTCCTCCAAGCGACACAGACAAAAAAGTGCGCTAAACATAGTGCCTTTTTCAATATTCGCGTCAGTAATCGATGCTAACATCTCAATATTCACATATTGAGGTTTAAAGAGTGGTTGCGTACCAAAATCAATGGCACGTTGCCGGAACTACGCAGACGATCAAGTTCCTAACCCTTAATTAAGATACCATCGTCTTACACTTCCACTGACGTTGGTGGTCTCGCGCCATCGATTCGTTTTCAAAGTACATTACGTAAATCGTGTAATTTTACGAACTTGTTCTTTAAATATGGCATATTTCTTCTTTCTTCAGGGCAAGAGTTTTAAATCCATTATATGTTTTCAAGATTTTCTTTGATATTTAAAAGGTTGTAAAAGTTTAAATGCGTCATTTAAGCTGCAATAAAAGCTCCGTAGTGAGTCTAAAATAAAATACACTTTGCCAACAAAGTAGCGGCAGCCAATGTTTCTATCATCTATCATTGTACCGTCTTGGTTCAGCAATCGTGACTCGTGCCTTACCTTGATTTACGCAGTGAAATGGAAAATTGGTGAGAAAATTGATGCGGTCAGATCCTGCCAGACAATGACCCGCTAGTTACGAATTGATTTTGAATGTCACTGACATTCGCAGAACCAACCGCTACCAAGTAATACACTGGTGCTTTACGCCGTGCAGTGCGGTTAGGATAACCAAAAATTATCCCATGATGCGTGAAATTAATATATCACTGTTTACGAAGTTTATAACTATATTGTAGGCACCAATTGTTTTATTACCACTACTAAATACACTACTCACTCAAGTCTGAAGTTGGTGTATGAAACTATATTTCGTTAACTATACAGTTTTATGGGGATCCCGATCTAGATAGCGTTATCAAAGTCAAAAAGAAAAGATAATAATATATTAAAACTGGATTTGAATTAGTATATCCTGAACTTTATCTCCGCACTTTGTTAATGTGGCTCTTTATCAAATTTAAAATCCAATGAAGCATTTATAAAATGAACAGGGCTATACCGCGCTACCTTTTAGAAATAAGCATTTACAAATTGCTTTTGGACAGATATTTTTGTAATGTAGCTTGTTTGTGAATGGTTCTATCTCTAGTGATCAATTTATCGGCTCGTTAACGTCTGATAAATGTGACTGGATTACTCCATGATTATAAAGCAGTATATCATGATGAGAGCATTGATTAACACTGTGGGAATTACTTAAAATATTTATAATAAAACGATGCTACAACGGCTCATGCATGTTAATACGACGGCCCTCGGTCGAGACTTTAGCATGATCGCGTGATTGCGGAAAAGCTTCTTGCACTACGATTACCTCGTATCTGATTTCTACCTTATAATCGTACATTTCATCGCCCAAGACCATACTCCTGGGCGGTGCCAATCGTAATGAATGCCTACCACTACCAACACGTTAACGTTTAATATACTTTAAGTACCGTAGCGGCTCGAAACTGCACAAAACAAAGTGGTACATTATTAGCAAATTTTGAACCGCACTTATTAAACTTAATAACCGTAAAAGGGGAAATTGGTTTCAAATACTTGTTGATTGTTAGTTATCAGGTGGAAGCGCCTATGACAAATCAATGCCTTCATGAGTATCTTCAATTATAGTTCGGTTTTGAAGCAATTTAAGTAACGTTCCCTTTGAAGTTTTGCAGGCGTCTTCCGGTGCACAGAGTATTTTTAAGGTAATTTCTTTAAGAATACGTGACATAAAATGTGTAACGTTCATTTAACCATTCTGTAAGCATTTAAAACGGTATTCTATATACGTATACGTAACATCCACCTACATAACATCCAATTAGAATTTAGCTCAATTAGTAGGAATATTTACCGTCTATTGAGCATATAATTGCCTTGTAAAGTAATTCACATCGGTATTGTTGCATAACGAGGCCTGTCCCCGCGTAGACGGGTTGCGTTGACAGCATCGGACCACCGGAGGCGAACACCGTTTTTTGAATAAACCTTCGTTAGAGTCGATCTGGATGACATGTTACCTCTTGTTGAGGTTTTCCTGGACAATTGCGAACGTGTCTGTACTTATGGTGTATGTAAATAGCACTAACTTAAGGCACTCACCCTATCAAGGTTTATATTTGAGTTCATGTTAGATACAAAATGTGATTTGATATCTAAAAAGCCAAAGAAAATTGGGAATAAATACTTTCAACACGTAACATAGTTATCATTGCTTTGACAGCTGTCCGAATCACACGCGCCGATAAAATTAAATTGATTGTGAACATTGTTGAAGGTAGACGTAATCTAGAACGCATTATGAGAGGTCAGTTCAATGTTGACTGACACCTATAGCATCGTAATTTCTTCCGTTTATTGATAAGTAATGTTTACTGTCACTTACCACCTGGACGGGTCGATGAACTTGTTTCAAGTCTCCATTTTGATCCCGACAAAATTATCGACCGAAATTGGTAAGATAAACACATAATCGGCGTCACCAAATATCTCACAATTGGGGGAATCGGTAATAACGAATGATCATTATTTTAGAGTTTTATATGGCTTTATTGGAAACAAGTGTAAATGATCGTCGACGTTTGCGAAAGCTCTATATATCACTGATGATGGTTCAACGTTTTTGTGGCGAACGTGTCCTCACGGCGATTTTATGTAGTTTAATTCGATCGAAGCAAGTGGTTGTATCGGCCCTAATTATTTGAATAGCGCGACGCGACGGCCTTTTGACTAAAGCCGATAACTTGTTCGAACAGAGAAAATTATAGAGACACTGTTTAATGTTGTTATTGGCACATGCAACAAATGAGTTTACGCGAAAATAAATAAAAATCATACATGAACATATGATTTTTATTTATTTTCGCTACCAAAAATGTAGACATAATTACTGAGTATGATGTTAACATGTTGTATGTCTTCAGCCTGATTACATTGAACTCAACATTATGTACCAGTGCAATTAATATTATTATGGATTTAGTACTATTTAAACGTGCTATTCAAGTACCCACTTCATGCCTACTGTTTTAAAATAATCACTATCAATAATTAATCCTCATAATCACTATTCTGTTTAAAAAAATATAAAACAATTTGTAATCTAGAGATCAAATTATAATTAAATTTAATATGATGCACCATTATATCTTTATCTATACATTCGACTCCACGGCTTCGAGCAATTTATAAAGTTTTTATGTAGCAAGTGCAGGGCCATTAGACATAAAATTATAATAACAACCACTCTGACTAATGTTTGAACTTCTGCTTTTTACTATATCGGCCGTTTATATGATTTGTTAAAGCCTTTGACAATGAACCCGGGTATAAAAACAAGGATAGTTATAACCAACGTAAAGAATTCAAAGGTCGCATTTTTGGGAGTGGCAATTAAATGCAAAGTTTAAGGGTGGCATCCCAGAAACGGTGACATGACACCCTGTGACGTAACTGTTATTTTTATAGGAATTTCGGCGGAGTTATTCGAGATATTTTAGATAAAACTACCTGCTACTGAGTTCCAATTCATTAAAGACCATTAATGAGGTTTATTGCGGACCCTGAATTTATGGCACCTCTGTGCCGACTGATTAATTAAATAGTCATTGAATAGGACATTATCTGTGGACATTACAGTGTGTGCGTTCCGTTTGGAATCCAGTATTTTTATTATATCGCAGTTCCTACAAATACAAAGGAGGTCGGTGTGTTTGAAACTATCTTTAGCATTTAAATAAAAAGTCCACAGGTATTACTGTTGTCAATGGTAGCAGAACCACCGTTTTTGTTAGTAGGTAGTACGTATATTTATAGCTGTGCATAGTGTAAGGCAAAAAAGGATTTACTACAATTATTATACAGTTTAAAAGACATAACTAACATAGACATTTTATGAAGGTATAATATGAAGTCAATAATTATGGGTACCTAATCTATTTCATTATTATCGTAAAAATAATTACCAAGATATTTTCGTAAAACATTGCCATTGCTTGAAACAGGAGCAGGTACTAAAGTACAAAGAAAGCCACCGGCCAAAAAAATTACACCAACCATACGCGGCACTTGAACTTGATCGATATTCAAAAATAGCAGCATGTTGTGCGTGCGCGCCGCCAAGGGATTTAGGTCACACGCTTATTGACGGCAACATTACACTCTCGGCCAAGGTCCTAGAGGTTGGCACTGGGAGGGACTTGGCTGTTTGGGCTTAAACTTAACTTTAGTTATTAAACCCTTTTCAGCCAAAAATGTTTAACTGAGTAAAGTGTAAGAATTGAGTAAAACGAAATGACTTGCATTTCATTTTATGTCACTATAATTCATTTTCGTAACTCAGACTGCTATAACGTGAGGGTCAAAAACAATTTACGATTCCATTGTTTTCCAAAAACTTAAAAATAATTTAGTGGTATGTAGCCGATGAGCATTGTTAAATAGGCTCCTCCAATCGGTTCATACTTCTGACTACGTGAAATATTAATTTCAGTAAAAACATAGACGCAAATCAACTCCTAAAGTATTGTTAAATCACATACGTATAACATTACAGTTATACCTATTCATATAAAATACTACTTCTTATAAAATTGTGTGTACACAATGACTCAAATATGGAAATTCACAAATAATTATAGCTTAAGAATAAAGATACTTAAAACCAAAATCAAGTCCACCAATTTCATAATTTCCATCACATCCAAGCAATCTGTTCTGGGCAAGTGGTCACCAGTCACCAGGCAGCTGTGCGGGCTGCGCGCGCGACGGTCGCGTGCCTCGTAAACGCACGAGCGGAGCCGAGCTCGCACGAGACACAGCCGCCGCGCGTCGTTCGCCGTCGCCGAACTGCGTCAGCGCAACGTTTGATGCCGCCGCTATATTACCACGCTCCTTATTGGGTATTAAAATACAAGAGAGTTTAACTTATGTGAAATTATGTTTTTATAATTTTAGTACTATTTACGGATAAACGGGATTGGTGATGGTGATATTAAGAATTTAATTCTAAATAAATTAAATGAATTTGTGCATTTTATCCTACAGGGATGTTAGTTACTTGCATTTAAATTAGAACCTAATTGCCAGCATGTAGTAATTTCTACATAGATTAACGTAGACACTAGGTATGTGGCAAGACGGACAAGAAAATGAGAAACAAGTTTGTTGCAAACGGATGCGCCAGCGCATAATAACTAACAATTAATACTTAAGAAAATTAACTACTCTGAACGACAAAGCAATTCGCAAATCCACAGGTGTGTTCATAAAGTTCCTGTCATATCTAGCAGATCTCGTCGTGTAAAGAACTTGAACAAGTCCAAACAATTAATATCCCCGACGGAAATATCCACCCATAATGGATCAAGCTTCCCTTCCATTATCAAAAATTACTATTGCAATTTAATTTCGATGGGCGGGCACGGCGACGTGATCCAGTTGCAGTACGAATTGTCTTTTTCAAATTAAATGCACCAAAGTATGCTTAGGCCCCCCATTTCGTGTATTTCGAGTACCTATGTTATTATTTTTCTTTTGCAAAACGTAACCTGAGTTGAGGCACGTGTGGAAAAAGCACCTTTGTTATTTTAATTTTGCAACGTCCTGTGTTCAGTGTGTTTGTATATTGAAACATAGGTAGATAATGTTGATTTTTTATTTCATGGGCACATGAAGCATTGGCGGCTCCAAGTTATGGATGTCAAATTGTGTGGGTGATAATTTATAGTAAGGTAATCGAACACAGTGCTTGTTTGTTCTACCCAGACTTACGACTTACAGCCACAGAAAGATAAATTATGGAGGTGTGAATTTGAGATTAACTTCTGTAATATCATGATAATAAGAAAACACGGAGTGTATCAGCTGCTTATCGAGCCGCGCAATTTCTGAACTAACTAAGAAGAACAGGTTTTTCTGGTGATTGTAGTCGATGGACTAACTAGTCGTTATTTGTGTATCTATTCGCTGCGGTTCGAACGCACTTCTTTGTGGATTCCTTCATAGTACCGTTATTTGAGGGTGTTAAGTGCGATATAGACTTTAGAAGCGTAACTTTTGTAATCTTTGTAAGAAAATGATTATTAAAGTGTACTGTCAAAATTTACCGGACTAATTATAATGTTTATGTTTAACAATAATTATGTATGTAGACATAACATTGTAGTTAGGCTTTTGCTGTATTTTGATGATGTCAAGTCAGTTCTTTTCTCATACTCTAAATTTAACATGCTAATTAGGTATTTTTGCAGGTGAAACGATTTGGTTGAAAATCTAGTCTATTTCTGTAAACTTCATTCAGTTCTAGGTGACTTCTGAAACCCGGGCAGAATTCTAAATCTTGATCAGAAAAAAAGGCAAACCATACAAACCCAATAAAACTTTACCAAACTCAGTAGGTAAAGTCAGCATCTTCACAGTCTACGAACCAATAGACTAAAAAGAGGTCCGACATCTCAGTTTTAAGCTACGAAACAACCTTGCTCCATGCCTAGCCTATAGGTACACTACAGGGCATAAATCACGCTAGTCCATTTACGCTTATTAGCACTATCTGCATGAGCTTTAAATAGGAATAGTTCATCGTATAAATTAGTAAGGAGGTGCATGGATTTATGGGAGCCATTTGATTTTATTTTTAGTATCTATAATGGCATAATTTAATATGAATGAGATTGGCTCTCCATTTTCTTTAATAGTTGTTTTTAAGCGGCAACGTAATATTGGTGATTATGGTACGATTAGATATTAAAGCATAATACATTTATAGGTACTCAATGTCTATTATATTTTTAACGCAAGATAGCATTTTGAATTATTTTTAAGGTCTTGAGGATTGTAAATGAAAAGGTTTATATAGAAATTTATAAAAAATGTATTAAATTACAAGTACAACCGACTGGTTGAATACTGGTATTTTTCTTGATAAAAATCTTATAATATTAGGAATCTGTCTTAGGGTGCTAGCTTATCTATATACAGTACAAGTCTTTGTCTCAAGATTTTCAAAATTATATTTTACAAAATGAACGATGGGATGACAATACATACTGAATGTTCTCAATACCGTTCAAAAATCTGAACATAAACTATACAATTCTTAAACATTAATGACTAGATAACAATTATGAACAATTGTAAAATTTACAAACTAAGTGGAAGTTGTAACTTGTAATACGTAAGGCTACACTAAGGCACAGCGTTATTTCGAATCACTAATATTATAACTAAATGCTTAAAGTGAAACAAATGATCGATTCAGTCTTCGTATAGCTATTCCATCTATGTGGGAAATGCAGTGGGGTATTCGTTCGGTGTTCAGTCCTCGGCGGAATGCATCGATGGGGTCGTTATAGTCCACCATTATCCCCTCTCATTAGGAATATACTGATTGCGCTTAATTAGAGGTTCTCTCGGAGCCCTGTGCTCGGATCCCTCTTGAGGATTACTCGTTTTTTCATAATCACCAAGCCGCTGATTGGCCGCACTTTGATCACAGCAATGTACGGTTCCTGGGAAAAAGGAAAAACATATTTAAAATCTTCAAACTTAACTCAACTAAAAAGTTAGCATAAGTATTTGCGTCAGTGCTTTGACAGGTAATACATAGTTCTGACTACTAGTTATCAAGGCCCGTGACGCCTTACAATTCCCATGAACACTGCGCGGTATCACCATATGTTTGCATAGAGCTTAGCAAATATTGTAACACGTGTGCTTCGCTCGCCGCCCTTCTATTTCCTCTTGAGATTTCGTCTTCCGGTACAATAAATTAATAGCCGACGAAGCGTCTCAGATTTTTTGCGAGGTTTAATATCTTGTTTTTTGATGCGGCGCTACCGGTTCTGCTAAACTATCAGGCCGGACCATATGGTTTCTATGGCCAAATGTTAGTGCTAAAAGCTCTCACTGACCGGACGAAATGCATTAAGTTGAAATTGTATCAGTGAGAACAACATGTTTCCACTTGGGAATTAGAGTCATCTGTTATGGCTATTTATTATTAGAATAGAGCACTTTTATGTGCAATTTTCCCACTATATGCGGGGCAACCGCAAGATTGTTAGAAGTAATTGCTGTTCGGCTATTGAAGCAAATAAGAAGGAGGAATGCGGGTCGCAACTATCTTTAAAACTTGGAATAGACAAGTCTACCTTAAATCATAAAAAAATGTTACCTAGCTGCGAGCTTTTATAAAGCGACATATTTTAACATTCGCCATTGTTGAAGACGAGCCATTGTGTCTTCCTGATTCTACAATGAAAAGATAAAGTCTATCGTACGGTTCAATGCTCAGTCATAATGGTTGATGTGTTTACTTTTTGCTTAGGATGAAGGTGAATCTCCATTCGAATTGTGCAATATAAAAGATTTGGTCCCTACGGCAACCGTGACTAAAAGATTGGGATTAAAAAAACACTATAAGTCATAAACATAACTACCTGACTCTATGCGAAGTTTGCTAGCGTTAATAAACACACAAAAAATATATTTAATTTTAAAATTTTGATAAGCTGATAATACACACCTACCAACCTAGTTCTAACAAATGACTAACTAATAAAAAATAGATAACTTTGAAGCTTGTATTAACAAACGGCGCGACGAAGCCAAACACAGTGATAAGAATATTATTATCAGACTTTGAAGGTTATGTTAGCACAGTAAAAATCATTCAAAAATATTGTGCAGTGTTATCTTATGGAACACTCATGTTTCTGAGTAGAAAATATGTCGAAGTTATAACATAAAAACAAACAACTAAAATATAAGTAAAATGAAGTGAAACTCACCTCCAATCACTGTTGCTGCCACCACGATATGACATCTAGGAGTTCTTCATCTTCTGGACTCATGGGCTCATACGAGTCGTAAGCATCATGACAGCTCGGCCCTGCGGAGCTTTCAGACACGAAGGAAGGAGCTGGCGAGTGAGACTCCTCAGAGAGCGGTGGAGTGTGCGGTCCGTTATTCGTCAGGACCAATCCTGACTGTGATTCTGAACATCCCTCTTCACTCTCCTCTAGTAACCGCTTTAAGCTTTTGATGTACTCCACCGCCAGCCTCAAAGTGTCCACTTTACTTAACTTCCTTGAAGATCCTCTTCCTCCAGCCAGAGCTGCTGATACAGCCGACGGGATGTGTTGCCTTAGTGCCGCAAAACCGTTGTTAACTTGTTTCACTCTATTCCGTTCCCGAGCGTTCCTTCTTGCTACGGAGGCCGGTTGGGTCGGATAGGGCTGATGAAGATAAGATTTCTTCTTGCAGCGGCTAGGGTCCACTGGAGCAGGTGCTAGTCTCCGTGGAGCCTGAGATTGAAGGTGCGTCAGTTTCTGATCAACACCGAGATTTTGGTACGTGTGAATCGCCGCCATCGGCATCGCGAATGTACGAGTTAACTTGTGGAGTGTGTATCGAGAGAGCACTTGTCTGTGCCGCGCGGAGGTTGCCGGTGGATTGGCGGAGGTGGCTCGCACCCCCGACGCTAAGTAGCGCGCGCGCCGGCGGGCGGCGGGCGGGCGGTGCGGGGCGCGGGGGCCGGCGCGCGCGCGGCACGCGCCCCACCGCCCGCGCGCTACTTGTTGCGCTGATCAAAATACGCCGGCGCTTATTATGCCATAGAGCGGTAAGCTCGCGCCGCTATTGTTGCACGTCGTTGCGCGTAATTATCCCGTCCATTGCCATGTTCGGAAGACAGGCTCTGCTCGCGTCGTCTACTTAGAAGTCGTTATAGAGAATAGACGCTGTAAACCGATCGGCGACGATATTGCTTTATACTGTCCCGGAGTTTTTGTTTTGATAAATGAGGATTAAACTTTTTGGGATCTGATTACATTCAAGATTACTAATTTAGAATAGCAATTTTCTTAATTGTGAGAATACAGGACCATATTATTACAATCTTCATACTTAGTAGAGGCAGTTCTACTACGTGATGACTACGGCGTAGCACTACAATAAGCTTAAAACTTTAAGTTGATTCAATAGAATGTTGTTTTGCCTTATGCCTACACAAAAGTCGTCTGATTGCGTGGGCAGGTGCATTGATGACGTCCATGCGTAACCTAGCCCAGTGAGTTGCCAATGGCACTTTATTTGATGGCTTACTCTCATTATAATGTTAGATCTTTCGATATTTATAGTGTACAAGCCGCTCTTTAAGTTCTTTACTAGAATGGAGATAGATTAGAATACTAAAAGATCTATTTTTTATGAAATGTATGCAAGACTCTTACCCGCCACGAGGAATGATTTTTATTCTTGGTTATATTACATCAATTTTGATTTCGTTATAAATTGTATCTTAAAACCGAATCTGTTCAAATTGCTTTTTGCAATAAGTAGTAAGATTCGTTAATAAATTTGTTAATATTATTCAAAAGCAGTGTAAAAAAAGTAAACGATGGTCCGCAAAATCTGTCACTGGTGTGCGATTTTTAAGGAGACGGCAGGTTATGGCAGGTGTGACATGGCGCACGCCACACTACGACAATACTACGTCACCTGTGCTCTGATGTCACGCGATTCTCGACTTTCCGTCATACGATTAAGGACTAGTGCTGTTCCTAATCTATAATTCTTTAATGATTTTAATTTATCTGTTGCAGCTAGGATCTTTTGAGTGAAAAACAGTGATATAGTACTTCCGTAATTTATTTAGGTATTTTATGTAATTTATTAGATATATCATCGGTATAAAGTTGGGTAGGTACAAACGTATCCAGTCTGAATAAATTGCTAATGTTGAATGAATGTGTTTACATAATAACGCTGAACCTACATATGAGTAACTTATGAACTGTATTTATTAATGCTACTGATGCTTTTTGAGAGGATAAAAATCTAATATGAAATGAAAAGGTTTCATTTCAGAAAACTATTTACAGACCAATGATTTAAAAATAGAACTATCAACTGCATAACCTTTCACCATCAAAACACAACGAAACTTTGGTGACTGTTTACATTATTCAATAATAATGTGCCATGTAACAATAATGGGTAAAGATTTTGGGCTATCACGAATAATGCAAAAATCTGATCATTCTAATTACTACAGGAATAAAAATCCTGTTTAATCCAGCTTTTTTTTTGTCGTTTAACTGGACCTTTCGCAGTTTATTACTACGCTTACCTGACCCAAGTTACAGAACACCGAACGGTTTTTACACATTCCGATTCCCAATTCCCAACCTATTGGGAATCTCATGTTCTATTTTTTGTGAGGGTCAATATACTCATATTGCCATCTTTTTTATTCCAAATTAATATAACATTTGACAGTAATCTCATGGAATAGGGAACATAACTGTTTAATTGAAAGTTTTCATTATTATATTATGTATATATTCTTACACATAGTAGGTATATAAAAAATCTTCATTAATAATGAATATGTGCTGTGATTAAATTTTATACTTGTATATATTTATTTATTGACAATTTATTTACACACAAGAAAACATATAAAAAAGAAAAGTAACATAGTGCAATGGTACCCACTGCCTACCTCATATTTTTTTTTAGGATCCCTAATTGGTGAATTATGTCATAAACGATATTCCTTCTTAAACGCTTTTATTGAAGAGTTTAAAACAAAGACGTTTTAAAATCGTTTTTTTGTTGAAATGTCATACTAGCGAAAAAGGGTAACAGACAATTCATTCAAAATATAATTTACTTATTATATGTAATTGAAAAGTGTAACGGAAACCAATAACCCACTCATGTTGTTATTTTGATTAATTGACATTCATGCAAATGAAGCTAATAAATGTCCAGTAATGATTTATGTTTCCACGTCCAATAAATTTAAATTGTGGCTTGAACTGTATACAATCATAGCGCTTAAGGCTTAATTCGTTTTATACTGCTTGCTGAATATCAATTTTCTTCGACTTTCATACTTTTAATGTACACAACTGAACCTTGCAGTGTTCAAGTAAATCAATTCCTAGCATTTGTTTGTTTATCTTAGCATATTTAGAATCTTTTAGCCTTAAAACATGCGTAATTTATAGCTCAACTGTTCGTGAAGCATACACAATTGTAAAACAATCGCCGTGTTGTGGCTTAGTACACAAAAATCAAGCATAAGAATTCAAAATCACAGGCTACCTGGATAAATTGGAACAACTAATCTAATTTTAATATCATTCAATACATCTTACACCACATACACTCACACCATATACTCTACAACTGCATGTTTGAGTACAAAAAAGAATAAAGGACCTATTTCTACCTACCTGATTCTACCAAGCAACCCCTAAAACAGCCCTACAACGCCATCTGCATTTAACCCTTAAGACGGGGAACTAAACATCGATACTCGATCTACCGTCGCATAATATTTCTATGAAACCATAGCAGATGGCGTTAGAATAGCACTACTGGGTTAGGGTAGTTTGCAGGGGTGGCGCGCGCATACTGACTTTAACGTTCGGCTGCATAGATGGCGTGTATCATGCAAGTGGCTTTACTTATTAGAAAATATAATACAAAATATATAAAATACATATATAGGTATAAAATTGAATACAGTAGATATACAAAATACAATGTACACATACAATATTAGTAAATCAATCAAAAAATATTTTTCAGTTTAATTGTATGATTTTTATTTTTATAATTAATCGTAACCAAATGACCCGTATAAACGTTTGCTACGAAACGCTACGAAATTAAACTATCGTAGAACTTTCTCAATGCCATTAACATTTATTGATACGGTAGCTAAAATCCAATTACATCAAGTAATACGGGAGAAGGTGCAATCTTCACACCTAAACTCCCACAAATGATGCCATTAATTAAAAAATATAATAAACTTCTCCCCGCAAAGCTTATTATCTCCACGTTAATTACTCGCGTCCTGAGTAAGGCGTTTGATAACATCGACGCCCGATTTTACGAGCGAAGAAATCGATGAAGATATATAAAATCAGTGTAGTCGTGTTGTCTATTTAATTAAAAATTTCGTAATTGAAATCAATCGTGGGAATATTGGAGTAAATTTTCGGTTCTCGGCAACAGACTTGAGCTATTTACTCATTTATTTGTTAATAATGTTATTTTGTAAGTATTTGCATTTTATAAAGATAAAAAATAATGACCACTGAGTCTTACATCACAGCTTGTAATATAAATCTATTGCATATTTCATTTTAACGATGACGAACTAAATTTCGCTCCCCGCCGTCAGAGATGACATACCTATAAGTCGTAATTAAGACAATAATGTAAAATTTATCTTGATCGATATAAGTAATTTAATTGGATTATAAAGCCTTTGACTTAATGGATTGAGAAAGGCGGCCTACCACTTTGATTGGAAGCATCTCGGTACTCCCGCGTTTTTGCCGATACAAGACATTTTAAATAGGCCTCCGCCATAATTATGCTGTCATTTTGCAAATTTATTTACATTTTTAATAACCGCATCGGTTTCATGAATTAATTACATTCAGCGTCAGAAAAGCATTATTAATATAATTTATATCGATCCACGCACGTAGTATGTACGTGTTCGTATAAATAGTTATTTAATGCATTATTTAATAAATTATACAGTCAGCTAAAGTTACATCGGGGTTTTAGCCGGAGTTACATGCAATACAAATGATAATACCACGTCGTGAGACACAGACAGATTCTGATTGTCATCAAAACAAACGTTGTCCGACTCTTTCTCTCAGTAAATAACTTTGGGTTAGCAGCAATAACTTCTCTAGGCGCGCGTAGGCCTATCATTTACGAAATAACAATCGCAAATAAAATGCGATGCGCGTGCGCAGGGTATTAGCGGTGTTGCGCGCAAACATCGCGGTTGGGTGTGTAATTTCACGTGCGCTGACACGGAGGCTGTTCGGCGCGATCGCCATACCACAATATATCACATGCTCGCGTACGCCGCCACACTGTATAATTCGTGTAATTTATAGTAGTCCGTCGACTAGTAGCGAGGCGGCAGACACGGTTAATAGCGCGTAACCACGCGACAGACGCATTCGTGTACACTCGCCGGAGAGCAGTGCCGCCGGCACGCCCCGCCACCAGCCGACGCTCACTTCATTAAATGGCTCTACATCATAGACCTGCGTTACGCTCTAGCCTAGTTCACTAATCACCGGAGATTTGAATAATTATGACATAGCTATCATAACATTAGTCATAATGACAATAAACGCCAAATACGAAAAGCTGGAACTGTTTTACTCATCCATCGTCGATCCTCCATTCTTTTATTGCATTGGCTGCACGAAGTGTTGTCAATCAGTTTATTAAATAAAATATACTGTTATGCTGTGTTACTAATAAATAATAGTTCTTATACTTCATTATGCGTAAACGATGGCTAACGAACAATAAACGTCACTTTAATATTATTAATATTGCAATAAATTTTAAGTGGTGACTGTACCGCACGTCGGTACCGAGTGTATTTAAACAACGCGGCCTTTTTTATTTATACCTTTAGTATAAAGTTCGCACACTATCTATACTGTTGTGGTTTTGCATTTATTTTTGGTTCATCTGTGGCGATTATTCATTTATCAAACAAATGGCGGAGCTTCATCAAACGAATATCTTTCCGATCTTAAAGTAGGATCGTGTATAATATTAATTATGAACATATAGTGAAGCGGCGATAGGAATAGACGTACTTGTATGTTGCTGGATGCTATACGTAGCTTGTTTGACTGTAAATTATAAAATGAAAGTAAAGGAATGATGTTCGCTTAATGTGTACATATCATGCGTGTTCGCGATACCAACATGGGGTGTTGATAGTGCTTCGGGCCTCATGTACTTTATAATGATCTGGTCTTAAAAAGTGCACCAACGGATAAGTAACGACTGCATCCAAACGCATTATTTAATGTTGACTAAGTATTTGAGTTTACCTTTAAAGCTTGCGTGACTTGTTTATTGCACTTTTTCTTTTTAAAGCCTATTAGAAGTTACAAATAAGTAATAAAATGACAAAAGTTAAAAGCACGTTCTCCGAATATTAAAAAATATCGTCAAAACGATGACATGTCAAAATAATGACGTAAAATAAGTTAATCGCATAAAAATGTCGTCGGACTGCCTCCGATTGGTTTCTTGCTCCAAACAAATTGACGGCAAAGACGTTTAAATTAGAGGGCGCAAAACAATTATCAATATTTAGCGTGTTACTCTAATTGTGGCCCAAACGAAATGCCTGAGGCAGTTAATACGTCAGCCTCACATACACGTGTACATAATCGCAGGAACAACTTATTAATTAATCATTTTCTTTAATTAAAACGAGATTAACATAATGATTATCGCTTGAATTTAAAGGTAAATTACTCTTTAACATACGTTTGGGCGTTCGCAATCTTGTATTAATCACAATGTTTTTGTTTGTTTTTGCAAGAATGTTAATGTGATAGATTTCACTGCGTGTTTAATGTATTTACCGGGTTTTAATGCATACGATAGATAAGTTGTTGGTTTGTTATACGGAATATATCAGTGTATACTAGGTCATTGACACGCGATGCACATATACATATTATGTACCTACTATGTTTTAACAAAATGTGCCCCAAACGTAAAAATATCATGTTTTTATTTCATTTACCAAATTATTAAATTTAATCTATTGTACTTCTGCTCATATTTTATTATTATAAAGAGATCGTTTTGATGTAAAAGGCAATCTTTAAAACTAGCCATCTGATTTCACAAATTCCTTCATCAACACTTAGAATGAAATTTCAAGGTGGACAAGGGCTATTTCAATCTCGCAAAACATGTACCAAAAATCATATTCTAATACCTAATTTTTTTGTAAATAAACGATTCTATTCTTATCTAAAAGACACCACATTTTTTTTTCTACAGATACGGTTGCAAGCTGAAACTACTATTATATATTTGAATAAAATATTCAAGTAGGTACCTACTTAAAATAATCGGCATATTGCACTTATGATTTATTATAAAGAATGTTTTAATGTTTACAGTGGAAAGTGACATCAGTTTATCACACTTGATTAAGTCTGTCATGTAGGTAACAGGCGTAGGTAAATGTGATCGTTTTTAAACATCTCAGGCTGTAGCTGTAGTTCAATGACCTGAATCAGGATGGATCAATCTTTACCTTGGCGCAGATTCAATCCCCTACTCGAAGTAATATTTGTAAGTCCGTGTGTTTTGTACAATAAGCATATTCCCTCTTATTATGAACGATGATAAAATGTGTTTTTGTTAACTTAAGTTACTTCTTAGGTCTAATGACATCTCTATTCTTTGACATGTAAACGACAGTGACAGGTATATTTTTTTTCTCTTTTTAAAGAACGTCGCCCCACATCAGGAAGTTCTCCCGTATCGTGGGTGCGTTTCACAAACATGAAATATCAGATACACAAATACCTAGACTCGGGAATCGAACCCGCAACCCTTAGCGCAGCAGTCCAATCACTTAGCCACTGTACCAATTGGTCGTCAAAATTCGATCAATTATTGTTTAGCTTTGACGATTTAAAGTAAGGAGGTTACTGTCTGCTTACTATAAGTTCTTCTTTAAGGAAAGATATGAAGAGTTCACGAATTATGTGATAATTATTGTGTTTATTTTCGTATATATACTTGTAAGTTAATCTTGAAAGGTTTATTCAAGATTATGCAAAAGACATCGACCATCAATATGAGGATTTCAACAAGACTTTTACGTAGGTCTGAACGAGTATGAACATAATTAAAATGTTCCTACAGGTAATTGTTGGATTTAGCGTCATTATCACCACTGCAGCTATAAAAGCTGTCTCGGAGTTCCTTAAGAGAGGAAAAACAAACATAACTTTACGAGTGTATTCCCCAAAGGGGTTTGCGGAGGTGCACATATATAGTACTTTCACCAACATTTCGCCGTCATTTGCCGGACATAGGCCTCTCCTAGGACACGCTACTGAGCTCGATGTATTTATAAGATTATTTACTCATTTAAATCATAATAGGTTTACTACAAAATATTCCTTAAGTTATAGATCTCTATGTAATAGGGGGCGAGTCTATTGCCATCAACAAATAAACCAAGGAATTTTAAAATAACTCGATTTCAATTGCAATATTTTTTACTCCTCTGTTTACAACCGGCCTTAAAAAAGGATACGTATTGCTTTTGCAAGTTGGCAACAATTGTATTACAGCATAATATTTAATTTAGATTCTTATTACAGTAGTTTTGATCGGATTCTTTTATGTGAGGCCGATAACCCAACTTTAAAACACAATTGAAAAAAAAATAGAATTACATACGTATCGGCAAAAGGTTAACTTTAGCTTACCTCAAATAGTCAAGTGAATCAACAAACACTCACAAAGCCACTATAAATAGACCACTTCAATACACTTTACGACCTCTAATAAGTAAATTACACTAACTTTCTAACGTCTAAGTTATCTAAGTAGATCTAGAGAGGTGCCGTTACAGGCGTAGCTACGTTCGCCTATTGTTGGGCCCGTGAACCTCATTGGTGGTGTTTCGGAGTGTAGCCAAGCGCTCCTCCAATCACGGCCGAGAGGCTTTGCCTAGCAATAGATTTGCGTAGGCAGGCACCGCGCATGCGCCGTAGGTATTTAGAAGGTAATTAAGGTGGGATTCGGTAGTGTTCTTATTAGAAATGTTAGGCGTATCTTATATGAATTGATCTTGTTAGTTGTTATATGAAAATTATTCGTGCTTATACGAATTATTCTTGTTACGATTCTTAGTTAAATCTATCTTAGAATTATTTAGTTTAAACTAATTGGATAAATGAGGAACACGTTCAAGTTTTTAAATATTACTTTTCAACGAATGTTATATTTTAAAAGAAGAAAATAGTAGAGCTACTCTACTAGTCATCATTATGTAAGATTAATTAGTTTTCCTAGATAAATTTACCTAAAAGAATTTATCCTTTAGGTAAATGTATATTTTTATTTAAACAATAAGAGAGAAGAATGCACATAGCTATACTCGTAAGAGCAATCTGTCACAAAAAAAAGAACCAAGCGAAAGTACAACCGAAACACGAATATTTTATTCAAGGTATAACATTATAATGAGACGCGACGTTTTAATATTTATCTCCCATATTAAACCTACACGTATCAAAAGTACAACGAATACTAAGAAACGTTCCATTCACAAAGAGTTCCGATTCCAATTCAAGTCACATTGACAATCGGCTTCCGAATACGCGCCACTATGGCATAGAGGGCGGAACTTTTACTTTTGTGTAAAAAATAGACACGCGTATGTCACGTAGGTACAATTTCCCCGTCATTACTGCGAACGTGTCATAATCTGTGACCGGCGCAGGCGCCAGATTTTTATTGTCTTCTCGGGTGGTTGGGGCGCGCGGAAGGATTATTAATGAGGTGACTGTTGTTGTTTCATAGGAAACAAGTCGTTTTGATCTAGGCTGTTACTATTACACCTTGTAACGTTCTAATTGATATAGCGAAATGTTCATATTTTGAACATTAATATCATTCAACTGACAATAACTAGGTACAAACTTTACTTTAAAATTGAAAAGAATACCGTAAAGGTACTATTTTCGAAAGTAAGTCAGTTTTTTTAAGCACAACCAAACATACATTATTTTCCAACGTATTCACATTCATACTCAAATCATATTTCATTTATTAAATTTCCAACGTCGTCTTCCAAAAGACATCAACGAATCAAGCACCTTTCATAATATACCAATGCTTAAAAGTACACAATTTTAAACAGTTAAGTAACAGCAACATCAAAATATTACGTTGCCATAAACATTGTGTGATTATAAACGAAATAATTATCTGAATTGATATAAGGCAATGATCCCTAATTACAGGCCACAACAAAACTCCGCAAGTAGCAATTTGACAATGGCAAATGTGACCAATTGTCAATGATGCGGGGGACCACGTGACTTCATTCATTGCACTTATCTGCAAAAAGAAAGTCGTGAACACTAAGCAGCGATATATAATTTAAAATGATTACTGGTCATTTATAAAGTGCCTTTTTAAATGTAATGGAAACTTATTTTGGCGAGTAAGGATGGGAAAAGAGGTGTTTGCGAAACAAATAAAATCAATGGCTTAAAACGTGATTTACTATGTAGGTATAAGTGTATGTTTATGTATTTATGGTATAGGTCTACAATCGTCCTTTTTGAGAATCATATGAAAAACACATACGAAATTAAAACATATATTATAAGGTTGTATATTGTGTGCTTTAGTTTTTTTTTTTTTTTTATTGCTAGTGTAATTTGAAGAGGAGACTTATCTATAAAATTATGGACGGAGAATATTTAATAAGCTTAATGTCGTCGGTACCGAAGATTTTATGTTCCCTTTATACAAATGAAATTTCACCTAGGTGTGCCTATTTATATTTCCTTTAAATTTAATAACTTTATTACGACGATAATTTTATGATGATTACGATTTACGAATTTTATTATAACTGACGAACAAGCCTATAAAACTACTAATACTTTTAAATGTCCATAAATATGATAATAATATATTAGGTATATTAGATTAAAATAAGTTTATTTTATTATCGGATTATGTAGGAGAGGCATAATGGGCGAAGTGGCGATATTAATACTAATGTCATTGTGTAGGTAATTTAAGCCCACAAAAAAGTACATGAGCAAGGAAATAAATAATTTCAACAATGTCGATGTAACGCTTTTATTTTACAAAAGCCGCCACCCGCGTAGCCGCATTGATCACGGCTCGCACTCTAGGCATAAGCAACGCTGCTAAATGTGCCTGTCTGATAGAATCGTGCATGTCATTGTAATATTTATATCGAAGCGAACAACTCGCGTTGACCGAGTGTTTTTAGTGTTGTGTATTGTATATCGTAGAGCTGAAACTATAAACTTTTTTACAAGATTTAATATTTAAGCGGGAGGGGCCATAATCCTCACGCTTAATTCTTAATTAATTAACAAAAATAAAGGTTAATCCAATTCATACTTAAAATCGAACCTGATATACAATTCAGGAATGAGAAGGTCTATTTGCTCTCGCGCACTACGTAATCAGCGCTTGTTTGGTATAGCATGTTCTTCTTGTTTAACAGTCCAGTCTTTACTGCCTTTATTGGCGAATAATTAACGCCAAATATCTGAAGTACGATAACTATAGACCGTGGAAGACTTGAATGTTCATCCAAGTCTTGTCACTAGAATAAAATGTCTATAAAACTAATTAGCAATCTAAGGGTTTACGACGCTATAAATGAATAAAATGGACCCCGGGACCCAACAGTTCACATGAGTTTTACCGACGCTTTTTGTCTTAAGAGGCTGATGAAGACATTTCAACTAATTAAAAGTCTGACGTTGTTTAGAATGCGTAGCGCATCAATATGTATGAGCCCAAAGTTTTCAAAAGTAAAGCATGAATACTCACTGTTCACAGCATCCAGTAGCACTAATTTAGACTTTACTCCAAAAGACTTAGCTCTCATTAGGATTCATTGAGTCCACTGCAATGCGATAGGACGGAGCATTTAAATAATAACAAAAAGGTCAGCACCTTCACAACGATCATTAATGATAGCCTGATTGTAATTAAGCGTCCGAGTGGAGACTGTTCTACGGGAGGCCAAATAAAAAGTTGAAATTGTGTATCGTAACAATGAGGTATTAATGAAATGCCGATCAATTAACATGATGCCGCGGTGGGGTGCGCGTCTCTGTGTGATGAATAAATAACACATTTCCCTTAATATACAAATGGTCGGGTTATACGGTAAAAACCGATTTGGCGCTCGTAACGCTCGCCCCGTGGTGCCGCCTGCCGCCAGCGGGGAGTTACCGCACTCTAGTGAGAATTTACTATGCCGCCATAAAAATAATGCTATTCAACGTCGAGTCGCTCGCCTAATAAAAACTTTCGCAGTTCGAAATACTCGAAATAGAAGCGACGCGACGCAGCAGCGCCAATGTTAATCTACAATAACATTTTGTAATCATGTTGTCAATTAAATGTTTATCTACTTACAAAACGCCTTATCTAATTAAACCCAAATAGATTTTTTAATAGAAATACCACTTTTGCCCCATAAAATTCTATGTTTATACCGTTTAATATCGGTGAAGACGTGCACTTAAGCAAGATTACATGAGTTCTTTTTTATCCGCGCATAAGAGGCCGAGATCGGTTAATACAGCCAACGAAATAAAGTGCCAATGAAATTACCGGATCGCTTAGTGAGTATGCTTACCATTACGTGAATATAAAAGTTCCTCACTTAATAAAGAAGTAGATTTTACACAGAAACCAGATATGCAACATTTGCAAGTCCAGTTCCGAAATAATCGCCAGTAGGAATTTAAATAAGGTGCCAATTAGAAGGAGGGTTGCGAGTGCTGGCATTATTATAATGTCTTTTAATAATTTTATGTGAGCGACATTAAATGTTTGACGTTTACTGCTTAATAATAAAATCCTGGTAGCGGAGCGCGTTCGTGTGTTCTTAAAGCAGCCAGATTAAGTTTGGGAAGTCCATTACATTTGCTTATAATAAAATAATTTAGATTAGACTATCAAATGGAAATGCACTGTTTTTATAATATGTGATCTCGGTTTTCCAGTCTACTTGGCCGCTGCTTACTTTTTAACTTTAACTCAAGAAGGTTTTAGTGCTTATAATAAAAACTAATGTATCTTAATCTTGGCAATTAAGGTATTGAATGCTACAAGATAATACACTAATTAACAATATTTACTTCGAAATAAAACTCATTTCTGTGTACACTATTAGCATTAAATGTTAATTAATAGTAACGACGCGATTTTATCATTAATAAAAAGCTCACTTGATAGCTTGGCAGATTTAAATATAAATTCAATAGTTCACTGATTAAAAAAACTGTAAAATATCAACCACGGAGGTGGTGCGTGTGTGGTATAGCGCAAAAAGCAACTTTTGAAACATGAAACAATAAATCAAAGCACAAAAAATACGTGTTACCGAGGTCCGTTGTTTACACATACCCATTGACATTGTCGCGAGCCTAAAAACAACCAGAGCTGCACTTGAAACCTTTAAGGAGAAGCTATGTCGCCAAGCCAACGGAGTAAAAAGTAGTCCAACTAATAAGGCAATATCAAGTACATTTCATCTGTAATAGTTTATGTTTAGAGCCTCATTGAAGATGTATTACGAGTGGTTTTTGTGATACATTTGTTATATTTTTTGAGTGATCCTGCTGCGCCTTAACAGGCCAACGCTGTAATAAATACTTCTCTTTCCTCATTACCTTACCGCCCAAACCGACGACATGCAAAATGCAAAAACAGCAAATGACATACGCCAATACACGGCCAACGTATTCACTTAGCGAAATTGAGAAATAAAGAGATTTTTTACCATTCAAAACGTGCTCTAATTGATATTTTATTCAACGCTTTTGCTCGTTGGGTGGCGGACATGGAAATATCAATAATGAATATGACACCAACGACGCTGTGCGGTGCTTTTGTATATGTAAATTTAATATTCTTCATGCAAAGAGATTTTCTTGTTTATATCGTTAAATTACTATCGCTACAAGTGATTATGCTGACTGGTATTGCATGTCTTACAAGATTAGAAGGGTAAATAGTTAGGTGTACTAAAGCAAAAATGTACCAAAAAATATTAAGAACTTGTACAATTGCTTTTCCTACGATGGCTATAAACACAGTTAAAAATAAGGTTGCGGAGGGGTATTGCTCTCACAGTCCAACAAGTAAAAAGCTTAAGTTTGTGCAATGTAATGGAACATGCGATATTAGTTCGACGTGACAGCAACATCCACTCTAAAGACTTATTAGAAACCAATAAAACATGAATCTCTGTTATGGTTTTTTAAAGTATTGTTACCCTTTTAATAAGGGCAACTAAAAACCACAACAAGCAGATGTTACGTAACATGCTCAATTAAAAATAATAATATGATTGATTCATACAAAAACAAACCCTTTCATCGGAACAATTCATTTGACGTCTTATTCGGAATCATTCAAATTACATGTTCCAGTTGGCAACACTTTTATTTTTGTCTATTAACTAGAAGTTGCGTGTGGTATCCCGGACTATGTGCCTTATTAATAGTAATCGTTTTCGTGACATTACGTATTAATAACAGTGAACAGTATCCAGATACCGAATGATAGAAATTAACAAGGCTGTTTACCAACCCATTTTTTATCAGACAAAGATAATCGCATGCCTTAATAATAATTTGTATCAGCCCTTTCGGATGTCGGTATCATTTTTTGTAGCTACGATTCACGTAGCACTGATTGGATCAGTTAAACAGTGACAAAATACTCGGGACATTGCTCCTTTGTCGTGACGTTGGTTTTGTTCCCCGAGATGTGTCTCACGATATTTAACCTCATGTCATTATTAAGACATCACTTGCCCGGTGGCTGGGAGATCCACTTGCAGATAACATTTCGGTCATTTATATCGAGCCCCGATAAATGAGTGCAGTGAACATTGAATAAATGTATTGTGCTAGTTTGATAGTCAGCTATTTTAATTAGACGGTAGGTATTTAGGAATGTTGTATCTAATATAGTTTAATTATCAAGAAATAAGGAATTCCAAGTTGCGACCACCTCACATACAAAAACCGTTCAAAAAAGAAAGAAGGCGGTTATCGATAAAGGTTATTTTAAAAATATGTCATGTCCTGTTGAACAATGCACAAAATTGTTAGAGATTTGTCACGAAAACGCCAACAAACCGTTGCTCAATCGGTCGTAAACCACGTGTCACAGTCGGCAAGGGAAGCATTAATTAGGAGGTCGCCCTTAATTAAATTGTGACGTCTCAGCGAATTTCCCTCAGGTCCCTCTCGCGGTGGTCTTGCAGGTAAACGTTAGAACTGAATGTAAACTTTATGGACACTGGCAGTAAATGTAACATTTTAACGATTATCAATTAAGAAGCAATCCCTTACGGTACAGCCATTAAACGAGCTATAAACTTATATATATGCGATCGCGACAGTTTTATATCCTGGGAATTTAGGATTAGGCAGGTTCTGTGGGATGTGAGCAGAAACTGAAAGTTGACAATGTTTCGCCATCTTTAAGTACGAAGTTACGAACCTTATCGTAGTGGCTTACAGTTTACGAGACTGTTAACAATAAAAATAAACATAATGGCCAGAACGGAACTCATAAACTCTATAAAACTAAATTTTAAATGAAAATGCAAACCGAATGGCCGCATTGCCTAGTACTTAGTGCAAATATCTGAATTTTAAAACTATGTAAACCAATAGTATTACAAAAACATTGACCATAAACCCCTTAATATAAAATAGAGCAATAGTGGCCAACATCATTTTTACTGTCCCCCATAAAAAATATAATATGCTAGGACACCAACAAAAAACAGATTATTACACATCAAAAAATAAGTTATTAAATTGATGAGCGGCAATATCCTTTAACAAAAAAGGCGTTAACCACAAAGAATAGATTCATATTTGTTGTTTAATTAAGGAATTTTTACGCTATAAAAGGTTTCTTGTAATTTGGTGATTTAAAAAAAGATCGTCTATAGGCGGGGTGACTCTGAATAAAAGAATCCAGAAGCTTTACTAATAAAGGAACAAACTACTAGTTGAGTGTTGATTATTGCCGTAATGACAAGAACGACATAAAATAACAATGTTTTACCAAAGTCATTCTTATTTTTCTTGCAGTCCATCATCATCATCATCCTCAGCCAAAGACGTCCACTGTTGAACATAGGCCTCCCCGTTTAAGCGGGGGGGTTTGCCATAATCCCCACGCTTGGCAAGCGGCTTGGGGATCGCAGTATTGGTGGTGAAGTTACAGAAGACGCTGCTGCCCATCTTCTTTCATCTTTCTTGCAGTAATAGGTATTAATAAAGCAAACGAAATAATTATTTCGATATAAACGTTAATTCGAGGCTTTTGTGAAAAATCACTTCAGAGATCTGTATCACATTATTATCGTTGATGCATCCTTATGATTACATTGCTTAAAATATAAGTGGCTACCGCGATAGTATCGATTAAAAATGCTTGAAGCCTCGACATATTTTCTCGTTTACAGTATCTCATCTTCACAATTACGTGCATCAATTAAATTGAATACTCCCAGCCCGTCATAAAAGGTTACCGTTGGACTTGTTAAGAATGACATTTACGTATCATCGCGCTGCCCCTGTTCGGGTGCCGCGCTGTGTCTAATTCTCCCAGCAAGAGGTCTGTCGTGCTGCGCCTTTGTCAATGTAGAATCATTAATCAAGGTCAAATCACGTCTTAGGCCATTTTATTAACATTTGATTCGCTGCCAAATGAAGGGTCGTTTGACAAACTGTATTTAAAAACGTTACCGATGTCATTGTGCAAAGATGTTAAGCTACATTTATAATTCGCATTCCTGATCAATTCATTTCACATGCATTGCCCAGGAATGCGATGAAGTTGAATTTGCATTAATATAATCTTTACGTTGAAATTATTTTCCGTATTCGGATTATGTTTATTTTTTATCGTGTTCTCTAAATAAGCAAAGGAAATCACAATTAAATCTTTTACGTTATTGGCGTGTGGAGAATTTATAACAGCTAAAACAATATGAGCGCGCTCGTTTAAGGTATACGACAAACGATTAAACGACTAACCCATGTACCTACATACAGAAGTATGTGGTCAGGTACTAGAACAAGTTCCCAAACATGTCGGAGGCTGCAGTATTAAACATGGTCATAGACTGTGGGGTGGGATCACTCGCACCAGGAATACTAATGAGTACTGGGAACTATTTTAGAACATATCATTAAGAAACAGGTCACATAATGTAAAATGCAGTGGCTCTGATCTTTGTATCGCATTTACATTACTTTGTTGGAATCAAAAATACGCGTTAAGTAACAGAGATAGCGATAGGTAATGACTTGTGTGGGAAAGGGAGGTGCAGCCGTCAAGGCAGGTGTCGCGATACATCTGCGCATGCGCACTGACCGGCACGTGCGCCCCTACCAAAGCTTTCAGGCCAAAAGCGCGGCGTGTTAGATGTTATTAGTTTCTAGGCCTTTTAACGATAATTCTAACATAAGGTATTAAAGTTGTACTTTCAAAAGCTGTTAGCTGAAATTTAACGTATTTTTGAATTAAGTGTCCAAAAATACTTCTGAATCGCAATTTTAACTCTATCAGTTAATAATTCAAAATTACACCTACTCGATTTTAGGATAAAAGTATACATGGGAGTTGTAGTAAGTAGATAAAAGCAATTATAATAAATGTAATAATTATTGTTCATAGTTTACCATGTATGGAAAACGAGTTGCTGAATAATTTTATTTATTCAACGGCAATGCTCGGAAATAACATTACAAAGTGTTAATTAATACAATCGGCGCATGCTTTTTATGGATTTTATTGTTAAATATAGTAAGCCGCAGCTAAAAGTATAGTTCAACAGACAAGATAAATTACTCTCCATATGTCAATCTCGAATCATAATTGAAAAGTAGTAAGTCTTTTAATATTTTTTGGTATCATTAACCAACGTGTGTACGGCACGAGCGGTCGCCAATTTTATAACCAATTTTGAGAACAGGAAGGCTGCGCGTGCGACGGGCTGATTTCAATAATAAATCGATGCCCCCACAATTCACCGCTGGACAGCGTTTGTCCGAAGCCCTAGCCTGAAATTATCGACATTGGCACAAAATGTACGGGGCGGGTCCAACGGTTTCTCCTGGTCCCGGTGAATTTTTATAGCGGTAGCAAGAATCGGCGATTAGGGGGTTATTAAGCTTTGGCACTCGATACTTTCCCATCATGCTTGATTGTAACATGTCTGTTGTAAGAGTCAGTGGTTTAAACAACATATTAACCCTCTACTTGTGGTATTTTGTGATACTGAGAAGTTCAGAACGCTCCCATGTCAAACGGCCGATTGTGCGCCTGATCGACTTATAATAAAAACCATTTATTATACTAAAGACCGTGAAATCAAATTTATGCCATCATTTTACTTAAACACCTTTTGAAGGAGAGGAGACATCGTAGTCGCGACGAACCTGGTAATAATAATCTTCCAACCACCATTATCACAGAATATCGTTATAATTGAATTACAATCATTCTCCAGATTTCAAGGCGAAAGCGTTTGGGAAGGTAAAAAAAATCGAGAAAAAACTTTAGGTTCACACCTAAAATGAGGCGTCGGCTTGTTAAAAAGCTGTTAATAATGTTTTAGACGTATTCCAATAAACGTTTTAACACCTTTTCTCTAAAGGTATCATTAGGCTTATTATTGCACAGCCGCGCGGACCGTCCGATCTGCAACCACTTGAACAGGTCCGATTTTGTTTTAATATTAAACGTGAGGCTATTATGGACAATTTATTTAGTTATGTACTTGATATTGGTGACTATAAATATTATGATATCATTTTTAATTATTAAAGTTCGTTTTATTGAACTTTGTGCACCATATTTTAGTCCTTTATTTTGGTTAATGTATTGTGATGAAGTCTTAAAATTTGTTTTGTTCTTAGTTTTTAAACGGGTTCATATTTGCTTCAATGGTATAGTAATTATAGAAACTACTAGGCTTAAGGTACAATCTTACCAATATCAACCTGTTTCTCTGAACTTCATTGGTGTTATGTTGCTACAAGATAAATAAAATTATTCTTGATGAAGGTATGTAAAAGGAATAAACGAAAATTGTCAAACAGCTTTGCCGTAAGATTAAGCAATATTCAAGTCAGTTCAATCAGTTAACAAATATTTCGCGGCGAGATGAGCGTGGATATCCTCAAATCGAGACTGTTCGGTAGCAAATACGAATATATGAACATACTACCAAAATGTTGATCCTATCAGCATTAGGACACGCACGTGAATAAATTCAATATGGCCACTGTGCATACGGAAAGCCGAAAATTTATTAATCTCGAAGTAAATAAAGCAATCTGGGAGTTCATTAAAAGGTTTAAATTTTATCTGTGCAGTTTATGTTAACCACCGCGTGCAGGGCGCGCGGCGCAGGCGCATCCGATACCGAATCGTACTAATTGGTACTTTGTACCAACTAATTAGAATAAGTTGTGGCTGAGCGGACCGAAATTTATTTTGGATCTGTGCCGCAGCGAAAGTGTTTCTTAATATTCTTTATTTTTTATTAAATCGAATGGTTTATTTATTTGGAGATCGATAGTATCCTTGTAAAAGTCCTTCGAGCTGCACACGTCGTTTCGAATCTCACATTACACACGTAAACATCGTAAAAACAATTTATTGTATAAAAAACTTAATACAACATTCATCACGTAAATGGTGCTAATAAAAAGAATATTAAGTGGGCATTATTTAAATATCCAAAACATTAAGACAATTCGCATGCTGTGAGCGTGGTGGTCGGAGCCTGTTGGTGTATTTATATGAAGTATGGCGTGAAACGCATAAATATCGGGACGCAATTGATATTTTAATATTTCATTGAATCGTCCAGGAACACAATTTTATAGGAGGCAATCTTAAATAATTAGGTGTTGAAAAACAGGTACCTACTACCGTTACACAAAAATGCATGTAAATATCAGCAGCTGTTACAAATTCATAAAAATTCATTTCGTTAAGCCTTTTTCATTTTATTCGTGCCTCAGAACAATATTCAGTATTCATATTTCATATTCCTGTTACATTTATGTAAAGAGGGGATCGTGGTGGTCAGAAAAACATTGCATGATAACATTACTCAGAAAATATCGGATCACAATGGATATAGTTATTTGTGTAATAACTTTATTTTAATCAGCAAACTTCTTTACCTTTTTAAATGTTACTTAGGCACTTTATGAAGTACACGGATTATAAATAGTAGGCTTGGTGGTCCTAAAACTTATCGAATAGGATTTATATGCACAAGGTTGGAAGTTAAGTAGCCGCCCATGCAAGTAGTCACCACATTTTTATCTCCTACATCTTATCTGAAACACTGCTGACTAATTTGTATATGTGCCCGTTAAATGGCAATAGGTTCGCGTCCTGTTACATAAGAAGCTTCATATTTTTTGCTATAATGTGGCACACCTCCAGTTATTTCTCTCGGGCAGGGATGGCGAAACTTTATGGATCAATGTGCCATTTTTTCTAAAGAAATTTTTAATGATATTATTAATGTGCCATCAAATAATTTTGAATTCGTGATTATTGGGAAAATAATAAAACTACCATCAACTCAAACTCAGCGATCAGTGACGTGCCCAGAAATATTTTGTGACATGCCAATAGTGGTACGCTTGCCATTGGTTCACTATCCCTGCTCTAAGAAAACTAACGCACAAATGTATAGATTTAAAAATAAATTGAAATCACCATTGGCATATTTCTCACGATCAAATGACGGTCATTAAATCCCACCAATCGTTTGTCAACCCGGAATGGCGACGGGTTAAGGGGCAACAACGGACATTGAGTTCCTGTAGTCATTAGTTGGTGTAACTGGCAATATTTTTATAGTCATTGCTTTTTCACACCGTGATTTGTCATATATAACTGAACTTACTTCCTACTCGTATTGAGCTTGATATTACTGGTTTGTATTATTTGATCTTTACCATAACCAAGTGTAGTCGTAATATTTTAGTTTTGCATATTGCAAGCAATTGTGGTTTTTTTATGACAGCCATTAATCTAAAAATATTTCTCAAAAAAGCATGTTCTCATCTACTTATGAAAACCGAATAAAGTAGGTACCTACCTAATTTGAAGATTATTTATCATTGCTATAGAAATAACCGGTAACAGTGATTAATTTTTTCACACGTAAATAGTGTTGCATGATGATTTGCGGGTCTGATAATTTGTTAAGGCATTGTCACTATATACGATCAGCGGACATACGGACAAATCTAAACAATTGTCCACGCCAGCACCATATCCGTGAGCAGAGGGGCTAAAATACCCGCAATTAAGGGTTAATAGCGCTATCTGTGAACCTTTACAAATTCCCACGCGACACGGTAAAAAAAGCAGTTACATACATACAACCATTCTGCTATTTATTTTGTATCATGAACCAAAATTACAATCGTGGAAAATAAACAGTTTTTTACATATTTCATCTACCTTATCTTGTCTGTCTTGTCACATAATGTTTTATCTTCAATTGCCAACCGTTACCCATTGAGGAGTTAAGAAACAGCTCAAGATTTCATGTTCGCTTAGCAGAAGCCCACCGCTTTGCGGTCACGACAGGTCTGTCTACAATTTGCCTTTGAAACTGCCGGCGATCAACCCCTTATCAGTGCATAGAAACGATAAAATCTCCGCCTGCGACGATTTCATCATTGTCCCGCCCATTAACGCCCATTAAAATTCCAATCAACACGCACTTATTCATCTGTCGAAGATGCTACGACGACGCGAGGACAACGTGACGTCACTTGCCATGTCTGGCGTCTCGCTTTGAGAAATTACCTGTTTAATTACCTGAGTCATTGTCACAGTTTAATTAATTGGCGCCACCGACAAACATAAGAGGAAGTAGCGATAGCCGCGTAAAAACAATATTCCATAAATAAAAACTTATAATCCAATAACCTTAAATCAATTTGTGTTGACTGTGACTAATTTTGTTAGTTTTAACGCTAAGGTTTCGGCGCCAGTTATAGTAAAAAACAAACAAACGTTCGGTAGAACTAATGAGTGTGTAATTTTGTTAGGGAGGATCTATGTAGGCGGTCCACGGGCGTTGGACACGCAGGCTCAAAATAATTAATATTCTAGCCATAGTCTACGCGTTAGTGAATTATAAAAACTACAAGAGGAGGCAATTTCCATATTATAATGGAAAAAGAAACCGTTTTTATTTGCATAACCACAGCAAAGCGCGAGTAGATAATTAATAAATGTAGTTACTAGTTTAAACGTGTTTTTGGATAAGTGCCGTAAACAAACTAATGAATCGGTGGAATAGAATCAATATTAGCAAGTAAGAATCAATACCAATTCAGGACTCTGGGTATTGACAATGCGATGCTACACCATAATCACCACATTTGTCTTGTTTTTCATTTAAATTATTAGTACCTCTGGTTAGTGAAGAAAACGCAAGACTAACTATTACTTGCATTTTTTCTAAAGGAAAAGCCCAAGTGATTAGCTCGCTTGCAGTTTCATATTACAATCTATGGTTATATCCTACTATCTACTAAATAATTACTTCAGAACATATTGGCTTACGGAATCCTCACTTCTCTAATTACCTAAGTGGTGGTTACGGTGGTAGCTATTAGAGGTGCTGCACATATTCCGAATGCAGGAACATTAATAGAATAATGGGATGCATTAATAATCCAGCCAATAAAAAGAGTCTAGCCCACTGGTACTTAAGGGCATAAAGACTGCAAGTACTTAAATATAAATACGTGTGTACCGTTGAAAACTGTGGTGATCGTATCTTCATTTAATTTAGAGCACAGTAACATTTTGAAGATAGCCTATAAAAGTCGGAGTTTAAATGAGACTGTAAAATGGTTACATTAACCTTTCACCGGCACTATCTAAGTGGAGTAATTGATTTATTTCTCATGAAGATCATTTTCAACAACAATTCATTTCGACGAAATGTAAAGGTACTTTACAAAACGTTTCCTAATTAACATTAAACATGTTTGCCACCTTCACGGAATTATGTTAAAGTATGTAATGACTTATTTATACATAAATCTACCTATTTAAAATAAGTTACTGAAACCTAAATTGAAATAGGGCCTAGTCGCACAAATACAAGTCTGCTCTTTCACTTTATATGTTGGTACACACCATGATTCTCTAGAGTCCGCGCTGAATACAACTATGGCGCGTAACTCCGGGTGCCAACTCAGTATTTTCTCGAACTCACAAAAATATTATATCAGCGTCAAAACGATTCTAACAGTTGTATCCAAACAAAAATCAAAAACACTTTTAAAATTACTGAACCCAGCTGTTCGATATTCAACTGTTTTACGACATAATTTTGCATTTATTTCGGGAAAATATTTCGTCGCCTGCTCTTTGCAAGCGATTATCAAAATGCATTTACAGGGTAACATTCCGCGGCGACAGTCCGTGGAATTTTAAACGATTATTAGGAGAGTTCCAGTGTTTATGTAGTTGTACTAAAACAAAAGGGGTTCTCTTCGGCAATGAAATGTTTATTGGCTGCCGAAGCCGTTGGGATGTTTCGCGCCTCGAGCGTGGATAACGAGCTGTAAATGACGTTTACAGACATTCAATCAAACCAGTGATTGGACGATTGATAGCCACGGTGCATATTGGAGCCGTGTTCGGCGTCAGTCGAAATTGGAGTGAGTAATTAGGTTTTTTGGTTAAAATATCTGTACGTAATTTTGTTCGTAATTTCGCTCTTAGTAATTGATTGAATACTTCAAATGATGTTCTTGGTCCTTTATTATTGAATAACACTTTTTTATTGATAAGGTGACCATTCATGCAAAAAAATAATATCTTAAACTAACATCTTAATTTTCAACACAAAAAAATTGAATGAAACATTCATGACTTTTTATTATGAACCAAAATATAAAAAGTCTTCTGTTTTCATATTCTGGTAAATTATTTCTGTAAAATAAACCTCTTTCCAAATATTAGCAATAAAAAACAACGGCAGCATTTGTTAAAAACAAATGACGACATTACTGAATTTGACTTAAACCAAAACCCATTTATACTTCGCAGTTCGAAACTAAATAAAATGAACACACTTCAAGTCTGTATACGGAATCTTGCAGAGAAGTGTGTAAAATAATGAATCTTTTTATACCTTTTAAATCATTACACATTATTACGTACATATAAGGTTTAAGGGTATACAGGTTCACATACATTACTGTAGTAAATATACATCAAATTCGGTCGTTTGGAACGAGTGTCGCGCTGGGAACAATCAGTTGGTCGGACGCGTGTCATTCAGCGCAGCAATGCGTTAACGAGCACATGCAAATACCGGTACTTGGCACTAACAATATCCATGGGCTACTAGTATAAGGCTCACTACGACGAATGTGAACGAACGGTTCACTCGTGTTTAGTGAACGAAAGGATACTCCTTTTTTATTTTAAATAGCATAGATAGCACTAGGAGTCACGTCAAACTAAGTAACATTTAATTATCTAGTACGACACGGGCTAAAAATTTAACACATCCTACCATAAAAAATAGTATTGTGAACGTGATTGAGTTAGTGCGAAATTGAATGTTATATACCTCGCTGCCAATGAGAAGGAGAACATTACGTTGATTTAAGCTAATATCTAATACGTAATGCGAAATAAGTATGTAGTATTTGTCCCAGGATTTCAAATGGTTGTGTTGTTTGCCAATAACACGATTTGTATCTATACACAACATAATAACAAATAAGTAAGTACCATATTATACTGTAAAATCCTTTACAGTGTTACCTTAGGCCTCTTAGTTTTTGGATTCGACGTATGCAGACCGGGAGTCAATACATCTACAGTGGCAGTTCTACAGGCATGCTCAATTTGATCTCCACATACGCAAGTATTTGCAAATTGTTCTCATGTAAAAATGGGCGAATAACGACGACACATCAACGTAACGAGGACTCACTTGAATTAGAATAAAAAAGTGATTTTCGAACAGGTAAGGAGTTTTGTGGGTAAAAACATCACCTTCAGAACTTTTTTAGCCCTCCAAAATCTTTACAATCCTGTCAGCATTGAGTTTGCCTGGATTTAGGGAACATATTAGCCTAGGAAATTACCTCTGAGGAACCGATCAGTTGCCAAACTACCATGGAAACATTATAAAGTTGTGAATAGACTGATTTTAAATTAAGAAATACAGTATCTACCATCACAATGGCATAAATAACCATAAAACTTAAATCCAAGGTAAATAAAGGTAATAAATAAATATTAGAATATTCTTTTGTGTCCACTTACTTTCCTTTTCAATGTCTATAATCTATAAATAACTGCGCAGCGGGAATTTTGATCTTATTTGTTTTAAATCACAATAAATAATATAGGATGAATGGATTCCAGACTCCGCATGATTCCTACAAGTGTACGGGACAAGGTTCTTATAAAAATGATAAACGTTGTCGCTGGTCTCTTTGTGTGAAAAAATATGATGAAGCCGTATAAGGAAAAAAGTAAAAACGGTAGGCAACCGCGAGAGTCGAGTGCTACTATAACTATAATATAATTTAAGAACACAATTGAAGCGCCCTAGGCACTGATTTAATACATAATAGAACACACAAAAAACAAAAATAGAACAGACAACATTAAAAAACAAGAACTTCTGATTCACATCCCTAATTTGAATTTCCTCCAAAACCGTGGGATAGTTCAAAATTAATTCCGTTATAAATGCTCTAATCAATGAGGCTGTATATGAATAGTTTATAGTGTTCCAATATGTCTAATCTTCCATGGTTTTACATTATCCGACAGCAATGACATGTTTTCATTCGTACAAAAGCTCGACAAACGATTCTGATATCTATTTCATTCGGGTAATGTCGATGTTAGTCTCGATTATCGGTAATCGGTATTCGGTTGGTTTATAATTCGATTTGGTTAGAGATGTCCACACCTCTGGGTGGGCGCCGGCCTCCCGCTAACACCAGATTAAAACTCCAAATGTATTGCGTGGGCAATAAACATTTATTAATAGGCCTTAGATATTTGTTTCAACACTATTTTTCTACGGATTAAGTGAATTAATTCGATATAACATGTGTACACAGGAAATACATTTGAAAAACGTCTTGATATTTCGATTAGGTGTTTACACGTAAATGTAATATTATACAGTTTCCAACCAGGTTGATATTTCACTGATCACATAAAAACATGTATCCTATTATTTTAGTTGTCACGTACCCAATTTATAGCCTTCACACGACTTAAACGTGCAGGTACAAAGTACGAATGAAGACGTGTAAAGCGGTATTTAATGAGTACTTGCAACAGTAGCAAGATGTGCTATTGTAATCGAAGATATGCTAAAAAGTAGCGATCAACTGTATAATTTCGCGCACAGGTATATGAGGAGCAATAAATATTTATAGGACCACTTTTCCATGTCCTGCAAATTGCGGTGTAATCGAGTCAGGTTCATCTCAACAATGTTTTACATAGCTCCCAAAAGTAAGCGATTGAAGAATAACATTGTTGTGTTAACAACCACTAGAGACAAGTTGTTGTAGGTAGCGAGTACAAACAGCCCTTCCAGCTTCTCCTTTTAGTTTTTATTAAAGATGAATGTGAGCATATATTATTTAGATTTATGTAAAATGACAAAAACATGTTAAGTATAATCATGTGTCTTGGATCACGGTTCGTTATCCAATAAATATTAAAACTAGGCAAAAACCTAGATTCACGATGAGAAAATTAAAAGAACAATAAAGATTTGAATTGCGTGATATCCATAAGCAGGTTCCAACCATATTATTGTAGGTAACGGAAATCAAGTTGAGTGATATTATTATTATTATTAGCTTAAATGTCCCATGGCTGGGCAAAGGCCTCCCCACTCTCTTTCCACATCTCCCTGTTATCTGCTGCAAATGACCAGTCTTGCATATACAATTAAGTCGAGTTCGTCCCGCCATCTCCGTCTGGGTCTTCCTCGCTGTCGTCTCCCTTGTTGAGGGGTCCAGTTGAGAGATAACGAACTGAAAATTATGAAGATCGCTCTAGTTAGCTTATGGAACGGTACATAATATTTTAAGTAAACCATGCTATTTTCAGGGTGACGTACGAATAGTTTGCGAAGTTGTACCTTATTTTTATTATTTTGTACATTATTATTCAAACATCACTATGCTCAGTTATGAACATGTGCAATGTGCATTGTGCATGTACCAAGTGATGGTTACAAAGTACTTGTTGCACGTCGCTGCCAAGACAATGTCTGAACGAATTAAGGGCCAATTAATACAGCAAATTGCTTTATTATTGTAGTTTGCGCCGGTCGTAAACGTGTAAAGAACTTTATACTCTTTTTGTTTTGCTATTAGAATAAGCATTTTATAAAGCCCAATATTTGTATAATTTATAGGTACGTACAAGTACAGTTTGTTTTTTAATAACTTAATTGTTTATATTAGGTATAATAATGCACAATAGCCCCACACAAGTTCCATCAATAGTTAATACATGGAATGCTTTGTACCGCGTCCAGCAAGACAAACGTGTTACCATAAAAAATCTGAGATAGAATCTCTTCCATAAAAATAAATTCACCTCATGTGAATATACCCAATATTTGCATCGACATGTACAGCAACGAGCTATAAATTAAAAGTTATGATCATTAATGAACCAGTTTTAATTTACGATCAAACTGTTGATAAATAATCAAGTTGGTTGGTATGAAAAAATTAATCAGATGAAGTTGGACGCGACATTCTCCTTACGAAGTCTAGTGGCATTGCTCTTAATGCGTTCATTTAATATAATAGCTATATAAATTGCAAAATGAAAGTGAAATTGCGATATTAATTTATAAAATAAAACAAATATGATGATTTACTGCCTCGTTTAACGTGGTGTAAATGATGGGAGGTTCGGGATATTTGTCAAAGTGTATGTCAATGGTTTCCGTTGTTGTGAGACCGTGGTATTCCCGTACAGCTCGCAGATTATTACTGTTGTGATTATTTTGATTAAATTCAGTTACATTACTTAAAATTTAATTTATGATCTTCAACTCAGGTTAAGAGAATAAAAAAATGACTTGTCTGAGAAGACATAAAATACCTATACCTTAAATACACCAACCAGTCACTATTTAACGTACCCACCAATAAATAATATTAACGTGTCGATGTAAATCTCCTGTAATTTGTCATAACGGCTTTATCTTGTCAAATGAGGGAATGTAATTCGTAACAATCGGAGATCGGCGGGCCCAATCCGTCCGCCTGTATCGATGGTCCGTCACCGCTCTGTCATTTTAGATGTTGAATGATGACAGCCATGAGTGAACATGGCGGCGGCGAGACAGACCCACAGGACGGTTCATTTAAATGTATCCAAAACCGAGAAAAATTAATATAGGTAGATAAGCGACTCAATCATATTTTGTCTTCTTATGTCATCATATGTCATATGAAATATCATATCATGCCTATGTCCAGCAGTGGACTAAGATAGGCTGATGATGATGATGATGTCATCATATGTGCTTTTATTACCACTATAAGACAATGAAGATTATAAATTTACACAATACACGATTATAGTATGTTGTCATTCTAATTAAATTTAGTAAAGTACCGTATACAGTAAAAAAAAATATTTCTAAGATTTTTCTTATTTTTGTCTCAAGACAATTTCCAGTCATTTTACAACACTACTAAACTGCTTTAGTTAACATGTTGTTTTTATAAATGATAGGTTCTACAGACATATTTATCTTAAAAATTGCGATAAAGCTTAACAAATTTGACTAAAATGTATACCTAGCTGGAGAAGAGGGAAATTGAGACATGTTCAATTCATACGTGATAAAACTATAAATTGCTAAATAAAAAGCCTTTTAATAAATACCAACAGAGATTGTGTCAGTAAGTTCCCACGTATAATGGATCGCTTGCTGGGCCATCAAAGTGCGTCCGCGCATGTATCGCGAATATCGTGTTTGGTGCGATGGTCCGTGAGCACAGATGTGACAGCTATGCCTGTTAATTTAAACGGACGCCATCAATATACACTATCGTCACTTCATCAGAGATTGAAATGAGGTTTCGTTACTATTAATGTAAAATGATAAATATTTAATTGCTTATTTAAATATACAACATAATAGGCTTTCAATTCACGCCTGCACAGTGTACCTATGTCCTAAAGAAATAGGCTATAGACGCATACGTTTGTAGGAAACTGTGTCCTATGTGAAAAAGGCCGCTTATTAATAAATGTATGCCTAATGCCAAGTTAGTCGATGCTGTTTAACTACGAAACGTCATACTTATTACCGATCATGTTAAGAAAATCACGTCGGTATTAGGTAATTTTAATGAATTATTAAGCGGTAAGTTTTCACACGGCCAAAACAAGAAAACTGAAATCAGTAGAGTACAATTCATTCAGGTCATTGAGCGGATCAGCTATGGTCGCACCAAACAAGCTGATACATCTAATTCGATTCCTGCCCCTTTATCATGACCTCTTAAAGCAGGACAGTTTGCGTTGTGAAAGCGAAACGCCGCATTACACTGCACGTAGCGAAGTCTCGCTTCCACATCGTAAACTGTCCTGCTTTAAGAGTTCATGGTAAGGGTGCTCATGCATTCTCACATCCGAACGCTGACTAAAGCAGCTTACAGTCCGATTATTTCGCAGCCACGACATTCATCACCCAAAATTACTTTTCTGACATAAATCTTCGCATTCAAATCAAACAAGTGATAAAAACAGACGCTGCTAACAACATCATCCCGCCAACAAGCGTACCTAATGTTATTTAAGTCGAAATATTGGATTTGAAGCATACAAAATTAATAATTACACTTGTACAATGCGGCGCGATTTGTGCATACTTAAATTTGTATTAAAATTGGACAGAAACAAATTGTGCTATCCAGTTTTAATCCTTATGTTTAGATATCGATTTCAGGTACTCAGGTTTTTAAGCAAGATTAGTTCTTAGTCGGACACTAAGGAGGCAATGATAAATTATATTTTGTTTAAAAAATTGATTAATATTTTGGAAGCAACGAATACCTAACAGCAAATATTATAAGATGAAAGCTCAAAGCAAAAATAAACCCCAATACATAATTATGCTCATTATTATTTTTTCTATCTAAATTTGCTATCATTCTGAAGACGTTATGTAACTTGATATTGCTGGTGTAAGTTGCGCTGGACTAGAATTACATAATACTTACACCTAGGGCAATATACCGTTACCGTACGCGTAGAGCTAGATCACTACCAGATAAGGCGCACTACAGTAGCAAACCACACTAAAGTTAGCCAGCTAATTTAACGTCTCACGCGAGAACTGTAAAACTGGAGTGATTGGTGCATTAGATACCGCGGTTAACCGTCGGTTAATAAACAGGATGATTCATAATACAGCCGCGCACTATACTGGCATTAACGCTCACTTTAATTGAGTTACTTCAAAATTTATATGCCACATAATTAAATGGCAGAAGCTGACGATTGGTTGGCAATGTTTATGTGGCCCATATTGTTTGAGTATCCCCAGGTGTTATTGATGCGAAACTAATGAAATCACGTCTATTTGTTTGCTGTTTGTAGCTGCATTAAATTCACTAACCGTTGGTTTAGTCTTTTGTTAATAATCTTAGTTTCATTTGTTTTACGTGACGATGGCGCAAATTGGAAAGCTGGGTATTAGTAATCGATTTCGAAGGCGTATTTCTATGGATTAAATATATAGGTATATATATTAGCTTATTTATTTTTAATTGAATCGATTACTATTGTTATATTTTTTTTATATAAGTATAAGACTCCTTAATTTTTAAAACTCCCATTTAAAGCAATTTAAGATATAACGGTTCCAATCTAACAAATACAATCCTTGAATGATTTAATAACAAACATATAATAATAATACGCAGGAATAGCTTCTATCATCAGAACAGACCGTTAGACGGCGTTTATTTCTTAATAAGGGAACATATTTCGTTTGCTCACTACACATCGACTATTAAAGTAAAATACTGTTCTAGTCAACTTTAATCCTCTTTTGATCACAAGGTACCGAAATCCGAATCATATTACGCATTAAGTATCTTATGGTTCATATAAAAATTGTTTTAGCTTCGTTACGCTCACCGTGCGGAGATGAATAAAGACGTTATTAAAAATAATCTCTACCTTGTCCTCATATTAAACGATTAACGCGATGGGTATGTGGAAAACAATTAACTTTGAGATTAAATTGTTAGTTCTATAATGATGTTTCACAAAATTGTTATAGCAAATGATAGGCACTATTGAGCTGAAGTATGGGGGCAATCTTTTTTAAATTGTATTATTATACACCACGGTTAAGACGGCTATAGATTAAACGCATTAAACTGCACGAGAAGATCTAGTAAGTTATGTTTGAGTTAAAGAATAAGTCAACGATAAAAGATTACAAAACACAAACATTTCATTGACTTGTTTGGGAAATGTTTGCGCGAACTTAAACAACACTGACATGAACATCAAATGTATCAATTCAGCATACTTAATATTGAACATACGTCACATAAATTCCAATAAATATTTACAGTAATAACGAAACTTTAACCCTACGTCCATCTTCTTCGGACATATTTAGTGTTATTGTGAAAATATGATGTTCATTGCAGGTACTGCAACCCTTATACACTGATGTAATGGTGGGTAACGGACGCAGACCATAAGCAGTCGTGCAAGCGCCTCCTCTGACACGATCAAAGCGCCGCTGTACTCGCCTGTACGCGTCAGTGGTTTGGACTTTCAGTTACTACGCGTAGGTTGAGCATGTAAAGTGTACTTAACTGGAAAATCCAAATTAAATTCACGTTAGGATAGGTTAGCATGTTTATTACGTTCAAATAAATCCATGACATCTTTTCCGCACAGATCTCATTACCTAAATGCTTCACAAAAATATCCACCAGAATGTCCAAAATGTAGTCAATAGAAAAAAAGAAATAATTTATTTGTCAGAATATAGTACAATTTAGGTAATGAATATGTAGTAGTGTTTGTAAATGTGTAAACATCGACTTTATAAAATATATATTTTGATACTAGATATATTAAAATTATACAATTCCAATTACAATTTCCGCAGGTTCGGTCAAGTCTTTTATCATGGTCACAGTAACCACGTGGATACTTATGCTCATCTCTCGCTTAATTGATGTCGGTTTTTGAGTGTAGCAATATGCCGCCGAAGCGCGTCGCTCCACCACCTCTGTTCAGCCGCAATGTATGGAATTTGTATTCAATAATTTAAACAGCCGCTTGCTTTAGAGTATTCACAAGTAATTTATTTTAGCGCAATTTATTTTACTGATAAAAAATAGATTTTATCCGTACAAGGTTTCATCGTGGCATAAATGCTTTATGGTGTACAAGTGACATTACACGCGGCGAGCTGTTGGATTCTGATCTGTACTTGTACCTTTAGTTGCTATTTATATTGTCAGAACGCATTATTCGCCGATTCATAAACATACCAAAATATTTATGAAGTTTGATCCTTTAAGTCGATATTTCCCTTGTTAATATCAACCTTTATATTTATGCGCAGCGCTGCTTAAACATCATTTAATTGTGTTCACGCAACCAACTCATTATTTTAAATAAAAGCCTTGAAGGTTTAAAGGCTGCGTATAATTATTTGCTAGACTATTAAAATAAAAACCTTAATGTAAAATTATCACAATACAGCTTAGCTTTTTATATCAAATATTATAGTTATTTTAATTAGTGGAAATATAAAAAAATCTGAGTTATGTTTAACTGGTGTTATTTTTAACTCAATCGCAATCAATGATTAATTTAGAAAATAATCTGCTAAAATGTTTTCATTTTCCTTCAAATTGACATATTGCTAGTATAATACTAACCAACAGATGTTTATAGATCAATTGCTTATTATTGTTGGCTCATGGTCTAAAGAGACAACAATCAACCGTTTTAGTAACTCACTTCTACTGTCGAAGTGTCAATAAAAGACCAAATAGACCCTTATAAAAAGATCACAAACTTATAGCTACGTATGATGGATGATGCAACAAGACAAAGATTCATCCCTACATTTTTTCCCCACTTCCTGTCCTGTACGGAGGGAGGGTACTGTATTGTTTTACTTGTGTCGTTTCACTT
This sequence comes from Abrostola tripartita, assembly GCA_905340225.1. Classification (NCBI taxonomy): domain Eukaryota; kingdom Metazoa; phylum Arthropoda; class Insecta; order Lepidoptera; family Noctuidae; genus Abrostola; species Abrostola tripartita. The sequence continues at coordinate 9,605,269 of HG996493.1, read as the reverse complement.
AATATAAATCAGGCCGTGGCAGGTCGTCAGCGGACGCAGGTGGCCCAACGACATGCTTATTTCTCAATGCTCCGCAAATGCTGTGATAACGTTAATTTTGGATATTAATGGAGCTTCTTATTATTTAGAATCGCATCAACGTAATCGCGGATGTATTCTTTTGCTGCATTATTTTTTGTGACATAGATGAAGTACAGGAGTCCTTAGGAGTTAAAATTAACTTCTTCATACGTTTGTCGGAAAGATAATGCAAATCTTGGAATAAATGTTCATGCTCTTATCTTAATAAACATTATTATAAATAATTTTTCGGAGATTTGTGACAACAACAGGATTTAAAAGACGAATATAGGAGATTATAGCATGGGTCTTAGAGGCAAGCAGAAGGGGACTCATGAACAGGTAGCTTGCTAGATCAAACATTGGTTTAGTGATTTTGTTTATAAAAATTAACTGCGTACTTTGGCGCGTATTTATGAAGGAGTACCTACTTAGGAACAAAGAAAGTTTTTATGGATCGTTGATGGAATTTTGAGTTGCGTGCATATGCACTCAATCACTAGTGTCGGGTTCATGTGTTTTTGGCACGGGCTGAAATTAATTACTACCGAAGTTGCTATACAACTCGTTACCTTTTACTCCACCCAGAACATGTAAAACATACTAAAAACCGCCCGTTAACCCATTTAATACAGAAAGACTCATTTCCGAGAAATTAATAGCCAAATGGAAAACATTAAAAAAAAATCATAAACGCAACAAATTGTTATGTTAATTAATTTCAACGTGTTATAAGCAATATACCACGGAAATTAGGGACCATTAAGGGCCATGAGTATGATAAAGCATGTTTCTGAAGACAGCTGATGATGGTACCAGAAAATAACAGCTCTCAACACAGTAGGTATATCAAACTTAGCTCTTTTGTAGTACCTACTTTCTCCGGAGCATAAACTTCCATAAGTATCATTACCATGGAAGTAATAATTACGTTTTTATTAATCAATATCACTTTTATTTATTACAACGTGGTCCAAATACAGCCGGACGCAGGTGTATGGCAAATACGGATGTTACACAGGCTGGCCCATTAAAAAAAATAATGTTCATATGAAAATAAACACTGAAAACAAATATAAATTGAATGAACTGATTGTACGGGAATGGAACCCTAACTATTTAGTGAAAGACGTTTTAAATTAAAAGAAATGATGTTAGTTGAAAACTATATTTAATAATAAGAAATTAATCGAAATGGATAAATAAGGATTCAATTATATGCATATAATTTTGACTGTTTTCTTAGATTTTTTACCTTCTCGACTTTTTATACAAATCAAACGACCTTATCAAATACATTTCATATCTACCTATAGTACAATACTATCGCCTAACATTGAAAAAATTGTATGCAATAATAAAAATAAATCTAAAACACTTTTTGAACAAAAAATGTCTCCCGTCACAAAATAAGGGTAGTAATCAAACATAATCCGAAACTAATTGCCACAACTTCTCCGCGTCACTATTAATTTCTTTTTTTTTGGGTATGAAATAACGGTCACTCTAAATTATAGCACTAACAATAAGTAAACTGCTCTACTAAAATAACATGTATTTGTAGTAAATAATAAGACTCTTCGTAATAATACTAGCTAGCTACAATTACCATTATCGAATGCTGTTTTATTTAACATTGAATAAACAAGTCTTCCTAATGATGACCAAAAACATTTGTAAAATGCAATTTAAAACTAAGACTCGCGGCGTTGTCCGAACTCATCAATCAAAGGTCGCGACTATTCAATCATCATTTTCTTTTCTTCCTTTCTCGCACAGTCAAATGAGGTTTTGAAGGAAAGAGATAGAGTCACAAGGTTTAGAAGGTTGAGTGGTAAGTAACCCTTGGTTCACACGAATGCCCCTAGGAAGGGTCAGTCCAGAAGCAAGTAATCAATTTGCTTGAAGGAGGGAAGGCGGGAATAATTGTTTTTCTCATCGCTAATAGTCTTGCTAATGTCAGTTTTATATCTCTAGTCCAGATGGGATCTTTGGCAAGCTGCAATGAATACCAAATAGTTAGAATTCAATAAACGAAAATCAAAATTCACACGGTGATATATCAGGCAATTTGACGTTATTTACGCAGTCACAAAATTTTGCATTTGTTAAATTTATTAAAAGGCAATACTCGATACAAGTTAAGAGTTTGAGCTAAATCTAGTAGACTTAAGAAGATTAACCCGTTTAAAAACTAATACTTATAACACTGCCCAGTGCCCATTCTCTGTAATATTGTATTAGGTATATTGTTAGAAGGTAATATAATAAATATAATCATTCTCACGTCATTCTATTTGTAAATATGAAGTTCATTTAGCTCTACGTTACAGTGATCAATGACGCGGGATGCTATGCGAGAGCGTAAATTAAAACATAAAATTAGCGATCGTCAGATAGCAGTCGGAGTTTCATTAAAAAGTAATGAAAACTTCCTCAGAATATTAATCGAGTTATAAAACGAAGAGCCAGATAAAACAGGACTTTTTAAAGTTTATTACGCCGCGACTTTTACAGATCTATCAACGTTACGGATAAGAGCTTATAGATGAAACGGGATACCTAAACAAAATATCTGCTCGCAAATATAAAAGTAATGACAATAAGTGGTACTTACATATTTCTTCGCAGCACTTCTTGTAACAATGTCGATAATTTAATAGCAAACACAAACAACGCGACACAAATCATTTGCACAAGACGATGTACGAATCCCTACTCGCTTGACCAGTTATCGGATATTCTTTTATTTCACATAGTTAACTAGGCACCGTGGACATCGAAACATGTAATTGTAAGCTAAATTAATAGGTGTTTTTAGAGGACAAGTAAAGTAAACAAAGCTGTTTGGCTAGCAATTAGCTCGCGGGACTGAAATAACATAATGACGTAATTGACTGGTTTGGCGCGTGTTATTTCGTAACGTCGCATGTTCGGGTCTCCGAAGATTCCCCACAAAGTAACACGACAAATACTATTATTTTCTCATGAACATGAGTAAAGTAAAATAATTTCGAAATAATGTATTTTCAAACTCGAATTTTGAATCTCTCTAAAATATAGGTATATTTTGAGTTTTTTTTTACAAAAAATGATTTATTATGGACTCCCGCTATTCTTGTTTACGAATCGATAGCCGAACAAAGGCCACAGATCGGTATCACTCCACGTAAATGCGTTCGGCATGATGCGAGAGTTTTGACACCAAACACAAGCGATAACATCTAAAAACATCTAATGTTTTAAACAAACTCTTTTATGTGGGTTAACTTAATTTTGTGAGAATAAAAGAGATATTTCTATCATATTGTTTGATATATTGATATGGAATATGAATTGGTTTTTATAGATGCGGGGGCAATATTTTTTCTTTTGCTAAAAGGAGTTATATCAGATACCATCTAAAGTAGAAAAATAAAGCTAGACTCATAAATACAGTTTCAAGGATCTTACCAGTTTTAGTAAGGAGAGTTAGCACTCTTCTTCTAGCTTTTTACATAAGGTAATTATAATAAAATATAGGTATCTAGGTTTTTTGTCTATTTTTACTTGCGGAGTGAAAAACGTTCTCAATTTGTTAAGCCATACATCAAATACTTCAACTGTCATTAGCATCACTTAAGATTAAAATAAGAGTATCTCAAGGCTAAATTAGTCATGCATGTTTTGCCTATGATCTAGGTGTTTTTATCTGGCGTGCATGCATATGCAAATATCTTCTATAAACAGTCGTCAGAGTGACCGACGTAAACAGGTGTTCGTTCGCCTTAGACTGGTATGGAATAAAGACTCCAAACACTTTCGCTTGACAATGTTGCTATTTTATCAGGTGGTTATAATTTGTGTTGTTTTCAGGACAATAAAACTACATGGTTACAGTCATTTATTTTATAAAAGTTGTATGTTTTCGTATGTTCTTTGAAGGGTGGAGTTTAGTTACCAATAAAGTCTTTTTTCAATGGTTTTTACGATGTGCACTAATTGCTGCACTTCATGACTAAAAGTTCATTAGCACTAGATCTCAAATATGTCATATCTATTGTGCCAAATATCGGCGATGATTTTATCCAAACCCAAACATTTTAAAAATGAATATTTCATATATAAAAATCTTATCACCTTTTTCTATCCTGAAATCGAACCAAAATTGTTACGCTCAACAGTGGAGCTTACAACAGCGAAACTATAGATGGAACTAAATTGAAGGATAAAATTGTTATAACATCAAATAAACATGTATTTGACAATATATTGCAATCTAAATGCATATGTTAATTACGATCAGCTTTAAACCATTACTTTAAAATCATAAAAGACATTTAAATACGAACTATCGCTATATTTTCATTTCATACAAGTTCTCTAAGTGTCATTTGTTACAAAAAGTATGCAATACCAGCCCTTATCTGCATTAATAGAATAAATTCGCGATAAAACAAAATGAAATACCGAAATAGATTTAGTAACCAATTACTAACGTGGTCTCCAATCAAACAGCAATACGTTCTAGCTTCAAGCACATTCTTCAAACGACATTAAAATGCGGGTCCTGGCAGGTTCCTCAGGATGGCTCTACCTGCATGCATTAGGATTCCGCAAGCTACTTAGTGGCGCGGCTCACCTACAGACCCGTTGCCCGTATTCCCATTTAAACATAAAAAATAGAAGCTGGATAATGTTAGGATCTAGTCTTGACGAGGTTAAGGAAAGGAATGGAGTTGATTTATTAAACCATCAATCGTTCAATTAGCATTTGAGACTTGAGATAAGTTTTTTTAACAATACATTAGATACTTAACCATTATTTATACTGTGTATCAATATCGTTTCAAATTATAAAGCCTGAAGAAATTCAAAACGTTATTTTATGTCATTTGGAACTTAAAACTTTATACCTACAAATATTTGGTAAATTAAAAAAACCTCCTTCTTTCTACAATGTTGAAGAGAGCATTGTCCATTAGGTATCTCTACTAATTTCCTAGTCATAGTTCCTAAGTCGTGTGAGGTGCGTTAGTGGTTAGTGTGGTTGATAGTATGCAGTACTGAACCAGTCGGCAGCTGACGGTTAGACTTCTATTAGTTGGGGCGCCATCTACATGCAAATTGTTTTCCTTCACTGTATATTAAGGTGTTAGGATTAAAACTCTTGCCACAAACGCTACTAGACTGGTAACTAACTGCCACCGGAGCATGTTAATAGCAAAATATTTTCTCTACCAAGTGGTTCTGATGTTATGGTCCATAGGTCCTTTATAGTTTTAATTAGGATTCTTGGTAATTGTTGTTTAGTTTAGCGCTACCTAACAAAGCCAATTTATTCAAAGTGCGATTGTGATGTACTATTAAGTATTTTACAGGTTTTAGTCTCGGAAAAAACGCGAGTTTATAATAGTAGATGCAATTATTCACGTCCGTTTGACGTATTTAGATTAGTGTTTTTATCAACGTCTTCTGTGTCTAAACAGCACGGACTATCATTAACTCCTTATAGTAAGATGATGTCGTTTTTCTGCAGCACCGTATAATGTGCAGGTATGACGTCGGTACGCACGACACAACCACAATTAACTCGTCCACTAAAGGAGTTGCACCTGCTAAAACCTTAATAATTACACTAAGTTAATTGTTTAACTATACTGGTTTTAAGAAAACATGCAGTGTTCTAATATATATGCGGGCCTAGTATACTAATAAATCAAATTACGTGTGTAGCTACACATGTTACTTACAAGAAAACGACAGTTTTTCAAACGCTATTGTTACTTTACTTGGAAGCAGAATGTAAAATGAAGTATTAATACGGTCAGCGGCTTTGTTTAACTCTAGGTATAAGAAAAAGATCGTGTAAGTCATTTTATAGGGTCATAAATTTAATAATTCTTGATCTTGTTAATATGAATTGACAAATTAATGTGAGTGTGCGCAGATAAATAGTAAAGCTGAATGAGTGGCGCGGCCGTCCTTCGCGAAGGCCGCGTGTGGAGTGAGTGTGAGTGACCTATCAGCCGGGCGCTGAGCGGGCGATGCGCGCGCGCCGCCGCCGCGTGCTGCGCTTGCGCCATGTTAATTACTACCACCAATAAGGCGCCCCGTCAACATATTTATTTTTTAGTTTATGAATTGTTCATAAAGCCCACTTCATTAAAATAGGATCTGTACCGCTCTTTTTTTCAGTTGCTGGTACATGGCTTGAGAGCTTTAGTTCGACCCTGAACAAAATGCCAAGATTAATTCCCGACAAGGTATTTTATGACAAAGACGTGCTCCGGCACGAGCACTCAATAACTCGGGACCTCCTTTTTCGGTACGATCCTTATTGGTATTCGAAACGTTCTATGAAAATAAAAATCCTAAGGTGGCCACCGAATACCTGATCCTTATATTGCAAAGACAACATTTAATAGCGTGCGGAAAAAATATTATCGCGTGGTAGTTAAGCGTCTATAAACTAGTATAGAGTTTTTATCATTTTCGAGCTTTCAACTTTTTATATTATTAAGAATATTTCGAATATCGAACAGTAGCTGTAATGAACAGTTGACTGACCACGTTCTGAGTGTAGCATGTACGACGACATGCGGTCTGTAATACATTGCCAACCAAGTATGGGATTCATATACATACATATACTATCGTTTCGAACATATAAAAAAGTGAGAAATGGAAATGATAATTTTTCCCACGAATATTTTGATTGGTCGTCGAACCAGTCAATAGTGGAGATCAAAGCGGGCCGGCCGTCGTCGCCTGCGCATATCGACCGCTGGATCTTTGTCATTCGCGCTCAACTCGACGCGGAGCGACATTGCGGTAACACAAGCGCCGCCGCTGTTGGCAATTAATGTAACCAAAGATCATCAATAAACATCTTTATCACTTGATCGCCTCTGACATCGAAGTACTTAAACAACTAGGGACCTGTACATTATAAGTTTTGAATATTCAGTCACGCACATCTTTCAACATGCTCCGAGTGGAGAAGTGGTCTCGTCGTACATGTTACATTTTTTATTATTTAGCCACCGAACACGACGAGTATTTAAAAATAAAGTCATTTATTATAGAGAGGTAGGTGTCAGCACAGGCAAACAAGACAATTAGGGAGATGACAGTCTCAAAGGACAGGGCAGCCCGTGAGCGGTGTTTAGGGATTTTTAAAGCTCGAGGGAGCTTTTTTTATAATCACCAAGTGCTGTGTTTTAAAGTCGGCTTGACCAATTATGACCATTTAAACGAATGATCCGAGCGTATGACGAGCCGCCCAGGCTAGCCGTCATGCCATCTACGGTAATCCGATGTTGAATCAGCTCCGGCTGTTTTGTATTGTTTTCTTCAGAAAATACGCAATTTGATATCGGTTGGATAGTGTCAAAAGAAGAGAAATCAATTTTTTTGATAGTGTTAAAAATGAAATTGATGTTAAATTTTAACCAAAATAAATGGATATGGCATAGGAAACTGTTAATCAGTTTGCTTAAATGTGCGTTATAGTAGCTAATTACACTTTTCTCTAGCTCTAAATTAATGATAGTTTTTTTATCGCCAACAAACAAGACCTCGAGTAGCAGAGCGATTGCGTGGTAAGATTTGAAATTCGAATCTTGAGCCTTGCGTGAGGAACTCACGCGCGATACAAAGAGATACGCGATTCTGATCATGCGCATTGATAAATTGATCACATGCATATCGGTTACTAGCTCGAATATCGTGGGAGTACGTCCTCAAGCTATGAAATAAGAACTTTTAATATCAAACGAATATGCGAATTATCAAAGTTAATCACTAGAAAGTAGACTCCATGTTCATGTAGGTTCATTCATTCATACAGGTGCTACCAATGTTTGCCGATCTCAGATCACCCTAAGTGGCAATGGCAAGAACCACCACTTATGCTTATTTCAAAACACATATTTATAAACGATATGTAAGAATTTAAAGTTAAGAAATGAGAGCAATTTGAATCGACTTACAATTCCCCAGGTATAAAGTGGCAATGACGTAAAGACCGAAAAACTCATCGGTTCAGCTTCTAGGAATAAACGCACAAATGGTAAGTATTCGACCATTGCTTTGCTTATTTACTTCCAAAAATATACCGTATGGGTCATAAGTCTTGTACAACCGTGCAAACTCGTAAGGAAGACATAACACATGATTCTCGAAAACCATACGCTCTGTAGCGTGGTTTTATTTGGCTTCATGGTGTTTAGCCACGAGGCTGCCCCGAGCGGCGCTCCTCCCCCCATTGTGTAGCACAATGCGCTGTAACTCCTCACTAACGAGACGTAGAAAGGGACCAAGGGAGCAGCGGACAGCGATACTGCAATAACGTACATTTATAGAAGTACAGGGCTGCAAAAAATGTTTAAGCTTGGTTACTTTCTTACACATAATTTTGGGTATAAATATACATACCTATAGAAGATAATTATTATAATATTATGTTCATTTTTTAGGTTTAATGTTTGACTTTCATTCAGTTATTTATGACGCTTGACTAACACATTCTGGCCAAAAAGCAAGCGTAGTCAGTTCTACAGATGCGACAAATAAAAGTCTTTACGTCTTTCTTACAGCAAAACGACTACAGGTTTCTTTAAATTTAAAATCTTTGAGAGCTCCTTGTTGCCTTCGCCCGTCACTTGAGACATAACCAAAGCCCGCAGCGTACTCACATTTGTAAAAACCATAATAAGCGCCCGCTTTTGGCATATTGTATTGACACACGATAAATATTTGCAAGATTGCACCGCACCGAGATTGCATCCGAGATCACCTTTTCCTCGGGGGTACAAAGTACTCGGTAGGCAAACAGTTTCCTGCACATTTACTCTGCATTAGTAGAATAATAACGCACACTACTTCAGTTCATTATCTTGCAAGAAGTTAAAGTGATCGCAGGTTCCCATCATGTTTTAAAAGTGACGTGTTCGATTCACAATAATTTTACTAACCAGTAAAGACGAAACATATTTGATATCTGGAGCTTAACTATCCAAAACCATACCACCACCGTTCAAGTTAGATTTGGTCATATATATATACTACGAAATGTAGTCGTGTAAAAAATATGAGAAAAATAAATCACAATAATGATAACTTTTAAGCATTAAAAATCTATTCACATCTACGAATAAACTCTAGTGTATTGACAAGTTAAATACAGTAGAGGTGTTGGTTTAAAACCACAATCTCACCAAACATAACTTATACACGTGTAATAACTACAATTAATTGAAATTTCTTAAGAATTAAAAAAGAAATAATCATAAAAACCATTAACACGTGGGCGCTTCAATAATCGATGAGTCCGTAAATTAATACTTTCTTGTTTCTTTTTTATCTTTGTTAATTCATAGCAATGGCTACAGAGGAATGCTTGAGCGCCACCCTTAAAAAGCCTAATTTAATTTAACAGGTAGGCAGCGTTCTTTAATCATAGGCTTACCTCTAAATTATACAGTGTGGTAATAGCTGCCGAGCAATCAGCAATACTTCATTTTTGCTACTGTTTTTTTATATCTACAAAAACTAATTCACCCAACCCCCGAATGTGGGTTTGCTACTCCTTCCGTTTAGCGGTAAATTTTCGACAAGAAATCCAAGTGGGTTAAAAAAGTTATGAAACCTGTAATTTTGTTATGAACTCAACTGACTTTCAAACTGTCTATTTTCCCAAAGTCACGTGACTTAGTATCATTCTGTTATCCTAAAAGAGAGTTCCAAATTATAAAAGTTCTGTACCTAAATTGATAAAGTTTTAACTTGAAACTTAAACTAATGTTAGTAGCTGCATGTATGACATAGTCAATTTTAAATTAGACATACCTAACATCTAATAATGCTACTGCTGTCACAATCACCATAAAATTGTGATATCATTGTCATTATCATAGAGAAGTATCTCACCTAGATTGCCTATCACAAAACAACTTCCACCTTTTTAAAAAAATTATAGAGCGCTAGATCAGTGGAGTGTAAGATAAGATTGGAGGCATCATTAAAAACGAATGACTGTGCACTACTTGAATATTATTATAAAACATGAGAGTTATGATCTGGGAGCAGTTCTCGGGGGCACGTAGTACACACAGTGATTTTCACCCTCTCACACCCGTCAGCCACACGTCTTGATAAAATTACAGGGGGCAATGAAAACTTAGCACTCGTTAGGTGTCAAAATTGCCATAATTCCAAAACGCGGTGTGTGCCCCGCCTTACGTAAAGCAAGCCGACTTTTTGCCCGTTCCGAAAATTTCAAACACAATTTTTTTAATGATTTGTGGCCGCAACCGATATTCCGAAATTGGATGATCAGACTCGAAACCCAGATCGATCGTGTGAAAATAATGTTCGGACCCTTAGACATTAACATAAAAACTTTACGGATGTAATCATTTTATTTGAAACTGGCTTCTCTTGCAATTTAAGTTGTACTCTGTGATTGTTTGAAGAATTCGATGAAACAATCGGTACTTGTTTTCGTCTTTATTTTTCCTTCTAATACGAAACGAAGAGCGTAAATAGGAAGTATTGTCAGACGTCTACGTCTAGTTATCATTTGAAATAACAATTTTAACTATGCTTAGTAGCCGAGTAGTTTCATATCTAACACGTCATCTCCAAGTACCCAATGTTTAGAGCATCGTAATCTATCAATAAACAATAAAATTATCGTTTATCTTCCGCTTGATTTATTCTGTTGATTTCATTGTTCGTCGTATCATGACTAGCTCTTTGGATTGTTCGAAACAATAAACGCTACTTGATTAAGTCTATTGGAAACAATATCTTTGACATACTGACAATATCTTTGTGACGTAACCGAAATGCAATTGACTTTTATACCTTCTTAATTTACACGAGGTACAACATTCTACATTACATTGATAAGTATCTTCCTGCTTTTTATGGTTAGGTATATCCATGATGCACAATGTGAATATAAACTAATATATTTGAGTTTTAGAAGCTTGTAATGTAAAGGTCTAAATTCTAACTCTTTTAAAATCATTCAAAATAAAAGACCACATCTCAAATCCTAAATGGCTAGTTAACCAATTTATAAGATCATTTCGACATCATTGTGCTTCGATTAGTCTCGCTCTGAATCAAATAGACAGCTTTGACTTTTGACAATCGATCTTTAATGCCATAATTCAAATCCTTCTTTATAAAAGGCACGTAATTGGCCAACAATCGCTCCATATATCATTTAATACGATACGATTTGATAGCAGCCTTGAAAATGTTAAAGACTGCAAGTAAGTGAGGTATATGTATGTATATTATTTGAAAACAAGCATACTTTGATATTTCTTAGCAAGAACTCCTGGTCTAATATACCTAATTGAGTATTCTTCGGGTTTTATGTTGGTTTCTTTAGTAACATTATTATTTGTTTTGCTTGTAACATGCAATTCATGTATTTAATATTAACTAAATGCAGCACCTCTTATGATATCACGAGCATTTGAAATTTACGAGTATAATATTACATTTCCTCTCTTATTCGGTTAATTTAATTTTGGTGTTTGTTGCGCACGCGTTCTATTAGGCATTAGAGAAGTTTACTATTAGTAGCTATTTTTTCATTCTGCCCATATTATTCTTGCAGTAGCATCTTCAGGGGTTGCACAAAGTTTGACGGCGGCTATTTCATGCCGAATTAAGTTAAGCTGGAAGCGTAATAATTGCAATATATCATCTACTTTGATGTGTATTGATACACAAAATTAGTTACATGTATTCAGCGGTCAACCAGACGTGAAATTAGGAGTGTTTGAAGTGCGTCGGCGCAGAGAAGTGTGGCGACAACAACTTGCCACTTATTGTTATCGGCTACGGCGAGTTGTGCAAAAAGGGTTCTACCTGCCACGTACGACCGCGGTCTCAGGTTAACGTTGGAGGTGCAACTAATAGCACAATGTCTTGGCAAAACTTTTTGGGTACACTGGCCCCATGTCGTCTCGCTACATTACACAATATTCACAATAGAACCCTTCGTTCGATCTACTTAAGGACCTTTGGATTTTTTTCTCGTGTTTAATTTCGTTGTGCGTCGAAGTCAACAAGATGGACTTAAGGGTTCTCGGCAAACTGCTAAACAATTGTTGCGTCACGGTCAATAGAACATGGTGCTTTTTGTACACTTTTTTTTAAAGAGCTTTCGAACTTGACCGTTATGGCTTTAGTGGTTCTAATTTTGACGGCGCCGCAGAAAGGATTTAAGAATTTCTTAAACCGATTATCTTTTAATACAAGATTACTCTTGCCACAATACAATGCCAGATTTGTACAAAATTCTTCAAATTGTATTCTTCAGATTGCATACTCACTTTATATTGAATAGCAAATGCACTTGTTTACAATTTCCTTCCTGCTTAAATAAACTCTTTGACAATTATTTTATCTACATAATATTACTGTTAAAAGACTTAATTATAGGAACGACTGCTATATTACAATCAGTACCTACTGTAAAGCCCAGTTACCATTCAAACATCTATTTAGTCAGAGTTTAAAAGAACTCATAATATTATTTGATTTATTTCTAGGTGATTTAACATGAGGAATACATGTTGGATGGCGCCATAAAACTGGAAGGCATACTAAGGAAGGAAGCGTTAAAAAGTTATTGCCAAAAAAAACTCGCGATAATCTTTCAGTTGGCGAAAAATTTATAAATAATCAAGTGTAAAATTGATGAATAGATTTTTTGCGAATGCAACTTTGTTCTATTTTGACGCCTATTGTGGTGAACTGATTCTTTCCAAAGATTATTAACGCTAACGCTCGTCTCATTAAAGATAGAAAAAAGGAAACAAAAAAAATGGTTTTAGGTATGTAAAAAAGTGCTTTGTTGTGATACAGATTACATTAAAATAAATCTTTTATGCGGATAGCGGAAGAAAAACATATATTAAATTAAGACAAATATAGTTATATAGCTAATTTAAGCTATCACAATATTTAAACAAATAAAGAAAAGAAAACGATACATACTGATAAGCTTAGCATTTCGTATCACTGAAATAAGCAGTAGGCATGTATTACATATTTTGAAAGAAAGCAAAATAGAATCATTGCGGACATACCATTTCAAAATAATCAATAGAACGTGTATTTTATGAGAGGACAATATGAATTTATTTTTACCAAGAACCACTCATAGATTACAAGGAACAGTTTCCAAAATGTTTCAATCATACAATGCTTGGAGATGTAATTGTAATAATTACAAATAGCCCAATAAATTTCGTACTTCAAAATTGCAGAAATCGTGTCACCCGCTACTTATGGGACAATAAAAATATATTGTCACAATCGCTCACGCCCTACGCTCGTGCTATTAAAAAGATTTATATCCTAGTACAATGCCAACCGTAAATTCGTTACTAAACATTCCTGGTGAAGGAAATATATGGCCGACCAATTATATAAAGACCAGCCAACCGGAAGTTTTCGAGTATTTTTATCGGATCTTTTGAACGCAGTGGTGATTTTAAACAAATATGAAATGTACGACCGACACCTAAGCTGAGAAGAATGGAGGATTACATTGAAATCCTGTTTTTGTTTGTTTTCTTTGGCGTAATTCTTTTGTAGCAAAAGCGGCGGACGAGCTAATGCATGTTAAAATAGAAATATGCAGGCAATTTCGTATCAGGCAGCTTTAGAAAAAATGTGGTATTTGTTAACATATTATGGTTATAAAGTTTAGGCCAATTAGGGTTCTAATACTATAGCCTGTTATTTATATCAATTCACCTACATATTCCTTTTATTATTCGACCCAAAACCTAAATTCTTCAATTTATTAGAAGCCTTGACATTATTAAGTCGAATATTATAAAACTGGATACGCAAACAAACATGCAAGCCATAATTTTCCACGTCCAGTTAAAATACGAATGACAGGTTTAATTGCATAGCGGGACAAACTCAGGATTTTTTCTTGTTTACAGCTTTAGACAAGTTAATTGGCAAAACAAGTTACAAGCTTCGGAAAACAAGAATAGATTCTTATCTAACAATATATGACAGGTCTAAGGACAACTAACCCAAAAAACTCGCTCACCGAAATTAGTTGACAGAATATAACACCTTTGGCGATTGGTACTATCGGGAGACAGTTCATTTGTCCATAGTATAATTAAATTGTAAGATAGAAGCTAAAAGCATTGGCTTCTGTATCTACAGCCAGGCGTCACAGTTATCGAAATTAATTCTATGAATGATTGCCATTGGTATACGTGTGAACTGATAACAAAACTCATTTCAAAACAATTTATTGGAATAACCTCTTCGTCTTGCGCGAGATCTAGCAGTAGGAATAACACATTTAGTATAATTTCTTCTTTCAAATCTAAAGTGGCAATATTATTTTACGATTCGTGATAACCCTTTCTTAGTTGTTGGTTTTTAGTAAAAAAAAAGCGGCGTGTATTTAACGGACGAAATAATTTCTCTATCAGGAACACGTTAAGTAACGTCTACATTCTGATCAAACAACTTCATTTAATTGGTTTCGTCTAGGAAATCTTATATTCAATTAATAAGATGATGGTAATTGGATCAACAAGAGTCTGGACGCTTTGTTGCTGATGGATGATATTAATTTTCGTACCGGCCCCTCCGTCCCAAGTAATTAGTTATCACAGTTTTATTCATTCTTGGAGTACTTAAAGTAATCGCATTTCGGTAGAGCTTTTTATTAGTGTTATTTAGAACGACATATTTGGGAGGAACCCGTAAGTTTGTATTTAACCGAAACCAATTTGGTTGACTTAATTAAATATTTTTGTACGTTTATTTATGTAGCCCGTAGAACATCGGAGAAAACACGATTTACATAAATTTAAGACAGACTTAAATAAAGTGACAATCGTTATTGTTATTATTCTGTCAAATTTTAAACGTTGAGTACGTGTAACGTTCTCAATGCAAGGGAACCGTTATAATCATGAATACGCTCTTGCCAAACATACAAATCGGAACCGTTAAGCTTGTGGTCAGATAAAGCTTCAATCGGCCGGATTTCCACCTGACCGATACTTGCTCCGCTAAATTATCCCTAAACCATTGTCCAAACGGCCGTCTTTTGCAGCCACATCAAAGAAACGACCGACAATGTACCGGGTCTTAGCGTCGCCGGTGCAAAGACGCGTGCCTCTAATCTCTATTGATATAACGGAACGAATGAAACTTTGTATGAACACCTTACGCGTTTTTTACTAAGTTTCTTTTCAGAAGACGTCCCTATAAAACGATAGACCGCTTCTTTTTGTACTTATTGATATTAGAGAACGGTACTGCACTTTGCCGTTATAACAAACAAAAAACACTCGACTATCAAAGTGTTACAGTTTTTGAGATAACTGTATCGCAGCCCCCGTTCGCTTCCGAGGTTCCATCGCAACATTACCTACTCCTACTTAAAGGTGGAAGGAAGCAATACATTATTTTTACAACGATCAACATTATGTTATTGAATTACTTTTGAAATTGATTTGGTTCCTTTGGTGTTGTGAGTGTTTGCAGAACGTTTGCATCTGCTCGAGGCAATGCGTTAGATTTTTTGCTCGACAGATATTGTAGAGAACTGTCTAGATGTGGGCGCTTAATTACGGATCACGTTTATAAAGATAATGTAATATAATCCTCGTTGCGAACAATCAGAACAAGCAAGGTGGCATCATAAGAATTAAATCAGAAATGTGTTCGAAATGCGATCTTCTATTGAGTGACTCCAGGTGAAATATTTTGGCACGCTCCTCGGTAACCTACTTCTTATCGATCGATAGCACCTTGTGTTTCAAAGATAGTGTGTTAGATACCTTCCGTTATAATGTAGATCAATACGTACGGTGGTTAGTATGGCAGATGTGGAAGGGTTATTGTGAAAGATATTTTTTTTATGATTTCTATAGAAACGTTGACAAGGTGTACTCGAGATTTTGGCATGTGCTATTCCCTATGAAAACATATTGTGTTTTTCATTCATAATTATTTATCTCTTGTGTGTGAAGATTTGAATAAATTGATGCATGTATTTTTTTAAATAATATTTTTTTGATATTAAAACATCTGATGGAAATATAACAACGAGAAAACCTCTGGGTATTTCGTTGTTACCTGACGTTTGACTTACTTACAATTAATGTACGTATCCTGTTAATGTAATGACTTCTATATTTGCCTGTTGCTATTACAGGGTTATATCAGGTCTAATCTATAAGTATTAAAGTTCCAGTCTAGTTCTAACTCATGCGCTTGATAAATATAAAAGCAAATTTCGCATCGTTAAGTCGCGTTATAGCGCAACCGTGCGTTTGCGACGTCGGCAAATCCTCAAAGGCTCGGACGCCGACGACAGATGACGTATCGCTTGCACAATACGATAAAATGAAAGGGTGGAGTGCATTGCAATGCAATTCATAGGGGTACTCCACGTTAATATGTAACCCAACACTTCGACGAATTTTGCACGGTAGAGCACGTGTGCAAATCAAACTTTGTACTATTGTGATAGAATGATAGATGCGCCGCGCAAATGTTGATTTATTGAGTGGATTTGAAGTGGTATCAGGAGAGCAATGTTAAAATGATTTTGTTTGATTCATTATTAAATTAAGGTTTGTCGTAATGATCAAAAACTGTCAGACAAAAAGACTTAAGAACTTTACCTTAAGCAAGAACTTAAAATGTTTCTCGATAGACATTTAAAGAGTGAAAATAAAAAATAAAGTTTTTATTTAAATTACCTGCAGAGGCAAGTAGACGCTGCACTATGTCAAGAATGTAAACAATAGTTCGTGCTACAGAGCAGATTCTGTGCAACTATCAAAGTGCGTAAAGAAACGGCCTAAGCAAACATTGCAGTTTACCCACTGGCGCCTGTAACTCGATAGTGTTTAAACATTATAACAGAACTTGTTTTGTGTATGAACATGAACTTTTTTGTTGCGAATATTAAATATTCTTACATTAAAAGGAAACTTTATAGAACATTCAGACTGGGCATTTATTAATGTATGGTTACAGAATAAAAACACAATTAAAATTAAAAAAAATAAAGTTAGGAAAATCTTTACTAAAGCAATCTTTTGGAGGCATTTTTCGACGTTCGTCTGCTTTGATGCGTATCTGTTGTGTGCCCTATTTGTAATACTACCCTTGAAATCTTAATCAGTAAGCAAGAGACACATTAATCACTACAGACCAAAATGAACCACGCTTCCGGACATCTACAAACAGAATCAACATGAAAAAATATCGACCCTTCAAGAAGCAACATAATTTTTATTCCGCATAGTTTCTTAGTTGGAAGTTCTGTGACACACGGATATGAGTATTGACGCACAAATAAGAAAGCAAATGACCATTACGTGGCTATAAATTATTCTACTTTTAAGTTTGCTGTATTTTTTCGTTTAAGCAATATTTTCCCAAATGCTAATTTAGAATGTTGTCAAGTGTTTGATTGTTGTGCTGATAGGTTCCAATGCTTAAGTTTTTTCTAGGTACAAAACATTACATAATCTATCAAATACATATTGTTTCTCCATCTGTTTCCTAAGACAGAACGCCGTGTGTCCCACAACAACATTATCAAAGCATTGGAGATCAATGCATCGGTAACACAGGGCAGGTACAAATTACTGAGGACAGAGTTCGATCACACGAGATGGTGGTCGGCGATAACACCACACCGTCACTATAAAGACATAATTTAGTCAGCGCCGAACAAAAAGTGTAACAGACAGACCTAGATGAACGATGTTGCCTCCGCGTTTTAATTAACGATTACATGTTGCGATTGAAACGTCCTGTGCTGAAAAATGTTCGTGATTAGTTTTATTGTAGCGTCTCAGTTTGTATTTATGTGATGCGCAGTATGCACACCCCTTAAGTGTACGTTAACGCATATAAGTTGACGAGATGTAGCTATTGATGGTGACCCATAGTGTTGACACACTTAATTAATTTGCACACTTGTGAACTGTTGTCAAATGTGGACAGAGACTTAGACAGTCTACCTATCACTATGGGCATTATTAATCTAAAGTTACGCAGGCTCTGGGTGTTTTAGTTAGACCCACGTTGGTCATTTACAATACTTTTAAAGCTAACACTAAAGGCACGCAAATTGTAAATACATACCTAGGATCTTATTTGATTGCCAAAAGATAGGCTTAACAATGACACCATTAATAAAGCCGAATTTGGTGTTACAAAATAATATTCAAGGAATATGCATTTCAGCACATTTCACGATTTTTTTTTTCAAAATTACTTCCAATGGATAATATCTAATATAATAACCAATTCATATTTTCCATTAGCAGAATGAAATACAAACTGTCGGCATCGCTAAAGGGCTCATATTCAATTTGAGTAAAACATAATGCAATGCAATGAAGCGTTGCAACTTCCTGTGCAAATCGATTGAGCTGTATTCGCAACCCGGATATGTCTTTGTTAAATACACTAGAACGAAAGGGTGAATCGGTAAGCTAAGATCCTTAAGTATAGTGATTTTACGCTTATGTGAAACCCTTTGAATGTATTACTTTCTCTGGCGGAACTTAATTTTCAATGGCGAAATCGATTTGCTGTGTAACAAGAACGTTAATTGATTAGTTATATCATAGGGCAATATGGGGAAATTTTGTCGTTTGCTTTTTAATGTTAGACACACACTTATATTTTGTGGATACAATCCCCCCTGTAAATACCTACGTTGTCAGTACTTTCACATCCAAATATAATTTAAAAACAAAAGATGATATACAGCATTATATTAAATAGTAATATATATATTGTTTTAATCAGAAACCACAAAATTAACTAAAAGCCCTACTTAATATTTTAATTCCAAAACCGTCACATTTACAGTTATAAAACAATATAAACATACGTAAACCAACGTCAACGATATAATATCGTAAATCAGTGGGTTACGACCTAAAGTCAGCTAGTGGGGCTAGCGGGATGCCCACCCATAGGTGTGGGCAGCTTCGGTCAAAGGTTCGCGATCAAACACTAAATCAGCCCCGACGTGTTATTTGTTTAGCCTGGCTTTGATACCACCGCGCCGTCGCGCATGCGCCTCATAATTTATTTAGATATATGAGATTTGAAACACATTAGTGTTTTGTTTGTTCTAATTTAAGGTGATGACATTGAAGACGCCTTTGTGTTGTTTAATGTCCTTTTCATGATGTGATAATGTTACATATATGATTAATTTAATTCAAAGAAATATTTTGACAATCATGACGTGAAATCTAAAAATCTTGATAAGATAGGGAGGTAGAAATTAATAATGTACTTACTTAAAACACTTTTAGCTTTTTTAAGTCCTTAATCTTGAGCCCATATTGCTTCTAAACGGCAATTAGCATGCAGTACTAAAGCTATTTTTAAATAAATGAAACTTTACTAATATACAAAGTATTTAAATCGAATGTATCCTAAAGCTCTTTCCATTGATTACCGAACCGCATTAACTGCTCCCCATTTACCGATTTGCATTTGTCGGCCAACATTCGTAGTTAATAGATCTTAAATAAAACCAACTCAAAATCTCGGTACACGTAAATAAATTTACAATACTCCTAGTGCAGTAAGTACAAATCGTTCAATAAAACATCGACTAGCAAAACTCGCCTTAACACAGTTGAAATAAATAAATAATTCGCCTGTATCAATTGGAAAAGGAACATTCTCCCATCGAGGACGGCTCTTGTAAATCTTCGATAGCAATCTTGATGTACGAACGGATGCAAAACGGGATCGTCTCGGGTCCAAAGCGGTTTGATTTAAGGAAATACATCCCTGACGAAACACAGTAAGTATCGTATGTAACATCGAATAATATCCAATCGTTTTGCATATCCAATTGTAATCTCAATTGTTTAGTTCAATCACTCGACCGATATGTAGATTTAACGGAATGCATCGAATTTATGCGATAGCTCCCTATAGCTGTAACGTTGCCAAACTTTTATGTAAAACATCGGCAAAATGTTCAAACGTATATCAAGGGTTAAAAAATTTGCATTATTTTAGGTTTTATAACGCACACTATAATATACCACAATAACGAACTAACCTAAGTATAAAAAAACTAATAGGTTTTTTCCTTTGAGTATTACTTTTCCATGATCAATATTTTCGATGGCTTGACATTTCGATCATGAATAAAATTAAACAAATAGTAACAAAATAAATCATAAAACAAACTTGGTACATTAATCTAATTTAGTTAGTTAAACACCCAGAGCGAATATTTATCAAATACGACTATCGCCTCATAAATAAGACAGCATGCAGTTTCGGAATGTGTGATAAAATTTATAGAGGTACTCAAACGATCCAGGGCTCTATCCCACTGTGTTGCTCACAGTGATTATAATCTGATAATGCAAATTTGTTTTTTCTTGGCACACGCCTCAGAGAGAAAACTTTGCCTATAGAATCTTGAAGTGATATATCTAGAAGAAGAGTTAAAACCGAGGGACCATTATTTTAAAAATATTGGGTAACACACACGGATAAATTCTTTTGCAGTACCAATTGAATGATTTGCATATCGACATGGTAATTTATTGACTTGTACTTCAACATGTTAAGTAAGTTTGTCATTGATATGCTTACAGTTTCAGCGACGATTTCTATCAACGCACCTCACCATTATCAGCCCCTTAAAATCCGAACACGTGTACATTACAAGTTATCTGTGAGATTGAAGACAGGAGAAAATAAATTTTTGGCACGTTCGTTAACGACCGGTCCTGTTGATTTGGCAGATGTTATTTTTAGTCATTAGAGAGAAAAAATCAATTAATAACCGCCGTTTGTGTACAAAATTGATTACTGGAGGCTACCCAAGGCACCCGTGTGAACTCTGAAAATCATAATTGCGTACTGTCTAATCAAGTATACTTCATCCCTCTCTAATCCATTGAGATTATTTAGAGCGTGAAAGAGATAAGTCTTAGGAAGTAAATGTTGCTTCCACTCTTCGTGACCACATTTTGATTGATGAACAGAGAAAACGCCTCGAGTGAGTTAATCACGCCTAAATTTAATTTAGAATGAATATGAAAACGCGGCGGCTATTTATTATGTTTTGTTTGTTTTGGATAGCATTTTCTTTTTTCTGGAGTCAAAATCCTAATGTTACTTTTTGCATCTCGAAAATATGCGAAGTTTGACCCCAACACATTTAAAGGGTTTCTCGAAAAAAGTTTAATATAGTTTGGTTACAAAATCTCCGTAATTATAGAATAAAGTTTTTGTGGACGTTGTGAAACACCTTTTTTGTTAAATATTATAAACAGTCATCTATGTGGCATTAAGGTGCGTCAAACGTTTCGTGGGAGACTGGAATTGAGATAAACGCTTCCTGTATAATGCTCAAATCTTTGTGAAACTTCTTGGTGGATCGATCTATGGTGCAATGTCATCATATTGAAAAGTGTCAATTATGACAAAATTATGAATTAACAAAAATGTAACAAATATAAAAACAAATTGAATACTTTGGCAAGAGGTTGTATTATTCCCTATGGGAGACATTTTCGGGACGTGAACATATGGTCCTTCGAGCCGGATGAAGGATTGGTGTGCACGATCTTCGGCAGTATTACGGTCCACAGCAGTGACGTCAGTGCAGTGAGCAATATTGGCGGTTGGAGTCGGCGATAGCTGCGGTGCGGGAAGGATACCCCGCGTATCATTACGGCGAGCTAGCATGTACAGTGAGTGACAGAATTAAAAGTGACTCGAAGATGAACTGTAAGTACTCTTAGTTTTATTGTGTGGAAGTGAATAAATAGTAAAAACATTCGCAGATTTGGACTTGTACATTTTTACGGATTATCTACGTACGTAGAAAATTTATAGAAATTAGTTATTGAATCACATGAACATCTTCTTTGCAACATGGAATTGTTAACCAATCTGCAGTTTAATTTGTTTACTACTTTAAGCAAGGCTAAATTGAACTTTAAGAAATCGCCTAAGGAAAGATTGACCACTTCACACATCGAAACCAGACTGGAGAACTTACAATCAAACTGGTCAACATTTTTTGAAACTCATTTGAAGATTGTATCATCTGTTAAACCTGCTGAATTTGATAAGTTAGAGTATAACGTAAAGAACTTATATGAAATAACGGAAGAATTGTTTATGGATTATAAAGCCGAGTTAAAAGAAGCTTTAAGGAAGACTACAAAATTAGAAACTTTAAATAAACCGTCTGTTACAAGTTCTATTAAATTACCAAAAATTGAGCTGCCAACGTTTAAAGGTCTATATTCTGAATGGATAAGTTTTCGTGATCTATTTAAATCGTTAATACATAACAATGACTGTCTCGATGATGTTCAAAAGTTGCATTACTTAAAGACTCATTTGTCAGGAGAAGCTGAAGTACTTTTACGCCACATTCCTATTACTAATGGTAATTACGCAATCTGTTGGTCTCAATTAGAAAATAGGTACAATAATAAAAAGTATTTGGCTAACGGTATCCTTAAGCGTTTCATGAGTCAAAGGAATGTTGTAACTGAAACCTCTAACGCACTTAAAGAGTTGTTAGATACTTCAAACGAATGTCTACATGCTTTAAAAAATCTAGGAATTAATGTTGAGAATTGGGACATTATTGTTATATATATATTATGTTTAAAATTAGATGATGAATCACGAAAACAATGGGAATTAAAAATTAGCGGTAATGCGGAAGATTTACCAACAATTGAGCAGTTTAATTCTTTTCTAGAACAAAGATTTCGAGCTTTAGAGTTTTTGGATAGTAAAAATCAACGAAGTAGTTCTAGCAGATATGTTACAGTTAAGTCACTTCACGCTACAGCAGCTACATGTACATGGTGTCAAGATGATCACAAGTTAGCATATTGTAAAAGGTTTGGTAGTCTCGATGTTGACAAGCGTCGTGATTTTGTCCGAACTAATGGGTTATGTTTCAACTGCTTAGGGACCAATCACTCCGTATTTTCATGTCGCCAATCCACAAGATGTCATAAATGTAAAAAGAAACATCACACTATTCTTCATCTTGAGAATGTCTCCAAATCAGTTAGTTATAATGACAAAACTGATCAGGTCGTTCAAGGTAATGACTCTACCGGGGCAGCCACATCCAGTCAGAGTAATTCCACTCATGTTGTAAGTTGTGTTGCAAATAACAACAGTCAAATATTATTAGCTACTGCTTTAATTACAGCAGAATCAATGAGCGGTACTGCCATGGTAATAAGATCCTTGATAGATCAAGGGTCTCAAGCTTCGTTTGTGACGGAGTCTGCAGTACAGCTCATGGGCCTTAAAAAGATTTCAACCAATGGTTCAGTATCAGGTATTGGCGGTGATCAACATCAATCGATGATTTCGATTGATTCAATGGTTTTTATAAAAGTCAAATCACGCGTCGATCCCAGTTATACGGTTACGGTTAAGGCTTATGTGTTAAAGAAATTAACTTCTCTTTTACCGGAGAAGAAGGTTGTGGCAAATGTGTTTGCTTCAATCTCGTCTTTGGAACTAGCAGATCCTTCATTTGATATTCCAAATAAGATTGATTTGCTTCTAGGTGCTGAAATTTATGGCCAGATTTTGTTAGAAGGTGTAATCAGAGTTCCGCCTAGTCTACTTATAGCACAAAATACAAGACTAGGTTGGATCTTGTCTGGTCAAGTAGGCAGTAAAATTAACCAAGGCGAGATAGCATGCCACAATAAAATAGTTAGTTTGCATCTAACTCAAGCAGAAGATTGTAATGCACTTCTTAAAAGGTTTTGGGAACTTGAATCCGAACCCAATTGCGATCACAACAGGATTTATTTGACCCCAGACGAACAGATGTGTGAAGATTTATTCAAGACTACGACAGAACGTGATAAATCGGGTCGTTATATTGTTCATATGCCTTTCAGGTCCAGTGATCCTGCTTGTAAATATGGTGGAACAAAAGAAATAGCTCAAAGGCGGTTTTTTACTTTAGAAAAACGCTTTGCAAGGAATCCTGAATTTAAAGCTCAGTATTCAGCTGTCATTAATGAGTACTTGGCACTTAATCACATGGAGATAGTGCAAGATAGTGACAAGAATGATTGTGTATATTTACCACACCATGCCGTCATTAAAATGGATAGAAGCACTACAAAACTGCGCATTGTATTTGATGCAGCATGTACTGGTAATAATGGTATATCACTTAATCATGACCTAATGGTAGGTCCGGGTCTACAACCTGAACTTCGCCATATAATCATGCGTTGGCGTCATTATCCAATCGGTTTGGTAGCTGACATCGTTAAGATGTATCGGCAGATCAAAATTACCAAAAATCAAACTGATTTTCTGCGGATTCTATGGCGCGAGAACCCAGATGACGAACTTCAAGTCTTACGTCACTTGCGGGTGACTTTTGGAACATCATCGGCACCTTATTTAGCAGTCCGGGCATTGCAGCAGGTATCTGAAGATGAAGGCGCAGCATTCCCTTTAGCAAAGGACCGCGTTTTATCAGACTTTTATATTGATGATTTCATGTCAGGATGTCAAACTATGGAGGAAGGTGTAGAACTTCAAAGGCAAATGACGGATTTACTTAATCGTGGTGGATTTCAGTTGCAAAAGTGGAACAGTAATAACAAGGATTTATTAAAATTTATTAAAGATAGTGATCAGTCGTCACAACAGCAAGAGAACATTGAAATAAAGGCTGACAATACTTCGAAAATATTAGGTTTAACTTGGGATAGGGATTCTGATGAGTTCGTGTACACCATTCAACTCAACGAATCGGTTTTGCCAGTAACAAAACGAAAGGTTATTTCAGACATTTCACGCTTATTCGATCCTCTTGGATGGTTAGCACCCACAATAATCACTGCAAAGGTGTTTATTCAACGAATATGGATGACCGGGATCGAATGGGATGAAGAATTACCTGCAACCTTGTTGGCAGAGTGGTTGGAATTTAGAAAGGATCTTTTCAACCTTAACAAATTTCGTATACCGCGTTGGATCAATTTTAACAAAGAGAGTAAGCTACTTGAATTGCATGGGTTCTCGGATGCCTCTAATGTAGCTTACGCTGCGGTGGTGTTTACTCGTATCATAGATTCTGACGGCAAAGTTCACACAAACTTATTTACGTCTAAAACCAAAGTTGCTCCCATTAAGCAAATTTCAATCCCGCGTTTAGAACTTAGTGGTGCGGTTTTACTGGCTAAGCTCCTGCAAGAAGTCGCAAGGGTTCTAGGAGTTCCCAAGCAAAATCTGTATGCGTGGACAGATTCCTCAGTTGTCTTGGCGTGGCTAAGTAGTCACCCTAGTAGGTGGAAAACCTTTATTGCCAATCGGGTTTCTGAAATAATTATATTGCCTGTATCTAACTAAGTGTGTTGAAATGTCTTCGAATGATTTAAGGTTTTAGGATGATGAATTTTTAGATAATGTGTTATTTGTTCAACTGAAGGAGCTGTTTGTTTTATGTTATATATATATATTTTTTTTTTACTAGATACTTGTATGTGTCTACATAGTTAATATTTATGTATGTAACTGGATGAACAAATTTGTTCATGGTGGGCGGTATGTATAATGCTCAAATCTTTGTGAAACTTCTTGGTGGATCGATCTATGGTGCAATGTCATCATATTGAAAAGTGTCAATTATGACAAAATTATGAATTAACAAAAATGTAACAAATATAAAAACAAATTGAATACTTTGGCAAGAGGTTGTATTATTCCCTATGGGAGACATTTTCGGGACGTGAACACTTCCCATTAGATCCATTTAATGCTGGAGCAATTCGGGCCTATAAACATAATGCTTTTAATCATAGTAGGCAGATAGGCTCTATTATTATTACTTACAAATAGAACAAAGAAATACTCACACGTCAACTTCTATAGTTACTAAACAACATAGTTGTTTTCGATTTACATTTTGTTTTTACTACACTACTGTACATATATTTAAATTTTGGAGTGGTAGGCAGAAGTATTATATAGCTCCAACTATCCAAATTTTTCTAGGATAGTTTTAAGTACCACTTACTAACATTGCACCGTGTAGAAAAATAATGGTAAGTAGATTGCAGATTTCAGAATTATAAAAATCCCTATCCCTGGTAGATTTCAGAATTACAAAAATCCCTATCCCTGGTAGATTTCAGAATTATAAAAATCCCAAAATAAAATATAATGTAACAAAACATACACTGCGCTTATAACATTGACTAAAACGACAACACAGTGATAAACATTTATTGGCGTTCTCCAATACAGATCAAATATGCAAAAGAAAATTCACTACAAGTTTTGGTTCCAAAGTAACCCTCTCTACTCTTTTCATTGTTCCAAAATCATTCTATAGCCATCGCTCATCATTTCGAGATAACGCATAAATAAATAAATAATAAAGTAAATTGAAAACCTTCTAAGTAATTGTTGGTGTGGTGAGTGAGCCTAATAGCTGTAATGACACCGGAACCCTTTGAATGGCTACGCCACTTACGAGGTCCCTTAAAACAAACAATTTACTCTAGGGATTCCTCTCTTTAAGTGGCACAATAAAACCTAAAGATCACTCATAAAACGAGATTACTTAAAAATTTGCTCCTAATTGGGATGTTTAGTTATTGCTAATAGTAGCGTCTCCCTCAGCAAAACAAATATGTAATCGCGGTCTGTGTGTGGTATTGTAAGCTTTTAATGATATTGTCACTGCCATAAAGATTATTTATAATCACACGGATAAATATAAAATCTACGTTTTATGGTCCGAAAAGCGGGAACCAAAAAGAATTTAATAAGTGCCACCGAGGACCATCAGTATTTATGAACATTAACAATAATTTAAGATATCGTTTTTATTGATTGACCTACTGAATCTCAATTAACTGCAAAACAATATCAACATGCTTCTTCTTTTTCAGCTGTTCAAAAAGTTTCTGGTACAGAATTATTTTCCTCAATTCCGGTGGCATTTATTTTGCATGCTGACGTTACCTGCCTGTTACATCGGTATTATTTTGTCAAACAGGCAGATGTATTCAACTTGTTATCTGAGGTGCGTGGGTGGACGGCACGCGAAGGTGTTGCCAATGAACTGATCTCAATGCTGCTCATTGTTATCAACCCCTGCACACCGATTAGTGGCACACGATCGCCTACTGTTAACCACTTCCTTGTTTACACTATAGCCGTGTATACAGAGGAACGAATACAGTTAGGTGATCATCATTAGATAAATACAGATAACGCCGCCAAAGTTATGTAAAAGTGAAATTGGCGGTATACACAAGGGAAGGCTTTGTTCTGTTTGAAATGGAAAGTATTTCTGACAACTAGTGATTGTGAATGATCGCATACTTTCGTTTAATTTAGTTCGTATAGTAAATACTGCTAGTTATGGAAGTTATGTAAACATTGAATACAAAATTGTACAATGTGCATCTTGGAATGGCCACAAAAAATAGTGGCAGTAATATTTCGATCCAAAAATATGAAATCGTAAGGTTGGACTTAACATTTTGCCGTCTCATTAAACTTATTAAAAACATATAGCACAATGAACATCTGACCGATAATAGCCATTTATCGACTTATCATCTTTAGGGGTGAATGATGAATCACGGCGGAAAGCTAGCACCCCTACGTTCATCTAAATAATGGGATTACCGCAATCATTGTATTACCAATATGAATAATGAATATATTTACTAAATAAATTGTGTGGGTCTTAAATAGTGAAAAAGGGTGAATATTGTTATACAAAGTTGCTTCAATTTCTCATTAGGTACCACATAAAAAACAAGGGATACTTATCGTGAATCGTTGCTGCTTATTTTATTTTGTACGTTTGTGTTTATTCTATGATATAGTTAATTTATAAGGCTGAATTATTTGAACTAATTCTTTAATACCTTCGGCAGCTGACAAAATGGATATTCACATTTTGGACAATTGCCTGTTACCGAACAAAACATGGAAAGCAATTGCAAATGTTAAACACAGTTAATCTTTGCCTATTAAGTTAATTTGTTATTATGAGATGTTTGGAAGTGGAATGTACACACAGGGAAATATCGATTCTGATTTTAGTAGGCGAATCAATTTAATAGAACGGAAAGCTTTGATTAATACCGCAGTAGTAATGATGGATGCACCCTTCCAGGTAGGGTTGCGACCGCCGGCCGAGAGCCACCCTCCGAGACTAACGTAATTACACACTCATTAGTTCTAACCTATTTTATTTGTTTTTTCATCCTATGACCTACGTGGCGATGGCGCCGAAGACGTCGCGTATTTGCCTCTAACAAAAAACAATTCGGTCACAAGGCTTACTTAATAAACAACGCAATTATACGAGCAAAGCAACATAATATTTTAGATTTATAAACTCTATAGTCTTAGGAATAAAGGTTACGTTGAATTTCTTTAGCGTTGGGTTAAGTTGGTTTGATTATACTGTTTGAATTTGGTCCGGACTGTTCTTGTGCTGTAAACTTGTTTCCTGTCTTACACTGCTGGTGTTACAAAATAAAAATTGAAAAACACGTGCTCTGCATATACTTTAGAATTAAAACCCCCACAGAACTAATTAGTATGAACTATTACTATCTATATTTGTTGTAAGTATGTGTTTTGATAGCAAAAACCAGCAATTATAGAAGTCTAATTACAACACATAAAGTTTATTTACAATTTAGGGTTAAAAGTTCTAATGACAACTTACGCTAGTCTAAATGCTCGTCAACTACTTATATTATTATTTAAACTAAGTACTTTCTATGATTGGTACATAATTAAAGTGCGAAATATAGGTAATGCTACAGATTTCCCACTAAGTCTTTAGGGCTTTATCAGGAATAGTACTGTAGCCAAGAATTACGTATGATATAAATTTATCGCATCCGAGCCTTAAGCGAGTGTGTCCTGTATTTAATTTCGGCCCATTGGTTGAAACCTTTCGCCCTGCGTGTGAGAATTGATCGTATTCATAGTTCACTGAAAGTGGTAAATTCTAATATTTCTTTTTATTGTGTTTTACATTATGTCGTAGGAGCTATTAAATCTGGGTAAGTGCAATAGTAATGATAGGTTTATTTTATTGTTAGCTAGCAGGAGAAATTATTTTGTGAATTAACGAAAAACACATATATCGATAAGTTAACATACGATTTAATTTCGTGATAATATTTTAATGGAAAAATTAAGATTTATAACCACTTTACCTGAAAAAGTTAGCTTTTTATTGTTGTTATTTTTAGAACCGAATACCGAAATGATTTGAACTATATTAAAAATCTCGACTATAAATACCGCATTAAAACAACCTTTAGTATAGTTAATTCGTTGGTCTGATAATAATTAATAAGCTCACAGGCGATACGAGTATGTTCGTGATCACCGAAGGCCGTCGTGACCGCGGCATCTCTGACCCGACACAGATTGAGATATCAAAATTCGCAATTCAATCCCACGGTAACACACGTTTGTTTTATAGTTATCATTTACCTGGGCCTTTGGGCTGCAACGCGGGCTTGATAGGATGTGAGCTCATTAGAGACGAAACAATGAAGCAACAGTAGAGCAAAACAAAAAAAATCGTCACTTTTGTTTTGATGGATTCAACTTTACTGTTGTTAATTAGCAGGCGCAACCCGATTTTTTGGAATTGGAGAGTTTTTGAAGTAAACAACATCTAAGTGTTAAAAAAGTAACATGTATTTAAACATTTACCTTGATTAGATAACAAATGAAATTAAGGCTTTTATCAATAATGTAATTTAGACACCCTTTTTAACCCCAAGTTTTTATCAAATTTAAGAGGTGGGCTACCATGATCAGTACAATTTTAAAGTATACTCTGACGCCTTTATCGGTATAAAAGTACTTCCCTACTGCAGTAAAGTGCTGTATTGCTAAATATAAAATAACTAAGTGCTAAATACCCTTAATAAACGCCGGCGACTCCAGTTACGACTTATTGTAATTAAATTTTGCAGAACTTGAAAATTTTAATAATTGCAAACGAGTCGAACTTACCTACCTAGTCATAAAAATATGGTTATTAACCAGTAGCATTTATAAAAACGTTTAAAAAAAGATTAAATAATGTGGCGGTTTTTATAAGAATCGCTTAATTCCATGCTGAAACTACCTTCGAATTTACGAAGGCAATTTAACCAGCATGGGTATCAAGTCGGCTGGCTATCTATTTATTTATCAGATAGTAACCGCTGTAACAGATTTTATTGTTGATTCTATTTACACTTGGCTCAGTAACGTTATCTTCGATCTACGTAATGGTAAGTGCAAGTGAGCGGCTAATTGTTTTTGTTCGTTCACAAATGATCGTATCCGTTGTTTAAAGCTCACGAGGGGCAGGCCTCGTCTATACTGCCCTGATTTATATTTTGTTGTGCGGAGAGATGTATCACGTCCTTAAGCGTTTGTCCGTTGCGTGTGTATTGTTTGAGGCGGCTTTTTTAATTATCGATATTCTAATTGAATGAAGTTCGTTTCAGAGAGTATCGTTTTTAATTTATCGCGGTATATTTTTGTGCTTAAACGACCTGAACATGTAAATGCCTGTTTCATACGAAAATTATGTAATCAAAGACTTCATAAAATTAAATAAGTAATTACAGGAATCAATAAAACTAAGTGTTTTTACGCTAAAAGTATTTTGAACACGTTTTGGCAAGTAAAAAAGTTGATCGCTTTAATAAGGATTTGAAATTTTAACTGATACTCAAATGCCGATAAGTTGCGAAAGTGTTATTACTTTAGCAGCGTACCCTTACCTTTCAATTGCTCCAGGATTGGCGTTACCGTAAAGATAATCCAGTGTTTGTGTTAGCCCCGAGCTGGTATTGAGCCATTTAATTTTATAAGTCGAATCTAGATAATGTCTGCTCGATCGTGCTTTATGAGTTTATTTGTTTAATATAGTTATTGCGGGTATAAATGTGTGTTTGTTTTCCTCTGTATTATAAGTTGTTGGATTTAAGCAGCTAGTGATAGAGAGCCTCTTCGTACAGTAAATTGTATGTGATCTGTTTTGTATTGTTCAATCGTTGGTAAGAAACAATTTTGTGGATTTATATTGTATTTAATATAAAACCGTCTGCCTCTGTACATTTCTTAAGCATAAGGAATAAATAAATAAAATTTAAAAATATACTTTATAATAAAGGAAAAACCGTTAGGTATTTACTTATCAAAAAATAATCTGTACCAGCTAAAATAAAAATGTGATTCACGCTCCATTTAAAATATGTATCAGCTGATTGATATAAGTAAACAAAATCCTTGGATTACACCTGCGATCGATTACATTTGTGGGTTACTAATGAAAGTTTAAAATTCACCGGTCGGCTGCCGTGGCGCCCGCTACGATGCGTCTACATGTCGCGCATACATGTCGGATGTAAGGAGATTTGCTCGTATTATACAATATTTTATGTGTTGAAGCTTACCTCACATTATCGTGACTAATAAAGGTATAATGCAGTCTAGGGAAACATTGTTGTTTTATTTAGTTGGTGAAATAAATATAATAACAGTATTAAAAATCACTCTTTAAAATTTATTTAGTATTTATTTAATCATTATTATATAATTTATAGTCTATTTACTCTGAATAAAACATAAACTATAAGTAAATAAAATGAGTTAATGCGACTCAAGAACGTTTATTCTGACTTGCAAAGTAGCCTGTACCGACAGCAACACACGGGAGGAATAAAACAAACAGTATTTCCTCAATTTAGGTAGACTTTATAAATTTACCATATATGTATCCTACTTAATTTATGATAATTCAATAATTGACAAAATTATACCATATCATTATTTTTAAATATTCCGAAAGATTATGTTGGAACGATACATGTCACATTATCAGACTTGTTTCTTATAAAGAGACGAAACCTGCTCCTTGTCCAAGTGTTTTTATGTTAATAGTTCATCGTTACTTAAAATACAATTTAACAAGATCCAATATGATCATATGATCGTGTAAAACGGGAAAATGTTCATCCATGTCGTTCGGCAGTCATAAATTAAAACTAAAGCCAATAATGGCAATTTGAACAAAAGAAAAACATTCAATAAAAGCAGTAGTTACAGGCATGTTCATGTGTCTACGTTTAACAGCGTGAGTCGAGATCAGTATCGAACCTACTTCTTTACACAAGACCAACATCGCGGAACGTTTGTAAAACAAGACATCGATCACACTTGCATCTTTATTGCTTTGAACATAAAGTTTCAAATAGAATGAAGTGGTTTTTCGGGTGTGCCTTGAAAGTTTTGTTAGTGCACATGTTGAAACTTTTGTCATGTTATCTGGATTGGATCTGCCGCTAAGTTTTACGGTAATCGTAGTCCCCGTAGTACTTTTAAAATATTTATGTTCATCGTTTTTTCTTGGTGGGTCTTACATTAGTCGCAACATCAAGAATCCTGAGTAGAGCAATATTTACATGATCCCAAGATAAGGGTTTAATAAGTTTCTTTGCGAAAGATAGTTAGTTGTGTGCCTTTCATAAAACTTATATTCTTTAAAATAAATGCTTGATATTTTGACACAAGCTTATTTCGTGGTGTGCAAATAATCGCCAGTCGGCAAAAAAATTACACTACTACGGGACGTAATTATGTAATAAATATTGTCAGTTAAAATGTATTCTTCATAGACCTAAAGACTACAAAACTGATATACAACAATTCTTAATTATATCCACTTATGTAGAGGTTAATTATAATTAATTAATTGTTATTGTAGTTATAAACTGGGTCAACAACGAATATAATGGATCTTAAAGTTTCTTAGTTGATGATTGATGATAAAGAAAACCCGCAAAGCACTACATCTGTCACTTAGCGTCATACTATAATAACTTATCCACAATACTAATAAATCATTTATGAACTACTGAATAATAAAACTGAGTCATTTATTTTTCTTCTAGGTTCTATTACGCTAGGGGAGCTAAAACACTCAAAGTGGTGGAACTTTAAGATTACTTATGCAGGTATTACAATATAGGTACTTACGTTCTACATTACGCAGAAATGTAAGTACTAAAAATTCAAAAGTGCTTGGTGGAAACCGTTGTCCCCGCCCAATGGGCAGCTGTCCCCATCCAGGTCTCACTAAGCCTCTATTATGGTTCCCTCTCGCATAAACACGCCGTCCACCCATAAAAGCGGTCGATCGCGTCGAGCTTCAATTTATTCTTGAAATTAACCTGTCGCATACACTTAAGAACTTGCGTGGCGCGTGTTTCAAATGAAGTGCGCAGATTGGAATATTTTGAATGGACCAAATTTTCGATGTTGTCTTCACCAGCATTGAAGCATTTACTTCGTTACTGATAAGCTTTATATAGCTGGTGAATAGTGACAAAACCGTTTAATTCTCTTTCTTACCGACATCAGCCATTTAGCATTCGAAAGGAGATAAAGTATTGTGTAGCTATACAACGTTAATAAGGGGGTTAGATTTATATTAAAAAAATAGTATTTACAAAACCCCGATAAACACGACTGTACCATTAGTTTTAATGTTATATGTCGACAATGTTACATGCTCTACATTGTAGAGGCCATTCTAATAGCACCAGCGGAGTATCGGGTAGATAACCGTCAGGTAATATGGCAGACTAATCGACTTCATAAGATTCTGCGTCGGGGATAAAGGACTATTTGATGAAGAACATCAACCTCATAACCGTATGACAGCGAGGACCTATCTGCGGAACATAATTTATGGAAATAATCCCGATTATGATACACATGACTTTTATTATGCTTTTCAAGATCTAAGCAAGTAATTTTGTTTGTTGAGTCTAGGAGCGTATTACATAAGATAATTAAATTAGATATAAAAATGATTGATTTATGAATTTTCTTAGAACTAATAATAGAGGTCTAGAGGTGGGGGAGCATTTGCTTGTAAGAGCATGCGCAGATGTACTATCGCACCTGCGCAAGGACAATTTACACGATTCATTATTAACTCATAATCTTTGTTAGTGATTTGTGTATTTACTCATCTATAAGTGTAATTAACTAAGTTGTTTTTGCAAGACTACTTAAAATGTGGAGTTGCATATAAGATTTACAACGCAGTGCTAACTCTTTTAGTCTTTACCCAAATATTACAAAAAAAAACACAAAAAAAAACGAAATATTGGTTCCCATAACTATAAATTCCGTAAAGCTTTTCTAAATTGACATTTATTATCGATTAATGTTAAATTATATAATAAACTTATTATTAAACATGTGTCATACGTCCAAAAATATTTATATTAAAGCCTTCACCAAACAAAGCAGGTGTGTCTTACATAAAAATATTATGTTCAAGGGTATTCAACTGTTCATTACAGTTACAAATATATATAATGGATGTCCTTGTTACTTCAACTGATGAAAACAAATGAAAATTTATTACATCCCCACGTAATATCTACGATTTTTATAACAACATTAATTATATTTTTATTCCTACTCACCTGTAACCACGTTTTTTGAACGAAAATCAACCGTAATTCTACTTATAAAAAGGCATACTTCGCTCGAAGCCGGCCTTACATTTTTCTGATATAATTATGGAAAGGACGAGGATAGAGTCGACTTGATATTTTATTATTACTTTGATTAAGGACTAGTAGAAATTAAAATTAAATTATAACATGAATACCTACAGCTTCATCTGTTGATCTCTCTCTTAATGAGTATTCTTCAGTAGGTAAACTATATCTACTGGCGTTTAATTTGTCAAAAATGAACGTAATGCGAGGTCATTATTTACTTCACAATTAATAAATATTTATTTCGTTATGGATTTTGGAATGCAAAATTCTATTAAAACATTTAACTCTACGACATACTATGTATCTTAAAGATCTTTGCACGTTTTCTTAACAACATAAACAATACAGAAACAAGGGCAACGCGCGTCTCCACGCATTTCCTGTCCCGTAGTTTTCAGTAAGCCAACGAACGGGCAGGTGCTGTCCATGCGCACACTTCTTTCATTAAAATTAATACCAATGTCGCGTGTGCACATTCTTACTCGATAACGCCTCGACGTAATTAAGGTATGGCTTTAAACAAGCCCGGCAAGGCGGGCGCGCGCCGGCCACGCGCCCAACGGTACTCCACGAAACGTTTAACGAGAAATTTGGTTTCCATCAATATTTCTGCTTATGGTATCAGATTAACAGGCCGGTGCGATCAATGCAGATGCACTCCGGTATTTTCGGGCTTTTCGATTGGAAAATCTTTTACATGTTTTAAGACGTCGCACGTCGTATTGTTTGATCAAAAAAGGACGCTGCAATTGCTTGTTGTGTGAAATGTTAATGTCCTAATAATTATATAATTTATTTGCACTTTATTTTTCTAACTTAATTGTTATTATAGTCAAGAAATGGTAAGTTTACAAAGATACATAATGTATAGTACCTACCTACCTACTTACAGTGCGTCATATAGGTACAATAATCATCGCTTTAGTAGAATATTAATTGCGATTAATGTTTTTGCAGTAGGTATATATTACAGACATCCAACTCGAGGTCACATTACATTTATTTAAAATTCAGTCGTTGACAAAAAAATTAAAACGGCTCGAGTTAATTTTTCTTCGCATTTAGCTGGCTGCATTGGGAGTGTTAAATGATACAAAATATTAAACACGTACATATATCGAGTTTGTTATTGGCAATCAGTTTTCGACGTTATATTTATGTTGGTCATTCTTCAGCTGTTAACACTCCGAGATGACGATCTTAGGGGCGTCACAACTCCGCTCAAATCAATAAAACTGACAGTAAAAAACATTACACAATGGCAACTGATATAAGGAAACAATACTAATTATCTATTTAGGGGCATCTTATCGCCGCTGCTAACGAGGTGTCGTAAACACATAAATGGATTCTACAGCCTTGTTTGTCAGCAAATGAGGCGATTCCCTAAACTAGCCTTATTTATAGACCTACGCACATGTCCGAAGGGTTAGATATGTAAAATACAACGTACTAAATGTTACACGTTTACTCATTATCAAAACTTGAACGCTGTCAAAAAATAATTAAGGTAAAACATTTTTATGCAGAGCATTTAATTGCATATTAACAGGTATTCAAATAAAAGTGTACTATTTGTATAAAAATTAAACGAGTATAAACTTCAACATTTAAAAGAACCGTGTTATGGTCGGCTTCCACTACTTATATATAACGAAAGCGGTAAAATTTAGCTTTGGTGTGACGACCATCTGACCTCGGAATCGCTACGACCAAGGATGCCGATGACACACCAAACTACGCGAAACGACAGACATTGATATTCATATGACAACCGGGAGCAGCGGTTCAACGTGGTCCCCAACGCACAATGCCTTGCATAGCCAAACAAAACAAAAGAAAACATCAAGTCCCATCGCACCCTCACACCAATTGACTTCCTACCAATACATCGAACGTCATTGTCGCACACAAATCTTAATCTTAAAATTCGAATATCAATCAATCGCATCCGATTGGTCAATGCGAAATCGAATCTCAGCCGAATCGTATCTCGGTCACAATCGGAATCAGGGTGTCTGTAAAAACGGATGCGACGACGTCACAGTGTCCGACATCACACGTCACCCGTAGGTGGCGGCGACGGCGAGCGAGACCGATGCGATGTCCTGATAGCTCCCGTGTCACTGTCTTACAAGCCTCCAGACACACTATTTGCATTTTGCATGTCGTCTAAAAGACGTGTGTTATCTGTCCTAGCACATGTAGGTGGGAAAACAAGTATATTCCCATGGGTAAAAAGTATTTAGAATTCTATTTAACGTATCTATGGACTTTCTTTCAGTTTTTGTATTTGTTTTAAGATCCTTTTATCTTTCTTCGTGCTAACGTTATCTAGTACTTTTGCACTTTTTGCTACAAAAATCTACGTAGCACTCAAAGCTTTATAAACTGTATACCATTCGTCAGCACGAACCCGGGCTTATATATTATAATTTATAACGGTACAGTTGCGTAGTGTTGATTTATGAATGTACGGAAGTATTCAAAAAATATTTATTGACTTTTCGTCAGGGCATATACACAAAAATCATTCAAATCGAATAAACTTACACGGACAAGGAAACCGCGTATCATCGCGATCGTCTCAATACATCACACCTTGTTGGCGAGGAATGCTCGTCCGATTGTTAGCGGACCACGCTTGATGTGAAATGTAAAACATTCCCTTTATTAATACTTAATACGATCACCCTTTGATTCGATGAATAGGAGTCACTCAACAAGTCGTTAATCAAACGATATTGGGTACGAATCAGGTAGTTGTATTGTGTGATCGATGGCGGCTTGCTTTGCATCTATGATTTATAGACCAGCGTAATTTTTAAACATGATATTAATGAGAATTGAGGCTTCAATGAACCGCGACTGGAAGCTAGCTACTAATGTAAGTTACCCTTGTTATCAATCTGTTAACATCGATCATGACACACAAAATTTGGACATTTTTAGTTTTTTGAAAAGCGTCATATCAAACTACTGTTTCCTAACGACGCA
Source organism: Abrostola tripartita (assembly GCA_905340225.1). Taxonomy (NCBI): domain Eukaryota; kingdom Metazoa; phylum Arthropoda; class Insecta; order Lepidoptera; family Noctuidae; genus Abrostola; species Abrostola tripartita. Next base: position 9,567,542 of record HG996493.1, on the reverse strand, counting down.
GGTTTTATGCCCAAGCTTTGGTTTATCCCATTTTAATAAGTATTACCTTACTACTTTTACTTTTACTACTAACAACATGTAAAATAAGGGCAAACAAAGTGACTATCGCATATTTACAATAGAATGGAGGACCCATAACGTGTTTTAAAATTGTACTTGTGATTATGATTGTTTATTTACTGACCATCCTGTGCATCCCACACTTACCTAAAGCATTGGTGCGTAACGTATATGGCAGATGACACCATTCCCATAATCATCACATCACAACCGCTTTCAACCCCATATCCCACGATGTTACGCATCTCACGTCATTTGTTTTACCTAATTGTTATATTTGCAGCGGTAATCGTTCAAATAAGTCGTGAATGTCACAATATCCGGTTGTGAATGGGAAAACAAAACTCATCTGTCAGGTATGGCTAGAATTGAGGGGTCAAAATGAACCCAAATTTGAATAAGGTGAAATTAAAAGAGTAACTAATAATTGATTTATGTGCAATTATGTGCATTTCAAATAAACCCACATAAAACTATAAATTTTATGTTGTCAAGCTAGATACATATTTTTGGTACTTATAATTTCACCATTATGAAAAATGAACACGTAGGTAATGGTTATCGTACTTGATGTAAAATATATGTTAAAAAATAAATTGAACCAACGCACAGGACAATTTGTTGGACCATAATTGCTACGATGAAAGGAAGGTGATAATTGATATTTTAAGAGAGTTTTTGAGGGAACCATTTACGTCATATGATACGCATCCGTTAAAGTTTAACTGAGCAACATACAAAGCAACATCTACACCTATGCAATATAGAAGCACACACAATCACACACTTATTCAGCGAGATTCAGCGATTATTTATAAAAACACCAGTTAAGTATGGAGATCCATACGCGTTCGTACAGCTTTCGAAAGCTGTATTATTTTCATACAAAACGGCTGTTTTGTCTAACGCTGAATAGAGCTGAAAAAGTGTAGTTGGTCCCTAATTAGATGATCTATTTACAAAAAAAAAATAACATCTCTGACGCTCATAAATTAAAAAGTGTATCAATGTTATAAGCCTTACATTATAATTTTAATATTTCTCATGTCGTTGATTTTAAACCAGTTCTGTGGGTGGTGCGTTGAGATGCGTAGGAGCATGGGGTACCAACCCTTACAATACCGACACAATGACTTGAATTATCAACGCATTCTTATTGGACATGTTAGACGACTTTTAACATGTTACTTAAGCGTATTGTTAGTAACTTAACGACATCATTGAACGCTAATAACAAGATATTCTTCTTTTGTCGGTGATCAAAGTGTTCGTTTTATACACTCTTTGTAACTTATTTATACAAATTATTAAATTAAAAGTACTGGCTTATAAAGTCCCACGGCCATAGTGAATTAAGAATTGTATTTGTCGTCACTAAATTTTAAGCTGATGAAGCATGGGAACGCTTTCAAATTTTACTTTCCTAATCGTAATATGTTTCGGTAATTTTGGAAATAATGCGTTCATTAGATTATTTTTATTAAATGTTAATTGTATTACTGATATATTTATTTGTAACATTAGTTAAGACACATCAGCCGATATTGTATTTACAGTGTTAATTGATTACTTTCGTTTTGTATTAACCAATTTATTTAGTTCGACATTTAGTGCCAGCGGGGGTTACACTTTACTTTCATTGTCTTTCATTGAGCCCCTCATGACTCACCTAACCCTAACGGAACTACATCGATACATCGATTACTCGTAATAATCATAACAGGCAAAAAAAATTGGTTACGGTTACGGAACCCATTATCACCTCCCCGCAGGTTATATCCGGTACAAAATCACGGGGTTCAACCCCACAAGATGACTGGCCTGTGCCTTATTACCAAAGTTAATTTAAATCTAATGCAAGATAAACTGAATATATTTACGAAACAAAGTTAACACGGTCCTAAGTAGGTGAACAGAAATAAAACATTCTCAAACAATTAAACATTACAAGTATGTGAATCTTTAAAAATGGAGCCCAACATTGACAGACGTAAAACAGATGCGTTTAACGACCGAAGTTTAGACAACAACCTGATAAAAACAATAATACGAGACCTATTAACCGCTAATCCAACGTAAGGTATGTATTAACTAATGAAAACAAATACCTAACATCGAAACAACCATATCGATTCAATTAGTACGGCTAAACAGAATGAGAGTTATTCGATTCACGCAATCGTATTGACGGTAGCCGGTCGCTTTGATCAAAGCCCCGACGAAATAAAACAAAGTTTAAAGAAGTGCAATTCATAGCGTGTTTTAAATCTAATTGATGATGGGCCGGTGTAGACGCCGTGTGCTGTCACTACGGGCGGCAACTCTCACACAAACGGTATTGGCATATTTTAATAAAGAAAAAATGTCCATGTTTCATTAGCTTTCGAAAGTTGAAAATTGTTGTCGAAGTATTCAAAATTATCTAAAGGTTTAATAAAAGAATGCTAGACACATACCAGGGAAATAAATTTAGGGATGGAATGCATTAGCCAAAGATATTTATAAAAAATGTGTTATTAGTCGGACCTCGAGAAGGCATAACTGTCTATAAAACACCATTATTATCACTTTTATAATCTACGACATTTATGAGACATCATCGAATATAAATTAATGTGTACTTCCATCTAATCGGCTTTAATGAAGAAGCAAAACAAATATTTTCATCATTATCATTTATTTTATTGAACGACACATACTTTTTTCCATGTTTTCTCTACAATTTCTTCCTCATGACCAACTCAACCATCAAATTGTGATTGCCATTCAAAAGACTTTATAGTATAGATGTGTTCACTGATACCCAACCTAATTACCAGAGCATGCATTTTAAACCAAGCCAATGCACTTATCGGATCGTTCTACATGAGTATACAAATGTAATAGGCGTAATTTCATTACATCTACAAAGTCACCTCCATTCCCCAATTTCCAGAAATGGTTTCATTAACGTAAATGTCAATGTATTTTATCGATAATGTACCGATAAACATTGATGCGACTTTTATCCAGCAGGTTTGAGTTGCCTTTATAAGAAATACCTTTAAACTCAAACACTCAATGAGATCGAGACAGATAAAACTGATGTGGATTCTTAAGACGATTGATTTATTTTAAATATAAAGACATCGATACGCTGATTATGTGACAATATCTCTTCATCCCTTTTAGTGGCAGAGCATTAACGGTATACTCGCGGATATATATGGGCACTTAAAATTAACCTGTTAATACTTTTATAAGCTAGACATGTTGGTATTTCAGACTTTATATTTTACTTATAAATTTTTAACACAGTGTACTGAAAGAGTGGTGTTACAAAGCATTATTATACAAGCCATTCATTTTATACTTTGCGTTACGTTCAGTGGTCAACAGAAAAACTGGGCACGCGTTAGCCACCCTCCCCGCCCCGCACACCCCCCAACCACTACGCCAGGTACGGACCCGCACGTACTGGGGGAAGGGATGATCGAAAATAATAGGGGAAGAGAATTTTAAAATTTATATTTTTTGCAGCCGGCGCAGGTGATATAACGCGTGCGCGTGCGCCGGCGGCTCACTTGTACGTGAAGCTCCGCTGCCGCCGCTCGCGCTCGCCTTTAACCGAAAGCTCCCACGAAGCCTTTCCCTATCGCGCAGTGCTTTTCCGATAGCCGCGCCGACCGGTCGTGCTCTTTATCTGTCGTGAACGCTCGCGCCGCACGTACGTAAAATGTTACAAGAAATTCAACTCGTCCAAGGTCAGACGAACTATGTAGTCGTCGCGTCTGGATATCCTTCAGCTACATTAACAAAAACTCCCGTAGAGAAAAGAAACGTACCGATTGCTCCGGCTCCTGAAAAAAACTATGTTACTCATGACACACCGCCGAACCTACAATACAGAAAGAAGGTGCACTTCAGGACGAACCCTTACACTGGACCTCAAGCTGCCTCAATCGCAAGACGTAACGCCCGTGAACGTAATCGTGTGAAGCAAGTGAATGATGGATTCAATGCGCTTCGCCGTCACCTGCCCGCTTCCGTTGTCGCTGTTTTGTCTGGTGGCGCCCGACGAGGATCAGGAAAAAAACTGAGCAAAGTTGACACACTGAGGATGGTAGTAGAATACATTAGGTATCTGCAGCAACTGCTTGAAGAGAGCGATGCTGCTCTGGGCATTACACGTGACCAAGAGAATAGAGAAAATATTCCAAGTGGAAACACATTGCAATCTATGACGACAATGGATATGGATGATGGATTCTTCTATGGAAGTGGATCTCCCTGTTCAGAGAAGCCTGACTCACCTGCGCCTTCTGAGTGTTCGTCGGGGGTGTCGTCGGCGTACTCAGCTGATCGCTACGAACCCACCCCACAACAACAGCTCGGTCCAATGGATGAAGACGAATTACTAGACGTCATCTCTTGGTGGCAACAGAAATAAATATCATGTAAGTTGAAGTTTCCTAATTACTTCCAAATCTAATAATATCTCGGCAACCTTTTTTAGCAATTCCAGCTGGTATTTACAAAAAAAATGTCTTAGAAACACCCTATAAAAATATATAAAATGCGATCAATGATACTAATGATTATTTTCTTTTGTTCACAGATAAACGTTGTGGATGACAACTGGACGCAACCCTCCGAGAACGATGTTCATTATTTATTAGTAGTGCATCTATCGTTTATACATACGAAAAGACTCTTGTATATCTAGTCAAACCGGTAGTGCCTTATTAATTAGACTTAAGACTTTAATTGCGGAGTAATGATTCAAGTTTTGGATTACGTCCTTATTAGCACACTGTTAAAACGTCTGACAGCTCAATTTTGAATTTGCATTTCAAACTTCGGGTGCAGTGTGTAATTGTTTATTGTAAGTACACTTATTAAGTGTTTGACTGTATAAAATACCTCTAAATTGTATCGATAATTGCGACGATTTGTTTGGTATAGGCTGTTATTATACTTTTAGTATATTTTGTAAAACAAGACGGTCGATAGTACACGTTACCTTTTCTGATATTACCGAAACTCTTGAAACGCGCATTGTATTATCGGCCGAGTCGATGATATTGTACATATACCTTAATTAGTTTTAAGTGTTAGGTTAAGAAATTAAAGTTATTTATTGAATCTAATTGTTGGTATTTTTTTTTCCTTTGTTTGTGAACCTGTAAACTGCGGTAAGCGAACTTGTTTTTTTTATTGGACAGACATCCGATGAAAAATGCCGTGAGTTCAAACAAGTTACGGTGGGTATCAATTAGTTTACAAACGCGAGCTCTTTTTATAGCACAATTATTTTTTAACTTTATTACCTCAACATGCACTAACGCCTAGCCTGGATCCCGGCAACTATAGAATCTGTGATCTAAGATTGAAAAACCTTACAACTGCACTATAATTTGGGTCGCATTCTAAATTACGATATTCTAGAAGTAGTTACCTAACAATAATAAAAGTATCTTAGTAAGTAATAGATAATAAAATTAATTATAGTTCGTCATTTTTATTTAAGTTACATTATTACCTAAGAGCCCACTTTAAGACTGTTTTTAGCATAATTAGAAGATACTGAGTACCTTCCTGTATTATGTATATTACTAGTAAGTATACCTACAGCTAAAAACGAAGATTTTATTAAATCAAATCGACTATGAGAACTATACAATCGTTAAAGTATATAAACACGTGATTCTTTTAATTACACCTATTATGTAAAGTAAACTAATAAGAAAATATCATGCGTAGAATTAAAGTCATAATGGTACAGCTAGGCAAAGTTTTTACAGACAACCGTTTTTGTTTTCTTTTTAGAGAAGGTAGCCATTATAATTTACTATTTCGGTATGCTAGACGCGACTGGACTTAATCAGACTTACTACTAACCTACTAATTAATATTCAGTCAGGTTATTCTTCCAAAAACTTCATATCGTATAAGATAATAGGTACTTCTGAATCTCTATGAATGGGTAGGATGTTTCAAAATATACATTAATTTTTTTTTAAAGGCAGATAATTAAAGACATTTTTTTTGAGTTTTGTATTTTTTTATCACAAAAACAGTTGAATTAACATTCAGTAAAAACACGGTAAAAGAATTTGTCAACTACAATAAAATAGTAAGCTTGTATAACAATGACATCAGGATTGTTATATAACCCTTCAAGTTAAGACATTGTAAGAATCAAAGCTGTCGTCAAAACAGCGGGAAGCGACTCCCAAGATAACACAGATTTGCATAATGGACGCATCAACGTCTGCCTTTGTTGAGTAGCGTCTTTATGAAATATCAACCAAAAAGTTATACATGGCCGATAATTAAAATTCGTTGACAAGATTGCTTTGAGTATAGTAGGTATAGTAAGTATGTATTTGGCTATTACTATAACATTAAACATGAAAAACAAACATTTTATCACGCCTGTCTTCCCAAAAGGAGTACACTTCAGTTTCACCAGTTTAAGAGTTCATGGTAAGGGAGCAGGTCCCATTGTAATAGGGGCGAGTCTATTGCCATCAGCCGGTCACTTTAGATCCAATCAAACGTTTTATTTTGGTAAATAATAAAAAATTGTTGAAAACATTGCTACTAATTCATATAGTACCTACTTGTTTGACTTTTACTGTAACATTAAACATGATTTAGTAGATATTAAATGTATGACAAACAAGACCATGTTTTTACATATTGGCTACTGCTTATTTATGGTTATAGATTTAACCAACATAAATTAAACGTAAGACTTACTTCTAACCTGTACTAATTAATTTCTAGCTTTGAGCTAAGTCTGTGTCGACATAAAGCGAATATAGGGACGCTATCCAATGGGTTTTTTTTTCTCGTCTATAGTGTACAGGTAATGTTTCTTTGAATCTTAATTGGTACAATGTACCTACATAATGTTGTTATATAAATCATACGCTGGGACTAAAAGTCTGTCATTGAAATTCATCATCATCATCAACAGCCGATAGATGTCCACTGTTGAACAAAGGCCTCCCCCTTTTAAAAGTGGGGGGGGGGGTTTGCCATAATCCCCACGCTTGGCAAGCGGCTTGAGGATCGTAGTGTTGGAGGTCAAGTTACAGAAGAAGTTACACCTCTTACGAAACCCACGGGAGGAAAGGGAGTCAATTCTAGGCTGGATACCACACGGCAATGAAATTACCTGCACTAATTCTATAAATCTGTATGACGTAAAAATATTTTCTCTAAAAACGATACACAATATTCCCATAGTTTTATAACTAAACAATCGTGGCTCTAAGTTATGTCAATCCTGTTATTACCCTTTAGATAATAAATCATCGTTGTCCAGATGTAGAGAATTAGCGGGACGCTGCGCGATCGCGACGAGATATTCCCGAAAAATAATAAAAAAATACCTCACACGAACCCAATCAACCATTATTATATGACACAACGATGAGGGCAGATTCTATTAATTTATAACCAATGTGGGTGGATATACTGGCATTATTTTTTTAAAGGTCGCGGAACGTGGACACAGATAACTGTAATTTCGTGTTGTTTTTATTAAGATATTGGCCAAGTAAATTGTGAAGGCACGCAACCCTTATACAGCCAGTAATATGAACAAAGAAATAATAATGAAACATAATGTAGGTACAGTTTTTAACAATTTTAAACTTATTTAGTTACTTATGAAAGAATTTAATTCCTGTTACTTGAAACTTGGATTGCGTAGTCTAACTTCAATCCTACTGTCTAAGGTTCGTTTTAGTTGTCGCTTGATTTAACTATGTGATACTTTTTTAAAGCAATGACTCCCTGTTTCGGAGATAACAAAAAAACTGGCCAGTATAATTTATATGTCTACGTAAATTATGTTAGAATTCATTGTTAGACCTTTGACAAATTCACTTGTAGCATCACGTGAGAGAGCGACCGCGTTACCCTACTGTTTCTATAAAAAAGTTATTGTTTTGATAAAAAATGACATGCCATACAAACATCTGATAATAGGCGTGGGCGGGGTCGCAACAAAAGAGAATTGGTTAGCACCATACAAACACAATACAGGATAAAGTTTTGATTCGGGTGTAAAATTAAGTTTTCTAACATCGGCCTCCCTTTGTCTGTTTGTTCGTTTTTTCATGTCACCCCGTCCACACAATAAGATTGTTTGTTCTATTAACGACTTAACTGCAATCAAATTACAATTTTTGTATATTTTTCACTAATTTATTGAACCTTTCGTCCCTAACACCTATCACAACACATTGAATTCGTTGACAGCAGTCATTTTTATTTTTACATCCGACCATTTCTAATGAACCTATATTTTGGCTCATCAATATAATATTATTGTTAGGCTGAAGCTAGAAACGTAACTTAATTAAAACCGAAATTCTGGAATGTGTCAATGACATGAGAACCAAAGAGATTCTCACACTATAAGTACCTACTTTATGTTTAATCATTTATTAAATAATGCCTTAGTAACTTCGTGATGGGACCAGCATTAATGATCAGTAATAAAAGTAAAGTACCAAACTAAGAAGATTCCTCTTTATGTAATCCCCTCGCATTTCGCAGTATGAAAATAAACGTTTTTTTTATTTTATTTAAGGCCTTTCCTCGGCACTGTGCCACAATTGTCTCACTGTTTACAAACTAATTATAATAATAAAAATTATATTAATATCCGTGGCCTCAAATCTTCTCTACCCATTAATCAAGTATCATACATATCTGTATAACTTCCTGCGTCCTCGCTTTAATAAAAGCTACTTTTAGGGTGTTTATCTTGCTAATGATGTTTTACGACGTTGCTGCACTTCGCGTTATCGCTAGCCGTCGCCTACGGTAGCTAATGCACCAACTATCGTCTATATCTAACAAAATCTCCTCTGTGTATAAGATTATAAGGTTCTATTTTAAGATAACGGTCCTGGTATAGCTATGTGGTAGCATTTTCCTGGCGGCTGTCTCTTTGACGCCTCTCATATCTGTAGGTTACTTAATTAATTGACGGATTGCGGTAGCGACCGAACTGATTAGCGCCCCTTTTTGTGCAACATACTAACTCTTTTGTCGGAAACTTATCTGTATGATAAAATAATTGAGTTCACATGTTCCGCAAGTTAGTAACTATTCTTTGGGTAAAACGGTAACCCGATAAACCACTCATTTGGTAGTCAAGAGATTACCTGGTTCCATTACAGACATTATAGAGTCAAATACAAGGAGCACTGGAGTATTTAACTGTAATAAAATTATTTCATTCTCATTTCCTGTTAAATGTACCTATTTTTGACTGGCTAACTTCTACGCCACGGCATGACCTGTTTCCATGTGAGAATTACGAGCATATAGACACAAAAAAACAGACAAAGATTATTATAGGTTAAACACCGATAATAAGTTGAATACTGGATATCCTACATAATTAGTAATTATGGTTATGAATTGTTTGTAATGAGCGTCATTGCTTGCATGTATTGCTGGCCATCCATTGCTTACCTACTCCTTATTTAAAAAATGTAGTACATCCATACAAAACTTCGACAGTGTGACTGCCTTAGTTTACCGAATAATTATTAAAAGTGTTGGGCTCTGTAGATAGATAGTAAGTAGATAAGCTGTCGGAAACGTGATTACTGATATAATCATTGACGCGCTTCACCATTTACGTATAACCGCCTCTAAATATTTTTTTTTTCTCGCTACGGAGGTCACCGAGGCGGTAATGCACTCTCTTAATAATAGGCGTTTATAGCTTCTTCAACAGTTCCCCAAAAGATCTACTTAACGCACCAAATAATAACCCAATTGAATATTTCGGGGTCGGAGAACAAAAGCCGGCAACACGGCTGTCGGCCACATTACCGCCCTACCACAATAAATCCCGGAGGTCCGTCGCCAAAGGGCTAATTACTCTGAATATCGGTTGATATACTGTCTACTTAGGAACCGTGATGTATGGCCGCACTCAAAGGATCGGACGCCGCGCGCCCCCGGCACGGGCACGATGCTACGATTATAAATAAGCATGTTTAGGATAACGATTGTCGACAGTGCGGTTAGTTCATAACAAACTGTAATAGAAAACATTAATTTGCCCCTCGAACTCCGGTCGCCCGTCGTAGTTATGAGTCGTAAAACACTGGGCGGCACAACGGTTGCACTCATGGTGTAACGTCTTTCATATCGCCATCGAATGAGATGTCCAAGATATTCATTGTGTCGGATGACAATAGCGCACATGATCTAGATTAGTGACGTGCATTGTGTCGCCAAAGGGTTGTGCATTGTGTGCTTCACAAACGGTGCGCCCGCGCATAATGCGTCGATGCCCGCAAACATTTCGACGGATTCGCAAAGATTCTATGAATTCATAAAGAAAATAAATATAACTTTTGACAACGTTCCATTCATCATTTTTCATATTTTTGGGTATAGAATGGAATTCCTATTGTGAATGTACATAAGTTTTGTCACATGACTCGTAAATTTTAACATAAGTATTTATTTATTCTGTAATAAGTAACTGAGGATTAATAAGTAAAATACTTACATACTGCGAATATGTTCTTAAACCTACCTAAAATTATTTTAAAATTGCATTATATTTTAAACCAGAAATATTAATAAAAATTAAGATATATTCCTCTTTTTACATATAACATCATAGGGTAGCTATATACAAGCTACAAACTTTCATTCTCATGCACAATTGTCTCACTAAATCACTCAAAAGAGTTTTTACATAACAACGCGGTATTGCTCTATCTCAAATTATGTGTGTATTTCTCACAAACAAATTTCACACTGGCTAGATTATCATTTCTCATGACACCCACGAATAAGAAATTGTTCCCCAAACAATTCTCATAATAAACCTTTAGTTGAACATAATCTTTAACCAAATACTACCACAAAGGAGCTGATAAGATCAAAACTCTTGCTTCGGCAGACAAATTGTTATACGCTTACAGACATTTACATCGATAACATGTTTACAAAACATGTCATTCACAGAAATTATTTTAAATAATGTTTTTGTACCGTGAAATTGATTCTGCCTCTACCTAGAATTAGATTTGTAGAGATTGGATTCGTAAGTATTTTGAAAAAGTTTGTAACAGTAGCCATGTTACAACCTATTTTACTTGCCTAAGACTCAGTAATTTCTTATTATATTTATTACGCCTAAATTTCCTGAAGAATAAGACGCCTGGTGATGAACTAAATTGTAAATTTATGTGACGCTTATTTAAAACCCCGCGGTACTAAAATCGAGAAAAAAAATTGTTATCGCATTAAATAGGTATGACCTGTAATAATAGGGCTGTTGAGAGAAATAAATAAATAAAGTTTATATTGAAAATAGGTACGGAAAGCTACCCCTTGTTTACGTTATTAAATTGAATTAAATGAATTGGGACCTCGAAACAGATTTAATCTGTTGACTCTACCATTATCACAATCCTTCAATAACTATGAATGTTAAGTTATAAACTAGTACTATAACAATCATCTGCTGTCATCGTCGTTTGAAAAACTATCTTCGTCTAAAACACATGTTATAAAAGTGCATAAAACTAGGTTATAATTAAGTCGAGCACTCATAATGCTGTGTACACAACGCAAATAAATGAGGTCTTAGTTTACGAGTGTAGATTCAGTTCGGGCTAGCAATAAGTGGCACGGACATTACGGCAGATGTTAAGGATTGGTAGCAGCAAGGTGTCACGGCTCAGGTGCAGTGAGTGGCACAAGCCACAGCTTTGTCATCGTCGCGTACTGTCGCGCACAACTTTCTTACAAACATTTACTAGTAAAATTATAGTTTTAGTTGAATTTTTAATCTTCAATTACCTATTCATAGTAATGGAGCTACAGACCTATTCAGCGTGTTTACTTCTGTGTGTATGCTATGTACCAAGGCGTGTACAAATACGATTAGCTATCTCCGCTAAAGTGAAAATTTGTATTTTATTCACTCAATACATGATTATGTAATCCCAACGTATTTTCTAAAACATCTAGCAAAACAGAATCAACGTTAATTGTCTCAGAAATCGAATGATTGTGTATTTGACTGTACCGTCGCGTCGTCCGTAGTAATTTTTTCAACATCCGCCTTGATATAAATGCGCGAAAGTAGCGCGGGACAATTAAAATCCAGATATATCATGAGCTTTGGATGCATTTTATCATTTTTCTGGTGAATTTCCTGTCATTCATATTATTATTATTTCAGAGGAGAACCGCAACAAAATTTATGACATGTCATTAAACGTCATATTTTACGCGTAAACGGTACTCAACGTTCTATGACAACTAAATGCCTGAAGCCTGGTTTCAAACAAATCACTCAATTTTTCATTGAGTGTCTCGAAGTCTTGGGTCTTTATCGTTAAGAATATATCTTCTGAACACTGTTAAGTACAAGTACATCAGAAATTCTGTTACATCTAATAGCTTGATTAGATGGCAGCTGGAGAAAACGAACAATACAAGGAGAGAATCTCGTCCCATCCATAGAGTTTTAATTAGAATACCAGCGGTGTAAGCAGATGCAGAGAACTCGTGCTATTGCACAATAAACACAAGCTGCGCAAAAGATCCTTTGGGCGGCTGCCACTGGGTCAGATAGCCGATAGACAACCCGATGACAGTTTGCGCAAAAACTTTCTATTTGCAATACCCCTTTCTTTGTGCAACCCTATGCTTTCAGATTGCCTGTATTGTACAACTGTCCGCCACATGCAATTCCAGGTGCAAATGTAGTTGATATAAAATGGATACAGAATGATTTGGATGAGTGGCACACTTCTTTGACGTTTATTGCGATGTAAATTTTTGTGATAATTGTAAGATCATGAATACAGTCGCTAATTGTGATTACGTAGAATGAATAAATAATCCATTCCTTTAATTGAGGCGAAGGTTTCAGAATATATTTAAAAAGAAATTCTTGAAAATGTTATTACGTCCTGCATAATAAAATTCAAAGACATAAAAACATACTGTTTATATTTTGTTGTATTTATTAATTACTAATACTTGTAAAATTATCGTCAAATCTTAAAAAAATAGTATAATATAAAACGAATATATTCATTAAAATATCAAAATAAATATTTCCAGCCTTAATTATCTTTTATTTATTATATTCCTGATTATAAATATCTGATATGGAAATAACCGTAGTGGGTATTCAATTTATTTTTGTATGCCATAAAGTTTTCATTGAAGTTAATTGACTTTTTTGTAATCTTTAAGTCACCCACGTATTTAGTACCTTGTTTTAAAAAGATTTGCACTAAAAGTAAATAATATTTCACGCTTCATTAGTTAGTTTTCATTAAGGTATAAAATAATTATATTTGTACCAAAAAGATAAATTTTCTTAGCATACTTTTAATTTTAATATTTTAGTTTTTGTAAAACCACGCAATATGTATCTAATTATCAATACGTATTACGTAGGTAGCTAGTATTTATTAGTAAGTACTATTTTTTTTGTAATTCTAGAATTAGCTTACACAGGACAGACATAATTTTAGTTACATGAAGTAACGAACAACTTTCTGTTTAACAAGTCACTATAAACTCGAGCTACAATCTACATCATGATTGGGTCATAACACTTCTTAATCCGTCAAATTTCGTCAATGATTAAGGTGGTAAAGCAAACAACAGTCGTCAGGAGTGTTAAGGTAAGTAAAATATTTCACCCGGAGACGTTTACATTGGTGTTAACGAGCTATCCCCTATAAAATGTTTTGTGCTCATACATAAATCTTGCTGGAGCTAGAAGACATCACAATGGACACGTATAAATATTGTGTATTAATGAAATATGTTTATTGCGCAATAAAATGTTATGTATAATATTAAGAAATATCGACGATATTTGGACGTTACTTCTGGTTTCGGATTTTTATCCGGTTGAAATAGTAGATATATTTTATATACAGCGTTTAATCATAAATGTTCCGAGAAAAGGAAGCCTATATAAAAATTATTGAGTACCTACTAAATTACTTTAACGACGATATGAATATGATATCTCAATTGAATACTTCTGCATTACCTAGACTGTTTATTAATCGACTTATAAACAACAATTTGCATTTAAAATTTCCATTCATTACTGATTTGTGAAGCACCCATTATCACCCCGTATAGGAGATAATAATTTTGTCAGGTTGTAATAAAAGTCAGACACTTAAATAACGCAAACTCTTAGCAATTAATTTAATTGTTGAATGACCAAATTAATTATTTTAAATGCCAATTAATGCCCCCAGATTCCGATAATGAATTATGTGGATTCTGACGTACTACACCTCTCGTTGATTAAATTTAACGCTTTCATAAGTGTAAAAACCGCGATAATGTACCCCTATCGTCATTTGCTTAAGTGGTTGATAACGTGTGTGAAAAAAAGAAAAGTTATTTTTTTTAATTAACACATTAAGGGCAGATATCTTAATCTGTATGGCGCCAATTCTAAAAAGACTTCACCCCTTGATAAGAGTCTCGACGACTTTATCAAATACGGACTCGGGCATCGAGTAGATATCTACAGAACGGGATAATAATGTGCAAAAAATCTATAGTTCTTTTACAAATAATGGTATTTGGGGTATACGTTTTAGATTGTGGACCACCCTTCGGATTGATGTCAATTTTTTTATTACAACATGTAGGTACCTTGTACATTCAGTTAATAATTAGATTAGTTAGGTAATAGGTAGGTACCTATTCAAATTTAAATAAAACAAAAATCATGATTCTCATATTTTGTCTTTAAATTAATTTTAGCAACAAAAGCATAAAGATAAATTACGAAATTTACCCTATTTAGTTACATATCTATATTTTTGACGTGCTATTTCCCATGTTAAAATTGTAAGTAATATTGTATATGGAGCGGCTTATCTCCAAATGTTCGTAGTAGCCGCTGACTCGAAATAAATGTTGAATAATAATTACTGACAGAACGGACGTGGGAAACCGTCTCCTACGGCAGCGATCGCAGTACGCCGAACATAAATCACACGAAATAACAACACAAGATTTATACCGCTTAAACGGATAATAGCAATTACATGTGAATCATTTCAGCCCGTACATGAGATCACCTAATGATTCACATAATTAACGAAAGGTGCTACATTATCACCTATTTATATACCGACATTTACTATAAGCACCAATAATAGCTTATGAAGCTATAAAGAGAAATATTTTAATCAATTAGTTATACTTACATGTGTTTGGTAGCGCAGATCAGTAACTGCATATTTCGTAACGACTTCTAGTAAATGGAATATTAACATTAACTATTTTGTCTCTTTTTCATACTTAATTAGTTAATTGCATTGGAAACTTTTCGCACGTTAACTGTGATGTATCTACGTAAATTCATTATCCATGCTTACGTTTTAAATATTCAGAAGTTGAAAAAATGAAGCTGAAATTTTCCTCAAATAATATAACTGGAGCTAGTTTAACGTTTCATTTGATGAACGACAAAATATGCCTAAAAGTACCCTTTATCTAGTCGGGTATTTTGCCGTATACCAATATTTCACACGGGGTAATAAACTTTTGAAATATTGAGGCAATTATAGAAAGGTAAAATGAAAAAATAAATAAAGACAAAAATCGCTAGCCGCGGGCTACATGGCGGAGGGCCACTGTTCAAACCACATTTGGACCATATTTTTTGCTACATTTTATGAGGGAAAGACGCTATCCGTAAGATCTGGTCCACTTGATTTATAACATCTAACCGCACTAAACACAGCTTGTTAGTATTCAGGTTAGATTTGCATCCAATTAGTAGCATTAGAATTTTGTTATACGTGATATACCGTATCAAAGTGCCGATATTTATGGGAGTTTTGATCTCTAACTTTTTACTGAGATCGGACGTTGTAATGTGCTCTGAATAATGATTAATACTGGATAATCGATTAATCATGGTCGATGTCGAATATGTCGATCTTGTATGATTACAACTTAAAGTTACATTAACTGAAGTTTACTGTGGTTGGATTGAACCTGATAGAAATATTTCGGTTACAATTTCCTTTTACATTCATATAGTAAAATGAATGATTAACACAACATCAAAAATGGACACGCAATTTAAATTGAATAAGTGAATATAGGTACCTACCTTTCTTTTATTCCACAGAAAAGTCTTGTTTTATATGCCTTAGTTCTTTATTTTTCTTTAAATATCTTTTTTATTGCATGTGACATGACCAACATGAGTTGGATAAGATAAAATATTCAAAAATCGAAGAAAAAAGTGTTACAGTTATATTAGCTTTAAACTTTCTTAAAATGTCTTCTTCATCGATTGCGATCTATGAGCAACATGATTTAAATAAGGCGACAATTACATTTTTCTTGTAATTAAGATAAAAAAACACAATACCTTTCTCTTCGATTTTTTATCTCAAATAAAATGTAATTGTCACTATATAAACTCACCTTGATTATGGTTCTCCTGTAATTAAGAAGACACATAAGCCGTAAGTTACCAACCCGTTTGCATTAATCTGAATAAAAATGGTGTAAAACAAAGGCCACGCCAGTAAGCGGATACAAGCAAGGCGAGCGCGAGCTCCCACGCTGTACAGTCTGAAAACATACCTATAAAACACCTAAATAGCTTTATAACCAAATATATCAAATCACCAATAAAACTTTATTCTACGCTATCTGTTCATTAAGTATTGTAAACTTACGGAAACAAATGTTTTGATTCAACTCAAAGCTGTAAAGTTGAAACAAAAGGCAAGATGCAATTGTTTGTGGCTATATAAATGTACGCGGGTAGTGCATGAATATATGCTTACTTAAAACACTAAAGAATAAAGAATTCACAGTCATCCGCGGATTAACGAATGCTCCCGCTGCCGATGGCGCGTACATACGAACCAATTGTTCGAACAACAATCATTAGCGGAGCTTATTGTTCGTAGCTTGCTACGATTTTTGAAGTAACTGTAGACCAACAATTATTGCACTTAAACTTAGACTGAGGTCACGTGTGACTTCATTTTGGTTACCTACAATCGCTTCCCCAATAATAGATTACTCAAGTGACCGTTTTTTTTCTACACCATAGTAAAATACAACATTTACTTTAAAAGCTATGAAAACGGCCAGCAAAATGGTGGCACTTAGTATGGGTGTTGATGGAAATAATTACTTTCTAAACGATCAATGTAATAATTCACATACCTATTTGGAAACTCTATGAACCCGGTAAACTAAGCTTAATCCGTCAGTGCCACATAGTTTTGTGCCCCAGTATGCCACGTAGCCCACCGCCGACGGGCACAGTCAACCGCCCAGGAAGCGCAACTCAACGCGCGAATAAGAAATAAATTCGCTGGCAAGCGTAACAAAGGTGAAGTAAAAAGGAAGCGTCCATCCCCTAGGCCATGCGCAGGCGCGGGATTTATACACGTGCCTTATGGCTTCATGCGAAATGAGAAAAAATTGCGGATTCGACGAACGTAACGAATGTAAAAATCTATTCAACTTAATACGCGTGGATTTGCTTACACGTAGTGGTGTTACTGTACAACAGAAAAACTTTTCGATAATATATACTTCTCTATTCTGAATTACGACAATAGTTAAGCTTCACAATACAACGTGTTTAATACGTTTAATTATACCAAGTTTTATACAAGCTGACAATGCTTGACGTAAATAATGTTTGGCCTTAATTAAAACAATCAACACGTTTGGCCGGAACTTAAGAACTGTGTAATTAATGCAGTTTTATCTCACAGTCGCCTCTCAATAAACTCACAGGAAGTTATTTTACGGTTTATTTGGTAACCATAATCAAACCGCAGGCTTTATACATAAATAATAATATAATAAAGGTAAGATAAATATTTTTATATAGGTATACATATATTTAAAAATGTAATTTTTAAGTAGAAGTTTTAAATAAAGGAGATAAATATTATTCCGTTTATAGGCATCTAATTAATTTTTATTTTCATTGTATTTGTATTCCTTTTCCGACGGGGGCAGAATTAATCTTGAAGGCTAACATTGTTTTAGATCATCATTTGTTTAAAACTAACTTTTTATGTAACTTTTCACATTTTTATGTTACGGTTTATTTGCAGCACATTAAAAAAAAATGCTTTCCAAAAAAAATTCATGACGTACGTTAATATTTGACGCATGCACATTTAATTTGTAACCCAATTAAGTTTAAGATATAAATCACATGAGAATAGAAAATAGCCTATGTTCAGTGACACTCGGGAAGGTGGAAGATATTTGTCTTACACTCGAGATAAACATCAGTTTGCCATGTTGAACACCTATGCTGACCCTGACATGTGTACGAATAACCAACCTAACATTTTGAACATACAAACCAAATAACAATTAAAATTCTTCTGGAACATGTTATGTTGAACATTCCTGTTTATAGACAGATGAAATGAATGGTCGTAAGGCCATAATCACTATGTTTGGCAATTGGTTTTGTTATCGAAGCATGTTGTTTTAGTGGACGGGTCACGGGAAGGTGTTACTAACTATTATAAAACTAATACTGATATCCAGCTTTGAATAAACATAATATTCAAGAATAAATACATTTATATATTTTGTATATTAATCATTTCAGATAAAATTTAGGTAAGTAGGTATTAGAAATCAGCAAAATTGTGCACTTTTAACCCTTATCCTTTGAAATAATTCTCACGTGTATTTAAAAAAAATACATGATTAAAAAAATAAGTCTACACGTGAAAAAAATGGACCTTTAAAACATATTTCGACGTCATTGAATACAAAATGAACTATAAAAGATGAAGCACCAAATGTTTGTCCAAACAAT
Source organism: Abrostola tripartita (assembly GCA_905340225.1). NCBI lineage: Eukaryota > Metazoa > Arthropoda > Insecta > Lepidoptera > Noctuidae > Abrostola > Abrostola tripartita. The sequence continues at coordinate 9,548,611 of HG996493.1, read as the reverse complement.
TGTAGATGTTTGATAAGGAGCTATCTAAACATGATCTTGAATGCACGCACCGCATGTCTTTGTGCCCAGTACCCATGCAATCCTTTACACACGAGGTGTTAAATTGTTTATATGATAATCGTCTTTACATTGTACTACACACAAAAGCACAACTGTTTCATTTTCTTTTTACTTTTTAACACGACTACTTACGACACTTTTATAATGTCTACATTTTGAACAAATATTTGTCATGATTGGTGAATGAAAATTTAATATGGATAGCACAAAACTGCTTTTCGAGCATAATCACCGATTAAAAATGTAACTTTTATTTTATTTTAAGCGTTGACATGTGTGTAGGTTCCTAAGTAGTGTCAGTTGTTGAAGGAAAAAGAGCTTCAGTCATAGAAACCACGATTATATCTAAAACTTTAGTTATTTTTATAAAGAACCACACTAATTTTGCAAGGAGAAAGCAGTGTTTCCGATATAAGGTGCTTAATCATTTGTAGGATACTGTTATGCGGGATGTAGTTTACATGCGACAAAATGACTTCTGCCAATTAAGCGGCGTCTGGTCGAGATGACACTCAACTTGTCCTCTGGGCACACGCCGCCCCTTGCCTCGCGAACACGAACAACGTATAACGTAGAGTCGAAAAGAAAAGTAAAAATAATACTTACCGTATGGACAACATACAACTAATATATATATAATACAACTAATCTGTATTTAAAGATAATACAGTTTAGTTGTACATCATTGTCACAGAATTCTTGTTTAGGGAGAGGTTTTTGTTCCTATTACAAAGAGAGCCCTATTACAAAATTTATCACAACACAAATCAAATTAATGTTGTTATGAATTGTAACTTTCTCAACATTAATTAGGACTAATATAATATTTTAGTTTAAGTTCAATAAGTGCCTAACATTAAATTATTGTAAACATGTTATCTACATCGCGTACGCGGGACTCCTGCCCACACACTTAAAAAAATAAAATCGTTCTTAAATCATTCGACTCTAACACATTTATAAGTTATCGCTCCGTTAGTCCAAGCCCGAGGTTACAAAGTAATAAGCAGTTAAACACACATGAGACCGCTTCCAACATTTTTACATAATTATTAACCAAATTGTTGCACATACGTTAATGATTGGCCAAGCACACTCTAATCATCGAGCATCTTCCTTGAACGCCGCCGCCGATCAACCGTAATTTACGATCGCAGAGAAAGTAACACAATAAAAAATACGGAAGCAGTTTATGAAATACTAGCTTTTGCTCGCGGCTTCGCTCGCGTTAAGAAGCCATCTATTGTCAACATTTAGAACTAAAAATTATTTTGTTCGTCTTAATTTATTCGTTCCATTAGGTACTGATAAGTTCAAACTAATAAATTTACATCCTCCATCATCCCTTATTTTATCCCCATGGGGGTTGAATTTATCAAAATCCTATTTATGCGGACGTCTTCATCATAGTAGCTCCAATCTTTAATTTCAGTTAAATCAGTCGAAAATCTAAGAAGATTTATACAAACTTTCATCCCCTATTTTATCCCCTTAGGAGTGGAATTTATCAAAATCCTTTCTTAAGGCATGCCTACGTCATAGTAGCTTTATGCATGCAAAGTCTCAGCCCGATCGGTTTAAAATTGACATAGTTTCATATAAACTTTCATCCCCTATTTTATCCCCTTGGGGGTGGAATTTATCAAAATCCTTTCTTAGCGGGTGCCTACGTCATAACATCTACCTGCATGCCAAATTTCAGCCCGATCCGACCAGTGGTTTGTGCTGTGCGTTGATAGATCACTATGTCAGTCAGTCAGTCAGTCACCTTTGAGTTATATATATTTAGATTTTAATCTATAGTCATACATGCTGAATAATGGTCGAATACAAAGTAGCAATAGGAAGAAATAATATTTTTCATTTCCTGTTTGATGTGCGAGAAATTTGGAGAGCAAAGTTTTTGCATTGTGTACACGCCCGTGGGAGCAACTACCTGGCTCCCGCGGCGCAGTAATTTCTTATAAATCGACATCGAGTGAGATATCCAGGGCCGCGCTTCTTTCCCCGCTGCGAGAGAGCGGCGCGCGGGCTGCGCGGGCGGCGCGGGGTGCGCACCCACAATGACACACAATAGTGCACATGATCTAGATTAGTGACGCGCATTGTGTCGCCAAAGGGTTGGGAAGCTTTGTGCGGACAAACGGTGCGGCCGCGCATTATGCGCCGATACCCACAAACATCTCCACTGAATTCGCACTGATTCTATGAATTTGTAAAGAAAATAAATATAACTTTTGACAGCCGTCCACGAATCGATGGTATCGTTGTTTGTCGATTGTGAATTGAAAACAGTGATACAAATGACAAATGATACGCCAGCATTCATGCACTGTGATTTCATCTTATCACGATGCATCATATTAAAGTTTTGTTATTAATTATATTATAGCAAATAACCTGCAATCACACTTTTAGCTAAATTAGGGCCTTAGACATGTCAAGGGCGGAAAGGGTGAATTAAGAATCTACAATATGAAATATTCTAATTGTTTTTAATAACCCGCTTTTGACGAACATTAGACAACCGCTAATTAACCACTTTGAATAGTCATAGAGGTTTTAATGAACATTTCCGTAGAACTTGTTTAGGGGTGGTTCGGCTCAACGTTCTACCCTTTCATCTGATGGTATTTTCGCTTGAGGCTATTACTTAAGAAAACGGTTATTAATTTTTGTTCCTGTCATGATGTTATGAGTACTTGTGGGAATCATGATATACAATCGTAAAGTTTATTCCCGATTAAACACATAAATACAGTGCTTGCCCGCGGCTTTCCTCGCGTGTCGCTGAAATTGAGGTTAAATGTTTATTGATTAGCAGTCTGCAGTAGCAATTTATTTATTTGATTCTTTACCGAAACACTAAAATCTTTAACGTCGATTATTTTATGGTATTTTTATACGTTGCATGTGATTGTTTTTATCGGCGTTGTATGTAGCACCAGAAAAAGATTTTTAAATAAAAACTCCATGTATTTAATGGGGGGAAAATACGATCGTATAAATAAGGCATTTGGATCAAATTCTAACAACAAACAGTCGACGTTATATTGTTAAAAAATGTAACCTGTCCGCTTATGCCATTAAGTAAGAAGTCAAAATATTTTATGGATGTAAATGTTAACACTTTTGTCAAACGAGATCACCCACAGAAGACACAAAGGGTACCGATGTAAATCTCGCCTTTTATACGCCGCTAGAATTTTTCGATGCAACCTCATAAAATATAGATATGAACAAAATACTAAATGCAATAAAATCCTCAGCCTTGCTCATTCATACGGATAAAAAAAACTCAACTCTACATTTAGGAAAAACTCGTTCCATGGTAATTTTTTATACGCAACCTGACCGCTGTCATTGTTAATTGTACCTCTTGAACTAAAAAATGGATGAATGGCTCCGAACGCCGTCTCTGAGCACCCAACGGTTGACATTGTTGGAAGCGATTTGTCTTACAAGTTCAGATTCGATCTTAATATTGGATATCGTTTTTTCGCACCTCATGTCAATTACCGCTGGTATCTTTTATCTCCTTTCATTCTTTAAAATAAATATTTTTTATTCAACGTAAGTGCTCGTATGTTAAGGTTACTTTATAGTTTTATTGCGTTTAAGGATAGGTTACAGATACACAATATCAAGCTCTTTCATTCAAATGTACCCCTTTAAATCAATGCGTGGCCATTCATCACGGCAGCGACACTTCTCGCGTGGAACAGACACTAGCAAGTGAAGTTCAAAACAACCAAAACGCAACTCTAATATATAGTAGTACAAACAGATTTCGGTTGTTGACCACTGGCTGGTTAATTTACGGAACTAAACGCAGATGCAAGCATTGTTGTGTACGCTGTATCTAATTAGATTAAGTAATTAAATCAAATTCCATTCTCGCCTTTGGGTGGTAACCCTTTCGATATTCTTATCGCCGTTTTAGGCGTCGCACTAAATTTATTGTTTTTTAAAGTAATTAATTGCTCTATTTTAAAAGTGTATCAACCAATCGGTTCTAAAAAACCAACAACGAAACAGAATTGTTAAAAGAACCCTGATCGTAATTGAAGACTTACTATAAATTTGATATACAACGTCATAAAAAGCCTAAAAGCAATTCAAATAAAGTAACTTTTTTCCCAAAACTAAATGCAGTGCAGTGACTTACAAAAACGCTGGCGGAAGAGGATGGGACCTACCAATATTAGTTTTATATCTGGCAGAAAAAAGGCTCGACTTGAGAGGGCGATTGTCAATCAGAATAACAATAATAATGGGAACCCTTTGAGAGTATTGACGTACCCTTTCTGCTCTGCACCTGATGCGGAAGCTATTCGCACACTACGTGGGAACATTATTTTTCCGAAACCATCGACTTTTTGGTAATGCCGTTTTCAAATTGCATGTAAAATACGTTTCAATACGTGGGAACTATTGATGGCTGTCTTTATAATGTGTATTGGTTCACACTGTCCTTTGTCAACTGGTAAGAAAATAACTTAATGGATTTTTGGATATCCTTGTAAATTTCTAGAAAATATTTGAATAAAAACACAGAAGTTTACAAATTAATTAATCATTGTAGACATTATATTATATTAGGACAGATTTTAGACATTTAATTATAATCTGAATTTCTTACAACCTCCGTGTTAAAATACCGTAAAGCGTCAACTGTCCGCAGTGAAACTATTCCTGATAAAATAGGTGTAAATACCAAGAGTACAAAGCTTTTGAAGGCTACATGCCAGTACACTTATCAAGTTTGCACGTTGACGATACCTGTACTAACTGTCCGTCACGTCCTGGATACTGCTAACAATGAACTTGCGCGAATAACAAGTAGGCGCCGCAACGCTATGGCAAAAGCAGCTTTGGTCCCTTTATATAAAGGTCATTAGTACTACAACCCGCATATTATAGAAATACACGCGCCACTGCATTAATGATAGCGCTATCTGTTACCTACACTTGACTCTTAAGTTCACAAGTACGAGAGATAAACGTTCATTATTCCTTATATTGGAAACTTAAATAAATTATCTAAGTTTCCCGTCGGTATGGTATTCTAATTCTTCTATTTATTAACGCCTAAGAGTTAAAGTACATGTTCATATATTACTTTCTGCAGGAAAGCTGTTTGTTGCAGTTTAAAAGCTCATTAACATTGTACTTAGTGACAAGAAAATTATAAATAACAAGAAGTATTTATAGCGTGAATATATGTTGGAATGCCGGGAGGGGTCTAGAAAGACACACTGGCCTTATTTATTACGTGGCGCCTAGAACTTGAACTGGGACACATGTTTATAAAAATGCATTAATGTAAAAATATCGTGTGTGAGGCTTGAGGCCATGAAGCATAGTATGATATGAGTACTTTAATGTATAATTCGCTAAAACTTCAGTGAAAGTTAATTTTACTCAAATTCAAACCGGTTACTGCCAAAATTCTGCACCAAGCTAAATCCTACTAACCAAACCTTGGACACGGCGTCCTATCTCTACTAAAGAAACAGAGAGGGTAATAAATAATATTAAAATGCACAAACGTGTGCTTAAATACAAGTGCTCTCTAAATCTTTATCCAGTCAGAACAGCAAACTAAACCGGAGAGAGATCAAGTGTAAGACTAACGGAACTAAAAGAAGATATAATATTATAGTCGTATAAACTAAACACATTGTAATTTCAATTTTGAATGTCGCTAGAACTATCAAATCAGGACAACAATAAGCATTAAGTTAAAGCCGTTCCACTTCACCATTACTCCGTCACCTTCTACGAGTTACGTAATATGACGGAAGCGACAGGTCCTGGTAATTTGACTGCTGTCATAACAGCGGATACAACCCACTTAAGCTTATTTCACCTAATTGAATCCTAGAGCATTAAGCCTCTCAAACCTATAATCCCTTTTATGAGATTCACGCCGACATTTTAAGGATCACTCATTTGGATGTCCCCTTATAGAATTATTTTTTGTTGGTATATAAAATAATCTAGGGCAAGGTGCATCAGTTATGATGAGTTCACACGTTAATCGATATAGTTTGTGTTTGTATAAACGGTGCCATTAAAGTTTCAAGCATCGAGAGGGAAATCAAAAATTAATTTTGAAGAGTTTTTTTTACGGTTTTTTTCAAGGAAAGCGATGTTCGTGTTTGTCAAAGCTGCAGGTTTTAATACAATGTGATCGATTCTGCGGATATCCCAAGCTTCACAACTCGGTGATTTCAAATAAATCATTGAATAATAGAATACTAACAGAAGTTAGTAATCTAGTTCACAAGCTCACAGCTTCAGTAAGAAAAAAAGGCATGTGGGTCTAAAAAGCACATTTGCTCAATTTTTAGGTCAAAAGTCTAATTCAAACACAAATCAAAAGTTTTACTTGCGCTAACCTATTATTTCATTCATAATTTAAATCTTTTTCCGTAATTACTACCATAGAATAATCCATAAGTCAAATACAATCTTTAACTATATTTCTAGCGATACCATAACTACGTACTTTATTTTTACTGCTTACTATCATAGTATTGAATGCATATTGAATGTACAATAAAATCAATAATTTCTATTGTAAGTTATTACAGTAAGGTCACGCTGGGCGCAGCGGTGTTCTATGTAAATCACAGCATCGCCACTGTCCTGTCTACTAAACTAACATCTTCTTCCCGTGTCTATGTTAATGATGCGATCACCTCACTGCATTATACTCGATTCACTCGATATTATTATGCAAAAACAATCAAGATATCGAGTAAGTAGTTAATACAACAGCTCGAATGTCGTTTACGCTTTTAATTTTTCTGGTAACCTGATATTCCGTTAATTTAAATTCGTTTTACATCGAACATCTTATTACACATTATAGTGTCCAATATCGATATAGTGTTATTACTTTTTAATCGATTCGGTTAGGTTCGTTCATATAAATTGGCACATACATTGAAATGCCTTGAACACTAAACACATACGTAGATATGTACGATAAATTTGCTACCGTCTTACCACTTAATGTGAACTCGACTGATTCGATCAGTTGTGTTGTGTTGTGTCGCATCACTATCAGATATTCACATAAACACATTCACAAAGATATGTTTACCAATGTTACCGCCTGTAAATTTGTTAGTTTATAAAATACGATAGGCATCAGACAGTCTATTATGAATCTACTGAAATTTATTAGACTCAGTAGCCGATACTCACACATTCCGAGCTTCAAATCGAATAAAATATATTTTCGGTACATTTCAAACTTAAGAGCCATTAAAATGGAATAAAATGTCGGTATCTTATAAAGGTATTTTTTATTTAAATTGTAATAAATTGAAGCCACTAAAGTACGTGGTAAACGATGTTGCGCAATTTCAAGTACGAAATAGCAAGAAAAAAGGGCCGATACAATGTGCCCTTACCGTGGAGACCCGGACAATTTTATACAAATCGAACCGCAGTGAAGTGTTTAAAAAGACGGAGGAAATGTTGAAAAAACGTAGCAATATGAGAGTTGGTTATTTGACGCATTTCATGCGGAAATCATTCTCAAATTGCACATCCCAAAGTGTATCTTCCGATTGCGAATGCTTGAAAAAAAACGGAAAGATGTTTTACGTTTTTTCTTCAAGTTGGAGCATGCCATTTTGAGAAACAAACATAATAATTACAATTCCATTCATCCAAAATGTTGAGTTATACTTCTGTGCTGGTATTAACACCTATCGAATATCACAATTCATATTTTTATGTAACTCGATAGTTTGTGCTTTGCGGTCAAGTGGCTTCGCTTTAGACTCAAAGACAACTAATTATAATTCATAATTGTCTTCTTTAGAAACTGCTACTGGTCGCCAGATGCGTTATATTATTACTTTGAAAAAGATTTCTGATAAAATGAGAATTTACTAACTATTGGTTTACAACATATTGTGGAGGTACCTGTTTTTCAATTTTACACGTTATCACGTTAATTTAAGGCACAAAATTCATTATTTTAATAAAAATGCTTATGTAATTGAAAACCTACTGTTTTGTTAATGATTTTTGTAGAAATATCTATAAAAAGCTACGTATGGGCTACACTAACTCCTTTTAGTTTCATTATAATAACATTTTTGTATGCAAATGTTTCTATTGTAAAGCCAGATTGGTTCCTATATTTATAAATAAAATTAAACGAAAAATTTAATGGTTTTAAATGCAGTGTCCTCGGATAATGTTATATTTGAAAATGAACATAGTCTTGTCATTAAGGTCCCTACACTTATTTTAATTCTGATAAGTTTTAATATTCATAAAATAAGTTTCTCTTGACACTAGACGATAAACATGAACATTAACATGGTAAACATATTTACTCAAAAGCTTTGCACCCACGTCCTCGTCATAGCTATAAACTTGTTATCTTCTAGTTGCTTTTTCTTTTGCAACAATGTTACAAGATTACGCATCTTACGAACTGAAGCTATATAAAGTTCATTTAGCACATCACAATTCCATACATTTAGGATGCTAGAAGGAGTTTTGCGCCTTTATCAAGTTTTTAGAACAGTTATTACCCGGATAATTTATTTTATAACTAGATAGAAAAATGAATTTTCATGATTGCTTATGATTGCAATACACGCTGAAATAGTCACATAAAACGAATGTAAAAATCTAAATAACGAAGTATACCTATTTAAAAATAAGATTCCCACACTAAGGATCTCTCTATCGTGTAGTCTCAACGTTACGTTAGTATCTATACCTAGTACCTTGCCTCTAGACGTTCACATTGTTAATGAAACAAAACACAGATAAAACAAAATGTTTTCACTTATTGCAGCGCCTTCAATATCCCTATTTCGATTGTAGAACGGTGATATGCGCGTGACCCGGGCCGCGTCGATCACATCGCGGGTTCCCAGCGCCCGCGCAGCGCCGCCGACCGGAGGAAGCCGATATCCGACAATTATTTATATACGAGTACCTGTCTGCCGCTAGCCTTATTTCTTCTTTCCGACAGTTGTAACTTATATGGTAACTGTTGGCATTGATGGCGAAAAGATCGATGGTAGTAGAAATTATTATAATTAATTACTTAGAAAATCGATTTGGTGTCTAATTTCTTCAAACCAATGCGATAGTAGTGTATTTTAATGGATAAGCAAGTAGACGTAAAACGTACTTTTTAACGATAGGAATACCGTGTAAGGAACTGGGAGCAATGCGAGCCTTACCGCAAATGATCTAGAAATCACTTTTTATTGCTAAATTGTATCTTCAACTTTTCACTTGTACAGTGAAGGGCCTCATATTTGTGATGATGTAAATATTATGCGACGAACATAAATTATAATAGGTATTGCAAATAACTCTTATTCCCGTAAATCTTCACAGTCAAGTTCATTAACCTAATAACACGATGATTATCAGTCGTAAAACTATAAATAAAGTCTTCAGTTCGGTGTTCCCGATCAAAGCTCCTACATGTATCGTAATATATATTGAACAAAATTAATATATTAAAGTATATAATGTAACGATTTGTAATAAATCATGCGGTCCCGCGTCGGAACTGAGTCGGGCTATAAACCATTTGCATAAGTGATGGCCCTTACTTGTCCCGTATCATTGTACCAATTATGTCTTTACATACCGTAGGTACCGCCGAACAAAACTGTTTTTAGACGGTTTAAAATTACGAAATTATGAGAAACGGTTATTAGGTTCGTTATATAAATGTAGCTCAAGCGCCTCATGCACGAACATTCAAGTTGAACGATTAAACCATTGATATTTAGCACGGCATCCCAAAATTAATATCAACGATATATTCTAACTGTTCGCAGCCAACAATTAATTATAAACACAATAACAGTGAACGTGAGAGATAAATTAAAATATAACAAATGAACGCACCGATTGAATAGTATGAAAGGATTATAGAATTCAACAATAACAATCGCTGAACTTGTGTGTACCGCAAGTTAAGCGAATTATGAACAATAGTAGCAATAGACGGGAGATGAACAATGATACTATCTCGGCTAAACACTGGCGCACTGATCTACTGAGATAAAGTAGAGCTGAGTGTATAAACAAACGATTTCATTGCTAATATTTTTGGGTTATTAGGTTCAAAATTCTGTCGTTGATACACTATTGTTACACGACTATTCAAAAAGGTATCCACTCAAAGAGACATTGATTAGCTATACAAGACGAAAGTTTAAAGCTTTCGATAAACTACATAAACGCTTAACTAGTTACGAGATTAATACTTTTCAGTTACTTTCAATTTGAATGCATTTATAGATCACACCTTATATTTTTATACTAAACAACTGTTAAATAAATGTTTGGGATACATTGAAACAATTTGGACACAGAAGTTGGGATATATTTACCTTACGATTGTGCTGAACCAAAATCAAATACGACTGACTACCAAAGTACACAAAAGTACCCCTAATACCCACCCTTATCGTCGAGTTTTCGCAAATATCACGAACACAACAAAGCTCACGTGCCCTAAATAATAAGATTATCGATACAATGCACTGATAGAATTAATAGTTTCCGGAATTCGCCAAAATCATTCGATTCTTTTGTTGCTACTTTTTATACAAAACGGAAGCAAATAAAAGCAACGTAATGTAAACCTCAGGTTTTTAAAGAACTAATCTTTTGTACTGAAAGAAGGAACACGAAGGCTTCTTTGTAGTTTCAAACACTTTCCCACGTGCCTGCTCATGTCGCCGGTCGTAAAAATATTAATCGCAATTACGTGAGTTAACGTCTGCAGTCACTCGCATTAGGTTTAATTACTCGTTAGCTTCCTCTTCTATCAGCATTTTCCATAATCGTAAACCACAATCTGCGATTGCATATAAATCTGTTTGTTTTACACACGGACAGCAAGACACGCGAGCTATTAAAGGTTTTATTAAGCCTAATGTTAATTTATGTTGGACGACAAGATGAGATATAGTGTAAAGCTGTATAGTGTAGAGCTATTTACTAAGCTTCCATACTTACCAGAAAATCAGTTTCACTCGTTACCTAAGTATTTACCTTAATTTTACAGGAACGTGCCACGAACTCCGTAAAAATCAGTAATCAAAAAAATTATAAGGACATGATTAAGATTTTTAATGATTCATAATGTTCAAAACGTATAATGTGGTTGGCTTCGCGACATGCAGTACGAACACACCATCCATGTGTGACACAATAAATGGTACCATTTTTATTCGTCCCGAGCTTCTTTGTCCTTTATCAGTGTCTTTTTATTCGCACATGTAAATGCATTTAGCTCCCACCTCCTTATCTTGGTGAACACCATTAATCTTGTATAACAATGTACTGAAGCTGCGAATGCGCATCGACGGCTTAATCAAGCCGAGCTTGCGATATCACTACAGTTTTAAATCTACGAAGATAAAATAATTCTGCACGCTATCTCTACGAAGTTCGTATCTTATTTACCGTTTCTTTTAATGACAAAATTAAAGGTAATTTATTTGTTTTTACGCTTCTTTGTTCGGCTTCAAGTGTTGATAGTGTATCAAACAGATAACGTGTATCTGAGATAATGATACTGATAGAATCAAAATTATTTAAGTATGAAAAAGTGTTAGGTATATCAGAAAAGCACAGAGGTAAAAGTTGTAATTTAAATAAGTCAATAAAAGTTACAAAATATTTTTCATATGATACTATTTAGTAATAAAAAAACCTATGTATAGAAACGAATTATCACTCAATAAGTTACTCGCTTTTTTTTAAACTTCTAAATTAGAAATATCTACGCCATAGGATTTTAATAATTTTTGCACTACTGAGCATTGCAAGCTTAAGATACGCAAATGAGAACGAAACTCTAGGCGTCAGGCATTAGAGGTTATTAAAAATGGCAGTACAAGTAATGCTTCTTAACGATTAGTAGAGGCGACTCCTGGGCGGTCAATCTTGTACCATCCTTTTTAATCTGCCAACTCTACAGTCTACACCACAGCATAACCTGTTTCCGTATGGCAATTAGCTCATACCGATAAGAAGAAGGAGAAAGATACTCGCATTTGCACATTAGGGTATACGAATTACTTTAAGCAAAGGCTAAAGCTATGTGAACATCTTAAAGCGAACTTTAAAAAAGTTGTCGCTGGAATTAATAAAAATTAAGACGCTTTAACTCAGAGTAAGGTTTTCTTCATATGTCTAATATAAAATAAATGCCAGGCGGATATTTCATAATACTAATTTCATAAGATCGACAGAAATAAAATGATCACCTAACAAATGCTACGGCTTTTTGATGATGTCTTTAGTATGTCCACAAAATGCTGTCGGTGCTCATTAAATATGCTACAAATTAATAATTTTGGTTCGTTAATCAATATATTTTTTCTTTAAATCCTGCATTGCAAATATTTAATCTATGTAAATTGTCGAAATAATTCATGGGTAATTAATATTTTCTTGCGTCGCGCGTCGGTTGATAAATCTAGTTTAAATAAATACTTACTGCATTTACGTACTGATCGTAAAAGTCGAAAACAAACGCAGCTGAACACTATGACAGTGCCTCCCGGCGTCACTTGTTGCTATAAGCCTGATACTTACTCATACGATGTGTTTGTAAAGGCATTACAACTCTAGGTTTAAAGCTTGCCCATTACTTAAAAACTTATACGATAAAAAATCAGATTAAAACGACTCAGTTTATTTGTAAGAAATTGTATATTTTCATTTATATTAATGTTCTTTTATACATATTTACAACGTGAGTAATAAAACTCAATATATTTTTTTATGTACAGTCACAGCCATAAAATAACTTAATAATTTACAATGTTGAGCTGACAACAGGCATTCATATAAAACTATTATATTTCTCTTGAAATGTCAAATGCACAAATACTCAGAGTTCCTATATTAAAAGACTAGACATCACGCACATTACGCTTGCTGTTCACTTGTGTTGCCACCACGTAATTGCATCAAGCAAGTCGTCTTCATCCATGGGACTTACTTGTTCTTCGTGTGGTTGGTAGTTGTTTGGGACGTAACCACCTGAGTAGGCTGACGACACTCCAGACGAACACTCTGAACCGGCAGGTGAGGGCACTGACTCTGAATAAGGTGAACTTCCTCCGAAAATTCCTTCGTCAACTTCGTATGGCATGTGGGACTCCGGGATTTGAGGTGTAGTTGTGACTCCGAGCGCAGCATCACTCTCATCGATTAAATTTTGCAAATACTTGATGTACTCCACAACCATCCTGAGCGTGTCCACTTTACTGAGCTTCTTCCCTGAGCCACGTCGAGCGCCTCCAGACAGTGCAGCAATGACAGCGGACGGCAACCTCTTCCTCAAAGCGTTGAATCCATCGTTCACTTGTTTCACACGGTTCCTCTCGCGAGCGTTTCTTCTCGCGATTGAAGCAGATTGGACTCCGGTATATGCGTTATTCTTGTAAGTATATTTCTTCTTATCCGCTTGCAGATCCAAAGATAAATATTTTCTTTCGGAAGCTGGTGCAATGGGCACCATCCTTGGGACGTCGCTTTTAACATAAGCGACGTGGTATTCGGACGGTTTATGTTGAATTCCTTGAAGCATTTTGACAAATGGTAACAGGGACAGCGTTAGTTGTATGCGCACGCGGCAGGTAAAATTATAGAGAGCTTTTGGGAGCTTCGATGTTCTCGAGAACGATCTAGTGAATGAGCGCTACGGGCAGCCGCGCCGCGTTATATGGGCCCACCTTTACCAAAAAAATGGATGGGATCCCTCACTCCCCTACTTTAATCTTTTTTTTGGGCCCGTACCTGGAATATTATTTGAAAGGTGTACTCACACACTGAACCTGTACACGTGCCATTGAATGTTAATATCTTGACCGTGAAAGATTAGAACAGTTTTAATTAAAATATTGCTCTACAGGGATAAAGTTCAGCCGCTGAAAATCAAAAAGTTTAAATAAAGTAAACATTCATAAATTATGGAATTGTAAAGTCGCATAAAATTGTAAAATATATTCCTATAAATGTTATATTTTTATAATCTTTGCATTATAGACTGAAGAAATCACGAGAATACTTAATGCGCTAAAAAACTAACTAAAATAAGTTTACGATAATCTATGTAATGACCAATAAATGGTATTTTCAGTAACAGTTGAGCTCGTAAAATAACTAGTTAGAAATTGTATTTAGCCAACTGATATTTAAACTAGCTTACAATGTTAAACTTTGTTAGTTACCAGTTAGATACAATTTTAAGTTCGATTTTAATATAGCAAAGTAACAACAAAGAGGCATGGCGCCTTGTGGATCAGCTGTTATTTTCACTGTAACGTAAACAATGCAACTTTCATTAAATTCAAGTTAAGGGTACAAGTGGAATCCCATGCGGTCCGCAATACAAGATGTCAAATTTATTACGGTCAGTAAAATAAAAATTTAAGACACGAATTGCATTGTATTTAGGGTAACAACAAGAGACCGTAGCCAATAGAATACCTACAACAAAACTCGCGAACTCCTCACACAATCTGAAACGAATTCTAAAACACATGTAATAAGGTTCATTTTCACTTATGATGTTCGTTCCTCAGGGCCCAAATCTTCGCCAAACTTTAGAAGCTGCTCACTGGGCGGCATTGCCTTCAGTGAATAACTGAAAAAGGTTACCTTAATTTAGAACGGAGCAATGTATTTTACACGCACTTCAATAGTGAAGGGCTCGCTTTTGTCACACCCATTGTCCTTTAAAAAGATTACACAAGGAATATGGGCCAGGCCATTGAGACACAGGGAAGAATGAATTGTTTAGAAGCTTTCAATCATCCATTGAAGAAGGCGCTAAAGTGATTTTAATAGACTCGGTGTCGCCTCCAAGAAGTATTAATGTTAAATTCTTGTCTTTTGTTACCTGCATTTTGTTTTTGTCATTGTTTATTAGACGATATGAACGCAACTACCTACATATATGCAAACCTAATACAAATCATAATGTAAGTTTGTTACTGTCTAAGGGGAAATAACAAATAGGTATATTCGCATTCATAGTACAGGTGAATAAAGCACATAATTTATCATTTAAATAATCTTAACACAACAAGAAAATATATGTAGTTAATTTAATATGACAGACTCAAACTGTAAGGCAATTATGTTTGTAATCCGCATAAGTTCAAAAACGACTATCATAAGTTATTTTTGACTTCTACAGAAATCGTATCAACGTAAAAAAACGTATAATTGTAGTAATCAACAGCTATACCTATAAATGAAGATTGAATTTTTTTTTTTAAATTTCACATGTAACGGGCAAGTCGCCGAATGTAATTTATATTAACTTTTTCCCCAGAGTCATATAACTTCTCACATATGAACAATCGAATCCCAGAACGAATATTAAGACCATCAATCATCTTAGTTCAAAATCTCCTTCCTGCAAGTGAATTCGCAAAGTATAATAAAATTGTGGGAGTGATACATCGAAGGACACAATGGCGCCGCGGGCGAGCTCACAATACTATCGTCAAATAACATTTAGCCAGCCCACACCTTAGAAAATCGCAAAATAGAGACATCTACTGAACACAATGAGCTACGAAAGAGCAAACGGAACCATAACCGATAATTACAGGCTTTGTATCATTCATATTTCGAGGTTTTAAAACGAAACTAACAATGAACTGAAAGGGACCATTGTGAAAATTGCAATGGAAATACTTTTTGATTGAGTGTCTCTAAATAGCGAAGAGAACACTGGCACTGTGTCCAGGACGGCACTTGATAAACTCATCTTCTTGTTTATCACCGCATATATACAATGGAGATAAAGCCCACAAAAAGTGTACAAGCGTATGTCGCATCGACAAAAAAATAAGTCTTGTTTAACTTGTAAAATAAATGGGCTGTTATCCTTATTCGTCCGACGTGTGCCAACGAAAGTGCGCCCCAAGTACGTGGGCAGTTTACTAGTAATAAACTCATTCGAAGGATTATTGGTAGACAAGGAGCGATCGGCTGACAGTTCCATTACGTGGCCAGTGCCTAGCTAATATTTATATACCGTTGAGTCCAGGCGATGCAGATACGCGGCCCGGTGGTCCCTCGTGTATTGGAAAGTCTTTGATCGATAAAGTTGTAACTTTAATTACTAAACTGGAACCGAGGCTTGCTTTAAAAGGCACCGCGCCACGCGTCGAGGACCTCCACAGAATCCGACTCCTTCGTAAGGCTGCGGCAAAAATAACTACAAGTCCTTCAGCTTAATACACATTCACAATTTTTATTGCATTTAAATCTCCTGCATATTATATCTCCGATTACTGTATAAAGAGGCGAAGATTATTCTCAATCTTTTCTTTCTACGTTGTAATATCTTGTTCTTGCTGGTAGAATATTCGCCAACATGGCTTCGGTAAATATGGATTAACATAAGCGCGACGAACTTGCGCCGGGAAACAACCAAAGAAAAAAGTAGCCATTTAAAACTTTCGAGATGAAGTTAGAAAAGGGTCAAATAGTGAAATGTTTAACTTAACAGATGCCCGGGCCAATATTATAGACGATTGTTTGCTAAGAGAAGTGTTTGGCACAAGCCATATAGCGAGCGCACCTTGCCAACATGTGTGCAATCCTTTCGCATCTGCCGATCTTGCACTGATTTTTATATGAATAATATGACGAATTATATCTGCGCTTTTATTCGAGATGGCACCTTTCCGGATGTGCATCGACAGCGGATGTTACCGTCTCTAAGTCGTTTATGTATTGCGAAATACGATGACAAACATTTTATACCGAATCGTATAATGGTAAAGTAGTTATTACAACTACATAAGTACATATAAAAGTTCAATTAAAAGAGCATCAAATATTTTTTATGGCGAAATGCATTGCATGCGCCAAAAACCGCAAACCCAGACCCCAGACCCACATTAAGACGTCAATAGTGACATACCTATCGATCCTCCACGGGGGCACGTCTTTAATAAAGTTATACGCATGACAGTGCCCACAGAATAGCGCATTGTTGTGCAACACTGCGTCTCCCATTGACATATTAGCTTTTTAGTGGCCTCTTCAACCATTGTGTACACATGTTTACAGTAAACCCACACGTGGACAATCTTCAATCTAACTCAGCATATTTTTTCTCGGTCCTTTTTGGAATTCTCGCTTCTCGCTGTGTGTTCCGAAAATTGAATTGGAAAGTTTTTAATGTGATATTAAATGCTATAAACAGTCATTATCTGATCCCCACGATCCGCGGCGCATCCCGCAGAGAGGCGCAAATTTAAATTCAATTAAGAAACTATAACTGTAAATACTCATGTTTAAGCTTAGAGCTAGTTAGAAGAACTTCATATAAACTGCTTAATTATTATTTTTATGGAATATTAAAACTCTTAGCATAACTCATCGTTTAAGGACTGTCATTAGAGGCGAACTGCGGCATCGCAGTGTTTTAAGCTATTAAGAGGGTCGTTTAAGTGAGGTTATTTCACTAAAAGTATTCATTTGTTTTATTGGAGTGACAGCCTTGAAATATTACACCAATCCTTCCTGCCCAGCCCATTGCCCGACTTTGCTTCCAAAAGAAGCCCTAAAATTTTAAAGACTGTACGAAAATCAACAGTAAATAATTTAAAATACCTATTAAAATTGTAAAAATATATAATTTTTACCTGAATTGTATAGTCACAATTGTTTTCTAATTTTACGGTGTTCACAATAAAATGATGTTTTTTACAAAAGAAACCATCCTAAATCAACTGAATATTAATTTGTAGATCTAGATTGATATTGTTCAATATTTGTATAAAATGTACCGTACGAATGTTCCTCATAATTGCATACGCTTATTCGTACATACATCTGTCAGCTTAAATCTTTGTTGAGTTTGACTAAATACATGATTACTGGAAATATTCGCAAATGGTCACTAAAAAGGAAGGCGTCATATACCTACGGCTAAAATTACTAGGCCCCTGCAAACCGCACCAGACCCGCCTACCTACTAAAGATATTTACGATTATTACAATAATTATATGCATCTCGCAATACCAGTGACAGAGTGAATATTCATATATCTGAACATATAAACAATCAAACAAGACCCATAATACCAGATTGCTAAAAGTTAAAATAGACACAAAAATATAAACAGACAAAATAAAAAATAAATGTCGTAGAGACCGCTGAACATGAGAGACATTTTACTACCATTTAATCATTTTATCATCTTACATTAAGACACAACACCATTAACGTCGATCGTAAACCAAATTGATAATTAAACGTAATCAAATTGATTGCGCGCAATTAATTAAAAGTATGTATTAACAAACAACTCAGCAATAAAACGTAATTACAAGACGAATGACAACAGTCATCTACAGACCACCAAAGCAGGGAAATAATTTAAGCCAATGAAAACACGCGTATGTCATCTCCTAAAGATACCAATGCTCATTACCTAATTGATCGTAACGCGTTATTAATTCAAATCATAAGAACCTATCATTACATATGCAAGACCAAACTCGGGGTGGTCCCAAAGAAACGTTGAGAATCGTTTTCTAAAATGAAGCATTAAAAATCGCTATCGTTAAGGTCAGAGCATCTACTGTTACAGTAGGAGGATTATAATCAATGATGCACCGTGAAAATTTATGACTAATTTGTTATGATTTTTTAGTTCAAAATAAATTGTGAGAAAAACGTGGGAGTAGAAGTATACCATAAAATATCATGGTGTTCGTCTACCTATTACGGTTGACAGATATATTGGCAAAGATAAAAGTTTAGTTTTCAGGGAAACATCTTAAGTATCATCTGTACCAGGCTGACTAATAACGGACAGTACCTCACTAACAAGAGTAATACACATAAATTTACGTATTGTAATTAGCTGGGGCTAACGAATGGTAATTATAGTAATGAAAACCCCACTTACGCTGTCGACTAGTGGTATTCAAATAAATTGTGAAACTACGGGTCCCACTTGCCCAAGTATTCAACTTACTTATTTTTAATTTTACTAGACAGGCGTAAAGATAAAATTAATAATACACAATTTTCTCAAACGAATAATATTAAGTATTTGAACTCTAAGCAATAAATTACTTGCGCGCATCACGCATAATTCACACGTACGAAAACATTCCATGTCCCTGGTCGTCAGAGGAACTCATTAAAGAATAAACCCATCGCCCACTCTTTAAATTCATCAATACCAACAAAAAAGAGAAAGCAGGTTTTACTTGTCATCACAAATGAATTAAAGATTTCATTAACATAGTTATAGGTATGCTATAAAATTAGTAATTATTATTTTATTAGTTTTTTTGGATTTGATCAAATCGTGAAACGTAGAGAACAAGACACTGACTTTAACAATGAATAGGTGCGAGGTCGACCCTACGTCACCCGACATACGACACTTTATGTTCTCTGCATTTTTTATCCCTTGCTTCTTCATAAAGACGTTAAATGCTCTTAGGGACATTTAATACTCCATTAAAATAACACTGGGTCCCGTATTATAAGGGATCACGGGCTGGAGTACAGCTCAATTTAAATTTCAAGCTTACTTTTATTCTGTTCTTTTATGTCACAGATTTTATTAAGAACAGTGACACTTATGTTACGATCTATGTAATCAGTAGGTGTATAAATTAAACTCCCTGAAGTTTATTAAATAATTTGTTACAAAACCTTTTTCTTACTGTTCTTATTTTAAAGCCGTGAATGAACGGTTTTATTTTTAATTAAACTTCATTTACGATCTTGTTTATGAACCAATGTAATTTTATTTGAAGTTGTTTTTTTTTCTTTACCCTAAAACTAAACAACAACTTTATTGGTTTTGCCAACAATGCGTTATTAAGTTGTCAAAACTCACACTCTCATGTTGTTTTCATTCCAATTATGTGTGCACTTGATACCGATACCAACAATCTTGTTAATTTCATATATCCACCAATCATCTCGTATTGGTTTGCGTGTGAAATATTGTGAACATCGTTCGCTTTTCATGAATGGCTTACAATCGCAGACAAACAACACATGAATTGAAATCTAACAAGAAAAGACATCAGCACGTGCAGTTCATTCGCTTCATTCATTAGAGTTGCAAACATGATCAGAAGTTTCACAATTCTAACCGTGTCTACAACATCTTCACATAAACCTTGAGATTTCGTTCCTAAAAACATTAAAGGAATTTATATACCAAAATTAACAGGGGCCTTAAGTCTAATTTGAAGTTTCAGCTATTGACTAATGAATTTTAATTATTTATTTAAACATGAACACTGAATAAACAACAGCCACTTCCAGGGAGTAAAATTCTTACGATTCCAAACTTAAGTCGAAGGCTTCATTTTAAATTTTAAAATAAAATTAACAGTCGCAAACCAGAAACTAATTAGTGAAACCAGAAATTGCCCCTTTGGTTTTTTACTTTTTGTGATGTAAATACAAATAATAATTTAATATTCGTTGCTTTAACTACCCTTGGTTAAGAACCGCCAATTACGCTACCGCAAACGTAAATCAAGGCTTGTATTTGCTTGCCAGATCTTAATTAAAATGCTCCTGAACGCAATTGTCCGAAACACAATCTGAACTTGTATTCGAAATTTGTATTCAAATAAGTATTACGGTCTGAGATATCAAAGCAAAACGGGTTCATATGTTATATTGCGCGAACGTCCATGTAATTAGCGGTATAGGAAATCATTTAATTATATCGCTTTGATGAATACATCGTTTTGGAATTGATAGCTTTTAAAACAAAATGAAACATCTTTAATGAGACCATCAAATTTTTAATAATGGGATTTGAGATTTGTTCTTTCTTTATCATTTTCTTCATGAGAAAAATCCCTTTGCCCTACAGTGGTGCAGTTATTATTATTATTAAGCTTTAACAGAAAATTACAAATGTAAGTCAGTCAGTAATAAACGTATTTGTTTATATTATTCTGCTCCTTTTAGCACTTTTTTTTAACCATATTCGAAAACCTTGTTTGGTATAAATAAGTGGACCTAATTAATAAGTTGGTGGTTAAAGGGCTTTTAAAATAATGTCCCACGCATTTCCAGTTAATCCGAATGGATCGCCTCAAAAAATCAAGTATTAAAATGACTTCATTTAAAATGCTTGCTTTGCATTCTTTTGGAATAATTGAAGTGAAGTGCTGAAAGTGACGATGATGAATCAAACCTGAGTGCTGAAAGTGATTGACCGACACTTGTATCGAATGAATGGGATGTGTATACACGAGTAGTGGCAGGTTGCTAGTCATTCGCTTGTCTACTACCTACTGATACATTTCCATCAGACGGCGCAAGTTCATCAAACGGCTTAAGATGAAATGCATTTTGTATAATATTTACGCGGTCGTTCATGGGGTCTATTAAGGCTCAAAAAATAAGCTACAATCTACAGGAACTATCAGAAATTAGAGGCATAATTTTATATTTAATGTCATTAATCAAAATTATTTTTTTATTCTTAGTATACACAAAAAAATATATCTCTTATAGTTATTATCAATTTTAATCAATATTAATTTCATCATTTTAGCCTCTTCTGATATTTCGGTGCCCAATATATTACCTGTTATAGATAGTTTAACAAATGTTTCCTATCGTTGTTCTCCTTTCAACATCAATTGTACATATTCAACTACAAATGAAAATACTAATAAAAGCACTAACGAAAAATTTAAAGGATAATACAAGATCCGTTTAACTAAAACACTGGGATTTTATCTACAGCGCATAGCCTAAGGCTATTTGAATAGCAAATGATGTATCCATTTCGGGTGCGATCATCTCCTCGATATAAGATTCTAAATTAATACTCTTTTACTCTGATAAAACAAACAGATATTTGCATATCTGGATGATGCATTTACTTGATTTCTTCTGATATGAAGATTGAAAATGAATTTGATACTTTAACACGGTTGATAAAAATAATAATGATAACTAAATCTAACTTACGAAAATAATGGGTGACAATTGCAGCTGTTGCAACACAAGTAACTAAGCACAACAAAATAAATAAATCAATTCAAAATTTTGTTCATAATAAAAATCTAATAAAACTTAACCATATATTAAAAGTAGAGGTTTTAACGAAAAACTGGTGAACATTGTTGGTACTAGAAGATACATTGGTTGGTTGTAGACTTCATTACAAGTATTTTCCATCCACCAAGTATCAAAACCTACTAGCTGAGTATCAATCGTTTAATCCCGAGTTTATTTGTTTGCCAAAAACAAGCGAGTAGCTCGGATAAGTAATAGCTTAATATCACGTTGTGTCGGCGAAGGTGGCTGGATTCTCGGCTCACCGCCGCTTCGGAGGGCCTCCGCTTAGCCAAATGTATGTTATTAGCAAAACTGAGGCTTTAGCAAACAACTGCCCGTTACAATACCCCCGGTAACACCTACTAAGCTATGGCTCGTCTGGGAGCAGTAAGCCAGAAAGCAATTATGGCATAAAAAGAGGTATAGTATTTTTATAATTTTCATACATATAATTAAAACCAGTTTATATTTAAAAACTGTCTTCTTTATCTGTGTTCGCAAGGCTCAACGTTTGAAGTAATTTACCCTGCATATTCATAACTGCTTTGCATAAGTAGTTTCATCTACCTCTTGAAACACAAGGCTCTACCTACCGCGATAAAATGTGTAATTTCTTCATTATTAGCTATAGTAAAATCGATTCTACTGAGAAAATGGTTAAAAATAAAAAGTAAAAATGACTGACAAAATTAAATAAGATAAAATCTCACGTACTTATTTCACTTAGCGCATTTACAGTTTCGAAATAATCGTACCAGACTTCGAGTCCATTGTGAACCTATATTTATTTTTGTGAAGAATAAAAATTATAATTATACGCACACTGTAATCACCGCCAGTTAATAGTAGTAGTAGGTATTAATAACACAATTCTTTGCAAAACACGTTGAAGTTCCAATAACATACACAATTTACAAAATAAAAGGAAAGCATTATGGTTAGGTATTGGGATATTATCAAGATACCGTCACATAAAACAGGCTTGATTTCGCCACCTACCACATAGAACATATCAGGAACGGCAAAATGGGTGGTGGCATATGCCCTAGTAAAGGAGTCTATACTTCTGCTTTGGAGATTACGAAGGCGATAACTGATATTTAAGAATGTGTGAACCAACATATTTTGCACTTAATTTAAACTTTTATTTTTCTACTAATGATTTTATTTTTGTCTAATAGTTCATTGGTTTAGAAAAGCCTAAAATTGATAGGAGGAAGAAAATTCGATTGAAAAGATACGAGTTACGAAAAATGTTATTAATCCCACAACATTACATTTTAGCATGTTCCTAACATTCTACAAGATCGCATAATAAATGTTTAGCTTTATTCTTTACCATATAAGTTACAATGAAAGGCAACAACGGCCACCCATCTAGCGCCCCACACCGCGTCCTCCGCCACTGTGACGGATCCCGACCACGCCCCTCATTTGTTATACAAATTTTATACTACCCTCCGAGCTAAACGACTAAAAGCCCTCAAATGCTACATTAACGCAGAAATGAGGATACAGCGTTAGGAACTGCGCTAAATAACAATGCTTTTGGGAATAGGTACCTATTTGATATCAATTAGGATGACCATGTCTGAGGCATTATAGAAAATACGAACAAAGGGAATAAACAATTTAAGGCAACCGATGTTGAAGTGGAAATACCTAGTGATTTGAAGACAGCAATTCTATGGTAACAGCGTTGCGTTACAAATAGAACAATACATAAGTAGTTCCAATAATATACAAGTCAGTAATTCTATATGACTGCGAGTGCAAACAGTTAAATAACTACTGATATCTGTAGCCAATGTTATAATCGAATGAAGGCCGTGAAGAAATTTCATTAAATTTTCTATCACCCGAGGACAATGCAATTGTACGGGGGCAATCGAGATTGAGACGGCAGGAGCGTATTGCACACCACTGCCCCCGGCCGGTGTGATGGGACCGCTTCTTGATTAAATAAACCTTCAAGAGAACGTCACGCCGCCGGCTTCGCGTGTCAGTCTTCGGCATATCGCACGGGCTACGTACAGTGCGTGTCATTCACTGGTTCCTTTATTGTTTACCATTGAAGCCTGCATTATTGTTTTTCCATTACTCGCCGCACAGTGTACAGCTTTTTAAAACCCTTCTGCAACTGTTTGCACCTGTTTTTCATTTTTCTTATTATTACAATAAATTTGAGCTCTTATTCTGAATTCTTGACCCAGTTATGTTAATATGCAACAATGAGATTATGACATTTTTATGCGTCGTTTAATTTTATTGGGTTTTAGAAGTGAGTCGTTTTAAATTTTGTGATCTACATATATGTCACATAATATAGCAAAGAGCAAAATAAACGTTCGTAATTAGTTCTTTAGTACACGAATAAGATTTGTAAGGTGGTGAAGTAACTATGCTTATTTTAGCTGGACATCTTTAGAAGCTTCTTTTAGTATTCATTACATCAGACAAGTTGTTAACATTTTTGCCTTGTTGGAGAAATGGTTTAGCCAGCAACCTTGAGGCAGCCGCGGCAATTCGCAGCAATTTGTTAAGATGTAGCGGCTATTTGTCAACAAGAAACAACATTTATCACTAGCGTGTGCAGTGAAGTTGAATGCACGGTCCACTAGTTTCAATTTATGATACAATTTTAGACCAACCAAGTTCGCCAACATTTTATTCATTGGCTATTTTAAATAACTCAGCTGAGTCGATACAGAAATCGCGATAAACACGCAATAAGCTCGTAAGTGCAAAAATGAAAGTATCTCGACATTACTTAGGAGCCAGTGAGTTGATAGCACATAGACATACTATGATAAAAAATACCGTAACCGATGTAACGCTTATGATAAAATTGTACCTGCTAAATAAATAATTATGTAAATTTAAGAATTTGATAATTATGTGAATTGACGTAAGTAACATCGGATACGTAATTAAAATATGTTAGGATTCCAAATAAAATTACGAAACCCACGTTTCGTTCCGCCCAAAATTATGACTTAATAAAATGTAACGTGTGCCGTATTTCATGTAGTGATAATAAAAGCTATGACAGCTATGCTCCTCGATATATTGTGGCGCGTATGTGTGGAATCTATTAAACACGCCTCGCCGTCCGCACCTACACTCGAATTTAGAAATAGATGTTTTTTGATTATCAAATTGGATGCTATGAGCGTCTAGATAATATTGTAATATTATCTCTCATAAAACTCTAATCTCTTAGCAGCTACTTATCTATCTCCTCTAAATAAGAATTCCCTTGTCAAGCATTCTCAGAAGTATAACTATATAGATGTTAGAACTGGTACCAAAGACGATGTCTGTGATGTGATGACTTTACTGTAGCAACTATGTATTCTTCCATTCTCTGCGTGTTATTGATATGTATGATTTGTGCATAAATCAATAATCAAACAATGACCTCGGTATGGTAAAGGAACTTACATAAGTCAGTTAGGTCTCCTCGAGCAAACTAATAAATTCAAAGGATTGACTCGGCGGTGTGGTGAGAACTCGTCCATTTACAGAAGCCGCCATATTACGGGAGCATAAATCTAAGCGAAGTCATCCGAGTGTCGTCGGACGCCCCGCTCGCCTCGTGAATGGACCGATATGAAGGATGGCCCAGGCTTTAGTTCGAGCCCCCGGACCTCAGCCTCGGCCGCTTCTCAACCACCGCCTTAAACGGGACGTTTTGACAACCGCCGATATATGAATTGAAATATGAAAGCCGCTGATACGGGTGACTCGAGTATTGATGTCGGAAAATAAAATAAACATAATATTAAGTACATTGCTCCGATACAGTGCCTTGGACAAATAATTTAAATGTTACTTAGAAGCATATTATCAGCAACGTAAAACTTAACCAAATAAAACGACCATTAGGAGAAAGATTACAAGTTAGTCCGAGGACAAATACCTTGTATAATAAATGTAAAAGAACCAGACTTATTATAAATAAATTCATCACTCTTTAATCATTTCTTCTGAAGAGTCGACGTCAATTTGGCGGCTCCCAGCTCGAATTCAAAGCTCATGAAAAAAACACAATGGGATTATGCAGGCCTAATGGTCCACCAAACATGGGCATTAATCTCGTCATACAATATTGATGTTTTCACAATTTATTGCCAGTGCTTAGACGAATCACAAAGTCAAAAAGGCTTATTAATGTGTGAAGAAACTCACCTCCTCTGGAAACTATTCCCATGTGACATATTTTTATGAAACCCGCGGGGGCTCGTTAGTAAAATATTTCGTTTTCATCCGCAGAATACAATTGAATGTGAAACTCAAAAACATAAGTCATAATTTTAATAATCTTATCTATATATTTATGCTTATTCGTGTTCGGGAGCGGCAAAAAGATACTATTCACAAACACACATCCAAACTTAAAAAATACTTGAAATATAAATGAGAATCAAAGTTTTAAGAGGCGGTTCCATTGTAGAAGACTCAGAGTTGACTTTAATCTGCTTAAAATCAGAAGACATTCGCTTCCAAAGCACGTTTCGTGATTGAATAAGATTTAATCTGTTTCCCCATACGAACACAAATCCCCGTCTCTCTCAATGAATCCTTAATCGTTGAATAATTTACTAAAGCATGCTTGTTCTTAGCCGTGTCTTTAGATAAATCAATCAAGAATTAAAATGATAATTCTCACATTTAGCGTGGATAAATCATTTGCTTTTATGGAAACATCATATATTCCTGTAATAAATGAGGCTCAGTGCGAATGTTATAAATATGGGAAAGTTATATTTATTGCCACAACTTAAAACCAAGTTTAGTTTACACACGTTGGTGAATCAAGTTTTGGAACTTTTCAAAATACAAATAAAACGGCGGGTCACCTCGAGTGTCATTTGTTAATTAGTTGTAAACACCTTGTTTTATGTAAAGGACTTAAACGAAAACGTAATAAATAAAAAAAATATTAGCTGTTATCAATACTGAATAAAAACGTAATAGCTTGACTTAGGGAGACTTTAATTTCTCATTTTACGTTTGAAGCGATAAATAAAGCAATAATTTCATACATTCGATGTTTAATACCTTCGGCGGTACCATTTAGGGGCGTAACGTTTTATTGTAATGTAAATCTGTGCTTTTCCCAGTAATAAAAGTATTTAGATGGTAACACGTGACGACAGACGCTGCGGGCAACACCGGGACGCAAATTATGGCAATCTTGACACCTACGAGGCGCTAACTGGGGTGCACCCTGCAATTTGCTCGACGTGCAACAGGCGTTGCAGCTACGTTGGTGCGTACTTACGACGACTTACGTCCGCTGCCGGCGCGGCGCGGGCGCCGGTATGCGGGCACTGATTTGCTTTAATTCACGCCCATGTATTTCTAACTTACGTTTTATTATTGCTTTGAACCTAATTTTGCTGTGAAATATGGCCTTCCTCCGGTTCTGAAGTCGAAAGTGATTATCACCGGATAAGTTCATAATTATATTATGTAGATTGGCTTTAGTACCTATTACAGGTAGGTACTTATAAATAGTACCTACTGATTAAGTTCTATTTCTATAATGTCTATTATTATAATTATGGTCTTAAACTATACACTCAGATACCTACCTACAAAGATCTTTATCGGAATTTATGGGGTGGCTTACATATATTATAAAAAAATCTGGCAGCTAACTGTCTAATAGTTAAAGACTATTGAAGTCCTGAAAAAATAAATAAACTTTTTTTAAATAGGTGTTCCTAAAAAAAATCGAAGCTATTCGCACATGCAATTTCAATTTGCAATTAAAAAAAAGTTTTTATTGTTATGGCCGTCATAAATTTGTATTATCTTTAAACTGTCTGCATGTCTGTACCTTAACTACCCAATACCCACATTACCTTTATGTCATTACAATTATTGATTAAATGCCGAAGACAAGTTTATAAAATAAAATAAAAGCTATTTAATTTTTTTTAAGAAAATCTATAGATAAAACTAGCAAAGACTCGCAACAAATTGGATATATAAGATTTGCCTTTACAGGTTGTAGAACAAAGCCAAGTGCAGATAAGATCTGGAGCCCAAGCGTGTGGTGTGTAGCTGCCGAACGCAACCGTGTGTAATACAGTCCACCGCGCAGGCGCACCGCGGCGGCTCCCAGCTCCCACGTGTACCGGACGAACGAGAAACAATAGCCGGCTGAACAAAACGAAACAACCGATCGATTTTAAAATCAAACCCGCAATCTTTGTGCGGTGTAATCTTGCAAATATTTATTATATGTCAAAACAATATGCCGAAATGGAACGCTTATTGCGGTTTTTACAAATGTGTCTGGTTTGCTGCGAGCGCTCGTTAGCGTGAGGTACGACGCATTGTAGGGTTACAATGGAGGGCGGGGCGCGCCCGCGGCGCCTGCGCAGCGCGGGAAATCGCTCGCCCAAGTGTTCCACATTTAAATCAATGACAGGCGCGGTGAACTATCCTTTTACACACTGAAGTATACGCAAAATGAAATGACTTCAGTTTTTCTCATGTCAAGTCATATTCGATATTGTTTTAACGAAGATATCAATGTTATGAATTTATAATGAAGAAACCATTTTAATACGTGTCTCATTTTGATACACAAAAACGTGTTATTAAAACTGTGACCAATGCCATACAATAATATCAAGACATTTAATTTTGTCAACGATATAATTCGACCAGAAATAGGGTTTAAAGTATTTAATGGTTCAATTCGGTTTTATGATACCAAAGCGAAAATTCAAAATAAGAATTTAGTCACCGAAATACTTTTATTAGCAACATCGTGAAGCACTGTGTCTTTTAAAATATATTAATATAAAAGAATCCAACCTGAATCCTTAAAATGCATATTAATACGGAATTAATTGAAGTGTAAGTCTCGCATTTAATGTCCTTATTAAATATAATACTGATGCAGTATCTGTAAATTAGAATATTATTAAATATTTCCGAGGACACAGGTACTTTTAATACTTGTTATTGGAAACAATCTTTAATTAAAATCGCAGGCTCTTTTTTAATAAAATCTTAATCCTTCTCCTTATAATTACAGAATCTATAAAATAAATCTGCAGTCTGCACGTAAAATTAAAAACAGCGAAGTGTCGAGGAACGTTTAGTCTTATGAACAATACCCGTCAGTGCTCGTCACTCATACTCAGTCGTTCGTCCACTTAACTTACATTGTCTTCAAAGCTCCTGTAACCGGTTCCATTTCTTATTAAGCCTTCTATAAATAATATCATAACATCCCGAAAGTCCCGTTGTTGCCAATAGCGTTTACGGCGCGTGGCGGTCGCGAGCAAACGCGCGCTGCCACAGTTTTACGACAAAATAATATTCTTTAATTATAATGGAGCGTCGTGAAGTAAAAAGGCGGCGCACGCGACATCTGTATTAAATTTTAATGGAATAACAGTTGCACCTGCGCGTGCAGTCGGGTTTGCGCGAGAGTCGATCACTACGGTCGAATCCCAGGAATCTGCTAAGTGTATCTAATTAAAAATTAATTACCTCAACCTTTCCAAACACTGACGGGTATTTGTGTAACGATGCTCAAGATTGGGAGAAGCTACAGCTTTGGTTGGTTTTTGTGAAGGTTGCAGATCCCTTCAATGAAAAGCGAAAGTGGATGGACTCATTCAGTAGTTATAATTATAGTGCTACACGAGCATCAATGAACAAGTGAGAATGTCTACTCGATTTGACTAAATCACAATCACATACCTAATATTTTCTAGGACATACTCCAGAAATTAGGTATACTCTATTAAAACATTCAACATAAATTGATTTTAATATATTATTTTCTTTGTTTCATACGTTTGCCGCAAGTACCTACCAGACAAAGAATTGGCGGCCCTCTCCCTACCCCATTTATTCCCATAGTTTAGTATCAAGGTTGGAAGGAAGGGAGGCCTATACCCAGCAGTGGGTGATACCTGGTTGAAATGATGATGATAATAATAACACAAAATAATAAAACAAATAAAAAATATAATTATTGTCTTTGTGCTAAACCCATAATTGTGATAATGAAAAGAGCAATAAATTATTTATGAATTATAATATACACCAGTTGCGAGCACTGAATTTTAAAATAAAGAAAGCCACAACTGAATGTCTGTATAATGAAATTTGACTACCTATTTTAGGTAGTACTTAATTAATGGCCATGTTCAAAAGGGAAGCCTTTATGAATAACGTTACATTGACACTTCGCCATTTTTAAACGATGATACAGTGATAAACTTATGTGTATGATACACTACACCGTCTTTAGGTAATCGCTCATCTCTAATATAAACCTCACCCCCCTCATGTATCTATTCAACCTCCCTCGTTACAGAACAATATCTTTAGTGCAACTATACTAAATTCGATTTTCACGGCTAAGGGTAAAAAGTTAGTTACATTTTTGTTCGCATTCATAAAAGTCCATGACGCACTAGTACTGTAGTCTAGGTACATCAAAACTTACTTAGGTACAGTGGGACGTTTGTAGTAAAAACAATTGCTTTGTGCTATCATTTGCGTAAGCTTGCATACATTTTCTTTACGTTCGCCTAGTAAGGTACCAGTTTTCATGAACCTGTTTATAATGCCTATCGATATGTATGTTTTAAGACCTGTTTTTCATTGAAAGGAAAACTTGTGAACAACTTTCTTGAATATATTTGCGTTATTTTAACCGACAAAGCTTTTAAAACTAACATAAATTAAAAATAATACCTACACACAAAAATATAAACATTTAAAAAGCATCATAATATTGATCCCCATCGATGTACGATGAACTGGTAACGTGCCCAAAAGACTGGCAGCATTGCCACGTTGAATAGCAATGCTTATTCTTTTGCCAAAAAATGCACCAGCCCTTTGGTCACGTGTAGACTCAACTAAGCGTTTCGCTATGTCTCTAAACAGCGCGTGAGCGCTCGGACCCCATAGTCCAAATGTATTGACCCCTGTTACAGTACAATATCTTTGTGCTGTATCTACAATCTACATCGCAATCTTACGATCTTTATCGCACGTTCAATATCTACTAAATGTTTCTACTATCCGTGATCAACACGTAGTCGTTAGTATATAAGATGCACCTTTGGATAATTATAACTAGACTATACTACAACTTTGTCTCATTTACGCCTAACCATATACTGTCAAGAAGTTTGGCAAATTGGTGACCCCGACGAACGAATACGCAGCAAGAAACATGGCACAATCACCATGCAAGGCGAACATAAATCAGCAAGGAACACTTGAAGTAGCCGCTGGCACCTCGGTTTTATCTCGCATTCCGGAATTTTGGAAAGACCAACCAAGATTATGGTTCACGCAACTAGAAGCCATATTAGCACCACAGAAGCAAGGAGACGAATACAAATACTGTACAGTAATAGCAAAATTATCCAAGGAAGAAATACTACAAGTTAGTGACCTAATCACTTCACCACCGACTACAGATAAATATAAAAACATCAAGGAACGTTTAATTGATTGTTACGAAGAAACAGAACAGCGACAGTTTCAAAAATTAATATCAGAGACAGAACTCGGTGATCAAAAACCTTCGCAGTTATTACGTCAAATGCGAGTCCTCGGGAGAGGAAAAATCAGTGACGAAACAATTAAACTACTATGGTTCAGGCTTTTACCAACATCAGTTACTACGGTTCTAGCAGTTACGGAAGACATGGAAATTGACAAACTGAGCCAAATTGCAGACAGAATAATAATGAATTCAAAAGTAACCGAAATATCAGCTGTTAGCAACGACACTTCAAACGACAACAATACAGCATGCATTTTAGCCCAGCTAGCAAAATTACAGATAGATATTGACGCAATTCAGCAAGGTCAATATGGCTATCGACCCAGCACGCACAATCATTTCAAGAAACGTCAACAATTCCCGATTATGAGGCCGAGAACAAACTATAGAGGAGCAAATCGATTTTGTTACTACCACGAAAGATTCGGAAAACATGCAAGGAACTGCATTAAACCATGCGGTTGGAAACCAATGGCTTACGTACGGAACCAGGGAAACGAATAAGAGCACAGACAACGGCGAAACTCTGTGCAATCCACCCATCCAATCGCCTCACCATTACCGACCGAAAAAGTGGTATGAAGTTTTTAATTGACACGGGCGCAAATATTTCAGTCATTAGCAAGCAACAGAGATATTCAATTTTACAAAATGAACAATACACACTATACGCTGCAAATGGGACTAAAATTAGGACTTACGGCGAGAAGACGCTTACCTTGAATTTAGGACTACAACGATGTTATAAATGGAATTTTATAATCGCCGATGTTACACAACCAATAATTGGAGCAGATTTTCTAGAGCACTATAAACTATTAGTCGACATAGCAGGTCGCAAACTTATCGACAAAGTTACAGAGCTGACAACGCATGTAACTTCAGAAAAAGCGACACAACAAACAATTCGTACTATCGCAGTGGGAACGAATTCACGTATTACGCAACTTTTAAACAAATACGAAGACATCACGAAAGAGTCCTCTCTACGCAATGCGCCCAAACATAAGATTGAACACCACATTATCACTACAGGGCCACCCGTCGCAGCTCGGGCAAGACCATTACCTCCAGAAAAATACGACATAGCCAAAAAGGAATTTCAAAATATGATAGAGCTCGGAATTTGCCGACCGTCAGATAGCCCATGGGCAAGCCCATTACATATGGTAAAAAAGAAAAATGGCGAATGGAGACCGTGCGGAGACTATCGAATGCTCAATAGCACGACAGTACCGGACAAATACCCACTACCAAGATTAACTGACTTTACATACATATTAGAAAATAAGAAGATACTAAGCAAGATAGATATACGCAAAGCATACCACTGTATTCCTGTTAAAGATATAGAAAAAACAGCCATCATCACACCTTTCGGACTTTTTGAGTACTTAAGAATGCCTTTCGGATTACGCAATGCGGCACAAACATTTCAACGATTCATGGATTCCTTATTTAGAGATTTAAACTTCGTATTTATATTTGTAGACGACTGTCTCATCGCATCGGACAACGAAGATTTGCATTATCAGCATTTAGAAACGGTTTTCAAACGTTTACACGAGAATGGAATAACCATTAATCTCGAAAAATGCGAATTTCTCAGAAGGGAAATAGATTTCTTAGGTTATCATATAACGAGCCAAGGAATACAACCTACCGAAGAAAATTACAAAGCAATCATGGAATTTCCCAAACCGAAAACAATTCAAGAATTAAGACGATTTTTGGGCATGGTCAATTTCTACAGAAGTAATATTCCACGCGCAGCGGAAAATCAAGGAATTTTAAACGAATATCTACATGGTTCAAAAAAGAACGATAATTCACCTGTTCCTTGGACAACGGAAGCAGACAAAGCTTACGAAAAATGCAAGGAAAGCATGAAAAACGCAGTGTTAACAGCGCATCCTTCCCGCAACGCATCACTAGCGCTCATGACCGACGCTAGTGCTACTTGCGTTGGTGGAGTTTTACAACAAAAATCCGGACGCAATTGGGAACCATTAGGTTTTTTTTCACAAAAATTGAGCGAAACTCAACAAAAATATTCTACGTTTGACAGAGAGCTGTTAGGAATATACATGGCCGTCAAACACTTTCACAGATTAATCGAGGGAAGAGAATTTACAATATTTACGGATCACCGACCTTTGACATACGCATTCTCCCAAAAACCATCATCAAACGATACACCGCGACGGGTCCGGCAGTTAGATTTCATTTCACAATACAGTACCAACATTCAACACATAAGCGGACGTGACAATATTACCGCCGATGCCTTATCTCGAATAGAGGAAATATACGTGCCATCACCTATCGATTACGCTGAATTGGAAAAATGTCAATCAACAGATAATGAACTAAGTAAATTACGTGACAATAAAAGATTAAAATTCAGAAACATTACGCTTCCGGGTTCCACAATAAACATCACCTGCGACACGTCTACTGGAAAAAGCCGCCCCTACTTACCAAAGCAATTTCGCAAACAAATTTTCGATACCATTCATGGTATGAGCCATCCAGGAAAAAGAACTACGAGAAAAATGATAACCCAAAGGTATTTATGGCCGTATATGAACAAAGATATCAATAATTGGTGTAGATCATGTATAGCCTGCCAAAAATCAAAAATACAACGACATACGATATCACCTCCTGGTACATTTATGACAGCGCAACGTTTTGAACATTTACATATTGACATCGTCGGACCACTTCCGATTTCACAAGGGAAGAGATATTTAATCACAATCATAGATCGTTGTACGTCATGGCCCGAAATATTTCCGGTAGAAGATATAACGGCAGAAACAGTAGCCAAGACACTTTTCGAAGGATGGATTACTCGTTTTGGATGTCCATTGCGCATTACTACGGATCAAGGCCGACAGTTTGAATCAAGAATATTTGAGTCACTCTCACAATTTTTGGGAATACATAAAATTAGGACAACACCTTATCATCCGCAATCCAATGGAATGATAGAGAGATTTCATAGAACTTTAAAGGTGGCGTTAATGACAAGAGAATCCAACGAAAATTGGTTAAAAGAAATTCCAACAGTTTTACTCGGGTTGCGGAGTAGCTTGCGAGAAGACACAGGTTATAGTTCAGCAGAGATGACATATGGAACGCCAATACGACTCCCTGGAGGATTTTTTGAGTCATCAGCAGCACAGTTATCAACGTACGAAGAATTTGTTAAACAAATTCAAAAGGACATCACACAAATGACATCAATTCCGAAAAGAAAAAACCACCACCAAGCTATATTTGTGCATCCCGAACTCAAAGAATGCTCACACGTATTTGTTCGGTGTGATAGAATTAAGAAAGCCCTGACACCGCCGTATGAAGGACCCTACCCAGTAATTAGTAAAACAGATAAAACATTTTGCATTAGAATTAGGGATAAAGAGACAGTGATATCAATTGATAGATTGAAACCAGCATTCATGATCAATGACGAATCAAACTACGTGCCAGATTCAAAGGATTTATACAGACATTCACACACGTACACTACACGATCGGGACGTAAAGTAAAGCCAGTAGTGCGTCTATAAAAAATCGCTGATATAAGCAAGCCATTCGTATATATATTAACATAGATCTTAACATATACCATTAATTCACAACTACTCGTAACAACAAGACATCTAAAATGGGAAATCAAAGTTCTAAGGACCAGATAACATACAATACGGACAGTTGCCTCAATCAAAACGAAGCGGACAAACTCCGTAACCTGATCCAGGAGGACTTACGGTGGACAAGAAATGTTGCAATGGGACAGATTATTTTAACAATCGGCGTGATCCTACTTTACGGCATAATGAAAACACTGGACAGAAGAATGAAGAGTTTAACGGAAAAAAATAATAAACACTCGTGCAACAGCTAAGTCAAAATTACATACGTCAGCAAATCACACCACAACAGGCGTCATCAAATTCCACCGCGTACAATAGCATTATTATTTATATACATCAGCAAATAACTAGTAAGGTCTAGGTCAAATTTATATTGTAAACACTATTACCATAATAATATTTTTTTTTAAAGGAGGGTGTACTGTTACAGTACAATATCTTTGTGCTGTATCTACAATCTACATCGCAATCTTACGATCTTTATCGCACGTTCAATATCTACTAAATGTTTCTACTATCCGTGATCAACACGTAGTCGTTAGTATATAAGATGCACCTTTGGATAATTATAACTAGACTATACTACAACTTTGTCTCATTTACGCCTAACCATATACTGTCAAGAAGTTTGGCAAAACCCCAAACGGCTCAAAAATACAATTACCAATTAGGTTATTGTATTTCCGCCGCTTAAAGGTCTCCGCAGCAGCAGCAGCAGTGCCAGCGCAAATTGCTGAGCCAGAAGATGAGAAGGTGCAAAGGACAAATATTTTGAGTTTGGTCGTTTCAAAATTCTATAATATGTAGACTTTATAAGGATTCATAGAAAAATAAGGACAAATGCGGGCACTAACCACTAGGAGCTAATAAAATGCTATGGACAATAAAGGTTAGAAGAAGGGGTTAGATTTGTCTATACACGCAGTAAGTAGATGTTCGTAGGTTGTTGTATTCCTCGACGCTGATTGGATGACGATACATAAAGCCAGTTTAGAAACGCAGGAGTCACAAACGCAAGCACTTTAGGTGCTTAACCTGTGTACTTAACAACGCAATTAATAACACAGCTGAGGTAGGTACTGGTCATTATAACCGCCGCGGGTCCATTCTAGTTACCGTCACTTTGTATAAATTATATAAAAATAAGCACAGCTAGAAAGGGATGGAGGTATAGTTATTGGTGTAGACCAGAGAGTGATGGGCGAGGTGGCAAGGGCAGGTGTCACGGGACATCTGCTGGCCCACAGACAGGCACGTGGCTCAACCCTATAAACCGACCTCTACGACTCCCAGCCATAGGAAAAAGTTAAGAAATCCTGTAATAAAACCCTTTTACATATACATACATACTGAGTCTTTCTAAATTTAAATATAGAAAAATAATGATTACGAATTAAATATTTCGATTTAAAATAGTATTCTTATTTCTTAAACAACAAATCAAAATGAAATTATTTGCTTCAGTTGAAAAAGACCAACAGGTTTTATTTCAAAAGTGTTTTGTTAAATTACATTACATTAAATGTAATAATGGCTGTTAATGATTACGAATTAAATAAAAGTTTTATTAATAAAAATAAAATTTCTTTCTTACCTATAAATTTATAAAGGTACGTACTGCTACCACATTAAATTAGTTTAGGGTTAGTCTTTGGAACTTAACTATCTTAACAAATTAAAGTAAAATTTCAGTCATCGCTACCTATTTTCCTTAATTGACCTTGTATACAGGACGTAAATGCAAACTCTTGAATAAAAATATAGTAAAAACAAAGGAAGAGCATAAACGCTCATTCGAAAAGTCGTTTTAACTATATATCCTTAAATAACGAACTAAATCTGACTCTACATTTCATGAATTGTTTGTTACGACGATATAGTTTGGAAACTTAAAACATTCGCAAACCATTTCTTTACTTTAAGTTACACTAGACGTAGACAAACTATGACTATGTGTATAGTTTTGTTGGACATTGTTATACGTCATATAACTTACTTTACCTTTTAATAATAAATAAATAAGATAATAATTAAATAATCTCATTATAAAACTCCGATAGGATTCAATCGCTTAGTCGAACTTAAATGCGAATGGCACTGAGCAACGTAAATGTTTAATTTCTGAAACATAAAGACTGCCACTACTGCATTTTATTGAACATTTATTACTTTATCACCTTTCATCATCAGAGTTCATGCCAAAGCAATAGTAAACCAAACAGGAACCTGTAAAGATATATTATGGCCTTAAGGTGAACATGGCAAACACCGACATAATTAAACTAATTTTACGATTCCCACCCATTTCTTGTACAGTTTAGCATATCCTAAAAGACATCGCATATGATACGAGAGCTGTATAATTTAGAGAGACAAATTTACAAGGATCCTGGCCATTACCGAATTAAAATCATTACTCAGATAACAGATAACCATGTGACAAACATAATAATGCTCGTCCGTTATATTTTGACACTTATTATTCCAAATAAGTAATGCTTTTAATAGCATTAAAACCTACAATAAAGTGGAATCCAATAGATTCAGTAATTGAGCTGAACAGCAGTATTCTGTGATGAACAATACCTAACAAGAAAATTTTGTTAACTCAATATTTCGACTTCATTCATTTTAGGTAGTAGGTACCTATTCTAAATACATTCTTGGTGTAGAAACGACACATATAATACAATAAGAATAAGTAATATTCCAACCGAATAAAGTTAAACAGAATTAAATACCTAATAATTTGTGGAAACATTTCAATTTAGATATGTCGTAAGAATCCTAATAAAGATCACCGGGGTAGTCTTTTCAAATAAAATAAGTGCAAAATAGCGCACATATCCTTTAATTATAGACATTAAAAGTACAGTAAACGGAATATGAAATCCCATCGTACATGTAAACCCATTAAAATAACTGGGACCGGCTGAAACTCGATCCACCTTTACTTTTTGTTACCGAATGGTAGTCGCGCCTGTCTTCGATACAAGTTAGATGTTATCGATATAAAATAATATTATACCGTCTCTTGTCATTATTCTCCTCTTAAATGCGCGGATGATAAGGAAAATTGTACGATTATGCTTCGATCGGATTGAGTCGCGCTTGTTCTGCGATGTTTTTATCCATTAGAGCCTTTACGTAGAACTGAAGACATAAACTTTACAGTTAAGCACATCAAAAGTAAAATTTCTTCTGTCTAATGCCAGTTACTAAATAACACTGTCTCGTAGGAATCTTGAAAGTGTATATTTGCGATGATCGCGCTTAACCACTCTTTGCACTTTATTGTTCGGCATTTCTAAGGTTGGGTATACACTTCAGATTTTGTTACCGATTGTCTGATCAGACTATCTGATCGTATTTACTCGATACACATCCGATTTTTGCGTCAGACTTTTTCTGAACTCAGTCGTTCCCGAGTTATCATCCAGAGTGCTTGCGTACGGAGAATAAAGAAAAGATGGATGACGAATTACGGACATATTACAATTTACATCAATTCTGAAAAATATACGTACAAGATTCATACCTTTTTAGGATTACTTCAGTCAATTTATTTAAGTATTCCAGTTTAATCCTTCAGACTGCTCTACCTAGAGTCATACGTAACGCACCCAATAATGCTTACTCTCTTTACTCAAGCTCCTAGCAATCTTAATCTAGTCTCCATAATCCTGTTATACATAATATATATAACGTGTTACCTACAAGTCATATCGCTATTTGATATACAAGAATCTTGACACCAACATGCAATAAAAATTGGACTAGAGATAGCATTGATTACACTCTATTATAAAGTGGTTATCCACGGTTAAAATCCAATTTAAATGCAAGTAACACTGCAAAGCATAAACAAGGCTCTTCGAAAACGGATAGCTATGAAAAATTCATGTGATTTATTGGGAATACGATTGTGGTAACAAAATACAACGCTGCGGGGTATAAGAAGGGAAGAATTTGTTCAAATACGCAATACGTCCAATTTGAGCGTATTTGTAACTTTTTGTTTGTTTGGATCAGGATACTGAATTGAAAGGACAAGGACTTATTCGTCTCATTAAATCAATATTAAAAGCTTAATTTGCCATTGCTTGTGATACTAAAAATACCTATATGTAATTATTTAGTATTAATTTTATAGGTCCATCAAAAACTTCTCCTTGAATATTCTCTGTAAATTCATTCTAAAGTGTATCGTTTTAAAAAAAATACTAGAACACCTATTTTAGGCTTGCAGCCGAACAAATTGACAGGAATAGATCGAAGAGTACCTACAATTGCTGCTGCAGTCGCTCCAATCATAAATCAAATGACAGTCTTAACACAAAAACAAGTGTGTCCTTATATTGTTTGTGTTATACTTACGT
The DNA here is from genome assembly GCA_905340225.1 of Abrostola tripartita. Lineage (NCBI taxonomy): Eukaryota > Metazoa > Arthropoda > Insecta > Lepidoptera > Noctuidae > Abrostola > Abrostola tripartita. The sequence continues at coordinate 9,508,819 of HG996493.1, read as the reverse complement.
AATGGAAATGCAAAAAAAAATTCGTTTAAATAAGAAGTAGAACCTTTTACGTTTAAACATCAGGCTTTACGGCATTATCAACGACGCGCGACGCCTAGCGTTTTAAGTCGAGCAACTGTTTTTCCTAGAATGTTTGCTATTTGCATTTTGACAAGACTGAGTCTATATTATTTTTATTGTGTTTGTTATATACTTCTTAAGGAACTCTTCCTGTAGTTTATATTATTCACGTCATGAAATTTTTTCTTACAATTATGAGAGATATATCAAAAGATTTAGTTTTATAAAAATAAAAAATTGTGGTCAATAATGATGATATAGGTGTATAAACATGAACAGTAATGTATTTTAAATATAATAAGGCATCAAAGCCACACAACATACAATACTACTTATAATAATTAAAAATACTACAAATACATATAAACTATGAAATCATTTATTTAGTTACAATACACACCGTTCATTACCGCCATAAAATTATTATTTACATGACTATTTGTTAAAAATCAAATTATTACGTAGGTACCTTCATATTATTCTCCTTACCCTACAAATTAGTAAGCGTTTGTCCCATTATTATTAAAGACGGGAATTTATTAATATTTACACCCGTATTTAGATGGGTGTTAAAAATCAACTATCGAGATCAAAATGCTGGATAGCCACAATGCTTGTCTATTTATAGACGAGTGTTTTAATAGATTCTGTCAACAGTAGGGTGTCCATAACATGCAGTTATTACAGGCCAACCATTGCGAGTTTCAAAAGTATCTTTGACATTAGATAACTTTTATCAATTGGACGTTAATGTCAGAAAGTTATAAAGAATATCTGACTAGATTCAATGCTAATGCCATCCAACTATAAATACTACAGACTGTACAAAGAAAATACTAGCAGTACATGGAGGAAAGAGAAAATTGTGTGATAATATGTATGAATTACCAACTTTATCAACATATACTTACTGTTGTATTTTTATCCTTTTTTTATATAAAAAACGTTGCCCCACACAAGGAATTTCTCCTGTATAGTGGGTGCGTTTCACTAACATGAAATATCACATACAAAAACACCCAGACTCGGGACAAACATCTGCGGTTCGCACAAATTTTTGCCCCGTGCGGAAATCGAACCCGCAACCCTTTGCGCAGCAGCCCAATCGCTTAGCCACTGCGCCAATCAGGTCGTCATCATTTATGTGCTCTACATTTAAAGGTTAAATAGTGGCAGACAGGGTATTTTATAAAAAAAATGATTTTATGCAAGGTTCAAGTATAAAGTTATATCACTTTATAGTGCTGTCTTTTCTCCTTACTTACTTATTGCGCAGAAACAAAATTCACAGACTTATTCATTATTTATTCACATTCACAGAAAATTATTCTATAAGAGAATCCAAAATTAGGGTCACTACATTCCTAGGCACGCGACACCAGGGTCCGAGACTGGAAACATTGACGAGTTTCCTAAATAGGAGTCCACCTTACCGAAGAATGCTGAACTGAAAATAAAAGGAACCGCAAAAACGTAGTTGCATTAGCATGATACTATGACTTGACAATTAATACGGCCTATTAACTAAGCCACTGGAACTTAGACGGAGCATTTCTATGCTAAACTCGTTTTAGCCACTACTGCTATTCTGCAAAAAGGTTTTAATGTTTCTAGTCTTTTAAGGACTTTATAGTAAAACTTTAGAAATCATTTTGCATTGGCAACGTTATTACTATCGATGATTTCAGCAAAAAGGTGTATGCATAGAGCTAAATGCGGTATCTTTTTTACACAGTTTCGATTGAGCGATGATAGGAAACATTTCATAAACGTATTTATGTATGGTTTGCAAATTGGTGCAATGTGCACATAATTTCAAGATTCAATTAGGTGCTACTTCCATTATTCCCAATTGAATTTCGCTTCACTTTTTTGCCGATTACTGTGCAGTCTGTTCCATAAGCAATTTGTAAAGCAGTTCGGTTCACAATGTTACAATATTGTTCTCTGCTGCATTCGCAACATTTTTAGTTTGCTTCTGTAGACTCAGAAGAACCATAAACTTATGCTTATTCTGAGATATTGACACAACGCTCGTCTATACTTTAATATTATACATACATAAGAGTTTGTTTGTTTGCTTGAGCGCGCTAATCTCAGAAACTATTGGTTCGAATTTAAAAAAACATTTTTGTTTTGGATAGTCCATACAAGGATCAAGGAAGGCTATAAAACATTCGGAATCGACGCGAACTAAGTCGCGGGCGGAAGCTAGTGTATTTACACAGTACATAAGCGCGTTCTGATATAGTTAATCGAAATACTTAAATCTATTTTTACTACTCTACGACATGACATTCCTAGACATAAAAATAAATTCCAATAAAACAATAATGATTTGAAAAAGAGGTTGCATTAATAAGCAATATTCTGTCTGTCTGTATATTGGTGAAAAAGCAACTACAACACGGTTGACTCAGAATCGGACGAACATTGAATTTGTAGCTTTTTTTTATTGTCGTCGCAGTGTCTTCGTTACTGATACTATACCGTACTTGTAGTATTGCAATATGTATTTCTTTCACTAGACATTGTATTTTAAGACAATAGTATGGCTTGAGCAGTAGCCATTCTAGTAAGAATGGACTAGCTAATAGACTGAATGTTCTACGAACAGACGAAAATTAAGTAGAGTTTTGACTGATCAGAGTTCAATAAATAAAGTGACATCTTCATCTATTTTAACAGAATTCCCTGGGATGAAATAAGTGCGCTAGCTTAAATAAATATGTCTTATCATTCCCCCATGGTGTTCCCTCGACCTTCGTTGTCCGGGGCACGAGTAGGAGTTAGGACGTTGGACATTCACCACACTCGTAGAAGTCGTGGTCAGCTAGAAAGAAAGAAATAATTTATTTGTTAGAATATTATACAACTCTGGTATTGCTACATGTTAACGCCTCCACTGCAGCTTCATGTCCCATATTGATAAGCCTTGAAGCGAGTTGAAGCGACTATTTTGGTTATCTTTTCAGGTGAGGGCCTGTCCTAAGTCCAGGCCATGACTCCAGTCACTGAAAGTGAAATTTAGGTTAAATAGATGCATAGGAACGTTACCTTTTAAGGTCGTTGCACCTTTGAAAGCAAAATCATATTGCCACTAAATTACCAATATCGTCCCTCTACCAAATTCAAATTTTTGGACATTACATACAACTATTTCATTAAAAAAAATTAAGCAATGCATCTGACCATAATTATATTACTTATAGTAATTTAAACTTAAATCATAAGTGATTGATGGAAGTACGTATAAATTGCCGATTGTTTTTGTTTTGTGATTCCAAGACATAGCCAACCTTAGGACTTCAAAATAATTGTATTAATCATACGCTCATAAAGTACCGAACGTAAACTGTTATATCACCATTATACGACTATAATTAATAAAACATGATAAAGGTGGAGTTGTCTTTTGTTTATTTGTAGTTATGAAACATCGAAGTGTCCTATTTCCTGGCCAGTGGTAAATCTTAATTTTATGAATCCCAGTTTACATGATCAACCGCACGTTATAACGAGGGTAATAAACTCGCAGTATCAATTACCCATGTGTGGTTAGGGGAATACTGACTGTTTATTGACGAATAGTTTGCTCTTGAAAACTACTTCTGAATTGGTTTAGTCTAATTGTTTCCTCGCGTAAAACTGGGGCCTTATCTTTAAGGTTAAACGCAATTTATTATTTTATTTATTTATTAACCAACTTACACTAACAGTTATATTTTCTTGCCGGGCATAATCATTGGCATTATAATTATTTAGAATACTGCAGTTGACAGAGGCCTACGTAGTAAGTAGAATCCTTCATGAAAAAAATAAAAAAGTTTCGGAATGCACACAGATAATAACATAATATGGTATGTAACTGCATATTAAGTAGGTATACATATTCAGAAGTGATATCAGAGATCATATTTTTTCATCTGATACCGTTGGAGATCGTAACATGATTTATGGTATTTTTAATTGGATGTTTGATCTGTAGACGACATTAAACTTTAAAATTGCACAACAATAAAATCGTACAATGGTTATCGACGATCAAGATCCGCATCTTTCGTTGATCCCTCCGATTATAGTTTTTATATGTGAGCACTCATGTATTTTAATTGCTAATCGAGTTTTAATGTTTGGCGCTGACGACAATTTGAATGTCTTTGTTAAAATATCTTAGTAGGTAGTAGGTATTTGACTTAGATAAAAACTCTTTGTAAATTGGAATGCTCGTAACTATGAAGGATTTTAATTTTATTCCGATATAATAAAAAAAAATCTAACGTAACTAGGAGGACACCCGTCCGTCCGCCCCAGGACAGAGGAAGACCATAACGAATACAATCCTATAGACCTCTATTTCTTAATTCTATTTCTTCATTTTTCATGCTTTTTTACGATTAGGTATATCAATAGGTACTTGTTAATTAATAAGTTTTCATATAAATGCTATTTATGAGTGATTATGTAATACATGGCAAGAATATTGTAATTTTTTGCAATTTTTTTGTCCAAATCAAACAACAAACGTTTGTTGTTTGTTTGTTGTAGGAACGCAAGGCCCTGATCATGTTAACTAGTGTACCCTCTAAACCACCTCCAACATTATACGTCATTAGACTTCCAATTACTTCAAGGAAGACATTTGTTTCATTCAGTTTTTCGATCATCAACGTTGACGGTCCTAATTTCTAAGGTTTTATTAAATCGAATGGTCACAAAACACTCGAGTATTCGTTGATTAGAAAGCAGATGGGCGCCGTAATGAGCATCAATTTTAGGCGTAGCCACTTATATAAATGTTTGATTTTAGTTCCAAGCCTACAGAACACGTAACTATGTCAATTTAATGTGGGTTTGTTTAAACTTAATAAGATACGGTTTCATCAATCAAAACTTACTTTTAACTTGAGTAACGTCCGACTGATCGATTTCTGTAAAGGTGTTTGCTTGATTAACACATTATAATCTGTTTTTGAATTTATGTCTCTTAACGTACTTACATGAGAATAATAGTCGTACGTAAATAACGCGTAGACCTTAGAATTAATAAAACTGTGATTATATCTATTCCTATCTTTTAATCTAATGCTATGTATATGTAGGATTCTTTATATGAGGTTTATTATATATATTATAAATAGCTAAAGCCATGGTGTGAGGCGATATTATAATTAAATAACTAGTTTGTACGATGTAGTCCAAAGATGATTAATATTATGTACGTCACATATTTTATCATCGTCTAGTTATTTCCGAGTTATTAGCTGCAGACGGTGTTAAATGTCTAAATCTGTGTTAAGCCTCATCTTACGAGACTTTCGCCACACACTGCATACCGGCTACACATGCATGCATAAATGCATATTAACGAGACATTGATTTTATATATTAAAAAAAAACAGTTATGTAAATGCGACATAAAACCTCGTGTTAAGTAACGAACTTGGTACTATATTACGGTTGATGCAATCTAATTCCAATTGACACTTTAGGTATAAATCGCCGAGTTCCGCGTGAACGAAGCTAATCGTTCACTGTAATGAGCGTTAGATTACCATCTGGCCAATTTCAATTTCTCTGAAAACCACCATAGCCACACTGATTTGCTACATTCATAGTGAATGTATCTATAACATGCATAATGTATGTAATTGGCCTAATTTGTGTGGCCGTTGTACACGTAAAACGAATTAACCAGTTTATTCAGTTTTCCGTGCAAGTATCATTTATATTTGCTATATGCTTATATGAATAGAATGAATGATCCTATTCTCCATTGTAATTACTTAAGTATAAAGTTAGAAAGATACATATTGTTTTTTTCTTATTTGCCGCCCCACACTAGGAATTTCTCCTCTATCGTGGGTGCGTTTCACAAACCTAAAACCTCACATACACAAATCCTAGACTCGGGACAAACATCTGCGGATCGCACAATTTTTTGTCCCGAGCGGGAAACGAACCCTTAGCGCAGCATTCCAATCGCAAAGCCACTGCGCCAAATAGGTCATCGTGATTCACTAACTACGCCCTGATTCACTAACGGTAAACGCCCGACTATCCCTAGTAAGAGGTATGCTATTTCACACGCACATCTCGCACTCGGACATTAAGTCGCATACAATTGTGAGCCTATTACATAACAGACGCATTACATAAATTCCATAATTATAGTGGATGACAGTTTCTTAATACCTATAAGAAACCAATAGGTAACAACTTCGTAATCTAACCCAACACCTTACGCTTGTCTGTCGTGAACTCAAAAGTTTAACGAAGCGTCAACGTCGTAATCAAATATAATTTACATATAAATCAAGAACATAGAACATACAAAGTAATTCGAATTAATTAACATTAATAACTTGATTTATCATCGACTTAACTACCTTTAAGACATAATTTGCACGATCGACATGAATTGCATCTTGCAGTTATACTATTACAATAATAAGATCGATGACATTACATCTTAGATATTTATTGACACCAAAAATTATGAAATCAAAAGTCTGTGACCGATTAAAACTAGGTTGCGGACAGTCTGTCGTCTGCTACTCGAATTAGACTAGTATCTAGGTATTCATATATATAATTAATCATAGTAATCCTACTGTATCGGTACAATATATCGTGATCAACTTTGCAACATATTCTAAAGTCGTAAAACAAGTGAGCGTTTTACCCACTTTCATTATGTTTAGCTTCGGTTCATTTATTGCATTAAAAAATAATGCCGTATAACTACTTAGCATATGAGCAAGGGGTTCCGTCCACATGAATGCAACTCTGATCGTAGCTTCGGAACGTGTTGAACTTTAGGTAGGAACTACGGCCTTTATCATTTTTCTAATAATCAATGGTCTGAAACTCAGTTTATGTACCTAAATCCGTAAATATGATTCGTAATATATACTGAAAAAATAATAGGTAATGAAAAACATTATTAGATAGGTCTTTAAACTATAGATATTTATTACTTCTTAGCTCACCTCTAAACTTATCAAAAATCTTTAAAATGATAAGCAATATTATAGATATAATCTGTAAAATCTGGTCTTAATACAACCTTTTTATGGACCCAAATTGGAAGGAAACCGTATGCAAGGGTTGCCTAAGGGCAATCTAAATTCTTATCTAATTACATAAAATGAAATTACTATTAAGTACATATTTAAGTTTATTTTATAATTAACATAACATTACAAATACAGGAAATAATAACAATTCAATTTAATTATCAAGCCTTGACATATTTTATTTAGAATAACATATTGTTATGCCCTTATTTTACGTATTTATTAAAGACCATTAAAGTGATATAATTGACACAAATCTGAATATTGTGTTCATCCAAATTATCCTTTATATTAAAACCTAGCTGGAAAACGCTTCTTTAAAATGAAAAGACGCAAATTACATAACTATTTCTGTAGATTTAAGCATAAACAGGCAGGCAGGCAGTCAAAATCAACGTTGTGGTACTAAAGAAGTATAAAAACATATTTATTACTCATAAAATAAATCATGATTTTGTTTACAAGGTTTCCATTGACACGGTACCCCAACAATTGTAACGCGCTATCAGTTAGGATGCAACCACGCCTTTTTTAAGGTGTAACCAAACCCGCTCACGATAACACGCAGTTATGTAACACAGCGTATCGTGATCACACAATGCAATGCGTAACATCTCATTAACACTATCAGTTAACAGACGATAATTATCAGCTTGTATTCCACTTGCGATTTCAAAGCTACTTGCGTTTATCAACGTGCAAAATGGGTATATGAAGATTTGCGTTATCTGCGACTTTATTTCCGTGGATATCTAATATAATCCTAAGTGGTAAGCTCAGGGAATCGGAGTTTATGTAAAAGAACCAAAATTTATTTTGAAAATGTGTTCATTTGTTTAGGAACAATACTTGCAATTTTATCATTGCATGATTTCACCTTCGTACATACATCATGATGCGGTCAGTCAAGAATTAGGCGCGTAACACAAGGAAACGGTGACGTTTTATGTCGGAAGAAACTAAGAACCTGGGTCAATGAGCCACCCTAGTAAGTCAAAATAATTAGAATTACATATTTAACTCGGAAGAACATTTCAAGAAAGTACTACAGTACATTTAACTTTTTAAGAACACCACCTAGAATAAGTATCTAATGGATTCAATCAAAGAATCAACATAGTAATAAATGCCACCGAACTGAAGTTTGTCTACTTAAAGCATAGATTTTATATACCAAGTGGAAAGGTTCTAAATTTAATTAATTCAAAAAATTTATAAATATATACAAAAAATATACAAAAAATTCAAATAATGGCTAGAGTTGTCCCCAAATTGTATAGCTGAAAAACTTTCTTCGAGCTAACAATTCTCGAGAACCTAAAACTAAGAATATTAAAATCTCTTTTAGATTTACGCGTTTTAGATAGAATTCCTAATATTGAATTACATAGTAACTAGTAATGATTTGTGTTCTTCTTCTTAACGTATGGTTGATGAACAACCTGGTGTTAAAGTTTAAACCGCCTGTGGCCTCTGACACGGCTTTACACACCGTTGAAAAATCTCTCAGGAGTGCCGGTTTCCTTACGATGTTTTCCCTCACCGTTATAAGCAACTCATAACTAACTTATAGTACGCACATGAATTCTAAAAGGCATTGCTGCGTCGCGGGGTTGAACTTGCGACCTTTGACTTGGCAGTCCAACGGTCATACCACTCGGCTATCAGTGCTTTTTTGTGTTAATGTATGCAAACGTTTGGCATGCACCGTGATCATAATAATAATATCAGTTGTTGGACTCGTGACATAATAGTTTGATTTCGTAACAAAGTAGATCGACATTCCACACGAGGGCGTTGCTGTTTTTTTTAAGTAGTCTTTGTTGTTTTTATTTGAAGGTACTTCATCATAACCGATGTATGATAGAAAAAATGTTGTTAGTAAAAAACCAGCTGCAATGTTATTATAAACGTATTACTGTGTGTTTACTTGTATTCTCCGCCAGTAAATCTCTACCAAAGATAAAAGTTTAGAAATGTGGCGTTTTTAATTCCATAAAATAATTCTCAAACAGGGCTTTGTTAAGTAATGAAGAGGAAGCCTTCGCTAAGCCGTAGGACACAGCCTAAAAAACATTATTAGGTATACCTACGCTTTAAAAAGCTAGTCATCAAAAACTTTCCCTAAAAATACAGTGGGGCAAAGTTATTAAAATTGATAGCGCTAAGAACTGTAATACGTGTAGTACGCATTATTTAATTTAGCATAAATAGACAACAGGAAATATTGCGTGCGTGCTGTATTATGTAAATCTCTTTACGAACGGATAATGCAAACGATTTGGATTAAACTATGAAGTGTAATAGGTGAATAAATTAATTGGTGATGGCTCTATAATCTACTACCTACGGTTTAGAATTCATCTTTAGTTGAATAGAAGCCTCCTTATCTCTAAACTAAACAGATTATACTTTTTGATAGCTTATGTCAATGATTTAAATATCGGTTGTTATAAAATAATACCGTACCATATATGTTGCGTTGAATTAGGGTGGTATCTAAAGAGGTAACATAGTTATGAGGATTGGCAAATGACAGTGAGCGATCGATACCTAAGATAGCAATTTAAGTAAATAAATTTAAGAGTATATTCTGCCAAATGGTATAATATGCCTTTATTGACAATCTTACTATATTAACATAATTATATCTAATATTTTAGTCAGTGAAAAAGTTTATTGTTCAGACATCGGTCTCCGAAGATTGTTTTGCTTTAGCATAGGCCTCTGCCGGAATCTTCCATCGTTCTCGATCATGGGTTTCCCTTTCTCACAGTGGTCCCGCTGTAGCTTTAAGTTACGGCAAATTGTACGAAGAGATTAAGTTACAAGCCTACAAACCAATGTTTTCATTCGTAATCTTAAATTACGAATAATAATTCGTGTAAGTGATACTAAATCATTGCTTGAACCTATTATGCGAGGTAATAAATAATACTTTACTGTTAATCAGTCAAGAACGCGAAGTAATCATAGTGTTATTATTTGTAATAAGCGCACCTGATTTCTGCTTGAGGACTTAGCCCCTGGCACTAATTGTTCGTAAGAACTGAATAATTTGATGACGGGATTAATATGTACAATAGTAGTATTTGGCTAATAGTGCAACGAATGTTATGCAAATTTGGTATGTATTTGCAATATTTTATGTCTGTAAACCGCACCCATTAAACAGGAGAATTTCAAGTAAAACAATTATATTTAAAGATAATTACATACATTTTTAGTTTAATTTAACAAGCTTCTATTCCTTTAGACGATTTTGATTCAACCAATCACGAATTACATCCTAATATAAACTGGTGCAAGGTTTCTTAAGTAAGTATATAGTAAGCATCTATGATCTAAGCCTGATAACAAAGTACCTATATTATAGTACCTACACACGCTTCGATATTACGCTGACTGACGTTAATGTTCATAGGTATCGTATCTATCGATTACAAGCGGATCTATAAATCACTGCAGAATCATCGGCGCGGCAAAACCCGTCCACATTAAGACCAAACCGTAATCCGTTATAAACCAACAATACGCAACAACTACAAACGACCATAAATCTGTAGTTATCGGAGTTCTTAATTAATTATACAATTTGTTTTACGTTATCGCTTTTATCACCTGTAATTCGATAGGTTAATTGACTAAATTGACTGAGAAGATCGGAATGCCTCGTTGGTCTAGTGGTTGCTGAGTGTGACTACTGAGCGTGAGGTCCTATAGGTTCAATTCCCTAGCTGGACAAAGTGTTATCGGGCTTTTCATTTGGTAATTATTAGCAACACTACGGAGTCTAAATTTGTGCTTGGTTAATGGCAATAGGCTCGCCTTCTATAATGAGGGTATTACACGCGTTTGCCGAGCCCTTCGGGGAACACAGACGTGGTGTTATGTATGTTAGATCAGAGAATAACGTAGAGGCTAGCGCAGTTCCCAACTAAAACCTTAACAAGCACTTGTGTCTAACCCGAAGAGTGTCACTTTATTACCTTGTCCAGACGGTGAACGGTGATAGTTTTAGTATGTCACATTCCTACATTCTCTGGTCTCACCCTTCGAAAGCCGGGTTTCTTTAGACTTGAAGGGTTTTTACCGAAAAGTGTAGTGGGGTCTGAAGAAGCACATTTTTAATAACGTCGTAATCAATCGCTTAGTACTTTGCTAGACCCATAGGCCGTATGTGTATGTGTTCACGATTAATTTGAATACCGAAATTATACATTTGCATTTATAATGTGTGCTCCAACTTTGTAGAATAATAATTTAATCATTCAAATTATGTTTTCCCTAAAATGGTATGTACCATCATTGTTTGATTACAGTCATCCTGCCGATTTCTCACGAGTTCGCCCCAAAGGTCCTTAATTTCTGCGAACTATAATTATTTTACTTGTATGTGTTATTCTTATGTTTAGTTTACTACGTCAGAATAATATTACATTTCGCATTTTTTTTCTGTTCCATGTTTTATATGTTAGGATACAGTTTTTGAATTTATGATTGTGATAATTATTGTACAGTTTTTGTTAATGACTTAATCTCAATTCTAAATTCAGTCAAGTGATCTCTTAACATTGGATAATAGAGGTATCTATTAGCCAATTTGAAGTAATAGAAATATCATTGAAGTTACCGAAACAAAATTCTATGTTATAAAAAATACAATGCCTACTTTATCGCATTTAGATTTTTAGCACTCGAGGTCTAGACCAAATAAATTAGAATTCATTGTCTCGCTCTAATAAACCTCTCGGTCATGTTGCGTAATACATAATTTAATTAATATTTAAATGCTATTTTAATAGATACCTACATATAATTTAAATGTGTTGTATAATTCTACACTAATGAGGAATTTGCTCACTCTCTAACGGAAAGTACAAACAATTTATTACCTAATTAAAGATCAATATACTACTACAAATAGATACAAGTTCAATGGCACTAACATAAACTAGTCACATTACGATATATAATGAATACTAGATAAATAAAAGATTTACGTAAAGAACCTGAATTTTAATGATCTTGAATTATTTGCACATTTCTATACTTAGATATTATATCATTTTTTTAAGGACGAAGTGGGTCTGAGGTAAACGGAATAGATTTATATGCGCGAGGTTACGGGTTACGTTACCAGTGACGCAGGTAGGCGCTGAGTAGAGGCGACCCACCAGCGCCAAGGTGCAAAGTCACGTCATAATAGTGGTGTAGCTTACGAGGTGGCATGAAGCCCTCACCTTTCAGCTGGAGCCTTGCGCCATGTATACTTCTAGCTGCTTTGCTGCATAGGCCAAGAGCACACGCCTGCTTCACAACTATACAAAAGTGACTTAGAACCAAAAAGGCACATTGATATTTGCATGATTTGTTAGTCTTTTGCAAGGTTTTGCATATGAATCTGTTTCCCAAAATATCTTAGTTAGATATTTTAGTATCGATATTTTATTTCAGTCGATTTGATTAGTATCTAACCTCATCATCATGTACCGGAAGACGTCCACAGTTAAACAAAGGCCTCCCCCTTTAAAGGAGGGGTTTTGCCATAATCCCTACGCTCTGCAAGCGGCTTGGGGATCGTATTATTAGTGTCGAAGTTACAGGTTACAGAAGACGCCGCTGCCCATTTTCTGGATTTTCCCTTAGTCGCCTCCTACGACACCCACGGAAAATGGAGATGGGGAGGTCCTATTCTAGCCCGACATTCTACGGGAAACAAACGATTAGTAAAATATTGTTTATATACACGAAACTAAGTGAACCGGAAATTCTTTACTCATAGATATTTTAAAGTCATTGTTATGGGTACAATGCGTTATATATTTTGTAAAATAAAAATAAAAGATTCCGACGAATTGAGATCCTCCTCCTTTTTCTGAAGTCGGTTCAAAATTAAAATTATTTTATGTATAAGGTGGTGGCCCGGAGGTTTAGGAACCGACTTTTCTGACGCAAGGCCGTAGGTTCCAAACCTTAAAAGTTACCTATATCAATGCCACTGCATTTTCTAAGTAATTCATAAACGGTGACTTACAATGGTGTTAAGCTTTGTGAGGAAACTTGAACTTAATCAAATTATTTTTATTTACACTGCATAACAACAGACTTTTGCCATGTCACATTTACACGCAGATGCATGTGTTTTTAAAGTTTGTCACTGTAAAAAACCTCACCTGGAACTATTTCCCGTATTGTGGGTGAATTTAACCCAAGATTAGGCATAAATAATTATATAATTTTGTTCTATTTTACGACCTGATTGGTGCAGTGGCTATGTTATTGGACTGCTGCGCTAGTGGGCTGCGCTAGTGGTTGCGGGTTCGATTCCCGCACGGGACAAAAATTTGTGTGATCCGCAGATGTTTGTCCCGAGTCTGGGTGTTTGTGTATGTGATATTTCATGTTTGTGAAACGCACCCACGATACAGGAGAAAGTCCTACTGTGGGGCGACGTTTTTTTAAATAAAAATACAAAATACATTTGTATAGGTAACAAAAATAATTCCCATGTGGATTTCCCAATCGAATTCGTTACCTAGCACAGTAATTTAATTATTCCGCAATACGTCGATCTAGACTTCAGTTATGTTCTGGTCCCAACGTTAGGAAAATGCCACAACATATCATGTGTCTTCTATATACATATCTTCATTTGACTATGTTCTTCACCATACCTCGCTCAAGGGGACAATTAAACCATGCTCTTCGTGACTGTACCGCCTACCTTTTGTGAGGGTCTGATATATTTATGTCCTTTTTAATTTGCAGCTCTAACTCGGTTTATGTAGACCAACTTGCGACATACTCCCCGCCCACATAATACATTTATTTGACGGCCGTTTATTTGATGACGTCAATAGTACTTTAGAGGGCAGTGTAATGCTTCTAAATCGATCAGATAAGTATTATGATCCATTGCTTGCCAGCAAACCTTGAATTGATGGAAGTTATGGCCTAAGCGCCTAGCACCGGAAAACACAATCTTATGGAAGGTCAATCAATAAATAAACTGGATTGCGACAAAATTATATTTAGATTGGGCTAAATATGTTACAATTACTTTTTATTTATTAGAATTCATTAATATTCATAGAACCTTTAAATTATTAAAATGTATAAAGCTGTTGAAATGGAACTCTCAAAGTACTAAATCCTACTTTCTAGGTTAATCGGCTGTGCTTGGTTATGTAAACGTTGTTAACATTTGTAATATATTTATTAGTTTTATTTATATATATTAGGCAACTGTAAGCCCTTCTCTGCGCTTGTACTTTGCTGTGCCCTCAGGGTCTGCAAGAATCTCGATGCACTTACTCGTAAGCCTCTGTCAATGGTAATCCTTTTAAATATAAATCTTGGGCCTAGACATTAATACAAATCTAATGAAAACGACCTAAAAATACTATTGATGCGAAATCAATAGATTGTTATTTAAATATCAACCTTATAGTAATAATGTATTCGACTAACATTCAAATATTTTTTTAGACGGAGGAAATAATTTGCATCTTATTTTATTGCTTTTTAATACGTTATGCTGGGAACGGTAGGAGAAATTATTTTAAAAGAATTTACATTTATGACCTAATTATAGGTCTCCAAAGGTTTGCTATACTCACTTATTGGGTAGATTAGGAACTTATAGATGATAGATAGTATAAGTTCTACCAATCGCTGAAACTATTGCCATTGCAAAGTGTTACTGGGTTTTTCTATTAGCTGATTCAGGTAGCAAAAGGGAGTCTGGATTTGTGCTCGGTTGATGGCAAGTGGTCGTTCATTGAGGCCTTCAAGGGGAAAGACCTTTGTACAACAGCTGTGGACGTCTCCCGGCTGGTGATGATGATGATGGCAAAAGGTTCGCCCCTAATTACCTAAAAAAACTATGTCCTAAAACAAAACTGGCGAAATGTGGGTGTTTATTATGTGCACTGCCTACCCCTTCTGGGAATACAGGTGTGATGTTGTATTGCCGTTTATCCGGCCCAGTTTTAGTATAGTCAGTGACGTCAAAGGATAATCAAGACAGTAGTAGTTGTACATTAACATTGAACAAGTCACATTTCTACTAACCTATGTTTGAACCCAACCTTGTGAATATATATCCGATCCTCAAACCGCAGAGCCACCACAACACTAATTGCCTTTAGTAGTTATTTAGAATACATTACACTTGCAATGATCCCAACAGTACCAAAGAAGGTTGTGTGCCAGCACGCTTGCCATCATCGAGGTCGAAGGCCAATCGTGACGGCCTAAGGGAACTTCGGATCGGACGCAATGTTAACAATAACCAAATTATTTTGTCTCTCAACGCATCCTCAACCTCATTTAATTTTAAAAATATAAAAGTAGGTCTCAGGGACATATTTGCCCAGCTGTGATATTAAACTGGTTGGAAATCACAATGTACCTAAAGCATTTTTGGAGACTTGTGAATGATGTTATCCCTAGAACAATGCAGTCAAAATTATGAAACTGAGAGTTTCGTAACCTTCTGCTTAAGGTACTTAAGGCAAAAATATTATAACGTTTTAAATTATTATACAAATACTTTTTGCCCAGTAGCTCCTTTAAGCTATACTCTACGATCACTTATTTTATACCAAAGGTTGGTGACAAGATGAGTAGTACCATCCCTATGACTACAATCAACAGTATTCAGCCAACACCAACCTTTTGTCTCTCGGTAAAAATTGGTCCTAATGTAGATCCTTGTAGCAGAACACTATACGGTAAGTTTTCAAAGCCCATTCAAGGATATCTATGTTGCTTAGATATAAGTGAACATTACTTAGTTAAATAAATTAGAATTGCTACATAATGACCGGTTGTTACCGTACTACAAACGGAAAGTATCAATCTCACGAAATTTATTTTGACCATGAGTTTATTAGATTATTTTTAAAAGTAAACCCTGTGTTATGTACTTGTTGGTGACAATTTCAACATTCACATGTTACACACGAATAATATTTTAATAGGAATCCCGTAGGCTTAAAATATGGACTGTTAAAGAAACTATACCACACATTAAAATATAAATATCATAGATCTCTAAAGAAAAGTCTACTATATTATTATAATTACTTACATATTGATCTACACTAGGAGCTGCCGGCGCATATACATTATCTATTGTTATAATTATACGAAATGTTCTATTTCAATCAATATAATTATAATATTTCTGTAGTCTTTATAATTAAATTATAAACTATTATTATTGAAAAGTCTAAAGTTGAACTTGCGTCTGATCTCTCCACGATCATACCCATTTTCCATCGTTTAACATACATAGTAGGTATGTCCGTCAACAGTCATATATCGGACTTATAATGTATGTAAATAAATTGAAAGTTCAATATGTTTGCACAATTTTGCACTATAATACTTCCTGTGTCAAGGTAGGTTGTCAGTTGAGATTGGCCACCGACAACCAAATTCGGTCAGGAGGACACTCATGTTGCTCCACACAAAAAATGATCTAAGTAGCTGTGTAGGTGTGATCAGACAGTAATTACGTTTAGGACTTTACGTCAACACCAAACAAGAGTCATATTTTTATTATAGTCTACAAAAAGCTCAAGTTAAATAGAGAAACCAAAGATGACTTTGATCATTTGTAATGGAAACTTTTGACGTTGACTTTAAGAATGCCAAGCACATATTTACTGGGTCCATCAGGTCAGCAGTCATTAAATGCTGTCATCACTACACCTAGTAACTACTATAAATTTTTCCAGTATTATCCAACACGAGGAAGCGATGTATGAAATAGTGGAACTTAATTAGTCGACACTCGTATTCCGTGACCGCACAAACTTAATTCTAAAAAGGTCGAGTATCAAGAAAGTTGAATCTTTAATAAATATAATTTTTATGCTAAAAGTGACGCTATTAGAATATTAGGATGGGCACTAGGCGTTGGAACTAGGAAGCCGGTTTGGAAGACCCTGTACATTAGTCGGACCTACTGAATTCGTTTATACGGCAGCGGCGCTTGCATCTTGAGTAAGCTTCTAAGTTCTTGTATTATTATATAAAACAATTCCGTTACCAATTGACCCACAAAGTAGGTTGGTACGCAGGGATTTAATTAAATTTTGTAAAATATTATTTTTAATTCATTAAAGATTTTATTACATTATTATCTTTCTTTTATTTACCTTAAAAATAGTTGCCGATCGTATTCCTTGCCTGTTATAATTTACAAACTACGTATATACAATAAATATTTTACGATCATCGTTGTTTGACATTATCAAACTATACCCTAGAATTGGATGCACATTTATGTTGAGAATTTGGATCCTATAAGCACAAAATTAAAACTCTTGGGAAACTGTTCAAAATTATCCGAAGAATACAGACTTGCCCATAAACTTGCTAAGTAGAAAACTGTACGTTGATCTCTAGACCAACAAGTCTCTTTCAAATATATCACACGAACCAAAATTACAAAATACTTAGGTATACCAACTATACAATGATATCGTTCACATCTAATGATGCGATATAATCTAAATTAGTTGGTTATTTATCAATCAAGTGTCATTGTCTAGCATTAAGTGACAAATTAGAATGGACATTTCAACGATAGAAATGGCAATACCATTAATTGAATGTTACACTTTGTGTGGCATTATGACAGGTCACAGGTGCAACATTTCAGGGCGACACGATATTGTAACAGCTACTTCATTTAATCATTAATTTATAGTTCTAGTTGTAAGATTAGGGACGTTGTGAAATATAATTTAAATGACGTCAGTAAAAGAACAGTTAGAGCTTAATTTACTGACAAGAAACAGCATTATAAAATATGAGAATTACATAAATTAATTCCTCCTGCCCCCTTCTATTATCGGACGAGCAGGGAAACAGCAAGGTACGGTGGAAGTCCCACAACTTCATTGGGCGAACCGCCAAGCTATGGAATTCCTTACCGGATTCCCTTTTCCCAGAGATCTATAATTTAGTGGTTTTCAAAACGAGAGTGAATCGTTTTTTTTAGGTGGGCGCGCACGATCGTAGGCAATAATATCGCTTACCATCAAGCGAATTGTGGGCTAGCGCACACCTATTTGTTATAAAAAAGAACCTATTTTATAACGTATCATTTGTACGTCCTCAAGGCCCTCTCCTCTCCTCCTCCGTTTTTTAAGATCTGCCCATCCTTTTACTATATATAGTATTGTGGTCGTCCCCCAGTCTCTCCAGACATGGCTGGATATGACATATCGCCTACCAGATTATGTTACATACCTACATAGTTACTATTCCTAGTGTGCTCATCCTGCTGCATGACAACAATATATTCTTATTCTGGAAAGAAACAAGCATCGATTAATACCAACGCTGCGTGTAAACGATTACATATTATACCATTACGAAAAGTATGCAACTAATAGGACAAATGGTCCATACCAAAAATATGCATAAATTCTAAAAATGCGACATATGTGTGTCACGTCAAAATAATGCGTCATGCGATATGATAACCTAAATAAGTCCTTCGGGGTGGTCAACATTTTAATGACTCGAACGTGTGTAAGAACTCGTTTACATAAAGCACTAAATCTATTTAATTGTGCCTAGTAGACAGCGCCTTTCACATACATTATGTTCGTGCGTCATCAATATCATACATAGTTATTTCATCACAATTAATTTGAATAACATATTGCTTCTAGTTGTAAATGAATTGCAAGATAAATAGGATGGACCATTTTTTTTGTTAATATAAAAGAAGACGTGGTAGTCTGCGTTGTAAATACGAATGATAACAGCTCTATAGGTACCTACTTACATATTATACCTACATACATATTTTTAAGAGATATGAGCCTACTAATAGAGCATGTTATTACATAAGCAGGGTATACTAAAATTCTTTAAAGACAAAAATGCAGTTGTTTCCGGAGACGTTTAAGTCATGAAGTTGGAAAGCCAGAGCTTTTTTTGGTCAATTCGAATGCCTAAATCCCTAATCAAACGAACACTATCAATATTACTGACATACAATACTCCAAAAGCGTTTTTTATGGTTATTTTGTTACCAATGAATGTGTCTTCAAATCTTTTCTCACTCGGAACTTTATGTAGATTGCACATTTCATGGCCATTCACCCCTGATCAGTGAATCCTGCCTGGTAGGAATGGTTTCGCTTCGTCTGCTTCACAGTAAAACGTTATAGCCTTAGTACTATCCGGCACCGCCTAGTTGCCTTAATTAAAAGCTGATGTAATAAATACAGGATTGTTCAACTAACATTTTCTAAAAGTAATCAGTTCCGTTTCAGCAGACTTTACGTCATTAGCATGTATGTTAATGAAATGTCTTAGAGGTCACGTTGAGTAAGTGTTATGTGAAGGTCGCTTCAAGGGTTGGGAATATTATATCGAACGATAAAGGGACTTAGATGAATTGGAGGGCGAAATAAACTTGTTTGAGTAATTTACCTTTGTTACACACACAAGTGACACACAGTAGAATTTTCTGTATCATAGATGCGTTTTAATCACAAAATATCACGTTCACAAATATCTAGACTCGAAAATTCATCATTCATATCTAAGGATCACACAATTATTTTGGTCGCTTGTGAGATTCGAGACATCTACCATTTGTGCAAAAAGACGTACAGTACAAGTTCGTACAATTTTGAGAAAAAAATTTAAATATAAAATCATAAATTGTATCCTTAACGGATCCTTTTTCCCTAAACAAAAAACTAAGTGCTAAGTCATGATGCTAATTGGTTCAGTAATTAGTCTTTTTATGCACTTTTTTAAGACAAATCTAATAACGAAACAATGTGCAGTCCGTCATTTATTTCACCCAAAGTTTACAAATTATTAAGACAAAGAAAAATCATTCTTGGAGCAAAAACTTGGCTTTACCTACCAATGTATTTTGTTGTAAAGAAGGTGCTAAATATAATTTGCTAAAATCAATAAAATTACTGTTTATTGTGATTGCTTTCCGACCCGCAATTAAAGGAAAAGGTTCAAATTATTATAGGTTAGATTTTTTAAATTCGTCTGCTTCATTAAATATTTCCAATAAAATAACTTGAAAGGGAAAATACTTTGAAGATACACAAACGCTCGTGAAAACGCCTACTAACTACATAATCAATTTTCCTGTTTGCTGCAAATATAATTGGCATAAAAAATTTCTAATTGCTGGTACCTACGTACGTTCCTAATCTTGATTGAAATCATTCACCCTTTTAAAGTTTCTCAAAGTTTAACTCCAGTAGGTATTGCTGAACAAAGCAAAACTTCAAATGTACATGAAAAACAAAAGAAATTAAAATATAATTGATTAAAACGAGCTTCTGAATGAGAATTCGAGTATTCTCATAATTATGTATCTAACAATGACGCACGATATTGTTAAACGATGTTGTGGTTACCCGAAAGTTCTCAAACCGGTTACTTACACAAGGTTGTGGGTTCAATACCTGGTAATTATCAATGAGATTTTTATCAATGTCATGTACTTTCTAGGTAAGTTCAAGTCATCCCTGGCTTGCGGTAAACAAACCATCGTAAAGAAAACCTGAAATTGTGAACACGTTTTAAATAAGGATTGCCGAAAACCTGAAATTGGTTGAAATCTTACTTTCTTGGTATGAAAGAAATCTTTTACTCTGTAGAAAAAGTTCTGTGCTCTGTTTAAGTAGAGTGATACACCATACAGTCATGAACCGTGTTCGTCACTCATCAACCGTTTGCTAATCATCGGACCCACTTCGAATCGTCTCCCTTTGGACTGGCTTCTCCGGCGACGGGACTTGTATTCTTAACCCACCTCAACTAACCCCCATGGTGACACAGGGTGATCACATCGATTGTTTCAATTTAACTAAAGTGTAGCGAAGACAGTGATATAGTACATAATTGTATGCAATAGCGTAACTAGACAACCGGTGCTACGCCCACGATCCACTAGTTGACCTAGGTCACGCAATATTTATTACCTTCACTTATACTAGGCCGGCTACCTATTAGGCTATTACTTAAGTACTTGTATTATATTTTTGACAATAAAATACAATTAAAATGCTATAGGCGTAGTGACGAAAGGCTTGGTTTCCTACTCAAGCTAAAGTCAGATCAAAATCAAAGTCAGATGCAGGTAGCGATAGGATAAGCTAGACGGTTTAAATACTTTTGTGATTATTAGGTACACCAAAGGTGCAAATGGTATTAAAAAACTAATTGTCTTTGAAATAATTAAATTAACACACTATTTTAAATTATTTGCTGCTTTAATTTTCCGGAATACTCTATAGTGTGTAGTGTAATAATAATATAAAAATTAAAAAAAAAAGACTTTTTAGAAGAAATAAATGTATGGTAAAGAAATATCGTAGGAATGAGCTCCGTCATTATTATTTCTTTGGTAGAGCAGAGCGATTCCGATAGGAAGGTAATATTACGTTAAGGGTTTCCATACAACATCCATGGATTGAACTCAGGGTCCAAGTAACATTGCTGCGCACAGCTATTATGTTCATTTTTAGAGATAAGGAAATTAAAAAACAGTAAACACCAAGGCCTATGTAGGCCAGCAGTGGATTGCAACTGATGATGAAATGAAACACTAACTATGGTAATGCCTATTCCGTTAGCTTTTTGTTAAAAGAGAACAAATATCTTATAGTGCTACGTTCTTATTATTTTTATAATTCAAAAACTTACAGTATAATCCTGAGCGTTGATTAATGCCCTCAAACCATGTATAGTAAGTCAAATATATAGCTTAACTTTCAAAATATGTAGACTGATATATAAAGGCAATCTTGTATCAGGCACTATTAAGTAAATTTTGGTGTTTTATTTTAGATTTACACCGTACAGGTCACGAGGTGTTGATGCAGTGCGCCCGAGCAACTCAAATATGCGGCGCATGCGCGAGTCGTGCATGTGCATACACTTATCACTCTAATAGACCTGACTATCGAAGAGTAATGTTCCGTATAAGTTTGCTGAAACGATGCATTTTAGGTGTTAGACTAGACTTAAGTTAAGAAAAATGATCCAAACTTACTTATCATACTTTTTGATTGGAGAGTGAGCAAATTTTAAAATGCAATTGCTACAACCCTGACCGCTAAAAGCCACTGCACTATTTGATTCGTAAAATGATTTAAAAATCAATTTGAATTCTATATTGTAAACTGAAAAAGCTATACAACTTAAATTATTTGAACATATTAAATGTCATTTCAAATAGAGATTTAATAATACTGGTGATTTAATAATTGAATGATGATTTTATTTTAAATAATTATCTATAAAGTAAAACAAAAAGTAAAATAGGTACATATGTTACATAGGTGGCCCGAACTATGGCAATCAGAAGAATAAGCTTTTAGATAACAATCATGGTGTACAATGTACATTTAAGTTATTTACATTTTAATCTCTCAACTCTTTTCTAAAAATATAAATTTAATTAAGTAGTTTGCGTTACTGCGTAAAGAGAATGTTATACGAAAACTATATCTTATTTTATGGATATAATATATCGTTTAAAATAATTTTGTGTGACCTAAATGGATATAAATAAAAAAAAATATTTTGTTAAGTTTGTCAAGAAAAACTTGGAGATCTACTTTCATGTTTCGAAGTCAGTAAAGTTCTGTGAGAATAGCTAAAGTAACTTACTTTGATCATGTCCTAATTTTTACAGGAGTTTCAGAACCTACCTTTGAGTTTTCACCTATAAATATTGGCTAAAATAAAGCATTCTCAAACATAAAAAAAGAAAAGGACGTTTTTATAGCCGCATGGCCCAGTGAATTTTTTTCTAAGATAATAAAATCGCATACATTTAAATATTATGTTAATTTTTAAAACTTACAAGTTGATTCCTTATTTAATAATATTTATTATGTATATTTTAACACACATAGATATACCCATATGATAACATTAATCACAGTAAATAAATGTAGGAACTAAATAAATTTCCACACTGTTGCAACCTTCGTAATATATTCATAACATGTTGAAATATTTTATAATTCTATACAACTAACTTCTGATAAATTACAATTAATAGTGTGTTCAAACCTAAAATAAGACTATTTACTTTCCTATAAAGCCTACCCTTCACGAATGGTCAAACAAGATTAGACTAGATCGTTATCTTTCCTAATTTCGTAGCTCTACGGTAATTTGTGCGGCGTGGGTAGGATGTGGACGGAGCGGAGGCTAAGTATTATAAAGTAGGGGTAGATGTTACCGTTTCAGTCCATTACCGACTGTCGCGTCCATTGGGCACATTCGGAAAACCATGTACGTTGATTTTTTTATCTGGTACCATTTTGCTGCAAGTTAAAATCGCGTGCGTTAGATGATTCAAACGTTTAATAAGTGTATCTTATTGATTGAGGAGATCATACATCAAAATCTTTGCGTGTGAACTCGTGTGTTATTTCATTATTTGTGTAATATTTTGATTTGTATGCTCACGTTAGTTTCGGAAATATCTATGCCAAGTTCCATGTAATGTTTGAAAAACAAATAAGTTTTAAAAGTAAAATTGTTTTCTGAAAAAGTGTACTTGTAAATAAGCAACCAAGAATGTCTAAAAAAATCGGTTTGTTTGATTACATTTATATAATTAAGAAATTGTTCAATTTAAATTCTCAAAAAGTGCGTTCACTTTAATATCTATCATTAATAAAATATAGTGTCTGAACCTAGGTATTCTAAGCATTATAATTTAAATCCTAAATGCGTTAAAATCAAACAAAGTCGCGTAATACGACATTATAATAATAACGTAATTAAATTTGATTGTAAAATGTGTGAAACGTGTACTGAGTACTTACTGCTACGAATGGAGTAGGATTAGAAGTGTTAGAAATAACAAGGCTTTAAAAATTTTCTTTATGAATTTCAACAAAACTCATATATACTGATTGCAAGCTATTATCAGTCAAAGTTATAAATTATGGAAAATTCTAAATCCGCTTAGAAATAAAGTGCTTTAATACTGTTTTTCACATAACAACGTTAACGTCAACGTTACGCTTTTTTGATTAGATATATTTATTATATATTCTATCTTTGTTATTATACTATTAGTAAATGTGCGTAGTATTTAATACGTCGCAGGTATGATCTACCATATCAGATTAATTAAGATATGTAGGTACCAAATATAATTACAACCAGTACCAAAATACATGAATTGTTCTAACGACTGGGTTTTTATATTACGTCATTTGCAGATTCCCATATATTTCAAACGTCGGATAGACCTTTTTTCACAATCGTATTAAGAGAGTTCACCTTTAACATTGCATGGAGATAAGGACGGATAGGATAAGGATGCATAGCTCAGAAATAATTAGACATGCAACATTTTTAATTGTGAATTTAGTTAACAAATTGATCAAATGAGCACATTAAAGGATTATTGTAGATATTAAATTTGTTTATTAAGTCTCATTATCAAACACGTTAGCGTAATGTACTTAGGTAGTTATTAGTTTTAATGCAGATAGTAGGTATTTGGTATATTCTTTATTTATTATGTATGAATATCTAGATAATATGTACTTTATGTGATTTTAATATAGTAGGTATGCAGTTCATATTGGAATGAAGCAGTGAACTTGTAGTGGCAGTCCGTTAGTGGAGGTAACTAGGTACCTAATTGTACTTTTACCCTGTCAGTTATTACGTGAACTTCCACCGTCCAACATAGCTTTACAGTCACGCACTTTCATAATTTCTTCTCGGAAATATAAAGACGTTATAAGTAGGTTTCGTAACTACGCAGCTACATAACCTTTTTTTTTAATCTATGTGCCAAGTAGACCAACGCAGGGTCAAAAATTTAATAATACTATTTTTGTTAGCGTAAGGCAGGAACCAGAGATTCGCTACTTCACGGGTCGTTAGTTATTACAGACAAAACATACCGCAATATTGTTACTAAACATTCGCTTGGTTCTAATAACCGTGACCCTAAACAGGAGACAAGTGCATAGTAGTAGCACAGACAGTACTAATTTGTATTATATTTCTTTTTTCATCTTCGAATTTTTTTTGACATGAGTAGACATATTAAAAGTTCTTCACGCAACAAGGTCGCGAGCTTTCCCGGCATAACCTCTATTCACGTTTGCGTAAAACTGTTTTAAGGTTTAATTCAAAGTTCAAACGCATAGTAAAATATGTAAATAATATTCTATTATCTAATGCATTGACGTCATTAACCAGGCGAATCATCTTATGTTTGCATATAGTATAGTATATTATAATCATGAACTTTGTTGGACACAAACATTAAAATTTATATTCGCAAAAAATCCTTAAAAACCGTTAATTAATAGACTGACGTAGGTAGCTCTCCTAATGAGTTATCTGGTAGATCCTCGGTCAAAAAAACGTTAGATCTTGATCATTTATTTTATTTTTATGTATTGTTCTTTTTGTTGGCAGAAAATCGAAATGGTTACGAAGATATTGGTACTCTTAGCCGTGGTGTCATCAGCGACAGCCGCCGTGAAGCTTCAGGAGACGTTCTCATGGAACGTGTTAGATTGGAACTACCCTGAACCGTACTCCCGGCAACATGCCATCCAATCTGGAGCCCTCATACAGGAGAACGCCTTGCCAGTGGGCATCGAAAGGTGGAGGAACAAGCTCTTCGTTAGTGTACCTCGATGGAAAGCGGGTATGTTATTAAATTTATATCTTTACGGTAACGAAATAGGGCCTATAGTCCTTTACATTTTTCTAATAGTTTTGTTATGGTTTGAATAAGATATTAGGAAAATAATATTGCCATAAACACAAGTTTTGACTGACTTGTAATTTTTAACTATGTACCAATAATGTCACTAGTGCAGTAGCCAACTAGCAATAGAAAATCGACGTTTTGATACTTTTTGCGTAGAGTCAGCTGTACGAATCGCGTAGTTTATGAACTACAGCGAATACACGAATGATTCTACTAATGCAACGTTTAAAAAACACATTACATTTTGGACGACTAAACGATTATTATCGACGCAATCGTGCCCGACTAAAAGTAGGTCATCGACAGCATCAGATTATCGGATTTACAAAATTACTGTGTAGAGTTTAATAGTTTAAGTTGAAGTCAAAATCGTATCCCTAATCGGTGATCATCATCCATCGTATAGCTATCTATATTATATTACTAGGTACCTATTACACGTTTGTTTACTTATATTATAAAATCACATAATATAATATGTAATCCCCGAAAACGTAAGCCGGGGGATTCCTCTTGATCAGAACACATTCTAAATGGATACGTTATACACCCAAGTTAAATATTTGCTACCTAGTGGATCTTGAGCATAGGCAAAGCCTACTTTAATTCGGTTCTTTAGCTCTTACTCGATTTCGCATCGCCGAAAGGGAATTATAATTCATAATTTGTTTCCCAACGCACTCGTAGATAGTAATAGGACGTCCCAAAGCCATAATTATCTGACGCTAAAGGCTAACCTAACTGGGTTGTTGCATTTTACTTTGCGTGCGTGTGGTAGCCATTTAATTTTAACGTCGCGTGATAGACAAATTTCGTAAAACAGCGAGCCTCATAATAATTAACATCGTCTTCGTAATAGTCTCCTGGCCTGTAATAAAGAAAAATTACTCTTATTATAAATTATAAAGGATGCATGCTTGATTATTAATTAAATTAATTATATTCTGAGTTAAAAGCGGCCTGTAAGTTAAATCATTCTCAAACTAAACTAGATTCTCGACGTAGAGCAAAATAGCATACAGAACCTTTTATGATTTAGGTTAATTAAAAACATAATAAAACTTTTTTTTGTCTCATCGTTATACGTTATTTGCTCAATTTAGGGCAATTCAACCTGTCAACGACATAATCGCAACAAGAATCTGCGTATTGAACGGGCATAGTAACTACCTGGTAGTCGTACCAACAAAGAGAAATGTTCCAAACCATTTTAGCATATTTTTATAATGACCTAGTATTAACTATGTCTAAGACTTGGGAAAGTAGGCAACTACAGGACGTACTCTCCTTATAAGTGATTGCCTTTGATAATTCCTAAAGCCTACCTATCAGATTGTCTCCCTTAGGTACCTATATAAACAGTTAATTAAATTAAAAATGTCTTTTAACGAATAGGTATAGTTTATAATACCTGAATTACACAATTAATCATGTCTTCATAAATATTTTTCAGGTATACCTGCTACACTGAACTACATACCTTTGGATGCTCCATACGACCCATCGCCGAAGCTAAACCCCTACCCAAGTTACGCAGGCAACGAGTTGGGGAACTGCCAGACCGGACTCAACACAGTATACAGAATCAAAGCGGACAAATGTGATCGTCTCTGGGTATTAGATGTTGGCACATACGGTTACGGTAAGTTCCCACTTATAATTAAGTAATCAAAAGGAGTATGAGCCGGAAAAAATGCCTATTAAGGTAATTCGTTCGCGTTAGCGAGTTTCACTGTTTTAGTAGGCGCGAACTACAATTATGTTGGAAGGTATATTATTAACTATGGTTGCTATTGTGAATGATAGGTTGGTGTATTATTCAGATCATGAATTTTTTAAGTGTGATTCTTTTTTACTTATCCAGTTTTTATGAATCTTATTAATTTAAGCTACAGCCTAATAGGCCGTCACCAGTTGTTTATCAGTAACTTTCATAAAAAAATCAGCTAATGTAATTGACAATACCTAAAGTTCATTCCATATTTACAGAAAACGTGACCAACCTTTGCCCTTACACGCTACATGTATACGATCTCAACACGGATCAACGCATCCGAAGCTACGTGTTCCGTCCCGAAGACATTGTTCCATCGACCTTCATTGCCAATATCGCTCTTGACGAAGGAAGAACATGCGATGACACCTTCGCTTACTTCTCCGACGAGCTCGGGTATGGTCTCATCGCCTATTCCTGGGAACAAAACAGATCCTGGAGATTTCACCACCCCTACTTCATGCCCGACCCTCTTACCGGAGACTACAATATCGCCGGACTTAATTTCCAATGGAGTGCTGAAGGTATTTTTGGAATCACTACCTCACCAATGGGCGCCGATGGATATAGAACGCTTTACTTCAGTCCTTTAGCAAGTCACACCCAATTCGCAGTATCGACACGCATATTGCGCGATGAATCTAAAGTCGAAGGATCTTACAGGGACTTCAATGTTGTTGGTGTACGCGGTGCTAACGGTCACACTACGGCCAAAGTAATAGACGAAGTTACAGGAATCGAACTGTTCAATTTGGTTGACCAAAACGCAATTGGATGTTGGAGAATGGATCTTGCTTATAAACCACAGAATATTGCTGTGGTGGACAAGGATGACGCGGGTCTCGTATTCCCAAGCGATGTCAAAATTGACGCGCAGCGAAATGTTTGGGTGATGTCTGACCGCATGCCAGTGTTCCTCGAGTCTACATTAGATTACAGTGATATCAATTTCAGAATCTACACAGCTCCTTTAGACAAACTAGTTGACGAGACTGTATGTCAACCACAACAATACTACCAAACCATGAAGCCAGTTCCAGTTCCAATTCCGCAGTCAAACGTTATTCCGCAACATCCCTATTCGTTCTTCGACACTGGTTTGGGTGTTACAACCAATCCCTTAACTGGAACCATCTCATTATTCTCACCGGTATCGTCACCTCAACCAAAACTGATCGGTTCATACGGTCCGGAGAGCATCAAGAACTCTATATCATCGGTGCATTCATCAAGCTACATTCATCATCCGAAGCAACTATCTCGACCTTACTTAACGAATCGGGCAAAGCCGAGTTACTCCAGCGGGCAACCTTGGTGGCATGAAAAACGTAATTACGAAGTATTCGAACATTAACAACGTCGAGTAATATATTTTTGTAAGTTTAAATATATTAATTAATCAGCAAAGTTATAAGTAGAATTATCTATAATCAATTATAGACTTAGTTGTAGACGCATAATTAACGTTACACGGTAGATATGTTATTGTATTTTAATATACATTTACATATTTGCAAATATACATGTAGTAGAACGTTAGCTATTATTTGTTAATAGTTGAATGTCTCTACCAATCAATACGTATGTACACACACCAACACTTAAACAAATTGTGAACAAAATAATCTGGAAAACATTGTTTATAAATCCACGTTACTATATAGGTACAAGAATAATAAAATAATAATTACTATTCATGTAATATACTCTTATAGAAGATGAAATGTAATATCTTAACTAAGTAGTAGCGTTTGTAGTACTATTGTTCATAATATCCTACAGTTATATTATTTAATATAAATAAGTTAAGAAGCAATTGTTGCCCTGTCATATAGTCCAGGAAAATTATACTTCAGTGTTAATTGCCTATTTATTAAATACAATTTTTAAGTATACATTCCTTTTATTTAGCTTTCCTCCATACAATAATAACTGACCCACTACAACTCCCTACCAAACTCAAATCGTTTATTTGCAACTTACTATGATGTTATACATAAAAAGAGCGCCACTAAGGTTTACAGAAAGGTCTTATATTCAAAAATAGGTACACTTAGTGCCTTTTTTAGGCGATACACATGTATGCTAGTTAAATAAATTAAATTCCACGTTTTCATCAAGGTCAATTATTGTTAACTGTGTTTTAGTTTTAAAGTATATTTAGAGTAGATTAGTATAATAGAAATATTTTAGGATTATTGCGCAGTTGGAAACACTAGTCTTAAACGTATGTTAACGTTTTTATGATAAATATCTAACTGTTAGAGTAAATGCGACTTTGCGGACTCCGGGTGTTAACATTTTGTGATCTAAGTGTAAACAAGCACTTGTCTTTGTGTACTTAACATCTTACTACTAACTTTTATATGTCAAATCAATGGTACTATACCTAAGGGCGATAACTTAGGCGCATAGTTATGGTTTATTGTTTTGTTTCATTACAAACAATTGTCATACTACAATTAATAATCATAAACAAATGTTACACTTACCTTACGAAAATGAAAAAGAATAAATAAATTAAATAATTAGAACACAAGTTATTAATGTATGTTATTAATATGCATCGTTGGTCAAGTGGTCCCTAAGCGCGTCTGCTGAGCACGAGATCCTGAGTTCGAATACCGGCTCGGGCAAAGACTTATTAGGTTTTTACAATACTCAGCAGCAGCACGAAGTCTGGATTTGTGCCCGGTTAATGATATTATATGACTATTACATTGGGACCTATAACATAACCGGCGAAATGTGGATGAAGCATAGGCACACCTCTGCCTACCCGTTCGGGGACTACAGGCTACGTATTAATATGCAAAACACTTCATACGCTCGATCTAACACTTCAATATTCACATGCCAAAGGCTTAAGAAAGGATTACAATAATACTTGTGATAAACATGGAAATTTTATTTGTGCAACTGTTCAAACTTATTATTTTATAGTTACGTTACGTTGCTTAGTGTAAACTGTATCTACAAGAAACGACCACGTCAACTTTCATCACAAATTAACTTATAGTTTAAAAGAACCAGGGCTTGTATGGCTTAATAATTATGATTGTTACAATCAACTGGATAGAAGATAGCTTTTCAAGTGCAACGCAATTTTAAAATAAATCAAACGAAGTACTTCTTCGTTTTCGACCTTCACTCAGTAGAGACAGGTAAGAAAAACCCTTTGTTTCTTAGTCAACCTTTATTTAAGTAGGTATAAAGACCGTAGTTTATTTCAAATACGAATCCGATAAGATACGCCACATTAGCTAAATTGCCAGGTATGCTATTAATCTAAATCAGCATGCTTCAAAATTTAAGTATGAAAATATTTATTTATACTTATAACAATACCATATTGTAGCTCATTTTATTATCTAGTTTTAATCATTTTCATACTTCGACTGCATTTGTGTTATAGTGACGTCCGAATGAGTACATAAAGATAAATTGGGAAATAAAAAACAGCTGATTTTCAATGTTATTATATCGTGAGTCGTGGCCCAACTCATTTAACCCGTCAGTGTTTGTTGATTGTAATAAGGTTCACTTTTGTTTTTTGGGTTTTTTGAAAGAAAAGACGGTGTGTGCCGATTCAAGTGTAATGTGCAACTAAGACGTGGTGAGGCGGGGAACTTACTTATATAAGTAAAAACTAAGAACAACATACCGCCCACCAAAAGGACAGCAGGTCCCTTTTTGAACAAATACAATTATTTCTCTGTATAAAGTGTTTCAAATGTACAAAATTTTCATGCATTAAATTTGTTGTTGCAAGTATTTAACTAATACATCAAGACATAACAAAGTATACTTAAATCAAACATTGGAATCAATTGATAAAGGACATAATTTGGTGACAGTTCTTTTAGTCACTGAACTGCCAGCTTTCACACTATAAACTCTTGTTAAACCGTCCAGACCCGGATGTTTGTCGACAATCCGTCCTAAGCTCCATTTACCAGGTGGTAAATTATCTGTTTTTATCAGGACGATGTCTCCAATCGCCAATTCTTTCTCTTTCTTGAGCCACTTAGGACGTTGTTGTAATCGCGATAAGTATTCGTCTTGCCAACGCCGCCAGAAATCATTTACAAGTTTTTGCGTGTGTTGCCAGCGAGACAAGTTTGATGTCCTGATGTCTTTCAAATTGGGTGATGGGACGACGATCGGTGCCTCTCCAATTAGAAAGTGTCCTGGGGTGAGTGGGTTCAAATTATCAGAATCATCATTACCAAGAGGACACAATGGACGTGAATTCAAGCAGGATTCGATCTGACAGAGTACAGTTGACATTTCTTCGTATGTGAGGTGGTTAGTCAGGATTCTTTTCAGGTGGTATTTAATAGACTTGACCCCTGCTTCCCACAATCCACCGAAAGAGGGACTGTAGGCCGGAATAAAATGCCACTGAGTGCCATCTGTAGCTAGTGTTTCTGCTATGTCTCCAGTAAACTGTAAGTTTGCTTCGTTCCAGGCATCTCGAAGCTCTTTATTAGCGCCTACGAAATTTCTACCCTGGTCACTCCACAGGTGGCTACATTTACCTCTTCTTGCCACAAAGCGTTTGAATGCGCCAATAAACGCTTCCGACGTGAGATTACCAACTAGCTCAATATGTATTGCTTTGGTTGACATACAGACGAATATTGAGATGTAAGCCTTATGAGTCTTATTTCCTCGGCCCTTCGACATCAGAATTTGAAATGGACCTGCGAAATCCACACCACTGTTTATAAAAGGTCTTGATGGAGTCACTCTTACTTCAGGCAACTCTCCCATAATTTGAGCTCTAGTAGAAGCATTAAGTTTGGCGCAAATTAGACATTTGTGAATATGTTTCTTAGCCATTGATTTTGCTTTCAAGACCCAGTACTTAGAGCGTAAGTAGCACAGCATCAATTGAACGCCTCCGTGGAGTGTCTTGTTATGTGCGTCCGCCACGATCATAGGTATGAGTGTGTTTTTATTCCCTAGGATGATTGGATTTTTCCTGCCTGCAGGTAAATTAGTATGTTTAAGACGACCGCCCACCTTGAGGATTTGTTTTTCATCTAGGTAAGGATTGAGTGATCGCAATGAACTATTCCTTTTTACATGTTTATTTAATTTTAATCTTTCTATTTCTTCATGAAATTCGCTTTCCTGAATTATTTTTATACAAATTTCTAATGAATCTTCCAATTCTTGTGTAGTTATATCTGTAACAGTGTTTATCCTTTTGAATTTCAGGAATCGTTTGCAATAAGCAACAGTTTTCAATAATTCTGCTAAGTTATTAAATATTTCAAATTTAGTTGTAATGGATTTGGCTTGTTCTCCTATGTTGTGGTAAGTATTTATTTTTATTGATTTCATTTCTATATCTGTTTTCATTACATTTGGTTTATTAATATTTATTTCCTTTTCAGATAGCCAACTTGGACCTCTCCACCACAAGTCACATGTCTTCAATTTGGATAGCAGCATTCCCCGGGAGGCAATGTCAGCAGGATTGTCACTGGATTGAACATGATACCAACGATTATTATTAAGGTTATCTATTATTTCGACAATGCGATTAGCGACGAACGATTTCCACCTATTAGGGTTGCCGTTCAGCCATGATATAACTATAGATGAATCTGTCCAAGCATACATATGAGAAGTTGGAACTTTCATTGCTGTCCCAATTTGTTTCATAAGCTTGGATAGGAGTAACGCCCCACACAGTTCCAGTCTCGGTAAGGAAATTGTTTTGAGTGGTGCAACCCGTGTTCTAGCAGCAATCAGTCTGGTTTCGACCTTTTGATTTGATATGGTTCTTATAAAAACAACTGCTGCATAGGCGTGCATTGAGGCGTCACTGAATCCGTGAATTTGTATATTTGTATTGTTAGTTGTGCCAAGCCATCTAGGTACATATATGTCCTTGACGCTTGTAAAGTCCTTCTTTATCTGTCTCCATTCGACACTTAATGTATCACTCACGTTCTGATCCCATGTTATCCCTTCTAACCATAATTTCTGCAACAGTATCTTAGCCATTACAGTGCTCGGTGAAATCCACCCAAGTGGATCAAATAGTTTTTGTATGTCAGATAGAATATTTCGTTTTGTTGTATGTATATTTTCAGATGTCGGCAGAGCGAAGTTGTAACGAAAAGTGTCGGTGCTTAAGTTCCACACAATACCCAACGCCTTGACTGTATCATCAAGATTCATATTTATGTGTGCAGAGCTCGATCTTTTCCCTTCTTCTATTGATTTCAGGAAATTAATGTTGTTCGATGACCATTTGGTTAACTGAAAACCTCCCTTATCTAAGATTTTTGTAACTGCTTTAGCCAGATGTATGGCTGTTTCTACATCGTCCGCGCCATCCAGCCAGTCATCCATGTAAAAGTTGTTTGTGATGGATTGTGCAGCGAGTGATTGAGACTGTCCCTCATCATGAGCTACTTGATGAAGTGTTTTAACGGCTAAATAAGGTGCTGATGCAGTGCCGAATGTTACTCTGAGTAGGCGATATTCTTGTAACTCTGTCTCGCCTGCGCTCCAGATAATCCGCTGGAAGTCTGCGTCTTCTTTAGTCACTAGTATTTGGCGATACATTTGTTTGATATCAGCCATGAAGCATACTCGTTTCATTCGCCATTTCATCAGCAGGAATCTCAAATCTTCTTGTAGCTGCGGCCCTACAAGCAGTTCTTCATTTAATGAAATATTGTTTGTACCCTTACAGGAAGCATCGAAGACAACGCGTGTTCGAGATGTCTCTTTGTCGTTTCGTACAACAGCATGGTGAGGTAAGTATACTGATTTCTTTGTTTCTCTTTCACGTTCAGGTATCTTCTCCATATGCCCTTGCTCCAGGTAATCATTTATAACTTTTGTGTATTCTTCTTTCAGATCCGGTGACCTTTTGAACTTACGTTCCAGCTGTAGAAATCTTTGAATCGCTATCTCTTTTGTGTTCCCTTCAGGTGTTCGTGGACTGTCAATGTTAAAAGGTAATTTAACCACGTATCTACCTTCTTCGTTTCTAGTTGTTGTTTGATTGTAGATATCTTCACAAAGCCTTTCTTCCCGTGTTAAATGTTTATTAATGTCAGCTTCTACTTCCCATATCGACTTCAACATTTCGTCTACATCGAC
Source organism: Abrostola tripartita (assembly GCA_905340225.1). Taxonomy (NCBI): domain Eukaryota; kingdom Metazoa; phylum Arthropoda; class Insecta; order Lepidoptera; family Noctuidae; genus Abrostola; species Abrostola tripartita. Next base: position 9,473,994 of record HG996493.1, on the reverse strand, counting down.
CTGGAGATGCATAGTTATGTAAGTATTTTCTCGTGTATTTTCACGGATATCCCCAAAAATTAACCAACCAAGCTCTGTTTTTTGTGCAATCGGAGTACCTGGTGAACCCTTAATGATGTCCGGTTGAACAATCTGTGCATATTCCTTAACGCCCAAAAGAAGATCAATACAACCTGGTGTTAAATAACTCGGATCAGCGAGGTTAAGTCCGTCGATATGACACCATGGTTGTGTGATAGTTATTGTTCGGGTGGGTAACTTTGTGGTCAGCGGTTTTGACATCACGTAGGCCTGGATTGGTAATCTATGATTTTGGTCCCACCGTGATTTTATAGTGAGCTGCACCACATGCTTCAGTTCTGTTTTTGTTGATCCCACTCCTATAACACTTCCCTTGACTGATTGTCGTTTTAGTTTTAAAATTTGAGTTGCTTTTTCGCTTATAAATGTTGCTTGCGAACCTTGGTCGACTAGTGCGCGTAATGTAATTGTACGGCCAAGATCGTTTGTTACTTCCACCATAGCAGTAGCCAATAATGCTACACCCTTTTTTGTTTCAAGATGAGACGCGATCATTGTTTTGACTTGAATTGTTTCCTTCTCTTCTACTACATGCTGTGAAGCCAACGGTTGTGATGAGCAGCTCGGTAAAGCCGTTGGTTCTGTGTGCCTTGTCTCATGTAGTAGAGAATGATGACGCCGTTGACATATTTGACAGGATACGGGTAGTTTACATCTTGTAACTGAATGTCCTTGTAAGAGACAGTTAAAACATAACTGATTGTTTTTGACGTATTCACTTCTTTGCTTAGGTTCCATCTGTATAAATGTCTTGCAGTGGCACAGTGTATGGTTTTCTTTACACATAACGCATGTCTTTTCTTTTGTTAAAGTTGTAACATGATGTGAACGTTCCTTGACTTGCTTTGACTCCTTTGAGGTATTTGCGTTTACTAATTCTAGGGTGCGGAACTTCGACTCCATGAACTTCTTTAAATCATTCCATGTAGGTAAAGCTTCAACGTCATCACGGTAGGCATGTTCTTCCCAGCTTTTATGTGTCTCTGGGTCTAACTTCTGAACTAGAAGGTATATTATTATTAGATCCCAAGAGCTTGTGTTAACTTTTAAGTTATTTAGGTTATTTAGGCATTCTGTTGTTATATCCAGTAATCCTTTTAAATGACAAGCTGATTGTGAAGTCATTCTCCGTTGATTGAATAATCTCTTTAATATACAGTTTAAGATTATACGTCTATTGCCATACCTTGAATTTAAAACGTTCCATGCACTTAAATAATTATTGGATGTCACTTGGATATGTTTCAAAAGTACCTCCGCTTCACCCGTAACACTCGTCTTTAAATAATGGAGTCTTTGCACGTCACTGAGGTTATTATTTTCATGCACTAATGACACAAACATATCTTTAAAAGTCGGCCATCCTTCATATTCACCGCTAAACTTAGGTAGTTGGATTTTTGGTAAATGTACAACATTACTCGGTGAATATGGAATGTTCATGCTTGAGTTTGCTGATCGTGGATCCAATGACGACATAGATGTGAGCATGTCCTTCAAGTCTCCTTGCAAAACATTGTACAAGTCTTCGTAAACAAAAAACTCTTCGTTTAGAAAATACGGCATAGATCCCTTTTGTTCTTTAGGTGTGATCTTTATTAACGCATCATGTGACTTCTTAAATGATATCCAATATTCTTCAATAATTTTTATGCGTGCTTCTATATATCCTTTGGTTAGTCTCGCCTTAGGACACTTCTTCAAATTACTTTGTGCCTTTTGCAATAAATTGGCCCCATCTTCCAGTACGGAAAGTAATTGTTGTTGTTCTTTCGTATTAGCCATGTTTTACAACGATAATAATATCACAAATCTTCAAAGCAAGTTTTGTCAAAATGCTTAAACAAACTTGTTTTTCTGCTACGGTCATTAACGATTGCACTTTTATAATATTCTATTATTTGAAGTAAGTAGGTAATTAACTCGTTCGTCAATGATCCTTATCGCTGTGGAATGCAGTTCTTTTGTTCTCGCGGCTCGGGGTCCGTTCGCTCTGTAGTTTCTTCTATTCGGCTCGAATACGACCATATGTTGATTGTAATAAGGTTCACTTTTGTTTTTTGGGTTTTTTGAAAGAAAAGACGGTGTGTGCCGATTCAAGTGTAATGTGCAACTAAGACGTGGTGAGGCGGGGAACTTACTTATATAAGTAAAAACTAAGAACAACAGTGTTAAATATTTTTGTTTTTATGAGAATAAAATGTAGAGCAAACTTTTCTGTGTGTATCATTTTTTTTTATTTAAGTTTGTTTAGTGAATTCATCATAGTAAAATTAAGGAAGGGAGTTCGATAACTCGTTCTTTCTCTGTGTGCCTTTGACCTACAGTAGGGATATTTATAGGCCGGTAATGCTGTTATTAGGAGGGGAAGTGATGTGTGTATATGTCTACCTGGTGCCATGCACCGGTACTTTAGTGTCTGCGACCTATAATATACATATAGAATTTGGCCGGCCCAACCTTTGCCTGCATCGGGTTAAAAAAGATATCTATGACCATTTTCCCCCGAAAACTATCCCTCATAAACAACAATTGTCCGAGCGAAATGCTTATTGTTCGGTCACGGCGAATCTAAAAAATAAATAAAAACAACCTTCCTTCACTGATACAGTAATGTAAGCCTATCTATAAAATTAATGTGTACTCACCATATTATATGTACAGTGTTAAGAGCCATTTCACAAAATTGTGACGTTCGAATTCTGTCAAAATTGTCATGTGTGCGTAGCGCACCCACACAAAAACAAGGCAAACAGTGTAGCGAGAGTTTTGAGACGGACATAAAAATTTTGATCGTTATGACAATGTTTCTTATTCAAGATTTATGAAAATATTTTTATTTCTTTAGTAATTTATTTAGACAAATTATAATTTCTACAATAATAATTTATTCACCAATTATAAATAGATCATGTTTTGTAAAATTTATATTGATAATAAATGTAAGCGATTGTATTTTTGGAGGATTATTACTCAATTACGCAAAAACGGTTAAAAGGACATAGAACAAAAATTGCACATAGATAGTTTATAACCTGGATTAACATATTAAAGGCTACAAGCTACTTTTCATGCGTAAAAAAAATCCAAGTGGACCAAGTCGCGGACAAAAATAGTACAGTCAAGATCAGTAGAGTAGAGTCAGTAGCTGAATATTAATTTTAATAAAATATCATAAACTAATAAAATAATATATTTTACTTGATAATAAACAAAACCGACTGAAAATAATACATAGAAAATGAAAACGTTGTGGTCGTAGTATAAACATGCGTTTGCAATACGAATTTTCGTAATTTGAAATTAGAAAAAAGTGACACAGATCCTACCTCTTTGAGCGCTCGGGCCCGACTGATCATTCTAGGTTTGTGCATCGTAATTTATTGTGATTTGGAGTGAAATTGAAAACTATGTGATTCCTAATTTAATAAAGGAATTTTGAAAATCACTGTATTATTAGATTTCATAAAGAGCATAGTTTATTACGACATGATTTTAAAATTAAAATATACCTTTATTCAAACCAAAAAGTCGCGATAAAATTACAGTATAAACCGTGAAAATAGGTTTCAGTTTTATTTTTTTTATCAATTAAAAGTGTAATTAATCGAAAATGTTGCACCGTAAGTTTCAATAAAAATATATGCCTAATGCTTACTGTATTTTTATCGTTTAAATTTGTGAATGTAATTGATAGAATTTGGAGCCCGAAATTGACTCTGCGATGATTTTTCAGAAAACGTGTTGCGGGAGATTGATCACCATATAGCAATTAAGTTATTTTTTTGTAAATCTATTAGCTTATGTGTCAATGCGAAAGATTGATCTACATTTTACATTTATATATCAATTCCTAAATACTACCTAAGATGGTAAATTAGGCGTCCGAAATCTTAGAAAACTGCGTAAAAATGTAAAATGGCTCTTAACATATATAAAATCTCACTAAAGATGTGCTCTTATCAGTATATCTATATCTTCTCAAGTCGAGTCGAGTTAATTAAATAGGCAACACTAAACCTGCTCATTGACTATACAAATTAAGCCATTTATTATTTAATGAAACAATTCTGTGAAATCGCGCACGTTTGAGCCTAATAAATGTGAGGAATTAACCGCGTATTGAAAGTTAATGAGAATAATTTGGTGACGAACAGGTTTTGTCTGTTTTATCTGTCGTGGTTGTTTTCATCATTGTTACGTAAATTATTTTTTAATAGTATACAATATACACGAGAGCGAATGTCAGTTATGATAATTTATTCAAGGTGTATACTCCACAACGGCTACGAAATGGTTTGTGCTTTTTGAACAAGATTCATGATTTTAGACATTCTTGATTGAAACTTTGATCACTATGAACGTCGAAAAGGCTGAAGAGAAACGGGATTATAATCCATTTGAACATCGACAAGTTGAAAAACCTAATTCGTGAGTCATTTTCTTGATATTTGTATGGTGTAATTTAGATAAGTGAATTTTGATTGCTCGCACGCATTATTTGTAGATTATGTTGATATTTATGAAATATTTTAAGTAATGTCAAATATGAAAAGACAACAAAAGGTAAGTCATTGTAGAGGTCTAATAAAACAATACAACTCTAAATAAATCTCCTGCATGTATCACGACAGTAACGAACCTCACATGCACAATTGTTTATTTTCGTAGCAAAATCAGCTCAAAATGTTAGTTATCGCATAGAAACATTGGTATTGAATGCAGTGCAATGCACCCATAAAAGTAGGGTCGTTTATTTTTTATTATTTAATGTCGATATGAGTTTAGTACTGTAAAAAGTGTGCAATTCATTGTCATAAAACTATCTTGGCCTGTATTACCCGAAGGGGTAGGCAGAGGTGTATGGTACACCCTATTTTCGCCAGTTATGTTATAAGTTCCAATGTAATAGGGGGCGAGGCTATTTCCATCAACCGGGCAAATCCAGGCATATCTAGATTCCGAGCTGGTACTGAGAATTACCCAGTTACGATTTTGCCCGACCCGGGATTCCCAGGACCTCATGCTCCGCAGTCGCGATTATCGACCACTAGACCAACGAGGACGTCAAGTTTTGTGCTAAATAACTCATAATGCCAGCTCTAAATATTTTTATACCATGTTTATCAATGCATTAACATATTCACATACTAATTTAATATACAATTCAAGTCATAATATAATAACACTATGTACTACAGGATGAAGCAAGTGTTAATCACTAATCATACTTGTATAGTATTGTAAATATATTAGTTTCGACTACTATGCCAACTGTTAACATATTAAATAGATATCGAAAACATAATGCTATCAATAATATAACTTGTAAAAAAACCAAGTCTCGCGACTCAGTTTTTCTACCGTAAAAAGTTGTGAGGTCCATATAATACCAAGTCGATTACTTTATTGAGTCCCTACTTCAGGGACCTTCTGTTATAAGTTATTACGTAAATAGCTAACCGAATAACATCTTATATTAACCATATTAATAATAAAAATCTTTTGTTTTAAATAAAATAGACTGACTTGACCATTGCATAAAAACACAATGTATCTCACAAGTATACATATTATATTAAATTGTTTAGTGCGATTGCCAAGTCAATCTATTTGTATTCTAAATTCAGGCCTCTAGTTTTATTCACAACGAAGTTATAGGGAGTCGAAAATGGCCTGAACTGCTTCGAGAAAAGAATGGTACGGCCGTGCCGCTGTATTGCTCGACTTGGCGGGGACACTTCCGTGCCCCCAGATGTTATCTAACTACAGGCAGTTGGAGTTCTTTATTAATATATGTAGTTCTTACTAGCACTACTGGGATTCATATAACAGAATATCAACTTAAATGCCTTATTTTCAGGGAATACTTAACCAGTTCTTTGTTTTTAGAGATTTACGGTCAACAGCAAACTTGATAAAGGCCTCGTTGGGCTCCGGTTTGCTAGCTGGACCATTAGGGTTCGCCAACGCGGGATGGGGGGTGGGATTGTTTGGCACTATCCTGGTTGGAATCATATGTGGTCACTGCATTCATATATTAGTAAGTACAGCTGTTCTATTAAACATTTTAGAATTAATGTCTACATTAATATAGCCCTAACTAGCATACTGTTTGTCTTCTCGACGAAATACGAGATGTGACCATCTGGGATAGAATGGCGCTATAATTATGGATAGTTAACATAAAACTGAACATTGAATAATATAATTACCTAGCATAACAAAAAAAAACGTACAATTATATTCTTATCGCTAGAAAATTGTTTCTATAATAATGTTTTTAAAATCGTTTGTATTGGTATAGGTACTACTAGCCCACTACTGACTGACTGACTTAAGACTACAAATATGGTTTCTACTTTCACATTATTTACAAGGGCATGACTATATCAGTTACATAATTATACAAATCGGTACCTAATAAAACGACCAGAGTGAATAATAAACATTTATCTATAACTTAACCTTACACATAAGGATAAAGCTATTATTCAAAGGCCTTTATATATCTACTTATTACTTTTTCATTTATTTTATAATATGTAGTTAACCCAAAATCATTAAGAGAAGCCTTGACCTACGTTTGCCGTTTTTTGTGTGCTGTGAAGGCTTTACGCATGTAGATAAATCTGGTGGGTAAAATACGTCCAGTTTGAAAAATAACATCATCACCCAAAAGACGTCCACTGTTGAACATAGGCCTCCCCGTTTAAGCGGGGGGTTTGCCATAATCCCCACGCTTGGCAAGCGGCTTGGGGATCGCAGTATTGGTGGTGGAGTTACAGAAGAAGCTGCTGCCCATCTTCTGAATTTTCCCTTAGTCGCCTCTTGAGACACCCACGGGAGGACAACGGGTGGGCCAGATACCACACGGCACTTTTTTATTATATTTGTCAAATCGAATTCTCGCGAGAAAGACCACACCAGTGCATTGCGTACACATGCGTGCACGTTCAATCGTAATTGTAAGTATAGCAATGTTTTACACACAACAAAAAATTATCTCTCATCTTCTCTTATTAAAATCACAAAAATGTTATTGTAGGGGCTAGGTATTTAGACTATGCATATTATGCCACAGGTCAGGACGTCACAGCAATGTTGCGTGATGGAAAAGAAGCCGTCATTAGGGTACGCAGAGACGTGCCGATCAGCCTTCATGAACGGACCGAAGGGCATGAGAAAATTTGCTAATGCTGCAAGGTAAAACCATTCATAATTATTACTTTGTAAAGCTATTGGGTTTAAATGTCTCTAATGTATAAAAAATAGTCCGATTTTGAATATTTAGACCCCAAATAAATAATTGTCTTCTCCAGATCATGATTCACGTGTAAACTCTCTCGCAAATCTTCTTAGTTTGCATATTTTACAGAAAAGTAGCCACAGATCAAAATCGGTTGATTCAATGGTGAATTAATAACATTAGATATAATCTAAAAATTATAAACACAATCATATACAAAATATTATGTTTTTTATATTTTCAGCATCTTTGCTGAATTCGCTCTATTGTGCACGTACGCTGGAGTTTGCTGCATCTACACGGTATTGATATCAGACTCAATTAAACAGGTACGCAATAGAACATACAGTTAAGCATGTGGAATTCCAACAAGGAATATGAATATGCCAAAAAAATCTAAGTTTAAGTTCAAAGTTCTTCGTTGTGTAAACTTTAGCAACAAAATGTAACAGCTTTCAGTAACTCTTGGTTTTGTTACCGAATGTATCAGAAAACAATGCAATAGGTAGCTAAATAGTCTGCAGCTCGACTGATGTGCGCGGTAGCTATATCTACGCCCCTAACTAAAAAACAAGTTAGTGGATTACTAACGTGTTTTTAAATGCTAAAAAAACAACTAAACCAAGACGCACCATTATAGATATTATGACGCACTGCGGATGGATTTAAACTCATTAAGTTTAATACTAGTTGGAGCTTAACTCATTTGCTTCGGAAACAGGGATTTAGCAAATCATAAAACACTCTTTCCTCTTGTGCCTATTCCAATAGTTTTATTACGTACATTATTTATCCAAGATACGCAAACGAATAAAGTACGCTAATCAATGTCTATATGCAAAGCGAATTTAAGTTAAACGGCACCAAAATATACTCCAATACTGCACTCAAGAACTCCAACTAAGGCAAAGGCTTTTACTGTAAAACAGCCACCTTACCATGAACTCTTAAACAAGGACATTTAACGTTGTAGAAGCGAGACGCCGCTAAACGCTGTGAAGTGTGCCATCTCGCTTACTCAACGGAAAACGCCCCATTTTATAAGTTAACTAGCGGCCCGCTCCGGCTTCGCACGGGTATAAAATATATATTATAAGTATTTCTCCACTATTTAATGGATGTTATTATACATATAAACCTTCCTCTTCAATCACTCTATCAATAAAAAATACCGCATCAAAATCCGTTGCGTAGTTTTAAAGATTTAACCATACATAGGGATATAGGGACAGAGAAAGCGACTTCGTTTTATACTATGTAGTGATGGTAAGGGGGCAGGAAAAAAATATAATACCCTCAGGCTTTTATCTATCTACGCGCCTTTAGTCCAACTCTCCTTTTCATCTTCTTGTAAGTTCAAATTAGATAACGGAACTTGTAAAAATCTTTATGTAAGGCCTTAATATCTTGAAGTGTGGCTAATAAAACTAAAAACATACTAATGTGTGTGTTTATTCTTTTTTAGTTGGTGGACCGTTACGTACCTTCGACGATATTGCCAGTGGAATATTACTGCCTAATTATACTAGTACCAGTGATACTGCTATGTCAAATCAAATACTTGAAGTTCTTGGCAATATTCTCAGGAATAGCCAACATTTTACTAGTTACTACTTACATCATTTGCCTATATTACATTTTTGGGGGTGACATAACGTTTGCGGGCAAAGAGGCTGCTGGATACCCGGCAAGATATCCAGCTTTTTTATCGTAAGTGCTTTACTCTCTTAATCTTTGTTTTTTATATAATTTTAGGGTTCGATTCCCGCACGGGGCAAAAATTTGTGCAAACCGCATGTGTTTGTCCCGAGTCTGGGTGTTTGTGTATGTGATATTTCATGTTTGTGAAACGCACCCACGACACAGGAGAAATTCCTAGCGTGGGGCGAAGTTTAAAAAAAAAAAACAAAAAATATATACCATCCCGCTTTAAACCAAATTATGAAAGCGGGATACACATGACCAGTCACTGCGAATAATGGAGACAATGGAAAGGTTTATGAGAAGAAAGGAAAGGCCTTTGCCCAGCAGTGTGACACAAAAAAGTTTATAAAATTGTCATTGAACAGTATGCTTTACCTGATTAACCCATACTTTACTTTTAGGACAGTGATCTTTGCAATGGAAGGCGTAGGAGTGGTCATGCCAATAGAGAACTCGATGAAGAAGCCGCAGAACTTCCTCGGTTGTCCGAGCGTGCTGGTGGTGGCCATGTCGGTGATCGTCTTCCTCTATGGCACTCTCGGAATGTTCGGATACCTCAGATACGGGAACGTGTTGAGGGGGTCTATCACTCTCAACTTGCCTACTGATGAATGGTTGGTTGGTATTTATTCTCTAGATGTCAAAGTCGATCCTTCTTTGAGTATCGGCAAGAGCTGATGGTTTAAAATTTAGTGTAAAATACTAAGAAATCTTGAAAATCTTCTTCCCTTCATTTGTAATTTAATACCTTAATAAGAAACGACTCAAATTTAAACTTAAGTACCTAAAACTAGTATCTGTTGCGTTGCGTAGAGATGAGTTAACATCGGTCTAGGCTGTAATTAGTTGCTAGCAATCTTCGTCCAACGTAAACCGCAATCAGTGAGGTGTCCTTCAGTAAGTGATGCGAGAAATATGACCAACGTTGATAAACAACGGTTTATGGTTTTAATCGACTTCAAATTAAAAATAGCAGTAGTCATAAAATTTAGAATTAATTAACAATTCATTAAACTGATATACTTTTAATATGGCCTTTAAAGTTTCTCTTTTTCTAAATAAAAAAATATAAATTATACTAGTAATAGCAACAGTAATATAACGTTTGTTAAATGTAAGAGAAGATCATAATTGTGTTATTAGCAATACAAACTAAGTCTAAGAAGCAAAATAACGTTTCGTCTCATCGTCTGTATGAAATGAGTGTATTTTAACTTAGAGGGGCAATATGATGAACTGACGCTAAGAATATTATGCAACGGACCAATACTTCGAAATACAAATAAAAATTCACAATACCTCTCTATGTTGCACAATGTTATGCAACGATTTATTTTTTCCTATTTGAAACCAGACATAAATTAAGTTTAAACTGACTATTTTTCCTCAATATGATATCCGTCTTAAATCTTTATTTAATAACTTGTAAGATGACAACAAATTATGTATAAGGTAATACTCGCGTTTACATGATTCAAAATAAAATTCTTTAGTTACTAAAAGATTATCTTTGGTTGTATAGGCAAGCGCTAACTGACTCTTGGATTCAGGTCATACTTTAGCATTTAGATTAGTCAGCCAAAAAGAGGTTTTACTCTTAGAGTGCACCACGTAAAGGCTTAACTAGCACTCCGATTTCACCCTTATTGTGAAGAACAGTATAATGGCATATTCCAATTTCTCACCACATTTTTATATTTTTCAGGCCTGCTGTACTCGCCAAGGTTTCAATAGCACTGTCAATATTCCTTACTTACCCCCTTCAATTCTACGTGGTCATCGATATTTTCACAAGATATACCGAGCAATATATAAAAATGAATTATCGCCAGGTCACGCAAATAGTGGCTAGAACTGTTGGAGTGTGCTGTTGTGGTAAGTCTTTGTCATGTTTATTGGGTCCCTCATAATACTCGAGAAGTACCTTTGTATTTTCCTCAAAAGTAGCATATAGCTTCACACAATAGTAAACACTATCGACATTTTTTAAGATATTTTTACTCAAATCTCTCTGACCTATAGCAGAAGAGCCTACTAAAACATCCTTAATGTATGTCAAAATGTGTGGCGTGAAGACTCAATGTGGATACTCTACATATATTATTATTTCTTACTAGAATATCAGAAAACAATATCAAGTCCAAAAGCCATTCCAGAGGTCCTTTTAGCCTACGTATTAATTTACAGTCACAGCGACTAAAAGACTGAAAACATACCATAAGACGTGAAAGTGACAAAAGTCAGTTTATTCTTTCGGAATGTTTAAAATCTTTAAAGCCATGTTAAACATACCTTCTGAGTATAAAGCAAATATGTGCGTATACTTAGTAAAAAAATAATATTATCGACATCGATAACATAAGAGCAACATTAATTAGAATTACTTAATACTTTATCTAATTAATTCCCATTATCGGCTACCACACTTGAATGTGATTTATTTATTGATCAAACAGAACCGCGATTGATAAGAATGTTGCAGGTACTCTTATTTTAGTAATATTTATTAGCTTTTACGGAAAAGTACTTCTTATAAATGTTTTGGCATAGGGATTCACTTTACCCAAAATTTGAGATGTCGATGAAATAAAATAACGTAGAATTTAATGGAAAAGAAAGATGAAGGATGACCAACGTTCTTTAATCATATGCAACCCAGCTTTAAAATAAAATAAATCTACGCTACGGTTCTTCATGAATGTAGATTCAGAAATACTACATTCTAAGAGAAATCCCATCCACATGTTATTTTTCAACGGTTAGAAATAGGACTTTAATCTTTGGCAAAATAATGGGTAAAATTTTACAACTTTGTAATGTTTCTCCCACAATACATGATTATGTTATTTAGTTAACGTTCTCATTTTAGTGGGGATTGGATTGGCGCTCCCCATGCTGGAGCAGATCATCAACATAGTCGGCGCATTGTTCTACTCCATACTTGGTCTTATCATCCCTGCCGCCATTGAGACGGTCTTCCGATGGGAGAACCTCGGCAAGTGGAATTGGATCCTTTGGAAGAACTTGTTCATCATCGTATTTGGTCTTGTCAGCCTTGTGTCAGGCTGTACAGTCACTATCTTAGACATTATTGAGATTTTACACAGAAAAACCGAATAACATTTGTCGCTCTTCGACTTGGTTGCTATTGTAATTTTAATATATTTAAATCTACTATTAAAATATTATTTATTAGCTACCCGACGTTTTGTTTTATTTTCTCGTCTTTTACTTACTACAAATAATTATGTTATTTTATCAAAGTTTTCCTCTCGAGTATCATATGACAAACATTATTTAAATAATCTATATTTGCACAATACACGAATGTGAGATAAACATGACATTCTTTACTTTTTCTAACGTCAAGTCTATTGTCTAATTCCTTTGTTTCTATTGGTTGAAATGGACTAAAATAGCATCCTGTTTTAAATATTTAAAAGCAGTCATATTATGTCAGAGTCAATTAAGGAAACTAAAGAAAAAAAATCGCTTGAAACTAGATGTTGCACGTGTGAAAATCTCTTCAATAAGTAACCCTCCTTCTGGCGCTGTCAGGTAAAAAGTAGAGCCGACTTGATAATGGCAAAAAAAATTTAAACCTTACCTTACCAGGTTTATAAATTTTATAAGAGATCTATAATATAAAACATCTTTCCCAATTGTATTATATATCGTCGTATAGATCAACCTACAAATTTGATCAAAAATGTTAAATGTTAACAACCGATATTACAGACGTGATGATATTTCTACATAAAGCATTACATATAATATAGGAAAATATAGAGCGTTGATCTTATAGATTAAACTTACTTACATTATAACTCAGTATTGACAATTGAAAAACCGCAAGATATCTTCAGAAGAGAGCTCTTAGCGGCATGGCATACTGTTATGTCGTACATCTCTCAATTACTTGGATTAATATTGTCAATTGCATAATATGTATATGTACTGTAACTAGTATATCTTATTGCATAGAAATGTGCCCATTGCATCATCACACTTCAGATCAATTTTGTCATAGATTTGTCAACTCGACTTGCTATTGCAGAATTACGAGCCTGTATCTAATGAAAACTCACCAATACCATATTATAAATATAAGTTTAAATGTCTCTTCAAAAACGGATTTTCCATAAGAGCATTCGTTTTAAAACTTATGGGTATATTCAAAATCTGAAAGCTGTTATTGTCTAGAGTTATTGTACCTAGGTTACGTACGGTACCGGTCACGTGTATGTTATAAGAGCGACGTTAGAGTATCATTCGACATCAGTACGTGGTGTGTTTACTGTGGCTGTGTCTCCGCAACTAGTGTGCTTGCTATAAACTATAATTGAAAAACATCCAAAGCCAATGGAATTCAGTACGTCCCGCTTAATAAATCAAATTAGTTTCAAGAAGTCCGCTACGGTTTTGATAAGGAAACAGCGTACTTACTTTGAATTAGTGTTTGTGATGTGAATGTCTTTCGAATGCAAAAAGAATTAAACTGACGTCACTTAAATAACGTATTTTTCAAATGTTTTATCGGCAGCTGCATTTGAAGGACAACTGGGCTTTATTTTTCTATTCCTTTGTAGTTCGTTAAATAGTACAATCGTGTATGGTTTCTAGTGTCAGTATTTTTACTACCTTAATAACAAACTAAAGCCACATTACCCCTCTTAGAATTTATCTTTCATATGAGATAAGGGATTATAATTGTAAAACAATCGTCAATATAAATAAGAAAAATAGCACAACCTTCAATTAAGTAGAGTATGATTATTTTGTTAAATACTAAAGTGATATCAGAATTGTGAAGACCTTAACAAAAGGAGTGAAGTGTTCATTAAATACTGTTTATTAATTAGTGGCTTTACAGTAAGCTATTTAGTGCATCGGTGGATATACAAGACTGTAGACCTAGATTAATCTTTGGACATTTAATCGTATATAAGATCTTTGTTTTTTTGGAGTGTAAACATTGAGTTAAACAAAATGGGCGGAAAAGAGGATAAAAATGTGGAAGAATATAATCCATTCGAGCATCGTGAAGTCGTTAAACCAAATTCGTAAGTGCTTTATTACTGTTTGTTGCATTATAACATTAAACTGGAAAAAACTAAATTTTCTTAGAATACAATGACGATAAGGCTTACGCTTGTAATCCCCTATAGGGGTTGATAGTGGTGTATTTCCTTAACAGAAGTCTGTACACCTCTCACACTTTTTACTACCAATCAGTAGTCCCATACAATGAACGTCGGTCCTATTGTCATTCATAGGGTTCTCTATAGCATCACGCTTGTATTCTCCGAAGGGGTAGGCAGAGGTGTATGTATACGTATACTGTATAGTACACCGTATACAGTTCTCCAGTTATGTGAGCTGTGACCATACATATCTGTTTAACCTTTGGTTGCTCATACATTATGATAGACCATACGAATTAATCAAAGGTAGAACGTCATAACTACCAACAAATCTCAAGATAACAGTCTCATAAAGACTCCATTTCCATTCAACCGATCAAACAAACAATTCACAAACGTTCCTGTTTTTATATTTTCGTTATGTGAATCTCCAGTTTTGTTTATTTTCTATGGATAGATGTTTGTTAGTACACCTTCGAATGATGATTTCGTCATTTATATTGGCCAACACAAGTGGAAGATGGCTAGTTTACTGAACTGTAAATGTATCTTACGTATGTTTAATTAAGATTTACTGAGTAAACTAAGAAAAAATGTTGTCTGTAAACAGTATAAAATTTCCTCTTACTCGTTTGTTTACTACACTAAATATACACAAACGTTTATAAAAATTACTTCAATTAAGATGACGTAAATGAGGTAGATGTTTTTTTTTTACATTTTCTGATTCTTGACCATTTGGCCTGTAAGCCAGCCTCACACGCGCAATCCTCTGTATTCAATTGTTACATCCTGTACATAATGTATAAGTGTATAAAATTATTATTTTTTTCAGAGACATCAGATCACTAGCTAACTTAGTAAAGTCATCACTGGGTTCTGGCCTCCTTGCCATGCCTTTAGCGTTCTCAAACGCTGGATGGGGAGTTGGCGTTGTAGGAACTGTAATCGTAGCGTTCATCTGCGGACATTGCGTCCATATATTTGTAAGAGATTTTGACTAATTATTTGTTTAGTTTATATAGCATTACAATACTAATTAATTACAGATTATTTGCCATCGTATATTCCAATGCAACGTCATAGGACCGATTGATAATCTTTCAGAGTATGCTGCAAAAGATCATGTCATTTCTGTCAAATTATATCCCCAAACTAGGCGTTCCTTATGTTTGTTTTTTTGTTGAGTTTTGTGTGTGTGTTGTTTATAATAATACATAGGTTGTTCAATAAGTGTTGTCATGTAATCACATATAATAACATTTTTTAAAGTAACGTCCTTGACTATTATAACGTTTATCATAATTATGCTTAAACCCATCATCAATCCAGTCGACCCACTTTTATGTAGGAAATAACTCTAGTTATTTTTCAAACACGCCCTTTTAGCTGTTCCTCGGTTGAGTTCTTGCATCCCATCATGGGAGTTTTGACGTAAGGAAACAAAGACAAACAGTCACAGGGTGCAAGGTCAGGGCTGTTGGATGGATGCTCTTACACTTTGATATCCATCGCCATAAAATAGTCCGTGGTAGCGCTAGCTCCAAGAGCGGGTGCGTTGTCGTGATACAGGAACCGAGAAATGAGTTTCGAGTCTGGTCTGCGATTTGACAATTTCAATTTTGTCTACCGTAGCTACAAAGCTCCTCTAATTTCCAATATACAATATGCTTACTTACACGTGTTAATTTTTCGATACGAGCGTCTGTTTCAATCACTGTCGCTTTCCACCTAGTTCAGGACCAAGCTGCAGTCCAAATTATCTCTCTTTAAACCGCAGACATCAGTGATCTATAGTCCTTAAGAATAGTGCTTTTTGACCAAACACAGAAATCATGTCATTTAGAAATATTTTTTTGCTTAAGCCACCCTTGAACTTGGAGTATGGTGTTACGCGTTTCGTCAGAGACGCCAATACGAAATAACGAAATTTAAAAAAAATAATGCACGCAACTTATCTACGTACAGTAAAAACAAACTGGTATTGTCTTGTTAATAACAACACTCTATATATTATAGTATTAGATTTATTACTACCCGTAGAAACAAACAGTACGACAAAATTCATTGAACAGCCTGATATTAGTTTCGAGGGTATGACACACGTGGATTGCAGCTGAAAACCAGCGTCGGATGGCCAGTACCTACTACAGTCTGGTCACCCTGACAATATGCCAAGCGACCTTGTAGACACAAATATTTGTAAATATTATGTTAATTTTTTATTTGTTTTACTTGTTTGTTTTCTATTTATTCCTGTAGGTATTTGCATTTTTTTCTATATTAATTTAGTTTTTTGTGTCATTATTTTTTTTTCTTCTTTTCTATCTTCGGTGTTGTAGGCGAGTTTTCACGTACACAACCAGGCACCCAAACTCACATCAACAAAGACATGGGACAACAAGCAAAAATTTACAATTCACACAAATATTTTTCCCGTGCCTGAATTGAACCCTTAGCGCAGCAATCCAATCCCTTGCCACTACAGCGATATGCTACAAATAGTATTATATATTGTTATACAATTACACCAATTACCAAGAGCGTTTGGGATCCACTGCTGCTACCATACTGTTTTCCATCTGTATAGCAACTTGTATGGTTACGCATTTTCTTGTACCAACTGTGTTTGTCTAATAAACAATTTATTGTATTATATTATTATAATTTCAAAAGTATGTTTTATAATTTCAGGTAGAAACGTCTCGGGGATGTTGTCGTTTGGAACGTAAACCGTTACTAAGCTACGCAGAGACTTGTGGAGCTGCATTCGCAAATGGTCCCAAATGGGTTCGACCACTTGCTAATTTCGCACAGTAAATATATTATTTTTCTTTCTCATGGCTACCTCGTTGGTGTAAGGTTCCAAAGAGCGGTTGCTGGATGTGACATCGAGTCTAGCCTGGGTTCGATCCCCGAGTCAGGCTTTTAGCGTCAATATCATTCGTTTAAAAATAAATCTATTTCATATTTCTTATGACTGCTTCGTTGTTCTAGATATTGAAAAGAGCGATTGCTGAATGTCCTGCAAGGTCCTGCAGGTCATGCGAGGTCCTGGGTTCGATTCCCGGATTAAGCAAAATTTTGCGTCAATAATTCGTTTAAAAATAAATAAATTGTTGTTCGTTGTATAAGATCAATAATATTCTTGTTGTTTTCAGCGTTTTTGCCGAGTTTTCCTTATTCTTCACGTATCTTGGTGTATGTTGCATATTCACTGTGTTAATAGCAACTTCAATAAAACAGGTAAGGCGAGCGCGTCATGTTTTATTTACTTGGACAAAATTACTTATTTATACGAATACATACCTAACCACATGATGTGCTATGACTTCATATTCTTAGGTAAATTATCATTTTGCAACATCGCAAGATGCAAGATTTGTCTCTCATGTCATATCCACCATACATTCTGGGCACTACGGGGTAACAAATTCTGAAAGAAATCTAATTATTACATGTAGATTTAGAGTTACAAGTAGGTATAAGCACTACGTGATACGATTTTGGTCCTTCTTCTTCTTATCGTATGGTTGATGAACAACCTGGTGTCGTAGGTCGTGAAAATAATCGAAAGGATGCAAGAGACTTAGGTACGTTGAAAAAAAACTCTGCGGTCAAGTTGATTTAAAATTCATCATAAACTGATAGCCTAATGGACTTTACTAATCTTAAGTCCATTCACGTTCATAATTCCACTCATTTAGATCTTAACCACAGGGACGCAGGCGCAAGCGCACGCGCACGTTATTCAGTTACACAATAATATTGCTACAATTTTCTCAATGTACGGAAGTGGTCGCTTCTAAAGAGAACTAGGAAGTTCTATTATAAAATAGGGTAGCATCAGTATGAAACCACAACTGAATTTCTAATGTATAGTCAAGTTAGATAATATCTAAATAGATTCCGAAAAAAGAAAGCCATTTAAAAAATATATATTGAGCCCACATCTGCACATACACAATTCATCATCATCATCATCATCAGCCGGAAGACGTCCACTGTTGAACAAAGGCCTCCCCCATTTACAAAATTACTTCTTGGCAGTCATTTTATGCATTTCTGCAAAGCAAATTCCAACACCCAATGCAATGTATTTCCACTGTTACGTAACAGACATGATTTGATTAATCATTCTAATTTTAAACTCAATTATTTTCAGCTGTTTGACACGTATCTTACGGCGTCGAGCATGCCGGTAGAGCAATACTGTCTAATCCTCCTCGCGCCACTTTGCTTGCTGTGTCAGATCAGGCACTTAAAGTGGCTGGCACCGTTCTCCTTGCTGGCAAACTTATTACTCTTCACAACCTTCGCAATATGCCTCTATTACATCTTCAAAGAACCAATAACATACAGTGATAAGAAAATTGTCGGGGATCTATCAAGATTACCCGCGTTTCTGTCGTAAGTAATCATGAAATATGAGCCTTTGTCTTCCTATTACGTATTTTTTGTAAGTAGTAATTAGTTATTATCTGCACATTTAAAGTCATTATTTATTGTTCATTATTGCACATCGGAGCAGGTGATACCTTACTTAGTTATTTATTGTAATTGATTCTCGGAAATGTTTGTTTGATAAAACCAGTTATAGTACGTACTTATTATATTCATACCTACTCATAATAAATTAATACTCATAATATATTTATATTCAAATAATTTTAAACTTCTATTCTTTTCATCTATCTAGGTATGTATCTATGGCAGAACACTGATCCTGTTTACACAAATTATTCAAGAATTTATGTTTATTCCTAGAACTGTGATCTTCGCAATGGAAGGGATAGGCGTGGTGATGCCGGTAGAGAATACCATGAAGAAACCACAACACTTCCTCGGTTGTCCGAGCGTCATGGTGATCGCCATGTCTCTTGTGATGATCCTCTACACTGTCCTGGGAGTGTTCGGCTACTTGAGATACGGAGAAGTGCTCAGAGGAACGATCACGTTGAATCTTCCTATGGACGACTGGTACTTTAATTTAAACATTAAGTTCTATGTTAGACAAAAAAAAATCTGCACTGTTCCATAAATAAAGACAAGAAATAGACTAGAAACTAACTAATGATCTAGATATAGTATATAGATATTGTATTGTCTATTTTTGCAATAATCGCAAATCCTATATCGAACTTCGACGAATAACGCTTATACCAACATACATAATAAGTATCGTACTTCGACAAATAGCGGAAAAACATAGGTGCAAGTCATAAGTATTGAGCACGATAACTTTCTGGGAATAATAAGTGTTGTTTGACTCTTGATTAAACAAAATACCTTCCGCTTTTTGGCGAAGAAATGGGTTTTGCGGTGCAAAGAGAGAGGCCTTTGTCCAGCAGTTGACATGGTTAGTAGCTGATAGTAACTTTTTGCCAGCATTCTGACATTTATTCTACGTTTGTTTCAGGCCAGCAATTTGTGCGAAGATATTTATATCAATCACAATATTTCTCACTTATCCTCTACATTTCTTCGTAGTCATTGACATATTTACAAGATTTGTGGAGCACCGGGTCCAAGAAAAGTATCGCAACGTTATGCAAATCAGTGTCAGAATTTTAATCGTTTGTTTCTGTGGTAAGTTGGATTTGTATAACACAACTTTATACGCCTCTAAAATATTTACATATATTTTGTACATATATGGTAAGGTACGACGAAAAATACAACTTGTACTCAATTGATATCTTTAACATTCCTTTACCAAAATACTCTTCGATGTCAGAGGTATTCCTTAAATAAACAAAGCTTTCTGCAGCAAATTTAAATGTAGGCAGAAATAAAATTATTTTTTTAATTGTCCAAGTTGAGTTTTTCTATAATTATTCTTTCAGGTGGCATCGGTATCGCACTACCATTTTTAGAACAAATCATTAACCTTGTTGGTGCTCTCTTCTACTCTATACTTGGACTCATCATACCTGGCCTAGTAGAGACCGTGTTTCGGTGGGAAGACCTCGGCAAATACAACTGGATCTTATATAAGAACATTTTTATAGTATTTTGTGGCATGTTCAGTTTGGTTTCTGGCTGTGCCGTTACCATACACGATATAATTACTTTAATTCATGAGAAGACAGAGTAGTATTAGATAAAATATATGTATAATGATAGTCAAGTGTATTTAAGGATATGTGGTTCATGCGTTGTCTGTGATCTATGTTAATGTAAAATAATGCAATAAATTTTACAAAGAATTATGATGTTTTAATGATTTTTGTAAAAAAATTGACATAGTAAAATGTTTGTGGTATTCGGAGAAAAAAAATAGATGTTTTTTTCTCCGAATACCACAAACATTTTACAATTTAAAACATGAGAAAGATGTCACAATTTTAGACGATTTCAAAATTAACATGAGACTATCTTGCACAATTCACTGATGTTTTCACTAACTTCAGGTAAAGCATCACATTTTACATTTTTCTTCTAATAAAAACGTTCTTCAGACCGTCATAAATCGTAACACCTTGTTGTGTCTGGCATTATCAAATTTATTTTTTGCGTGACCTACATAATGATATAAATTTGTGATTTTGTATTCCATGGTCTCTAAATAGTAGTATCTAGTAAGTTGATAATTTCTTACCTGGTTTCCAATACACGTTCAACCTAAGCCATCATTAAAACTTAGTGCCAATAGATGGCGCAACGACACTGCTAAATATATTTTTTCTATCCCACGCAAGCAAGATCGCCGCCAAATACTAGTTCAGAATATTTATAGACGGTGTTTACTTTGGTTTGTTGACGTTCATTTTTTGTCATTTTAAGTTGTATATTTTCGTCGTATAATGTTGAATTTATTTCGATCAAACATCATAACAGTGTGACGACAAACCGCTGAATCTAAATCTGTCTGGTGGGTATATGGACAAATTGACATTGATTGTCGTAGTCATTGACCTTATATTTGGCACAATGTATTATATTGGCCACATTTCGTTTAAGAGGTAATGCGGTCAAAAATATCTAGACATTACATAATAATTAACTACGCATGCCCTTCCTGTAAATTAATTAAACTTAATAATAAGTTCTCTAAGTGGTAGGCTATGGCAGTTGTAGAATCGACGATTGTGGACGAAACCAGACTGCGATTTGGCACAACATGAGTCAAACAGGTGCTGTGATGAGTCGAGGAAGACAAAGTATTACTACGATGAATAAGTGATTCATGCATGCTCAACTAGAAGCCCTTAAATGTGCGTTCCCACTTGTTACATATCAACGAACATTCCTCCGTGACAATGTGGCGCGTCTGGTTTACTCCAAACCCCCGGATAAACAGTGTCACAGCAAAATGTTCCAATGTGTCCTGTACTGACCTAACTTAATTGCAAGAATATATTGTAATACAGCTCACTGTCGCTTATATAAAGGACCATTGCATCGTTTCGATTATTGCCGATACATTTTTTGTTCTACGGTAGAGGCACTTGAACTACCAACGTGAGACAATTCCGACTAGACATTATACTAAGCAACAAACTATATTAACATTTTAGTCACTTTATAGAATTATTTAATTAAAAAGGGCTCCGAGCACCGGGAGATTTATTTGTGATTGCCATACACGAAACAAGTTTCATGCCTTTTAAACGCATCAACGTTACAGAGGATATTCCTAGTAAAAAGCAACGGAATAAAATAAAGGTAGATAATATAGGAATTAACTACATATCGCTTCTATATTCTCTTTCTATACAATTTTCCGATATAAAAGATGTCGTAAATAACCCAAGGAACAACCTTCAAAAATCTTTACCTCATAGACCACGTGTAAACAATTTTCAGGTCAGTTACCCTTAATATATGTCATAACATAATGGAAGACTGTCACATAACAAGTAACATATTAATTTCATGAGTGGAGCCAAATGCGCAATAGTACCTTACTATGTAACAATAGTTAGATATTACTATACGATAATAATATTAATAGACATTTTCGAAATCTCAGCATTTCCTAAATTATCGCCAAGCGTGTATTTGGTTTGGCTGATGAGCGATGGAAGATAGATAATCGAATTAAACGTACGTACAGTCCTACATAGGCCACTGGCTGAGTAAGCTGTCGTAAGATGCAAAGCACCCTATGGCCTAAATGTAAATAAGCTCACCACCTTTTATTATGAAAAATGTTTTACTTAACAATTATCCTATAAGTATTGTTCATGCGCTGAAAGGTTCGAGTTTAATCTACAGAAGTTCATAAAATGTAAAGTTTTCCATGTATAGACTCGCGTAAGTATTCAAACAACAATGACTAATTTGGAATTGTGCCCGACAAATAAACGTTTACTCTCTTTCGAAGTTATAGGTACCTGCCTCTCTAAAATGGTAACATGGCGTCATTATTTATCGCAATACACCAACAAAATACTTACTCCACTTATTACTTTAATAAAATCTGAAAAATACAAGAAATTGGTAATACCCGATTAGCGCAGTGGCTGAGCGATTGGACTGCTGCGCTAAGGGTTACGATTTATGCGATTCACAGATATTTGTCCCGAGTCTGGGTGTTTGTGTAAGTGATATTCCGTGTTGTGAAACGCACCCACGATACAGGAGAAATTCCTAGTGTGCGGCGACGTATTTAAGAAAAATCTTATCATATGTACCTATTTGATTAATATAAGCGCACACGACAAGCATGTATTGAAGAATTGAAGCATACCCCTTTCGCCTTAATTCACTCTCATCGAACGAACCCACGATCGTCGTAAACGGAAATTTGGAAATCCGTGGCATAGATAAGAGTGACTGTATGTATGTATCATTGATATATTCATGCAAAAAAATAAGTTTTAGACTCTTTAGTTCATAAAGTTCCTAATAACTTTTTGCATATTCCCCTTCTAGTTTATATCTATTGTATGACTGACGATACTTAGTTTTCTTTAACTGGCAAAATCATAAACATTATCTGTCATGTATCGTCCTACGTGAGCGATAAATGCGACGCGATGCAATAATCATAAACAATACAAAATTTTACTGATCACAGATTGCATACACATAATAAAAAGAAGTATAAGAATATGCAATTTACACTACCACAAAGCAGTAATTAAAAAAAAAGTTATAGTAGAACAAGTTAAAGCAAGACTTTAATCGTAAAACTACATTATTACGTAATAAGACACGTGGTATTAACTATTAAATTCTGAACTATTGTATGCTGACTTGCCGAGTATCAAAATACCCTCTTCATATCGCTGTTTTCAATTTATAAGATTGTCATGGTCTTCATCATTGTTCGTATCAGCACGAGACAATAATTGTCCTATAGATACAGGTCATGTTAATATGAGAAGATTAGTCAGTCAACTAGGATGGTAGTGAGGTTGACAGCCCAGAGCACGACGGACGGACTTCCTAGGTTTACTTTGCGTTACACGAGGAGATCTTCATCGGTTTTTCCACAATTAGCTGTCATCGTCATTGGCCTTCACTTCTATTACACTCGACTTGTGCTGAGTAAGCTGTGTTATGTAGCCACTTTGTTTGGCTACGTAACCCGATTCTGGAACCACAAGATCTTCCACACCATATGCAGTAACAAGAGAAAAATATCATAAATGTTTTTAATTACTTCAGTCAGCTGTGATTAGTGTTGTAAAAAACTCAAGTCTTTTAGTCTTCATTTCGAGACTTGAGTCGATTTTCAAGACTAGGACTCGTTAGTCACATGAGTCCGAGTCCTTTGAGTTCTTTGAGTCTTTTGAGTCCTTTCGAGTCTTTTAAGTTATTTGAGCTAGACTGAGTCATGAACTTGAGTTGTTGTATTTAATACACCTAACCTAACCTAATCAATTGTATCCACCTGAAGACTGACGATTTGCTGAATCAAAATTATAAATACATAAATATTCTGGGACTTTATATTTTTACTTTTATTTACTCCAACCAAACTATAGCTATGGATTTAGAGGACTCAGTCATTAGTCTTTTAAAAAGACTCAGTCTTTGAGTTCTTTTTGGCAGGACGCAAGTCTTTTTACAAAAGACTCCGAATTCTGAAGGACTTGAGCTCTAAGTATTATTTATAAGACTCGAGTCTTCAAAAATAGCTCTAGCTTTATTAAATAAGACTCCAAGACTTGAGTCTTTAACAACACTAGCTGTGATACTGTGCGGGACACTGTGAAAAATGTAAATAACATTAACTTAAAAACTGCAACGCAGTTCAAAACTTTATAATATATGCGCGATGGAATGCTACCTATTTTTAGGAATCGCAGTAAGTAATACGCTATTCTATTTTCATAACATTGGTCACTAGACTGTTGGAAATAACTCATTAATGCCCCACCTTCGTTCTTGAAAACGACGTTAGCGCCAACAAAATAACAAAAGAGTGTCGGCGACGCTAAAAATACAAGACTAACTAGTCAAAATATTTAAATAATAACAAGTGAAGCGCCAACTCAGTCACAATTTCACCTCATGAGTCCTCTATGAACCTTAATAACTACGTGTTCCTACAAGTAAATGTAAAAAAAACATCGGTAAAATTGATCAAATTCTATAGTACTTGAGTGGCTTGAAGATATTCTAAAAGCCAATCAGTCTCACTCCACTATTATACGATTATTGTGATAATTATGAAAGGATTATTGTAGCACTTATGCAATAATCATATATTAGCGTTTAGTATCAAACAAAAGATAGATGAACTACTTAATCCTACAGTTTAAAGAGCACTTTAAACTTTATTACTGGTTATTCTCATTTACGCACGTCTTTAAGAAATGCATACATACACAAACATCACGCCTGTTATTCCTGAAGGAGTTGGCAAAGGTGTTTTCCTTTATCAGCACCTACATTTCACACAATCATCATAAATCCTATGCAAGTCCTAGGTGGCTAGCCTATTGCCATTAATAGGGCCCACGACGACAGGTTGAAGCAGTTAGACGAAAAGTATATAAATAACTACCATACTGACTACCATAAAAACAAAGAATGAATGAAAATAGTGAAATTGCATCATATACGTAGGTAGAATTCGCCAAACTTCTAACTCAATCTGATGATGGACATTTGGCAAAGTCGGCTGCTATCCTCAAATCTAAGTCATTGAGTCAACGAAATATGCCAAGTTGTTCAATAACGAGTGAAAACGAACATAATGTATGAAATATCGAACCATCTTCACGCTTCACAGCCACTTTGTCACATTACTTCTAAATATCTGCAGTTTTTTCTTATTTACGGTTTATTAAATTTAGGTATTTACAGTGTTGGTATAAGATATAAGTGCATTTCAAGTCATCAAGTTTGCCAGGAGCGTAGAAATCTGTGGCCTAGAGTCTGCCTCCTATCTGCCTGTGAGAAACGGCGTGACTTCATATATGCACCAATGTTTATCAAATCATGTCTTAAAGTTTCAAATCAACAAGGAATGTGGTGGGAGAAAGTTAATAAAGATAATATTATACCTGCCAAACGTGAATATAAAAATAAAAAAACATAAAAACGAGCGTCCTACATATTTTGTCCTCCATAATTTAATATATTATGAACTGTCGACCGTGATAAATTCACAAATAAATATACAAAGTTGTCATTGCTCCGGTCATTCGCAAATCAACGGCTACTAAACCTAGACAGGTAGTGGTAATATATATATTAAGGTTTTACCACTTAATACGTTATCATTAAATATATAAAATAATTTATATCCGATATAACTAACTAGTTAATTAAGCTGTTTAGTTAAGCAAAAGGAAAACTCTTTGAAATGTGCAACTTTACACCTTCTCTGTTAGAAAATACGTACTTACCTAGACATAATTGCCACTCAACCACAAGAATAACTAGCTAATCCACACCTTCTTGTAATATTTTATCAAAACAAAAAATAATAATAAATTTGACCACAACCATTGACACTAACTTCCATACTAAAGTATAAAACTACACAAAGGTGTAAAATATTGTAATATCTACTCCCAAAATTTAAGTCCCATGGAGTACATGCTCAGTGCCAAATTCTCTCAGTTACAGACACGCTTCGGTATTCTATACCTATTTATAAATTAAAATCGGTCTCTTGTGTGCCAAATGTTAATAAAAGATAGTAACTGTTACAACATTAAATTCTTGCTTAGAATGTCGCGTGTCATCGAGTGTGATACCTACACTGGACTGGTTCTTTTCTGACGTATTTGTTTTTTTTATCCGTTGTTAATGTTGGTGCTACTAAATTAAGCGTACTGTGTTCATGTGGTCATATAAATAGTATGTCTCATTCACACTTATTTACTTTTCAGTGCTGTACAACTATTTAAACGCTCGTAGGCATCATTACTTACAATCAACATTCTTCGGCTTTCGCGAAATTGTCTTTTTATTTGTCACTGAAATCGCAAAGAATTAAAATCGAGCGTTAACTCTTTTCTCTAGTTGAACATGAACTATCCAAATGCAAAACCAATAGCCGTGGATCACATAAAATATTATCTCGTGCAAAGATCGAGCTCGCAACCCATAGTGCAGCACTGCAATCTCTCAGGCACTGCGCCAGTCGGGTCGTCAACTTTGACTGTTCATTTGAGTTGGCAGACGCCACGTGCAATGCAACCATTTGCTAATATTTTACAAAATCTTCACAAATGTTTTTTTTTTACCTATTTTAAGTGCAATAACTTGATCGCAAAATCTACACCCAAGGCGTCCAAAATGTCAATCGCTTGACGGCGCTGCAGAACCTTTGCGTACCAAAGATTCTGCATCGACTGTGAAAAGCCACACTTTTGTTTTAAATTACCGTACTTATTACTATTACTAGTAGGTACGTTTTTTTATTCAACAAATGCCCCATATCGCCTTCTGAAGGACCGTACTTTTCTCTAACACAATACCTAGTTAGAGGTTAAACGCGAGGCAATCCCTCAAATAAAAACTATTTATTTCGAGTCAGTTGTTAACTTGTTACCAATACCTAAGGTGACATTATAATATTTTAAGTTACTGGGCACAAAAAATGAATTATGTGTAACTAAACTACCTGCTGTCGATTCAAAAAGAAGAATAAGACTAGTAGGTTGGATTAACCAGTTATAAATCGATAAATGTTTTCCAAAATTTTATGAGTTAGTTCCGTCAATGGCTGCAAATAGACAAAATTAACCAGATCCGATCCTGTAAATTAAAAAAACCATTAATTATTGCTAATAAAAATATGTAATAAGCACGAAACTTACTTAGAATAACTATGTTGTTATATACATATATTATTAAGATGTTTTGTACAAGATAACTTTAGACACAATACCTGATTGATATTTACATTATTAATTGCCTTTTTTTCAAGTTTAACACTTATTTACACAACATACAATCGTCGTTGCTTATTTAGATAGTATTGACAGATATTTAAGTAAGATTTAAATAATCAATATTATTATAGCAACAATGGTCTAATATAAACAAATCCGTCCAGAATTCCAGATTCCACTGGCCCTTGAGCTAAATGTTGATGCCAAGAAGGTCCCTGAAACGGTCACGCGTGTTTTATATTTATAAAGATCACTATTGCACACTAAACATACGATCATTGACTGTGTCGCCGTCCGTTCGGAAACATGTCGCACGCGCGCATACGCATCGATACAAAAAAATCGTAATAAATAACATAACATAAACAAATCAAGTTAAACACTGTCGAAAAAAACCTTGTGCCATTTTGGATCTTTAATTCTATAAAAAGTTTAATTAAACATCAGTGATAATGTCGAATAGTTACAACATGAAGGAGTTTAGTTCGACGTAAGTTGTGTTTTATTCTTATTTTTTGTTCAGTCATATATAATATTATAATATTCACTGGTTATTATTCATATAATGTTAAAAAATGCGGGTTTAAAAATTGACATAACAGTCTAACATTTTCTAAATTCAAAACATTGTCACTCAACATCTTTTTCTATGCCGAACTTTTTTGTTCAGTCATATTTGAGGGAAATTAAATATCATTCGCTCTAACGATCTAGCCTTGCATAGACAACAAAACTATTTGTGGAACACATGGATGTAAACACTGCAATGAAATGGCGCCAAAGTTGTGTAATTTTCACGTGTGTGGTGCTAACTAATGGTCAGTTTTACACTTTCTTGCACCAGCTGTAGTAGTGGCCGTCATGCGTGAAGATATGTATAACAATCCGTACAGCCACTACGTAAAATTGTTTATAAATGTAAAGATTGGCTCGTACCAACAATAATTTATAACATAGCATTAAAATTGTTACAGCTAGTTAACCAATTTGCTGACGTGTATTTATTCATTACGCATCACAACATCGACTTTTGGTTGAAAAATAGCTATAGCTTTTTTCGTACACGTCTTAATAAAAATGAATAGGTAAATTTCTCACAACGATGATCATAGAACACGGTAAGTATATTGATGGTGGCCTACACGCGTTGATTGATAAAAGAAGTCAAATCAATTTCAATTCATAGTTCTGATAACTACAATATCCACATTAAGGCTCTTTAAAGCAGTCAAATTATATCGTGCAGTACCCATTTTAAGTTCGAAATACATTTTGTTATTCCCGGAATATGTAGATCTTCTCGTGGATAATAATAAATTAATGTTTTTGGTTTCACAACTCATGCTAGGTGTACGGAACTTTTGCCATGAGACGCTTCTGTCGACGGGCTACAATGTCACATAATTGTCTTAAATAACACAGACAGCCTTCCGCGAAAAATATAAAGCTGTGGAGAGGTAAATTTTTGTTTACATGAATGTCTTCAGTCCATCGAATATCTATTGTTGTTCTAATAATGTGTAAGCTATTATTTAGGCCTTATTTTCCTTGAATAGTAGTCTAACAAATTTTATTAGACTAATTATTAACCCAATTAAGCATGTTATTAAGCCTGTAGTTCCCGAAGCTCAGGTGGTGTACTTCTGTATCAAGGGTCTATACACCCACATTACGAAGCTCAATCAGTTCCATGTATACAAATAGGAAGTGAGACTATTTCAATTCATCATTCTTCACACTCATATTAGACGGGCAAAATATAAATCTTTGTTGCGACAAGATATTATTTAAATGTAGATCCTCCGTCCACACTAGTACCTAATGTACCTATTGTGTCGCATGTTTTACATAATACAAGATAATACATATACGATCGTGTTTAAAACAAACAAAAGTAATGAAGTTCACATTTTTGTTCTTATTTTCTCACACCAAGGAAGTGAATATTGCTTTGTACTGCCAAATGCCAATTGTTATTTATTATGTTTATTATTTGCACATAAAGCTTCAGAGCATTACAGTACCTACGTAAAATAATTCTGATTAATTTGACTTTCAGATAAATATATTACTCAAATGCTAACCTGTTACTTTCCAATAGCAATATAAAAAGGCTCGCTCGCTCAATGATGATGTGAGTTTAGACTATTAGGTTTCAAAATTACATAATAGGTATCTACTTACATAGAATTACATTGAAGTACACATTAGTAGGGTATAACCCCGTCCCTTGTGCATAGGAACCTGGTCTGTAAACTTCCAGGCCAACGATAAGATAAATACGTTGATATCACATGTATAAGACTAACAAACTATTTTGAGCACTGCGCAAGTCATAGCACTAGATTCTCTAGTTGAACGAATAGTGCTTATTTATTACGATTCAAATCTCAGCCGAATTCTTAGACAATAAACAAATTAATACCACCTACATGATCAACACATCTGCTTTATTCGAAGGAGTGGACAGGAGATATGTTGCACACCAACACCTGAAAGCTAGAGCATAGGAATTCGACCGAAATAGCTTATTACTCTATATCGGTCACAGTTCCGAGGAAAATATACACCCAATATGTAATACTTTATGCTATTATTATTATTATCAGCCCGTATTATCCCAGACAAGGGCAAAGGCCTCCCTTCCCCCCTTCCACTTGTCTCTGTCTACAGCTGCTTGACGCCAATCTTTAGATTAGGAGTCCAATTGTAATAGTTTATGCTAGGAAACAAGAAGTCTAACGTCAAAATCTGAGATTAAATAATAATAATAATAGGAAGCGAGTATCAGCTGTTACTTTGTTTACTAAA
This sequence comes from Abrostola tripartita, assembly GCA_905340225.1. NCBI lineage: Eukaryota > Metazoa > Arthropoda > Insecta > Lepidoptera > Noctuidae > Abrostola > Abrostola tripartita. The sequence continues at coordinate 9,443,698 of HG996493.1, read as the reverse complement.
CAATACTTAATTTTTTATTCTTTTCTCAACAACCAAGCTCTTGTTATCGGTAAATTTTCACCCTTTTCCAGCCTTGTGAGAACTTTTCATACATATCTAAATTCATATGAATATATTACTTTTGTATCATATTTAATTATGCTTAAAACTTGTCAGAATAGAGATATAAAATCTTTGCCACCCAGTTGTAATTACTGCCTGCTTGCGTCGTAAATAAACAGCAAATATGGCCATAGTGATGGCATATGTCCAAAAGTATAGCTATCACGTTCATCTGTAATCGCGTGTGAGATCTATTCGTCTGGTATCGTTGCACGGGCTGATACGTCATTTCCTTATGTATAAAGCACGTATACAAACGTAAAGTTAAATGCATTATCGATTTTAGTTCACCTTTTCTATCGATTATGGAAATTATATCGAGATAAAATAGCAGAGATAGGATGTGTTTCAGCCAAAGAGAAAAACAGAAAAGCAACTGTTGTACCCACAGGTCGCCACAGACAATTTGCCCAAGATTACAATACGTTAGGTAATAATAGTATCAATATTATCAAAATGCTCAAAATTTCTTGCTGCAAGTATCTTCATCCTAATAAAACTTTTATCAAACTAAAGATTTCCAGCTTGTTGCATTAGGTGAGCACGAAACTATTCAAATAGTCACATTTTTTTTATTCCGTCCTTCATTCAGGAGTTTATAATCAACATGGGTCCATGAACCTGTACAAAGGTCGTTCTTTACAGCCTACCACAGTCACTGACTGGACACTGACCTATAAAAAGGCATAATCCTTATCTCATTTTAAAATACATTTCTTTATACGTTTCCAAGATAAAACATTTCTCTAAAACATAAATAAAAATATACGTTAATAACAAAAATGAGTGGAAAACGATTTAATTGACGCAGTAGATAAGTGTGTGTAAAAAATCCGATTAAAGACAACACAGCATCACACAAAACAAATCTTAACTATCAGGATAATCTAAAACAAACAACGTAAACATGTGACAATCAAAACGTGTTTAACACTGAGAAATTATAAAATCAGGTTGAAGATAAGACAGATTTAAGACAATTAATGACAAGCAACGTTATCGACAAAGCCTTTTACTACCGCACACTACAATAAACGGTATTAAATAGCATTAGTATGACTTAGCAATACCTCTTTTAACTCATATTTCACCATTTATAAAGGTTTGCATTAGGTACGTTAGATAAAACGAATTGTACTATATTGTACCTACATACGAGTATCTAATTATGCTCAGTAATCAACCTCCTCTTTATGGCGAGTAATTACAATCAACGTGTTAAGTATTCAAGTTTATCAATAGTAGTCTTGTGTGATTATAATCATCAGTTGATATTGTGTTAGCTTAAATTGTTAAGGTCATTAGTTATGAATCATGAGTATTGAAACCGTATTAATAAGCCAGTAATTATCCTAATGCAATGATAACCTCCATCTCGCATGTGATGGCAACTTCCAATGATCACAAAATCGGAGAGTCTCTTGTTAACCAGAAGTGTCTCGACCAACGTAGACAATAACAGCAAAAGGTAGTGATTTATATCCAATATTCTGGCGGTTCTAATGTAATCTAAGAATATAGTTTGACTTATACATAACACAAACTATTAAATCTCCCATACAATAAACAATATATTACAAGTATGTATGTATGTCAAAAAGTCGTAAAATTATGTTTGTACATGAAGCGAGGTAAACTGCGACTATGATTATGTCATACAGTGAACTCCACACTCCAGATAGGATTCTCTATACCTATATTACGATGATATTGGTAATAATTTCGAAAAAACTACTTCGGTACCAAAATCTTGTAAATCTCCTCGCAAAACGCTGAAAGCTTCAGCATACGGAAACATGCAAAACCAGCAGCTTAGGGCGAATTTTATTGAGCTTAATTAGTAATTTTATAATAAAGTAAATAGTCAAAACTTTGAGAAATCTTTGCCCTCTTCGTTTACCGTCCGATATATTCACATCGAGTTCGTCGGGTATTTACTATCAATGAAACCAATCTGACTTACATATTACTGGGTTTATTCAAACCACGAAACGAAATAACCACAAATAGTACCTAATAAAAAGGTATGAGTATATCGATGACCTTACAGACAACCATTTAAAAAATTATTAAGTTGTTCCTACTACTGCAGAACGTGGCCTCACTTGAGGCGTCATCTTTTGTTACGATGTTACTTCAAACGTGTTTTATGTACTGCACTGCTATATTTAAAGTTTACTGTCTCTTTCAGGGCCATCATAACAGAAAATGGAATTTATCCGTCAACGATATCTATTAACACAATCAACACAAAATGTAAAGAAAACGATTTGGAAATGAGTGCTTATGATCCGTTTCAAAACAGAAAATTGGAGCACCCAAATTCGTAAGTGTTCGCTCATTTTTCAACAAACCATAACGCGAATCCTCATTATTTGCATAAAGAGTTCCATTGATATATTACTTCTTTTAAAAACGCGTGGCAGCTGTTTATAAGATAAATACGAAAGTCACATATAGGTACATCCGCAAATATGCGTTACTGCTACCAAAGAGTGGTAATAAAAATGCTCATTAATTATAAATGTTAAAGTAAGATTGGGCTCTCCTTATCGCCATGATAAGAAAGAATGGCATTTTAAAGCTTAATTACTTTCCTATAGGTAAATGAATCAGAAAATTATGTTAATTGCCGCATTGACCATGCAACGACTCGTTTAACTGACTATCCTAATTTAATTATGTCATTTCAGTAATTTAAAACGTCAATTCAATACTAACTTACTTATTACATTTTATTTCTAGAGATATGAGATCATTTGCTAATCTCCTGAAGTCTTCGCTCGGTTCCGGCATATTGGCAATGCCAGCTGCCTTCAAGAATGCTGGTACAATAGTTGGCATTATCGGAACTATAATACTGGGATATATTTGCACACACTGCGTTTATTTACTGGTAATTTATTAGATATTATACTACCCCTATAAATATACTTTCCAGTGCATTAAATTTAAAGACTTACATATGCCAAAGTACTCTCAAATATCAACGAAATGAACTCCTTAGTACTATTTTAAGTGTTTTATTACTGTCCTACTGTAGATAAAAAGGCTTTTCTTATACATAGATATAAAGAACATAGATCAACACGCTTGCTAACTGTGAGTTAGCGTTTTCGGACCATCACATCCGGGATGTTTTCCTTAAACGTCAGTCAATCGTGTTTATAATACCTGAAAATCTACAAAACCAATTGAAGTAGTCAGATTGATTATTGCCTAGGCTTGAACCTATACCCTTGTGCATAAAAATCAGGTCTATCCGACACCAGGCGACAGCTTAGTAATCTGAACACGCGATCTCTTAATGAAACCGCAGTAGGTACGATAAAATGACACATTGATGCGGTGGCTAGCGTCTTTAATTGCATAAGATTGACACTAGGTATAAATAAAACTTATCTTTAATAAATTAATATATTTCCAGGTCAAAACTTCGCAAGAAGTATCAAAAGTCACCAGAGTTCCATCTTTAGGGTATGCTGAAACAGTAGAAGCTGTTTTTGCAACGGGACCTCAACAGTTAAGGAAAGCATCGAGAGCATCTAGGTAAGCATAATCAACCTTACATAATAGTATTTAAAGTATTTATCTAACCATCAGTTATTTTTTCGCTATCTGTCGAGTCTGGAAGTTTGTGTATGTGGTATTTCATGTTTGTGGAACGCACCCACGATACAGGAGAAATTCCTAGAGAGGGGCGACGTTTATTTAAAAAAAAAAAGCTGTACCGACAATTGGAGATTTAGATTAACCGAAAAACCACAAAAAATACTTGGACATTTTCTGCGTTAACCCTTCGAGGGTTAGAAGATTTTGTCAAGAATACGCGGATGCAATAGGTAGAAACCGCTAAAATAGAAAGTAGCCGCCAAAATTTATAGAGGATCAAACTTCAAGTGATTTAGGCACCAATTGTGCCAATGTCTCATAAAGCTTTATTTAGGTCATAAAAATTACAAATCATAGCGAATGAGACGAAAGTGGTAGGTCAGCTGAAACAAATGGAAAACCGTGAATTCCGCCAATCTTATACTGGGTTGACTTAACTTTGTGAACGGATCTCTACACGATACGATCTCTACGGATGGTTGAGAGAATGTTATTATATCATCTACAAGCACAACAATCAACTACTCAATCACAAAAGATAGTCATTACGAACCATCATTGTTTAACAATTAATACTGCAGCTATAAGTGAATCATAGTTTGGACTCTTTTATATACAAACATTTAGCTTAAAATTCATCGTGCTACATTCACCTACACAACTAATTAAAGACAATAGTGTTTAAATAGATTGTAGCTTGTTTTGTCTCGCACTACATCATCATGTCTAAACTATCTTTCCATATTTACTGTTACTCACACAAGACAATGATTTGTAGCTCTTAAATAGCAACTAGACTGGCTGGCTTCAGATCGCACTTTGTTTTGTAAATATACTTCTAACAATATCATAAACAAGATGTTATAAAGAAGAATACTCTGCATGAAGTTGCAATAGTTTTAAATTGTATCGATGTTAAAATACATATTTACACAGCAAACGCGCTTACATTACAGCACGCTTTTAATCTCGAAGGGATGGGCAGAGGTATTCTATTTTTCGCCATATTTTGCCGTCCATCATAACTTCAGTGTATTATGCGGCACAATCATTCAGTTTGGTATACGTACAGTCTACAGAAAATACCTCTTAAAAGTTTAAAGTATGTGACACTAAACAAACTTCAAGAATCATCAACTATATTGGCGCTATATACTACACGTGATCTATTGGTAATATGGTAATAATCACGTTGATAGCGTGTGGCGTTATAAATTTGAGGTAATGAAACCAATAGATACCTAAGGTCGATGATTGGAGTGGTAAGGACTGACTGGTATGTCGGCAAACGTTTGTTTGTGGCACGTGAGTCCTGGAGATAAATTATGTCGGGAAGTCGGTCTAGCATGCACTAGTATATTTTATTCGCAAAATATTGCAATACTCTGCCAAGACTATTTCTAATTTAATCCTCGAAATGGAGACTAGAGCTTGGTACTATCCGTTCATCTATGTCAATTCTATTGGAATTAACAAATCTTTGTTTTAAGAACCTATTATTTACGATGTTAATAATATGGCAAAAATTACCGAATATTTTTATAGCTTCAGAAATTATGTTAACGTGACCGACATCCTCACATGACTGGTAATAAAAACGTCGCCCCACAATAGGACTTTCTCCTGCATCGCGAGTGCGTTTCACAAATATGAAATATCACATACACAAACACCCAGACTGACTGACGGGACAAACATCTGCGGATCATACAAATTTTTGTCTGAGCGGGAATCGTACCCGCAACACTTAACGCAGCCGTCTGATCGCTTAGTTCAGTCCTCCTGTAGGACCTTCAAACATTTATCCTATACTAAAATCAAACTCATTTTGACTTGCGAAAATTGGAAGATACATAAAAGCTATGTTTATATACCCTTACATATACTTCACCCGGATATAGTACAGACAAGGGCTTTTATGTTTCAGAATATTTATAGACTGGGCTATGGCTTTCACCATTCTTGGCGCCTGCGCAGTGTATGTCATCCTACTCGTGGAATCAGTTGATCAGGTATTTTGGACGGTTGACAACACATTTATTTTTTTAGATTAAGAACTATTATTTAAGTAAAAAAAAAACAATTTATAAAGGTCTTACATTAACTTTATTGAATCTCGTTAAGATTGTCTTATTATTAAATAGGACGACATTCCTGTAAGTCGTTGAACTCGACAATAAATGCTACCCCTAAAATGCACTTTTCTCATTATTTAATCTCGTATGTTATGTTATTTGTACTTTATTATAGTATACATAACACACATTAAATTATATCTGCGACATTTAACAGACCTTTGGCAACTATCTGCTCTGCTGATCACACAAGTAACTGTCGGAGTTCGAGCATGCAACTTTTCGCACAGCGATCCAATCACTTTGCTACTGCGCGCAGCTGCACCAATCGGGTTGTCAAACAATATTTTTTTTATTTTTATTTTTATTTCAGATTGTTGACTGCTACTCAAAAGACAACAACATTAGCAAGACAATGTATTGTCTTATATTCTTGGTTCCAATCCTTATATTCACGCAAATCAAGAATTTAAAATACCTGGCGCCGTTCTCTGGATTCGCAAACGTCTTACTAGTTCTTACATTCCTCATCTGTTTATACTATATCTGTTTGGACTTCCCACCTATTGACTCCAGGCCGATGTCCGTCGATATAGGCAGATTACCGCTCTTTATCGGGTAAGGAAACTAAGAAAGTTATCTGTTATATGCTATTTCTGACATTCCAATGGATAAATGCATCTTTGAGGCATGCACTTGCAGATATACATTAATTAATTGAGAGATCCATTTTGGCGTAAAGTCAACATCTAGCCATAATGGTACATCAGGTATACGCCAAATTAAGTCTTTATATTAAATAATGTCATATCTTTGTTTTTAATATTACAATTTTGCAGGTTGCAGCCAAAAAAATATCATGATATTTCTTTTTTTCATTATAATATACTTTTTGGCTGAAAAGATATTTGCCCTAAAGAGCACCAATAGACTGATTAATAAGCTATATTCATATCTGAGTAGCGACTACCCCTTGAATAATTCAAAAACGGAAAACAATTAGTCTAAAATTAACCGCCAAGAATATTATTACGTTGGATTGGCTTTAAAACTCATGTAACCCATTGGTAACTTAACGGGCCGTTAATTTGAACATTAACTTTATTCCAGTACAGTTATATTTGCGATGGAAGGCATCGGAGTGGTGTTGCCGGTAGAGAACACCATGGCTAGGCCGCAACACTTCCTGGGCTGTCCTGGCGTGCTGAACATTACCATGTCTGTGGTCGTACTCCTGTACATGATCATGGGATTCCTGGGCTACGTACGCTATGGAGATGAGGCTTCGGGTAGTATCACCCTCAATCTGCCCACAAAAGAATAGTAAGTACCTAATTAAAGCGAAATTCCTAGACTTTCTACATAAAATGCAAACTGCAGTATAATTAGATCTTTCGAAAACGATTCTATGAAGTGCCTTATAACTTACATAGCTAACTAAATTATTGTAGGTGAGCTTTAATATTGTATCTTCATCTGCAGTTCCTATTTTAAATCATCTCTTAAAAGAGACGTGAATTATAGGTTTCCATATATATTATCAAAAATGTCACACTTTGTTTTACTATTTCAGTCCTGCATTAACCGCAAAAGTGTTCATCATATTCGCTATTTTCTTCACCTACACGCTTCAGTTCTACGTACCAATGGAGATAGTGTGGAGGAATACTAAGGAACATGTCGCCCAGAAGTACCACAACCTCGCGCAAGGCATCATGCGAGCCGTGTTCGCGATTCTTACAGGTTAGCAGCTTTTCGTTTAATTCTGATTAGATATATAACTCTTACCCTCAACCAACTCCGACCATAAAATGTAAGGTAAGCTTTATTGACTCATACTGGAAGATCATAAAGATAAAAACAAGCTCTTCCAAACTGTGGAACGACCTGTTAGTGATACTCATAAACATTAAAAAAACAGAACATCACGCCCATTTCCTAGCCCATATTTAGTCAGTTCTGTTATTGTCCGAATGTAATAAAAGCGAGCATATTGCCATCAACCGGGCACAAATCCAAAATCAGAGCTGCTACTGAGAATTACCTAAAAGAAAAACCCAGTATCTCTTTCCCCGACCCGAAATTCAAGCCCAGGACCTCATGCTCAGCAGTCGCGCTAAACGACCACTAAACAAACGAACCAGTCAAATACTTTTTGATTGATAATCAAAGATTAAATTAAATTCATTATTGTTGGCTTTCAGTGGTGGCAGCAGCTACTCTACCTCGTCTTGAACAAGTCATCGGCCTAGAAGGTGCTTTCTTTTACTCTTTCTTGGGCCTTATCGCACCTTCTTTGATGGACCTCATCTTCAACTGGGATAAGGGCTTCGGCAAATATAATTATATTCTCGTCAAGGACGTATTATTAATAATATTCGGAGCTTTCGTGCTGGTCGCGGGAGTGACGCAAAGTATTAGAGAAATTATCGACAAAAGTAAATAATTAATGTTATTTATAACGTGATAATATTATTATATACTATATGTTAGATTTTTTGTAAATATAGATAGGTGCATAAAGAAATTATTATTCATAAGCCAACTGTCATATATCTGATAATATGGGTATATTTTATCAAATTATGTTTATTATTATTATACGCTTTGACGTTCGAGGTGTTATGTGATCTGTACGTTAATGTATTCTAGAAAGTATTAAAGTTAATTATTTTGTTAATGACTTTTGTTTCTTGTTACTAAAACGACTATACTTACCTACTACCGACTTCAATAAAATTTACTGTGAGCATTTCGGAAGAGATTTTTTTGTAACGTATCAAAATTAATGACACTAAATTAGCCTGATTACCGTCTTAATTAAATGCAAACTTCTACCTACAGCTTCGATTCTGGTCATAGTAAATTATTAACATGTCTTATGTCTATATTAGTTTAGTACATAACTACAAAAAAAACGAAAAATCCTATGTTAGTTATGATCCTGCCACTTTATATACTAAAAAATCTTGGATATATTATCGTTGTAAGTGGATAGCTGTTGTACAATACTTCATGAGTGGGTTAAACCTTAGATTATCTATATTGAGTCTGGCGCTACATTGAAACAAAAATCAACGTGCAAATTGTTTTTTTTTATTTTCATGAGTGCGTGATAGCTACGTCTTACACAAGTACATAATTTATTAAACATACAAGTGATAGGATATTTATTAATATTCAATCGGCCTCTGTAATTTCTATACACCATAATAGCTTATTTCGCCATTTTTATTACGTTATTATAAGATAGAAAAACAATCGTCTCCATTGACAACACAATTGACACTGTTGGCGCCAAAAAGCTGTAGGGTAGGTTTTTAGCGCCAATTGTGAGGAATTGGCGCTAAAAAACCCCGACGCTGTCAGGGTCTTGACACTCCATCAGTCCATCTAGACATATATAATCAAAGGGTTAAACAGTAGAGGCTTAAGAGGCTTGCGGTTACGTAACAGTTGCGCGGGCCGATCGACTTACTGAAGTTAAGTTGCGCTTGATGTGGTCAGCCAGTAGATGACTGACCATTTATTTCGTACTGAGACTAAGATGAAAAATGCTGTTATCCAGCTCTATCCACTGTTACAAGGAAATCCGGCCTCAACATAGACAGAAAAAGGGGAAGGGTGCTGAAAACTTATGCTTAAAAATTAACAGACAATCTAGTTACCTATTAATGTTTTATAAAAGAACATCAAAGAGGAACTCTAGCTATACGAATCCCATTAAAACATACCTACTTCTGCCTACTTATTAATCTTCTCTAAGTAGTGACAAATCTAACGTTTCTCATGTGTGAGTGCTTGGAGGAAAGAGAACTCAGGGGTCAAGGTCTCTTTTAAAGTCCAGTCAAGTTCAATAATTTATGTGAGAACAGTGTAGGTGGTCTGAGAAGTGGTCTTTTTATGAAAGAACCTCGGCGAGTTTGAGTCGACCTATCCTCACAGACGTCTCGTACCATCTGAAGGACATTTGGGTAGGCCGCATGAAATACTCAAACCGTCAGACACGTAAAAGAAAAACCTACAGCTCACATTTACAAATAATATAATTTCATGTCGGTTAGTACAATCATAGAGAAAATAAGGTACAATGTAGGTCGTCTGTGATGGCCTTTTGAAGAAGGAGCCAAAGCAGATTTGAGTCAACCTGTCCTGACAGACGCCCCGTCTCGTACCATATGCAGGACATTTGGGTAGGCTGTTTATGATACTCAAACCGCCAGACAAAAAACTACATAAAAAGGATAAATCCTACATAGTACAAAAATTTCATAATAATAAAGTACATACCTATAGTGTTTCCTAATTAAAAGACATTGCATTTTTAAGAAGTCTAGACAACTGAAATCAAAATACATAAAGAGTAAAGTAACTTAACATTGTTACAAAGTTTTATGTACATTTGTAATAAATTTTGCATACCGAGCTATCGATAAAACATGCTGTACTCTTTACAAAACATTAACAACTATTATTACTGTGTTCCTGGCAAATAAAGATTTCTATTTCTAAGTATAGTCGAGTTATGTTTTTTTTTATTCTCGATCATAAATGTCTGACTTTGTCACTGTCAAATTGACAATCCAACTGTCAAAAGTAATTGCTGTCATTGCTGAGGCGGTAAAATTTAAATACTTAGTTACAGCATTTAAACATTATCGTATCAATAAATCATCTCACGCAGTACCTGGATTGTGATTAATGTGATTATCGTGACATCATTCCAACAATTCGGACTATGTAAGACTCTTCGATTGAAAACAGAGAATTTTGTTTAAGAACTTTCATGTAAAATCAGGTAGTTATATAGCTATAACTTTACTAAAATGTACAAACTATTTTAGGACCAATTGTCATCTACCAAAACGGCGAAAGGTAACGACCACAAATCATACTAGAACCAAAATAAATTCCTCTCACCAGCCGCCGCTAATCGCTATTCACAGTATTCGTCAGTTACCAGAGCAGCACGCAAAGCAATACCTACATTATTATGCAATAAATACAAGTTTTAATTTACTTGCTTTGGTGTATTACATATTTTGTACATAATTAAGAAAAATGTCTATCTCTATAAATCCCAAGATTGTAAGTACATTTACGAGCTTTATCAATATTTACGTTTGAGGTTATTATAATATAGGTATGATATTACTTATTATAATCGTCAATGAATCTTATCGTATGTTGATTTGGTATTGATAATGGCTCACGTTGGTTTACGTGTATCAAATACGATTATTCTAGTGTCGACAGTGTAACAACATGAGTGATTCTGAAAGTTTGGTTAGTATGCTGTTTTGTGAAGCGTGTCGTATTTCTTTGTTAACAAGTGTCAAATTAAATAAACGCTGATCTTGTAGTCAGTCAGCTCATCAGTACATCGCACACGGCGTCAGACACATGTGTGAAATCAATTAATTAATTTATATTGAGTCCTTGTAGATAAGAGTTCGAGGCTCGGGGCAGACCTTAGTACATTTTACTCAGTTTCTTCGCTAAACTCTTAGCTGAACTTTGACGTATTAACATACTGATAATCACCCTGTACGGTATGGTCGTGTGTTTATTAAACATTCCGTCGCCCCGATTCCAAGTGTAAAAGAGAGTTGTAAATTATATTTGTAAAGTTCTAGTTGTAAACAAGTGACATCATGAGTAATTTAGAAGTGGCTGTGACAGATTTTTTAGAAAACATTCCAGTATGTATTTATCCTCATTTAAACATTGGTACCTTTGCTAATGCATTTTAAATAAAGTTAACCTTAGGTTCATGAATGTAGGTTCATAATAAAATATGTATTGGTAACAAAATAAAAATCTATTATCTTGAGTACCTGTTGCTATGGAACTAAATGTCAGTGTTTGAGTTTGAGATAAGGTGTAGGAAATCATTCCTATCTTATATAATTATTCAGTTATTATTGTTATCAAAATTAAATAAGAAGTTTATAATGAATGGGTACTAATTAGATAATAAATGGGAATTCTCATGTTAGAATATCATTAAATGCTGCAGAAACTGATAAAAACAATGTTCTTAAAAGTAATCACAACTTAAAATATTAATGCCATAACTATATTTCTGCTGTCCTTTCATTAAATTTATACTTCAATACATAGTTTAGAACAGGACTTATTTCTTAAAACTGGCTATGCTAATTAGACCATAACTTACTAGATTAACATAAAGAAAAATATTGTAAATGTATGGTAATATATAAAATTTTAGGGAAATCATTTACCTAATTTTGTTAAAACAAGTTCGGTTATTAGCATTAAAAGTATAATTAATAGAATTTTTTTTTTTTAAAGAGTTTTAGCAAAGTCTTTGTTCCCATCATTAACAGACTATAAACAACCATCCATCAAGTATAACTTTTATAATTTTCACAGGTTTTACCTATTGTGGCGGGAGTAGGTGCAGTGGTGGTAGCAATAACAGTTCTAGCAAACTTTGTGTGGGGTAAAAAGAAGCAAGGTCCAAAGAAGAGCTCACAGCTTGTCACATTAGTTGACCCTAATGTGAAGTATGCTCTACCTCTTATAGAGCGGGAAGAAATCAGCCATGACACTAGGAGGTACCGGCTTGGTCTGCCCTCATCAGAACATGTTTTAGGTGAGTACAGACTTCTTGCATAGTGTGTTCATTACCATTATTAGCCGGAAGACGTCTACTGTTGAACAAAGGCCTCCCCCTTAGAAGGCCACAATGAACGACAACTTGCCATTTGCATAGTGTGTTATTTTGAAAAAATCCCATATTATCTGCTTATTAATAGAATTTATATAATACAAACCATTTGTATTGTTTAAAAATCTCATGCCATAATTATAATACTCATTGAGATAATTATATTTTTCACCATACACCTATACATATTTTTGACAATCATGATGAGTAAACCTAATATTAAAGATACTTAAATATTTTACCTGTACAGATAAGAATATTAAATTCCTTTCTATCTTCAATAATTCAAATGCTGTAATCAAAACTAATCAGTATGATTGAGCTTATGCTAAAATATAATAATCTTTTAGATAAAATGCATGGTAGTTTCACAATTATTGTGTAACTATGAAATAATTCAGTATGTAAATGTTATAGGTATATAAAAATACTCCCATCCTTAAACTTCATTATAATTGTTTTGCTGTTATTTCCTTAATTTTCTGTGATGCTATTGTGGTGGTTTAAGATTAATTAGGATACAGTATAACAATAAAATTGCAAATTAAATCAGCAGTTAAAATATTAATGCTAAAAGTTTAATTGGCTGTTTAAGTTGGATTAAAATTCAGCATTTTGATATAGCCAAGTGTATATATATATACCAACCAACCAACCATATTTATAATTATCTTTATTTTTTTTTTGCAAATATTAGCCTCACATCATTCTACATTTCAAATAGCTACTTTGTGCTACATGTACACTTGACCTTATTAAAGGATATCTCTAAGATAAACAACATAAAAATAGAAGGTCACCTTATGACATTGAACTTACAACGATACCAGTCTGCTGAACTTCCTTTGACCTCCACATAAGTAACATTAGACCATAATTATTTTCTTTTTAAATCAAAACACCTGCCTTTTCTTTCAGGCTTGCCAATTGGCCAGCACATCCACTTATCAGCCATGATAGGTGATGACCTAGTGATCAGGGCTTACACTCCCGTATCCAATGATGATGATAAGGGATATGTGGATCTTGTTGTTAAGGTATTTATTCTAAATTTTTTAATTATTGCGTCGCACTGAAACGTCTTTAATCGTCAGAGCATTTTGCAGATATTGAATATTGCATATGCTAACACTTAGCCACTGCTTTAATACTGCAAGCTGACTCCGAGTCGATAATTATTAGTCTAACTTTAGAGCATCATAAAAGTTAGTAGGCACTTACTTATGCTTGTATTTTATATCATAAATCTATTTATAGTGTAGTGTAATGTTAAATATGTACAACATTGTGTGCACTTTAAACCTTTATAATTACTTAATGACCTTATAGTACGTACATAACCAAAATATCTACTATCGACGTTTTTTATTAACATTTTTTTTTTTTTACTGATTCATTATGTAATCTTATTTTTACGTCGCATTTAAGGTTTTGAAATTCGTTTAAAAAGGCTGTACGTTAAAAACACGTTTAAGTATATTGTTGTTGTTATAATGATACATTTTAAGTATATGCTTATAAGTTTGACTTGTGATCCCAAGGGCCATTCAACTTATCACTTAACTAATTCGAAATGGAAATACCTAGCACCTAAATCAATTGTCAGTTTGCACTGCAACTATTTCTCATATGATTAACAGATGGAACCGTGTCATTATCATTAGTCTCGACCTTATTAGCTTTAGTTAATTTAATAGTATTTAGGTATAAAAGAAAAAACTTGAAATTATAACTAACAAGATATCTATATATACTATCAAGATATAAGAATATCTCAGATATATTTCGTTTATCAAGTTACGCATATGTAAGCGAATATTGAAGCACTAAAAACTGATAAGGATTACGTGGCGTGTCTCACGGTTCGTTTTTTGGGATGTAAAGTAGGCAGGTACTTTACGCTTACTCTAAGTCACTATCTGTCCCATATACAGTATTTGCAAAAATCTGTTGTCCTCCCTTACTGCGATAAAAATCAACGAATCGATACAAGAAAGATAGAAAGTCTTTAGAATTGTCTTAAACAGGTTCCCACTAAAGGTAGCCTTATGATGACCAACAAAGATCCCAATAATATAGTATTTTTTATACTTGTGTATTAATTTCAGGTGTACTTCAAAAATGTGCACCCGAAATTCCCCGATGGTGGGAAGATGTCTCAGTACTTGGATAACATGAAGATTAATGACACGATCGACGTTCGAGGACCGTCGGGACGCTTGCAGTACGCCGGCAATGGTGTCTTCCTCATCAGGAAAATGAGGAAAGACCCACCAGTCAGCATTCCAGTCAAAAAACTGAACATGATTGCAGGTGCAGATTGATTGCATGAATACACTATAGCCATATATATCATACTAGTTGCCTTGTCATTAAAAAACCGAGGCAATTCCAACAGACAAGGAAATACGTTAATTTGTATTTGGACATGCCGTCGTACTAGGTATATTAATCGTAGGTATCTACTGTAGGTAAAAAGAATAATTTCGAAATATCAAATCAAGTCAAACTTTTCACGAACTTATCAATTTAACTACTTTGCATATTTATGAGTGGAATGGTTATCTACATTTCTAGTCACACAATGTGAATAGTAAACATATCGACACGATATTTTTTAAGATAAGTGTTCGCTTACGTCATTCTTGCTCTTATCGGTTACATATACCAATGACATTGCAAAGACTCCATATTTATTTGAATCAAACTGAATAAATTATATGATACTGACGTATCGAACATTCGTTTTAAATAAATTTAAAGTCCAAAGGTGTTGCGACGAGATTTCTTAATAGAACATCCATAAATTTAGTTAATCCAGCGCTGGCAGTTAATAATGGGTCTTATTTTAACAGCCATTAGACTAATGAAATGGGCAATTGGAACAATCTATAAACGTTCCAATGTATTAACATCTTACGGATCTGTGGGAATTATTTCATTTATTATTTACACTAATTACTTACAAATTTGAATACTTTAATTGCATGGTCGCGTATTAGTCAGCGTTAAACTTATACCTATACCAATTAAGTGATCAAGAATACCGGTCTTGATAAAGATACCTGTTAGCTCATTTTTTTTTAACATTAAGAGCAATTATTTTACTTTACTTAGTAACATCGTGCAGCAATCAAGCCCTACATGACGTACAAACTATTATAATGACGTCTTACTCACGCTCTCAGTATGAATCACTAATTAAATTAATGTTTATTAGTTATTAATCACATTGTTTGTCTCAACAGGTGGGACTGGCATCACGCCAATGCTCCAACTCGTTAGGCACATATGCTCCGATGCCAATGACCACACAGAACTGAGACTGTTGTTTGCCAACCAGACAGAAGAAGACATCTTAGTAAGAAACGAGCTAGAGAAGTACCAAGCGGAACATCCAGATCAGTTCAAACTGTGGTACACTATCGATAGACCCAATGAAGGTGAGTTATGCTATAATCGGATAAATTTAATTATAAATAGCCGCTTAATCCCAAATACAATATTGATAATTATAGCTTCCCATAGAAAATGGCCCAATATCTAGAAAAAACCCAGATTGAAGGCAATGTAACTTTTTCTTTGCGAACTTCTTTGTTATTCACGTAACTACGCAACAAGTTTGTTCCTATTCGTATGTCTTGAATGTTACATTCGAGATTTTTGTAATACAGGCGGAAGTAATTTGTTACTTTGAATCATAGAAAAAAATATTCAATTCAAATATTCAACAATATTTTAAAATTACCAGAATTGGCCTTCTGAGTCTTCTACTTACATGGCATGGCACGCATCATCGTTGACAAATGACAAGTGCTTTGTCGGGTACGTGTTCACTACATTTGTGTATAAATAAACAAATCGCACTCAGGTGAGACCAGGGTGCGTCAGGGTCCATAAACGCACAACTGTTAAAATGACTCTAAAAATGTCTGAAAAAGTTTTTGTTAGTACTAGGTGAAAATATAATTAATTTATTTATTTCAAATAATCAGTTAACAGAGATCCGTAGTGTTAGTAAAGTACCTTATACCTAGTGTTAGCATATACATAATTTAAAGTATGAGTAGATTCTTTGCAAGTATGAGTCACTTTGCAAAGAAGACGAAACCAGTTTCTCAACCGCTCATCCTCTCCACAAAATGCCTCATAAAAGGGGAAAACACATTCTCAGCCACTGTTTTCAGAATGCTATTGCCACTGGCCCGGGCTCTAGCTGCCACAGATGCTATTTTCTTCCGCACAATTGCATGGAAGCCGTCAGTACGGTTCTGCGTAAACATCTCTGACGCGCTGCAGAACCGGGGCAGTCTTAAGAGCATTCTAAAAACATTGTTGTACTGGACGCGCAGGACATCTAGCGACCTTTTGGTGTAGCTGATCCACAGACCACCCGTGTACAGACCCTGACAATACGCTTTGAAAAGCGTTATTTTTACCTGGTCCGTGCAGCGGGCAAATCTACGAACCAACATATTACCGCGAACCGCTAAAGCCCTGCGCTCCCTCTCAATATCCACATTGTCTTTCAGGTCGTCGGCAAGCATATGTCCCAGATATTTGAATTGTTTTACTCTTCTTATGCTCAAGCCATTTAGGGTAAAGTTAGGTGAATAATCTGTACGCCTACCGGCGACCCCAAAGACCATGTACTCACATTTCTTCACGTTATACACGAGCCCATGCCTAGCTGCGTAGTCCCCGCAAACTTTCAACATCTCTCCGATAGAACCTGCAGTCGGGCCCAGCAGCACCATGTCGTCTGCATAGCTGATGCTGTTAATATTAACACCACCCACCCGACAGCAAACACGCATACTGCTGAGCTCGACCATGAGGTCATTCACATATATGTAGGTTGAAGAGCCTGGGTGAAGTCAACCCTCCCTGCCTCACCCCGCACTCCAACCCATAAGCCTCTGAGAGACTGTTGGACCACTTCACATGATTCGTTTGGTTAGCATACCAAAATCGAAGAATCTTACGAACTTCCGCCGGTACATTCCTGTCCCCCAACCGGAACCCATACAATATAACCCCAACAATCATTTTTTATGCATAATTACCGAGAGCACTAAATAACTTAAGAACCCTAAAGGTAGGCTTGGCTAACTAGCAAGGTGCATAGTTGGGCCCATCGACAAAAAAATGGTATCTGTTGGACAAGAAAGGTGAGGTTAGGCGAGAGCATTAGGTGGCTAGAAACACCTTAATCCTTCGAAAACATGATATTTAAAAAACTTTCGTGAGTGTTATCCATATTATTTACTATATATTCCCGTTATACCCACGTGTGTATTCGGAATCTACTCCTCTCCTCATGAATAAGGGCTCCTATCGAGTTCGAAACTAGTCGTACTCCCGAATACACACGTAATCTATATATTACGTGTGTAAATAATATTGATATGTGGAATTTGAAACTATGATTAATTATTGTTACAGGTTGGAAGTACAGTGTCGGCTTTATCAACGAGGAGATGATCCGTGACCATCTATTCCCGCCCTCCGACGACGTCCTAGTTGTGATGTGTGGCCCCCCTCCCATGATTAACTTCGCCTGCATACCAGCTCTAGAAAAACTTGGCTTCAAGGACACACAACGATTCGCTTATTAGGCGCAGTTTCAATGTAAAGTTAAAATAAAATATTGGTTTGGAATGTTTATGGCGCTTTAGTGTATTTGTGATTTTATTACCTATAAAAATTAGCTTATCGTTTATTCAAACTGAATGTAGATTATAGACTGAAAGTAGTGCCTGATTCGATCACAGTTGTCACATTGTTATGAATCGCTCCATTAACTGCCGACGGTTTAATAAATATTTCATTACTTAAGTATGTATAAATACAGTTAACTAATAATATTTAAGATGTCTGGAAACTTGAATTTGAAACGTTCTATACTATATTAATAACTAATAATGATTTAGCCTATGACTGTACTGTGTTATAAATATAGGTACTATACACACAGAATACTTACAATAAAATGTAAGTTTTACTTAATTAAAAAGGTGTCTTGACAAATATTTAGTTAATGTTAATTGCTGTTGTTAATATAAGTACATCATACATTCTAACTACAAGTAAAAATTGAACAAAGAATATAATATTGTTGGTAAAAAGGTTTTTCATTTCTGTAATTCATAACCTTCTACTACCAACCTTTATGTCATCATCATCAGCCGGAAGACGTCTACTGTTGAACAAGGCCTCCCCCTTAGAAGGGAGGGAGGGAATAATCCCCACGCTTGGCAAGCGACTTGGGGATTGCAGTGTTGGTAGTCATGTTACAGAAGACGCTGCTGCCCATCTTCTGGATTTTCCCTTAGTCGCCTCTTACGACACCCACGGGAGGAAGGGGGTGGTCAATTCTAGGCCGGATACCACACGGCACGTAAACATTTATGTTAACGTAGACTATTTAGCTACCTACCTACAATATTAAAGCAGGTTTAGATGCGATTACATTTCATAAATTATGCACTTTATTTCATAAATAGGTATAATATTACACATGAATGTCGGTAAACCTAATATTTCGACGGAAGTCTTAATAAAGGAATGTGTATCAATCAATGTATCAATAAATTATGCTACTGCAACTGAATAAAAAAGTGCATCAGTCGTGGGATTTAAAAAAGTACCTACAGCACAGTAGGTAACATAACAGACACCTAGCTAAGCGATATACCCAAGTGTGGGCCAGATAAATGGCAATACTATTAGCGGATTATATTAATACGAAGAAATATCTGGGTGTACCGAACTGTGTACCTACCTACTTGAAAAATTACTTACATTACCTTTTTCTTCAGTGACATAGAAATTGGAGTGATTGCATGTTATGTTTTTGTTAATTATAATGTGATTTCTGATTCTGACTACGATAGTCAATTGCCCAGGGAGACATTGAAATAACTCATAACATTAGTAGTAAATTGTTTTCTTTTGTAAACGTTATTGTTTGTGCCAGTTTGATACTAGTTTGCATTGGGCACAGTATTGTTATTATGGATATCAACAAAGTTATTGACATGGAAGCTCTCTCTAAAGATGTGTTGAGCGATGACTTTATTCGGATATTTCAACCAATTTTCTTCATACTGCGAATACTAGGGTTACTTCGAGTAAATATCCAGCACAGATACCCAACGGACCCTACCCTGCTCTACCAGGTGTATAGTAATGTATTCTGGATAGTAAACACAGTTTGTGTCATCTATTATTTACTGCGCTGCGAAGATGCCTTTGAATCTCAATATGCTAAGTCAACCTTGAAATTTGGAGTTCTTATGAATGGAATCAATGGTGTACTTATTGTTTGCCGAAATAACATTTACCAGAGCAATAAAATGAGTCGAATGTATGTGAAATTGCAGAAAATAGAACGATTTCTGAACATGAAGAACAGTAAAGATTTAAACAAACAGCTTTCGAGATCATCTACTTTAATAGTATCAAACTCGTGTTTTTTAGGCATCGTATGGCTTATATTTCTGAATGGGTTGTTCATGAAGAAAACATGTGTAGCTTTGATTGTAACCCTCGCAATGGGGATCGGCCTGCACATGGAAATAGCGCAAGTTATTTTCATAATCCGTTTAATTAGAATAAGAGTAACATATATGAACGATTTATTGCAAGAAAAGACCCAAGTTGGTAACAAGTCATATATAAAATCTTACAATGATCGGAAATTGTTTTCAATAACGAGTTCATCTGGAGATTTAGCAAATGAACCGTTCAGTGCAGCAGTTACCGCCATGTATTGCACTCTAGATGCATTAGCAGACTTTACTGAGTTGTTCCAATTCTCGGTAAGTCAACATAAGTAACCAACTCAAACTGCACTTTTCTCTAAGTTTTTTAACCCTTCCAACCTTTCTTTCAACAGATATTTTGCTTCATCTGTCAAGTGTTTATATGGAATTTGGTAGCTATACATAACCTCGTGTCTTCAATTAAAGAACAGGTAAATTACATTTTTAACATTCATACAATATTTTATTTTAAGTGGTGTGGATTTGCAGTAGCGATATATTTATACGTGTAGGTATGTCTGTGGCATTACACGACCTAAACGAATGGACCGATTATGATGCGAGTTTTTTTTAATGATTTTTGATGATTTGTGTTGTGTCAGAGGATAGTTTTTAATTTTATTTTCAGGTGACAGCTGATTTGGATTTACTGTTATGCGTTACACCATTTCTGCTGTTTATGCAGATTTTAATGTGGTCATTATGCTTAAATACAGAATATTTATCATTTAAATTAGAGAGGTCAAGAAAGTTGTGTATCCACATCATATCGGTATCGATCAATAAAGGCTAGTATTATTTTTACTTTTAAAAACCTATAGATTTAGTACACTCACACGTAGGTACCTAAATCTCTTACTAACAGACGCAGAAAAGTGCTTTTTAAATTGGTTACATAGATATAAAGGGCTACGAAATATTAAATATAAAGTATAGTAATAACGGATAGATATAGGTATTAAAATAATTTCTAAAGCAATTCGGTTTATATATAAATTTCATTTTAGTAGGACTTCATTTATGAAATGTTAAGTCCAATTAACAGAGGCATTAGAGCTTTTAATCATACAGAGTGTTTGGATTTGTTAGATAGGTATCACCTCAATTGTGATTAGAAATTAACGCAAGTAATTATGTAATTTGTTTATTAGTGCCTACACAATGTGTCTGTATGTTAGTAGTAACAAAAATTATAGTCCCTAGAGCATAATAGTTTCAAAATATTTATGCGTTTATCTGCCCTACGCCTTCAAAAATGTCTGATACGCGCACATACAATTTTCAAGGTTTTTATTAATGTTTCGTATTAACCATTGGAAGAAATACTCCAAAACAGTTTATTATTGTGTACTAGATGTGCCCGCGACTCCGTCCGCGTGGAAATTCGAAAACAGCAAAAGTATTTTTAAATTGTTTTTAATATATTAGCATTAGCTAAGATTGAGCGAATTCGATTTAGTAGTTTTTACGCCATGCCGTACTATTTTATTACATGTATAGCTGTTGCCCGCGACTTCGTCCGCGTGTATTTCGGATAAAACACCAGTAGTAAATTGAACTTTTAACAGAAAAGAATACCTACCAGGCAGGCTTTTTTAAGTAGGTTAAAAATCTTTAAACCACTTATTTAACTATGAATACTTTCCGGTATTTAAAAAAAACCGCAAAAATTGAACGGTAATTACGGAAGTTACAGAAAGTCTATTGAAAATAATATATAACTGAAGTGCGTTTTGTGCGTTTCTGAGTTCCTGTACATTGAAACGACTGTAGAAAAAAAAAATACCAAGGATAAAAGACAACCGTGACGACCTGATTGGCGCAGTGGCTAAGAGATTGGTTGTGGGTTCGATTCCCGCAAAAAAAAGTGTGATCTGTAGATGTTTGTCCCGAGTCTGGGTGTTTCTGTAAGTGAAATTTCAAGTTTGTGAAACGCACCCACGATACAGGAGAAATTCCTAGTGTGGGGCGACGTTTTAGAAACCTATACAATACAACCCATTTCTATTATTTTGGATATTTTGTCTGTGTGTCGGTTTATTCGTAATTAAGTTAAAATAGAGAATCATTGCAGTTGACTCTTATAAAAAATATTGTTATAAAACATACGACAACGACACGCTTGTATTCCGCGAAGGCGTAGGCAGAGGTGCACATTTATTTATTTAACACACAAACACAGCTATCATAACAGGTACCTACTCCCACAATTTCGCTAGGTTTGGTGTAGATCCCAATGTATCAGTATCTCAACAGACAAAATTTATAGAGAACTCGTGACCTAAGAGTAAGCGTCGTACGATTGTGTGTGCGTGTAAGAAGCAACTAAGTATTCGTAAGATTAAAGGCTACTTTAAGACTGCGTGAGTCAAAGGTAATGGTTAATGTTGATGGTCATGGCGAAGCATAAGGCTGTACACTCAGCCGAAATCGTTATACACAGGATAGAAAATCTATCTTGCTGCTAGAATGTCCGCCTCAATGATGTTACAGCTGAAGGATGCCTTGTAGCTAGAAGTCGTTAAATTACTTTGACAGAAATAAGTTCCGGAGAACCGTATGTGTTACTTGCTGCGAGAATTACAATTGTCTATGACGTAATGAGAAAAAATCTATATCTATCCATATAATAAAATCGTAAACGATCCGTGTCTGTACATTCAATTTTAAAAAAGAAAAACCATTTATGCCGTCGTACCCATACTGGCGCGGCGAGATTTGGAAGTTTTATTTCATCTATATCTTATATATTCCGATTTCTTTTTTTTTTATAAAATAGATATTAAAGTGTACTTTTTGAATATTGGAGTTTGATAACGATATATCTATGTGAAAATACAATATATTTATATATTTTATTAATACACTTGAAGAAGTGCCTAACGAATAAACACGTTATTGTGGCTAATTTATAAAAGATAGATATATACTATTGAGGACTTTTTTGTAGATCTTGTAGACACTATCATCTTTGTAATACATACTTTTGGTGTATGATCATCGTATGCGAGGATAAGAGCTCGAAAGCGCATTTTCATCCGACTTACTTCAAATTTATCGTCACTGCCCAGCTCCTATGTGTTTTAGCGTTATGTTATATAGCCTATAACCTGCCCAGAAGTATGGACTACAATCGTACCAAGTTTGGTTAAAATCCTTTCAGTAGTTTTTGACCCATGCGTGCACATACAGACAGACAGACAGACAGACAGACAGACAGACAGACAGACAGACAGACGGACAGACAGACAGACAGACAAAAAATTTACTGATTGCATTTTTGGCATCAGTATCGATCACCAGTCATCCTCCAATATTAATTTTGAATATATATTCAATGTACAGAATTGACCTCTCTACAGTTTTATTATAAGTATAGATTGCCTAAGAGGTTCAAGTTATGATAAGCGACAACCTAAGAAATGCGTTGAATTTTATACAGAGTGTGTTTTATTCATTCGGTTTCAACAGGTTATATAATACGTATTCCCGGCGAATATGACTTACTTTTTTTGTGTTATATCAGTAATTACTTAAATGTGTTAATCAAAAAATATACTGAAGAATGTAGGTTTTTTTTATTTATTGGTATTCACATTAATTTTATTTCAACAGGCAAACCCCGAGATCATGCTAAGCAAATGATATTATTGGTGGAAGGACGACGCAGCGTGTCTATTTACAACATTTACACTTTGGGAGCTCGGCTGCCCCTACATCTGCTAGCGATCACCGCCAGTTACACGGTCGTGCTTTTACAGTTTGTTCTACTATAAGTGCACCTACAATACTCGATACTATAGCGATATCCTTCAAAGTTTATCCATATTGTTAAAATGTTTAAAGTAATAAAGCCTAATAAAAACTTTGAATATCTATCCAAAGACATCCTAGACAAAGAATTCAAAAAATCTATAAGACTTATTTACAGTCTCCAAATTGTGATGGCTTCGAGCCGCGTGGACGTCAAAGATCGCTTCGTAATTACACCGACGTTTATTCAAAAATGCTACACAATAATATGTGTAATTTCCCTTCTTTGTTTAGACTATGTTATTATAGACAAATATAGTTTAATCCTCTTTGAAGACGAGACCGTATACTATTTATGCACCTTTGTAACAGGCTTGCAGTCATTGGCGTATATATGCAACATTATTCACGTGCGATTCGTCAACGGAGACTCTAATGTAGATTTTTTTGTTAAACTTCAACGAATTGATAGGTGCATGAAACTAGACCGCAACAAAAGTATGACCGCAATGATGGTTAGAATCAATATCGTGTCGCTAGCGTCCGTCGCCATCGTCTTCAGTACTCTGCTTGCAGTAGCTTGTAGCAAAGGCAATGTCGCATTTTGGCCTTTCCTAGGGATTGTATATTCCCAACTTTGTTTCGTAATAGAACTAATTTCTTGCTCAAACATATTTATGTACTTTTACATACGTGTCCGCTTTATAAATTCAATATTAAGGAATTTTATTGATCAGAACAAGACTCAACACTTATTTCTAAAAACCAGACTAAATGGACTTTCCTCTTTTTTGCCTACTAAAACATTTTTAAGACGGCTGGCTGCACAAACTCATAATTTTGTTTCAAGTGAAACAGATATTTATATAAAGGAAGTGTTGGAAGGTTTTTTTAAGTTTCACGATATTTATAAGTTTCAAGTAAGTACCTACCTGCATAGTGACATTATTATCTCACGTAATAACATTAATTGCAATGAATAAAAACATAGATAGACCTTTTTTTTCAGGTCTTTGTGTTTTGCTGCAAGCTGGTTGCATCGAGCCTTATTACATTTGAATTCTTACTGTTTTCTGTTCAAAATGAGGTAATTTAAGATAATAAATTTACGTACATTTCTTACTATAAAGACTTTTAATGAGCAAATATTAAGTTGACCTGTCGACTGCCAACCATATAGGTACATGCATTTTTAAGAACAATAACAGTATTATCTAATTGCTTACATATTTACAGGCAATAGGATTGTGGGACAGCCTTACGCCGTCATTTTTCACCATAATCGATTTACTGATAGCTATCATTCTCGGCATCCGCTGTGAAGTGTTAATCAGAGAGGTGAAGGAAACTAAGCGGTTGGCGATTCGTGTTATGTCTATGCACTATGAAGGTAAATTTTGTTTATTTACTTTTTTGTAAGCTAAGCCGGCTAACCAGAAATACATTTAGATATCACCTATATTTATATGAAGGCGGTTCACGGTTCTAGTTACGGTTTGGCATATTTAAAAATAGTATCTAATACTACTCATCTACTGTAGAAAAAGAAATCTCTAAATATATCTTAGGCGCCATATGGTTAAATAAAATAACAAATGCAGAAATCGGACAAAGATGATCAAACCCGCAACCAGCAAACGCGGTAATCCACTGCGCCATTGGGGTCGTAATTACTTCAACACCATCTTACTAGGCTACGTAGGCTGTAACATAGATATGTTACGGGACGTGATCAAGTGACTATTAAACTTTGCCCCTTTAAGCTCGTTAATACTTACAACAATATTGATTACGTATGTACCAATAATGATAAGAATTTTTCGTGTTCCAGGACGATTGAGAGAAAAATCAAAGAGAATGTTGAAATTCATAGAAGAGTCACCACCTCGTTTCTCTGTGTACGACATGTGGCAACTGGACGCACACATTCTGTTACAAATATTCATGTTGGTTACAGGACTGGTAGTAACACAGTTGCAGTTCACGTTATTGTAATATTTAAGACACTTCTTATACAATTTTTGTATCTGGCCTTATAGATTTATAAGCTTTATTATAAAGAGATCTAAAAACGAACTTGACAAACAAAGAATTATTGACACGCATCTCCGGTAGAAACGCATCCAGCGCTCTTAGCTGCTGGACCAAGTAGATTAATCTTCTGTTACTACACACCAAAAGAACCGTCAACTAAAGCTACTAATTTTGAACAAAATCAATGTAGATAAAAATTTAAATAAAATATGTTATAATTAAAATTGATTTATTAGCTTTTTAAACTGTAAAACCATTAATCATTTCATTATCTGAATTATAACTTAATTTACTACATTGTATAAAACTGGTGTAAAACACAAATATTGACAAAACATATAGTTAAAGCAGTTTGTGTAACAATACTACAGTCTTACATAAACAATCAATGTTTTAAAGAGGCACTTCACAACTTATACTAACAGTAACTATAATTAGTTATATAATGGACGGAATTAACCATAAAACAGTTGTGGTCAACTTATTAAATAAACAACAGAGTCAGAGACAAATAATAATGCAGTATTCTGGGTCTTTTCAGCCTAGCTGCCATCAACATATCTTTAGTAAAAAAATCCACCACACCTATCCACTTAAATACCATCATGTTTATTAAAGAAATACGACAGTAATAATATGACCTTGTCTGTGATGAACCATCTTTTTTACTGTGGCTATCTTCTTCTTCCTTGTTTCCTCATGACTAAGAGATGGCTGTCTAACTGCCATAAAATAGCTAATGTAACAGACTCCTCTCAGCTGACCACAATAATATTGCATATCATCCTACATTGGAATGTACAGTATACTTGTATACCTATAAAATAATATTATGTATAAAAAATGCTGCTGTATATTCAGATCTAATATTTTTTGTAAATCATGCACACAATAATTTAGGTCACTTGTGCTCTTGTATAAAAATATATACATATAAACCACTCAAGTAGCTGCAAGTAAATATAAATTTAATTATATTACCTTTCGTAATCCCAGACTAATTAAATGCTATGGAGTTTTTTTCTGTTTTCACTTATTCTTATAAACATATGAAATGTGTCTTCGAAAATGTTTTTGGTGAATTATGTTTGAACTCCAGTGGACATCAGAACCACATTTTGATAAATAATAACACAATGCATGATGGGATTAGTAACACCATTGTTGACACATTAGTTGCAGTGTTACATCTGTGGTCCAGGAAGCAGAAACACCATACAGTTTCATCATACCAGTCCCTGAAACGTAAAGTTATTGTTATGATATAAACAAAATGAAGGTTAAAATTTCATAATATGCTTTAAAGCTCTCAGAATTTTTCTGTCTGTAAATATTACATGTGGTAAAGCCATTATAAAAGTCTGTGAATAGCACTGATGATAATAAATAGGGTTTACTAGGGATAGGGAGAGTAGATAGGGTATCTATTTATGGTAACAAAAGCCAAGGCAAATAATACTGCTAGTTATTGAACTATTTGGTTCTCAGCTTTTCTAAATATTTTAAAAATGTATGGTTACCTTTTGATATCAAGTTCCTTTATAGTGTTATTGACATAATTAGCTAGATTTACATCTCTAGCAGCTGGCCGGCAACCTTCATATGTGTCAGCAGGTATGTCTGTGCGGAATGCTCTGAAGTTGCTCAAACAATCTCTTGTAATTATTTCTTGGGCTGAAACATAATACAGAATAGATTTATTACCACAATTTATTCTTTACTAGGTTGTAGAGGCCAAATAGGCTATCAGTATCCAGCTGCATCCCAGTACAATAAGGATCAAATCCAATATCAGTGTAGGCTAAACCAATGATACCTATCTTACTCTTTACAAATTAATAATAAGATAACCATTTACTTATGGGCAGGTCTGTTATCCCAAATTAATTCTGTAAATGAACTTTGATCAGGTAACCTTTCCCTGGTATTTAATTGGTAGTATCAACTGATATAGTACATTTCTTATGTAGAACATTCAACAACAACACACAACTTACAGGAGTAAGTATTATTAAAATAATGATTTATCTATAAAATAAATTAAACCTTACCTCCTTTCCTTTCGATTAGTTTGACACAAATGTCTTCAGTCTCAGGGCATGGGTTTCCGAGGTAGCCAACGCCGCGCCAATTAAAGGGCTCCAAGCATCCTGGTGTAGCTGCAGTACACTGATAACACCATAGTGCTAAACCTAGAACATTAAGTTAATGATCTCATACAAAGATCCCATCCCATTCTTCTACTGTGTAATAATATACGTCTTACAAAGTACCTAATTGTATGAAAAGGATGCTTTTATTGTTGTTGCCTGTATGCATGTCACTGCAAGGAACGCCTCAAATTTCTTTGTCAAAATGTATTTCCATTGTACATATATTCACATTGTTACGTAAAATACAATACAATAAATACAAGTTGAATCAGCGTATGTCTATAGTATTTAGAATAGACGAATGGCAGGAATAACAAAGTATTCAAAAGTCGTCAAGCCACACCCAAACTTAAGAAGTAAAATAAGTTCATCGGTACGTTTACGATACTTACTATCACTGAAAAACGATGTGAATATCGTCAATAAAATTGGATATTTCATTTTGTTTAAGGCAGATCTAAAAACGCCTCCAAATTAAAGTTGATGGCGAATAAAAACACAATTCAACACCACAACACAGACGCACATGACAGAAAATAATGACGGTTGGCCAGTCAGTCAGATTCGGTTGGTTGGTAGCGCCAATAACCACAGGTTATAGTTTAAAACAGTCGATGTCAAAAAAAAATACAAAAGCATAGGCTATAATTATACAGTCTAAAATAACAAATACTTAAAAATCGTTTAAATATTGTGTTGGAGATTCATTGTAAGCAGTAAGTACCTACATTAAGTAGCTAGCCATTGAACAAGGAGAAAAATTCTAGTTCCATCACAAGCTATAATATGTACCATGACCTTAGAAGCCTCAGCAACATCTCCGACATGCTGATTCGTAGTTAATATTTTGCGCATAACTGCGTAACAGATGTACGCAAAAGATATTATAGTGCACATATATTGTGTTATTGACAAACTATTACAGGGTTTTCAAATATGTAATTCTCAGTAGAAGCCATGTCTACATTTATAAGGCCAGTTGATGGCAATAGGCTACATCTCGATCTATCTGGCAAAATGTGAGTGTACTACACACCTCTGCCTACCCCTTCGAGAAATACAGGCGTGATGTTATATTTAAGTGTGTGAGTGTAAACACAGCAGTGTACCTACTCATTAGTTCTATATTCTCTTACACTCAATGACTCATTAGTAATTCTCATAGTCCAATCAGTCGGCAAACCGACGCGACTGGTTAGAGATCAGTCGCAAACATAATATATCTCAAATAGTATATTTCTGTAATCCTAAATTTCAGAACTATAGGTCAATGAGGAATACATGCATGCTTGAAAAGTAGAAAAACTCTAAAAGTTGCTATTGTAGATGTAATTATATTTACTAAACTTTTGTAAATTGAAGATTATTTTATAATGTGTTAGTATTAATCATCATCATCTCCTTCATCACCGTGAGCGTCATGGAATTCTGCCCCTGAGTCCGGAGGGTACACAGCTGCTCTCAGCATTTGTAAATCATCTTTATTCAAATCTAGACACATTGTTGCAACCACGTCTTCTATGCCAATAGTACCATCATTACTCATGTCTACTTCTTTTATAAGATTGTCTAACTGTTTAGATGGCATTTTGTGTCCTTGTTTCCCTAAAACTTCTTTAAGATAATCACGATCCACGCTTCCTGTTTTTTCAGGATCTAATGTTTGCATAGCAGCACGAAGTTCTTCCTCTACTGGAAGATCTCTTTGACGTATTGTCACCATTTTCAAAAACTGATCATAAGTAACATGCCCTTTTGGATGTGCTGGTCTGCAACAATATCCTATCAACTCTTGTAGTTGTTCTGGCGTATAGGTCATTAATAGAAGACTTTTTAACATATACATCAACTCTTTAATTGTAACAAATCCGTCCAGATCAGAATATGCTGGTGTGTAATTCTGATAAAGCTCCCACAACTGCTCTACTTCAGCTAATTGATCAGGTCTTAATTCAAAGGGCGCTTTTAATGCTTCTTTAGAATCACTAAAATTATATGGTGCAGCAGGGTCAGGAGGTGGTTCCTCAACATATTGTTGTTCTTCCTCAACCACTTCTTCTAGTACTTCGTCCTTTTTCTCTGTTTCCTCACCTTCTAATTGCTCGCCTTCTAGTCCTTCACCTACAAGTTCTTCGCCTTCACCAACTTTCTCTTCACCTTCGACATGTTCACCCTCAACTTGCTCTCCTTCGACTATTTCTTCTTCAATGTATTCCTCTTCGATATAGTAATATTCACCCTCTAACTCTTCCCCTTCCACATGTTCCCCGCCTACTTCCTCTGTATCCCCTTCACCTGCTTCGCCAGTCTCACCACCCTCATCTCCTTCGACCGTCTCACCCTTTTCAGATGTCGGCTCACCTTCACCCACTTCCCCTTTATCTTCATCTCCAGCAACTTTTTCATCTTCTTCTCCTGGCTCAGCTCCGTGTGCTGTGCCATGTTCTGTGCTTTCTGAGGCTTTTTCGTGATCGGTAGAAGCTTTGCCTTCTTCTACATCACCTGCTCCAACAGTAGGAGTCTCATTTCCTTCACTAGTTAAGGCGTCTTCCATGTTACGTTTATATAATTACTTTTATTGTTTCTACAAGAATTTAGAATGCAGAACTTGACTTAATCTAATTTATACCAAAAACTTATCACCGCATCGAGGTTTACTG
The DNA here is from genome assembly GCA_905340225.1 of Abrostola tripartita. Lineage (NCBI taxonomy): Eukaryota > Metazoa > Arthropoda > Insecta > Lepidoptera > Noctuidae > Abrostola > Abrostola tripartita. The sequence continues at coordinate 9,413,068 of HG996493.1, read as the reverse complement.
AATTGTGTTCGTAGGATAACAATCAAATTGTCTGTAATTTTATCATACAAGCTCAGACTCTCCAGTGATATAAAATCTAAAATATCTATAAAATCATCAAATAACTCATTGCGTACATTACCTATAAAATTAAACATTTATGAAAATATATAAAAAATATTATTGCACGTCATTAAACTTTTGACATCACGGTCACATGTTTGCAATTTAATGTATTATTTGCATAGACTAAGCGGATCATACCTATACATTTTAAATTGTTTAGAATTTTTTAGGTATATAGGTTGTAAATATTTAATATTAAGTTATGAAAATGTTTATAATTAAAATAGTGTTTATTATTATGTATATTTAATAACTGAATAAGTATGGTTAGTATCGTGTACTTTGCATGTAATTTTTTTTCACTGTAAAGGTTTTATATTGTTTACTGCTCAAACATTACAGACCTATACCACCTATGCGGTCCATACATTTTTGCCATAGTAATTTTATTTTTAGCGCTTAGTTGTCTTTATTTATTTTTATTATTTTATTGGTAAACTACCGTACAGGCATTTAAATTTTGTTGGTATTGAGCGAATTTGACTTTTGTAAATTTTCCATTAGCTTGTTTCATAAACTGAACTGATAATATTAACTCATAAAGTAAACCTTCTTTGTGAAGTTACTATAGAACGATGGGTCTATTTATATCTTCTTTTCCTCGCATCGTATTCCTCATTACTGAGGGTCGTGATCCCCTGAACATGGAGTAATCTATTTCTAAACTAAGTTGCGCCAGCTGTTCCTGTCTTTGGCAGCGTGGAGCGCATCATGACGCTTAATGTTCTGCGTAGAGCGGATTTGGTGCCGCCATTGTAGTGGACTACGACCTATCAGGCGCTTGCCCTCGATTCTTGTTATTAATGTCCCTACAATAATAACAAGAATAACGCTATATAAAAATATTAAACTAAAAATAAATAAATAAACCCAAGGGTTTATTTATTTATTTTTATTTTATATTTCTATCACAAGTGATAGAAATATAAAATATATCATATGGACTTCTACTAAAAGCACACAAACCGCAGGGCAGCTTGTGGCGAGCTGCTTGTGAGTGGCGACACATGTACCTGAATACCCCAGAGAATCGATCAGTGACTCATCCCCGGTTTGCCTGATATGGCAACTAGCTGGAGTGGAAACCGAAGAGCACCCGCAGGACTCTCAGCTCTTTCTTGCCTTAGTTGGCTGGTCAGAGAGGGGTCATCAGAGCTATATGCTCGGAGGTGGAAGTGTCTAATGGCGTAACAGCGGGGACGCCCGCTCCGAGTCTTCGAGACGCGCGATGGTGAAACCGGAGCCGCACCGCTCTACACACCTCGCCACTCACACTGGTGTTGCTCCCTTGTTGCCTGTAGTGGTGACCGTATAGGGGGCCCATCTAGTGAGTAGCGAGTCACCGTCTGTCTGCTAATATACGTAATAATTTTGTTAAAAGGCAGACGTCGTTTTTATTCAATAAAAAACTGATTTATGAATCCACGAAATAACCCAAGGCCAATACAAAAGACCAAATAATTTATTTTAGTATTCAAATTTCACAATGGTCCTGCACCTTCTGGGGACTTTTCATGGCTGTTCTTTTAAAGAGCAGTTGTGCGTTGTCCCTAGCTGGTGTCCCATTCCCTTTAAAATTAAAGTTCTCAACGGGCCTCTGCGTGTTGGACCTGTGTCCCCACGTAAACATTTTAACAGACTGGGTATCTTCCGCATGGTGGATATCCCGACCCAAGTAAAAAGAACAAGAATATAATATAATAATGGATTTCGGGAGTCGCACCAAGATTTCTTTTTTTTTTTAAAAAAACGTCGCCCCACACTAGGAATTTCTCCTGTATCGTAGGTGCGTTTCACAAACATGAAATATCACATACACAAATACCCAGACTCGGGAAAGTCAAATGTGGATCGCACAAATTATTGCCCCGTGCGGGAATCGAACCCGCAACCCTTAGCGCAGCAGTTTAATCGCTTAGCCACTGCGCCAATCAGGTCGTCAGATTGCATAATTTATCTTATTTTCTATTCGTGCCTAGCTTTCCTGTAAGTAGGTAATCAGCTAGAAGAATACTATCTAACTTTTAAGCGAACTATCACCAGACGTATGATTTGTACAACTTTTTCACTACAACAGCCCAGACAGCGATTTCTGAACAATAAGCCTTTTCAATAGCTAATCGCAACGTTTAACGTTTGAAGAGCAATGCATTTAATTAAATAAAGGCATTGACCATGAGTTTGTTCAGAACATTACGTCTATGTTGGTACTATTACTCCATTGCTTTCAGACATATGGTCTGAAAGCAATCAGCTCGTTATTTGAAAGGGGACAAATGTAACTTAAGCTTGAACACCACCGTGATAACATCATCACGCCTGTATTGAGGACTATTAAGGTGTGTAATACACCCACATTTCGCCAGTTATGTTATAGGTCAATATAATTGGCGGCTAATAACCATATGCAGAAATCCAGACTTCGTTCTGCTACTAAGAATTACCTACTAGATAAACTCAATAATGCTACCCAAAACGCCAATGGCCTGACCCGTGATTTGAACCCACGACCTCATGATCAGAAGTCGCGCTTAGCTTCCACTAGACCAATGAGGCAGTCAACTACCGCGATATTTCGCAGTATTGGGACTGTGCGAAATCAGACGTACTACGTATGTAACTGTCTTGAAAATATGAGATAACAAGAGGTTTTCAAGTGGATCGGTATCCGCATGAAAGGCCGTGTTGGAAAACGCATCTGCAGTGATGCAACATCGTGGACACGCGGTGAGAGGATTCGGCCAGAAGCGTAGAGCTGAGACACATTGCTTATCAAAAAGTTTAGGAGTGTGCAAAGAACTATTATTTTCACCAACTCAGTTGTGGCATGGCATGACAGCAGTGTCGTAACAATGTTTTTATGCGCCCGGTGCGAGCGTTATTAATAACGCCCTTTCTTTATTGTGTGTGGACCCGGTGTGGTCATTTGTGCGCCCTCTAGGATCTGTGCCCTATGCCTGGGCCCTATTTACGGCACTGCATGTCAGGGAGAGAACTTAGCCTCTTGCAGAAAATAAAACAATTCTATTATTCTTGCAATTTTCGTTGAGTTTTTAGGGACTGTTCCGTTTATTGTAGGTAAAAGATAAACTCTTGTAATGGATACAAGGCATATCTGGAAGATGTAACGAAACATGTAAATGTATCAAGAGGATTAGGTAGGTAGCTATATTTTTCCGCATGCAAATTACTAGGTACAGCAAGTAATAGCGAAGTAACTTTTCCGCGCCTATCTCCACTCAAGTCACGCGGTCTAATGTCTAATGCAGTTTCTGCAATAAAATAGACCAGTGAAGCTGACCTGCATTGCGTCGTTCACTCGACGTAGAAAGGTAGTTAGGATACAGTTCAACGGTCAGTAAAAGCCTAGTAAATGGCAGACGACGCAAAATTCTAACCTTCCACGGCCAACACTTTCGTAAGGCGCATTACGTGCTTCGCTTCTCCCGGGAGAAACGTTTGGTGGGTGAGCGGTTGCAGGTCGCGCGTAGCGTAAATAGAAGTTTCGACGCGCGGTAACGTCGCGCATGCGTCCCTCACTAATGTTTTTGGCGGGAAACGAATGTTTAAGTTCGTAAATATTTTTAGTGACAGTGAGTTATTCTTCTTTGGTCTGAACTGAAGAACTAGAACAAGTTACACAAAAAGTTACACTTATAAAAATGGTAAGATTTGTTTTTATTATTACCGAAGTATGAATGAAAACTGTGTCGATATTTAATTTTACTACAATGGCTTATTATATAGTAAGTGATGACAAAAAACCACGCTATAAATAATTAAAAAAGGTAAGATTTTGCTATACCTACCTACTTATCTAATATTGAATATTGCACCGACTTTGATGATCGATTTAGAACGTACCATACTGATTATTACCTATAAACCAACTTAATTTATGACAGGAAAATAATTTAATATTGGTAGATAAACGTTAAGTAATATTTTAAATGTTTGTTTATCAATTGGTCTAGGTATTTCATAAAACTGCAACAGCAATATTTAGAACCTAATCGTAATTTTGATCCCAGATATATTATACTACTTAGTTTTATTTTAAAATTATTATAATGTCTAATACGTTAATATTTAAAATAATATTTTTGTAGATTTTATTTATTTTAAGTATTAATGACTGTATAATTTACTTAATCTACTACTTTAATCAAGAAAATGCAGGGACCTACTTAGTTACCTTCTCGTTTTCAAAATTATTATATTATTGTAATATTAGTACTTAAGCAATTACGTAGTGTGTATCATTGTTGTTTAACCGCCTATAGTTTATACGATACGAGAGAAGAAAATGCATGGCTGCTGCACTTCACGCGTGAAAAGTATTTAGTTTTTCGTTTTGTGTATCTACTACCAATAATATAATCAGCAAGGCACCTACAGGGAACAGCCCCCTTACCATGAACTCTTAAAGCAGGACAGTTTAAGATGTTTAAGCGAGACTAAGTAATGCGGCGTCTCGCTTCCATACCGTAAACTGTCCTGCTTTATGAGTTCATGGTAAGGGGGCAGAATGCCATGTTCCACATGTCATGTTATGTGGTCCAGAGTACTTTGTGGAAAGAAGTTTTACGAGGTTTCTTCATTTTTATTACAATTTCTTCTTCTTTTCTGCTTTCTACTTTAATTTTCTGCTCTAGTTCGGCTTTTTCGTAAAATAACTGATAGAGCGACTAGGTCCACCTTACTAACAAAAGTTTCAAATGCATAATAGTATAAGATGAGAAAGACCTAGTCGCTCTAGCAAAGCCCTATCTTACTTCACAAAATTAATGCTTATTCTTAATTCTTTATTGTACACAAAACTTAAGATTACATATAACAGTACGAAATATGATGTACAGAGGCGAGCTTAACTCAGAAATTGAGTTTTCTTACAGCAAACCTTAGAGTAGTTGAGAGATTTAGCATAAGAGGATTGAAAAAGTGTACAACCGAAATGGATAAAAATAAAATAATACTATATTACAGGTACTTATCATATAAAATACAAATACTTACTAATAATATTACACACATAAATATACTATATAAACAACTAAAACTTATGTGACCTTTATTGTAACATATTCCTACGGAAAAACACTACGAATTGTATAACACCACAGACAGCCACGACTATCCATCAACAATCTACGAATTACCCAAATGAATACAACGGCTTTCATCGCACTCTTCCGAACAACTTTTATACGTACATTTAAAAATACTTTATAAGCTATCCTGTAAACTTAGAAAAGAATCCACCAGCACTAACCACCACCAGCTTTTATCAACTTGAGAACATAACAAGTGAATGCTACTTGCAATAGTACGAATTTATAATACTGCTAGATTTCGTTTTAAATAATACAGTAGTAAAACGTAGTAACATTGAGTTACTTACTACAATAATAGTATTTAAACATGAATTGCAAATTGTCGTATAAATAATTTACTTTAGGTATTCAGCAATTTTTTTTTAGCCTTTTGCTTCTTTTTCTACTTTGTGTAACTTTAGATTACAAATATAGTTTACGCAGTTCATTATAGAATGTGATTGAAATACTAACAGAAAACTATATCTATTGCCTGTAATCTTGAAAATGGCAGAAAATATTTACCAAAAGTCAGTATCGGTTATTTATTTGTTTGGTTTTATTTTATATAATTACATTAGTATATAGATTCTCCTTCTAAGCCGCTAATGCCTATAAGCCAATTATCAGAGATTGGCCTATCAACAAGGTTTACCGTCCAGAGAGCGCCGGTCATTCTTAGGTATCGTCACTCCTGAAGACTCTACTTGCACCCTTAAATAACTAATTAGTAATATTACCTAAACAGACACGTAGCGTAAACGGATTTCCTAATAAGATAAAACCTTTATCAAGAATCTTTACACCACACTTTTCGCCACTCAACAAATGCCCCAGATGGCGAACCCATTGCTATTTATCGAGCCCAAAGAAGGTTCGCCTTTCGCAGCGAAGAAAGGAAATTGTATTCTTTATCCATCTCAACAAGCGGTCAGCTTCGATCGTTCTTACTGACAATCTCTACACTACGGCACGCTAGAAGTAGAGCTGAGAATAAGGTTTAAATCCGCGTAGCCTTAACTAGCTTACATTTTAATATTCTCCAAAATTAAATTATTGATATCCACATATAATATTAAATGGACGCACAGACATATAACAAGTAATAAAGGCATGTAGACAATATTTCGATAACGTTTCAACACGTAATGGTTTACTTAAAGTCGCGAATCGCAGCAAATTCTCAAGGAACCCGTTATTTCATAAACGGCCATTACTGGAGGAAGACTATGATAAATGATTGGACATCCCGTGATTGGCTAAAAGATGTATTAATATAAACTGCCTCATACCGATGAGGTAGTTAGTAGAGGTGCCGGATACGTAGCAAAAAGCCCGAGTTCGGATTTCCAGATCGTAATATTATTTCAAGTAAGCTATGTTTTGCACTAACGCCATGTACTACATGTATTTTTTATACTTTATGTAAAATTCACCTCGATTTACAACATACAGTCGGTAGAGCAGTTGCCACTCTTCCCTATCATCCGACTTTCATTTGAAATGACAAGGATACCATGATGGGTGTCATATTATTTGTACCAATCTACTTCCATTAAAACAAATTAAGAAAAAAGGTCATAATTTATCACTTAGCTCCCTCCTACAAAGTCGTGTTATAAATGTCAGTAGACTCGCCCCCTCATACAGTGGATCTCATTACGCTAGATGCGAACTGTCTGTACGCGGCAGTGAGAAAATTTGTCAACCTATTGAATAGTACATTTGTACTATTCAATAGGTGTAGCTATCTTATCCCATGTCACCAATTGCTAATATTATAATAGCTAAATTAGGAAAACTTAAATTATTTTAGAACCTGTAACTATATACCAAAACAATCCTGTAAAGATGTATGGTTATGAGGCTCTACAGTAAACATACTTACCTACATATACAGAGTCTTCGTAAGCTTAAATTTCTTTAAACAGAAATCGGTAGTCTACATATTTGTTTTGAATTTATTGGTAGAAGTACAGTAATTTATCATAATTCTTTTAAAACCGGCATACCTAAAACTTAAATAAACTAAATAGGTCGTTAAAATACACGTACAAACGGCGAATCTATGATGAGGTATCTTTCGTGTCCATAAACAAAAACATCGGTAGGTAGTCAAAACTAGACTTGAAAACAATGAGCCGTTATTCAAATGCACAATGATCTAATAAATCTAAAATATAATACCTATTATTGTCTAAATTCATGCAATCCAATCAAAAACATGATTCTTTCTATGGGCTACGAACATTACATACCTAATAATCATAGTACGATGAAAAGTCGTACTTAAAACAAGTGGATGTCCAAATTACTCAGTACGTTTTCGATCCTTGTTTATTCATTGAATCATAGCCAAGGATTAGACTACTTCCACTTGTGTAAATTACCCAACACATTCAAAGGAAACCGAACCAGTGGTACGTACTAAAACAAGTTGATGTCATTAATGCTTCATAAATTTGTTCATGACTTCCTACGAAACATCTTAGCATATAATATCGCTAATTGGACCGCAAACACAGCGTACGAATAGAACAAACTTACGGCATTAAAAACATAGATTTGCTATTAAACGATCCGTGTTGAGGCGTGTCAATGTCATTTTTTGTTGGCAAGCACTGCAAGCAGTGGTAAGCACAAATAAACACCTTGCGGGTATTTTTGTCACCTGTTTGTTAAGATAATATCAACTGGATATCGGTAGCTACAAGGAGTGCGTAAACTTTAAAGTTTGTGCTCTACATTGCCGTTTACTTTAAGATTAAAAATGGTAGAAATCATGTTTAAAAAAATGTTATTTAATACTTGTTCCAAACAGCATATTATGCTGTTTCGTGTCTATGTGAATCTACTTCGGTGTCATAAATCAGCTTTGTTGTTTTCTCCAAATGAGAAAAATGTCAATAAATGTAAAGCTCAAAACATCCAATTGCAAAGCTATTGTGGTTGAAAGATTTTAATCCCATACATCATTAAAAGTTGAAGTGTTTATTAAATGATCTATCAAATACGTCAAAAAATGTTCAACGACTTATTATTTTTTAAATTGAAATTGAAATTTTGATAGGTGTTAACAATTAAAGATTTGCGAGATTACACACTATAATTATATTAATTCGGTCTAAGCCTGTTCAGCTCGTGATTAACTAAAAAATATGCTAAGACAATCTGAATTTTGAATCATCTATATACTAATAATATCAAGATAATATCTAACTTTAAAGCTTTTGTAGTTGTTCTTAACATAATGATTATTCAAACTTGTTTCAGGATCTATTAACACGGTACGTGTCTAGTTTTTAATTGTAGCTATGATTTATGTTTAAACATTTACACCCGCCAAAACTGAGCAGTATTTTTAAATCGTTTATGCGTTTACATACGCTATGAGTTTCGGGCCATGAATACAAGAAGCCGAACAAATATACTAAAAAATATTACATTACGTTGAGTTCCATCGGTATGCTCGACTCAAGCGCATTTTCTCACCGACTCTACGTCGCGTGCGCACACAATCTCGCAACTAAAAGCATAATCCTTACGGATGACACAACATTATCTTGTATGTTCATATCGAAGATCACTTTGTGTGGGTAGTCCATTTAAATATTTATATCTCATTTTCTGGACTCATCATAATCTATGTATGTACAAAAAGTTTTTGATTAGATAACGATGATAAACAGATTTCGCGTTTGTATTTTGTTTTGAGTTTGTTAAATAGTTTTGTTTGCACGGACCTTTGCTTATACTTATGGGTTTGTATAATTGGCTTAGGTGCGAAGAGAATGACCGCCTCATTGGCCTAGACTCTAGAGGTTGCACAGCGCGACTGCTGAACATGAGGTCCTCAGTTCGATTCCCCCGTCGGGCAAAGTGTTATTGGGTGTTTCCATTAAGAAAATTCTAGTAGCAGCACGGACTTTGGGTTTGTGCCCGGTTAATAGCAAAAGCTACCTATTACATTGGGACCTATAACATGTATTATACAGCATCATTTTTTTCTTTTTTTTTTCTTTTTTTAAAAAAAACGTCGCCCCACACTAGGAATTTCTCCTGTATCGTGGGTGCGTTTCACAAACATGAAATATCACATACACAAACACCCAGACTCGGGACAATCAAATGTGGATCTCACAAATTTTTGCCCCGCGCGGGAATCGAACCCGCAACCCTTAGCGCAGCAGTCTAATCGCTTAGCCACTGCGCCAATCAGGTCGTCATCACTAACCTATCTCAGTCCACTGCTGTACATAGGTCTCTCCTACGTACCTATAACATAACTGGCGAAATGTGGGTGTACTATATTACTAAATTATAGGTACCCCTTCGGCAAATACAGTTGAGATGTTATTCTATTCTTCATAGGTGAGTTGTTGTGAACTCTATCTAATGATGTTTTGTTTATCTTGATTCTATATCAGAAACTAAATATTGTAATCAGACGCGTAACAAGATTTGCATATGGTGGGGAATTTAATACTCTGCATCATATCTACCTTAATATATTAAACACGAAAAACGATTGCTGGAGAATTACACTAATAACAATTCGCAGCCCATAATACCTTTACCCATTAGCTAGATATTGCTCATCTATGCTGAATGCACACAAATCTTTCTGTAAATATCAGACTCCCCGCGGATTCAAAATTTAATTACTATCATCAGGACAGGACATCATTTGTTACTATTAAGTTACCCACTTAACGCAGTCGGTATAGTAATATACATTAGTTCTACACTGGCTTTTACTTTTAGCATATAGTCGTATCGTGGAGCCCCACTGGTTGACAGACCGGATTTGTATGCATAGTTCAAACGTAGAAGTACCAATGTGAGTTTTTCAATTTAATACTGCTCTCATATTAATCCTCAGATACCACAGACTGAATTTGTGGTAAATTGACGATCAACCTTTTTTTTTCGGTGTATGAAACTAGGCTTTTGCCTTACAGAGGGAAAGTTATAGACTGGTCATTATTATTTTCCTTTTCCCTCTTATCTCTATTTTTCCTACTATTATCAGTGCAAACTGTCAGCTATACGGGACGTAGTTTTTTAAATGCGGGTGTATGATTTTCTAGGACTACTTGTGGTTGTTATCATATAATTATCTGCTGTATAGCCGATTGGCAGAGCTAGAAATATCGCAGGTTTCTCCCTCTAATAGAACTTTTAATAGCAGCCTAGATTTCGTAACATGTAATTTAAAAAAAAAACGAAATGAGAAATGCGTCTCTGGTGGGTTGCATTCTATGCTAGCCAGAACTGTTCCACCTAGGCATAACATACATCCTTGTTCTAATAGACGTTACCTTCGTTTAAAACAGGCACTTAATTTATTCATGAAATTATTTGATACATATACAAGCATCCATTAAACTTTGGCAAAGATTCACCACACTATCATTATTTTTCCTAATTAAACTATACCATACCGCACGACTTTATAATTTACCAACGTATTTTTATGAGTATCAATTAAAAGTACAAGTAACAATTTAACCCTAATTGGCCAATCGTAGAATAGCAAATATTCCTCTAATGCTATGACTGGCTCCGGCAAGCAAATTAAACAAATTAAAATTCCTCGTCCTCATCATTATATCTCAGTCTGCAATAAAGTAATCTGATAACTCCCGACTCATCTCGCTCGTCGTGATCTGACCGTGGACTGGTAACATCATAAATGTAACAACCTCAATTATCGATATAACAAATACCTGCCGAATTCTTGAAGCACGCACGTCGTGACCGTCCTTGGAAAATATCTTAGTATACATCAATCAACCTTGTCACTCCCATTATTTTTTATTGAAGATCCAGACATGCTCGATATAGATACATTACGCATTAATTAATCCGTATTTTTTTGTAACCACCATTTTTCAATAATCGTACCAATTAAACTTCTTATATTCAATATTATGTAGCATCATCTTCAACTGGCAATTAAGTTTAAAAATATTATCTTTAGCTACTGCGTTATAATCGTATCGGATTTTAATATTGCTATTACCGAGATCGTGATTTCCTCCGTTGGATCATAAAACAATTTTACCATCACATCAATATCAATGTGCATGATAAAAGCGAAAATATTTAGGCGATCAATTATTGTGTTGCAGTATGTCATTATATTCATCGAAACTGTATAATATAGAACAGGATCAAGCGACGGTGTGAAGGTCGATTGTTTGCGCAATAAATCGAACCACATCTGGCAATATAGTTCCCATTGTGGATCAGTGACGTTGGATCACGAACTGCTATTGCTCCACTTCCTCGGGTATGTTAGCCACTAAGTTCTACAGACGATTTTACGAGGTCCCTTTTACTGCAATAAAAGCAAAGACCTTCTCTTTTAGTAACAGCCTTAATTTAATCCTACACCCACAACTAGGTGAAGGCGTCTGTCGTTTATCAATGCAATGAGACGTAACTGATGCAACCTTTTTTAATCTTCTTACGGGTAGGCCTTAATTATTCCTTCTTTGTTATCAATTGAGATAGTTGAATTACAAAAATGACAGTCTGACACCGCCAGATTACTCGTATGAAGGCTCTACCTATAAGTGGGTGGCCCCTTTTCAATTCTTGATTTAGATCATTCTCATACCTAATTTATGTGAACCGAGGAATATTGAATTCTGAATCCAATCCGAGTGCGAACGTGTCGATGTTCAAGAACTGATAAAACTAATGATATTTGTAAGGCACGATGGCCGCTCTATAGTTGTTTACGTACAAAGTAAGCAATTATGTTCTTGTTCAATTATACATGTTGCATTCTCATTCAATGTACAGAGACAGACGTATGTTGGTTTAGTACCAAGCTCCCTCTCTATTTATTTTATTCACGTTCTATAGCTAAAAGTATGCGATTATAAAAGTAACTTTCGCCTTCTACGCAGAATCGATAATGATGCGGAACAATAAACCGTGGATGGTATTTATATTTTTAGAACATAAGTAGGCACACATACCACCTTAAGAATTTTTTTTGACGCAAGTTTATAAGATAATTATGTGGATAGTAATATGTAGATAAATGCAAGATAGTTTTTATGGGTTTTTTTTCCTACGCTTGCCTCTGGAAATTTCTCATTATCGTGTAAGTTTTTTGTAAGTCGATTTAGTAGACTTACGAAAGCTAAGACTAAGAATGTTTAGTTCTTAGTGCTTAGTGCAATTTTAATATTTATCCTTTAAATACACACACACACACAGTCGCACATGTACACCTTAATTATCACCCAAACACGAACGTGTTTAAAAACAAATAAGTTTATTTTGATTTAGACAAATACTACAAAGATTGGTTAACAAATAAATGAAATAAATATCAATTTTGATGCGTTTTATAGGTCTCAGCCTTAGTACCGCGAGTACTATCGAGAAATTCCCTTACCTTTTTAATATAAGGTCCAAACTATTTTGCATTCCCTTTGTCAGTAGGTATTTAATTTTTTATATAAGGAACGATAAATTTACGACAGTATTGTTGTCTATCTGTATTCATTCTGCTCGTGAATGAGTAATGATGCAACCACAATAACTGTAAGAGAGTCATATAAAATTACCTAATCAACCGTGTCATTTAATTTTCAAATTACTTACCTATTATAACGCTGACTTTATAGCTTTTAATTTGTTACGTACAAATTACAATCTGAATGGCATATTACCTATAATATCCCTCAGTGATATATAACTGTAAACACACAATTTTCAAGAATCTAATCAATTATATAGTTCCTTGATGTACCTACTCATATTAGATATTAATTATGTAGATAGAGATAGGTACCAATTTGCAAATTCCTTAATAAATGTAGATACTACTAATACTTATCTGTCTACGTACTGTAATGAAGAACGTTAATCTACTATGCACGAATTTAATTTCAAGGTAGAGCGGAAAAAATAAAATCATCATCATCATCAGCCGGAAGACGTCCACTAATGAACAAAGGCCTCCCCCTTAGAACGTTCTGAAATTACAAAAGAACTTTTAGTTATGCTTTCCTATCCAGGAGCTTTTATTAGCAGATTGTTTAGATAAAAAATATGATTGGGTAAATTGAACGTAATTTTCACGATCTTTTGTATACTGTAGGTAGTATTGGAACACGCATAACATTAAAGATTCAATAAACCAAAATTACATAAATATTTGCTGTAATGTTACTACGGCATCTTGCAAAACCATTTCTACTTAAATTTTATTAGCGTTTGTAGAATCTCAAACCATGTTAACCAGTGCATCGTAGATTGATACTGGATTTGCATACAAAGTGGCATTTAGAATTTAATTAATACTTAAACTATGTATTTACTTAGAGGCCGTATTGAGTATCAAGTTTGTACTATGCTAATTACAGCAATTTCATAAAATGTGAAGTGTATTGATTTTAATGTTTTCGTTTTGAAACAGTGCTTGTGAAAGAATGCTGCCTTTGAGATTATAGTTGCTTAGAATGTTATAAACCTAAGTAGGGGTATAATTTAGGATAAAGCCGCTCCTTAGAACAGGTGTATTAGTGGTTCTATAGTCTTTATCTATTGCTAGAAATATGTTTTAAAATATAAACTGTATAGTGTATATATGACTTTTGGTGCCATTTTAGCACGTTTTATAGTGTATACTTAAAATCTTGATGCCTCTTACGAAACAACTTAGGAATTCTCGACGTAAACAGCTGAAAACGCTCTACAGCTAAAATCTATTTTAATGCTTTCTTAGAAAACGAATTATTCTTAAACATGCATTATAAGTATTCGATTAAAAATCTGGGTATAATGTTGTTTTTACATTGTGATACACAATAAAGCCGTTTTCTCTTAGGGCATATTAATAAGCTGAAGGGAAAACTACGAGAACAACTGAAGAAATCATTTTTCCGTACCACCGTACACCAATTCTTCACATGAGGTGTTAAAGCCATATAAGTTAAAATACACTGAAATAATATACTACATCCATAGATACTCTATCTTTATAATTCTTAAGTGTTATTCCTACACAAGGATCGACAAGAAACTTTAAGCCATGTATCAACATTTCTTTATATTATAGTAAACATTAGTTTAACCACTTTTGGCCAGATAAGCAAAGAAGGAAGCAAACATGTATTGCAAAGCCGAAGGGTCTAGTGGATTAGAAAGCGCGGGGTCGCTAATGATTCGAGTCTCTTGTAGGTGGTCAAGTGGAAGAACCTGGTAGGTACTGTGGTGCTCCACCCAGTAAAGAGCTTCAAACAAAGCAGGTCCTATAAGTCCGAAACTAGGTTTATCGTCGATGGGTTCTCGTCTGAAATAAAACTTGTATCTTATATGGTTTTCTATGTATCTATGGAACATTGAAAGATACTGAATTGTTTGCCGATTTAGATAGGTATTTAATTTACCACAAAACTAAAGTCGAAAAGTTATTGTTTGATCGGTTTGGCAATACCACTTAAGTATCGTAAATCGTAATCAACATAATAATCATGAAGTGACATAACACACTACTTATGTTTTCATTTATATGTATACTTGGCCCATGCGTAAATTTATCCTGTATCGTGGGAGCGTTAAATTGATGACACTAAAAAAGTATACCTATCTAACTACAGCTTACTCTTGCTACGGCATACTAGCAAATTTGTCATTGATGTTACAAAATTCGTAATTTTATCAAAATTACTGTAATTTATCTAAATTGCCATAATTTAATTCATTAAATGTATCACATATCGCCATAGAAATGTTACGGCTGTTAAGCTGTAAAACAAAAGTAGAGTAAGTAAGCCAGGATTGCCAAACCCAGGAGTTCCAAATCCTCCTTGTTCGTATTAATAAGGTTCACATATTTTAAAGGGGTATTTTACTTTACACCGGCATAATATAGTAGTATATGTATATATGGCATAGGTATATAAATATGCTTATGAATCCCGTAGATTAGACTCCCGCAAATGTGTCTTGTGAACTTATATGGGTCAGTGTCCTGTAAACCCACAAAGTTAATATCATTAAAAAGTATCTATCTATATCTATATCTATACTTATAATAAAACTGTAGAGAGGTCAATTCTGTACATTGAATATATATTCAAAATTATTATTGGAGGATAACTGGTGATCGATACTGATGCCAAAAATGCAATTAGTAAATTTTTTGTCGGTCTGTCTGTCTGTCTGTCTGTCCGTCTGTCTGTCTGTCTGTCTGTATGTGCACGCATGGGTCAAAAACTACTGAAGGGATTTTAACCAAACTTGGTACGATTGTAGTCCATACGCCTGGGCAGGTTATAGGCTATATAACATAACGCTAAAACACATAGGAGCTGAGCAGTAACGATAAATTTGAAGCAAGTCGGATGAAAATGCGCTTTCGAGCTCTTATCCTCGCATACGTCGATCATACACCAAAAGTATGTATTACAAAAATGATGGTCTCTAAAAGATCTACAAAAAAGTCCTCAATAGTATATATCTATCTTTTATAAATTACCCACAATAACGTGTTTAATCGTGAGGCACTTCTTCAAGTGTATTAATAAAATATATAAATATATTGTATTTCACATAGATTTATCGTTATCAAACTCCAATATTCAAAAAGTACACTTTAATATCTATTTTTTTTTTAAAAGAAAGAATTCGTATATAAGATATAGATGAAATAAAACTTCCAAATCTCGCCGCGCCAGTATGGGTACGGCTATACGGTTGATTTTAGTTTAACGCGCGACACGGCCATCCACTGCATTCCACTGCAAAAGGGCGGGGGCATTCACGCGCCACCTTATTTTCGGGTTAAGCAGTAACAGCTCCCTCAGAGCTAATTGCGAGAGACATTTTCGAAAAAAAAGAAAACGCGCCACCTTCGCTCACATTGTCACTGTTAATGCGAACAGACGTGGTTCTTATTGACTCTTTGGAATCTTCTTCTTATCGTATGGTTGATGAATAACCTGGTGTCAGAGTTTAAACCGCCTGTAGGACTTTACATGGCTTTACACACCGTTGAAACATCTCTCAGGTGTGCCGGTTTCCTCACGATGTTTTCCTTCACCGTTTTTAGCAACTGATAACTAATTTATAGTACGCACATGAATTCGAAAAGACATTGGTGCGTGCCGGGAATTGAACTTGCGACATCTGATTTGACAGTCGTACTACTATGTAAAGATTGACATGTATGTAAAGACAATTTACATGTATGTAAAGATTGACGTAACTTTTTTTATGAACCGATTAAAATGAAACAAATACTAAATATTATGGGAAGCTGCCACAATACATCAATGAAAACTGCATTCAAATCGGTTCAGTCGTTTCTGAGAACGCACTAGCGTTCAAACGCACGGACAAACCGACAAACAGACAACTTGGCGTCGGTGACATAAATACAGAGCTTATAAATTGTTTTTCTTTTTTAAAATTCAATGTACAGACACGGGTCGTTTACGATTTTATTATATGTATAGATATAGATTTTTTCTCATTACCTTATAGACAATTGTAATTCTCGCAGCAAGTAACACATACGGTTCTCCGGAACTTATTTCTGTCAAAGTAATTTAACGACTTCTAGCTCAAAGGCATCCTTCAGCTATAACATCATTGAGGCGCACATTCTAGCAGCAAGATAGATTTTCTATCCTGTGTATAACGATTTCGGCTGAGTGTACAGCCTTATGCTTCGCCATGACCATCAACATCAACCATTACCATTGTCTCACGCAGTCTTAAAGTAGCCTTTAATCTTACGAATACTTAGCTGCTTCTTACACGCACACACAATCGTACGACGCTTACTCTTAGGTCACGAGTTCTCTATAAATTTTGTCTGATACATTGGGATCTACACCAAACCTAGCGAAATTGTGGGAGTAGGTACAATATGTGCACCTCTGCCTACGCCTTCGCGGAATACAAGCGTGTCGTTGTCGTATGTTTTATAACAATATTTTTTATAAGAGTCAACTGCAATGATTCCCTATTTTAACTTAATTACGAATAAACCGACAAACAGACAAAATATCCAAAATAATAGAAATGGGTTGTATTGTATAGGTTTCTAAAACGTTGCCCCACACTAGGAATTTCTCCTGTATCGTGGGTGCGTTTTTCACTTACACAAACACCCAGACTCGGGACAAACATCTACGGATCATACTTTTTTTGCGGGTATCGAACCCACAACCAATCTCTTAGCCACTGCGCCAATCAGGTCGTCACGGTTGTCTTTTTTCCTTGGTATTTTTTTTTCTACAGTAGTTTCAATGTACAGGAACTCAGAAACGCACAAAACGGATTTATTTATGTTCTCTTCTTCAGCTATTTTCAATAGACTTTCTGTAACTTCCGTAATTACCGTTCAATTTTTGCGGTTTTTTTTTAAATACCGGAAAGTATTCTTAGTTAAATAAGTGGTTTAAAGATTTTTAACCTACTTAAAACAGCCTGCCTGGTAGGTATTTTTTTCTGTTAAAAGTTCAATTTACTACTGGTGTTTTATCCGAAATACACGCGGACAAAGTCGCGGGCAACAGCTATACATGTAATACAATAGTACGGCATGGCGTAAAAACTACTAAATCGAATTCGCTCAATCTTAGCTAATGCTAATATATTAAAAACAATTTAAAAATACTTTTGCTGTTTCCGAATTTCCACGCGGACGGAGTCGCGGGCACATCTATCTAGTACTTATAATAAAACTGTAGAGAGGTCAATTCTGTACATTGAATATATATTCAAAATTATTATTGGAGGATAACTGGTGATCGATACTGATGCCAAAAACGCAATTAGTAAATTTTTTGTCGGTCTGTCTGTCTGTCGGTCTGTCTGTCTGTCTGTCTGTCTGTATGTGCACGCATGGGTCAAAAACTACTGAAGGGATTTTAACCAAACTTGGTACGATTGTAGTCCATACGCCTGGGCAGGTTATAGGCTATATAACATAACGCTAAAACACATAGGAGCTGAGCAGTAACGATAAATTTGAAGCAAGTCGGATGAAAATGCGCTTTCGAGCTCTTATCCTCGCATACGTCGATCATACACCAAAAGTATGTATTACAAAAATGATGGTCTCTAAAAGCTCTACAAAAAAGTCCTCAATAGTATATATCTATCTTTTATAAATTAGCCACAATAACGTGTGTGTTTAATCGTTAGGCACTTCTTCAAGTGTATTAATAAAATATATAAATATATTGTATTTCACATAGATATATCGTTATCAAACTCCAATATTCAAAAAGTACACTTTAATATCTATTTTATAAAAAAAAAGAAATCGGTATATAAGATATAGATGAAATAAAACTTCCAAATCTCGCCGCGCCAGTATGGGTACGGCTATACGGTTGATTTTAGTTTAACGCGCGACACGGCCATCCGCTGCATTTATAAAAAGGCGGGGGCATTCACGCGCCACCTTAAGTCCGGTTAAGCAGTAACAGCTCCCTCAGAGCTAACTGCGAGAGACATTTTCGAAAAAAAGAAAACGCGCCACCTTCGCTCACATTGTCACTGTTAATGCGAACAGACGTGGTTCTTATTGACTCTTTGGAATCTTCTTCTTATCGTATGGTTGATGAATAACCTGGTGTCAGAGTTTAAACCGCCTGTAGGACTTTACATGGCTTTACACACCGTTGAAACATCTCTCAGGTGTGCCGGTTTCCTTACGATGTTTTCTTTCACCGTTTTTAGCAACTGATAACTAATTTATAGTACGCACATGAATTCGAAAAGACATTGGTGCGTGCCGGGAGTTGAACTTGCGACATCTGACTTGACAGTCGTACTACTATGTAAAGATTGACGTAACTTTTTTTTATGAACCGATTAAAATGAAACAAATACTAAATATTATGGGAAGCTGCCACAATACATCAATGAAAACTGCATTCAAATCGGTTCAGTTGTTTCTGAGAACGCACTAGCGTTCAAACGCACAGACAAACCGACAAACAGACAAAAAATTTAAAAACTATATTCTTGGCGTCGTCGGTGACATAAATACAGAGCGTATAAATTGTTTTTCTTTTTAAAAAATGAATGTACAGACACGGGTCGTTTACGATTTTATTATATGTATAATTATAGATTTTTTCTCATTACCTCATAGACAATTGTAATTCTCGCAGCAAGTAACACATACGGTTCTCCGGAACTTATTTCTGTCAAAGTAATTTAACGACTTCTAGCTCAAAGGCATCCTTCAGCTATAACATCATTGAGGCGCACATTCTAGCAGCAAGATAGATTTTCTATCCTGTGTATAACGATTTCGGCTGAGTGTACCTACAGCCTTATGCTTCGCCATGACCATCAACATCAACCATTACCATTGTCTCACGCAGTCTTAAAGTAGCCTTTAATCTTACGAATACTTAGCTGCTTCTTACACACACACACAATCGTACGACGCTTACTCTTAGGTCACGAGTTCTCTATAAATTTTGTCTGATACATTGGGATCTACACCAAACCTAGCGAAATTGTGGGAGTAGGTACAATATGTGCACCTCTGCCTACGCCTTCGCGGAATACAAGCGTGTCGTTGTCGTATGTTTTATAACAATATTTTTTATAAGAGTCAACTGCAATGATTCCCTATTTTAACTTAATTACAAATACACCGACAAACAGACAAAATATCCAAAATAATAGAAATGGGTTGTATTGTGTAGGTTTCTAAAACGTCGCCCCACACTAGGAATTTCTCCTGCATCGTGGGTGCGTTTCACAAACTTGAAATTTCACTTACACAAACACCCAGACTCGGGACAAACATCTACGGATCACACTTTTTTTGCGGTAATCGAACCCACAACCAATCGCTTAGCCACTGCGCCAATCAGGTCGTCACGGTTGTCTTTTATCCTTGGCATTTTTTTTTCTACAGTAGTTTCAATGTACAGGAACTCAGAAACGCACAAAACGGATTTATTTATGTTCTCTTCTTCAGTTATATATTATTTTCAATAGACTTTCTGTAACTTCCGTAATTACCGTTCAATTTTTGCAGTTTTTTTTAATACCGGAAAGTATTCTTAGTTAAATAAGTGGTTTAAAGATTTTTAACCTACTTAAAACAGCCTGCCTGGTAGGTATTTTTTTCTGTTAAAAGTTCAATTTACTACTGGTGTTTTATCCGAAATACACGCGGACGAAGTCGCGGGCAACAGCTATACATGTAATAAAATATTACGGCATGGCGTAAAAGCTACTAAATCGAATTCGCTCAAACTTAGCTAATATATTGAAAACAATTTAAAAATACTTTTGCTGTTTCCGAATTTCCACGCGGACGGAGTCGCGGGCACATCTAGTCTATAATAAAAATTCATACATTGAAACTATTAATTCTAGCTTCATAAGATAATAGAGTTTGATGAAACAATTGAGAACATTAATAACAAGCTTTTATTTTAATATCTGAATTTAAAACCCACATTAGACTATTATATTGCTATAATAGACTAATAACGCGGCGGTATTTTTTACAAACTCAATTAGTTCGAACGTATCAATCAATGTTTTATGAATGGGTATCATTACACGTGTATTAGCAGCCACTTAAGTAATAATTACTATTCTGCTTTAATTATATGCAATTACTTGTGAAGAGATTTTTCGTGTAGCGTTCGTGAGTGCATCCATATTTTTATTCATCTATATTATTAAGTCTATTTAAAAGATCTCTTTTAATTGCTACCATGCATAATTATTATTAACTCTGGCTATAAAGACATGTTTATTTGGGAATTCCCGGCTATTTTTGGACTCAAGAAAAGTTTATTCATAAGCTAAGAACAGAGCGAGATCCCAACTTCCTATGCCGATCGTTTGACTCGAAAATAAGTCGGAATGAACACACGCGAGATCCACTGGGGTATAGGAAATACCTATGCAATTTCGACAATAAGAGAAACAGAATACACTATACACCAAAAAACACTTCCTTTTCTTTCCTATCCCTAGTTGGCATTGACATTTTAGTTCACTATATTATAAGTCAGGTCTAAGAATGCGCCTTTACATCTTATCATCTGGCACTAGGTGTCAACAGGCCACAGGGTCAGCGCGCAGAGCCCTTACAACAGGTTGAATTGACATCAAACGGAGATTGCAATATCCTAGAAGCGTTAGACGTTCTTAAACAACTTTTTAAATGTAATCTGTAACAAGCTTTGTTTTCATACCGTAAATTGTTTCACATTTAGTCGGTGAAATGACAGTAAATATTATCTTTTGTAGCGTTAATATTGTATTTAAATATAATATATATTGACTCAGAGAACGACGACACACAATTTGTTTCTTTAATTAGGTACTGATATAGTACGTACCTATTGGTAAGTGATAAAAATCTGGAATATCATAGCAGACAGGGTTGCTCGTGTAGTCCTATCAAAAGAAAATATTAAAATCTAATCAAATGAATCTATTCTCATTTTTTTTTCTTCCATCCATCTATTTTGTAGCCGATGAAGCACTTTGAAGTTCCAAACTGCTTTGCAAGACTTTTGGCGCGATCTCACTTACTTAGATCTAAAACTATAAAAAAGATGTAATTAACATTTAAATCTACTTTGAAGTACCGAAAAAAGAAATAGTTCAAAGCCGAATCAATAAGCTCTTCTAGTCTAAAGTGATCACACTTTAAGCAGATCCTACCTACATGAGATATAAATTCTGACGTTCGGACACGTGATATTATGACTTTACATTCACATTATTTCAAATTAGCTGGTAACAAATTACTCTATAATGTCCTTCTCTGCATTATAAACAATTCAAAGGTTAACTGTACTGTTTAGATCTTAAATTTAAAATAAATACAATTTATTCCAATAATATTGTTTGCCGGAGAGAAAGGCAGGCACTCACATTTCGCAGATAGCGGTATTTAGCTCTCATGTAATAGAGACCTAACTGCCGACCGGTACTGAGAATTGTACAATTAAAAAACCCATCTCTTCGGGCCTGGAAATTAAACTGAGAATCACTAGCTTTATTGCGGCTCTTGCATCGTTCCAAGAGTCATTATCTTCCAATCGAAATTCGATCACAGCGACCAATCTCTACATAGAGTACTAGCCAATGCAGTTGTCCCGCTTCAGTCCAAATCCCTCTGCCCTAACTAAACTCACTATCTAATGTTTTAAAATTCCTAGTAGCATTTTTTTTTATTGTAATCTTTGCTTCAGCTATCCAAAAGCAATTTGCAGTTCACACTTCCTACAATACGGCGAAATTGATCCGCAAATGTTTACGATGAGTATGTTGTAAAAGGCTAATAGGTAAAGCCAACAGTAGGTAAGAGAGGAGCGGATAAGGGTTTGAATGATTTCGTTATGTATAATAATTTGATCGTATATATAATAATTGACAATATATGAATCTGCACCATGTATCACCATGTATCCGCAGTCAGCAAACAAGCAGACATAATGAATTGGCTGTTCAAGCAAAACTTTTACACAAGTTTAGTACATAAATTGCCATGTTGAATTCCTTTGCTTTTAACATACTTATATGGAAAATAACTTTTCTTTAGTGATTGTTGAACTGTACCATATTAGAAATTACACAACGTGAAGAACCTAGTATTTCCAGATCTTGGCACATTTGTTTTTATCGTGTTAGGTAAGAAAGCTTAAAGATTATATTATGCGGATTGCACCAGTATTTTGTCTTGTTATCTAAGCTAACACACCGCTTTGCATACAGATCTGTTTCTAGTGTTTCTATGCGTTCAAGCGTCATGGTGGCTCTAAGATTTGGCGAATTTACCCAAGTATACGGCAAAGTTAATATGGTCACATTTTGTGTTTGTACTCTATTTTCTCTTTCTAAGACTCTACTACTAATTGTCTGGGGTAATGTAGGAGAGCCAAGCAGCAATAACACCTCTGGCCTCTACTTCCCTTTTGGGAAAGCTGGTCCAACCATACATAATAATTACGACTTTAATTACCAATACACACCCATATTTCACTATTGACTATAAGCAAGAGGTGCCTATTGCCATTTATGGGGTCTACACAAGTTTCGTTTCTTCTCCTTGTGAACTTGTTTTCCCGGCGATGGAAGAAACTCTGAATGGAATTGAAGTGATGATATCGGAATCTTCTGAGTCGTTCTTACACTGACGGTCCTACACGCGATCGTATTAATGGATCGTCTGATAACTTGGTTGGCCGTTTTGCGAGACTTCTCCTTTTCGTTCTATATACTTCTTTTTTCCTTTCTACATCGCGACCGTGTTTAGTTTACCTATACATTTCGATCACTGTTCTGCTACAGCCGACTAGTTAGTTGGAGCAGCTTTGTAATACTGTGTTGTTTAAATATTGCAACAACACGAGTACACATGTAGCGTAAGGAAGGAATGAAACAACTTAATATGCATCAGCCGTTTACAAATTCGTGCTTAGCAGTAAATATCGGGATAATGTTGTATATTTGATACAAGATTAGGTGTCGATATTTGATTTAATTTTTGTTTGTGATATTTGTTCATCTATCATTCTTGTCGAACACCCTTTATATTGTGAGAAGAACAACCCATGGGTATCCCTCAATATCGCTAACCCCGCTGAAAATGCAAATGATCGATTGTGACAAATGTTTTCCTTGAGCTTAAGCATGATTATAGTCAAATAAACTAGCTCTTTACGTTATATTATAATTCCGATCACAAATTGAATAAAATTACAAGTATAATAAACAAATCACTTTATTAAAAAAATTATTACCTCGGTATTTAACTAGCACCTATTGAACTTTACAAAACTTTTTTCATTTATATAAGTTCAAAGTTTTTGTGGCTTCTAATAGTCGGTACAGTCGAATTCAATGTAAATTAATAATCATAAGTTAAAAGGTATGGATAGCAAGTTGTAAGTACTTGTTGAAGTATTGTTACCTACTCAATAATATCCTTAAAATAAATCAGAAGATGGGTCCCTGGATGCCCAGGACCCAAGTATAATATTTTTATAAACATAGACGGGCTGCAAGTTTGTTTTATGGATGTAAGTAATTTGCGGAATTAAGGCCTTAAATGTACTTACTCGCTGATTCTGATACTTAATCATCTATGTATTTTGGATTTGACTGTTCACTGTTTTTTATCTTTAAACACTGATCATTCAAGTGAGCATATGAAGTTTTATATCCTGAAGTTTTTGTTTGTTTTTGAACTTTAACCTCTCTTGTCACAATAAACTATTCTCGTAGGGTATCAAAAGTGTTGACGTTTACATCGTATTATTATTGACGAATTACGACATCCCTGGGAAGTTGTTTATGATTGACACTAGTAATTTGAAAATGACATAAGATTTACACTTGTTAATAAACATTTAATAAAACTGTCTGGTTTCATTTACGAGGAACTACAAGATACGAGATAAAACCGCAATTACTGAAAAAATACCAATAAAAGATTTACCTACGCTATAATAAAGATACCAGCCAAAACTATAAACATTAGGTCCTTGAAGAACCACGTGATTCAGTTTCGTGACCATTCTTGAGACCGACAGCGTTATACCTCGTGACAAATACTTGAAGCTTGCTCCACTTTGTGAACAGACTGAGCAATGCATAATACAGGGATGATACTTTATTAGCTCTTGCTATCGGAACGAAATTTTGTAATCCTTAACGATAGCAAATAGACCGCTGAATCGATAATTAGAAGCCGCTTTGTCTGAAGTCACGATTTAAAATGGATCTCCAAGAGCTACCTTTGACAAGCTGATAGATTGATTGTTCGTTAGAGCGAAGCGAATGTTTAGTTTTACTCTAGTACACGACGATTAGTCTTACAGGGCGCTGTTTATAGATAAATTAATAAATTTAATGAATAAATAAATTATTTAATAAAAATAATTCATACTCACTTCAATTCCTTGATTTCTAACAAAATCGTACCCAACAATCAAATAATAACAAACGAGGCATACCTACTTGTAAAACCTAGATCCTCTGTGTAAAAGGAAAGCCTTAAAAACTTAAAAATAATTAAGTCCTTGACGCGGAGATTTAAAATCAAAAGCGACATATCGTCGTTAGTAAAACAATAGATTTAGTATACCAAGTAGTTCAAAGCTATTTATTATTACGTCAATTTTCTTTTATTCACCTCAAAAGTTTTAATATCTACCTTAGATATGAAAATATTTAGGATACCAAATAAATCTATTAGTTACTTAATATGAATAAAAAAGTAAAATCATAAATAGGTATAACTACGTATTTATTAAACGCTGTTTCGGAGGTAGTCTTTCTTGCGCTTAAAAAAAGCACCAATATTATCTCTCACGCCAAATAACTAGTTTATTATTGGCATGTGATTTCACGGTGGTCTCTTCCTCATTCGCTTTGGCATCAGCATTCTCAACGGCTTCACTAAGACCCATCAAACAATTGAAGACACGATCAATGCCGTCAAGTTTGTTGTATTGTCTGTTTTATTTAGCTAATTATATCTTAGGCAATACTAGAGAAAACATTTCCTTAATCTTGATTAAGTATCCACATAAATTGAATTACTTTTTCGTTACATCAAAATTGCCAGTGCCTAAATCCGTGTGTAAGTATAAGGATATAGAATCAGTTTCCATTGTCTGCATACATTGTGATGAATGTCTTACCTTGCCTTGGTGTAATGTTTGGATCATATGACTATATGACTCCATTAGGAGTTCTTCGTCTCAATCCCCGACAGACCTATTTGTTATCACGTAAGGTCACGGCCGTTAATAAGTTAGTTTCGACATTATGGCGTTTGTCATTGAAATACTATTGTTGTGTTAAAATTAGAACATTGTCTGCAAAAGCGTGTTAGTGTGGGATGTGCTAAAGTGCTCACGACTTTGATGAGATCAGGGCATTGCACTTTACGATTTGTTTTTGAATAATATAGCAGCAGTTTATGGTTATTTATGACTGATTTTATAGTGGTGTAATTATGGTTAATATTATTCTTGATGTTTTCTTCAAACGTCACGTTTTTTTAAGCTCAAATATATTTAAAAATCCTTACTGTTCATAATAAAAATTACCTTCACACTTTAACCATCATTCATGAGAATTTCTTCTCTCGTTCTATAAGAACAATGGTAAATGTAAACAAGACGTCGCTCGGTACTATTGGGCTAATAACAAATAATTGCGGAAGAGACTAGTAGAAAGGCAAATATTAATTCTCCACTAGAATCGGGAAGTAGTCAAGTGCATGACAATACTGTGGTTCCGACTAATAAGTACTTAACAATTTATCTTAAGACGGGCCATAATACGTTACCCGTGTTGGACAAAACAAAGAACGATAAATGAAGGAGAGATAGGTACCTACTTG
Organism: Abrostola tripartita; assembly: GCA_905340225.1. NCBI lineage: Eukaryota > Metazoa > Arthropoda > Insecta > Lepidoptera > Noctuidae > Abrostola > Abrostola tripartita. Next base: position 9,386,476 of record HG996493.1, on the reverse strand, counting down.
AGATATTGATGAGAGTTGTTTATACCTTCCCTGTCTACCTTTTTCATGCAATTTATTTCGGCTTATGTTTCGGAACTGAAAACAATAAAAATACAATTCAAACAACGCCACCAATAGAAATAGCTCACAAAGTAGGCAGATACCTACTTTGTTATTGAAAAAGCTTAGAAAATAGTAAAACTATTTAGTTCCATGAAAACTTGACTTGGTGAGGCAAGAGCAGGGATAACGTCCTTTTTGATTTTCATCTTTTTCAAGAAATCTTTTTTCGGATAGTTCCATAGCTTTGCTCCTTGTATTCTATACATAAATAGAAGGACTAGTCATGTACTACACATACATACATATACATGTACTATACATATACTAGTGCAGAATAAACATAATTATTTGTTTATTTCTTTCTTCATACGCTTTTGGAACACGGAGAATGGGACTAAGTATGCGAAAAATACTGTCAGTTCGCTACAATTAACAAATAATTAACTATCTAACAACCCTTATCAATAACTTTTAGTCAGGTAGGTACTTATTAAGCAATCTCAATATTGTGTATTTGCTAGTATAATATTAACAGCAAACGTAATTGACATTGACATTTCTTTGCAGTAGAAAGTTAAATAAGTATACAAAAGAACCGTTGTTTTCGATTCATTAAGTTAACCACAATTTGTAGTTCTTATCTCGAGTAATCACACAGCGGAACCACTTAATTTGACTTTTAGAAAAACGTGTATTGCTTTTGATTCCTTTGTCGCATCTTCTCATCGTATTAGGGTTCCGTAACCAGAACTTTATAGACTAAAAAACAAACCACATCTTTGCGATTCAATAATTGACCAATGCGTCTATTACAAGCGATTTTTACAGGTCATGTGGGAAAGGAATGCATTTTCATCAGTCACTGTTAGGACAAGTTGTCGGTTGCGGTTTTATTGGTACGTTATTTTGTTTTCCACATTGGTAGTAAGTACACAGGTACAAACCGCAACGAAATGGCTCTTCGCAGAGACGAAATCTTTTTTTTTTCTGTTTGGCCTTTGACTAACTGAATTCTCGAAAGGGTAGGAAATTCATTTTTCATTAGGATACAAAACACCCTTATTTCGCTGCTCTCTATATGACCCCTGGGCCCATGTAGTCGGGCCCAAACCAGGTTCATCAGTTTTCACGACTCACTGTTCCAGCAACGGAAGGAATTGTTCTCTGGACGTGGACAGTATGGGTAGCTACAGCTACTATAATTCGGAAAAAAATATTTGAACTAGTTTAACGTAATTCGGGAACTGTGGGATTTCAATGAGATTGTTAGTTTCTGGTAATGGACTGTGATCGAGCTCCAGAATTTTTACTGGTACTATTATTACTGCTACCCAACGTATTTTTTTATAATTGGGTCACTTGTCTATCCGTCTAGGTCAAGAAACTAGCATTAAGTGATTGCGGTTAGTAAATTAAGACTCAAATTCGTAGATAATTAATTGAACATAGACTGCTTGAAATAATTGATGACTCAGAATTATTGGTGGCTTAGTTTTAAAGAAATTGTTGAAAGTTTTCTTAGGAACCGTGATCTATTGATGAGGATATTAAATATTTAATGCAAGCAAATTTCTAAGGTTGTTATAAATTTTAAAGCACTAGTGGTTTGTCATGGTTACGTGTAAACGTGTCATGCCGTGGTAAAGAAATTCGCCTCGTAACACGGACAGTTGGTAGGAACTATAGACAGCGTGCCCATCAACGATGCGCTCTACGTCAAAACCTTGATAATGTTAGTCATAAGTGACATGTAATCTGCTAGGTAGTTTGTTGCGCCGTTTCTTCTATAGCACTAGGAAGCGGTGATGGGCGGGCGTTTTTGGGGCTGTCTTGGTGTAATTTGACGTTCAAAAAGTACTATAAAAAAAGTATATTTAGAATAAAAGATTTTTATCTTTTTATAAACACGTGGCACTACCCACTGAAGGCTGAAATTGGCCCAACATCTTTCCTAAATACAGTTCCTAATAGTCCCAATCTGCGTCTCCTGAAGATACGCAAGGATGGTGTACTTGATCACTTCTTCTGATTACATAGTTTATAACAAAGCAGCTGCAGATCCCCCGACAGATGAAATGTTCGCTCGTCTCCGTTTCGCCACCGCACGGCAGGTCCAATTCAGACGACAGTCATTGTGTTGCAAACGCGGCCGCGTGAGAGCACGCCGCTATAAGTACGTATAAATGGACCGACGGTAATCTAAATAGTATACATTGTTGGCATGTTGCTCATCAGAACCGTACATTATCTCGCGCGGCCATATATTAAATCATTCTTGTATGATGACTGTGAAAATATATAAAGAAGCGCATCTTTCTTTGTTTATAGCAGTGCATAGTATTTCCCAGGCGGACAGGTAGACATGCTCTCTTTTATTAAGGGCCTATACTATTCCCAGAAGGAGATGGCATGGCGGTACGAACTCGACTCGTACCTCACGGATTGGCCCCAAACAGCTATCATCATCATCATCAGCCGGAAGACGTCCACTGTTGGACATAGGCCTCCCCCTTTTAGAGGGGGGGGGGGTGCCATAATCCTCACGCTTGGCAAGCGGCTTAGGGATCGCAGTTTTGGTGGCCAAGTTACAGAAGACACTGCTGCCCATCTTCTGGATTTTCCCTTAGTCACCTCTTACGACACCTACGGGAGGAAAAGGGGTGGTCAATTCTAGGCCGGATACCACACGGCACCCAGCTCCCGGCGCGGCAAACCGCTATAGATAGGGAAAAATTTAAAGATCGAAGGAAGGCTTTTGCCCTGTAGGGGGACACCAAGGGCTAGTAATAAAATATAAATACTATACCTAAACAGCAATTTTATAAATAAGTGATGACATTTTCTAAAAAGCTTAGAAATTTTCGTATGTCCAACTAATGTAAACTCTAAAAATATACGATTTTAAGTACATTTTCTTCCTCCGAAAAGGTAAAGCAAGAAAAACAATTTAGTACTTAGGCAACGAATAATATTTAAAAAAAATAGGCATTCGCTGTGAATGTAAGCGATTAAGTACTTACTTAATCGCTTACGTTACTACTATTACTACTGAATTCTTTTGAACTTTTCGACTTATTCATTTGAATTTAATTCTACATATCAGTAAGTAATTTATTCATCATCTCACTATATTTATATAACGTAAGCAAATTGTCATATAAAAACATCTTTCACTGGCGCAGTAGCTAATCGACCGTACTATACCAGCAATAATCCTACCAATAACTTTATTATGACAATCCACACCACTTTATGTATGTGATGCAACCATGACGCATACTTAGTTTTTTTCTAAAACAGCAATGAACTGTCATTCTAATCCTAACCAGATTGTAAATCACTACATAGTATAAAACAAAGTCGCTTTCCCTGTCCCTATATCCCTATGTATGCTTAAATCTTTAAAACTACGCAACGGAATTTGATGCGGTTTTTTTTAATAGATAGAGTTTGATTGAAGAGGAAGGTTTATATTATAATAACATCCATTAAATAGTGGAGAAATACTTATACTTTATATTTTATACCCGTGCGAAGCCGGGGCGGGCCGCTAGTATTACATAAATTACATTCGCATTCATGCACACCATTACGCCTCTATTAATCGAAGAATTAGGCAGGAAGAGGTTGATTGTTGCACGCGCACATTTCGCCAAATGAATAATAGTTACTGAGCTCTTTAATGGGAAGGCAACCAAGCCACTACCAATTGTATTTTCATTTAAGTAGGTACTCTGCCCTGCAGATTATAAAATCAAAGTTAACATGCTTTTGATATTTGCCTCTAAGGTTCAAGACAACGACATTAAAACAGTGTCACTAGCTCGCCCTTGAATTACATACAAAGGCATTATTCATGAATGAAATATAGCGTGACCACACGCGAATACAACATTAGATAGAATCGCTTACTTAACTAGATTTAAATGGACATAATAATATCAATCCCACACATGATAAACACTTGACTGTTTGTCATAATGATGTCCAACAACTACTAGGTACTTAGGTGGAAAATTACAACGGGACCACATAATCGACTTTTAATCAGGTCGACAGACTTGCTTTTATATTATTGAATTACACTCTAAATACTCTTGCATTACCTAATGATCACTTCGGTATTCGTGAAATGTGCATTATAAACTTTACGGATTTTTAACTAGGTAATAATATGTAATATGTTTGACATATATGGAGAGGTTTTAACTCCATATCGGGGAACTTAAACCGAAACAATCGACTCGAAACGGTGTTATTAATTAATTAACTATACAAATTTGCAATCTTAATTTTTCAAATATTCATTATATTTCTCTTTTTAAGGAAATAATAGGTATCTAGTAATAAAGCATAGATACGCGTTGTATTCTCATAAAAAGTGCAATTACGAATTGTTTTTTTTATACAGCTTTGAGTTTCGGTCGGAGGAAGCAACCCTTAGACAGGTGTATCATACCCGGTATTGGCCTCGCACATGTTAATTAATAGGCTTCCGACTTATGACATGCGGCGTAATGTGGGTACCTAACACCGACTCTACTACCAGTCCTAATAAAGGAGAACACCTACACCTTCGATATCACAAACGGGATTCATGTGTTTTAATATTATGTTATTTTGCAGATGGCATCCAAAAAAATCCTAAAAAGCTTGATCAGCGTTCTGCTGATGACAGCGCAAGTTTCTGCGGGGACGCAGTTCGCATCACACGTCAGTGTGAACACACCTGCGCGGAGCTTCTCGCACGGGGTTGGTGACCCACTGCCGATTCTCGCCAGGAGAAACTTCAACAGGCAATCATCTTTCCGAAGCTTGTCACGTTAGTAACTCAACATAGTTAAATGTTGGAGTTTTCCATACCACTAATGCACATATTAATATCTACTCTTAATTTCGCTATTCTTCTTATCGTATGGTTGATGAACAACCTGGTGTCAGAGTTGCCTGTAGGCCTCTGACATGGCTTTACACACCGTTGAAAAATCTCTCAGGTATGCCGATTCCTCACGATGTTTTCCTTCACCGTTTTTAGCAACTGATAACTAAATTTCGCTATTGATTAAGTAGATAGGTAAAAGCTCCTGTAGGTATACCCACTACCCATCCACTTAACCTAAGAGTTGCAAAAAATGCTGGTAGTAGTTACACTGCGAAATAGGTGCTTAAGTACCTATTACAAGGATTTTCAGCGTCCTAATCACCCTCAACACTAGTGTCTGACTATTTAATTAGCAAAAATAACTGCTATCTTGTAGGTACTTGACTCATGCACAGTGGCGGATTTACCGGTACCGATAGGCCCGGGCCTAGAGCGGCCAGATATTAGGGGTGGCCAATCGTGACAAAAAATTCACTGATGATAGCAAGAAATAACTTAAAGTACTAAGTACAATAGTCAATTCCTTATGTAGTTCCTTATGATGGGTGCTAAGAAAAGGGCGGCTGATACTTTCGACATGGCCTGGGACCTAGGGCAGTCAAGACAGCAAATCCGCCACTGCTCATGCAATAAAGACTCATCTTAAGAACTACGAGAAAATAAAGAATCCTTCATGGCAAAAAGTTATTAAACCCTATCTGTCTATTAAAAATGAATAACTGCCAAACTAGCATGACGATGCATTAAGTTAGTCGTTAACTTATCAACACCAAACAAACATAAAATGTACAAGCGAAAGTTGCAACTCATCCTAACTTACTGGAAGATAGCAAGCACTTAACGGTTCATTTTGACATTTTACACTTTCATAAATAACTTGGAGCGGCTAATTTATTGGAAATGGGATAAACTATATTTAATAACATACTATGGTATCAGAGCTGTTTCATAGTTAGCTACGAGGAATCCCCCTCACCACGAACTCTTAAAGCAGGGCAGTTTATCGAATAAGTAGGCACCGGAGAAGGGTAAATCAATGAGGATCAAGTACTTAGATGCCTAATGCCGAAAAGGCAGAAGAAAATTAGTTCGACTACCTTTTCGTGTAGACTAACATTTGCAACAAGGTCCATAATTAGGCAGTCTTTCATAAGTACAACTTGGATAATCCTGCTCTTAACTATCTAGGCACAATCGAATAAGTAACTTGGCTAATTAATTTAAAAATTAATTTGGCTATAAACATTCTATTCCGTGAGGAATGCGTCAGTGACCCTTCAAGTTCTATCTAATGTGTAAAAAATTACAATTTCAGACCCAGTTGTTCATTCACGAGGCACAGGCTATCCGCGAGTTAGGCCAGCTATACCGTTTACGCACGAAGACATCCCCCACGACAACGCACTTAACGCATCACCCTGGCAGTACAACAATTATCGGGGTACGTACCTACATATAGCGTAAAGAATACCTACCTACGTAACAGGACGGGCACAACAACAAATCGTTTTGTATGACATTTCTTGCATGCTGTCTAGAAAAGTCTAGAAGATAAGTTAAAAATATAAAGAATACTATAAATAAAAATATAAAATGTATCGCTTTCAAAAAGTACAAGTATTTAGGTATATATATAATAAATTATGTTTACAACAAGGTGCACGGCAGATGGTTGTAGGTACAATGGCATTTTGTAAGTGGACGACAGGTCCAAAATTGAAATTATAGACACGAGCAGGATTGGAACGCGTGATTTTTCCGCCGCTCCGTGGAACTCCTACTTCTTTATCTGAGCTACTGGAAATCATGCTTGTCCCTAAATTTTCGAAGTTTTTCATTGTGATTTTAATATTAAAACTTGTTCCTTTATTTTAGACGTTGCTATTCCTGTGTTGCCACTATCGCCATACAAAGTAGATTCACCGGACCCTGAGTCGCTGTGGCCCGAAGGTCTGTTTCTCCCACCGTATAACGCGCCGCGCTTTGGGGCTGCCAATCGCCGCAGTGAGGTATTGTCAGGTAAAATTTATTGTAAATAAAGCGCTAGGATTATGTACCTACTTGCGCCAATAATGTTACTGGGCTACACTCGGATATTGCGGAAATGAGATTACTCCTTAATTAACGGTTCTATAAAAACTAGACAGCCTTTATCACTAACACATGGAAATTTCGAATGAGATTCGGGAGTAACATATTCTCAGCAGTCGAAGAATATGAACCGATATTTCCTATGATATCCAATCTAAGCACTTATCTCCGACAATCATTGGTAAATAATCAAAGGCCCACGCTGCCGGACGGAGCGGAAGGGCGAACGTGTAGTTTGAAGTTTTACAATTATTTTCATATCAAAGATTTGAAAGTAGCCAATAGGTGTTTTTTCACAGAACCCGAATCCATGGACCCATACTTATTAGAGGCGTCAGAGGCAGTAGCAGCGGTCAAGAGATCGACGGGCCACGGCATCCTTTACTTCCATGATATACCTCACATCAACTCATTGCTCGCCAACCAAGAAATCAGGATCAAGAACCATTTGAAGCCCCATAGAATCGCCAGCATACGTCACACGTGGCCTTTTAACCGACCATAGCGCTCTCCGAACCAACGAATAAAACAATAAATACAAAATTGCATTATATATTTGTATACAGATATAAAAATACTCAATAAAAAAAGTCATTAATATTATACACAACTAATTCTATATAGTTTTATTTTAACATTTACAAAATATATAGGCCCTATATATTATGAGCAAATTTATTTGATGCATAGTATGCAACTATTTTCCTTAGAAAGATTAGGACACGATACTTTTAGCATCGGTGCTCGGCGATTTGATCGCTTTTTGGAAGCCCGATGTCGAGTTGCCATCTACAGCGACACTTATTATACCTACCAGATTGCAATTAAAGGATTTTTTTTTTTTAATACATGTGCAATGAATTTAAAACTGGAATGTATCTATTTTCATTGGACGGAATCTACCTATTGACAATATAATTCAATAAGTATGCTTATATCTAACTAAAAAATAAAATACAAAAAAGGCAGTGATGAACACAATAATTAATATTATACTTAAACTAAGTACCTACTTTAGTCGAGATTACCTTAGATAATATGTACTTACAAAACTTACCTATTAGTTATACATAATTACACATAAACAGGAGTAACAAAATGTATGAAAAGAAACACCCCTCAATGTTGAATTTTAACATTTTTTATTTGGTTTCAAATCAAGATTATTAAGGCATGTTTCATTTTACACTTATTATAACCCTGTTAATTAGTTTTACTTCTACAACAGTTACAATTACATTGTGACGAAATTAAAACTCTAATTATGATTTATCTTTATCAAGAATCATAACTTGATGACAACATTGTGGTTGGAAAATCATTAAGTGTAAAATAACAGTTGTTTGGTAGAAATAATTAGTTACTGAAGCATTTTACTATCAAATCTATTTGATCATTACAATTATGATAAAATTGGTATTTAAATATTTGCAAAAAAAAATTGTTTGTACAATAATAAAGAAATAGTATTTTTTATAAGCTATACTATACTATAAATATTAAGAATTAGTAATTTAGAATTTAGTATTCATCAGGGAAGAATTGAAATACCCTTTTCCTGAGGGTCCCCGGATGGGCACTGATTACACAAAGTAATACTACTTGAATGGAGGAAAATCTCACAAAATGTAAATCTCATATTAATAAGTCTTCAATAATAGAATTCTAAAATGAAAAAAGTTCATTAATTTGCTTTTAGAATAGTTTCTATAAACAATCATGTTTAATTCCCTTCTAGATCAAGACCAGTGGCAATCATCCCCTTGACAAAAAAAGAGCTGCACCAACTTAACTTACATATCACAATATTTTAAAACTCTTTATAGATTCATTTATACACCATTTGAAATAACATTAGCCATTTTGGAAGCTCTTTTTAGTCTGTCAACAGTTACACTAGTTGATATTGTGAAAACTTTTTGCTTTTAGAAAAGATTTCAAAATTAGTTTAACTGCTAATAAGTTGGTTTCTTGCTATAACAAATGGAATTTAGGGTTTTAGTGGTAATAGTTGTATATGGGTATTAACAATGATACCAGAAGTATAAGTGGGAAGGATGTCACACCAGATGCTGCATTACAAAGGTCACCATTGCAGAAACACATGTACACCTTCTTGCGGTTCCACATTGTGTATGCACACCTCTCTTCATAATCACTTGGGGCCCTCTGTAGACACATTCTTTCAGTTGCAGCCCCATAATCTGTAAAATACAGGATGCAAATAATATGAATGATAATAATAATTATAATGTTGTCTTTTCATTTGGGCAGAACAGACAAAGGCAAGACAACTGCAGCTGACTGGAGAATGTTACAACTTATTCTTAAATATAATATCTCTAAATGTAACATATCCATTAATGACGAAATTCACATATTAATTATTTAGTGGAAGTAATAAAGGTTCACACCCAATAAAGACTGATATATTATTAGTTCTAAATGTCAGTAAAAGTAAACAAACAAATGGTTATGTCATAATATGATAATACTCACCATCAGACCGAAAAGTCCCAACAGTGCCTTCAATTAGTTTGCCGCACCAGCCTGAAGGACAGGCTACAACATGAAGACCTGACTCAACAACGGTCTCAGTCACATTCATTGGAAATGGATCTCCACAGGTGCCAAGTTCTCCTCGCGATCTACATCGCATACATCGCTTATTTAAACCTGGAATAAGATATTTGATAAAAGTCTGTATTCTAAGTTTAGATAACTACTTTCTATTTTCACAGAAAATGTAATTGATAAATAATTAAGTTATAAACAGCCAAAGACTGATTTACTTATAACAATTCGTACCAGTCTAGTGTCTAACACCATTCCTTGCAAGCTATTGTTGAACAACTCTCACTTTACCTTGATAAATAAAGTCGTGTCAAAAATATAAGTGAAAACTTACTTATAACTTCCTGTACGACTATGAATAACAATATTGAACACACAAAAAAAGTTCTGTTACTCATTTTGTACTGATAAAACTTTTAATACTGACAAGAAGAAATGTATCATCAACTTTTAAAACTTTTCATTTTAGTTTCGAGACTCATAAATTATCGCACAATCGCAGTCGCACTTATTTTATGCAGACCTGAGTAGGTACAGTACAGTATTCGTGTCAGCTGTCATGAGCTGTTACCTGATAGCTGTCAGTGAAAGTCACATAACTGACACTTGTGACTTAACGAAGAAATATATTGCCAGACTTAAACATACTTATTCATAGAACATTACAATTTTAAACTAAGGATTAAATTATACCTGTCGCTGTCGTTTGCATATCAAAGAATAGAGATGTCAATAGTACGGGGTTAATACTTATTACAGGTTTAGTTAATGCTGGTATGATCCTCGTTTATGAATAAGAGGTCAAGAATATAAAAGGTTTTTGTTCCAAAGTAACATTTTATTCTAATAAAATAATCAATATTTCACTGCAATAGTCTTTGTTTTTCATATTGCATATGATTACAATCATATTTCCCCTTTTTGTTAAGATTTAACGGATCTGCAAAAGAAGATCTTCGATGCCAAGCAACAATAACACCAGCACAGTAGCATGTCATCGTTAGGGAAAGGACGAAACCCAAATAAATAGAATAACGAATAAATTCTGTAACAAACAATATCTGGAACAGTTCTCACAAAACAGAATAGTACAATAAGAATAATTTAGCTCTTGCCAAAAAATTACCTTGATTTAATAATTTTGATTTTGATAAAACCTTTACTTCAAATTCTTGAACTTTTCTGCCATTTAACAAACATGAATAATTACCCTCTTCATTCTTGGTAATATGTAATATATGCAAAGAATTATTTGTGTCTACCGATATATGCGGTTCTTCTTCGTTTTTACAAATATTCTTTCTACAAAAATCAAGGTTGTTAGTGGGTAAAAGATGAAATGTAAAATAATTTACTATTTATATTAATTATACCTACCTACCCCTCGTGGTAATAGGCATGACTTTATGTATGTAAACGAAATTATTACCTAAATAAAGAATTTAAAAGTGTTTCTTCTTTGAACCATTTTAAATCTGAATTTGGTATAACGTCTGTGCATAACAGCGTCACGTGACTATTTTCAGCCACTTCCTTCATAGTTTTGTGTTTACATTTTTCTTTATTTAGTTTATACTTTACTGGAAATAAAAAAGTATTATACAATTAATTTATTGTTATGTAACTAATGTAAGCAAGATCATTCAAATATTTATTTTCCAATATAATATGGTATACCTATTGTCCTGAGTTTATTGGTTTAAGTAAACTATTCATCACAAATAACAGAAAACACAAAATAATTATTACCTGTGCGTTTTAAAACACAGCAGATTTCCTCGGCTTCATAATCTGGTATATTTCTGACAATTTTACTTATTTCTGGTACTGTTTCATTAAGACGAAGTGACCGGCAAGGAATATCGAAGCCATCGGTTAAATACGCTAAATAAGTGTTTGGGTCATAAAAAGTATTTTCCGATACTTTCTGTAATATGAAGTGGTTACCAGACAAACTTAATAAATAGAGTCTAAGCCTAAGTGCCTAGACTCTATTAATTAATACAAAAATAAGATAGGTGCTTATAAGTTTACTAAGATTGTGGTAATGTTCTAAAGTACATTTAATATAATTAAAAAAGGCTGTTTTTTTTAACTTACTTCATTATAGTGAATTCATAACAAAACAAAAAAGAAAAGAAAGAAATGGTCTTTATTTACCTCAATGGTATTAATAACAGTGCTTACTCCTAAGCGGCATCTGCCTAGTCTTTTACGTATTCCTCTTTGGTGATCTATATCTTTACATTCGCTCCAGTTATCCCATATCGTCGTTATTTGAAACATTAAATTATTATGTCGTCGCAGTGACATAAATGGTTCGTCTTTAGAACTTTTAAATTTCTCATTTATTGTATCTATATAGTTCCGTTTGTATTCTTGCCATTGATTTAATGTTCCAACTTTAGGATTAACATCGACATTGAAAATGCCTAATAAAATGGAGAAAAATAAGTTTCTCATTGACATTGTCTACAAGGGAATATGCATGTGATTCAATTATGGGCCAAGTTTTTTTTATAATCTCCTAAGCTGCCTATATTTAATTATACCTAGCCTATATCAATATTTTCTTAATTCATTTATTTTTTATTGAGAAAATAATTATAAGAAAGTGTCACAAATGAGCGGGAATTTCAAAGTAGCTATAGTGCAACGATAAGTGTTAGAAGAAATGCGACATCAGATTTCAGATACCGGAAGTGTATTATACATTTATATATTACAGAACTTTTAAGTACGTTTTATGTTGTTTTCTTCGTTATAATAATTGTAATATACAAAATATTGATAAATTACAGAGCAAAATAATTCTACAGCTATTTACTAGTTGTTTTTTAAGTTCACTGTTTCGTCACGCCAAGCGCGCCAAAAAGACAGGCATTTTAAGGCTTAGGGATACTATTTAGCCCGTATTAGGGAATTTAGGGATACTATTTATCACATTTTTTTACAATATAAAAAAATACATGCATAAGTATTTTCATAGTTATTTTAAGGGATGTTTTACATTCTAATTCTAGTGGTTTGAAAAATATATCTTCAGATAGGGAAAAGTACATGCACAGCTGTTAGTACTTTAGTAGTGTCTTAATTGGCTACGTACTTTATTGGATTACCCACATAAATCACTCGACTAACACTCATAAATATTTTTTACATGATGTATGTCAGTGCCATAACTTTCCAGGGATACTAACGTTGGAGTCATTATTAATATGAGCAAAATTGTTACTATACGCACTCTCAAACTTTCGCCTTTATAATATTAGTGTGATTTTGGAAATCGAATCTAAATTTATAAAGGTAATTTTGACACGAGCGGGACTTGAATCCGTAACCTTCGCCGTACCGTTGCGCAGCTCTAACCAACTGAGCTATCGTGTCGCTGCTCACACCCAATTAATTATAAGTTCCCGTATTGTATTTACGTCTTAGGGGTGACGTCAGGTCAACTCAGTTATAGCATTTTTCAAATTTCCTTTATTAATAAAATTTTGATTCAAGCTCAGCAAGGGCAACATACTAAAATGATACCAAAAGTCATCTAAATTATGTTTTTTATTTAGCTACACTTATTTGACTGACGGTGACGGAAAACATCGTAAGGAAACCTGGATTTAATTATCTGAAATCGCCAACCCGCAGTGAGCTAGCGTGGTGATCAGTGGTCAATCCTTCTCTATACGAGAAGAGGCCTTTGCCCTGCAGTGGGACAGTTATAGGCTGTTATTATTATTATTTATTATTACACTTATTTGCTTAGTTCCCTTAATTATAAACACCAATTGTCACCAAAATGATACCAGACCACAACTCAACAATATTCATGTTTTCACTCACCTTCAAGGATGTATAAAAAATTTGTTTGGTTTTTTTCAATATCAATACTTTTACACGAATAAATTCCAGAATGATTTGCATTAAAATTATTAATACTCAAAACATGTAAAGGTGTCATAGATAGCTTAGTCGTTAGATCATTTGTTTCAATTTCTGGTAATATTTCTTTAGGTTGTTGATTTCCTCTTGGCTTGTAAAACCATAATTTTGGATAATAGTCTCCTTTTTCATCGCTAAAAGAAATAAAATGTAATAGTAAATCGTCTAATATACATCTTAGAGAAATTAATTTCTGAAAACATCTAATTTGTAAAAGATTTACCAAAAATGACACCACAAGTGCACAATCGATCCAGGTATAACATCTACAATCCTTGGTTTATTTTTAACAACATCTGATAAACTTGATGTATTATCATAGCAGGCTGTTATTTCAAAAGTAGTATTTGTTGATGCGCATTTACAATTTATAATGAATTCAAAAATTACTAGTATTTGACATAATAATATCAAATTGGCCTGAAATTTTATCATTATTTATTTATTTAATCAAACTAATTTATTAATTCATGATAATATCTAATAATCCACGGTTTTATTCTTTATTCTTCCATGATTATTGTAAGACTTTATGAATATCGTAAGTATTGCAAATTTAAAGATAAAAAACTGTATTCAAGTATTAGTGTACTAAAAAAATTGTACTAGATATAAATTTTAATAAAATAACAATTAATAACCTGTGATTTTAACTTATATGAATAAAAACAAATAATTAAAATTAGTAACATACTAATAGAGGTGTGCCTTTACTTTCCTGTTGATATCCGATCGTATTTGCTCTTGGCGCTCTCATCTTCAAATTAAATCAAATTTACCACATCAACATGGCGGATAAATCAGAAAGTAAGTTTTGTTTATTTTGTTAATTATTTATTTCTTATATCGTTCCGGTTAATATTATGTTGTGGAATCAAATGATTTTTTTATTTACGTACGTACCAGTATCTCTTTGGGATTCTTATAATGTGTTCTCCTCTGTAGTTACGATTGTAATGTGGTTCGCTAGATTCAAAATTTGAAAAAATTCAAATTTTCAGCCGAAATGTCAATCAGTTTATTGTCGAAACAGAGAATTAAACTATGTTTCTTACTTTGATGTCCATAAATATGCAAAATAACAAAGATTTATAATTTAAATTCATAGATAAGATTTCTTGACTGTGAGTTATATAAATTTTATATTATTTCTGTTCAGGAGAACATGATGAAGAGGATTTCTCACCTAGATCGCATTATCGTGTCAAGGATGAACCTATGGACATGGATTTTCCCGAAGAGGAAGAAGAGCCACCGGCGTTTGGCCCTGCCGCGCTTGGACTACACAGGGTTGGTACTAAGTTACCGCCAAAACCAGCACCAAGTGAACCTGTTCAAAAACTAAATGCTCGTGGCATGCCAGCACGAATAAGGAAGAAAAATAGATTTATATTTGTTGATGACTTTGTTAATACATCTCCACCGCGCCAGTCCCCTAAACGGACACCGAAAATGATGTCTAAGACTCCTATCAAACAAACAAGTGTTAAAAAACAGAAATCGCCAACAAAAGTACAAAGACCAAATGAGAGGTATGATGATAAATCTGAACCGGCTGGAACCCAATCACCTGATACAAAATCTGGTCATCGTATTGGAATGAGACTAAGGAACTTGTTAAAACTACCAAAAGCTCATAAATGGGTTTGTTTTGAGTATTTCTATAGTAACATTGATAAAGTTCTTTTTGATGGTGAAAATGATTTCATGATATGCCTTAGAGAATCTTTTCCACAACTCACAAACCGTAAATTGACTCAAGTGCAATGGTCTAAAATTAGACGGATGATGGGCAAGCCCAGAAGATGTTCTCAAGCATTTTTTGATGAAGAGAGGAAAGAACTTGAAAGGAAACGTAAACTAATAAGATTTATACAGCAAAGGAAAGCTGCAGATATCAGTGTCAAAGATTTGCCTAATGAAATACCAATGCAGTTGGTAGTAGGCACTAAAGTGACAGCTAGATTACGAAAACCACAAGATGGTTTATTTACAGGATGTATAGATGCAGTTGACACATCAAATAACACATATAGAATAACTTTTGAAAGGCCCAAGCTTGGGACACATTCAGTGCCAGATTATGAAGTTTTATCTAATGAACCTCCAGATACTATAAGTCTTTGCAGCATAGCAAAGAAATTTCGACCACGTTTTGTACTGCAAGATATACTAAGCTTATATGAACCAACAAACAATAATTCTCAAGGTGATCCACTTATTGGTTGTTCAGATATAACAAAACAATTAGATACAATAGGCAATTACCCATTTGCCCTTTTAGAATTGATTGTTAAATTAAGAAGAATATTAAATGCTAAACGGGACAAAATTAATATGTTAAAAGAATATAACTGTGATGCAGAAAAAAGGAAATCATTTGGTCAAAAAATTCCTGAAGACTTTGAGAGAAAGTATGCTGCAGTTGTTATTGATTTGGAGAAAATGAATATGGATTTACAAGATTATATTAATGATGTGCAACAGTATTGCCAGCAAATAGCACCAGAACCTAGCTTAGCTGCAATGTTAGTGCCTTCACATTTAAGGGAGATATGTCGTGAGAAAGCCTCCTTGTTGGTAGAGAAAAATAATAATGGTTCACTGAAAGATCCAAATTTAATTGATCTTATAACAGACCTTGTTGCTTTAATGCTCCAAGTCAAAAGCTTATCTGATTCTGATCAAAATGCATATGAATTGACTGTTCTTCAAGGAACCATGGAACAAATAAAAATGAAATTAGAACCACATCATCAGAAATTATTTCAAAATAATGTAGAGATTCACATGCATAGAATTCAAATGGGGTTAGGTCAAATGACCTCAAATAGTTATGTAGCTGGTACATAGTGTAATATATCTTGGTATTTATAAAATATACATGATTTGCTGATGTTAATGAATTTATATTACGAAATTATATACCTATTTGTCTGGTAAACCATATTGTGCAAAGCAAGGTATTGGGGAAAATGTATAGAAAAGAAATCGTTTTATAAGAAAAGAAAATTGTTCTAGAATTGTAATTTATTATTATTTGGTTACATGAGCTAACAATATTGCTCAGTGCCATGATAAAATACCTACTTGTATTTAAATGTGTATCATAGCTTAGAAATTAAATATGACAAGTATATTACTATTGTTTTTTATTTAGTATAGTAGAAACTATGTATTTTAAGTTTAAACCCTTTATTAAAAGGAGCGTGTATGCATGTATTCAGAGAATATGCCTGTTTTACTAGTTGGCGTACCTACCACGTTAAATTTCGATGTACGGTGGTTTAGGTACATACATTTAGGGTAAATTTTGTCATGACCCGCATCTAGGATCAACCTAGGCTAGCCAAGTCTGAATGGACTGTACTGAACAGTGTTCATCTTCGTATTTATAATTTTGCAGGTTCAAACCTAAGCAAGTACATATTACATTTTCAATGTCATTAGGTACTTATTTTGGATATTCTAAAATAGTACATATGGACTATTTAGGTACCTACTATATTAGATATTACTGAGTGCAAGACGTAGTAATATTCTTCTTAGACTACCAGGAACGGGAATAGGAAAACGAGCAGGTAGGCTAGGTACTGAGATCAAATCAAGAGGTTTTACTGTTACAGCAGTGTTGTATTTTCAAGCCGCCAGGTGCCATGTAGGCAGGCCACATAAAAAATTAAAAAAAGCGGTTCAATTTGTTCGAGGTAAATCTTCTCGACAGGTTTTTAGTATCCAAAATCTAAACGCTGTTAGTACCTATTGATGGTTTAGATATGACTGTGTACCTATCTCATAATAGGGTGCGATTGCAGCACTTGCCACCAAGTTCATTTTACCATCAACATAGCTTACTTTAAGCTATTCCAATTTAGTACTCTTGAACTTTAACAATAACGTTAATCCCATTTTTTCTCGGTAAAATATGACAACCCCATACACATACAATAAATAATTTATAAGTTTAGTTAGACTGCAGTTACACCTACAGCGACAGCGGCAGTCGATCTAATCATCAATCGATTTTATTGAAAAAATCTGATAACTTAATTAATTAATATTTGCCTGTAGTAGGACATAATTGCAAGGGCTAAGAGTTATTTGGATTTTATTTGTGTAGTTCAATGGAAGACTAAAATTTAACATAGGAAATGATGTATTTCTCGTTCTAAGGTATTACATAATTAAAATCATTATAATATTATAAATAAAAATGATACAATACATATCATGTTCCATTAAATGTTGAAAAACTACATTTTTACTCACACTGTTTCATAAAAAATGATCAAATGTTACCATGTTTACAAGAAAAATGCCAAAAATATAAATCATATTATCAATGGGCTTTCTAGTCTAGCTAACATCATCATTTTAACTAGGTAAAATAATTAATCACAATATAATAAATCAGTACAATTCGAACTTTATGATTTATATTTGTTTAAAGTCTCTAACAATTGATCAGCCTCTTCTGACGTTTTGACACGAATTAATATTGGAGTTGGTGGAGGCTTTGATTCTGGTGTAGGTATGCAAACCAACATAACATTGTTTTTACCCATGCGTTGAGTAGGTATTGCGGATGCTAATATCATATTAACTAAAATAGTGCCCAAGTTTGTGTTAGCTCTGATTAAAAGTTGGTGTTTCCCAGAATCCTCAATTTTCTTGATATACAGTGTGCCAACACCTTTGTCAGCAAAGTTGCCATCCTTTTTTACAAAAACTTTACAACGCTTTTCATAAATACTATTTTCTTCAACTACCGGAGTGAACTCCACTTTAGGGGGAGAATCTTCATCTTCATTGGCTTCCTCAGTTGTGTCTGTGGTCTGTTTAATGTTCGAATTAAAACTAAAAGGTTTTCCAATTCCAAATGAAAATGCAGGTGCAGTTCCATTGGCAGTTGCTGTACTTGTAGTAGTAGCAAAAGAAAAGGGAGATGATGTAGTTGCAGCACTTCCTGAGCTTGATGTAATGGCACCAAAAGAAAATCCAGCAGAGCTAGTAGTTATTGTACTTGAAGTACTAGTGGATGAACCAATTCCAAAAGAGAATGCACCAGATTTTTCACCTGCTGCAGTGGTACTGCTTTGAGGGGCAAACAATGATTTGGAACTGGGTGAAACATTAAAAATAGATGATGATGTCATATTCTTAGCAGTTGAATCTACTGGCTTAGCAGTAGTCATTTTGAACTCTACTTTTGTTTCAGATGTGGTAATTTTATCATCTATCTTTTTATTCACTTCTTTTTCTGAACTTTCATATTCATCTTGGATTTCTTTCAAATACTTTTCATAATCTTTAAATATTGGTGTAAGTATGCAAAGAGGCGTTTGTTCCACATGCTTTTTTATCCAATCTGATACAGATTCATTTAATCCTTTTAATTTCGAATAATATTTCATTTTCTCATCATTCTTGGAATCTTCTGATTTCTTGTCTGCCTCACTTAGTTTTGGTTCAGGTTTTGATGCAGTGCCAAAGTTGTTTTGTGCTGTGTGGGCATTTGACATAGGTTGAATTTTAAATGGTGTTGAATTAGAAGTAGTTGAGAACAATGACTTAGCTACATTAGCACTAGTAGATGGAATGTCAAATTTACTGGAAGTGACTGGTGCAATAGATGATTTAGTTGAATCAGTATTGTTATCAGTTGAGCTTGTTACAGTTTGGATTTTGAATGGAGAGTCATTGACAGTAGAGTCTGCCTTTGATGTTATAAACATTGATGGAGTTGCAGAAGTGTTTTGAGGTGAAACTCCAAATAGGTTTCCTGTGCCTGTCTGCGTAGATGGTGATGCAAATGGAGACTTTGTGGGTGTAGTTGTTGTCTGAATGCCAAAAATACCACTACTTGGACTGTTTGAAAGTGGTTTACTTGTAAATAAACTTGATGTGACTGAGGAGTCCACCTTGCTGGCAGCACTGTTATTTTCGTTGCTGCCATTAGTTAATTTTGATAAGAAGTCAAATGATGATGGTTGTGTTTTGTTGAATCCACTAAATCCGCTGAAGACACTCTTGTTTTTTGGCTGAAACATAAAGAAAAACCCTTTAGAAGTAAAGATAGGAGATATTAATAAATGAAATCCCCTTATAATGTCTACAAGGCACAAATTAATAACTGCTTTTAAATAAAATCAAAATTAACATGTTTTACAGCATGTAAAAATAAGTTTATTACATGAACAAAATTCAACAATGGCTGTCAAGGTGTGGCATTATTAACACACACTATACCATATGCTTTACAGTAAAATTTTACAGCAACATACACAGACTTACATTAGATGTAACAACAAAAACTACCTAATAAGTCTTCTTGACTAATAATATTGCAATTAGGTACTTGCATGAAACATTTTTAGCTACTCAGACAAAAAGAAAATATTGAATCCATAAATTGTATACTACAATCTAAAATGCATCTTCCTTTACCTCGTCACTGCCAAGCTGAGTTCGTCTTTTTGCAGTCCTGATAACACGTTTTTCCAGCACATCTTTGGGTGCAACTTTAAAACTTCCCATTTCTTCATGGTCGGCTGGATCGTCTTGATCCCAATTATCGTGATTTAATTCGGTAGTGGCTTGACGTTTGATAGACATTTTAAAGTCAATTTATAATTATTTAGACTTCCGAATAGTACAATTTAATATGATTAGTCGTGGCGCCAATCACCATGAAGATTTTAGTATGAACATGACAATTTAATTCATGTAAACCTATATAAAACACCTGATAATCCTTATTATTTAAACACTAGGCTGTAGTACACTGTCAGGTTATATCAATTAGATACGGTACAATTATCAGTATTGAGATAAATTATATTTTTTACACGTTTATAGATTCACATTGAGCGTTCCTAACCACATACCGTCGACATTTATGATATATATTTTTTCAATTTCAAGTATTCCAATTCATTTACTAGCTTTAAGTCTATGTCTTTTGAGTTATTTCAATTTACGTCGTTGTCAAACTATAGAAGCAACAACACAAAAAACGAAATAAATTTCCTTAACTATAATACCATTTTACCCGTCACCTAGATACCTAAAATAAACTAAAAAAAATGCCAATTGATTTAAAATAATATTACCAACATTTACTTTAAAATTATGATTTAAAACAAAAATTCTAATACTGTGTAGCCGTTGAAGAATGGTTCAAATCTATTAAGCGGGACCATTGTGTCTCTACCATTAATGTTATCGTAAATCGTAATAAAGTTCTTGTTCTTGTAAGTTCTAATGGATTTAAAAACTAGCTTAAAATAAGTCCCCAGGGAAGAACTACGTATAAGATTTATGGTAGTGGCACACTGGTCCCACTCAATAGATTTGTAAGGCGAATTACAAGTTTTGTTTTTGTCAATTTGTTTATTAGAACCATTTGGCTATGGCAAGTTGCGGTCCTATGCAACTTTGAAAACGACAACTGTGTCTCTATTGCATACATTTTAATCTAAATCCAGAAGCCATATTATATCGTAATGCTATATGTATGTGGGACCAGTTTGTTCCTACCTTTATCTTATTACTTTACAGGTTCGGTTCGTGTATATAGGGCTTTTTGGATAGATCTTTTTCTTATCAAGTTTTGGAAGTGTGAGTCCTCACTCACACTAGCACTAGTCTACGCTATAATATACGATACGTACATTTCACTGTGTGTGTGTATTTATTTCAATTCATTCAACTCACTTCGTTGAATAAAGTTGTGTATGATTTAGCTATCATGATTTTTTACCAATTTGGTACAGATTTAAAGTATGAAAGTATTTTTTTTATGTATTAAATATTTTTATCTAGTTATATAATACGTTCCGCGCTGTATAAAGTTTCTAAAAGTGTAATAATAAGACGAGCGTTTCTTTAATCCTTGTTACTGTTTGTAAAAGAAGAGTTGTTTCTTCGTGAACATATCATTATTTGTGATTAAATTTCTTTCAATTTGAAAAGTTATTAAAAGGATACTGTTTATAAGTGTTACTTGATTATTAATTAGTATTAAAAGAATGGAAGTGTCGAATGAAATAAAAGAAGATATTCGAAAAACGCAGTCAGACTTGAAAAATGCGATACGAATCCACCAGGTTGATAACGTGATTGTGAATATATTTTAACACGTTTGAAAACACTTGTAAATGTTACTAATTAATTACTTTTGCAGGTTTGGGTTGCGCGCCTTCGGGAAGATGAGAGTGTAAGAATCGTTGTTTTATTGCCTGTAAAAATCTTGTGTCAGTACATAAATATAAATAATGGTAAGCTTTGTTACAGAACATTCATCTCAAGACCAAAGTTAAAGAAGCAGAGAAAGATATAATTACAATAGGACAAACTCAAGTAAGTAAATATTTACATTGTTTGCAACTACATTACTGATACATTGAATATAATAAATTATTCCCTTAGACCTTTAGATATTATTTATTTTTAAGCTAGTTAATATAAAAACTATTCTGATTCAACTAGAATAATAATGGCTTAGCTGTATTATAAAGATGATAGATGAAATCTAGTAGGGTTATTTTGTGTTTGATCATTTGTACATACTTTATTTATTTCAAATGTGTATGATTATATTTAAAGTGTGTGTCTTATCTCAAGGAAAACATTTCCAATAACTAGTTAACTAATAATTGAGGAAATTTTAAATATTATACTCAATACTTTATTGCATTCCATAATAGTACATAGGTGGACTTATAATATATTATAGATCATTATGCAACTGTACCTAATAAAAAATTCTTGTTAATGTTACACATTTAATTTTTAACATGTCTCTAACAGCAATTTTTAAGTTCCTATTAAGTTCCATTTTCCAACATTATAAGTTTGAGTAAAACTCTTATAATGTGAATTACTTCTTACTAAATGTATAGATGGATTTCATAATATCTATAACCATACTATAAAAAGTTACTTCAATCTGTACAAAAATCTGTTTTTTTGCAGAAATTAGTTGTAGAGAGACTAAGAAGAGAGCTAGAGTTGTACCAGCAACGGTTGAAGGCTCGTAACAAGCAAATTAATATTGAGAATGACAATAGATATGTAGCACTACAATTGAGGGACCATCAAATACAATATCGTAGCAGAAATAGAACAGTATCACTATTAAAACCTTCTGTGTTAAATGAAATACACATAAAAACTGAAAACAATAGTGATGAAGTTAAAGAAAACAATATATCGGATTCAGAGAATGAGATCAAGCTGTCTAATGAGAAAGAAAATTCTAATCACAGCGGAAATGAAAAAGATAAATATGAAAGAAATTTTGCCCAATTGCAAGCCAACACTGTCCATGATAGCCGGAACAATTTTGTAAATGCCTTAAATAAAGTTAAAGAAGCTTTTGGGTAAGTATTCAATAAGTGAATTTAAAAACTACAGACTATTATAATATATAATATATTGTATATCTCTTTCTTTGTAATATATTAATAGTATTACAAAGAAAGAGAGCAAAAACAGTATTTAAGGAATGTAATACATGTTGCTATGTTACCTGACTACTTTCCCCTGTGAAAACATAGTTTGCTAAGTAATTGTAAATAGTAATTAGTCTGTTATTTGCAGTGGACCCAAGCACCAACAAAGCAATGAGTGGCAAGAACAAAAGTCGGATTCTGACTCGTCTAGAGGTGCGGTTCTTTCGCCGACGCCGTCACCGCCGCCCCTGCCTGGGCCAGGGGAAACCATCACAAAAGAAATCTTCTTGAGGTACACATCTTTAACTTATTAAGACAAAAGCGAATGGACTAATAATGTGAGGTTGAAGAACATTTTAAAAGACTTAAAATCCCTATGTATTGCTGAATAATGCTTTTCAATAGCATGCAACACGAATTAACTCAAATCATCACCATCATCAGCCTGAAAACGTCCACTGTTGAACGAAGGCCTCCCCCTTTTAGAAGGGGGCAAGTTGCCATAATCCCCATGCTTGGCAAGTGGCTTGGGGAACGCAGTGTTGGTGGTCAAGTTACAGAAGACGCTGCTGCCCATCTCCTGGATTTTCCCTTAGTCGCCTCTTACGACACCCACGGGAGAAAAGGGGGTGGTCAATTCTAGGTCGGATACCACACGGCAACTCAAATGACGTCTACGAAACTTATCTCTTTATAAATTTGTTAAATTTATACTAAAATTATAGACTACAATATACAATTTAAACATAAATCATACTTTCACATGCTTACATTCTTAATTTTAGATGACATTTATTATAGCATGTCTAGTTTGTTAGTTTTACTATAAAAACATTCATATACAAAACCTAAAGAACAAATTAAACTTAAATAGCATTCATACAGTATCTCAGTTTTTCTGTCATATTCAAAGCTGAAGCTAATTTTTATGGTGATGATTTACAATTACAGGCTCATTGGTTTAGTGACACCTCTTCAAAAGGAGTTACTGGAAAAAAAGAGAAACGAGCGCAGAAAGAGGTCCACTACAAGTACCAATAGAAATGATTTCCTTTATGGCAGCTTTGAAATGTTACCTGTAAGTATGATCATGTTGTTAGCATAGCTACATCTTTATAAAGTAATACATTAAAATGAAAACTTTTCTTATTGTATTAAATTACAGAAAAAGAAAAAATATAACCAGTTCCCATATTTACAAACACATAATGACCCACCACAGACAAGATCTGCAAAGTTACGGAAACAACAGGTACTATTTTTTATTAATTAAATATACATAATTTTTATTCAAGTTGCTTGATATTACCATGTCTTACAAATGCTTTGGCGTAATTAGTCTCATCCAAAGTTTTCTTAACATTTTCAGTCCCAGACCAAAACATCTCGCGAAGGCTCTCCTTCGGGATCTTCCACAGAAAATAAAGGTAAGCGAAAAACATATATACAAAATTATTTTAGTTGCTTTAAAGCCTTTAAGTTTGTGTTAAGACTCCAAAATTTGTAGTTTACTTAGAAGAATCTACAACTTGTTGTGACGTTTTGCTTTTTTATCAGCAGGATGGACTAACGGCAAGCCAGCGTGGGCAGCGACTCTGCCGGCTAGTTTATCTGTAGAACCAGTATATCCTAGTCATAAAAAAGTGTGTCATGTTTGCGGACGAAATGGTAAGTGGATATTTTTTCAGTATTCATTAAACAGAGACCTGTCTTCTTTTAATTGTACAAGACAATTAAAAGAAGACAGGTCTCTCTTCTCGGAAGTAGCTTATGCCGCGGTGTGTGAGATTAGCCAGTCAGCAGTAAGCAGATTTACCTATTTAATATTCAATAACTTTGTTAATATTTTAATGGGTTTTGTTCTTTACCGCAGAACCCTAAATATTAAAAAACGTAAAAGTAGCCTAAGTTACTCCTTATGACAGCAGTATTATGCAGCTATTTGCCTGTAAAAATCCCGTCGAAATCCGTCCAACCGTCGCGGAGAATCTGTAACCCGACAAATTCCCACGTTTTTAATTTTTTCTCGTGGCGCCCTGAATATTTTTTAAATTCAAAGTAGCCTATTGTAGGCAATAAAACATTAGCAATCTGTCAGAGTAAGTCCCGACAAAATCGGTGCAGCCATTCCGGAGATAGCTAGAACAAACCGAAAGACAGACAATAAACGTTTAAATGGTATTGTTGATAAATGTATCTATATATATTAACTATCATCCGACAGCACCTTTTTGAAGAATTATAGACCCATCTCGTTCCTGAGCCATGAGTATAAGCAGTTTTCGAGAGTCATTACGAACCGTCTCGAACGGAGGCTTGACAACTTCCAGCCTCCCGGACAAGCCGCCTTCCGAAAAGGTTGTGACACCATACACCACATCCACACGCTCCGCCAGATTATATAGAAGACCGAAAAGTATAATCGGCCACTGTGCCTAGCGTATGTGGACTATGAAAAAGCCTTCGATTCTACCGAAATCTGGGTTGTATTGCAGTCCTTCCACCGATGTCATACAGACATTATACGGTATTGAAGTGTTTGTATAGTAACGCCACTATGTACATAGATCTGGTTACAGGACCAGAGCACGAGCTCTTGGACTGGAACGGGTCCGGCATCAACATCAATGGCGAATACATCACTCACCTTCGTTTTGCCGATTATATAGTTATCAAGGCGGATTCGCTGGAGGAGCTCAATACTATGCTCAGCGACCTCAGTATCGCTTTCCAACAGGTGGGTCTTAAAATAAACATGGACGAGTCGAAGGTCATGTCTAATGTCCATGTCGCATCCGTACTGGTTTACGTTGGGAACTTGGACTCTAGAGGTTGTCGACCACTACGTCTACCTTGGTCAAATTGTTCAGTTAGGCAGGTCCAGCTACAACAAAAGGGTCGCCCGAAGAATCCAACTCGGATGGGTAGCTTTTGGGACACTACGAGAAAAATTCCGCAGTGTCTAATGACGAAGGTCTTTAACCTGTGTGTGTTGCCAATGATGACGTATGGCTCCGAGACGTGGTCGCTAACGGTTGGCCATTTGGAGAGGCTCAAAGTCACTTAAAGAGCTATGGAAAGAGCTATGCTCGGAGTTTCTTTGCGCGACATGATCTGAAATACGGAAAGTCACCGACGTAGCTCAAATAATATGCAAGTTGAAGTGGCAATGGGCAGGCCATATCGCTCGAAGAACCGGTAACCGCTGGGGAAGAAACGTTCTCGAACCGGAAGACGCAGCGTTGGCAGGCCTCCCACCAGGAGGAGCGACGATATTGTCAGAATTGCGGGCAACCGGTGGATGCCAATGGCAAGTTGTCGTTCATTCTAAAAGGGGAAGCCTTTGTTTAACAGTGGACGTCTTCCGGCTGATGATGATGACGCCATTTTTCGGTACGCTCTGTAGCCTAAGCCTAAACGGCTAGACAGATTTTATTTAACTGTATTGATCGATGACGATGATTATATAAATAAACTACTAGGTACGAAAAAGTGTCAGCCCGCATCCGATTAAACCCTGTTATGCGTTGACGTTGGAGATAAAGATAAAGATGTTTTACTTTGTGAAAACATGAGTAAATGTACAAGTACATGGTGTTATGCAGTAAAATCTGGTATCTACATGTTTTGCCATCAATGGCTTACAAAAATTATAGGTGGTGCACAGCACCTCAATTTAAAAAATAAAATTTACTAACAAATAAACAAACCCAGTTAACAAAGATAGTATGTAGTACCTATCTACAAAGTATTTGAATTTTAATTCAACATTACATTTTCCTTCACTCATACACATTATTAGTTTATGATATACTTTTTATAATTTTCTAAAATGGTCATTCAAAAATTCTGATAAGCTGTAGTAACACTGGAGTCTCTACAAATAGCTATACCTATGTACCTGTAATATTTTTTGCAGATGTTGCATCCCTCCTTGTATGTTGTGCTGCATGCTCCGTGTGGCAGCATACGGGATGCGGCAGCAGCGGAGCGCGCTGTGCGTTGTGCGGCGGCGTGCTGCCCGAGCCCGCGCCCCCCCACCTGCCGCACGAGCCCGACCCCGACCCCGATCCAACGCAACAGGCGCAGCTGTACCGAGGTAACTTACCTTGTATCAGACGTGGCGTCCCATCTGGTGTGGTGCGGCAGCGGCGGGGTTATCTCTGACGTGAGGGTTACGGGTCTGGCAGCATCGCTTTTTGATAAAAAATACTCATTTTTAGACCATATAATTTCGCATAATTTACTAGGTTTACTACCAAAAAGCGTCTTCGGCAGCCCGCAACCAAGTGAACCCTCTTTATGATTGGCCTTGAGGAGGTTCATAATATTATAGTTACGTGTAAATCTTTCGATCTGTCGTCAGTTCTCGGAAGTTGAAGAAGTTCTTGTTATTTGCACACGATGACCATACCCTGCCTCAGAAAAGTGGTATTGCAAGAAAAACATAAAGGTTGAACATAATTATTCAGCCCAGTTAGGAGGTACAGAAAGTATCAGGACTTGCTAATACATTTAAGGTAATAATCGTCTATGAGACCTTTTCCTAACACATATTAGGGCAATCGCAATACATCAAGTAAGATTAACTTCGAGGAGCTTCCCATTATAGGTATCCAAATACAATATATATAAATAATTTATTCCAGATAAATTGGCCGAGCGGAAAAGCTTACAAGAGAAAAATATTAAGCTTTGTGTGGAGCTACGTAAACTGGAGGCGAGAGCAGCGAACCTAAAAGAGAATCTTGACGAGCATAACGCTGAAAAGCGTCAACTGCTGGCAGACCAGATCAAGACGCAGAGAAATCTTCAGAAGCTTCTAGACTTCATCAGTCAGTTCAAGGAGACGTCGATAAGCATACGTTCTACGTCGGTCAGCGAGTCGGGCAGCGAAATTAGTAAAAGTAATGAAGAATGAAGGTGTAAGTAGTTTTGTCATCTGTCTTGTATCACATAGAATTTTTAGAGACATTAATTTTCTTCGGGTATTTATAGCCCGTCACATTATGATCTAAATACAAATGGAAAAATTATAATCACCTTATACCAAGTACTTTATATAGAACAGTTTTAGAAGTAAAAAATGCCTTATCGTGTCTGAAATCTGGACAAATCCTTGACCAATCTAGAGTAGTTCAAATTTGTTTTTCATTGTGTCCTTGTTAGCGTGGCATACATCTCGCGGTCTTAGAACTTATGCATACCTCTATATGTATGTATATGTATAGAAGCTGTTCTAATAACAACACTGTTTTGTTGTTGCAGGTTGAAGGTCTGATTGCGTATCTCTGTTTGTGAGTCGTGGTCAGTGATATTGTTGTTGTTAAGTGTGGAGTAGTTCAAAAGTTAGTGTTACCTAGATTCTCAATGTTTTTAATGATTAGATGAATATTCTTATAAAAGTTTGATTTCGTTTTAGTTTTAATCAAATGATATGTTTCATGAAGACTTTAATTATTACCATTTTTCATATAAAATTTAATGGGTTAAATTGCCAAATTTACTAATTAAGTAAATATTTTGAATATCAGTTTAAAATTTATATTCTTGGAAGACAAAATTGTGTTAGTTACTTGAATGTATGCCTATATCAAGATTTGTTTAGATCAGGATAAATAAATCAATTATATTTAATTAAATCAAATGATTAGCCAAAAGTGAAGTGTTCAGTGATTCCTAATTTAGCGTAGGTGTAGTTATTGTCAGTAATATTAAAAAATGAAATTTTGTTCCGACTAGTTAGTTTTAGTTCTAAGCGTTGTTTGAAATGTAGTTGAGTTACGGTTTAAAAAATCAAGTGTCCGTCCTTTTCTATGAATAATATTTTAACTATACAAGAGGAAAAGGAAGACAAGATTTTCAGTTATTAAGTTGAATCAACCTTTATTCTCTGTGATATGATTATTTTGCCCTAGGTTGTTGATGGTACAAACGTACTTCGTAAAGAAACTTGATTGTAAAAACCTTATTATGTAAATAAATATTCGTAAATTGGTAAACAAGTTTTTAATTTCTGCGTTTGTTAATATTTAACGTAACATTATCTAGGAATACATTACAGTTTCAACAAACGTAAAAAATCGTCGAGGATATAGAACAAGGTTTGATACGTTTTATGTTTTATGCAAATTCTAATACCTTCTTTCCTTTTAACACGTCTTTGCGCAGTTCTTCGATGCTTTTCTCTAACAGTTGGCATTCATATTGAGAAAGATTTGAGTACGTTTGCATTTCTTTAATACCAACATGGTTGATATCGACTAGTCCAGCAAAGTAAGAAGTACCAAAATCATTATTTTCTATAAAAGCATTGACTTTAGCTGGTCGCCCATCTAATGCATCGACAACATTCCGTGTAAAAATTAATGCGCTATACGCAACAGAAAGTACCGGTGAAAATCCCCTTTTGGCTTTTAATACCTTTTCATCAGTTTTCCGGAATTTTAGAGTGAACTCTTGGGAGATTTTAGCATCAAAATCAGAAGCAGGTTTGCTTTGAGATAGAAGAGGAATTGCAGTCTTTTCAGAATGACCTCCTATCACGGGTACCACGCAGTTGCGAGGATTCAAGTTGTTCTGTGCTGCATACAATGTTTGAGCACGTAAAGAGTCTAAACCAGTAATACCAAATAGCTTTCTCGGATCGTATTCACCGTGATTTCTCATGACCTCGGCGGCCATTGGAACAAGACAATTTATCGGTTCTGTCACGATTCCCAGAAATGGCAACGGATTTAATTTGGCCACCTTTGATGCCAATATTTTTATAAATCCTGTGTTTGCAGACAACCATAGTTTTTCAGTGATACCTGGCTTGCGTATGAGTCCACCGACGCCTATAACGACGTTGGAGTTCTTCAGAGCTCTGTCCAGCGTGTCGTCTCCTGTAAATCCCTGTAGATGCGAATTAGTTGGCACGTGTGACAAATCCAGAACAACACCAGGTGTTTGTCCTCGCGTATCGTGAACAACCAGCTTCGAAATGCCAGGTTCTGCCCGAAGCAGTAAACATAGCGTTTGTCCCACGTCGCTCGCACCTCCGACTACAGTGACTTGATAATTTCTGCTTTTTGTATGCCATGGATGAAAGATATTTCTCAATAACATTAACCGGTTCATATTGTCCTACTGAAAATTTACATGACCAAAAACATGTTTTTATAATTTTATCCTACTGAAGACCCAAAATTCAATTTGACATTCAGTTTTAAGTCTATGACGAAAGTTATTTCTGGATGTGTACATAAAAAAGGTTTGATACCTTCGACTTTTTTTAACCTTTTCCAGACCTTTTCAAACCTAAAATCGGTCATCATCTACTTGCACCTTACCATAGACTAACGAGACCTTACTTACCTCTTGTTTATTATCTATTTTATTGTAAATAAAAGTGTTTACATTGCCTACTATTATGTGGGCCGTCATACTCTCTACCAACCTGTTGAATGGGTCTAATCTTTCCCAGGGTATGCCATCATTTCTTGGTTGGCGGTGATTCCTTAACCGGGGCATAGAGAAAAATACTAGAGGTAGACACCCAAAAACACCACAATGACCGGGGTTTTGTGGTATTTTTGGGTGTCTACCTCTAGTAAAAGTGGACACTCTTATTCAGGATTCACCGTTACGGTGAAGGAAATGATGTTGTGACAAACAAATTATATAAAGTGATAAAGTACAATCATCACGCACTGGCGTACAGACTTTTTTACAGTCGACGAAGGGAAAATGTACTTGTTAGGTATATTATTATTGCTCGTTCTCGGCAGAAGAAGAAACATATGTACTTTATTGATAAGTAATTTCAGTAGACTTGG
Source organism: Abrostola tripartita (assembly GCA_905340225.1). NCBI lineage: Eukaryota > Metazoa > Arthropoda > Insecta > Lepidoptera > Noctuidae > Abrostola > Abrostola tripartita. The sequence goes on along the minus strand of HG996493.1, from coordinate 9,355,670 downwards.
TCGATGATCTAGTGGCTTAGTTTTTATGACTGTTAATTTAAATTTAAATCCCGAGTCGGACCACAAAAAAGTTTTTAGGCTATTTTTGCTAGAATTTCTCAATTTGCTTTAATTAGATATATTTATAATATCATTGGTTGCACCCAGTCTTATCTTATTTTGTGGTAAACTTTACGGCTCGGTACCTATGTGTTGGATTCCTAAGGGAAATATTGAGTTATTTTTAGGGGAAGTTATTCGTTCGTTACAATTATTGTTTCCTGTAAATCTACCTACTTATTGCAATAAATAAATAAATAATGGAAGCCAGTGTCTTAAGTGTATGCGTGTAAGCTATGGTGTAAGTAACAGGGTAAGAACAATCAAGAATAAGTCCATATGCATATACGGGAAAGCTTTGTAATATCATAGAGAAAAGAGCTGCCTATGCAATATTTGAGAACTCTCTGAAATCTTTATGGATTAATTTTAGCAACAATGTCAAAATTATAGGGTGTTTTACAATGTAATTAATAATCTAAAAAACTAAAAAAAAAACATAAAAGAATATTTAACTTTAGAATAATGTTGATGCGCAAAGTAACAACTTGTATGTTATGTAAGCAATGGCAAAACAGTATAATATGCGTATCGTGTAGAAATGTTCAAGTTTCTGTAATCGGTGCTTGTGGTGAAGTAGGATCAAGCGTGGCCCTTCTATTGAAGCGGAATTTTAAAGTAAAGAAGCTACAACTATATGATGACGATGCAAAAGTAAAAGGCGTTGCTTTAGAATTGAAACATGTACCTGGAGGACCACTTGTAACTGCGTTTAGTGGTAATAATCACTTGAAAACAGCTATTCAGAATACGGATCTTGTCGTAATGGTTCAAAGAATAGCCCGCAAGCCAGGAAATTCGAGAGAGCAGATGATGTCGGCCAACGCTCCTTCTTTACAGAAACTTTGTCGGGCTATTGCAGATCAAAACCCCGACACTTTCTTAGCAATTACAACTAATCCTTTAAATTCTATGGTGCCTTTTGCAAGTGCACTTTTGTATAAATATGGCTGCTATAATCCTTTTAAGGTATTGGGCATCACTCATATAGACGCCGCCAGAAGTCGCACTTACGCTGCACAAGCATTGCAAGTAGGATCGAGAAATTTGTATCTTCCAGTTATAGGAGGCCATTCTGATGAGACAATCGTCCCCTTATTCTCAAACATCTCCCCGGTTGAATGCTGTGTGGATCCATGCCAAGCGGACACATTAACGCGGCTTGTAAGGAAGTCTGGAACGGAAATAGTGTATCAGAAACAAGGCTGCGAGTCGGCAACGTTGGCGCTGGCGTGGTCAATACATGAATTTGTTGATTTGATAATAGATGCTATTAGAGGAGGCGAAGTAACAGTAAATTGTTACACTGCTAATCCGCATTTTGGAACAAGATTTTTCTCTGGTCCTACTATAGTTGGCCCTTATGGAATAATACAGGCGTGCCATGAATTTACTTATAGTGACTACGAGTCATTTCTTTTAAATTCTTCTGTACCTATTATAAACCGAGACGTATCCTTAGGTGAAGATTATGTTCGGTTCATAGAGATAGCAGGAAAACCGGCACGTTGATCAATGTAATATATAATTCAATTGAGTTTTTAATAAAATCTAATCAGTATATTCTTAACTACCTTTCTAATGTTATGTAAGAAGATAACTATAACTCTAATAGCATATTTATAAAAATTAAATCAATTTTGTCACTCCTTAAAATTCGCAAACTAACCGCCGCACTCACGAGACGTTAATGATTACTTAAACTGTCACTAAGTAAGGATTTCACATAGGAAACCTTTATTTAGTGATACTTTAAGTAATCACTAATTGTCTCTGAGTTCGGCGGTGAGTCATCTATGGATATTTGTATCTGTCAAATAAGATGCGAAAATGAGGTATGATGTTGTAAGACCTTGTAGCTACTTGTACCTGTACCTATTATTAAATAAAAATATTAACACTGGAGAGGCACTTTGTTTAATAACAGTTTGCATATTCGCATGTAGCTAATTAGGTACTTACATAGCTAATGCGCAGGTCAGTCGATCGGGCAGGGATGACCGTTCCCCACAAATTTAGACTCGTCCGTACCTTGGAGAGAACGATAACTAGTTAGAAGAATCTTTTATTAAAAGACTAGTTTATGGACAAGACTTCGTCCGCGGATTTCGATTAAAAACCCTGTACTTAGGAGCAGTAAGTAGATTTACTCATTTGAATCTGATTTGTTAACAATTTTATGGGATTTTATTCTTTCCTGCGGAACCCTTAATATTTTCAAAATTAAAAGTAGCCTAAGTTACGCCTTATAACATCAGCTATTTGTCGGTAAAAGTTCCGTCAAAATCCTTCCAGCCGACGCGGAGAAGTTGTGACTCGCGAATTTCCCGCGTTATTCTTTATTTCCTGCGGAACCATTAATACTTTTGAAATGTAAAGTAGCCTTTATTAGACCTTCGCTCATCAAATATCAGTCAGTGAAAGTCCCGTCAAAATTGGTCCAGTCGTTTCGGAGATTAGCTGGAACAAACAAATAGACAAAATTTTTTTTTTATCAAATTGGAGCCTGTCAGGGTAATGGCTTGAAAGCTGGATCCGCCCTTGCCTGTGTCTGATTAATCTTCGGTCGTGTTGGTTTGCCTTCCTGTCGGACTAAGAGTGCACGATTTATCTCCTGCAAAATTATTGATACTAGTCTCAGTTTATACCTATTATCCACCAAGACCGAAATGAGGAGTTTCTCATCAGAAGCAACCTGGAATTCCGTCGCCTCCTTTTGATGAGCGCGAACGGTGCGGCTGAAAGGAAGAGGAAGCGAGCAACCTCCCTTCCCTTCTGGGCCAGGCGAATCGGGCGCCGGAGGGCAAATTACCTCTGGCCTCCATTAGTTGTAGGCCTGCGGGCGACGGACTTGGGGCAGTTCGTCGTCTCGCATTCCACGCGCGCCTCTCGAGACCCTTCTCGTGGCGCACGTACGCCGTACGTATTGAGCAGCGTATCGTAATATTGCATACAGCTTCATATTCAAGCTGCTGCAACAGCAATTCCTATCAGGGATTCTGATATATGAACTCTTAACGCTGAAAGTATTCCGTTGTGGAAGCGAAACGCTGGACTGCACAAAAGTGCACGGAGCGGTAAGGACCCTAATATGAGTTGCTGTGATAAGTAAAACCACGTTATGTACACTTCAACCTTTGTTTATTCAATGACATTGAACATTCAAAGTAAGTAAAACTTAACACAAGCTCACATACAAAATGAGTCGATTTCTAACTTGGTAAGCTGTTCTTACAAATACCAGTCTTATGTTCTCGGTAAGTCCAATCTAAACATTTTACAGACCATTGAAAACAAAGCTATAGGAATGGCGAGCGACATAATCGAAGCTGACGTGTGCGGCGTTCGGTTGTAACGGTCCAATATCGGACAAATGGCGAGGTAGTGACGCAAAGCGGCCATCCGAGTCGCATCTCATTCGGGGAACATTGTAACTGCCTTGGTGACTTGCTCCTCTTACTACAGCCCGACTACGGCGGTGTTCATATTGACTTTGTTCCGTAAGTGTTACTTAATTTGCTTCGTTTTATGTTATACAAATTGTTATGTTATTTGGTCCGCTACTTTTAAATGTTCGGTATACCTGTAACTGATCTGAGTTTTATCGAACCTAGCTGCAACAGTATGTTTTGCAATTTCTTTGGACCAAACTGACTCTAAAAACTTTAAAAAGCATTATCAGCAAGACCAATAAAAAAATAATTTTATTTTCTATTATAATTTCGTTACGCTTATCGATTTGAACCTATTTTTGTAATTACCTATAAATAAGATCCTAATTTATAAAAAACCTTAAACTAATTAATGTATCCATAACTTTTTAATAATTAAAATTAACCCCCAAAAAAACGCGTGTGAAAGGTTCATATAATGAGTGCGCCCGCCAGATGTGTAACAATTTACTTCCCAATATAATTTCATGTGATTCTAACTTAACTGGGGAGCGTCCTCAGCTCGGTGCAACCGCAAATAAGGATCGTAACGACAGGGTTAACTTTAAGATAATCGCTGAGCGGCCATACGGGTCCGCCGCCGCGGCGTTACATTGAGTTTAATGTCTTTCGGTCTTGACGACCGCCGTCTGACGGTGTTAACTTGAGTGAGGGTTAAGGGTCGGGAGACCGGTGATTACACCTCAGTAAGGACCATTTATTGCTACTACACTGTTTGTGATTGCCTGTGTGCCACATTAACGTTTGGCTTTATTTGACACACATTATAAAGTCATCTACGGTTATGATTTTGGCTTAGGGTTCTACAAGAAGATAAGTTATCTGCGACTGTTCTTCAGTAAGAGACGATTTCATTTTGAGTAATGATCTTTTGTAAGACAATTTGTGATTAAGTTTGTCAGGAATATTGGTCAGTAACAAGGTGATTATTCGATGAATTGAAGAGTTTTAGGGAGGTAAGTAATACTTAATGAATTAAACCATGAATTTATCAAGAAATGTTCGTCTCCAATGTATGAATGTCGTCACGCGGCTATTTGTTGGAATTAAAGATGTTTGTGTGATAGTGTAATCCTATTAACTAACCCAACTAAGGCTGTATAGGTCATATATATTAGGTTAGGAGCCTGAGGAGGTATTCAATGGCATACGTAGGTATTTCAGTTCCATGTAATAAAGGGCAAACCTATGTTCAAAACTAGGTAATTATACGTAGAAACTTCAACGCATTAGAACTTACCATCTTGTATCTACAGTAGGTACATAATATTTATTTGATTGGTAATCATCTGGGTCACCAAGGCTACTAAGATGAATGATCCATTAATCTATATAGACACAAGACATTTAAATGAGCAGTAATTATCACGGCAACAACACATCGGACTTGGTAATCAACTCAACATGTTACATATCAGATCGATCACGATGCGTATCAGTTCGGGTTTAGATTTTATCAGTTTTATGTGTACCTGTTTCTTAATGTTAATGTAGTCGTTCCACATCTAAATAGAGACCTAACTGTTTGTCAATGTTGTCTAGTCTGCACGAGGACTTGCATTTATTAGTGTCGTGAATCTAGGTAAACTTAGGTTGGTTAATTCTATTTTGGTAGTGAGTGGTGGATATTGCTACGTGGTAAGTAATATTTGTCGTATTAATTATCTAAGTATTTTGTAGGTATCCGGCATGCATTGTAATTTTTAGATTATGTCTAATAATAAATTCCAGGGAAGAAAAAATATCGGTATATGTTACGTTTTTAACAACATAAGCCCCTTGGAAGTAACTCAAGACATCACTGACGATAAAAGATAAAATTGAAGAAAAATTCGCATTGTTCTCAGTGGAAAGTTTAAAATAAAAGTCCCCGTTTCCTCTGTGAATTAAATTATGTCTGTGCCATGCGGTGGGTCAATTATATACGACGTGTTTTCTGTAAAATCACTTTTGATTTTACAGAAAACATACCTACTCACGTCGAAATAATAATATTACATAACTACATAAATGTATTTTCTCCTTATATTTTCTAAATGCATAAGAAAAGTCGTTTATAAGAAATTTAGCTTGATAGAAGCGGATTGCAAAAACTCCTAAAGACATACACACACTAAGCAAAGTTCGGGGGAAGTCGTTGAGGTGTCCCGTGGGTGTCGTCTGTCGTCGCCTCCGGTATGGGACTGTGCTATGGATACGAACTTCCTATAGTCTCTGATAGCAATAATTAGTTTCAATGAAAATATGTTCCACTAGACAAAAGGAGATTTGTTTTTTTGGCAGTATGTTAGTGCGGCACGTAGGTAGTCTAATTGCGGTACTTTCAACTCAGCTTTATTCCTAAATTGGTTATAAAGCTTTCTCAAGATTCAAAAATATGGCAATGCCCATCTTAAAAAGATCCATTGGATAAGACTTCTTTTTGGTGCTAAAATAGCCAGCCATAGTCAACAGGTCTACTTATGTTCTAGCATCAATATATTTTAAAAGTTCAAACTCTGATGTAATTTATATTTGAATTTGAGTCGTGTTAAACAAAGGCTGCCAACCTTTGTTTAACACGACTCACATAGAATCGCAAAGAATGCGTCAAGTTTCGGAACGGTCTCGTCGCCGCCGTTGCCTCCCACAAGTCGTTATCTCGCAACTTGTTTGCTAAACCCACCACGCCAAGAATTGCAAATGGCGATAATTCTAACTACACCAATAAATCAGCTACACCCCGTTCAACTTTTTTCCCGAGAGGGTGCCTCCTTTCCACCATTGTTAGTGATCGATCGCGCGTTTCCCATACTTAAACTTTTTCAAAACGCTCAAGAACATGTGTTACTAAAGTTTCGACAAGCTATCGACACTGATGTATTCGGATTTGTTCTATTAATTTGTAATTTACTCGCAAGCGTGACAGTATGCTAATACGAGAATGTGGGATTTATGATTAATTTATTTTAGATGGCAACACCTTTTATTTGTATCATGTCGTAATTATTAGGATACATTGCTGTTATTTGTTTGTTAAACATACTACATACTTACTCTATATAACTCAACGTGCTATATACATAGATTTCAGCCTCAGAACTTAGTTAATCTGTTACCTCTTCATGGGGTAAGGTTGTGATAGTGTATTGAATAAGTTTAATTTATCACATCACATCAGCCTATTGCAGTCCACTGGACGTAGGCCTCCCCCAGGGTAAGCCACAAGGCCCGCTCTCCTGTTTATGCCATCCAGTCAGTACCCTCCAGTCATCGGTCCATTAGGCCGTTTAATTAAAGTTAATTTAATTTTACTATTATGTAAAGATATGTATTAATAACCATTACGGTCGATCTTTATTTGTGATACACCAAGAGGAATTGTCCTAAATTACGGCATGGTAAGAAAAGCAATAAATTAGACGTCGATGACGCCCCCGGGAGTCTGAGGGCAGTCGCGGATGCTGCGGCGATTTATGACCACTACTAATTGTCCTCAATTTATACCCGTTACAATATTAACGTCTATTAACAGCTCAGGATATAAGGCGCGTGGTATAACACGATTGGCGTAATAAGTGATTGCTGTGCTCTGCTAAGGGTTGCTTTTTAGTCCCGACACGAGGCAAATATGTATACTGAGTCGATGTTCGTTTATGTGATGTTTTACGTCTGCTTTATTATGCTCCGCTAAAAATGTGTCATTCTGTATCATTCTCAGATATTGAGAACGAAAAAGAAGAAGTAAAGTTTTCCCCGATTACTACTTACAGTGGCTTATAGCGACTACGATTGACAATGCATTCAGCATTAGGATTTTGGAATGAATAAGACGAGTGGCATTCTAAGGGGGAGGACATTGTCCAGCAGTAGACGTCTTCTGGCTGATGATGATGATGAAGACGAGTGACGAGAGTCGAGACACATATTTGCCTGAGTTTGGGTATGTGCGCATATGATTAATATCTGTAAAACACCTCCATATTACAGTGCTTTATCTGTGAACTGCTATTCGTTAGTGATTTAGATAGGTACCTAGTAAACACGCACAGCAATCACTTATACTATAGTTACCTATCGTACCTAAAGGATGCGTCTGCAGTAGATGCTTCTCTATAGTCACAACGTACCTTAGTTTAAAAGTAGTTCTTTACCTTATGCAACGGAAGTAAGCTGTAAAATATAATTAATAGTTCCTCCCCCACCAAACTAATATTCTATTTTCAACAACAATTTACAAAATAATAGTGTTAAAGTAAACTAATGACATTGTTGCGAGCATGCAGTAATTGGATCTATAATAGCAGGCGCTCGGCCAGATTCATAAACCTACTCCCGTCCTCTTACAGCGTACTTTTGAGATACTTCTAACTTTCTCTAATGACTGCTAAATAAATAATTCTATTCTTCATATTCAGTATCAAAGTAGTGATATTAGAAAAACATTCATACCCATAATGGGTATGAATGTGTCAAAATTCGGTATAATACTCGGTAGTGTTCAGTAGAATTTTGACACATCTGTAGATTATACGCATAAACCATGGAATACGTCTTCTACTCATTACGTGCCGCTAGTTATGCTTGTGAATTTAATTAGAATATTGTACTTCATTTACGCACACACTCGAATGATCAAGTACAAATAGGAAATATAATAATTCCCACATAACAGAACCATTCAATTAGATATTTGCTAACATAATAGACGACATGTTGCGTTTCAAGTATGGAGTAACAATCGACGCGGAGTCACCCCTCGACTCGGTGCGGCTTTTAATAATCGATTTAATTGAGCCAATGAACAATTTAATTAAAATTCTAAAGACACGGCGTACGGCCCGTGGGATGCGGCTCGACGTGAGTCACAGATACACTCCACAAATGGATTATTTACTAATTGTCCTGAAAAGAGTAGTATTAGCGATCCACTTCGTTCTCTGTCTAGACTTCGCTTTCTTGCTCTGATGAACTACAATAATACTTTGCATATCCTAGGAATCGACCAGTGGGCTTACTCCCCAATTTATTTCCGACTAAATTGGATTGGAATTGTAAAGTTTCGGACTCTTAAGCTGAACACTGGCGCTAAATGATTTCAATATTATGTGTCCATTGGCAGGGACTAACAGATCCAAAGATTGACAGCATTCTTTTTTGAATAAAACCATGGATCAAATTTTACTTATTTGTCTATAATAAAACTGATTCTTGTTTTTGTTAATATTAATTTTGCATTGACCTTGTATTAGAATTGAAATTAAATTGGAGAGTAGGCCACCAGGTAATCTCATTGCAACTGTGTGAGCACCTTTTTCCTGACTTCTTCGTAAACATCTATTGAGCTTAATCATCTTCTTTCGTATTTCTGATGGTAGGTACTAGGTACTTACTCATGGTTATACTACTTAGTAAGATAGTTCCCTTTTAAAACTATTGAAAAAAGCTAAGTAATTACTTCATTAGTGTTGAAAAAAGGTCTATATCAGATGAGTGTATGGTTGTATGTATCGACCAACTACCGACATTGGTCATCAACTAGTGTATTATGGTTAGTCATTTCCGTGACTAACAAACTTAGTTTACTTGCGGTTAATTAAATAAATAATTTTACTATCACAGGCATATCATAATATAAATCACATAAATACTCTATAAGTTATTTATCGCACGTAATTATGTTTTTTATAATCATTTTTATATTATAAGACCTTTGTAGTTATTATACAATTAGTTTTTAAGTATTTTGATACACGGTGTAAGTAGTTAGGTAATAGGTACCTAAATCTTTTTGGTACTAACATAATATTTCATAGAAAGTAAATATTTCCTGGTTACGTAAATGTTACGTACACACACAAGTCAGCTAGAAATTTTGTATGAACTACGAAATAGATCAAGTGCCTGCGACATGTATAAAAATATGCGATTATTAAAATGTCGGCTGTACAAATGAGCGGTGTGGCACGCAGGCTATGCAGGTATTTACGGTACGGGTTATTGGAGATCTGAAGGGAATGATGTCTCGCTCCTCTTTATACTTGCAAGTACTTAAAGCCTTTGTTGCTTCGTGTTTTATGTCAGTATATTTTTAAGTGACTGGTGTTTTTAGTCAGCTTTTTAATCGTTGCCTGTAATGAAATGGAGAGTGCTTTTTTGGTACTTTGAGAGCCTCACTTATCCGAATCACAGTTATATCATTATTGAAGGTTGGCTGGAGGTCAAGTTTGCAATTTTTTCTCAATTTTTTCTCCAATATTTTTCCTCCAAGATTTGTTTTATAGCGCATAATTATTTTGGGAGTACTAATTGTAGTTATCCGGTTATGTAACCCTTCAAAAAGTGGTAAAAAAGTTACCTACATTCAGATTAAATTAATTACTACTTAAGTACTTGAGTAAATAGATTAGTAAAAATGATAGCAGTATTAAAGTACCTTTGTAACGTGACACCCAAGGTTAAAAGCGCGGTATCTTACCTTCCAACACCCACACAGTATCTAATATTGATCGAATCAAAAACAGATCTAAGTTACATGAGGCACCTATTGTATCGACAAAAATGGTTTATGGCACTCACAATGACACGGACTATTAATTGCATATACGGGAAATAGGGTGATTACTGCCCCGAGAGCGGTGGCTGCAAGTAGTGTCAATTGCACGCGTAGTAAGTAAAGATAAACCATGATCGCGGAGTCGCGTGACCGGCGCGTGCGCCCATTTCCCTGTTGCTGTAGTCCTACTTATGCTTAGACGCACCAGTTTTAGTATCATAAAAATAAGGCATAATAAAGAAGAAATTGTTTAGATTTTAGAAGACGGTTTTGACCGGTATGTTTCAGTGGCAAAATAATTCGCCTTCTCCGAAATGGATGAAGGTATCCTACACCCGCACGGTGTAATTTGTGCGATCAGCAGATGTTTGTTCCGAGTCTAGGCAGTTGGTACGTTATATCTCATATTAGTGAATTGCACTCTTGTTTCAGGAGGATTGTCTAGAGTAGTTTCCCTACGTTTATCATACATTCTTTCTAAACACCATTCGATGTTAAGCAAATTTAAATAAATACGATGCGAGTTTGAACTTCTGCAAATATAAAGGCCCAGCATCTCCTATCATCAGTTAATTATCAAGGCATCGGAAAGTGCTACGAGTTTAGTCCGTATCTACGGCTTGCTACATCTATGCGTGTGAGTGGTGTGGCCGCGAATGTCGGAACGCGATCATTTGGCACGCGTCGCGCTATCTGCCATCTGCGGGCACTGAGCGCCAATCGGGCCGAAAACACCCGCAAACGCCCGCTAACCGACGCAAATCCCACATTATGTGTCTGATGAACGCAGCTTTTCAACCCGAGTGCTACACAAATACGGCCGTATAGACCATAATGGCCTATTGATCCCATTTTGAAGTGATGGATTAAGTAAACCTATTTGGTTTGGTTTGTTCTAACTCGTTGATTGTTGATCTGACATTTGCATGTGAGTTATATTTGCAGATTGATCAAAGGCCGTTTGGTTCTCATGCATGGAATAGATATATACTTTACTAGTAATATAATGCTGCCGATATTGCCTTTGTTAATAGACTTTTTAAGACAGATCGTAGCAATTTAGCAGATTTAAAATGTGCAGTACACTTTCTATGTAACAATAATCGTATTATTTCGATTTATCGAGGATTTATTTAATGGTTCTCTGACTAATATGACGTGACGTGGTCGTTTCGACCCCTAATCTTTATTCTGGTGTTAATGTGTTCGGGATTACACACCATTAAGTTTGGCTTTGCGTTTAGCGTTGCCGCAAAATAAATAAAGATTATAATAACTGGCGATTGAGTGCCGTGAGAAATATTTTTAAACAAAACACTGCTTTGCGTAGACCGCCGGGGTAAATATATATATATTTTTGATTCTGGTTTAAATACTAAAGCATTCTTAAAGTTATGTATAGAACACACCAGATAGTTGAATAGGCTCCAAATAGGCTTTCAAAAATGTTTAACTAAGTATAACAGTCGTTTGGAAGTTTCTTCACAGCTCAAAAAGTCATCTCTTTGAGCTAGTAAATCTCTAACTACCAATATTTCTCACCAAGAATGGCTTTGACATACCTAGTTTCAGTTCACTAGTCGATATAAGTATTTTCGAAACAATGCGCCATTAAAAATAATCTCTTATAGAATCCACGCAAATTAGTGCAATTATAATTGTTCGACCTAGATTCAGAGACCATTCAGTAAAATGTTTAAGGATTTTAGTCATGATCTCTTTAGTAGAGGACATTAATCTTAGATCGTACTTATCATTTAATTAGATCCGTGTCGAGTGCCCTTGTGGCTTCAATTTTATTTTATAACGTCATACACACGTCTCTCCCTAGCTAACTATGCCACGAGAATGAATATTCTCCCGTTTTTTTACTATGTATTCCTGTTAAGTTACTTATTGCTTTGGCATAAAGTTCAAAATCGAATACCTGTCTGGTTACGAAACAGTAAAATGATAAGTGTTTCGATAGCTAGCGTGCGTCCCTACTGTTACGCCGGTCGTATTCTATTCGCTACTGGCCAGTTGATATGGCAAATTAATAGGGCTGCCACCATTTAGATACATTCATTTTGTTAACTACAAAAAGATTTTAATATAATGTAGTGAATCTACATATACAATCTACAAGTAAAATAATGGCTAGTATTTTAAACAGTCGGTCGGTCTTATGTATTGAGCCTTCATTCTAGTTCGTAGAATGAATCGTAAAGCTACTGACGATTACAAATGACTTAAATATGTAGCTGTAAATTTATTTCCTAATTCCTAAATAAGTTATTCAGAAATGCTTTCTTACAAAACTCGAAATTAATTGTTTTTCAAATTAAAATTTCGGCTTATTAAAAGTTTTTCACGGCTGGATGTAGTCCAGTAGGAACCATGACACAAACATCTCTCTGAATTTAGAGAGCCTTAAATCCATAAGAGGCTTCAACATGTCAATAATATAACTATAAAAAAGCTGCTAAATTTGTAGGACGTGCCAACCCTAAAGTAGATATGCATTATGTCTTGCGCATCCCCGACGGATATTAAGCCCCAAACTTAATCACGTCCCTCTTTTACAATATTAAACAGTCTATTTTTTGTTCAACTCATTACACACCGTACTCCGTAGTATTCTCACGATTTTTTTAAAGATTCGCTTTATTATTTTCACAATTAGTTACGTGAAGTAATGCGTTCACGCTGCATAATTGTACGCAGTTTTGAAAGGAGTTTTACTTTTGAATGCATGAATACGTGTTCGCACAATAGAAGCTCGTGTGCATTTGATTCAGTTTAATTTAATAGTCACCATCCGTTGGTGCCTCGTTGGATCCTTTTATAAATCACAATTGTAATTGACAGTCACGTTGCACATCAAAGTCGTTAGTGGTTATGGTCGACGACCTGATTGGAACAGCGGCTAAGCGATTGGACTGCTGCGCTAGGGGTTGTGGGTTCGATTCCCGCACGGGACAAAATTTTGTGTGATCCACAGATGTTTGTCCCGAGTCTGGGTGTTTGTGTATGTGATATTTCATGTTTGTGAAACGCACCCACGATACAGGAGAAATTCCTAGTGTGGGGCGACGTTTTACTAAAAAAAAAAAAAAAATAGTCACCATCCGTTGGTGCCTCGTTGGATCCTTTTATAAATCACAATTGTAATTGACAGTCACGTTGCACATCAAAGTCGTTAGTGGTTATAATATAATATAGTGCATAGCTTTTATGCTAGGGGTTCAAGGCTCATCTATTCTATCTTTACCAATGAGCATGTTTCTATGGAATAATTATCTGGAAATGGAAAAATACTGTCTGTCAGTCTGCTGTCTAACCATATGATGCGGAAAAAAAGACAAACAAGAAAAAGAAAACTTCTGTATTTAAATTTCTATTGGGGGATGCAGATGAGTGACGTCACATGTGGCTGTTCACGAGATTCCCCTCGACGGGGCTAATTGTCGCCCTTAGCGTGCAAGCGGTGCAAGTTTCTGTTTTCTTTACAGCATTCTGTGAAATCAACATGATTAGTATGGTTACCCGTATTAGCCTTATTACGTGTTCTATGTTTTTTTGGTCCTAAATTAAATTCTTGGCTTTGTATGTGCTTTCTGCAATTTACTTTGACGCTGAATCCATTAGGTATGTATGTTTTTTGCTCAGAGCTTTTGGATAAGCTCATGTAATTATAAAGCATAGTATGTTTTATAACAGAAAATGTTTTATTGCCTGTTGACTGTTCCTAGTAGTAGACGATTTTTATTATTTCCTGGGGTTTAATTGTGAGCGGTGAAAGTTCATTCTAGGAGGGTTTTTTTCATGCTCGGTTCGTGATTAAGATGAATTCTGTTAGTTCTGACTAGTAAAAATTGTTTATTGACTCGGTAATAACATAATTTCTTCTCTTTTGTTGAGTCACTTCATTAATTAAAGCTACGCAAGACGAGGTAAGTTTATGTAGCGCACTTCTGAAATGTTTTAATTACCTCGAATTAGTTTGTTTATAAATTAACCACCGATCATTATCAAAATCTACAAATAAAATATGGGTCACGATCCTTAGCACGGAGGAATTGATTGTGAAGTAGATCATTACTTTTTTTTATTTTTTTATTACCATTAGTACAAGGATTTATTGTGTTGTCAGATGGATTTTGCGATTCACTCCAACCGAATTCAAAAATGTCGTTTAACATACCAAGCAAAGGCGCCTTATTATGCTCCAAGGACGGATTACCACCTCTATCGTAGGTGCCTATTGACGTCATGAAAAATCACATGCAAAACTCGTTTACCGTAGCGTTGACAAACATAACAGCGCTAAATAATTGTCTGTTTTCTATACCCTTATCAAATAAATATAGTGTTTGAACTAGAATCGTAATACGAAATTGTTTTTCAATATTATTACTAAATGTTAGCAGTACATATTCCGAACGACGGCGGGGAGTTAAGTTAATACGTGGGCAGAAGCCGGAGTATTTGTCAACGAGGCTGGGGCCACGCAATCTTAAAATCAATTTTCATTTATTCGCGGCTTAGCTTCACTAGCTCAGTGCGCGCCTTATGATGTGCGTAGAGCTACGAATTGTTTACAGAGGAGAATTGTTTGAGGAAATATTAAAATAAGTTAGGTACTGTTATCTTACTATAGCTTTTGAGAGTAATCCTTATTGCCGAAAGTACTGGCACCGGCGCAAAAAAATCTATAGTAAATATTATTATCATTATATAAAATGCAATGGATGTTACAAACATAATTTAACAGTGCGGTATTTTCTGTCCTTGTAAATGTAAGCAGCTCAGGAATTGTGTATAAGTTCATGATATTATCATAAACTTGTCAGTAAAATTAGGTAATTATCTATTAAAAGAAACTGACTAATAGAAGAAATTACAAATTTCTTGCTCTACATAAGCTAACAAACCTATGTATCTTAGTAAGAAAATTAAACTTTACTGTGTGTGTTTATCATCTATCTAGTTTGATAATACGATTAGAAAATTCTATTTTTAACTAAACGCTTTAAAGATTTTTAAGCTGAAATAGCCAGTTCCATCGAGTCGAGTATTACGGAAACGCTATGCTCAATATTTACATAAGAAATTTAGGAGTTACTTTTTGCGAATAAACTTAATGCCCTCTTAAACATTCTGAGATCTACATAAACGTATGGCCACTACTCCAGCGAATAACGTCGGTCGGCGTGGGCCGGCAAAATCTTTACAAATGTGGGCCGTTATCGTGCCGGCCGATTGACCGGCGCGCCTCCCGCCGCCGCGCTGCCCGAACATTTCTCACTCTGAAAAATAACGGATTTATTTAATTTTATGGCCACGCCGCGTGCTGAATGGACGATTGGGCAGCGGTGACGCGAGGGTTGCCCGACTTCATTTGTTCTTTTTTCACGTCTTTCTTGTTTTTATGTTTACTTACGGGTATGGTTTCTGCGGAATGTAGATTTGTTTTGTCATGCCAAGATACGGAGTACCGTTTCGTTTGTATGTAATGTTTATGCTATTTACATAAAACCTGAATCAAAGTGAGGTCATAGCTTTTAGATTGTTGTGTGGTAATAAGGTTAGTGTGTAAGGGATTGGTCAGTTATATTATGCTCTTTTTATCCTGTGTTTTATTACAATTAATAAAATGGAGTTTTTGATGTCAAACTTGTAAGATAATGGATTTTTTTGTGATGCTGTTGTTGTTTTTCGAATCTTGTAAAGCTCTGACCCTCCAGCTGGTACGGCATATAATTTTCACAGCTACCCAGACCTTTTACAATTTACACGTATGTTTCAACCTATGAAAATCTAAAGAATACATAACATCTGAATAATCGAGTCAAAGTCTTGACATTAATCTTCGTAATTGCGGTGTATTCTGTCTGTAGGCTGTTTATCAACTAATTTGTGGATTAGTTAAAGTATAATGCCCCCATCCTACCACTGTTTACGTTTCCCATGGCATCCGTGACACCGCACTGGGGTATGGGACTGATCTCATTATTTAAATCCCCGTACATAATTTTTTGATGTCACGATGCACGATGGTGGCGTAACTTTGGATTAGATTCGCACGAATTTAGGGATGTTTAAACTTTTTATTGCGTTTATGGTTGTCGAAACTTATTGTCTGTGATTTGTGAACCTAGTTATGGTTGGTTCCGGACTCTACGTGCGTTGAATTGAAAGACGCTTTGATATGCATGAAAGTAGAGCTGTTTTTTGGGTTTAGCTATAGTTTGGTAAATAAATAAAAATATTTACAAAATTAACCGTGCTAGTATCTGTAAAAAAAAATCATTAATAGTTTATCAACGACCAAATCAGGTTATAATATTCCCATCTCATGTTTCTACCTATGTTTACAAATAAACAAATTTCAATTCAGTAAAAAATGTCATAGGACTTTCAGATTGCAATTGCATTAGATATTAAACCAATTATTATTTGAAGTTAAACGGTAAAAATGGATTTCAAATAAAAATGTTTGTTGATAAATTCTAAGAGTCGTAACAGTGGGTGCTAGGGACAATAGTAATGCTTCACGGTTGCGAACTTGCACTTGACGACCAATTACTTTTTTTGTCGTCACCGCAATACTAAGCAAAAATTTATTTTACACTTAAATGCACCGTTTTGTCTGTTAAGGTTATTTGCGGCCATAGTGACCTCACTTTTAATTGTCAACAATATTTTTTGTCTTATTCAAAAGGTAATTAGATATTTACTTATCGAGATCACGGTGACTCTGGTTTCTTTAAATATCTTGCTTAATAAGTTTTTCTTTTTTGTACTTTATAAGTACTTAATCGCATGAAGTATACTAATTCATTTGATTACATTAGAAAGGTAATATTAAATCCCTTAAGCGAGGGGCGCCTAATTGAAATCTTTAAGTTGTATAAGGAAGCTGTTGTCGAAACAACTAAGTGAACATTATTCAAATAAGTGATGCGAAGTTGACGCAGCCTGTGCTGTTTTACTTAACGGTGCTCTGTGTTATTTAAATATACTGTATAAAGTTATATAAGTAGCATAATATTTTGGCAATTAAGATAACGATGAAACATTTTTGTACTGACCACCGTAATTCGCATGGTCTGTACGCAACAGTTGAAGTTCTAGGCTTTGATTACAGAAAACCGTAAAACAACATACATTGGATGCTGTGTATTTTTTAGTGTAGTAGAAACTTACATTATGACTAGTCCGTACGGTCCTGGCCATGTAACTTTACTAAACTTCTAGCTTCCAGGATTCTTCTCAGAAAACATCTTTTGAATGTGTAAACTACAAAGCCCTAACGGTGAACTTTTGAGACCGTAAAAAATGAAATTCTACATTTTGGACTGAACCTGAATTGCTACGAATATGCCTCTGAACATAGGTATAAAACGCCCTAAAAAGATTCCGATTGGTAATAATAAAAAGGCTTGTTTAATTTGAACAGTCAGAGTTAATTCGTTCACGTGATACCGAATCAGTTCGCGTGAGAACCTTAAGCTTTCATTAGCACACTTCGTAAACTGGCGAAAGGTGCTTTCGTTTAATTTATGCAAATTCCAGTTTAGTTGTTTTCTTAGCGAAGGCCTTCTAAGCAGTACGCATAATGGGGGTGTGAGCTATCAAATTGTTGTGTATCTTTGTGTTTGTAAGAATTGGAAAGGTTTTGTTTTCATGCTATATGTGTTTACGTTCCTATATATATATTGCCATATTGGGTGTATTATATTCGATGGCCTAATTTGCGCAGTGCTTATACCTCTGAGCAAAGGCGTAACGGGAAAAAGGCTTGGTGGGTTTTATGTAATACTTTTTTGCATGACTAATAGTAGGTGTTATGTTTATCTATAGATATCTATATTCTTCAGATATTTACATCTTTCAGAGTACTTGCTTTTGAGATTGATGTCTGTTTACAAAGCATTATAAATATCAGTTCGGCTCGCGACTCTGCCGCGTAACCAGCCCATGAATAAGGGCTCCTTTCGGGTTTGAAACTAGTCGGGCATTACACACGTGAGTAAAACCGACGTATATAGTAAAGCTCGACTTGGCGGGGGCACGGTAGTGCCCCCAAATAATATGGATAATACTTACGAAAGTTATTAGAATATCTAAGAGGCGAGTAAGTAGAGAAGCAATAGGTAAGTATTAATACGCTTTGATATTGATAGAGTCGTAGCTCGTAGCCCTTTTAACGATTAAATAGCAATAAGTAAATACTTAAGCTACCTAAACTGGCTAGAGAACGACGGATCGTGAGTTCGAACTCAATCCCATGCAGTATTTACGTAAACCTAATCCTTGTTCTACCATATTGAATGTTAGAGCTAGGGTTAAAATACTAGCAATATAAATAACTAATATTATTCCTGTAACAGGTATTTGATTTCATCAGGAACTAGGTCATACAGGAATTCAGATCTACTTGTAACAAAGCAATAATTGGAGCATATTCAGTTTATTTCACATTACAGTTGTTCTAAAATAAGTAATACGTTAAAGCAGTACGATTATATTTTGTAGTTTTTATGAAAATGTCGAAATAATACATAGGTACTAGCTTTTACTCTCGGTCTGTCTGAAAGTAAGAAAGTAGAATTTGTTTAATACGTTTTTAATTTGTCAAAATGTTCATAGGATCTTTTCATTATACTTGACTATTTGTTTCACTATACCCTGGAGGAAATATCCCTTGCTATGCACTAAAATACGGTAAAACGAATTGACAATGTTCATGTAATGTACATTGTACAGTCTATACCTAAGTTAAATGTAACCGAAGACTAATAGTCGAGTAAGGCACCTCGGTCGCCGACGTCATCAGTTTAAAGCACAATGGCTTACAACAATAGCCGGTAACAGCTCACAGCGTCCTACAATAGTGGCGTTTACCCCACAACAACGGCTCAATGGTCAGCCGTCGATCCTTTTGTCGAAAAACTCCAAGGAAACAACCTGATAAGAGTGATTAATTGGTTTAAGTCGAATTCAATGAAAGCTGCCAGGAACGCCGGCGTTTTTTGTAAGTCGGATAAGCTGCCTCTAAGGTTATAATTCGGTTTGGAAAGAAATATTTGGTAGGCCTTTATGTGTGAAATTGTAAATGTATTCTCTGCTTTGTAATAGAAAAGTGGCTGTAGCTATATGTTTAAATGTATGTACGATAAACAATGTAATTATGCAGATAACAGATAAAGATACCATTTAAGGTCTTTCTATTTTCGTAAATTTTAGGCGAGAGAATTAGGCTAATATGGGAACTGTTAAGTAATATTTAAATTGCAGTTATAAAGCATGAGAAAAGCGGGATGAAAATGAAAAGTAAGCCTCTGTTTTCATTTTCATCCCGATAATATAAATAATTTGACATTATAAATTGTTTCAATAAACATTATAAATTAGAATAATATTATGTCGGTGTCTACTGTGACTTGTTTAGCTGCAATGTATTCCAAGTCAAACAATGCGCTAAGTGTTTTATATATTATAAGCCGGACAATAAATGAAACAGGTTCTGTTTGTACTACTAGTAAATGAAATAAGTAATTACATGCTATTCATCAAAACCAGGTCGAGCATACAGGGGCGTCATTCAAGTCATTTTGAAACTAAAAGTCTTTCAATTCGGGGCTTTATGAATAGAATAAGATTTCGCGTCAATACAAGATTTAGCTTTTTGTTGATTCATAAGGGCTCTTTGAAATTAACCCTTCTTCGGTCAGAATACGGCGCTTCCGAATGACTGGCTCACAAAACGCCGCTGAAAACGCGTAAAAGCTCGGTTGATTTGTGAGCGTACATGTCTCGAGTTACTCGGCAATAAATTAAATGTGTATAGAAAATGAATGCGTCAATACGTTTCCCCAACCCTGTTCGGGTCGCTTGTAGTGATGTTAGCAAGATTTATCGATGAGTTTTGTATCAGACAAGTTTCATATTCTACGACTTGTTAGTTTGACGTTTACAAGATATAATTGACGTATGCATGTAGCTTGTTGTTGGCTTCTAATGATAAATGCGCTTCGTCGACAGTTGGCGTACCTGAATAAAAAGATAAGCTTCGAACTAATTATAATTAATTTATTTTATTATAATAAAATAAAATAATAAATAGGTACGCTATTAAAATATGCACCTAAAATTAGACTTTTCTTGGTATAGACATTAAGGTAAATTTATGGGATATGTGTTTAACAAGCTCTTGAATCTTGATTCCACACGGAATCATATTTGCCAACATAGGTACCTAATTGTGAGTTCCAACAAAAGACCGAAATTAATAATATATATATGTAAAATACAATTCTTCTATATAATTCGTGATGACGACGTGCAAATGGGGATACTTCTACTGTATTGTCGGAAGAGCAAGTTGCAGCCGAGTCACGAGCCGGCGGCGTATCGCCGACGGCTCTCGGCTGGTTAGTAAATATTTTCGATAGTTTATTAAACAATTTGCTGGCATTTTATTTTTCAAGGGCGATGACACGATACACATAAATATGTTACTATATATGTTAGCACGTGTCTTAGGAAATGAACCATTTTGTCTATTACTGATGATTTGATTTTGATTTGATGATTATTGTGTATGTCATGTATGTGTAAGTGTTATTTGATTGTGATATGGTCCTCTTGATCATACTTAAAGAATCCTAACAGCCTGATATCCGAACATAGAACAATTAAAAAGTTGGTATAATCTAGAGAAAACAAAATTTGAATTCTGAAAAATTTCAGAACATTGTACTTTTTTAAAGAACAAACATGTTTTAAATTAAAGATGATTTTACGCGACTGCGCCAGAAGGAGGGTTATTTAATATAACCATAGATAAAATACCGAAGATACTAAAATGTTTTGAAAATCTTTTTACGTACTATCACATCGTAGAGCCAGCTCAGTATCGATATGTTTGCCGCCGCTATAGTTCGCACCCTTGATTTTTGCGGAACGTGAACTGAATGGATCGCAAATTGACACAGAACGCCTTGCGTTCGTTTTGATTTGTTTGTACGCAATTTAAACGTATTCACCTAAGTGTTAACTTGCATTATGAATCGAAACATTCTATGTCAAGTCTTTATACTGTTAATAATATTATTTTTATACAGTATATATTTGAAAATATAAATAGTACTGATAGGTACTCAGCAAAACTTGCTTACGTACCTAGTTATATAATTTTTTGCAGTAGACTCCTTATGACCATCATAAGATACCAAGTAGATAGTAAAGGGTGAAATCGTTTCTTACTAAACCGCTGACAAGTACAGGTTTGAGACTTCAATGTAAATGAAAAGACACGTTTACGACATAGTATTAGCATTTTTCCACACAATTATAAAGGTACCCTCTTGAAATGTAATTAAAAACTATTATGGTTCTCTGTAATAAATCATTCTTTATTGCACCCCTTTTACGTTGGCTTAATTGATTCAATGCAGAAGTGCCACCATAAAATGATAACAAGGTACTGGTCTAAGTGGAGAATAATACATTTATAACGTTTTTGTAATATTATAGCTTATAGTCGTGCTTAGCATCTGTAATGTCCAGGAATGCTTTTAATTTCTGTATTTTTTTTATTTACTCGCGCGATGTAGTTGTCGTCGTTGTATTATTTATTTTTGTATCTGGAGAGACTCTGAGACTGTCTGGTCTGTCCTAACTTGAACCTATTTCGTGTAAACCTAATTATTGGTGGTATAAATTAAAAGATGGTTTAAAAATCTTGTTTTAAATACTGCCGAGTATCCTGACTAAGGAGGTCCTCACTTGAGTAGATTAAAATCATTTCCGTATAGGATCAAATAACTCCTATTTAGTATTAATATCGAAGCAAGGCAATATTCAGAGTCAGTAATCAATGTTTGTGTGTTGATCACCACACTTGTTATTGCGCGTTAGCAATGATAGATTCGGCACGACGACGTATTCATTATCAGTTAGACTATGCTGTCTTAAATATCAATTATGAATCATGTTACTAAAGGTAAATAAAGTTACACTGGAATCTCTACTGATAATTAATATAACGCGCGATTTAGGACCACCGGTGCATACAACATAGCGTTCATATATTTTATTTTCCTATATATTTTAATTACGTAACCAAAAACAACATTTTTTTGTAATTCAATTGCAACATATATCGCAATAATTGTGTCAATTTAAGAGGGTTAAATTATCTGTGCAACAAACCGCGAGGAGGAAAACCACATATTATAGTATTTACTCTATGAAACAACAATAAAAAATAAAGTACCTAAGTTAAACTTTTTTAAATAATGTGTCGTGTAAATATATAATCAAATGTAATAAAATTGAAACGTATATTTTTACTAATTTTTTAAATCAATTTCGACATTTATTTTAAAACATGGTTCAAACCTTTGTCGTGGAATAAACAATTTTGAGTCTAATAATATGAATAATATATTCAGTTATCAGTCAATCGTGCATCTAATTTAATTTATTCGACTGTAATAAACTTAATAAAATATAAATAAATGGAATGCTATTGTGCAAGTAAAAACCATTCTAAAACCGGTTATGTGAAAAACAAAACACTTACTTATATCGAATCTCGTTAATTTTTTTATCTTTCTTTTTAAAACATAGCAGACACTATTCAATAGCTAACGAGTAGATTAAAAATATTATAGGGTTGTGCTGTCGCCTCGAAGGGGCAGGGCTGGCAGCGTTGCCACAAAGCAATGAATGAGATGTCGCCGAGGACTTATCAATGATGAATGGGCCATCCTCTGCCTTGTTTATAATTGCCAGTTAGTTTCGCTAGAACAGCATGTTTAACCTTAAGGAAATTCACACAAAGTGCATGAGGTTGCAACACAAGTAATATTCTGTCTAATAATGTTTATTTATATGTAACCACTTACATGGAAATTCTAGTAATTGTAGTGAATAATTTGTGGTTTCGCAATACCACTTTAAACCTATTAGACAGTTTCGGAGAAAATTATGTAACTAAGTACATGTAACTTATGTAATTTATCAAAGAATAGGTATAAACTAATCGAGTTTATAAAAAAATAATTAAATATATCCCGAATTTAATACAGTAATTTAATCATTATATTATCCAAGTATTTTATTGGTTTGTTATAATGATTTTAATAAATATTCCGGATAATATATTCTACACAGTTAAGCGATTGACCGATCGTAATTTGATTCAGTAACATTTTTATTTAGGCCTAAATGCGATACCGCGCGAAATCTGCCCACTTACGGAGTTAAGCGTCGTTTTGGTTACATAAGGCCGTAACAGCCCCGCCGGCTTTGTGCGAAAAGCTCCACAAGTGCGGAGCTTTCGCACGGGAAAAGGAAGGGCATGACACCCCGCCTAGCGCAGGCTGACGGCGTGTGGCGGCTTCCTCCCGCTACGGCCCACTCATTCGCTCCGTGGCGGCCACGGCGAGCGCACGTCATCGTCCTCACAGTTCTCGCACCGGCACGCGATCGCGAAAAAACTTTTCAGTGCTGTGAAAAACATTTTTTCCGAACATACAAAAATGAACAAGAATTTTCTGTGCAGTGATTTTTTCCCTACTGTGTAAAGACTAATCGACCATAAGAGTGTTTTCAAGAGGCTAATTACGAGTTGCTAGGCTAATTGGCTGGGCCGGCGTTTCATGAAGGTGAGCCGACTTTTATTTCCGTTCGGCAATCCCTCTAATTGCGTCAATTAGTGTAATGCGGCGACAGGTTTGAAGAGTCGCTTAATGATCTCTACCACCGGACTCGTACACTTTGAAAAACTATTAAGTCACTGAAGTGGAGGCACGCAGCGACTATGGTTTTAAACTAATTACTAATTAGTATATTGTACGTATAACGATCGCTTTGAGGGATTATTTCTACTAACCAAAATAACTGAGTAATTATATTTTACCCAAGTTTTCTTTAAAAGTCGTAAGACAAATCATTTTATAAGTAATTTCTTAGACTTTACAATAATTATGTAGTATCTACATCTATCTTAGAGCATAGGAAACCATTTTTGCAAACATAAGATTAATAAATAAAAAAAACTAAGTTGTACGAAGTATAAAAGTTTTTATTTTATTCCTTAATATATATAACATCACGTGAATAAAAAAACGCTGATACTAACAATTTGTACAAAATAAATACTGAAGGGAGTATGCTAGTTTATTGTTTGTATCTTTATTGTTCGGCTATTTATTGAAAGCTTAGTAAAAAATATAAAATGTAATCAGGTTGTAATTATCAACCAATGGTATTTAATTTATTTTAAAAACATTTATCTGCGTTATCGTACGTACGATACATAGTAAACTTGTGTACAGTGTGAATTAGTTTATTTCCAACGATACATTTAATTTGAGTAGGCGTGAATACCAACCTGATAAGGCGCGACTCATATTCCGTAACCAACAGACAATTTCCGGTGAGTTATGTCAATAAAAATTGATAAGAGCTGGCACAAGTCACCACAGAGAGCTTTCAAATAGTTTTATTTCTCTTCAGACGATAAAAGCATTTGCTCAGAGTCATTAATTTTAAGTTATCCGTATATTAAAAAAAACAATACAGCGTTTTAAGAAATTTAATTATGTCATAACAAACAGTGAATTCAGGAATGCATAAAAAGAAGTTCGGCTAAAACATTCACAATCAAAGTTCGCCGATTACAATAAGTGGTTACTAATTGACATTGAAGGGAAAATGAAGTCAAGAACTACGTTTAAAATACTTGGACGAAACATTTATTTGATTTGGAATCTGTTCAGTTACCATTTGTAAAATGCCTACATTTAATTTCCAACAAGTTAGATTTACTAAAGTTTAAAAAGAAAAATCTACAAAAATGCTAAATAAATAAAGAGCTGACATAATTGTAGTATTATAAAAACATAAAATCCCTTCGTTATAAAAAGACCAATATTGAAGTAAAGCTAAACATCGTTATCGCGAAAGTCAATTAGTACTGAAGTAACATTTATTATCAATCTGCAAGAAAATAGCTTAAATACTGTATAAAATTTTACTGTAAACATTTCTAGCATTTTTATTTTAATCTTGGCCTGAATCATGCAACAAACTTTTAATTCATAAATTGGTCAGTGCATAAGCGACATAAAAAGTTTTAAAGAGAACAAAAATTATTAAAAAATACCGTAAAGAATCCTTGTTACACGGGACACCAAAGCCAAGAAAGCATCTTTTTGCTATAAAAAGACTGAGCGGCTGTTGCGCTGAACGCGACATGGTTGTCCCAAAAGCCAATTAGAATCCCGTATCCGGCTTGTTTATTCTCTAATTAGCAAGTAGCTCATTAGAGCTACATCACTAGACCAGCTAGTGTAGCAATGCTTCATTCGTTTTAATTATAAACACTGCCTCCTTGTGTTCTTATAATTACCGTGCACAATTAATGGACAACATTTTATTGCTTATCTTACGCATAATGAATGTTTATACAAAATAGATTAACGACGCTCCACTCGTTTATCAGGGTTTTATTTTATTTTTTACTTAACGTTGCTATATTATTTTTATTGGACGTCGTATTAATTGGAGTAGTTAGGGAATATTACTAAGAGTGATTTGATACAATATTCTTTGATTACTTTAGAAATATGATTATTCATAAATAAATAAAAATATCATTCGATGTTGGAATATTTTGTTTTAAATTGTTTTAATGTAGGCGTCAATCCTAATTCCTTGTAGTCGTTAAAATCCATAGATCAAAATACGCTCTGTATTATGTAACCGCTACGAGCTCGATATAGGTAAAATATCCCAATTATTACCTCAACCAATATAACGGAGCCGCATAATAAATTAATATCATTTTAATGTTCAATTAGCTATGTCAAAATTATATTATGGCACAATGGGCTAGTGCATTTCCATTAATTAATTTTGGCTAATTAATAAACCGGCTTTAATTAGCATGGGTGTTAGGATAAATTAATCAGCGCTGATTGGTCCACCCGATGATCAGCGTGACCGCACCTCCAAATTTTCATTATATCATAATATTTTCTCTTTAGATAGAATTTCAATTAAGTCTAATGAACCACACCTGGGTATTAACTTTCTATATTACAGATAGTCACATAATTAATATAAATACTTGTACAGACTTTATTTAAGCATAAAAAAGTATATTTTAGAAATTTGATAAAGCACAGATATTTATATTTGTTAAGAATTGTTCTCTTTCTAGTATCACCCGTGTCGGTATGAATGTTACTAGCAACAAACATGTACGGAAGGTAAACTACTCCTGTTCATTACATGCCTCTCCTTTTTATTTCAGTTTAAGTACCTAATCGCGGGCACGTTAACCCAAGTTAAAATACTAATTAGTCTGCTACTTACGAGTACGGCACCCAAAAATATATTAAAAAAGCGAGCGTTCATAGCGGTCGTAAGTTATTTTTTTATTTGTTTCATTAAAAATAATTAAAGTGACATGTGACCCTCGCGCCAGGGTTGTCATTAGCGGGTCCTCGGTGCGGGACGCAGGGTCACCGCGCGCACTAATTGGTCTGGCTTGCAGCCTCCTCCTCGCCGTACTACAAATAAATTAGCTAGAGAAACGGATGTTGACGTTGTGTTAGGGTTACCACTTTTTAAAGTGACACCGTGACTGACAGATGATTTTTTGATACAATTTGTCAAGGGTTTGATCGATAGGATCGCGTGATTTAAACTCTATATTTTCAAACTTGTCTTTTTTCATAAATCGCATTCGTCTTGATATCAAAGATATTGAAGTTCTTTATTTTTCAAAAGCAAATATGTTGTCTGATACTTTATGTTTGTAGCTAGCAGTGGGGTTGTATAAATATTGTTGCAAAACAGTCCGAAAACACTTAGCATATTTTAAATGGGCCTGTCTGCGTATTACAGACCGGCTGGCAGTAGCATTACAGCATTACTATTGAGTCTGAAGTCGGAAAATTCTATATATGAGTTTGAATCAGGATAAATTCGCATACATCGAAGGATTGAAAAATTGTGTTCGCGTTAATTCCCGTGTTGTAGTTCTTATTATCTTATTCTCTTTTTGTAAATGGTAAACTAGAGATTAGACTATAAGCGATACAGGGCCCTTTCCTAACCCTAACAAAATAGACAATTTTATGTGCAAATTCCGTGAACTTTTACCATTATCGTGGGCATATTCCACAAATTAAAATACTAATTAATATTTCCTTAAATGCAAGTAAGTACAAAAATGTAACAATTACAATAATCAGTGTGTGAATTAAATAATCAAATTGATTACTGAGCCGGAAAACTAATCACGGAACGAAGCCCACTCAACAAAATACGCTGCGTATCAATAACGTAATTGACAAAAAAGAGTTAAACTGTTTCACTCACCTCACCGGTACAGCTTAATTTGCAAATTCAATTTGTATCCAATAACGCACCTGTCAGTGAGATCTATTGTATTTTGATGATGTTATTTGATTGTAGAAAAAGGATTGTTTTTGTTTTGGGTCATGGATCTTTACTCTTGCTCATATTTTCCCGAAACTTACAACAAAGGTACTACTACACCTTTGTGAGTTTGAGCGTTGCGTTGTCTATAATTTTTTCTGTCAAATGGCAGTGTTATTTCGTAGCGTCAAATAGGAATATTAGTAGATTTCATGAGAAATCGAAAGCTCACTTGGACTTTCAATAAATCCAAATTTTTTAATGTTCACTTGTTGTTTTCTGAGAGTGGTAACCCTGTGCGAAGGTCACCAGTAATTAGGTTGTTGGTGTGGCTTATGTTTTTCAGCAGCGGTGGCGGGTGGCGGCACTTCCTCTTGTTACTTAGGTATTTAATTAGGGCCGCGACTCTTGTCTGGTGGTTCTCGTGTTGCATTAAGTGTTCCTCCTTACCTTACACGAGTTTACAGTCTCCTATATTGATCTTTATTACTTTAGAATATTTTGCTCTGATCAAAAGGCAAAATATCAAGTTGATGCTTATCGACCCACGCCAGATTGTTATTTTCTTACATTTTTTGCAGAGGAATGGCTTGTTGACATCCAGAGCACCTTAGCTAATTAGTACAGAATAAGTCTCAAGAGTTATAAATAGACATCATAATATCTATAAATTTACATTAAAATGGAAGGGTACGCTGACGGGTACTGAAGTTTGTGCTTAACTAATTACACCAGCTTATAACATAGCAGGAAATACGTACGTATTTATAGGTATTTCGACACGACTGTTCTACAAAATTGTAGTACTTACTGTTTGTTTGTCGATAACATCCAGAGATTGAAATAAAAAAATAGTAAGTCCAATAAGACATAAGCACTCTAGAATGTTTGATGAGCAGAGTAATGTATGCTACGTACATGTAAAAGTACCTATTAAATAGAATACAATTAAAATACGCTATAGACACTTGATAAATAAAGATATTTCATTAAGGTTATACATTCTCTAATTCATAATATTACACCAAATAGAATCGATGGATTCGATTCCAAGTTTAACCGTACTAATAGATCGAAATTTATGTCAACAAAGATATACCAAATAACAACTACTGTTGATATGTTATGACTATAAATAACAATCTCCATCACATTAACATAGATACTGATTATACACGTAATCAGACGATAGGAATGGTTATAATAAAAAATACAACACTCATCAACGTCACAACTATTTTATTTATTATATTATTATTTATTTAAGAGATACGCAAATGAAACGGTAGGCATTTTTGTATTATGATTACTTTATAATTAGCTCTTATTTAAGTAAACTTGCTTGATAGTGACTACGTAGCTTCATAATTGCCGTATTTTCAAACAGACTACATTAACTCGGCGTAATAATTATTTATTGCATCAACATCATATTACAAATATATCTTTATTGGGTACTTACAAAAACAATATAATTAAACGAGGCACTTATTAGTATTGTTTTATTATCCAATAATTATAGAGTAAGTGTACAGCATGATTTAATTTCAGAAGTGCGGCTTTACTGTGCAATTGTATATTTCAAACGGTGAATGTCATAGAAATAAAAACACAATTTTATTAAAACTAAATAGCTGATTAGCAAAAACCAAAAAAAAAAGTTTCATAATGCCATTATTTAATATTTGGTATGGTTTTATAAAAATAAATGTGGAAGATTTTATCTATCGACAGTACGATTCACTTTAGCAAGTTAGACTATCAACAAACGTGACTCAAGCCACAATCTGATAACTGGACACTGAACAGATCTAGTCAAGTGTTGTTGTCCGCTCATTAACACACAAATGTTCATAAAGTGTGCGTATGTAATTAGAAAGTCGTCTTAACCCCGAGTCCCTCATTAGGGCATGCTCGTCCGTGGGCCCGCAACAGATAACCTCGGTGGCGTGACGAGTGACGCGCGTTGACGTACAAGTCCTCAGTTTGCGTACATACTGTTTGTTCAGTGTTTATAGCCCGATTACACGATATTTTTGTGTATATCGGCCATCAAGCCAATTAATGGCTTAATTATTCAAATTCATTTCTTATAATTAATTGTTGTTTGTAATATGATTAGATAATTTAATGATAATAGGCCTGTTAATTTTCCTGTTACGAAACTAATTGTGTAAAGTTCGGTATTGTGGTATAAACATGTCTTCCATCTTTGTTCGTACCCGACGTATGTGTGATAATAAATTATACTCCCAACTATAACCATGTAACTATTAACCATAATTATATTATATATCTTAATGAGGAGGCCTTTGTTTAAGAGTGGACGTCTATCGGCTGATGATGATGATTAACTATTTTGGTCTCGTGATCGTTACGACAACGAAACGTGCGAGTTTCTAAGGGACCTAATTTGTCAGTGGCGAAATAAGGGTGTGCAACAGTACACATTCGCAATTATAAATAAGCATACATATAAGTATCCGAAATTCTAATACAAATTAAACACTACCTACCTACAGTCTTAAACGTGTTACATGTTATTTAAACATGCAGCAATTAAAATTTAATTACCCAAAATGCTCGTAAACAAATATGCATGTCTAAAAAGTTTAACTTCAGAGTTTTGGTTATTGAATGACAGTTTAATTAGAAGTTCCGAGTCAGTGCAGAATTTTCATAAGAATGTTTTAAATAGGTGTTGAAGTCGCGTAAGGAAAGCTGGCGCACTTGGTATGAATCAAGTAGCTGATGCGCAAAAACAGTCCCTCAGTGTGTTTCTAGACCACGTTACCATAAACCACGCCGGGTTTCCCAACAGACGGCAGCGCGCGAGTAAATAATATTTTCTATCGATCTCGTCGACTCCCTAATTGGCTTGAATGCAAATACTCTGTTATTAGGCAGGTTAATTAAAGAGTTATCGGTCGTAATTAACCCGTTTCGGTACACTACGTGTGCCTATGGTTCGTTCGAAACACTACTAATTAAGAAATTCCTCCTTCATTAGCTCAATTAGATTTATTCACGTCAGAAACTTCGTACAATAACATGTGTATATTATATTAACACGCACCGGCTTATGTAGGTACGTTGTTAGTACGAAATTAGAAATATTTTGTTAATCTTAATGTTTTTTTTAATATTTGTTTTTATTTAGGCCTGCGGGTAGGCGTAGGTAATTTAACGGTGTGTAAGTAGGTCATTTTAAACTGAGGCAAAACAATAGTTATTCAAATAATTATGGCGATTATTAAACAAAACCATGAAATGAATTATACGAACCATACTGTCACTGATTGTGTAGAAGTTGTTAGTGGAAATATTGTATTAGTGTTGCGAGATTATTACTTTACTATGTAGTAAACTAGTAAATATAAAGAACCTAGTTATTGTACCTAGTTTCAAATCTCTGACATTCTGATTGTTATAAATAATCAGAATCTCTGAATATTCAAAGATTAGAGGTTTTTATTTTCAATTAGAATTGGAATTCAAATCGGTTTGGTTACTGTCCACTTGGCAAGTAAACTTAAAAGCCCAATGTGAATGAAGCTCAGTGACTCGATCGGAAGTCGCGACCGCGGGTTATCTGTAATTGAGAATGTGCCGGTTGACGTCAATAAGCGTCATTATCGTGTACCCGGTGAATACTACTTACTACCACAGTATTGGATGAATAAAAAATGCAATAACAAGTACCTACAACTAGCATTATTATTTTATTTTCATTTTATATTGTTATTTGTTACCTATATATATGTTAGTAAAGCAAATTGTTGCTTAGCGCGTATTTTTCGAGGATTTGAGTGTATTTATTTATGTTACATACAATATATTAACAACTAGTTTTGCCAGCGACTTCACCTACACGGAAAATTTCAACCCGTCTTTTTCGGAATAAAAACTTGCCTGTGTTTGATCCAGCTTACAAAGTATTTTTGCGAAATTTTATTTATCCACGTTCAGCGGTATTTGCGTGATTGAGTAACAAATATCCAAACTTCAAAACATAAACATAATAAATAAAATGCCCAAAAATATAGTATACCTATTTAAGTAGCTATCGTCAAAATGTTCTGTAACAAAGAAAAAGTCACATTAAAATACGAAAACTAACCTAACCTAATTAACCACTCGACTTAGTCAACACGTAGCATGTGATTAAATTAAGAAAATAATTAAATACCATTTATTTTTATCTGTTCGAAAACATAGGTAGGTACAAAAAACACACAAAAACTATGCCAATAATACAAGCTTATTTAATTAACTCATAATCTCTATATCTTTGTTATTATTAAAAGGTCACGCGGAGGGCCCCAGAAATAATTATGTTTATAATGTTACTCTTCTCACTTGAACAATAAAATATATTTTTTTGTTCTTATCGTGTTTTTGTAAAGCTATTTGTTAGATAATACTTTTCAATAACATGAATGAAGATACGAAAAGCACAAAATGTATGGTTAATGTTTATTTTTCACTTTGAACGCACTTGGCAAAATATTTTTAAGTAATATGCACTCTACATGTTGAATTTCTTTCGTATAAAAGCAATTTACTGAGCTGACAGTGCTGCTAGTTACCTGACAAAAAAGAGAACATTTTTTGGCATAATTTAAACTTTGATGTGTTCGTCAAATGGCTTTCAACCCACAGTTTTTTTGAAGCAACTTAGAGATATAGAATTTGACACTTTAAAAGACTTAAAATATGAATGGATGTCACAATATTACGTTTACAAAGAAGGGATGACATGCGTTTGAAAAAATTTAAAGCTTTTAATTTAGTCAAGTTTTAAAAGTATCGAACTTGAAACTTGTAAAAGTCAATTTATACGTAAAATTAATCGGGAAGCCGACTCTACCAAAATAAGGGTCGCGCGTTTATAGCTCATTTCGATTTTAGTGCTTTTTAAGTACAGTCAAAAGTTTGTAACTGTGGGTTCGGCCGACAGATTTTATGCAAATTCTGCCACGATGACATTTAGTAGGGTAACAAACTGTGTCCGTGTTTTACTTCTTTTTCGTGTTTAACTTATGTTAACAAAAAAAAGGTTGGCAAAATTTTAAAAAGTACTAGGTAGGAACTTAATGAAAAGTAGTATTTGTTTTATTATTTGAAGTTACATAAGTCACGTCACTAGGACTAAAATCGATTGGGGGACAGACAAATAATTATACATTAGCGAACTCGTCAGCTTAGGTTACATTACGTCCTTTCACGACAGATCTGGATATATCAACACGAAAGGCTTCAAAGCTGCAGATCACCAGTCACCGAGATCTCTCCGTAGGATAAAACTCTTTCCGCGTTCGAGTGTTTTATGTACATCGTAGGTGCCACCATTAGCTGGTCGAGTAGTCGTAGTGATGACATAAGTGCTCAATTAGGCCGTTTTGTTTGTCCAGCAAACGAACAGGACAACTTGACTTTTACAAATAAATTGCGTCAGATGTTAGACATGATTTGTGCTTTATCGATGTTTTGCGTATGAAGTAGATAAAACCTTATTTTCTAAATTTTTTGAATGCATTTAAATAGTTACTTGGTTCTATGCACTGGTTCTATGCTACAACCATTGTTACAGTGTTTAAACATCCTTCAGGATATTGCGTTCCACTTTCTTTTATATAATCCTTGAATATTACAACTTCCTATTGTGCAAGTTTCACTTTAGATTTTAACGATAGTTCTGTGATGATTAATTTAGAAAACTTTATTTAATGCATTCCTTGAACTGAAGTGATTGCAAAAGTTCATGCATTTGTTTGTTCGAGCGTCTGTACCTATAATAAGTTTTGAAACTTACAGTACCTAAAACAAAGTCGTCAGCTCATAGGAATCGTTCATTTCCTGATTTTGTAGTTCACTTGATTCGTGGAGTAGCAAACATCGGGCGGCGGTAATGAACGAGCGGGAACGCGCTCAACGCTACGGCAATTTGAACGTTCAGTGGGCCGGCGCGTTCCAACAGTCCTCGAAATTACTACAGCTCGATACTTAGTGCTTACCGTCAGTTGTTTTCATTGCCCACTTGATTAAGGATTACACAGGAAATGATTTGAATAAGCTATTGTGGACTGTGAAAGGTAACGGTCGGCGGTCGACTTGAATTTTATTGTGTCCGCTTGCTTTGTACATTTCAAAAGTAATAGAAAACAGGATGTCTTCAATTTGTTGTGTTAGAGACGTTAAATTTACTGTTTCGATAGGGTATTGTTAGATGCGACAAGTCATCAATCAAAGTTAGGAGTTGCAGAAATCTGAGAGCATGAAATGTAAGCTTCGTTACTATGTTCAGGTTTCTTATAGTTATGACTAATTGGTAATAAAGTTGCATACTAAGGTTAATTATGCAGCGTTAAATAGTGATTAAATATCACGAGCGTCAACAGTAATGCCTTTGTCTATGATTTATATGGCAAGCACATTAGACTAAGCACTTGCAACGATGTTCATTGCTTATATAGGTATTCCAAAGCAAAAGATATCTACCAACCTTAGTCCACTCATCCATAAAATGTTTGCTAACAAACGAATACGCATTCAATATCTTAAAACCAACATATAGAGGTACAAACAAAACGTCGCTTTAAATCTATTACCAAACGCGTTAGAGTTTCAAAGCGTTACAGTATGCAATTTAAACTGGACTAAATCGCCGTTGGAGTCAACAACGCGACAGCAACGGCCGACTCGGATCGGCTTTCAATTTTGCGGAATTAATAACAGCACAAATACTGGTGTACTGCTAACTGCAGAGACGGGACTAGGTGATCATTCATACGCGCACACGACACCTCTGTTCCAATCAAACGACATTTTTGTCGTGTGAATGTAACTTTTTGCTGGCGCTCTAATTAGTGACGGTTTGTGTGGAAAATACGTTGCTAGTCATAGGTATGCGTTATTCATAAACTTGGGTAATTGTGTGATTAATACGAGGAGAAAACTTTGTTAACGTGGGCTTCAATATTATGTTATGATTATAAAAATATTTACTTCATACTATTATGAACATAATATTCTCATTTCACGAGTTCCTAAAACTATTAATTGGCAGATCTACCGTAATATAATATTGTCCAATATTATTATTTCTAGGAATACTGCTACAAGCTTCTATTTGTGTCTGAAATAGTACGAAATACGTTAGTCGTAATCACTGGGAATGGTGGTTTCTGTGTAATATCCGAGTTCTCTAATACCAACGTTGTTTGTCAACGTTTGGACCATTCTTCAAACATCGTCGTGAGGTGGACTGGGCGCCCAATTAGAACGCTAAGCTGAGCGTGGCTGACTACCAAGTTGCGTCGACTAAAAGCACCTCTAATTATTATTGATACGAGCTCTACGCTCATTCCCTCGAGTTTCTCTAACGTACACGCTGCACGTTATTATTATCGACATTGCAATGTTCTGTACTTTTGTACATAAAATCCAGTAATTAGTATCGAATGTTTGTAGTAATTTGCATCCAACGTTTACTGCGTTGATTCTATTGTTGTTAGTCATTGTTTGTGTTCGAGTTTGTCGACAATGGAAAATATTCCAATTAGTGATGTCTTTATTACTATATTCCATTAAGGGATGAGATTTTAATCGATACCGAAGGTAATCATATATTTATTTGTTTATTGAGTGGAATGAATTCGTTGAATAGTACTTATAAAGAATATTATATATAAATGGTTTAAGTTATATTGTTGAGCAAATTTCTAAGTAGTGTTAAGAGTAACTTGCACATTAAACTGTGGGTCACATTGCTAACCTTTCAACTAAAACTGTAACCAGCTCCCTTACCATGAACTCTTAAAACAGGTAATTTTCCGTTGTGAAAGCAAGACGCCGCTATGTGCAGTGTAGTGTGGCATCTCGCTTCCACAACGGAAACTATCCTGCTTTAAAATTTCGTGGTAAGGTGGCTATAGCTTGAACTGTATTGTAACAGAAGACAATAAAATAAGACTAAACAATCATTAGATAGATATTGGCACCAGCAGCACTAAAAGATATACTTATCAATTATAATATACCACGAATACCTGATGTTCGATTGTTTATTTGTAATATTTTTTCATTTGAAAACTACTGTACGTGCTTCAGCCTAACTTTTATGCGAAGTGGGTTTGAATATCCTACTGCGCGTTTGTGTAGAATCGTAACAATTCCATGAATCAATTACAAGCGTTTTAGCGGGGATCAATTGACGTCTGTGAAATGGATTTTATGACGAATTCCTGCAGGTTTCATGCAGGTAACGAATATTCAGCAGAATATGAAATAAATGTTTTGTTGGATGTTTTTGACAACGGTACAAAAGTTTTGATCAAAGGTGGGCAATTATACATAGAAGCTATACTCAAAAAGTAATATCCTAAATTGTTTTTTCTAAGAAAATGTTAATGACGGTGACGACCCCAGTAAATTGAATTCGCGGTAAGTATTTACAGAAGGTATTGGTATAGCCGAATGCATTAAGGGCGGAAAAATGTCAAGCGTAAGTGTATTAAAGTTGGGGCCTTTACCGCTGCGTGCCGCGGCTGATGTATGGCGGCGACGGACAAATTGAAAACAGTAGCAAATGTCCCGATCGCGGCCCGCGGACCCCGCTACAATAGACACACTGCTTGACTCGAGTTCACTCCGTTTGAACTTTTCACTATCGTCGGCTTCGAATATTTTCTGAATATCTAAAGAATGATGATGAACTTTTTAAGCCATTTAGTACCTAACACACTATTATAATTAAATTTGAAAATTATTTTAATGTTATATTGCTAGGCAGATTGTCGAATGCTAGTTTAAAATTATTGACTCAGAACTCTAAATTATTACATCAGATCTTTCTTCCAGCAGACTGATTAAAAGTGATAGTCATTTATATTTTTAACCCTTTTGTAATTTAGGTATTTTTTATCTATTACACTTATGTACATAAATTTTTTTGTCTGGATTTATTTTTAAATCCTTATTTCCACATATTTTTTTCAAAATAGTTGAGTTATTTACTCTCGTTCGCTACATTAACTTACAATTAAGCTCTATGTAATTGAAATAAACCGCCATAAGTTACTTTTTACTCTACCAAAAGTTTAGTAACAATAAATATACAGCGTACAATGTGGAAGGTGTTTTCTATTAGAATTGTATTCAATATAGAGTTTCGTTCGCGCAGAAAATGGTTGCGGGACGCGTGAGCGGCGTCCCTGGCTGGCGTGCCCCTCCACCCCTCACAGAATTATATTAGTGGTTCTGAACACAGCTTTCGAATTAGCTGTGATAAACATGCACGAGCAAATCTTTAAGTAAACACACTTCTTCATGCCTTTGTATCTTGAACACGTAGGTATCAGGTATCTTATTACGCCTCTGTTTTATTATTCACTCTTTGACAATTATTTTGATTAATTGGGTCTTTCCCTGAATCTTTTTGTAGCACTGAGTTATTAGAGAAGTCTGTTCTTCGTCCATAATATAATGAGTTTACTAATTGGTGTTTCAGAATCACAGTAACAATCAAATCACCAACTTTTACAAGTTTCCGTTTAAAAATCCGTATTCACATAAAACCAAGCAAAGGGAATATCATAAGGGGTGTTTGTCCCTCGCAAATAGTTAGATTATATAAATAAGGCGGCCGAAATAGTTTGACCGATAGTGATCTGTGGGTAGACTGGGTTGCCCCGACCAAACCGTCTCGCACAAATTGACTGGGTTTTACGAAGATTTTTTTTACTGATGTTATTATGTTACGTAAACTTAGATAGGAAAGTTAAATATGCACGACGTTTTTGGTATTGATAAGTGGTTTTATAAAACGTAAGATTATATTTTAATAAATAATGATCTTATCGCGGTCGTGGTCTGTGGCTAAGTTAGTTCTTCTGCGATAGCTGACTGGAGGATCGATTCCCGACTATTCCGACTATCTTGAAGGAAACATTTTTTGTTATTGGAAGCTAGTTTCCTTTATTAATATCGTAGGCTGGACAGCAATATAAGTCACGTGTATACCGAAATATTTCTGAACTATTTCAAGCGGATTATAGAAACATACAACCCTCTATTCTTAGCATTAATTCAAACATCTATAGGTACGCTAGTAAAATCCATTATCTAAGTATTGTTCCTCATAATTCAATTTTTTATGTAATTTAAAATAATTGAATTATGATTGCCATTTTAAACTGATTAATATAAGCTCTGCAAATGTAGTTATCACGGTTGTTGTAATGTATCTGTTGCGGTGTGGTTTGTGTTCGAGGCGGTAAGGCGATCGCACCGAGACGCCTCGCCGCCCACGACTAAACTGGTTCCAGTCGCGATTCTATCCTGTTTAGTGATACGTTACAAATTGATCCGATGACACCGCCAGCCTTTTTGTTACCCACGTATTAAATACAAACATAACATCGTTACACCCGGTATAAGTATCGCAGTTTTTATTCACATTCATAACCGCATCATTAACTCTAAAATAACGAGAAAAACCGTTGAAGCCCGGCAAAAAGTTATTCTTTGCCATTTTCACTACAATTAGAGCGGTGCTTTTAATTACTGCGAATGAAAACTATCGTTTTTAATATGGATCGTGGAATAATCAAGCTCATGCTATTAATTGATTCTCGGCTCGTATTACTCAATGCGTGTTCATTTTAAATAAAATTCCTTACATATCGAAAAACTACAGAATACAACCACAGAAATTCGGCTAAGAAAATAAGAAATGCAATCTTGTAGTAGGATCAGACAAATAGCGGAATATCTGCAGTGACCAATTCAAATTGTAGGAACTATCGGGTTCCGCGCACGAGCCGGTATAGAATCCAATCAGCGAAACTAGCTTCTCTGATGCCTATCACTAAACTTTCACATTCAAAGATTTGTTTCTCTAGATTAAATCAAAGGCGAATTACAGTAGCGGCGAAAAAGAAATATGGCGAGTCCGGCCCCGCGTGAGGGCGGGGGTGTCCTGCTGAAATTGCTTTTCAATCCCTCGGACTTTGGACTTGTAAAGAAGTTATTACCTTCCAAGGAGATAGCGCCGGGTCCGGCGATACGGATATATGTCTTTTTCATATGTAATATTCCTTTTTCGCGTTTTATTAATGGAAAATGTTTCGTGGGACAGTGCGGCCAGCTCTCGCCTTCGATATTAAAAAAGCCGACTGTCGACTTTGTGCGGCTTCTTTTATGAGATTGTCGTAAAGTAGTTTATGTTTCTTGGGTGCTCATGCGACACTCACGCAAAATATAATTATATTATCATTTACAGCATTACGAATGCTTGTTTGTATTTAATCCTTTGTTTTAACATATGCACTAATAGGTGAATCATAGACGCTTGAGTCATAAACAAAAAAAATGCTGTATATAATTTTCGCACTGCGTTTCATCTACACTGTGTAGATAGTTACCTGTGTGTAGCGCGTTTGATAATGTTGCCTACTCTAATTAAGTCCACTACACCAATGTTTGGAATTAATTAGTGTATTGTTTAATTGGCATCTCTTGTTATCTGTTTGTTTGGTTTATTTATTCATTAGTGGTGTTTGTGACAGCTGCTGGTGAGGTAGACGCCATTACGACAGATTGTATTACTATGTGATTGTGTACTTTTATGTAAATGTTATCTAAATTATGTTGTTTGTAGTAACCTATACGGCAATGGCACTGATAATTTATGACATAAATATTATGTAATTTAATCTCCCTAACCAAATTTTACTAGGAAACTTGTATTCTATTTTATTACTAAAATCCTTATTCACATTAAAAAAATATTAATTAGGTGCACATTACAGCATTTTCCTGCAGATCTATAAATACTGTATTGTTTTTAATTAACGCTAATTAGCAGCTACCCCTAGCAGCACGCCTATTAAATCATAAGCTAATTAGTTAGACTTGTAAGTAACATTAAATCTGATGATATTTAATACACTGTTTCCTTGAAAGGGAGCTATCAAATATAAAAGATTCACGTCTAATGTACAAAAGAATCAAGTTTCGTATAATCGTTACCCCAACAGGTGGCCGTATCAAGGATAACAGGATGTTACCAATTGAGAGCACATTTTTATACACTTTTCATAAACCCGCTTTAGCTTTACACTGTTCTCTTATCCAGTGATGAAAGTTTAATCGGCATTTTACTTGTACCTAGTATCATTTGAACTTCCTTAGGGTAAATTCGTACATTGAAACATCACAATCAGCTCAGTCTTTGGGTCTAAATGTAGCATTTGAGCTGTATTTGCTGTACAAATAAACAAATTTGTTGGCACGAATTCTTTGGGACTTAATTAATACTATGTTTAATCCTATAAGAATTGGCCCGTTGCCCTTATTTTTAATTATATAGGTACACTAATTGTTACAAGCACACAATAACTAATTGATGGCCTGATTAGCGCAGTAGCTAATTGGGCCTTCTGCGAAAATATTGATTACTTCTCTACACAAATGTTCATTAGGCAGATATATTTTGTTTTCAATAAAGTCACTGCTTCGCAAGATATAGGTACGTTATTTTACTCGTATCTTACATTGTAAAGTAAGCGTGTAAGATTCATCTATGCAACACCCATACAGGAAGCAATCGTGTTTGCATCTTAGATTTTCAAAGAAAGCAGTCCATATATGGAAGACGTTACCACGGTAATATAATACATATATTACCGTGACATTACCATCATTCGCAACATTGGCATTTGTCAGGAGTACACTCAAGTAGGTATAACAACAGTTATTAAGAATTCGTCAGACCTTAAAACTACGTAAAACAGCAATAGATATAGTGTTTTTAGTTATAGGAGGTAACATTGTATGGGGCATCAGTCGCAGGCCCGTAGGACAATGAGTCCCGCAACGCTCGCACGGATTGATTACACCTGTCCGTCACGATTAATAGAATATTGTGTGTGATTCAAATTGAATTAGCCGCCCATTGTCGAATTACCCGTGTATGTTTCTACGGACTATTGGTTTTGAATATTTAGTAGCCAATTTAGATCGTGTTAGTATTGTGATTTGCCAATGATGTTAATGTAGAGGATTAATTTTGTATCTTGTGTGCGTAGACCCAGATTGAGAAGTACTCTTTGTTATGAACCTGTTCATTTAAGTTACGTGTTGTTCTGAAGAATAGATTCCCTGATACCTTCGATTGTGTCAGTGTCGCTTAAGACGAGGCAGCAGTCCCACTGTTTATTGGAAAGACGACCTACGATCAGTAGTCACTTAATCAGCACCTAACCCGTTTGTCAAGCGTGCGATTTTGCTAATTCAAAAACCTTTCCATTAAGCTATCCATAGTTATATTATAAAAAGGTCCGGTATTCATTTCATTTAAGTCATTTTACTTTTTTATCAAAATAATTTAATTGCAGTTTGCGATTCTAACTCCAATAACAACGTAGAAGCCAAAATAAAAACTAGTTTTCCAATATTTATAATCCTCTACACACTGGCATTCCATAAAAAATGTTTGATATTATTTTTCTAAATTGCTTTCCATGTTACATATATCGAACAACGTTGCTTTTATTTAATAAGAGTGATGTTGAGTGTCGACAATCATCAATTATTCTCGCTTAAACTCGTCTTAGTGACTCACAAGTCGAGTCTTTGTGTAGGATATGTCATGGTTTCATTCAGCGTGAAAAATATTCGTGAGAATTTCCAATTTTCATCGACGATGGGTTTTGTTCGATTGAATTACCAGTTATATAGTCAATACCCCTCGTGGTTTCCGACCAATTGACCACAAATGTACCGGGCTCAATATTTACTTAGAATATTAAAAAGTACAGACGGTTGCACTCGTGTTTGGCCAGCTGCCTGTCTGTTTGCACGTTTGCAGCATAATAATGCTTATTTAAAACTTTTTTCGTGTAATTTGGGATGGTCCGGAAATTATTTTGGTTGAAATTATTAACGCTTGTTCTGTTATGGTAAACGTTGGCATTCGGTTGAAAAATATTTGTTTTATAAATGAGCAAGGAAAAGTACCTACAATAATAACAAACGTGTATGTTGTTTGTTTCAGGTAATTTACCTCGCCGTAGTTAGCAGTCAATTAAACCACGCACGCTGCAGTAAGTTATTTTAAAAGATATAGAGTTACCTGTTTGTAAACAAGATATCTATGAGTTCCTCACTAATGAACCTTGCGCGCTGCTTTGTTGGCGTGATACCTGGGATTAGAAAAGTGGGGCTTGCCAGTTCCTTCTAATGGCAGCGACGCGACGTCTGCTATGACCTTATCAAATTTCTAATTAGTATTTAGCTACAAGTTATTGTTACCCGATTAATCATGAGACTTACAAATAGCCTTAAATGTCTATCTTTATAATTAGAGAGGTTTCTCGATACGGAGCCGTATGTGACTTATTAGCACGGGATTGAGAAATAAGAACGTATTAATTACAAAGATATCAAATAGCCGTGAGATATATTCTTGCATTGGCAAAATTTATACGATTCGAAGTGTAGCACATTGGCTCTTGTATACTAATCTTATTTATTCTTGGTTTTGTCATAATAAAACTTAGTAAATGTTTTTTATCACACTGTCTTCTAAGAAGCAGTAAATTGCATCACTAATTAATTACGCTTAGGTGCATAACATATAAATTCTATGAAAATTACATTGTAGTGAAACGCAGGCGGGCGAAAGCACACGCTTACGTACCGCTTTTGAGAATTCGGGCGAGAGCAATATTGGGGTAAAGCGTATCAGGAGCATAATTAGCCCCCTTTCAA
Organism: Abrostola tripartita; assembly: GCA_905340225.1. NCBI lineage: Eukaryota > Metazoa > Arthropoda > Insecta > Lepidoptera > Noctuidae > Abrostola > Abrostola tripartita. Next base: position 9,313,358 of record HG996493.1, on the reverse strand, counting down.
AAAAATTACAATGTTAAAAACAATTGATCCAATCTGAGAATTGATCTTATAATGCCTAACACTGTTTATTGCGTGTTAAAAGATAGAGTTTTCAACAGTCTTAAGAGTTGTTTAAGATAAGAGACGTTTTAGTATCGTCTTTAAGTAAGGGGGTTACCCTTAGTATAAACGTTGACATTCTGTGAACAGCGAATATGCGTTGCTATACCTACTTGCTATGTTTAATATAAACACAAAGCGTAGTTCATCTAGGATCGTGTAACGGTATACGGCTGTTAGACTAATTTAGGTGGAAGATCATCCTCGTAATTAATCTACTTAGCGAGAACCATGCGCAGCGCGGTTCGCTTTGAAACTGGATGCTCAAGTTGCTACTACGGTGCTTGGTTGGCCTCGCTTACTTCACTGTTAGTTAGGGCTCGGTAAATACCGATGTGATTACACAATTTTATGTCTATGGTAAGACTTCAGCTCTTTTTTTATTTTTGAATTTTTATTCCTTTCCTTTTTTCAATTCATTTGAATCTGTATTCCGTATTTGAAATACCAAATCCTCTCGCCAACCACTTGAACGGTCAAATAGTCAATGGTTTGAAGCCTTCTTTTAATAACTGTAATTTTCATACGTAGGTATTATTAAACATGATGTAAAATCTATGTGAATTCCTCTCGTAACGCATAATATTATTCTGATTATAATATACTACCGTGATTGTTAACTTCGATCGACAGAAATTATTGACATTATTCAACCATTCACACATTACGTATTATGTCATAATTTCTTTTGTGATTTTATTCTCATATTATGTATGAACTATGCGGTGCTGCGTTCACAGTAATTTCATCCTTACGGAGAGGGAATTAAGGTACTTATTACACATTACCCACCATGTGATCAGCTGCCATTCACATCATAAAACGTCAATAATGCAATAGCACTGTCGCACAATGAGCTATTGTGCGAGTGATTCCCTCTTCAAAATAAGCGTTTAATTAAAAACATACGACGACCATTTTTTTATTGCGACACTTGAGTATTGAGTGAGTTCGACCCGTTTGGGGGCGCGGCGTGAATGTGAACTGATTATGTTCATTCATCCTTGAGAATTCAGAATTAAGTGAATACCCGCTGATGAATTGATGATTCCTTTAGTGATTTTTTGTTCGTCATTAGGTGTAATAGAAAATGTATTCATGTTGTCAGTGTTAACACAGCATATTAACATATTATTCTTAAAACAGTTGAAAAATTATTTTGTAAACGACGCTCGATATAGTCTATATAATAGCAGTATATATAATAGCAGGATAGAATAAAACAACCCAATTAGTACGTAGAAATGTGGTATCCGTAATTTAGTATGAAAATTTGCAGAAATTCTAGACATACTAATTACGTATAGGAAATTAATTTAGCAACAAATTGGTACGATCAAATCAGAACTGTAACATACCTTCGCCATTCAACGGTTCGCATAGATTTAATCAAATGTCCGTCATTGATCCAATATCGGATGCAAATTGTGTTTTAATTGTAATTAGCATACTACTTTATGAAGTAGGTACTTATTACTGAAACGCGAAACACGTAATTTAATTATTGAATTGTTGCGGTTTGTTTAATAAAACTCATAGGATATACCTACCTATTGTAGAATTGACCTACTAAGTAGGAACGCATTGTCAGATTACTCAGTAAGCAGAATTAAGTTTCTATGTTCTACCTAGTAATCATTAGGACTTAGTCATACCTAGAATTTACTAATAGTTAGCCAGTCACAAGTAGATAACAACTCTTCCAAGAAAATGAATTTTACGACTTGGGCGGCAGAGGCGTCTGATAAAAAATATTGAGAGTGTTTTGTTTTTTCAACCCCCACTTAAACCGTTCTAAAATCAAAAAACCCGCAAAAAAGACAGTTCTGAGTGCTCTCGGTGCTTGATCTTTGACTTTGTTTCTTAATAGAGGACAGATAGTACGAGTAGTTATCTAAACTCAATAGGTAATTAAATTAATTATTGAAAACATTGACATACATCTATCGTTATTAATACATCTACCTAATTAATTTGTACATGTCATTTGCTAATTAGTTCGATGTCCCGTTACTAGCTGCTCTAGTACTTTTATGTTTAACTAATAATTAACGTGATGGTTAGTTTGTGAGTTAGTGTACTGTAATTGAATTTATATATCCTGTAAAAATAATAAGATGTAATTTTGAAAACGTAACATTTATTTAATATCGAGTTCGTGAAACATATTTTAGGGGTTTCCTTGCAGGGAAGTAATCTAAAAATAACGATGATAGGCCTGACAGTTTAAAAAAAAACCGTCACGACCCAATAAAAAATTGGAGTAAATACCTATTAAGCTTGTTTCCTTAATCTTTTAAAAAGTTCTTAACAAAATCAAGACCCATTATAACAATTTTCCTTTCTCCATACTGTAACATAATATCAACAGCCTTAAACAGTACTTAATTAGTAATTTACAATAGTTGTGTGCACGGATCAATACGTGTCGCGTTAGCTATATGGTGTCGCATTACTGACTGATTAGCCGTGTCAGTAACGCGCGTTATGCACTCAATTAGCCGACAACACGAATTAACCCGCACTCAACTAGTCTCAGATTATGCACAAGATATGATTTGTTAATATTTTGAATTAATACTACCGACAGATCTTAATTCTCAGTCACGTTTACGAGATTATAGTAAGTTTTGTTTGTTGTTCTGCTATTTGTTTGAAGATTTTTGGCTAAGTGACTTTACTTTTGGTGCAACGGATCTATAGTTCGAAGCAGTTCGAAGCTTGTACGAATCAAACAAATAGTGTTATGATCAGCAAGTTTTTCTTACAGGACTAGCTTTTCGGTTTAGTTTTGCTCCCGTAGGTTGGTAATCATGATTTGGGATACAAAATAGTATATATTACTCTATTGAAAATAAACAATCGCTATGCAAAAATTCACGTACACTCCCCTACCTGCCTTATTGCGTAAAATAAAGCTTTCACGTCAACTAAACTTTTGTACCAATAAAAATAGTGATCTCAAAGTCGCGGTTCATAAAAATTCATTCCTCTTATTATATTTTTAAACACATTGTACATAGTACAGCCACAAACACATGATTAATGCATCACTTGAAATACCTAAATATAATAGAGCTCTGAGGTCACAAGTCATACGACTACTGACAACAACAATTTTAGGTTTTTTCTTCTAGTACATAACTTGTTTGTATTACTCATATTAAGTATTCTAGGACACAACACACTTTAATTGGAAAATATAATAGAATCGCAACTGAATTAATATCTGGGCATGAATCACGAACGCGGTATCTACGCCACTATACTGTAACCGCATCGGTTAGGCATTGCACCAATAATACGCTCAATTAATTAGCGAGGAGACTGACGTGTTCCACGTACTTACCTAATTAATGTCCCAGAACCGAGCCAACAATACCGCTGTTATTATAATACCGCTAACTGCCAATGATTGAGTTACCTCACATAAACAATGTGCTCTAATACAACCATAATACGGTTTGATTAGGTAACTACATATTATTTATTATATCGATTTGTTAATTATAATATGTATGCGACGACAATGCCCATTAATACCATCAATATTTAATTATGCAATGAATAGTGTCGAGAACCCTTACGTTTGGTTCGTGTTTACCCGATCAGCGGAAGGGTTGATGTTGTGGAGTAGAGCTACAGAAAAAAACGTTTGAGCGAACGAAATTAAACTTGTTTCCTTTGGGGGGTAATTATCAAAGCTTACTACAATTTTAAAAGTTTCAGCCATATTTTAATTAAGCTTTCTGAATGGATTTTAAATTAAATGATTATGCTATTAATGAATTAATTATGGTGTAATGTTATCATTGTCTTATTTATGTATTTCCTTCGTTAAATTTTATGTCACGTATCATGTTGCTTTTACTATTTAATGTCCTGACGTTTCTAGTTTACCTTTACAACGTTTGTGGTCAGACGTCAGCGATTAATTAATCTTGCACATTCTAGAATTCGAACCAAGTAGTTTTAATAACAAAGCAGTCACGATTTGATTAAATTAATTTTAGGAACGCGTCATGTCGTCGTGCGATGTCGAATTAATATTATTACGAGTACAATATAACATCAATAAGTCACCTTACCAACGAAATTCGAGGGGCGAGGGGAACAATTTAGCAGCAATTTTAATAATAAGTCCCTGGTATTTCTATTATAGCTGGCAGGCGATCAGGTGGGTTCCCGCGAGGGGTTTAATAACTCACGATTAGCCTATTGGAATCGCTGTGAATGTTTGCTATTTTTTCTATATTGCATGTACGAGCGCTTAACTGAATGAAAATTAAAAATTGTTTGCAGTAGTTATGAAATAGCTGACATTATCTAAACCAAAGTACGTATTCAATATCGATGAGTTAGGATTTTAAATGTTTGCAGTGTGTTGTTTACTTATATTAATTAACTAGTGTGTTCGATATCTTTTGACATTAGATACGTCTATTATAATTACAACACATGCACGTCGGAAAATTAATTTAGCTGCAGTTGCATTAAGAAAATATAATATGAATTATGTAATAATTGCTTTAGGTAAATTATATTATTAATCATATAATCACGAACGATAGCAAATTCGAAATATTTCATCATTATAGTTAGTTGTGGCGGGAGAATTTTAATTAAAAATGATAACGCGTAATGTGCAGTGTGTCGGCGACTCCCTTCATGGTTGGGGTGATTTTTAATTATTAAAATTCTACGCCGCCGGCGTCTGCCGATATTGCTTTGATATGGGGTCCGTCTAGGTAATACTGCCTATTACATGCATGCATCGCACTGATTGATCGATCACTTAATATTTGTATTGCATTCAGAATACAGATGCAGGCCAAGGATTTAATGTTCATTTAGTGCTGATTGTTGCGAGCTGTCATTCTGTTCTTGGCCTAGACAGACTGTAAAAAGTATGACTCCGCTAAATTAGATTGATTTACTTTTTCTGTACTAGCTTGAAAAAATTTAGGCATTTGATTCTTTGTAAGTTTGTTTGTAGAGGTCAATCTTCGAAACTGTCTTTCCGTTTTGACATTAATATTTAGAATGGCCTTTATGGTTTAAGATTAATGTAGCCTATGTTGCACCCTGAAGTGTAAATAGGCTACTTAAATCCCGGAAAAGACACCAAAAATTATCCAAGCAGACGAAATTGCGGGCTGTTTCTAGTTATAAATACAGTTTAAAATTCGCTAACGTTACGAGATACGACTAATAATTATATAGTCCGACACTGCTGACATCGATATGATTATATGCACTTCTATTACTTAGGTACCATTCCTATTAATTAATAACTATTTTTTTCACTTTAACTCTTTATTGATTTCACCTTATACTTCCGCGGGGTTGCTACTTGATAGCCACAGAACGCAATGTTCAAGTTTTGTTCTTGTGCATTTCATATCATATTTTCATCAGTGAAAGGATTAAACAGCTTTTCTATTATTATCAAAAGCTCTAAGCTAAAAGCTCCGTAGTATAAAGTTTTAAAACTTTTAATATTGCTTTAACTAACTGTAAACAAAACTTCCTTTAACAATCAATGTAACATTTTCCCCTTGCATATTACTTGTATTAGCCATAGCAGTCGTTATAGGTTTTTTTTTTGTAAGCAATTCTTAAAAAAAGTCTCATAAATCGAAATATCTGCGAGAGTGTTTTTCATTGACATGAGAACAACACGCTGATACAACCGGCTAAACAATACTTGTTGCGTGGCTCGTTTTTATTTTAGCTACAAATAGAAAATTGAAACCTATAAATAATTTTACTCCGTTCAAATGCAGAACAGAGAAATCTTTAGCGTCGGCACTGACCACTAACTGTTTTTCGTCCAGTTTTTGTTGGTGATTGCCAAAATAACTGAATTGGTCACGAGTGTCCATTTCTAACTTACACAAACGACTCAATAGTTTATTGTTAGTGTGGGCACGTCAGATGTTTTTTGCAGTACAGTCGTGCACAGTGGGTATCAGTGCTCGTACCTAAAGCGGAGCTCGCGAAATGAAAATAATAACGGAATGTTTTAATTTCCCTGCGAGTGACAGGTCACGTGCCCCCGTCCCCCGCATCCCCGCGCCCCTCGCCGCCCCCAACTGTCATCGTCACTGCTGTGGACAATTAGCCTGCTCATGAGATTAAACAAGTAGAGTGCGCGTGTTTGCCTGTTTTTTTAATACTACCGGTTTGCATGGCCCGCAGTGTACCCTTGTCATGTTAGACGCAAATGACTGGCTCGTAGTGAATAGTGTGATAGATATGACAGGCATGAGTTACGAACACTCACTGTGTTCACATGACTAATATGGACATTGATTTAATAAACACAGTTTTCGTATAATAGGTAGTCTACTAGGGACAATAACAGATAGTCGCGTGTCTAAATATGTGGTCGAATAAACACATTTAAATGGTCGACGTCCTGAAAATAATTATCAAGTAACGATGAAGATTCTTTATAGGTTATAATATTACTCTGAAACTGTAGGAAAAAGTAGAGTACGTATTAAAATAGATTATGATGGCAAAAAACACGCAGACATTGTTTTTATACATAGTTACTCGTTATCTGAGAGGCTAGTAACGACTAATTATCGTGTGTTTGTTCACAACATGTCAATTCTAAGAAGAGTGTTTATTTGTTCCTTCGTACAAATGAGCAAATCCTTTAATTAATTCATAACGTATTCGAATGAGATTTCTTCACGTTTCAATTTAGAGAGGCGATTACCAATAAAGGCGCACGAGCGGAAAATTAAATGCGATTGTTGCAAGTGTTAGGAATTCGTGAGCGGTGGCCCTCCGTGATCCGTACAATACGAGGATTAAGAATACATACAGATTTCATGTGGAGATGCCCTTCGCATTTATTTAATTTTATTGCTTGTTTTTGTTGTCTTGCAATCTTGCTTTGTCCGCCTTACACATTCAAAGGTTAACCCTTCGGCTGCACTACACTACTATCCTTGCGTAGCAAAAGTACTGTTGGCAAAATAATAAATCGACTTAAGACTCAATAATAAATTCAAAGAATGATGGGCATGCATAGAACCTGAAATAATTGCACGGATTGTTAAAAAAGCAGATGTTTTTAGATGAATGATAGCGGTTATTATGTACAAACATCGACGCCAAGGAGCATGTATGCAAACGAAGGGAAGGGGCCAAAAGTCGCGTATAATAGACGTGTTGCAATTCGGTCCAATTAAAATTAATTAGCTACGGAACACTGTGTGCAAACTGAAGCAACAAATCAACGAAAGATACAACTTTGGATAGCGGTGTCCGTGGATAAGGACACGGACCCTGCATTAGGACAATGCACTGCAAAATGAAATTTAAATATCAATATACAGCGTTCAAATTGCGACTTACAATTTAGTTAGTACTTGGTAAACCTTTTTGCAAAATATATTCTGATTGTTTTTTGTTTTATTTATTGCTCATGTTACGAAGTGTAATAATTGTTCAATTTAAAACATACAAATATTATTTAATAGGTTCAAGTTTCGAACAATACTGATCCTAAACCTTCTTTAATCAATTAGTTCGAGAAGCTGTTCGGATGGAGTCAATTAATTTTGCTAAGATATACTTAGGTTGGTACTTGCGAAACCTTGGATGAGCTTTGATTTAATTTGTGGAATTGCTGTACCTAATAATCACGTGAGTGCTTCAAAAACGGACATATACAATTATACATATTCATGATACATTTTAATATACACTTAACAGCTACTAATTAGCTAATCACTGCACGGTATGTCGTGACAATAATAACTTGATATTTTCATAAATAAAAAATGTAACATGTCTATCGAGTTGTCTACTAGCCCTGTAAATTGGAACTGTTATAAAATAACAGTTATTTTCGTAGTCAATTCATCATTGTGGCGTGCGGGAGGAGACGCTGTTAATCATAACTGGTGCGATTGCCAAAATAACTTGTATTCCTTGTGAACGATGATTTATGATGGCCGCATGTTAATTACGATCTTGGTTATGTCGTGTTTAGGTCAGTTCTGTTGATCATAATAATTAACATTTACCTTCACTATTTTTTTTAATATTTATCAGCATTCATAATCTTTGTTCCGAGACTGTCTATTTTCGTACAACCGTGGGTCGTCAATTATGCCACACCAATCATAAATGAATCTCGCTGGTGTTAACAATAAAGAGTTTATTTATTACGTTACACATTTATGACGGTTTCAGTAACATCTCTTCAAAACTGAGGCAAAATGAAATACCTCGAATTATGTAATCTAAACGTCTATGTTATGACCTTTAATAAACTCCTCAGGTGTTGTTACGTATAAAAATCCCGGCAATTCAATTAGCGGGAAAGCTGGGCGCAGGGCGCGGAGGGCGGGACCTAATAAACATAATATAAATAATCTGTGGCGATAAATCTGCAGCGCTTTATGGCAGGAGTGGGTTGTCACTCCGTCTAATTAGCGCTAGTGCTGTAAGCGGCGCAATTCAGCGGTGAAGCGCTGAGCTTGCGTTGAAACGGATAATCACGGTGTGGCATAATTATGAATAGAGAAATCCTACACGCTCATGCTTAATAATAAATAATTGAATAGTTTGTTTACCAGGTAAATGTATGAAGTAACTTAAGTTATTGGGTCAAGTCGGTATGTAGGAAATGACAATAGTAACATCTTTAAAATAATAATCAGTAACAATAAATATCTACATTAATAGTTTAATACATAGATTAGATATGAATAGCTCATTTACTTAATTATTTGACAAAAAATAGGTTATTATGTAAGTTCTTATTATTTAGATATCTACCTACAGTAAAACATATTATTTTAAAAGAATGTGGTCTTCAAAATACAAACTAAACAGTCTTTATTTTTGGGATATAATAAAGCGCTGTAGCGGCTGCGCGGTCGCGCCTCTCGTCAAAGCACTCTTCATCAGGCTTAGTTAATTATGAGGACATATCAGCTTTATTATAATTACTCATTTTAATGTCGCTGCGCCTAGCACTGTGCCGCAGCGTCGCCTGTGGTCGCCACATAGGTACTAATGGTTAAATACACATTAATAAAGACTTACTTACTGACCTTACTTAACTTCTCTATTTTAAGTCCCATTACCTTGCGCAACCCCCCCTACCTTACTAACTCAAATTCTAGAACGAATAGCTTTTAAAGCTCATTATTGATCTCAATTACAGTATAAACGCTAATTGGAAAACGGGTATCCATTAAGAGGTTTAATAATATACGGACGGTAATTGTTATTGTAAGGTTGAAAGTTCGTGTAGTACTGCGCTGGTATTATACTCTTGTATGATTCGTTTTAATTGCTCGTTATTATTGCTCGACATCTCATTAGCTACATCGTGGAGTAGTTATAAAATAATTGGGCGACGTAGTTATTAAATATTTTTTTTATTCACGTGTAGCAAGACTTTCTTTACAAGATATTAAAATCCCTTGAAATGAAACGGGTGCCTAACGTGGCCCCAATTAAGTTAACGGTTCAAAAATTATTACATATTGATCGAGTCCACTTACTGAATACGTATAGCTTTCGCCGAATAAGTGGTTTCCGTCGAGGACCTTTTGTGAAATTATAGTAGAGTAAAAAATAATTATAAAGTCAGTAAGTGGAATATCGGGCTTAAAAGCTGATAGTGCAGTAGAGTGGCGCGTGGCACAGCGTAGGTGTTACGTTACACAGCCAGTTGTCAGAATCGTCCCGCGGCCGGTATCACTTGCACGCACCATTACCTCCATAATTTAATTAGTTTCGAGTGATCATTTCATTAATAGAGGCGATATTTGGCGAGCGAGAGCGCTCGCCCGCGGCTTTGTCAATTTTAATTAAAGCCCGATAGGTGGACCGAAATGTTGGAATTCTTCATTAATTAGTCCGGCTCGAGATTTTCTAATAATTTAATTAATGGAAGGAGTTAATAAGCCCGCGGCCATCCTGTCGGTATGCCTGTAACGCGTCGGTGGTATTCATGTACACGTACTCGGCGCTGCTACGCTTCATTTGTTTAAGTATGCGGGGCTAAATGTGACACCTTGGCTGTGGTATTACATTGTGTACTTGATATTATCTGCCTGTAGGATTGTTTATCTATTAACTAATATAATGTTAATTGATGGCGTACATAAGGAATCCACCAAATCATATGTATACCACGTTTTTTACATTCTACTTTATAAGTAAAAACGTAATATTTTGGATTTCAGAATTTAATAGTAACTTTCTTCCGATTTTCTTTTAGATGGTGGCTAGAGGTATTATCTATCTACCTAAATAATTATGCTATGATATTAAATCTTAGGTTTAAGAGGAGTATAGTAAGAGGAATCTATGTTAATATCGGGTTCGATTCTAGACCTCGGTTGAACTGTGAGTTTCCTAACCCAAAATCCGATAAATATATCATAAAATTATTTAAGGCGATTTTGATCTGCATATCTGCCGATTATTTTACTATTTGAAAAATAGAAAATACCCTTTTTATTTGATTACGAATCTACAAACAAAACGACCAAGGCTATAAAGCTATGTTTGTTCTAAGGTTCCTACTGATTTCACTGTGTTGGAATCCGTAAACAAATGAATCAGAAAAATATTGTCGTTTAAAATGTATTTAATTTTTTATAAAGTGACGCTGAATGAGTCTTAGTGAATCACGACATACAGTCAGCTCTATTATTCTAATCTATACAATAAAGAACACAATGTCTTATTTTACAAATCGTTCTTCATAGAACTGTTGTTTAGTTGACAATAGTCTAAACATGCATGCAATAACATACATGCGACAGCTTAATAATAAATGTGTATGAGTTCCCGGTGATCCAGTACTATGAATGGTTGCCTGTACTTAGCAAATTGCACACTATTACAAGTAAAATGGCGGTATTGACTGTACCGCACCGCTTTTCCACACAAAATGACATACAATTGTCGACGAGCCCTTTCAAGTAGAATGTCAAGCAAATTAGCTACTTTTGTTCTATAATCTACGTAAATATCGCTTTACCTTACCGTGTGTTGTTGTTTGTTTGTGTGTGTGTTTGTATGCGGAAACTACTATTTGTTATTTAAAAAATAAAGTATGCCGTACCAACCACTGTTGATAAGAGCATTTTTTTTCCATGTACTAGACTTCATTAATGAGTGTTCCTTTAAAAAGAAATTCGACTTTCAGCCCTTTACCTATCATTAGCTCGTATGCAATGTAGTTGTAATCAGTTTGTAACCTTCATATATAATAATTAATTAATAAACCAGTATTTTTTAAAATATTATTATTAATGTTCCTAGTTCCTAATTCAAATAATTTGTCAACATTCTACTCTAACAAAGTCACTGACTTAAAATTATTGATGTATTGTTTGTCACAATTTGTCTTACCACGGACGCGGACGTGGTAAAAAATATAGAAACGTCAGGTGACAATAGTCTATAGTGCCAGATCACAATTTTAACATTGCAATTACATCAAATAATAAAAAAGTTCTTCTGATGTACTTAACATGAACTTAGACGTAACAACCTAATGCAAAGTTTAAACAAGAACCCTTAATGCATTGTTTCCAAACTAAACATTTCTAACAGCAAACGATACATACATCAATATAAAGCTATAAAGATAACCCTTATGTCCTGTGTAAGCAAAGATCACACAAAACTAATGCACACATTTAGGTACAATATGAGTAGAGACGTCCGGTCGCAGCCCTTTATCTATGAAAATGCCGCTGGCGACGTCAAAGTATCTCAAAGGAAGCTCTACGTAAACACGCGGTAATAAAATGTGCTAATATTTAACTTACGTACCACCGACGTAGAATCTGAGGAACCAATTAAGGTACTTCGGAGTATTACAGGTAAATAACTAATTAGTAATTTTCTCTAATCTGATTAAAGTTGATGTTGTGTCTGTTTAGAAGGAGTATTGTTACGTTTTTCTATAATTATGTTGTTTGGACGCAAAGCTTTCCACCCCAATATAGTTTCGTGGAATTTTACCGATGCGATGGACGTTCGTGTTGCTTTATTTTATGCGACAGGCTTAAGTTAACTTCTGGGAACTTCAACTGGTAAACGTAACTGGAACAGGTTGTAGTTTATAGAATTAGACACATTTTGTAGTAAGCGATTACAACTGATTTAGAATTATAATTAGGTTCTTGTTTAGACTTTTTTGTTTTATAAATCTATGTTTTGAATTTATTAACCCTTGCTATCATATTACGTACGATTCTTGAGGTCTTTAGGTAAATTCCAATAAGGTACTTACAGAAAGCACAAAACAGTGTCCTTAGTCCATCATTATGAACTGTTATTGATTGTCATACTGTAATCTACAGTCACGTGCAGTCAACTAGACTGTAATATGTATTTCTACTCCTATATACAAGTAGAAGTATTAGTACCAGTAGGTACAGGTGAAGCACCGTAAAAAAGCAGTAGCTAATTGATCTTGCAAGCTTTTCGCGACAGGCCGCTATGCCGTGGTGATGAAATGGAGACGTGCACGGCGCTCGCTGCTTGTCGGTGACCGATTACACGCAATTACCTACCTTTAGCACACAAACCGTTGCTTCACCGTCCGACTTTACCAAACATTATAGTTGATCATCGAGTCTATTGTTAACCTTTTATGGTTAGTGCTTTAATTCGGTTAAATGGGTCTGGGCTTTACAACGTTTGAAAATTATCTTGATTTTTTGCACTGATTTACGTCTTGTCTTCTTGCATCATAAATATGATACCCAAGTAACATATAGAGATACATTTTACAAACTTTTTGTGATAAGATATCACGTAACAGTAACTGCAATTTTTTAAATAGAATAAGGTATTATTCTCTTCTTGTAGATATTAGAAATATTTAAAAAGTAACAGCAAGTTATTACTATAAAAAAAGAACGACACGAAGCCATACGTGAAAACATATTGTGTAATAAATATGTAATTTCCCATGACTATAAGTTTTAAAGGGACCCAACAAAAATGACGGTAAAGGCATTCAGCTCAGACAGTCGCTGACAGATTTATATGCATGCGTAATTACCCGATTCGCCTCGCACCATACATGCAGTTCCGCAAGGTAACATTGGAGTAGTTTGTTACTCTGTGGTCATTGTGATTCACGCTTATTAGTTCATAACAAGGTGCCTACAAGACTGGTATGGGAAGATTGATGCAATACACTTAAGGAGTAATTCTTTAAAACTAATTTAATAAATTTTTTTTATATTATGTCACTCGAAAGCAACAATTTTGATTTATTTTTCGTAATATCACTTTCGTCATTTACACTATGAAGTACAAAACTTATGACATGGTTATAAAATTAATTAGTAACCGGGTTTTCTGACAAAATTAATTAGATAACAAAGTACAAAACACCCGCTGTTTTTATTAAACGGAAGTGATTTTTAATAAGGCTTACTCATAACACGTTTCTGATAGACAGCTATTCGGTGTTGGCGAAATTGCTCATATTAAAAAACTAGGTTATCGATAGTGTAGTTGTTTCGCATCCTAATCCTGCGGCGGACGCGGCGGGAAAATGGCGGAAATTGAAAATAAACATTTCATCTGCGCCCCGGCACGCACTGCCCAAATTGACAATACAACCAATTTGCCGCCGCGCACCGACCACTTTTGTATGGGAATTGAAAAATAATATTACTCTTTTTTCTACCATTGCACGTGGGCAATCTCAAAAATAAACTATCATTCTTCAACTTCAATGTTCCACCGTGATGGTTCTTGTTACGGAAAATAAACAAGAGTATTTGTAAATAATAACGAACTCTCCGTAGTCAAAACAATTTCCATTAATCAACTTTGTTATAACGTGGAATATATAATGTTAGGCTAACTAAGACTTACTACGGCGGCATAACTTTTCATTAGCAATTATCGTGTTGTGGCGGAAACGGTTGCTACATCGATGGTAACATACGCAATGATCATTACGTGGGCATTAAATGTTCACAATAATTAGCTAAAGTGGCTACAATGGTAACAGACGTCTCATTAACTGGCGCGGGGTGTTATCACAGTCGGCAGGAAGCGCTTCGATATAGAAGCGCACGTTCATTCAGTTTCAAAAACGAATGCGTTTAGTAAACACGCGTCTCGCCTCACGTACTATTGTTAGCGAAAAGAAACCATTCATTATAACAAACGCATTCATATTATAAAATAATTATGCTCGGTAATTACTATGTGAAGAATGTTCTTGTTTTAATTAGTACAATTTAGTGTGCGGTGAGTGCAACTGAATTCTGTTAATAAGCGCGTTGTGCTATAAAAGTAGTAACTATTGTTTACAGCGTTGTTATGAACATCTCAACACTTTTTAATTAAGTGCAATAAGTATAATGAGTGTTGTAAAGTTTTGCAGACGCTCCTCGCTGCTTTGATGCCAATTAATGTAGAGCTTATAGGAAGTTTCCATCAGATTTAGTTCTCCTAGGTACTGTTACGAACGTCTGTTGAACACAATGCTCTATTCAAAGCATTTTGATACTTTAATTTTAATTATAGGTATTTATTTTATATTTGATATTTATGATAGTTTGTTCTGTATTCTTAAAAAGTCAAATCATGTTTGGGGAGCTTTTTGTTTGCTTAAAAATCGTTATTTGCTTCGTTTGTTTCTTTCTTGTTATTGTCACCCTCGGATAATTTTATCGTTAAAATAAAACTATACATCGAATAAAATATTTAATCTAACCGAGGTATCGAGAAGCTTAGATAAACTTTTTCAGTACAAAGTTGGTGAGCCAAAATTCAAAAAAATCTGTAATAGCATCGTTTTTTATCCGTGAGCCCTGGTCAACGTGCGGTAATTTAAAAAAATGTTAATTCTAAACACATTTGTACTGAATTAAGTTTTCGGTCAGTAAATATTTATTGCTAGCGTTAATTATGCTTAAAAGAATTACGTCTGCGTAATTTACCTATTAAGAATAATAATCTTAATTAAAAAATAACGAAGACCTTTACAATAACACACGATAATTAAATTAAGCAAACTAAATTAGTTTGTAAAGTGAGCGTGGTTAATTTAATTTAGATTGAGTTTTTTAATAACCCTAATTGAGTGATTTAATTACGCACCAACTACGTTGCGTAGTCACTTACTTACTTAACAAAATTTACCGCTAATTATGACCACCTACGGCTATATCACGTGGGAATACCAACTATTCATTATATGCGGTACCTAATTACGTATAAATGTTGGTATTGGAAGAAAACCGTAATTTAGTCCATTCAAGTTTACAGAAATTTTGTTAAGCGATTTTTTTTTATACAGAAGTCCATTAGAAGATCTATGTAGAGTCAAGATGTGTACAATATTTAATAATATTCTAAAACATTTTTAATAAATTATGTTTCTGACATGATTATCATGACATAAATAATAAATTAACTTGGATAACATAATTAGTTTCTTGAATTCCACACATTTTTAGTTTTGTAAGTAGCGGTGTGTTACAACGCAACGGCGCACACGCACCGGCCGACAGAACACGTCCAGTAATTATTAAAGAGCCAGTCTAAATTATAATTAAACGTAATGGACGCCACTCGATGGCCCGCAAATGAATGAATGTTTAATTGAATGACTCCCCACAAATAAAAGCAATTTTCTTATAGCCCAGCCCTTAGCTAACGTAATTTAATTAATGGGTCGCATAACTCTGATTAAATAATTTCTGGCCTCGGAAAAATGCGATCAGTTTTAAGCGATGTCTAACGATGAAATGTAAAGGTACTTGTTAAAAGAATTGCAGATGTTTTAGGGTCGCTAAAATAGTATCGCTTAGTTTAAGTGCTTTTAAACTATCCTGCATAAAATACTTCATGGCAAAACAAGATACCAACTACTTGAAATACGTTCCACCTTCTTACACGGACAGTAACATCAGACATTTTCAAATTGCTCAAAGCAGAAAATAGCAATCCAATATAAGATCATAAATAAAACATTGAGAACCTTACCTCCACATTGCTTTTGTCTAATCTAATAAATGTTTAATAAGAATTAGGTAAAAGTGGCACTCCCTGGGCAGTCGGCAGGCATTGGGGATTTTCATTGCATTAGAGGGGGCTGCATAATGTCAGAATTGACACTCTATTGTTGAACATCGGCCGCCGCATCGCTGTTCGACTAATATCCATTAATGGATCCTACTCTAATATAATGAATATTTTTTGCTATTCACTTAATGTAAATATACATGAAAGATAAGAAACTGACGTGTTCTCGAAGTGACGTCGTAAAGCGAACGAGAATGTGTTGATAATTTAATCGTCGAGATAAAGAATAGCTAAGTAAGTAATATCTCCACTCGAAGCCTGTATGTAAGCAACACTTATCTAGAAAACAATTTTATTCAATTATATCTGCCAGAAAAACTCGTTCTTTAATAGATAGATTTACATCTCGATTGAATTTTAATTGAGTCAACGAGCGAGTGCACTCCAATAACGGAGTAAGTTAATTATAAAAGGCAATTGATTTAAAAGGAGCCGTGTCGTGGCCGCGGTATGAGTAACAGAAAAAGTTTTCAATTTCACTAAAAGGGACTGGTTTGTGTCTCAGAAGTCTCGTCTGGTTATCGGCTTGTAATGTATGAAGTTACTCGCCGCGGCTTTATTTTATAACTCACTTCAGGTAATAGGCTCCAAGTTGCTTTAATTCACTTTACCCCTCGTCGCGCGAGGCGTTTACTAATTTAGCTTTACAAGTCATCTCCGAAAAATATATTTTTGGAGTTGGAAATCATGACGTTAATCACGGGATGGATGCTAGTGGATCCGCCATATTAAATAAGTATACAGAGAGCAGACAGATATCGTCATAAATCCATCCATAAACATGCTTCATAAATTATCACGACAACGATTTGGAACATTTTACAACGGCTATCAAAGTTTCTTTACGATCAATAGGGATGTGACTGCATCGCATCTCATAATTAATACGAGACTTTTGTTTTATAATCTAATAAAAAATCAGCAGAATTTGCTATTGGTGACGTTACAACGTTGTCGTTACACGTCCTGTTACGTTAACGCGCCTTATACGTTTAAGTATTCATAAAAGCTATCAATTTTATTATACGTATACATCGAGATACAAAGTAGACAGAACTGGTCCGCTCCATTTAATCTACACAATCTATTTATCATTAATTTGAAATTGTAACTTAGTCAGGGCAATTAGACTACTTTTAATGAATGCCGGTGAATGTTTTAGTAATTGCTATTCTATTAACTTGCTTTAATTAATACGATTGCCTTAATTATAGACTGATTTAAATTCAAATCAAATCAAATTCGATCTGATTAGAAATCGGAAAGTGTAATAATATGTGGTGTTATGAACAAACTATCGTGTGGGAGCTTGTGCAAGTTATAAAAGACAAGTTCACCAATCCAAATTGAGTTCGACATCTCAAATAGATAAAGCGATATCTACCCGTTATAAAGCAAACTTTATAGTTTTGTTTTTGGCAGTTTTGACACAGCTTCTATCTACTTATTTGTTCCTTCAGCTGCATCTAACTGAGGTGAAACTTTTAACTTCCCCGACGTGTATTCCACCTGAGTATCACTTACTTGGACTGCCACGGGACTTTGTTTATTATCTACCACTGCGTTTTGTTATTCCATTGTTAGATGGTCAGATTAGTTTTCTGAGAACGTTTCTGTTCAGTTATTGGATAGTGTCACAGTCAGATATTGAAGTAATTTTAGTGAAGTAACAATTACAGGTTTATTGTTTGGGAAATGTTACAGACGTTCACGGTAACATTTTACGAGATTGTCTCTGTGGAGATAAGGCTGGCATTGTGCTCCTCCTTCAGGACGCTGGGGTGACAGGAGACACCTGAAAACAATAAACACGAAATTGCCACAATAATCGGCCCTCATGATCAGCACAACGACTGTCAGACAATGGGGCAGATTACGCGATAGGGGTTTAACCGAATAGCAGCTAACTCGATTATGCGGCCATCCGTGATTGTGTTTGAGCCTATTAATGTTTGAATTTCGTTATATTATTGCGGCGGTCGGGTGCCGCCGCTAATCCAATATGGGTTGGTATTAACGAAATTCCGCGTCGAGTTCGCGGTTACCGTTCTGTGGCGCGCGACTGATAATGTTCCTCACACTCGTGTTCTAATTGCCCATCGTCTACAGCTCACCTCGTTTGCGGCCCTTATAGCTAAGATAACGACGAATGTACCTACATTATAATGTACGGTTATCATTTTATTTTTTATTGCCTAACAATGGCAATATTAAATTCTCAGTATAGCTTAAGAACCAACTAGAAGACTCAAGTTACAAAGATAAGAAGTCTGAAAGTTTTTTTATTTACAGCGCCCTGGAAAGATCTGTAATGACGTGACGTGTACTCTTTAGTGCTGGCCACCAAGCAAGCCAATTATAAGATTACCTGCTCCATTACCATGAACTCTTAGGGCAGGACATTTTACGATGTGGAAGCGAGACGCCGCTACGTGCAGTGTGTGCGGCATCTCGCTTCGACAACGTAAACTATCCTGCTTTAGGAGTTCATGGAAAGGGGGCTGGTTAAATTAGAAAAGCCATTCAAATAGTATTTTAAGGAAAAATAAAATTATTTGTCGCCCTGCAACACTATGATGCAACATAATACTATCTAAGGTATTTTTCTTCCACCGTAATTTTTAATTTCTAAGCATTAAGGGACCACTATTCAAAGTTACAAAAATAATACCGTTTTCAAAATGCAACATAACTTCTTTTCCAAACTAAAAAATACCTTTCTAGATACATAACTACACCTAACAAAAAATTACCATGATAAAAGGTATACCTAAAATAATTAAAAATGTCTTTGAAAATAGAGGTAAAAACTCAATACATTACTCATAAAACATTTTTCTTCTGCATACTGCACAATTGCAAGAGGTTTAATATCAAAGTGCGTGCGAACATCCTTTGTACCACGGGACCCGGATGTGACGTAGAGACGGAGGGTGTGAAGTAAAGCATCGCGGCCCACGGCCATACCTAGATTAAAGAACAACTTAGAGGAAAGCAATCTGCTAAATAAGTACCAGTGTAGTTGCCAGGCTGGGAATGGTGCTCTACTTCGAAAAATTCAATTTAATTTTTTTAAAGTGTTCTCTACATTATTTAAAACATGCTTTTTAAATTCATCCTAATAATTTATTTTAATGAATGATTATTTTTTTACATGAATAAAAAGATCCACGAGTAAATTGCCACTTTAACCGGTATAGGCTTAAATATTTTTCAATCTTTTTTTTATGTTTTAATCTCATTAACTTCTCATCAGAATGGTAATGAGTTCTTTTTTCTAACTGAATTTTAGAATAAAGCAAGCCGCTCCTTATATATTGTTTCAATTATAAAGTAATTAGCAACTAAATTGCTCATGTTCCTTACTTTAAATGTCTGCAAAAAACGGGGTAGAGCAATATTCCGAGCGTTGTTAGTTGGTTGAATTATTTAGCTTCTCGTCTCGTTACTTTGCGTCGTTTCCGCAGGTGTGGCAATCATATTGTCTCTCAGTCTCATCCGAACGGCGGCAGAACGGGGGAGGACGGAGGGGTCTACTGTACCACTGTATCCCCCTCATCGCGCCGCTTATTCTTTAATCTCGCTGATGAATTATGATTAGCAGAGTGCACTCAATCCTATTAGTGTTGTATTGTAGACAAACATGTCTCGAATAACTACTGAAAGATTTGTTTCTTTTATAGATTCTTATAAGCTTTGAACCTGTCTTTTGGACATATTATAAACAATTGTGTGGAGAGTTCGGAAAAAAATATAGATTAACGCGCATCTGCTTATAAATTATCGGAAAAACACATGGCTTTGGTCTAATAGGTAATATTGTTGAATACAATTTAGTTTAATGCAGTTACCTGAACCGAAATGCATTCGAAACGTGCATTAAAATTCACCGGAAGCCTAACAAAAACCTTTATGGCCCGTACAGAGCCACGTAATAGCTCGCCGTGGGACCACAAACTCCGATTATCCAAACAGAGAGCTCCCGAAACAGCGCTGTGAAATTTTAACGTGTAATTGATTATGAAGTTGGCCACTAATGGGCGAAAATAGTTTCTAATTTGGAGTGTGGTGGCAGTGCATAATTGGTCTCGGACCGCGTCTGTGTTAATCATTAAAGTCGGTCCGGTGCGCCGGATGCGGGCTCCCAAGCGGCCCGCGCCGCGCCGACTCTCCTACAATTCAGCTGCATCGCCCGTACTGATGTTTTATTTCGTTTCATAACCCAGCAATTAGCCACTGGCTGTCAGCTAAAATTACTTTTGCATAGTTTTTTCCCCACGGCCACGGCTGACATTCGTTAAATCCTAATTCGTGCGTATTGACGTTTCGAAAGTCACCGCTAATGGAAGGCGTGAGCTTTTTTGCTTGAGTTTCGTCTAATCTCGGTTGGTTGCATTCGCTACGGGTTGTTTTCCGAGTGGCGTAGCGTGTTGCTGTCACCGATCGGTAATTATTCACGAAGGCTCGCTTCATGGCCTGTCTACTTCGCAAAAAATGTCGCATCGATACTTCGGCCCTGCAGCATTCTATTGGCTGAAGGCCTGTCATCCATTATTTGTTCTTGTGCTTTTATTATCTTCTGCGCTTTACCATGTTTAATTAATTTTACTGTATGCGTATTGTTGTGACGCGCTGATTGAGATTTATGTAACATTTAAATGTAGCTCCTTATTCAAATTACAGTGAGTAGAAAGATTTTAAAATACCTAATATTAGTGGTGTTATTATAAAGTAACTGTAATTAATTTTATGTTCTGAACACCATTATTTAGGTCTTGGGTAGGTTCGCTACCCAGTTCATGAAACTTGAGCAGCGCTGCATACATCCGTATTTTGTATTAAATGCGTTAGTAGTAAGGCAATAAACCATTGTTATTATATACGTGCAATTAAACGATTCGCCACACTTGATTAAGAATACGTATTTAACCGCTATTCGAAGCTCAACTGACTCACAACAAAGTTGATTAGCTTCCTCTGTAGATTAAACAAACAGTCATTGACACTATTTGTCGGCGTAGTGTGCATGCTTCCGGTCGATATCCGTACGCTATTATTTATGGCGGCCGATCAGACGCACTCTCGAAAATACAAAAATAAGAGGCGCGCCATTCGTCATGGACCTTACAATAGCCAGCATTGTTTCAGGCAAGTTGGCTCATAATGCCCGAATCCACTGTACTAGAAAACAAGTTGTGCGTGGGTAAAAAAATGAGCCGAAAGGTCGCGCAGTCGTAACCGCCGCGGGACTGTCGCTAACAAAATAGTGCGAGGCTGCACCAGTTGCCAAATTTAATTGAATCGTATTTAAAATATTAATTAACCGTGACGATGGCGACGCGATTCGTTGACTGTATTGCTGCTTTTTTCGCCGACACGATCTCAATTACAGTATTTTTTATTGTATTTGTAGTTATTCGAAATTTTAAGGTACATAATTTGCTATAGTTCAGAAACGGCGAGTCGTGTTTCACGTTCTCATTAATCGCTTGAGTAGCTGTGCTAATTTTTTCGAGAAATATTACAGGCGATAAATTTCATGGTTCTGGAGTTTATGCTGTAACATAAAATGGTCTGAATGAGCTGTACAGTTCTGAGGCGATTACGTATTGTGACTTATGATTCAATATGAATGGACTTCGATACGGCTGAACTTGATTTGTTACTAAGGAATATAGGATTATTACACGACAAAAATGTTTTTCTTGTTTCTTTTGAGGCTACGGTTTTGTTATAATGTCGTTTGAGTTTTTATATTTAGCGTTTACCGTTTTGGTCAACGTTAGCACTTATTAAACTCACACTTTCTTTTTTTTGAATACTGGTAATTAATGTATGTATGTATGATGCAGTGCGAGAGGCGAACGCCGCAGCAGGCGAGCGGCGGCAGTCCCGGGCTGGGCTCAAACATGCTCGCCATGGAGGTGGCCAAGGAGGCTCGTGCTTCTCCGCTGCCAGCGTCTGCGCAGACAGGCTCCTCTACGCAACCTGCGCAGCCGCCGCAACCACAGGTAAATAACATTCTTATTCATTCATTAGATATAAGTTTTTATTTTTATTTAATTTCTCATTTTCATACTATGGACGGTGTATAGGTTGAAATAAACGATATTTTATTTTATTTATTACGAAGACCTCAACTTATTATCTTTATTAACACGTCATAAGTTATACGTCTTAAGTTAGTTGACAATACATAGTATTTAAGAAGAATTTTTCTCTTAATCTTGCTAACAAAATGTCTGACAAATTGGTTAAAGATTAAGAATTAATTCGATGAAAAATGCACGTTTAAAGAAAAGGTGCTCAATAATCTTTTTGTTGGGGTCAGATATGCGCTGGATGCAGCAAGGTGATCACGGAGCGGTATCTGCTGAAGGCGTTGGATCAGCTCTGGCACGAGGACTGCCTCAAGTGCGGCTGTTGCGACTGCCGGCTCGGAGAGGTCGGTCACACGCTCTACACTAGAGCCAACCTCATTCTCTGCAAGAGAGACTACTTGAGGTATGTTTATGGATTTTTGTCTTTATTTAGTAAATATGAAAGGCCATAATCGCCGGGTGATCATGCCAGCCTATAGGGGTTTATGCAAATGTCTTGAGACTATAGAATAGTGTACAAAACATAAGATTGAATTTCGGATTGAATTCAATAATTAAGCTGTACGTCATATTGTGATTGGGTATCATGTTTATTTCATGACAAACGGTTACTATTACTGACGACACATTTAGGTAAACTTACACTGATGCATACCCATGGAATTGATAAAAAAAATCACATAAATAAATGCTGGAAAAAGTACGCGATTCTTCTATATAATTCTTTGTAGTAAAGCAAAGTCATCAAAAACATGTATTTCACAGGTTATTCGGTAACACTGGCTACTGCGCAGCGTGCAACAAGGTGATTCCTGCATTTGAGATGGTGATGCGCGCGCGCAGCAACGTGTACCATCTTGAGTGCTTCGCTTGTCAACAGTGCAATCATAGGTATGTTTTTATGTAAATTAATCTGACCTGATTTTATAAATACGTGATCCAGCTTTCGTTGACATTAGATTATAAGTTGATGATGGATGTCTGTAGTATTGAAAGATGTTTAACATGCAAAAAATGTGAAACGTATAAAATGGAAATTTAATTAGGTGTGATCAACTTTATGACCTCAAAGGTTGTCACTGTTCTTATATTTATATTGGCTAACTCAATGTGATATTAGAATATTAGAAATCATTCAATAACCTAGCTATAATTCAGCCTAATAAATAAACACCCCGATAGCACAAAAAGCCCCTAAACTTGTTCCAAGCAATATCGAACACACATTTAAAGAGCAAGATGAAACAACACTGAACTATGCTGAGTGAATGGGATAGAAATATAATGTAAAAGCAGTTTAGATTGTTTATTCATCTCACGGATACTGAAAAGAACGCGATTAAATTTTCCGCTACATAATAAAGTCAAACGCAAAAAGGAGAATGCGTATCCTACACGCTCCTGTATAAACATTTAATATCCACTGTCCATAAATTGTGAAGCTTATTTTATTTATCCTCACGCGTTGTTATATTGTGGGGCGAACAGGACTGTAAGCTATTTGCATAGGTAGACGTGATTGCTTGCTGTTTGTAGCAGGCTTTGCTAGAAGCATGTAGTACTTTCTACTGATCCTGATCAAGCCATGGCTGTCTTCCGAAGACTGATCTAAATAAACGAATCTCTCTCTATAAATACCTTCAACGTAGTTAAACAATAAACGTACATAAATTGATTAAGATAATTGTTTGTAGATTAACAGAGAGGACTTTGAAATAAAACTACAGAGGAAGACCGTCACAGCCACGGCCCGGTACGCCCTGAAACGTCAGGGACGCACTCTGTACGGTTTCGGCGATTAAATTCGGTATTTAAACGGATTTTATCGCGGTTCTATTTAGTTTTCTGGTCCCGTCTTTTTAAATCTTTACAGCATTCATATTCACGGGCAGACTGCCGTGTTACTAGATACGATTGGTACGACATGGAATTTGGCAATATTTTCCACTTTCACCCTGCCATACGTTAAGGTAGTTGACTGTTCTTTAAGGAGAGCAGAATTGTAAGCCGTTAGAGCTTTGATATTGTTTGTTAGGATCATTACCTGTTCAAATTAATAAAGGAAATTTTAAAAATGATGGGAATGAGCGAGATTTGAATCCGAGACCTTCGCCGATCCACGGCGCAGCTCTGCCGACTGAGCTTTCGTATCGCTGAGTTGGCAGAGTTGAATTCTGTTGCTGCCCATAATTTTTTTTTATCAATTTTATTCTAAGCTTAGTATGGGCAACATGCTTAAATTACATCAAAATCAATCAATCATCAATACCTGTTAAAGCCCGAAAGCTAGATCCTCCACAACCAATTAGGATTCAGTTGAGATACACGTCAGTAAATCCAATTATTCAGTAGATTCTGTTTACTAATTTGGATCAGATAACAGTTGCTTCACGCAAAATCCTTTTTTGCCAGTCCCAAGTCTACCGATTCCAAGTATTCGGTGGTACGAAATAATTAATAAATATCTTTATAAAGTTCATTTCGCTAATTACTTGGAAGTAGATCATATTATATGTAAATATAACCTATACGACAGCAATGGTAAAATAGTAATTAATTTAATGTCGTGCTAATATTTTGTTTGCTACCAGAAATTACCGAAAAATGTTTATTATTATGTTAATTCTGTTTAATTTAATGTTGAAATAAGCTAGAGGTTTTTATCAAATACCTTAATTGAGACCTGGTGTAATGATAGCAAAATATTTATTAACAAAATATGTAATATTCCATTTTTCATTTATATTTCATTTCATTTATTTTTACGTTTATATATATGTAGGTAAAACATGCATTTAACAAACGCCAGAACTATTGGCTTTTCAAAGTGAAATAGATTTGACATTAATCCAATTTTGATTTGTAAGTGCCTAGCGTATACTTTTTATAGTTCCAACGTCACAAATAAATAAAACAGTATACCTAATACGAATAGAATACTAGTAATAAAAAATCCGTACAACTTGCCAGACTCCAGTAGACTAATGCATATATAACGTCAAGCTTTAATATTTCTCCAAAGTAACACACCTCGAGCAACAAGATTTCTTTACTAATCAAAACATATGAATACTCTTCGACTGTTTTATTCAATTCAATTGTACGGTGCACGACATTGTCAGCCGGTTCGGAAACCCCCGTCCGTATTCCAGCGTCGGCTCACAGCCTCGCCTCTCGTTACGTAAATATGTGAAGGAAATTCATTTTGGGCAAATGTTCCACGAAATCCTATAAATGGAAAAGGCACGTGGTTTTACGAAGTAACTCTTATTTTTATGATATTATTTTAAATAATTCTGCTAATCTGTCTCATATAAAACGCTGTAAATGCCAAGTGTTTTCACTTGTCTACTGTTCTTTATTCCCAAAATGTCGTGCAAAGATCAGAGTAGGGGTGCAGGCGCGAAAACGGCAATTTTCGCCGGACTGCGTCCGTTTAAATAATAGAAAGGTCGCGAAGATTGGAGCCGCTCTGAATGGTTTATATGTCACTTGTGAACCTTTCCCGTGTTAGTAGATCTCGCGCGACATTCTCGCCGAATTATATATTCATTTGAGTGCTTTTAGAATCCAGATTCAACAGTTGGCCTCGAACGTGGAGTGCTTTTACTTAATAATATGAAAATTGTTTTATGGACCAGGACGGCCGTGTAGTAAATTGTAACAATGTACGCTATGCGATAAAATCCTATGCAGGATTTTCACTAATTAGCTCTATAAAAGCTTCATAAACATTCAACAACAACGGCAGTGCAAACTACGAGTATTAAATATCACGTACAAATCAATTTCCACGCCGAGCAGAAATCTGAATCCAATTTGCGGGCTGTCCGATCGGGGCGGACGGCAGATATCACGGGCGAATATCGCTAAACGGCTAAATAATTTAGTAGCAATCTGGTGGCGGCGGCGGCGGCGCGGCGGCGCGCCCGCGGCGGAAACCGCGTGCTGCGGCTTGCACGCCCGGCGCCGCTCGCCGCTCCTCGCCTGCACCTGCAACCGCTATCTTTGCACTGCTGGGACTTACTATTCCAGCATGTGCAAATTGTACATTTCATGACATTGTTATATTTGACGTCCTTCTCTAAGGAAACTATTATATTAGTTCAATGTGTTTTATGCCATAAAAGGCTATAAGATTTATTCTCTCGGATGGGCACTGGAATGAATGTTTTTTTTTCCTTTAGCTGATTTTGATCACAGCACCGCCTGAATGCTATTGTCTTACGGCAGAGGGAGTAGAGCCAATGTACACGTCCGTTTAACGTAAAACGTCAAACTTGGCTTGGGTGCCGTCGCGACACAATGGCGCGACGAACAAAGCTTAACTTGCACTCAGTCATTAAAATTTCGTTTTCCATCTTTTCCATTACGCAGCTGCAGACAAAAAATAGCGAAATAAAAAACGAGGAGCCCAAAACAAAAGTCGGGAACGAAGAGAACAGGAAATAAAGTTAATTAAGAGCGGCGAAATCGACTGAGTTGCGGTGGAAATTGGCCCCTTAAAAAAGAGACATTTGTAGCGGAGCTATTGCGCTTAATTTTTGTGACAAGTGAAACAAAAGAGTTGGCAGGGAGACGCGGGTGTGGTGGCAGGGCGCGGGGGTGAGACCGAGGGGAGATAAGGTCGCCGTTATCACCGGCGGTTCCGGGCGGCCAGTGGCGAGTCGAAGGCGATACCTTTTGTTTTGCCACATTGAGGGATGCTCGCTTGCGTGACGTTATCGCGCCTCCTTAGTTCGCGCTGACCTTTCCACTCACGATAGTAAATTTTATTTCTTAGACATTTCGTGGCTTGCTGTTAGGATACGTTTCATCAAACTAATGATGTTTGCGATAAAATCGAAACATGTCTTATTAGAAATAGGATGCAGATAATTAGGCATGTAACTTTAATAACGTGTGGGTTGTGTAGTGGATTCCGGTAACATTGCTAATTGGATCGCTCGTCCTGCATGTAGTTTACTTGTTTTACATGTTCCGACTAATTGTGAGTTGTACCTAATTACAAAGCCGATAACAATTACTGTGTCAAACCTGAGGGCAGCATGGTTAATGAAAAACATACAGACTATTTCGAAACTGTGCAACTTAACTCACTACCATAATCCTAAGCAACTAATAGAAATAGATAAACGCCACTGGTTAATATATGGAGAGAATTTACAAACACTAGACTAAAGTAACTTGATACTTGACATATCAGGACCTTTAAATCAATAAGTTGTATCGTTTGTCTAAGGTTCTGCGTGGGGGACCGGTTCTACCTGTGCGACAACAAGATTCTGTGCGAGTACGACTACGAAGAGCGATTGGTGTTCGCAAACATGGCGTACAACCCGCCGCCGCTGGCGCACCTCAAGCGCCAGACTACACACTTGCCGCCACCACCGGTAAGTTACATAATATTTTAAAGAGACAAACAATATTTGGAACTGTAAATACTTTAGCATTTGCATGAAGCTGAAAAGTTTCAACTTTGTAAACAGACAAAAAGTTATTGAAATCTTGAAAAAGTTTTATTATTTTTAAACCCCGTAGCTTCACTTTAGTTTGAGTTACCGAACAAGGGTGGATCAGGATCTTCAGATAACTAACTAACCCTTTTTTCAACAGACAAGCAATGCTATGGGTGGATTGATGAACGGCTCGAGTCGCTCGGGTGATCTGAACAACAACATGTCGGGCTCGTCTCCGGCTGCATTCGCGCCCCCGCCGCACCTCAAGCCCCTGGGGCTCTCAGCGTCCAGCTGAGATTATAGCGCATGAGACGCGGCCCACCCATACGCCAAGTATCAAAACTAAATACGCGTGCTCTAATACAAAGACTATTGATACAAAAAAGGATCACTTGCTGTTTCAAACAAACTTTCAGTGTTGTAAATGCAGCTCCTAAGACTCAACATTATCGTGTTATTACTGGACTTGACGTGTTTCTAAGTGTGTAAACTAAAGCAAAGTAAATGCCAAACTGTAGTTAAAGTTTCTCATTGTTTATAAAAAGCACATAATTAGCTACATTTAAAATAATTATTTCTTGAATAAAATATGTCATTATTACGTTATTAGAATAAAGTGTAACGGCGAAGTGTTTTAGTTTGTTTAAATCTCAGAATTTGATCTCAGAAGAGCAATTATGCTGAATTAGTATAGAATTATGGAGGACGTACATTTACAACTGAACTATCAGCTGGTTGTGTTTAGTTGCGATGTATAGCTATGGGTATTAGCAGGTACATCCAAAAGCTGTCATTATTTACCCGACATGATTCTCACAATGAATTGTAAGCTGACGATTACGGATTATCTGATAGTTTAGTTGCGTGTGCCGTCTCCTATAAAGGATTATTGAATCTCCTTTTTGTATAAATCTGTTAAACGTTGCAATATCATGTCTGTATTTTTCTCTATAATATAATAATATAATGTGTGAATTGACTGTACGGATTACGATACAGTGCGAATATAGCTTGAAGCTGTGAATATTTTCAGCTGTTAGAAGCGCAGTTACAGGGTTGGCTGGGCACGGTAACCCGTCAAGAAAGTAGCGGCGGGTAGACCGCACGAGCGAGCGGTTGAAGCGCGTTATCAAACTGCTGAATGTGTATCTGGCCTAAAGCTAACCTTAACGAGCGCGGGTTTTAAGACTGCCGAATAGTCGTCTTTGTGGGATGAAATGTATTTTAGAATAACTATCAATGTTAATGTAAATATTATAATCGTCTATATGTACGTATTACAGTACAATCAATCAAGTCTCAAATTGATTAGGTATATTTAACGATCAAAATGCTTAATTATTTTCACATATTTTAGTTTTACGCCGGCTTAGCCGCGATGGAAAATTTATTTTATTGAACACTTGATTTCTAATAAATAATTTGTTATTTCATTTTGTACGTATGTAAATTAATTGTTAAGTTTACTATAGACATTGTTATGATGTTTGTATTATTTATGTAAATAGAACACTTTATTGTAAGTAGATTATTGTATCTATTATTATACAATGGTGATTATAAAATATTTGGATTAATTAGTAAAATGTGAATATTATGTATGTGTTAATTAAAAATACATAATTCGAAATAGTTCAAATTAGTTTCTTTAGTGATATTTCAAATAAATAATTGTGTCGTCTACGGATGATTTCTGTAATTGTTTGCATTTAATTGTGTACAGTCGCCAATAATGTGTATTTTCAAATTTCTATAGACCTTAGTACTCTTTAAGCGAGTATTTTAAATCAATTCATGTTCAATGTTAATAATTGTGAAGAAAGTGTTTTAATGTCAGCAGTTGTACCTAACTAGTAAGATAAAAGTACTGCTCGATTGTGTGTGCGGCGCTGTGTTGTCAATACACAATAGAAATGTTTGTAAGTGTGTGTCAAGGGAACAGTCAAGAAGACCAACAAAATGTTTTTTAACTTCCGATACACTTATTTAATTTGTAATTGTGGAAAGGAATAATATGCATCGAAAGGTTTAACAACCACAATAAGTGACCGAAACCAATTTAAATCATAGCCGAACAAGGTAAACGGTACTACTATACAGTAACGTCTATCTTTTTCGGAGTTTTGTGATAAAAATGTGTTTCCAAAGATTTTGTTTGAGAAAGACTGTTGGAAATAAGCCCTTCAGCTTGACTCTGACACGTGTTCCTTAGTAAAATAGTTGACGCGTCCCTGTAACCCAAATTAAAATTGCATACAGACGAGCAGCGTCGCGCTCACAATTGAGCATCTACCAAACATTTCAAGCTACTTCGATGTGTAACCATTTTAATCGTAGATGTTATGTTGACGACTGTACAAGCTCATGCATTCCTGTAGTTAAGAGACGCACGATTGTGTAGACATTCAAACACATTTGTATAAATATAAATGTGCAAGTTCTCTTCTAACCAATGATACGACCAAAGATTGTAGCTCATTAAAGCCTTGTTCAAGAATATATTGTATTTTATTTCTATACCAAACTTATGTTGAAGCTGCCTTTATGTTTTTGTGTTTAGGGTCTTTCATTTTTCTGTTACAAACTTTTACTCATTTGAGCTGAATTATTTTTTGATCTATAAGACTGAAGCTTGACTTGAACTCGATAAGTAGTTGTATTCAATATAATATTAGCCTGTCTACAATTTCTATCTCAATCTCAAAAAGGTTAAAGTGTTTTAGTAATTATATTCGAAATTTGATTCTTTCAAAATAAAGCCAAATCAAATAAAACTAAAATAAATTAGTGTCCTTATGAAATTGAATATATGGTGATGTGGACAAAGTTGTAATAGCCAACATACAACAAGCCAATAAAAAACCTTGTCATTTTCCAAACCATATCGAACAATATCGTGACCTGATCACTCCAACAAATACAATAAAGTACCAAATGAAAGAGAAAATGCGTTATCAACAGTCAGGGCGAGCGGAAATTCGAAAAGGTGCTCTTTTAGTGGGTGAGAATGGAGAGCAAAGCGGTCTCATATCGGGGACATAAAAATGTCGTCCGCCGCAGCATTGTAGTACTTACTGATAGTACCTGAGAAGCAGCGCAGGAATCGACTGTACAGACAGCAGAAGAAGTGGGGAATGGAGAAATAGTTGCTGAAGATAGAATGTAAGTAAACAGTTACATAGTATGTATCCGGGTACAGTAAGTAACATATGTACCGTACAGATACCGTAGATAAACACGGAATAAATTAAAAACAGAAGCCGTTATAATTAAATGGTATTATCATATCTCTTGATGATCTGAGGGTACCAACCAACAAAACATTAAAAATTTTCGGACTGTACGTTACAAAACAGTCTAGAAAAGGTGGTGAAATTTCTGTTTTGCATAAATTTTATAATCAAAATGCGAATATATTTAATCGACTTAAAAAAAAAGAAAGCGTTTCTTAATTCGTTTGTATATTGCATTCATTATAATTAAGTTCCTACCCGTATAGGTAGAAACTGACATAAATACGACAGGATAAAAAAATGTTGTTATTTAATTTCCAAACTAACATTTGTAAGCTAACGCTACTGCTTACAGCGAGCGTGCAAAGAGGAGAAAAATCACCCCAATTTCCCGGCACCCCCGCCTCATTGTCGGCCCAGCACACCCTGATAGAATTGTTATCGATGCCATCTTTAATTTCACCACTGTAAACAACCGCCGACAACATTACGATACACCACACAGTCACACAGCTGACTACTAAATAGAAAACTGTTGTAATTGATAATGCATTTTGGACATCTGAAGGGTCACAATCCCTTGTTGTATGTGATAATAAAGCCCAATCATAGTTTTAAAGTAGTAACTACACTACTTGGTTGTAATTTTACAAAAAGTTAAAACATGCTAAGCTCGGACATCAAATTGAAGAACGAGGCAAGTGCAGAGAGTTTAATCAAATCATTTTCTTTGTTGTACATAAAGTGGAAGAGCTATAACGTAAGTCAAACGTTACCCGTCCAAACTAAAATAGGTAATATACGTATTGTAATCTACCCGAACGTCAAACAATACAAATCTGTGGAACAAATCGCGTGCATTCTACATGAAGCGTATATCCAAATACAAAGGGTTGACAATAAATAAAGGTGTGAGTTGTGACGAGCGAACAAACCTCCGCAGCCGGCCTTCTCGAGCGTGAACGTCACAATGAGGTGCGTGAAAAATGGCTCCCACCGACGCGACGGCCCACAAATCAAAACTGTGAAACCGTTTGGCGAAAAATGAAAATAAAAACGGCAATATAACAACGTAGGAAGCCGAGCGCACACCACTGATGGCTTCTTGCAATAATTTCCGTTTTCAATGAACGCGTTTTTCTTTTTCTTATCATCGCACGAACTAGGATGGTTGGGAATAAATTGAAATACAAAATTGATTGTTGACTTTTCCCGGCCGCTTTATTACTGTCACAAATAGGAAAGAGATTGAAAATTGACTGTAGACGAGACGCCGCCGGTGTATTAGGTGATTTTCCATTCAAAGCCAAGTTTTGAGACCTGGCCCAAATTAAACCTTACAATTCAAACAATTGGTCACAAAGTTTCTGACACAAATAAATTCAATGTAACTGTTTATTGCTACTAGCAATTGTAATTTAAGTGGAAGTTTAAAAGAAAATGGAAGTGCAAGCGTAAGACCGAGATAGTCGCAATCTGTTGGGCGATTTATTAACTTGTTGGCTCTAGTTACTAAAGCCAGAGGATACACGCGCTATCTTTTGACGTAAGATTTTTCGACTAAAAGTTATTTATTTTCACTGAATCAAATACACCCATGAATGTGTACCGACCTATTTCTATAACTTGTGCTGCAAACGATACATGAACTAGATTAGCTAACTTTTTTGTTAGAAGAGATTCTAAATGAAAATGAATTAATACGATTTCTTGAAAGAAAATTTTATTGGATTATACACTTTAAGAGGAATAAACATAACCTTTCCATGTCTATCCGACATTATTTCGGTTACACCTAGATAAACTACTTTGTTAGCACATGATTAGGTACCTTAATTTTTTTCATAAAAATGTATTAAATTAATACACCCGAGTATAATGTAGCCGCCATACAAAGGGTGACTTAACTACGTTAGAATGTATAAAAATGAAAAATAAAATGAGCCTATTTATAATTCTTATCGTGATAAATAGGCGAGCTATTATTTTAACGAGCTATTCCCTGTTTACACTCCTTATTGCCCGGTCAGGATGAGTTAACGACAGTTGTCAGTTCTTTTACCCTCCGGCTGGGGATTTATATAGGAAAATGGTTCCTGCACAATGCCCACTTATAAAAAACTCTGGACTTGCATTATAGAACGTCTGAACAACCATGATTTTATAGACAATAGAGGGGAGAGGAAGGCCTTATTATACTGGCTCTGCTATGCCCTCGAAGCACCTATTTTTATTTGAGTTTTAATTATTAAAAGTTTTATGAACTGCTTATTTCTTTTTACGAGATTGTTGAATTAATTCCTTTTGTTTGTTAACTCGACCCTCCTTGTATTATCAAATGCTAAAAGTTGCGTTTGTTTTGCTGTAATTAATGTGCAAAATTGAAATGATGATCTTGTATTTGCTAGAACGTGCTCAGACATTGTTGCTATAACATAAAGGTTAGGCGTTTATGTTAAAAGTAATAAGCATGACGTGGAGAACGTAGAATATAATAAGTTCACGTCTGTCTCGAACGATAAATTCAAATGAATGTTTTATATTCAGTTCGATTGAGTGGGTTCTACACAAATTTGCCGTTATCACGTCCGTTGAATATCATAAAACATTTTAAAGTTCGCCAAAGAGATATTCGAGTCGAATCTTCATTCGGCGCCGTTGGTTCGCTGTAAGTAAATTTAACTTTAAAATATGCATAACAGTTTTCCGATGCGATCCCCTTTCGAATTTAAACACATCGAGTCGTATTAAGATACATTTCGATTCAGTGCACTTGGGAAGTTCGGGAAGAAAATGCTATTCACTTTAAAGATGATTCCGGTTCTATTTTTGGTATAAGAACCAAATATATAGAAAGTAAAATTTGGTTAAGTGATTTCTATGTTTTATGTTCGCATTGACCGAAACCTCCAGAAAAGTTATTATAAATTTGAACATTATTGGATCGACACTGTTGATACAATAATCAAATTTGATATAGACGACCCGATTGGCGCAGTGGCTAAGCGATTGGACTGCTGCGCAAAGGGTTGCGGGTTCAATTCCCGCACGGGACTAAAATTTGTGCGATCCGCAGATATTTGTCCCGAGTCTGAGTGTTTGTGTATGTGATATTTCAGGTTTGTGAAACGCTCCCACGATACAGGAGACATTCCTAATGTGGGGCGACGTTTTTTTTAAAAACAAACAAATTAACTTCTTTCGTCATATGAATTACATTAATAATTAAAACTTTCTAAACAGTTTTCGTTATTTAGACCTTCGGTCCGGTAAATTGAATCCTAAAGTAAATATAGAGTAGATGCCATCTACCAAAATCGTTTATAAAAACTTTACAAAGTCTTAACTATGTAAGTCATAAAGTATATTTAACAAGTATCTAACGCTTTAGAAACAAATTTCAAGAGGCTTGTGGACTTGGAAGTTAAGTGTACTTAACCGCGACTTGTGAAAATGCAAATAGGCAGCTTCACCGCGCCGCGCCGCACCGTGCCGGCCGGGCTTGGGATTTGTCGGCACCCACGTCTGCGCCAGATATGATAATTAGTTTTACAGCGACGAGAATTAGTAAGGAACAACGACAATTGTATCCATCTTTTTAAAAATGCTAATTTAATAGCAGTGATAATTGTTATTTATCCAACTAAGAAGGCTTGGCTATAGATTTAAAAATTCAACTGTAAAACTTCAAACATTAGAATTAAGGCGTGAACACAGAGATCAAATATTTTTGTATAAAATTATAAATAAAAGTTTAAATTTGTCGTAAAGGGTATACAATGTTATATTACATAAAGTACAACATTTGTAGTGAAATTATGTTTTTCAAAAGATAACATTCTATATACCCAAATTATGTAACTTCAATTCCTACAACATACCTATGGCTTTTATCAAGAACCAAACATCTGTTAAGTCTTCGCATTGCATAATGTGTGAATTACGGTTGGAAACTGTTTTGGCTAATGTACAATTTACTTATATCTATATTTTAAGTAATATTTAAGCTGTATGTTTCTTTGATGAATAAATAATAAATAAACATGTGAGTAAATTACCGTTTTTCCTATGAGTTTTGATTTTGAGTCTTGAGCGAACGAAGGATTGAAAAATAGAATCACGAGCGCAGCGAGTGATTATAAATTTCAATCCTGAGTAAGCGAAAGACTCAACAAAACGAATAGCAAATGCACTTGCTCACATGTTGCATACAAAACTTTTCACCACTCCCAGCAAGACAGTATTCAGTCATCATAGGTAAATAAATTAAATAGTCACAAAGCAAATCAAAATAATTCTTAAGCATAAAATGATTTATTTTTAAAAATTTTTTTAAAACTTAACATATAAAAATCAGGCAAGGTTAGTTTCTGAACGGGATCATTACTTTCCTCACTGTTTTCGTAGAGGAAAGACACTTCTTTCGTGCGGGAGTGGTTAAAAAAATATTTCTTTATCTTGTTTTTAAATTTGGTTAATAAGGTAAAGTTTTTATACATCGATTCATTTATAAATCTATACAGTTAAAAAACTGACATAACTAATTGTAGTGGTAATCTAAATAAAAAAGACGCACCTACTTCGCAAAATTTGATGCATAATACATATTCTTCAATACGGTCTGGAAACTTGTTAATGCTATTAGTGCCAGCAGCGGAGGCGTTAAGCCTGCAACCTTACTTAATTCTACTTATTCGACAAACTTCGGCACCACGGCCACGTCGCCCGAACGCTTCTTCAGAGCATGCCATCGTTCTAGAACCGCTATTTAACACCTTGGACTTTTTCGTACAAGTTTTTTCATAACTAAAGGATAAATATATATAAATAATAAGGGAGCATACTGGAAAATTAAAAGTTTAATACTCTTTCAAACAATAGGTATGACAATAAAATCAACATTAAATCAAACACGCCAAAATGAAGAATCCAAAGAAAAGGGTTAGGAAATTTGATACGTTGCTACGTCCGGCACTGCGTAATTTTACTTTAACATCATGGTGTTGAGCTTCCACACTTGGCTTCCTATCCGTATTTTCTACATCTCCTTGTTCTAGTTTCTTACGCTCACTTGAATATTTCTCATTTGGCCAAGACTTTGTTTCAGCTGTCTCTACTTCTGATACTGAGGAACTTGCTTCGCGTACAGTTGGAGGAATATCTGTCGGTGTTGCTTCTTCGGTTGTCACCGTAGGCGTCGGCGAGGCAGTTGTGAAAGTTTCTTCAGGGATCGTTTCTGTTGTGGTAGTCGTAGATACGGTGGTCGCACTATTTGTGGTAGCATGCATCAAATGTGATTTTGGTTTCATAGTAGACGTTGTACCGATATTTATAACAGGTGGATCTTTGTTGGCAACGTCGCAAACATGAGAGCATATTTCTTCATGACATTTGTTTTCTGTGCCGCAGGATATAAAAGTGTCCCAAGCTGATAACAGCTGGTAAAGATGTGGTTGCTTGCAATCATTGTCGATGTATGTCTGGATTCCCACTACATCGTTTTCACAAATAAGAGGTCCTCCGCTGTTGCCCTAAGATGGTATAAAGTTTTAAATGGTTGAACTCAACTTAACAAAAAATCTGGCAACCTCAATCATTATAGTATTTTTAAAGAGAAACTATATAAATTAGGAATAAATAACGAGTACGTTGTTTCTTTCAATACGAAGAAAAGGCAGATAAGGAGAAGATAGAGAAATATTTCATTAATATGTTCATATAACTCACTTGACAAAAGTTAGGATCGTAGATGGAATTTTTGTTTTCATCGCTGTCAGCAGCACACGTCATGGTGTTGCCTAAGAAGTGGGAACCACAGTTCTGCACCGACGGAGGCAATAATTCAACGGTGAGTTGCATAAGATTCCTTTCTTCGGTCCAATTGCCATCCTTCTTCTGTAAATATATTTAAAAATATTAATTCAATGTCCAAACTTTGATAAACTTAACAAAAGCTTCCTTTTATCTTAATAATATTAATAAGCATGCAATTAACCTGTCAAATGTACAGTACTTTCCCATACGTTTACGAGGAACTATGTATGATCAGTTATATGGAGACAATATCCTTCTGTCAAAAGTTGATACAAGTAGCAATCCCTAAAGTTTGATGCACTAAAGCTGTACGCTAGAAATTTTCTTACAAACAATATATGGTGGGTTGTTTTAAACCTTCTGAGAATTAATAAATCTCGCTTAAAATTAAGAAGTTCAAAAGATCTTACGGCATAAACAAGTATGATGCAGGTTTTCTCAGGGTATTCCCTTTTAGGGCTTAGTGTCGCGATCCCTACCACCGAAGTTAGGTTGAAAGGCAGCAATGTCTTCATAAGGGAGATGTCTGTGCGCCACCACTGCGTTGCACTGTGGTTGTACGGACGTACAATTTCTATTACCTGAAATACAAATAAAACACGATAATAAATTACTCTCCTTGAAACTGAGATAATTGTTTTGATCGGTACGAATAATATTATAAGTATTTTACTTTATAAATACCTCTGAAGCAAACTGATAAGAACAAATATAATTTTAAATGGAGCAAAAGTATTTGATGATTCGTTTGGTACCTCTCGTTCTTGTTCATCCTCATCTTCATTAAGCGTGAAATTGGTATCAATAGTAACTGCACCGAGCCTGGCTAGAAGTGTTTTTCGCGGGAAACCGTTGGGACCATCTGTTAGGATGCTAGGACCGGCAGCAGCGGTCACTAGCCACTCCGGCCGGATAAGGACTGCGCCACGAAGGAACCTGGCGCCTGTACCGTCTACTACCGTCTCATCAGGGTAATATAAGAATGCCTGATAAAAATATGTTGATTAGTTCGTAATTAAATTTGATATACATATATTTCTTCAGGAGCCTTAATTTGGTTTTATCACAAATTTCACGTCGTCGATATAACTGATGAATATATTATTGGAAATTAGAATAGGTTCTAAAACTACATACCTGTGAAGTAAAACTTTTAATTAAAATTATGTCAGCGATGTTCATGTAAAAGAGAGACGAAATATTTTTTTTAGACGTATATTTAACAGACGTGGTTACTTATTCAAATGTAATAAAACTAAGACTAAATATTTGCAAGCATAGTTTGTATTACCGGTCACTCAATTAACATAATTGGATGACTTGACATTTCGGATTCGTATGCTAGAAACATTTTTGGGAACATTTTGACACCAAACAAAATAATTTATTGACTCACCATAAACGGAAAAAGCCCTCTTTTTACTTCCTGTTCACCATCCGCATATACTTCTACACATAAAGATAAGGCTGGAAAATGATTAAAAAAATATATTTACAAAGTAACCGGTAACAGTGAAATATACATGTATAAATAAATATAGAGGTTGTAGAATTACCGAAACACAATGCAAGCAGAATTTTAGTTTTCATATTTGTAGAAAACTATCATAAACATTTATAAGAAAACTAAATGACGTTTTACCGTCAAATACATTGCTGTTCTGACAGTAGAAATTTCAAAAGAAGAATACACATCATTTTTCTTATTATTATTTCACTGCCAGGTAAATCAAACGGTTTTATATAAACCTGCACAAATATTTAAATCATCCTCATTTTAACTAAACGCTATAATTCTTTTTAACTCTCTCTGTCGTAAAAATCGAATTAGTCGAGTCACGTCCCTTTATTTTTTTCCGCTATCTTTGACAAAGTTACGCCGACTTGAGTTAAAGACATTAATCAGAATCTCATCTGAGCCAAGATGTATTATCCTCAATAAAGCGAAAAGAATGACTTCGCGATTTTAAAACGCGTGTTTTACAGATAAGAGCTGAGGATAAATCCGGGGAACACCTAATTATTCATGTTAGGGGTGTTTAAGAGTGCGTATTAATACGCTCGAAGCGGTGGCGTCGACTTCAAAAAAATATGCTAAGAACACAAAAAGTGCAGTTTATTTAAAATACCGTGGACGGAAACATGGCTTGGGCGGGCGCCACCACGAGAGTGCTGTGTACGTCTTTTCAGTTTTATTTCAAATTGGATAAATGTATCAGAGGGGAAAAGAGATATTTTGTGAATGGGCTCCGATTTTATTGTTGATTGTTTTAGTTTGGATTTTAGTAGAATTTATTTAAAAATCTCTTATTTCAACTTTAACTTAATAGTAACTTAACAATTAGTGTGCCTCTTGAAGATAGTGAAAACACTAACTTTGTCCACAAATGAGCGGAGATATCGTATCCAAACCGCTGATGCAGCCACGTCAATAGCACTTGTTCGGACGGTTATTACATGTCCAGTGAAACTTGACCCCTCTAAATGTTCTCAGAATTCTCTCAATGTTCTTAAACGTAACTTGGTTCTACGAGCAGGTAGTGTCAACTGAAATTGGCGTTGTTATAACGGTCCGAATGAACGAGCTACGTGTTTTGGCGGCTTCCCACAATTGCTTTACACTTCTTCCTTGAGTAAGCTTTGTGTGCTAAAAATATCAATAAAACTACGACATAACTTTTAATAGTACTTGCGTTTTAATGTTTGTATTGATTTTCTAAAAAGCATTCGAACGAATATTTATAGGGTATCCGTAACTGTGGCCCATTTTATTGTTTTGTTGGAGAATATCAAATGCATAGGTACCAGGTTTGTTGTATTGTTGTGGTTGCAATGATTTTATATCGATACTTTTTAGTTGCTGTATTTTTTTTCAACTTTTATTTTTATTTTCATCTAATAATTATTGTTATAGTCGATCCATTCCACTAATTTACTTACATAGATTATTATATAAGCGTGTATGTTTTCATGTTTGTTATTGATTTTTGACATTTGTTTAATTTGAAATTGCTTCCAGCCTATTATTTCTGCTCATTTTTATTGATTATGGGTACAATATAAAAATACAGTACAATAATTAAATTTGCCTGATCGAGGTGAAACCTGTGTCTTAGGCAAATTTAATTATTGTAGGTACTGTTTTTTATTTATATTGTAAGATATTTTTATTGTTTTGTACTTACTCATTTTATGAATAAATGATTTGATTTGATATTAAATAACCTATAAAAATAAGATAATATTTACTAGACAAGGTATAAAATAAGAGTTTCAACGTAATTCTAATTTATACAGAACTTAATAACTAAAGCGTGTGAGTAAATTCGTATTACTTACTTCGCGTACAAATTCCATGGAGGCTAGGAGAACTTTTCGCCGGCTTACCAACTGTGACTCAAGAACGGTGATATGAATATTAAACGCTTCAAGAATTAGAAGATTTATACGACAATTCGGAAGTTGGGCGGTCCTCGCGCACTTAAATGAATGTTTAACATTATCTGCGGAGTTTTAAGGAACTTGAGCCTCTTAACAACTTGCTAAGAAACTTTAATAGAGAGCGGCTCTCGGGCGATTAATTCGGAGACGTGGAAAGGTGGACGGGAATTCTTAATGTGAAAGGGTGACTGGAGGTGTTCGATCACAGAATCTAATACAGAAGGGTGCGCTGATTTAAATCATTTTAAGGAGTACCAGTTTTGTTTTAAGTTATTTGTTTAAGTCTTATCTGCACAAGTACTTCAATGGTTTGAATACATTTTAATAAGGTACGCGTTCGATACATAAAAATACTAAGAATAGAGTTCACATTTTACGCTATTGATGCTGTAATATACATCTTAGAAACGTAGAATTTCCTATTGAATTTACAAATTGTAGTAATAGTGCATGTAATGATATTGAACACCGTAATGTTATTGATAAGTTGTACAAGGACATAGTAGAGATACTCTGTGAGGCAGCTAGAGTTAGTCATAATGTGGGAATTCGGCGTAGAAGGTGTCATAAACCAGGATGGAATAAGTATGTTCACGAAATTCACAAACAGGCTCGGCTTGATTTTCAAAATTGGACCCTATGTGGTCGACCGACAGCTGGTTTATTATATGATAAAATGATTAAGAGTAAAAAGTTATTTAAAAATAAATTAAAATGGGTTCAAAATAATAGAGATCAAATTAAAATGAATGTTCTTGCAAGTCAACACGAAATTAAAAAATTTAGTAGCTTCTGGAAGACCACAAATAGCTTAAACCCAAAGACGAGTCTGCCTGCTAGTGTAGAAGGGGTCAGTGAGCCCAGTGCCATAGCCAGCCTGTTTATGACATCTTTTAAGGTCGAGTCTCCGTTGGGCCCGTCTTCAGATGAGCTGGAAGTCTTGGAGGGGTCGGGGAGCCAGCTTATCAGGTTTACGGCTAATGAAGTGGCTAATGTTGTTCGGTCTTTAAAGAGGGGTAAGTCACCAGGGCATGATAACTTAAGTGTGGAACATCTAAGATATGCGGGTAAGCACATAGCGAGAGTATTAGCTATGCTGTTTAGTATTTGTACGAGTCACTCGTATCTACCAGTGGACCTTATGAAAACTATTGTAGTTCCAATAATTAAGAACAAAACTGGAGATGCGAGTGCCAAGGACAATTACAGACCTATTTCCTTAGCTACTATTATTGCCAAGGTATTGGACAGTATGATTGATAAACAGTTGGATAAACATCTAACACTGCATGACGCCCAATTTGGGTTTAGGCCTCATCTATCTACTGAATCAGCCATCCTCTGTCTCAAACATACTGTCCAATACTACGCAAGTAGAAACACACCTGTTTACGCTTGTTTCCTTGACCTCTCCAAAGCTTTTGACCTAGTTTCCTATGATTGTTTGTGGAGGAAA
Source organism: Abrostola tripartita (assembly GCA_905340225.1). NCBI lineage: Eukaryota > Metazoa > Arthropoda > Insecta > Lepidoptera > Noctuidae > Abrostola > Abrostola tripartita. The sequence goes on along the minus strand of HG996493.1, from coordinate 9,271,636 downwards.
CTATCGGAGGACACTAACCTTCCAAAGGAATTAATTAGTGTTTTGAAGTACTGGTACAGGTATCAGTACAATTATGTTCGATGGAGGGGAGTCCTATCGGATGCATACAGGTTGGAATGCGGGGTGAGGCAAGGGGGCTTGAGCTCACCCAAGCTTTTCAACTTGTATGTCAACAGACTGATCTGTGAGCTCAGCAGTGCCAATATTGGATGTTCAATTGACGGTCATTGCGTGAACAACATAAGCTATGCGGACGATATGGTGCTGCTGAGCCCATCGATCAGTGCTATGAGAAGGCTCATCCGTATCTGTGAGGATTATGCGGTTGCCCATGGTCTCAGGTACAATGCCATCAAAAGTGAACTGATGGTTTTCAAAGCCGGTAATAAGACATATGACAAAGTACCACCAGTTACGCTAGCCGGCGTCGCACTGTCCAGAGTCACTCGCTTTAAGTACCTGGGCCATTGGGTCACCGATAATTTATCAGACGACGCAGATATTGAAAGGGAACGCAGGGCATTGACAGTTAGGTGTAATATGCTGGCCCGTAGGTTTGCGCGGTGTACGGCGGATGTTAAGAGGACATTATTCCGGTCTTATTGTCAGTCGCTGTACACGTGTGCCCTATGGGTCAGATATGCACAGAGCTCGTACAGTGCTCTGCGAGTCCAATACAATAATGCGTACAGGGTAATGATGGGGCTGCCGCGCTTTTGCAGTGCCTCAGGGATGTTTGCCGAGGCAGGTATACCAGATTTTTATTCGCTAATGCGTTCTCGTATAGCGTCCTTGATGCGGCGAGTGCGCGACAGCTCCAACAGTTTTGTCGCAATTGTGGCCAGTAGGGTTGATAGCCCTATCATGTGGCACTGGATGACGACTCATAGAGCGTCATTCAATTATGTTAAATAGAATTAAGTTGATTGTTTATTTAATATTTTATTCCTGTTTTTCTCTTTGCATACTATGGATGTTATATCTGAAAATAAAGTTTTATTATTATTATTATTATTATTGAAGCTTTATACCGGGAATCAGAAGAATCAATACAATTATTGTTTTTATTTTAGTGTTATGTATTTCGATCGCAGACTATGAAACCTCAACGGTAATATCAGCCACATATAATATCCGTTTCGCGTACTTGACAATATAAATTGATTGGCGTAGTGTGCGTGCGCGTCATTGTTCGCCGCCGTCATTTTCCGATGTCCCGTCCCGTTCTATTGTACTGCACTTTATTGAATTTGATTTACGCGCCAATTTTTGTAGGCTTCGGTTTTTATTAACTGACCTCGGTGCCGATGTAAACTTAATTGAATCCGCCAACAAAAGGTATCGAATGAAAAGAGCGTCCAGCGGTGTGCGATGCAGATTATAATAGGTTTTCCCGAATTTGCATGGGTTTTAAGTTACTCGATATTCGATATTTTCACGGCGGTTGAACTATTGCATTCGTTCTGTTTGTATGAAAGCTGCTCTAATTAATTTTTATGTTACACCGGTTACCTACTGCGAATGTTTTAATTAACGAGATTTTATTTCCAACTGACTATTGTACCAGCCTTTTATTTTTTGTAACAGGTTATGTCCAATTTTCAATTCCATTGAAAACGACATGCGGATTGTTGCATGTATTAATTGACCGAGTACCAAAATAGGCGACTATGCAGATACAAATTTTACTCAAACGTTCTATTAAACGTTTGTATTAAACAGTGTTGAGGTGAACTGTTCCTCTGAACATCTGCAACAAATGCGAATTATTTGCTGAAAGGCCGTAATCTGAGTTAATTATCTGAAATTCGGTCGTATTTAACGTCGTTTCAAAACGAGTTTTCACAATTGGAGGCGAGTCAAAAGAGCTCTCCAAAGGAATCGCAAACACAATTAGGAGCAACTTGTTGTTTGTAAATTGTCAGGGAAAGAGTGTGCATGACACGTGGCGCTTCATGCATATTGCTGTTACTGCTAATTTGTCGATCACTGCCGAACGGTCCATATACTTCTTGCGAACAATTTTTGTGCAAATTTTGAAATGGATTTGTATTTAAGATATGGCCTGGCCAATTGGATTGCAGTTTAATGTTTTGTATGTTTGTCACATTACAATGGTATGTTTTAGTTAAATAAAATCAAGTGTAAAAACTCTTAACTTAATGGTCTGATATTATCAATGCTGCAGTTTGAATAGAGGTAATTTTTATATAAATACTGTAGTGTTAGGGATGAAACCAAATAGTGTAACCTTGTAAATAAAAAACGGTAACATTTTATTAAAGTTTTAATTTTTTTTACTAATTTCCTGTTTCTTAAAAAACAAGAAGACAGTTGCGCTGTTGTACAAAACGTGCGTACTGGCCACTAAGCTCGTTATTATGATTGTGCCCTATAGAGAGATACAGAATCAAATCAGTCGTAACAATGGCGACGCAATTAAACCCGCGAGGGGAAACGTCTTGTAGAGTTGTAGTCGCGGATGACGAGGCGGTCCGTGCGCCGGATTCATAGGAAAAAATTAACGTTAGGTACCTCTAGATTTGAAAATTACTATAACGTGATAAGTAGATACTTAAAGCTTAATTATCACACTAAATAGATACCAATACTTAAACAGCATTGCCTTTATAAAAATATTTTTCTTTTTTTTATGTCGACCCAATTATGTGAACATTAATTTTATTAGATTTCATTTGTCTTAATAAGTGTTTGAATCTTATCAATTTTATGTTGTAGTGTAGAAAAGTTATAAATTGAAATATTACATTCAATATTAACAATCTTAATCAGTTCAGAGTATTATAATTATTTAACGTTCATTAAACAAAATGACATACGCAAAGAGCCTTCTACACCAATTGTGTAAATGTACGCAAACCAAAACCAACATTGTAACAGAATTAAAGTCAAACTCTTTCATTGTCGGTAATGCAAATCCTCGTCTGAATACGGTCTGTTTACTTCTTTGCCCCTTTGTTTTAGCCGTAACGAGCAGAAAAAGGGCCCATTCAGAACATCCGAACCTAATTACCCTACCCTCGGTTACAAAGGAGGGTTTCTAATTAACGATATTATGTCAAATAATTTGTTTGAGCCGACGTCTTACTCGGTTTGAATCGCGGATTGGATTAAGTTTGCTCATGGCTCGGTACGTTTGCTTTATAAAGAAAAGCTGTTCGACTGTAAATGTTGAAAGAACTGTGATTGTAGCATAGCGAATTTGCCTTTGTTGGATATTCAATTAAAAGGGAACGAACCGGTTAAGTTTCTTGGTGATTTATTGGAAACGCTTTTTTAATGTCGGTTTTAAATCCAAATTCCTAATTTTTTTCTGTTTATTTGTAAAACTTTGCCTCTAAAATGGTTTAAATACCTATATTTCATCGGCAGTAGGTACCTACCTTATAGATACCTATATAAATATCACAAGTCACTAAAAACGCTTCAGAACTACTACGACTAGAACAAATATGTACAGATACAAACTAGCAAGCCTATGCGTAAAACACTTAGTGACTGCGCCAGTCGGGTCATACCCATCTGTCACATGTAGCCATCAGAAACTGTGTTTCAAGCCTTCATGTATGTAAAGATTCAAAGCTTCATTTACTTGCAAACTTTACTTGCAAAAGCAAAGTCAAAGCGTATCATATACCTACCTAATTTCCATGTGGCAGAATACATCGCCTTGTCTTTTATGGCGTTCACAGGTACTTACTCAAATGTTTTGTTTCAAGAAACATTAAAAATTATTGTAGAATAAGTTCGAATTCATTAGTTTATTTTTTAATCCAATTGTATCTTAAGCCTATAGTATAATGCAGGTTACTGCGACATGCGCAGGCACAGAAAGGTTAAATAGGATTGCTGGAAAGTAAACCATATAAGTGTTGAGGATGTCGTGTTGGTACAATATTTTGTAAAGAGTATCTTTCTTGTGGACATTGTGAATAAATGATACACTTTGCATAAAACAATAACTTTATTCATCCACGTAAATTTATATGTAAAAACGTATACTTAATTAGGTATAATTATACATGTCCTTTAACAATGTTTAGTTTCTTTTTATAGCTAGCTATATAGCTCTACGTATATCTACGTAGACGCACGTTCAATATAAACTAAACCAAATACATATTATATCCGTACCTTTCTTTAAACTAATCTAATAATTCTCACCAGTAACAATCAATTATTCCACGCAGACACATAAATGAAGACTGACCTATTTTCACTGTAAACTAAACATTATTTTCCCATCCTTTTCACGTTTCAGTTCCTTTGCTGAACACGTATGTAAACACTGCCACTAGTCCAAAACAAGCTATGATGGATGTCCAACGTCACATGTTCTAACAGGCGGCTTTTGCCTCGTCAGCTGTGTATTAGCAATCTGTCATTGCTAACCGTGCATTTGTCATTACGATTGGGTAACATTAATTGGATTAACGTCATTAGCTGCCCCTTCACTTCGCCTTAGACGTATGTAAATGATACTTAAGACGCACTATGCATGTTACTGCTTGTTAAATCATGTATATGTAATATATTTAATTGTATATAGGATATGTAGCCGCGTTTTTTGTATTTAATAGCCTTTTTCCACAGAAAAAGTTGATATAATTCTAAAATTCTGCTTAAACAGATTAATAAATACTTCAAATTCAATAACAAAAAATCGATAAGTAAGCCACAATAAATGATTGTTATCCAACATATTTTTACGTCGCATAGTAAAATTTAATTAGAATTTTAGAATTGGTCATAAGGGCACTGAAACAATATCTTCTAGTTTCTAAGTTAAATATCCTTTCGCCTTTTGTAATGATAAATTAGTAGAGATAGCGGCACAAGTAGCCAAGTCTACCGCTGTAAGCGATACTGTTTTAGGTTTGTATGTATTGGTACCAATACGTCTATAATTTGTCATACCAATATGTATATGTATATTATATAAGTTTTGTGCTTATGATATTCCTATTTGGTTACAAATTTTATACCGCTGTTCTAGGATACTAACGAGCATTGGATAAGACGACGAACTTATAAGAGCAACAAAAAAGTAAATCAATGTTCGTGAATTGTACATTACATGTTGCATTTAAAACGCATTCATAAAATATAAGAGCAATGTGGCGCTTAATCTGGAGCTTACACATCTGAAATAATAGATGAAATGAAGTTAACACAATCATATTCTGTTTATATGGCGCGCAGTTTTTACACTTGCCTCATGTTTGTGAAAGCTCGACTTAAAAAAATATAATATATTATAAATAGATATAATTTTTTTCTAACGGTACGTTGGTTAATAAAATAGAGCGATCTAAAAGGAGAGTTCTCGAGAGCGTCCGTCCACATAATGCCGTCAGTTCTAGGATATCAAAGGGGTGGGATGGTAGGATTAGCAGACATTTGAATGCGCAGGCCGCGCTTCCTCGCACTAATTGAGTTAATATTTGGTTATCGGCCGCGCGCACTCGGCCCGCGCGACTAATCCTGCCGAATTAATGACGCGAATTTATCATTATTAATGCGTACGTGATCCCCGGCCGCACCTGATTTTACGCTCTGTTCATATAACACGGGTTCTAGCCTTTGTTTAGAGAGCCTCTATTGCAAGCCTTTAGCATAACATCACGCCTGTGTTCCTCAAAGGGGTAGGCAGAGGTGTACATATTGTACGCCCAATTTTCACCAGTTAGGTATCTTAAAGGTCCTAATATAATGGGGGGCGAGCCTATTGCTTTCAACCGAGCATAAATGTAGACTCCGTGCTAGTACTGAAAATTACCAAATCGAAAAACCCATTAACACTTTGCACGACCTAGGATTCGAACCCCGGACCTCATGCTCAGCAGTCGCGCTTAGCGATCACTAGACCAACAAGGTAGTCGATGTCCGTCAATGTCTACTATAGAAATTTAATCGCGACTTAGTGAAACAATTTTTTTTTCGATATATTTTATGGGGTTTGTCTGGAATACTGTCTAAAACTTTGTATTGCTTGAATAATTTTAGGTCCACAATCTGATATTGTATAGCGAACTCAAGTAAATGAAAGAATAATTGATTTGTACATTAAACCTGTACGTACACTGATCACTCAGATTATCTAGCTATCCTTCAACGAAGGCTTGTAGCATCGGTTTTTCATTTACGTCCGAGATCACAATGGAAAGAAAATCTGTTGTCTTGTTTGTTTCACGTGTGAACGCGGCGCGACCAACTGCAGCGTCCATTCAATTCGACAGTTTTACGACGCGACTCCCGTTTATTCGCACGTTTTGCTCCGTTATGGCTTTATTACAATTTTTTATAGCTCCACTAGTTCATATTTTCGGCGGTGTTAAAGGATTAAAGGAGTGGAGATTAATATGCTGTAGTTTTTATGGACGCTTGATTTTAAAGGTAAAATTACGTTTGTGTTGGGTTCATTGAGTTTATGGTGCTTAATTTTGGAAACAGCATAACATCGATTTAATCGTCATAGGTTCTGTTTAAACTGGCAAATCTTAAAATCGCGTATTCATAAATTATAATGTGTTATGATGTGATATTATGTGTAAATATAGTACATAGGTATACATTGGTTAAATTACTGGCGTTGGCGGGCCTCCCACCAGGTGGACCGACGATCATCAGAGTTGTGGGGAACCAGTAGATGCAAATGGCAAGTTGTCATTGATTGTGGTGTTCAGAGGAGGGCTTTGAACAACAGTAGACGTCTTCCGGCTGATGATGATGATTAAATTACCCCATCTTAGAAACATGAATGAAAATACAATACAAGCATTTAATTAAAAACTAATCATTACCGACTCAAACCCTACTCCAATAGGTAACGTCCCTGCGTGGAGTACGGTACGCAACAACGCATGCACAGCAACAGTCGGGAACAAGCACCCGATCAATGTGCAATCACAGGGTGCTAATCACGCGCGATTGACGGCCATCGCAAATGACGGCGGAACCAAATGACGGCTCAAGCAAATGATGCAGCGTACTGGGTGACACGCGGGCAGTGCTAATGAATTGCTATGGACACGAGTGATGTGAGTAAGGGCTGCGACCGTTATCCAGCCTAACAAATTTACATTCCTATCATCAAAAGTAGGTACCTTTTTTCTGATTCCAAAATAATGTCTTATTTACCGAAATTTTAATCGATATAAAATATATTGCAGCCTACAGATAGGTGCTACTGGCTAAAAGAGAGAGTAACAGAAACAAAAAAAGCCTATATAATCAGAACTTTATCAATTATCACAATCATAATCAATATAGGTACCTACCTAAATGTTCCGAAAATTACTTATGATGGCTTTTCACGGCGCGTTATAACACGGACCGCGCCGTGCCGCCCGGCGCCAATTTTTATGGGCCAACAAGTAAGTACAACGAACAAGCCTGTGCTTCCCGTTCACACGGCGCGGTGCGTGGTGGCGCGTTGCTTGGTCGAAGCTGGTGCGATCCGTGTGATCACGCGCCATGAGTAAGTTCCATTTTATAGATGTTGCAAGTTGCATTCTATCATCACCTTAAAACTATGATGTTAAACATTTTTATCTATTAGATTTTCTGCGATCGGATTTCTTGTTAATTTAACATTTTGCTGCGGTTCTGTTCTACGCTCTATTATAGTATATTATTAAAATTGGACCAAATGATCTACATGGTATAGCGTTAGGTCTAGGATAGGTATTGCAATTTGTCAAGAAATTTTATGTAAACAGATTTAAGAAGAAAAATGCGGTCACCGGTGACCGCAAACAATAGCTTTTCGATGGTGTCTACTCCATGGCAGTCAAATACTTAAAAATGCTATAAACCCATCAATCTCACCATTGACTCATAACTGAATGTTCTACCAGAACACGTCACAATAACAGACAACACAAGTCAGTTGTAATTAGACACGGGACAAATTAGATCAAGTTGCACATGACAGTAGATTATTGATTGTGAGGACGATGGTAGGCATAATGACGTCACGCGCGGCCCACAGCCAGTAATTAACGACTGATTAACGCACAATTAGCCCTCTGATCAGTGATAACAGATGCCGGCGGAACTTGAGAGCGGTGCAATGTCGCCGATTGAGGTAAACGTAATATGAGGTGAAGTTGATTGAATGATTGTACTAATGGCGGTGTGATTATGGTTACTCTGGACTATAATAAATTAAGTGTACCAATATTGAAACATAATCCCTTTAAACACAAATGATATTGCTTTATAACATGAACGAGGAAACATGCAAATATAGGTATTGTTGTGAAAGAGATACGTTAAATAATTGGAAACAAAAGTGCGCATTAAAGTAATACAATAAGTACGCTGTAAAACCTTTGCAAGTAGATATCAAGCCTGGTAATAATACCCTTTGTAAAATGGATTTTACCAGTAATATTACATTATGTATGTTTGTGGAATTCACTAATTAGTGTTGCAGTGTAATTAACACAGCATTGTAAAATTTTTCTTCCGAAAGCTATTGAATACATTCGAATAAATTTGGTAATTAAAATGGAATATACGAATGCGCTGGATAATTATCTGCGTCTGTATTGTTGTGTTATAAAGAGGGAATTCATTAATTTTCGAACAACAGTTGGATTAAGGCAAGAGACGGGGTCGTTTGAATTTGTTTATCGCTTGCCTGCAGAGCTAATGTCGTCTCACGGGTCGGCGCACACCAACTCTCTTTACCAAATGTTTAACTTGCAAGTGTGTCTGTAATTATAGGCTTTTTCAATATTCTAACATGTTTGCTGAATGTAGAGTCAGAATCTTAGCATCCATGGTTAAGTTCGGGAGCTCAATCATTTCGATGAATATTGTTAAATGGTAATGATAAATGATTTTTATTTTGCAAATAGGTTTACAAGAAACACTTTTACACGTCATACTTTATTTAAGGACTAGATGGCGTCGGCATTTCCTAATTGACTACCAAATCAAGGTCTCTTTTAAAGTCCAGACAAGTTCAGTAAATTTATGTGAAAAACAGTGTAGGTGGTCTGAGATGTGGTGTTTTGAAGAAAGGACACACACAGCGAGTTTGAGTCGACCTGACCTGACAGACGCTCCGTCTCATACCATCTGAAGGACACACTTTGATTTTGAGTGATAAAGGATGTGTAACCGAAGTCAGCATTGGTTAGGGCCTAGGCAATACTGTCAGTATTTTGAACATGGTAACACGTAACTGGACGAGTTGTTCTGAACCATATTATGACAGTTATCCATTGAGAGTATTAGAACCTTATTTACTGCTACTAACTAGAGAGGCAGTAAATAAGGTTCTAATACTCTACCAGATTCTAATTATAATTGGACAACGCTAACAACGCCTAATGTTAAGATTACTTACTTATTTTGGATAGAAAAGAAAGAGTTTCCGCGGAACACGTATTTCCACCATAAAACCCATACATGTTATTTCTTTTTAAAAGGGGCTCGAACCATCAAGTCCGTTAAAGGTGCACTCCGGCTAAGCCTGGCTCGGCTTAGCTCCGCTCATAAATCAGTCTCCGTCGGTTTAGCTAATTGTTGTGACATGCGCCCAGATAGCCAAGAGAAAATATCGTTGGATTTTTCGCTCACCTAAGCTGAATTATTCAGTTGGACAATTGTGCGGCCGAATGTATTAGTTTTGGTTTTAAAATTCCGTTTTTCTTTTAAATTTATCATTTTTCTTAATCTTGAATTACAATGAAAAAAATGTTAAATGAAGTAATCTCAGCTCTAAATAGTGTTAACATTATATTGGAGGGCGGAGTAACTAAAATCGATTGCGGTGTACCATTAAAATATTGTTGTTTACGCAGTACGTGTTATAAGAAAACATTTTAGGTTTTGCGAAAAGTACAAAGCAAGAAAATAATCTTTGATAATAAGCTTTGATGTTTAGATTTATGTAAGTATAGGTTTTAAGAAAATTTCTATCAGCAATTGTGGTGGATAAAACTTTTGTCTCAATATTATTTGAGACGAGTTTCTAATAATATAATTTGAAAGTTAAAACAAAGACAACTTTCTTGAAGAAGTAAAAAGGTTCTGAAAATTAAACGAAAAAAGAATCAACTGGCAAGATATTATATTTTATAACATGTCGGAGTAAAAATCGTGTATCAAAAATATATTGAATGGCTAGAAATTTTACACTAATTATATTATCATTTGAGAAACCTATGCAAATTGATGATTAGAAAGATTTTCAAGACTTTTGTATCTATTGTGATTAAATAACCAGCCAAGTGAGAGTTGGACTCGCATACCGAGGGTTCCTTACACACTTTAAATTTTGTTGTTGAGTTTCCTCTCGATACAAAATAGCCTATTGTTTTACTGGGTTGTACTGCAGGTATTACTGCATTTTAGATTAATTTTAATCATGATTATTGTTTCCATTACTTTCTGAACAATAAATTACCAATTCCCTGATTTTTTTAAACTAAGGAATCTGTTTTATACGCATGTCGTGATTTAATTAGAAATGAACTTATCAGTGACACAGCTTAGGGGAAAGGTTACGGCATCGCTTGTCAAATATCTGTAGCCATATCATCTACATCAAAGGTGTGTAGGTGGGGGAGGAACTCGGATGCAATTCTTAGAAAGGGTTGAAATACCTGCTTGGTAGAAGCTAAATGATCCCGGTTGTAATATTGTAAGTATACGGCATTTAGATACATGGTGGTGTTTATTTCATTTTTCAGTTTTGTAGCGACATCTACCCGTCGAAGGACGAATGGTTGGAAGATCTTCCTTTTCGTTAGAGGAACTCCACATCCCTTTCTCCACAGTTTGTTTTAAGTTGGTCATGCCTAAAGGGTATGTAAACGCGTTGTTCTTAATTAGGAGTATCTATATTTTGTGGTCCCATGTGGGTGACTAGAGGTGGTAAGCCTGCAGCTATTTATTGGATCCTTACCAAGTGTTTCGTTTCTTACGACTCACTTTCTCGACGACAGAAGGGCTAGACTAGACTAGAGGGGGTTTTGCAATCCGTCCTCTAAAGAAAATCTTCAATTTAGGTTTGACTAGTACAGTAAATAGTGGAAAATTTAAACGAACCCTTATACTTTGGGTTACCTTGTTTAGTAGTCAGGGAAATCATGATTTCTATTTCTCTACTATTTCTTTAGGCATTAACATGTACTTCCAAAATTGCTATTTTAGTTTGGATCTTAAACAACAAGTATTATTTACGTGGAAAACTAATATTACAGTGCAGACATTATGCAGGTATTTCGTGCTGAAATTACAAAGACAACCACGGCAAGCCACATCCGTACAGTGTACATTTATGAATACAGATCAATAACCCAATATTGTTATTCAAACGATCCTTGAATAATTGTCAACTAGGTAACCTCCCAAGATTTTCATAGTGCTTGCATTCAATTTGCTGAAGTTCAATTTATTGGTATTGGTAACATTCATATGTTACCAATACCAATAAATTGAATCTTCAGCAGAGAGGTTTATTGATCCTCAGTAACAGGTATAAAGTGTAGGTATATAGGTACCTATATCTAGTTTGGAAGCCAGGGAACCTATTACTTTTTCTGATCTTTTTTAATCTAAAGTAAATCAAGATACAAATTGACATTTGAACTTGAATCTTATTAGTATTGTTACACGCCTCTTTTTACGAAACACCTTATTTGTTTCTTCGTACGCCAAACTAAAGGTCAAGTAATATTTTACTCTTTTCCATTCATGTGAATCTTTAGGCTAAATGTCATAAATATAACAGTGCATGCAATATCCCATTGGAGTATAACAGTTCAATATAGAGCTCCATTTACCTATTTCACCTTCCATCTCAGCATTCACTCTCGTCTTATTGAAAACATATTACTCATGATTATTTAAACTTAGATACAGTCTCTAGTAAGCTTCCGCGTGCGATGGACGGTCCAGCGCACCAAGGGTTGTCAAACATTCCTCCTTGTTGACTGGTCAATCTCTACACCACGGCATGACCAGCTTTCATGTGACAATAAGCATATAAGTTATGTTAAAGACATTGTCTGGGTATGGAGTAAACAATTTCTGCCATTTTTTTTTGCTGTGATTGTGACAATGTTTATTATTCTACTATATCTGAGTATTCAGTATTATTATCGTCCCGTGTACTTACCACAGCGCTTTTAAAGTGATAGTACAAGCCGTTATTCGGGGTGGCGCGGCAATGTTAATAATTTTCTCAAAGACATTCCAACCATGCCCGCTTTGTAACGCTTTGTTAACTCTTTAAGATGCCTCACATTTTGCAGATTATCTCTTAGGAATATTTTAAGACATTTTTGTAGATTTAAGTACGGTATTTAAAATATGACGGATAAGAAGTTTGTTAAAGAAATATTTGCTGAATTTCTAGGTAAAATCTTTAACAGATAATATAATTAGTTAAATATTGGCATGCATAATCAAGATATCTAAACCTTTTACTTCCTACTCCTAAAACATGTTCTGAAAAATAATATTTTGTGTTTCTGTTAAACAACGATTTTTTGCAAAAACCACTTTCTATGTATGCCTTGCCATCGATAATTAATTTGATTAGGCAGCTTATGTTATAAAAATAATAAAATAGTAGGCGATGTAAACTAAGTTTGTTTCCTGTTTAAAAGCAGCTAATTTGTGGTCACATAGACTTAGGGTCTAAGTATTTTGCAATCTAACCTACTTAGATATAACATTAGGCATTATTGTACTTTCACCAAAGTTGTGAAATTAGATAATTTACCTTATATTAATTGTGCCGTGTGGTATCCGGCCTAGAATTGACCACCCCCTTTCCTCCCGTGGGTGTCGTAAGAGGCGACTAAGGGAAAACCCAGAAGATGGGCAGCAGCGTCTTCTGTAACTTGACCACCAACACTGCGATCCCCAAGCCGCTTGCCAAGCGTGGGGATTATGGCAACACCCCCCCTTCTAAAAGGAGGAGGCCTTTGTTCAACAGTGGACGCCATACGGCTGATGATGAATTGTGCTGGTAATTTTGCTAGCGGTTTTTTTTTACTAACGGTAATCGTCCAGCTGTAAAATTAACATCCTGAGTCATCCACCGTGCAAGTTCGCCTAGACAAATAAATTTTAAATTCGTATCGAAGGTAACAAATTACTTGATAAAGTATCCTTAACGACGATGCTTCAGCGAGTCCCCGCCCACCTGTCACGGGTTTTTCAAGTAGACGGGGCGGTCTCGCGAATGGGCGGGGCATTGGTCGCGGTGGGCGACAACACGCCCACCCACGCGCCCCGCCCACCCCCTGATACTTCAGTCGCCGGCGAAGCGTCGCGCGCGATGATACTGTTGCCATGTCTGACACTTAGCTGATGCAGATGCTCCTTGTGCCAGCATTGGCAAAAAATATGTAGAGCCACTTTCAAGTCATTCCAAATTAAACTATAGTACAGATCCTTAAAAAAAGTATTTAACTAAACCATACTTATCTTAAGTAGAAATATAAGCTCAACTTTTAAAGCTATAAGTTAAGGTAGTACAAACATTGGTATGACCTTAGACTCTACCGTAGTGAGCTATAGTACTCGCCAAAGCTCAAAGTATTAACTATACACACATAAAAAAACTTTCATTGATGAGCTATCAATGAAAGATTTTTTATACGGAAAATAATTTTAACATTAAAACAACCGTTATGTTCCCGATTCCTACTTACTTATGCAGTAAGGGTAAGTACGATAACATGCACTTTATCGTTCGCAATCTCCAAACGATGGTCCAAAAAGGGAGCCCACAGTAAATGTAAATGAAAGTGACAGCACCGATTAAGCACTTTTGGTTGACTTAATATATTGAGGTAGGTAAATATTGACAGAAAAAATACTTACTTTTGTTGTAAAAAAAACAAAGTCGTTGCAAATTATATCTATAGACAATAGGATGAGTATATCTGTTTTAACAATACAGATAATAAATATTTAAGGTTTTTGGGGTGTGCGATCTCCAATTATCACTGCTACAGGTACAGCTGGTATTAGTATCGATGACAACAACCTTATGCCAACATATTAACCATTTCTTTAGATAAATTCATTTGTTTTAGTCAAGACTTTAGTAAGACCCAGGTACCCGGTGCATTCTACTGAAATCTCGGAGCCTTTCCCCATGTTCCTGTGGCAGCTTTCATGAAAATCAGTAAATGTCTTTGAAATTAAATCTTTCTTTTATTACCACACCCACGGCAATTTTCATGCGGATTAATAAATATTTAAAATCAAAATTTTAGTTTCCATTCTCATCTAACAATTATCTTTTTTGGCACAGCAAAGGATGATAAAACCTAATGAGAAAAATCAAACCAATTTCTCTTAGACAACCTACGGTGACGACAGTTTTTTACTAAGTTAATTATAAAGATTCTTATATAAAAAATTAAAAGCGATCGTCTCTTGTTTGCGTGAGTCGAGTAATGCCTTAAAATAATTAAAAAGTAGACTTATACAAAACAGATGACTGTATTAATGCAGTTGATTGCGAATTCTTTCGGTGGTGTTATCTGCACCCGTATTTCACGTTTAATCTACAATGATTAATTAAAATGTCAGCGTGGGGCGCACCGGCTTCTTATACATCATAATATTGTCTTAGATACTTTATTCAGCGACAGAGATGCATTAAGAAATAAAAATAAGTTTTATAAAATATACAGACTTATTAAAATGAGAAGTTTTAATACTAAGACCTTTTTAACATTTATGATTATCCGTCACACATCACATCAGCCTATTGCAGTCCACTGCTGAACGTAGGCCTCCCCCAGGGTACGCCACAAGGCCCGTTCTCCCGTTTTTGCCAACCAATAACTACCAGTATTCTGGAACAGTAGGGTGGCCGGGAACTGGGGGCCACCACGCTGGGCAGGCGGGTTGGCATTTGGCAACCGCAGTATGGTACTGCCTATGCCCCCGAAAATATCCGTTAGTCGCCTCTTACGATACCCACGGAAAGAAAGGCGGTGGTCTTCTAGGCCGGAAACCACACGGACACGGCACAATAATGGTCCGTGAAATCCAGAAATTTGAGAAAAAAAATTAAATATCTATCTTAGATAACAAAGTGAGTTTTAAAGAACAAAGTATACCTAATATTTAACGTTTTATACACATACATATGTTGTAATAATATCACTATCACTTTCAAAATACAGTCAAAACAAAATTATTAAAAATTAATTAATTATATCCCATTTAGTAACTGGCTGAAAGGCCACGCAAATACTTTTTTTAACTTTTTTACTCATCATCAGTTCTAAATTCAAATTTCCATATCGTCATTATAAAGAATCTTGTACAATTTTATTTAAAATTCTAAATGTGGTCCCAAGAAATTAGCAAAAGTAATTCATTAACCGCCGCAAAGATTGCGCTAAGTCCTTTATTTCAGTGCGGGCTCCGCAGCCAAGTATTTTTTAATTCCGCAGCATTACCATTGTGCCGTGTTGATTTATGTGGGCCTAGTCCTTCCTGTACGCAAATAAACCAAGATAATGGCGCTTTTTTAACACCTTAATTAAAATGTACTATAGTTAATTGATGAGAATAATTAACTGTCTTATTTTGTGAGTTATGGAGTTCTGTAAGTACACTGATTTAGTATTTGTGCTAAATACACTAGAACTAAGATTAATTTGAATAATTTGAGAAAGACGTTATTTAATATTTTTAACAATGTAAATCTGTAAATTAAAAAAAATCGTAATCGAAAAGAATTAATTCTCGCCAACATTCTCCATGATGAGCTAATGTGACCGGCCTTCGTATACATACTACGAAATTTAACGTGCAAAGATAACCTGTATCCGTAAATCCTGTATACGGTAGTTTCGGTGAGTTAATGGTGCCGATATAAGGTCGGTCATGACCCATCTCTTTCATTCTTATCGGCGTCAGAAGACTTGTTCACGAGCTCGTAGCTTATTCTGCTCTAACAGTCTAAGAAATATTTGTTTTATAAATACCCAATGTAGTACCTAACATGACGCTCGTGTTGTATTAATATGAAGAATATTTTCAACTTTAGAAAATGTACCTATCCTCTGTATTGTGTAAGGTTAAAATCAATTTCCTGTATTTGTCTCAAAAAAAAAATGTTTTACATAAATATTATAACGTACCAATGATTATATTGCAACGTTAACGAAATCACTGAATCACAGAGATTACAACCCAAACGGGATAGGCATGACTAGTTCCAGCACATGGCATTACTTATTCTTCTTTCGTCATAAAAGTGTTGATGTTAAAAACCTTTTCCTCTAGATATATTCTTGTGTTTTATTGTAAATAAAGGCAGTTTCAAACTATTGGGGTCATTTCCACTGCGCAACGTAATCATTGTTGAAAACGCAAATATAGCAGCATTAATTAGCAAACAAGTAGCGCCTGTCTGGATCTGCGTCGACGTAATTATCGAAACAAAACGTAAACACGACACAGCATCGTATTGGCAGTTATCGGAAAATATACGGCTGAACTAAAACTATTTGGGTATTGGAATATTATTGTAATAATCAAAAATACTTATCATTAATTTGGAGATCGATATCAGCTCCAGACTGTACCAACTCGTCTAGGTAAGTAAGTAGGTAAGTTGTTACCAAGAGACATAATTATGGTTTTCGTGTCACGATTGTAGGAATACCTACTAAAGTATAAGATTTTCCGGGTGACTAGTTCTTGAGCGGTTTATGATTATTTAATTATCGTCGTTTACCCTGATCACAACTTAGTAGTAAACAAGCTTTATTTTCTGAAATGCATAATTAAACTCTCATAATACCATCACGCTATTAAGCGTTTCTGTGTTTTTCTTTTAGGAAAATTGCAACATTCCATGATGTCAAATTGTGCCCAAACACCAGTACCTAATAGTTTTTCAGCATTCCCTAGAGAGTAAGAAGAAAATTTTGTGCTCAATTTTTCACGTCTTCATCTCACCAGTGCAGAGTACGGACTTATTTAGAGCACAATATGTCCGTAAGGTATCAACTTCTATTGGCCTATGGAAGGATATTTATTATGTTTATTAATACGTGATTAATGCTCCATAGCGTTTGCAATATAGCACTTTCAAGTAGCGGAGATAATTGAGAGAACTTTATCTAATTATCCACTTAATTGCTAGAATAAATACCAATTTTAACTCAATATCAAGGTTGGATAACCTCTGCAAAAATAGGTATATTTCGAAATTCTATGCATACATATATGTTGATTATAATAGATGCAATATTTAAATCTTTCTCAATATCATTACAATACTTACTTGAGGTTTGAGATAAAATACTTGAGTTTGTGCTGTTAAATATATAATGGGCGCCTTACTGCGTTATTTACGACCAAATTATACATCTTTGATTAGATTACTCATAAAGGCAACATGTAATAATGTCTTAACTAATTAACAACAATTAAGCGCAACTAGTTACGGCGCCTAAACGAAAACACGAAACTTAAATACACACTGCAACAAAGACATATTTCCCCTCAAATCTAAACTTCCGTCATCAATTCATAGTCGCATACATCGCAAGTTTCATTTATATCCCAACGAATTAATTGCCAGAGCAAGGGCTTTCAGCTTCAGCCCCATCGACATACAGTTTAGCAAACACGCGAGCTCTCGAGAGCTGTGTGCTCTAAAACTGCATCCTAATTATGGCGCATTCAAAGTGGGCCGCCAATTTGCCGCCGGTTGCGGGCACGAGCACTCGCAAAAACTCTAATTAAGGTAAATAATGTTTATAATTAAAATAACACTCGGCGCTGGGCGAATCAAAGCGAGATTCCGAACAGACGACGCATGTAATGCGACCACTTCGCCTTGTGAGCGATTTTTTGTGCTCACTCGGGTGTCTTCTTTGCTGTGGATTGGAAATGGTTGTAAATGCGATATGTCGTTGATGTTTTTTACAGTTTATTGGCTTAGGATACAGACGACGATTACTGTTAATTAAAACTTTTTACGAATTTCGGATGTAAATTAATACACCAATTATAAGTGAGTAGCTACATGGTATACTTATAAGTCATATTACAAACAATAAGCATTGCCTGAATTGCGAGTTTATAAATTCGATTTATGATATTTTTTCTTTTAAAGTATATATTTTCTTTAATAAAGTGAAATAATATATAAATAATAATGACACAGGTAAACTGATTCGCGAACGATAATTAGTTTCATGGCCCAATGTAAATCAACTTCTTTGGCCAACCAAAACAATTAACGTAAAACAATCCAAAGCATTGATTACAGACGAAGCTTTGAGTACTATGAAGGTTTGGTGCACCGTGCTTCATGCACCGTGCACCTGTAATGCAGAGAATGCTAATTAACAGCTTGCCGGCGCCGGCCGCACGCCACTGACGGATCTAATCAATGTTGCCATGTTATCTACACCGCTGTGTTCTGGTTCAGAATGGTCATTACCTCTGCCTTACATTATTCACATCAATTTATTTGGATAGAGATTGACACATTGGATTTGCGAGTTCGATGACATGTAATATTTAAGGTTTTAGATTTATTTTGTGTTAGATGGAACTTTAAATTGTTGAAATTTAATAAAAGTCATGTCCGGAGTTAAACAAGATAATTAATATTGTAATGAATTTGAATAGGCAATTATTCAGAATCTTGATATTTGAGAATTTTGTTAACACACAATTTGAACTAAATTAAGCACACTATGAAACTCTTTGATAAAATTAATCACTAAAGTGAAGAAGCAAATGAATGAATTATCCTAAATGGACGCTGTGTAAAAGTATCAAGCGTTACTCTCAATAAAAGTAACGCTTGCAAAATACTGAAAAGTAAAATTTATTTTCTCATTCTTTCTCTGAATTCACGGACGCTGTTGAATTTTTCAGTAAACATGTAAGTAATAAAGCAACAAATTCCAAACGAAATACATTGGGTAAGTCTGAAATCACTTAACTAGCAATAATTAACTTTATTTACATTTTGCCTCCTGGCAATTGCGGAACCCTTCCTAAGGATGGCGACACAACGCGCTCAGACTACGATGCGTCACAAAGAAAGGAAAAAGAATTTTAAGACTGGTATACTACATGTCACATAAAAATGTATTTTAGGTTTCCTATTGAAATTATCATAATTAATGTTATGGCAGCTGTTTCGTTTGCAAAAAGAATGACTCAAAGTGCCTAAGTATGTCATTACTAAATATCGAAATTAATATTAAACCTAATCACTTTGGAAGTGACCCTAGCATTTGATCTGTATTAAAATAGCTACAAATATTACGAATTCAATTTATTCAGAATAACAAATCCTTTACAGTAAAGTTATTATTTTACATAAAACATAACATAACATATCATCACGCCTGTATTCCCCGAAGGGGTAGGCAGAGGTGTACATATAGTACACCCACATTTCGCCAGTTATTTTGGTAAGTCCCAATGTAATAGGGGGCGAGCCTATTGCCATCAACCGGGCTCAAATCCAGACTCCGTGCTGCTACTGAGAATTACCTAATGGAAAACTCCGTAACACTTTGCCCGACCCGGGATTTGAACCCTGGACCTCTTGCTCAGCAGTCGCGCTTAGCGACCACTAGACCAACGAGGCAGTCTGTATTTTACCTCGATACTATGATAATATTTTTTATAGTATACATTACTTTGCCTCAAGTCATATTCTTCTAGACGAATCAGTGTGTACCACCCTTAACTCGGAGTGGTTCCGCCGGACGTGTAATTAAAACCATCCTTTACTGATTTATCGCGTCCACAATTTATTCCTTTATCTTTGTTCGGACCACTAATATATCTTTATTCAACTCTCTAGATAAAATTAGCGAATTTGTTCGCTACTCCGCTCCTTGCTTCCCTCTTTCGTGTTCCGCTAAAGGGTTGCCAGATAATATTTTAAACTTTGATTTATAATGAAAGATGTACTCAATTGTAATCTAGTTCAAAACGTACAAGCAACAAAGAATAGTAGCTTTATTTTATATTTTGTTAATTTGATAACATAATTTATATTACGATTAACTTATCAAAACTAAGCAGTATTTTATTCAAATGTCACTTTCAGGAGTAAGTAGAATTCGTTGTATACAAAATTCTGATAAGTAAAACGCCAGAAAAGTTAGAAAAGAAAGTGAAATTCAAAAGTTATCACGAATCGTGAAGCGGTTCGTTTATCAACCGTTCGAAGTACGTAAAGCATTCGCGTCCAAGCTTTATCAACATTAGCTCATAACTCGGCTGTAACATGGAACACGTCGCAATAAATCTAAAGAGCGATTTATTAAATTTTTCATGAAGCTGCCCATGTTTAGTGGTCGATAAGATTAATAATTCACAAGTTTACGGTGTTTAGTGAGGGTTTGTTGCATGGCGGCGCGTTATCGTCGCAATCTCGCTACGAAATGGCACCGTGGAAAATGCATCTACAACTTGGTTGTGATAATACTGGATAGGCTTCATTATTACACAGTAGGTACAATATAATATTGAACAAATATAGTTAATGGCACTACTGTTTGCATTCATACCGTACCATGGGTTTTAAATACCTTTGTCTAAGGAGTAGCAAACGGTGGATGTCCGTTATACTGTGTTCGATTCCAAGCCGCGTATCATTAGGACGTTTGTTTTAACTACGTTTATTTCGTGCCTTGTGCATGATAAAGGAAAATAATAGCTCACGTGTCATTGGCGGAATGTGGAATATTTTATTAAAATGAAGTTTTAGTAGTATTTAATAAAGTGAACGTTATTGAATGGTCTTCTTACTGTTATTGTTATAACTACTTTTGTAGTACTTCTCGTAGTTCCGAAACCGCGATTCCCTATTATGGACTGTTCCTATCATTTTGAATTTAACAACAAAGTCTTATCCATACAAATATAGTCCAAGCGTTAGGTTGAAGGTTGCAGCCGGTTGCAATGTTATGACACCTAATATACGTTGAGCACGCGATTCCGTGCGGTTTACTTTGCCACTGTTTAATGGTCTGGTGAAACGGCCGAGCGTGTTGAATGGCCGATTTGCGATTGATGCTATTAATCTACGTAAAAAGCACAACTCACACTATTATACAAGCAATTCCTTTATTTTTTGTGGACTTTATATGGAACTTGTTTGCGTGGTCTTTAGCACTCTGTGATATGAATACTAGAGTAATAAGCTATAGATGTAGCAAACGTTTAAGTTTGCTTAATTTGTCTTTGTTTGAAAAATAATTTGCAAACATGAGAATGGTTTAGCTGTTCAGAAATAAAACATTCATGTAACCAAACAAAAAACAAAAGTTACTTGCATAATAGTGCAACAACTGTATGTGAGAAACGATTCACCGCCGCGATAAAACTACAACAGCGTTTAAAATAAAACATGGTGGCTGTGAATTACCCCGCAATCTGTATCCACAAGCAATAAATGTACCAAGTGTTAATTAGTTTACAGTTCGTGACAATTCAAAAGTTGTTAATTTCGGTCTGTCCAGCCAGCAGGTCCCCGTAGGGCACGGATGAATATAACAAACATTTCATTAAAAGCTGACTGTAATTGCGACAACACTCTCGCAACACATGTTTGTGGGCCTATAAAAGGCATTACAGGACATTACAGAACGGCATTACATATTTTATAATTGCGGTCGGCTTCGTTGAACTATAATTTGTTTCTATACTAAGCAGAGGTGTATATGCACGAAACGAAATTGTTTATCAACAATTATATTTTATTAAACCTAAATGTATCTGTTTAAGAAATCATACTCATTGTAAGAAGAGACAAAAAAAACATATCATTCCAGTAAAACGTTTGACGTCCATTGCACAAATAATAAACCAGCCACTAAAAATACAGAACCGCTTTCAGTATTTAATTCTATTTCAATAGGTATGCGTGTGGTTGGAAGTGTACGGCAATTAAAATAGCTGGACAGAACCAACAATGACTCACGTTCACTTATTGAGTAAGTACATATTTCCCCACCAGCGGTCCATTAATCAATTTTTGCATTTTTAATTCGCCCCTCATTATTTGCCCGTGAATTTCATTTCCACTGTTGTTTTACCATTTTAAAATTTAAGCTCCGACTGCCCTCCAAAACGCACATTTCCAAGTAATTTACAATTTATCATGTTCGCCTGCAAATGAGCAAATATTTTTCGGTTGTTAAGCCACTTGTAATTAATATATGTAAAAAATTTATTAAACTGCGGTCTGTGTAATAATGGTAAAAGCTTTGGTTTTATAATATTAATTAATAAGTTATGCATCGCTTTGGCGTTGTCGGTAGATATATCGATGTAAAAGGTTTGAAAGGCGTTAATTAAGTTACGGTTACCGTGAAAGAGGTTCACCGGTAACTTGTTAATCCGTTCTTGGTTTATCAGTTTCATTTGAATTTAACGGTAGGTAAAACATTTTTTGTGTTTTCTTTTTTTAAAAAAAACGTCGTTCTACGCTAGGAATTCCTCCTGAATCGTGGGTGCGTTCCACAAACATCAAATATCACTTACACAAACACCTACATTCGAGAAAAACATTTGTAGATCAGATAATTTTTTGTTTCGTGCGGAAATCGAACCCTTTAGCGCAGCAGTCCAATCGCTTAGTTTATTTATCCTCTAAAATTAAAGTGTCACGGCATAAGGCCAAATTAAAAATCTGCTAAAATTGTATGTATCTATTTAGGTATGTATACCTTGTATTACCGTTACCGAATAGTAACATTATAATTATATCTCATTGGTTGCGTAATGCATAACAAACAGCCTAACTAAATAGTAACACTAAAGTGAAGTAAGTACATTTTGCTTTATTCCATGTACATTTTTAAATCGCAAGGGACACAGCGCAAAGTGCCGCGTACTCGCGTCGCAGCGCAATAAAACATTTAATAAAATGTGAACCACTTCACAGTTTTGCCACTTGTGAACATTGTAGCTCGAGTGTTGTTCACATCAAACTGAACCTGCTAATTTGGTGCAGGTATGGCAAGTCAATTTAAGCGTCTTTTGGAAATAATGGTATCAAATCTGGAGGCCTACTCTCAAATTTAATTTCAATTCTAATACAAGGCCAATGCAAAATTAACATTGATTAAAGGGAAACATGATTCAGTTTTATTGAAAAAAAAAGCGCTGTCAATCTTTCGATCTCAGTTAATTCCTTCCAATGGACACATAATTTTGAAACAATTTCGTCGTTAAGTTTAAGAGTCTGTAACTTTATAATTCCAATGCAATTTCGTCGGTATTAAATGTTCGTAAAAAAGTGTAACTGCATCATAATCTTAATTGTAAGACTTTCTCACACTTTTCATCGTGTTTAAAACTTTTATACATTACAGCTAGTGCCGTAACTAGCCTCTAATGCGCCCGGTGCGAGCTTCTTTAACAGAGCTCTTTTTTATTGTCTCTAGTCCTGGTCTAGTCATTTTTGCGCCTCTCTAAAAAGATACAATCGATTTAAAAACAAAGGCCTATAGTTCATAGTCTCGCATAAAAGTATTATTAATATTGAACTCGCGACCGCCGCAGATCGCGTATCACGCCAGTGTTCGTCACTTTTATTTCCATATAAACGACAGAAAACGCACTGATGTAAAAACCTTTAAAAGCCAATTACAAAAATCAGCCGAACATTAATTAATACTTCGCTGTAGCGCTAAATGTTCAGCTAAATATTAAACGGTTGTCCATGTATCGTTTTTCGCTTTACATTTTTTGAAGCGGTCTCTTTGTAATTGATAAAGGCAGACGCGGCCACCGCCCATGACATGTTGTATTTATGCGAATTTAAAAGCTTCCGACTCGCGGAGCTTAAATCTGAATTAATCCCGCGTTTTTTGATCACCCCTGTCGAAAATTTAATGGTCGTTATTTAATAATCAATCTGAAACACATTTTAGACTATGTGCGCTTGTGACGAACTTTTGTATTATCATACCTACCAACGTGTTTTTGTATCTGTACCTACTACTTTTTGGCGACGTAATTGCAAATCCGTAGCATCAACTACGTAACGCTTTCATAATTATTTGAAATCTATATTTTGCTGTTAGCTTGGTCTAGTGTTTATTTTTTTGGCTCTTTGGTCTTCTTTAGTGTCGATATGAACTAACAATAGAAATAGCTCGGTTCGGGCTGATAGTGGTAATAGGGCTCCGTGTCCAGGATCCGCTACGAATGCTACGAACTATTTGTAAATAGGTATATTGAATAAACAAGAACGAATTGTAAATAATAATATGGATTTGCTAAAGTTATCGTATTTTATTAGTTACACTCGTCGTCCGTCCCTTATAGTTTCGGAATATGAAATGTCTGCTTATCTTTTGTTCGTTAAAGTAATATGCGTGCGCTGTTGGTGCAGATAAGTTCACAAAGTAATCATACGCCGACTCTAACTCAGCGCTAAACACCTTAATAATCATGACAACTTGTTTCAACGTGGGCACAATGCTAACTAGTCAGACGCAACTTTAACAAAATACAAACATATGTGCTACTACAACATCAACTATGCTATACCAAACTATCCCTTATGTGTACAGTGTTAAAGGTGTAATATGTTTAAGTAGGTCGTAAAACATAGTTGGCACACGTGTACCCAAACTTAGGCTAACTTGGAGCTGTCAAATTTGTTTAGCGGTAAGGGTGGGCCGCTTAAGTTGTGAAGCAGGGCGCCGCGCCGCCGGCGTATAACTAAGTGCTTACTTGCCTACAACTAAATTGTTACATTTGAGTTGTAAAATTAATGCCACGATTTATGCGAGGCGCAAAGTTATTATTGGTTAGGTACATAACACAACTGCTTCCCCGGTACTGGAGCTTAGCTTATTAAACTATTGAGCGATTTGTTTGATATAGGAAACCTCTCATAAATAGTTAGTCGAGTTGTTTACGAGAACTAGGCAAGGTGAACCGATCGCATTACACAATAGGCATTACTCGGGATTCCCTGGTCAGAGTTCGAAAGAAGCCTTGTAGGTGTGGGCGGCGGCTAATTACGGCAAGTTGAAAAAAGAAAGCCGTAATATAATACTTTTCTTTTCGAAAATTAAAAAGTAATTTAAACGGTTTTATGTAAAGCATCGGTCGCACAAAAGAAGTTCGAAAGAATTGTAAAGCAATTTCTGTGTGTTGAATTGTTTACGTAAGTGTTAGTGGTGAAGGAAGCCGTACAATTATAATTATTGGCTAACTTTTTTAATTAAGTGTTTTTTTTAGATCTACTTGTTAATTGTTTAATTAAAACTAACAACTAACTTACCTATTATAGGTACAATAATGATGGCATAATACGAGTGATTAAATTGCGGATGAATGTTTAAGTTGCATACATTGCTTTTCTTTAGCCTCATAAAAACGTGTTTTTATAGATCAGATTTTCTGCCTTGTTGGCATGCCTTTTTTAGAACTTTGACATCATAAGTTGTGACAATACCTTCCCCTACAGTAAACCATTACTTTCATTGTAGTCGATGGTTACGGTCCTTTTGTCGAACCCTTTTCCAATAAAAATCTATGATATGTGTTTAAAAACACCTGTGTTAGCTTGTTACTTATAAACATTATAGATATTCCTAAAGTTATATCCTGACATTTCTTTCACACTTGTTTTTTGAGTAATACAAACTATTATGTACACTTGATATGGATAAATAAAATGAAGCATTGTTTATAATTACAACCGACTTCAAAAAAAGGAGGAGGTTCTCAATTTGAATGTATTCTTTTGTTTGTTATGTTCTTAGTTTAAAGGTTTCATATTCTTGCATGTTTAAAATCTGGTCTAGCAGGTAAAGACGTACACGTACACATGTAACACGTACCTACGTGTTAAATACTATATTGTTACATGTATGTACATTGTTAAGTACCTACTTAATACCTCGATTCAATATCGAGATAACATACTCATGTATGCTGGTCGCGTCAATCAAACCCTAATACTTATTTCTAAGTCATAATGTTACCGATGCCTTAAATCTTAACAAGATACGTTATCACCAAGTCCACGGCAGAACATAAAACAACATCAGCAAGGCGATAAGGGTCGTTTCGCGCTGCGTCATATTTTACAAAGTGCCCTAAGTTCGGCAGTTAACTCACACGGTTATGGCGCTGTTAACACGTGTTCACACTCTATATTGTTTGTGCTTCACGTAAACTAAATCATTGTGTTAGAAAAAATGTTCGGAATACGTCGGACCTTAATAAAAAGGTCGTTTCTATAAGTGATGTGAATTTTTGTTGCAATTCTGCGAAATTCAAGACTGGACGATATGTTTCTAGGCATACCTATATGGAAAAATGTACAATCAACATTGACGTATTTACTTGTAAGTACATACTTCACGAAAACTGTTTTTTTTTATAACTAGCTTTCGATAGTTTCTTTATGCATTGTCGCCAATCATCCCTGTTTTACATAGTTCGCTTGATTTCAAGCTACATTGCTACATAAATATCG
Organism: Abrostola tripartita; assembly: GCA_905340225.1. NCBI lineage: Eukaryota > Metazoa > Arthropoda > Insecta > Lepidoptera > Noctuidae > Abrostola > Abrostola tripartita. The sequence goes on along the minus strand of HG996493.1, from coordinate 9,245,118 downwards.
CTGCTTTTTCGGTTTTGAATTCAAGAGTCCCGTTTATAATATATCCTGGTTTTAACATATTGTTTTAAATCCTTTAGTTACTTCTAATGCTACTTTATCGCAAAGTGGCCAATACCTATGAAATACGCTATTACATCCGCCGGATAACGATATTTAGTCCCTCGCATAATAAGTCAAACAAAAATAAACACATGAAGTACTAAAAGTTCTTTATGAAATTCTCCTTCGATGTAAGACGATAACGACTTCAAATAAAAAATCCTGTAGAAAGGAAAATCCAGGAATCTCGACGGAATCATTAGAAAAAATAAAAACGTCCGCCAATATTTTCCGGTAAGCTCGGAAACGAGCCAAAACGTATTTACACAGCCAAGGAAAAAAACGTATGGCGTGCCATCGTTGGTTCTGTATAAATTATTACTTGATTTTAATTGAATGAAGTGAAGATGAAGAAAATATGACTATGATTTTTAAATAGTAACTATTAAATAATGTTACAGAAATTATTTAAATAAAAGGAGTATATAAAGACGCACTTATTACAAATTACATTAGCAAATGAAAAGTAGGCGAGTTGAAGATAATAGTCAAAAAGAGAACTCTCACTGAAGAGTGGAGTGCTATACAATACTATTGCATGCATTTTTGGTTATGGTAATGTCATTTTAATTGGTACTTTTTCGTGGTACCTAATGGTACGAGCTACGAAGGGATTTCTTGTAGTCATCAATCCGGCGCCTAACATTACCAGTTTCATTGTTTAATTACATTGTATGTTTGTTGCCAGTATCAAAATCTTGCTATTTTCGGAGTTACGGATCTCCAAAAATAATAGCGGAAAGTTTTATCAGATGAATGCATGGTTATAAATGGTGCACGTGGTACGGATAGTCTGAACAAATGGAGCAGCTCGCGTTCATTCGGAATGGTTTAATTAATGTCTATTTGTTAGCATATTACCTGTTAGTATTTTAACGGTGTTATATTTTACAAACGTACGTATTTTCACACTATTCTGTTTCTATACTTCTAGGTGGATTTAATACTGGTTTTCTTTTGGTATATAACTATTGGTTTCGACTTCGAAAATCTAGATTATTAGGTTTAGTCACAAACATCGCATTTAAGCATAAATTTTGGCAAAAACTGTTAATTGTCATGCTATTCTATATTATATATATTAATGACCTATGCTCGCTTGTGATTCCTACAGCAAAAATTTTCACCTACGCTGATGACACTGCGATTGCTTTCCACGGCGACTCTTGGTCTGAAGCTAAAGACAGGACTGAGACTGGTTTGCGGGTTGTTGCTGATTGGTTAAGTAATAACCTCTTGACCTTAAGCGTTGCGAAGACCAAAGCTATTTTCTTTAGTGTCTCCGAGCGAACGGCCCATGGTGTCTCAGTTACCATCGGACTGCATTCATGCCTGGATCGCGCCAATTGTGTCTGTCCAATAGTCGAGAACACACGTTATATTAAATACTTAGGTGTCCACTTGGACAGCCACTTGACGTGGTCCGGACATATAGATAGTCTGACTATGAGAGTCAGAAAACTTTTGTATGTGTTTAAACGATTGGCCAAAGTAGCAACAGACAAAATTATCAAAACTATATACTATGCACTTTGTCAATCTATACTCGGATATTGTATTATATCAAAAGTATATCTACTTAAAGCAGAAAGAACACAGCGTGCGTTGTTGAAATGCGCATATAGTCGACCTTATAGATACCCTACTGATCTCTTATATCAAGAGACTCTAGTACTTAGGGTAAGACAGCTGTACATTATGTCCGTCGCGCTGCGCTTTCACAAAAATAGCCTTACCAATACAGCCATGACGCGCTCAAAACGTCTCCTAAAGTGGCATACGGTTAAATGCAACGAGTCATTTGGCCGAAAGTCTTTTCTTTCTATGGGACTTTATATAAAGAAGACTAGAAACCAAATTAAAAATTGCTACGCTTTTAAGAAAGACTTGCAAGAAAATAATTATTATTGCTAGGTTGTTGACCCTGGATTATTCTAGCACTGAGGCATTACTCAATATTCCACAATAGATCACCGCATCTTTAATAACTCTTACACTACAAACATACACACACACACTCACACTCTCTCATTGTCTCTCTCTCTCTCTCTCACACACACACACACACACACACACACACACACACACACGCTCTCTCTCACACACACACACACACACACGCTCTCTCTCACACACACACACACACTTTTTATTATTAGTATATTTGGAGTTGTTTAGATGAACTTTTTTATTTTATTATTTTCTCTTATTTTGTTTGCTTTCGTGACATTCATAATCTTTATTACCTATGTGGACTGAAAGAGACTGGGCCCCACGACACAGGGAATCCTAGTGTGGGGTCCAGGGCTATACAAAAATGTAATGTAAACAAATTTTTGTTCTATAAAGATATTTTTATTTATTTATTTTATTATTCACATACCAAGTCCCATGAAATAAGTGAAAATGCGTAACATTTTTTGAAAAAAAAAAACGAAAAGTGGTACAAAATATAGTTCAGAATCTTACCAAAAAGATTTTCTATACTTCACAACATACATAGTAGATACATGAAAGCGTATGTTACAGTTAAGTTTCTAATAGTACACTATACATACAGGCCCTTTTCAATTAAGAGACAATATCAAAAGAGGTTTGAAGTCGGCTAGCCAGTGTCTGGGCAAAATTTTCATAAGAAACAAGTGAAAGCGTCGCCCGGGGCGACGGCGGGCCGCTTCAGATCACTTTGTAGTATTAAACAGGCCTCTATCGAAACAGTGGACTCACTGAGCACCGGACAAGGGTAGCGAAGTAGAACGTAACTAAACACTGATGAAATTAATGTTCAAATTATAGTTTATGATATTTATTTCTTTAAATAGTTTAACAGTCATTGATATTTTATTATCAGTTAGCCAAAGAATATAGGTTCATATAGGAACGACAGTATTAAATTAGACTAACAAGTATATTTTAATATAGTACTGACACTAAAAAAATTAGGTTTTAGGTATGAGATATGAAAATATATAAAAACGACGATTGAATTACATTTAATGATATACTATGTACCTATGACTATTATGCGTTAGTGGAATATAGAATAGAAATTTGGTAGTCAACTACCAAATTTAATAATCAATTCCCATTTAAAATGGTCAAACCCACCAAATGCATCATTATCTCCAAATTATCAAAAAATATCATACAAATCAAAGCAGAGGTTAAACAGTCAATAGAGCTGTTTCAGTGTAAATAATTGTATTGATTATATTTACAAAACAAGCGATATGATTTTTTTCCATTGAAACTTAACAAGTTACGTTTCCATGCTACCTTCAAGTATCGGTAAAGACGTCGAGTCGCCATGAATAAGTGTAGTGAAGCGTGAAAGGCTTGACAGTATCATATCTGAAGGTTTTGTTGCCGAGCGCCGAACGCCGACTGCCGAGTGGACGCCAAATCAAACTTTATTGGACATTTTTCATTTACCTCGAAAACCCTTGTCGGAACTGTATGTGAATTACCTGTGTATGAAAAATTCTGGGAAAATCATATAAAGGAATATTTTTTCTTTTAGGACCATTATTTTTTGTATTCGCTTTGTAGTGAAAGCTTTAGTAAAATGTGAGTCTATGGATGTGAGAGTCAAGGGTTGCAAATACCAACATTTTTGTTTGGTTAGTAACATCCCGAAGACGAAACTAAATCAAAGCTTTATTCATATAAATGTCGCTTATTATACATTTTCCAACCTGGAAATTGCTCCACGTTAATTACTCTAAATTTCGCATTACCTAAAAGTAAGTAAAATCCCATACGAGACTGCATAAATAGCAGACAAAATTATTCACGTACACATGCCGGACATATCATTCATACGAAAGGGGTCCATACTCGAGATATTTACAACAAAGAAAAATGCAGCGTTCCTCAAAATAAAATTACTAAAACGTGAACGATTTCCTCATGCGGACATACGAGGACGATTTCCGAAATGTGTCTACAATGAGGGCAGGACGGTGGACGGACGCGACATATTTCATTATTGCTAAGAAATGCCTCCAACTCCATAAAAATGGTACGACTAGTAAAACTGTACAGACACACGCAATACTTCTTTCGTTTTTTAAGAGTTCTAATTTAATCGTGTTGGAACAAATGAATGCTGACTATTATGAAAAAATGTATATATTATATTGCCGCTATTTTTGAATTATTTCAAAAATTTTGTTCTAGAACAAAACAAGACGTATAATTGACTACCCATATTTGTTAAAATACTTTATTATAATTATGTTTGTTAGACTCCAATACCACAACATTTGTTACAGAGTTAGGCCTCTAAAATACTCGGTCATCGTTCCGGCGCATAAGCCGTTGGATTTTGTTGCCTTTTGTTTATTGCCGCTTCATTTTGTCGGAAAAGTGTGCGTGGAAATTTAGTATGACAGCCAGATATAATACGGCATGATGACTGTTCTAGTACGTCTGATTTTAAAACATCAGGGCCTCAAGTCTGCTATTACAATAGTGTCAGAATGGTCTATCATTGATTTCATAATGGTTGATTTTGACAAGTTTGGTAATCTGCTAACATAATTGCGTCATTATGACTTTCCAGTGGTCAACCACTGACACTCCATTGAAAGAAATGGTAATCTCGTACATAATGACAAATCAATGACAGACGTAGACGGTAATCTGCTAAAATTTTGACAGTTAACTCACAGACTACAATTTAATATGGTAAGGTATAAAACACAATTACTAAACTGTTTAATATTATTAAACTGTTTGCAAAACACGGACCACAACAAATAAAAACAGATTAACGTCAGACGTCAGTAAGCAGTAATGTCACATTTGACAGCAAACATAAAATATTATTGAGTTTCATCATGTTTTTGCTATTTACGAACAAGATTGCATAGAACATTATTAAATTATATCATAGGTAATATGTAGAAATATTAAAAAAAGAAATCTGGCATAATTAAATGTTCAAATTTAGTAGTAGTTTTTCGAAAATCATTTTTACTAACGGGTTTTATAATAATGGCAATACGATAATGTCATTCTACCACCATTCTATTACGAGACCATTGACAGACCAATGATCGACCATTATGAATTTAGCAGATTACGAACTTTTAGCAAAATGACAATGGGATGGGAATTGGATCGTGTTGGAATGACGAATTTATAAAAATAGCAGACTAGGGGCCCAGATTATTTGTACTGACATTCTAAGCTACTTAGCTACCTTTCTTGATAATTTTTTAACACGCAAGGTTTATATGGGTAGCGTATGAACTACACAAAAGACTAGCCAGTACCTATCATACATATGAAAGCGTAGATTAGCCTCTAACTAACTAACCAAAAATTAAATTGTTGCCACAATTATTTTCAATACATTGTTCGACAAATGTTATACTGAGCTTAACTTTAATCCTTAAATTAAAACTTTTAATCGTGCCATATCCTATAGTTGAAGTCAATATAAATAAGGGGAAACAGCCTTGATTTTATTTGTTTGTGCTAGCATATCTTCAGTTTAGTTGGCAATTATCAGCTCATCAAATAACCAGTTAATAAAACGTAATTAAGTAGTCCACCATAAACACTTGTGTCGGCGAGTGTACAGCTGCGTCTGGCGCGGGCGAGCCTCCACCCTCCACTTCCGGTCACTATATAATAAAGTTATTCTCGTTCTTTCGATAAACTTCAGTTTGTCCGGCGATAAATTACCCGGTCACATTCGCGGAAGTTGTCCCGGTCTCGCCAAATATTGGCTTAACTTGAAGAATGGGATCAAATCTTGTCCAGGGATTTCAAACGAATTATGTTTTATTTGTGACTTCAAACAAACGAGATGAGATAATGTTGTCTTGTTTTATTTGTAATTGATGTTTTCTGTGTTTTTGTTTGCATATTTGTTTAGTATGTTTTTTCTTATATAAATCTAAGGCTTAGATTTATATATTCCACGTGTAAGATTGTTTGCATTGATTTACACTTAAACAAAATACTGACGTAATTATGTGGATGTCATTATATAAAAAAAACTGATGCTAACTAAAATACTGATATAACTGGGTTGATATCATTTACACAAAAATGTATAGTATCACAAAAGTATAATCTTAAATTATTTCTTCTTCACCAATAAAAAAAAAATTAGGTACACAGAAACCATGTGTACAATGCAATGCATTCTTGTCAATAGTTGGTTATTTTGTTCACAGTCCACCGTTTTTCTGTGATGTTCTACGCTAAATTGGCCGCCGCGTGTAGGCCGCGTAGCGGTTCAGCGTAGATGGCGCTACGCCGCACTATAGCGGCTACGTAGAGCTACGAAATTCATTTTATAGCCATTATCGCTTTTTGTTTTTTTTTTTTTTCAATTTTGTAATAATAGGTATAATAATTTGGGCAATAAATTGCCATTCATGTTGCAAAAAAAGGATAAAAATCATTGATTAACAATAACCTACTTGTATTTACTAACTAATTAGAAATAACTAATTGCCCTGCCTAGTTAGAATAATTTTAGCCAACTGCTATTATTATTCAAACTAGGCTGTCGGTGCCTATGCGTTAAGTACTAAATTTGTATCATCTGCAAGATACAAATTTAGTACTTAACTCATTACGAATTATTGAATTCAATAATCGTCCTATCAACACTGAACGCGTATGTAGTAATTTTTAATTCCACCTAAAAACATCTGGCAGGACAAGAAAAAAAGTGTCGCTTAATAAAGTGCGTAAGCGCGTCTATCAGTTCGTAGGCGTATTGTTTGCGGGAGATATCCCTGGATCTGATGGTGCGGCACTAATGCCGTATGAATGAAATTTACTGTCAATATCTGAGGCCCGCATGCGGCTTTGTGACGCAAACTGTCCTCTTTTATACCCACCATTATTCCTCTTTTTATTTTTCCCTTTGCATTTTTCAGTGTATTTATTTATGAGTCGCCGGTCTTTTATTTTATGGATCCGGTTTCATTGGCTGTTCGGATTCTATATCTGTGAATGATATGCCCATAGTTCTGTTTTTTGTACGTCTGACTATGACTTGTCGGTGATTTCTTATTTGTTTGCTATTGATTAATATCAGCTGCCTATGATATTAATTTCTATGCCAAACTGCTTTATCGATGGCTTACTTTACTCGTGACTGACCGAGATTTTAGCTATACATTCGTCGCTATACATTTACATACAGCTTACGTGTTATTTCAGTAAACATTCGTCTTTATATTTCTATAAACGCAGCATTTATCTACACGAACGTCGGGACTTACCTCAACTGACTGTTAAATAATGATCACGAAACCCCACGTAGTAATAAGCACCCCTATAATTTGTCCGGGATTATCGTGAGACGGCGCGAGGTGAATCCCGGCGATTAGTCACAAGTATCGCGGGATTCACAGGCGACGGGATCCCGGGCTTATCTTCTCGGTAAGAACGTACAAGCGACGAATACTGATCGTTCGCCACCTCAATTAGGTATTCAGGTAAAGGTGCAGAATTATCCAGATTTTGTATTAATATCGACGTGAAGGTATTACGGTTAAAGATAACAGTTGGGCTAGTTAACTAAATTTGTGCGGTGTATATCTACCTATATTTTATCACACCTAAAGTCTTTAATGGGATATGCAAACGTGTAACATGACGAGGAACCCTCCTCGTCATGATACACGTCGACTATTTTATAGATTACAATAGGCTTCTTGTTATAGATTATGAAGCCAATGCTTCAAATGAGACAAACATATGCTTATACCTAAATAAAAAACACATGTAATTCTGGACCACTCAAATTGACTGTGTAAAACAAAAAGCTTATACAAAATACCGTACTACACTAAAACACGCACAAATTCAACCCTAATTACAATATCAACAGCTACATTTTCTGTAAGGAAACTCGAGGTGTACGTCGCCGGTCGCCGGCAGTCGGTTGAGTAATTAATTCCGTCGGCGTCGAGCGCAGGTCGGTTGCGGTTCGATGCCCGCGCTGTGCCGACCCCTGTCTTTACCGCGTGTTGCTTGCGTATGCCCCGGCTCATCTTGTTACGTACTTATAACAATATGCTAATAAGTATAGTTAATTAAGACTAGCAAAACCAACGACATTTTCAAAATAAAATATTTTATTTTCAATTATCTTTTACAATTGTCTTAAAATTATATATTTATATAAATTGGTTGCTTGAGTGTTTAGGCGTCTCCAGTACATGATGTAACAAATGATAACTAGTTCCATGTCCCACAGTGGGTGAAGGCACAATATTATTACAAATATTTAGAAAAACGTTCTTTAGAATTTCATTCAAATCAAAACATTACTAGAACCAGTCATATGAATATCACAAAAACTTTACTTTCTAAATATCAAAACTTTTCACAGTCGGTACACAGTCAGTTCGGTACGTCTAGCTACATGTGTTCGGAGTGAATATTGGAGAGTTAATTAATATGACGTTGACTGATTCATGTGCGCTATCTGTTGGGACACGGGTTTCTGTGTACAAATATGTTACCTGCAATCAGTTGTAGGTATGTTGGTATAACCTCTGTTACTTTTCACAGAATCATCTCATCCCATTGTCTTGTAGGTGATCTTTTTTTTAATGATTTATCAGATTTATCGAAACAACAAATTGATGATTTATCTGTAGTAGTTAATTATTTATAGATAAATCTCCAGTTCGTTGTCTATTCAATAAATACAATTTGTATTAAAAGAAATTAAACACTAACAAAAAAAAAATACGGCCCGAATGCATAATCTCCTTCTTTTCTTAAAGTCGGTTAATATCCTTTTATCAACAACACCTCCCCCCTTTAAAAGTGGAGGCCTTTGTTCAGTAGTGGACATCTTCCGGCTGATAGTAATGATAATTTTTGTATGTCCTTCTTAAAGTCGGTTAATATTCTTTTGATTAAAACTTATAATTACATTCTTAAGCCACGCGTACTCATATCAGGAATATCGGCAGCGCGTCCACAGGCACGATAATTACGGCGCACCTCAGACGCGCGCCACAATTAATTCCTGTCCGCACTACCCGCGGCCTGCTGCGGTGTGCGCTGTCCCCAACACGGCCGGAATCCCGACACTCTGAGAACCGGGATACCGAATTATGTGGCTCTATTAGCTTATTGACTGAATTGTAATCTGATATTGTGATATGGTTCACGGAAATCCATAGTTTTGGGTAAGGTAGGATATGCGGAAGCTATTTATGTTACTTATGGATACAGGTGTGTTGTAAGATTGTTACGTAATTTACATCAATACGGTATTAGAATGTTTGTTATATATATTGCCCTTAATTATATTTGGTTAATCAGATTTGAAATCTTAAAAAGAACCCCATCAACAATAATAATCTAAAGGTGATCGCAAAATTCCAATTATATCCACATTGCCTTATTAAAAATAATTGAATCGCTTTTCAAAATTAATTACCGAACCAATTATTAAGGCAGCGAACTACACGTGTGCCCAAAATATCAATTAGCTGCGTCCCCGACACCACGAACAAAAGATATAGCGTCCCTAATGAATTCGTAATCTCCGTAATCTGTTCAATGAGAAATGGCGTATTCCAAATAGCGGCGCGCCGGCAAACAAATTAAACCTTTCCCAAAAATGAATTTATCACGTAGGACGGTTTACGCCTAACTATCAATTTGTACCTCTTGTTTGAACAATATGGCCGCTGCGTGCCTGTGCCGCCTTTTATTATGATCGCCTCTTGTTTGGCTCGATATATCATCGATTTATTTGGCAGGTTTATGCTTTCGTAATTTACCTTGTCTTTACATACTGGCAGCATATGAATAGTTCCGAAATAGAGGAATTTTCGGTTATGTTACATCAATGTAATGCGTAAAGAGTATCAGTCTGACTAGAATAACACCTTAAAACTTTTTTAATAAAATAATGTAGCTTTCCAAAACATCATAGGTATTTTAATTATTTTTTGGTGTTAATTTAAAATAATTTTGAGGGCCAAACAGTATAATTCGAAATTACCGTATTTTATACCGTAAATGATATACGTTTTAATTACCAAATACATTTGCATGTGACCCATAATTGTATGTAGCTAAACGTAGAAAATGAGTCGTATCCCAAGAATCCTCGGCGACTATTAGCACCAAATGTCGCATGTTTGTCGGAGCGAAATGCGGAATATTTTAATTTAGGCGAAGTCCAGTAAGAGCGGCGCATGGCCGGCGACAGATGGCGCCTTCCTGTGATTAATATGCAGGATGGACACTGTCGAACCATGCCGAATCTAACTCTGCGGTTGTTTTCCTACGGTTTGATAACAATTTGTCCGGCATATCGGACTCAAAGTCTCAAACGTTGAAACTCATTGATGTCCACGCATTAATTTGTGTGGTTTTGAGCTTTGACGAGTTTGCGTAAACGAAGATGATAAAAGTAGGTCGGTGCTGACCGACTTGCAGTACCTACCTAGAAGAAAGTAGTACTTTCATAGACTAGCCAGTAACTGTCGTCATGCATTCAACTTGTTACTTTGAACATACACAAACTTAGTCTAAATCCACTACTTTAGGTAACTCCTGTTTCCAAGGTAATATTGTAGTATCAAAAGATTTTAGTATCCTATTTTCGGAATACTTTATGAATCTTCGTCTAAACTAATGATTTATTGCAAAATCCCCAAATAATCAATTTCCGAACTTTATATCAGTGGGTCTGGACAGGAATAATCCTTTAACGCATAGGGACGTAATTAGTCAAGTCAAGCATCATCAGGGAACAAGTGATCAGCGTAACGCGTCGTGGAGCGTGGTGTGTAACATGTTACGTGCATACATTAGCGGAGAGTGTTACGTGACCCAGTGCCATCATCAATAAGGCCGCTAAGGGGCTAACTACAGTACCTACATGTCTGCTATCATTTATAAGTATTTTAGTAGAAATAACTGACAGTCTACTGTTTATGTGCAATTAAAGTAATTGCCGTGTAATTACTTTAATTGCACTACTTTATAAATGCTTTATGCTTATTATATTTCAAGCGTAGGTGGCACTAGAAAAAAGGCTCGTGCATGGTACAAGACGATTAAAACAGTGAGTCGACTGCGCGTAAATTTTTACTATTCGTTGCGATAGGTTCTTGGCTTTTACAAACGTAACAAATATTGCAGATGTGTTATTAAATAAATAGGTATTAAGAGAAAAATATGGCGACCTGATTGGCGCAGTGGCTAAGCGATTGGACTGCTGCGCTAAGGGTTGCGGGTTTGCACGGGACAGAAATTTGTGCGATCCGCAGTAGTTTGTCCCGAGACTGGGTGTTTGTGTATGTAATATTTCATATATTAATTTATTATATTCAACGCACCCACGATACAGAAGAAAACTTTCTAACGCCAAAGAATATTGTTAACATAAAATACAATTGAAAACTGTAACGAAATATTGCTTGAAGAATATAACACAACATTATTTTGCATAATTTTATAAATTAAGGAGACAATTTAGTTCCCAAGAAACAAATTATAGCTATTTCTGTGATACTGTTCCGTCCACCCGGTTATCGGATGATGTATTATGGAATAAAACGAGAGTTAAGACTCAAGTTTTCACAATAAATAATTGTTTCCACAGACGTAATTGCCGTAATTTCATGAATAATTACCGCCACAGAGCAATTAAATAAATTACAGAAGGAATAACGAGCTCCTTTGGGCTTTAGTTTAAAGTTGGGGAGCAGAATGTTGCACTTAATGTTGGTAACTCTTTTAAATGACTAAATAATATGTAACGCTCGCGTTTTTAGCCAAAAAGTTTGTGGAAATAACTTATAGCACCGCCGACAGTTGACTGAATCAAAGTTATAGAATGAACTAACAATAAAATAGCGCTGCTAGATAAAAATTACTAAAATACGGTATATTTACATTGCGATAATATTTTGGCGTTGCAATCTAAACACGTGACCGCAAATAGTAGCGTCAAACGCGGCCGTCCTGAAAATTTTAAAAAGAGAATCGCCGCTGTCATAGACGCGATATGGCTCGCTTCCAAATATCGGGGACAGCGCGCACGGGAGCGGCAGCGGGGGGCGGGGGCGTCCCCACATGGCCAGTTAGTTACGCCGCGAATTATAGGGGCCATTACGATTCATTAAGGCCAGTTAGGCTTAAACCGGTGTTTACCCACGCACACACACGCGCCCCACACACAAGCCTTCGTTCGCAACAGTTGGTATTGTTTTAAGCGTGCCGGAAAGGGACGGAGCATGAGAGGGTTGCAATTTGAAATTTTAAGCTACAGAAATGTGGGTGTAATTAGTGGCCAACGTAACGAGCTTAGGGTCTTGCCAACTGTAGTGTGAATTTTTGATTTTGGTCAACTCGAATTTCGCAAAGATGTAAGATATAACTTGCACTTATTAACTTTAAATTTTGTATTTTAAGTATAATATTAACAGGTCTTCAAGATTCTTAAATTAACATTATTACCGACACCTGCCCCTAAAATGCCAAAGAAAGTTTTACAGAAAGAAGTTAAAAACTATCACGTTCTATATTCACACTGGCACCTTATATAAACAATACCCATAAGAAAACACATAGCATTAAAAATTCAACTAAGTATTATCGAATAGAGGTAGGATCAAATACTATTTGATTATCACCAGCCAGTTCCGACGGTATGATATTTTATTCATGGTTATTCTCTATCAGATGTAGGTTTCATATGTAAATAGCACTATAACGAGTAGTTCATAGCTGGAGGCTTGCCAGTATTGACACTATCGGCTATCGAACGGCAAACTCGAACTATGGTGCTTCCCGCCCTATCGTACAGTTAGCGGTGTCAATAGACTATAGTACTTGATATTTTTTACCTGAAATTAAAATTGACCAACTTTATGAAGTACTGTAGATAATGTCGCTTATACATTATACACGTATTTTTGTAGACGCTTAATAAGTTTTAAAAACGTTTAAAATAGGATTATGGTACTTATAAAAATTCGTATTCTCTTCATTCTTATTTTAGTTTGTAGTGTAATGTAGTGGTAATTTGACCAAAAACTTAGTTGAAACAACTGAACCAGAACTTAGTTATGTATAGCAGACATATTTTTGAAAAAAATAAAACAATGATTCTAATATAATAATATTTTATACATTTTCTGTGACAAATTGAGCCTACCACTGTACAATGTACATACGTGTCTTACATGTGTACATAAGTCGGCCAAATTCAATGAACGATTTTAGTTTCCAACCAACCAAAATACTGGCAACTAAAATCTTAAATTTCGAATTCCGAAATCCGAAACAACATCGTGTAAGCAACTGTTATAACCCGATCATGGTAGAATCAAATCGAGCGTTTGAACTGATCCAGCGCAATCAAAGCAAAGCCACGCGAAATTCGACCTTAGTACATTGTGATAAAGGGAAAACGAAACTAAAAATAGACTTGTAACAGTAGCATCTGCCAATTTGTAGCTGCATGCACGTCGTTGGTAAATAACCGACGCATCGTTTGCCGTTGCTTTTGACAGCCGGAAGTATTGAGCAAATATCCAGTATTTGCATGGGCTCTGTTTTACGCTGCATTTTTTTTTGCTCGCCGTTTGTGATTTATTGGGATTATTATTGCCAATTAATGTTTTACGTTAATTTGCTATATCGATGTCGTTGTCGTTATTTATTTGCGAAATGTAAAATGTTGTAGGTAAATTCATTTTTAAAAGTTTATAGATATGGTAGGCAAAGAGATTTTTGTTATGACGTCACTTAGGTATGTTTCCCAGCCCGTGGAGAAGTAAAATATTTTGTAAACCGGTTTAAAAACATTAAAAAGTTAATTCCATAATGAACATCCCAAACCAAAACAATCCACCCAAAATTGTCGGGAGCAATTTATTTTCAAACCCAGACCCATTAACAAAAACCGGTAAACGAAAGAAGTACGAAAAAAACGCACATAATCCGAGTTCAACTAAGCCCTGGGGCTATCTAATAACATTTATTACTCGGCTTCCGGTCCCCAGTGTCCACTTCCGGTGGCTGATAAACTGGCACCATTTTTGCCGCCATATTTATTTATAGGTGTCGGTGGGCGATAATGTCGATGCTTCGAGCTGCGCCTGTGTTGCGGCCCCGCGGTGGGCGCCAGCTACCAAAACGTTCCGGACCATTGGTCAGCCGTAATATAACCGTCGTTCATTAACTGTGCGTTTTAAGTTATAGTTTTGAGAAACATTTTGTTTTATCATATAAAATACTTCACTGTCATGAAGTTAGTCATGGATATCAATATTACAGAAGATTTATGTCGTTCAGTTTTTATATTGTACTATAAAATTGCATATGCTCTCATGATTGAAGTTCGCCATCTGATAGCCTTCTCCTACAAAAAACTTATAACACAGAATAGAAGCAATCGAAATATTAAGTTAAAAAAACCGGCCAATTGCGAGTCAGACTCTCGCACGAAGGGTTCCGTACCATTATCTATAAAAACGACAAAAAAATCACGTTTTTTGTATCCGAGCCCCCCTTAAATATTTATTTTATTTTGTTTTTAGTATTTGCTTTTATAGCGGCAATAGAAATACATAATTTGTGAAATTTTCAACTGTCTAGCTATCGCGGTTCTTGAGATATAGCCTGGTGACAGACAGACGGACGGATAGACAGCGAAGTCTTAGTAATCTAAAAACAAAGAAGATGCTATCAAAACGGTAGATATTAATTACTCTATACAATAATTATTTCTATTCCAACACACTATCCGAAAAGTCCAACTCTAATAACATCTTAATTCAGTGGGACCCACGGTAGATTGTTCTCGAGCACCTATTAATCATATCGATTGGAAGAAGCAAGTGTTAGTGAGATTTATATGTTCACAAGTTTCGTGCTGCGTACGCACTGACTAATGACTGCAATTTCGATAATGATTAAGGATCGACCAATGTTTGCGTGAGTATTTTTCTTTCATACTTTGATGGTAAATAATAAATATCTTCTTAGTAACGATAGTCAGTGTCATGTGAGTGAAGCTATTTCTGGACCATGACTTATAATGATTAGGTACTTAGAAAAACAATTTTCTCATGGGTTTTCTGGATTGGAATGTTTTTTTAAGTTTTGTTTAATTGAGATCACCTTGGGATTTCACATAACTTGTGTTGTTAAAGTTTTCTATTTTATGGTTTTTAATTTTGCAGATTAGTTATAGATTTCCTTATAAACCTTAAACGAAACTCTAGAAAGAAGCTGATAATACTTTTTATTTTTACGAAACAAAACTCAATTATATGCACCCACGCCACAAATTCTTATTTGCCTCATATTACAATTTAACAGCGTGTTTGTTTGAAGTGGACAACTAAATCCGGGACATAAATAGCGGAGATCCTTGGCCGGTTGCGAAACATGGAGTGCCCGGGGGACCGAGGTATTATACATCATGGCCTCTACTTGAGAGCAAACGCTGAGGGATAGACAATCTTCAAAGTAAGGTACACAAATGAAGGATTTATTCCAACAAAATTTGAAACACCATGGAAACTAAATATAACAATGAAAATAGTTTTAAAACACGATTAGATATGACAAATTCTTGTTAAATATGCTTTTAAGACAATAATGATTACCTGGGTATAATGCAGTGGTAGAGAAAAATGCTTGTTATTAAGAAAATAAAACTTTAAATATTTAAATTAGGAACAGATTAGTTGATTGACTTCATAGCATCATAACTAATTGTGAATTATTATAACTACTTAACTTAGATTGTTATGTTTGCATAATAATTATGTTACAGGTAATAGTATCACGATCCCTACATAAAACATTTTTTTTAAGTAAATGGACGTATTCGATTCTACAGAAAGGTTTTTGTTCATTCTTATTATGATATTTTCTTTATGTTTGTTCTTAGTCATTATTTTTTATTTCATGATGCCTTCGAATGTTCATACATTCATCTATGGCAACTCACGTCTTAATCCAGAAGATTAGCGACTATAGATAATAACGTCTCCTACGGGCATAACCGATTTTTGGTTTAATAAATCATGGACAAACCATTGATAAAATTACTAATACTCAAATATTTCTCTGAGATGCGCTAGTGTTAACCATACAGAATAATAAAGATTAATTTTTAAACATAATAAAAGTAAGTATCTGTAGGTAATCATCACTATCAATCGGAAAACGTCCACTGTCGTAAAAAGGCTCCCCTTTAGAACGTCACTTGCCAACAACTTATCGTTTGTTTTTTTTTGTTCCAAATTAATTTCATGCCTTTTACATCTATGTAAGCGACTAAGCACTTGACCAGACTACCATTTTACACACATGTGAGCACCTAACACAATTTCCTCTCGTATTTACATCAACAATTAACCACACCTTTAATTACACAGGTCACCTGAAGATTTAGTGCGCTCGGCCAGGTGTGCAAGGTCCCAGAGGGCCGCAACCCATCCATCGCGCGGCCGCAGAGGATGGGGCCATCCATCCTGCGCCCACCAACTGGCCCTTGGTGGACATTAGCCGGCCCTTGTCTTTGCCGCTTTGATTTACGTGCCCGAAAAGAGATCAATCGCTCGAGGGCAGCTCTTGGATTATGGGAGATGTATCTAGGATATTGATTTGTAGTTATCCTACCAAGTTTTATGACAACTAACGATATACGATACGAAGGTAGTGTTTCATTTTGTGACTTGATAAAACTTTTGTTTATTTAAAACCAAAGGCAATGTTTAAGGAAAAAGAGAAGTGTCAACTTTTCTATTGACGTCATGAAAGTTACGATAGCAAACTGTAAACGGCTTCACTGAACATGAATAATTAACCGAAATCTATTCATAAATTAAAAATAACTTCCCGTTGGGTAAAACGTTGTCTCGTACAATTTATAAACGTCAAAGCGTTGACTGCTGTGAAACCTTCTGATTCATAATTAATGATAATATCCGGCAGATAGGGATTTTTCATCCGATGAGAAAAAACGCCGGTCGGCGGAAAATAATCGCAAAACGGCCGTAGTCATTTATAATGCTGGCAGTACAGAGAGCTCAGTGCCGTGGAAACGTTTTATCACCACACTTTTTTTTTTAAATAATTCTACTTTCAAAAATTTTAAATTTGAATACTGTTGACCTATATGAGAAAGTTTAAATTCAGTCTGGCGTGACCTGTTATCGCAATGAGCTGTGTTTACGGATTTAATATTTTACAAGCGATGGTACACTTCTACCACCGCTCTTGAAATTATTTTATTGCTGTTTTACTTGTAATACATGCGGATGATGTGGTATTTGTTAATAAAGTATTCAATCCCCACTTGCGTTGTGTATTCTGCAATCCTTTAAGCTTTGGAAAAACAATTAAAAAGTCTTATTTTTTTCGAGTCATGTCCAATTCCGCGTGACATTGGCTTCTGTGCTAAAACGGAAATACAACCTTAAAAAAAGGAGTGCTCGCAACCGGAAGCGACGGGCAGGAAGACGACGACGACAGCGCCGCGTCGCCTGCCGACCGAATTAAAAATTAAACGAGTATCCGTTTCCGGATACCGTGACGTTTGCTGAGCTTATTTTTGTGTTTATGGGTTATCAAAATTATATTTGTTTAGATTCAGATATTTAATTTCATAAAGCTTTAGATAATGGGTTAGAGATTCATAAATACCTACTACCTCAATACCTAGAGGAAGAAAAAGTGAATAAAATGAATAACTGATTTCAGGCGGCTCCACAGCAGCAGGCTTACAGAGACCGGCGGGTTCATTATAATAATGCAGTCAGGGTGCTGTTGGGGTTGCCGTGGAGATGCAAAGCTTCGGGGATGTTTGCAGAAGTACATGTTGATGGTTTAGCCGCCATTATGCTTAAAAGATGTGCCCCTCTGATGACTGACGATGATGATGATGACATACTGAGTGTGTTCGCAGATCGGTGGGATTCACCAATGCAGCGTAGGTGGGTGCAGCTCCGCGCTGTCATATTATAATACAACTTTATATTGGTTAATTTCTTTTTTATGTCCACTAACACTAGTTAATATGTTTAATGTTACTAACACTATGGACCTAGTCTGAAATAATTGATTATTATTATGAAATACAGTAGAGTGTAGGTACCTAGTGTGAGAGGTGTCAGGCTCAATTATACACAGTCTTCAATTTTGTCCAACAAGTGCTTTAATCAGGTCTATTAAGTACATTAATATTATGTTAACGCAACAGTCCTGTCCGATGCGACGTTCCTACTCAATGCGCAATGGCCGCCGCTCTTCTACCCCACCACCGATTAATGTCAAATTAGCAACATATTATGTTTTTACAATTTAGAATATTAATATTTTTACGTTAACATGAAATCAATTAGATAGGATTTTAAAATTAAATATTTATTATACGTAGGGTTTGCTAACAGACGGCCATTCTGCTATAGGAATGTCCCCATTCCTTAATTCAACTCGGCCATTCAATTGTACAGGGTATGGCCTCATACCAAAGTTTAAATTCAAAGTAACTAAATAACAAATAGAGTAAACTAATTAAACTAAACATAAGTTCGTTATTGCATTTTACTAGACTATTAATTCAAGTTTTGAAGTTGGATAAAATTACAAAAATATAAACAATTTTACTATAATAAATAGATACATTCAGTTCTACGATTGTACCTCAATTAATTACATAAATCAATGTTATTTTTATGAACAGAATGAGATATAAATTATATATACTTATTAATTAAGTAATTCACAACTATGATGAGGGCTTAAATATCTAACACTGGTTATCTTCCTGTAACGCTCATCCGAAAGCGCATTAACGAACTGAACACCACGTACACTTATAAAATTAATATAGAGCTCCCGTTTAGCTATCCGAAAGCCACGGTCTGCTCGCCTCCTTGGGTCGCACACATAATTCGTTATCATTGATTCGGCCACCCGAGAGCCATTCGTTTCTGTTTCACCAATCAACAATCTGCCGTTTAGCCACCCGTGAGCCACGGTCTGCCAGCAGCTTGTTCTCACCAGCGCTGACAACTGACATTGCCGACACACCGGTGCCGACACTAATCTAAACTGTAAATGAGATGGAACTTGGGTAAGGGCTACCGGCCAATGCCACATATGACCACTACAATATCTTGATATATATATAACAATAACAGTATACACAATATAGTCAATAATATACATATGAATATCGTTATTAATGAAAAACAATATGAAGTTATTCATCATGCGAGTCCGATTCACTATTACTACTTTTATCGCTAACCACCGGCGATAAACATATATTAATCCACGGTTTTAACTGATCTGCCGGGAAAATATTAACATATCGTCTTTGGGGAAGTCCTTTAATGCTAGATACTTCATATCTATCTTTCTCTAGCACCGCCGTTACTTTAAATGGACCTTTGAACTTAGCAGCTAACTTTTTGCTCTTACCCCGATCGGGATTGTTATTCGGAATCATGACGAGATCACCCTCTTTAAATGTCTTAGTAAGGGCTCTGGTTTTATCGAAATGTTCTTTCATCTTTACCTGTCCTTCTATAATTTTCTCTTCCACAGATTTTCTCATTTCATTTCTATCGTTATCTGAAATCTGTTCTTCTGTCTCTAGAGCCCCCTTAAGAATTCCTTCTGCTTGACATGTAGTCCTTTGCCCAAAGACAACCTCAGCCGGTGATTTTCCTGTACTCTTATTTATTGTATTATTAAGACCCCATTGTAGTTTTGCAACATTCGTGTCCCAATCTCGCTCATCCAAACCGTGGTTCATAGCCGCTAACGAATTTAAAATTGTTCGATTGTAGCGTTCAATCTGCCCATTTGCTCGCGGTGTTGCTACAGCATTTAGTACATGTTTGGCTTCAATCGACATAATAAAACTTTTGAATTCGCCGGAAGTAAAACTGGTACCTTGGTCTGATATAATAATTTTTGGGCATCCAAATGTTGCAAAAATATCTTCAAGTGTTTTAATTGTAGTTTTAGACCTAGTATTTTTAACTGCTCTTACAAATATGAATTTACTAAACCCATCAATGACTCCGAGAATGTATGAATTCCCTCTTTTACTTTTTATAAATGGACCCAAATGATCCATATGTACGGTGTGAAATATTGCGTTTACCTTAGGAATTGGATGTAAATATCCTGACCTTTTTCCAGACATTTCCTTGTTATAAGCGCAGTTGATGCAGGCATTTACATACTTCTTGACGAAGCGGTTCATTTTTGGAAACCAATAATCGGCCCCTATCTTCTCAACTGTTTTCTCAGTTGAAAAATGGCCCGCTTCGTCATGATTAAGTTGACAAATTCTCCAGCGTGCCGAATTTGGTACCACCCATTTCAATTTGGACCCTACACGTCTAAATATTTTATCATCACGCAATACATAATTATTAGATATGTCTTTAATGTCATCCTCGCTAGTTTCTAAAATAGTTTTAATATGTTTGATTCTTGGATCTGTCATCTGCACCGTATGAAGCCAATCGTGAGTCGTGATATTAAAAACCTCTATTTCCTCTGGGAAATTTGGCGGCGAGACAGGGTTCCGGCTTAAGGCATCAACATGCTGCATGTTATGACCTGGCCGATACTCTATAGTAAAATTATATTCCTGCAGCATCAACCACCATCTTGCAATTTTAGGTATTAAATCACGCTTTACTAAGGTGGAGCGTAAGGCATTACAATCTGTTATGACTTTAAATTCCAAACCGATTAGGTAAACCCTAAATTTCTTCAAAGTAAGCACCACCGCCATAGTCTCTAGTTCATATGAATGCCAGAACGCTTCCTCACGAGTTGTTTGGCGGCTATAATAAGCCACTGGCCTAAAGGGGGATTCATCATTTGGTTTTTGAAGTAAAATACCCCCAATCCCTAATTTACTAGCATCGCAATGAACCTCAGTGGTGTAATCTGGGTTATATAAAGCCAATACGGGTCTAACAACTAATTTAGATTTAATTTCTTCAAATGCACTCTCTTGTTCGCCACTCCAATGCCAAGGAACTTCGGCTTTAATTAAATGAGTTAGTGGTTTCACAATCGAAGCAAAGTTGAAGACAAAACGCCGAAAGTAACTGGCTAAACCAATAAATTGACGGACTTGGTGCACATTCGTTGGTTTTGGGAACTCTGAAACTGCCATTATTTTCTTGCTACCAGGTTTAAGACCAGCATCGGAAATCTCATACCCAAGATAGTCAATTTCCGATTGGAAAAAGAAACATTTTTTTAGATTAAGTGTTAGTTTGGCATCATACAAAAGATTTAATATAGACTTCAGCTTATTAAAGGCTTCCTCAAAGGAGCTACCTGTTGATAATAAGTCATCTAGATAGGGTATAGCCAATTCGAACCGTTGGGCTCCCAGAGCTCTATTAATCATACTTTGGAATACTGCGGGTGCATTTACAAGGCCAAATGGCATCCTCATATACTCATAATGGCCATCAGGAGTCACGAAAGCTGTTGCGTGTCGTGACTCCTCAGCCACAGGGATCTGATGGTAGCCAGATGCTAGGTCCAAGCTGGTGAAGAACGATTGCCGCTAAGACGATCGAGCTGGTCGTCGATGATGGGCATTGGGTAGCTGTCTTTTACAGTCTTTTTATTTAATGCCCGATAATCGACGCATAGTCTGTATTCATTGTTCTTTTTACGCACTAATACTATAGGACTAGCATAAGCTGATTGTGATTCCCTTATAATATTATTAGCTAACAACTCGCCTACCATTTCTCGCACCTTTGCACGTTCACTAAAAGGAAGTCTGTAAGGCCTATATGTCACCGGAGTATCATCATTAAGACGTAGAGTCATTTCCGTTATGTGGGTCAATCCAAGTTCCTGCATATTAAAAGCAAAACAGTCCCTAAAACTATTCAAAAGACCTAATAATCGACTTTTTTCAGTATCAGTAACTTTAGGGCCAATATTCAACATGTCTAAAGTAATCGGCTCTTTTACAGTTTTGGACTTGCAACAAGTATCAGGAGATTGGTTGTTAAGTTTAATAGAATTTACGTCTAAGGTGTTGTACTTTGATGCAAATAGACTTTGATTGTCTAATTTAATTGCTCGTGAAAGTAATTTTGAACTGGTGAGTGTAATAGAATTATGACCAGACAAGTTTATTATTATACATCGACTCCTACCATTGTGAAACTGATAAACACCTTGTAATAAAATGTATTCATTACCAGGTTTCATACATGCACTGCCGGGGACATATAATTGTCCTGAAAATGAATCTTGTGTGTTTACCTCAATATCCTGAAACCCTTTAATTGAGACGTCATTAATGTTGTGAATATCCAATTTCTCCGTATCGGAGTCATCACAATAAAGGACTAGTTCAGTACTAGTCTTATGTACAATAACAGTGGGTAGTTCAGTTAAGGACTGTCCTATAAGAACGTCTGATTTGAGTAATTGATCTGGTACAATAAACATTTCTATATCAGCTTGGACTGCATCTACGACAACAGTTACAAACATCCTAGCAATTGGTACAATACTCCCAAAAGCGAATCCCTTAATAATAGGAAGTGCCATTTTATTCGAAACTGCATCAAGATTTTTAGAAAAGGTTTCGCGAATTAGCGTGCACTGACTTCCGAAATCTACATACGCTGAGGCTGATATTCCATTAACTGAAATGGTTTTAAAGTACTTACTATTGGACTGTTCATTTGTTGTTATTTGAAGAACGTTTTGTGTGGGGTTACTACTTTGGTTTTCTTGCGTTTGTTCTGTTTTTGATCGAGAACCTATCAACTCGCAATTCTGTGCCATATGTCCTAGCCGTGAACACTTATCGCATCGTCGCAATGGTTTTGTGCAGTTACGCGCTGCATGCCCAGCATCACCGCAATTATAACATTGGAAATTGGGTTTATACCTTCCCCGGGCAGTTGAGGGGATGGATTTATTTGACACATTGTTGCGAGAAGTATCAGAGTTCTTTGAATGCTGGAGTTCATTTTTAGGTAAGAAAGTGTCTCTCTTTGATATGAGATGCCCTCGTTTCGATATTCGCCGTAGATATTTGAGTAAGTCCGATGTCCTCTTAAAACTGGCCCCTTGAGCGTTAAGTTTTATGCCGTTATCAAATATACCGCTTATTATGCAATCCACAGCGTCCCTTCCTCTTATGCCGCACATTTTTACCAGCCTAGCCTTGTCATGGAAATAGTCCTCCAAAGATTCCTCTCTCCTACTTCTCCTACTAAGCATTTCCGTCAGGCGATCGGCATAATTGCGATCGTCTGGGAAAGTTTTTATAATTTTCCTTTGCCACTGTTTCCAGCTTAAGTCAATGGTAGTCCTACCCTGGTACCATTTCTTTGCATGGCCAGAAAGTTTCGGTATGGCGTAGTATATGATCTGTCGTTCAGTCCATCCATATATCTTTGCTGTCTCGTTGACTTTACGAATCCAGTCAACTGCAGTTTGTGAATGTGTGTCTGGATCGAATTCTGGGATCACATTATGTGATCCTTCAAAACGATTGCCTTTTATTATTTTGGAGAACCTTTTCAGAAAATGGTTCTCTTGTTCGGTAGTGGAATGTCTTCGTTTTCGTTGTGAACGGATTCTCGAACGGGATCGTCTTCGTTTTTGTTGTGAACGGATCCTCGAACGGGATCGTCTTCGGTTTACGACAGATTCATGAGAAGTATCAGACGAGTCTCGTGTTCGGTGAATCGTGACATCGGTGCTACTAGTGTCGTCGCTAGTATCGCGCGGCACGGCCATACGACTGCGGCGTTTGGATCGCCGGTTAGAATGAACTCGATGTCTATAACGTGTATGATAATCAGAATAGCTGCTTTTTGACCTTGTACTGCTTCTGTTGGGTTCTAATGGCGGAGTATAGTTCGACCTTTCACTGGTAGCCATTCCGCAGAACTATGTTTAATAGTGGAGACTATTTCATAAATATATATAATGTTTAATATTACCATAGTGAAATATATACGTGATTTAGGTTAGTATTTAGTAATAGGTAGGTATTAATAAGGAGGAGAAGAGAATACAAAAATAAAAACAATAATTAATACTTTTGTACAGTATTCACATTTACACATGTCATATTGGTGGCAACGCCTCAAAGCGGTAACTGTAACTTTAGTCTTATTATTGCGACGCAATGATAAAACACATAGCGAGCAACTAGATACTCTGCAAACTTAGTAGGTGAAAGCGAGTCATAAGTGTTACATCATAGAATCAGCATACAATAAATACTTGAGTAATTGCACATTAACTGAAATGATTCTATATTAATATAATTTAATTTAATTTATCGATATCAACACCTAAGTAATGAATCCTGTTTGTTTGTTTACATACTAATAAAATAAGATCAATAGAAGGACAATCTAGAAGTAACCACCGGGTCTTAGTTTGTATCTAATGCTATTCTGGATAGGTCATAATATTAAATTGTAATGAAAGCACACACTCAAATCGCTAAATGATTCTATGACTTGGTATACATTCGTTACGTATGGAATAAGTTCACAAAAAAAAAATAAAAAAAAATCTTAGATATAATCTACTGGGTGCAATGAAGTATAGATACGATAGAATGAAGTATAGTGATAGTATAAAGTCGAGAAATCATTATCGGTAAAACCCCTCGGAGATTTAATAGTTCAATGTTGACCGTATTACTACACATCTGTGATCTTCACATCTTGTATTATGCATAATTATAATTACCTGTACCTATGTGGGTAGTGCAACACCATAGCACACCTACCTGCACTTTAAATGTATCGACTTAAGTCGTTGTTTTGATAACAACGAGACATTGTTTGTATAACAATGTAAATATATCTTATTATTATACCTAATGTGGGTAGGTCACTTAACACATTATTATGTTTTTTTTTTTTTTTAACAACAAATCATTATTTTCCTTTTAAGACATTATTATTTACTCTTGACGGGTACTAATATAAAATTTCGCTTCAGACATTAGCACATCGGGCGATGCATATATTAAATATACTTTTAGTTACAACCGATTAACTAGTACCCACGCAACACATTATTTTATAGATAAATTTTTGTTTTGAGAACACATCACATCAAAAAAAATATCATAGTCGCACATATGTAATCGTAATTCAAAACATCAACATGCACATTGTTTATTTAGCGTATTTAAAACCAAGTTACCAACTTAGTTTGATAAGAAAATAGAATCAAACAGCATACCTGAGAAGTTTCTCCAACACTTTTTAGTTCTTACCACTTCTGACTGTGAGAGGTGTCAGGCTCAATTATACACAGTCTTCAATTTTGTCCAACAAGTGCTTTAATCAGGTCTATTAAGTACATTAATATTATGTTAACGCAACAGTCCTGTCCGATGCGACGTTCCTACTCAATGCGCAATGGCCGCCGCTCTTCTACCCCACCACCGATTAATGTCAAATTAGCAACATATTATGTTTTTACAATTTAGAATATTAATATTTTTACGTTAACATGAAATCAATTAGATAGGATTTTAAAATTAAATATTTATTATACGTAGGGTTTGCTAACACTAGAGAAATAGGAAGGTCGTTTAACATGCACATAACTATTGATAAACAGACTTTAATGTTTTGATGATTTGAGATTGTTTGTACCTATTTAACGACACGCTTAAATAATAGCAATTTCAAACTAGTAAGTACACTTGTTGTGATTTGTGATAGATTTGTAGTTAATTCATATTCACCTTTTCAACGTTCTATTTCCTACAATACTCAAGACTCACTTGAGCCAAGCCAAGTAATGCATATAACAATAGCTTCACCAAAAAAGAATTATAGGTGAACGAGGGTTAACCAATCTATATCATTAGAAATCATTACCATGCCAGTTTGAATAATTTTCTATCAGTGGTCAAAGACAATATTGATCATCACACCATATTGCGAGTGTCCACGGCATACCGCATGAAGATATAATTCTAAAGGAACAAAAGGCTGAAACTACAATGAAAAGAATGAATGAGTGATATTATATAACCTGTCTTACGACACCACACGAAAAAAGATGTCTCTAGAGGTCACATGTATTGATCGTGAGCCCAGCTTAAACTCCCTCCCACGCTATCTCTAATTTGGCTCTTTATATACATTACATATAAAATATTTAGCTTTACGAGTGTGTGTGCGACCCAAACACTCACACAGGGTACTTTCTAAATGTAATCCAAGAATTATGTGTCTGTCTGTGTAAATAGTTCTGCATGTGTGATTGTGTGCCTATATTGAATGCCCGCACACAGAGTCACTCGCCCGTATACGAGCGTGTTCACAGCTTCATTTATATTATACTGAAACTGAAGAAATGTCTCACTCTGGTCCTTTCGAGAAGATTTTGTGGGCGTGTCGTGGTATGGGCGGAGCTTGAGACGGACACTCCTTGAAATTCTCTTTTTTACGTAGCGTCGTATCTAAGCAAGCAGCGGCTACCTTAAGAAGACCTCTGACACTTCATTTAATTTTGTTTTTCTTTCCTTTCAGTTGAGCATAGTGCGGACCATGGCGGGTCTGGGTTGACTGGACATGTTTATGTAAGCGGAGAAACAAAGCTCCGAACAACTTTAGTCGTTATCGCGTTTATAAAGTTCTCGAGACAATTCAGTTTTATGGGGTGTTTTGCTTGAGATAAATTTTTATTTCTTTTTGTCTAGATACTTTTTGTTTGCTGATGATAAATTCGGAGACGTTTAATATTTAATAGAATACTGAATAGCTGTCCTCTGAAGGATTTTTTCAAGCGAAAGACAGTTACATAATACACACAACGCCAAAAGGACATAAGTGATTCATCGAATTGCATATAACTACTTCTAGTCTATCTGGTACTTAAAGCAATATTATTGTCAAAACTTTTTAAAACAAACAAATTGAAAACTCCTTTTACCTGTACTAGGTAATACTAATACTTTCCTTAATTAAATAAATTATACTCTAACTAAGAAGCAAAACATGTAACATCCAATCATGAACGATATCCTTTCACAAAAGTTGTGTCAAAATGATGGATAGTGGACCATAATACGGCACGAGGCTTATCTTTAGTACAGCTTTGTGGAAATAGAGAACCGACGATGAAAGAAAACGGTAATGAGTGATGGATCTCCTTGCTGATTTGTGGCCAGATACGGAAAAATAATAAGTAACAAGAAGCTATGTTATATTTGATATTATTTTACTAAGTGAGTACAAATCAGTTCAAATAATACTCGTATTATACAACCAATTTGTCAGTGATTTAAAATATCCGCTCTACTCTCTTTAAAGTCCATAATAAAATCTTGACGCGTATTAAAAGTTTAAGTTCTTTTACATGTACATACATACTTATAAAAAATACATTATCTTCTATCACAGATACACAGTATACTAACACTCTTCTTAAATTGTTAATAACGAATTTACCTTAATAATAACTAATTTATCTTCAACTAAACATTTAACCAAGCACAGTTAAGTTCGCCACATGTGTACACAAGTGGAAAACAACGTGGCAGCCAGTGGGCGTTATCTCCAGCCACTTCCTTTGAACAGGAAAATGTTTGAAGCAACCCCACTCGCCTTAAATGAAGACATCACTTGTGAACTGCTTCTAAATGTATATTAGATGGTATCCGGTCTGTACCCATATCAAACCGTACTTATAATGTAACGTTTGATTGTATTATGCATACTATGTTGTACTCCTTGTGTTCCGGTATTCCCATTCCTCTGCCTTGAAGACAACACAACTAGTTTTGGAATTACATACGAGTACGCTCCTTTAAGAACTGAGCGGTTTTTTATAAACTTAGATACTCATGGATCACCACAATATTAAGATTAAGGAAATATTTATAAATTATATTCCATGACTTTTGGTGTCATTTTAGCAGGTTGCCCATGCTAAGCTTTAATCTAAATAAGGAAATTTTGAAATTACTATTTAAAAAAAAATATACGGCCTAAAATACTTGTAGCATTAAATTAAATATCTGATTAATGTTTTTATATATGAGAAAAATAATGAAAGCCTTATAGTTTTTGTTGTACATTAATTAATTATTCTAATTGAAGGTTCACCACGGCGTTCTTTTGCTGAGGTGGTTATTTTATAGAGAAATGGAAGTAGTGACGGCTAATAATATAGTACAATAGTCGTTGATCTGTTCTTATTACACGCATTAGTCGTATTTATAATAACTTATTTAAAAGGCTTGCGCTGGTTAATAATAGAAATGATTGGCTAAATCGTAAAGGTTTACTTTAAAGTATACTGCTTTAGCATATAGCAATTAGCTTTTCAAGTAAACGCGGACCATACCCGACATATCTAATCAACTCATATCTTGCATCTGAACTCATTCAATTCAGCACTTACACCCCATTATAACAAATTATCGATGTCACCTACATTACATTGTGCGCTCAACCCTACGAGAGCTATTCATGTGTCTGTGTGTGGGTGATGTCCGTGTGAACACGAGCGTGTGTAGTTGTGTGCGTTATCTGAAAGATTCCACTTCATTTCCCGCGACCCGCGCATGACGTCACATGCTATTTACATAGCGTTTATATGTACCACCATGTCCCTATATAGCTCAATAGGGATTTTGCTCTACATACAGTGTCTCACATAATTTCTTATTCGTTTACATGTAGAAGTCGAACGTAGGTGTGAAATTCGTGGTTAGTTAAGGTCATTAAACTTGATCAACCACGCACTAATACATTAACGTATTAATGTGTGGTTGATCAAGTAGCTTGCTATGAATGACTTCCGCGCTTTTCTGCTCACTGTCTTTAAAATTTTCCACGTGTGTGGCTCGTGTAGCGTGCCTCGTGAACTCGTGAACACCAAACCTAATCCATGAGTCACTCGTTTTGGTATTATATATAATTATATTTGTGATATTAACCATCAACTGTAGAAAAGCTAATGGCCCTATATAGCTAAATGGATATTTCGCCCTGTATCACACATAATTTCTTATTCGTTTTCGTGTAGAAGTCAAACGTAAATGTGCAATTCGTGATTAAGTAACTTGCTACGAATGACTTCCTGGATTTTTTGCTCATTAATTAATTAGGTCTGTCATTAAAATTTTCTACCTACGAGTACCGTGCCTAGTGAACACCAAATCTAGTATATGAGTGACTAGTTTGGCGTTTTGGTATTTGTAACATTACCTACCAACGACAAAAAAGCTGAATGAGTTAAAAACCTATCATAACTTTGCTATGACAATATGGGTTTATACATACCGTACTAGTATGATGGGTTAGAGAATAGTTGGTGGCTGTACACTTGTACAGTGTATCTCTTAACGTATTACTAAACACTGCCAGTACTTATTTTGGAATTAAAGAACTAGGTATTGGAAAGAATTTAGGTTGAACAGGTACCAATGTTTTAAAAGTAACGAATAAATAAGGTTTGAATGAGGTTGGATAAATAAGCTAAGTTTTTACGTTCACCACATTTAACTCACTTTAACTTTATTTATTATTTTTACTTAGCTATACTTAAAAGTACAAACATTTACATTATGACGCCGTCGGTCGTCGTTTAGGAAATGAGAGTCAGCTCCTTTATCTAAATGGTAGTATGGGGACGTAAAAATGACGTAAAACCCCCGTTTAACAATAAATAATGAAATAAAACGTTATGTTCCATGTACTGGATCGTATAAATTTGTATGCGTCATGAAATTATGTCGTTTACATATCTTTCAATGTGCCTGTCTGTAGACTATGACAACTAACTTCTGAAATTATTTACTTAGTGACTCATATAATCTGGAAAATAGTTATAAGGTACAAAATGTAAGTTTTTAATTTCAATACGAAACAAAAATTTGCGTTCCTAAATCCTGCAATATTCCAACGCCAAAACATAATTACCTCACCATAATTATACAAAGCACTTACATAAAACATACAGTAACAAGGAAATATAAGTCCATAAAAGGGAAAAAAGAAAATACAGCACAATCGGTACAATGGCGGCACCGCAACCTTCTCGGCGTGTAATGAAGCCGTATCTTTAATAGCCGCGATAAGGGCGCTAAATGTTTGCGCACACGCCAAATAATAAGCGGCTCGATCATTTGCGAGGGGAGACTGACGAGAAAAAAGAATTCGGGCTTTTGATGGCACTTGCTTATCGATGAACGAGATGGGAATGTGGGAATTGAATAAGGTTGCGTGTTGCGCCCGGATTTTCCGCTGATGATCATGTGTTGTGGTCATGTTATGGATTATGTTTGCAGTTTTGTTAATGAGCTATTTTATAAACATCTGAGTCATGCAGATTGCGGATTAGTTTTTCTTCTTAGTAGAGTTTAAACCACCTGACATGGCTTTACACACCGTTGAAAAATCTCTCAGGTGTTTCGGTTTTCGAACGATGTTTTCCTTCACTGTTTTTAGCCACAGACTTGGCAATGACCTTTGACTTAGCAATCAAAGGGTCATACCACTCTGCTTCAGTGCTATAAACTAATATTTAAAGGAAAGTATTCGGTAAGTAACCGGAATAGAATCTATTAACCAACCGGCAATATTCACAGTGTTTATAAACGTTTGTTTTCGTGATTCTAGCTGAGCGTGTGGTCGGGCGAACATTTTTGCGCGCGCCCGCCGCGGGCACGACCGTCTGATTGGCAGTTAACTCCCCCGCAGATAACGCAGATGGGTAACGTTCGACAGATATCGCCTATCGTTCGACAAACTTCGCTCTTTATGGTTATTTGCCTATAAAGGGAACTTTAAGTAAAAACAACTTTACAACCATCGTTTTACGAGATCTTTTTATGTTGCGCGGTTATTTTTACCGCTATTATAGCTATTACTGATCATCATAAGTAACGTAATTGTTTTATCGGACGTCATCTCAGTTTATTATTAATAAAACGACGTGGATGTTGCGACCTTTTTACAGGATTATCGTAACAGAAAATATCTAACAAGGATAAATAATGACGGTGAGTCAGAGTTGTGATTGGCCTCGTAATTTATTTCCTCTTTAAGCTTTTAACCATAACCAAACCCAAAGGTCACCAAGTAAGCAGCGAAAATTGATTCTAAGTACCTGTGTAGTTACTTCACCTTGCAAAGCAAAATGCCTTCTCAAATATTCTTATCTATACAATCTTTGTTTCTTATTTTACTATATATGCTGAATACAGTTAAGCATAAACCAAAAACTAATTTAAAACCTCAAACAACCGTTAAGTGAGCATACGACTCTTATCGTCGTGGGCGTCATCAAAACTAAATTTGGGCAACGAGTCGCAATCCCACATCAAATAATGGGAGGAATGACGGACAGAACAAACTTCACACATCCCCACAGACGTTGGGTTACACGGCTGACTTGTGTAGCCAACATGTTCGCGAACTCAGCACTATGATTAAAGATCTAGACATTAATTACAAATGTCGAATACCTACCTATGATTGCTGAGTTCATCTATGTGAAGCTAAAAACAGGGTCAAATAAAACTTTTGACAACCTACTTGTACCTTCGTTACTTCACTCATACCAACACCTTGTACAGAAAGATCTAGACAATGTTTGTTGAAAACTCAAGCTAAGGCAAAGTGGGGGTAAAGTCCATCATTTCACCATATTATACATTTCTTGTTACAGAAAAACATGTTTGATGAATCAAATTAGCAACTGTGTGTTCATAGAGTAAATCGCTAGATGAATATTGTTTCAAACGGCATTAAGCACGCGCCGCGAACTAGGGACGGGATCACTTATAATTGTTATTTTATTCATAGAAACAACAGGCCTTAGGGACGGTGGATAGGTGAGCAAATATTTTTGCGAGTCGAGTACCTTTTAGTAAGCGGTGGATGAATGATGTAATGTTGCGCTACTGATATAACGTTATAACGTTTTTTAGTTTTGCAGTGTTAATTAATGGTTGCGAGAGATGTATTTAAAATATTTGGAGTTTTTATTAGTCATTATCACAAGTAGTGATGTTGTTACTTCCATGTTAATAATTAATATAATATATAACCTTTATACCTATACCTAACATAATGTGAATTGGCAGTAGAGAGTTTCATTACACTAAGATACCTAAAGCAGTAATACCGAAACTATATGTAGAACTTTCTAGATCAACTACAGAAACGAATAGGAGCTTTCCGCTTACTCAGGGAAAATCTGAAATTAGCGAGTCAGCCTGATTCCAGTTCGTCTGCAGCCGTAAGATAACCGTAAGCTAACCCTGTTGCCTCTTAGTATATACCGCGCAATCATCCCGCAAATCCCGTATCATTAAGTATCGCTAAGAAAGCGATTCGCGGACTGTTACTATGTTAATAACATGGGGGAAACGGTGATTAATCAACTTGACGTTTAGCTAGATCCCCGACGTAACTAACCTCAGTGGCACTGGCAATTTATGCATTGGTTTGCTAAAGGTCTACAGGAGATCTTGGGTATAGAAATAAGCGGTGTATTCATTAAAATTTTGATTGCGTACAGAATTGACTTCAGGGGTCTTATTTGGTTCTCCTTACACTGCGACACACAGGACTTGACTCTTTAAGTACTTAAATATTTCTTTCGTACTTTGTGTATTTACTTT
The DNA here is from genome assembly GCA_905340225.1 of Abrostola tripartita. Taxonomy (NCBI): domain Eukaryota; kingdom Metazoa; phylum Arthropoda; class Insecta; order Lepidoptera; family Noctuidae; genus Abrostola; species Abrostola tripartita. The sequence goes on along the minus strand of HG996493.1, from coordinate 9,212,342 downwards.
TAATTACGTCCTGTATTGTTATTCTTTTTGATAAAAGTCATTAATACCGTGTTCAATTATCCACGCCAAATCGAATATCTAACATACGAATTTAAAAACAAAATCCTTTGTAAACCTATGTTAAATATAATCAAAATTATTCAGGAATTTGGACATAAAATGGCATTCATTTAAATTATAACAACAGCCAGCACATATAAATGCAACATAACATAATGTGGATAATCCCAAGGCTCGTGGCGACGGTCAAAAGCTGATATTTCTCCTTTTAATCCCTGTCAGATTATTTAAATTCCCACCTGCGGGTCCTACTCGCCATTTGCCGCTGCTTTTTTATTTTAAACAAAAATAAAATATAAAAATATTCTCGTATTTGTTTTGGACGGGTGGAATCCTTTAATTTTCGGCACGGCTGCGTGACGGTCCGTCCACTGTCCGCTTGCAGTGTTTGGGTCGCTTTGAGAAAAAATGTTTTCATATTCCATGCTTATGACATGGAATGTATACCGGATTTTAATATTTTATTTTATTGTCAAAACAATATTTGCGAAACGTTTGTTCTGAGCAGCGGTGTTCGTTTGAACAGTTATATCAAAAGGGAGAGAACATTTTATACTACGTATTAAATTCTTTTCAGCGGACAAAAGTGTAATATATTAGCGTCATAACAATTGTACAAAGCTTAATTTTTTGTTGAATTTGCTTCAGAGGCGACTGAACTCGTTAAACAAAAGAAAAACTAGCAGTTAGTTGTCCAGAGCTTTGCCAACTCTGGTGGCTGTTCTACAGTGAAGCTACAAATAATACTAATAATGATGACTGAGGCTAACTATAAACTTATTTTCTTAGAAAAAATCGAGTTTTCAAGCTAGACATAAGTAACTTTTGAACAGGAAAAGTTTCTTTTTTAGGGCAAATAGAAGCACGCCGCGAGCACAGAATAGACAATTGTACTGCCGAGTGCTGAAACACCTACTGGAAAACTATAGGTTACATGTCCTTCCTTAAAATAATTTATTTAATTGTTTTTCCTTTAAATAGGCTCATTGTTGCAATGGGGACACTGTAGCACAGCCAGTAAGTGCAGGACAGAGCCGTCGCGAACCGTTCCGACGCTAGAATGTAGCAATTGTTGCCGCTGGCTTTATCCCGCGACTGTCGCGAACCGTTTTATTTGCTTTACTATACTTTAAATTCTTTCCCTCATTCGTGATGCTTTATGCGATCCGTTCGCGCACGCTCAGACCACTCTACTGCGAGAGTCGCGTAATGAAAACTTTTTGAATTAACGTACCAGTAACATTCGATGGAGTTTTTTCCATTCGGCTTTGTATTGTAAATAACGCGACGTTTGAAGTTGAAATTTTCAACTCGTTTCAACGTCATTTCTCGTTGTACATGTGTGTATTTGCTTTTGCATATTGCAGAGTTGCGTTGCAAATTTTATTATATTAACCTTTTTGGATTATTAAGCATTAATTGTAATACTGTTATTAAGTTCACATGAAAACGTCACCCGCAAACCGATCCATCGATCTTTAAATGAAAACAGGCAAACCGATTGTGGCGGACGCGCCTCCATTGAGCGAGGCCGCTCAAAAGCGAGACCGCAACAAGGCAACCGATAAATCACACGCCAACTTCAAATAGAAATGTCATATTATTTCCACAAAAGATTTAACTCCAAAATAAATTATATTTTCCCCCTTTTCGTGGCATTGTTCACGGACGTGTGGAAGCCGCACCGTACTCGGCGATATTTAAAAAACCATTAACTGCACGCTTTTGTATAGAAAACAGTAAAGAAACAGTGGCAGCCCGATATGCTCAGATGTTCAGTTGTTTGAATAGCTAATTGTATTACCATAATGTAACTACATGCAGAAAGCATGATTGACGTATTTAATATACATTTAGTTACCGTATGTTATTTTTTCTTTTATGGAGAGGAGTGGCGGCTGAGCATAAGGCTCTAGACAGACGGACCGCATTTCAACTGCAATCCAACCGCAAATTGCAGTTCAAGTGCAGTTTGAATGCAGTTGACACGACTGCAATAGAACTGCAAACCAAACGTGCAGTCCGATTGCAGTTCAATTGCAGTCGGCGTGCAATCGTATGAACGTTTGGTTTGCAGTTCTATTGCAGTTGAAATGCGGTCCGTTTGTCTAGAGCCTTAGTTGTTGCATCCTATTGAAGAATCATGCTTCTGTATTGAGTTAGAAGGTCGATATGTGTTTAGCAATAGGTACAACCTAAATATTTATGTTTGTACAATTTGCCTAGTGAATACTTTGGTTACGTATTATTAATATTTTTATTCTAATAATAACCAAAAAATACTAAACGGGATAAGATATGAGAATGAAACTAACTTTAAACATACCCGTTTTCATGTACTCTTTGACCATCTGCTAAGAGCAAAGATTAGGATCGAATCGTCACCTGCCAATCAGCTCACTGCACAACAATTTAAAAAACAAAACACTCTACTAAGATGCAATAATTATGCCTATAGCATTATCTATGTTTTAGTTCATTTTAGTGTCTCAATACTCTCAATACTTATTATTATAAGCAACTTAGATTCCTATTACTAGTTTATTAAACAAAAATCTAATACCTACACACAAACAGATTCCCGCGAACACGGAAATCCTTCATTATCGCAGCTTATCACATGTTTACCCGGTATTTTCTGGCAGCACGTGCTTAGCACAAAGCGAGCTTCGCAATAAATCCATTCTATTCTGATTTACAGCCGCCGACTAAATGTTTGATTTGTGCTCGTAAATCGAGATGAGCGCTTGTCAGGCGCACAGCTGATACTTTTTTGTTTTTCGGGGATATAAGAATTATGACGAAGGGATGAAAACAGGTAAAACCTGCCATTATTTGTATTATGCGCAGTGCGCATACAATACGACTTAATTGATCACTGGAGATACGCTACCAATAGGTATGCTAAAAGTTTTCTAATACAGTATGAGCTACTTTCATTGTAGAGCTCATTTCGATACAATTTATGAAGAAAATCTAATGTACCAAGAAATATGGACAGTCTTATTTCAGGACAAAAGTAAGCTATTGCATTTGCTTCATACTGCTACATTCTCTATTGTTGTTGTTGTCTGTAGATAGCTTAGAGCAATCTCTAAGGTACCTAACGTTTTGTTGTTGTCAATACACTTATTAAACATCAATCATATTTCTAGGAACATCCAAATTAAAAAGTAGTAGTTAAACAGAATTGCTCTTACCATTATACTTAGGTCACCTATACAGTTTACACATAAGTAAAGTTAGTTACCCTGTTCACGTTTCAACTGTATGAAGTTAAATTGACAGCCTTATTCAGCTCAAATCTCTTGTTCAGTAAGTTGTGGGGCCTATTCAAAACTACTAATGTGTAGTCGCGATAAGGTAGAGTAGGAGGTAGGAGCTAGGGGCAAGTAGAACATAATTTTACATTTAATAAACTTCTTCGCAATCCATGCTACGATTAGTATCTAATTAAAAACTTAAGTATTAGGATACACATTTAAAATGTGTGTATATCATAACCTACTTCACCCTGTGTGGTGAACGGGTACCGAATATTGGATTGGACCATAAACTAAAAATTTGTACTTACTCCATTTGACACTTAAAAAACCGTGCGTTTTTGTAATAAAAAATACCTATAAACCATTTAGTTTCTGTGTGTTTAGTGTCTGAACTAGTAAATAGGTATAATTTGCAAAAGGACGCGGCAGTGGCACGCCTCAAATAAATCCGCCAAATAGGCGCCCGTGTCGCACTGCAATGTCGTTAATTCGCCGATTTAAATCGGAAACACGCGATAAATTCACCGTTTAGCCCTTTTGAATTCAAACCAACGCTATTTGTAAGTACAGTTCGTAGTTTAACTTGCCACTTTTGAGGCTTGAAAACGTACACTTTTAGTAACAATGACTGTACCAACACATGTTAATACTGAAGCATTCGAGTAGACGAAGAATAATTGCTTCATTCCTGAAAACGTATTACTGTTTTCCGAAAAATATTTTACTTTTCATTTTTACAAACTTTTATACAACCAAAACTAACTTACATACAAACATGGCAAATGTTTGTATGTATGATTAAGGCAAATCTTGCAATCAACATTTTCTAATTTTCCACTTCTTACCATCCGATTTAAATTATATTTTGCTTACTTATATAGGTTCGGTGACAATACAATATTATGGTACTTTTGAGCTGGTCTGATGATGGAGTCAGAAGGTGGTTATTGGAACTCTGTAACGAAATGACGCAATCCCCCAGTTTTCGCTAACAAATTCTATTATTTATTCAAACCAAGCAACTTCCAACACATCGTCCTTAATTCTGCCAATTCAACTTCATTTCGACACTTGAAGTAGAGACAACAATATAAGCCTAATATTATATTGATAGGTTTGATTCGGCCCCTCGGCATCGGCCGCTTTTTGTTCGTTATTTATGGCGCACGAGATACAGATAGAGCCGGCGGCGATATCATGAAATATTAAACGCATTACAAGTGGCATATAGGCCGGAAGATGAGGTAAGAAAAAACGTTCGGTTTCATTTGACTGTGTGTGGTAAGGATTATGTGGATTTTTTGTGATTTGTCAATGAGAAACATGTTTTGTAATGTTTTATGGAAAACTGATGTATCTTTTGATACGTCCTGTCAAATAGCGGATTTATGTTGTAGTGTTCACACTACAAACATATGCTGCACACCTAAGATTACAATATCAATCACAGAAAGCAATGTAGTACTAGATACCAACGAATGTAAAAAGATGAAGCGTGGCTGGTAGAGTTGTTCAGCAAAGTAAGAACAATAGAAAACCTTTCTCCGCACCTACTCCTAAGTTCATAAAAAGTATAAACCTGTCTACGATAAGAATGAAAATCTTCATAGCCACATTATTCTTTCCAAAAGTTTGGCACAAAGTTCTTCGCCGCAGTAGTATCACGTTTACGAATCATACACAAGTTTATTCGCTCACTTTTATCGCGCACACTGGAGGCGCGTTAGAGAAAATGATTTATACGATTTATCATAAATAACTTATTCCGACTCTATTTGGAAAACTATTGTTGCTGCTACCCTGTTTAGTTAACAAAGGATATTAGATTTCTTACATCTTTGTATTGATACCCATTGATTTATGCGCATCATTCTATATGTAACTATAGAACTTTTAAGGTGAAATAGGCGATACATTTGTTTAGAAATTCCATAAACAAAAATCCATAAACCATCCCTTAATAAAACCCGAAAGAGTTATTGAAACAAGCGTAATAAAGTATCGACAGGTCCCTCGCAATATTTCTAATATCATTGTAATCTACATATTATTCCAATAAGTGGGTTTTCCTCGGGCCAATATTGCGCTCGGGAGTGAAGTGGCCGACCCTCGCGGTAAGTTTTTACCTTTTATTGTTTTATTTATAACTTTGTGATTGATGACGGCTGAGAACTTAGCTTCATAAATATTGAGAGAACTCACGCTGCGAAATAGTTTGCGAGAATCTTTTGCTAGAGTCTCGGCAGTTTTGTTGTTTCGTATTTGGATATGTTTTGTGTATGGCATTAAAGTTGCATGAGACTGAGTGGAACGCTTTTTATAAATATTGTACCTGAATCGCATAGAAAACGTTTTTTCTCCAATAATTGTCTAATGAAACACTAAAGTAGAGAAAGATAAAGTTATACATGCAAAAATAAAATTACCTAAGATCGCTCTATCTGCATGATTCCTTTTCAAACAAGATTAAATCAGCCCAAGTATAACGGCCAATGAACAAAAGCACATGATTGTGTATAAAAGAATCGTGCCGGATGACCACAAATATTGCGCTATCAAGGTCGATCAGGAAATCCGCGCCGCAGACGATGTCCGTGCACTGGACAATTCAATTTGCATAAGCGTTTGTCGTTAACGTGTTGTTTAACTGTTTGTGGTGTTACATAGATTTTTATAGCAGATAACTTTGTATACTTTGTGAATTTGGTTGGGTTTGTCAAGGATGTTTTGTAAATTCAGTGCCTCTGTATAGTGAACGTTGTCTAGTTGATATTAAAACGCAAAGAATTCTGATGAAATTTCAATTATTAATTATCGAACATTTCATACACATACCGTATAAATTCAATTGTTCAGCGAAGAACCTTCTATTTTTCGTACAAACATTGTTGCGTTGATTCACCAACCCTCCATCAAAGCAGTTCCAATATCTCCCACTTAGGATTCGTTACTAAAAACCAATACCAATTACTCCACACAAAACTACAATTTTTCACCGAAGTCACAGATATTTTCCAAACATACGAAATGTTCGAGAGCTATGTTTGTTTCTTTTTTAGAATTCAGCCGAGCACAATAACTGCGGCCGGCGGACGGATGCTCCCTTCCGAACGGTTCTGCGATTAGACCTCTCTCTGTATCTGTGTTTTGATCTACCTTAGGGTTATATGGAAATCATTGGAGGCAAGTAAACTATTTAGCTTCAATCTTTTGGGATTTTAAGTAAAAAAACATTGTGGAGTTTCATCAAGTTTCAAAGTGCCTGTTGGTGCATTTTAACTAAGTGTTGTTTGTTTTAAGATCCCAATAAACTGATAAGAAGAGTGGGTAACCGTAAGTATATATATTTAGAGAAGTAAAATTTTACCTTCTATACCAAATGAACCCAAAATACATGTACAACATAAGTTGTATGAAAGAGTAAACACCTCAACAATCTATCGAAATCTTATTCTGCTTCCTCAAGCAACATAAAAATGTAGCACCACTTGTATTGAAGCAGGCTATCACCATAAAGGTGGCATGACAATAGCGTTTGAGGACACGCCAGGGTGGCGGCGTATCTCTCGAATAGTCTCCATAAAGTGGCATTCACAAAGAGACGTCCGCGAGGCCCGGCGGCCGATATCACAATGCGGCAAACGACGCCGGCGCTTCCTGTTCCGGCCGCGGCGCCACCGTCGCACAGATTTATGCCCGTCGCTTCCTCCCGCCATATGCGTGGCCGTCGACTACCCTCCGCTCATTTACACAAAACTCGAGTTTTTCAAGCACCTGTGTTACACGAATGACGAAGCGGATGTCGGGTTTTTGCTGTTTAGCGGTCGCGTGAATGCTTTAGCTTCTTTTCATTTAAATGATCTATTTTAAACCGTTTTAGGCTCTGCATAATTAAACTTCTCACGTGCTACATTTGAAAATCTTCAATTGACCAAAACGTTAATGATTGTACTAACTTTTAAACTATCGTGTTCTTATAATTATAATATAATTAAATTACGACACGGGGATTAACGAAAACACATGTTTTCAATTTTGGCTTGACGTTTCGACTGAGTTGCACCGGCCATGGTCGCAAGCAGACTGATAATAACTATAAGATATTACGAGAAAAAATCATACAAACGAAGTCACGGGCTCTTTCTAGAAGCATATAAAACTACTGATAGCGTTAACCCATTAACAAACCAAATAAAAATACATGCAGTTTACTGACCTTAAAGCAGTTTGGAGCTTAAAAATGTTTTTAAAATTTCAACCGAAACCACGTTACGTCCTAATTAAAATTGAATGTTGTTAAAAACTCCGCCACGTCTCCTGCACGAAGTAACGAAGTTAATTTAACGCGTTTACGTTAATAAAATATTCGTGGACTGAGCGAAAAGGCGCTCGCAAAGTTAACGGGTGTAAGGGTTAAACCGCTATGATGTTATGAGCTTAGATTATGAAGCGGTAAACGAATTTTGAAGGCAAAGTCTACGGGATGTGTTTAGGAGTATGTTGGTTATAGAGTTTTATTATACTACCGGGACAGTTTGCTCTATCATAGTAATTGATTTACTATTAACTTGGTTAAGCATATTGATTCCATTATAGCACTCGAATACGCTTTCTTGGACAGAAAACTTATGGACATATAAATCAACAATAATAAATAAATGTATGTGATTTATCGATAGCAAACAATTAACACTAATGCAAATCATCTTAAGCAGAAAACGTAAAAACAATAACGAATGCACGTAGCTGTAAACATTTCCCAGTAAACAATATAAAACATTCATAATCACTTTCAAGTTACATCTTCTCTCTCTATTTACTCTATTTACACGTCTTGTAACATTAATAATTTCTGTAGATAATTACTCGGTGAACACACGTTAGGGTATGAGAAAAGGATAAAGGAACAAAAAGGGTGAGTCTCGTACATAATGAACCGTCGGCCGCGAACTTGCTGCGTCTTGGAATATCTTAGCAGTTGTACCGCTATCACGTCACTTTAAACAGTTGCCGGTTCGCTACGACGAATCTACGCTCATTTAGGTGCGGTACTTTTAATACTGCGAACAAACGTAAGTACGAAGGGAATGTAAGTAATGAAGAAAAGCCTAGTTTACTCAAAATTTAGGAGTTTTCATAATGTGACATGTTTTTAATATAGGTACCTAAATAAAATATAAGCACATTATTAACTTAAAGTTGGGTAGGAAGTCAAATTTCGAAATCCAAAAACTAAACAACTTATCAATATTATAATTCAAATACAATATAAAATAATAAACAAAATATGTATATTATTATTTTAAAAACATTTTTAAAGTACACAAAAAACTCTGAATTCGTCGTAATAAAACCGCACACTTTACAGTTCGGAAGCAAAGTTTCATATAAATTTTGTACAACAAACCTTAGCTGACGTTAACTTCGTATCTTTGTCTGATCCTCACGTGGAGGCAGGTGGGCGAGGGGAGGTGCGGGGTGGCAACATCGAGAGAGGGGGACTAGTGAAATTCCAACTAGCTTTGTGAATCAATCAGGAATTAATTGCGACCCCTTCGAGTCTAGTGGAGTCGATTCCTACTTGTAAACTCAACGCCGCATATCGTATTACTTTTTAGTTGCGATAGGGTTAAACTTAAAATATTTATTAGTTTGAGGTGCATATCAGATATCGTGAAAAGGTACCATGATAGGCAAATTAGATGATTCAGAGTATTGAGATGCTTTTGTTAGTTCATCATTTTAGTTCATTTGAACTAAAAACAATGTAAAAGTAAAGAATTTCCAAGTATTTTCAGCGATCGTGAAATCTATTTACTATTAATCCTCCAATAGTAGGTTTTAGGTTAACTCACTGTACCGTATGTATTAAAAACCTACTAAAACCACAAATTCTACATTTAGCGAACTATAAAATTGAAGCGAGTCACATACATATCTATAGAGCAAGTGAAACCGAACAAGTCTGGAAGTTGGAAAGTTGTAACTTTACAAGCTCAATTGTTTATATTCGGCGGTTCGTAGCGAGAGAGCGACGTCAAAGGAAAAGTTTCAAGTGGTTGGCAATACAATCGTTTGTGTCGATGAATGTTTGCGGTAATTACGGGTGTAAATGTGTTATTTGGGGTTTCATTTGCAACTTTAATACAAATAATGAAAGAGTTTAAAAAAAAAATACTTTTGTCCAAATCGAGTGTATTTGTAATGCGTGTGAAGGTGTCGTCTATTCATCGATATTATTTGATCTCAATTATGTGTTCAATTGATTATTGTATTAGCATAATAATAATTCAAAAGTCAATCTAAGTATTTAGCTTTATCATTTCAACAAACAATACTGAAACGTGACGTTTTATACAAGAATTTAAAAAGATTTCACCAAACGTCTTTAGCTAGCAATGCACAATATATCATTTTACACACATTGTCTTCCATATCAGAGTTTCCACACGAGTCCGTCGCCCAAGTAACGGCATTCCTGTTCTCGAGTGGTTCTTAGAGCGCTGTCTACCTGTCCCGACTCCGTTTACCCGGGCCGACACAAAGCGTGCCATACCGTCTGTTTAGCGGATGAAACCCGCTGCACTTGTGTCATTGTGTTTCAACTAGACCGCAACATATTCGAGATTCTTGGCGTGGTGCTCACTTTGTGTTGATTTTCAGCTTTGTAGATAAGTTTATAGGATTTTGATTCAGTGGAGTTTAAGAGCTTAGAATTGGGTTTAGATGGAGTATTATAAGAAAACATACCTATGTACATATATCCTCATTGATTTCACCGAAGGGTTTTGATGTTAGGTATTGTACGAGCGATTTGCAGATGTCAAATATGATAACTTAGTAAAGATAGATGGAAATTTAATAAGGCCGGCCGTACAAGTGTACTAATTTTTTATTAAAAACCTTTTAACAGATGTGACTTGTACATGCACATTGACTCAAACACGTGTGTTCTTGGAGTATTCGTCTTAAGCAGCATTAATACATATTTATAACAATTTAGACGTCAAGCATTTGCTAACAAGAAGCTATTAATTATTCAGCACATAATTAAAGGAGTAGGATATCGGCGGGCAGTGCGTCACCGGCTGGTCCTGCCCCAGTTAATTGCATAAGTGGGATCTCTCGCCCACAGCGAGTCAAGGCGTGTTGCCCTTTCCCGAAACTCCTTGTCTAAGATAAGGGTAGTTTGTTGTTCAGTGAAATCTTCTTTAGCATAAGATAACAGAGAGCAATTAACGTCTTCGGCGTTTAGTGTTTAGTGCCTTAGGGCAAGGGATTAGAGATTGTAGTAGATCGTATCGTTGAGACATGGCTCGGACTATTGCGTGATATATTACTGTCCTTACCAGTTATCATAGTAATTATTGTTCTGTTAAATCTAGTACGTAGTTCTAATGATATCGGCTGAACGAAACCGAACCCTAAGCAAGCAAGCAGTACTTGTATCTTTTTTTGTTGTGCATTTGGACATTGACAAAATATGAATGTAAAAGGTGTCATGTGGAATATTCACAATCAACGAAATGAAAACTTTTTATATACTGTACCTACAGAGACATAACTGAACTTGATTTTCCAATACCTACATTAATTAGAAATCAAATGTTCTACAATAAATAATTAATTTGCTAATTACGTGCGTTGACGGTAAACGCGTGAGGAAGAAACGCCAAGTCTTAACGTTTCTCCTCCATATAAGTAACTAATGACGTCACATTAACAATTCAACACCAAACTTTACTTGAAAATATATCATTACGGATTTATAGTCGTCGATGAGAAACAGAACAAGTTACAAATAGCTAGTATAAAGGTATAACGAATGATAATGATAACGAAGGTATATAAAGTAGTAAAACTTTTTTTGCTCTCTGGTTTAACTGCGCTGTCGTGTTTATCCACCCGAAATTTCATAGAAAAAATCTTGGGAAGTACCTGATAATAATTTCACGTTCAAGAGTTTAATAATAGAACTAAAAAGTTTTGATTTCACCAAAAGGCAGATTAAACAGTTGGAGCGTAATAAAAACAAAAAAATGTCAATACAGCACCTGTATGTTTGAAACATAAATTATTACCTACAATTTTCCAATCAATACGGCTATTTTTTACATTAATCTTCAACTCAGACCATCCAGGTACTTATATATAAATAATACATTCACGAAATGTTCACGCAGCACTCATAGCAGTCTGTTATAATAATTCAAACCACGAAACGCGTTATAGGATACCCGAGGTAGCCAATCCGCAATAATTTTCACTGAAATCTGACGTAAACATGACCGATATTCTACTACCAATTTGCATGTCCGTTGCCTCTCTGAATAAATTAGATCCACCTGCCCCAAGGTACCTCTATGAATATGTAAGACAATGGCTTTCAAATCTTAGCCTCCAATTAGAAGGGGGGGTCATTAAACCCTTAGTTAATTACATCTGCCTGTTACAGAGACGAATTGCGAATATATGTGCGCCCTCAGATTACGTGGGTATTGACTATGAAATTTAATACTGTTGGCTTTAGACGGACTTCTGAGTAGCTTGCCTTGTGTGGTATTAAATGTAGCAATCAGCATCTAGCCATAGTACACGTTAACAATTTCAATCGGATTTTCCATATAATAATTGCGAGTATTTTTTTCACTATTTGAACAGTTTGAGATCTATGTGCCCGGCAAGGACAGACGAGCATAAGTCATGTTTTGTAAGAGAGCGAGCGTATTACCATTTATAAGGCGTAATTACATTTTTTTTTAAACGTCGCCCCATACTAGCTATTTCTCATGTATCGTAGGTGCGTTACACAAACATGCAATTTCACGTCCACAAACACCTAGACTCGGGACGATCAAATGTGGATCGCACAAATATTTGCTCCGTGCGGGAATCGAACCCGCCCCTTAGCGCAGCAGACTAATCGCTTAGCCACTTCGCCAATCAGGTCGTCGAATTTACATATTTTGATAGGTTTAAAAAATAGACTAAATTCATAAAAGACCTATTTAGATTACTTAGTTTGCTAAAAATTCTATTGAAACAAATAATATACAGACCCACTTATATGATTTACTACACTTATTAAACGAACACATCCCAATACAAGTAGAACATATTATTTCGGTAGGTACAGCAACCAAGTCACTATCGTATTTGCACATGCATTGAGTAGATCAGCGAGTGTTCAGTTTAGTGGCAGGTCGGCTGGCACTTAGCCGGCGGTCAGTTTAATCCGTTTATAACGTTTAATCGACTCGGCTCGCCGTCACGTCGATACGGCGACCACTTCAACCGATATCCAGCTATATAGAATTTCCAGTAACCGAATAACACTGTGACGAGATAAAGTGTGTTCCTATTAATTTGCAACGGTCGCTAACGAACATCATGTCCGATAAAATTGGGAAACAACAGACTAGATAAATATTTTGTTTTGATCTAACATGATACTACAAGCTGTATCGGTACTCGTTAGATGGTTTATTTAGATTTTAATGTTGTTCAAATATACAAATTTAAGATGCTATTGATTGCGTATTACGCCTTACTTTTCTTTATACCTTGGGTTGATTTTGATTTTCATTATTTGCTAGAAATATCGCACACCAATTGTTACATATTTCACCAGTAAGGCCAATACATATTTCACCAGTAATAGAGGCATGCATGATCACTCTCAACTTTACGAATAATAATTAAAATATTACGTTTGTTAATTACAAATAAGCCACAACACACGAAGATTTCAGCACCTTATAGTTGCCTTCAAAAGGCGTAGCAAACAAGATAACTTAGCGCCGTGCGTTTTATAACGAGCTAATTATTCCGGCGTGTAAGCACGTCGAGTGGTCGGTGCTGCCATAAATATCAAAGGCAAACACAGTATTAGCAGCGGTCACGCTGCACCTTGTTTGTCTACGGCCTAAAACAACATGCGTTTGCGACCGCCGACTAAATTTGTTACTGCCGGTCATTCGCTGACTCAGTGACCGCTGCTGTACAAGCAATGAGAATGGTCTTACTCTGCACTTCATTTGATGTATGTAAATAATATACACTCAGCTACGTATTTTACCTTTCAAATCGGTAGATGGTTGTATTTATTGCAAACAAAAACTACTAAAATATAAGATACGTACATACATTAGGACATTATCAGAAATATTTATTTTATTGAATCTTACCGCTTCAAGAATTTCCTAAACTCGTGCTGTAGGCCATAAAGTAAATGCTGATAGATAAGTCATGCATCATAAGCTCAATGGAGGTCTAATTGGAAATTGTCATAATATTTTAATCGCTATTGTGAACTATCGCCTTAATATCTTTCGTCTAATTCAACATTATCTAAACAAAACAATGATATTAAATGAACCTATGTTTATTATTATTCTTTAACACTTCTGTGGCCGACTGTACGGCTACGTGACTTAGCTTAAGCAGGACTGGAAGCTGAAATATTTTTTATTTAAAATAATATTTTATTTGACAATTAAACGCTACGATATAATTTTATTCGTATAAAGATATTATTTTAGGCGATGTTTATCGGTGTCTATGTTTATTTTTGTATACATTTTATTAATTATATTACCTTTGCATATCAAACATAGATAAATAATAAAAAGATATATTTATTCGCTTTGTCTATTGGTGGGGTGGGTCTGTTAACAATCTATTTAAATAATAAATATTAAAGTATTTGGGTGTATGTTACTTAATCATAACACTGAAAAGGATTTGTTTTGCTATTCATCATTTAAAACTACAAACTTTTCGAGTGTTCTGCCTCGAGCGTAGCTAGTAAACAATAATATTATGCTAGAAATTGCTTATCTGCCTTTTTCATACTATGGGTGATGTATTTTTTAAAATACCATATAACATTACGTCAATGAAAACGTTACGAGCTAACATTAGGTAGGTTTAATGAAACTTTCTTTGTAATAAAATAATTTTTATCTTGTACCAAAAATCCTGTGGTTAAATGGTAGGCAGAATAGGTAGGTATTTGTCAAACCTGATCATACTGAAATTATAATTATTTTACCGTGCTACAATAACCTATCATATAAGATCCGATTTATTTGCACCGTCAGCAAATATTTGGATCGACCTAAACACAGCACGATGAACATTACAGGCTCTTGGGTATTTAGTCACGAACACGTTTATCAAACACACATTTAAACGCAAACCACGCAAAACTTGGAATTCATAGCGTCCGTCGATTTTGGCTAATGTGCGTCATGTCAACATATTGTTTGTTAGAAGCGCGCCCGTGGACACGGCCTAAGCAAACAGCCATTACTCTGGGCGCCGACGTGCGTGGTCGTAGCCCTCGACAATTATATCGGATCGCATCACGTCATGCGTGGGTATCACTGTTTGGACATTAGCGGTCATTTGTAATAATCGGGTTTTATTAGAAATTTGCGTTCAATTGTTTATCCTCACATTTGGACAGTTGTGTGTGTATTATTATACTCTACAAATTTTCCAGTGTGATATTATGAAATGTTTGAGTAATGTTTGCTGCATGTGTACTTGTTTTATTTATTTAATACATTATACACAATAACACAGTACACAGGTGGACTTACTGCCAATTTGCATTATTTACCTGTCAACCTTTATTGACGCTCTCCAGTCTCTATAGTCTCTACGATGGATATTCTATGAAACAATTTAGACTTGTTTGAATCAGTTTTGCGGTTACGGGCTTAATTATCCGCAATAATTGGACGTACCTAATAGGTACGTATTAAGCATTAAATAATATACTCTCTGTTGGGCTTCCAGTACATATCACTTACCATGTGGACCTCTATAATTCGATATTATTATTACTATGGCTAGCATGAGCAAGCTTTCAGCGAACACGATAATTCCCCGGGCTCCTTTTACTAACTGTAGTCTAAACTCGGCACCTAGGCTCCATAAAATTAATCGTATACTCAGCTTTAGTTTCCTAAGATTTTATTTCTATACAACGTTTACGTTAAATAATAATTTAACTTTAATATTTCCTTAATATTCCAGATCACGTCAGTACCTCCATACAGCAGCTTAAGGGACATAATACAGTGTAATATCAGAAAACAATAAGGTCAGCACTCATTTAGGATGCAGCAAGGTAGCTAGCCGTCCACAGCGCAGTCCCGGCCACCGACACACGACGCGCACCGAATGACTGATTGTCGACACGTGCTAGATGCACGCTGTTTACTGTTTGAACTGGAAAATATTCTGCCACTGTCGTACAGAGCTGTGATTCTACGGGTGATTTACAGATGTTCTAGTATTTGGGTATTAAATTTAGACGGGTGAACGGCGCTGCAAAGTGTTATCTTTTAAAATATCCACACATATTTTGTACGATTGGTGAAGCGTTCAGACTTTTCTGAACGCTGATGTATCTTTATACTTCTGCAAATGTGTAGCAATGTTCTGCAATTTACGTACTGTAACTGTTTTGTAGCAGCAGTTCCTGAATTATACGTTGCAGTACCGTAGACATCATGTAACCACAAACACTACATAATATCATGGAGAAACAAAATAAAACTGTCATAAGATACCAAAACTAATCTCAATATTTTCATGTACCAGCAAAACAAATGCACATATTTGATACTTACATCCTAATAACGACATCTCAGAGTCTACTAAATCATTAAGTATACTAACGTAAAAGTTGTCTGTCAAACACAGGCCCGCTTTTCCCCCGAGATCGGTGTAAGTTGCCCAAACTGACCCTAAAACTTAACCAGTAAATACCCAAGCCGCACAAACTATCAAAAACTTGAGCACTATTCCCACTTGTGACCAAACGTTGTTTAATACCAACGTAACTCAGCTGAACACACTTTACTTGTTGACTTAAATATTTAATCTATTCGTCCATTAATTAAACGCTCTTGTTTGAGTCTATCGTTTCAGTTAGTAAATAATATTATGTACCTATAGTTTTATTTCAAAGGTGATGTTTGTAATAATAATGTATAACTTTATGTATTTTTCAGGGCTCAAATAAACTACAACGCGACTGCACATTTTCTGGATCTTTTTATTTAACAACAAGGATGAGAAACTCAAATTAATATATTTGAAATATTTTATATCAAAACATCATAGGTACTAAAGATGTCTAAAACAAGATAAATATTATAGTGCAATCCGACTAAAACAAACACAGAATCCTCAAAATCCCAAAGCCCACCTTACGAAAACTTCATCGTGCCAAACTCGACCTGTCAAGGTAGGTAACTGCAAATCCAACAGATTTCCAAGCTCAGGGTATCGCAGACGGTGAGTCGGTGACTGAAGTAACAGATTCGACGTTGGTATTGCCCGAACCACTGCTAAATTCAATTAATCATAGTTGGGATTAGTTCCCCTTTGACGACCTACGGACCAGACGTGACTGTCTAGTGTAACCGGCTTTCAATAACTAATTATAATTATTGGAACTTTGGCGACAGTTATTTCGTTTAAGTTGGCTTCGATCTTTGAAACGTTTGGAATGTTATGTATTTAGTAGAATGTTATACTATTTACATACACATCTAAATGTTTTCTTATTTCACTCTAAATATGTTTATATTTATATATTTTTTTTATGTTTTTAAGAGGAACGAAGCGAGTACCTACAACTTTACTTGAAGCGGACAAATAATAGTCAAAATAATTGGTTAAAAAAAGTATCTCATGATGTTAGCAAGCAATATAATGGCTAATAATCACTTAACATAACGTATTTGCCGAACTGCTTTCAAAATTCTCTACTAGACAAAAAAAGATCGCCTAGATCTTTTAGTTAGTTAGCTATTTGCTCCATAGAATAAAACCGAAAACTGAAACTATATTGTAATTAGTCTGCTGTTATTGTGTGCGACGCTATATCCTTGACAGACAGAAATACACCTAAACACCAAATGCCACAACTCCTTATGTAAGTCCAGTAAACAATAGAATATTAATTTCAATAAAACATAAATAAGTTAATGTATTCAGTACAACCCCTGCATCTACGAACTAAATCTCTATCAAAATATTAAAGCCACCAACAACGTTGTCCAAATATGAGGGTTATTCTCAAGATATCAGTAATAAATTCTCGCCAATTACAAAGTTAGTGCAACTTCCGTTGGTCAGTACTCGAAAGGCCAACTAGTTAATTCGTAGCGTACCCGCCGGGAATCGAACTCCGGACGTCGGGTAAGTAGCAGATTTATTAAGAGGCTATTCCTAAATGCCGGCGGGGAGAGAAGAGAGAACTTGGGTTTAAAATTAAATCACGCTTTAGTTTCGAACTAAGCCTTCTAAATTCGTGCTTTGTCTGTTGCAGATACGGGCTCTCCATTTAACTGGTATTTACATTAGAATTGTATGGGATTCAGTGCTGTGTTTGTTGATATTCTAATAGTTGAAGCTCTATTGTTGCTTCATGATATTGTGATAATTATTTCGTGATACTGTTATATGCATATTGTTATAATAATATATAATCACTGGTAAATTTGTTTATGTTTGGCTTTTTATAGGACTGGAAATGAATTCTCATAAATTACAGCATTCCATATATTCCTGTGACGATTTTAATCTATTGTAGGTAGATCTAAGTAGTAGAAAAATGATCTTTCCCTTAAGTGAGTGTATAGTATAATGATATAATCCCAAGAATACTCAACTATTAATTTTTTTTTTAAAGTAAAGTTACCAAAGTATTTTTCAAATCCAACCCTTTTGTGAGCAGACTGACAACAAGCCAAAAGGCTAATAAAGAAAACGCGAATAACTCTCGCCAAAGTATTTCTTTCATCGAGGGCAAAGTTGCGAGTCAGGAATTTCCTGCGAAACTGTGGGTAGAACGGAACTGCCAACGACTTCCTTTACCACGTGTAACTGCATTCAGACAAACGGGTCTGTCGTACACTCTTTGTATTTAGAAGCTAAGGATTTTGAGATAAACAAGATAAAAACTTAAAAGGAGAATTCATTATTGATGGCATTAGGCTCGCTCTCTACTAAATTGGGACCTATAACATAATTGGCGAAATGTGGGTGTACTGTATGTGCAATTGTGCACCTCTGCCTACCCCTTCGGGGAATACAGGCGTGATGTTCTGTTATGTTATTTTGTTATCTTTACTTTATCATGATCTTTTTGTCACTTTAGTTGATAATGGGCCGATGCCAGACTCTTCATTTTCGGTGATAAAAAGTAACGAATACGTGTAAATAGTTACGAAACTAAAAAGTGTAATCCTTATTAAAACTCCACACACAAGGAAAATGAACTAATGTTTATGTCACATTCATCATCAGCCGTAAGGCGTCCACTGTTGAACGAAGGCCTCCTCCTTTTAGAAGGGGGGTGTTGCCATAATCCCCACGCCTGGCAAGCGGCTTGGGGATCGCAGTGTTGGTGGTCAAGTTACAGAAGACGCTGCTGCCCATCTTCTGGGTTTTCCCTTAGTCGCCTCTTACGACACCCACGGGAGGAAAGGAGGTGGTCAATTCTAGGCCGGATACCACACGGCTCTGTCACATTACGTATATCAAATTTCAATATGAAGTTTGAAACTGATCATGTCTGCATTCCAACAGTGCACCAAAAATCAAAAGCATATTGCATACTGAAGTCACGTTACAAGCTTCAGCCCGTTATTAGTTTGTCTGTTAGTTATACCGGCGCAACTAAAACACAACAAGTTATAACAAGCGAACAACATTATATAAACAATCCCGACTCAATATTGATTTCAGTTTAGCCAACAATATAATCAACCCCAATTTGTCTAAAGTTCTGACAAGGCGGACTGAATTAATTACCACTTAAATAAATAACTTAAGACTCTCATTTCGTATTTTGAAAGGCTTCAAGTGAGATTTACGTCGTTCAATTTGTTTAAATTTATTGAGATTACTATTGTGATAGCAATTTTCCAACTATTCTGTTTACAAACATGAAATATCACATACACCAACACCCAATCCCGAGAAAAACATCTGCAGATCACACAAATTTTTATCCCGTGAAGGAATTGAACCCGCAACCCTTAGCGCGGCAGTCCAATTGCTTTGCCACTGCGCCAATCAGGTCGTCGGTCGTCAAATAAGACAGTTGCATGATCAATATTTTTGCCCAGTCTGCTGGCTGTATAAGTGGAACAAAATTGGATAGCTAAAGAACTAGACTGGAACATTGCCACTAAACTAAATTGTTGGTTTGTCAAAAAAACGAATTAAATAAAGTACAATCTTACATTTGCAAAAAATTCCTTAGACATACTCGTATATTGTAGCTGAATTGATGTTTAATAACACAAACACTGCTAGGTAAGCAATGGAACAGTGTCACTTGTTATCTCAGTATTAATTTCCTGCGAATGAATTTCAATAAGCAAATGTCGCTACTTGTTGACGAGAAATGGATGCAAACTACATTTGTAAATGTCAAACTAAATATTATATCTGTAATTATGTTAATAATATTGACTTGTTTGATTTAACATGACCTCATTCACGTAAATGGCATTATTATATCTATTTGCTTTAAATATCAGTAAATATATAGAAAGTACATAGATATTATAATAAATGGTTATGTGCTGTTATAAATTAATTAATAAATGATTTATTTCTGTAAATATGTTTAAACAAACACTTTTACACGTCAGATTTCGATAAACAAGAAACTAGATGGCGTCGGCATTTCCTTAGAGACTACCTCTGAAAAGAAATGCCGAAACACACTCAGGGATCAACGTAAAAGAATAATATCGAATTGAAAGTATATTGACTATTAGCTTTAGTTTCTATCTATTTCATATTATAACTAGCAAATCCCTTGAATTAACCACACATCTAATAAAAATGCTTCAAATAACATTTCCATCATACTGCGTCAAATTGACTTAAATATCTGTAGGCAGGGTGAGGTGGGCACACGCCTTTATAAACTAGGATCAAATTCCGGGCCTAACTAGATTTAGATTGAAATATAGACTCCATAGACGGATACAAATTGACATGCAGCTTAGATTGCTGTAACACTGCATACTACAGTTAATTGTTTCATAAAACAATACTTCTATAATAGGATCGGTTTCAGACAACTTTCTAAACTAATCTGAAGTATACTTTTAACATTGTTAAATCTGGTTTTGGCTAGTTAGTTGAAAGTAAAGACTTGGGTTAAGGTCGATAAGCTTTACGGGCGATTGCGAACAATATTTATTTATTTCCAGCTCTATTATTGTTAATCTGCTCCTATGTGTTCGGTTTAAATTTTTATTTTAATTAAATTCGACGACTCGATTGGCGCAGTGGCTAGGCGATTGGACCGCTGCGCTAAGGGCCGCGGGTTCGATTCCCGCACGGGGCAAAAATTTGTGTGATCTGCAGATGTTTGTCCCGAGTCTGGGTGTTTGGGTATGTGATATTTCATGTTTGTGAAACGCACCCACGATACAGGTGAAATTCTTAGTGTGGGGCGACTTTTTTTAAAAAAATATAATTATAAATAAGCCATTCAACGCGCTAACACTACGGGTGCGCCAAATTTTATATAACCTAAAATATTCTGACATATGCTTAGTATTATGTGTAATATATACATAGTATGTACCAAGATATACAAGCCGCAGGTAACATTACCTGGTTACTCCAAGATGGTCGGCTGAGCACTCTACTCAATCACCGTAGTGATATTACGAATACATTCTGCCACGTGATACGTACGACGTACACCTATAAATTGATGCGAGCGGCTTGGAGCGTGATTTGGCCTAATGAAAATCAAACTGGCGACGGTCAGGACATGCATACATTTAGATACCGGGACGTTTGAGTGATTAATTATACCTACACTATGTAAATATTTATAAGCTGAGTGAAGGTGGGTGATTAAGTAGAAAGAGCCTGTTATAATATGTTTTAATGGTTGTTTTAAAAAAATGCCTATTAGGTAGGTACAGTGACGACGTGGAAGCGGTTGATTTTTTTAGTTGAAAATCGGGAGGAGTGAAAGTATAGTTGAGTAAGGCATAGATACTTATTATTTCATGATCCACCTGAATAAATAAATTGGGAGCGGCATCAGTTTAAAAGGACATAAAAATATCGTCCGAATTTTCACTCTATAAATGTAACTTTTTAGCAAAATAATTTACGTCGAACCGTTGCGCGTCGGTGGGTCGCATAGTTTTAATCCGAAAGTTAATATTTCAATATAGCATGTAGATGGAATCGTAAAATTCCCCAATATCGTTCACTTTATAACACTGTAAAAGGGAATACACACTCGACGTATAATCAAATACGCCCAACGTCAGAGAGTCGAGTTGAAATAGAATTTTTTCGCTCTTAAAAATTGCGATCACGTTTCTAATATAGTGAAAACAATATTCTAGTGACCGGGTGATTTCTGCACAGATGCTTGCCCTACCAATATTATGTAGGTGGGGCAAACTTTTTCATAGCTTTGATATATGAGTGTCCCATAAAATATGGGAAAATAATTTTAGATACGTGCAAACTAATGCTTGTCAATATTAATATCTAAATTCGCTTTTTTCTGCTTAATTTGTTTAGCGTTTTTGAATCATAGGTAACTTTTATTTATGTATCGGTTTTAATGTTCGGTTTATATTTTTTCTTCCCGATAACGTCGCGATATCGTAATTTGAAATCGCATACATCGGCTGCTCTCGCGGTTTTAATGGGTGAAAGGGTCGTTTGAAAAACGCCATGTCGATCGAACGATATAAAAAACAACATTAATCTGCACTTATCTCGACGATATTATTTAATGACGCGTCATTTCGCGGTTATTTGTAACTTTTATGGAGGGAATAGATCGTGTTCGGAGATGCATTTTAGATACGACTCTTTATGTCGAGCTTTATATTATGCGTAAGTGAAATTTCATTATATGAAGCATGATCGTTTTGGCTCACATCTTTTTATACGTTTACACATGTAGGTAATAACGATATTTTATTAGTGAAATTTTATGATTCGTACAGCTATGTGTGGATCATATATATTTCACTACCTTAAAATTTGTTTACTTACTATTACATACATAAATGACAACTTAATACGGGAATTAATGAAAAAAAAATTGCACAAAACTATTTTCCTTGAGGACCGCAAAGTAAGCAACAAATATCGTTTATCACGCAATACGATTATTCTACAAACAGTCGGCGGCAGCGGGTCGATTTGCATGAAATATAAAGGTGACCGCACACATAGTTTCCCGTTGTTTATAGCGGTCAGCGAACGCGGTCGTTTTGTTTGCTCGCCCCTTTTGCATTCCTGTCTTCGTACCTTTATTGTCTTACTTTCCGCTCATGACATCGGAATAATATATTTATGAAATAGATAAACAAAGGGAGGACAACAGCTTTGTAAATTAAATTGTTGAGTAATGCTACTGTGTCTGCTTAAATGTCGGGAAGTACTTTTTTATTAGGGTTAACTTTTATATTACTAAACAGTAATAAGAAATGTTTACGGACATTTTGCAGCATGACTTCAAAAATGAATGAATAAAAACCTGTAAAATGGTCGCAAGAAAGGATTTTATTCTTTTCAAAAATATGATTTTCAAACGTAAAATGGTAAAATTCACTGGAACTTGAAACGAATTATTCACACGTTGCTTAATATTCAGTCTGAATTCTTCATTTTACATTTCACACCTCAATGACACCTTTTGTCTGCACCGTCTCGCTTTCATTATTCGATTATTATCGTCGAGAACTGTCAATTGACTGTCATATTCCGGACAATCGGCACTCGATCATACTTCTCTTTCTAATGAGGGACGACACACTGAAGTCCGAAGTGGAATTATTAAAAAACCATTAGATGTGGGGCAAAGACCGTGATGGATGGACTCTCGAATCCGATCCATTTCAATTTCAACGCCCCGATGTCTGTATAAAGGGTGAGTATCCCCCGAGTATGGTAATGTGTTTTAAGTCACCCGTGGTCCGATTCATTTGGACTGGTTGTCTTAAAACGTACGGAAAACATACAACATTAATATAAAGATACATCGTGACGTTTATAATGTTGCAATAACGGCAGAAACATTACTCACACCTAACCAGGAGTGATGAGCTGATAAATCATATCTAGTCGCCGATTTATATCGCTATAAACGAGGAGGGATTGCGGCAGTAAATAAAAAGTACTAGCAACTCTTTATGATGTTTTATATTTATAGACTATTTAACATTTATTTCGTGTACCCCTTTTTACTATGCGGAGAAATATTTTTCGTTATTTTTTATATTATTATTATTTTAAATACAAACGTAGCAAAACTCGTTACACAGGTTGGTGCTACGAGTGAGCTTACCGTGCGAGACTACGGCCGCGTAGCGCATCTACGGGAGAGCTACGAATGCTAAAAGCCCAGGCCGTTAAGTCGACTTCACTGTATAAAATAACCATCTGGGGAAACCACCGCTTATCCCTTAGAAAAACTCTCTTTGTGAGGATAACTCGCTCTACATCCCCTCTTATGATATGTTTATGTACTTTGAGATTTTATGTGGACGTTCCAACGCCGAGCACGAATTTTATTGGGTTTATAGAATTTTATGACGCCATATTCCATGCAGTGGCCGTTGTTTTTCATTGTCTATTGATTTTGATGTGAATAGTGCGGCGCTACGGTAAACTGACGACGTTTAAAGCCAGTATAGAGAATTATCAACTGTGTGCGTAATAAATTTTGTGCTGATACGAATATAGAAAGTAAACAAAAAAGTGTCAAACAAACGTTAACCCGTCCAAAGCTGAGGTAATCTCTGCGCAAAACTATGTTTGAAGCGAGCTTTAACAGTTTGACGGCGCACTTAATGTATTTATACCGGGCACCGGGCAGCGGCATCTGTGGCTAATGATATCGCTGGACCTGCACCCTCCCGCCCCCCACCCCACTCTCCGGTAACTCCCGATGGGCCCCCATGACTCGGTCATTAGTTAAACACGCACAGCCGCCCGCATGTCGCAAGTTTATCTTTGGCTAAACTGTAGGTATGTGGACTCGATTAGCCCTTTGATCAAATAATCCAGCGATAAAATAGAGCTTGAGGAAATTAAATTCCATTATATGTCATTGTTCGGGTGTTCTGGCTGTGAAATGGTTTAATATGAACCAGACCATCCGGCTTGCTGTGTTTATAGTGAAACGTATATTTTTAATTCAAGAAAATGAGTCTAGCATAAATATCAATCAAAATACTAGCAGAATAAAACTTGTTTTAGATGATTTTTTTTTCTTTCTACTGTATGATGTTTTCTTGTGTCGTGACTGTCAAATGATCAAATTTAACCGCACTTCGCCCTGTATAAAAAATATGTAATATATTACTAAATTATTTAATAATCATGTCATTACATAAACTGTAGTAGCTAAGTACCTTTTAAATGTTTTATCTAAGACTAATTAATGTATAATTTAGTGCTCACCATAAGCACTAATTCACAATTCCACGAAATCCTTAATTTAGGTTGGTAACTTGGTACAGTCGTAAGGTAAAGTGGTAGAGTCGGGCGACCGGCTGCTGTGGAAGGTTGAAGACGTGCTCGTTACTCGCATGCGGCGTGCAAGATAAACCGCCCGCTAGTTTAATTGGTGGTCACCTACACGCCGGCTCATTCCCACTGGCTCGGTAACAACGCATTAAATGTAACAACCTGTGCCGATTCAAGGATCGATGTCGACTTTGCAGTAAAGTAATGCAAATGACACTGTATGATCTTTATACTTAGATGTTATTCATATTCATTAATATTTGCAATCATGTTGTGAAAGATTCAGACCACATCAAACAACAAACATACATATATATTTACTTATTTTTTACATAGACTGGTTATGGATCTAAAACACACTAAAAATTCGTGGTCATGAGCGCATTTTAATTAATTTTATCGTAATTGTACACTAAACTTTTTTTTACATTGACAAGGTTATTTATTATGAAATTCAATTTTCAATCCAATTGTATTTAAATTAAAACTAGTGCTTTAAATCATCGTTTATAAATAAGGGAAGTAGGAACTCGATATTAGGATCTAAAATCTAATGCAAACTTCATCTGCATGTCGCTAAACATTAGTTCGAACAGTTGGAACATTTGTTAATGAAACAAAAGACAAAAAGTACCGTGTAAGGGTTACATTAAACGTTCTTGGTGACCGGGACGGACGGGTGGAGTGCGGTGGTCACTCGATTAATACTAGCATTAATCTCAGCTGCCCGTAGGCAGGGGACTTTAATTTATGCGCTCGTTCTGACAATTGATGAGGGAGGACATTGTGTAGATATTTAAACAACTGACCCAGGTGAAGTGGAATAATCTGGTTAATTGTATAGCTTTTTGAATGGCAGTCTCGGGAATTGGAGACTGAAATTATCAGTTATAATGTGACATAACATGTCTTAGAACTATCTAAACACTATATTATATTGATGTTAAATTGTAGCCAAGCCGATGTCAATCGATACCCGATAACCTATCGGACTTCTTTGCCACTATGTGTTCATTTGCCTAAGAACAAAAACCACTTATTAAATAAATCTAATAAATCTATTATTATAATTTGCATACCTATAATGGCTATGATCTGTTTCCCTCATATTTGTATTTAAACGTAAAGGATGTATGCGGTACATACGCTTCATAATGCAAAATGATATTATCAGTAATTAAGTATACCAATTACCAATAAAGCTCCCAAGCCTAATGTGATTATGTGAGCCCTATCTTTATTAAATGAATGACATCATGCAGTGACGGCAGAGCAATTACTGCAACATCCTGGCAACAAATCCGTGAAAATTTCATTAAACTTTGTACATTTTCCAGCAAATCGCCGGGTATACCCTAATGAGTGTTGGTGAACGGTCGGTCTGCCAGCAAGGCATGCGTGAACGCGCGTCCGCTGCTCGTGACGTCATCCTCGTCCGCGCGACCGACGCGAATATTAATTCACTGCCGCATCTAGCAACATCACTTGCACCCGCTCAACTCACTCACCGCTAATTGCGTGGAAACTTAGTCTGCTGCTGTCATGTCAAATCTCGCTCTGTAGCTGTTTAATTGTGTACGTTTTATGATACAGATAGACTTTTATTGATATTAAAATGTGCTTACTCTTTTCCTGAAAGGTACCTACATCTCTGAAAATTATATGTAGGTAACCCGAAAATCTAGTGCAGTCGTTAATAATGCAGGTGGCTAAGTTCAAGAATAAGTACATTAACACAATATTGTATAAGCATAAAGTACTATTATAGGTTTTCACTGTCTTCGGTCACGTGCTACTCCAGCCACAGACCTTAAGTCGAGTAACTTCCAGATAGTTGGCGGGAAAAAAATATTGAAATTCACGCATTCTATCATAAATGAATAACACTAAGAATTAATAATTTAATCAATCGTAACCACATTTGTTTAGTAGTTATTTGAACTGCACTAATAGCTGCGGGCAAACAATTAACATCAAAAACTAATTAAAGCCTCACTATATTAATATTGCGTCCGAAATTATAAATTTCTCGTTGACACAGAGGGCCCCGACAAACTGATACGGAATAAATTTTCAACTTAATTTAACTAGACAAACACAAAGGACCGAACGAAAGGGACCGACTTAATTTCAGTATTGAGGTGGAAACTAATGATAAGCTAGTTTGCTGACTCTGTACATGGAACTGTGAAACTTTATGGAGCTTATATTATAATGTACAGTATTATTAAGGATGAACGTTAATTATCATAACTTCAATGTACAAACTAAAAGTTTGATGGATATCCACATATTTAGTTTCGTTATAAGTCTCGTCTTTTTTATTTTTTTTGATTTAAAACCGTACCGTATCTTATGGTTTTTACACATAATTACTTTTTATTTACGTTTTTATTTTAAAGAATTAACCTATCAACTCGTACAGTCACGAAAAACACAATTTTGTCTTAGTCTGTCACACATATTTAATGCTGTGCATGGACGACGCCCACTGTGTCTAGTCGTATTTTGCGCTCGACTGTACACGCGCAGCTGTCGTTATCCGCTCTTCCGACTCTTAACATTTTAAATGTGAACACAGTTAGTTAATTATGTATATTTATATGTTCGTTCTATACTAATTTATTTGCATCAGGAGAATTATAGGTTTTGAGGATAAGCAGGAATCTTTCTATAGCTGTTATACACTTTCTCTCACTCTTTAAGTTTCCTCCATGTTCATGATTATTCTCATAACAACATGTGAGCAAAATAAAACTGCTCCCAATATTAAATTCAACCAGATATCAATATCTACTAGATAAACCGCAGTATTGATTTCATTAATATACAAAAAAAGTGTAATTACTGTCAGCGTAGCTGTATACAAGCATTTTGATAACACAAATCTATTTACACTAAACTACATCGGTATTCATTTCAACTTTGCCTTTGATCAATTAAAAATGTTTGGTATTGGTAAATCAAACAGGTGCTTCGTTCAGTCAAAGGTTATAATTTAATCAACGTGCACAGTGGTCCGTCTGTGCATCTGATGGTCGCAGTTATTAAACCGCAGACTGTCATGTTCAATTTACAACGTAACCCTATGGAAAATGTTGTGATTGTATACGTACCTGTGAATTTGTGCGGCCATCATGATTTCTGCGGTCGCAGCGTTAATAATAGACCGATTAGCCGTACAGGGGACCGCACTAAATGCGCTCGATTTGGGAGATCTCAAAACTGATAATTGCTGCGTTGCAGTCATGTTGTATTGTGCAATCGGAAGAGATAATTTACATGGTAGCGGTAACGTAGAGTCATTCAATCATTGCAGTACAAAGACTTAATTTAACGGTCGTATAAATTGTGAAAGAGAGTGCTCTTTATTCAAGCATTCTCAGAAGCAACTGTGCAGCAAACTCATAACTGCAGTTACTGCCACTAAGACTCATATGTCATAATAGACACGAAAAAATATATAAGCATATTTGTACCACTAATGTAACCAAATAAATACTAAGGAATAATATAGGCTAATGAGAGAAAACCATTTCATAAAGCCGTCTCAGATATGAATGCTGCACGGATTTCCTTGCTTATTAGTATCTACCGGGAATACACCAAGTTTAGTTTTGCTAAACCTATATTTTCATTCGGCACAACTCCTCCCGGGGTTGTAACTAATATAGCTAATATGATTAGTTGTTGTTACCTTGCACTGTCTGTAAATACGACTAAGTATTGTAGTCCCTTTAACTACTAAATTTAATTCTGAGTGGATATAAATATAGGAAGGTGGAAAATAGCTTTAGTGCAATTTTATTTTGTTGATAATAAGTTACAAAAAATATGCCTTACTAATTTTAAGCTGACAAAGTACTTACTTACTTGTAAAACTTGAATGTGGTGTGCACAGTGCAACTGAAGTCAAATCTGAATCCGAATTACAAAACATGCAAGTTTTTCACTCATTACAATCAACAAAGAACGGCACTATTAAAAGCAAACAAGGAGTTTCAGAATAAGTAAATAAAAATCAGACTACACAAAATCCAGTAAAGTATTGCATTTTTATTACAAAACGAATGTCCCTGTGTGCCCGGGGCGGGCGGTGGTGGGCAATTAATGCGTCCATATTACACCCGCCTCGAGCGTAATCACCGCACACATGACTTATATCTGTTTTTTAGGTAATTATAAGTACGAATGACAAACGTTATTAACATCAGATTTCACAACTGCTGTGTAATTAATTAGCGTTTTAATGACGGGATTATAATTTATTCAATGAGTGAGTTTGAACTGTAAGTTGGAATTATTCCGTATTGATTTATCGGAATGTATAAAATATAAATTGTTTGATTGATTTTGAATGTTTTTTTGTCTTTAATATAAGGAGTGAGTGTGGGGTAGGACATTAAGTTGCTTTACAAAGAAATCAGTGGTTTTGTTTTTTTTTCATAAAACCACTAATACTCATTAGCTTTATTAAATACATTGTATAGAATATCTGAATTATACAGATTACCGGTAACATATACTACATACAATAATACCTACACTATTCAGAAAGCTGAATTAAGTAAAAAGGCCAGTTAGCAGAACTCTCACACACAAATGCGAAAGGTAAAATAATTTCAGGTCGTGACGGGGATGTTATTAAATTTTCCACGTATTGGTATAAGTACCTAATATTCAAAGTAGGTACGTATAGCATAAAATAAATTCGTGCATTTTATATATCGCATTCCAAATTCCATATTAATTACGCAATAATACTGATGCTGTATGATTTTGCGAACACAGAATTAATATTACACGAGAGTCGACGAAATAATTTTGAATTGGCACAAATGGAATTTCATTAATTAAGAAATATTTTCACTGAATTGCATACTGGCTATATTGATAGTTGAAATGTTAATCATTTGATAATAAGGTTATTGGATTGTTTCTCAGAGGTTAATGTAGTGTAATTTTTTCAAACGGGGTAGGTTATCATATTATTGAGTCTTGTCTGCAAATAGTATTGTAGGTCTTCTTCAATTACTCACAATACTACAATACATAGTATTGTAGGTCTAATTCCTTGGTTAAGGTGAGTTTATATATTGATTGCGCTATAAATTATTACAGAAATACAAAAATATACTATCTTAAAACTGACATAGACCCTGTCGCGTAAGGGTGTAGGCTGTAACAACACAAGTAACATAGCATTTTAATATAAAAGTGCTTATGAGCTAGGTTTGATAGGAATCGCTCTTCATTTGTTTATTACGATCCCAAACAAAACACAACTAAATCACGGTTCACTCCGAAACTATATATCATGAGCTAAGACTAGTTTGGGAATTAAGCTACAATTAAATGGCCGTAAATTCCAAGTTTGTGCCCGGGTCACTTCGGGGAGTGCGGCGGCAATTTATCAATTATTTACGCCACTTGGTCCCCGCGCACCGTCTGCCGTCACCTAACCGAGGACCGACTCACCGATCTGTTGATTGACACTGCAGATATTTAAAAAATAAACACTTTAGGATACATTTTGATTTAAGGGTGGGTGGCCTACAAGCTAAGTTTTTTTATCTAATTTCAGATAAGGCTTGACACTCCTGGGCGGCTATCGTGGCTTCATTAAAGTTACAATTTATGTAACTTGCGTTGCATCAGGCCTTTTACTAGGTCTCGCTATAAGTACGGTTAAGTAGGCGGAGCTCTTCATAAAGATATCCGCGAGAGATACCAGATTTTTTTTTTGAAGGAAGTAATATTTTGCATTCTAATGCCGATAATTGCAAGTATACTGAAGATTATTCTGTGAACAAAATAAAAGGATGAGAGTTAATTAAACAAATATAAACTATCATCCATACAAAAAATTGTTTATTTGATTTGAAAATCCTTTGCGGGATTTTCCACACAAGTAAATACCCAAAATGTATCTACAGCTGAGTTCCCGCTCCGGCTCTCGGGTCCCGCAATCAGTCACTTAGTGTTGTCCCAGTCTCGGCGACAGAAGCCCGTGGTCTCCACATCGATCTACGTCAACCGCAGTTTCGGAATCGCGGACTCGAGTCAAGAGTCTTAAGACGTGGCACAGATGCTCCCGGGGAATATGAGATACATTACTTGTATCCTTATCTACACTTCAGTAAATAGTTTTGACTGATCTGTCCTGTCAGACAAGGTTTACACAAACCTTACAGTGTTAGTTACTGCCGTCAAACACGGATCACGAAATCGTATTTAATACCAGTTGCACAAATTAGAAAATTATGTTGCACTTAATTTTCTTTGAAAATTTTACGGACTATATTTTGATCTTTTTGATTAAAATAGTGCGTAAAATTTTCATATTCTAAATATATGTAGTTTATTTATTGTAGGCGGTTTTAATTGTTTGTATACTTTGTATGGTACTTGGCTTTTTAATTTAAACAGAATATTTTTTGTATTTGCACTAACCTAACAATATATAAATACGAATGTTCAGTTAAATTACATTTCGAATATTTGTATAACTACAAGCTTATGTAAACAAACAAAAGCGAAAATAAATGAACGTATTTATTTATTGTGCATATTCCCTTCCGATTTAATAAAGTTGGGTGATCGAATATCGGCAAACATTTACTCAGAATTTTATGACGGTAGGTACAGTTGCTCTTTGCACAGACTGAAATAAAATAATAGGTACATATTACAGCTGTGTAATGTGCATTGCCCCTCAAGGAATACGGGCCGAATAATATAGATTTGCATCAGTTTCACCACGATCGTAAAGTAAAACATGCGTAAGTAGTCAGCCAGAATAATCAAAAAGATGATAATTATGTTTCTGTGCACTTTAGAGAATAGTTGTATCAAGATGACAAAGTTCTTTAGTTTCTCAGAATAATACAGAACATTACAGAAACTAGTACCTACCTATTAGAAAAACAAAAGAACTTCAAAGGAGTAGAAAACATTATGTCTTTCCTATTATAGTATTTTTTTCATTACGACTTTATAATGGAGGTTAACATGTGTCCGATTATGACGCATTGTCATAAAAAAGTGAACCACAAACATTACCTACCACGTGGGGAATAAGGGCTGGTGGTGATGTTCATAGCACGTATACTAGAGGGATAGAAGCACGCACAAGTTGCATAATATTTATGACATAGGTTAATTAAGACGCAGAGAGCTGAATGGGCCATATCTCCTTAACTGCAAGTGTTACCGTGATTTACGCTTACCATTTGTAATCTGTTTTGTTGCACCCATTGTAGCAGGACGTGCTTTACAGTAATTAAACGAAACTTCGGACGTTTTGAGTATACAGGTTCCAGGAGATTTTTTTTTACCACCGGCTAAACTAAAAGGTAAGTATTTTTCAGAATTGCAGTATTTTTTTTTATATAGTATAGGTGGTTAAGAATGACGTTGTATCTTGTATCAAGGGCCGTTCAAATATTTTAGGTATTGATACACATTTTTAGGAAGAATTTCCATGTCGCTCTCTGTCCTATAAAGTAATATAAGCACTACGACAATTAAGAAAAAACTTTCCATGGCTACCTTTCAGTTAAAGAGGAGAACAAAAAACCCAAACACACAAACTCAGAAACGAAAATTTATACTTATGTCCATCGTCTCTATTTAAAATAAACAGTCGTTAAATTGAGTTTACATACTAACACTCAATAATATTACAAGCCTTTAAGAGCAGATTTGATCTGTAAGCGACGGCCCGTCAGCTGTAAAGCCGAGATCTTTTGCGAATCGTTCAAACAAAGGAGAGGCGTCGGAGCTAACTTAAGCCTTTTGTTCGCTAATTCCTTAGATGAACTGCGCTTTCTTGGTATACGTTGGTTACAACGAGCGTATTTTCTTGATGGATACGTTTTGATAATTATAATGTTAGTTCATTTATTTTAGACTAAATAAATATTTGTTGGTAAAAATTACTTATAATGATAATTATTATGTAAAGATTCATATAGAGAAAGATAATAATGTTTTTTTATTAGCTCTTGAAACCTCTAGTACTGAAAGTGCCTGGTAGTCGGTACTTGTACAGTATGAAGAGAATACTAAATTATTAATAGTGGCAAGCATTTTTAAGACATTTCATACATACAATTGCTTTTTTCGTGGCTTTTTATCAAAAAATAATGTACTCTCGTTCCTTCTGTTTGTTTCGTATGCGGTGTACAAACACCATAAGAGCCGTATTGTCTTGACGTCATCAGTCACGAGAAGCGAAAATGTAACAATACCGGATTAACAGTTGACGCCTTTATAAATATTCATTTTGAGAGTATTAAATTCGAGAGCCGTTAGAAGTTGCGTTTTGTTTGTGCGACAGATGTGTCTCCGAAACTTCGCAGCTGAAATGTTTTTGGGAATATTCGTAGAGATTTTTCAAAAGAGTTAAATGTAATCCCTTAGATTATCTAGATGGAGTCTGGCGCTACATTGAAACAAAACTCAACGTGCCAATTGTTTAACATACGGGTGATAGGATACATATTTATTAATATTCAATCGGCCTCTGTAATTTCTATACACCTCATTTCGCCATTTTTATTACGTTATTTTATGATTGAAAAACAAGCGTAATCATCGACAACACAATTGACACTGTTGGCGCCAAAAAGCTGTAGGGTAGGTTTTTAGCGCCAATTCCTCACAATTGGCGCTAAAAAATCCCGACGATGTCAGGGTCTTGACACTCCATCTAGACATATATAATCAAAGTGTAATCCTTTATTATTTAATCCCATTTAGGTATATATTAGGATTCCAAAAGCAAAGCATCCAAGTTTTCCTCATCGTAGTCGACCGATTGATAATGAAGCCAAAAGAGTGGCAGCGTTGCTACGTTGCACGTCTAAAAAAATATCCATGTATGTAATTCGGTAAGTCGAATAGGATGATGGTGAATTAGAGAAAAAAACTGAGAACAAATTGAGAATTAGGGTTTCGATTTTCAAATTTAGTTTTTTTCTTATTTCATGACAGTGCCTGTCATTATCATTAAATTCATTTCAAACTGTTAAAGCAATCTTTTTAACATGAGCACCTTTTTAACTAAGTGCCTAAGTACACAACTTCTTTATTAATAGATTGAATTAACATGATTAATACCGCACTTTTATTTTATTTAGTACTTTAAAAAATATGTATTATCGTTTTAAGAATTATTAAGTTTCTACGTCTTATTAGGTAAGTAAAACGTAAATACTGTTTACCTAATGTGCTAAATCAATACAAAAGCCTTTAATAAGCTGACAATATGAAAGCTATACATACCCTACCGTGTAAGCACATTAGCTTGTGTAGGAGGTGTCCATAGTGAGGTAGTGGAGCGAACTATCGCGGTATCTTCACGCTCGGCCGAGTGGAAGCCTTCTGCTCGATCACACGCGTCGATCGCTTTACGCACTTCAAACTATAACAGCCTAACTATTTTTACTTTTTCGTTTTTAAGGCGTTATGTTCTTGCTCAAGGCAAAAACTAAAGACATGGACTCGTGTTTTACGATTCTAACTCGAACATAATCTTGACATAGGTACGTAATTATTATTTGTATATCAGTTTTTAATTGTTCAACTTTATCTTATAAGTGTAGGTAACTTGCCAAAGTAAAATGATACTCGGCAAAGCTCTCAGCTCTCACTGTACAACTGTAAAAACTAGATATGTCAAATTTCGGTTAATTAGTACCTACCTGCCCACACATGACTTGCATAAATCATAATTATCGTTGCACGTTAAATTGATATAGCTTTTAAATTCAATGATTGAAAAGCTGTGTAGTGTAATTTTGCTAATTGATTGATATAATTAATTCTAAAATTAAACCTAGCCAATATTATGTCGATATTCATTTGTTACGCACTACATGGTTTCCAGACTAATTACTGTAATTAATATATGATCAGTTGTACGTCATTAATACGATTATGTGCCTCCATAATACAGTGTCAGTGGCTAATATCAATATTGAATCAAGCATCTACATCAAAAGCAAGCCATTTATGAGCATGCACGACCTCCGATATTGTTTACAAATAATTAATCGTCGAATGCAACTGTGGCTGTTGATATTGGCGTAATAAATGCTATGCCATATTCCATCCGCATAAATAAATATATTTCTGCACGGAATACGTGATTTAACAACCAAATTCTACCCTAAGTTAAACGCAATAAAGTTCAAAATGTCTGGTCCGTAACACTGATACAATAGTGTAGTGTAAAAAGTTTACGGACAGTTTTGAACGGTCGTATATACGAATTTAAAAAGGAATTAATTTTATTCATTGGGAAATAGAGAATATATTGGCTTGGATTAGTTAAACGATCTTTTACGCACCTGTACAGCGTAACTTAATAATACCTGCATTGCAATTTAAACTTTATGTGTATGAGAAATAAGGTTCAAAATATTTTTTGTGGTGATGTTGTTATGTGTGCTGTGAGTGCGTATATTGTAGGGGTGATACAGGGTGGTGGATTCGGTGCAACGCGTGCCCGTGAATAATGCGTCGCTAACGGGCGATTAATGTCCAGCATCGGCTGATCGGCCGTTTTTACCGTGATTTCATTCGATTAAACGAAACATCACCGGAACTGCTGTCGGAAACAACGTTAATTATTTTATATTTCATTACACCTCATACTTACCAAACATAATGGTTTAAAAGATAATTAATTACAAGAATTGTACTTGTTGTTGTCGATCAATTGAATTAAATACAAACTTGTAAGTAGGGATAAACGTGCACACAAAAGTTGAAAGATAACCGACTTCCTGTAAGACAAAGATATACCTATAATCTTTGTCAAAGATCACAGAAGCAATCTTAAAGAAAGGATGGATTGAAAAGAAAACAATTTTAAGAAAAGATGTAATATTTTTTTTTTAATAGGTAATTTAATTCTAGCTTTTATTCACGTAATTATACCACTTACACAGGCTGCTAGGGTCTTTATAAGAGTGCAATTGCAAGAAATTCAAAAAGCCAAGAAATATTTTTATTTCATTGTATTAACTCCTTTTTAACCGACTTATTCATACCACAGGTATACTCGTTAGCAATCATAATTATGTATGCAAATCTTGGCACACTAGATGAACCTCCGACAGAATATGTATAAAGATAAGCTGATGAACTCACTGTCAAATAATAATAATAGTCTTTACATTTATATTTATTACGGTCAGATTATTAGGGTCAAAAAGACTCGCAACTCGCGATATGACTATCAGTGACCTTGCATCGTATTTCTTGACCTACTCAACACAAATATTACTTAGAAACACGCGTTTTATACCAGAAAGAGTTGGCAGAGGTGCGCTCTTATCAGCCCCCTTACCATGAACTCTTAAAGCAGGATTTTTTCTGTTTTGGAAGCGAGTTGCCGCTATGTGCAGTGTAGTGCGGCGTCACGCTACAACAACGGAAAATGTCCTGCTTTAAGCGTTCGGGGTAAGGGGGCAGGAGTGTATAAAAACACATTTCGCAGAACATTATAACACCCAAGACTCAAGTAATAGGAGGTGAGCCTATTAACATTTAGCGAGCCTCACTGGGTTCTTCGCTCGCTACGTCTCGAGACGAAACAAAAATGAACCAATTCTTAATCTGTTTTCCCATGTAGGGCTATAGGTTATATACAACAAACATATTTTCTTACTGACATGTACTACACGTCCCTATAGATTATCCACTGCTTTAGTTATGCTGTGTGTATACACTGTACGGTATGCAAGTTAATAGGAGTAATTATCCAGTGTATGTAGTTAGCAACTGGATATTGGCTTAGGATTAAAGTAGATGCCAAACTGTAAATCAATGAAGCCTGTCTAGTCAGGTTAATCAAATGTATCCACTGGGGCTTAGATATGCAGGAGTATCGTCGTGAACAGAACTGTTTGAACGTTGAAAATATGGGTTTTCAGGAATTTAAATTGTTTATGAAAAGTAAACTGCCCGAGATCAGATAATAACTGTTTCAAATATTCTTATAATGCTTTATAAACAGACTACAAATAGGCAAGGAGGAATTTTCTTGACTTGTAAGCAGTAGGTTGAATTCTGAAATAACAGTTTCCACAAAAATGTTTCTTCAGTTGTATAGTTCTAACGTTTCATTGCAGATCTTTAAGTTATACAATAAGTCGTGAATCTAGTCCGTTAATATTTGGGCTACCAAAATGAATACCATGCATTGTTATATCATTATGATAATAGATTTTTATTTTGCATGTAGGTTTACAGGAAACACTTTTACACGTCATTCTTTTTTAAAGACTAGATGGCGTCGACGTTTCCTAATTGACTACCTCTGAGAAGAAATGCCGAAACAAACTCAGGGGACAAATCTCTTTTAAAGTCCAGAAAAGTTCAGTAAATTTATGTGAAATACATTGTGGTGGTGGTCTGTGATAAGTTTGGTCAATGCCAGCAATCCATACAAAAATATATTACTATCTAAGAAAGTCGTGTCACCCAACACTTGCGTGAGGAACTGTCCAGTGTGTAATGCAGCACCATGTGCGCACATTCCTGGCATACCTGCTCGCTACACGGACGCGGGAGCTCATTGGAACAAGCTTAATTCGCCATCTACTGCGGCGTACCTTCACAAAGTATTATGGCCAGGGACGCGTGTGTAGACCCTTGTGTCAGCTAAGCTGAAACATTTGCAATTTGCATCAATCGATCTTCTGTTTACTTAACGAATGGGACCAATCAGTGGTTCACGTCAAACATATTTTTATTTACGTTACGTATACTTTAGGTAAAACGTAAGTAGTTTATTGTTGTGCAAAAAATATTTAACTGAAAGATTTTTTTTGACATATTTACTAGGTACGATTTGTATCTACGTTACTAACTATATGAAACTATGGTATACAGTTTTCTTTGTTGTAGGTAGCCTCAGTAGGTAGCTATTATTGTTGTCCAATAAAAAATGTCTTTCAATGTTTGTATGCAATATGCGAAAACAAACCCAGTGTAATGATAACCATAAAACATTTCTCCCTATTGATGGCAGGTACCTACCTACGTTTAAAAACAAGGTTTTTTATCATGTAGACACAATAGCCCCATAAAGAGGCATCCCGTCGACAGTGAAAAATGACACTCATCATTTCAACACCATTTTTATGAGCACAATTTCTTTCGCATAAAAATAAAAATCGACGCGTCTTTATAAAAACATCTCTTCAATTGTCATTCATGGCAGCGAAGCGCGTATTTGTCACCCGCCATGTCGGTCGCGGGTCGCGTTCCAAATATAAAAATGCAATTTTAAACAAAAATCCAGCTGCTGGTTTCGAACCCTCACAATAAAAAATAAATGCGTGGCAAACGTAGAAACATGCGCCAAACTTTTATTTGGCCAGATATTTTTTTCAAGTTTTCCTGTAATAGTTATACGAAACGAATAGAAATATGCGTTTGTTGTTTGCACTGTTGTTCTGTTCTAGGAATGCGGCTTATAGGGATTTTTGTGGTATTTACTTCATAAAACTCAGTTACTTTTAAACCTTGCTCAATAAATATTATATAATTTTACTTTAGACAGTAAGTGAGATTAAACATTTATCTTATTTCTAAGTTATGGTTTTAAAGTTTTTTTTGGGAAATAAATGGGAACACCACATAATTATATATATTTTACGACATGCAATTCATAAAATTTAAAATATTTGAACCCCCATTTGCAGAGGGGCTTATTTTTCTTGGAACCCTTATACATAACAAAACGAAATCTAAACACGCAATTCATGCGGCAGATACACAAAGTCGGATATAAAGACCTGTCACAATAAAATAAACTTTACGATGTAATTCTAAAAACACCAATATCAAATACAAATACAATCACCAATAAATTTGATTCGCGAAACAAAATCAAACGACGGTTGTCTCGCGAGAGGGTTCTGTGCATGAATTTGGTATTCACTGCGTCGTCAAGAAGACATCAGGAGGCAAAGTAGCAAAATATTATAATAGCATAATGGTGTCAGGTGGCGCTGTTCTAAAGGGACTCTTGTTTTACAAACACCGTACAGGTATCTAGGGATGCGAACTTACTTCATATCGATAGATTTATATTTATTTACCTGCTGTGTTTTCAATAGAACTTCAGAAGGTACTAAACAAACGTGAAAGAAATGAAGTAATATTATCAATTTATTCTCAAGCATAAGGATAAGCAAACACTTGTTAAAAAATATAATTAGGTACCTACATAGTAATATAGAGCACAATTGATAAATCCGGATCTAAAAATGTAAAAATAAATTATTAATATTAATTGATCTAATCATACAACTTTTTATATTATCTACAGTTTCAGAACATGTCTCTGCAGTAAAAAATCTATCGATATTTTATATTAATATCGTGTAACAACACTAGTTCTAAAACGTCGTCATGTAGCGTCGCGACGCAACCTCGACAGGCATCTCACACACTAAGCGGGATTTAGGCTCGTGATATGAAAGCGAAGTGACGTCACAGGCTCTCCAGCCAACAACCGAGCAACTTTGTACGATCTCGCCGAGTTTTATTGCTCGTCGGATTGTCGTGTGCTTAGTTTTATTGCACTCCCGGTGTTTAGATACCGCCTCTGCGGCGTGAATGCCAAACAGCACGGAATATTCATGTACCGAAATCAACGCGGCCAACCCCAAACAAACACTTTTTATTACTGTTTGCAAACTATCAACATTCGAGCGTATCTACGTAATGTATTCCAACCTTTTTATATGTAAACAATGTTATATGAATTAATTTAAACTCACTGAAAATCCCAACTGTTATGTTTACTCGGATAATGGTGATTAGGTAAAATTCACGAAAACGGCAATTAAGAATGAAAAATGATCATTACGCTCGTTTATAATTAAAAAGCAC
Organism: Abrostola tripartita; assembly: GCA_905340225.1. Classification (NCBI taxonomy): domain Eukaryota; kingdom Metazoa; phylum Arthropoda; class Insecta; order Lepidoptera; family Noctuidae; genus Abrostola; species Abrostola tripartita. The sequence continues at coordinate 9,172,533 of HG996493.1, read as the reverse complement.
CCACATATTCATATGCGTACTAGTCTGTTTCGACTGTGATTAATATTGGGCTTGACAGGTCGGTAGCTTTCAAGGTATGACGGAATGATCATTCATTTATGAAAGCTTTGTTACTTTTAGAATGTAGAAGCTAGAACTTTTGTCGCCGTGTTATGATGATGCGGCTAAAAACACTGTTTGAAAATCATTACCATCCTTATATCGTTAAATAATTAAAAATACGTAAGTTACTTGGAAACAACCAGATAATTTTTACAGGCCCCTTTATCGATATTTTTTTTTGGTTTATTAGTAGATTGGAAACTCAATTTATAAAATAAAAAATTTAATCATTATGACGCATGTTAACACTTAAATATATTCATTAATATGCCAGTAAAAATATCAAGTAGAGAAACATACCTATGTTAGGAGGGTCAAACTCAATGTATCGGTCTGTTTAATTGCGATAAAAAAGCTAAACAACAAACACTAGATTAACCCATTGCAATGGATATGGATAATCCATATCAGTCAAGTTTAAATCGCGGCACACGAAAATGTCAACTTGTAATCTATGTAATTAAGTGAATGTCAGGGTGGGTTTAAAGCAGGGTTAGCATGCAAAAGTTTTGATAGAATTGTTTCTCTTCGGCTTTGGGAAAATATTTGTTACAATTAAACGTTAACTTACGTCGCAACATTTGTCGAAAAGAACTTAAACAGTAAAGAGAGAAGTGTTCTATGATTAGTAAAATAAGTTTCAGACCTGCTAAACGAAACGAGATAATATGATTCTAACTACCTACAGCTAGCAGCTTAGTTTAAGAATTATTTCGTCATAAAAACCGTTATTGCGTTGTATTTTTTGTAGGAATAGATATCAACGGCAATTCTTAAAAATATTGCCATTTTAGGAAACCAAGGATACTTGAAAAAGAAAAATAAAATGAGAATTATTTTGATCATACTTTCGTGTCAACCCTACCTTACAGGACTGCCACCAAGCGTCTCGTCGGCGTCGCCGCCTCGCCATGTAACACGATTATGATACGAACACAGCACCACTGTAGAAATGCGTGAGACATAATGGCTGACATTATTTTAACAACACATTAAAATTGTTTCGGTAAGGCAATTGCTATTTGAAAAGTAAAATCGATTACTTTAACCCCTGTAAATTGTTTGTTTAAAAACATGGACAGGATTAGGATACATTGATATTTATTCCATATTGTAAAAATCTTAGATGAGGTGTATTTTTGATCTGAGGTTAATAAATGCACAGGCTCTAGGCTGCTCAGGGCACTGCACAAAACAGCGGAAATGTCTGTATTACTGAGTGCTGATCTTCTTCTTCTTATCATATGATTGGTAAACAACCTGGGCCCCAAGTCTGCTATTTTTATATATTCGTCATTCCAACACGATCCAATTCCCATCCCATTGTCATTTTGCTAAAAGTTCGTAATCTGCAAAATTCTATTGTACTATACTTATTATGAAAATAATTTTATTGTACTATACTATGACACTTTTAATAGCAGACTTGAACAGTTTAAGCCGCCAGTAGGCCATTGACATGGCTTTACACTCTCAGATTTGCCGGTTTCCTCGCGATGTTTTCCTTTACCGTTTTTAGCAACTGATGACTACATTATTTGTAGTACCTATGCACATAAATTTGAAAAGACATTGGTGCGTGCTGGGATTTCTACTTGCGACCTGTAACTTGGCAGTCCTACGTTTATACCACTCGGCTATCAGTGCTGATGAAATATGGCTAGCCTTAACATTAACTTACTTTAAGTTCCGAATTCATCACACTAACTGCAACCAATTACAATATTTACAGTTTACTTTATTTTAAATCATTAATATACTGACAATATGTGTGTTGATTATACATATTTAAAGACGACAGACACGTCGACTCGAGAGATTCACGTCTCAAACTTGGCGAGTTAATTCTTGCTAAATGAATTATTCCTTCCCGCCGAGGTGGCGCCCCCTATTGACGGAGCAAACTCGCTAAATAGTTTCGTTCCCGCTGCTATTATTGTTGAGAAACTGTCGCATAAGTTAGAAGTTGAGTGTGTCTGCTGACACAATAGTTCGGTAGTTGGTTAAATTGCCCCTGAAGAGAAATCTTTGCTGCCTGGTATATTTATTTTAACGTAGCTCATATTATGTTACGTTATGTTTACATTCTAAAGATCTGTTGTACATTATAATGTTTGTAATAACCCTGTAATCATATAAGTCGATGCAACAATAGGGTCCTTTTAATCGGTTCCATTCAATACCATTTGTATAAACATTTACTGATTTGGGCAGATACATTTTTAACTGTTACAGTGTGTAACTAAAAAAAACAGTGTAACTAAAAAAACACTTAACCAAACCTCATAGGTAGACACTAATTATAGCAAACTATTTTACTCCAATTTGCAATGATCACTTAATTGAACAGGTATATACGTTACGCAAGTTTAATGTAATCAGCACGTCAAAGCATTCATTAGAAGTTGGAGAATCATATCAAATCCTCACATCACGTAGTGTCGCAGTTGTAAAGCGGCTTTGCCCCTAGGATCCCTGCGACGTTTCTATAACGAGAATACTCAATTAATATGCTAATAATATGGAGGATTTGACAAGGGTGCTCGGTGCAAGGTGCAGTAAAACCGAACTCGTGTTGAAATAGCACTGTCTTATCCGCAGACGCAATATTATAGCTACTGTTTGTTTTAATTTTCAATTTTGATCACAGAAAATATTAAAATTAAAGTAAATATAATAAAGACAAATGCACAGGGAATGAAGAAATAGATACAAAATACGTGTAAAATATTATTTGCGCTTTGTTCGAAGGTCGGTAATTGAAAATATATAATTAATGATTCCTGGAAAAAAGATTTATATCGTAGCAAAACAAAATTATTTTACAAATTATTAATAAGTGAACTCATTAGTATTTACCAGAAAAGCATTAAAGTAGAGCCCTAGTAATGTGCCTTTTACCTAGTAGTTGTATGAATGAACTGGTTGTGACGTATTACGGCAAGGTCGCGAATGCGTACGCACACTTTCGCCAGATTGCGTCCACACTCTGAAGTGGAACACCTTTCACATCAAGCGATTACTTAACGTGTTACTATGTACTTACTTATTTCGCATCATTCTTCAAGCCTTCGATAGCTCAGTTGGTAGAGCGGTGGACTGTAGATGTGAATGTAGCTGATATCCATAGGTCGCTGGTTCAAATCCGGCTCGAAGGAATATTTTTGCTATTTTGTTAACGCTTGTTTTATGACTATTTGTATACATTTATTAAGCAGATTTCTTCAAGCCTTCGATAGCTCAGTTGGTAGAGCGGTGGACTGTAGATGTGAATGTAACTGATATCCATAGGTCGCTGGTTCAAATCCGGCTCGAAGGAATCTTTTTGCTATTTTGTTAACGCTTGTTTTATGACTATTTGTATACATTTATTAAGCAGATTTCTTCAAGCCTTCGATAGCTCAGTTGGTAGAGCGGTGGACTGTAGATGTGAATGTAACTGATATCCATAGGTCGCTGGTTCAAATCCGGCTCGAAGGAATCTTTTTGTTAGTTTTTTGTCGAATGTTGGGTTATTTATGAAATATTTTCAAGCCATTGACAACGGTGTTATCCAGCTATACAATGACTGCCATCAAATGAATGCTTTTACAATTTATACGAATTATAATTGACCGTCGAAGTTTATAATATAGTACTATATATTATTATTATGTAGTTGGTAAAAAAAATATTTAATCATTATTTTGATGTATTACGAAAACAAAGGTAAAAAATAAAAAAAATCATTTGGCCTGGATTTGAACATATAGAACATATAGAATGCTGGGGCATCCCACTTGGGATTTTTTTTAACCTTTGTTTTCATAATACATCAAAATAATCATTAAACAATATTTTTTTTTACCAACTACATAATTATAATAGTCTATATTATAAACTGGCCAGTCCATTATCTATATCTCTCTAAACCACTGCACACTGGGTCATTACGGTATTGTTTTAGCGTATTATATAAGTCTGGTTTTACAAACATTTCATTAATAAACACATGGTTAACGAATATAAATAAATAACTAGAGGAGACAAGTGAGCACCTTATCGCTGAGGAGACAAAAGATAATAATTATTTATAATAATAATTACAATCCCGCCTATCGTCAGTAAAGGGATAGCCAGCAGTTGTCTCTTTTGTTCAGAATCTATACACCCTTACGTATTTGTTTGCTCATAATAAACCAGCTGTAGCGAGCCTTATATTCATCGGGCTCACACACTTGTTATACATATGTAATGGTTTGTATTCAGTGACGTAGTGCTCCTTTCGAAACTTCGTTTAAACTATTACTTAATACGTTACATTGCACTGACTTATTTGATACTTTACTTCAAGCCTTCGATAGCTCAGTTGGTAGAGCGGTGGACTGTAGCTGTTAAACGATTGTCATCCATAGGTCGCTGGTTCAAATCCGGCTCGAAGGAATCTTTTATTTTATTGTTAAGATTTTTACAATGATTTGTGTACCTACATTTATTAAAGTATTTCTTCAAGCCTTCGATAGCTCAGTTGGTAGAGCGGTGGACTGTAGATGTGAAACGATTGTTATCCATAGGTCGCTGGTTCAAATCCGGCTCGAAGGAATATTTTTTTTATTTTTGTCGACTCCACATTTATATTGATTCGGAAACATTTATAAAATGATTAATGACTTCTCGATACGAATGCAATAGATTTCTTTTAAGAGTTACTATCAAGTATTACTAATATTAAATACGCCCCCCTACGCTTCAGTTGGCATCCTACAGAATTTTTTAATGTACTAATGGTAATTTCTTTAGGATTAGTGTGTTCTACGACACATAGGCATAGCGTAGCGTGAGAAGTAAATTTATTTTCAACGGTAATATATCTATGACTTGGACGACCCTGTCACTCCAGAATTGGGCTTTTTAGCTACCAAACAAGTGCTTACTACTGCTTAAATCGTCTGTGTTAGACAGAAAGGCTTAAGATAATTATCTAGAACTGTAGCTAGCATGTGTTTTATTTTCAAGTTTCATATTCAAAGAGTTATACACCCCCTCTCTTCCACTATCAATGCAGAGCACCTTTCACGGCTAACTATAAACAAATGCTTAATTACACAACAAGATATGTTGTACTTAGTTATTTTAAACAAATCGTCAAGCCTTCGATAGCTCAGTTGGTAGAGCGGTGGACTGTAGATGTTAAACAATTGTCATCCATAGGTCGCTGGTTCAAATCCGGCTCGAAGGATTTTTTTTTATATTTTCCTAAAAGTTAAGTAATCAGTTATATCCATTTCTTACAAGTATTTCTACAAGCCTTCAATAGTTCAGATAGTAGAGCGGTGGACTGTAGTCATTAAACGATTGGAATCCATAGGTCGCTGGTTCAAATCCGGCTGAAAGGAATACTTTTGTTGACTCTAGGTTTCTATTTTTTGCTAACTTTTATTATTCAAATTGAGATGAACTGTTTGGAAGTAAAGCAAAAACATGCTACACCTGGGATACTGCAGCATTATATAGTATATGTATGTACCTACTAGAATCGTAAACTGTAAAGAACACTTTTTATTATTTTCTTCACCACTGACGGACACGGCACTGTTTCTCTTTATTACAGGCTATACTGTAGCCTATCTATGAGGACAGTTCCCCAACCATCTATTGTAGTGCATCTAAGTGTTTGTTTGATAAGTGTATTATTGAATTGTACTACAACACTTATAATGAAATAAATATTTATTATTATTATTACTACTAGAATCGGTCATCTTGGAATTATAGTCATTATCCCTCTCTTATTAACGATGTTCTAATGTGTTTTCTGTTAACCACTCCTTCCATTGACATCTCCATTTTTGACATGCAAACGACAGTGACAGGATTAATTTACCTAATCAATTTTTCAACACTGACAATGTTTATCAGTAAGGGGGAAAGTATTTTACAAAGTCCTGAAACTTTACGTGAGGTGGATATTCTAGATAATTTCCTTAGAATAGTAATCCATCTACGACTGTAGATAGCATATACTTAATCAGCAAGTTGGATATTCAAAGAGTTTGTGGGGCTCGTAGCTATGCGGCTACCCGGCAGATCAGTCGATCTGCGAGGTTAAGCCGTGCTCGCCGCGGTCAGTCTTGTGATGGGTGACCGTTTTCACATGTCGAGACCCGACCGTGCTTCGGAAGGCACGTTAAGCCGTTGGTCCTGCGCCTGATCTCACTCCGGTCGTGTCGGTCTACCGTCCCACCGGATTATGAGAGTGAGGGAATAGGGAGTGCACCTGTGTCTGCGCGCATACTTGTGCACTATAATATCTCCTGCGCAGATGGCTAGTCTCAGCTGACTGGCCGCCGTGACCGAAATTCGGTCAGGAGGACATTATACCCCCTCCCTTCCACTATCAATGTAGAGCACCTTTCACGTCTAACTTTGCTATTACATAACAAGATATATTGTACTAAGTTATTTTACACAAATCTTCGAGCCTTCGATAGCTCAGTTGGTAGAGCGGTGGACTGTAGATGTAGATAGAAATAACTGATATCCATAGGTCGCTGGTTCAAATCCGGCTCGAAGGAATCTTTTTGTAATTCTCTTAGGTTTATCTTAGTACTTAATAAATTATGTACGTTTCTTACAACTATTTCTACAAGCCTTCAATAACTCGGTTAGTAGAGCGGTTGACTGTAGAGTGTTAACCGTCTGATATCCATAGGTCGCTGGTTCAAATCCGGTTAGAAGGAATATTTTTTATATTGCTTAAATGTAGACGTCCTCTGCCCGTATTTCTTTTACTCATTATATTTTGATACTCACTATAGATAAACTACTGATTGATACAATATTATAATGATATTGCTTTGAATTGAGGATATGTTACAAATGTTCATTATTATCCGACCGAGAGTTAAAACAGAAATCAAACACAGTTTTTAACGTATGTAAGTACCTAACTTCAAATCTGACTACACTATTAACCGTTATAATCTTCGTATTTTGAAATCATAGTTAGATATAATTACGTCTCATCATCAAATAAGATAAAACAGTTACCGAAAGCCTCGTTGGTCTTGTGGTCGCTAAACGCGATTGCTGTGAATGAGGTCCTGGGTTCGAAGCCCGGGTCAAGCAAAGTGTTATTGAGTTATTCCAGTAGTTAATTCTCAGATTAGCACGAAATTGGTTTTGTTCCCGGTCGATGGAAATAGGCTCGCCCTCTATTACATTGGGACCTATAACATAACTAGCGAAATGTGGGTGTAGTATAGGTATATACGTACTCCTCTGCCTACCGCTTCGGGGAATACAGGCGTGATGTTATAGTATCTACAGTTAATATTTTATTTGACGACCTGATTGACGCAGTGGCTAAGCGATTGGACTGCTGCGCTAAGGGTTGCGGGTTCGATTCCCGCACGGGGCAAACATTTGCGCGAACCGCAGATGTTTGTCCCGAGTCTGGGTGTTTCTGTATGTGATATTTCATGTTTGTAAAACGCACTCACGACACTGGAGAAATACCTAGTGTGGGGCGACGTTTTAAAAAAAAATACAATCGTAGCACGTGTTGTTTTAGTTAGCCTATCGCAATTGCACGTCTGTGTTTAAAACCCCCCACCGAAGTAGAGCACCTTTCACTTCTTGTATACTATTACTTAATATGTGATAATGTACTTACTTATTTAAAACATATCGTCAAGCCTTCGATAGCTCAGTTGGTAGAGCGGTGGACTGTAGATGTGAATGTAACTGATATCCATAGGTCGCTGGTTCAAATCCGGCTCGAAGGAATATTTTTGTTATATTCTGAAAAAGGTTTTTATAAATTAAGGTATACGATTTTTGAACATATTTCTTCAAGCCTTCGGTAGCTCAGTTGGTAGAGCGGTGGACTGTAGCTGTGAATCGACTGTCATCCATAGGTCGCTGGTTCAAATCCGGCTCGAAGGATTTTTTTGGTATTTTCATATTTTGGTAAGTTGGTTTTCAAATAACTTTAACTAATGAATCCGGTATCTATCAATGGGCATTTAACCCTTTCGGCGCCACGGTCTTGTGTATAAGATGCTTCCGCACCCTCCACGCCATAACTGTACAAGGAGACAGTATCAATTCGTTACATTTGTGTAATGTAATTACTAATTACAAATAATAATCAGAATAAATGTTACGATTAGATACTGTCTTCTAATAAAATGGTGGCGTGGAGGGCACGAAAATGCTTGTCTTCTATACAAGACTGGCGCTCAAAAGGTTAAAATAACCCATATTATTTAGCTTTTGTACATGTAGGTATGTAGTATAATACAATGTTGCCCGCTGCTGACAACTTTATAAGTGTCTTTTATTATTGTTTTCTATATTGACTACAGAATATACAAAAAAGGATAATGGTAAAAGGTAGAGAGAAAACATGGGACTTAAACAAAGTAGGTAATGCTTAAACATTATTATATTCTGTAAAATATAATGTATAAAACATACAAAAAGATTCCTTCGAGCCGGATTTGAACCAGCGACCTATGGATATCAGCTACATTCACATCTACAGTCCACCGCTCTACCAACTGAGCTATCGAAGGCTTAATAATTATATTGTAAATGGACATCGCTTTAATTAGTCTTATTATATTATTACTTAATAACTCATTTGCAATTACAACTTAATACAATAGGTGCTTAGTTACGTTATCAATTTAATTGTATTTATTAACGGTATTTTACTTGTGAATAACAGATAAAATAATCAGGTAATATAAGACTGTTCCTAGATTAGCTAATTATTTGGTTAAAAGACCCTTTATGAAGTGGTAGTACAAGAGTTTGATCTGAATGAAGTATAATCAATCAAACAGTATGATGATGATATAGACAAACTGTTAAATACAGAGCCACCTTTTTAAATGATAGATAAACAAATGAAAAACGAAAACGCGGTCGTAAAATAGGATATTAACAAACCCACAGTAGAAAATCAGGTGTAGTAAACATATGTAATTGACAACACATTCAATATTAAGATAATATCGAAAATGACCAAAAAAATATAGTATCGTGATTGGTTTATCGTGTATAGCATGACCTATGTCAATAGATTAATATTGAAATGTTTTTGAAAATAAATATTAGTATGTACGTATTGCAAGCATTGCCCACAATCACGGACTGACCTTTTTAATAGAAGGTAGATACTAATACTGAATAGATATTTTTATAGTAGGAACTACTGTGTACCTTCTCGTAGTAATAATGTTCTCGTTACCGAATTTCGGATACGGCGACCTGTCTCAGCTGAGACTAGCCAACTACGCAGGCGGATTCATTCTCTATTCCCTTACTATTATAGTCAAACTGGGACGGTAGACCGACACGACCGGAGAGAGATCAGGCGCAGGATCAACAGCTTTACGTGCCTTCCGAAGCACGGAAGCATCTACTCGTACCTATTCATATTTTATTTAAAGTCCTACTCCCCATAACTGCATCTGATTATATAAATTCCAATTTATATTCTAATAGATTTTCAGTCTTCGACTTTTAATTTTCCTTAATATATTTCCTTCCAATGTACTAAGGTATAGTAGGTATATATCGCCGTAACAACAAAACTTTGATCTGCACGCATAGTCGACGTCGCGACACGTCCGGAAACAGTGACGTAGACGACACTGAGTGTACAGCTTAGACAGCACACCTATCAGTACCCCACAATACCCCCCTAACAATCAAAGACTGAAAATATAAACTCAATCTACATCGAAACATACCACCCATAAGCCTCAACCCCAATACTAACATATACAGCAATGAAAACAAAACACGAGCAGACTAAAGAAGTAGATTTAAACGGGAGCGCGGTTGAATCGAGGCTAATTTGAATAGAAACTGTCGCGGCGCGGCGGCCGGCGATAGTCGCGCCGTTTCCGACCCGTCCGTATCGGACGTATAAACCGACCCTTAACGAGTTCCCTAAGAATTTGGGCCGTGAGTTACACGACTTACTCACGTAATGACTATGACGTACATCTACGAACCCGAGGTAGCAACAGTTATCACGTAATTCAATTGTGTTCGAGTTACAACACGCAATTTTGTTGCTTGACGTGGTGTATCTATATATCGCAATCACGCATTATAAATTATCGAGTGTTGTAATATTTGTCTTACGTATTTTACTGATAGGTTCTTAATTACTAGGGACTATTGAATCGGTAGGAAAACGATTACCATATATTGTCATCAAAATACGCCACACCACTGATTCTTAGAGTCAGTATAATAACTATAATTTTTTACCACATTAAATAATTATTTCTTTCAGACTGAACTTTAACACTTAGTGTATCACATAAAAGAAAAAAATATTTATACAGATTTAAAAATAATTCCATGTCTACAAACTCATGGTAATATTTATCGACAAACTTATAGTAAGAGTTTTTCATGCAGCCAGCCAATATTAATGTCAATTTCATTAGACAAAGATTTTCTTATAAAAACATAATTTTATACAAAGAATGTTAAAGTAACAGGTACATTAAGAACACCTGCGAGCTAATGATTCCCGTCGTAGGAATAACTTATCTGCATAAAAATGGAAATGTTCGTGGATAGGCAATGAAAAATATTAATAAAGTTGAAGCTTTATTTAATGGATGTTAGATTAAAAGATTATATGAGTTATGATTTTATACTTAACTTTCTTTGTTTTAATATTGAAATTGGTTTCGTTACTATTAGATTATATTCAAATTAGGGTTCAATTCTGTCTCAGAATGTAGTAGAAATTAACATTATGACTCAGATTTATTTCATGATCATTTTTGTCTTTGCTGATTTACACAGTTAACATACAAATCTAGAATTAATCCTTACAGTAACTGTAAAACTAATCATATTCTATACGTAATAAGACCGACTCTTACAGCTAAAATCCGAGCGCTTTGTAGTAATAACATAGGTACGAAATACCGCATTACTATAGGCCGAAACAAACCGCAGAGGCTTACATCAAGCCAATTTAGAACATAGGCTGCCATCAAAAATTCACACGGTAAATTGACAGCTATCATATTAAAGGGCACCTTCTAAAGATCAAACAGGCACTTGTCAAATAATTCAGGGGCGGCCCACCGCTTAGCATAAGGTCAAACTGACATTTGAAACAACATTTACGTCAACGTGGATTCATAATACCGAAAGGAAATACACGACACGCAACACCAATTTTAGTGATGGCCAGTGTGATGCTCAATTATTAATCTATACGTTTCATGACGGCAGTTTGGCGTATGATTGATAGATGGATTTGAAATTGATACTGGTCATAGACCAGATTGTTATCAGAAACTCAGAATAAACTTGATAATTTAAATTTAAATTATTGTAGTTGTGTATGTAACATACTATCAATACTCAATTATATTATATTAATTTTGTTGTAGAAATACTCAAGCAGTGACTACGTCGATAAACATTTCCGTAGGAAACGTTTTACTCCACGAAAGTAGTTTTATACCTATGTTGTACCTATAATAAATTGTAAAAACAACATATGTATATTTTTTGCTTGCAGGCTCAGAAACACTAGCCTCCGTGGTGTTTCCAAATTATCGATAATTGCACGGACGCCCCTATCCATGCCACCTTTAGCATAAACAGAAGGGTAGCAAGTACTCGAGACGGAAAGGCCCTGTCAAAGCCTTTATTAAATTATTAATACGTAACTTTACAAAGAATGCCTGATTTAATTACAAAAGTAATTTCTAACTGCTGTTGAACATGAAACGCGTTTAAGGACGTGCTAACTATTGCGTTTGGTGAGGTCAACACGTTTTGTTTATAATTATTAATTTCTATTGTGAACGTCTGCGTCAAATTTATGTTCCAGTTGTAACTCACTTTTAATAGGTGAATTAAGCTTTTGTATTGTTGTTAACTGGTTGCTTTACAGGTCAACATCGGTCCTACATGCTACGGTATGTTCCACTTCGTGTGAAACTGTAATATACCTTTGGTAGTAACTAGTTAGGCGTTTCTGCTATAGGAAACAAAAATCATTTTTTCGTACTTACTCTGGTATGAAAACAGTTCAACCTCTGGCCTATTTTCTGTCGACAACTAATTAATAATCCGTTCTTAGCTCAGGTTTTATTATGCGATTAAAAAGTCGCCAAAGGCTTAAAAGATACTGAAGGTAAATAGACTAATCTACTGTAAACTTACAAATCCATTTAAGTCGTATCAATCAAAAATACTTCCGCTAATTTACGACGGTACCTAATTAAGTCAATCTCCCATTAAATCCCCCTTTCTTAGCGACTCGTCTCCCGTCTGGAGGCGCATAAAACGCGCGAAAACCTAATGCCATTTCACGCCGGAGTAAACCTTTCTCTTGGAGTTAACGTCTATTTAAACTCGGCTTAACTTAATCGATCGAGAAGGCCCTTAATTATGGCTTTATCTTAGCAGCGATGAAGATCGAAGCCGACGGATCGACTTGAATAGGCCATGTACACTTGTACAGACCGTGTAGTTGGCTCGTAACGTGTCAGATATTATGTATTGCCATTGGTGTTCAAAAATGTTGTAAATATTAGAAGATATTATTACATAACTCTCATTAATATTAATTCATTTTCATATCTATGAGAGTTACATAAACCTAAGCAAAGCTTGAATATCAGTAGTTTTCAGACTTCGACGCCGACGCAGATCGAGCACTCGAATTGGGTTCTGAATAAGGAATTTCTTAGCATATCTTTGGGTCACATATTTAGAATAAATCAGACAAAAATGTCGCCTACCCCTCAATCAATTGTTCAACAGAAGTAATGACATAGGTAACTATACAATTTTTAGGACAAAAATGTACGTCTACGTAGATACTAACATAGATTTTTGTAGCCACTTAAAGAACCATACCTACCAACTTACTCAAAAGTTTTTACATAGGCGGGTCTAGTAATTCTTGGCACAACATTGACTGTCGAGAGGTTTGTCTATCCGAATTAGCGTTTAACCGCTAACTTGGAGTGTCGCCGCCATATTAATATTCATAATCGTCGCTCCTTGCCGTTACGTTCAAACGCGGAGCGATGAAGCTGGATATGTTAATGTAATACGACTTTCTTGAGTGAAATTAATGCTTGGATTAATATACATGTTGGTATTAATTACTTTCTACTTCAATGAGATTATATCTATAGATATTTTACAGTTGAAAGACAGTGATCAAACTGCGGTTTATTGTAAAAATCATACCCTATACCTTGATCCTAATGACAGTTAAAAGTGCACTAATGCATACGAATTACACACAAACTTACCCTGATTTATGTGTACATCATAAATATTACAATCGCATTTACGGTAAAATGATCTACAGAAATGGTTCTTTCAGTTCAAGCCCCTTTTAAAAATGTAGGTACGGCGACGAGTAAAATTTTGCTTTAAAAATACACCTTACAGCTTCATTCCTATGACTTGCATTCCGGCGCGCTGCCCGCCGGGACCACAAACCCTAATTATGTCTGAAACAATACACCGCCTTATTTTTACCCATTTTGTGCTCAATCATAATTACCTGTGCCTTCCTATGGGAAACATTGTTACGGAAAATCATCGCAGAACCAACCAGCTGTTTTATTGTGATCAGAAAAAAATATTTACCTTAGAGATTTACCATGGATTAGGTACGCATTTCTAAGATTTACCTTCATTACAGTCGTTCTGTTTAAGATTACGTACCTACTTAGAAGTTTGTATACCGAACACTCAAGGATAATATACTTTACCTCCATTTTAAACATATTATCTACAACAATTAATAACAGTAATAGTAACATAAAATTATAAGCATTTAATTAACTTTCAAATACCATTGCAAATTCCAATAAACCTGCTTTATTAAAGAGTTCGATTGTTAAGTCAATACCTACATACGGGCAATAAATGTTGTTCACAATAAAAGCCTCTGAAATCAAACAACAGCTCAATAAAAGCGTACGCAATTACCTGCGTCTCGCATATTTATCTTTTTCCACGATATAAATGCTTTGTGGGGCGAACAATGGCTGCGGGGCGGGTGAACCACGGGAAGCTTTATAATTTTTTAATTAATGCCGTCGAAAATATCAAAGTCATTGGGCGTTCTGCCTACTAGTGGGGAATGCTATTAAATTTTGATAAAGTTTTTTTCACGAAGCATAAAGCGTTCCACTCTTTTAGGGTGCACTTCGGTCACCCCATTGTCAAATAAATATGTCTACATTGCAACCTTTGTTAATGAAAATCAAGCCTTAACCATCCATATACCTATAAAAGTACTTATAATGAATTTTAATTTATTGGTTCGAATTAAAACATTTGGTCGAGTTTCTTTATCCTAAACATATAAAGTACACTGAATAAAGGTGATGGTAAATCTATGCTGTTTCTGATGAGTTTCAATACTCAACACACGAAATAAAATAAAATTTGTCTTCATCGTCAAGTTTACTCTAATTCTCCACCCTAAGCAAACCAACACTGCCTTTATTCTTCATCATTCACCCGTAATTGATTCATCCTTTAATAATTATTTATCATTCATATCACTTAAGTATTCATAAATTGCTGTCAAAATAATCTCAATCTTCACCCAAAAACGAAGTTAACTGAGACGAAAAATGTGTTACAATTAACGAGAGATGTGGAGCGAGGTCCCCTTTAAACCGACGTTTTCCTGCGGGTTTTCCTAATGAGTAATTTTCACGGTGACAACACGACAAAGCCACGACACACCCCGACCAACTGACGTGAACTTCCAATACGATAACTTCATTGAACATGAAAGAATGGAATCGATCTGTTTAAATTGTTGTTGTTTTAGACCCTTTTGACAGGAATGTAAATATTATGTAGATAAAATAGAAGAATATATTGAATAATGGAAATAATTTTATGGTTTGTATAGGTACTATGTTTATAAAACCTTGTTTGTCAAAAAGCGGCTGGTTAACATGTCGCTAATGATTGAAAAACAAGCACAATCAAATTCATAGGTAATCACTCAATTTTGCGTTTAATTTTGTTTAACTACCTAATTATAAATACGAATAATAAAGATCTTTTTATGAAAATAGGTGTGTAGCTGCGCTTAACAGTAACAAAATCTTAAAAACTGGAATGTCTATTATTTTCCGCCTATCAAAACCATTACACATTTTCCAAATTCTTTTGAATTTTAGGTCAAAGAGAAATGTATGTTCAAATGTTTGGTAAAATTTAATCGCCAATGACCGAAATTAGCGTCATTGGACGAGGCTTATACAAACTGCCTCTGTCCTATAGAATTGCATTGTAGGTAATTGATTTAATAGTCTTCTTTGTTCGCGACTAATGGACGGACACATTTTGAATCGACCGCACTGAACCGGCCATAGAATAATGTTTCATTAAATTTGTAATTGGTTGCATTTAACCGAAAACAAAAGACTACACTAAGAATTAAATTGTCTGTACTTAGTACAGCTATCACAATTACTAGATTGATAACTCATTAATTAGTTTAAGCTAAAATATAATCTCAAACGAAATTCTCCAACTCCAATGTACAATTTTTTGGCATGCCTAAAATATATTTCTGTTTGAATTTATAAAGGAAATTTGAATAATGATGGACACGAGCGGGACTTGAACGCGCGACCTTCGCCGAACCGTGGCAAAGTCCGTGAAAATTCAAGCTTAGCATGGGCAACATGCTAAAACGGCACCAAAAGTAATATATATTTTTGTGTTAAAATAGCACGTCGGGCTATAATCATAGTGAGCGCCGTAATTGTGGTGGAAAACACAGACTGAGGAGTGACGTGCCAAGGAAACTTTGAAAGTTCTAGCTAACTACCATAATATACTAGTTCAATGGTTTCATGTATTTCGCTTAACACACTTAAGTAGACCGTAATAGCACCCGTTAAATCTCGTTAAAAATAAGGAGAGAATATTGTTTCAAGGGTGTTTAGTAACAAACAAACTTAATGCATTAACGTCAGCAATAGGTTCGACTCGTTCTTAAAGGATCTGAAAACAAGATCTACTTAGCCTTTTTTAGTATGAACGAATGATCCTTCAAATAAGCACAAGTATTTAATAATATTTTGACTGCCTCGTTGGTCTAGTCTTTGCTAAGCGCTACTGCTGAGCGCGAGGTCCTGGGTTCGAATCCCGGGTCGGGCAACGTGTTATTGGGTATTTCCATTAGGTAATTAGTACCTAGCAGCACGGAGGATTTGTGCCCGATTGATGGCAATAGGCACGCCCCCTATTACATTGGCAGTTATATTAACTGCCGAAATGTGGGTGTACCTACTATGCTAATATAATAATAATAATCGGTTTGGAATTAATTGCAATTTTTTTCGTTGCTACTATATTTGCACACAAGTCGTGTTGTCTCAAATATATGGATATGTTTATACTTTTAGACGTAGCAAACAAGGATCGATAAAAAAAGGATTTGTATCATACATTTTTCTGTTTGAATTAAATATTTAGGATCAAATACTGTTTAAATGTAAAAATATTGTTAGATAATGTTATATCAGGTATAACTTTAAACGAGTTTCGTTTGAAGACATAACATTATGTTACAAGATATAAGAACATGTTATAGTACTAGTACACGTGTATTGGTATATATAACATTTGTCCCATAACCCTATCTGCAGTGAGTCACGTTTCAATCACATATCAAACTAAGGTTTTATCCAAGCGAGGTTTGAACAGGAAGGGCTTGAAAATTTACACCAAACTAAATTATTCAAAATACGCCTACGTGTTTACGATAGCAAATAATATGAGACGAAAATAAACGTGAATCACACTACGATTTTTTATACGTTTTGTACGTTTTTTTAGGAAGTATGCTCATAGGACTATCCAAAAAAAAGTTAAGAAATTACCTTGGCACAATAGTTATGTACAAACACTTGGAGTTTGATATAATTCATTCAATTGATTTGTGATATCGGTCTAGACCACTTGTCTAATTCCATATTAATTGTTTATTAATCTAATAGCCGCACTTACATTTCTAAATGCAAAAAAGACTAGCATGATATATTTTGCTTAACTCTGCCAAAAAAAATTTAACGCATATAATAAAAACTGGCTGAAACGGTCTTCAAAAGTTATCTCGTCTCTAAAACAAAAGAAGTAGTACAAACCGTATAACCAAAATGTATGCTTTCTTAATCTACAAAGCGTGTTCACAGCGACAAAGGCACAATGTGAACAGCTCACAACAAAAGGGCTGTTACATTTTATTGCGTGCAATCGGCACCAGTAAACCTCCAGATAGTACTCCAGCCAACAATTAAAGGGAGCAGATAAAGCCAGTGGATTTTCACGACTCCTTTACCTAATATAAAGATATCTGTGTTAAATATTACTTTCCATGCTGTTAAATTTTGTTATAAGTTACTTTGAGGAGGCATTGGCTGGTACTGTAGAATTTATCTGTGAGGTTGTGAATGTTGGAAAATTTTTCTTGCAAAATAATTTTTGATGATTGATTGAAAGTTGAAACAAGGTGTAGAAAAATTTCTACAACAGGAGTAATACCTAACTAATTTTACAATGAACTATCGAAGGATTTGGTTAGTAACATAGTTTATCAGCCATACATAGTGTTCATGTTGATCTTTTGACTGTTTTGTAGCTGTGTTTGTAGAATTTTACGTGCAGACTAGATCGTAGGCACGAAGGTTTATAGTTAGGCGTCCGTAGTGAATATTCTTTTTTAAATTCATGCTGCGTTAGAAACAGGCAAAAACTCGGGCGTATAGGTGTCGATTTGATAGGGCTTTGTGAAAAAAATATCTCGCTCTATATGCGGAACGCACCGCGATGTGATATGACGCGTGCCTCGCGGTTGCTGATAGTGAAGATTTATTCTTTGTACAATATCGACAATTTATTAACCGACTTCAAAATAAAGGAGGAGGTTCTCAATTCGTCGGGATCTTTTTTTTTCATAACAGCAATTATCATTTTTTTTAAGTATAGTTTTTTTTTTCTATTGAATTAGGAACTCTAGGAATTACGTCAAAAAGATTTTTAATCATCTAAAGGTACATGGCTAAGAGGTACATAAGTAAATTAAAAAACCAAACATTCGAAAAAAAATGTAGAACGAAATTCGAATTTGGAACATAGGTACTTGAATTTAAAGATCAACACGAACCAATATCGATACAATAGCTCAACAAAACAACACTAGCGCGAATAAAATCGAATCGGATCCATGAATAGGACGGATTGGTATTTGCGCTGGGAACAGGGTGGCTTCTGCGTGAACAGGCGCGTCCGCAATCGCGTCCCACTGTCAACACGCTCCCCTGCATTGTTTAATATTTCCACTCTTTTTACAAGTTTGGAATTCTGGCTACATAGATACTCTCATCTAATAAAAATGATTGAGCTGTCACTTAGTAATAGTTGTCGTTAAGCAGGGGTAAGCAGACGGACTATCTGACGAATAATACCTAGACAAAGTTAATAAACGTTAACAGAAAAATAAATATATTTTATAAGAGCACCAACAGGCAGGAGATCAATTGCCGTCAAAAATTACAGTTAGAGACCTTAGACATATATATAATCAAAGTTAGAGACATGTAAATAGTAAATACATAATCATACGGTATTATTATATTTGTTATTCTCATACATGATAGAAATACAAATGACACTGGCGTTTAAACGCTTGTCTAATACATGGCTTGTTTAAGGTTTTTCTCACCGCAACCTGCACCTATCGTTAAGTATGGACAATTACATAGCACATTAGTCTCAGGCCTGCAAAACACATCAACAATTCAACAAAAACAAACGTGAGGATTGCCTCTGAGCGCAGATAATTTGTCAGGTGCTACGCGGTCAAAGAATAGCCAACACAAGACTTGGCAAAGATAACATTTTAAGAAAATATTTTTGACAGCGAAATTGAAAGAATCTGTATTCCCGTAGACCATTCATGCAGCTGGTCACGTACAAGTCAAGAGTGTTCCAAAAGTCATCCCAATAGCGATGAACAGGTAAGAATCTCCAATCTCCATGTTATTCTATTTAAACACATATTTTATATGAAATATTGGTGCTTATATCTCTATCATAATTGGGTATATTAAAAAACTGTTTATTTCGAATTCATACTTTTGCCTAAATAAGTTAGTGCTTTATTATATCTATGGTGGACATTTAACGAAAAGGTCAATACTGCACTTCGTCGAATTACGAAATATAAACTGGAGACGACCTAATACAATAAAAATATGCTCGTAGGCAAGATAATTCCGTACCATTCATCTTTGGCTCGTTGCGTGGGAACAATCCACACCGTGGTGTGCCGTGGGCCCCGCTAACGTCTTCTTCAAGGGGGATGAAATATCTAAACGCGAGTCTCTTAATGGCTTTCATTTATTTCTCTCCCGAATCTCGTACTGAGCGTTCGTAATTATTGCGTTTCCAGTAGGGTTATTAAGTTTTGCTTCGGTTAAAATGAGAAATGGCCACATTTATTCGATGTTCAACTTGATACCTTTGAGCGGCGAAGGGCTGAAAATTTAATTTTAGATGATGATATTATGACGTAATTATTTTAATTGTGGTGCGCTGTGCCGGTATTACGATTGTGCGATGAATTTGAGAACGTTATCTTAATACGACTTGCGGATTTAGGGAGTAATTATTCCGTCCTATAATCTGGCTGTATCTACAATTTACAAATTATCTACAGTACCTAACTAAATAATCACACAAAGTTAAAATATATAGCAGGTAATAAGTAAATTAGGTCGGCAAAATTATTTCACGATACCCCCAACCAAATTAAAAAATCAAAGACTTACCCGAGAGATCACTTTTAAGTTTACCACAAAATAGGGAAATATAATCACATTTAATAACACAATGTGCTCATTTATACACTTTTTCTCACAACCAGTTACCACTCACGGGCCGGGAATCGATCGCGGAACAGTATAAACATATTTTATTAGAGCAGCGAATTTGACCGCCGCCTCATCGTACGAATGCGCGGAGGCATGTCATTCCATGTAGCTACCTTAATTATTTATTTATTTTAACCCTCGACGATGCAAAAGTAAGGAATTGTATTTAATTTTTCACAGGATTTTTTGCGCATCTATTATTTTTATTAAAACGAGTAATGCGTGTGAATTAATAACATATATAAATAATAATCCCCAAGCCGCCAAGCGTGGGGATTATGGCAACACCCCCCCCCCTTCTAAAAGGAGGAGGCCTTCGTTCAACAGTGGACGCCTTACGGCTGATGATGATGATAAATAATAATAATAATAATAACAGCCTATAACTGTCCCACTGCAGGGCAAAGGCCTGTTCTCGTATAGAGAAGGATTGAGCACTGATCACCACGCTAGCTCACTGCGGGTTGGCGATTTCAGATAATTAAATCCAGGTTTCCTTACGATGTTTTCCGTCACCGTCAGTCAGTGGTGTCTTAGAATATCAAAGAGAGTATTTATGACATGAAAAAGTCACATTGATACTTGCCTGGGTTTGAACCGGCAACCTCGTGCATGGAAATCCGGTATGTCAACCACTAGGCCACCACGACTTTTTTTCGAATAATAACATATAACCTATAAATGTCCCTCTGCAGGGCAAGGGCCTTTTTTGTAAAGAGAAGAGTTCGGCATTGATAACCACGCTAGCTCACTGTGGGTTGGCGATTTTAGATAATTAAATCCAGGCTTCTTCACGGTGTTTTTAGTCACCGTTAGTCACTAGTATCTTAGAAAGTATTTATGATATTGAAAAGGTCACATTGGCTGGGTTTGAACCTGCAACGGTGTGAATACAAATCCGGTATATCAACCACTAGAACGATGTGTGTATATTCTTTTAAAAATTAAGTTTTATACGTAATATTATAGACTCCGCTTCAATATATCATAATTAGTTAATTATTTTAAAAACTACTTAGATATTTACTGATCCGACTTCACAATAATTACACGTACTTTATAGAATCAATATTCATCAAAAGCTTTTATTGTAAGATACATCAGTGTGATTTTCGTATAAATTAATCATGGTTAATTGTATCTACATAAATAAATGGCAGCTTATATAGGTAATCTAGTGATCTGTAACAAATGGCCAACTTAGTACAGATTAGATCGGACGAGCAGCGCATCTAATTGTCCGCCCCTAATCCGGGTCGATAGCAATCTATCAGTTTCTTTCCCTATTCATCCCCCACTTGCAAACTCACTGAACTACTTATTTCTTGTATTCTTGTTGATATAAATAATTATTTTCAGGTATTTGTTCGAGTTTATCTTTTTCTGATCCAAATTTAAAGGGCTTTTGTGTACTACTTCAGCAGGATGATGAACTTTAAAGACATTTAATTACTTTCAGTTAATTAACTTCTACTAGCGGTTAGTTGCAATACGATATCGAGTGAGATATTACTTGTCAGACTAGTTTTTAGGTAACGAATGTTTAGTCAAACAGCTGTATTCTTTATAATATGATTCTTTGTCATAGCTGCTCATTTGTTTTACGCTAAATTTAATCCTAATCTGACATTCAAAATGACGTAGGTACTAGAATTAACGTACCTACATTCAGTGTGTGCAAGATAATGTCGTCAGTATTTCATTGTCAGGCAACGATACAAAGTTTCAACTGAAGCGTTCTCATATTTCGCTAGGCTCGGGGCGCTTGCAAATTCTGAACTTTGTCGAGATAACACGCCTCGGCTAAGCCTACCGTATTAAGCTCCTCCTTCGAGCCTCCAGTGTTTACTTTTGGGCGTGTTGTACAGCCTTAAATATTTATTACATTAACAGTGTTAAAGGAAAATCCTCTTTGTTTTAACGCTGCGTCAACGTTTTGATCATGATTTGAGACAGGACTTTCTGTATCTTTAGGGTTATGAGAAAGAGTTACTAGTTTACTGGGTCATACGGATATTTGGTATATAGGTACTAAATGTATTAATACTGCGCCAAAATGCGCATTAGTAGTCTATTTAACTAATCAGCACTTAGCGTTGTATTATTATAAATTGAATCGAAGATCGAAAACTAACACAATTTCTGTGGTTGCCAACTATTTTCTCTTTTGCCCCAAACTATTTTCGTATCCCTTCGCATAACTAATAATGTGACAAGTATAGTAAGATTGTATAGTGTGTACACACGTCACGCCGCCAGTTATCCGAGGCAGGCGGGCGATTTGCGCCTGCCTACAGTTATGCGCTGCGCGCGCCTTACACGTTGCAACCAAATTTCTAAGTCGTACGGCTAGTTTGATGCTCTACTTTAATATTCTGAGCATCTGTGTTGTTTGAGAAACTATTAATAAAAAGAAAAATTATCGGAAATATCTTCTTCTGTGGCCCCAAGGCAAAAATGTGTTTTCTTTACTATAAAGTATATATGCCATGTATATATACTTTATGTTATACCTAACATAACTTACAGCACCCATCTTGTCTCCAATTTAGGTAGGTAACTACACCATCTAAAAAAGATACCTACGCCCCAAATACATAACCTCCTCCATCTTCTTAAGGTCGGTTAAAATGCCTTTTCTTCTATTAACCATTATTATCAACTAGTCGATACAGATGCTTACTAACATATTAATTCCGTGTACAACGTAGAGCATATTCAACGGGATCGAAGCTTCCACCTACAGTGGCCTCAGCTCCAAATGCCCGGAGGCTGCCTTGAGGCACGAATGCCAAGACAAACCAAAATCTTATCAAACGCCCGCCATGTTGGTCTCGTTAATAAGCAAAACTGCACACAGGGGCCGCCATAACTTACCTGAAGGCTGTTTGTGGAACATTGCCGCGCCATACGCAAACACTAGCAAACCAACCTAAGTTATGACCCATGGACGCTTCTGACGTTTACTGCACCTTCACGGATATACTAACATTGTTTATTGGTTAATTCAATTGTTTACCAGCTTGACTCGACTTCAGTACAATTATTTTAACACGCTTATCGATTGACCGATTGTACCCGATACCTATGCTAATGAACACAGTACTTTGAAGTGTTTTCTACCCATTGATAAAACACTTTGGTAAAACACTTGTTCTCATTACTTACAAAATAAAATAAGAACATAACAGGAAACCACAGCAACGACTCGAAGCCATAAAGTGACTCTTTACAAAACTCTTTCAGAAGTCTTTGTTCAAAATTTTTTTCTCATACTTTTTCCTTTTGAAAAATATTATGTAAGAGGAAGTACTTATTTCTAACACCGTAAATTATGTTTAAGAAAGCGTAATGTTTAATTAGATGATGAGAATTGTGACATTTCATTCCGCAGCCCACACTTAGAAAATTTCGATTAAAACAAAATCGGGGCGGTGAGTCCCACGGGAGCGGTTCATTTTATACCAATTAGTTAGCTCAGGCAGTGGATTCGTCACGAGTGAATGAGTACCCCTTTCAAATGTACCAGTCTTACACGACACGACTTTGAAATCGAATTAGCAAACGAAAGGTCATTATTTTGATTACCTACGTATTTTTTCGATGGATCGTGTAAAAACCTGAAGTCGGTAAATAGAAATACCTACTTATTTGGAAGTTCTGTGTCATGATCAAGTTTTTTTATATGACATCCAGTGCTCATCCCATATAATTAGGCTTCAGTTGAGACGAGTCATATCACAAGTCCACTCAAATCTGTTTGTGTTATCCTTTTTTTTTGTATAAAATACCAGATCTTTAATAGAGACCTTAACTACTTCATTCTTGCTTGACTCTTAAATTTAATTTAGCATTTCTTTATAGATTTAGTACGTGAAGAAAAAAAGTTATTTCACGAGTTCATTAATGTCGAATTCGAACTCCAGAATGTCGTATCGTTAGACAATCGTGTAGTATAAAGATCACCGCGTTACTCAAACTTGCTCATCTAAAGCGAGTTGTCGGGGAATCAGCAACAAAACGGCCATCCAGCCAAGTTCAGACAATAAACAGTCGCAGATAACGGAGCGAGTTGCGTTCCCATTGTCACTGTAACTTCGTGGGCGACGGACTGCTTAGAAAATAAGTACCTGATACAAGGATTTGTGGAGTGAGAACACTGTGGGTCCTTATTACGTGAATTCTGAGTTTAAGAAGGCATTTAATTGAGCAGGCTTAATTATTATTGTAGGTATATTCAAATTCTCGCCCTACCTAACCTATTGCTACCACTACAAATTTTGATATCAGAAAAAACCAGTTACAAATCGCCAAAACTAAAAATCGAACCATTAATTTATATCGCCAATGACAAAACTTTTAAAATAAGTTTAATTTCAATACATTAGGTACGCAATGGAAACCCATTTATTATGGTTGAATGGTTTTCAGGTGAAATTGAAAGAGGAAGAGAGAATTCAAGAAATTGTAATTTCCTAAATTACAATTTCTTTCTGAAATTATTTCAAATCATTTTTTGGTCACTAAACTATAATTCATATTCTTCTCTTTCATCCATGATATTGTCACAACTTGCCATGGACTTCCTTTGTTATTTAATATTCTTCAAATGTTTAATGTGTTCTCTTTCTTCCTCTCTTAGCATTGCAAGGGAAAACTCAATGTACCTATTCCTTCATCCAAACACAATTTGTATGCAATTATACAAAGCTAAGCTCTATCAGATGAAAACTAACTAGAAAATTCCGAACCCCATCCCATTGTGGACCATCGAAAGTTCGTTAAAGTAATGTCACTCTATCTCGTCCGTCCCCTCACGAGACAAATGAGACGACATCACTTTTATTAACGAGACAGACAGAGAAAGAGGAGACTAGATAATACCCTATAATCACAGTTTTGTTTTCCAATCGCTGTTAACGATTATTGGCGTGTTATTCGGGTGCAATTTTGAAATTGCTTTAGTGTTAAGACAAGTCGTTAGAAGTACAATAAAAAGTGGGGGTCGGTGATTAGTTGCGAGGTGATTATTTACTTTTGTCGGCGCATCATAAACGCACCGAGCAACCGCGGGGAACGCGAGGGGTCGCGGGGACCGAACCGGCTCCGCGCGAGCGCCGCGGCCAGCCCCGCCACCACTCGACCACTCGGCTCTCAGACGCGCTCCGCTACGGGCACTCTTTTGTTATACGGTCGCGTTAACTTTGTAGCAAACAATACAACCATATATACAGTCCACTGCTTTTAATTTATATTATCCCGATTGAGCCTATTCATTGGTCCATCGATCGCGAAATAATACCGGTTTTGCCGCGAGTAAACGCCGTCATCGTCATCGGTCGCCGTGCATGCCTGTGTGGACTTTGGCCGTTCGCGGACACCACGTGCCACGACCACGCCGATTGAAACAAAGGAGTCGTTCCCGAGGAAGCCTGCATTATCATCGTGGGAGCTGATGTCATTCTCTGGGAGTATTACTGTATTTGAGTGAGCCGTTCCAATTAGTATTTTATCTAATTTCTAATTTGCCAAAAATCGTTGTTTCTCCTTCCCATCTTCCAGTGTTTTCTATAGTTATACAATACTTATTAAGTGCTTGATGAAATACGCATAATTTTGTTGCAAAACACTCGGTCATTAGCACGAGGTAAACACGTGTTACGTAGTTGACCTTGATCCCTTTGTTCTCTAACGGACAGTTTTTTTCTATTAAGCTCATTAGTGTTGTTACGATCAGCTGTGATTTTATATTTTTTACAATGCAGGCAGATAATTTAAAAACATTAATAAAGAAACGTAGTTCCATTAAGTCGAAGCTTACTATTTACAGCAACTATTTAAATTTAATAAAAAGCAGTTCCGACATATCTGAGTTGCAGCGTTTAGGTTTAGAAGAACGTTTTAATAAATTCCAAGCCCTACACACCGAATTTGATGCGTTTCAGACACAGATCGAAGTGCTTTCCGATGACGACGAGTCTTCGTTAGCTGAGCGTGAGGACTTTGACCGCCAGTTCTTTAACCTGGTGGCACTCACGCGCAGTCTGCTCGGTGTCTCGGCCAACGGTGCTGCGTCGGAGGCGTGCTTCAAAGATGCTGACTCAGGTGCACATGTTTCAAATAGGAATTCCTTTGTTCGTTTGCCTAAAATAGATTTGCCTCATTTCGATGGGAACTACCAATGCTGGCTTGAGTTTAGGGATACATTTGGGTCATTGATTCACGACAACACTAGCATAAGTGATATTAATAAATTCCACTACCTGCGAGCTTCACTCCAGGGAAACGCAGCGCTTATAATTAAGAATATTGACTTTAAAGCTGATCACTATACACTTGCGTGGGATTTATTGTGCGAACGTTATAATAATAACCGGCTTTTAGTGAAAAATCATCTCCAGGCTTTATTTGATAGTGAACCTATAGCACAAGAGTCAAGTGTTTCCATCAGAAACCTTGTTAATATAATTAATAAAAATATGAGGGCACTAACTACATTAAAAAGGCCTACACAATATTGGGATGACATTATTATTTACTTTATGGTTAAAAAATTAGACGTTGTAACAAGTCGTGACTGGGAAGAACATAGAAACAACACCTTTAAGGACGACCCAACTTTGATTCAATTTTGTTCCTTTTTAAGCAGGAAAGCGGACTGGTTAGAATCAGTGGAGTCGAATCATTTTCCTTTAGAAAGTCGTACTATCGTTGCCTTAAATTATAGTCACACTAACAAAACTGATTCGACACCTGCACAACACAATAAAAAATTAAATAACAGTAAATGTCCACTTTGCTCCCAAGCACATACTTTGTTTAAATGTGAGTCATTTAGGAAATTGTCAATCGAACAACGCATACAAAAGGCTAAAGATTATGATGTTTGTTTTAATTGCTTACGCCTTGGCCATAATGCAAAAAAATGCAGACTTTCACATTGCAAGTATTGCAAAATAAAGCACAACACGCTTTTACATTTAGATAATAACGAGCCCAAACTTGCTTCCAATCCTCTGTCTTCTGCCATGCCTTCTGCCTTGCTTTCCGCTTCACCTTCTTCAAACATTGTGCTATCAGCCAATTCTATGCAGCTTGCTACTTCTGCGCATGTTTTACTGTCCACAGCTATGGTGAACGTGACTAGCGTGACGGGTAAGAAGTATACAGCGCGCCTTCTGCTGGACAACGGCAGTACGGCCAACTTTATTACGCGGAGTTTATCGGAGAAGCTGGGTTTGTTACGACGCGGTACGAGCACCAAGGTAACGGGTATAAATAATTACACATCTACCAGTACACAGTCTTGCCACCTCTCGATAGAGTCATTATGCTGTGCCTTTACTGCAGATGTCGAGTGTCTTGTTTTGCCTGAAATCACAAAGGTCCTGCCGTCTTCATTCGTGCATGTTAGCCATGTCCCTATTCCTTCAGGTCTTATGTTAGCAGACCCGAACTTTAACGTTCCGTCGGTCGTAGACATCCTGGTAGGGGCCGAAGTTTTCTGGAATGTCTTAGGTAACCAAACGATAGATTTAGGGAAAAACCTACCTAAACTATGCGAGACCAAGTTAGGATGGTTAGTTTCAGGTAGTATTTCGCAAAAGTCATGTTTTTCCAATAATCATTTATGCCATCATTCCAATGTCACTCCCGACCTTACTCAATTTTGGGAGCTTGACAATGTTTCATCAAAACACTTACTCTCACTTGAAGAGCGATTGTGTGAGCAGTCTTTTGCTCAAACCACCACCCGTAACGAAGTTGGTGGATTTGTCGTGACAATGCCTTTAAAAGGGGATCCTAGTACATTAGGGCATTCTTTTAGCAATGCTAGGAATCGTTTTCTTTCCCTTGAACGGCGATTTAAACGCGATCCAGTATTTCATGACAAATACAACGAATTCATGAAGGAATATGAGCGCCTAGGTCATATGACATTAGACTCTGACTGTACTCCATCACTCGAACACTCCATGAAAACTTATTACATTCCACATCATGGAGTCATTCGCAGTTCTAGCACCACTACACAACTACGCGTAGTATTCGACGCATCAGCCGCTACCAGTTCGGGAATGTCACTTAATGATATTCAGATGGTCGGTCCCGTAGTTCAAGACGATCTGTTTTCCATTTTAACACGTTTTCGTCAGCATAGGTACGTGGTCACAGGTGACGTGGAAAAAATGTACAGGGCCATAGAAATAAATCCAAGTCAACGACCTCTTCAAAAAATAATATATAGATTCGAATCTTCTTCTCCTCTTAGGTCATACACGTTAAACACGGTTACCTATGGTACCGCTTCTGCACCCTATTTAGCCACTAAGTGTCTTGTGAGTTTGGCTGATAACATTGACGACATTCGCGTACAACGTGCTATACGACGTGACTTTTATGTTGATGACTTTCTCAGTGGAGGGGATACCATAGCTGAAACTGTTGACATTTCAAACAGGGTACATACGGTTCTATCATCTGCAAAATTTAACTTACGTAAATGGCGATCAAATAATCCTGTAATTCTTAAACATTTAACACTCAATAGTGACTTACATAATACATTACATTTTTCTGAACAAGGTCCAACCTCAACTCAATCTAAAACTTTGGGTCTTAACTGGGTTTGTGACACAGATTCACTTACTTATTCTATTAATATCACCCCCGCTACTAAAGTCACCAAACGTCATGTCCTTTCTGTTATCAGTCAGATCTTTGACCCACTAGGCCTCGTAGGTCCGTGCGTCGTCGAAGCAAAGATAATCATGCAGCGTCTATGGCTTGGTAATTATGACTGGGACGACGAAGTATGTCACGACATCAGACACCTTTGGTCTACATTCGAAAGTTCAATACCAGCTTTAAACGATTTAAAAATTCCTCGTTGGGTTTTGCGTGAAGGCTCTGTCACACACGAAGTACACGTTTTTACTGATGCGTCCGAGAGGGCGTATGGTGCTTGCGTGTATATTCGGTCTTTTGATGGCAGTGGATCGATAGGTGTACAGCTTTTAGTTTCCAAAAACCGAGTGGCGCCTATCAAACCTACTACAATACCGAGGCTTGAACTTTGTGGGGCTCTCTTAGGTGCAAGGCTGTGTACTAAGGTTCAGGAATCACTTACCATGCCCATTCATAAATGTAGATTCTGGAGTGACTCAACTATAGTCCTGGGTTGGCTCGGTAGTCCTTCCAATCAATTAAAACCTTTCGTTAGAAACAGAGTCAACGAAATACAGGAAATTACGTGTGGTCATACCTGGAGCTACGTACCGTCGAAGGACAACCCGGCGGATCTTGTTTCCCGTGGTCTTAGGGCTGACGTCATCAATGACGTACCTCTATGGTGGTCTGGACCCTCATTTTTGCAACGTAGTGAAAATGAGTGGCCCAACATGCCAAACTCCGGGAAAGATAGTCTGCCGGAAGTAGTGACTCACTTCATTAGTGGTGATAGTGATGATAGTAATCATTCATTAAATATCAATCATTTAGACGTACCGATTCATTCATCCATCATTCATGACTTATTAGTAAGGTATTCTAGCCTAACAAAAATTATAAATGTAGTAGCATATATACAAAGATTTATTTACAACATAAAAAATAATAATAGATTGTGTGGTAACTTTTCGACTACAGAACTTCAAACTTCATTGAATTTAATTATACATCATTCCCAGCTTGAAATGTTTCCTGACGAGTATAGTTTGTTGAAGTCTGGACAGAAATTACCACGCAAAAGTAGATTGCTTCCT
The DNA here is from genome assembly GCA_905340225.1 of Abrostola tripartita. Lineage (NCBI taxonomy): Eukaryota > Metazoa > Arthropoda > Insecta > Lepidoptera > Noctuidae > Abrostola > Abrostola tripartita. The sequence continues at coordinate 9,142,697 of HG996493.1, read as the reverse complement.
CTGACACCGTTCATAGACGATCACAACCTTATTCGCGTGGGCGGGAGGCTCGATAACTCCCCCTACGATTTTAATGTGAAACATCCTATGGTTTTATGCAGTAAGCACATATTTACAAAGCTTATATTTCAAATGCAACATTTAAAGCTCGCACATGCAGGACCACAATTGTTATTGTCAAATATTCGACAAACATATTGGCCTCTAGGGGGTAGAAATTTGTCTAGGTTTGTCGTGAATAAATGTCTTAGATGTTTTAGACACAAGGCTCAGAACGTACAGCCTATAATGGGTCAATTACCCAGTTCACGGACTCATCTTGAATTCCCCTTTTTAAACTCTTACGTAGATTATGCTGGGCCAGTATTGGTGGCCAATCGCAAAGGCCGCGGATGCAAACTGACAAAATCCTATATGTGCATCTTTGTTTGTTCGGCAGTGAAAGCTGTACATTTGGAACTCGTTTCCGACCTCACTACGGAGGCTTACATGGCCGCTTTAAATCGTTTCGTGGCGCGTCGTGGCAAGCCTCGAAGCATCACGTCCGATAACGGGACTAATTTCGTAGGTGCATCAAATGAGATGTATAGGTTTTTACAATCATCAAATGTTGCATCTGAAATCGCGCAGCAGGGTATTGATTTCATTTTCACTCCTGCGTACAGCCCTCATTTTAATTCCTTGGCTGAAGCTGCTGTCAAATCTTGTAAGCATCACTTAAAAAGGTTACTGCATTTTACTCATTTTACATTTGAGGAGATGGCTACCTGCCTCACTCATATTGAGGCAGTCTTAAATTCACGCCCTCTTACTCCTCTTTCTTCGGACCCTAACGATTTTTCGGCACTCACTCCATTTCACTTTCTAATTGGACGGCCATTCTTATCGGTACCGCATCCTCAGGTGACTGAAGCCAACATCACGAGGCTGGATCGTTGGAAGAGAATCCAGTTCATCAGGCAGCATTTCTGGCAACGATTCCATAACGAATATACTTCTCTGCTGCAGGCGAAATCGAAGTGGTTTCATTCCAGAGGCGAAGTGCAGCCGGGGTCCTTAGTCCTGATCAAGGACAAAACAGCGCCACCTCTGCTCTGGTCCCTGGGCCGGGTCATACAGACCTATCCCGGCGTCGACGGGGTCACGAGAGTGGCAGAATTGAAGACGAAGAGGGGCACCATACGTCGTGCCTTCAACTGCATTTGCCCCCTTCCTGTCAGCAATTGAAGAGTTCCTTTCAACCCGGGGAATATGTCGGCGCATCATAAACGCACCGAGCAACCGCGGGGAACGCGAGGGGTCGCGGGGACCGAACCGGCTCCGCGCGAGCGCCGCGGCCAGCCCCGCCACCACTCGACCACTCGGCTCTCAGACGCGCTCCGCTACGGGCACTCTTTTGTTATACGGTCGCGTTAACTTTGTAGCAAACAATACAACCATATATACAGTCCACTGCTTTTAATTTATATTATCCCGATTGAGCCTATTCACTTTTGTTGCTTTGGGAGCACTTTTCCTGTCGAAAAAACTGACAAAGCTTCAAAGGATTATTGACGGATTCTAGACGGATTTTGTTTATCACTGCTACGGAAGTAATAATATATAGTACCTGATAATATTCTTGACTACTTATGTTGGAATACAACAAGACACGGACAAGACAAGAGGACAGGACAGACAGGAGGACAAGAGAAACTAATATTAAGTTATCTGGAAGAAAGGTTTCCTCACATATTTAGCTCAATTCAGGAAGTAGAGACCGACTAACGACAAAATAAATTAAATTATCAAGGATAACTTAAATTCTGAAGGAACAAGAACAGAAATGAATAAACTAGAATATAGATAAGTACATAAGTAAACGTATCTCCTTGCTTCCGTTTTAAACAGTATCAAGTATCAACATCGGCAGAAGCACATAAATGTTCCTGGTTAATAAAAAAAATGTTACCAACCAATTGAAACTACTAAAATTCACAGTATCCAAAAACAAAGGATTTTATGTAAACCGAGCACTCACTTAATTAATTCAACGAGGCGAGATAAAATAAATACACCGACTATCTGTCGTCACTACAAAGCACTGTGATTGGTTGGTTATTTTTTAAATTGCAGATTGGCTGCTAATATGAATATTCTCTTTCAGAACCACTTAATTATTAACTTGCATTGTTTTGTCTGAGTAGTACAAAACACGTACATTTTTTTTATTTGACAGAATGTACTAAACTACATTAAAAAGCACTAAGTACCTATATGACTATAACGACGAAAACACGTTATGATAAGCTTATCAAAACGGTTTTTCTATGATGGCAAGCAGTTAGGTACCTAGAATAACGCTATGTTACATCCCTGCATGGCGCAAAATGCAAAAAGCAACACATGTGGTGGTAAACATAAAACATTGGGCTATTCAACATAAATATTCCTCATTCTAAAAACAACTGAATTATCCAGAGAAAAATATAAAAACAAGCGCCTCTTTATTTCGGATGCTCGGTGGTCTAATCCAATTTTAAAATGTTGCCCAGACCATACATATTATAAAACGAGACTTTGTCCGGAGCTTAACGTTTAAATTAGTTTATCCCCCTAAAGCGGAACCGCGAGTAAGGGTTGCAAAATTTAAATTACAAATAAAAGCACTGAAAAATATCTACGAGTTGGTAGTGGCTCAATAACGATGTCTTTTAATTAAAGCGGAAGGGGTAATAAAACGACTTAATTTAGAATTATGGTCGAAATTATCGTGAAAGACACCCAAGAGTTTTGTGAATTTTGCAGGAGACCAGGAGTTCACGCAACACTAAGCAAATTGTGTCGTCGTCGACACGGCACAAATTACTTTTCTTAGCCTTGAATGAATTATTAAAGTTTATTTGTCACTTATATCTTACAAACATTACTTAGGTCTATAAAACATATATTGCGAGTTTAAAAGTATCATTGTTATTAATTATTATTTTAAGTGCAATAAGTGTGAAAAATAAATAAGAAATGATTCCGATAGGGAACTGAAGATCATCATCATCATCATCATCAGCCGGAAGACGTTCACTGCTGGACAAAAGCCTCCCCCTTAGAACGCCACAATGAAAGACCACTAGCCATTGGCATCCACCGGTTGCAAAAACGGAACTGAAGATAAAGTTCACATATTAGTCAATCCGAAAATGCTTTGTATTTATAATGTATAAAGCGTTTGAAGTCAACCAACCTGATTGACGAAGTGGCTAAGCGATTCGACTGCTGCGCTAAGGGTTGCGGGTTCGATTCCCGCACGGGGCAAAAATTTGTGCGAACCGCAGATGTTTGTCCCGTCTGGGTGTTTGAGTATGTGATATTTCATGTTTGTGAAACGCACTCACGACACAGGAGAAAATCGTAATGTGGGGCGACGATTAAAAAAAAAGTATCAAATGTATCTAAAGTTTTCTCCAGTCCAGTGACACCGATTTAGTAAGCTTCCAATACCGTTACAGTTGACGGGCCGGGCCACTCAACCGTGCCACATGTAGCATATTGAAATGCCGCCCGACTGACCATCCGTCCGTCCGTTACGTAGCAACTACCCCGAGGAATCTTTCGTTCAAAGTATTGCACCTATTTGACTTTCACGCTTCACTGGAAATCTGTCAATACTCATATTCTATATTCGCACATCCAAAATATTTGATAGATCTTTCAAAGGTGGAAATGAAATACCAAATAATAGTATAGTCATCTGCCAACTGTGTATATTTATTTATGAATACTTCTTTCTACATCCAGCCTAGATTAAGCTTTTGTATAAACATTTGTATTTCGGTTTTGGTGAGAAAATACATTATTTTATTATCATTACATGTTTTGTGAAATGACTCTTAAATTAATATAAATTATTTTACTTAAACTTACCACCACCGTTTCCCGACGCTAACTTTATTGTTTTTATGACCATGAAAATTAAATGTATAATTTCGTTTATGTAAAAACTTTACCCAAAAACTCATTATATATAACTAGTTATATGGACATTTTACTTTTTAACACATTACCCATATGTTACTAAATGTTCTCTACAAGCTATACCTACATGAGTATCTCTCGAAAGCTTTGTAATATTTTTTTCTTTACTGTCTTCGGTAGTTGTAAACTAATCTATTAATTTTGCTGGCTTCTACCGCGCCCTTTTGAGTACCTGGAGATTGATAGTAGGTATCGTCGTAACTGGCATATCGTTGACTGCTAGGCTTAAACTCCAGTTGAAGGTAATCTCCTTCTTCCCGTCTTAGTTGTCCAGTATCCTTCCCATCGTATCTGGGATCTTCATAAATGGTTATAGTTTGTTTTCTATGCGCAACTACAGGGGCATTTTGTGGAATTTCTGCAACTGGATTTGCTCGAGATTCTCCGTAGCCATAACCATGGTTTGGTCCGTAGCCGTATCCACCTTCGTGTCGGAATCCCCTATCATCGTAATAGCCTGGGCCGCCGTAGTCTCTCTCCCATCCAGGATCCCTCTGCCAATCAGGTCTTCTCTCCCAACCACGATCCCTCTGCCAATCTGGTTCCCTCTCCCAACCCGGATCAGCTTGCCAGCCAGGGCGATCCCAACCTCTTTTATCTTCCCACCTTTGCCAATCCCACCCCGGTTCACGGTGATGAGGTGCCTGATACTCATGCCGATCTCGGATGTGATCTCTAGCATAGTTATTATGATTATTGTGGTATTTATTATGATTTAATGAGTCATCCAAATAATACTTCTTCCCGTAGTCTTGATGAGCTTGATTCTTCACTCCACTGTCGCCATATCTGTTATAACCTCCACCATTATAGTTGTCTCTTACATGTTCTTGACCATTGTTGTGTGAACCTTGATAGCTTCTGCCTCCTTGATTATCGTGTGAATTTAGCCTGCTGTTGTAGGCAGCTTTATCTCCTTCATCATTGAAATCGTCGAAAAAAGTACTTTTATTAGATGACTCATCCTTATGATAGGAGTTTTGAAATCCTTGCTTGTGATGTCCTTTCTTATGGCCTCTCTTAAAACCGGTGGTCTCACTATCCTCGGCTTTGTCTTGATTGGTATTATACCCTTTGTATGCGTCACTCTCTGAAGCCGATTTAGTGTCGTGGTCCTTCTTCAAATATTTTGCCTCATCGTTAGCTTTTGAATATTGGTTTTTGTGATTGTCATTTGTTTGTCTTTCTTCTTGGTGTATTTTTTCACCCTTTTGCTTATCGTGCTTGATCGACTCCGCCCCTTCGTCGTGAGATATATCCTTTAAATGCTCTTCTAAAGCATCTTTTATCGCAGATCCACTAACTGACGATATTAAGAGAAGCACACAAACTACCAAACTAAAACAATATTTATAACGAGGGATCATTTCAACACTCAGTTAGTAAAGGTTAGATGTTGTCAGTAAAACGGTATAACATATAATAGGTGGTACTTGGGTAGTACAAAGAGTTTTATATCGATAAAAATCGTGTTGGACTTCACGGCGAATCAGGGCACAATGACAGGAACCACAGAAGCTGTGGTGGGAACAATGAGTCAAACAACTAGCTGGCACGTCCATGACATGACATTATCAAACTAGAAGCACGCGGACGTTCTGTAGGACAAACCGATCGAGGTCAATGGAGTCCAAATAGCACATTGACTGGAAGGTCATTGAATCATCTTACTTTTATTGGGAGGTTATTTACTTTTTTTTCGTCAAGATATGTCAAACATTCTTTAATTTAAACACGGTAAGGTAAATTTCTCATCCACACTAAAGTGAAAATGTTTTTTAAACGTTATTTAAGTTGTAAAAGGAACTTCGCTGGCATTTTTATAATCATAAGAACCAAGAATAATTCTCATGTATTTAAATTAGTCATTTTAAGTGATTACCGTGTAATTAAAGTAAATAAATAAATAAATTACTGGAAATAATTCGCAAAACGAGAATTGACTGGTTGTGCAATACCAAAATTTAAATAAGGTAATATTAGGAAACCTTTCAAAATCGAGCCATCATTATCAAGCTAATCATATGGATTATTTCGATGGCATTTATTTGTGTATTATAAAAAACTCATTGCCAAAGAATGTTTTAATTTTTAACTGATTTATCTAAAACAATATTAATTCGTATAACTATAAATTATTGTTAATATCATCCAGGTTATTTATTATCGAAACCTTTGTTACCGTCACCGAATCATTCAATCATTTAGTCTTCTCAAGAGAATTTAAAAAAGAAACAATAGTTATTTATCTTGACAAAATTTTATTTAGCAATATTTTAGTTCACACATATACAAATATACTGTTAGGCATATGTACTAAATAGATTTTCTAAAATAAATTACTACAGGAAGATGTTTTAAAAAGTAGCTAAAATCACATTCTAACTTCTTTTATCTATATATACCATTACAATTTAGATGAACAATACTTCTTGATACTTATGTTTTAATTTGATGAGTAGGTACTTACCTACTCTGGTAGTTGAATTTAAGTATATAATTAAATGGTATATTATGTAGGTAGATGTCTTTATTATTAGTGCTTACCTAGACATCCGATCAAAAAACGATTTACCGTGTAGTCCGCATTATGAACTTGTATCTATCTAAAACATGTATTTTAAGATTTTGTCTACAGAACAAATGGTATTTTGTTACAATACATGTGACAGTATTTTTTTAGGATTTTCGTGTATCCAGCACACGATTTTACTTTAATATAAATGCTTACATCGGGTATAAGTATAATAGTTATGTTTGATAGTAATTTATTGATTGAAATATCATGATTTACCTGATATTATTTGACCATACCAAACTACTTAATGGATAGGAAACAAAATGGTAATAAGAACCAAAACGGTAACATGTCTAAATTCTGAAATCGACAGACACTTATTATAAAAAGGCAGGTCACTTGTATTTATCATAAAAAAAAATTCTCAAACGTGAAAGGAGGCACATTTTCGTAATTTAAAAATATTTAGAATATAACCCGATCAAGAAATGCGACATTTTAGATATTGAATCAGTGATAAAATTGTTTATTGGTATTAACCGTTGTCAGTGGATGGAAAGATTACAAACTTAATACTTAGGCGAGAAAAATGAGTTTTAAAATACGACACATCAGTGTGGGTAACACCCACATATGGCGATATTAAAACAACTTAAATTACGATAATTGGCCTCTATAAATTGAACTGTTGTAATTGTATGAACTGCCTGATATTTACGCGGCCCCATTAACTTCTTTCACACTCAGCGCTGCGATCCTAGACTTCAGTTCGTCTACCAGTTTGTCCCGTGGCACTTCATCCTCTTGGCGCGTAGTGATGTTCCTCACTTTGACCACCCCACGTTTGAGCTCCGACTCGCCTAACACTACGGCGATGGGAATACCGTTTTCTTCGCAGTGTTGCAGTTGAGTTAACATCTTGGGATTCTTTTTGTAAGATTGCTCAGTCTGGAAGAAATAAGGATGTTTACTTGATACTATACAAATATCCACCTTGACTCATACTTGTTAGCCACTTAGTGCAAAGACAATAAGTTAAGTATGTATTGCAGGAAAATAATTCCTGTACTTTGAAACTACTCGTAATCCTAATGGCACAAATACATGTCATACATGTCAGTCATTATTATAGTCATTATTTCCAAAAATAAATGTCATTTTTGTCATTAAACCATTTAAATAGGTATTTACATACATACATAAAGTCACGCCTGTTTCCCAGAGGGGTAGGCAGAGACCACGGATTTCCATTTGCAGGGATCCTGGCATAATTCTTTCGCCTTATTCACTTTGCATAAAATTATACATCTTAGAAATAATTTAAAACAATATAACTATAGTACCTTTATACCAGCATTCCATAACTCGGCACAGATCTTCATGCGCTCCTCAAGGAAGTTCTTCTGCGCAGACGCAACGTATACGTCAATGTCATTTGTGCGCACGCTGATGTCACCAGCGGCTAGTTTCGCTTCCATCACTGAGAATATCCTCTCAACGCCAATACTGACGCCTACGCACGGAACCTGAAGATGCAAGGAGTAGTAAATTGGGAGTTTTCTATACAGAGTGGAAACATATGTTATGGAGAACATTTTGTATAATAATTAACTGTAAATAAACCAATACTTTTTATCTAATATATTTCATTAAGTTGAATACATATATTGCGATTTAAATAAGATATAAAGCCAACTTTATACATCATATGTTATATCTTATCATTACATAGAAAATTTTGAATTTGGTTGACATCATTTAAAAACTGAATACCTACTTAGAAAAATAAAATACATACAGACGAACATAGAACCTCCTCCTTTTTTGAACTCGGTTAAAATAGCAAGTATCGTATGATAATAATATACAAACAATAAAGTCAATTAATGAAGTAGGTATAGAAAATAGAAACAATTTCAGCCATTTATCAGTCCTTTAGTATCACACACGTCAAAATAGCGTTTCAATAAATTCTACAGCAGCAGTATTTAGCATTATTTATTACTACCCATCATTATTAATTAATACTTTACGCATCGTCAGCACTAAGAGTTAACTAATTTAACACATAACTGCGACTATGTAGTAATAATCGATGTCGCGCCTGAACAACTTGGCCTCTAAATTAAGTAATTACACATCTTTTTTGCTTTCAGCACTTTACACTATTTTAAATAACTTTAGACAGTAGGAAACCCCTATTTAGAGTCCGTTCACCCGATTTGTCGCACGACAAGTGACAGCTGCAGTTAACAGTTGGTATTGTAAATAGTACACTAAGCCTACGAGATAGAATTGAAAATCGTTTGACTAAAATGGAAACAGGTTTGTTTGTTCATCTAATGTTATATCAATTATGTACAAAATATAAAATTTTGTAAGAAAATTGGTTATCTGAGTCTGGACTTATCTTTTAATGTCATCATCATCATCAGCCAAAGACGTCCACTGTTGAACATAAGCCTCCCCGTTTAAGCGGCTTGGGGATCGCAGTATTGGTGGTGGAGTTACAGAAGACGCTGCTGCCCATCTTCTGAATTTTCCCTTAGTCGCCTCTTACGACACCCACGGGAGGAAAGGGGGTGGTCAATTCTAGGCCGGATACCACACGGCACTTTCTTTTTATGTACTAATACCAAATTACCAACCAGTATAAGAAATGACTATGAACGGGTATTTCAATAAGTCATAAGCGAAAATCAAGTTTTTATTTCACTTCGCAACATCAGGAATAGTTAAAAGGTGAGCCTATTACAGACTAAGTCAGGTTCCTTCGGGTATTTGCTGGTCCGCTCCAACCACTCGCTTTCACGTTCGCTTGAAAATTGTGTTCTTAACCCATCCCATAGAGATGATTATTATTAAATGACATAGAGAAATATATTGATATACTGTACCTGTTTATGCTTAGAGTCGAACATTCCTACAAGATTATCATATCGTCCGCCGCCCGCGATCGATCCGACAGTTTGATCTTCATTGCCGATTTTAATAGGCTCTGAAAGGAAATACGTAATCTGATCGTAATTGCAAAAAAACTAGTGATGATTAGATCAATTTCGTAGAAACGAAAACTTGCAATTATAACGATTATGATGTACCAACCTAATTACAAAAAATCACCACACCTGATTGATTGAAGGGTTAGTATTACTACTACCTCGCTTTTCTACCCGGGCCATCAACCTAACGGAAGATACCCGGTCTTTTAAAAGGCCAAGGTCCAACACGTAGAGGAATATAACTAATACTTTTATTACTATTACTACTAATGTCTTTTTATTTATTTTATAAAGTTCAGCCACATTGTAATTCATGTAAAATTATACTTAGAATTTTCATTTAATATTGACGACAATATAAGCGTACATAACATTTATAATTAGATAAATGCGCAATAATAATATCGATATTATTAATAATATATTTTTTATTCGTTTTAGGTAATTAATTATCAATTTTAGTCAATAACTTTTTATAAAAGATTGTTTCACTCATAAAGTCAATAATTCAAGTACCTACTTATGAAAAGTAAATGTAACTTACGCGTTAAAACAGCTTCATAGATAACCCCAGTGTAGTAATCCAAGCCTCTTGCAAGACTTAGATCAAAGAGTATCTTGTCCCTGATACCAAACAATTCACAGTACTCTAACAGCAGTTTGATTCCTTCAAGGCCCTCAACGGCCGCCTTTGTCTTAGATAACTTATCATCTTTAAGCAGTTTGTCTGCCAACTCTACGCCGCCGTTAAGACGAACGTATTCGCCAATTTTGTCTGCGGCCTCCGGAGTTATTCCCTTCTCGTTTATCATTTCTGTTCTTACTTCTTCCCAAGGTGTCTGAATGCAAGAAATAAACAGTAAGTTTGTTTGTTATTCAAAAACAGCTGTATACACATAACTTTGTAAATGGCTTTACATGAGTCAGTTTAAATTATAACATAATGCCTCATGGCTAACTTGATAATGTATGCAGTTAATAACTAATAAAATGTGTTCTATGCAGAACTTGAAAATTCTCGCTATGGTTTTTTAGATCTTGTCAAAAATCGCATTTGGACTAAATTAGTGGTGTTTTCTGTAGCTAGATCCCACAACCAAACAATAACCATCCTCAAAACAATATCTATATAAATGAAAAGAACTTTTTACACCTTCTAGCATGGCAAGCATATTGCCCGCACGAAGGAGTGTGAGATTTATAATAACATTGCTAAAATTTACATGAGGGAAATGTTTACTGTCGAATTTCGATCAACGAGCGTCCACTATTTAAAATAAACCTACCTTATCCAACTTATCAACAGTAGAACACGTAGTTCTGAACTTGTCAGCAGGCACGCCGCACGCTTCGAACATGCCGTCGAGAAGCCGTCTGTGGTTCACCTTCAACACATACTGGCCAATGTCCAACGACTCCAGAATCTCTGTAACTACCTTCAAACACTCTGCGTCTGGCACCATAGGGTCGTATTGACCAGCTATGTCGAAATCCTAAAACGATAGGTAAATAAAGTTATTTAACATCTTATCTTATCTTATAGACTACAATACATGCAGGCTCCTGTATTTTAGTTTGTAGCATCCTATAGCCATGAAAGGTCGTAAATAATTTGAAGACAAAGAATTAAAGCTCTAGTGCGCATGGCTGTAAGGTGCGATTTAGAATAAATAAAATGCTCTGTTAATTTTTTATAAAAGAAATATCAAAGAAGTGCAATTCCTGTTTGTAATCCGTGCTTCGGAATGCACGCTAAACCGTCGGTCTTGGAAATAGACCAGGGAAGGATATAGGTCTACTTTTAACCTGGTAAAGGATAGACAATTTCCATGCGCACGAATTCGCGAGTGGAACCTTGTTTACAATAAATGCAACCAATTTCTTATTACAAACTTTAACTAAATCTAATTTGGCCTTTTCAAGTTTACGATAAGAAACGGAACATATTAATCAATACTTACACATTGATAAAACTCCCTGTAGCGCCCCCTAGTCATCGCGGGGTTATCGCGACGGTACACCTTCGCTATATGGTATCTCTTTAGAGTGTTGATCTTGTTCATTGCCAGATACCGCGCCAGTGGCACAGTTAAGTCGTATCTCAAAGCCAAGATTTCGCCACCTTGGTCTTTCAAGTCGTAGATCAGCTTTGAGTCCTCTCCATACTTGCCAGTTAAGACTTCCTTGAATTTGATAAAATAATTGTAATTACTCATAGAACTTATAAACAGTACAATGTACACACTGTGGTTCTGAGGGATCTGCCTACCGTCTGAGAAATAGGTGTAACCATATGTATGAGCAGGACTGACTTAATGCCTGAGATTAAAAAAAACTTTATATCAGCTTTTATTGCAGTGTAGATGAGATTTATGTAAACATATCCAAGTCACAGGAGATTCTAGAATATATTTTCTTCACTAACTAAACCAGCATAAGGGGCATGTCAAAATCATGGCTAGGGGAAAGCCTGGAAGTGTTTTAGCCTTAACATAATGGTATCATTGTCTGCTTTGTGACTCCCCAACATTCCAGCCCAATCCTCTGAAAAGGAGATTTTATGTGTGCATATGCTATACCTTCAGTTCAAAGACAGGAGTGTCAATACACTCTGCTCCATGCCTTTTGAAGACTGCAATTATCTTCTGTAGTACACCATTCCTTATGGTCATCTGTTGTGGGTTGTAGTCTCTGGTACCCTTGGGTGTTTTAAGACTGAACTTCTGTGGAGCTGCATCTTCTGGACTCAGCTGAGCTTTTAATGCTAATAACTTTGCTACTTCTGCTTGGATCTAGAAAAATGTATTACATTAATAATTATAGTACCTAATAATTAAGACGAGTAGAAAGTTTAATTTATAAATTTTTCAGGAAATGTCTTCTTTTTTTATAAACTTTTTGTTGCATATCTGGTATAAATAACTAATATTTTATTTAAAAGAATAAGAATCATTTATGTGCCAGATCTATAATAAACAATGAATTAAAAATATTAAAGTCTAAAACTTCTTTAAACAGTTGATCTAGTAAATACAAAAGAGAAAGCAGTAAGTAGGCCACCAATACCTTGCACCGAGATGATGTTGTAATACATTTTGTGAAATTTGTGCTGAATACTGAGTTGTGCAATCTCATCACTGAGGCATGGCTCTTTAGGAACCTCAACACTTTGTAAGACATGCTTCTTTAGTTTATCTCCTTGCAATCACAAATAATATGGTATCTCACCACCACACCATTACTTTGTTACCACCGGAAAAAGAAGACAAGTTTATGTCAATAAACATCCCTAATGTGTTAATAATATTATTGGAAAGAGGTTGTGGTGACGAGACCGCCATATGTGGAGATTCAACAGAATTCAAACAAACATAATACATTTATAGGTACTACTTAATACCGAAATTATAATACAATCAATTCATGCCTCAAGTATTTACAAACAAAGCACAGAAACTACAACATTATCAGAATTCATCAACACACCTGCTGATCATAATGTGTAATGTCATCATTCACTTTTTGCAACATCTCGGGAAGATTTAACTTAGGAAATAATGATACTTCAGAGTCATTGAAACTCAGCATATGGTACCACCACCTCTTGATATATTTGTATTGTTGGAAATCTATATATTTTCCTAAGCCATTGATCATGTCTATGTCACATGAACTGGGCATGTAGCCACAAATGTAACTATTGTGATACAACCATTTATCAATTTCTTGTAAGTTTATCTTCCGTCCCTACAATTTAAATAATTACTTATTTACTTGACAGTATGATGCAATATTATTTATCAATATGGTTTGTGTTAACCTATATGAATTTATAAAACTTAACTTACCTTATCACTTGATTCTTTCGCAGCTTTTAATTTTCTAACAAGATCTCCTTGTTCCTTGATCATTAATTGAATAGATTCTTGGTTATCTGCCATAGCTTAAACTTGAACTTAAACAATCCAAATGCAATAAGTTCGGTGACTCAAGCCTTACAAAGTAAAAGTACTGCGTGCATAGAAATAATTACAGGCTCTTGACTGTTGGTTTCATTTCATTCCTTTCATTTTATAAGCAGCAAATCGCGAGCAAGTAATCTTACACACTGCCAAGTTTAAAACTTTAGATTGGAGGTTATACAACAGACGACTTGACAGAAACGACATTAATTTGTTGAGTATACATGCAATAAAGCTTTATCTCTTTTATCCTTGTATTAAATTCGTCATTCTATCTCTATTTATTGTTAAGTTCATTCATAACTAAAGTAATGCATTAGTCCTGATATATACAAACGAAACCAGAAATAGTCGATTAATTTATTCTCATTTATCAAGAGTGACAAGAGCCAATTATTTGTATGGTCATGTTTGATGTTTACTACTTTTTGTAATCGTAATAATATCTTTGAGATAACAATTTAATAAAAATCATAAATAAATAATCGTAAAATATCATAGATGAGTCATCATGAAAACATGGATAGAAGCCTTAGAGCATTAAACCAACATTGGTTATATGCTCTAAGTCTAAGATAGAAGCAGAGCAAGAGAAAATCCTCCATCATGGAGGATTTTCTCTTGCTCTGCTTCTATCTTAAGAAGAATGATGAAAGAGCATTTAAGTTGCGTAAGTAATGTAATACAACTTACAAGTCTCGCTTGTTATATTTTGTACTTTATCTCCAATCTGGGGGCGCGGCAGAGTGCCCCCGCCCCGCCACGTCGAGCTATATATCATCAAAGAAATTATTAAAAAAAAAGTTGATCATAGCTGTAGTCGAGTTTAGGGTAATTTCCACAAACTACTTAAATCTCATTGTTGTAGGCACAGCATTAAGATAAGTCAAAGAAACCCTATGTGAAATGTCAATGTCAAGTCTTGAAGTCTTTAGTCAATGCAATGCTATGTCAATTAATATTATTCATCGTCTAAAATAATACAGAAATATATTTATACAAATGAGACTGTGCTATGGATAGATTTGAATATATTGAGGCACGCCTATTTGAAGGTGAAAATTACCTCAAACGTGATAAGAATGTAAAAATATACGACGGAGATGATAAGGTTGTTTACATTATATTTTTGGCAAATTTTGTTATTTTTCATAAAACATGTACTAATTGTTTCTATTACTCCCATAAGTTATGTGTAGGAGTATTGTTTCCCAAGTAATCTGGTCTGGGAAAAGTATAAATCTCGTGACGGGAAAAACATTGAGTTTGAACAAGTATTGATAACTGCTTAGGAAATTTTTTTTTTGCTATCTAAACTGACTGCACTGTTCATACTTATTGAAAAAATAATCTGTGAATACCTATTACTTAATGAAACCGTTAAACATTCACTTGTCTTGTTTTAGACCCAGTTCACTGATGGGGAAGTTGTTTTAACTACTCACAGAATTTTGTGGGGAAAGCCCGGGGACATACCAAGAGGACTTGTATGTCTCTCTTTACATTTATATTATGTTTTCTGTATAGAAGAAGAGAGTGGTGGAGTATTTGGTCTTGGTGGGCCTAAAAGAATTATATTGCACCTAGGACCGGCTCTCCCAGGTAATTATTTCAATAAGACGTACTACAACCATTCATAATTCCTTTAGGTACGTCCTTACACTCAATATAGATAAAACAAAATTTATGACCTTTACCTTTAGAATTCAAACTCAACCAAATTACCCAATCATAGCACACACTTGCAACTTACCATCTAGAATTTTGCACGGTTTATGTACCTGTCCTCATTTACTTAAAACTAACCATATTAAATATTTAGGTGTCATTATCGATAGCCAACTGACTTTCCAACAACACATTGACGCCTTGGTCCCTAGAATTCGTAAACTTATTTATATATTTTAATCTCTGCGTCATATTGCCGACACCGCAATTATTAAATCTGTTTATTTTGCATTATGCCAATCATTGTTGACTTACTGCATTACTAGCTGGGGCGGGGCTGCTAAAACGCACCTAATAAGTCTAGAGAGAGCTCAAAGAGCTATACTAAAAGTTAGTTCTTTTCTTCCCATACGTTTTCCTACGTACGATCTCTACCAACGTTGCAAGGTGCTGACAGTCCGACAACTCTTTGTTTTAACTACGACCATGAAGAAGCACTCGGAACTACCCTTCGATCCAAGATCATCCTCTAACACTAAAAGATCAACCGCGGTATGTCAAAAAACTAGATTTAGTTATAGTCGATCTCAAAATTTCTATGCTTTCTTAGGCCCATATTTATATAACAATATCAACAAACACCTGTCTATATACCCGCTTTCTAACTCGAACTGCAAGAAAAAGATATGTTTATGGCTACAGACTTTAGACTACAATGCAACGGAACTTTTGTTAAAACCCCTACATTAACCCAGATGACACACACACACTCTAACACACACACACACAAACACACACACACTCTAACACACACACACTCTAACACACACACACACAAACACACACACACACTCAAACACACACACACAAACACACACACACACACAAACACACACACACACAAACACACACACACACAAACACACACACACACACACACACATATAAACACTATTTCCTGAAGTGTTTTTTATTTTTTATTATTAATTTTACTGAAATTTAATTTGGTTATTTATTTTATGTAAGCAACATTCATATAACTCAATGTCTGACTAATATTCTAAATAGTTTTTAAGTTTTTCTTAATTTTATTTTGTTAAACTACCTATGTTCCTTTAACCAAATAACCTGCTATTAATTAAATAGAAATCTCACCCTCACGGAGGTAAGGCCTGGTGATCTGTGATACAGGTTTTACCTACAGCAGACACCAGTCTCTAATAATTGTCCAATTGTAGATGTAATGTATGTATGAGAATGAGAAAATAAAATAAATTTATTATTATTATTATTTAGGTGGCTATTGCTAGTACAATTTGTTTACAAGGCACAATTTAAATATCAATATTGCAGAGATTTAATTGAAAATTTGTTATTGATAATAATATTATTTGTTATATATTAGTTTGGATGTTAAAATTATTAATGTTATATTTTACATCACCAACTACAAAGTTGCCATTTATAAAATCCTAATTTCAGCTACAATATATTTTCAGGAAAAAGGCCAGGACCAGCTGTTGTCAGTCCATTTCATTTTGTGAAATTTTCCTTCAAAGATGGAATTGATCAAGCCTTCTATAAAGCTCTTACTGATGCTGTTGCCGCCAAAGTATGGGAAAGACCAACTCCAATCGCTTCACCCATAAATGCTGCTAGCCCTAACTCATCCCCGAAACCTTCAGTGATTCCAGTTAATTCAAAAATTCGTTCTGGTATAGTAGGCATTGAAAGAAGTATAGAAGAACAGCATAGGGCAACTGATGAAAGCATTACTGTAGCATTTCAAGACCTAAGAAAACTAATGGAAAAGGCAAAAGATATGGTTGCCATATCAAAAAATATTTCAAATAAAATTAGGGTATGTATATAATTAGGGTAGGTACCTATGCATGTCGTAGGGTATATATGTATATGTTGTAATTTTGTCATAATATTAACAAACCTGTATTCATCAGAGGAGTAGGCAGAGGTGTTTTATTGCAAATCCACATAACAGCAGACAAAATCAGATACCATTTGCAACACTTTTTAAGTTAGTGAAAACTATGATAATTATATTTAAAAAATTGTTTTAAACAGTGTTTTTCTGTTTAAAACAATTTTTGTTTTCTATCTGATTACAGGATAAGCAAGGTGATATCTCTGAAGATGATACAGTAAGATTTAAATCATACCTCATGAGTTTAGGTATTGATGATCCAGTTACTAGAGATGCATTCAGATCCGATTCAGACTATTATTTGGGACTGGCACAACAAATTTCTGATATGATGGTAGCAGTTCTTATGGCAAGTTTAGCTTTATTTTGTTGTAAATTTGTGTAAGATAGTATAGTCGTATCTTCTATGATAAAATAGCATTGACAAATCAATTCATTCACTACACATGCTCAGTTACACACCCCTCTATACACTGACACAAACCCTAGTCCTTTTCCTCCTTTCTTATCAAAATAATATTGTATTGTAAACACTTTCTCTCTAGAGCTTTAAATTGTATCTTATTTAAATGGGGTGAGACCTGGTGACCGGAAATACAGGATGTTACCTAGCTTAGGCACCAGTCTCCCACAATAGACTGTACTCCTCCTTAATCAATAAGACATTGTAAAATTATATTGTGGTGAGAAATATATAATAAATAAATATAATTATTATTATATAATTTTCATTTAACATTCATTTTATTATATAGATTTGAAATTAATGTAACAACTGTATTGAATAATTTGTGAGTTTGCTTGCTTTAAGTTGCAACATTTATAGAATATTTTACATGAAAGTGATTTCATTACTGATTTTACCATTGTAGGAGTGTGGAGGAATAATGTCATTAGCTGATGTATGGTGCAGAGTAAATAGAGCTAGAGGTTTGGAACTTATATCTCCTGAAGATCTTTTAAATGCTTGCAAGTAAGTAACATGTTTTTAGTGATAAATAAATGTACAACTCTAAGCCGAAATGCTAAGCGTGAACCAAGTAATAGTGTGGTTGTACATACTCTAAATTATTTAGAAATATGCAATCTAATGTCTTAAACAATATAATGGGTGCAAAATGATCAATATTATATGTATGATTTTAGATTGCTGCAGACCATAGGTGCTCCAATGTCTTTGAGAAAATTTCCTAGTGGTGCATGTGTTCTCCAACTAAATAGTCATCAAGATGAAGAAATTGCAAAGACTACTAATGAACTGGTAACTTGTTTATTTTGATTACTACCCTAAGTAACTATCATGAGCCCCACTTAGATAGAGTAAAGTAAGATTTAGAATGTTCATTTCAGAAACTATTTATTCATAAAAATGATCTTATAATCTTCAATTATTTCAGCTTGAAGTCAATGGTTACCTCACACCTGTGAAACTATCACAAATTGCGAACGTGTCCGTCCTACTAGCACGCGAGCGTCTGTTCACCACCGAGCGCCTCGGACTGGCGTGCCGCGACGAATCAATTGAAGGCCTGGCATTCTATCCCAACCTATTCCTCAGAGAAGCCTCTTAGCCAACACTGTTATACTGTTAATAATGTTAAGAGTTTATTATAATTATTTGCAATGATAAGGAGTTTCAATTAAAAACAGGTCTCAAGCACATACAGGTTTTATTAAAAGCATGGCTTTAACTTCACAAAAGCTAGCTTTGATGAAAATTTCAAACTATTATCTAGACATAATTTATAAACCACACCATATTAAATTCCATTATCTGTAAACCTTCTCTCAAAATATTCTCAATCTTACATCAAAGATAAATAGAAACCTATATTACCTAGCACAAGATATGATGAAAAACATTATTTTTACTTACTTAACAAATATATATTAAATATTGTGACAAGCCTTATTTACCAACATTTCTTTTTTCATACATACAAAAATAAACCTATTAAGCAAGATTTAAAAAGCTATTATTCACTTGCATAGTGATCACAGTTACATAAAACACTAATAATACATAAAGCAGTAATTTATTATGAATTGTCTTGTATGGTGAAGACCATCAGCTCTGTGCATCAAAACCATTTGATTAAATATTTATGTAAATCAGTACAACTTAATGTAATTTACTACTATATTAATTTTAATACTGTATTTTTAGAGTCTTGTCTAAAGCCAAACATTAGCATGAAACCAAAATGTGCCAGAAAAGAAAAAAATTAATAAATCTACATATTTTGTTGTCTTGGAATGTATGTCAAAGATTGTATTTTTAATACTCAATTGCACTCTTGAAATCCTTTGGTAATTGATTTTGCATACTACAACGTTCCCAAGCTCTAAAGTCATCTAGAGACCGTATATTTTCAACAAAGCATTCAACTCCCCTTACAAATGGTAACAACATTTCATCATTGATAGTTTCTGAAAGACGATGCAGGAAAGCTATGTTCTTAGCAAGACTGTCCTTTATTTTGGTAGACAATGGACGTTCAGTACACTCCAATACACCAAGCTGTGAATTATAAATAATTATTAGCAAACAATACTGCATCAAAAGTTGTTTCAGAAATATTTAAATTAAGTATGTGCCCCATTCAAGTTTTATTATAAATCACAATAACATAATATTATATGGAGGAAGGGGGGTAAATATAACAGGTGTATATATAATTATAATGAAATGTTTACCTTTTCATCAACAGAGGACTGTTGCAATCCAAGGTACAGATTCAAACACTCTGGCAAACTCTTCACTTTATCAGGCAGGCGACCAGTTTTGTTCCTTGTAATGAGTAGATCTCCAACCTACAAAACATGCATAAGCTATAAATCAATAAGATCTATAATAAAATAAATGTTTATTGAGTAAATAATCTAATTACCTGAGTGTCAAATACTGAATTCAACTTCACATTGTGCTTGTGATATAAACAATCGGAAACATTCCTTGAATCATGAACAATCTTTTTTGGGGTTTCACTTTGCAGCAGTTTTTTTAAACCGCCATCAAATGCATGGTATTCCATGACTTTGGTGTCAAATATGTAGATTTGTTGGGGTGTTGATAGAACTAGGAATGGCATTTTACATTTCCTTCCCATGCTAGCACCATCAGTACTCAAACCAATATAGGTATACTGGCTTAAGTCTTCTACGGCTTCATGGAAACTCTTATCAACCTGGTTGATATAAATGTACTTTTTAGATGTCTTAATGATCTCTTCACATTCCTTTTCGGATATTTTTAAATGCTTCTGTTCTGTTGGTTCTTTGAGTTTTACAATATCCCTTATGTCAGAGTCATAATAATGAAGAATGCCATCACTTAGATCACTTTTAGGTGATTCTTTAACATTGTACAGAGATATTTTAGACTTATCATTAGTCATTCCATAAAATCGGCCTTCGTGTATTTCACTGTTCTTTGTATGAACTTGTAAAAGTTCACCTTTCATGTATAGGTTATCCATTTTGAGAAGAAGTCGATGTAAAACAGTAGTGATTTAAAGATATTAGTCCTTTTTAACAGGTTTAGGTTTCTCGGTTCTGTCTGTTTCACTATAGGCTCTATAGATGTAGAGACCAAGCGTAACGTGTAGAACGACTACAGCAACTACTGCGGAATATACACTGCTCGTAATAGGTTCCAATCGTAAGACGCCATCGAATACTACACTTTTCGCAGTAAAGAACGAAAGTACGGGTACTACGATAATAATTAGGCAGTACTTAATGACCGTCTGAAAGACTTGGAAATCGGGTAGTTCCTGAAAACAGGTTATGAAATTAAAACTAAGCGTAAAAAGGGTTTTTTTAATTCAAACCTAAGCCTTTGAATATTTTATATTACTTACATTTGCACGTCCTTCAATCATCATAAATATGAAAACAAAATAAAATAATTAATAACTGAAGAAAAAACTGATACCGCCAGTCACAAGCTTCATCGGTCATAAGAATGAATGAACTATAAAATGATTCAATCTGAATTCTGAAATGAGGGACCGAGTCACTGAACTAAACATTGTTCATTGATCCGTGATCGTAATTCGTAATTTCATTTCAGCTTTTAGCTTACAGAAGTTGGATATTTCAACTTTTGCTTATAACTTTGGTTTTGTGTTTATAAAAAGCAAAATAAACTTTAATTACTAGGGGACCTGAGGATCTTCCTAGGTAAAACTTTGTCAAATTTAGTTAACTACCCAATATTTTTTAAAATCGTATTGATATTAAAACACTACAAACATTATTTTATTTTATGGAAGGCTCAATTAAATTTTTACCTAAAACCTGATATGCTTAAATCATTGTATACCTTATGTAAGACTTATCCAGTATACCTACTTTAATTTGAGTTATTAGCTTGACCCACGGACCCATAAAAGTATACCCACTGGTATACTACCTATATGTAGGTACCTCTATCAGTTAACTAATATGTAGTTATTTATAATATATAATTATTACTTGAAGTCAGTGGATTTCCTAGAGTAGGGAATAAATGATTGCCAATCTTATTTTACAATTGCGTGCCTACCATGGACCACCCTAGGTGCGTTGGAACAATTACATACCTAATAATAGAAATAAGATAATGCACATAGGTGCGAGTGCTTCACTTCTGACCTAATTTATTTCAATTTTGATGTTATCATTTAGCATGTATCAATTTTTGTTTGTGATGTTGCTATTAACACTTTCGCTGCTTCACGGTTTACGCACATGAAAGGATGATGAAAATGTAGGTTCTGCGGGGGGGATTCATGATTTTAATAAGCTCTATACTATATAAGTGTTAGTGCACTGGTTGGAAAACAGGCAAACGGCATAATAGTTTCAATACCTACTCACAATTACGTTTCCCAAGTTTAATAAAATGTCATTTAATCAATTTGATGCGATGGTAAAAATTCAATTGGGTGTCCTATTGGTATATTTAGTAAGTATGTTTTTATGCCCGATTGTTTGGTTATTTGGATTATTAACTTCTGTTACTTGCATTCGTCCCACAGATCGGATCGAATAGTACTTTTCTAGATTTTAATGAAGTCCAAAAAAATATATTACAGTGGAAGAACCAGAAATTGCTCAATTTTAGCGAGGTCAGAATCTATGCACCTACCTGAATATTTTTATGATAAAACTAATAACAATAGTTTAGGCATTTACTCTGTTTAACAGATTGGAGTAACCAGTAACGGTGGTTTTGACTTTAGTGACGTGAAAAATAAAATATTACAATGGAAAACTCAGAAGCTTGCCGCTCTCTGCCCATCAAATGCGTAAGTTATTTTGAGAGTATCTTTAAAGTGTAACAGTAAGATTGTAAAAAGAGATGGTACGATTTAGAGGCCCAGAGGAAGCCGTTGGTATCACAGAGGAAGTATGTGGCAACGAGACGAGCCACCAGAAAGTGGCTGGTGTGGTGTTAACGTAAGTAAAGACGTGATACAGAAAGCAAGTCGAAGAAGAAGAATTAGATACCTGCTAGTCTGGTTTGCAGATTACAATAATCCAACAATCATCATCATCATCCATAGCCTTCAATATCCCACTGATGGGTATAAGCCTCCCTTAAACAAAGCCATCCGCCGCAATAATAATAGTCGGTATAAAGTGGCTGGCTGGAATTTTATTAGCTTCCTTTTAATATTCTGTTTCAGAAAACAACTACAAAACTTGTTAAATATTGTATGCAGTACGGCACAACCAACTAATGTTACACAAAGGGATGCTTGCATTTCTTGTTTTTCACGAGTCACTTCGATGCCTGAGGTACAATTAGTTCCCATTCACTTATAAATTATATTAGCCTTAGTACTTAACGAAATCTTATTATTATCTTCAGGGACCTCAAGAATTAAATGCACTTAGTGTTTGTGCGGTGCAGTACTTTACCGGCTCATATGCAACTTGTGCAACAGCCCTCATGGTAGGTTTTTTTTCTTTTTGCTCTTATTCAAGTGTGTTTAATTTTAATGAAATGAATTCATTTAAATACTACCAAAAATACGAAAATATTGAAAAGCCATCCTTTTAATTGCAGGCATTATCTACATCCGCACTAAATGTACAACCTTCTGGGTGTTTTATGGGTTATTGTGATTTTGTACGTTGTCTTAGAAGAGCTAACTCTATTAATTTGGTATGTATTGCCGCTTACCTTATTTATAAACATTTATTGATATTCCTTTTATCTAAGAATGACAATATGTTGTAATTTTTTTAGATTACACAATGCACTCGAGAAGCTAGGACTGGAGTTAATATAACAGTCGATGCAGATAACGTTCGCTTTTTTAATAATGTTACTTCTTGTATATTAGCAAAATCAAGATGTGGCTCATTTAATCCCATTACTGGGGAACCTCAGATACCAGGGTACACTACGTCAGGAGCAAGGGTTAGCAATGCCCTCCAACTTTCAGAAGCAGGAGAATTAAGAATTCTGGCTTTTTCCGCAAATACACCAGTTACTAATTCGTTTTGTACAACATCCTCAAACTTAACACAATCTAGTTGGCTTACTAATATATGCTAATAATATTAATTAAGTCCTTGTTTCTTTTATTAATGTTTTAATCGTTGCTTGCCACAGCAAACGTCACTTTCCTGCCCATGCACCTATGACGACCCATTGCCCTAATATTTGAAAAGACTGTATATAATCACTGCCTTTATAAAATGAATGTAAAAACTTAAAACGTCATAACTGTCATCAGTGTCGCCTGTCAAAAGTTAAAGCTGTCATTTTAATATTGATGAGAATGTGAATTTGTATGATAGTTGAATTAAAATTGGTTAAAATTAACGAGTTTTGTGTTTAAATCTTAATAAACGTTAAAGTATTTGCCGTTCAGTAAGTATTACTATGGCTTAATTTAAATGTTTTCCCAGGGACGTTCGTGTATTAATTTAAAAACACTGAAAAAGTTCTTGGAAGTTGAATCTTTTAAGAACTTTACCGGGATAATTTTATCTGAAGATTGTCAACTTCTATTTATCCCTACTTGTTCATGTTTTGAAAGTTTGAGTTCTAAATGTTTAAAAAAAAAATACAGTTAAACTTACTGTAAGAAACATTTGATTTGTATTGTTTTACAGGAATTTTGCTAACTTGTTATTGTAATACAGTACTATTTTGACGTTTATTTAAATAGTGATTTATTATAATTACGTATAAATATTCTCAGAAAGAATAGTATTTCTTATGAGATATATCTTGAACCTGAGTTGGGTGGAAGGTGCTTTTTTTTATGAAGCGTAGATGTCACCATCTAAACTTTGTATACTGAAAATAATGAACTTTATCACAGTGGAGTTACAATTTTCTTTTCCCTTAAACAGTCAATGTAGGATATATCCGTTCATTTCTCTAGTATTGATTTGAATATCTAATAATATAATATATAGCTACTGCCTGGATCAGTAAACGTTAAAGTTATATTCTAACTACCTATTTATTATAGATAGTTAAAAGATTAACTATTTTAATTAATAGTTAGTACATATAATGTCTAATTACTAATAAAATAATGTTAAATAAAATATTATCTCTTTATTTGGACAAGGGTTAGAACCGGTATAAACAAATACTTTCTTCTTTACTTTTTATAGGATTTTGTTTATCGTCTTAGAGTTGGTTACTAAACCTATACTGTTTTGGCATGAGCAGTGTAGAGAATAGCTGGTCAACAGCAGTGATTGCATTGATGGCTCCGTAGGTGTACCAGATATATTTTGGGATGGTAACTTCTTAAGGCTCTTTACTTGCACCCCCAATATAGGATGTAGTACAAATAATTAAAATATCCTCAATCAGTCATTTTTAAAGTTAAAAGTTATTGTATGGGCATTTTGGGAATATTATATAGGCAATAAAAACTACAATTTAATTTTTAGATTTATTATCAGAAATTGTTTTATAAAACTTGGCTTTTACTGTTTTAGTTTTCTTCTTCACTTTCTTTATTGACCGAATAGAATTGTCGGAGTCAGAGTTATCTGACATTATACTTGCTTTGGCATTCGATTTCTTTGTCTGGACCGCAGTTGTAACAATGGCGCCTTTTTTGAAACGGGACTTAGCCTGTTTATTTTCTGTATAAGTAATTTTTTGCGTTTGCTGGGTATTACGTGGTATATCAGTAAAACTAGTATTATTTTGGTACGGAGAACTCTCAGACTTTTGTTTCAATCTGGAACAATATAAATCACATCACCACAACACTTTTATTTTGAGTAGAAAATTCTGTACAATGTCAAATGTATTTGGGTATAAAAAAACTAAAACCGTATCCATAGCGGATCAGTAGCTTATGATTAAGTCGCGGGTCGACTACAGCTATGCTATTCTGAAACACTAACATCTTGAAAGTCATCTCACACGTCACATTGCATCATATTTGGTAGCGCTAGTGTCAAATCTCACTGCGGATTGAGAAGTGAGTTCGTAAGTGATGTCTTTAGAATAGCACGGCAGAATCTTCTCATCATTCAAATACCTAGGTAGTAATTTTTTTCGGTGGTTGCTGTAATGAAATCTGAGGTAACGGACGACGGAAGGTACCGCTAATCACAGCATGTCTCAAAAGTGAAAAATAATATTTTATCACATCAGTTTACATAAGCGAAGTGGAAGTCGGCGCCAAATCCCAACATCCACTAAGTCGATAACTAACCACTAAAAATAACAAGGAAGACCTTGTTAGTGATTAGTTATCGACTACTACTTAAGCAATATCATTATCATATCATCAAGATACGGGCTTTTTGCTGTGACCCTATGAGGAGTTCCGTTCCATATCTTCAAAAATATCAAATCGTTTCATAAATGACTGAGTTATGAGGGCACATACATAAAAAAAAAAGATCCCGACGAATTGAGAATGAGAACCTACTCCTTTTTTTTTAAGTCGGTTAATAAACACCAACATTATTTTCAAATCTATCCTATACTTACTTTCCCTTTTTCTTCCAAGGTTTGGATAACTTGGTTATAGGTTCTAAGATATCGTTCATAGAATTTGGCACTTTAAGGGTTAATTTTTTTGTCTTAGATTTCTTTTTCTTTTTTTCGTCCTTAATTTTTTGCTGTTCTCCTTCAAGTTCTTCCAGCTTTTTCGAGCAAGATCTGACGATAGCAAACGTAGTACGTTCAGTATTTGTTTCAAAAGATTAATTAATACTCAGGCAAAATAAATATTGATACCTTAATAAAGCCTCACTATCAGTGAAATAGGAATTCATTGCGAAACTCGATATGCCCCACGATAAAGGACCTTTCTCTTCACTTTGAACTCCAGTCCATATATTTCTTTTCAGCGAACTCAACTTCACCTGCAGTTCTGATGGTTGATTACTTCTATTTTTCACATCGGACAAGCACCTTAATATAAACATAGGTATTAAACACAAACCAACACTTTCAAACCATTATAAACAGTTTACAAATTGTAGATTTAGTTTAAAATATACATCGATTTAATTGCCTTTCCCTTCATAATCGTCAAAAAATAAAAATAAGTGACGTAAACAATAAACAATTGACTCAAAATAATTTCGGTGACACACATAAAATAGCTTACCTTGATAGTTATAATATACCTTTGTAAGCTATTAAGTAGAAAGTAATTAAATTTGCATACTTTGCTGGTGGTAAACACCTGAATTGATGCCATGATGCGGGTTTCAGTCTTGATTTCTCTGTAGTCTCGTTGAACATTGAGACACTTCTCGGCCTTCTACATTTCAAGCTTTTCTCGTGATCCGAGTGGTAGGGTGAATCACTTGTCTGAAAATAATGTATTGTTTAGTTACTAAGAAGAGATTATGGACACACCTTTCGGGTAGGGAAGTGAAGGATCGGATTTTTGTCCACTATCAGGATGCTTTTCTTGAAAGTCTCTTTTGTAACAATGATATTTACGTATCTCAATTTAAGGATTTGAGCAAAAGAAATGACTCTACATTTTTTTTGTTCAAGTTTTCTTCGTAAAAACTACGATAAAAATAATTACCGGTGCTTTTATAATTTTTAGTTCTGGTGGCATTTTCTTTTTTCGTCTCGGTTTGACTGGCTTGGCTGAAGATTGTATTAATTTGTGAACTCTCCTCATAGGACTGTGGTTGCCGTCGTATGATTCAGCATCCGACGACATGTCGGTCATTGCGTCGGACGTTAAATCTATAGTAGCCCTCGATACCTAAAATGTAATTGGTATAAATTATAATCGAACTAGATTTTGAGGTTACGTAGAATTTTAGTACCAACCTGTAAAGTTTCTCGTTTGGTTTTCTTCTTTTCGATTCGTTTCATCTTTTCTAATTTTGGTCTTTGCTTCCTAGGCTTCTATGAAACAAAATTGCACGTGAAATGTTATTCAAATCTACACTTTAGCAATAAGTAATAAGAATCTTTTTACCTCACTTAAACCTTTGTTGATGTCTGGGAATATGGGCGAAGGCGGTGGTGCAGGCTGTTTGGTTGTTTCTCTTCTCACTCCAGCTTCCGAACTACTGCTCGAAGTATCTCCTTCATCGCTGTTGAAATATTAGATCAAATATTAAATTCGGGAAATACCACACGTGCCATCTTTATAATTTTGTAGGTATATCTTTTATGTGTTTGCAAACATAATTCCGTTTAAATACGGCAAGTCTACGAAAGCATTCTTTTGCCATAATATTTTATTGCACAAAGTATGGTACCCACAGGGTACCCACATATGTGATATTCGATTTCTCAAAAGTTGTTTGGTTATGTTATGATATGATTAATTAAAAAAAAAGTTATCTAAAATATACCTTGAATAATCAGACAGATCAATATTGGTTGGTTCGTCTGCATTAGAACCTTCTTTTAGAAGTCTTGTAACAATTTTTGTTCTTAATCTTTCCTTACTAGGGTCTTCGTCATAAAAATCTAGCAATGTTTCACAGAAAGTTCTTCCTAAACTTTCATAATCTTGTACAGAGAAATGTGTAGACATTCTACTGCCTAACTCTGATCCGCCAAAAGAAGCTTCCATTGTATAGCTGTTTGATACCCCTAACATCCATACGACAACTCGTCCAGTGCCTTCTTTACTGCGTTGTATTCTAAATTTACAGTTTTCGAAGGAGAACTGCAAAAATGTAGGCGGTTAGAATCTTTATTCGATTAACATGTGTTCGAAATACTCTCTGAATGTGAACATTAGCTACTTGACTTTATATACCTTATCTGCTGCATTTTTGTGTAGCATCAAAGGAAATACTTGTTCTTGTAACCGTTTGTCTGATGTTTTACGACTTTCACATCCATAAATGAACACATTGTGTTTTCGGGAATGCGCATGAAGATCTATATACATTGCAACGCCACATTCCTCCTGTAGTCTGACACACAATAATTGATTAGAACAAATGCTTTGAGTTTCTAGGAATTGTCATGCTTTCCACTAACCTCCGTATCATCACTTTGGTATGCCAAACTGGTGGGTACGTTTCCCTTATTACAGTTCGATATTGCCTATTCAAATCCTTTCCGGACAGTGAACACCGATTGTTACCGACGATTACCTGTAATAATAGAACAGTGTTTATTGTATGTCCAAAACATTTTATTCTAGACTGTATTGTGATAAGTGAATGTAGTTATTTAAAACTCACACCATCTGGATTTAACATAGGAACCAATTTAAATATGAATTTTTCCCTTAATTCACGCGCTTGATTTGAGTCTCCAGTTAAATAATCCATAAAACCTTTCATCATCCATGATGAAGGTGTTTCCCCTGGGTGAACTCTTGCAGTTATGACGACTGCTCTCTTTTTCTGTAAAAGTAATGATTAAAATTTAATTGTGAATGCAACATTTTAATATACGTTATAATAAGAAAAGAATTGTTTACCTTTTGTTCTGCTTCATTTGGGTTTGGTGGGGCTGTAACCGTCAAATAATAAACATTGTTTCCAGCTAATGTTCTGCAGAGAAGCCTGAGTTTTGCATAAGTTGATTTAACGGGATGTGACTGTAATTTTGATAGATATTCTTGTAGGTCAGAATATGTGTAAGGATAACAATGTGCTATATACACAGCATCATCTGTGTGCGGGAACTCAACGTTGAATGTTAATGTATAGCTTGGAAATTGCTCCTCCTCTTCACATCTGTAATTTTAGTACTTAGTTCTCAAGAAATTTAGGAAATGGACTTCAAAAAGTTCAAACTTTGTGACTTACGTGGAATCATTTTTATAGTACGCGATGTTATCGCCGCATCGCCTCCAACCGATCGAATGCAACTGTGCGTCCTTGGTCGAGTATAATAGAGGTCGCATGCCCTCGTTGTATAAGCTTTCGGCTTTTGATAAATTCACTATGGAAAACCTGTAACATTTTGCGTGTGTATAATTTTTTTAGGAAACAACACGTAACGTTGGGTGGTCATGCAATCGGTTTTACCTGTACGTCATTTGCTTCTTTGTGTTAGTGACTCTAAAATAGAACCATTGCATATGCCTATTCGTATAGAGATCAGTACGAAGATGCAGTTCATAATAAGCCGACGTAATACGTATTGCTTTGGCTAAATTTCCACTTTCAAATCGAGATTCAAATTGCAGTTCATCCTCGCCGCCGGCACTTGCACACGCTGATAAATATAAGCGAGACCCTCCTACTGTAGAACGACTAAACTGCAACACAATTCTTTTATCAAACGACTTTAAATACATAATTAGGTAGGTGGGCCAATTTAAGGCTAGATCACTTACATAGTTGACTGCGCTCATAGGATAGTATTGAAATATAACGGTTCCCGCATCTTCCCCAACAGGTTGTGGTTGCAGTTCTTTTCCTGTAGATATATAATATGGTTCTGGCGACGCGGGACTCCAAGTTGTATGAGGTATTTTTTCTTCAACAACCTACGCCGATTAAAAGTTCTTTAATCAATATAATCCAAGGTTAAGTTAAAACAATATCAAGTTTGAAAAACCAATTAAGCTAAATAATGTTATTTTTACTGCACAAGTTGTAAAACTCATCTCGTGGTTAGTGAACAGTTATTGGACATCATTTTTACTCATCGATAAATAAACGTCTCTTGACTAAAAGCCTCTTAAATCTATTGACATGACAATGACAGGTTGATTTTGATTCATCATCAACAGCTGGAAGACGTCCACTGTTGATTATTGACCAAAAAGTAAAACAATCAGTTAGAATAATATGTAAGGGTCAACGTGGAAAAAATATTACTTACTTGACATTCTGAAGGCCACCGAGGTGCTTGTTGGGGACAGTCAAGCTCTTTTGGGAGTGCAAATAAATCCCTTGGTTCTCTTAGTTTAGCTGTTGTCCGAAAAGTTCTGATGTCTGTGTTTATTTCTAATTGATTTGTTTTTATATTATTTTGAAGAAAGTTTGATATGAACGTCCCTGCAGCAATAGGAGTTGTTGATTAATGATTCAAAGTCGCAAAAGTTTAAATAACAAACACTTAAGTTTAACCCTACTGCAAAACTTATCGCTTGTCATAAAATCGTAATGATTTGTAAATTGACCTAGTTTATTGAAAATTAACCGTCGCTCTTAGTAGGTTTTCATGGTGGTTTGCGTATTTTCATGCTTCACGGATTACATCAATAAACACGCGAGTTTCCGTCGACAAGTTTTATGACAAAACTATGAATTTCACATCACTAGTATTCGTCTTCCTTGTTTGAAATACTATGCACATAAAATATGGTTTATCTTGTAAATCTAGAAATTTATAAATAAGATGGATTTTTTTATTATTCACTGTAATACTGTATAGAGCGTTAGTTTGAAAATAAATATAGATATAATAAATAATAAATATAGATACCTACTATTGAAATTAAACTTATCGATTGTAAAAGTATGCAAAGGGTCAGAGTTAACCCAAAGTAAGATGTTTATCTAATTAAGTAATGTTAATAAAAATCTATAGAACTTTTATGATAGTTGGACAATATTTCTTGCGTTATTATATTTAAGTGCTTAAATTACCTTTACTGCAAATTGGGAATAATGAGGCCTGTAGCGATTTAACTTGCTCTATGTTGCCTATGAACAAATTGTCTTGCAATACAGGATTTATTGAAGGAAGAGTGAGCGTTACCGTCGTGTTCTCAATGAACTCCTTTTTTTGTTCTTCCCTTTCGAGCATCATTATGTTCTCTTGAACGCTCTCGAGCTGCTTCCACCATAACATGTTAAAAAAGTTACAAACAAACGGCTTCATTCGCTGTTCGCTAGCACAGAATAATCTTTTTCATGTGTATTTTTATAGTCAGCGATGTCGAGCGTTCCGTCTCCATGGCTACACAATTGTTTGAATGTTAGTCGTCAAGTTTCAATTTTAGGCGTGTAACCTGGTGGGTTGCGCGGCGCTCCGAACTGAACTGACGACATCAAAAACAGGGATACAAGCTTTCGGTTATTGGAAGACGATTGCCCCAGTAATGCCATGCTTCGACCGTATAAAGCTTATCAGGTGATTGGTGACGTCAAATGGTTATTCATGCGAAACTTCGGAATTATGGAAATTTGGATGTCGGAAACCTTATAAAGAGGTCAAATTTTGATTTGATTTATAGTAGTTTTACAAGGGTAATCAAGTAGAAGTTCATGAAATCATGATTCACGTACGATGCACAGATTTTATTGCTTGGATTGGCTCCAAAAATATATTTTGTTTCTTATGGTTAAAATTAAAGGTCAATTGGTTCTGGTTAAGTACCATGTAAATTTTATAATTACATTAGGTGCTTTATTCAGAATAACTTACCTTGATCATTGCCGTTAGGTAGATTTTCCTTTTCTGTCAACTCTTCATTCTTCCCTTCCATAATAATAATTAAAATGCAACTATTTACGTCACTTTGTCCATACTGAAGTTTTAATAACCATAAATTGTGGCATATGGTATCCGATTACGTAGACGTGTGTCTGGCTAGAATGCTTATTCGTTACAAATTCTGTTGGCACCTCAGTCTAGACTAGTCTGCGTGTGGTTAGGTAGAGGTATGGTGTCAGCTGTCTAAATGGTGCATAATAACGCTATCACACAGGTAAACAATTATTTATTTAGCGTAAGAGCATTACGGTAAAGCGATCGTTGCTCACAAGCGGTTTACAGTCGGGTTTATGCACATAAGCGGCGTTTCCGGCGTAAACTTGTAAAACTATCCAGCGTGTCTATGTGATAACCTTTCTACGAAGGTTTAGAGGTGACTGCACTTCTACGTAATAGTTGGTAACTTACGGCAGTTATAAAGCAAACTTTGTTAGTGACCTCAATCATGGGCGCAAACTTTTAATGTTATACTTCAGTGTTTGTTCAATGTGTGCATGTTGCTGAAAAATATATATCATATCAGTTTAAATTTAAATACTTATGTTTCTATCTCGCCTAAATGCCTGGCCTGTCACCTGTAGTTCCTAGTATAATAGTGTCATCAAAATATAACTCCCGTTCATTATCATGCAAGTTGAAATCAATTACGCTATCAATATGACTCTTTGATATTTAACTTAATCAATTGCCTAAGACACAATTGACTAATAAATGTCCCCGTTAAGTTGCCAATAAGTTAGCCCCCTACTACATGAGACTAACATCGTTTAGGAAAATATTATAAACGGGTTGTAATTACATAATTTATGAGCTCTTACTGTATGAGAATAACCTGCGCAGAATCGGTCCTAACACACTGCCTTGTGGTACACACTATGTTTTTAGCTTGTAGTAATCATCTTTTTGTTTGACATCTAACGTAATGTTTGTCATGTATACTTTTAAAGTATTCAGCAGTATGAGGATCCCTAGAATTTCTTACCGTCGATTATTTTTTTGAAGTTAGTAATATAACGTAACTGACAAGGCCAGAATTTTGATCACTTATATAGTAAAACATACTTCACCGTTGTTATGGGGGACTTCAACGCTAAGGTGGGCACTCAGAATCGCGATGAGTTGAAAGTAGGGTCGTTTAGAAATGGGCAGCGGGGCCAGCGGCTGGCGTCGACTTCATGGAGAAGGAGGAACTCTATCTGATGAACTTCTTCTTCCAGAAGTGACCATCCAGGAAATGGACTAGGATTAGCCCCGACGGTTCAACCAAAAATGAGATCGACTTCATCATGACGTCCAAGAAGCGTATATTCAGTGATTTCTCTGTGATCTGAAAGGTGAAAACCGGTAGTTATCATCGTATTGTCAGAGGCACACTGAATATCAATGTTAAACTTGAACGGTCATGTCTAATGAAGTCCACGCTCCGTCCTGGTCCTGCCCAAATCCAGAACCCCGAATGCTTTCAACTCGGACTGCGTAATCGTTTCCAGTGCCTAGCCGAATGCGAAACAGCGGATGAGATAAACAACGGGTTGGTGAAAGCTGTCCAAGCAGGGGTCCCAGTTCTTTAGAACCTCACGCCGAAGAAAGCCTCAGAAGCTCTCCAATAAAACCGTTAAGTTAATGGAAGCCCGAAATGAGATGAGACTGCAATCTTCAGCTGACATGTCGGAATATGGCCAATTCCATAGGCGAATTTCTATCTCCACGCGTTACGATTTGCGCTCCTTTAATACTGCCCGTATTAAGGACGCAATTGAGCGGAATCAAGGCTCCAAAGTATTCGCGAGGAATTCCTCTGTTGGGAAGAGCCAAATGACGAAGCTGATGATCGACGATGGCAGTATCATCGAAACCGAAAATATTAAGCGAGAGCTCGAGAGGTTTCACGGACATCTGTACACCTCGACACGGGAACCCGTTGTTAGCGTAGCTCAGAGCTGTTCAGTTAGGCAGGTCCAACATCGACAAAAAGGTCGCCCGAAGAATCCAACTCGGATGGGCAGCGTTCGGGAAACTACGCGACATCTTCTCGTCCAAAATTCTAGAGTGTTTGAAGACGAAGGTTTTTAACCAGTGTGTGTTGCCAGTGTTGACGTATGGCTCTGAGACGTGGTCGCTAACGGTTGGGCTTTTGGAGAGGCTCAGAGTCACTCAACGAGCTATGGATGAAGCTATGCTCGGAGTTTCCTTTCGCGACAGGATCCGGAATACGGAAATTCGCCAAAGAACTAGGGTCACCGACATAGCTCAAAGCATATGCAAGTTGAAGTACCAATGGGCAGGCCATATCGCTCGAAGAACCGATAACCGCTGGGGCAAAAAGGTTCTCGAGTGGCGACCACGAACCGGAAGACGCAGCGTTGGACCACCAGGTGGAACGACGATATCGTCAGAGTTGCGGGCAACCGGTAGATGCAAATAGCAAGTTGTCGTTCATTGTCGCGTTCTAAGGGGGAGTCCTTTGTCCAGCAGTGAACGTCTTCCGGCTGATGATGAAATAGGAAAAAGAAAATATCACATGGTTTTTGTGGTATTTTCTTTTTTACCATTGAATATTGGCCATGAGTCAACAGCAAAAATCACGATTTTTATTAGTTATTGTCAATTTGAATCGGCGTTCGCGTGATAGTCATTATTAGCCGAAAATATTTTGTCCCATTGTCGTTTGGATTGTGGATGGTGGTGGATGGATGTATATCACCGATTCCTTTTTCCAAGAATGTATGTAGATTATTGAAGTCAATGGCATGATAAATCAGAATGTTTTTATTACCAAAGCGTTCAAACGATGTTGGAAATAGCGTTGAAGCAAACCCAATAAAGAACAGCCTTTCTCCGCAATGAAATATGCAGTACAATATATCTGAAATGCGGTACTGTCAACACTGTTGATAGATGAATTGGATTCTACTAAAATTGAGAAGGAACCTAAACTTATATATTGTCTTGTTTCTAGTTATGCCAGCTATTCATTTGTTTTGTATTAAATGGCTAAACGATACTTTATTTATTTTTATAATTTTATATTTATTAATAGGTTGTTCACCTGAATGTTTGCAGTATGTTAAACCGAAAAGCAAACGTTTGACACACTCTGAAATTATCATTTAATCATACATCATTATTTACCTATTTGCATTGATAAGTCTGTTTGTATGTAGGTGTACATCTGTATTTACATTCTATTCAAGTTGTAAGCCACAGTTGCCTAGGTAACTTGTTACGTAAAATCGATCAAATACTGCTTAAAACAGTATTCGCAGATTTTACTGGTAAGATTTATTATTTCTTTATACATACCTTTAATAAGCTAGGTTAGATTTATGGCATCTCATTAGATCATCTGCTTTCCATTAGAAATAGTCGTCATTACTTTGTTTTTACAAAAAATAATGTTGCTTTGCTATTCTTTCTTTTTTGTCGTTTGCAATTTTTATTTTAGAATCCATTTTGTTGGTGTTCTAGGTACCTATGCTTTTACATTACAATTTAATTTTAATACCGCTGGAAATTCATTTGCAGTACACAGGTACTTTAGTGGCTACCCTTTTTTGAATTTTCTTTTATGTCTTCGGGGTTATTGTAAGTCAAATTAATTATTAAGTTATTTCTTACCCCAAAAAGTTCAACAATTTGTAAAATATACCGATGAAGATCGCTTAAATCGGCAATGAAAGTAATGGCGGTCGTGAACTCACGTTATAAACTCAATACGGTAAGATTAAATTTGAATTTCAGATACCTAATATAAAATTTCCCTACAAGGTCATAAAACCAATTTTTACTCATTATTTTCTGACTTTCGTGTCTGAGTCTCAGCCTAAATTAGTTTAATAGAGAGTGTAACTATTTTATGACATAATAAAACGCCATACAACTTTTGAAGATCGTATTGTGGTTGACGAAACTACTGTCTCTAAAAACACATAAACAAGTTGGTACTTGGTATAATCACTGCCAGAATATCAATTCTTCAAATATTGATAATATATAATAATACAATGAATAACAAACTAAATATAACGTTGAGAGACTTAGGACAATAAGTACCTACTAAAAAATGCCCTCCTGACCAAATTTAGATGAGAAGTGTGTGTGCAGCAATTGTGGCAACATAGATGCACTGTATTTCCTCATACCATAGTCTGATGAGATATTAAACCGACAAGTCCGGAGAGAAACTATGCATAGGACCAAGGGCTTTCTGAAGCATGCAGAGATTTCGATCTGTGAAAAATACCCATCATAAGACTGCCTTTTTTTTAACGTTTGGAAAATGTGTTACGCCGTCGTTGGGAGATGAGGGGGTTATGTGGGACTCCCCCCCGTGAACCGAAGAGGCCGATCCACTAAGGTATACCCACTAAAAACCACACATGCCTGCTGGCGCCCATGATGGCGGGGAGGCGGGATCGCTATTAGCACTCTAACGCCAACTCCGCCGATTATAAGACTGCCTTCTGCAAGCACTGCTAACCTTGCAGATCGAATGATTTTTGCGATAGCTTATAAGTTACGAGCTCCTTAGAACGATAGGTAGTAGGTATGTAGAATAAAGTAAGTTGTAAAAAAAAAAGGAGTCAAAAAAAGATTTATCTGCTGTTATGAATGTTACAACACCTTATAATATGCAGTGGTACATCGTCTTATCGTTCTAATAACGATATCAATTCATCGGTATCGTGTTTCAATTACTGAATGTTCACTTGACTACACAGAATGCGTGAACTATGTGTCAAGTGAGGGCTGCGGGGTGATTGGCCGGGCCATGGCACTGCCTGGTGCGGATCGATTCTTTACTAGACGGCCGATCTTATTGTCCCTTATCATTCATCAATAGCCCGTCGGCTTGGTTCCTAATATTTCGTGAATATTTATAGAATTTACTACTTCCTAAGAAATTATTTAGAAATTGTGTACGTATCGACTATCGACCCATTCTATAAGACAATGTGCGTTGATGCGGATTGGAATTGATAAAGTGTTTTAGTATTTTGATTACTCTGTCCTAGGCTCCTAGCACCTTGATATGATAAATTGAGTCATTATGTGAATAATTATTTCGACGTGCCAATATTTAGAAGATCAAGTAGATACAGGACTAGGAATAAACTGAAGGCCATGTTACTGGCTCTTTAGTGAGGGGATTCCTCATATATTTTTTACATGCTTCAAAACACTGTTTTAATTACGTTACGTTATCTAATTCTAATCACAAATAGGTTTAAGTAATATGAAGGCTTTGCTTTTTTTATTTTTTTTAATGTACCTAAACTATCCTAAATATAATTCTTAAATGATCGTAGTGGTATGGTAATGCCACTATAATGCTCGTGAAAGTTTCGCCTACCGTCTATTATATGCCTTCCTACATAGTTTGAAGAATACTAGAGTTTTTGCGGAGTCAAAAAGTTTTAACCATGCCGTGCGCGAGCTTTGATTACATTTCCAAGATTGATTAAAGTGAAATGAGAATTAGAATAGTAACGGGTTTAACTTTTACATTACAAATGTTTAGAAAAAAGTTTTTGTAGATAATTATAAGTTATACCTTTCAATAATGCCTTAAATCTAAGAAAAGATTTGGTTTATTTTGTAGGTTGACGTCAAGTTTAATTTTGGATCCCGTAAAATACCTACGACATCGTTTTAGAACAACTGCAAAAGAAGTTTTGAAGAGAATAAGAAAGTCCTTACATACTCTTTTTGGCTTTACAATTATAAAGTAGAAGACAAGTTATCTAGTGACAGTGATTAAGCATGAACTTTCGAAACAGAGCACTTCCGAAAACCCATAACAAACTTGTTACTGCACAATAGATATTCTGATAACCGAGGTCAATGCCAAAACACGGTAATCCCAGTTACCAAGGTATATACTTTAGTGCTAAGAAATTATAGCATGATCATGGTTGGCGTTCAAGTTTACGTGCCAACTTTCACCTTAACTAAAACTCATTGTCCTTGTCAACTTTATTATTAGAATGTTAGCTATATAACGATATGTTTTTCTTTAGGCAGTAATCTGCAGCAATGGGTCGAAAAGTAACAGTGGCGGTGACCACGCTAAACCAATGGGCACTAGACTTCGAAGGCAATATGAACAGGATCCTGCAGTCCATACAGGAAGCTAAGGAAATGGGCGCACTGTATCGCACAGGGCCGGAGTTAGAGATATGGTAATACAACTAACTTTTACCTTTGCAATACATTCGGAATTCTTTCGTAGTTAGTTTTACCGCTTGTCTCTTTAATCCCCGTTCTTATCGAAAGGTCTCATCTTTTCTCATTCTCTGTGCATCTATAGGAACTTAGAGTATCTCATTATTATAACATACTACAAATACCATATGAGTGACACCATAAGATGTTCTTGCAGTTACATTTTTAAGTAAAATATTCACATCCAAAAGATTAACAACAGACATATTTTTGCAGTGGCTACAGCTGTGAGGACCACTTCTACGAGCCAGATACATATCTCCACAGTTGGCAAGTTCTCGCTGAGCTGCTCAAGTCACCGACCTGCAAAGACATGCTGATAGATGTGGGCATGCCAGTCCAACACAGAAATGTTTTGTACAACTGTCGTGTAGCGTTCCTAAATAAAAAGATATTACTCATTAGACCAAAGATGCTGTTATGCGAAGATGGGAACTATAGAGAAAGCAGATGGTTTTCAGGGTGGACTAAAGTAAGTTTATTGAGGTAATATAAAGACACTGGAAAGGTAAGACACTGGACAGGTAAAAATGAAATCAAAGAGCCTAGGTATATAAATTATTACTATTTAACCTAATTAAATAATAAAATGTTAGAATTGAAATAATAGCAATTACTTAACGTGATTCATACTTAGGCGAAGATGTAAGTCAAATTTTGTTTCATATTATCTTAATCTCATTCTTAAGGAGCGACGGACTGAAGAATACTACTTACCCAGGATGATATCGGCAATAACAAATCAGACAACAGTGCCTATTGGCGACGCAGTCATTGCAACCAAGGACACGTGCATAGGCTTTGAAATATGCGAAGAATTGTGGAACCCACAAAGGTATGATCAGAAATTTTGCGTTATCATTTAACGGCCGAAAAGCTATCGATTTCCTTTCAGTCCCAAATGTTACTGATCTTTGTGGCTGGTTGTGGATTCAGGAAATTTGTTGTTTTCCATCACATCAGGTTTCAACTTCATCAATCATTTATCCTTCTCCTCTTCTCCACACACTTATCTCAGACATATTATATTTCCATTCCAGTCGTCACATTCCGCTAAGTTTGGACGGGGTAGAGATCATATCAAACGGTTCGGGAAGCTACATGGAGCTTCGTAAAGCTTACGTAACTGTGGATCTGGTAAAGAGTGCCACGTTCAAGAGTGGAGGCGCGTATTTGTTCAGTAACCTGAGAGGTTGCGATGGACAGAGGATCTACTTCAATGGCTGTTCCTGCGTAGCTGTTAATGGAGATATCGTCAGTAGGAGCCTACAGTTTGCTCTGCATGATGTGGTCAGTATTTTCAAGTTTTGTATGCCCGCATTTTAGTAGGAGGTTTAAATATATTTTAATATCAAAATTTGAGAAAAATTGGGCCCAAATTTTACAGTATTCGTTGCAAAATATTTATCTTTTTTTAATCTTAAGTAAATACCTAAAATTATGGTGGTAAGAAAAACCATTTTTTTCTCATTCATCATTAAATTTTCAGGAAGTAGTGACAGCAACGATCGACCTCGAAGATATTCGATCCTACCGTACTAAAATCCGTTCTCGGTCTCACTTGGCGGCGTCGAACCCACCATTCCCTCGCATCACAGTGGACTTCGCGTTGTCAGACGATGATGACGTACACCTTACAGTCAGTCCTCCTATTGACTGGCAGTATTTGACCCCTGAAGAGGAAATAGAACTAGGTATGATTAGGAGTCAAGTAACCTTTTTATAGTTTTTATTAAGTTTCAAGTATTGTCGAACCATAGTATTGTTACATAAGGAAATTTGGATTATGACTGACAAATTCTTGAAACCGACGACACGTCATAGATGATCAATGGGAAGAATTAATATTGAGATGTTGGTTGGTTGGTTGATTAATGTAATAATAAATGGCTGTTGTTTGCGGTTTAATTGTTGCCCGCCTTTTAATTGTTTGAGACGTTTAGGTTACATTTTGATACATGTTAAAAATAAAAGAAGGTTGACTGACTTTAAATTAACTAACTGAAAAAAAAACCCAATCAGGTCCAGCGTGTTGGCTATGGGACTACCTGCGGAGGTCCGGTCAAGGAGGGTTCTTTTTACCACTGAGCGGCGGCGTGGACTCCACTAGCACGGCTTGCATCGTGTTCTCTATGTGCACGCAGATATGTGATGCCATACAAAAAGGAGGTTGGTAGTTACCTGATTTAATGTGGTTTTAGGTAGTGCAGAGGTTAATCGCCTTAATTACATACGCAATTATAATATCGTAGTGCATAGTAGTTTCATAGATATTCTCTTAGAAGTCGCAAAAACATCTTAAAGCTTGATATGATAATTCTTATATGGCCACTAACGCAAGAGTTTTTCATACTTCCGACACTACTGAAATCATCTGATAAAGATGTAAAGGGCTCATGATGTACGCTAAATTCATATTGTATATCTAGGCAAAAGTTCTTTGTATCTCCCAAAAAGAGCTATTTT
The DNA here is from genome assembly GCA_905340225.1 of Abrostola tripartita. NCBI lineage: Eukaryota > Metazoa > Arthropoda > Insecta > Lepidoptera > Noctuidae > Abrostola > Abrostola tripartita. The sequence goes on along the minus strand of HG996493.1, from coordinate 9,102,022 downwards.
TACCCCATACCTTTAAGTTCAGCCAAAAACTAATAATATGTATTTACAGAAAGTCAAGTCCTGTACGACGTTCGTAAAATTCTCTGTCAATCGGACTACACGCCTTCTGATCCAATGGAACTGTGCAACAGGCTCCTGGTGACGTGTTACATGGCCTCAGAAAATTCTAGCCAGGAGACCAAACAACGTGCGTCACAGGTAAGTTGTATATTATATATTAGGAAAGAAAGAATGTCTATAACGGTATAAACTCATTTCAATGATAACAACGTCTTTCCATTTTTCTACCACACTTTTCGTCTTAAACTTGGTACATCAATAGTTCTTAAATTTTTCTATGTCATTTATAGTCTTCGTAGTGTTTCTATGAAATAATTTTGTTTCAGCTCGCCAGTGAGATCGGTAGTTATCACTTTCCAATAGTGATTGATGCCGCAGTGAGTTCAGTTATTGGGATATTTACCGCTGCCACCGGCTTCGTACCAAAGTTTAGGACTAAAGGCGGCTGTCCAAGACAGAATCTAGCGTTACAAAATATACAGGTAATTATTAAATCATTTAAATAAAAACGTGTAGATAAAATGCTGATTGTTATAGTATCTTTAGATGCATAAACAGAAAAAATCCTCCTCATGACTTTTTAACTACCTTGGTAGGTAATACAATCATCATCATCAGCCTATATCCGTCCACACCTCTCCTATGGCACGCCACTGAGCTCGATCTTCGGTCTTCAGCTTCCAACCGCTGCCAGCCATTTTCCGTATATAATACAATACTTGTAGCTAAATAAAAAAAGTAGAAGTGTCCATAACTCCCATAAGTCCAAAACTTTTTCTTTGAATATTACTTGATTATTTATTTGTAGGCACGACTGCGCATGGTGCTATCGTACTTGTTCGCGCAGCTCATGCTGTGGGTGCGCGGCCGGCCGGGCGGGCTGCTGGTGCTGGGCTCGTCCAACGTGGACGAGGCCCTGCGCGGGTACATGACCAAGTACGACTGCTCCAGCGCCGACGTTAACCCCATCGGAGGCATATCAAAGACTGATCTTAAAGCGTTTTTGCAGTATGCTAAAAATAGGTGAGATAATATGCACCCTTACTTATTAAGGAATATTAAACGTCTCTTAAATTAAGCGTCTCTTAAACCATCGATCATAATTATGTATCTAAATTCAAATTGTCATCTTTTCAAGTAGAGTTTTAGTCAAACTAACGTCGTGATTAGGCATTAACTTGATATTGGTCATCAACATAGCTTCAAGACTGTTGTGTTGGATATTAAACACAACCCATACTATAAACTAAGAAAATGAGTTTATTTAAAAAGGCTATATTATTAATTTTGTCACGATTACAAGCCCTAGTATTCTGTCAGTCACCTAAATAAGGTTAAATATGATTAATATAATAATATTTGTCTATAGGTTCTTCTTGCCGTCCCTCTCGGAGATCCTGCAAGCCCCGCCCACCGCGGAGCTGGAGCCGCTGGCCGACGGGCAGGTGACGCAGACGGACGAGCAGGACATGGGCATGACGTACGCGGAGCTGTCGGAGTTCGGCCGGCTGAGGAAGACGCAGAACTGCGGCCCGTACAGCATGTTCCAGAAACTCGTGCACGCTTGGAGCGACAAGTGTACGCCTCAAGAGGTCAGATGGAGATTTGGAGTTGATCATTTATTTTATAAAAAAAACGTCGCCCCACACTAGGAATTTCTCCTGTATCGTGGGTGCGTTTCACAAACATGAAATATCACATACACAAAAACCCAGACTCGGGACAAACATCTGCGGATCGCACAAATTTTAGTCCCGTGCGGGAATCGAACCCGCAACCCTTAGCGCCGCAGTCCAATCGCTTAGCCACTGCGCCTATCAGGTCGTCAATTTTCATAATTGCATTTTCATAAATAAGATATGCATTAGAAGTAATAATAATAATCTTTTATATTGGTAAAAGTCATGAAAATGAATACACACAATAATTAGTAAATAACTTAGTAACTTTAATCGGTTAAAGAATTTACTTGATTCTCGCGGTGATTGGATGTAGATTTAGTTGTCGCTTTTAAAGACACTTATGGGTGTGAAGATAGTTTACTCTTTGATAAAAACTAGATCTCATGTTTTATTCCAGCGGTAGTTTACAAATTGTATTAAGAACCAGAGACCATGGCCATATGTTTTAATTGAACATATTTTACAGGTAGCAGAAAAAGTGAAACACTTCTTCCGTTGCTACGCAATTAATCGTCACAAGATGACAGTACTCACGCCATCCTACCACGCAGAGACGTACAGTCCCGACGACAATCGCTTCGACCACCGACCGTTCCTGTATCGAGTGCATTGGAACTGGCAGTTCAAAGCTATCGATGATGCTGTGAGTATGAATACATTATGAGGCCAATCAACCGCATATGTCACGTGACTCATTCAGAATACATTATCAAGAACAATATTCTTTATTCATATGCTAATTGACGTTTATAATGAATTCTAGACGTGTAATTTGAGAGTTAATTTATTTATACCGTCGCATAGTTTATCTATTGCTCCGCGTTTCGCACAATCATGCGGATTTTGAAACAAAATGTGAAAATTTATATGCCTTGTGTTATGTCGGTTCAGGAACTGCTACTTTTGTTTTACCTTGTTCACTCGAAGCTTACTAACGGGGAGTACAACGAGCTAGCTAGCTAGAACAAGTCTCAAGCCTTAGTTATATATAATGTATAATCTCTAAGAAGCAAGAACCTACGTAAAATAAAAGCTTAAAAAAAACGGGTATAAAAACCAATAAATAACAATCGAAGTGTCTTTTAAAATATCGAATAAACCTCCCAGGCACCTAATAGCGTACATTTATATTATTTCTTTATTTTCTTTCTCAGGTGGCACAGATGACGAAAGACAAACGTGGTCCCAGTGATCGGCAACAAGAAGCCAGCCAGTTGAGTAGCGCATCCACTTCAAACGTTAATGCACACTTCATGCGCGGCGATAGGAAGGGCGTGCTTATATAAAATGTTTTAATGTAAGAGTCTGAATGGGGCACATTTCAAAAAGGAATAAAAACAAACTTTGTTGTCGCTTATTTTAATAGGGTGACCGTTGAATTACAAATAGAGCTATATTTTGCAAAATTCTTTCGTTTGTTTTTAAACTTCTGGGTTGATTAGGATTTAAGAAGTGCTTAAACAGTCAAAATTTTCATAAACTATTTAAACCTTTCCTTTTTATCGGTCTAAAGCTAGCTATTTAAAATGAATGAATCATGGCATAATAATATGCAAGCAACCTTACAATATCCTATTTTTCTAGTACCCCATTTAGACTTCAATGTTACTACTATTTGCCATTTAGTCGCATTTGTCGCGAACAGACAATGCAGTACACTGTTGTGATAAGAAAAAAATAGATGCTAATTTAGTATTAGTTAACACTACTTCAACTCACTTCTTAGTAAATATAATCACGCCTGTAATCCCCAAAGGGGTAGGCTCTGCTTTCCCATAAGAAGACTTAAAATACCCATAATTTGCGCTCATCATGCGCCTAATGACACAGTTGACAATTCTATTGTCATTTATTCGGCCCACACCGGCTTCTTCGCCCCTTTTTTTTCAGGTGACATGTAGGAATTTAATTCTTCATTTGGTCCCAATTGACTATTCGATTTCAGTTCAGTATATACATACATATATGAAATAAAACTCGAATGTGATAAAGAAACACGTCCAATATTTTGCATTAACCTGAATGATATACTCACAGCAATATTAAACTTTATGATTGCTTTACTGAACAATTCAAATCATTGTATTCTTAAATATTTATTCCTTTTTTATCGAGCTTATTAATGTAATATTTATTTTTAAGTAAAACGAATGACACAAACTAGTATAGAGAGCATAGCCTCTTAGTTTATAAGTATCATTTTCCGACGGTTTTCGTACAAATCATTGTTAATTTTATAAAATATTGCAACAATAAATGCTGTTTAAATCATTGTTATTTTATTTACTAAAGGCAAATTGCATTTACTTTAACTTTTAGTACTGATATGGTTGAAAACTAACAGAAAAAACAAAAAGAATATTACTAAGTACGTAGCATCGCAAATAAAAAGAGAACAAAATAAAGAAGCGATTTAATGTTATAAATATTTTATTGAATTTATATATAATCGTTGCATGTTTAAAATTTAGTACCCGCTGTAAAGTAGGTACTAAATTAAATCTATAACCATGTGTTGTCACTCATGTAACATGAAGTCCTAGTATACGTTGCGTGGAATTGTGGATGTCTCATTTTCTTTCTTCAGCGGTTTTTAACTCCACCACTGTCTGTAAAATTTGAACATGAGTTAGTTACATTTCTGATGACTTGATTTTAGCGAGCATTTCTCTTAGTGGGTATTGCCTTATAATAGTTACGTGTAAGACTTATTATTCTGGGGGATATCTAAGATAATAATAATTAATGTCAAAATTTGTGAGTTCACTTGTTTGTTACATTTGGATCATATTTGGCACACAGATAGTTATTTTTTAGGTATTAGGTATTTTCATAGGTTTTCCGTTAGTCTACATTATTATTACAAGACGCGAACCTAACCATAGATATGTATATATGTATATATACGCATTACACAACTGTTAGGTAGGTATATATACCGCTATTATTGACCAGTTTTGAACATCTGCACCTATGTAGGTCAGTGCTTTAAAGATTATTTATATATAAGAATTAAATTAAAATAAATTACTTACTTTAAAAACATGCCCACTACAGGTATTCCTTGCACGAATTCGCGGCCCTTTTGAACAGCTCCGCGAATTATATTAGGTGGTGCTGTTATGAAATGAGAAAAACAATTATAAGTGGCTAAATAATTTTTAATTTATGTAACTATAGTAAAATTCAAAGATACTTACTAGATTCAGAAGCAGTTGATTCAGTGGCTGCTGTAAAAATAATGTAACATATACAATTAAATGGGATTTAATTATATGTTCAATTAATAAGTACAGGAACTTTTTTCTCTTAGTGTATTAGGTTTATTACCCCGGTATAGCTAAAAGCTAAAAAGCTATACTGGGATAGTAAACCTGAAAAAGGTCAGAGGGCACTGGATGCCTGAGGTCCAAGATCCGAATCCTGCTTCGTTATGTTTTTGAGGTAATACTTAAACAAAAGGACACCTGTACTTAGCAGTTTATATATATGTTGGATATGCATTCTGGCTCTTCCTCAATCTGAGGAGGCCAGGATTGAGTATGATTTAGTTAGCTTTTAAACGTAGATGGTGGGGTTGATTGTGTGGCTGATAAGGGTGGCATAATCGTGCTTGATCAAACCCTATTAAAAAAAGAATTAAATAAAAAGCTAACTGAATAATTGTTCGTATATTTAGAATCAAATATAAATTGCGCACGGTCATGACAAAACGATATTCTTACAATAGAGAATAGAATTAGTTATTTTGTTGTCTTCCGAACCTGGCCCACGGCGACCTATCTAAGCGGTGTCTCCACTGATTGTGGTCGCAAGGGTGTCTGCCAACCGGGCGAGGAGTTGTGCTCGTAGTAGTCGTACTACCTGTCACTTAACACATAAAAATCTCATTTGAGTCCTTTAAAAATAACTTTTATCGTACGCTGTTAGAAGTTTGTGTAAAGAAGGCAGGACGGGCTAGGTATGTTAAAAGCGATATATTTTGGACCTCAGACGCGATCGGCAAACTGGATAAGTGATTATACTGCTGCGCTACGAGTTGCGGGTTCGTACGCAAATATGAGCTTGTAAAACGCACCTAGGATCTGGTGTCGTATACATACGTTCTAGTCGCAAAACTTAAGCCCTTTTGAAGTTAGGCCTGTATTCTAAACCTTCCTTATAACCTTAAACCTAAAGCTACGGTGCAACATTGAATAAACCTACCGTACCTATTGAATGAAATAAAATCAATTTCAGGTAGGTATATAAAATGAAATCGGCGGAATGGAGTTAGGTTTACTACCTAAATAATAACCGTGCACTTACCAGTTGACGACGGGGAAGGTGGACCTGTAATTATAATTTTTATGGTTAAAACAGGGTTCATGTAAAATGGTGTTGATTAGCAGGTACCTATATATCTGGAGGTTAATTTTATGCCCTTGCATATGGCCTTAAATAAGGTGTTGCTACACTTTATAATTATTTTCAACATAGCTAAAATGGTATGCTCACGGCTACTCTGCGATGGATTCCAGACTGGTTTCAGTGCCTTTAACATAGATGGCAGGGAACTACGATATTGTTGGTCTGTAGAGTAGGTAGGTACATATTTGTATTTCCCGACGTAATAAAAACCGTTCGGTTTTATAGGCTTTTAGTAACGTTGTTACGGTTATTTTGAAAGATAACGCACGAAAATAAAAATTACCGCATTTGAATCTAAATACAAAACTTTTTATTAGGTCTATCAAGAATAGTGGTAATTTTATAATAAATATGATTTTAATTCGGCTTACTTGATGGTGGAGGCTCCGAGGCGTCGGCTGGCATGGCGTACTAAAATAAAATACATAATTCGTCGGTTAAGTTATTTTCCTATATTCTACTTATGATTCCACTAAAAATATGAACGATCTGACTACTTACGTATGAATAACAAGGGATCCCTCAAGGGATTCTTATCAACCAATCCTTGTTATCGATATAAAACAATATTTTAATCTTTTAAAAATCCAAATAAAATGTAAAATCATATAAAATCTCATTAGGTACACTTACCACATACGCACATAATGCAGCTATCAAAAGAAATACAACGGCGCTCTTCATTTTATTCAATTTCAATTGTGAACTGACTTTAGTTAACAAGAATTTGGTACTAATCTCATTGCGGAGCTATTCCGTGTTATATACGAAATCCGAGTTGGAGAGGAACAATAGCAATTGAACAAATAGGAACATACGCAAATTCTAACAATCCCAACTATCATTGATATTCATGTGTTTTGTTTGCTACTAATTACCATCATAAGAACCGTTTTTTTTTGTTATGGGATCACTCACTGTCGGCTTCTTCGGTTTCTTTCTAGTCATGATGGTGTTTGTCGAATTTTAAAGCAAAGGTCTGTTCATAGAGTATGAAAAGACAAATATAATGTACCAAGAAAAATACCAAGCACAACACAGCACATTCCAAGTATCTAAGCCATTGATATATATTTTTTTTCATTCAATAACCTAATCCTACCTAGTTAGATTTAGATTACTGTGGTTGACACATTCGCTATCACTGGATTGGTGAAGAATAAAACACTGTCTTGAAATCTTGAAGCTTTATTTCCACTATTGTTCGTGTGTCTTCTAATACTGCTGCTCGCCGACTGCATCGAAGCCGTTTTTTTTTTTTTTTTTCGGTATATTTTATGTCGACGACCCCGAGGGGGGTCTTATTGGACGTAACCGGATAAATTTTTTGACCCCATATTTATATGAAATCTCATAAATTAAACTAAAGTCCTTGATTGGTCAACCAATCAGAGCACACGAATTTTGACCAATCAAGAAAGGGGCGGGTTCGACGCAGTTTGCTTAACTACAACGAAACTTTACCATAGCGAGAGCCGCGTTACAATTTTTGCGGTTTTCTCCTATTTTTACTATACAAACATATGGTATATTATATATTTTCTTATTCTATTTACTTATTCCTATCTATAAAAAATAAAATAAACATGAAAACATAACATAACATATATCTATCAAAAAACTATCTTATCAAACTATTGCTGTCCTTGTCAGTTCGCTTATACTATTCTTTTCACTATACACTTGTATCACTATACACATTTGTCCCGCACAACAACTATACACACTTGTCCCGCACATCACTCCCGCCGTGCGACTGCGTCGCATCTCGTTCCGGTGCGGGCACGTCGTCCGTAGGCAGGGGCAGGATCACCAGCTTCCTCACTGGCCGGCGCAGGACACCTCCCTTGGTCTGCACGTCCACTGTCCGCACGATGCTGTCGGGGCCAGGATACACCGCGACGATTCGTCCTCGTATCCACACGTTGCGGGGCAGGTTCGGGTCGACGATCTGCACGAGGTCATTCAGTTTGACCTCTTGACCTCGTCCGTGGGGCTCCCGCCGGTGTTGGAGCTCGGGAAGGTACTCCTTCACCCAGCGGAGCCAGAAGACGTCAGCGAGCCTCTGTGCAGCTCGCCAGCTGGACCGGGAGACCGTGTCTTGTTCGGAGAATGTGCCTGGCTGTGGCACGCGCCCGGGACCCCCCAGTAGGAAGTGATTGGGGGTCAGGGCCTCAGGATCTTCTGCGCTGACGGAGACGTGGGTCAGCGGGCGACTGTTTACGGTGTACTCTACTTCAGCTAGTAGAGTGGCGAGGACTTCTTCGGTGGGGTGGCGCTCGTGCAGTGTTGCTGCGAGCGCGGTTTTCACGGAGCGTACCATGCGCTCCCATGCACCACCCATGAACGGAGCTCCAGGCGGGATGTAACGCCAAGAGATGGTTCTCTTCGCTGCTTCTTCTGCTGTTGCCGCGTCGATTGCTTGTCCTAATTCTTTGTCGGCGGCCTTTAGGTTGGTGCCGTTATCCGACCAAATTTCAGCCGGGCAGCCGCGTCGTGCGATCATTCGTCTGACCGCCATCACTGCTGAATCGGCGCTGAGCGAGCCGGCGACTTCGAGGTGGATGGCTCGCGTCGTGAGACACGTGAAGATGGCCACGTATCTCTTCTGTCTGGCGCGTCCGACGGTCACGGAGAGAGGCCCGAAGTAGTCGACCCCGGTGAAGGTAAAGGGTCGCTTATGATGTGCTAGGCGACACGCTGGCAGGTCTCCGGTTCTTGGGTATGGTGGCGCTTGAGTCTTCATGCGGCAGAAGAGGCATTGGCGAAGGATTGCGCGTGTGATGGGGCGCAACCTTAATACCCAATACTGTTGGCGACATTCGTTGACGGTTGCCTCGACGCCGGCATGATGGAGCTGCCGATGAACTGCCCGTATCCATAGCTTCACCGTTGGATGCTCTCCGTTGACGACTAGCGGGCTCTTGACTTTTTCTTCAACGTCGTTGGCTGCTCGGATACGGCTCCGAAGTCGGAGTGAGCCGTTGACTGATTCGACGCACAGCTGGTGAAGGCGGCTCTCCTTGGCGACCGGCTTCCCGCTGTTCAAACTTTCTATCTCTTCTGTGAAGGCCTCTTCTTGTGAAGATCGCATCAGGAGCTCTTCGGCTTTCTTGAGGAGCTCGGCGGTGACTGGAAGCAGGTTGAGTGACGATTTCTTCTTCGGTATGGGTGCCTGTCGTTTCGCTGTCACAGGCTTATTATTCTTCCACGCAGGATCCGCTTCTTTATTTTTCCTTGTTCGTCGGTAGTTGACCTTGTGGCTGGTGACTTTGCAGAGGTCGATGAATTGCAACACACGTGCCGTCGCGTACCGGAGACGGTCCCAACTGGAGAATTTCAACGGATCAGGCAGACCCTCTGCTAGCTTCAGTCCTCTTTTACTAGTGATGTGATGCGTCTTCTCTTCTTCGGAGGGTTCTTCTTCTGTGGTCTTCACAGGTTCTATTGGCCAGGAGTCCTCTGTTAGGTAGAGGAAATCCGGCCCTCTGTACCATCGGTGATTTTTGTCGAAGGCGGTTGGTACATCTCTTGTCGCGTCGTCGGCGACATTCTGTTTCGTCGGCACCCAGCGCCAATCGTTGACCTTGGAGCTTTCTTCTATTGCCGCGAGTCGGTGAGCCACGTATGGTTTGTACGAGCGTGATCCGGTCCTTATCCATGTGAGTACTGTTTTACTGTCGGTCCAGAACACTCTTCTGTCGGGTTTCCTTTCGTGTTCTTCGACGACCGCTTCGGAGAGCCTGGTGCCCATGACGGCTGCTTGTAGCTCTAACCTCGGTATACTTGTCAGCTTTAGCGGAGCTACCTTTGCCTTGGCCATGATGAGGGACACTCCCACTTCGCCGTTCGGTGTTACTGCCCTCCAGAATAGGACCGCCGAGTAGGCCGACTCGCTGGCATCGCTGAAGACATGAAGCTCGAGGGATGCGGCGTCACTGTAGTACAGGTACTGCCGCGGAATCGCTATGTCGTGGAGACTTTTCAGGTGTCCAATCCACGACTCCCACTGCTCCGCCAGGTCTTCGTCGATGCGGTCGTCCCACGCTGTTCCTCGGCGCCAAACTTCCTGGAGTAGCTGTTTCGCCCTTATGGTGACAGGCGAGGCGAATCCTAATGGGTCAAAGAGTGACATCACGATGCGTAGGGCTTCTCTCTTCGTCGGTTGTTTCCCTTCGATGAGTTCTGCAGGTATTCTCGCCATGTTAAGGTTAAATGTCAGCTCGTCCGAGTTCATTTTCCAGATGACACCCAGTACTCGTTCAGTTTGCTCTTCTGTTTTGTATAGCTCTAGGTCCTCTATGTGGTTTTCTTCTCCCAGTGCCTCCAGGAGAGATGCTGAGTTTGACTTCCACTGTTTAAGCTCGAAGCTGGCCTTCTCGTGTACCTCGCGCACACTAGTTGTCACAAGCACTGCGTCTTCTAAGTTTCTGAAGCTGTCGAGGTAATCGTCAACGTAGTGCTTGTTCACGATGGCTGCTGCGGCTTCCGGATGAGTATCTTCGTGCTGTTTGGCGTTCAGGTTCTTAATGTATATCGCTGTGGACGGCGAACTTGATGCCCCGAAGATCAACGATGTCATCCTATATTCTTCCGGAGGTCGGTTGTCGCGGCGATCGCCGCGCCACAAGTACCGCAGTGCGTCTCTATCTTCAGTGCGCAGTTTGACTTGCATGAACATTTCTTTAATGTCCGCTGTGACCCCGATGAGATGCTGTCGGAAGCGCATGACGACACCCGGCAGCGACTGCAGCAAATCCGGACCTTTGAGGAGCATGTCGTTGAGAGCCACCCCTCTTGTCTTGGCGGCGGCATCATGCACTACACGCAGCTTGTCCGGTTTCATGGGGTTGATGACCGCGAAATGAGGTAGGTACCACGTTTTTTCGGGAGTCTTCTGTGGCGGCGCGGGTTCGGCGTAACCCTTTTCTATAAGAACTTCCATTTGCTTGACATATTTCTTCTTGAGGGCTGGGTCGCGATCGATCTTCTTTTCTATATTGAAGAGCCTCTTCAGTGAATTCTCGTAATTGTCCGGGAACTTGATGTCTTCCTTCTTCCAGAGGAGGCCGGTCTGGTATCTTGTTGCGTTGATCTTCTCCGTTTTCTGTTCGAGAATACGAAGTGCCTTCTCTTCTGGGTCGGTTTTCGGTCTCCTAGGGTTGATGCAGAGGGCGTCCATCTCGAAGTATTTTTTTACCATTTCTTCGAGGTCATCTTCAGTTTCCTTCATATGTGACACGAAGTCGATCTTCTGGCTGAAGGACTTTGCTTGGCTACCATGCAGGACCCATCCAAGCGGCGTGAGCGATGCCACTGGATGGTCCTTGTCTCCTTTTCTCGTTTCTTTGGTTAGCAGGAGATGCCAGTTGTCTTGCCCTATGAGGATGCGTGGCTTCGCGTTCGAGTACGCGAGATGCCCCTTGATGTCCGATAGGTGTGGACATCCTTCCACTAATTCTCGTGGAACCCGTTGAGAGGAGACTTGCAAGTTCTTTACTGTTCTTGCTTGAATTTGCTCTTCACGATCGTTGACCCCTTTCAACCCGATGGTCACTCTTCTTGAGGCCGATTCTGCGGTCCTCAATTCGTTGATGGTCTCTATTTTCAACGGATCTACGGGTCCTGTAGCTCCGATGCTCGCAGCGACGCCGTCGTCGACGAGTGTCACTGTTGACCCGTCGTCCATCAACGCGAATGTGTTTATTGATCCTTTCGGCCCCTTAACTTGGACCGGGAGGATCTTGAGATAGGATTGTTTTCTCACTGTCCATGCCGAATTGATGACCTCTGGCTTCTCTTCATTGTCTGTCTTCTCAGCCTGTTCTGTTTTCTTATCGTAATGAAGCAGCTTGTGGTGCGTGTATTTGCACCCGTTGACACCACATGGCTTCGCTCGACAATTGTGAGTCTTGCTCCTATAATGCAGGCATCTGAAGCAGAGGCGCTTGGACTTCGCAGCATCCCATCTCGAATTGGTTTCCATCTTCTTAAATGCGTCGCACTCCGTTGCGCTGGTGTGTCTTGTCTCGTCGCACACGAAGCACTTCGGTGTGTTGCTTTTCTCTATGACGTTGGTGACCCGCTGAGTCTTCTTTGGAGGTGCGGCTGTCGACGGTGCTACCACCTGTTCAGGTAGCGCGTAAGGTCCGCACAGTTCTGCTTCCCTCTTGAAGAATCTCTCCAGCTTGATGAGGCAGGGATCTTCTTTGGGTTGCGTCGATGAGAAGTCGTAGTAGCGGTACCGAAGCGTCGGCGTCAGCTTGTCCACCAATGTCTTCGCAAGTTCGGGGTTGTACATGTAGTTGAAACAACCCAATGTCTTCAACGTTGCTACGACGTTGGAGATCTTCGTGGCGAATATACAGATGTCCCTCGGCGACTCAGAGAGACGTGGTAGACCTCGAAGCGTTTCCATTTCTATCATTGCGATTGACTCTGGTCTTCCGAATCTTGATTCCAAAGTCTTCATCACTTCTGAAGGGTGCGCATTTGTGATGAGTAACCCTTCAACGGCTTCTCTGGCCTTCCCTTTCAAGTTTCTTCTTAATCTGTTGATGTTCTCGACGGCGCTGAACGTTGGTTCAGACTCGTAGTAGGCGGCGCGGAAGGGTAGCCACTCCTGATGCGACCCGCTGAAGAAAGGTAGTTCTATAAATCTGGGTCGCTGGGCGTTGCTGACAGCCCGAGTGATGGCTTCAGCTAAGAGGGCTAGGTCCCCTTGACCTCCCGCCGGTGTTCGATGAACCTCCACTTGCTTCGGTGGTTCTTCGTGGACGATCGTCGGCTCTGGCGGACGGTGAGGCTCGTTGGCGATGGCTAGGACTGGACGAGTCACCTGGTTATCCAACCAGTTGTCCACACGGGCGTTGACTTCTGAGTAGAGGGAGACTTCATCCTCGTCCCCTTCTTCCTCTCTATCGGAGTCCTCCGTTTCTAGCGCGGCCAGGCGGGCAGCGGCTAGTTCAACTTGGAGGCGGAGCAAATCTTCCTTTGCTTTGGCGATTCTCTGCATCTTCTTCTTACTATAAATCGATCCCTCCCTTCCCTCCTTCTTGCTAGGGGGGCGGAGGAGCTGTGTGCCGGTTGGTTTCGACGTACCGGCGGCGGTGGTCTTGACAACTCGCTGCTTCACAGTCGAGGCGTCAGTCTCACGGCGATTTTCTTTCGATGCGACAGCGGCGGACGACTTCATCAGCTGTTTCGATTTCGCACCCGCGGTGAGCGTCGTCGCGGCGGAAGGAGTGACGGAAGGTGCGACGATGCCGGCGTGCGGGGCGTGGGGCGCGTTAGCGGCCGAACGGGGGGGGGCGGTGGCTACCGGCGCGGGGCGCGCGCTGGCGGCTGATGCGGATGCAGCGGTCGAGGCGGTGGCGACGGAAGTCACGGTGGTGGGGTCGGTCGTCGCGGAGGTGTAGGTCTGTTCGGAACTCTCCGTGGCAGTTGTCCCCGTCTGTGTCGATTCGGATGTGGCTTCCGTGCTTGTACCGGTCGCAGAGGTCTCAGGAGTGGCCTCGGACGATGACGGCTTCTGTGCACTCGACGGCTTGCGGCCCCTTCCCTCGGAGCGCGTAACGGGCATGGTGTCAGCTGGTCTTCAAATTCGATGACGCACAAACACTAACACGTACAGTACGTTCTTCGAGATTTCTTCACTGTAGCACTATCTTCATGCACTATTCTTCACGACATCCGGCTCGAAGGACCATTAAATGTGGTTGACACATTCGCTATCACTGGATTGGTGAAGAATAAAACACTGTCTTGAAATCTTGAAGCTTTATTTCCACTATTGTTCGTGTGTCTTCTAATACTGCTGCTCGCCGACTGCATCGAAGCCGTTTTTTGACCCCATATTTATATGAAATCTCATAAATTAAACTAAAGTCCTTGATTGGTCAACCAATCAGAGCACACGAATTTTGACCAATCAAGAAAGGGGCGGGTTCGACGCAGTTTGCTTAACTACAACGAAACTTTACCATAGCGAGAGCCGCGTTACAATTTTTGCGGTTTTCTCCTATTTTTACTATACAAACATATGGTATATTATATATTTTCTTATTCTATTTACTTATTCCTATCTATAAAAAATAAAATAAACATGAAAACATAACATAACATATATCTATCAAAAAACTATCTTATCAAACTATTGCTGTCCTTGTCAGTTCGCTTATACTATTCTTTTCACTATACACTTGTATCACTATACACATTTGTCCCGCACAACAACTATACACACTTGTCCCGCACAATTACAGTTGTACAGATAATTTTGAAAATTATAGGCAAAGAACACTTGGTCTGGCTGAAAGCACTGAGAGCGATAATATCAAGGTGCGAGGTTTGATTCTCGCTAAACCATAAAGTGGAAGTTGTTAGTATCTTAAAGCAATAAATAAGGTACCTACTAATTTAAAAAGCAATCAATATAAAGAGAGGTATTTATCACTTTTTTATTTCTTCTTGAATCACGACGAAAATACTTAAAGCTATATAGTATCTAGCTTTTACAACGTGTGTGTCTGGCTTGTACAAGCAGTATCTAGCTTAAACAAACACGTTTTAAAGTATCTAGCTTAGACTAGCTGAAGTGTATGACAATGTAGAAGACTTATGCAGTATGCCCGCCGGTATTCCAACTAATATGAAGACGAAGAGGTAGGTACTCTTCCAGTCTCTTGTATGTTAGGTCACTCATATCTTCTTTCAATGTGAATGTATCCTAATACACAGGAAAATGCCTTGTTATGTATGCGACCGTGAAATATTAGCTTTTAAAAACACATTTAGCGTGTCCGCGTTAAAGATCAGAACTTGTATGGGAGTCTGCTTGTTCATATTTTAAAATACGCAATTTTCAATGTTAATTATGTTCATTAGGTAAATTAGAGACACGTGAAAATGAAGCTGTTTCTAAAATAAAACACTAGTGTAATTTTCTTCTTAGTACATTTATTCAAACATAAAACTTAACTATTGAATATTTGTTCTATGTTTTGAAAAGCTACGCTTGCAACAATTAGTTTTTGGAGGGCCTATATGTTCATGAGTAGGTATTAACAAGAAAATTCTCGCAAAAACCTTAATCCCACTAATATTATAAAGGCGAAAGGTTGTAAGTGAGTGTGTTTGTTACTTCTCCACGCTCAAACGGCTGGACTAATTTTGAGTAATGATAATAAATTTGGTATGGAGGTAGCTGACACCCTGAATTAACAAATAGGCTGCTTTATCCCGAAAAAATGTAGCGGGTAACACCGCAGGGCGCAGCTAGTATCCGATTCTATAAATTTAAGTTTCTTGATTTATGGATTTTGACTTTGATTTGTAGGTACTAGGTTCGCTTCAAAGGTACCTATGTCAGACTATATTCACAAAAACCATAACTCTTTCACTTTGACTGGATCAAAATCAAACTGAGGTGTCGCTGTACTGACATTATCAACTTTGTGGACTTCCTTTAAGTTAGGGAAGGCAAGTTGCAGCTGTACTGTAATATACACAAAGGTAGAAGCTGCAATTTTCAGCACAAATCCAGTGTCGAACGAGAACATTTTGTATAAAGAGATTCTAGCGTCTCTCTCTTCTAACGTGTCAAATATGAGTTTTGTCAGTCTGAGGTTGCTATCTGAAAAGCCCAATGACGTGATTAGAAATAGGTACATTGTTTTGTTGTTATCTCCTTGACGCGCAGATAGGTACCTACATTTTATGTACATATATTATAATATCTTCACTTGTTTTATTAATTTAGGTAATTGTAGCTGCAATACACCGTAGGTATCGTAGTTAACGGAAGTTAGGCCACAAGAACATCACTAAATACAAATTTATGATTCGACTTACCAGAAGAGTTCGGTTTCAGTTGTATGTAGGCGCATATTAGTTTAGTTTGGTCAATTTGTCTGTAGAACATGTCTGACTGTAAGCTAACGAACAGTAGGTGGAACCAACTGGCTAGCGACCAGCCAAATATAACAGTCGCCCGTATTACCATCGTCTGGAACATGTTAAAAAGTTCTTAGTTCTAGAATTAAAAAGTAAAAGACAAAAGCCATAACCTTCGGTGAAAAGCCATAACATACCATATAATGTGTTGAATAGTACGTAAGTATAGTTCTATGTATAATTTAGAATATATAATAACATAACATGACATCACGCCTGAATTCCCCGGAGGGGTAGGCAGAGGTGAATATATAGTACACCCACATTTCGCCAGTTATGTTGTAAGTCCCAATGTAATAGGGGGCGAGCCTATTGCCATCAACCGGGCACAAATCCAGACTCCGTGCTGCTACTGAGAATTACCTAACGGAAAACTCAGTAACACTTTGCCCGACCCGGGATTTGAACCCAGGACCTCTTGCTCAGCAGTCGCGCTTAGCGACCACTAGACCAACGAGGTATATAATAATAGATAGTATACTCACGTCTGAAGTTTGGATGTACATTATAACCGTTTGAACTGTCACAATAGAGCCTACAGCAACAGTAAAGACACCTAGCACTATCTAAAAAAAGAAAATTATAACAATTTATAAATATATATAAATAAATAGACATCATAAATATGGATATTTCAAAATGACTTACAGGAAATCTGTAGCATTGCTCTATCCGCCGTAACTGATCAAACAACATTCTAAAAGCGATGCAAAAGCTTTTAGAATCATTTCTCCTGTGGAAAGTCACAATGTCGTCGTATCTATCCTTCCAGGTTACATTGTTGAACAGAAAGTGTCTCGGTATGTACTCCATCTTTACTTTTGTTAATTTTAATAGAGCTATATTCAGGTATCGTACCCTTGTGGTCAGGAACAAATAACAATACATAAAAAAGCAAAAGTCGTCATAAGCGAAAAACAGCCATAAGAAGTAAATACTGCCCACCACGTGTATCGCGATGGAAACGTGAAACACATAATACATGTAGCCCACAATAAACACCTGTGTGACTCCTATGACACTAAGTAAAATTTTAAGGAATTTTATAGATAACACTCGCATAAATTCAGTTTCTGTAGCCCCCAATAAGTTATCTATTTCGATGCAGTTTTGGATCAAATCTACACCTCTGTATTTGTCACCAAAAGTAATATTAAACAATAAGGTATTAGAAAATATCGTAAAATACGCGATTGCTATATACTCGACTAAGCTTATGTATTTCTCTTTTACATTTGCGAACCATAACAGATATATTGCACAGGCGTCAGCGATGATCAAAACACAAATATTGTACCACATTGTGTCCAACTTTCTTTCCACAATCTTGCCTTTCCTTATTACAAAGCGGCAAAATCCTGAAGGTTCTAATATTCTAAGGATATTGCGAAATCGTTTTACATATTCTTTCATCAGTAATCTCTTATCGTTTTCACTCATTCTGTCGTGATATGTCTAGATGCTTAAAATTTCGAACAGTGACTATTTTATTATCATCAAAATCATTACCTAATGTCGTGTCCAATCAAATTTAATACAGTTGTCTCAGGGGTAATATTAGGTGTGATTACTATTACACGAGGGGGCTTATTTTTATGGTATCTTGATCAGTTTAATATTTCTGAAATAACTATTAATCGGTAAACGTTAAATGAAATCAATAAAATGATTAGACTGTTATAAAATCAAACTACCATATGGGAATTGACGCGAACATGTGTTTTTAATTTTGGCTTCACGTTTCGACCGGGTTGCACCGAACGTGGTCGTAAGCAGACTTAGGATGCGGTGTCATTTCCTCGTATTTATACAGTAGATCATTTTTCATCTACCCTCAATTCTTTCACCACCCTACACACTACGCTGACCGTGTCCGTACTTGTTCGGAGTACATGACACCGCATCCTTAGTAAGCTTGCTACCACGGCCCGTGCAACCCGGGCGAAACTTCAAGCCAAAATTGAAAACATGTGTTCTCGTTAGTTCCCGTGTCGTAATTTAATTTTATTATAATCATGCAACGTTATTGTTGAAAAGTTAGAAATGACAAACTGGTTGCAAGTTAGATTCCAGATTAGGTGAACTTGATTACTAAGAATTTGATTTATGTCGCATTCGTGCATGGGCCAATGACAAATATTGTATTGTATCTGTAAATTCAACTACCTAATATTATTATTATTTCAGCCATGGTCGATTGGTCGTCCCACTGCCAGGCAAAGGTCTCCCTTTCCTTCCCTCATTATAAATATGTTATCGTTAAACTGCTTAGTTCAATGATGGCTTCTTCTTGTACCTTTTAGAGCGAGTTTGCCTCATAATATACTTTGAGCAAATATTTATGTTTACGCCTAAAATAAACTGGTTTCAGTATTATTGTTTCAATACTTAATATTGGCTGTTGATGTTCAGCCTTATCAATATCAACTAGTTAAATTAAAGGTAGTTTGACGTTAGTTGGTGGTTTGTAGTTTTTATACCTACATAGTGGTATATCTTGAAAATAAAATTTTCTTTAACAAGTATGAAAATGAAACAACAAAAGTTTTATTGATGATATATTGCTTATCAATACAGAGTAACAAATTGTTTGTTTCTTAAAATACAGTTTGAAAATTGTATCGAAATGCTAATAAATGCAACAGACAAGTATGTATAACGAAGGCATTGCGCTATCACAATTGTTACGGACCGCCGTCGACGCTTCGACCAATGATAAGCCAATATAAAAATTCAGATCTATTCAATCTTACCAAATTGTACAAAATACTTTAACAATAATCTTTTTTAAAAATCTCATAAATGCTAAGTAGGTACTACTAACATAATTAGGTAATATTACTTTCTCAAAATTTTACTACTATTTTCTAAATTTAGACATATTTACAATTCTTTAAGTACCTAATTTATCCACAAGCTTCGCTGTGAAAGCGCAAATGTATCAATTGAGCATCATAGTCTTTTAAACCCTCTTTTAAAACTCGGAAGCGCTTCATCAAGGCGACCTTGACGTATCATTAAAATTACAACAATTGACGCATTAAATAACACATTTACACAATACATAATTCTCACACACACTCACAGCACATACTGTAACCGATCAATATTTTAATTTAAATAATATAAATACTTCTAGAAATGCAGTTCAACTTGGTACGACATGTCGTAACGCCAAATCGGGCGCTACTATCGAATTTAAAATTTTTTGACTTTATAATAAGTACAAAACAAAAACAAACATAACATTTTCTATAGTTACAATACAAATTAAAATTGTGACGTAATTTGTGTTATTAATTTGAGAAATAATTAGGAGCTAGTATCACTAAAACGAGGAAAGAGATTCCTTACCGTGGATTCAATTCATACCAAAGCATAAGTCTTTGATATGTGCTTATAGATCGGACAATAAATGTCATCCGATCCATAAATCGTTTCATTTCAAGTCAGCATCGTTAACATCTTATCTAGCACCATCCACAACACTGTCATTACAATCTCGCTTGTCTTCCCTGGCTGGTTTGAAATGAAACTTACAATCGATTTCTATGAGACAATCGGACTAAAGCTATCTTTCTACTCTAACTTAAAAATATCTTAAAATAATCCCGTACCATCACCAAAGATTGCACATAATACCCGATACTTTGATTTTTTAATTGCAGTCATGCCTAACTACTTAGGCCAGTGGATTATTTCACATTGACTGTTAAAAAATTAAGGTATTTTTTCAATGGAACAAAACATGGATACTGTTCCGTAATTTAATACACACCGTATAAAATATGTGTTCTCTTAAAACACGGAATGTCTACTACAATAGTAGTTTGGAAGACAACATCGATTACATAACTAAGAGGAATTTCGAGTGTGCAGGCTCAAATTGGAACTAAATTAAGAACTGGGTTGTTTAGTCAAAATATTGTTTAAGTTTAAAACGGACGGAATAAATTCGTAATGTTAAGTACATTTTTCATTATGCCATATTCATTCAATTTGATGAACCATGTTGTTGAAAAAATCCGATACCTTAATTGGTACCTGTTCTTCGAGACTTGTATTCATTAGAGACAAAATGTTCTTATGTGTGGACATACCATCTAATTTATAGAGAAACACTTAAAGTTGGTCGTATGCCCTTGTTTTGATCCATAGCACAAATATGTCCTTAATGATTGCAAGTACTAATTATAACAGTTGTAATGAAATTATCATTAGTGTACATTTAGTTGTGTACTGGCATTGGCAGCTGTCCTAGTAGCTGGTTTGCGAACGTTGCGTTTGTGAATTTGAAGTGCCGCTTATCGTAAAATTTTAGCAACGCTGGGGAATAAGGGTGCTGTTTCTTTAGGTGCATGTAGTGTTCTTCTGGCTCTGATGTTGTGTGGCCGCATTCTTCACAGACGTACATCTGGAATAAGTAGAATAGATTTCATTAGTTTTGATAATACATTATATTTTTACTATGATGAAATTTTATTTTTAGATTACACGAAGAAAATAGAGAAATAAATATATAGGCAATAAAAATGCTAATTAAATAACGGACGAAGCTTGTGTTTTGTTAGTAAGTAAAGGTTACTGATAATTACCTTAGTCCTCCTTTCCTTGTATGCATACGTGTGTTGGACTCCGTGTACTTTTAGGCAGTGGGATTCCAGAGAGCATCTTTGGGTAAACGATTTCTCGCAGAGGTTACATTTGTAGGGTCGGACTCCGGTGTGCGTCCTTGTGTGTCGTTTTAAGTCGAAGGTGTCGTTAAACCCTTTGCCGCAAAACGTGCACAGGTATCTCTTCACGTCTGAATGACATTTCATATGTCGGTTCAACAGTCTCTGTAAACTAAAGTTCTTTGAGCAGACCCTGCAAACGAACTTCGTGGGATCGTCTTCGCTAACTAATACTTGTTTGTTCTTTTCCTCTTCTCTTTGTCTTGCGTTGGCTTCCGTCGCCAATGGGTTTTTGACCCCGTGCCCGCCATTAATGAACTCCAACGGGAGCTCTGCTGGTAAACCCAACTGTAAACAAAACACATTATTTGTAAAAAAAGGTTCTAATGACAGAACTGTGAAGATAGTGAAAACTTGATTCGAAAAGGGTATTGTGTCATAAAAGATTAACAATCATTATTGAATTATAAGGCTAAGCTTATTTCAATAGTGACACGAATACGTAAATTTCAAATGCAGTAAGTTAAAGCATAAGTTGATTTAGGCTCGGCGTAATAAAATGTATTTTATTACAACTTCTATGTCGTTTTTATAATATAATTATCAGACAACATAGAAGAAAGGAAATGCATTAAAGCTTCGCCTTAAAATCAAATAATGCTTACCCTTTGATGCAAGATTTGAATTTTGCCATCGCCGGCAGAGGATTTCTTGAAACTTACAGCAGCGGCAGGACTGAGAGAAGGGTTCTCGATGTGACTGTTCCCGTCGAGTGAGTTGTTCCCGCCAGGTGACGGCAGCGATGTACCCGTCGGTGAGTCCAGGTCCAGAGCAGGATGACTAGTGAACGGGAAGCCAGGAGATAGGATTTGTTGTCTTTGTTGAAGCTGCACGTGGATTTGTAGTTGTTGCATTTGACCTTCCCCATGTTGCAAAAGCGCTGGATTCAGTTGCATCAATAAATCTGGCCGGTCTTTAGCGAAATTGTAAGAGGAACCCTGGTTATCTTGACTGGCGAATGCTAAATAGTTGGCCTTTTCATAGTATTGTCTACTTAAATTAACTTGTTCTGTTAATGATTCAATATCAACGGGATTGTGTACTGAATCTGGCGTGATAGACGATGATTCTCTAATATCTGAATCAGTTATAGATTCTACATGATTGTTTAATAAGCTGGCAAAGTCTTCCGTAGAATCAGACAGGTTCCCTAAAATTCCTTCATTTGGTCCGGGGAATGTCAATGTATTAGCAAATTGATAGTTGTCTATTACATCTTCTCCCATATCAACTACCATAGACTCATCAAAATTACTTCCATAGTTACCAATAGCGCCAATATTTTCTAATTTGCTTTCATAATCGATCTCTTCATCCTTAAGCGCTAATCCATAGTGAGCATTTTGCATTAATGAATATTGTTTACTTTGTTCCGAGAAGTTTGTAGCATTGTCGTTATTTTCACAGTCCATATTGAATCCATTGATAATGTTGAATTCGTTTGAGAATGTGCTATTGGCGTTGAAAGAATTTTGGCCGCCTTTTGTAGATGGTCCTAAGGTTTCATAGAAAGGTGGAAGACTTCCTGTAGGTGGGCTGTTAGGCCCGTAGTTTGAGCGACCATCTCGACCATTCCCACCACTTCCTGAACCACCGCCTATCGCTCCACCGCCGCCAGATGAAGGCGCTGTGCTGCCGCCGCCAGAACTAAAGCTACCTGATCCTCCGCTACTTTGTGAACTTCCACTTGAACCAGTATTACCGGTTGATCGCCCATGGCCCGCCGCAGCATTGATAATACCGGGTACTTTATTCGCTGGACAATTACGTAAGACAAATGATGGTCTAGCCAAAATTCCATTAGCAATTTTAGAACTACTTGTTCTTCTCTGTTCCCTTATTTTCTTTTCTGTTTCCTCGTCTTCCGACTCGCCGCGTTTTTTCGCGATGACGTAATCGATAGGCTGGTCTTGTTCGGGTTCAGGTGTGGGCAATGTTGGCGGAATACTGACATCGGATAATTCTTTTTTACCGTCACGGAATTGTGATTGTGATGGTGTTCTTTGTATAACCGACACTTTTTGACATGTTACACTGTTATCAATGCCTGGGGAGGGTGCCGATTCTGGTGACGGAGTATTTCTGGAAGGTAGTACTACTGGATCACTGTCTAAGGAATCTTTTTCTTCTTTTATGAGAGGTTTATCTTCGGTTTTCTTTTCTTCTACCACAACAGGCAAGTATTGTTTGCGTTCTGCTTGTGTAAGAACGTGTCCTCTATGGCTACCGTACGGGACATCACCTCCAAGTATTGATGACACAAATCTGAGTTCTTTTAAACGTTTATCTCTTGTATTTTTAACACCATTGCTTTCGCCGAATACATCGCGATCTGAAAAGAAGGAAAGAAATTTATTAATTGTGGGTCTTAAAAAGACAACTATTGTAGACTTTGTTTTTAAGAAAAACATACAGTTAAGCTGAATTAAAAATAATTGAAAATAACCGACCAAATAAAAAAAATACAAGACAAAACAAGTTATAAAATAGTATCTATTCGTCCTCGACTTTTTACTAACGTATTCACGTAGCGTCGGAGGCATGAGGCCTCGTTGACGTCAGTGGTATGTGCCTCCATAACGGTAATGCCTCCACATACACACTCACACCAGTAAATATGTGTGTGTATACGATTGCTGTATGTCTGTCGCATTATTGTAATTGGCGCGCCAGCACACAAACTGACAAAATCAATCTTGACCCAAATCTGCAAACGATTACTAGTTTTAATCGCTTAGTCTGTGCTCTGTACTGATTGTTCGCCTAACTATTTATCAAATTTGACTTTTGTACTTTAAAATCAATAATATTTTCATAAATCGTTTTTATGCAATACTTTAGAAGAAGAGTGAATTTAACTATCAAAGGAAGTCGAAATTACGGTAGAAAAAACCTTCTATTATAGCAAAATATGCGTAGGTAGTCAGTGAAAGTCCCAAGGTTGGGCCAAACGAGTTTCTGTGCCCTTTCTCGGCTTTTGTTAGGGATCCAAGGACGAAGCCTGGCATTGTTGGGGCTCTTTTTTGTAAGAGCTTGTCATTGTATGCGTCTGCGCGGCCGGGCGTGAAACGTGGACTCTCATTTCGAATCTCGTCGTCCATAGGCCACAATATTGTACTGCTTTCAATTTTGAAAAAGGACTTTTTGGGTTGTGTGTTGACAATGTTTATAGCGGCACTTAAGCCTCGTAAATATTTTATGTTTGCTTTTTCTACGCTGCGCTAATTCGTCCATCGGTTTCTTAGAACTGTCTTTAAGCCGTCCCTATTGGGCAAGCTTTGACCTACAAGGGACATTGAATAATTTAATTTAATGTGCTTTTTGCAACAATTACTGTGTTCTTCGTATGTACATATGTATGTGCAATGTATGGGACAGAGTAATGGATTATTATTAATTCTGAAGTATCCATTTAGGTACGAAATGGTCGTTTAAATGGCGGAATTTTATTAAAAACAAAAGTTTATTCAAAAGATAAGCCTTTAGGATTCCATTGTGTTCTTTAAAGGTTACTTTAATTAACTACATAAAAGTTAAAATATATTTGAACTGGTATGTGTTTACTGTAGTCGACTTCGTTTATTTGCTTTAGGAAGACAGAAGCTAACATTTAGTGGCTTCTTTTAAAAATGTTACAATAAAATTCACCGAGAATGTAAATGTGTTTCAAAGATATTGCTCAGTAAAAAATAATGTCGCGACTTTGAAATAGCTCACGAATTTGGAATAAAATCCGCTGCAGATGGAGTGGAATGCCGCGGCCGGTACACTTCATATGGCAAAGATGGAAATGATAACGTTTTAAATGTGCGACAGAGATATATTATAGCGGTTTGCGGTATGTCTTGATGTAAATTAGCAACGGTGTGCCAATAAAAATAGTAAAAAAAACTTATGTGTTAATTGACTATAATTTACCCCACGACGTGTTCTTTTTGAATGGAACTTTATAGAAAATAAGCACTTTATTAATAACAGATGCTATTAACGGAGAATACGCGTGAATTGAGCTTTAATTATAGGTACGTAGGTGTTTGAACTTATACTATGTCTTTACCTTGTAATTTAAATACCTACTGATAATTAAGAATACTATTAATAAGTATTTATCAGGACATGAAATAAACGGGTTTAATTGGTGCTCAGAAATGTGGTAAACATTGGACGTTACATAATCTTCCTTCACAACATCATACGGTTCTTCGGTTCTTACGTAGTTAGATTTTTTGCGTTAGCGGACTACCATCTGTTCTCACCAAAAGTAACTGAAGTGTCATGATACCCTGATCAGATGTGTGCTTAAATGAAGAATATATCATGAGATAAAACAACAGTATCATGCCCTCTAGACAAGGTTGTGTTAGTATCAATTAGTATAAATATTAGTTCTCTATGGAAATGTATACTGACTTTGTTAATTAGTATTATCTTCTATTTATTATGATTTAGAAATTATTGAGACATTTAGCATTTACATATTGATCTTCCGTACGCTAGTACTTTCTGAATTTTATTACTACCTACTTATATTTCTTTTAGATACCTAGATAGATTACTCTTTATTACACCACATTTAAACATACAATTTAAGGATAATGTACAATATTTACCCTCATCCAGGTCAATTACATAGAAAGAGAGTTACATTTCTACGCACAATTGTAAGTAAAGTCTTTATTTATTGTTGTTAGACTGATGTTAGGTATTCCAATAAACTTAATATTCACTTCGCATTATTACCATGAATTATTCAATAAATAGACAATCCATTGAACTTTAAAATTAGAATATTTGTACAAAATTAAATTAAGTAAAGACGCGTGACGTGCTGCAGTTTTTTTACGATATTTCCTAAGTTTGTTCATCTTTTTCCATTATTTTTGTTTACTGACTAGCCGACATCATAATTTATCAATTAAAATCATTAGACAAAACTAAAATGTAGTAAAAAAATTACTTATATAAAATCACTAAGGCCGCTAAGTCACAAATGTAAATATAATTATTAATGATTTCGTACAAATATTCAAAAAACGCCGGGCGGTCTTATCGCTCGGACACATTGTATATAGCTAACTTAGTAACTTACAGATATTTTAATTGTCCTCTTTCGATTTGAAGACAAACACAGCACGTTTTATTCAATTGTTTTTTCACGAGAGGACTGCCTCTCTAAAAAGGCCGAAAAATCAATATTGCAGAGCAATTACTGTTTTATAAAACTACTAGCGCGTGAACTCATTGATTTAATGAAATTTTAGTTATTGTTTTTATGGTCACTTTTTTGGTCAATTTGGGATTTCGACTTTTATTTTTTCCTACACAAATATGATCAATATTCGATACTGAGTAAACTAATTTTTATTTCTACTATTAAAAAATTGTGGTAAATTAGGTATTTAACATTGATATCGCTTCGTGAAAAAGTCTGTACTTGTCTTAGCGGTTTATTAGTTGGTCCCTTTACAAGCCGTAATACTTTTTCAATATAATGATAATCATAATAATATAAAGCTGACAAAGGCTGCGTTGTGCTACCTATATTCAAATAAAAACTTGGTTACTATAACATTTTTTTTTACAGGGAAGGTAACTGATACAAAACATGGCTACAGCAAAGAAAAAATGTCGACAATACAGTGTCGATTATTTGAAATATGGTTTTGTTCCATCAGAGGCAGATAAACACTTGCCCATGTGCCTAATATGCAATAAAGTTTTAAGCAATGACTCTATGAAACCATCAAAGCTCGAAGATCATCTAAAAAGGTGTCATACTGATAAAATGGGTAAAGATTTAAAATATTTTCAAACATTGAAGGAAAAATATGAAAAGAGACCCACCATGCACAGCATGTTCGCTTCAACATCTCAAAGTAACGATGATGGCTTGCGGGCATCTTACAATATCTCATTACTAATAGCAAAATCTGGAAAACCGCACACTATCGGAGAACAATTAATTTTACCCGCTGTTGAAGAGGTTTTAAAAACTGTTTTGCACAAATCTCCATTTGACGTACTAAAAAGAATTCCATTAAGTAACAATACTGTACAAAGACGCATTGATGAAATGAGCTCTGACATCGAAAGTTTTTTGTGCAATCATCTGCAAAAAAGTCATTTTTCTATACAACTGGACGAGTCAACGTTACCCGGTAATGAAGCATTATTATTAGCATATGTCCGATTTATCATGGAGGAAGAAATTCACGAAGAATTGCTATTTGCCAGAACTTTGGAGACTGACACTAAAGGCGAATCAATATTTAATGTCCTGAGTAATTTTTTTACGGAAAAATCGATTCCATTTACAAACATTATTTCAGTGGCAACAGACGGAGCTCCTGCAATGGTAGGGCGATATCGTGGGTTTATAAGTCATCTCAAAAGAATTATACCAGGACTTACAGCTATTCATTGCGTAATCCACCGACAACATCTTGTGGCGAAACATTTAAGTGACAGGTTGAACCAATCTCTTCATTTTATAATAAACGCTGTCAACAAAATTAGAAGCAATGCATTGAATACGCGTTTATTTGCTCAATTGTGCGACGAAAATGACGAAGACTTCCAACGACTGCTCTTACATACTGAAGTACGCTGGTTGTCGAAAGGTGCATGCTTAACGAGATTTTACTCTGTTTTCGATTCCGTATTAGAGTTCTTAGAAAGTAGAGATCCAGATTTAAAAGAAAACTTGATCAAATTCAAAGGAGACATTGCGTATTTGACAGATTTGTTTAAAAAATTTAATGATATTAACTTGCAGTTACAAGGGGACAGCCTGAATTTAATAAAAACAAAGGGGATAATTTCGGCTTTTCTTGGGAAATTGAAATTTATGAAGCAAAACATTAGTCGGCGCGAATTATCTCATTTTCCAAACTTGTCGCAGGTAGAAACTATTGATGAGGATATCCATACCTACAGTCAACATTTAAGTGCCCTGCATGATGACTTCAAAACCAGGTTTGAAGATATGCTGACGATGGATATACCACCATGGATCGTAAATCCATTTGATGAAACTGAAGTGGCCAATGTATTATTACAAGAGGAGCTGCTTGAGCTAAGCACCAATGAGGAGCTGAAGGTGAAATTTAGAAAAGGCTACCAAACATTTTGGCTGCAAGCAGAAATACACGAAAAATATCCTGGACTGTGGGAAATCGCAAGGAAATTTTTGATAGCTTTTCCCTCATCATACCTTGTCGAAAGAAGTTTTAGTGCCGTTACAAACCTCTTAACAAAAAAAAGGAGCAAACTAAACATCACAGAGCGGGGGGATTTGCGGTTATTGCTCACAAAAATAAAGCCAAACATTGATCGTTTGCTGACACTCCATCAAATACATCCTTCCCATTAATTAAAATTATGTCCACAACCTATAAGTATTACCTTATTATTATTTTTTTGTAATTCTTTTCTTTTAATTAATAAAATGTTATAAAATGTACCATTTTTCGTTTTTATTTAAAATTTAAAATTTTAACCTATCAGAATATAGGGACGGAACTCAGAAGCGACACAATTTTTATTTTTTGTCGACTTTAACAATGTGGTAGGAATGTAGCAGCAGGGGGTCCACCGACACCAGTTTAATTTTGAAAGTGGTGCACGAGAAAAATAAGTTTGGGAACTACTGGGTTACATTTTGATACATGTTAAAAATAAAAGAAGGTTGACTGACTTTAAATTAACTAACTGAAAAAAAATCCCAATCAGGTCCAGCGTGTTGGCTATGGGACTACCTGCGGAGGTCCGGTCAAGGAGGGTTCTTCTTACCACTGAGCGGCGGCGTGGACTCCACTAGCACGGCTTGCATCGTGTTCTCTATGTGCACGCAGATATGTGATGCCATACAAAAAGGAGGTTGGTAGTTACCTGATTTAATGTGGTTTTAGGTAGTGCAGAGGTTAATCGCCTTAATTACATACGCAATTATAATATCGTAGTGCATAGTAGTTTCATAGATATTCTCTTAGAAGTCGCAAAAACATCTTAAAGCTTGATATGATAATTCTTATATGGCCACTAACGCAAGAGTTTTTCATACTTCCGACACTACTGAAATCATCTGATAAAGATGTAAAGGGCTCATGATGTACGCTAAATTCATATTGTATATCTAGGCAAAAGTTCTTTGTATCTCCCAAAAAGAGCTATTTTTACCCCATACCTTTAAGTTCAGCCAAAAACTAATAATATGTATTTACAGAAAGTCAAGTCCTGTACGACGTTCGTAAAATTCTCTGTCAATCGGACTACACGCCTTCTGATCCAATGGAACTGTGCAACAGGCTCCTGGTGACGTGTTACATGGCTTCAGAAAATTCTAGCCAGGAGACCAAACAACGTGCGTCACAGGTAAGTTGTATATTATATATTAGGAAAGAAAGAATGTCTATAACGGTATAAACTCATTTCAATGATAACAACGTCTTTCCATTTTTCTACCACACTTTTCGTCTTTAACTTGGTACGTCAATAGTTCTTGAATTTTTCTATGTCATTTATAGTCTTCGTAGTGTTTCTATGAAATAATTTTGTTTCAGCTCGCCAGTGAGATCGGTAGTTATCACTTTCCAATAGTGATTGATGCCGCAGTGAGTTCAGTTATTGGGATATTTACCGCTGCCACCGGCTTCGTACCAAAGTTTAGGACTAAAGGCGGCTGTCCAAGACAGAATCTAGCGTTACAAAATATACAGGTAATTATTAAATCATTTAAATAAAAACGTGTAGATAAAATGCTGATTGTTATAGTATCTTTAGATGCATAAACAGAAAAAATCCTTCTCATGACTTTTTAACTACCTTGATAGGTAATACAATCATCATCATCAGCCTATATCCGTCCACACCTCTCCTATGGCACGCCACTGAGCTCGATCTTCGGTCTTCCGCTTCCAACCGCTGCCAGCCATTTTCCGTATATAATACAATACTTGTAGCTAAATAAAAAAAGTAGAAGTGTCCATCTTCTACATAACACAGCCTAATTAAAACTTTTTCTTTGAATATTACTTGATTATTTATTTGTAGGCACGACTGCGCATGGTGCTATCGTACTTGTTCGCGCAGCTCATGCTGTGGGTGCGCGGCCGGCCGGGCGGGCTGCTGGTGCTGGGCTCGTCCAACGTGGACGAGGCCCTGCGCGGGTACATGACCAAGTACGACTGCTCCAGCGCCGACGTTAACCCCATCGGAGGCATATCAAAGACTGATCTTAAAGCGTTTTTGCAGTATGCTAAAAATAGGTGAGATAATATGCACCCTTACTTATTAAGGAATATTAAACGTCTCTTAAATTAAGCGTCTCTTAAACCATCGATCATAATTATGTAGCTAAATTCAAATTGTCATTTTTTCATGTAGAGTTTTAGTCAAACTAACGTCGTGATTAGGCATTAACTTGATATTGGTCATCAACATAGCTTCAAGACCGTTGTGTTGGATATTAAACACAACCCATACTATAAACTAAGAAAATGAGTTTATTTAAAAACGCTATATTATTAATTTTGTCACGATTACAAGCCCTAGTATTCAGTCAGTCACTTAAATAAGGTTAAATATGATTAATATAATAATATCATCTATAGGTTCTTCTTGCCGTCCCTCTCGGAGATCCTGCAAGCCCCGCCCACCGCGGAGCTGGAGCCGCTGGCCGACGGGCAGGTGACGCAGACGGACGAGCAGGACATGGGCATGACGTACGCGGAGCTGTCGGAGTTCGGCCGGCTGAGGAAGACGCAGAACTGCGGCCCGTACAGCATGTTCCAGAAACTCGTGCACGCTTGGAGCGACAAGTGTACGCCTCAAGAGGTCAGATGGAGATTTGGAGTTGATCATTTATTTTATAAAAAAAACGTCGCCCCACACTAGGAATTTCTCCTGTATCGTGGGTGCATTTCACAAACATGAAATATCACATACACAAAAACCCAGACTCGGGACAAACATCTGCGGATCGCACAAATTTTAGTCCCGTGCGGGAATCGAACCCGCAACCCTTAGCGCAGCAGTCCAATCGCTTAGCCACTGCGCCTATCAGGTCGTCAATTTTCATAATTGCTTGCTTTTACGTGATTACTTATATACTGCTTTAATAAGATATGCATTAGAAGTAATAATAATAATCTTTTATATTGGTAAAAGTCATGAAAATGAATACACACAATAATTAGTAAATAACTTAGTAACTTTAATCGATGGCCGCTCCTTATAAAACGGTTAAAGAATTTACTTGATTCTCGCGGTGATTGGATGTAGATTTATTTGTCGTTTTTAAAGACACTTATGGGTGTGAAGATAGTTTACTCTTTGATAAAAACCAGATCTCATGTTTTATTCCAGCGGTAGTTTACAAATTGTATTAAGAACCAGAGACCATGGCCATATGTTTTAATTGAACATATTTTACAGGTAGCAGAAAAAGTGAAACACTTCTTCCGTTGCTACGCAATTAATCGTCACAAGATGACAGTACTCACGCCATCCTACCACGCAGAGACGTACAGTCCCGACGACAATCGCTTCGACCACCGACCGTTCCTGTATCGAGTGCATTGGAACTGGCAGTTCAAAGCTATCGATGATGCTGTGAGTATGAATACATTATGAGGCCAATCAACCGCATATGTCACGTGACTCATTCAGAATACATTATCAAGAACAATATTCTTTATTCATATGCTAATTGACGTTTATAATGAATTCTAGACGTGTAATTTGAGAGTTAATTTATTTATACCGTCGCATAGTTTATCTATTGCTCCGCGTTTCGCACAATCATGCGGATTTTGAAAAAAATTTACATGCCTTGTGTTATGTCGGTTCAGGAACTGCTACTTTTGTTTTAACTTGTTCACTCGAAGCTTACTAACGGGGAGTCACCGAGCTAGCTAGCTAGAACAAGTCTCAAGCCTTAGTTATATATAATGTATAATCTCTAAGAAGCAAGAACCTACGTAAAATATAAGCTTAAAAAAAACGGGTATAAAAACCAATAAATAACAATCGAAGTGTCGGTTAAAATATCGAATAAACCTCCCAGGCACCTAATAGCGTACATTTATATTATTTGTTTATTTTCTTTCTCAGGTGGCACAGATGACGAAAGACAAACGTGGTCCCAGTGATCGGCAACAAGAAGCCAGCCAGTTAAGTAGCGCATCCACTTCAAACGTTAATTCACACTTCATGCGCGGCGATAGGAAGGGCGTGCTTATATAAAATGTTTTAATGTAAGAGTCTGAATGGGGCACATTTCAAAAAGGAATAAAAACAAACTTTGTTGTCGCTTATTTTAATAGGGTGACCGTTGAATTACAAATAGAGCTATATTTTGCAAAATTCTTTCGTTTGTTTTTAAACTTCTGGGTTGATTAGGATTTAAGAAGTGCTTAAACAGTCAAAATTTTCATAAACTATTTAAACCTTTCCTTTTTATCGGTCTAAAGCTAGCTATTTAAAATGAATGAATCATGGCATAATAATATGCAAGCAACCTTACAATATCCTATTTTTCTAGTACCCCATTTAGACTTCAATGTTACTACTATTTGCCATTTAGTCGCATTTGTCGCGAACAGACAATGCAGTACACTGTTGTGATAAGAAAAAAATAGATGCTAATTTAGTATTAGTTAACACTACTTCAACTCACTTCTTAGTAAATATAATCACGCCTGTAATCCCCAAAGGGGTAGGCTCTGCTTTCCCATAAGAAGACTTAAAATACCCATAATTTGCGCTCATCATGCGCCTAATGACACAGTTGACAATTCTATTGTCATTTATTCGGCCCACACCGGCTTCTTCGCCCCTTTTTTTTTAGGTGACATGTAGGAATTTAATTCTTCATTCGGTCCCAATTAACTATTCAATTTCAGTTCAGTATATACATACATATATGAAATAAAACTCGAATGTGATAAAGAAACACGTCCAATATTTTGCATTAACCTGAATGATATACTCACAGCAATATTAAACTTTATGATTGCTTTACTGAACAATTCAAATCATTGTATTCTTAAATATTTATTCCTTTTTTATCGAGCTTATTAATGTAATATTTATTTTTAAGTAAAACGAATGACACAAACTAGTATAGAGAGCATAGCCTCTTAGTTTATAAGTATCATTTTCCGACGGTTTTCGTACAAATCATTGTTAATTTTATAAAATATTGCAACAATAAATGCTGTTTAAATCATTGTTATTTTATTTACTAAAGGCAAATTGCATTTACTTTAACTTTTAGTACTGATATGGTTGAAAACTAACAGAAAAAACAAAAAGAATATTACTAAGTACGTAGCATCGCAAATAAAAAGAGAACAAAATAAAGAAGCGATTTAATGTTATAAATATTTTATTGAATTTATATATAATCGTTGCATGTTTAAACTTTAGTACCCGCTGTAAAGTAGGTACTAAATTAAATCTATAACCATGTGTTGTCACTCATGTAACATGAAGTCCTAGTATACGTTGCGTGGAATTGTGGATGTCTCATTTTCTTTCTTCAGCGGTTTTTAACTCCACCACTGTCTGTAAAATTTGAACATGAGTTAGTTACATTTCTGATGACTTGATTTTAGCGAGCATTTCTCTTAGTGGGTATTGCCTTATAATAGTTACGTGTAAGACTTATTATTCTGGGGGATATCTAAGATAATAATAATTAATGTCAAAATTTGTGAGTTCACTTGTTTGTTACATTTGGATCATATTTGGCACACAGATAGTTATTTTTTAGGTATTAGGTATTTTCATAGGTTTTCCGTTAGTCTACATTATTATTACAAGACGCGAACCTAACCATAGATATGTATATATGTATATATACGCATTACACAACTGTTAGGTAGGTATATATACCTCTATTATTGACCAGTTTTGAACATCTGATTAAGCAAAGGCACCTATGTAGGTCAGTGCTTTAAAGATTATTTATATATAAGAATTAAATTAAAATTAATTACTTACTTTAAAAACATGCCCACTACAGGTATTCCTTGCACGAATTCGCGGCCCTTTTGAACAGCTCCGCGAATTATATTAGGTGGTGCTGTTATGAAATGAGAAAAACAATTATAAGTGGCTACATAATTTTTAATTTATGTAACTATAGTAAAATCCAAAGATACTTACTAGATTCAGAAGCAGTTGATTCAGTGGCTGCTGTAAAAATAATGTAACATATACAATTAAATGGGATTTAATTATGTGTTCAATTAATAAGTACATGAACTTTTCTCTTAGTGTATTAGGTTTATTACCCCGGTATAGCTAAAAGCTAAAAAGCTATACTGGGATAGTAAACCTAAAAAAGGTCAGAGGGCACTGGATGCCTGAGGTCCAAGATCCGAATCCTGCTTCGTTATGTTTTTGAGGTAATACTTAAACAAAAGGACACCTGTACTTAGCAGTTTATATATATGTTGGATATGCATTCTGGCTCTTCCTCAATCTGAGGAGGCCAGGATTGAGTATGATTTAGTTAGCTATTAAACGTAGATGGTGGGGTTGATTGTGTGGCTGATAAGGGTGGCATAATCGTGCTTGATCAAACCCTATTAAAAAAAGAATTAAATAAAAAGCTAACTGAATAATTGTTCGTATATTTAGAATCAAATATAAATTGCGCACGGTCATGACAAAACGATATTCTTACAATAGAGAATAGAATTAGTTATTTTGTTGTCTTCCGAACCTGGCCCACGGCGACCTATCTAAGCGGTGTCTCCACTGATTGTGGTCGCAAGGGTGTCTGCCAACCGGGCGAGGAGTTGTGCTCGTAGTAGTCGTACTACCTGTCACTTAACACATAAAAATCTCATTTGAGTCCTTTAAAAATAACTTTTATCGTACGCTGTTAGAAGTTTGTGTAAAGAAGGCAGGACGGGCTAGGTATGTTAAAAGCGATATATTTTGGACCTCAGACGCGATCGGCAAACTGGATAAGTGATTATACTGCTGCGCTACGAGTTGCGGGTTCGTACGCAAATATGAGCTTGTAAAACGCACCTAGGATCTGGTGTCGTATACATACGTTCTAGTCGCAAAACTTAAGCCCTTCTGAAGTTAGGCCTGTATTCTAAACCTTCCTTATAACCTTAAACCTAAAGCTACGGTGCAACATTGAATAAACCTACCGTACCTATTGAATGAAATAAAATCAATTTCAGGTAGGTATATAAAATGAAATCGGTGGAATGGAGTTAGGTTTACTACCTAAATAATAACCGTGCACTTACCAGTTGACGACGGGGAAGGTGGACCTGTAATTATAATTTTTATGGTTAAAACAGGGTTCATGTAAAATGGTGTTGATTAGCAGGTACCTATATATCTGGAGGTTAATTTTATGCCCTTGCATATGGCCTTAAATAAGGTGTTGCTACACTTTATAATTATTTTCAACATAGCTAAAATGGTATGCTCACGGCTACTCTGCGATGGATTCCAGACTGGTTTCAGTGCCTTTAACATAGATGGCAGGGAACTACGATATTGTGGGTCTGTAGAGTAGGTAGGTACATATTTGTATTTCCCGACGTAATAAAAACCGTTCGGTTTTATAGGCTTTTAGTAACGTTGTTACGGTTATTTTGAAAGATAACGCACGAAAATAAAAATTACCGCATTTGAATCTAAATACAAAACTTTTTATTAGGTCTATCAAGAATAGTGGTAATTTTATAATAAATATGATTTTAATTCGGCTTACTTGATGGTGGAGGCTCCGAGGCGTCGGCTGGCATGGCGTACTAAAATAAAATACATAATTCGTCGGTTAAGTTATTTTCCTATATTCTACTTATGATTCCACTAAAAATATGAACGATCTGACTACTTACGTATGAATAACAAGGGATCCCTCAAGGGATTCTTATCAACCAATCCTTGTTATCGATATAAAACAATATTTTAATCTTTTAAAAATCCAAATAAAATGTAAAATCATATAAAATCTCATTAGGTACACTTACCACATACGCACATAATGCAGCTATCAAAAGAAATACAACGGCGCTCTTCATTTTATTCAATTTCAATTGTGAACTGACTTTAGTTAACAAGAATTTGGTACTAATCTCATTGCGGAGCTATTCCGTGTTATATACGAAATCCGAGTTGGAGAGAAACAATAGCAATTGAACTAATAGGAACATACGCAAATTCTAACAATCCCAACTATCATTGATATTCATGTGTTTTGTTTGCTACTAATTACCATCATAAGAACCGTTTTTTTTGTTATGGGATCACTCACTGTCGGCTTCTTCGGTTTCTTTCTAGTCATGATGGTGTTTGTCGAATTTTAAAGCAAAGGTCTGTTCATAGAGTATGAAAAGACAAATATAATGTACCAAGAAAAATACCAAGCACAACACAGCACATTCCAAGTATCTAAGCCATTGATATATATTTTTTTTCATTCAATAACCTAATCCTACCTAGTTAGATTTAGATTACAGTTGTAGATAATTTTGAAAATTATAGGCAAAGAACACTTGGTCTGGCTGAAAGCACTGAGAGCGATAATATCAAGGTGCGAGGTTTGATTCTCGCTAAACCATAAAGTAGAAGTTGTTAGTATCTTAAAGCAAAAAATAAGGTACCTACTAATTTAAAAAGCAATCAATATAAAGAGAGGTATTTATCACTTTTTTATTTCTTCTTGAATCACGACGAAAATACTTAAAGCTATATAGTATCTAGCTTTTACAACGTGTGTATCTAGCTTGTACAAGCAGTAACTAGCTTAAACAAACACGTTAAATAGTATCTAGCTTAGACTAGCTGAAGTGTATGACAATGTAGAAGACTTATGCAGTATGCCCGCCGTTATTCCAACTAATATGAAGACGAAGAGGTAGGTACTCTTCCAGTCTCTTGTATGTTAGGTCACTCATATCTTCTTTCAATGTGAATGTATCCTAATACACAGGAAAATGCCTTGTTATGTATGCGACCGTGAAATATTAGCTTTTAAAAACACATTTAGCGTGTCCGCGTTAAAGATCAGAACTTGTATGGGAGTATGCTTGTTCATATTTTAAAATACGCAATTTTCAATGTTAGTTATGTTCATTAGGTAAATTAGAGACACGTGAAAATGAAGCTGTTTCTAAAATAAAACTCCAGTGTAATTTTCTTCTTAGTACATTTATTCAAACATAAAACTTACCTATTGAATATTTGTTCTATGTTTTGAAAAGCTACGCTTGCAACAATTAGTTTTTGGAGGGCCTATATGTTCATGAGTAGGTATTAACAACAAAATTCTCGCAAAAACCTTAATCCCACTAATATTATAAAGGCGAAAGGTTGTAAGTGAGTGTGTTTGTTACTTCTCCACGCTCAAACGGCTGGACTAATTTTGAGTAATGATAATAAATTTGGTATGGAGGTAGCTGACACCCTGAATTAACAAATAGGCTGCTTTTATCCCGAAAAAATGTAGCGGGTAACACCGCAGGGTGCAGCTAGTATCCGATTCTATAAATTTAATTTTCTTGGTTTATGGATTTTGACTTTGATTTGTAGGTACTAGGTTCGCTTCAAAGGTACCTATGTCAGACTATATTCACAAAAACCATAACTCTTTCACTTTGACTGGATCAAAATCAAACTGAGGTGTCGCTGTACTGACATTATCAACTTTGTGGACTTCCTTTAAGTTAGGGAAGGCAAGTTGCAGCTGTACTGTAATATACACAAAGGTAGAAGCTGCAATTTTCAGCACAAATCCAGTGTCGAACGAGAACATTTTGTATAAAGAGATTCTAGCGTCTCTCTCTTCTAACGTGTCAAATATGACTTTTGTCAGTCTGAGGTTGTTATCTGAAAAGACCAATGACGTGATTAGAAATACATTGTTTTGTTGTTATCTCCTTGAGGCGCAAATAGGTACCTACATTCTATGTGCCTATATAATAATATCTTCACTTGTATGACTTTTGGTGCCATTTTAGCATGTTGCCCATGCTAAGCTTGAATCTAAATTGATAAAGGAAATTTGAAAAATGATGGACACGAGCGGGATTCGAATCCGCGACCTTCGCCGATCCGTGGCGCTGCTCTAACCAACTGAGCCACCGTGTCCCTTTTAGTATTTACGTCTTAAGGGTGACGTCACCCTTAAGACGTAAATACTAAAAGGGAACTTGAAAATTCGATGGATGCGAGCAGCGACACGGTGGCTCAGTTGGTTAGAGCAGCGCCACGGATCGGCGAAGGTCGCGGGTTCGAATCCCGCTCGTGTCCATCATTTTTCAAATTTCCTTTATCAATTTAGATCTTCACTTGTTTTATTAAATTATGTAATTGTAGCTGCAATACACCGTAGGTATAGTAGTTACAAAAGTTAGGCCACAAGAACATCACTAAATACAAAATGATTCGACTTACCAGAAGAGTTCGGTTTCAGTTGTATGTAGGCGCATATTAGTTTAGTTTGGTCAATTTGTCTGTAGAACATGTCTGACTGTAAGCTAACGAACAGTAGGTGGAACCAACTGGCTAGCGACCAGCCAAATATAACAGTCGCCCGTATTACCATCGTCTGGAACATGTTAAAAAGTTCTTAGTTCTAGAATTAAAAAGTAAAAGACAAAAGCCATAACCTTCGGTGAAAAGCCATAACATACCATATAATGTGTTGAATAGTAGGTAAGTATAGTTCTATGTATAATTTAGAATATATAATAACATAACATGACATCACGCCTGAATTCCCCGGAGGGGTAGGCAGAGGTGAATATATAGTACACCCACATTTCGCCAGTTATGTTGTAAGTCCCAATGTAATAGGGGGCGAGCCTATTGCCATCAACCGGGCACAAATCCAGAATCCGTGCTGCTACTGAGAATTACCTAACGGAAAACTCAGTAACACTTTGCCCGACCCGGGATTTGAACCCAGGACCTCTTGCTCAGCAGTCGCGCTTAGCGACCACTAGACCAACGAGGTATATAATAATAGATAGTATACCTACTCACGTCTGAAGTTTGGATGTACATGATAACCGTTTGAACTGTCACAATAGAGCCTACAGCAACAGTAAAGACACCTAGCACTATCTAAAAAAAGAAAATTATAACAATTTATAAATATATATAAATAAATAGACATCATAAATATGGATATTTCAAAATGACTTACAGGAAATCTGTAGCATTGCTCTATCCGCCGTAACTGATCAAACAACATTCTAAAAGCGATGCAAAAGCTTATAGAATCATTTCTCCTGTGGAAAGTCACAATGTCGTCGTATCTATCCTTCCAGGTTACATTGTTGAACAGAAAGTGTCTCGGTATGTACTCCATCTTTACTTTTGTTAATTTTAATAGAGCTATATTCAGGTATCGTACCCTTGTGGTCAGGAACAAATAACAATACATAAAAAAGCAAAAGTCGTCATAAGCGAAAAACAGCCATAAGAAGTAAATACTGCCCACCACGTGTATCGCGATGGAAACGTGAAACACATAATACATGTAGCCTACAATAAACACCTGTGTGACTCCTATGACACTAAGTAAAATTTTAAGGAATTTTATAGATAACACTCGCATAAATTCAGTTTCTGTAGCCCCCAATAAGTTATCTATTTCGATGCAGTTTTGGATCAAATCTACACCTCTGTATTTGTCACCAAAAGTAATATTAAACAATAAGGTATTAGAAAATATCGTAAAATACGCGATTGCTATATACTCGACTAAGCTTATGTATTTCTCTTTTACATTTGCGAACCATAACAGATATATTGCACAGGCGTCAGCGATGATCAAAACACAAATATTGTACCACATTGTGTCCAACTTTCTTTCCACAATCTTGCCTTTCCTTATTACAAAGCGGCAAAATCCTGAAGGTTCTAATATTCTAAGGATATTGCGAAATCGTTTTACATATTCTTTCATCAGTAATCTCTTATCGTTTTCACTCATTCTGTCGTGATATGTCTAGATGCTTAAAATTTCGAACAGTGACTATTTTATTATCATCAAAATCATTACCTAATGTCGTGTCCAATCAAATTTAATACAGTTGTCTCAGGGGTAATATTAGGTGTGATTACTATTACACGAGGGGGCTTATTTTTATGGTATCTTGATCAGTTTAATATTTCTGAAATAACTATTAATCGGTAAACGTTAAATGAAATCAATAAAATGATTAGACTGTTATAAAATCAAACTACCATATGGGAATTGACGCGAACATGTGTTTTTAATTTTGGCTTCACGTTTCGACCGGGTTGCACCGAACGTGGTCGTAAGCAGACTTAGGATGCGGTGTCATTTCCTCGTATTTATACAGTAGATCATTTTTCATCTACCCTCAATTCTTTCACCACCCTACACACTACGCTGACCGTGTCCGTACTTGTTCGGAGTACATGACACCGCATCCTTAGTAAGCTTGCTACCACGGCCCGTGCAACCCGGGCGAAACTTCAAGCCAAAATTGAAAACATGTGTTCTCGTTAGTTCCCGTGTCGTAATTTAATTTTATTATAATCATGCAACGTTATTGTTGAAAAGTTAGAAATGACAAACTGGTTGCAAGTTAGATTCCAGATTAGGTGAACTTGATTACTAAGAATTTGATTTATGTCGCATTCGTGCATGGGCCAATGACAAATATTGTATTGTATCTGTAAATTCAACTACCTAATATTATTATTATTTCAGCCATGGTCGATTGGTCGTCCCACTGCCAGGCAAAGGTCTCCCTTTCCTTCCCTCATTATAAATATGTTATCGTTAAACTGCTTAGTTCAATGATGGCTTCTTCTTGTACCTTTTAGAGCGAGTTTGCCTCATAATATACTTTGAGCAAATATTTATGTTTACGCCTAAAATAAACTGGTTTCAGTATTATTGTTTCAATACTTAATATTGGCTGTTGATGTTCAGCCTTATCAATATCAACTAGTTAAATTAAAGGTAGTTTGACGTTAGTTGGTGGTTTGTAGTTTTTATACCTACATAGTGGTATATCTTGAAAATAAAATTTTCTTTAACAAGTATGAAAATGAAACAACAAAAGTTTTATTGATGATATATTGCTTATCAATACAGAGTAACAAATTGTTTGTTTCTTAAAATACAGTTTGAAAATTGTATCGAAATGCTAATAAATGCAACAGACAAGTATGTATAACGAAGGCATTGCGCTATCACAATTGTTACGGACCGCCGTCGACGCTTCGACCAATGATAAGCCAATATAAAAATTCAGATCTATTCAATCTTACCAAATTGTACAAAATACTTTAACAATAATCTTTTTTAAAAATCTCATAAATGCTAAGTAGGTACTACTAACATAATTAGGTAATATTACTTTCTCAAAATTTTACTACTATTTTCTAAATTTAGACATATTTACAATTCTTTAAGTACCTAATTTATCCACAAGCTTCGCTGTGAAAGCGCAAATGTATCAATTGAGCATCATAGTCTTTTAAACCCTCTTTTAAAACTCGGAAGCGCTTCATCAAGGCGACCTTGACGTATCATTAAAATTACAACAATTGACGCATTAAATAACACATTT
The DNA here is from genome assembly GCA_905340225.1 of Abrostola tripartita. Classification (NCBI taxonomy): domain Eukaryota; kingdom Metazoa; phylum Arthropoda; class Insecta; order Lepidoptera; family Noctuidae; genus Abrostola; species Abrostola tripartita. The sequence goes on along the minus strand of HG996493.1, from coordinate 9,060,586 downwards.
ACACAATACATAATTCTCACACACACTCACAGCACATACTGTAACCGATCAATATTTTAATTTAAATAATATAAATACTTCTAGAAATGCAGTTCAACTTGGTACGACATGTCGTAACGCCAAATCGGGCGCTACTATCGAATTTAAAATTTTTTGACTTTATAATAAGTACAAAACAAAAACAAACATAACATTTTCTATAGTTACAATACAAATTAAAATTGTGACGTAATTTGTGTTATTAATTTGAGAAATAATTAGGAGCTAGTATCACTAAAACGAGGAAAGAGATTCCTTACCGTGGATTCAATTCATACCAAAGCATAAGTCTTTGATATGTGCTTATAGATCGGACAATAAATGTCATCCGATCCATAAATCGTTTCATTTCAAGTCAGCATCGTTAACATCTTATCTAGCACCATCCACAACACTGTCATTACAATCTCGCTTGTCTTCCCTGGCTGGTTTGAAATGAAACTTACAATCGATTTCTATGAGACAATCGGACTAAAGCTATCTTTCTACTCTAACTTAAAAATATCTTAAAATAATCCCGTACCATCACCAAAGATTGCACATAATACCCGATACTTTGATTTTTTAATTGCAGTCATGCCTAACTACTTAGGCCAGTGGATTATTTCACATTGACTGTTAAAAAATTAAGGTATTTTTTCAATGGAACAAAACATGGATACTGTTCCGTAATTTAATACACACCGTATAAAATATGTGTTCTCTTAAAACACGGAATGTCTACTACAATAGTAGTTTGGAAGACAACATCGATTACATAACTAAGAGGAATTTCGAGTGTGCAGGCTCAAATTGGAACTAAATTAAGAACTGGGTTGTTTAGTCAAAATATTGTTTAAGTTTAAAACGGACGGAATAAATTCGTAATGTTAAGTACATTTTTCATTATGCCATATTCATTCAATTTGATGAACCATGTTGTTGAAAAAATCCGATACCTTAATTGGTACCTGTTCTTCGAGACTTGTATTCATTAGAGACAAAATGTTCTTATGTGTGGACATACCATCTAATTTATAGAGAAACACTTAAAGTTGGTCGTATGCCCTTGTTTTGATCCATAGCACAAATATGTCCTTAATGATTGCAAGTACTAATTATAACAGTTGTAATGAAATTATCATTAGTGTACATTTAGTTGTGTACTGGCATTGGCAGCTGTCCTAGTAGCTGGTTTGCGAACGTTGCGTTTGTGAATTTGAAGTGCCGCTTATCGTAAAATTTTAGCAACGCTGGGGAATAAGGGTGCTGTTTCTTTAGGTGCATGTAGTGTTCTTCTGGCTCTGATGTTGTGTGGCCGCATTCTTCACAGACGTACATCTGGAATAAGTAGAATAGATTTCATTAGTTTTGATAATACATTATATTTTTACTATGATGAAATTTTATTTTTAGATTACACGAAGAAAATAGAGAAATAAATATATAGGCAATAAAAATGCTAATTAAATAACGGACGAAGCTTGTGTTTTGTTAGTAAGTAAAGGTTACTGATAATTACCTTAGTCCTCCTTTCCTTGTATGCATACGTGTGTTGGACTCCGTGTACTTTTAGGCAGTGGGATTCCAGAGAGCATCTTTGGGTAAACGATTTCTCGCAGAGGTTACATTTGTAGGGTCGGACTCCGGTGTGCGTCCTTGTGTGTCGTTTTAAGTCGAAGGTGTCGTTAAACCCTTTGCCGCAAAACGTGCACAGGTATCTCTTCACGTCTGAATGACATTTCATATGTCGGTTCAACAGTCTCTGTAAACTAAAGTTCTTTGAGCAGACCCTGCAAACGAACTTCGTGGGATCGTCTTCGCTAACTAATACTTGTTTGTTCTTTTCCTCTTCTCTTTGTCTTGCGTTGGCTTCCGTCGCCAATGGGTTTTTGACCCCGTGCCCGCCATTAATGAACTCCAACGGGAGCTCTGCTGGTAAACCCAACTGTAAACAAAACACATTATTTGTAAAAAAAGGTTCTAATGACAGAACTGTGAAGATAGTGAAAACTTGATTCGAAAAGGGTATTGTGTCATAAAAGATTAACAATCATTATTGAATTATAAGGCTAAGCTTATTTCAATAGTGACACGAATACGTAAATTTCAAATGCAGTAAGTTAAAGCATAAGTTGATTTAGGCTCGGCGTAATAAAATGTATTTTATTACAACTTCTATGTCGTTTTTATAATATAATTATCAGACAACATAGAAGAAAGGAAATGCATTAAAGCTTCGCCTTAAAATCAAATAATGCTTACCCTTTGATGCAAGATTTGAATTTTGCCATCGCCGGCAGAGGATTTCTTGAAACTTACAGCAGCGGCAGGACTGAGAGAAGGGTTCTCGATGTGACTGTTCCCGTCGAGTGAGTTGTTCCCGCCAGGTGACGGCAGCGATGTACCCGTCGGTGAGTCCAGGTCCAGAGCAGGATGACTAGTGAACGGGAAGCCAGGAGATAGGATTTGTTGTCTTTGTTGAAGCTGCACGTGGATTTGTAGTTGTTGCATTTGACCTTCCCCATGTTGCAAAAGCGCTGGATTCAGTTGCATCAATAAATCTGGCCGGTCTTTAGCGAAATTGTAAGAGGAACCCTGGTTATCTTGACTGGCGAATGCTAAATAGTTGGCCTTTTCATAGTATTGTCTACTTAAATTAACTTGTTCTGTTAATGATTCAATATCAACGGGATTGTGTACTGAATCTGGCGTGATAGACGATGATTCTCTAATATCTGAATCAGTTATAGATTCTACATGATTGTTTAATAAGCTGGCAAAGTCTTCCGTAGAATCAGACAGGTTCCCTAAAATTCCTTCATTTGGTCCGGGGAATGTCAATGTATTAGCAAATTGATAGTTGTCTATTACATCTTCTCCCATATCAACTACCATAGACTCATCAAAATTACTTCCATAGTTACCAATAGCGCCAATATTTTCTAATTTGCTTTCATAATCGATCTCTTCATCCTTAAGCGCTAATCCATAGTGAGCATTTTGCATTAATGAATATTGTTTACTTTGTTCCGAGAAGTTTGTAGCATTGTCGTTATTTTCACAGTCCATATTGAATCCATTGATAATGTTGAATTCGTTTGAGAATGTGCTATTGGCGTTGAAAGAATTTTGGCCGCCTTTTGTAGATGGTCCTAAGGTTTCATAGAAAGGTGGAAGACTTCCTGTAGGTGGGCTGTTAGGCCCGTAGTTTGAGCGACCATCTCGACCATTCCCACCACTTCCTGAACCACCGCCTATCGCTCCACCGCCGCCAGATGAAGGCGCTGTGCTGCCGCCGCCAGAACTAAAGCTACCTGATCCTCCGCTACTTTGTGAACTTCCACTTGAACCAGTATTACCGGTTGATCGCCCATGGCCCGCCGCAGCATTGATAATACCGGGTACTTTATTCGCTGGACAATTACGTAAGACAAATGATGGTCTAGCCAAAATTCCATTAGCAATTTTAGAACTACTTGTTCTTCTCTGTTCCCTTATTTTCTTTTCTGTTTCCTCGTCTTCCGACTCGCCGCGTTTTTTCGCGATGACGTAATCGATAGGCTGGTCTTGTTCGGGTTCAGGTGTGGGCAATGTTGGCGGAATACTGACATCGGATAATTCTTTTTTACCGTCACGGAATTGTGATTGTGATGGTGTTCTTTGTATAACCGACACTTTTTGACATGTTACACTGTTATCAATGCCTGGGGAGGGTGCCGATTCTGGTGACGGAGTATTTCTGGAAGGTAGTACTACTGGATCACTGTCTAAGGAATCTTTTTCTTCTTTTATGAGAGGTTTATCTTCGGTTTTCTTTTCTTCTACCACAACAGGCAAGTATTGTTTGCGTTCTGCTTGTGTAAGAACGTGTCCTCTATGGCTACCGTACGGGACATCACCTCCAAGTATTGATGACACAAATCTGAGTTCTTTTAAACGTTTATCTCTTGTATTTTTAACACCATTGCTTTCGCCGAATACATCGCGATCTGAAAAGAAGGAAAGAAATTTATTAATTGTGGGTCTTAAAAAGACAACTATTGTAGACTTTGTTTTTAAGAAAAACATACAGTTAAGCTGAATTAAAAATAATTGAAAATAACCGACCAAATAAAAAAAATACAAGACAAAACAAGTTATAAAATAGTATCTATTCGTCCTCGACTTTTTACTAACGTATTCACGTAGCGTCGGAGGCATGAGGCCTCGTTGACGTCAGTGGTATGTGCCTCCATAACGGTAATGCCTCCACATACACACTCACACCAGTAAATATGTGTGTGTATACGATTGCTGTATGTCTGTCGCATTATTGTAATTGGCGCGCCAGCACACAAACTGACAAAATCAATCTTGACCCAAATCTGCAAACGATTACTAGTTTTAATCGCTTAGTCTGTGCTCTGTACTGATTGTTCGCCTAACTATTTATCAAATTTGACTTTTGTACTTTAAAATCAATAATATTTTCATAAATCGTTTTTATGCAATACTTTAGAAGAAGAGTGAATTTAACTATCAAAGGAAGTCGAAATTACGGTAGAAAAAACCTTCTATTATAGCAAAATATGCGTAGGTAGTCAGTGAAAGTCCCAAGGTTGGGCCAAACGAGTTTCTGTGCCCTTTCTCGGCTTTTGTTAGGGATCCAAGGACGAAGCCTGGCATTGTTGGGGCTCTTTTTTGTAAGAGCTTGTCATTGTATGCGTCTGCGCGGCCGGGCGTGAAACGTGGACTCTCATTTCGAATCTCGTCGTCCATAGGCCACAATATTGTACTGCTTTCAATTTTGAAAAAGGACTTTTTGGGTTGTGTGTTGACAATGTTTATAGCGGCACTTAAGCCTCGTAAATATTTTATGTTTGCTTTTTCTACGCTGCGCTAATTCGTCCATCGGTTTCTTAGAACTGTCTTTAAGCCGTCCCTATTGGGCAAGCTTTGACCTACAAGGGACATTGAATAATTTAATTTAATGTGCTTTTTGCAACAATTACTGTGTTCTTCGTATGTACATATGTATGTGCAATGTATGGGACAGAGTAATGGATTATTATTAATTCTGAAGTATCCATTTAGGTACGAAATGGTCGTTTAAATGGCGGAATTTTATTAAAAACAAAAGTTTATTCAAAAGATAAGCCTTTAGGATTCCATTGTGTTCTTTAAAGGTTACTTTAATTAACTACATAAAAGTTAAAATATATTTGAACTGGTATGTGTTTACTGTAGTCGACTTCGTTTATTTGCTTTAGGAAGACAGAAGCTAACATTTAGTGGCTTCTTTTAAAAATGTTACAATAAAATTCACCGAGAATGTAAATGTGTTTCAAAGATATTGCTCAGTAAAAAATAATGTCGCGACTTTGAAATAGCTCACGAATTTGGAATAAAATCCGCTGCAGATGGAGTGGAATGCCGCGGCCGGTACACTTCATATGGCAAAGATGGAAATGATAACGTTTTAAATGTGCGACAGAGATATATTATAGCGGTTTGCGGTATGTCTTGATGTAAATTAGCAACGGTGTGCCAATAAAAATAGTAAAAAAAACTTATGTGTTAATTGACTATAATTTACCCCACGACGTGTTCTTTTTGAATGGAACTTTATAGAAAATAAGCACTTTATTAATAACAGATGCTATTAACGGAGAATACGCGTGAATTGAGCTTTAATTATAGGTACGTAGGTGTTTGAACTTATACTATGTCTTTACCTTGTAATTTAAATACCTACTGATAATTAAGAATACTATTAATAAGTATTTATCAGGACATGAAATAAACGGGTTTAATTGGTGCTCAGAAATGTGGTAAACATTGGACGTTACATAATCTTCCTTCACAACATCATACGGTTCTTCGGTTCTTACGTAGTTAGATTTTTTGCGTTAGCGGACTACCATCTGTTCTCACCAAAAGTAACTGAAGTGTCATGATACCCTGATCAGATGTGTGCTTAAATGAAGAATATATCATGAGATAAAACAACAGTATCATGCCCTCTAGACAAGGTTGTGTTAGTATCAATTAGTATAAATATTAGTTCTCTATGGAAATGTATACTGACTTTGTTAATTAGTATTATCTTCTATTTATTATGATTTAGAAATTATTGAGACATTTAGCATTTACATATTGATCTTCCGTACGCTAGTACTTTCTGAATTTTATTACTACCTACTTATATTTCTTTTAGATACCTAGATAGATTACTCTTTATTACACCACATTTAAACATACAATTTAAGGATAATGTACAATATTTACCCTCATCCAGGTCAATTACATAGAAAGAGAGTTACATTTCTACGCACAATTGTAAGTAAAGTCTTTATTTATTGTTGTTAGACTGATGTTAGGTATTCCAATAAACTTAATATTCACTTCGCATTATTACCATGAATTATTCAATAAATAGACAATCCATTGAACTTTAAAATTAGAATAGAATCTAATTTGTATTCTTAATTACTTTGTCTTTATAAGGTATCAAAAATGCTACGGGTTCATTTTCGCGCTGTGCAGTGGCATTTCGAAACCAGACTAAATTAGTGATTTATGTTCGCAGTGTACCTACTGGATATTAGCTCTGTTAGAATAATTAATAGGAATGTATTCAAGTATTATCTATAATAATATATTACTAGACGTGCCTTCGTGGTTATAATACTAAATACTGTTTAGAATCAAAAGCCGATCAAATGTTTATTGCACAAAACAACAGAGCCGTCAATGTAACCAGTTCTTAAATAAGCTTGAATTCCGATTTAGATTTTACACAAAAACGTGGAAATCAAATCTATAATAAATGGCAAATCAATTCGTAATTTATCTCAATGTTTTTCGCGTCAATTAGACTTTGTAGATGTTACTACCGTGTTTGTTCATCGCATGTTACCGGCAGAGCAGTACCGCATGAGCACAGTCATGGTTATATCAGCACTAAGGTGATCACCGTTAGCACCTGCTGACGTCATCCTCGCTGATTGAAATGTTCTTAATGTAATGCGTCATAATTACAGGTACACTTTTTGTTAACCTTCTTTAGGAGATGAAAACGTTTATGTAGCAGGCAAAAACTTAATTTATGTTTGAACAGTCGCAAAACATTTGATTCTTTTATTTTGAATAAAATATTATTGTGTAAGTATTCAAGTAGCTTTTGATTGCGTAGTCTTTGAAATATAATCAGTGTAACTAATACTTCACTGATTTCTCAGGTCGAACTAAAAAAGAAAAATTGAATCCTTCAGTCATTTGTAGGAAGAATTTTATTGCTCGTGATCTCTAACTAAAGTTCGATAAAGAGCTTATCTAAATTGTGATTTATCATAATGTAGTTTCAAATCACTTAGAAACAACCTACTTACTTAGTATATAAGTTCTAAAGGCATAAGACAACGTCCAAATTCGAGAAAAACATTTTAATAATCGAAATCACTATCTTGTTTAGTTGACAGCAAGAAGTCAAGTAGTAACAGTTACTTTAAACATCACCTTTCTTGTAGCGATTAAAGCAAACAAAGTCACATGAATCACAATGTGAGCTACACATTTAAATAGCGTGGTTTTTATTCTAAAACGGTAAGTCAAGGCCCCGTAATTACCGCGTCCATATCTATTCAGTTACTCGGTGTTTCCTGCGAGGAACAGTGTGTTCAACCTTGAATACGAACACTCATTATTTGGCCATTAACGGCAGCCTTCTCCGCATCACATTTTGGCAATAATTAGCGATTCTCGAGCGGTTGGCCGAACGTCGTCTCATACAATTTGGAGCTACGATGCGTGAGCTATTTGTATGGTTAATGATCATACATAAGCATCATCAAGCTCTTTTCCTCGTTTTAAAGCCGTATTCTAAAGCATGGTAAATTTTGTAAAATTATTTCCCGTTCATTTGTACGGGCTCATCTTCTAAGGGCTCATGATACAAATAATATTTACCGCAAGAAACCTAAACATCACTATTTCTTCTTATTTTGAAATCAGCAATTCGTATTCATATCGCTTATATTATTAAGTTATCAAGTCGGTAACAAAGAAATTATTTGACATAATGAGTGCCTTATTGCGATTTCACGGTCGTTTATAAGTATATGGACACAATTATTGAAGCATGTTTTTGGTAACGCATACCTGCTTATTAAATTACAATTGTAATAATATCAAGCAATCACGGCGTAACTATGTAAAGCATTAATAACCTTAACACATTTTGCGGCTTGCACCATTACGACTCGTGTTCCTAGTAATTATCGACACATTAATCATCGACTAAATATTATTCTAAAATGATTAATTATGGGCTGTCCAAACTGTTATGTTACACTGTTACAATTACGTATGTAACAATAACCAAACCTTCGATGGTACTTGTCTATAATTCTTATTAAGGAGACTGCATACATTAGGAAAATAAAATGGTTGGTATAAAATGGTCTTTCAGTGATGACTTTATTTTAAAATATTCCGATTATTCTTTAATAATGCAATGCAAGTGCAGTCTTTACTTCATGGTTACTTATACCCTTACGACATAAGACAATAGAGGATTTCGTTTTAAAATACATCTGTATGTAATAATAAAGTCCTCGGCAATCTAACAATTTGCAGATATTATTTATATGGTCATGGCCTTTATGCCGTTTTAAAACTTAGTTCAATTTAAAATACAACTTGATAAATTATTATTAGGCACACAAGCTCAAAAACACAAAGGCACACATGTAGAGGAGGCAGTAAAACTTGCCTGAGGCATTAATAAAAACTAGCGAGGCAGCGGGGCGGACTAGTATGACCTTGTGGCCGGGGTTATCGGACGCTGTTAGCATTTAACGCATTATAAAACGTAAGACAGCTATGAAGAACCGCTCCGGACAGCACATAAAATTCCGTTGAAGCCTTTTTTTCCATAAGTATAAGTACCGATAGCACACGGTACATAGCAGCGTCCGCGCCGGCCGCAGCTAAGAATCGGTTAAAAGGTCGTCCCGAAGGACATTTTTTGTTTTGAATTATTTATCGTGGGCGCGACCGCATGTGGACCGTTCGAACCATATGTAAGCTCGTTACACCAAATCTGCAAACATTCCGACATGTTTCTAAAACTCGTAGTATGTGACGATAAAGGAGCCCCTTGCTATGTAGCAGTAGCTAGCATCCAATTTGAAAATAATTTTGTATAAGCATTCATGAGTTATGTCTGACATTGAAAGAAGGTAGAAAAAGCTGTTAGGTATCGCGATTGTTTTCTCAAGCAGCCTTTGTTCCGTTTGCACATGCGTTATCTAGCCATTAGTTGGTCCACTCCAATACGAATACCTACCTACCTACGCCCAGTACGCCTACAAATGTAATTATTTAACCTTCCGTATATTTTTCAATACCACTTGTGAACAAAAAAGCGATTCTAATACGTCGTCTCTCCGACCAACGGTCGCAAAAACTGTTCAACGCTTTATTATTATTTTGATCACGGCGTGAATCACAACCAGATTTGGCGAGGGTTAATGACCCAAATATGTTTAGCGAAGTGTTCAAGGCTAGCATCGACTAATTCGACTAGCTAATAGAAAAAAATCCGGTATATTAGAAGTAGATTGTTGGCATGTTTTCGACCCATGTTTCATAGAAAATAACTCCAACGCTATTACTGGTTTATCCGTTAAAGTGGTTACCGTTATTCAAATTTTTAAAGGGCCAGCATTGTTTAAGTTATTAATTAACTTAAGGTTTGACCTCTAAAGGTATTGTTATTTAATTATTATATCAATTCTTGTACTTAAAATTTACAGGGGCTATCCTAAAGACAGTTATGTTTTTAGAGTAAACTTATACGCTAAGCTGAGCATGTTATAAGATTTATCATTTTCCTGTCATGAAACATGCTGTATACGCTAGTGTGGTACACATTACCTATTCGTGAATATGCGTTGTATAGCAGGTACGAGATCGTGGGCGGTCCGCAGCAAATTGCTCCAAAACACACGAAATGATTATCTTTTATTGCGCATGACACAACAATGGAGTAGATGACCTTACGATCGAGATTTAAGCCTCGCTATTTATATTTTAAATATAACTTTTAACCGTCAAGTTTTTCCAGCGAACCATTAACAAAAAAGGATTTGTTAACTCGAGCATTCTTAAAAAAAGAACACGTTATTTTTAAGTAGTGATAAAGGAACTTCTTGGTGGCCGGCCATAAATGTTTGAGACCGATGAGGCGCCATCCATGACAAATGTTGCTTTATCAAAAATACTATATGAGCGTTCTGTATCTACAATAAACTAGACGTTACCTCCATTGGTGTATAATGGAGGTAGCGTTAAGTTTATCGTATCGTCTGACAGGAATTGAATTTACGTTACGTACAGTTGTTTGAGTGTTATTTAAATGCAAATGTAAAATAGTGATATCATCTTTACCACTCGTAGCGCGATTTTCTTTTATTTTCGGAAACAGGTGGTCTAATATCACATTATGCATGCAAACATTTAGATATTTAATGTGCGAGATATAAGTATTTCGAATAATTGAGAAGATGCTACTGTAATATAATTGTGGAATTTTAACTTTGTACTAAAAAGGTTCTTACTAAATTAAAAGACTGTCAGTTGCCTATGACAAATCTAGTCATCTAACGAAAACACGTTTATCTTCTTAGGAACGACATGCTTTGCAACGTTCATAATATCAAAGGTTACATAATTATAATTATCTTCATCAAGAATAATGCATGACGAATTAAAACAGGCCAAACCTAATATAAGACTGGTGTTGGTCAGATAGCGTTCTCAGAGTTAATTAAATCTATCCTGATGCACATGTTAAGAGGGACAGGCTGAAGACAAAAAAATATTAGCACGTGTTGCAAGTTTGCCCAAGCAGTGCAAGACTGCAAGTGGTTGAGAACACAATCGCACGGTGTTTGCGCGTGCGCCGCGCCGTCACTGCGACTTCACGAGACGGACGCGACTACGTCACTCGTTTGTATTTGTTGAAATTACAGTTCAACATGCAAATTGTTTAATAACATAACTTCTCATATTTTTTTGTTTTGTAGATTAGTCTGATTTTATTGTACGAAAATTAATGCCACTTAAAATTAAAACCAAACTTACGTTCGATAAATTAAACTCGTTTGGGCAATCTTTAAATAGTAGTCGTAATGAGAACCTATTTATAAAATGTCTTAGTTATATCATGGAAGAAGAAGTGTACTTATTTTTTGTCTATGGTTCGTACTTCGATCCGTAATTATATTCCCGTTACAGTCTATGGAGCGCATAAAATCGCAGAACTACTTTGCGGTTTATCTTCGACGGCGTTCTCATAGAATTTTATAATATCAATCACGCGAGCATCGACGCCGAGTTTTATTGTTTCCGCAATACAGGCGATTGGACACAGCCTGCGGTCGCCCCACACCTCCCCTGCCCCCTACACCATGACTACTAATGACCAGATGCATCTAAGAGGAAAATATTGTCTGTTTAACTTAAACATTCGCCAAATTTCTTTTTTTTTTCAATTCCACTTACAATATATATTTTTAGGAAATATATATATTTTCGGGTGCAGTAAAAAGAAGTTGTAGTAACTATTGAAATACTTCTTCGGAACCACCTACTATTTCAGTGAATTGTCTATGAATCACAAAATTCTTAGAAAAGCGGTGACTCGCTAAAGTCGACCTTTTTGCAAAATTGCAAAGAAAATAAGACCAACGTTCACTTCCCCTTAAGTATCTAATTAGGTAACGAGCCCGTATTAACTATATATTGCAAAATAAAAAAAATACTTAGCAACCGGTATATAAGAAGCAGATGTATCTACATAAGAAGTAATAAACAGGTTTGTTGGCAATTAACATGCCCGTATCCATCACAGTGTAACCATATACTTTGTTGTATATACAGAAGTATTTACTAGGACATGTGTATGTCTGTTCCTAGAACAACTGCACGTGCAGAAAGAACATCTTCGGTAAAAAAAGAAAAAAAAAAAACAGTGAGCCCTTGGCTAACCGTCACTTAAGTGAGGCAACGACGGATGTTGACTCTATAAGTCAATATCCTTGTGACATGTACTCGCAGATTCTCGTGGTTTATGTTTCGAAATAAGAAAAGTGTTGGTGTTTAACAGATTTAAGTACAATACAGAGACCTTATAAGGTAATCTCATCCTTGACCGATATAATTAGGAGTTAATTAGTCAAGGCTATAAGGCTGTATTAAATAATTACATTGTTCTAGAACGTAGATAATACCTTTCTTAAAAAATGGATAGGTAAATAGTTACTTAAATTTACTTGTAATTAAACCATAAGATACCAACGAACGTAATCCTATTACCACAGGGAACCGAAATGTGTTTGTTTTTACCCACAACCACACAGGGGGTCATATAAATTTGGCAATAAGTAATCGACTTGTCACAAAAACTGGGGTTAAATATAAATGTTTACAAGTAAACGGCATTGCGACAATTGAAACTCCATTAATAACAATTCTACGACTCAAAGTCGTTCCAAGAACAGATTTTCTGCGCCTATTCTGAATGTAATCGCTTTTTTTATGATCGCCAATCTTTAAAAAGGCAAAACCTTAAAAAGGTAGCTGCAGTACAATGGGTAAGGATACAATAGCCACGGCCACATGGCGAAATACGTTTCTTCTTTTTTGGTAACTCGTAAAGATGCAGATTTACTGTTCACATATATTATGGCAACACGCGATAACGCGTACCACTTTTGTTTTTGTTGTCGGACGCCTTTGTGGTCACAGGTTCTGACCATGAATACTATACATGTGTTTTTATAGAATTTGACGGTAACTTTAGTATATTAGACTATTTGACTTCTTTTATTTATGCACAAATATATTTAGTTTTGCATTTTTTTTAAGGCTTTAAGCAAGTGATTTTAATTGGCATTCCAAAATATGAATCGTGATCTCGTCCACGATAGTCTTAATCAGAACGGTTTAAGTACTCTTTGCGGAGTACAGTTGGATGCATATTCTTCAATACGATCGATCCCTTGGCCTTAATGCGAGCGTCAACAGCACATGTTAATTGATGTGCACGATTCTGAAGCTGTTTAATTAAGTGAATTAACATTTGCTTGGTTATTACATACAACTAATTTTATTTTTATATTAAGAAGCTATAGAGTCTATTATTATAGTTTCTAAACACACAGTTAGTTTTTAAACGTAATTTGACATTTGTGTACCTTGTTTCATTCGTACAATAATGTAGTATTGAATGATATGGATATAATATAATATAGTTTATGTCACTGTAATTATGAAGGATTATTTATTTACTAAAGCGGCTTGTGGTAATTAAATAGTGTCTACTTAATCCCCGATCATTTTTATTGCATGTAGGCACGACAATTTTCTTATAATAAAGTGTGCAAGTGCTGTGTGGTGCGTAGTACGTTGACGTCTCTCTACGCACATCAGATTGGCACACGATCGTCGTCGGCAAACTGCAGGGTCATTCTTAATTATTCACGTGACGATTGTATGTAACGTCACACCTTATTATCGTCTAACATCGATAAAATATTACTTACTTAATAAAATTACAATTGAGTAGAAATTGCAATGAATTTTCAACATCGTCGGAACAAATCGCTAATATTAGGGTAATTAAATACCTACTTGTGTTGTTTTAAAAATGTTTTTGGAATGTGGGTATTGCATAATTCATTAAGTTTTCGGTAACGGCCATTGTTAATGACCGACGAAGGTCGCCAACTGTAACCGTACGGTTCTCACGGCGTTCTGTGATGGAAGGGGGAGGGGGGAGTTCAATATAATATTTTTAAAGCCCTTTTTAAAAAAATCTTTATTCTTCCTTATTTATAAGCTTATCAAAGTATGATTTTTTTTTAATGGTGAAGACATGCCGTTGATGTCTTTTGTACTACGCCGCAGAGAAGCTACGAATTCGCGGTAAGATTAATTCTTGGTTTAATTACATAATTAAGACATAATCATCAGTCAAAATTATCACTATAACAAGGCAGTTATTGTAATCATTTTATTTAAAGTTAAAGTTACCATCTTTTAATTAAATCTTAGTTTTAATCGATTTTATTGATTAAGGAGAAAATATAAATATGTTTAGTTAACATTCTCAGGCCCTCTTTGCAATAAAGAGAATACTTAAATACCGATAGCTACCGGCGCCAGCGCAGGCGTACCGACCCTATTCCTACCCCATCTTATGAGTAGTGCGCATTGCTGCAGGTTGGGGTCGCGCGACCTTCGCCAACTCATCCGTGCCCTTTTACCCACAGGTGCCAACACACCTGTAATTACTTTATTCGTACACACTCTATTTTTAAAGCATTTTGAAATTTCAAATTGCGCAGTAAATATATCGCATGCGGGCTGAACGGTAAACGTTGACTCATTGTTTTGGATAGCAAAAAAAATGTTACGTTAAGTTTAACATTTTCCATAAGTGGGATGTTTGATAACCGTTCATATTTATAGTTCATGGATGTTGTAAGAAGCCTGTTGGTTTTTTGTGATTTGATGACGAGCTTGCAATGAGTCAAAAGTAGTGAGAGAAATTAAACTGATACGGAGTATTTCGCAGATGATGATGAGCGTGTAACAGCAAGACAGTAAAAAGAAAACAATGGTAATAGTTTTGTAATTAAAGTCGGAGCAAAATTAATGCAAATACGGGACATATACGTCACACGAGTTAATTATATTGAAATGACAGTCGAGATTGCGGTGACTAACCTAAATACAAAGCGAGTGGCGATGGCTGGCGGCCGGAAGTCGCGCCATTGTCCCGCAACCATTGACACCTCGGTACCTATCATCCGGTCAATTCCCGTACCGTGTGTAGCTCTCAATTAGATAAAAAGTTACATGATGGAAAAAATTAAAGAGTCCCGAATTTCAATTTGTAAATCAAACTCAACGCACTGAATCCATGGAGGTGTGATTTTAATTTGCATGAAACATTTACAACTAAACATGAGGTAGGTTGAGCGTTGTATAATACAGGTTAAATGAAGGAAGATTTTCATATAGACGAACTTGTTAACTGTGACATTAATGGGTTTGTAAAATATGTACTAAATTATGCCGGCAATCTTAAAGACGAAAAAAAGACAGTTAAAGACGTCGATGATGTAGCATGACATCTAACTTTCCTATACGCGTTTACTTCAAATTGAATAACGTTGTTGAGACAAAAGATTTATAAATTCAAGATCATCCCTACATATACAAATCATACTTGTTACGACTAAGATGATTAGTATAAGTAAAGACAATTTTCAAATACCTTCATAATAAAATCAATAAAACAGGTCAACAATTTTAACTATTGAAGCTATATTTCAGTATGTCTGTGAGAGTAAACAATTTGTGCAAAAACCCGCAGCATGACAGTTATATCAGTGATTCACGCTTGTTCTCTACCTGGGACCGTTAATTACCTTTTGCATTTTTTAAATTTAGGTCCAGCTCATCTGGTTTAAGTGAGCTTTAAAAATCTACAAACCTAAGAAGTATAAAGCATTAATAAATTAAATGATGGAAAGAAAACAAATTCTAGTTAACTGATCCTAATCCTAAACCTTGAGAACAATCATATTGTATTTACAGTATAGTTCCTAGAATACCATTACTAAAAGAAAAGAATTTCAATCTCAATTTGACAAAACCAACGATAGATTAGGATCACGCAAGACACACAAATGATCGCAGGTAGACATTTGTTGGAGCGGAGCCGAGAACTGGATTCTGTTCAAGTGCGAGTATCTTTTTTTTGGACAAGCAAGTGGCCGTTAAGAAGAAAATGATAAATAAAAATAAAAACAGCGGTCCAAATGACAACGACGCCAATATAGATGCATTTGAGAATTTTTGTTAAAGTGTACTTATAGATAATGCAACTGAACTGAAGAAAATGTATTAGATAGAAGTTTTAAGTGATGGGCTAAACAATGATAGGCATGTGGATTGGTTCACAAAAATTGTACCAGTAATATTGGACGAGGTTAGAAACAAGTTTTGAATGAAAATAAAATTTGCAAGTGCAAATTCTGGAGACTTACCGACGCAGTCTTTATCCTTCTTGGAGAGGAGTGGAATGGGGCCATCATCAAGCGGGGAGCCAGGGCACAGCGGGTCGGACTTGCTTGCGAGCAATTCCTGCCCTTCCTGCAACCCCAGTTGCTGCTCATGCAGCCGCTTCTTAATTAGGAAGATTTTCGGCATCTTCGGGCGCTATTCAACACTACACTCGATCCTTCTGTTCGTCTATGTCACTTGGTCTTTTAAAATTCACAGATCAGCATCGTATCACACTGCACGTTAAGTTTCCTCGCGTTGTTGATGTTTATTTTGTGCGTAGAAGGTAGCGGCACATGTGGTACCGTTGGCCGCTGCGAAAGGACTGAGAGCTAGTGTGCGGTGCCCGCGACACCGTTGCCCGAACAGGTCCGCCCCCGCCCGCGCAAGCGCCGCCCGCCTGGCCCCGTGCGTCCGCGCACCGAACCACACCGGCACCTCCGCACAACCACCGCTCTGCACACAGCCACACGCACCAGTAAAAGTGCTATTTTGTGCATACCAGTTGTTTTATCTTACATTGTTCTAATACTTTAGAATTTATTTTCTTTGAATCCTTTCTTAAACGATACCTATTATGTTGTTATTATAAAAGATTTCAAGCGATTTAGTAAAGTAAAAAAGATATTTAGATCTTTATAATGAAAGATGTATCTTCTAAAACATTAGGACCAGACAAATAAGAAACTATTGGAAATATGCTTGTCATCTGTCGTAATTTTGATCAGAAATAAAAAATGAATTGTTTCATAACATTGAGACTTTCGCATCTTCATCGACTAATATTCAAAAAATTACCATAACATTGATTGAAACTGGCATAATATTACAACATTCATTGTTGGAAACTATAATTTGTGTCGTGCATATTCATAGCTTATTAAAATGTAGTGATAACATTTTATTTCAGGTAAGGACCTCACAGGGTCTGTTGTCGGCAGCCTTTCAATTAACAGGAAGATTTGCAAAACAAAAGATCCAGAACGGGCAGAGAGCAACCAGTTTAAAGAAACGGATTTACAAAATAGTTATGAAATAACGCCAATAAACTTTACTGCTTCAGTTGTTTAAACGGACTTTGGGAAAAATGTTTTGTTACGCTCATCGTAGTGGAAGTGTCGGCGCCTTTGGAATTCATATCACATGTTCATGACGCCATCCTTTAGGAGAACATTTTATTGCATTGCTATTAACAGTTATGGTTGTACACTATATTTTAGTACGACGGATGCCGCATCCAGATTATCATGCCGTTTTTATTTTTCTGAACACCTTAGTACAATACATGTACTTCCTTCTTTTTCATTTATGTTTCCGGCAGTTTCCAGTCCAGCGGATATACTGGCTTACTTACTTACACTTAGATGGTGTGCATTTAACGCGCGCTTATTATGAAGATGTTTGCAACAAATAAGATTTAACAAATAGTTTCATGGAAAGAAAGAATTCTTAACCCTAGTATGGGATCTTAAGTCTTGCCGTAGCCAAAGAAGAGATTAAGTGGTCCGATATCCTTAAAGTAATCCCGAGAAAACGGGTCCCAGTATTTTTTGTTAAGCAAAGCTGAAGCATGTTAAAAAGAAAGTGATTATTTATTTAAGACTTAAGAAGAATAGCTAGATTACACGGTCTGATGAATATACTCTACCGTAAGACAGGTATAGTTCATTTTAAAACTTTTCTTTAATCCCCAGTTCTTATTATTTCAGTAACGGATTTTAGAGGTATCAGCTCTTAAGACAAGAAAAAAAAGTATCAGATTATAATTAGAGCTTTATTTTAAAAGTGACGTGTGCCATTTAAGAATAGAATTAACGGTTATTCTGTAGTGCATTACATAAATTGGCTGTTATATATGTCTCAATTGCATCAAATTACTGGAAAACAAAACCGTGTTTGTAGAAGACTTTGAGAAGCTGTGGTTTTTCTCTCATTTTCCAAGGATTCTTCCAACATTATCCAAGGATCCCGCTTATAATTGTGCACATATAAATTACTCATAAATTATTCAACTACTCCGTTAAAATTTATCAGGAAAAGAGATGATATAATTATAATTGTGTATGGAGTGTATAGCCTCAGTATGAGCCCGTCTTCGATACACAAGGAATTCTTAGTTAAGGTAAAATTCTTGTAAAAAGAAATAAATTATTCAGGATTTCTTGTGCCCACAGCTGTTTTAATACATTTATAAAATGTAGAGTTCGTTATGAATCCAATCAACGATATTTTCATGGTTAAAAAGCCTTCGTTTTAGTGATCATAAATCATATTTTTTATTAAAAAATGAACCTAACGACTCCATAAAGTGCCAAGGCGTTGTTTACACAAATAAAATAAGACTGTAATACGCTACCGAATTGGTCCCACAGTTCGGGTTTTTTAGTAAAAAATGGTAGCGATTTGTGTCGACTGCGTGAGTTTTGGTCGGTCCTGTAAGAAGTAATTGTTAAAAGTTAAAAGTGATTTTTTAATTCTATGGTTTATACCCTATAACCAATGTTAAAAATTAATTAAAGACGCATGAATTTCTGTATTCTCCTGAAAATAAACATCCAACATCAAATGTTATTTTAATTATGTAGAGGAGTATGTATGAATGTTTCGTACTATAATGCGTTTATTTCATTTAGGTGACTTTACAGAAGTCGTTTTCTAAAAAAAAATGTTTAATGTTTTACACAACTATAATTATTGATTGTTAAGGTTTCGACTACATTTTAGGGCAGAGTGGGTAGTTCGACAGTTGTGTTGGGTTCGGCAGTGTGTACGTGTTTGGGAGTCGTGCTTCAGCGCAGCATCCAGCATCGTCGTGCGAGTTCTTTGCTATCGCCAAGATCATACCAACGAAGTACTTACTCTTCAAATGGATGCGTTATGTTTTAACTTCCAGGTTTATTTATATGTTTTGTTGCGTTTTATATTATACCATTTATTTAAATATAGTATATGCTGTCGATTCAGATATTCAATCGAAAGATGGAGTGCACTAATTTAACTTCAAGTAAGTTTAAGTAGATTATTTGCAAGCTTGCTGATTTAATTTTATAAGTAGTCTAAAAATATTCAACCAAACAATTACTTTTTTAAATAAATAGTGTTATGAATCATTTCCAGCACACACATTTTTCTTCATAGATCGTGGCGCATTTGAACGACGGGCGGTGCGTGTGCGTCGATTGCGCAACGATTGGTTGCACGGCGCGCGCGTCGGTTCCACGTCGGTAACCAGCCTCAAGTTCTCGGCAACGATAACCTCTTTCAAGTTTAAAGAAGCAGTAATCATTATAAGTGGCACCAACGTTTTAGAATTCTTAGCCAATGTTTGTGGTTAAAACATTTTAAGCTTTAAAAAGCTTCATGTGCAATTCTTGGCTTGGCAAGCTTCCTGCAAGCGAAAAAAGTTTCTCTCTTTGTAAATTTAGGGTCTAGTTTAAAGAAATGATTATTCAGTCTATAACACTAAAGTAAAGCACCATGTAATATATGAATTATTTATGAAGGATAGATGCGAAATTCCTAAATATTTTTCCGATGAATGAATAAGTGTTAGCTTATATCGTAAGTTAAAACATAATAACGGTTTTATTAAATCCGTTAACTTAAATAAATTAAATATTTTTTGTTGTTACGTTATTATTTAAATTCGCGTAAAGACGGATATATGAAATTAAGTAATCAAAAAGATTATCATGGCTTTATTTCTAATCTTGGACCAGTTTTATATTCTCATATTTTATTAGAATAAAAAGCCTACGAATCGCGATAAACAACTAATCGTCCGCCGCACCCTGGGCAGTCAGCCTTCTACTAACCTGGTAACTGGTTTATAATTTTTCTCTAGACCTAGAGTTACCAAATCAAATTTTAATACATTCATTATCACCGATGAATTTCTGTGTATGAAGTTATCATAAATGAAATGGATTCTTTCAAAGAAAGTATAATTATGTTATTAATATAGGTATGACTCTAGTAAACACGATACAAGAAGACTTTCCGATGATGCTTGTGTATTTTCAACCAGAAGGATTTGTTCACTCTGTATTATTGCGAAGTGCATTTATTATTAAAAGAAAATATCTATTTTTTAACTATAAATGAACTCGTGCTAAGCCATATCAGATAGATGTCTGTTCGATTTCATTCCACTATGATACAATGATATTCTTTTACGTATCCCGGCAAGTCTTTTGCATTTGACAGGCGTTCACGCATTACTACTAAAGGAGAACTTGATTTGTAGCGCACTATCTAAAGAAGAATGATATGGACAGTAGAAAGATAATTTTAACACGCTTTTATTAGCTTCACTTGTATCTAACTAACAATGTAATCAACTATTGCCTTTCTTTTTAACTCATCACTTACAATTACTATTTTTTACTGCAGCTATCTCATCTTATTTCTTGTTAAAAAATAGAAGTGTAGAAGTAACCTTTTTGGATAAGACACTGTATTCGGATTGTAAAAAGATTAAATAAAATAAAGCTACATCTGACAACGCCTTAAAAAACCCAAAAAGAAATGGAAATTTTGGATCCTATTCCATAAATGGTGGCACACAAATCCAGTTTATAACGGGTGCTGTTTTTTAAAACTGCTAGGTGGTAGGTGCCTAGGTTCCAAACATGATAGTAAGCAAGTAAATAACATCCCGTAGTGATAGAAAAGCTCAGTCTTTCATCAGGTATGTCGTGTAAATAGATCGCGGTGCAACGGTACCGCCACCATGTATTCTCGATGATTGCCCCCAAGCACGCGCGAAGCATCACAGGAGAATAAATTGCAATAGTATTAATGTTTGGAACCGGTCCACTGATTACAACTCAAGTGAACACTCGTATTATTCAATTGGTCGCACGAGACTGCCGTTTTGTTATGAAGCGTTGCGTTTGATTGTGATTGTATGACTGATAGGTTTACATTGAATTTTCTCAAATATATTTTTAATCAAAAATAAAAATTAATTCATTGCGCTCGCTTGCTCAAAGAAAGCGATTTAGTAGAATGAAATTAAATTATGATTAAGTATATTCTTGTTTATGTTGTTGTTATTGCCTGTACATGAAGTATGTATTTTGTTTGTAAATTTAAATACATTAATTTATTACGCTTTATGTAACGGATAATATTCAAGGCGAATGTTTAATGTCTTAATTCTGTGAAATTATATTATTATTTGCAGAGTCAATGCTACTAGCGTTTTCAATTATTGGTACAATTATACGTCTACGACAGTCCAAAGGTTTTATCTCAGGAGGTTGGTAGGTATAAAATTTAATAACGAAATAATATAAACTTGCTACCTACTAACAATCCTGTGATGTATCATATAAAGAAGTACAGATAATTACAAAGTGGCTATGACAAAACACGACTCCTTGTCAGTTCGTCGAGTAGGTTTTGGAAAGGCTAAACTGATAAAATTTATAATTTGTGCAGCCTATGTAGAGTTCTTAGGAATTCATAAATACAGGTTTCTAAAGCATAAGTTGGACTAAATCTTATGACCCATCTGTATCCATAACTCACGATGTTTGCAAGAGATATTAACGGAATTCCGCGTTTTTGGACTTTCCTTTCAGATGTATCAAATGTTTTCAGAAATGTTTTAGGTGACAAAGCAAAGTTCAAACATAATAGCAATGTTTTCTATCACATACAATAGCATTGCAGTACAATGTCTTCTTGTGAAGGCCACGATCTAAATATATCGCGTAAAGTGCGTTTATTTATAGAATATTCATCGATAAATAAGTTTATTTTAACCGTAAAAGGTCGTTGATGTACAAACGCCGTAGGTTTAGGAAACATACCAAGTTTTGTAAGTACATAATGTTTTGTTATAGTGTGTAATTTAACATTACATGTTGCAAAATTGTTCGGATATATCTTTAGTTTGGTTGTTACTCAAGCAGTCTGTAACGGTGGAACGGATTTGGATTAAATTTGATGTAGTGATAGATTCATTGGGTAACTTGTATCGGAACCTTAAAGGTGGATTTTCTTGTTGGGTGGATTATGCCGTGGGAGAAACATTAGCCAGTCGGTGGGTTGGTAGTAGGGTAGACTGCCGTTGATTAGCAAAAACAGTCGTAGGGACATAATATCAAGTCTTACCAATGACGATACGACATAAAAGTTAGCATAGCGCAAGTCAAGTCATTACGTCATCATCATTTTATATCGATCAACCGTTAGATAAGGTACTTTGTTTAAAAACTTCCATCATCGATAGATATTGCCACGTCCCATTTTTCTCCGAGATGGTATTCACCTCGGGAACTCAGAATATCAGTGCATAATGTCCCTTGCACAAATAACTCTACGTGGATCTTGTGACATGAAACTGTCAATCGTATTCAGATATAGTTTGAATAATACATTTTGTGAAACAAGTCGTATGACTAATTGAAGATGTTTAGAAACATAGGAGCTATGTCTGTGATGCTTTACTTGCATTGCGTGAATACGGAAGTAGGATATATCGATAATGCATGTTCATGTCCTGTGACCTAAAACACGGAATCTATTGCAACGGTACTCTGCTGATAAATACTCGTAGTTTAATTTATTCGTTGGTACGGACGGTGAACGCAGCATTGTTTGCAAGATATTTCGCCGGAGAATTCTTTAAAAGTTAACTTCAAATTATGACATCGTCTCAAAAACAGCAATTAAGAAATATCTATTGTGAATACATTCTATTGACCTCTAATACCTGTATCGAAATGAAAATTATATTGTTGTTTCCATAAAAACTGATGAGTGTGGTAATCTTCTGAGCTTGTGTAGAGTTCTACGACGTTCCATAAGTTCCATTAAAAAGTTCAATTGTGAGAACTCTTCGTTACGTGAATTAAACGTCAGGAAAT
This sequence comes from Abrostola tripartita, assembly GCA_905340225.1. Classification (NCBI taxonomy): domain Eukaryota; kingdom Metazoa; phylum Arthropoda; class Insecta; order Lepidoptera; family Noctuidae; genus Abrostola; species Abrostola tripartita. The sequence goes on along the minus strand of HG996493.1, from coordinate 9,037,568 downwards.
TCTCAAGCTATGTTCACGTGTAGCTAACTACCTACGTATACCGGTTGTCAAAAGGCTGCGTGGTGCACGGGCGGCGGCGGGGAGCGGTGCAGGGTGCGCGGGGCGGGCGCCGGGTACAGCGACCGCAATAGCGATGGTTGCCGCGCCGCCGCAGCCACCATTGCCAAGATCACGGACCGCGCATGCGCGGCGAATGTCAGCCACGTCACGACCGAGCTTCGTGCTATCGCGATTGGATCGTTCGGATTTAGAACTCACAATACAATCACGATTCAACTATCGAAATTTCTTGTTGTCTGTACTTTAAAATCTTCTTGGTGTCTTTTCCTTTTTCTAGAAAGATAATCCTAGTCGTTAACCGCATGAATTCAAAGCAATTTGAATGCTATTACACTGAAGATCTAAAATTTAAATAAATATTAGGTACAATATATTCATGAACCTTTCCGGAGTGATTTGCTAACAAGAGTCAATTTGAAAAATCTATCTTATTCCTGATATATTTTTTGATAGGCTTTTAACTAGACTATCCAAGTAAGGCTAATTTTATCGTTACCCACTTATTCTCTAATCAAGCACCAATCACGCACCGTTCCCGTTCCCCAAACGAGTAGCTATTATGCAACGGCTTCACATAGGCACGCACGTTTTTTGCCCGCCATCCCCACGGTAAATAGTGTCCCAAGACTCCTGACGAGCTTTGGTTCGCGTCGTTGCCTTGTATGTATAATAGCCCTTGCCCTATCTTTATATGGGCCGAGCCGTAGCCTCCCGCAATCCTCATTCAGTTCACGTAAGGTAGCGGCCCTAAGGACCGGGTTTTTGTAACAGCGCAACAGGTAGAAAGGAAAGGATTGCGAGTGCAGAGCGAGACCACATGACATCATCTTCATGTCTGTCTCGCTCAGCGCGGCGCGGGCGCAGGAATGCCGGACGATTTGTGCTCGCGCATAATACAGACGGTTCGTGCGACCAGTGTGGGTAGTATGTATATCTGAGCATAACCAACACACACTGCCCTAATGCGTACGGGTCATGTAGCGGGATTTACAGAGTTTAGCCAGTGAAATTTATATTGAAAGGGAGTCTGATGATTTTCGAACATTATCGCATTTTTTTACTTTATTTGTTCTATTTGAGAAGTCGACAAAGCTTTTGTTTTTGTAAACAAATATTTAAGTGCTATTTTATTCTTTAATTTTCTTTATTGGAGGTAACGTTATTCATAATTCTTATTCATGTGAAATGTAAGGTCATGGCTAGTTTATAGCAGGCAAATAACAAGAAAGAATATTGACTAGGCATAAGAACTTAATTACTCATCCCCTTGAGTGCACTTGTGTGTAAGTCAATGAAGGTGTCCTATGTCCAAAAAAACGGTATCGTGTCATATCTCTTTCTTAAATTCTTTATAAAATAAACTTGCATTGTTATAGATTAAATTAATACAGAAAATAACACAAGCTTATTTTTCATACCTTTCTTCTATGACAGTTATTTTTTTTTTGGCATGTTTTGCCTACGCCCAAATAACAAATAATGTTTATTCTAAGTTCACAAGCCCTCGCACAGTTAGCAAAAAAAAACAACAAGCAACGTGACTTCTTATTTATACGTTAAATAAATAAAGAGACGTTGCGTCTAGAATATTAAATAAACAGTAGAACCGGTACCCGACACGTAAGTAAACATTGTTAAAAACTTCATTTTGAGGCGATAATTGAAGAGAATCCTGTTGAATCAATTTACAGTGTGACCGATGTGGCAAAAGTCGTTTGGAAGTCAAACTCTATATCAGACAATACTAAGTACTAATAGCTTAACAAGTCGATGTTAGTAACTGCATTAGAAGTTGTGGCATTGGATTTAAAATTAATGTAAGAAATACACATAAAACACAGTAATCAGCATCTTTGTTGCTTCATAAGGGTGATCTGGAAGACCGCTTCTTGCGATATTCCGCCATTGCCGACTTGAAATCAACGATACTGTTATGAGTTGTGTAACAATATTATGATCTGATTAAAGAATTAGCAAATCTTACTAATAAATTGGTATTTTTTTTTCTTATTTTTTAATAGCAAAATATTGTATGAACTTATTACGTTTAAGTATAAAACATATAGGTAGCAGCAAATGAAGTTTGCTCTACAAGTTAAAATATTTAAAGATTTCATTTCTTTCTTCTTGTCAGTTTACTATACTTTTCGGTTATATGATGCCATGCATTGTCCATGTAGTTCTTTAGAAGAACCGTGAACGTATAGAAATATCTATAATCACTACTTTAATCATTTTAGTATGTTATTAGTGGTCTTGAAAAGGGTTTGCCCATCCTCTTGATGTTGGCCGCCGTTTATGACATTTAGCGGAAAGAGGGGACCCATGTTTACAATATACTAACCTGTAGTTATTGTGGAGGCAGATATTTTGGGCATATATTTAGGTCTCAATTATTGTCTGGCTAGAATTAATGTATTTCAGTTGAGTACTTGATACATTTTAATCAATCGTTGTGTCAGAAAAATAATAATTTGTGCATTGAATTTGGATATTTAATCATTTTATTTGTAGGTACGACTTGGAAGTGCCAAACAAATTCTAGATCTTTTGTTACAAACACTTTTTGGTTAGTTTCATTATACATTGTAGTCAAATATCAGCTTCAATTAAAATAGTTCTTTATTCACAACCTATAAATTGTCAAGCTAGCGTCGTACATTGACTACTTACTTAACCAGGTATAAAAAAGTGTATAGGTGTAGTCCTATGTAGGTACAGAGGATTATGAAGACATAGTATGAATACATTATTATGACGATTATACAAAGATATGCGTTTAATTAAACAGAACATAATTCGTGTCCGCGGTAATGTCGGCCGTTCTTGGGTAAATATGTTGGCACTGACTCGCTGGTCACATAAAAAGTTTCTTCCAAGATCCGGTCTCACTGGTCCGTAAGATCGACGACCCCAGATCGCCGTTTGACTTATGGAAATAAGTTTTCTTGCCTCATCTGACTGATAGACTTTGAGGCTTCAATATTTTATAACATTAATAATTGTGGGAACGTATCTGTTTAGTGCGACCTATTTCGTTACTTATATCTTGATGTTCTGTTCAATGTATGCTTTGTATTACATGTCATGCTTTACATTTTAATCTTGTGATTGGTTGCATTTTGTGTATTATGCATTATTTATGTCGTTTTAGTTGAAGTGAATGACTTCGACTCTACAGTTCCATTTTAATAAAATAAAGTTTGAGAAAAATGATGTTACACTTTAACATCATTTTTCTCAAACTTTAGCGAAAATTCTATTAAAAATATCAAACAAAATAAGCGTACAATGCGACAAAAGTTTTTAAAGTAAGAATATTGTAGTGGATATTTCGCATGCGGCTCCTTTCTTCGGCCCCTGCGCACGCGCTTACATCAGTGACGATAACGTTATGAGACTTACGCGACCGGTTACGAGCCGGCAGACACCGCAGTTCCACTTTTGTTATATTCTCCATAATACATAAGTTTATGTAGCTTTATTAATTATAAAAACGACACAGAATTATCTTGCTCAGATGGTTCCAAAAAAGTAGCAGCTAGACACATATTAGCATAGCAAAAGTAAGTTTTTGTGAGCTTTAATTTTTTGTTGTAATGCAAAAATCATTATACTTGTGCATTTCGATTTATAAGTGATGTAGGTGCGCTAATTCTTACAGGTAGGGTTAAGGACTTTTGGTAATTAATTAACTTTTTATTACAAAACTGTTTCATTGTATCATATTACTATTTAGATCAGATTAAATCCACCGTCTTAATATTTGTGTGGACATCTTTGTTAGAATGTTAGAACAGGTACATATTAGTGTGGATCGTGAATCATGATGAATGACTCACTTTAAAAACCAAGAAATCTACGTCAAAAGAATAGATTCCCGTTATTTTATAATTCAGAAATGCCTAATAACCATACAGATGCAATATAACGTAGCCACGACATTACCAGGCAGCACCTAACTATTACAAAGCAAGCGATGTTGCAATTCAAGAGCCGAGGCTGCTTTAGCGGTCGCGCTCGGCGGTGCAGCACGATCTGGCGTTCCGCTTTGCGCCGGCGCACGCCCGCCCCCCTCCTTCCATTTCTTGCTGCCCCTCGCCGACCGCGGCCCTGACCAAGACACAGACCCCACAGAGGCGAAATGTTACGAAATTGAGTACCTATCGACCAAACGAGTTCTGCGTCTGTAGTGCAGGGCTGCACGGCGATGTCGTAAGTGTTCAATGGGAATTGGGAACGGTAGTCTAGTTCACTACGTGCATATGCCAGGTGTCTCGTGTCTGTTTTTAGAACAACTCTCTCAAGACGCGAAAGATGATGTCTTCACACAGCTTACTTAGATCATTATGTTTCGATTTACCGCTGTCAAGGGTGGAATTTAAATTGTATAGATTTTAAGAATCCATGCGTGGATACCACTTTAAGTTTGTAAAACGTGTCGTAAGTTATGATTTACTAATTGTACTGGCAGTTTTATTATGGTACGGTTCGTCCCGTAATCTTCCCGTAAGGCCGTCATTACAGGTGTGCAATTTATCTTCTGTACTCATTACGCGGATGCAGTAACTTTGATTAGCTCGGCGTGTATTATTTATGTATGGTACGTATACTGGAAGGAAATATACCTTGGTAAAAAAAAAACTGTTATGTTTTTAGGTTTAGCACGTTTAATAATAATTGCAGCATGAAATTAATTATTACGTCGTAAAATTCTAACACTCAAATTGAATTTTACTTGTATTTAATTTAATATTAAATAACATGTTTCAAAAAGTTTTTAATAAAACGCATGTAAATTAAAATGAACTTTAAAAATAATAATGGAAGCCATAAAACAAATAATTAAAATTTTACACTGTTTTTACAGAATATAAAATGAAAATAAATTGTTGGCCCTACTTTTATAGGTGATAATTAAAATTGTTTAAAAGAAAGCACCTTATATGCACAAACGAGTAATAAAGACAAGCTGACTAAACTGTCTAAGCTTTTTATTGGGAAGCAATATTAAATAATTACAAATGCCGCCCTAACAAGGTTATTAATGTCAATTATAATTAATTTTCGTGTCACTTATCTGGGGTCTCGAAATTAATCGCTATACCAATCAACCACCTGCTAAATATTTTTTCGCAGCTTTTTGTGTTGTCGTTTGAATACAGAGTTATGTCAATCGCTTTGTACTCTCGGTTGGTTTCTTTTTTAATTCTGTTAATTGGAGTGTTCTGTAAAAGCGATAAACATGATAGGCTTTAGATTTAATTTCGTGCGTTTCGTTTTGTTTAAAAAGCTAAATAAGTTTACGACTGATACCTTTAATATATATGTATATAAAATATTTATATAATTAGATAAGATTGTTAGCAAAATTGTAAGACCCACCTGGTATGCGAGAATAACTGCCGACAAACTGTCTTGCTTTTTGGCAGATAATAATATATTTTTGTAATAGTTTTAGGAACATATACTGAATAGGAATTTATACTGAATAAATTAGATAAAAAAAAAATATAAATAATCATTCTGATGTTCGATATCGTGATATATTTGTTCCCTGATTGTGTAGTATTTAGTAAACGTGTAACGTTTAAGATAACAAATGTTTACTTTAGAAAGTATAAAAATTATTTTCCAAAACATTCATCAAAAGAAAGAAAGACAAGTGCTAGAATACGACGCTAACTGGAAATGCACAAATTATACCAGTACAAAATGATTCTTTAGAACAGGTTTGACGTGTCACCCTTAATATACAGAAAAAGAAACGCTTTTTAGTCGAGTCCATAGGGAATAGGGAGGCTATTTCATAGACTCGACTAAAAAGCGTTTAGTTTTATCAACTAGTTTAACCACACAATATGTAAAAGTGGTCGGTATAAAAATACCGCAATATTAATGTAAATAGTACCTAAATATGTAAACAGTAACAGTTCGTTAGCTCATCGCCTACGACCACCATAACCTGTTTCCCTTACTTGACATTTGAAAATGACGTGGGTGGACAGCTGATGTACGCTATGTTTTTCTTCAACCGAGGCAACGGCGTTAAAAACACAAAGCCAATAAATTCCTTCATGTCTGCCTGTCTGTTCTTATACCTAGAGAGGTTATTTTATATGTGGCCTAAATAGAAATTGAGAATTGACTGCGGCCTGCTTGGTTTATAGTCTAATTTTAGCTGCTAATTATTGCATTATGTATTGGCTGAATATCGGCTGAGGCCAAAAAGACCGAAACTTAAAGTTAACTTAGATTTTGTAACGACTCATTTTATTGAAAAAAAAAAATTTCAGCAATAAACTTTATTTGAAATGAAGAAAAATTTTCAGCGCCTCAAACCTTGACTGTGAATGTGTAACATTAAATGTAATAAGTGTATACTTATTTGCTGAATGTGTTTAACAATCTGTACCTCTAAAGATTATCTTCGGTTCACTTAGTAAATTGCAACTTAACAAGCAGCTGATACAGTTTTAGTATTTCCTTCACGTTGAGACTAACATGGCAACCAAGAGTTATACAAACCTAAACCGCTGTGTCAAACCAAACCAACCTGTGCTTGGTTGATTGTTATCGCCAATCTCGTGCAGGTGATGTGCCGATGTAGAATATGATTTTGTCAAGTATTTCGACAACGTCCGTCCGCAGATTGCTTGCACTAATAATTATTATGACTTCATATAAATTTTGTGCACCTGCTTTTGGCAATAAACGATAATGTTAGGGCAGTAAATTGGTTTGTGGTTCGAAAATCTTTAAAACAAAAGCTGCGAAAGTCACTTATACGATGAGCTAGCGTGTCCAAAGTAATAAGTGTTAATTAAACGTGTTTTTTCGTGGGAGACTGCAATCCAGGTACTTCTGCTGATTGCAAACTGTAATGTGAATTTGATAGTACGAAATTACTGTGTGTCTATCATTAGGGACCACAGCGGAGACGCTGACAGGTTCCTGTTATTAGTTGATATACATTGTTGGTAAGTACACATTGCATTGTAAGCTTTAATTAATTTCACAGTTGTCTACTGTCTTATCTACGCGACGTAATGAAATGCGGGTAATGTACTGACAGTATTTACTTTACTAGTTTTTCTGTGGTGGTAATTTGACATTGGAATCAGTGAACTGTTTAAAACATGATTTAAAACAACGAAACTACTGGTTTTGTATAATATGCAATTGCAAAAAATAATGCAGATTAGAATACTGGAATTATGTGTTTTGGGCCCATCAAACTTTGTTATGAAGTACTCCATAGCAAACTGAAATAGTCAAACACTCACTAATTAAGAGCTAATATTCTCTTAAAAGAAACAAGTAATAATGTCTTTTCAAATACCTGTCGCGCAGGTAGAACTGAGTCACTACAAGTAAACTTCAATTGTACAGTCGAGTTCAAAACAGTTGGCTGTAACAAAGAGTTACATGCATATTCATGTTCCGCGCCCCCTTTACCAGCGTCCCGGCTGAATTGCATCGCTGTTGACACCGTTTCTGTGCGGCTCATTTGAGATGCTTTGACAGTACAACTAAATAAATGCTTTGTTTACTGTTTAGAACGGACAGGTGGGAACAAATTGTATTAGTGATATGTAGGCCAATGTCTGGCTCAACATTCTGGGGAAAACTAACTAATTAGAAGCGTTAAACTGTTTATTTGATACGAAATTGTACACAACAGATTTTCCTGTTTATGATGAAAATTTCTTATTAAAGGCTGTTTTGTTTAGGTACTAAGAGTAGAAGATATAAGGTACCGAAGTTAAGTGTGTTTTAATTAAGAATACATCATCATTATAGAGTAATAATAAATAGAGATTGCTCGTTATTACTTTTGCCATCATCCTCTGGCTAAACGAATCGTACATAATGCATTAAAGACCATGATTTATTTTATTGAAAACGTAATTAAGTTGTTTTTACCACCAAATATAGTTTTTCAGGCGAATGACAACTGAGCGGTACTACAGTAGTCACAGACAAATATCTAAGTACTGTTTTACTAGTAGATACAGGTACTATCGTACTTCTGTTTCTGATGTGTTCTATTTATGTGAGGTTAATTGTAAACAAATAGGGCAGGATCACACTGCATCAAATGTCAGCAGTGCTGGCAAATTAGTCACACCTTTGTATGTATATGTAATTAGGCCTTGCGGGTTTGGAAGCGTTCCAATATTGCTTGCAGTAACTGGCGCCCATAGTGCAAACGTCTTCGTTTAAAGTCTGCTGCTTCAAGGGCAATACGAAGTGACCTTGAGGAAAACGGTAGCAAAACGTAGCACGTGTTGTGCGCATAGCGGGATAATACGATTCGCTTCTACCGGGACGTGCGTCGGACAAGCATCGGTGCGCCTTGCGCCTTACTGTTGGTCGGTGGAAGTGCGTCATAGTGTCCCTCTTTTGATTTTGGGTGGAGAATTCTTGTGGGTAGAAAAATGTGGTCTAATGTGGAAATGTTATAAAAATATGAATTATAAAATAATAACAAACTTTTGTATTGTATTTTTTGGGAATTCATTTTTGTGTTCATAAGTAAATCTTAACTGGTTTTGGATTTCCTCTTTTTTGTCTCCTTAACTCTACATTTGTTTTACAATCAAATGAAAATAATTCGTTTCATCATCATCAGCCAAAGACGTCCACTGTTGAACATGGACCTCCCCGTTTAAGCGGCGGGGTTTGCCATAATCCCCACGCTTGGCAAGCGGCTTGGGGATCTCAGTATTGGTGGTAAAGTTACAGAAGTCGCTGCTGCCCATCTTCTGAATTTTCCCTTAGTCGCCTCTTATGACACCCACGGGAGGAAAGGGGGTGGTCAATTCTAGGCCGGATAACACACGGCACAATTTGTTTAATACCGATAAATATGATACCTACAGTACTTGGGCATCATACTATATTCTGATTCAGTGATGATTAGGTAAGCTATGGATTTAAATTATGGACAAAAAAGTGAAACAGGTGGACAAAGAGAATTATATTGTTGGATAAGTATCAAGAGATTAATCGTCAACACAATATAGACACTTTTATTACTGTTTTATACAATTGTTACGTATTTTGAAATCGTATTTATTGTGTTTACAATGTACTTAACATTTAAAGAACCAAGGTAGGTCTGTATTCACGTACTGGTATAGAATACATTTGTAGTTGCAATACCTGTTGACCTCTTAACAATTAACAATGAACTAATTGATTTTTTTTTAAACTAGAACTAGAACTTTTTACCCCTTTAACATAATTAGAAATATATTATACTTTATAATAATAATATACACACATTCATAATAATATGGTAAATCACGTTATTCAATATCTTTTTACGTTTACGATTTAATTTTTTTAAGGTTTAAGTTATAAAGTGGATTAGAGGCAGTGCAGAAAATAAATAAACAATACCTATAATTAACGGCTCAACAGTAAGTTTCTGAATTTAATGCTCAGAAGTAAAATTCATGAGTATTAACTTGGGTATCCTTTGTCTGAAAAACGTCGAAAATTGACGGTGTAATAACTTTTATCTTTCTTGATACGAGGAATTCTTGCTTGACGCTTATATAGGTAAAGGACTTTGCAAGTCAGCTTTCGATCCTTCGTCCTAAAAACAGACATATTTTGTTTTATTCAAAATTACAGTAAACTGTGACTGTACGTACTATATGATATTACATCTGTTGTATCCTGGATGCGTTTTAAACACGTCGATTATCACAAGCTTAGACTATCTACACATCATCAAAATATTTATAAAAGCTATTATTACAATATATAAATAAATTTCGGCAAAATAAACCGGCGCGGGCTCTCATTATGGTAAAGTTTTGAGGTACCTAAGTGCGCGCGCAATTTCGGGCAATTTGTAGTCATCGGCAGAGCTCATTTTTTTTTGTAGAACTCACGACATTCGGAATACTATACCATTCTGCCAATCGTGTCGTCAATTAAAAGTCAATATTAGTTATCAGACAACAATGGAACCTTGTGTACAACTCTATTTTTAATTAGGGCATTGCCTTCTATTACAAATCAATACTATGCTCATGAATATTAATCGGGTAATATAAATTAACAAAGTATTGATCAATTAACATTTTTGAGGCTTAACGATGTTAGAAGTCGTTATTAATACCCTGGTGAAATTAAGGATGATTTGAAGTTATGTTAAAAATTATTACCTTTGTCTTTGGTTAGGTGTAGCCAAGTTATAAATGGTATTATCAGAATTAGAATTCTCTAGGAACAATGAACAGTCTTACAGTCTCTATCTTAATCTCAAGTACATATTAGAGAGAAAGAATTCAATTACCTATGTAGGTAAAGCCGCTTTTCGACCACTACACTTGGTATTTGCTACAGTTTTTATTGCAATGCGGGGCTGAAGAGAACCGAACATAAGTTAATGACGTGTTCAGTCCTTGGCTTTCCCCACTCCGTAGATGTTATAAAAACTACACCGTTTTTACATACATACAAATAGGTACATTATTTACTGAAATGCATTGGTCGTTGGCCACTAGCTATGGCAACGACCTGTGAAGGGATCACGTACAATGAATGACCGCCGCCGGTGACGTAGCGAGCGCGATGATGAAACGGAACAATTGCGTTCTTGTGTTAATTGGTCGAGTCACACCTTTATATAAGCGGTTTTATGCACGCGCCTCCCTGATAAATGTGTCGTCTGGATCCTTCACATGTTACGCTTGAAGCATTGACTAATGAGTCACATCTCTAATTGGGTGGATAGATGAAAAATACAAAGATGACTCATGGGTGAATAATGAATACTATGCTATATATCTTTTTAAAATTCATACACATCTAAGCTAATATGAGAGGCTTTTAAATAGTAATTCCGGGTTCCGGGTTCTTTAAGTAGAATTTGCGTCTGGATACCATAACACGATACGATTCCTTTTCATCTTTTTTCGGCGCATTTTGGGTGTATCTGCTTATAGTCTAGTCTATACTTGATTCTTGGCAGTAAATATTCAAATCGTTTAGAATTTGGGTCTAACCGTGTACGAGTATTTAGAACCTAATATTATTTAGAACCTATTACATATTAGTATTGAGTTTTAAAGTGCCTATCAAAACGTTTTAAAAACATAAACTGCCACAAGCGGTAATAGGCAACGTTTAACGTTTACATTGTAAATAGGACATGCAAATGAGGGATACGATAAGTTATGTCACTTTGCACAGTAAATAGAGCGTAACGGTGGGAAGTCGAAACTTGTTTTTGCATAAACAATAAAATAAAAGGAAACCTGTTAACTATATGATTACTTATTTACAACTTTCTTGTAATACTCGAGAAAACATTAGCGCTGATTCTGTTACACATCGCAAAACACTAATTTAAATTACAATACCTATTACTTTGTCCATAGTACTTCATATACATAAATATTAAGAATAGGACTACAAATGTTTACACCTTAATCTGTAACAGGAAAATGACGATGTATGTAAATGAACGTTCATTCAATATCCACCGTAGGTATATTATCTAATTTTGCAGGACTGAGTTTTTCTGATAATAACCCATGCTTTTTTGCTGTCTAAAACGAAATGTATAAGGGACACTAATGATTGTATTCTGTGAACAACACATAACAGCAAATATAATTAAAACTCTACGGCAAGAAATATTATTACTAAGGTTTAACTTGCCACGGGCTTGGAAGTCCTCTAGATCACATTAAATGATATACCTTTGTAACTAAATGTACCTGTGTAGTTTTGTTTCATCAGACAGACTATAACCAGAACACATTTTTTTGCTAGAAACGTGCTGTTAGATTCCGAATCTTTTCGTAAGTCCATGTAGATAACCTATACACATGTAAAATGCATGCGTGATGTAAAATTCACATGATCGCAGTCACCTTAAAACGTAAAAGATGTCATTTGATCATAATTGATCATGCAAATGTTCGTTCACACTTATGATTTAACACTACGTGCTTACGTTTTGGGTACGTGCCAAAGTACACGTAGTCTTACGATTATACGTATTTTTATATATATAAGATCAATACGGAATTACCTATGATATGTTCTCAAGTCAAGCTTAACTACCTACCTGTTGAGTGGCTGATCTTGAGTGAAATCTCTTTTCCCGACTGCGCGACGCAAATAAGGGTAATTGTAATTGTATTGTGCCAAAGATGAAAATTGTGAAGACCTTTGGAAACCTGTGGAGCATTTAACTAGGCTATCAAAATACAACAATATAAACATAAGTACAATATCAGAGGAATATATAAGTACCTAATGCATACATTCTAAAGACAATTAAACCAAACACCCGGCAAAATTACCTAATCAACTATCTATGCATACAACTGAATACACAACTTAGACGGATATTTAACAAAAAATCGATCAATCCATTTCAAGATTCAGTCCAAAAAATCCGTATCGTAATGCAATGATGTTTATGCTGGAGTTCCAATCAAGTTTTTTAGCGAAATAAATTAGAAGTGAACGCTGCTATTGTAGGCTTTGTACAGGCGAGTTAAAATTTAACTAGCCACGTCGATGATAAAAACGGTAATGGATGCAAGCATTGCACGTTCTCGCGACAATGACCGGCGGAAGCGGCGGCAGCGAGCGCGTCCGGTGTCACCTGCGCCTGCGCCAGAGCACTTCCCTACGCAGCCTGAAGTGTTTCCAATTAATATTTTATTTTAAAATAGTCTATCAGCGTCTTAAGGCCATTAGAATAGTTTTTATTCGTCCAAAATGTTACTTAACATTTTTTTCTTTTTAGATTGTGTCGCAGTTAGAATACGACAATGACTTTAGGTGAAACTTTTCAGTCAAGAGTCTTATATCAAGAAATTAATAACATTTGCGTATATATTTTCGTCCAAAGCTGAGTGAGCCAAATGCTGTTTAAATATGTTATCCATCTTCGATTCTAACCCGCGACCTTTATCGCAAGTGACGAGCCCGTCGACACAGCACTATTCGAATCGTCAAGTGTATGTCAGTAGAATAAATTATAACCATTTGACGTTAATAGGACGCCAATCAGAATTTAATACATATGTGCTATATAGATAAATATAATATGTGCTACTTTCATTTTTCGCGTGTTGTTTGCAGCGGATATTAGCATTCAGTGTGTAAAGTCGTCTCGAATGGTTTATGGCTGTAGGATGCCATTTGAGTGCTCATTACATGATTGTCCTGACAAGGGCAATACAAAATAATCAAAGTCAAAACAATGACGATGTAAGTACTCGTGCAAAGTACATATACCTACGTGTTTTGTAATGTATGTTTAGAAGGGATCATAAATAAAACGGCTTTGAATTAAATTGTATGAAAAAGGTCAATATTCTTAAGTAATGATTAAAATATTAAATATAGAAATATTGAATATTTTAATCATTACTTAACTGTGATATTCACAATGCAGATAGAAATCTGCATTGTGAATATCAAAATGTATGTGACGTATAAAACAGTATTTACAAACTAGTACATACAAATAATTCTAATCGCAAAAAGCAATAATATTTATACAATTTAGTATGTAAACATTACATTACACGCTTACAAATGTTTATACCGACATAGTTACCTAATAACTTTCTGCATTTTCAAACAATTTCATTCAATGAACAACATATCAGAATTGAAAACATTTCTTTCGTTTATAACACAACTTATTAATTTAATTACCGAATATTTATCTTGAAATGAAACCAATATAAACAGCCGTGTGTAGTATGAAACAGCCTGTAAAGCAACATCATCCAAAATAATGTGATAATCGTGATTTAACACAAGATTTTGACCATCTTTGTAAGCTAAGCGAGCTTGTATTCGTTAATCTGGGGAAAAGTGTTTATAATATTCATCGGCTTATACACCTACGTGGATTGTATTATTGTTGTTACTTAACCGCCGGCTAATTTCCATAACATCTCCTTCTGTAGGTGTTGTTGAAGGTGACTAAGGTAACTGTAAATCTGTTTGCCCACGCTTCGCCACCTGCGTAGTGAATGCAGACAAATTGTTACCGACCATGTCTCCTCTAACAAAGACTTGGAGTATTTATACTAGTGTAGTGACAACCACAGACTTCTAGTCTGAAGTGGAGATTGGAGAATGCTGATCGAATATTATCTGTCTCCCTTCTTCTATCGTGTTTACATTATTTAGCTATGGCTTTGCTATGGTCTCAACTTATCATTTTACATGACATTTGGTATGACATGTCAAATGAATGCACCTATTAAAAAGCCTTTTTTTATAATATAATCAAGTAAAAGAGAAGGGCGGGTCAGATAAGTTTTTCTACCTATAAGTATAGAAAAAACCGAGTAATTTTTCAGAATGGTTTAGAAAAGTTGTTCACACTTATTACTTAGACAATATTAGCTCGAAATGTAAGTTTTGCAGTTAAAAAAAAAATTGTGTGTTGCCTTTTGTACGTTTTAATGTCGATAAAATTAGTCAAAGAATATGCTTTCATATTTTCTCAGTCTCACGATTGTCGTCATGAGTCACAAGTCCAAGTTCGTATGATGACCACGAACAATAATTAATATCAAGGGTTCCCATGAAATCTTATCGTTTAAAAGCTTGCTTAGATGGTTATCACGTAATTAAGACCAAGTTCAAAACACCCGTGTATCAAATTTAAGAAAAGTAATTATTTTATTTGGTATCATGGTGGATATTTTTATATGTATAATTGTATACTCTTAATCAGAAAATGTATTTAATTTATCAGATAAAATTAAGGTAATCTAATCATGGCCTTATTATAGATTTGCGTCGTATTGTAAAGGTAGCGGTGGCCTAAGTTAAGATAAGCAGGTACAACTCTTTTTGAGTTTTCTAGTTTCTCTTTTTATTTATTTCTTTCTTTCAGTTATATAATAAACACACGAAAAATAGTTGTGGTGGTCACATTTTTTTTTTGAATTCTGGATGATTTAGCTCTCGGCCTTCAAACATGAACCACTCAACTCAACTCAAGCCATAAAATGCAATCAACATCGCCTTAAGGTGTTCCTGGTTGCTAAGGGCGCTAAAGTTAAATAAAAAGTATCTACAATCCTTAGCTGTAATCATATATAAATCAACTACAGACTTTGCTACGTTCCATTAAAAATAGGAACAGGAATCCGACACGAACATTTTCCATTTTCCTTGTTGTATATTTACGAATAAAGAACTACTTATACAAGGATATAAGTTGGCAATCGTAAAAATAGTAATCATGAGTGAAAATGTTGGATGCGGGCACCCACACCACGCGACGGAAGTAATGTATATTATGCTGATATTAGACATACTACATTGAACTAAATAAGTTCGTGCTACGCATTTCAATTAGTTACTGGTCGTCTTTGTTTGGTTTACAATATTGCCAAGATGTATGTCTTTTATGTCAATGGTTTTTCTTCTTTTGAAGTTTTGGGTAACAGTGTTACGTTTCGTTTGGTTAAATAAGAATCATTTTGTTTAAAAAAGAGACTTAAGTTAGCGAACATAATTGTCAGATTTTCGTCAGCCACCCCAAGATCTACTAAGTCTAAGGGTAAGTATGTATGTCTTTTCCCCATTCTCGGTTAGGGAATCCCATGTCCAGACGGATGAATAATTTAGTAATGGCCTGAATTTTGCTAACAAAGTTGTGAATTCGCAAACTAAGTGAATTAAATGCTGCTACATCACCACCAAACAGTATAGTAACTGACAGAGTTGTTTATCTAAATTATACTCCTTGAATACACTATGACGACCTGATTGACGTAGTGGCTAAGCGATTAGACTGCTGCGCTAAGGGTTGCGGGTTCGATTCCTGCACGGGGCAAACATTTGTGCGATCCACATTTGTTTGTCCCGAGTCTGGGTGTTTGTGTATGTGATATTTCATGTTTGTGAAACGCACCCACGATACAGGAGAAATTCCTAGTGTGGGGCGACGTTTTTAAAAAAAAAACTATTAAAGACATCATCACGGATTCCTCCACTCCACACAAGTATGGACACATGTACATATATCCATATATGTACAGAATAAGTCAAGATTTTTTAAGTCAGGCTTAAAGTAAACGCTTGACATATTTAATATGAAGTCTTGCAGTCTTATAATAATAAGTTTATTTATCTTAAAGTTACAGTTAATCTCATAAGATTTTCAGAAACTCCTTTGAAACACAATGAAAGTTATTGGCCAATATTTTAGTGTTCGGGTTGAGGAATCATTACGGTAAGTAGTCTTAAGATCTCACAAGTTCAGTCATGGATATTCTCATTATGTGCAAACTAATGATAAGTCATTCACTTTTCTAGTAATAATACGGCAATCATCATAATCATTTCCTGATGTATGTATTTAAATATGTTATCGTGCTAATTACCAGCTCATCGATCCTTTATTGTGTCTAATTATCTCACACACATAATAGCTCTGCATAACTTGGCAACAGGCCGTGATGCTAACTGTAAACTTGACTTAGCCAGAAGATTGTAAAAAACTTAATCGGTAACAACTGGAGCGAATCAGGTGAGCGTACTAATTGTAGAACGCCAATTAAAAACAATATTGTGCAATATTCGATAGTCGATAGAGTCACGGAAACCGATGAAGTCACTTACCCTAAATCGTTCATGACAGATGTTATTCACCGGAACATTAATTGTTCTGAATTGAGATGTGCCCACGCACACGAATCTAATGACCACGAAATAACATTAAAAGTATGAACAACACAAGCCGTCTACATAAATCGAGAGATTTAAATATTTTGATAACCGGGAATGTCTGTGTGCGTTTTAAATTGTTGATTGCATTCATCGAATACAAGCTTGCTGCGGAGTCTATGTAAAACTGTATGTTGTATTCATTAATCTTTCCATCAAAAATCAGGGAGTCAAATTATTGTATTACTAACCAATAACATGTTGTTAGGTAGCAAAATTTTGAATTTACATAACGATTTTTAAAATTTCGAATCTTAAAACCAAACAACGTTCGCGTCACCTGTTACTTAGTAAGTCATGACCATTGTCCAACAACATTTGCAAAAACAGACAAGTTGCCAATACGTTGTCCCTCTCCCAATTATAAACCTGGCCCGATGCCGCTATTTAGGAAGTGGAAATGGGTTACCGGTTTTCCTTACTTATCGTGCAAATTATTGCTACTGCACCTTACTGGGTCGAGTTGTTTTATTTTTAAATTGGAGGAAAAAAAGCTGGCCATACAACGTTTAAAATGTCAAATAGAGTGTGATAGTCCTGTCTTCTCTTCATAAAAAGGAAAAATATCAAAAAGTACTGTATGATGCGTTGTACTGTAATATTAGTAATGATTGATAGTATTTACAATGATCAATAGGCTCATTAAGATCAATATGAAAATGTTTTGTAAAAGTATTAAAATTTTAATTCCTTTCAGCCCCTAATTTCAGATTGACTTAGAAAACAAATCATACCTAAGTTTATTCCAACTTAGGTGTAAAGTTGAGTGAACAAAACTCAAACCTTACCTACATGTCTGAGTTTTACTTCGAATTATTTCCTTTTATGGTGTAAGATGTCAAGTTATTACGACACTAAATACACAATCGTGTAATTCAGAGTCAGCCAAAAACTGTTAAATCTCATTATCCGTATATTCCCATTACCATACTCAAGTTGTTTAAAGCATTTTTCGCCCACTAATATATCGATAGAGATATAAAAGATGTGCGTAGATGACAATAATGACGTGTAATTTAGTGGCCATTACATGTTCAGATTCGCTTCGCTCAACTAAATTTGGAATAGAGCGAACGCCACACATTCTCTCGCGCTCATGTTAGATAAAGCTGCTATTGTCAGATGATAGTTTGTTAGTATGGTCATTGTTGGTCGAAGTGAGCGTTTTAAAGTAGTTGGATTGTGGCGAAAAGAGGTCGCGGGGGCGCGGGAGGGGACGGCCGTTGACCGACGACAACCTTATTGCGTTGAGCCATGAGCCAATGTCTAGGGTAAGGTCCTCGGACCCAAAGTGGAGTGGAGTTTTCATTGGTACGTTTCCGTGGGCGGCTCGACACGGTTCGGTTTTTTCATCGTTTGCAAAAAGAGGTTGCATAATTTCAGACCATAAACGAGTTGTGAGCGTGTTTACTTAGCTGAATATTGTCACGTATTAGTGATGTGTTTTATTTTGTGTTGACTTATTAATTAATAATTGGTATTTTTTTTATTGGTATTAAAATATTGTCTTGTTAAATTGTTTTGAATTTTAATAATAATTATGTAATAAATTATAAATAAATTTTCAAAATAAATAATAATTTTTGTATAATAAATCGCTAGTCCTATACATATATTTCTAAGTCATTATAAAATATGATTTAAACCATAAAGTAAAGGAGAGTATATCTATTTCACTATTTTCTATTTCTATCCTATTTTTGGAGATCTATTGGAAGCATTATAATTATTTTCTTTATAATATAAATCTAAACTATCAAAGCTCACGAGCTTTTATATGATGGCGATAGTTTGGCCATTCGCCTCAAGGCTAGATGTTTCCATTCGAGAGTGTAAGAGAGGGTAATGCCCTCCAAAGTTGTTTGTGGCAAAAAATGGGGACGCAGAGACCGGCTCATTTATTTTGGTTAAGTTATGAATCAGCGTGAGAAAAATAATACGAAATTAACAATTCGATTTTGTTGTTTTCATTGCTTATTTAAGGAAGCGAAGAAAAGTTTTATTTAATGTATTTTATTTTTATTAATTTTTATATTTAGAAGTTTTTCGTGAATCCATCCTAACAATTAAATTTAACTTACTATATTAATACATATTAAAAATAAATATATAGTGTACATTATCCGCAGACGGAAATGAAACTATTTTCTACTATAAATAAAGGTCTTTTTCCCGTACTTCTTAGTTATCCCAGGAAAATAGGTACAACAGAAACTTGGATATAAACCAAAATCAAAGAAAAGCAATTGGAATTTCAAAACATGGCCCATTTTTGGTTCAAAATTTAAATTCCTTAAAATATTCGTATTTCTTTGAAGTGTTTACTGAATCTCAATGAATACTCGATAAAGTTGCACACACAGTCCAAGGAAGTACAGAAAAAATATATATTACAAGCAAAGAAGGTGCCGATTGAAAACAAAACCCTATTGGCGAATTTAGCAATTGTTTTTTACTGAAGTACCTCTAGTGCCAAAAGTACCGTGCAAATACGAAAAGTTGATAGTGATGTGACCTCACAAATTCTCACGGCGACCTATTAATACGAGATTACGACAACGACCTGAAAATCGATTCAGAATGCAAACCGTATCGAAGCCGAAGATACAAGTAAACAAGAGCGTGCCAAAAACCTTGATTCTGTTTCGGGAAGTCAGGGGCGAGAGCCTCGTCAGCGACGGCCTGATATTTTGCTTTACGGTTTTTGGGTTTAATATTGATTATTTTTTACGTTATAAGAACGACTAAATTGATGGGTTGCTCTTGAATCTAGTAATTGATAGATAGGGCCTATAGGACTTATTTTGACATTCCCAACAGCTTTGTAGGCTTTGGGTGCTTTTAATTTTCACCGAATAGAGCACCGATTTCTGTACGTGTGGCTTTAGGATGGTGACCTAAGTTTGCCATTGCAGTCATTGTGGAGTAGACGATAAAGAAAGAATACAAACAAAACCCGAAAAAAAGAAATGTAAGAAAATTGTTTTTAATAAAATGTAAGTAACTATGTAGTTATAGTATAGGGAACTTCATAGCATTGTATACCTATTATACGAGCAAGATATAACCACATTACTACAGAATTATCATTGACAAGATCGGAGTTGCAGAATTGCTAGTATTTCACTAAAATGCGAATATTTATTACGAATGCGATTATGTATTACACTGCGTAGTTGTGAAACAAGATTAAACGCTTTAGAAGTGATTTACAATAAAATGCATAGAATATTTACTTAGGACATTAGACAGTTTAGCTGTTTAATTTGCATATAAGCTTTGAATCGCTAAAATATCAGTGTGCTATAATTAAATTGGACACATCTTATGGATTCGTAAGTATCTTCTAGATCAGTGATTCCCAAAGTGGTCCAGGTGGACCCCCAGGGGTCCACGGGAGCCTTGCTGGGGGTCTACGTAGGCGTCAATAAAAAATGGGGGTCCATAAGATGTTAATAGGGGTCCACGAAAATTTATCTGCATATAGTTTTTATAAGGGCCTACCTATATTGTTTTAAGTACCTAACTAAGCAGATAACATTTTAATCTGGCAAGCGACTCTTACTTGTCCAAACTTGCGTATTCGATATTACAATTTCGTGTACAGACTTGCAAAGCGCAATCCGTCCGACAATGCTTAGTGCTTGTTTAGACATGATCTTGATCAAAACTATAAATACTCGATGCCAAAGGCATGCTCATTTATTTGTTTCCGGAATTTCGAAAAAGAAGGTGTGAGAAAATTTATATTAGTGTTCCTAGTGCCGGAGAAAAGTAAGTACGTACCTTTTTTTTGTTGTACCTAGTTCTTAAGTATTTTGTTTCGTGTACTGGTCGGTTGATAACAAATGCTTGTATACAATGTGTCCTAGGGATAAGTGACCGCCCGGCGTATTTAGAATATTTGTACAAAATTAAATTAAGTAAAGACGCGTGACGTGCTGCAGTTTTTTTACGATATTTCCTAAGTTTGTTCATCTTTTTCCATTATTTTTGTTTACTGACTAGCCGACATCATAATTTATCAATTAAAATCATTAGACAAAACTAAAATGTAGTAAAAAAATTACTTATATAAAATCACTAAGGCCGCTAAGTCACAAATGTAAATATAATTATTAATGATTTCGTACAAATATTCAAAAAACGCCGGGCGGTCTTATCGCTCGGACACATTGTATATAGCTAACTTAGTAACTTACAGATATTTTAATTGTCCTCTTTCGATTTGAAGACAAACACAGCACGTTTTATTCAATTGTTTTTTCACGAGAGGACTGCCTCTCTAAAAAGGCCGAAAAATCAATATTGCAGAGCAATTACTGTTTTATAAAACTACTAGCGCGTGAACTCATTGATTTAATGAAATTTTAGTTATTGTTTTTATGGTCACTTTTTTGGTCAATTTGGGATTTCGACTTTTATTTTTTCCTACACAAATATGATCAATATTCGATACTGAGTAAACTAATTTTTATTTCTACTATTAAAAAATTGTGGTAAATTAGGTATTTAACATTGATATCGCTTCGTGAAAAAGTCTGTACTTGTCTTAGCGGTTTATTAGTTGGTCCCTTTACAAGCCGTAATACTTTTTCAATATAATGATAATCATAATAATATAAAGCTGACAAAGGCTGCGTTGTGCTACCTATATTCAAATAAAAACTTGGTTACTATAACATTTTTTTTTACAGGGAAGGTAACTGATACAAAACATGGCTACAGCAAAGAAAAAATGTCGACAATACAGTGTCGATTATTTGAAATATGGTTTTGTTCCATCAGAGGCAGATAAACACTTGCCCATGTGCCTAATATGCAATAAAGTTTTAAGCAATGACTCTATGAAACCATCAAAGCTCGAAGATCATCTAAAAAGGTGTCATACTGATAAAATGGGTAAAGATTTAAAATATTTTCAAACATTGAAGGAAAAATATGAAAAGAGACCCACCATGCACAGCATGTTCGCTTCAACATCTCAAAGTAACGATGATGGCTTGCGGGCATCTTACAATATCTCATTACTAATAGCAAAATCTGGAAAACCGCACACTATCGGAGAACAATTAATTTTACCCGCTGTTGAAGAGGTTTTAAAAACTGTTTTGCACAAATCTCCATTTGACGTACTAAAAAGAATTCCATTAAGTAACAATACTGTACAAAGACGCATTGATGAAATGAGCTCTGACATCGAAAGTTTTTTGTGCAATCATCTGCAAAAAAGTCATTTTTCTATACAACTGGACGAGTCAACGTTACCCGGTAATGAAGCATTATTATTAGCATATGTCCGATTTATCATGGAGGAAGAAATTCACGAAGAATTGCTATTTGCCAGAACTTTGGAGACTGACACTAAAGGCGAATCAATATTTAATGTCCTGAGTAATTTTTTTACGGAAAAATCGATTCCATTTACAAACATTATTTCAGTGGCAACAGACGGAGCTCCTGCAATGGTAGGGCGATATCGTGGGTTTATAAGTCATCTCAAAAGAATTATACCAGGACTTACAGCTATTCATTGCGTAATCCACCGACAACATCTTGTGGCGAAACATTTAAGTGACAGGTTGAACCAATCTCTTCATTTTATAATAAACGCTGTCAACAAAATTAGAAGCAATGCATTGAATACGCGTTTATTTGCTCAATTGTGCGACGAAAATGACGAAGACTTCCAACGACTGCTCTTACATACTGAAGTACGCTGGTTGTCGAAAGGTGCATGCTTAACGAGATTTTACTCTGTTTTCGATTCCGTATTAGAGTTCTTAGAAAGTAGAGATCCAGATTTAAAAGAAAACTTGATCAAATTCAAAGGAGACATTGCGTATTTGACAGATTTGTTTAAAAAATTTAATGATATTAACTTGCAGTTACAAGGGGACAGCCTGAATTTAATAAAAACAAAGGGGATAATTTCGGCTTTTCTTGGGAAATTGAAATTTATGAAGCAAAACATTAGTCGGCGCGAATTATCTCATTTTCCAAACTTGTCGCAGGTAGAAACTATTGATGAGGATATCCATACCTACAGTCAACATTTAAGTGCCCTGCATGATGACTTCAAAACCAGGTTTGAAGATATGCTGACGATGGATATACCACCATGGATCGTAAATCCATTTGATGAAACTGAAGTGGCCAATGTATTATTACAAGAGGAGCTGCTTGAGCTAAGCACCAATGAGGAGCTGAAGGTGAAATTTAGAAAAGGCTACCAAACATTTTGGCTGCAAGCAGAAATACACGAAAAATATCCTGGACTGTGGGAAATCGCAAGGAAATTTTTGATAGCTTTTCCCTCATCATACCTTGTCGAAAGAAGTTTTAGTGCCGTTACAAACCTCTTAACAAAAAAAAGGAGCAAACTAAACATCACAGAGCGGGGGGATTTGCGGTTATTGCTCACAAAAATAAAGCCAAACATTGATCGTTTGCTGACACTCCATCAAATACATCCTTCCCATTAATTAAAATTATGTCCACAACCTATAAGTATTACCTTATTATTATTTTTTTGTAATTCTTTTCTTTTAATTAATAAAATGTTATAAAATGTACCATTTTTCGTTTTTATTTAAAATTTAAAATTTTAACCTATCAGAATATAGGGACGGAACTCAGAAGCGACACAATTTTTATTTTTTGTCGACTTTAACAATGTGGTAGGAATGTAGCAGCAGGGGGTCCACCGACACCAGTTTAATTTTGAAAGTGGTGCACGAGAAAAATAAGTTTGGGAACTACTGTTCTAGATCATAGTGATCGACAGGGGTACAACGTGATGTGTACAGAACGTATTTAAGTATACATAAATACTTGATGAAGATATATTTAATAAATGATGTACTTAATTATAAACTGTGTACTTAGGTAACCTTCACTCTTCTTAGGCAATTTGGTCGTCAGAGGAAATTGTTGAATCATTAAAGGAATCCTTTGAAAACCAAATTGGATAAGAAAACCATTATTATCGTTATAAGTAACATGCATTTTATTAAAAACGAATGCACCTTTGCATTCATTCCGTTTTATTAACTATACTTATTGTTTTTATAATTTATTTTCTTATTATTTTCATCTGTATATTAAAAAAATACATGACATACCTTCAATTCGTGTATTCAAGTATATTCAAATATATGTACGAACAGATGATTATCCTGTATTTCATATTACCATTTAATTTATTGACCGAACTGGCCCGCGCTCTGTAAACATTAATTCACAATATTTTTTCATCAATCAAACAAACCAGTAATATATTATTTTTACTGTCATAACTTAAACCGTGTTATCAATCATTAACCGTCAACTGTGGCGTCTGTTGTTTATGTTTGTTATTTAACTAAATTAAGTTTATATAAAACGTTTTCGTTTTTAAAATACTGGGACTAAAAATGACCGAATTAGTACTTACATCGGTCAAAGGCCGGGCAAGCAATTAGACATAATATTTACCATTGCCCACAGTGAAATCTTAAAATATTTATATAGGTACAGTATTATTTTTCAATTATTTATGATTGCTTGGTATCTTACCGTTAAATATGTGAATCTTTTTCTGTTTGTTTGTAACCTCATAAGGACTAAACCTTTGAACTTTAAATCTAATCATTTTTTTATCTTAAATCCTAGTCAAGAATATACTAGTATCTTCTGATCCCTACGGTCAAATCACAGGTTGAAACCCAGTGTACCTATAATAATGTAAATGTAGTTACAATAAGTATGTAGAGTCGATTTCGTGATGATCGCTTACGTTGCTACAAAAGACATCAACGGGAGCGAGCCAGAATATTCGGCCAAGTATAAACATGATACATCTTAGTATAAAGAAAATCGCAAGAAATTGTTATTCAAGTCAAGAAACATCACTTACAAGCGTCACATGCGAGGGCTATTACAATAATATACATGTAACCTTTAAGGTTAAATTAATAAGGCTCGTAGCACGTAGCATTCTGTAAGTAGGTACTTTTTGAATGGCTGCATTTTTTTATTTTTGTGGTTAGCTACTGCTTGAAAAATGACCTGACTGGAAGTATTCCGTGGAGTTTAGCCAAATTCTCTCAAAGAAAAAAAAGTTTTGTTTGTATAAATGTAATTTATTTTCTTACTGGTCAAAACTATATTTGTTAAGAGATCTATTGATTTATAAGTTGCAGGAACAAACCCTCGCAATTACCAGTACTTAATTAATTTCCTTGATAAATCTGGTCTCTAAGGTCTTGTAATGAAGAAAACCTGGCCTTAATGGTCTGAAATCTCCAACACGCAATAAGCCCGGTGATTAATACTCATTCCTTTGACTTTTTGTACTACAGGGAGACAGTTATGGGTTGATATTTACTGTCGTAAAAATTAAAGTTATTGAGTGTTATTGTGGGATTGTTAGTGTGTGTTATAACCTTGGAAAGGGAGGGGTTAAGACTATGTTTTGCTTTCGGTTTTGACCCGAAGACCGTACCCGTACCCGTGTTTAACCCGGTAAATTACAATATTTTTTGCGCAAAATTTTGGTGCCAAAGCCGAGTTACGTTTGGGTGTTTTGGACTACATATAAAGAACAACATCTCTATAGGCTAGAGGACTGGCTGAAGGCTCAAGCAGTCTTCTTTTTGTGACGGGGACTTCCAATAAGACCCCTCTTAGGGTTTTCTGCAATAAAATATCCCGAAAAAAGGGAAGAGGTATTCTTTATCTCCTTACCCTATTTCCCTATGAGAAAAGGTGTGATTATTTGTTGTGATTGATGATACGTTTTGATTCGATTTATGGCAATAATAAGCGTCTTGTTGGTGCCGCTTGAAATTATACTAAGGATACATTTATAACGAGCAAATTATCGATCATTATTTTTACAAAAATATGTATTTGATAATCGGTTTTCCACACGTATATGTGAAATAATTGAATAACGTTTTAAACAAGATCCATAAATCGATAATTGCTTTTGTAATAACATGCGATAAGAATAGTGTTTTAGTTAATAATGTATGAACTTTTTTAGATACCTAGATAGATACGTATAGGTAGAATTCCTGGCTAGGGGCTTTTTATTAGGTCTCGTCAATATACCAGTTAATCAGTTAGAACTCTTCTTAGAGTTACCTGCGAAGGAAAGCCCAGAAAAAAATATATAAAATTCTTAGAAACATATAGCATCATTATTTCTTTTTTAAATATTTTTGTAGCCTTTATCTTTTTAGTTACTACTAACCAGACCACAGTCTAGCTCCATAGTCACATTCGGGTTAATTATTTGCATAACGACTGCAAACATAAATTTTTCCCGCCTTTTAAAAACATTGATTAACATTCTAGTTTAGAATGAAACTGTATTAAGTTTAGTTTTTCGAGAACATTAAAAACCCTGGCCAGTAGTAACCAGCGGTAAATAAGGAGCAGCGGTTTTAAGGACCTGGAATATCCCATACATATACCTTGTTTATTGTACAAGCGTCTAGACTCAGGACAAAGTATATCTTCGGATACTTACTTGGCAACAGCCCCCTTACCATAAACTCTTTAAAGCAGGACAGTTAACAATGTGGAAGCGAGACGCCGCTATGCGCTTTCAAATGCGGCGTCTCGCTTCCACTTCGTAAACTATCCTGCTTTAAGAGTTTATAGTAAGGCGGCAGGCAGGCAGGCAGGTATAATCAAAGCTTCTGAGGTATATTTGTAAATTTTTCGTATATAAACATAATTATATTCTTCCTATTGTTTCCCCCTATTTCCAGAACAACATTCAAAATTAGAATAGTTATTTATTCATTTATTTTATTTACAACTGCTATTAAGTGGCCACTGCTATATACCTACGTCATCAGTAAAATTTATTTTAAAGCTCTAAGAAGTATAGCATGATGGTATGTCTTGATGTTAAAATATTTTAATGTCTTTCTTAGTAACATTACGTTCCTATAATTATGTTTTAAACGAACAAGCTTTTATGTTCTGTTGATAATACAGAACGCATTACCTTTTCGTAATTATTTCCTTCTTTAAGTTAATACTTAATTAAACCTGTTTGTTCGTTTGTTTATGAATATAAAAGCAATATAATGTATTCGGCGCTGTCTTCATGAACTGCACTACTTATTATTTCAAAGAAATATTTTTGGAGTTTCAAAATCTCGGTCGCGTAAGGACATAAACAACATAGTTTATATGTTAGCGAATAAAAACTTATGCGATACACACACGCACACATGTTAACACGTACAAGACACTGGAACTTTCAACTTTGTCTGTATGAACATAGCGTCGAAAGTAACTAATTGATTTGAAAAAACCACGGGAAATGTAGGGTTGGCAAAAGAGATATATAATACTTTCCATGGAAAATTCTAGAATTATATTTGTGTTGTTATATTCAATAAGTAAGGGAAGTAAAGTAAAATAAAAATTCTGTAAAGTAAGTTATTGTATGGCAGTTTGATAGATAAGGTTATCTGGGAAGAAAACAAATAGCAATTTTATTTCGATGATATATTAATTTATATCTAATAATAATATTTATACAGCGTGATAGCTTTCCATAATTTTATAGTAGGTGCCAAAAACGTATACAGGTTGTGATTCACAATTTAGGTTTAATATCAGTCCGGAACTACCAACTAAGGCGGTATTATAACCTTAACTTATCCTTTGCGAAAATTTGTTTGCTCACGCTACTTTTTCACAGATTTTCCTTTCCATGTGTTGAGGCCCTGGCGTTTGCAGGCTAACGGTATCGCTCACGTGTCTCCGCGAAGCCATCGACCCTCGGCGGCCTCCGCGCAATACACTGTCGTTCCATACAAACCATCTTATAACACACCCATGCATCATACAAAAATGTACCTTATGGTCCGTAACTAAAGTATAATATCACTTGCCAGAAAGTTAGTAAGTAAGATATTAAATCCGTTCAAAATACAGCCGCTTCAATTGATCGTTCGAATATAAATCCTTACATAACCGATTATAAAAGGTATTGCCAACATTATACAGTCTAAATTCCAATAAAACATTTCAATGTCCCAAGAGTAAGGATCAGTAATCTAGTTATTCATACATTTATGTATGATTACACGCAAATAAAAACAATAAGATGTTATATGTGAAATTTCCACATTAAAACAGTGAAAGAAAACTCTAGACGTATTATAATTTTAAGGAACTCAAAACATTGCTTAAGATTAGTCAGAAACAAAAGATAGGTACATGAAGTGTATATAAATTATATGCCTTGCTATTTTTTATTTATTTATAATATCTATCTATGAGTGTCACAATACAAAAAGCTAAAAATGTATAATAGGTTTTAAATGATTTAAGTTGATGTTCTCAAGCCGTACGGAAGCTACATTACTTATGGATAGCCCCTAACCCATCCATAAGATACCTATATTTAGTTTTCCGGTATATTATAACGAATGCGTTTTTGTTTATTGACTTTTTCAAGATGACTTCTAAATTATTGGTTATTTGATACCTAGTAGAAGGTATACAACAGTAGTTCCCAAACTTATTTTTCTCGTGCACCACTTTCAAAATTAAACTGGTGTCGGTGGACCCCCTGCTGCTACATTCCTACCACATTGTTAAAGTCGACAAAAAATAAAAATTGTGTCGCTTCTGAGTTCCGTCCCTATATTCTGATAGGTTAAAATTTTAAATTTTAAATAAAAACGAAAAATGGTACATTTTATAACATTTTATTAATTAAAAGAAAAGAATTACAAAAAAATAATAATAAGGTAATACTTATAGGTTGTGGACATAATTTTAATTAATGGGAAGGATGTATTTGATGGAGTGTCAGCAAACGATCAATGTTTGGCTTTATTTTTGTGAGCAATAACCGCAAATCCCCCCGCTCTGTGATGTTTAGTTTGCTCCTTTTTTTTGTTAAGAGGTTTGTAACGGCACTAAAACTTCTTTCGACAAGGTATGATGAGGGAAAAGCTATCAAAAATTTCCTTGCGATTTCCCACAGTCCAGGATATTTTTCGTGTATTTCTGCTTGCAGCCAAAATGTTTGGTAGCCTTTTCTAAATTTCACCTTCAGCTCCTCATTGGTGCTTAGCTCAAGCAGCTCCTCTTGTAATAATACATTGGCCACTTCAGTTTCATCAAATGGATTTACGATCCATGGTGGTATATCCATCGTCAGCATATCTTCAAACCTGGTTTTGAAGTCATCATGCAGGGCACTTAAATGTTGACTGTAGGTATGGATATCCTCATCAATAGTTTCTACCTGCGACAAGTTTGGAAATTGAGATAATTCGCGCCGACTAATGTTTTGCTTCATAAATTTCAATTTCCCAAGAAAAGCCGAAATTATCCCCTTTGTTTTTATTAAATTCAGGCTGTCCCCTTGTAACTGCAAGTTAATATCATTAAATTTTTTAAACAAATCTGTCAAATACGCAATGTCTCCTTTGAATTTGATCAAGTTTTCTTTTAAATCTGGATCTCTACTTTCTAAGAACTCTAATACGGAATCGAAAACAGAGTAAAATCTCGTTAAGCATGCACCTTTCGACAACCAGCGTACTTCAGTATGTAAGAGCAGTCGTTGGAAGTCTTCGTCATTTTCGTCGCACAATTGAGCAAATAAACGCGTATTCAATGCATTGCTTCTAATTTTGTTGACAGCGTTTATTATAAAATGAAGAGATTGGTTCAACCTGTCACTTAAATGTTTCGCCACAAGATGTTGTCGGTGGATTACGCAATGAATAGCTGTAAGTCCTGGTATAATTCTTTTGAGATGACTTATAAACCCACGATATCGCCCTACCATTGCAGGAGCTCCGTCTGTTGCCACTGAAATAATGTTTGTAAATGGAATCGATTTTTCCGTAAAAAAATTACTCAGGACATTAAATATTGATTCGCCTTTAGTGTCAGTCTCCAAAGTTCTGGCAAATAGCAATTCTTCGTGAATTTCTTCCTCCATGATAAATCGGACATATGCTAATAATAATGCTTCATTACCGGGTAACGTTGACTCGTCCAGTTGTATAGAAAAATGACTTTTTTGCAGATGATTGCACAAAAAACTTTCGATGTCAGAGCTCATTTCATCAATGCGTCTTTGTACAGTATTGTTACTTAATGGAATTCTTTTTAGTACGTCAAATGGAGATTTGTGCAAAACAGTTTTTAAAACCTCTTCAACAGCGGGTAAAATTAATTGTTCTCCGATAGTGTGCGGTTTTCCAGATTTTGCTATTAGTAATGAGATATTGTAAGATGCCCGCAAGCCATCATCGTTACTTTGAGATGTTGAAGCGAACATGCTGTGCATGGTGGGTCTCTTTTCATATTTTTCCTTCAATGTTTGAAAATATTTTAAATCTTTACCCATTTTATCAGTATGACACCTTTTTAGATGATCTTCGAGCTTTGATGGTTTCATAGAGTCATTGCTTAAAACTTTATTGCATATTAGGCACATGGGCAAGTGTTTATCTGCCTCTGATGGAACAAAACCATATTTCAAATAATCGACACTGTATTGTCGACATTTTTTCTTTGCTGTAGCCATGTTTTGTATCAGTTACCTTCCCTGTAAAAAAAAATGTTATAGTAACCAAGTTTTTATTTGAATATAGGTAGCACAACGCAGCCTTTGTCAGCTTTATATTATTATGATTATCATTATATTGAAAAAGTATTACGGCTTGTAAAGGGACCAACTAATAAACCGCTAAGACAAGTACAGACTTTTTCACGAAGCGATATCAATGTTAAATACCTAATTTACCACAATTTTTTAATAGTAGAAATAAAAATTAGTTTACTCAGTATCGAATATTGATCATATTTGTGTAGGAAAAAATAAAAGTCGAAATCCCAAATTGACCAAAAAAGTGACCATAAAAACAATAACTAAAATTTCATTAAATCAATGAGTTCACGCGCTAGTAGTTTTATAAAACAGTAATTGCTCTGCAATATTGATTTTTCGGCCTTTTTAGAGAGGCAGTCCTCTCGTGAAAAAACAATTGAATAAAACGTGCTGTGTTTGTCTTCAAATCGAAAGAGGACAATTAAAATATCTGTAAGTTACTAAGTTAGCTATATACAATGTGTCCGAGCGATAAGACCGCCCGGCGTTTTTTGAATATTTGTACGAAATCATTAATAATTATATTTACATTTGTGACTTAGCGGCCTTAGTGATTTTATATAAGTAATTTTTTTACTACATTTTAGTTTTGTCTAATGATTTTAATTGATAAATTATGATGTCGGCTAGTCAGTAAACAAAAATAATGGAAAAAGATGAACAAACTTAGGAAATATCGTAAAAAAACTGCAGCACGTCACGCGTCTTTACTTAATTTAATTTTGTACAAATATTCTAAATACGCCGGGCGGTCACTTATCCCTAGGACACATTGTATACAAGCATTTGTTATCAACCGACCAGTACACGAAACAAAATACTTAAGAACTAGGTACAACAAAAAAAAGGTACGTACTTACTTTTCTCCGGCACTAGGAACACTAATATAAATTTTCTCACACCTTCTTTTTCGAAATTCCGGAAACAAATAAATGAGCATGCCTTTGGCATCGAGTATTTATAGTCTTGATCAAGATCATGTCTAAACAAGCACTAAGCATTGTCGGACGGATTGCGCTTTGCAAGTCTGTACACGAAATTGTAATATCGAATACGCAAGTTTGGACAAGTAAGAGTCGCTTGCCAGATTAAAATGTTATCTGCTTAGTTAGGTACTTAAAACAATATAGGTAGGCCCTTATAAAAACTATATGCAGATAAATTTTCGTGGACCCCTATTAACATCTTATGGACCCCCATTTTTTATTGACGCCTACGTAGACCCCCAGCAAGGCTCCCGTGGACCCCTGGGGGTCCACCTGGACCACTTTGGGAATCACTGGTATACAACATCCTTCATTAAAAAATAACTCGCGATATTTAGTAGGTATAGCATCTATAGTAGGATTCAATTTGTAATCTGTAGGTAATGAACCAACGCTACAATGTTCGTCATCAGACAGGAAAATCTGACGTTAATACAACTGTGATTTTTCCTTAACCTTTAAAAGACGTATGGAATGCATAACACTAGGAGGATAGGAGGATTACCGACATTTCCACTTCTAACATCCGTATGTAAAGAAGCAGATGCAACATGAAACGTTATTTCTTAACGATAAATTACTTTTGTTGTTTTCGATGCAAGCAAGCAGAGAGCTCCACAAGAATGATACTAAAGTACAAAAGCACCTAAACCGACACTATCGCTACCATTCTTGTTGACCGCTCAACCTCTACGTGACCTAATTCGTTTTCATGTGACAATACAGCTAAGATATGAAGAGCTAATGCCGATACATGTAAAATTATTAAATAGTTTATTCAGAAATGTTGAATAACGCATATAATTATTGATGCTGTTTGTTGACGCGACCCTATAAATATATTATAAAAAAACATGCACGTGTAAAAAAACGTACGTTCAAACGTGACTTCTAAAATCATCTAGAAAACGTTTTGTCCAGAACATTTCGTTTAAAATAAACCATTATCATAGAGTCACGTGAAGAAAGGCAATAAATTTGTATGGTAACATAATGCCTTAGTGAATGTTAGCCAGCGTTTTCACTGTTCCTTGTCGCCATTTATGTGTCTTAGAATTTGTTGATCATTGCTGTCATAATATGTTCAATTGTGCGACGTACGTTAAGGTAAAATAATGTGCTTCGTTAAGCACTTTTGCTGCGAGCTAGCTGCAGGTTAAATACGATAGAGGAACCGTCTCGTAATATCATGACACACATCTAGGATTATAAATGGAGAAGGAAATCAAAACAAAAGAGATAAGGCATGAAATGTTTATTAAACTTTACTGCTCTTCACAGACTTCTGAAATTCCAACTAAATTAAATGTTGGGATAATATTGCCGAATTCAAAACAACAATATTTTAGTAGCAAGGACGCGGTTGGCCCCTGATGACGTTTACGTCACAGAAGGGGAAAATTACCTCCCCGAAACCATATTTATACTGTGTTACACTGGTCGACATTGGTAGAATTTGTATAATAAGTTACTTTTGTTTGGGTGTTATCAATTTTGTAATTTAGTGATGCTTCTTCAGGACTCACCTCGCAGTATGATTTTTTTTTTGTTGACTGGGTAATCACCTCGTAGGCTATCTCACCGCTCGGAAGTGAGTGGAAATGCCTGCCGTTTGCAACTAATATTTAGGTAACAACTTCAAGAGATGGTGTAAAATTCCTTAAATATTTGGTCAGTTAATCTATTACCGTCAAAATGCCAATATCGTTGGGTTAAAGGCTGTTTCACGTTTTAACAGTTAAGATCTCGATTTTTTTGAACGATATGTCCGAAATACCTACTTTCAGCAAAGTGTGTATGTTGCCTTACACTAGAATTTGACTAAAAACAGTCACTTGAATAACATTGACTTGGTAAAGATAACAAATATATAAAAATAACAATAAAATTTCACTTCATTGCTTGAACCATACGGTAGAATCAAAAATTATAATAAGTTTAAACTTAGAATTTCTGATCTTTAAAAATAACAGCAACACTTTCGTCTCACGTGTGTCACGTGCGGCATGCGGTGGCCGGTAGGGCTTACATCTAGTAGAAAAGAGTTTTTACTTATATACATTTATATAATCAACTACCTTGTTGGTCTAGTGGTCGCTAAGCGCGCCTGCTGAGCACGAGGTCCTGGGTTTGAATCCCGGATCGAGCAGTGTTTTTGAGTTTTTACCATTAGGTTATTCTCAGTAGCATAGCCAATATTTGTGCTCGGTTAATGGTAATAGGCTGTCC
Source organism: Abrostola tripartita (assembly GCA_905340225.1). NCBI lineage: Eukaryota > Metazoa > Arthropoda > Insecta > Lepidoptera > Noctuidae > Abrostola > Abrostola tripartita. The sequence goes on along the minus strand of HG996493.1, from coordinate 9,003,899 downwards.
CCTATTATATTTTGACCTATAACATAATTGGCGAAATGTGGGTGCACTAGTACACTTCTGCCTACCCTTTCAGGGAATAAATCCGTGAAGTTATGTAAGTACATCAAAAAAAAAATGAACGTATCTATATAATCGTCACCCGTAGCCTTCGGAGGATCTGAAGTAGCTCTTCTTTATCAGAATACATATAGGTTGAAATAGATTTTGAGTTTGAATAGAATTTGTTAGTCATGCGTACAACAGCTCCCAATATGCCTACATTTTACTATTTCCTAATGCTTTAGCTGGGATGAAGGAACGCTGCAACCAACTCTCTCGAAGTTACAAGCCCACAATTCGCTCAGTATATTCGCTCGTATTTTCAATTCACCCCTACATTTTATTTCATTTCTTCAGTACTTTATATATATTTATATTCAGTACGTTATAATATTCACTATAACTGTAAGATCCAGTACAAATAATTGTTTTGATATTTTGACAACCCTGTCCAAGGACAATGGTCACGTTTGACTGAAATTATATCTAATTTTCTTTATTTTTGTATGTAAACTATTTTACAGTTTGCACACGTTTCACTTCAAATTCTAAATATTGGTTCGAATTCTACCACTCAAGTCGCTGGAACAATTGGGCGAAATGGTGTTTAGTCTAAACGCTAGGGCTTCTCGGCGTGTTGGTCTCGGCATGAATCTAGACAAGACCAAGGTCATGATTAACATGCATGTCGTACGATATTTGTTGAAGAGACGACTCGCGAAGATGTTCAGAAGTATGTCTACCCAGGACAAACTATCCAGCTTCCTAGACTTAACTTTGAGACAAAACTGACCATAGGATCCGTTTGGGCTGGGTAGCATTTAGTAGACTACGTCGAGTCTTTTCGTCGCCTTTACCGCAGACTTTGAAGACCTAAAGTCTTCAACCAGTGCGTCCTACCTGTCATGACCTACCGTGCCGAAACGTGGGTACTAACAGTAAGGCTAGTCCACAAATTCAAAGTCGCTCAGCGAGCTTTGCTCGGAGTTTCTTTGAAGGATAAGATCAGATATGATCCGGATCCGGAGAAAAACCGGAGTGACCGACATAGCATGCAGAGTTAGTAAGCTGAAGTGGCAGCGGGCTGCTTATGTCTGTCAAAGGACCGATCGCCGTTCGAGCAGACGAGTCCTTGAGTTGAGACTGTGAATCGGCAAACGTAGTGTAGGACGCCTCTAAACCCGATGGATCGAGGACCTGAAAAAGGTATCTGGGTCGGACTGGATGCGGAAGGCGGAGGACCGGGTGTTATGCCGCAACTTGGAAGAGATCTATATCCAGCAGTGGACCGCGATATACTGAGAGATGATGAGAGACGATTCTACCACTATCTGCCATAAGCGATTCAAAACGTATCTGTCCATTTTTGTTATATAAATTTTGAGTACAAATTATTCTAAGTTTCTTTTAATTACGGTATGTTGTCATAAAAAAAGCAAGTTCGACAAAAATAGTGACCATTTTCCAAAGCCAAAGAAGTTTATACAACTATGCTAGTTCGTAAACGTCTTCTTTGAATGGCTTTCAGATCTGATTGTGAATTCTATTCCTTTCACATTTATTTCACCTAGAAACCAAAACGAGAATAATAAAGAATGACATTGGCTCCAATAAGTAAAAATAAGAATCTCACCTCATTGTTAAATCGTTGAATATTTTGGAAAAGGCGAGATTAAAAATTATAATATCTAAAATTCGAGATCTGTGAAAAATAACAGCAACACTTTCGACTCACGTGTCTCACGTGTTGCAAGCGGTGGTCGATAGGGCTTACAACTTACGGGTAAATCCTAGAAAAAGGAAAAATAATATGTAGTCTTTAGACATCGGTCTATGAGAAGAATGACAGACTACCTATATACCAGTATACTAATAATGTAAGAGGAAAAGTCTAAGAAGGATACTAAGAAATTAAATGTGTTTTAGAAATATGCCTGGTCAAGCTGCCGAATCAAATAAATACGTGGCTTAGACTAGATAGAGCTAACATTTTTTAACTCCATGTATTCGTGGAAAATTACTGGAATGTAACATTTTTGGACAACCCTGTTCGAGGGTAACAGTCACGTTTTACTTAGTTCATTCAAATTTAGTTAAATTTGCTTTGTTTTAGAATAACAACTATTCGTTGGGCATTTTCATAACTGTTTAATACTTCCACGAACAGCATCCGCAGCATCATAGCTTATTCTGGAAGCCTTCTAGTTTAAAAGACTTTGAGTAAAATCTTCATTTGTTGTTTGATGGTAGATTAACCCCAATGAATAACATACTATTAGTCATCGTCATACTATAACCCAACACTGGTAAGTAAAGGAAATTCAACGACGTTATCGGCTAGTTTCAATTGCCCGTCTAAAATTAATTATACAAATATTTGGTATGAGAGTAGGTCTTCTGTCTTTCAGTGCGATAATGACAAAGTAAGACACATCAAACAAGATAAAATATTAATCAACTAAGGATGTACCTGGATTTTGACCATTGTGTTAACTACAATCCTACCAAAAACCATGCTTGAGTCCAATAGAATTTACTTTAGAAGTCTTCTTCTTCTTCTTTTCGAGTCGACGGTACTCTTATATATTTAGTGCCCAGTATGTTGCCACGTTGATGGCGGCATCAAAGTTAGGTCTTCCAGGATACAGGTGAAGGGACATTTTGGACACTCGAATAAGTGGGACATTGTTCGGTCAGCAGCACCACACTCGCACTGACACACATACCCAACTTTAGCGGTACGTATGTATACCTTAAGATAGTTCAACATTATTCCTTGATCCTATACGTGGTTTCGCCGTTTTGTTAAGCCGTGTGGTATCCGGCCAAGAATTGACCACCCCCTTTCCTCCCGTGGGTGTCGTAAGAGGCGACTAAGGGAAAATTCAGAAGATAGGCAGCAGCGTCTTTTGTAACTTCACCACCAATACTGCGATCCCCAAGCCGCTTGCCAAGCGTAGGGATTATGGCCACTCGTTTCAACGGGGGAGGCCTATGTTCAACAGTGGACGTCTTTTGGCTGATGACGATGATGATGATACGTGGTTTCTAGAATAATTCCTGCATTTATATTGTGTCTGATAAAATTAGTTTGTTCCGAAGTCTGCTTACTATGTAACTGTAACTCTCGGTTTTCCATATTGTGTAGAAATATCCTCTGTCGGCACACGTGCACGCGTTGACGTTTGTGCAAAGAAGTTCACTGTAGTATATTGATGTCTGAAATAATCTATTGACATCTTCAAAACCTAAACAATATTTCGACCTGTAAAGTCACTGCAAGTCGGGATCGTTTTATATTAAGAACGAACGAACATTAATCACCACGCTTGCTCACCGTGTGTTGGCGGTTTAGGATCAAGTTTTCTCGCAATGTGTTCCTTCATTGTAACAGAGTGATTTGTCCTTTGTTTTAAAAAAATGAATAAAATAAAATATAGGAATTGATGATTTTTAAATGTCGATATTATTTTGGCAAAGCCTTTTCGCCTAGTCAGTTGAGGCCTTTCTGCAGAACATCTCCAATTTGTCAGAATTATGTGTACTGAGGTTTTCCTCTTCCAGTTCATTTATTAACAAATAAAAACTATCATAACACAAGCCTTTGTCTTAAAATACTGTTACTAGGAAAATGTTAACCTTATGTTATCATAAATTGTTCAGACGTTAATTTTAAATTCACATTTAAAAAACAGTTTTCAATAAATCGACGGGAACTCGTGTATTACTGAGCGTATTACGTAACCACATACAATTGTAATATTTGCCAGTATCCTTGATTCAAACATGTCAGATTGCATAATAGCGACTTGTAAGTGTCATAGTACGAAATAAGGTATGTAACCAATGTTTATATTGAGGAATTTATTACTGTTACTTAGGAACGATGAAGGGCAACAATAAGGGGTTAAATGCTTTAAGCTGATTTAGCTCTATGAATAATTAAACAACTGTTTATGTAGGATCGTTTTAGTAACCTATTCATTCTATTTTTTCTACCCTACCCAGCAAATATAGGCCCCATTAAATTGGCCTTTTTTCATTAGCTATGTTATTTAGTTCTCAAGCCAGATGTAATCCCTTTGCAACGTGCAGTGTGCGTAACCCTAAAGAGGTAGTTTGTTGTAGGGCGCGGTGGTAGAGTAGGGCTGGGTAGAGTTTTTCTCCATTTTTAAGAGGCTGGCTATATTATATACCTACCATGATTTTTCTGCTCAGTATTAGTCCTGTATGCGGAACAATTTTTCATTCTTCTATACTTACATAAGTATTATTACAACATTTCTAAATAAACATTTCTAGGCTAGTCACGTGGCTATTAGTGACCTCATTTGTATTGATTTTGTCTTTGAATACTTATGTAATAGATTCGGAGAACAGAAAAATAGAATACCGGGACAAACGTATGAATAAAGAATTGTGTTTGGTTTGTAACGTCAGCTGAGTCTATTTAAAATGAATTTCTTTCCTACATAACACACTTATTCTTTTTTAATAAGTGTAATAAAATTATCCTTCTGTACTATACATGTGAAAGAAACATTTACATATGTCTGTTAAATACTAAATTTCATCTATTTTTTGCAAAACGATGTGAAGGGGATTTAAACTTCGCACTGTTTCTTTGTAGTAGACAGTCATAATGGTAGACAGTCATAACTATATTCATTAATGTAACAACACTAATACTAATTAGAACCATTTTCATTGAGAACCTTTATCGTTCAATGTAATTTAGTAAATGAAATAAAGCAATATATAATTTAACATCATTAAGTGATTTCAAAAGACTAAAACATAAAATGTCGCCAATCGTTTAAAAACCATTACTGTTTATAACGCGGCAATTTCTAGCTGTCTCAGGATACCTTCTTTTTATATCTGATGAATGAGATTTGAAATCTAAAAGATTACCCAATTTACAATAACATAAGTTTAAAGGCCTCTTAGATGATAATGAATGAACTTATCTTATACTTAAAAGCTTTATTTTTCGATATAGTGTTTGTATTGTTCAGCTACCCTTCTGAAGGAATAGGATGACTGCATGGAACATGTTAAAAGGTAAAAAAAATACAATTTTTTGTCTCCATAATGCATATGTCGTCGCGTTAAATATCTACAAATTGCCTTGTTGAGCGTAAGTGTCACGATTGATGTTATACGGGAGACCAGCATGTGACGAAGGTGTTTTATTACATCACAAACATATTTGTTACCCAAATTCATGTAGCGTCCGATTTATGTTGATTTCACTTTTCGTCTTCATGGAAATAACCCAAGGGACTGTTGCGCCACTCCTGCAGCCGTTACTAAGTAAACAATAATGCTCGGACTCTTGCATACTTTAATAAGTATTTGAAGGACTTGAAGTGCAACAGTTTACTGTTGATAGTTTACTGTTGAGTAGGTACATTTGCCTTTATTTACAGTAAAAAGGCAAGTTACAAGATTCTCAAACCAAAACTTTGCAATAGAAATGACAGGATTATTTTAAACGAAAATAGTTTGTTTGGAAGTTTTTTATAGTTTCTGGATTTACTTATTTTATTTAAGTAAACGAAAATGATCGGTTCACACGTAGTAGGTAACTACTACATATCATAGGTACTAAGTTTGTCCTTGCCACATCACAGATTGCCATGCAATAGATTAATTTCTTCAAGATTTTCTGAATCTTGAGGTTCAGTCAAATTAATAACAAAAATATGTCAGTAATCTGACCAGCATGGTATATAATAACGTTCCATTGATAAAAAAATCTAAAAATATTATATAGCCTAAAATAGTAGCCATATTTTAGGCTAATATAGATTTATCTAGGCGAGCTATAAAATATTAAGAGGTTATTTTGTTGTCTTGTCTTCTTCTTCTTTGTATCGACATGAAACAATTGCTACATGGAAATAGGTCATGCCGGGGTGTACAGATTGGTCAGTAAACAAGGATGGTACCGAGGTTGGCGTCCAGGGTGCGACAAACGTACTCAACTATCATCACACGTGGAGGCTCTGTTTACTTGTCTTTTCGGGTGTTAAATACAACAAGCGTTTTGTCAATACCAAACACAGCGTTGTAATAGTATCGATTAGGCGGTTTAAGGTCACAGAGCAAGCAATTATAATTCTAATTGATTATTATTCAGTGAACGTGTAAGGGCGGAACTAATTTGGAGTAGGTTTAGAAAGTATCCTGTGTTTGTAGGATGAGTGTACCCACCTTACATCCTGTGGATGGTGGTCGATCGAGGTTAACACTGTTGGCATAAGGCTCACTAGGTTTCCTATTATCTAGGGCGGAGAACGAGCGCCTCAACAAGGACCTCAAGAAGCTCCGTCGCGAGGTCAAGGCGATGGCCAAGCAGCAGGGTGCGGCCGAGGCCGCAGCCCAGGCCGCTACTGCTGCAACGGTGTGTCCCCCGGCCTTGGACGCTGAGGAGCTGACGCGTGCCATCATGGTCCAAGTCGGGACCATGGTGAACGCGCGCTTCGCCGCCGTGGACGACCGGCTGCTGCCAGAGCAGCGGATCCGTCCACCCCTTGCGGCGGACAGTAGAGGTGCGGTCTCTCCAGTGGAGAGTCTGCCGGCAGTGACGGAGCAGGTGCAGATGGCGCCTGCCCCAAATGCTGCCCCACAGCCTGCTGCTGCTTCGGACCCTCCCAAGGGAAAGAAGCAGCAGCCCAAGAAGAAGAAGGTTGCGGAGCCTCCGCAGCCTTCGACTTCTTCGGCGGCGGCCGCCCCTGAGGCCACCACCTCTGCCAGCCCCGTCCTAACGGAGGAGGGCTGGACCACGGTGGCCAAGAAGAAGGGGCAGAAGAAGAAGTCCGAGGCGCCCAACAAGACCTCGGCTGGCCCTAAAAAGGCCAAAAAGAAGAAGGCGCCTAAGGAGAAGGCGCCGAAGAGAAAGAGGGCACCGAGGCTGCGCGTGCCGCGTTCATCGGCTGTGGTGATTACACTGCAGCCAGGCGCGGTAGAGCGTGGCCTGTCCTACGCGGCCGTCCTTACAACGGCCATGGACAAGGTGCCCTTAGCGGACCTCGGGATCACCGGCCTGCGATATAGGCAGGCGGTGACTGGGGCCCGCATATTTGAGTTGCCGGGGGCGAACAGCGGCAGTAAGGCCGACGCCCTCGTGCACAAATTACGAGAGGCACTGGGTGCCGAGGACGTCCGGGTCTCCAGGCCTATCAAGTGTGCAGAGATGCGCATTTCGGGCTTGGACGACTCCGCGACGTCCGAAAGTGTCGTCGCCGCAGTCGCCCGTACGGGTGGCTGCACGGCTGACGAAGTCAAGGCGGGGGAGGTACGACGCACCCCCTCCGGCCTTGGCAGCGTTTGGGTGCGCTGCCCTGTGGCAGCCGCTAATAAGGTGGCCCGAGGTAGGCTGCTGGTCGGATGGGTCTCGGCGCAGGTAAAACTGCTGGATGCCAGACCCACCCGATGTTTCCGTTGCCTACTCAACGGGCACGTGCAGCACTTCTGCACGTCTGAGGAGGATCGCCGCACGCAGTGCTACCGCTGCGGCGAGGTCGGCCACCTGGCCAAGTCGTGCGCCAGGGACCCGCAATGCACAGCCTGTGCTGCTGCGGGTCGAAAGGCCGACCACCCGATCGGCACCAAACCCTGTGGGGCTAGCGTGCCCCAAAAGGGTAAGGGGAAGGCCGCAACCCTGCGGCCGACCCCTGATCCAGCTGCCACGGGTGGGGAGGTGGTGCCCATGTCTGCCTGATGTGGCCCACTTCTCCGTCTGGTGTTGCGCACCCAAGCGCCAAAAGGGTCAGTGAGGGGACGGACTTGGCGTTCCCTCACTGAGCAGAGGCCCGCGGAGGCTGGGTTGGGAGACCCACCTCTGCATTGCACTGGCCTCTGCACCGAAGTCCTGTGCCCCCCTACCTCTACATAGGGGGGAGCGAAGAATCCGCCCCACTTTACAGGGCGGATAGCGCTGGTGGGGTTGGCGGTAGAATGCTATAGCGATCCCGCCTCCCCGCCACTTATGCGCCGAAGCAGGCAACATGTGAGGTTTTTAGTGGGTAGGCCCTCGTGGATCTTATTGGGTTCATGGGGGAGAGTCCCACATATCCCCGTCGCCTCCCAGCGGCGGGGAATGCGTAACGCATTTCCCTCACGTTAAAAAAAAAAAAAAAAAAAAAAAAGGTTTCCTATTATCTAAATAAATAAAAAAACATGGTAATTAAGATATTAGTTAAAAGAGATTAATATTTGCACGCCTCAATAAAGAGTCAGAATGTATTGGCTCCTTTTAATTTTATGTGATCTTATATATTACCTACATTCTGGCAAATAAATGATTATTTACCAGACGACATAGGAACGATTTAATATTCTATTCCTAATGACGACCCCTCAAAACTACACGCACTGAAAAGATGTATTATTAAAAATCTGCACCTGTAAAACCTGATTAAACATTAAACCGTACTAACAAGCGTGCTTAGCAATAGAGCAAAATAACTTTAAACACAAACCATTGTTCATATTTTACACAATCGATAGTGAGTGTTGTCGATACAGATAAAATCATTGTAGGTTAATATCATAGCAGTAACATTTTTTATGTAGAGTTTGATGGATCGGGGAACTTGTTTTTTGCTGAACAAAGTCCATATAATGATCCATTTTCTATTAATAGGTCTTATAAGACATAACTTGTGGAAAGTAGCTCCGGTATTTCTGGATTTTTATGAAAAAACTACTGAGACGAAATTAGACTTACTTTTATTTGTTAAAGTATTTATTAAGATCTGACACACAGCTATAATAAAGTGACAGAAATTTTCCTTTATGTATTATATCCTATAAGTATATATTTTTATTTGTGGGTTCGCAAAATATTATGTAGGTATACTCTTTATTTCAAATCTTACCGGATGAACTTACAAAATATTAATTAACATTTGTGAAACACTCAAAATAACGCAAAGGATTTTTCAAACTGTGTACCATATCTCATTTAAAATTACAAGTAAATATTATTTTTAAATTCAAATATCTGACTATTGATTTCATAAAAAAGCAATGGAAGATCTGAATTAAATACATAGAAAAAGGAGAGAGATAGATATGTTATGATATAATCTGAGTATGGTGCCTAATTTAACATTCATCCCAGTAGGTATTAGCTTACGACGAGTGTAACATGTGACCTTGAATGTTTGAAAACTATTGACGCATGGAATTCGTAAACTGTAACGTACAGACGACTGAAAAAAAAACACCGTAATACTGGCCATATTGACTAACAAATAATCGTAATCAACGCGGTTAAAAAAAGGTAGTTTTATTTTTAAACTACTGTAATGTTGAATCTTTTTGTAACGTATCATGTAACACTGGCAATTCACACGCGGTTAATATAATACACCATAGATATGTGCCCTCTGGGTAAGGTAATTTTAGTGTTCTAATAAGGATAGTTTAGAACCAAAAGCAGATTCTATGTAGGTGAAATATAGGCAAGAAAATTAGGTATTTTTTACCATTAACAATCACATACTACGGCGTGCAAACAACATTTGTCTCCACTAATACGAGAAGTTATTCATCACTCCTTATCATAGCGCTCTTAATTAGATTAACCCACAGTGACGGTTTCAAAACACAGCGTTAGCCACTAAACACAGCCTATTAAGGCTCCACAAGTTCACACGACGACACAGGTGTTACGTTTCCATTCATTTCAATCTTTCCCACGGCCGAGTTTTATTCACCCATTGTACACCATCCCCCGCAATTCATAAACCTCATTCAAAAGGTTGGGGGTGAATCTCGTACAGGTAGTCGGTACAAGGTGTTATAAGAAATACGTTATGACCGTTGACTATACGTTAAGGCACAATACAGTAGTCAGCACTTATAATAAAATGTGTATAGAGTATGGATGAAAAGTTCTTATTGTCCATTTAAAGGATGGCAAGCGGTAGCCAACGGTTTACTGAATGTTTGATGTTTTTTTCATGAGAGAAGATGTGTTATGGCTAGTTTTTTACCCTTGCCTGGGCGTTGTAGCCTAATATAGTGTGTCGTTAAGTTACCATATTATTTTCAAGAAATTTTCACTTAAATTTTAATTGTAGGTAGGTACCTACCTATGTCTACATCTTGTTACCAACGCTCTGCCAATTCACAAAAAGCGAGTCATCAAAATAAGTTATACCCTTATAAAACCCAAAAAAAACTTTAAAATATTTTGCAAAAGAAACAAGTTTCATAATTAAAAGTAAGTTGATACAAACAACTTCTAAATTCTTAATAATTAATTGGTGTATAAATTAAATATATGTGTCTATACAGCATAACGCTACATACGTGAGAAAACGTCACTACCAGCGAGACACGTGTCGCGGGCGCGAGAACCGGTAAATGTGTATATTATATTTTCATATATGCAGTTTTCAATAAATATTCATATGCTATTAATATTAATTATAATTGTATAAAATTAGGTACGATGCGGAATATAACATACCATGGCGCTTGAGTCTGTGTGTAGCATGAACTGTTTATTAAAAGCACAAGGAAGTTCTTAACAATGGCTTGTCGAAACGGAAGTGTATCGGTGCTAACGGGCGGCGGCCATTAAACAGCCTTTTTAGTAGAATGTACGCACCTAATATTTTATACGAAATAATTCGACCTCGAATATAATTAAGTCTATTCCGTAGAGTTGAATCATGGTGGACGTTGCTAAAATACCAATTCAATTTTGTTTTTTGGCTTGCTTGCTGTCTTTATATTTTTTTTGTTTTTATATCGTTTAATGTGAATATCAATAACTAAGTTACAGCTATTATTTAGGCGTTAGACTAGTAGAAATAAAACCCTAAATAAAAACTGTTAAAAATGTGCAGAAAAAAGACATGACATTAGGTACCTAAATAACCCTCGTTGATATCTTTAGACAGAAACAAATCATATTAATTCAAACGGGAGTTAATAAACTGCCAAGCCTACTAAAAAGGCCGTTAAAAACTTCAACGCAGTCTGAAGGCGTGACATAAATTCAACGTCCAGTAAATATGATCCAACGATTATTTTTTACGCACTATAAATCTCCCGGGTATCCATGTTGTTCTGCGGCCGAAACGCCATAAATCCTTGTGTATCGTAAACTTTAATTTAATAATTATGAACGTCATGACGCGGAAATCATGAAGGCAGTCGTGATACATAAAATGGGAATGATTCGCGTGGAACAATGGTGCGGGTGGGTTATCGAACTGCAATAACATTTCGGTGAAGGTCCCTAGTCTGCGAGGTCATTGCTAGATGCTGTTTTGACGGGTGATTTCATTCTAAGACTGAAAAAATATTTTAGTTGAATGTTATGATGTGCCTTATCATTATAAATCTGGGCATTCAGAGAAACAATTTAAGTGTGGATTATTAAATAAATCTATATGAAAAAAATCTTATCCATCAATTGCATTTTGTAAAGTGTTGACTTATTTCATTATGTAGACTGTAAAATTATTAATAATTACGAACGCAATATTTTTATAAATCTCGATAAGTTTTAAAATCTCATTATATGCTTTAATTCCTAAAATGTCAGCAGCTAACATTTGAACATTTTTTTACAAATAACGAATAGGTTATAAGGATTATTGACATTTAATGGAATCATTAAAATTTGCACTTGTACAAAAATAAAATAAATTATGCAAATATATGCAAGCTGAAGTTTTAGCGGTCTTAATTACTAAACCTACCGTCTATGCAATTATGCCGAGAACGCAATGAACTTGTCTGATTTTCAGTACAGTGTTAACACTGTTAACTGAACAACCAGCAACTTAATTACTGAGCTAAACATTTATGTCTTTAGCCAATACGACTGTTATACGTTTTCGAAACCTTTGCTCCACGTATCCTAGGCTTTACCGTGGCAGGTGTCTAATGCTCATCTATCCAAAGATCTGCGCGGCTGGCAAAACTATGCAATCTTAGGTATATAGGCACTAGAATCATTGCTATTTCAAATGGACTTTGACGTTCAGCATTCTTCGTCCTAAGGGCCCTAGACACGTGGCAAGACGCTTAACGAATATAAATCGAACGGAACGATAAATGTATGGGGGATGACATAATGTTTCAACTATGTATATAATCTATGATATATGTCAATCCCGTATATTTTTCGTTATATTTGATATCTATGTGTCTAACGTTTTGCCATTGGTCTAGTATTCTAGTTTCATTTATAGATAATATTTTCTCATTTTGGTCAGATTAGTTTTTGACCTAAAAGTCGATTATCTGTATCGATTACATCGGTATAATTTAGTCTGAGTGCTACTAACAAACTACGAGTCTAAATTATACATTGCCTGTGTAAATTATAGTAGTTAACATGAGTGGCTGGCATACTCCACAGATCAAAGGTAAACGAGTTCGGTAGAATACGAACTGTCCTGTGTTTCATGGAAATTAAAATTTATTGCCGTACGTGGTATTATGATTACCGCTTGCTCTGTCTGTCCCTTCTCTTCCCTTATTGATATATGTACGTTTGTAGATTCCTGCCTGGTTGGTGGTTTGCATTAATAATGCCATGTACGTATAGGTAACAATTATATTATAAAGGTTTAATGTCTTGCTTTTAAGTTTTGGTAATTCGAATTGAATTATAATTTTATTTATATTTTTATCTTTCAAAATTTTGACTTCGTACACTGAGATTATATACAGTTTTATAATATTAATAATTTTTGATGCTAAATTTTAATAACGAAATGGAGTTTCATAAAAAAATTCAATATAAATATCATGATGAACGTTAGCCAACGACGTCAAAATGACAAAACAAATTAAGATTTATGTTCAACGGCACAACAAACTCATGCAAAACGCACATAATTATGAAAGGCTAAACAAAGGCCAGTTATACCTACATAATATTTCAATCTTCTCATAAATACGCTTTTTAAACCTTAGGAAGTTGGCTTGGTAACCCGAAGCTAATAACGTAATTATATTACATGACAGCGTTTAACCTCTAAAGGTGAACATAAATATGCGGGGCAGAGAATATGTATGTATGTACACACTCGGCTGTACGTCCTATTTCGAGTTTGCCTGTCAAACGTGCACTCCCATTTAACAAAGGCATTAAAATTTGTTTGTGGTGCCTTTTTGTGTAGAGGATTTTTGGATTACAGGTCCGTTTTTCGATTTTTTGTCACATCGGTTACATCGTTTCCCATTATTTTGTTTTGTTTACGGTGTTTGCGATGTTTGTTACTTTATAAATTAAATTAAAGATTAAACTAGGTAATTAAAACTTGGTGATTAACAAAGACGGTTGACGATTGTTAAAGGTACCGCTGCTAGTAGAGGTTTTCATTTCTTTAGCTAAACAGAATTGTAGATAAATATAAACTATAAACTGTTGAGCCTAAAGGCCATAATATCATGCGTATGCGCACACATTAGTAAGCTAGCTAAAGATTCAGGTGGTAGATAGCTAACGCCATCCAACTTGTAACACGTTCTGTAATTTAACAAGCCGGAAAGCATTGGCTAGACAATAATTGGTTACGTTAGCTTTAGGGTATAGCACATTTTAAACGATAAAGTTTGTACACACAATGTGGTAGAGCAATTTTATAATTGACACTCGGTAAATTGGCAAGCGACGTCGAATCGATTGACCAATTTTAATTGTATTTATGAAAGGAGAGAATTAAACCTGTAATTTAAAAAGAACTAAATATGCCATTGACATAAAAAGAACCAAGTAATATTTGTTACAAAATATTTTCGACAAAACTTGGCTAAACGCGTAATTCTTTATGCAAAATCATGAACCCGCGAGGCAGTGAATTGAGTAAATGTAATAGTATCTCTGAGGTACGTCCTTAACACTTTTTTGTCTGGATTAGGTCACATTTATACGACTGGAAGCTTCAAGGCTTGCGGTCAAACGTGGGCGTATAATTACTATACTGAATATAAGGTGCCATTGTTCTGACGTGACATTTTGGAATGGCCTCAATTATATAAACAATACTCGAGCTTGATTTTGACATGCTTTTACTGGAGTATTATGTGTTATTAATGATTTATTGTGGCATACATGACCTAGAGCTAACCATCATCGTATTGGGAGTCTAGCTTTGAATATTACGAGTATTATTAAAGCAAATAATGGTAAATTTATATCATAGTTTCACTTAAATTCTCTTAATAAAATAAAATACTTAATAAAAATCTTCTTGAGTGCGCTTTAATGTTTTAATTATTTTTTTGTGTTGTAAAGTACAGCATGTTTTTGTTTTATTACTTAATTTTACTTAAAATGCGAATTTTGATGTTTCAAGTACTGCACTTAGTTGGTGGTGTGTTCGTGCACATATTAACTGTATTAAATGAGTAGTTTTATTATAATGGCTTGTAATTTAAACACTGTAATACGTTCAGGCACGTTGACTTTGAGAAGGCTCGGGAAAGATGTACTTTTAAAGAACCTTTTTAAGGATCAGCCAAGCTAGGATCTGTGTAATTATTATCAGCTAAGCTGGGATCTGTCTATGCGATATTTATTGAATATTAATTCTCAATAAGGAATGAAGTTAAAATGTTTTTGGGTTATTTATTTTTTGTCCCTCATAACTTAGCTACTTTAGGAGTTATTAAAGAGAGCACTTAGTCGGCGCTTTAGTGATACCTAATAAAAGGCTTTTAGCCAGACAATAAAGAGCTGTTACATCCTGAATACTAGGTAGAGTTTTAAAAGACGGTGATACTAATCACCAAGATATAAGCTTGTCCAATTGTCCAATTGTCCTTTGTAAAGTATTTTAAAACCCGACCAGCTACTGAGAATTGCCTAAAACAAAAACCCAAGAAGGTCTTGTGGCATGCCGTCAAGGTGTTAAGAGAAAGAATTATTAATTATCAGTATTTTCTTTTCGATCGACTGACGCAATTTTATCCGACTTTATTATTCAGAATATTTTAATTGATAGTCTAATAATCCTATCAAAAACACCCACTCAAGATAAATATCAATTTAGATTAGGGGAAAGGAGACCCTCTATTTATAAAGCCTGGGGTGAAGTTAAATAGGCATACAATTACGTGGTAGGACACCTGCAGTGTTCAATTATATTGTGTTTACAAATAGACAGAGTCAACTAAATGCAGAGCAATTTTTCTTTTATGGTATGAATTTACACTGACGCAGAACGACTATTTTACACTTTACTATATACATTACGACATACATTATAAAAGAATAATGTTGTTATAAAATTAATTTACTTTATTATTAGATTGGTTTCAAAGACTAGGTACGAATCCAATACTGCATGCTTCATTTTTTTGGTCGAACATGCCTCGCACTATCCATTCCTATGGGTTTTCTGGCATGCATATTATATAGTACAAAAATACCAAATTAAAAGAAGAAGCATCAATGATATCCGCGGACGTTTAATTAATATTTCGTCTTATCTCTAGAAAATTCTTTGTTACGGTGTAAATTTGTTTTTCCTGTTTAAGACTGAAAAATTATCTTCTAGCTTTTTAAAGAAATACGAAGGAGTTTAATCGGAATGGATTTCATAACTGCATAGGTAAATTTAATTTAATGCTGTCTCGTTCATGCATAATGTAAATATAACATTTGGAATATTTTAATGCTATTAATGTCGAACGTTCACCTCAAAGATAGATATTACAGAAATTTAAGCAGAATTATTAGCGATATTTATTACAGCATAAATATTATATTATATACTGATTGGATTTAAGAAACATAAAAGCGAACATTAGTGTGTTATTTTTTAAATGTAAGTTTTTATTATAGCAGTTAATTAGTTTTATGAAAAATTGCGGTAATAATAACCAGCTTGTAATAAACTTCGCTACAATGTATCTACTTATGGAAAAACTCTTTTTCCAAATTTTCACGTGTAATCTCACGTAGCACGAGATCTGAATACAAGAAATCTGTCATCAAGGTTTCAACGTTATTCACCTTACAATATCCAAGTGTATTATTATTTATATAAGTATACAAAGAAGGTATATAACTACCTCATGTAAGTAAAAATAAAATTACGAAACCTCAAACGATTCAATAACTTTATACTAACGCCACCTAGAGCCTACAAAGTTAAACAAAACCCGACACGCAAGCTTACAGCACACAACAAAATTAATGTGCGGATGTATGCGTCTACATTCAATTCTAATCACGCACACCAACGTAAAGACATAGAAAAACGAGCATTACGTACTCACACAAACACGAATCGTTACAGCCTCTTACGTGAAGAACGTAAGCGACTGCGGAACTCAAGATGGCTGACATTGGCAATGGCAGGTCGTTGACCCAGCGCTCGCGCAGCCTTCAAAGCTTAGATCTAGCATTAGAGTGGTTGTTATTTTCTGCCGTGTTTTTATTTTATCATTAGACTGTTTGGTACGCCGATTGTTTTTTGTTGGTACAGGTTGTGAACAATGATATTTAATTTGTTAAATAATTGCTTATTTATTAGTTTGTATGTGTGAGTCAAAATTGTCTAAGCTTATGTTCATATTAAGTACCCGTTCATTTTACGGGCTTCTATAGATTATTATATTAATTTATCAGCGTAGTAAATTGGCGTTATTTGAAAAGTATGTTATCGTTTCAATTCACGCACGATTTCTTCTGAAACTCCTGATAACAGGTAGGTACAATATATAAATAGTTAATAATTTATAAAATACGACAATAGATATAATTTATGACAAACAAAATTATTCCGGCCTGATAAAGTTTTCAAATTTATATATAGCAGTAATTCATGATATATAAGAACCATTATGCATTCAATAACTTATTCGAGTTCTGTCGTAACATAATAATATAAAAAAGCGAAACTTGTAACTAACACGCGACCTCTCCAAATGGTCCAAACCATTATATTATTTTAAAGAAATGAGTTATTACAGAAAACTGTACATTTATGGCATTTCATAATTTACGAAAACAATCAAAACAAAACTTCATTTCATAACCGCAAATAAGTAAACTTACAAACAGATACATTGTTACAAAACCGAACATCCGGAATCAAAACGAATGCAAAAGTAAGAAATAGCAGAATAGATTGTGTAGAGGCGAGGCATGAACACTGATCGTTGCGGTAGTGGCTCCGCGGTGTGGCGGGCCGGCGCAACCGCGGAATGTAGCTCAAACTAACGGTGCGTGCGCGCCGCGAAAAAACTCAAGTTCACTATCACGGAAGATTGCGCGCCGGCGACGCCATTACCGAGCGGTTACGTTGTCGCGTCGCGTCGGCTACTAGGTATTATGCCACTTTGTAACTATGCATTCATTGCATAATGCGTGCTATATAGTGTACCACGCATTTTAGTCGAATATAGACAGATAATTGATTTATTTGATGATAGAACGATCCTACCAATATTATTACATTTTGCCAATGTGGTTAGAATCTCAGTTTTTACTTCTTAAAACGGAGGTTGACTTCACATTTCCATTTACTCAACCAAGGAGTTACTTGTAAATAAGCGTCCTTGCTATATTAGGGGTTAGATATGTGTGGGTGACTTGTCAATAGATTTCCAGGTTAAACATTTTTTGACTCTTTATACGATGTGATTTAAAGGTTAATTACCTTACCAAGAAGCTTTATTTTCATTTAAGTTAAATCATCTACTAATGGATGTCTTTCATCGTCATTAATCGTAGGTAGTCTCCCCTAATGTCCATTCTTCTCTGCTTATTTCTTGATGTATCTTTGATGATGGTTGCCATAAGTCAGGCTTAAAGTCTGGCTAATCCGTCATAACTCTCAGAGAATAAGAGGGACTTACTAGTAGTACTTTGTAAAATTAATTCAGTTAACAGAATGTTATATCGACTTGCAACAAGGACTGTAATTAACAGTCGATTAAAGTCGAAAAGCGATTGGTATCTTTACCTTTAATTAAATACATGAATGAAGTAACAAAACCTTTTTGTCGGGCACCGTTAGCGAATGGAACAGAGCTGGTAAGTAAAAATGCTAATTGTGTGTCTGTAGGTAATCACAATGAGTATTATACAGTTCACATTGACATTAGATTCGCTCTCGTAACGACTGACTCTTAGTTACGAGTAGCATCCGGTAGGCTTATGATTCATGGAAATTGTTTAAAAAAAAGTTCATTAGGGTTCCATGAAGGTTTGATAGTAAAGGTTTGATAAAATCTGATGATTTGTTCGCTTGTTAAGATTTAAATAGACAAATACCGATAAATCAGAAAACTCTATATATCGCAATTGGAAAATGTTGTTTTTTATGACTTTCGTTGCATTTAGACTAAAACTATATACGAAATTGAAGATGGGACCAACCAAAACCATCCACAATCGGATTGGATAATTGAAATAAATAAAAAACTTCAATTTGATGTTCTAATTTACCTTTCACAGCTACTACTGGAAAAATTGAGTTTGCCTATCCAGGACGGCGACGACTAGCAAAAGCATCACGCCAACTGTCATCCATATTTGAGCTACCGCAAGGAACCATTTATGAATATTGAGTCGTTCTTGACGCACACTATTATCTGGCATCTTCTATTACCACAGTTATGACGTGAGAACGTCGATTGTTTCGACTGCTACTACAACTGTAGGTAAATCGGCGTTTACTCTTAATGTTAATTGCGCCTACTTTGTACACGTTTACATTGCCGTAGCCCGTAGTGACCCATGGTAGAGGATTACATTTTTGAAATTTTCTCGGAATTAGCGCCGAAAAAAAAATTAAGGTACTGGGTTAATGGATTCCATTCAAAACTGTGTAACTGAAAATATTATACTTTTGCAAGAAGCTCTCGGTAGCAGCGCGTAGCTCGGAATTATGCACGATAAATGGCGAAAACTACCTTATGTAAAAAGTTGTAGCAACAACAACACATAACTAATTTTTCAGTGAGAACATCCACAGGTGTAACTGTAACAATACATTTTAGGTTATAATACACTCCGTACATTCGATGACCGCGACGTCAATATGTATATGTACAGTTGGAAAAAGGCTTGGCAATATGACGTAAGCGTTAAATATTATGTAATAGTTGTTATGGCAACAATTTATATCAAATCCGAAGGCTCAAAGTATGTTTAGGGCGAAAATATAATTGTTGTAATGTTACGTAACTTGTATTGACAATACTGTATTGTTCCAAAAATAGTTCGACAGTTTAAATAACGTACATACAAAAGTTTTATACAATGATACAGCACGTTTATATTTTAATGACATGAAACTATATTCAGTTCAATATTATTCTAACGTATACTGAACTTGAATTCATAATAAATGATATATTGTATGGCTGTTCCTACTAACATAAATAAATAAATAAACTCGCATATTTTCTATCTGTAGGTATCTTTTACACATTCCGTTAAGTGTTAATGTGTTTTATAGTTATGCTAAGTATTCATATCATGAGTTCACCAGGGAGAGGCGATGTCTTTGCTTTTTTGCGTCATGGGTGCGCGCGCATATCTATATGAGGAAGCTAATGAGATCAGATTCACAAATATCATAGTTCGAATCTGTCTTTTTCTTTAGTGACGAGCTCGGATGTCGTAAGTTATGACAAAATAGAATAAGAGTAGAGAATGGTGATAAACATAGGGAGCTTTCTAAGACTTCAGTACTTCCATAGAAAATTAACTAATTATAGTGTAATGACCTAAGAAACCTGCTACGTAGCATCCAGTTAATTTAAACATGAATTAATAATGCAATGTAATTTTGTACCGTGATTGACATTTTAGATAATGATATCGATTTACTTTGAGCGATGATAGGTTAGACGGAATCATTAAAGGACGACCAAGCAAAAAACTCAATTTGAGAAACAATCACTTTCATTTTAAAATAATAACTCAATGCAGAGATCCAATCTGATCCTTTTTAACAAATGACCGTCTTGGAACCACCTGCACCTGTCACCAATTTACAACCATAAAATAATACAAATCAGGTGCCTTGTTTTAGAAGATTCATTACCACTGTCCAACTTCGGGATATCGCGTTTTAGACTCTAATGTGATCACAAAATGAACCTTAAATTGTACGAACAGAAACACTGATATTCCGTAACACTGCTGGTTCTAATGACCTATATTTGTAACATATGGGTCGACAAGCGGCAGCTGACGGTAGGTCAGGATTCAGGAATGGGTTACTAAGGCAATAATTTCGGATGCTATTATCGAATATCGGTTTGCTTTATTTTTAGGACTGAAGGGATTGCTTCGGGCGCACGATGCTAATAAGGTGTTCAGTTTCTCAAACTTTTGCACCTTGTGTTATCAAATCTTGGGCATCAAAGGATACGTTTATTGAAAAAACTGGTTCAACAGGTGTGGGGAAGGGTTATGCTGATTTTAGTGTAGTTGTTGTTTGAGTGTGTATTCCTTCTTGGAAACGTCACCGATGATTCGTAAAAAATTGCAACTTATGCGAACCTGAAATCAAAATTTTAGTATAACCAGGTACTTACAATTTTAAGAAATTATATCATAACTACATTACTTGATATAATCAATCTGGTTACTGCTGAATTAATTTGGCCGATTATCTTAATCCAAACATAATTCTTAGACTTTTCTTCAGGGTAAGCTAGATACGACACAATTCTTTTAAATATTCCTATAGTATAATATTTTTACATAGTATATATTATATAAACTGTCATATATTGTAGTATCGTACATTATTTATACGATATTTATTGCCAATTAGGTACATTTATCGATCTCGCGTCTAACGTTCATCCTAACAAAAACTTGACTGTATTATTCATAGTCCTAAGATGCACGTAGATGCGACAAATGACAAATATATAAATTAACTTAACATTTCAGAACCGACATAAAGTTGATGATTTATTTGCAATTCCTTTTTGGTTAGATAATCTCATACATGAAAAATGGTTGAATTTATGAATAAAATTCTGCATCTATACTTATACATGCATGCTGTTTGGTTATCAAAAAGACACCTGTTGTTAGTAAGAAAGTGACAATAAATACGTACTATTTCAACAAGAGTAAAAGGGGTGTAAGAAAATAAACGTGGAGCATACGGATACAAGCATAATTTTAAAGATAAATTTTATTCAGGAACCAATTTAAACGCCCATTTTATGCTTTTTAGATTATGATTAATTTTCCTTTAACAGGTGTCACAAAAAAATATCCTGAATATTATTGTGCCTAAAATAATATGATATGAATGATAAGATACTACATTAGACTAGATACTGTTACTCTTCTAGTCTTTTTGGCACCTAACCGGTGGTTAGGTTAGGTTAAACTTGAAATTTTCGTCACGCATTATTTGGTTGTATTTCATTGTTAATAAATTCTGTATAAAATTAAAAACAAAGTAAGCCTGAGATTAACAATCACTGTCTAACTATTACCAAAGCCTCATCTAACACAACGTAGATCGTCGCCATGCATCTGCACCTCATAGGAAACGCATCGGGCCCACGATACTGCACCTGCGGCATACTCCCACGCTCGTGCACTACCTATTACTGTTCACGACTGTACACACTACCTTCCTACCTACTGTTTGGCTTTTTGCCTTTGTACGTCTAGACTCGATATCCCACGATGTACCCAGAAATGGGGTCGTACTAAGGTACTCATTGGGTAAGATCAGGAAAGTATAGATGGTTAAATTTTATTGGTTTTAGTTCAGTATTCGGAAGATAGGACGTTAAAAAGGCTTGTTTTATTCATCAGAAATATAAGGCATGCAGTAATCTGAATTTTTTAGAGTAGCTGTATTCATTATATATATCCTTAGGAACAAAATGAGCCTGATATTTACAAGAACTGACAGTTAAACGTAGATACGCTATATGAAAACATATACATATATTACATAATTTCCAATCATTCTCGACAAAGTTATTTAATGTCACACAATGCGGGAATTAATGGTAATTGTATATGTGTTCTAGGCATGAAGTAAATATAGCCTAATTGATAGGTAGTGCCGTCAAATAGGCACAATGGTATCGCGCAAGGTGCATTTATTAATAGGTTGACATTTAGTTATTTGCTGCAGTGCTGCACATATGTTCGTGGCTCTCACTTATTTACAGATCCACAGGAAATTAAAGTTCAAATATTGAGCGTCCGTTCCGTATCTATAGGTTTTTTAATAAGCAAATATTAAGGCTGAAACTGCAGTTGCTTTGCAAATTGCTTTAAAAACTTGAACTATTTAACTATCAATAGTTCTACTTGTATAATGGTTATTGTCTCTGTAATAAAATGATTCTCTTAATACCTACGGTAAAGGTGTATAAATTAATTCAATTCATAAAAGCAATTCATATAAACGCTGGAGCATTCGTGACAAATCGGAACTACTGATTTTGGGTTAAAGTTATAAATTAATTTAATGACGAGCACCGTGATCGAAGATTTATATCTCAAAGTGGATTGCCGTGCTTCCATATAATTTTATACTTTATGAGTCTACGGGACCACCCTGTAACGATAAAAGATAATATATTAATTGTTCCTTTTAAAAGTACACGTGAAATGGTAATCAGCATTCCCGTACCTATATTGCACAGATAAAAAAATAATTGAATAAAATCCAATTTGAATTTCGAATGGAAGTTATTAACAGAAGCGTCATATTTGGCGAGTATTATTTACAGCATGTTATTGATAGGAATCTTTTTTATCGGTACAAAACCTCAGTTTTTTGAAGATCGATTCTTCTCACGGTCAAATATCAGGCGCTTTCACTAGTTTTGGGGTTCTGTAGTCAAATGGCAAACATAAAACGCCTTATTAAAAGTTTAATTATAATCTCTTAGATACATTGATAAATTTTTGCTTGGGTTGAATTTTATTAATGATAATGCTAAAACAGGCAGTGTCATTTATATTTTTTTCGCTATTTCGGAAAGTAATATATTTAAGACACAGCTACCGCGAAATCATAATCTTCTAAATCTTTAATCAAAATAAAATAATATCTGTGTATTACAATAATTTTAAGCAATAATAGTGCAGCGAGTATTGTTAACCGGTGTTAAAAATACATAGAGATACTTCTAAGTTATACTGTTTCTTTAACTACTGGACTCCATCAAACCAGGTAAGACACACACTTGACCAATTTTTTATTCATATCCTCATAGGTTTTTGCTTTCAATGATGAACAAAAAATTCATAAAAAATCCCTTTCGATTTCCGCCCAGGCGCCATCTGCTATTATTCTTGTCATGTGTTTGTTTAGATTACTTTTTTTTCTCTGTCCGGATTTCACCGGAAGATGCCTCTCAATGAATGTGGTTTAACATTTAATTTTGTACAATAAAGTGGGCTTTGGTTAAAATATGGTTCAAGTATTAGTATGAATGGGACATTTCGATAAGGTAGTTTGATTTTTAGATGAATAAAAAATTAATTTGCTGTTATTAACCTAACAAGATGTTAAGCACTTCATGTTACTTATAACAACTTACTTGTACTTTTACTACTACTGCAACTTATAATGGTAATTATTTGTTAGTAGCAAGTTTGATTAGAAGCCTTTTAGACTCACACCAAGTCTGTTATGTCTGTCATTTTTCAGTCCTTACTCTGAGGTACATACCAACCGTTATATTAGCTATTAAAAAATTATAGTTTGTAAAGAACTACTTTCGTTTCCTCGCTTTCAATTTGATAAAAATGTTCCTATCACTTTCAGTGAAAAATGTTGGTCCCACACGATTTGTAAACGTATGTTAGTTATTCTACTATAATAACTTTCGGGTGTGTTATCCATAGTATTGCATGAGCTGGTTACGCGGCAGAGTCGCGAGCTTGGCTCCGTTCGAGTTTGAAACTAGTCGGTCATTCCCGAACACACACGTGAATAAAACCGGCGTATATAGTAAATTTATAATCGTAGCGTCATATTACTAATTCTGTTATTATATTTACCATACATTAATCGCAATAATTTTAATCGCCTTTCAACATATGTACGTAACAGTGTGTTCACAATCTATCGTGACACGTGATGTTATATTGGAACTAATTAAAGTTTCACACTATTGTTTTACTGAAATACAATTACATGCATGTTGGCTAATTGTTCTTTGATTTAGTTTAATTTAATACATATTAGGTACACATATTGTGTTGCATATTGTTTGAAATTCACGATAGAATTTCATCATGATAGGATATATAGAAGTTTTAGCCTGTTTTGTTGCTTGTAAATTGTGATAAAGAATTATATACAATTATACATACATAAATTAATTAAGTCACGCCAATTTCCCAGAGGGGTAGGCAGACACCACGAAATTCCATTAATAATAGAATTTATAAAAAATCCATAATTATACATTAATACTACTGCAATTGACTGAACATAATCTTCAATTTTGAAGTGTTATAGAGTTCTTTCTCTGACATGAGGATTTAATAATAAATTATAGGATTCTCTATTTCTCTTGAGATTTTCCAAGAACTTTTTTCTCTACGTATACAACAACGCCAGCGACATTAAGACATTTGGTGAAATAACTGCCTTAGAAAATACAAGCTTCTTGCAGTTAATTGTAATAAATTTTTAGGATTTACGAATAATTTTAGCATTGAACACCGTCAAACATTTTTAGTACGGAGTCAGAATAAAGACGCGTAAAAATCAAAGAAATACTATTATTGTATGTAGGTACCTAATCCTGATTGTAACATGTAACTGGTCATTTCAATAAAGATAATGAGAATAACTATTACCCATAATACTTCCAAAGCGCTATCTATCAAAGCACACCGCCCTAACGCCGCTTATTGTTCCCTTCGGGTCTGTCCTCTTTCACCCTTCTATGTAACAGTTCGAAAGAAAGTTTTACGACCACAGATAAACGTTGAGCGTTAGTTCCTTTGCGTAAACAGGTAAATATTTTTATTGCTCCACAAAGAATGTTATCATCAAAAAGGCCGACGCTCTAACTTTCTTTGGGACATTGTATGACGTGATTATATTGTGTAAACATTTCTGTAATTCTGATGATTTTTCGTTTGAACTTATTTCAATATAATACACACATAAAACCACGCTCGTAATCCCTAGAGGGTGGACAGGGGTCTTTATACGTCTACATTTTACCGCTTATCATAATACCGCAATAGGTGGCGAACCTACTGCCATAAATAAGCAAATAAATAATTCACGTCTATATGAAAGAAGAATTTACTATAATTATTAGTTTACCACTGCTGGGCGTTGGCCTCTCTCCTGATTTTCCAATTCTCCCTATTCTCGGCCAGCTCTGGCCAGTTGTTTTGGAAGGCATCCAAATCGTCCCGATATCTCCGTCTGGGTCTTCCGCGTCTCCAGCGTCCAGCTTGTGGCAACCAGTTGACGATATTTTTTTAAATTATGGGCGCCACAGAGTATCCCTTCATATAGTGCTGTAATTAGACCGATAAGAATAGATATATAGATACAATAATGTTATTGTTCTAATGTAATAATGCTTTTCTCTATCTTTAGTAGTCCTGATGATTGACTAAAGGTCTACTTATCATATAAAAACAAACGGCTGACTGGAGTACCAACAGCTAACGTACTTATTGCATGTTGCACAACTGTTAATCTACTTTCAATCAATAAAAATAAGTGTTATTTTATGCAAAGCAAAGGGTAAAATATAATTTAATTAACAACTTTGTAGTGTAGATATACTTAAATATAATCTAATCTTTCTTTTCTGCTGTATTTTTTCATTATATACTCACAGTAATTTAAAAAACATTGTATTATATGTAGAATTTTGAGTTACAATATATAATATTTTTTATATTTATTGAGTTTTTTTGTCAGCAACACAGTTCCACCAAACCAAAGTTTAATCCACATCATGTTTATAATTTTATTCTTCAACGTCTCAGACATCGCGGCGCCATCTATGATGTTCGCCGCCAATTACTTATGCACACATAAAAATAGTCATAAAAGTGGACATTTTGTTCATTGAATTATAATCCAACGTACAAATCATAGCGTTATAACAGGTGATTGTTTTTTTATACTGAATAGGTGTGCGCTTGCCCACAAGTGGTTTGTTACCACGTCCCGGTATGTAAAAGAAAGAACATTATTTAATTTAGTCTCGAATACAAAATAAAATAAACAATAAAAAAAATACAATGTACGAGGCAAAAAAGGTCCAAAAGCAGCAGCGCTGATTTTCAGCTGCGGACTGACATAAAACTAAAAAATTACACTAACAAATAAAAACCACACGTATGAGTATGAATTGCGAATTTCATTCGACACTAACACTTGGATTTTTAAATTATTGATGCGAATCCGTGAATTTGAAGAGTCACACAAATATCACATCGCCGGATGCAATACAACCCTTACACACAAAAACCCAAAAAATTTAGTTCACAATAAACGCACAGTTTCCGAAAAAGTGAGTAACATAGAGAGTTGTTTCCTGTCCCATTGATCAAATTGATGTGGTATGGTGACAACGATGGGGTACGTAAAATGAGACTGTATTTATAGTGAAGATCATCAGAAACCAATAGTGGTATCATGGTATGTCATATACCGATATTATGTCATATATAGTTGTTTTAGTAGTTTGGTGTTATAGTGTGATTATAATCAATAATAATTAAGAACCTACTCTATTAAATGTATTAATTTATTGCCCTAATTTGGCTTTAGTGGTTAAATATGGAGGTAACTTAAAAAAAAAATTGCTATATTAATAAAAGACAGACATAAACAAAAAACATAAACATAGTAGCAAAAAGAAGTGAGCTCAGCGAATACTGTACCGAGACGAACATGACCCGGTACAGCGCTGATTTTCAGCCTTATGTCTTTTACAAAAAAAGTTTTAAAATTAATAGTATCTATAATTGTTTTCGTCAAAATCATCTTTAAGCTGCGACATTTTAATCCTGCAAAAAACATGACAATATGAGTAAAAAATTGCATAATATGGAGTAAAGCGTCATAAGTTACTTTAAATTTAAATAAAAGATAACTCAACATCATAAACAAATATTTATGAGTTGAATTTGCATTCATAAAAGGAGTTTACATTATGCATGCAAATGCAAAATGTACAATTATGGATCATTTGACTTGCATTATTAAGAGAATACCAATCTTGTTGAGAAATAGTAGTAAAAACTGTAACTCGCAAATTACATTGAACACAATATTATTTATTGAACCGCACGAATACAAAAATATTTACATGGTTTTCATATTTTATTAAGAAGTATGGTCACCCTAAACATAAGGTTTTAGAAAAAAGGTTTGTTGTTGCTAGGAGCGCATCTGTCGAGATTCCCACGGACACGGTAGGAAAGGATTGCACCCCTGCCAAGCCTCAAGTGATCAGCATAAGATACACTCACTTTATCTTACCTGTATCCGTTAAGGTTTTGCCTTTATATTTCATGACATGACCCTTTGTTTTAAACTAGCTAACAAACATGGTTAAAGTATAAAAGACACCATTATTTTTACGGATTTTTTTACGTGAACGCTAATAAAATTAATGAACATTTTCTTCGTTACTAACACCCTAAGAAAAGACATCAACGCATTATGGATCTCATTCTTGCATGGATGTTTTAGGAATGTGTAAACGTTCTTCTAAGATATATTTTATGATTAACTATCTAGTATTGAGGTCAATTCGGTAATAATTTTCGTATATTTATCAGTTAAAGCTGCCGCTGGACCTAATCTACAGCCATACAAGGTAAAGCACTTATTTTTTTGTAATTTATAGTGGAACAGACTTAAGAATAAGGCCAGACAATCTAATGGTCGGTGTCATTTTGGTAAAAAAATACAAAACTAAAAGTTCTCGCGAACCAGTTTTCCCCAAAATTATTTGCATCTGCTTTTTAAATACCGGATGGCACGAACAAGAGCATTAAAATTGCTTTTTATTATACTTAACCACTATTTTCGTAACCAACATTTAGGAAATGAGTGTGGTACGCAAAACATGGCTACATTGTTATCTTACTGACATTAGCATTACGGACTGCGTCATCATGGCTTTAGAAGATGGTTGGCAAACATAGTTAATGATACGTTAGCTGTATTAAACAAGCCAGAATGTCTTGTTATGGGCCGTTTAACAAATATCTTGATCAAGTAATTAGCTGTAGAACAAGATGAACACTACATTTTAGGTACGTATTTTTGTATTAGGTACTCGTACTTATATATTTTCAATGAAATATGTATAGAAGATAGGTTATAAATAGATTTACAGCAGGTATTTGTTTTAAATTTTATTACGTTCGTCAATTTGATAAACAGCAAACTAGCAGAAGACTGGCATAACATATCACTGCTACATCCTATGTCGTAGTTATTTTTAGAATGTTTAAGTTTAAACTACTTGGAAATCGTACAAATATTTGGTTCGTGCGAAATTTGAACGTGTGGAAAACTGCGCAGATGACATACACATACAAATTTATCTGGGCAACCGTCTGTCGGCCAGATAGGTATCAGCTACATAAGCGGAAGGGTATATAACCAATCCAATAAATTATTAGTTGTAACAGTTGTGATTCGGGTATAGCCGGACGAAAAATATTCTGCGGTAATATTACAAATATTAAATCTTTTCTTAACCCTAAACTCCACATGTGCCCATCAAACATTTGCGCCGATTTTGTGCACTTATTGTCTCATACAATGTTAACCCTTCAGTGGTTTGTGCAAGCACGCCACATGACTTGCACTACTTGCATTATCTTGTAAACCGCAGACGCAGATTGCACAGATTGGACGCAAACGCATGTTACTTTTTTTGGGATAATACTGCAGTTGCATTGTGACCGGCAGATGGATTTTTCATGCCTGATAATACGTGCTACTTACAGCACTTAGAGACCAGTGGGTTACACCTTAAATCCATAACAACCAATTGGAGATTTATTAGTTGTTAATTTTGAGATCGAACTTTGATTTGTTATATTTCAATCGATTAAAATGTTGACAAAAAATATTAGTTATAACAATTTTTAAAAAAATATACCTTCCTATTTATATATTGAGGTACCTACTTTTACATTATTTATATGAAATTCGGTTTATGTACTTACCTAGTGCTTACGTAATCGTAACTTTGACGACCCGATTGGTGCGGTGGCTAAGCGATTGGACTGCTGCACTAAGGGTTGCGGGTTCGATTCCCACACGGGACAAATAATTGTGCGATCTGCAGATATTAGTCCCGAGTCTGGGTGTGTGTGTATGTGATATTACATGTTTATGAATCGGACCCACGATACAGGAGAAATTCCCAGTGTTTAAAAAAAACTATGACTGTAACTAACACACGGTCTCAATACTTCAATTTAATTTCAAAGTAATTGGTAGGTACAGAACCCTTTCTGATATATTCACACTAACCTATTATTGTGTCATAATCGATAGTTTCGCAATTGACAGGAGCACATTGCATATATGTTTTGAGTGAAACGCAAATGTCCTCAAGGTGCAAACATGAATTGACACTTTTAAATGATCAATCATTATTTACTTTTATCTTCACAGTGTATTCAAATGTGCGCTCGAAGACATCTGTAGCCCAGCTTCGAATGTTGGAGGATGACGGAGTGGGTAAACATTTGTATTCGGACTGATTGCTCGTATTAAATCTGCTTAATCGTAGGTACTTGTTATGAAACTAGGCTGTTTTATGCGATTCTATTTCAAGGAACTCGTAATTCTTTATTTTTTGAGTGCAAGTAGAGAGCTTTCTCGAGTGACGATACTTAAGTTCGTCCAACAAGGATGGTAGCAAGGTTGACCTTGCAACCTTCCTTGTTGATTAACCAATCTCTACACCACGGAAAGACCTATTTCATGTAGCTGTTGGCTTATGCCGATATGAAGAAGAAGATCGTACTTTTATACAAGCCTGTTTTATAGGATTCTACCAGGAGGAACTCTTAACGTTTAAAATTACTTGCTTATGTATGGTGAGTCTGTAAGAGAGCATTTACTACTACTGGGTAGGGTATAGGCTGCCCCGTTAAAACTTTTCAATTTTGAGTGTCTATTTCATTGGTCAAGTAAATAAGCGGTTAACTTTAAAAGCTAATTACAGCATTGTTCTGAATGATTAAATATCAGTTTCGAGAAATATCATTCATCACATAAAAAATGTATGTGTAAGTGCAAATCTTGTTTTAAACGTTATAAGCAACATAATTATAAGCAAATTGTCACAAAACAATTGAAGTCAGCCGCTCGCGGCCAGCTTCCGCCCAATTTGATACTTACAAGTCAATTGCACTGGGCGCGTCTTAATGACATACACTGCGGAAATTTAAATAGCCGTAATTACTTAAGCCGTAAGCCTTTAATACTGCTTACATTACACACAACAGGTTTAACGAGATCATGACGTATGCTCCATCTAAAACATTCCTCATTATGTCCGATGTCCCAGTCTATAAATTGTGTTAACTCATTTCATTAAAGTTTGTCAGACATGATTACAACTGTCAAAGCCAAAGGTTTATCTATATTTTAATGTGCGCAGATTTTATCGGAGTCCAGTTTGAGGTAGTGCAAGGCAGGTAAAACCGGCTGCGGCATTAGTCTTGTGCTGAATTAAGTTTTGGTAATAAAGAATATCCGTAACGTTATACATAATTAATGTTTCGCTTAGCTAATGCTGTCTGATAAACTAATGGTTTCGTTGAAGCGGGGACTTTAGAACTTACAAATTGTTATTTCA
Source organism: Abrostola tripartita (assembly GCA_905340225.1). Classification (NCBI taxonomy): domain Eukaryota; kingdom Metazoa; phylum Arthropoda; class Insecta; order Lepidoptera; family Noctuidae; genus Abrostola; species Abrostola tripartita. The sequence continues at coordinate 8,973,029 of HG996493.1, read as the reverse complement.
ACATAAATTTTCTTCTATTTGTAGCTTTATTATTTAAGTAGATGAGGTTTTATTCTGCTCTGTCTCCCACATCTTAATGTAAGAGATGTGTAACTACTACTTAAGTATTGAGACAATAGCTTTGTGGCATAAGTTGATTAGCTTGTAGCTGAACACTTGCAGGAACCATCTCAAACAAAACCCTAATAAATATAGGTGTGACATTGTTGTACATTATTTAAGAAGTAACACACAAAACCATATAATTAAAATTAACAAATAATTGGCTTGGCCTTCTAAAAACTGTTGGTCAAACTAAGATATGTACAAAAATCGTATTTTTTTACACCCTCTCAAGACTATCAAGCGTTATTATTGTTTCTATGGTTACGAGACAGATATTTAATGGTTGAATGAGCAGCAAGATACGAAGGTAATAACGAAAAGGCGTCAAAAGTCGGAAAAAAATCCAAGAACCTGTTTCAGACTGCGTCTGTGGGATATTGTTTCTTGAAAGTGTTCCTAAGTAATTATTTTGTCACATAATGTTGCCTACAAAGAAGTATAAAGTTTTACGATCTATTATTACTTTAATCATAAACACGTTTACGTGTATTAAAACCTATGAATAGCCATATATATTATATTATATATCTTCAAACGGTATATAATATTTTACTTCATAAACTGAGAATATTAATTTCGTCGCAAATTTTTCATGCAATACCGTAGTACCGTAGTAAGTGAGAGATAACATACAACTTGAACTTAATAAAGATTCTAGATGAGATTACAATATTATGAGGGTTAATGTCTTTGAAGAAAGATGAATGGAATTAAATTGTAAAATTGCATAAAGGCAGGAGGCAGACAAAATACCTCATCATTAGCCGGAAGACGTCCACTGTTGAACGAAGTCCTGCCCCTTATGGTAGGAGCGGCGGCGAGCAAGCGGCTTGGAGATCGCACCATTGGTGGTGAAGTTACAGAAGACGCTGCTGCCCATCTTCTGGATTTTCGCTTAGTCGCCTCCTACGACACCCACGCGCCACGGGACGAAATAGCGAGGTGCCATTCTGGTCCGGCACTCCATGGGAAAAAGACCTCATGTCTGTGAAAAGCATCCAATATTAATATATTTTGCAGCTCTAAGCTGTGAAACAGTATCAGCAGAGTTCGCAGGTAACCGATTTAACATGTGCAGCACATACCAGTATATACATAGTTACCCTTCCACGCTCGCTCGGAGTTTACTAATAATTATTTAATACTGTCCAAATTCATTAACTGACCAGCCACGACAAATAGTGTACTTCGGTACCGCACTTACGTCAAGTTGAAAGACCGATTAAGATGTTTGTGTAGCCTTAATTACCATACAAATACTCTATCAGCATGTGCCATGTATTGCAATATGTTTGTCGTCGAGCTACGTCTGTGGTCCTCTCGACGGTATGCTGGCAAACATGTGTTTTGGTATTTAGTAGCCGATGTCGTCGGAACAAAAGGCTTACATCGTTTTAGTATTATAGGTATTGGTGTTGCAATGCTGTTCAGATCGTTTAAACGGTTTGGTGTTTGAACTGACAGCTTAATTAATACCCCTTTACCTGTGTTCGTTATATGTCTGCTATTATAGTATAACTCAAAACAATTATGTTTGTGTGCAATCTAAGTGATATTATACCTGCTGTGCTATTCTAAAGCCATCACTTACGAACTCACTTCTAAATCCGCGATGAGATTTGACTAGCGTTACCAAATTGATGATTATGATAATCGCAAGGTGATGTGTGCGATGATTTTCGAGATAATGTTAGTGTTTTAGAATAGCATAGCTGATCTTGTTCAGTTTTAATTTATGATAAAAATTGTTTACTATATAACCATTATTAGGCCTTTGTCCTGCAGTGGGACATTACAGGCTTGTAATAATAATAATAATATATAGCTTTTAGTAACTCTATCAGGATGGAATTTGGTGTTGACAAATGTGCCGTCATGCATGTGAAACGTGGAGGGATTATAGAATCCCAGGGAATTCAACTCTCGGATTCTATAAACCTTAGATCACTCTCCGCAACGGAAACCTACAAATACTTGGGTATGTCAGAGGCTTTGGGCATCAACGTGGTTGACATGAAACAATCATTGAAGGAACGTTTCTTTGGCCGCCTGAATAAAGTACTGAAAAGTCTTTTGTCAGGTGGCAACAAAGTTCGTGCCTTTAATGGTTGGGTTATGCCAACCCTGATGTACTCCTTTGGTATACTCAAGTGGACTCAGACCGAATTAGATGCCTTGGATAGGAGAGTCCGTACGCTGCTAACTTCAAATCGGATGCATCACCCACGTTCGTCGGTAATGAGGCTATACATCCCACGAAAGTGTGGTGGTCGAGGATTTTTAAACGCCAAGACACTCCACAATCGTGAGGTGTGTAGCCTCAGGGAATATTTCCTCCGAGCTGAAGTGGGAATGCACCGAGAGGTAGTTGCAGTAGACAAGGGACTCACTCCGCTCTTCCTGGCTAAAGAGAACTGGTGCAAACCTGTGGTATTGAGTGTTAACGACCGCAGGGATGTATGGCAAAGCAAGGAGCTACACGGACGATTCTACAAGGCTCTTCATGGGCCCAACGTAGACCTCCTATCGTCCGTCTCCTGGCTACGCTTCGGTGATCTCTTTGGAGAAACCGAAGGGTTTGTCTGTGCAATTATGGATGAAGTTATCATGACGAACAATTACCGGAAATATATCTTAAAGGATGGCACGGTTGACATATGTCGGGCATGTCACCGTCCGGGTGAATCCTTAAGACATATTATGTCTGGTTGTTCTCGTCTTGCTAACGGCGAATACTTACACAGACATAACCAAGTAGCCAGGATTATCCACCAGCAACTTGCTTTGAAATACAAACTGGTGGATTCTGAGATGCCATACTACAGGTATGTCCCCGACCCAGTTCTTGAAAATGATCATATCACATTGTACTGGGATCGATCTATTATCACTGACAGGACTATTGTTGCCAATAAGCCTGATATAGTGGTGATAGATCGATTAGAACGCCGCGCAATGATTGTTGATATCACGATCCCCCATGACGAGAATCTCGTGAAAGCCGAAAGAGATAAGCAAATTAAATATCTTGATCTGGCACACGAGGTTGTCGACATGTGGGAGGTGGACTCAGCAATCATTGTACCGATAGTCGTTTCGGCCAATGGTCTCATGGCCAAGAGTCTCGACCAACACCTGAAGAGGCTCACGTTAGGCGGTTGGGTCAAGGGCTTGATGCAGAAAGCGGTACTCCTTGACACGGCACGCATTGTGAGGAGGTTCCTCTCTCTGGAGCCCTAACCACCGGTAGCTTGGACCCTGTTCCCGCTGCTGGTTGGGCCCTATTTTTTATATTTTTAAATATTGTATTTTTATATAGATATTTAAAAATGTAATTTATAAGAAAAATAATTTAAATAAAGGAAATAATAATATAACCATACAGCATCTAAATGGATTCATCTATTATTCATCTATTATTATTTTACATTATATTATTTTACATTCTACTTCCATATATAATTGTATTTTTAAATTTACATAGAGCATTACATTTTCACTCCCAAAATAGGTACGTTAAGTATTTATCTCATTTAAATAGTAAAAAATATCGAAGACGGCCATCAATCGAGAGCTGTCTAGGAGTTGTTTCAATGATGTTTTTTGCTGTACACAATTTCCGCGAGTCGACTTTGTCCTTTACAGTGAACAGGTGCCTCTAACTAGCAATAAGAATAACGTGGACACGCTAGACGAAATAAATTGGGTATTATTTATGTTCTATTTATCTATTAACAGCATAATTATATCATTCAGAACCTAATTTATTACAATCACACATCGAGGTCGAGGCATGTGAATTTCAAAAATTACTTTTTATTCATTAGGTTATTGCCTTAAGCTATTATTTAATATATTTTTTTAATTGTTATTAGACATATTTATTTTTATTTTATTAATTTATTGGGCACGTGATTAAAAACAGAGACTGTCATAAATATTACGTTTTGACAACAGAATAATCTATTGAGAAGTGTAAATTTATTAATAAACTTTTAGACACCTGATTAAAAATTGTTTTTAAAACAGGTGACTGAAGATTATCATAAATAATAAAATGGTAATCTATAGACTACCTAACAGTTACCATAGGACTAATAAGTTTCCTCAATGGAACATTAGTTTTGTAATCATTGTATTGAAAAATCCACGTTATTTCTTCGTGTATAAGAGCGGGGTGAACGCCCTCCCTTGTCCTCTACGAGAGCTATAAGTCTTAGAGGCCTCTCGCAAAGACCACAGTTTACTTTGTTACTTTACGGCCACACTCTGAACCAAAACGATAGTTTCAGACGTGAAACTATTTTGCACAATAATTATGTTGGTACTTGGTACAGGACAAAGTGACTGAAAAAAGGGGTTGATAATTGACGATTCGTCTGGTTTTTTTCAATTAATTTTGCATTGTAATAAACTCCATTATATATATATTCCAAGAATTGTATAGCATTAGTATCTTAGAATGTAACATTAGGTATATCAATATTATAGATATTGAAGACGGGATACGACAGTGATGTGATAAAGCAATGATTTCCAAAGAATGTTGATATAAGGCTCGGAGATTTTTTTATTTTTCTTTTGCAACATCTTAGCAATATTTTGACTGCCTAAAAGCTTACGGACCAAATTCATATAGACAAGGCCGTGCGTTCAAATCAAGGCGACTGCTAATGAGACTCCAAAGAAACTGTAATGCAAATCCAAAGGGATGGCAATAGACTCAACTTTTAATGTGTATGGGACTTAAACTCTATGTTGTAAACGTCTGATGAAATGTTGTAGTCCAAGCATATTTGCCTACCCTCTCATTGACAACCGTAATAATTTATACACACAAAGTCACAGTAGCAGCGCTTATTGTGCCCAATAATGGCAACAGGTTTGCGCCCGTGATATGCCTGATGGTATAAGCACATACAACAAAGATGGTGATTTGCTTCAACATAAAACCTTATTAATGGCGAGGCTTGGCATAGCGATAACACTAACGCTACGTGAATAAAGATTGTCAATATATACGCTGAACACATTGAAATAACACAAAGATGGTGTTAATTTGCAAGTATTTTTATGAGGCTATAAACGACGGCTCTTTAGCGGCCTGTTAAACGGCGTATGCTTCCTACGAGTGCATATAAAGAACCTATGTGTCTATACACAATATAAATGTACTGTTTGAAACTTGCGAATTTTTTTTTTGTTGCACACACCCAGTCTCGGGCAAACATCTGCATTTCGCACAAATGTTTGTCCCGTGCGAGAATTGAACCCGTAACCCTTAACGCAGCAGTCCAATCACTTAGCCGCTGCGCCAATCAAGTCCTCAAATTATTCCATTGCTTTTAAATCAAAGGCAGAAAATCTGTTTCAAATAAAGGTTTGTAAAAATTTGATTATCTCTCTTGATTTAGCAATCTTTTACAGTCCAACGACCTGCCTCACCCAGCCTCTGAAGACTAGAACATAAGCTACAATACATCAATAACTTTACTTTACTTGTTCTCGGATGAAACATTAATAGTATAAATGTAAAATAAACGCGATTATTCAGCCCATTACCTATTCATTTACAGGTTTTCCATTTTTAGATTCTCTAAAAGGTAAAAGCTTCTTACCGATACCGACACGCGTAGTTTTATAACTCAATTACATTCCAATGGAGTTCAAATGAAGTGCTAACAAAGTTACGTTTACAGATGCTGATCGGTATAAAGTTTGCAGCATACTGTATTCTTGAAATAATTCAAAATAACCATTGATATTCATAAATTGATTTTATTGCCAAAATTCCGACGGATATAAAACGTGAGTGGCTTAATTTTGGATGTGGTCTGATGGTGAACAAAACAAAGCTATTTAAAAAATCATATTATTTACCGGATTATTAATCGCCAGCTATATATCACAATTTAAATATTTGACAGATTTCCTATTAAAACTGTCATAAATCCTATTAAAATCATCAAGCATAACCTCTGAGTAAAAATTGTTGATCGATAAAATCTGGCGTTACGTGTTTAAATTAAAGTAAAAGCCTAATCAAAATCCCTATTTTTTTTAAACAGTCAGTCCTTAGAATATTTATAAAACCACGTGTTTTATTTACTTAAGTTACTTAAGCACCAAATGTAATCTTGTTTTTGTTTGCATATTTTAAAATTGCTTCATAAGATTGTATTACGTTCCCGATTCCCGTGTCCGGTTGTCATGTAGGTTATCTTGCCTTAATCATGGGTGCTGGAAAACGAGCAAAGGCTTCGGCGCTCTGGGACTGGTCTCCGGGCCTCTCCGGCAACTCATTGCTGACCTACTGACGGAGTATTGACCCCCACGACGTTCACTCACACAATTTTACTTATCATTCATACGTGGTTTGTTACCAAAATATTTATGAACACATCTTACTCATTGTATTAATTTCAAAGTTTGAATGTTGATTAAGTTGTTGGCTATGCGGATTCGGATGAAATTAGCTACGGACATAGATAGTCTTGGATTTGCACATAGACTTATCATTGTGGGAAAACCGCGTAAAATATTTTTACCAGGTAGATTTAAACATTCTAAGCATTAGTTTTTTTGCAAGCATGTCAGCATTGATTTTCAGTGTTTTAGTATTATTTTCGATGTCTACCGAAACACAAAAAAATACTATGGCAATAATTCATCTGCATTTTTTTTTCTTTTAGGTAAAAGTCCTTTAAAAAAGACATAGGTACGTAACCTATGTCTTTTTTAAAGGACTTTTACGTATCACTAAAATCAAAGTATGTAGCAATGTAGGTAAATCATGAATCATGTTAATTAAAAAAAGCTTACATTCATCTACACCCGAGGAAAATTTTCCTCCCCCCCTTCCTCGTTTATCGGAATTTCGCATCTTTGACCGTCCTCAATCCTTATATATACGTTTCCTTGTAATCGATTACATTAAATGGACGTCTTAATAAGCGGTCTCGTAGAAACACAAATTGTATGTATTTGCATAGTAAGATTAGATAGTAAATAATGTGTCTAGCTCCTCGACTATTAAGGTAAGCTGGGTTGGGCATAGACAGAATCGTGGTCAATTGTGACTTACTGTTTCAACAGATCTGGCTGAATACCAATGATTCTCTTATGCACCAGTGGGATGAATAAAGGTTTTCATTAATTTTCACAAATTCTGGTATCCAGCCACTACGAAGGCTAGAATTGAACGAAGTTGAACATAAAACAGTCTTCTTAGGACCTGCGTGACTTTAAATTAATACCCCATATATTGTCGATACGTGGTATTTTATAAACCTAATGGTAGTTTCATTAGGCATCGCGTTTTTCCCTCTCGCTGGTAATCGAGTGCCCACGGTCCGCAGGGCCCCATCAACTGACCCACATTTGTGTCGGAGTATTGACCTCGGATCTCGACTTTATTATTAACCAGTACAGAATTCGTGTAGTACATTTTTGAGCAGTTAAACCTGCAAGGAAGTACTTGAATGTATACTAATAATAGCCCTACTCTGTACGAGTTTTCCTTTCCAGGCATAACCAGTTTCAACGCGAGTCTGTAATTAATTTAAAAATAAAATGCTTGTGATCAAAGCATGCATTAGCGTTTATTATTTTGTTGCGTTTATATTTATGTAAAGATCTATCGAAAACAGTTAAGTGAAGAAAGTAAGAATGAGAGTACAAGTAATGTCAAGTTATTGCCAAGACCGGTATATATACGTAAACAATAAGTTGAACTAATCAAGGAAACATGCACAAGAGATCTTTACTTTAGAACTTTTTCTAACTTGCATTTTTTATCATAATCACGAATAGTATTTTAGCAATGTTAATACGTGCCGAACGTGTATCGCAGTTAATTAATTCTAGGCGAAGAATTAAAATTACATGTGAGGTGTTTTATTAAAAATCTTGAATATTTTTTGTCAATAAATCAAGAACCACAGCCGTAGTCATAGGTGTGTTAATTGATTTGTTAAAGTTCTGCAATAAATCAATTATTTTTAATGTAATGTGTAATTCTCCGCGTGCTCTACTGCATTTTATAACCGAGATATACAACATCATTTAATATTAAAAACGGTATTTCGAAATATTAATTAATTAAATAAAATAGTAAGAAAATCCAACTTTGTAACAGAAAGAACACAGTATTTTATCTTAATGTTTTTATATTTATGTAACTACAATTTGTAAAGATTTCCTACTTATTTAGGTACTTATTTCATGATATTATTCAATCTTGACGCAAACAGCAACCTTTTCATTTGCGTGTGGAAACTTCCACAGTCTTCGAAGTGATAATAATACTGATTTCCTTTGGTCCAAAATAGGAAAAACGAACTTAGTCACGGCCACGTTAAGTACGGAGTCATCTTATTTAGACGTTCCAGTTTTTATGATGACATTACATATTTGTAGTGGTAACTATTGCTGGTAGGTGTTTCATGTTCGAACAGTTCAAACAACGAGATAGTGGTTTGTCACGTCAAGTTTGTCTTGGTTCGACGAATTTAGCACATTTCTGTGTCGTCGTGACGAAGAGGTCGAAGACATCTGTCACTTTGCTTTCTCATTAGAGCGTTACATTTCTGTAGTGTAATGTAATGTCTGTATTGTACGACAATTTCATGTATTGTTTTGCAAGACGACGATAATGTTTTAAAAGACTATATTTACATTTAGCACGTTATGAATTCGAGTTAGTGAGCAAACTCTACTCGGAAGAGACAAATAATATTGTTTGATCTAAATATACGCGGTGTTTACCTATAATATGGTGCATATATCAACGTTAATACAGTCATGTAGATCGATACCGTAATACTTGTTAAACTGTTACTATAGGTATTCATGGATATCTGCAATAATAATTGCTGTAAATAGTTAGGTATGTTATCCAATAGATGCATTGGTAAATGTTCGACAATGTCAAATCTCTAATGATCTGGATATCAGTTAATAATAATCATTTTGGACTTCAACATTTATTCCCAGAAGCATTTGTTTCTCACTTACCTTTTATAACAAAAGGTAAGCTTAAAATAAAAATACTAAAATACAGAGCAAGAAAGTCGAACAAACTTCCAATTATATTAATGGAGACCCTTATAGCATATAGAAATCTGAAAATACCTGAATTCAATTTAACAGGCACATGTCAGTTTGATTATGTGCGAGTCTCATTAATGCCGGCCTAAAGTTTTAATGTACTTTACACGTGCTATTAAAAGGAACTTGTTACAGTCAATACATGGCCAGTGTTGGCATTTACAAAGGTACTTGTTCCGACCCGACAATGTTGTAGGGCTAGTATTTGCGGGACTAGCAGGATGCGAACCGGTTGCGGACCAGCCCTCCCTGTAAAAACTAACATCCTACCCGTCATTATGGCAAGCTCCTTTAGGCTGTACGATATCTTGCTGTATAGATGCTCCAAACACTTTTTTAGTATATTTTCCGGGATGTTGCTTCATGGTTCGTTTCTTTGAAGTCGTCTGTTGTGGTTATGGAATCTTTTTCATTTAGTACCAGCTTGCAGCTAGCAGTTTATTTAGTACATTTATTTATATAAGCACCCCCTGAATATGGCTGTGAAAGGGCAGGTAAACGTGTTTTCGTTAATCAGGAGTCTACACGAATTTCGTTCATGATAAGTCTCCTGTTATAGGTGGCAATCTATTGCCATTTATCGGTCCTACTGGGTTCGTCGTTCTCGCTTTTCCGACAGCGGAAGGGCATTGTATCCAATTTATTTAAAGTCATAAAAACACTATGAACTACTTAAATATTTTTATAAAGCTATAAAAACAATATAGTTGACCCTATATTCTTACTGTTTAACATGATTCTTCTTGGGCAAATTACCGATTACATCTGGATAACCTACTAAAAATGACAATATCTCAGATAATTTCAAGCAGTTAAAAACATTTTGTCGATTATAATTAATAATAAAATAATAATTCATATATAATTGACAAGGTGTTTTCAATGTATCTGTTTCTTTAACATTTGAAGAAGGAAGCAATGTGAATGTTGTATCTTGGAAACGTCTTTTCGCTGTCAATAAACTTTATTCAAACGAAATATATATTTATTCAGACAATAACTCGCAGATGGTAATTCAATATTTCAATTAATGCATATCATAATGGCTGCTAATACAATAAAGAATATTATAATTGGTTAGGTAAGTATATACTCTACTTATAACCGAAGCACATATTTTCATAAAAACATTTCATCTATTCAAATGATCGTAATTACAACATAAGTATAATTTTCTAATGCAATTAAATAGGTAATGGTAAGTGTGTTGTGCATGCATGATAATACGTCTTCAAGTTCACACTCACATTTTAATTAGACAAGAAAATTGATCGTGCGCTGAAATAATTACAGCAGCTATCTACACACTTCGGTGTCTATTTATGTAATTTTTAATTAAATATTCATTTTGAAGTTTGTGCCTGTCTTTCGAGGTGTCTCTTCGTTTCGTGGTTCTAAATCCAGTACGTTTTGTTAAAAAAATTATGAATCAAATAAGTCGTGCCATTCTCTACTTGCAAATCTTAATAAAAGTGATGTAAATGTTGGTTACATCGCAGATAAATGCCATTTATTATATTACTCTAACATTATGTGACTTGGAGGCGTTCCCGATCGGCTTCTTAAGCACTAGGTTACCAGTCACTTATTAAAGCCTGGCACGTAAGTACTAATACGATCTGTCCCATGTCATTTGTACAGACTATGTAAATTTAAACACCACTAATTTACGGTAAAGGAAAATATCTAGAAGAAACCTGGAGTTAATACCTAGTCTGTGCCAGCACCCAGTGGGTGGTGCAATGTACCAGTTACAGCCTGATGTCATTTTACAAACATACACTCAAGAATGACATAAACAGTGCATTACAAACTCGGGTAGGCAGCAGGTTCCTGAAACAATTGATGACTGTAATAGAAATGATAAATGGCGGTGTCGGTAATAACAGCGCCAACGACATCAAATCGCAAAGTAATATAACATTGCGCGGCATTACACAAGCGACGACGGTAATTTTGCGACGTAGATCGCGGCCAAGCGCGCCGCTTGCGTACCTCTAAACATAGAATAAATATATCGTGCAGTTAGTAAAAACTGGACACATCGTTGCATTGGCTGTAACCAGGACGACGACAGCAATTTGTCAACACGAAGATTAACCGACATGTAGAACTCAGGGCTACAAATTGGTATAAATGATACTAGACAAGAAACAAATTTAACGTTGAAAGGTAAAGGTTAATTACTCAACAACGGGTAGACATAGGTTGAATTGATGGAGAGATTCATCCGTACGTACTTTTAATGACCTAAATAAAACTTCTTTTTATTGTTTTTTCAGCAGGGGTCGACTACAAACCAAGCAGACAAAAAGCAGGTCGAATTTTGTCGCCAGATGAAGAAAGATGATCCGTCAGTTGGGTTATTATTAGTTAACTGTTAGGTACCCACTTCGAAGAATAATCACAAGATATTTTGGATTAGCGTCATAATTTAACATTTTTAGTTTACTGCCTACATACATAGTGCCTTTAGTCTGTGGTTTACGCGGAGGCGCGGCGCGCGGCGGCATGAGGCGGGAAGTGCGCGGGAGTGGAGCGAACCGCTGCGCGCTGTCACGGTCAAGGACAGTATTAGCTGCAATGGACACTATTATGATTACACTTGTGTACTGTTTTATACACTGTTATGTTCATATGTTACTTATATGGTTTATTTTATTGGTATGTTGATTCGTATTTATACATATGTTACACGTGAGTATTGTATTGTATTTAGACATACGTTTGGCGGTTGCATGTTCAGTTTGAGTGTGCTTATTAAGTTGTCGTTGAAGATTTACGAGTACCGTCGTACTTTACACATGTAATGCAAAGTGGTACACATTTAATAAAATATTTATAGATCGAATAGTAATAAATTCCGACTAAGAATTATGATATTAATAAAGAGCTGCGGACACCACATCTTGTCCCATAAAGTGAACACGAAGAGTGGACGACGATATTAATATTTCGATACCACAGAATGATAAAAACTTTCCGACAGCCTACTTCTTCGAATGTTAATTACTTACACGAATGCTGGTCAGAAATCGCAGAGTTATTGACCCAATTAGGTATAGAAATAAAGACCAGCAAATGAAGAATAAGGTCTTTTATAATCAGCTTATTAGTTATAAAGAATTATCATAACTAAGTCTTTTATTCTTGCTGAATGTCGACATGTATTTTTACATCATGGTTGAAAACTGACAGAGACATATGTAGATAGCAATTTTGTACCTTATGTAATAGACCTTTTCATTATAAATATCTTCCTAAGAAACTGGACAAGTTATACACAAAAAAAATTACTTTGTTATTGGCGGTGGTTTTCCTGTTTATTTGATTGCTGGTAATCTAAGAATAATGTATATTTTTTAATTTGAATTCATTGTTACGTAAAACGATGCACTAAACCTCTGCAGTGTGGAAACGGTACTATTCTGTATCAATTGCTTATAGCTTTGTTTTATCATTTGATAGTTAATATTTTTTTAATGAATACAAAATACATTTTAATACACAAATGTCGTCACCCGTCTATTTATCTAAACGGTAAACAATGGTGGGTATAGTACACTGTACACCCACATTTCGCCAGCTACCTATGTTATAAGTAAATTTTATGATTTAATAAATATCACATTATTACGACAAATACGTATAATCCATTAGGTTTTAAGTGCCTCTTAAGTAAGTTATTCATACAATAAATTCAACGATAGATTTGACGTATAAGCAAAGCATAAAAGTACCGTTAATGTGGTTTTATTTTATTCTATTATATGGTTGATATTATCTGTAATAGTGACTTTAAAGCTCAATAATTCAAAAGTTTATTGATTAACACAGCCAATCTTTGACGTAAGTATTGAACGTTTATTTACTAAATAGAATCTACTCAGAAAAGGTAAAAAGCATTGAAAAACTGCCACCACTTACCATGAACCACTTATAGCAGGACGGTTCAAGAGTTTATGGTAAGGGGGCTGGAATATGTAGAAATTTTCATCTTTCATTTATAAAACAATATACATTTTTTCTGTACCCGTAAATCTACAACAATATATAAATTTCATATACGCCTTAGTAATACAAAAAGTATATACCTACTAGATCTACGAAATCATTATGCCACCTAAGAGATTTTTCAACGGTGTGTAAAGCCATGTCAGAAGTTTACAGGCGGTTTAAACTGTGACACCAGGTTGTTCATCAGCCATACGATAAGAAGAAGATTATGCCACACTTTGCTAAAGACGAGAGATTTTGCTAAATCGGTGTGCTTATTGTCATTTCGCTAGTATCAATTCCAAAACTCAGCGCGCTACACTGATAATCTTTGTATTGAAAATTCCAGCCGCCGTATTTGTCTTGTAATTTGAAACTAAAGTAGTTTTACGATATCTGTATTCTGTAGACCGTACAATGCGTAGTACAAATATTATGTACCTACTCGTTTCACGGTATCAGACTTCCGCCGTCTCAAGTGATTAGCTAATACTTCACTCAGGCTAAAAAACTGGCAGCAGTCGTAATGGAATTCCTAACTTCAAGACTCAGGTGGCCCAATTATACTATGTATGGGCAAGTCTAAAGTTGTGCTCATCCTGAAACAGTAAACATCGATCAGTGTCGTAAAATATTTACTTTTTACTTGAACATTTAGACTTTGTGGACGCAAGAGGTTGCGAGTTTATTGATTGGGACGAATTGGTATACAAAATTAAATTATTTCCTACGCCCAGTAGTAGGTGAGATTAAGCTGGGTATGACGATGATGATAAATATTTTATATTGCGGTCTGCATGACATATCTAAAAGCCCTAGGTGATAAAAATAAAAAAATAACCTGCCCCCTTACCATGAACTCTTAAAGCAGGGCAGTTTACGTTGTGGAAGCGGGACGCAGCATTACACTGCACATAGCGGCGTCTCGCTTTCACATAGTAAACTGTCCTGTTTTAAGAGTTCATGGTAAGGGGGCTGTTTGTTATTCGATTTTTTGTTCCCATGCAATGGCTCCACTTCTGGCAATAACTTTTTTGACAGTAGTTTAAAAACGAAGTGGTACTAGCAGATATGTTCTGTTATTTTTTTATTGTTTTAGAATTACTTCTGAAATTTCTTTTTTCAATTTCGCCAGATGTGCGTTTAAATCTCTTATTTCATGTTCGTGTCATTCACTGCCGCGGCATCTCTTCAGAATGTATGAACCTGTTTCAAATTACTGTAACTGATAGAATTAACATTTGACGGTAATCGTTACGTAGTATGGGAATCTCACAAGAGTTCATTGTTATTATTCATACAAATCACGTTTAACTGTTAACTAGATTTTTTACGGCGTTCACATAAATTTCGTAGTTGTTTTTTGGTAAATTAATTTGACTAGCTGCGTCGTCTTTTGTTCTAAAGTTATTAAATACATTTTTTAAATATTATTTGTTTTTACAGTCTAATTATATAATTATCCTTTTTGAACTAACACTTTTTGCAGATTTTGTTGCGATGTATTTAATAATAGGCTGATGTTTAAAATCTTTAGTAAGATATGATGACACACATGATACTGTAATGAAAAGTCCTTTTAAAGAAGAATAGTCTTCTAGGAGACTTGATGTGCGATTTAAAAATATTGAGATATATCAATCCACATCAGTTTTATGCTGCAGACAACAGTGCAGTGGGCTGAATGAATCTACACTATGAGCCAGCACACGGAGAACCGACCTCGAGGCAGACCGCAAGAGTGCAAAGTGAACAAATCTAGGAACATTCGAGACGATATAACTAGGTAGATCCTTATAATGGAAACGAGTAAGTATCTATTAGGTTTTTTTACCCGACTGCGCCGGAAGGAGGGTTATGTTTTTCATATTAATTTGTCTATCTGCTGTTGCTTGGCACCCTGAGACTTCATCTAAAAATAAGAGAGGGAAGTCGTAATTCGATTAAAAGGTCAGTTAGAATGAGGTGGTATGCTGTAGAATATTCTCTGTAGTAGCCAGAAGATCTAATAAGTATCGACAAACTGCAAGTCTGCAAAACCTTACAAAGAATTCCTGTGAAATCATGTTAATATTTTTCTTCTAGAAGCTTGTTGTATTATTTAAATATCGCGTAATAACAATTTATACATTCTGTTTTCATAAATATCAGTTTATTCGATCAATTCTGTTTTTATTTCGACTAACTACAGTGTGGCCGTGAACCTGCATAGAGTTCGTGACGGCGAGAAAAATACGAATCGGTATTGCGAATAATCATTTTAAACGCAGTGCTTGTAGGTATTTCACGATTGGAACTATTGGGATGTATTTATATCTTACTCAATAATAGTATATAATAAATGCAAACTGTTGGCTGTTTGGAAAAACATTTTCTACATTGTCATGGATTCTCTTATAGGTAGTGTTAAAATGTATACCGAATTAGGAAAAACTTAATTTCAAACTTATGGAAAAATATTTCCTCATTAATAAGGAAATATTTTCCTCTAGTTTAGCCAAAGAACAGTATTAATTATTCTACTTCGGCATATATTTTAACACTAATGAACAAATCAACGAGTTTTTTGCAATTTTCGGTAATGCGAACATTGCAAAAAAACGTTCGTTAATTTCAATTATTTCTAGTTTGTTTTTATTACAATTATTTATTAGTAGTTAAAATTAAATTACAAAATAAATAAACATGTTATTCGAGAGTTTGGTTGCAAGAGTTAACCACAAGTTGTTCTCTCAATGGAAACCCACCACAGGAAATTAACCATTCTAAATCAGGCCTTGGTGACATTTATTGAAAGAGAATTATTTCGAAACGGGGCTTTACCGAAATCGAGGTGCTTTGTGGTATATTATAATGAGTTTCCAAAATAGATTCCGCTCGCTTCAAAGCACTATGGTTGAATAAACTTGTAACTCAAACTTCTTGGATCAAAAGATTTGAACATATATGTTTCAGCAATCTGATTGTATGTTTTTTTTTACTCCAGTTAAATGGATACGCGTATATTCCTCTATATCGTTTTATCATTTATGCAAGTCGGTGTCTGAAATGGCGACCTTGTATAAAGCATTTTGTATAGGAACTTGCATAAGTGAATGACGGCAGTCATTCTTTAAGCTTCACCGTGGGCGTTGAATGATGGACCATCGTACATGACGTACATTCGTAAAAATCAATTATGGAAAACTTGCAATGCCAAAAGGGTTAATTTAAGATGGCCTTAAAACATATTTTACTCTTATAAAAAGAATTATACCATGGTATATATAGTAAGAGTTTATTTCAGGCGAGCTAAACCATATAATGTACAGACACAACAGTAACATTACAACTTAAAACTTGAAATCATAACAAAATTTAACAGATACAATTAAAACAATATTAATCAATTTAGTACTCCTGCTTCAACTAATAAACTATAAAGAACTACAAATGATTCTAAGAGATACACGAAAAAATTCCTTTACTGTGCATAGGTTTAGGTACGCTGCTTTTAAGACTTATTGTTTGATCTTTGCATCCGGCCCGTCAGATGAAGATATTGTCATACCTCAAACATTAGCCTCACTCACTGGCACATCACAAATCTATTTTTTTATTACTCAGGTCCCGTGAACTTGCCTTTGAAATTGACGGTTCCATTTAAAACGGTTTTCATTTACAATTGGCAGGCTCGAGTTTATAGATACAACGTAATTATGTGAGTGCTCCGACCCCGTTCGAGACGTGAAGATAAAGGCAAGTCCACGCACGGGATACGATTTGTCAGCAATCCATCAGCACGTTTTTGTTACCATTCACAACTCGTGAAGGCGTTGGTACAATCAGCGTTGCACAAAAGCTAACCTTGAGTTTTAAAATTAATGGCGTTCTCAAACACTTAAACCATATCCGAAGTAGTGCTTTTACAAAGTGCATGTAACATGGAGTTTTGGTCAGCTAAGATTAGCACTTCATCCTGCAGTTACACTTGAAGAAGATATAATGACGCAATAACAATTATTTTATGTCACAGAAATAGGAAAAACAAATGTTCAGGCCTTCCCCAAGGTACGTCACAAAGCCCGCTCTCCCGTTTTCGCCATCCAGTCACTACCAGCTGGGTAGCTCACTTGAGGTAGTATCACTTGAGGAGGGTTCCTCAAGTGATCAAACAAGGTATAACTTACTTATATATCAATTGAAATGTCATGGCCATAGTCTCTGTACAAAGGAAGAAGCCAATAAAAACTACCGCACAGGTAAGTTTGAATCTAGTCGCAACATACACTTTAAGGCGAAATTAATAGCTCCTACAGTTAGATGGTTTATGGCAGATCCATCGCTTCATCATAAAGTTTTCTAGTCAGCGTTAATAAGTATCGCCGCTAACTCACATCGATTCTTAATTAACTGCCATATAATACATACACTGTTACTCGCAAACTAGTGACTGCAAAACTAACTTTGTTGTAAACAGGAGTAGATTTATGATGTGGTAAAAACCAGTTACAACATTCTTAAACATGTAAAGCATTTTATATATTATGGTCTTGTATACAAGCGAATGGAAATACAAGGCTTTAGTAATCATTATAAAATTATTCAAATAATAGCAAGCGCCATATCTTGTCCATCTTAGAATTGCCTGGAAGTAAACATGGATTGCGACAACTCTACCTCAATGCTACGCCATCTGTTTTGACACAACTTTGAACTGTTTGTATTGTAAAATACAGTCAGGTGTACAACTGAGAGCGTGTAAATAAAATGAAATTTTAAGATAAAAAAGACAAATCCTAAAGGAATGTGTCGTCTCCTCGCCAGACTATGATTAGATTATTCTTCTTACATACCTTAATACCTCCAGCAGTTCTCATTTTATTGCTAAATCAGACAAACAGATTAATTGGCAGCGTTGATACCGATGCGAATTCAATGCTATGGAAACAAGTACTAAGCAGAAAATAGGCAGCAGTACTATTCTTAATCCTACTTCAATATTTTTTATGGACTTTTAATGGACGGAACAGCTGGTAGCATGTATTACTGGCTAAACAGAGGTGCAGCAATGGAAAAACCCGAAACCGATACGTTTGGAATCTTGAGAGAATCTTAGACACCAGTATTGTACAAAGCATGAGTTTAATATACCTACTTAGGTGCAGGTATCGACGTCTAAGTTCCTTTTTTTGGGGATATTACTTGTATAAATCATCGAGATGTCTTATTAGGCGTCGGATAAACCTTTAAGGGCCAAGCAATTCACTGTATACCTACTCGTATTAACTGCAGCAGTAAACCTTAATATCCCTGGACATCGTACACTCAAGTATAACGCACTCCTACGTATGTACGTATTTTGTTGATCGCGATGTTTCTCAGCTTCGTGGGGTGCGGCCCAGTCACGATTCAGATTATGCATAAGAGCTCAGTGATGATAACGAATGATAACTGAAGCTTCATTTACATTGTTTCGCTACTGTTCATGAATCGTAACATTTACAAAAACAATAGGTACTATTTGCTAGATGACGCTTTACATAATGTGATAGTGCCTTTCCTTTAGATAAACTTTATAATAAAACTCATATATAATAAACTAATTCCTTAAAAAAAAGGTATTATTATCTGATCCATAATGGTGTCTGTGTATCATAATAGTATGTTAAAAAATCAGTAAAATCAGTCTATGTAGTGTAAAAACCTTGAACTTGCAGATTGCACAACATAACACAATATTGTACCTATGTATGTTGTGCATATATACTCTTTGGTACCCATTATGAGATACAGTAAACGTTGTTGTTGTCATTTTTTTGTTTCGAACTGCCGTTTTTGAATATAGAGTGTTTTCGAAGAAAGAACATATTTCTGCATTAAGTTTTAAAAATAAGACTTCTGTTAAATTATTATGAATGATGCTATGCCGTTGTGCGATTTATTATAAGCAGATAAATGCTTGTAATTTGCACAGCTGCTAGTGGCTTGAGGCTTCTGTGCATAATGTATGCGTAGGTAAACGATTGACGAGCAATCGTTCTCGTTTACACATGTGTTCTTAATTGGCTGGAAACTATCTATTATGCTAATATCCTCGGATAAATTAATGTATCGTACGAAATTAATTTGTTGTTTCATTTCCGTGCAATCTAGTCTACGGGTGTTGCTCTTGCCATTTTGATTAGATACATGTTTAATTGCTACGAGCAGATCATGTTATTATTCCATATTTTAGCCTTTAGATTTCTATCATGGGATCTTCGACGGCAAGGAAGATAGAGCCCTTTTGACATCTTTACCTCTTAGATGGCTATGAATACAATGGTAGTTTTCCTTAGCAGGAAAACGATTGCTTATTTATTCTACGGTATTGTTTTGTGTTGTATACAAAAAGCTGCAAATTTGTTTTAACTTCTATCACTAGCCCTTGACCGTCAACCCGCCTCTTATCAGTCAGTAGCTATTGTCTGCGTCGCTGAAAGTAAAATAATTAGATAAGTAATGCAAAAAACCTATTTCTATAAAAGATTATGTAATACCTCTGTTGAATTTTAAACTTTGCTTTGTTTTTAATTGTCAGTATAAAAAAGCCAGCCTAACGGTGTTTTGTACCAGAAAAGTATAATTATAGGTTCATCATCATCCAATTACTTGCGGCATTCATTAGGAGATCCCGGCTAAAACATTCTGATATCAATATGCATCTCCTACCCATGCCACGAAGTATGTGCACAATGTCATACAATTTATGCGTAAAATGTAGGTATGTACATTGTACATTTCAAATTACAATTTTTAACATGTTGCAATACTTTAGCCGTTTCATAATACAATGCAAAACAGGACTTGACATATTCGTTATACATATTATAAATGTTACATGTGTTCTTGTTTTACACACTATAACAGAAATTCAGTCACATAAATTAATTTATTCGGTCTTTAAGGTTGAAAATATGCGAGACAATTTGAAAAGTGGAGTGTAATGAAATATTTAAAGCTTATTTAAGAAGGTTTTAATAATATACTTAACCTCGTTTCTTCACAGATACAAATGTTGTTAATCAATAAAATTTTAAATCCCCAATTCTCTCATAATTTCTTCTTACTTCGACGCGATACTTACACATTTCTGGAAGGTTCGCTTTAAGGTAACAAACAACGGTAAAGATCATATCCAGTGAAGATTGACTTTATTTATATCAAGCAGGTAATTGTTATGACTATGTAACGCAATGTATTGCACTACTGTAAAGGCCAAATTAGATTTCTATATATAATGATCAGTAGTTTAAGTGTATTAGCTTTTCTTGTGTTTGAAACATTTACTTAGTTTTTTTTTTAATTCTTAGAGTAAGACTTTTCTTGTAGCGCAAATTATCATTCCGTCAACTTATTGCCCTTGATAAAAATGTGACCTTGAGAGCGGTATAGGAAACAAAACGGCATATCTATTCTGAATGAAGGCGGTCCGTTGGTCGTGTTGTAACGCGAACGCTAGGCCAAGGCCGTGTGACATAACGCCTTACGTGTCGCGCCGTTAGCTGCGCGCGCGCACCGCTACGCCGAGTTTAACGACGATCCGCGCTTTTTATACCTACATGCATTTGCTTGCTATTTATTATAGAAACTTTATTTTGATATAGAACGTTATAAGAACAATGTGCTTAGTTTAGTAATAAACAAAAACAAAAAAAATTGTACGTACTTAAAAAGAATGAAAATTTTATTTTCGACCAAGATTTCCTTGAATCATAAAAGTTTTGTGACTGCGAAAATAAGCTTTAAACTATTCTAACTGAAGCTCCTAATGAACCAAGTAGGCTTTAGTATTTATAGATTACGATACGCAGTTTTATCTCATCTGTTAATTAATGAGAAACTATAAATAACAGACTGGTTATAACTGTTAATGGGACTATTTTGTAAGATTACACGGAAGTTACTCATTTGAATGAACCCATCATTATGAGTCATCTCTAATTCCGATATTGACATGCTTCGTTATCCGATATGCTAATCATTTAACTAGAATATGACTTTCACAGGACCTTAAGGCGACATTTTTGCTCCTGTTATTACTAGTTTCTGCGACAAAATCAAGAATTCGTTTAGGTGGTAAAGTTTTAGCGGAGGTTCATTCTTAGCCACCTTTGGCTCTTGGCTACCTATGAAGAAGAAACTACTTTATCAAGTTTATATTTTTAGACGAAAAAGGATCAACTTAAGTAACATTAAAAACAATAACACTTACAAGTCCTCACAAGTCACTTTAATGGAGTGACGTAGCTCTTTTATGTGCGCTACCCTTCTCTGGCTTGACAGTCAGCTGCAATGTTTTGTTCCTTTAATATAATGAATTAGCAGAGTTGCCATCTATATTATTCTTTGTTGGCAGCACGCACTATCGCCAAGATTTTTCAGGAGCTAGTAAACAAAATGAAATATGTGACAGTCAACAAAGCCGATACCAAAAGAAACGGATGACATCAGGCCTACGAAAAATTAAGAACATAAATACTCGGTTTTTAAGGAAATTAATGGTGAGGAACAAATCCTTTGGAGACTATGGGTGCTAAATGATTTCTGTTAAAAAATTCACTGCGGCACTCCACACATACGCGTTAACTAAACCCGGTAATTGTTCTGAGAATATGATGCAGTTTCTATTGATGTTGTTTAGGTATAGCAAATAATAAGGTCAGTATGCAATGAGCCAGTAACATAATTTATAAGATTTATCTTATAGATTACACATGACGCAAACCACATAAATACCACGTATTTTACCGCTTACCTGCAAGCTTCGTAAGAGGAAAACTCACGGCGATTAATACCTACGTTAACGGTAAAACTGTAAACTAAGCAATTATACTACAAATGTATCATTACGCTGGTTCCGCTCGCAGCGTCAGTATAGACGTAAAAACTGTTAATTACTGAAGTGACAGCTTGGCATGACACACTCACTGTTATACAATATTCTATTGTTCTTGCTTGACCTTTAGTGTTTAAAAGCTGGGCAAAGGTCTTCTTTTTTATATCGTTCTAGAACTGATCAATGTTTAGATAAGCATTATAAACACGATGACACGCTCAACGTTGAAATACAGTTTAACGTGTCTTCGTATCCTGTAGCGAATGTATCTATTTACTCACTAAACTTGCCCGATTAAATCACTGTTTCGAGTAGGCAGCTACATTATGAGTCCGAGAAGAAGTTGTGGGAATGTTAGTTTGTGGCTACTATGTACGCCGCTGACCGCTTATTGCAAGGAAAGCCTAATAAATCTTCATAATAAAACCGCAAATCCAGACACATTACGCTGTCGTTACGTCTTCGTGCGGTATCGTACTGTGTCGCACGGCGGGATGGCGTCCAACGGGACCGCCAATCAGAGATTACGCGGAAAATAGCGTATCTTCAACATCACAAATAGAGAAAAAGTCACATACGTACGTATCACACATAAAATTAACAAGAAAATATAACAGCGTCGTAACCATCCTACAAATTTAATGTTGCTCTGTGCTATAACTACTCAAAGTTACTGTATCCATAGTTAGAAGAATTTGTATATTTTATTGTTTGCCAGAAGTCTGGTATTACATTTTCCAGTTATCTTGACCAGGATCTGTTTATAACAATGTGTTTGCAAAACGGTTTCAGACAAGCGGCTTCCATTTGACGTCATTGTTTGTGGTGAAAACAAGCTCCATATTGATCTCAAAAAAGAAATAAGGTTTAATTACTAGTTGGTAACCTAAGAATCAGATAAGGAAAATAAATAATAAAACTCATATAGGTATTAACTAAGTTTTGTAGCCGAGGACCGATATATTGTCAATCGACATAATACTCAACAGTTCCCTAGTTTATCGCGTACAATTAAGATAGGTTAGATCTGACCTTAAATGCATAGGCGCTAAAAGTTGCGTTCGTTTTTATGTGCACAAACAACGAATAATTGATTAGATTTTTTGTTAGTTCCTTATACCTTTTGTTTATCTTACCTTCGAAGTCACGACCACTGAATGTTCGAATTAATGTTCTCATTTTCGCACCAACCTTGTAACAATGGTTTCTATCATATAATCGCGTAGGTCGTGTGAGTAATGGTTATGGGTTTATTATGGCTCGTCTGTGAAGGCCTTCTTCAAGTACCACTTAAGTAACCTTGCTTTAGCGCTTAAGTTCATTAAATTACATCAAGATCTACAATGTATTATCTTGATCGTGTTTCAAGTTACAAACAGTAACATTTGTGCGTCTGTGTGAGTAGAATATTCTAGCTTTGTAATTACAAGTAGGTATATGTCAGAAGTTTGGCAAGGCAAAGTTTCTACATAATATGTTTATTGCTCATCGAATCTATTACATTTTATTTCCTGTTTTATAATAGAATTCATACCATACATACAGTTATACTCCATACTATTTAAGCCTAATGAGCTGATCCTTTGGTATTTAAAAAAATAATTTGATTGAACAATTTCGTTAGAATATACCATTTAGAGCAGTCACAACATTCACATGTACCAATTTTTTTTTTCTGGTTCAATTATTTACCTTAATAATGTGTTGCATTGTATCTATTATTTTATCATACGTTTACATAAATTTCAATACCTAGCTTTTGCCCGCGGCTTCGCTCGCGTTAAGAAGCCATCTATTGTCAACATTTAGAATAAAAATTATTTTGTTCGTCTTAATCTATTCATTCCATTAGGTACTTATAGGTTCAAACTAATATATTTACATCCTCCATCATCCCTTATTTTACCCCCATGGGGGTTGAATTTATCAAAATCCTATTTAAGCGGACGTCTTCACCATAGTAGCTCCAATCTATAATTTCAGTTCAATCAGCCGAAAATCTAAGAAGATTTATACAAACTTTTATCCCCTATTTTATCCCCTTAGGGGTGGAGTTTATCAAAATCCTTTCTTAGGGAATGCCTACGTTATAGTAGCTTTATGCATGCAAAGTCTCAGCCCGATCGGTTTAAAATTGACAAACTTTCATCCCATATTTTATCCCCTTGGGGGTAGAATTGAACAAAATCCTTTCTTAGCGGATGCCTACGTCATAACATCTATCTGCATGCCAAATTTCAGCCCGATCTGTCCAGTGGTTTGGGCTGTGCGTTGATAGATCACTATGTCAGTCGGTCAGTCAGTCACCTTTGAGTTATATATATATTTAGATAAATGAGTAGTGCCTACATTATTTCTCATACACAACTATTTCTCCTAATCATATAATTATCTATATACTTTACTAAAACATAATTTACTTATAATATTATACTTATACATCTCTAAATCTTATTTAATTATTTCCTGTATAGTTTAAATTTATATAATGATACAGCAATTATCGTATTCGTTATCCGGGTTACACTACTCCTAATAACACTGGACATCCAGAGACCACGATAAGCCATCCATCCATCCGGTTAAACCTGTACCTCTATCCGCTACCCACAACTAGAGGTATTCCTTTATCCGTTCGTTGAAATGTTATAAGATTACAATCTGAATTACTTATTTAATTTACAAGTGTTCATAAAAAAACATTGCATTTATAACATTGCCGCATCAGATGCATTTCATTAAAGCCATGGGGATTTTTGAAAATTTTTGTAGAACTCCACGTCACAACATTCGGTCTTTAATGGCGCATTGGACTTTCCTGAATCGTCAGTAAATATGACTACGATGTATTTTTAGTACGATCGATAAGTCTGGTGACCCGATATTAGCATATTGAGAGGAAAATAATCGTACAAGTCTTGAACAGAATATCGTAGGTAGGTTTCTATTTATCTATTGGTACTAACAAATCTTATCTACTAATGATCTAAATCCTAATCTGGCTAATTTATACGAGGTTCTGGCGTCCTTTGATAAAGGGGCCGCAAGAATACATCTACCAACATCTAATGACTTATGTAAAAATGTGCTTCTTTCAGGTTCGCTCCGGATGCACTCCATAAGTATATGGTAAGTGTCTTCCACAATATCACACGTCGTAGGTAGGTACGGCGGTTGGATAACGAATTAATGACGGACTTCTAAATAACGCCGACAAGTATCAGCCTCTTCTTAACAAGATATCGAGTAGTCCTAATAACTAAAGTTGTGCGGTAGCTGCATCTACTGCTATAAAGACTAATGAAACCGTGATGGAAGCAACGCAGATAAAGGCAACTTGAGATGTTCAAAGATTGCGGCAACATCATCCATTACCACGCAGCTTTATTAGCTCGTTACTCACAAAACAGTTAATTTGTGACCGTTTTACTTGATGTGCATCACAACAGCTAAATGTTTGCAGTGCGCAATGAATATGCATTTTGTAAGGTTATTCTAGTCTGTTATGTGAGGCCGAGTCTAGAATGTTCACTTGCAGCGGATATTTTGTGATGTGTCATGATTATATGATCGAAAAATCGAGTTTAGTAAACTGGATTTTTGGATGCAAAAATGCGTAATAGAGTAAATTGACGAGTCCTTCTGTTGCCACCGACTTGGCTCTTAAAATTGTATAATATAATTCAATTTTTTTATGTTGACCGATAGGTACCTATGTATTACAATCAAAATTAAATGACATGTTCTAACACCAGTAGAACTTTGCAATTTTTAACTACGCTAATGTCTTTTACCAGTCTAAACTGAATAAACATTATTGACGATAAAATTGATCAAACAACGTTCGCGTTTACTTCGCGGTCCTTACAGGTTTTGAGATTCAATGATTAACAGCACGACCTGTCTGAAGCATGTCTGATAACGTAAACTTTGCACATAAAATGATCTTTAGATAAAGCACTATTTGACATGCGACAGACGACTGAGGAATGTAAACAACAAACAAATAGACAATTAAGTCTCCTTTAGGCACTTAAGGCGTGCTTGTGGTTTCTGAAGACGACTAGCCTGAAGGTAAATGTGTAGTCATTAGCCCCGTTTAGCGCCAGAATAAGACTTTGTAAACAGTTCTAGCTACCGCAATAGTGTTTGTTGAGTCTCCTCTGGAAATAGGCTGATGATATACACCTTATTCAGGCCAGTAACCTTAGAATTATAATGAATTAGGTACTTGTAAGAATGGAAATTATATTACTTCTAATAATAAAAACTGTCTAGTTTAAATTCTCCGTATGACCATTAATGTCAAAAACGTCAAGATTTCTATCTCTACTTGAATCATCTAATTCAGACATATTCGCAGTTACGGAAACTGGCTGCAACGAGTCAATTCAGAGCGAGGAAATAATATTACCGGCATACCAAATACTTAGATGTGATCGAGCGGACGGGCGTAAGCAGGGCGGCGTGCTTTTAGTGGCCACACCGCGATTCGAGTTACGGCAAGTACCGATACCAGATGGTATAGATATTAATAAACACAAATTTGAATTGATTTGTTCTACAGTTCATTTACAGAATAGATTTTTATTTACATGTTGTGTTGTATATATTCCACCACAGACTGAAGAAAATGAGTATATGATAATGTTTAGTTTATTAGAAAAAATATGCATAAAATACAAAAATAATGTGATAATATTAGGTGATTTTAACTTGTATTCGTGTAATAATAATATTTGTAATTATTTTGAATATTTCGTGGCCTTTAGTGAGGTTATTCAGTATAACACAGTACCTAATTGTAATGGCAGACAGCTAGATCTAGTGTTAAGCGGGCGCCCAGGTGTATCCGTGTGCGCGGGGGACGAGGGGCTGCAGCCCGTGGACGCGTATCACCCACCGCTTGATATCGCCGTTGACGTCGCCGCGTCGCCGTTGCGATCCACTAGTCCAATTGCACACGAACCCGACAATAGTCAAGCACGGTCTCAGTTATTTAAAAAATGGAACTTTAACAAAGCCGACTTTATGCAAATGTATAATTTATTATGTATTATAGACTGGAGTGAAATGTACAATTTACGAGATCCCGACATAGTTTTAAATTTTTTGTATGATAAAATTAACGACGTATTTGACTTATGTGTACCTCTGAAAAAACAGACATTAAAAAGAAACACTAGATATACTTACCCGGTTTGGTATACATCAGATATTATAGCTAATATTAAATTAAAATATAATCTCCATAAAAAGTTCAAGGCAAGTAAATCACATAGCGATTATGAAGCGTTTGCGTTGTGCCGGGCGAGAGTCAAAGCTGACACTTTGGTGGCTCACAATCGTTATCGTGACCGTGTGCAGAGTCACTTAGCGACCGACCCAAAAGCCTTTTGGAGCTACGTGAGAGCAAAGAAAGGTAACACTAATGCGTTTAGATTATCTAGGGACGGAGTAAATCTTTCAGACCAAGAGTGTGCAGAAGAGTTTGCGCGTTTTTTTCACTCTGTATACAATCCGGAGTCGGCCACCTTAGACGCGGCAGCAGCGAGTGCTACAGCGCCACCTAGCGGCGCGTGGGCGCACCTTGGCCGCCTAGAGGCGGCTGAGGTGCGCCGCGCGCTCGCTCGCCTGCCGCCCAAGCGCTCGGTAGGACCGGATGGGATACCGCCTTTTATACTTAAAGATTGTCGCATAGCATTAGTCGAACCTCTACTATATTTATTTAATATTTGTCTATCGACAGCTACCTTTCCCGAGCGTTGGAAGCTTACTCGAGTAGTTCCAGTTCCAAAAGGTCGAGGGGGAACGGAAGCCAGTGATTATAGGCCTATTGCTGTCCTCTCTGCTCCTGCAAAGGTGTTTGAAGCAGCTATTCATAGTTGTTTGTATGAGCAAGTTAAGGCCTCATTATCAAACGCACAGCATGGGTTTCGTCCAGGTCGCGGAACGACAGGAAACTTGTTGCACCTGATGTCACGCCTAGTTCCAGAGGTAGATGCAGGACGACAGGTCGATGTCACCTACTTCGACTTCAGAAAGGCGTTTGACACAGTCGATAATGATGTTCTGCTCTCGAAGTTAGCTGGCAAGGGTTGCACACCGCATACTTTAAGGTTCTTTGCCAGTTACTTGCGGGACAGGCGTCAGTTTGTAGACTGTGGCGGATATTTTTCTGAGCCTTATCATACCAGATCCGGTGTAAGTCAGGGGAGCAATTTAGGACCTCTTCTTTTCATATTGATGATAGATGACTTGCGAGGTGTAGTTAAGGAATCAACTTGCCTGCTTTTTGCTGATGATTTAAAGCTATTTCGCGTGGTGAAGGACATCAATGACCATGGAGTGCTTCAAGAAGACATCAATAGAATAATAAAATGGAGCCAAGATAATAAACTTTATTTTAATGTCCTCAAATGTTCGGTTATGTCTTTCACCCGCGTACGCAATCCGTACTACCATCGGTATGTAATTGAGGGAGAACCTTTAGAACGGGTCACAGAAGTCAGAGACTTGGGAATTGGCTTTACTACAGATCTTAATTTTAAGAAGCATATAGTTAATATTTGTAATAAGGCGTACAGAAATTTAGGGTTTGTTTTACGGCAAGCTAATGAATTTAATAATATAAAGGCTCTTAGGGCTCTGTACGAAGCTCTGGTTAAAAGTCACCTTGAGTGTAATGCAGCTATCTGGGGACCTAGTGAGGCCAAGTACCAATTCATGTTAGAACGGATACAAAATAAGTTTGCACGCTTCCTTTATTTAAAGTTACACAAGGTATATCCCGGATATCCTTTGTTATATCCAACACTGTTTGTATTGGGCATGGTGGGCTACTTTAAACTAGAGACTAGGCGAGAAGTGGCACTGGCTACGTATTTGTTTAAAGTATTGCGCGGAAAACTGCATAACCCTGATATCCTATCTGAACTTTGTTTTTGTGTACCGGATGAGTACGTGGGTCGCCGGCGGCGGCCGCCCCTGCTGGTGGTGCCGTGCGCGCGCACCAACTTACTGCAGAGGGCGCCACTGACGCGCGCGGTACGCTCGCTCAACAAAGTGGCTGATAATATAGATTTGTTTGTGTGTTCACTAAATGAGTTCACGAGGGCCATATATTGTGTATTTAGTTTTATATAATTGAAAGTTATTTTATACAGCGTTTTTTTTTTAGTACTTATTTGGAAATTGTTTGTTTATTATAGACTTGTTTGTAAAATAATAATAAGTAACAACTTCTTTGTCGCATTAGGTTGAAACCTGTAATGACGATTGTAAGTGAGAGTGTAAATAAATAAATAAATAAATAAAAAATGTTTCCCGTGTGGTTTGAGTTTAAGCTTTATATATGATCTTTTATGTTTAAAGGATTTAGAATCCTTTAAATTCCAAGCCTTACCGATTTCCGAAGCACCTGTCCTCAAAAGACATGCTTGTCCTTGTCGTTTCGGTCACGGTAGCGACTGGGTTGATATTTGGCGATAAGAACAGTTAGTTATCGATTCGGCATTGTCTCGCCCTGGCATTCGAAGGCACCACGCCGTGCGTGCTTCGAATTTTGTTGCATCAGTCGTGAGAACCGACGGTGAAGTAACGCATGTAATGGTAATGAGGATCTGCTCGCGAAGTTTGATAGCAACATAAGTCACGCTACACACTTATATTATTTGAATGTACATTAATATTAAGCCTTGCTTGACGTGTGCGGCTCGCTTTGAAAACTTCGTACGTACGTGGTCTCCCTAAACACGGTTTTACAGTTACAAATTAATAAATCAAATATGCTTATGGTTTCGTTTCATTACATAATTAAAACGAATGTATACCATTTCCATTCATACATAGTGTTAAATTATAATGAGAATTATGAATGCGAGTCTGCTCTTGATTCGAGACATCGGCATCATTATTCCTGGCGAGGCCCTGGCCTAAAAATCTAGACTATAGAATACATGAATTTAACAAACTAGCCAAGGTTCCTGAAACACGTGCAACGTGAAACTAAAAGCCGCATCCATGTCAACGTGATCATCCGCGTGTGAGAACAGCGCTGAAGAAACTACCTTTAAGTCTCTGACCCATTAAATTAGTATTACTGGTAGATAATAATTAATTTATATAGTCAACAACTCCTTCGTTATTTATTCTAGCTATTGAAGTATAACGTGACGTAAGTAACATAAAAGTCACATGCCATCCCACTTGACGTAAGGTAGCACACAAATTATGGAAGAATGTTAAACGTGGCTAGAATTCTACGAAAGCTTTGCTTAGAATTTTAATACATGATTGTGTCTTTAGTAATGGCGAACAAACAAAAATTTTACTTTACGTGTACGGTCGTCGTTGTAAATTTTGATAGCAATGATGAACTTCACACACTAGACACGGTGCGGAAGCTTTGATCAGATTTAGTACGCACCTTTGTTGAAGCCTATTCACATAATTCGGTACTTTTTATGTAAATACAATACCCAGACTATTGTTAAAATACTATCGCTTTTGAAGGTCATATGAATTGTTAAAGTATTTGTAACAATGAAACAAACACAATAACAAAGCTAAATAATGCCATCATTTATTTTAATTCATTCATTGACATTGGCAATGATACCATCTTATCACATAACAGTAGCAGGTTTTATGGGGACATAGAGGATACAATGTTATTTATTTTTATTTTAGTCAGAATTTCACGGAGCGCCGGCGACGTTACCTTGATCAATTGTAAATTTAAATAAAGCCTTCGGACTCAATTAACTGTTATCAATACATTTGTTTATTTATTTTAGACATTGTGTGAGTAAAAATAATCCAAGTTCTGTTTTGTGAAGATGCGCCGTGCGGCTTACGATTGTGTGCGAAGCTCTTAATAGGAGCGGCAAACATCAGAATCTGAGCGCTTAATAAGGTGGTTATTTCCAAAAAAGCCGGTCTTATAACTGACGTCAATAGCTTTAAAGAGTAATTATTACGTTACTGGAATTTTGTCTATATCTTTTTCTTTAGAAGTAGGTAGATAATAAATGCAGATTATTTTGATACAGTTTTTTGGCCAATACTATTTCATTAGAATCTCCTCGTTTCAGAACTAGTGACTGATTGTTTTTTTCTATTTTAAGTTTCATGACTCAAAATTAAAATCATAATTAGGTACATTTTTATTTATATTTAAGAAAAGATTTTAAAAGGGCACTGCAGTACGCATTAAAAAAAATTAACGATTGCAATACTGTTGTGTTGTGTGGTGCTGTTGTGTTGATTCATTAGGTATGTACGTTACTCTTGCAAATACCCTTCACGGAATTATGCCAGAAATATAAAAAATACCGCAATTTCGTGCTATTGTTTTTTTTGTAAGAAATAAGAAATAGGTTTACGTACGGAAGGCCATTTCGGTTTTAACACATTGTTCAACCAACTTTTATGTGCCCTTTAAACAAAAGGGTGGAAGAAAAAAATACTTTTGCTTAACTTTCTATTTCACTTAACTATATTTTATTGCGTCTGAACTGTTACAAATATGGACAAAAGTAGTGCATTTATGTTGTTTAAAAGTTTCGAAGAAAATATGTACGCCATTGTTGTTTTGTCAAAGGAATTCTTACCGGTTGAATCGTGATTTGAAAAATAAAAGGCAGGAACGGTATTGGATAATACGTAATGTTCTCCATTACTTTCTCTGTTTTTGCGCCACCAAATTAGTCTGTATAAGACCTAGCACCAAGTCAGTCAGTATAAGAGCTATTTGGAAGTAAACATTTTTTTAAATAAATTATTATAGGTACTAGTTTTCAGTACATTAAGATAACGTATACATCTACATGTATTCAACTTAAATAGTACTAACGAATGTGTATTTCGAGTCTGTATCTCTAGACATATTTACGTCCAGTAGAACTGAATCCTGCATGTATTATTAAATTCTACTTTACATAATGCAATCAGTTGGTACCTTGTATTCTTGATAACCGTCCGAGGGAGCCACGGAGTAGTTTATAGATTACAAAAATTAGTGAAGATAAATGTCTCCCGAGCCTTGTATGGTGCGCCCACGCACGGATCCTTGCAAACTCAAATCGCATACATTTTGACTTTTTACCATTACATGAATAGTTTTAAGAGGCCCAGTAGGTATTATCACGTACATGCCTATAAGGGAGTACTTAAAATAGCCGGCAATAATTTATCTCTGTCACACTTGTGGTACGCTCTAGAGGTGAAAGAAGATAGCTGATAGAACCGGCTCTCACATAAGTTGGCCAAAGTGAAATGACCGCTGTTGACCATTTTGGCGGTTGCGTCATCCGTCGGGGCTTGAATTCTGAGTTTTTTATTACAATACATGACATGAATAAAAAAAGATTAGATAAAAAGCAAATTACAAATGTTGTAATAATGGTTAAGCAAATTATATACAAGCTTGAACTTTAAGAGCTAATTAAACTTGAGCTTCTCTTGAAAAGCAGTTAAACAGTGGATGATCAGTGATTCATAGCAAATATTTACCTAATAGATCCTACCTAGATATGCATAGGTTTGAGCGAAGAAATACGTTTCGCGGTCATGATAAGTAATACTAAGATATAAGAAAAACAAAATCTTTATCTAGGTAGCTTACAGTGGCTACATTTGAATTCTTTGCCATAAAACCGTGTTTTAGCTACGAATACGTTCAAGTTCAACAACAAACGCTCTAGACGCGGTTAAGGAAGGATGAAGCCGACCTACTTGTGGTTCCCTGACCTCCGCCGCAGCCTAGCACAGCGCTCGTTCTCGTTCTTGCGTGTATCCTTGCAGGTAATGCTATCTCTGTTACTCCCGGAATATTTTCGCAAACGCATTTGGAAAATGGCGCAGCGCAGAAGCGCGGAGGCAAGTTGACGAGCTGCGTGACAATGAGATTTTATGGGTTAAAGCTATGACTGACTGTTTTGTATTCGAAATGAACTCGTGTCATTTTATTTATCAAGATAACAAATAGTTTTGGGTACCGATAGAGTTATAAATTATTCAGATCAAAGAAATATGTCAAAGCCGTAGGAAGTGTTGTAAGATATTCTGCCAAGTCTAGGTCTGTCTGGAAAAAAAACGACCAAGGTTAAATTTAAATCTATTTAAGAATGAGCAAGTACTTTGAGATCAGGTAACTGGTAAAGAACTGTTTTTAGGAGTCCGTA
Organism: Abrostola tripartita; assembly: GCA_905340225.1. Classification (NCBI taxonomy): domain Eukaryota; kingdom Metazoa; phylum Arthropoda; class Insecta; order Lepidoptera; family Noctuidae; genus Abrostola; species Abrostola tripartita. The sequence continues at coordinate 8,939,774 of HG996493.1, read as the reverse complement.
GTCTAACAAAACTTCCGAAAATGTTCTTGCTTAGATCAAATAATGTCTCAAGAAATATCTTTACTATATAGGTTAAGAGGCCAGATTGTGATGCAGTGAATTTTAAAGCCAGTTTCGTAATCTTACCCTTCTTCTTCTAGATGGAAATGGGACCAAAATAATATACTTGCAACTCGTACTGGGAATTAAACTTTTACATGCAAGAACCATAATTTCAACTAGAGAACATGAACAAGAGAAAAACTAAATTTAAAAGGTATGATGGAAAAAATGAGGCTAAGTGGAATACAGATTCTAGAATAATAAAAACTAGTTTCACACATTTTAACCAGCTTCAAACAACATCCGAGCAGGTGTCAATAAAATAACAAGATTGAATTCCAATAAAACAGATAAATACCTTGTCAAATCACTGCGAAGGTGAATGACACTTCTGGTTCAAGAGCTAACGATTTGCGAACAGCCTACTGCCTGTATTAACTAATAAGACAGCCTACATCCGGCTGTGATCTGAATGAAATTATATTGGATATTAAATGTTAAATTATTTTTATTTGAATTTCAAAATCTGAAACTTCGAGCCGTGTGTATACTCCTGAACACGTTTCTTGTAATGTTGGTCCTGTTTAATAAAATGAAATTAGTTTGAAATGCAATTTCATTTATTTATTCATAGTTTAAATAATGCTACATATATTAGAAGAGGATTGTTTCTGATTGAAATTTCCGTTCTGAGAGAAAATTTCCCCAGCAATGAAAATGAAAATGTAAGAGCGCATTGCTTTGAAACATAATACATCAAACACAACAGTCTACAGTGGCCAGAAAGATTACGATTAATAGACTGCTTACTTTATCAAACAGCTTAAACCCTGTTTAAAGGTACTGTCTGAACAAGTCTTTAAGTGCCTTGTGGTCTAGCCATCCCAGGGAAAAACGACCAATGTTAAACTGACCATAATTTTTTTTTGTTAACGACAAATAAACAAAGTTTAAGTGTGTTTTCTACCGTCTTTAGAACTTAATCTATCCTGAATACCGGGTCATTCTGATGTATAACCTTACGATAGTAAAGCTAACAGAGGTTAGACAGCATTTGCTATTCACAAAACCAGATCTTTCTATTATAATGGAACTCATTGGCCAGCGGAGGACCTGTTCTTTAAACAAAATGGACACTAATAAATACAGTATATGGTTGAGAAGGTGTTATACTTTTTTACGAAATCGTTTTAGTTTTTCGTAAGTGAATATAATACCGTCACCTAATCACGTTTTAAATTATATGTTACATTATTTTGAGATTATGTACAACCATGTTTTAAAGTATTGCACATCATTCATCATTACTTTGCAAAAACACGTCTATAGAAATAATCTATTCATTCGCCGTATTTTCAATCAACTCTTTGGATAAGGGTGACGCAAATGTTTTACGCCAACCATAAGAGCCTCCACCACAATCGGGCCAAAGGCTAAAAGAACATAACTAAGCCATATAAAGAAGTACACGAGCGCACTGAATTTCATTTTCTAAAACCCGATTACACGGGCGAGGTGACGCAAGGCGGTGGAGGTCGGCCGCGACACAACACTTGAAAACGAAAGGTGTTCGAAACTGAAATCGAAGGGAGTGATCCCGTTATCCTGTGCCGGACCGCGGAGATGGAAAGCTCCCGTTAAAGCGTTAACGTCATGCGATGCAATCATGCAACAATGACTCACGCCTCATGGTACAGTCCCCACGCTCGTCTCTGCTAGGCACTCCTTAACAGCTCTAACTGTACTCCCTTACGTCACTTCAAGGACGTTTTGACTTAACCCACATTGCATGTGGGCTGCTAATAAGTGGATTTGTAGGAACAATATTATTTTCTGACAGTTACGTATTTTCGATTATAACGGTAGCTTCCTCGTACGATCGTAAAGTTGTTATTGTGTTGCGATTAGGTCACACGTCGAGGTAAGTGATCTTTTCAATGGAGATCAATAAACAAGCTGTAGCTGTTGAATAAACTCTTTCCATTACATCTTTTTCTTTCTCAATTCGTTATTTATTTCAAAAATCGTACTTGTTAAACTTATCTTAAGTGTCTTCGTTATTTTAAATAATACATTGAGCCAAGAAGAGTAAATTACGCACAATCGCCTTTTATCGAAGTATTTTGCAGATAAGCAACTGAATACACAGCATAATGATCACATTTTCGATGGGTAAAGCTGCAAACCAAACCAGCAGTGTCAAGTCACAGCTCACAAGCCTCTGCCAATGACATGTCTACGTTTAAATTACGATGAGCGTGTAATATTTTCTGTTTGTGCAAAAAGGATACGACATTTCTACTTATCGTAGCCAGCAATCGTCTGCTTATATTATCATATTATTGAGATTACACATTATAAATAACACTGATCGTTGCGATGATTGCAATTTAAATTTGATGGAGCCAAAAATATTCCTCGCAATTTAGGCCTGTTGATGGTTCATTATAGTAGACATTAAGAAGTGATCACTTTTGAAGTTGATTGGCTTTTGTGTTACATTAATAAAACTAACGGAATCATGTTTATCATGAATAAATCTTTATTATTCGTTACATAGCATAGCTAATTACAGTATATTTTAGTTCGTAGTAAACTTATTTATTTAGTTGGTACCTACGAACTAAGTTAAGCTGCGTTACGTTTAATATTTTAGTTGCTATGTATAACTTATTAGATGTTTTTCATAGATGTATACATACAAGTTACTAAACTAAGGTGTCAGTATAACCCAATAACTTATAAGTTTTTCTGATAAAAAATAATTAGCCCAGAATACGAAGAACTGTATCTACACAGTTCATACCAACATGCTGATATCTAATGTTTCTTTTATAATTGAATTAGGTAAAATAATCTTTTTCTAAGCCTGCCTGACCTACCTGCTTCCGATGTTGTCTTTTCAAAAGTATGCTCTAAAACCTAACACGTAAAACCCAACATCTAAACACCGTCGAATAGATTTGGCGCTGTCCACACAATTCTTTCTCGACACCGATGGCATTGAGTCGCGTGTTCCACTTAGATGTAACGGTACTCAACGAGTCCTGACCAAAACACACCGACGCGGCCGAACGCGAATATATCCGCTAATTAACCTGTTTCACACTCGGAAACTCATTATGAGGGCTTTAACCTTCATAGTTTTTCACATAATAGGTAATTAAATCGTGTAACAAACCGGCCGGCGTCTAGTCTGTTATTATATTTAAGTGCCTTGGAAGCGAACAATGAGCAGTTCTAGGTTATAAGAGGCGGGTGTAGTTGGTATTTTAGGGTTGTTAATTTCTTCTTGGCGCCTTTTAACTTAGGGTTTACAGGCTCTTAATCTTAGAATTTCGGCGAAGATTTCCATACAGGACAGCTTTTTATAGGGCCTTTAATAATATTTTTGAGTCTTAGCGTATTTGCAAATCCGATGCATACACCAACATTACAAAAAAATATTACTAATACTATGGTAAAAAAAATAGGGTACATAAGTACACCGATAAAATAAAAAAATAAGTTCTAATTTAAATTTTTAAAATTTATATATATCAGATTTCTCGACTGTCCTAAAAGGGGCGTAATGTCCGAAACCACGTAGAGCAAGAAGGTTATTGACCGCAAATTCAGTGACGCGATGATGTAGAATGGTTTTCCCGCCGAATCCGAGTTGTCAAGTGAGGTTGACGTTTGGGAAAATAGACGTGACGAGAGAACTTACGTAGCAGGATAACTGAAACCCTGGAACCGCATCGCCGAAGTTATTCACGTGTTAGGTCTCAGTCTAGATCAAGATTTTCAAATCGTGAGCTCAGAAATAGCTGCCACTGTTTTTTTACAAAGATGGATTCAAATATAGTGCATACCTTAATGTGCGTGTTTTATTGTGATCATTTATTTATTAAAAATAATTTAGTACAGCGTTTAGCCACTTACACATCATGGTAACTTCTGGTAACAACTGGGACATTAATCTATTAAAGGACTATCAATCAGGCATACTGCAAGCCCAGGTTGCTAGTAAACACTCCTTACACAAAAATCTAAAACCTATTCGGAACTGATTTTATCTTTTAAGGTCTTTAAATAATTCTATATTTTAACACACGCGCCTAACTTTATTGGAACTATACTTATTATGGAAGAGCTTGTTTGCTAACCGAATAAAACAAGGCGTTATTTTTACCACGTAGGAACACAGAGAATTTCTTAGAATAAAATCTGCAGATTGCAGAAATATGTGTCCCGGACGGTCTAATCTACCCCTTAGTGTAGCATTCCAATTGCTTAGACAACGCAGCAAAAATTGCATCCCATATTAAGAAGCAAGTTAATACTATTATCACAATGCACAATTTGGAAAAATGTAAAGCTGACTGAAAAATTAATAAAATCGTTGTTTAGTATTGATATGTAGATTCCTCTTAGCTGAAGACTATTTGACCATGATACTACATTTCTGAATGAATTCACCGGTTACGTTAGTTAACGCCATCTGTAACTTTACTTCAATATTTCCAACTAACTATACAACTGCAACGCTATGAAAGACGTAGCGACTTGTAGAAAAACCCAAGACTAGAATTTATTACTAGCATTCATAAAGTATCGTTAGATGTCGCTACTTTGTAAATTAACCATAGACTAATCAGAATAAGACCTCCAACCTCTAACAATAGACTTTGCTCACTAGTTTCCCCAAACTGTGTAGGAAGACTAAGATGGCGTTACTGTGCGCGTACTTACAAGTAATAACAATAATTTCTTTACTAATTGGCTTATAAGAGTGGACAATAGATGGCGATGTCATAAATGTTGCAAAACTTAGTATACAAATTGACTTGTGCGTAATTGGAATAGATGGCGCTGTCGTAAATGTTACAAAACTAGATCATAAAGGACAATGCCAGATCCTGCCCTAGCCATTTACAGAATATATAAATCCACGAAAATAATTGTAACGACTACTGGACCTTTTCATAACAATTTGTTTTTCTTTAGAACTTGCGGATTTCAAATCAATGTTAAAAGGAATTCAACCCCGGAAATTCCCTTTTGCCATTTCCCCTATTCTATAACTATCTGCGTTTCTTGTTACGCATGAACATACCTAGGTAATAAAAATTAAATTACATAAAATAATTAATTATAGATCAAATGAAAGCGAACGTATGCATTACGTTGTACGTAAAAATCATTAAAGATTACGCAAATAATTATGTATTAGAAGAATGTTGCATAAAAATTAGTTTCGCATTCATGGATTTTGTATAACGAAACGTTATTGAAGCGCATGCGTGATTAGTCTTATGTCAAAGTTTAAAGGATGACATTGAAATTCATTCGCTCCAATACTATTTTTAAATCTAAAGTACGTTATTGAAGCGCATGCGTGTATTAGTCTTATGTCAAAGTTAAAATTATGACATTGAAATTCATTCGCTCCAATACTATTTTTAAATATAAAATACATACAAGTACATATAAAAAATACAAGATATATGTTCTTAAACAATAAACGCAATGTATGAACATCTATTTTACCAATATATTATATATCAATATAGACTTATGGTTTATAACACTGACTGCAGATCATATGTCACTGTGATCAAATCACAACTTCAGCTTATACTTTTTGAATCTTTTTATGTTCATATTATAATATTATGTTGATGTGTGACACAATTTATAGTAGATATATTTAAGCCACGCACAACGTCAGCTCCTCGTATTTTACTTCAATTCAAACCAAAAAATAAGCAAATTTGTAACTTAAATAGTTCGTCTTCCGGCTGATGAAAATAATCAAATGTGTTAAATAGTGTAATCAATTTTAACAGTTGGCATACAATTCTAAAATACAAATTCACCGTGTCTAAACGTTTCTTAAACAATAAACGCAGGTTTGGAACATCTATTTTGCTATCAAGTTTAATGTCAGAATAGTCTTGAAATATGTAACCCTGATCGCAGCTTACTTGTTGCTAAGATCAAATCACGGTAATATGAATCACTTTTTGAAACTTTTTTTTCAAATTTCTAGAACATTCCACTGATACAAGAAACAAAAAATAAAACAACTACGTATGAACTGAATTATCTCATTCGAATCCACAAAATATTATTTTATGATACGCCTAATATCACGAAGTAATTATAAATATTATGATAATGGTGGACCGTGGATATATTTATGAAAAATGGTCGCCTAGCAGTAGCCGAGTCGTATTATTGTAATTGAGTTTATTATCAGTTGTCATACGATTCTAAAATTCAAATTCACCGCGTCATAACGTTTCTTAAACAATAAAAGCAGGTTTGGAACATCTATTTTGAAAATTTATTAAATGGTAGAATAGTCTTACAGTATGTAACACTGACTGTAATGAACATTATACTGAGGTCAAATCATGACATATAAGTTCACTTTTTGAATCTTTTTATGTTAAAATTTCTACAACATTCCACTGATACAAGAACCAAAAAGTAAAACAACTACGTATGAACTGAATTATCTCTTTCGAATCCACTAAATATTATTTTATCGTATTATTATTAATTAAATTGTAAAACCATATTAAGTAAGTCTTGCACTTATTACTATCAAATATTAACAAATCGCACGTTAACTGCTTCCAACAACATAGTGTAAAATAAAAAGCTTTTATATATCAGAAATAGTTTAAAAAATTGTAAAAAATAATGTCTACCACAAGGATTTGAACTTACGACTACTAAAATGAAAAGCAGAACCATAATCGACTGAACTACCATATCTTACAGTTTTGAATCGAATTTAAAGTTCCTTTTTCTTTTAAGTCGATTAGAAAAAATACATTCAAATACATTCCAGCAATGAATTTAAAAACTATTATAGATAAATAAAAAAATAGGTAAACTTACAAGTATTACTGGTAAAATAGCTCGCGGAACTTGTGCTATGAATGTGACCACTTTTTCATCTAAATCGGCCCTGAATCAACTTCAAATACCTTTTAACATGTCCTAGGTATATAGTTTTGGCTTTAACCATTCACCCACTAACTAATCATCAAAAAGCATTAAAATATTATAATTAATAATAATTATATTTTTGATGTAAATAAAATATTTAATTTCGTAATAATTATTACGAAGTAAGCGTATGTATGTTCTTTATGAGTGTTCATATAATCACTATCTCATTTATTTCCGCGCCATCTATCTGTGTTATAATCAACAAGTTCATAAAGAGAAGGTTCAGTTTGTTGTTGTATCCGTAAACTAGTCTAAAAATACGCGATCGTGATTTTTGGAACTCCTAGTGACATCTCTGATGGCATGGGGAACTAATCGATCTTGGCTTGCTGTTTTGTTAAGACACCGCCCCTCTTCTATACTTATTTTCTCTATGAAATTAACAAAAAAAATACTGACAATATTAATAAGCTTAATTATACAAAGTAAACATAACTAATGTAAATTCAGCTCATACGGAAACGCAAGAGAAAATCTCCACGACACACGTAGACGTTCAACATATTCACGCTGTGCACCTAACTGCTTAGTCAACCAACGAATTAAAACGTGCTTTGTACGATCAATAGATGGCGCGATAACTATTCAATGGACAACGTAATATGTGTGGCTTACCCTGGTGCACTATTAACTTTGATAGTGATAGACTACTACACCTGACCCAGATATATACAGTAGCACAACAACGCATTTAATAGTAGGTACATAGGTCCAAAACCAATAGTTTGGACAGGGTTTAAGGAAGGTTTACCAAACAGTGTGGTCTTTTACCAAGTTTAACACCATAGCGAGACTGGTCATGAGGTCCTTGACGAGATGATGACGATTTTTTTTAATACAAGAACCAGCTCCTGGGCAATTTGAGGGAAACAATTTTGGCTACTGCGGTTGCCAAGGGCGTGCGAGTGGCAAAGAAGAGTAGAGCCTACTCTAAGATAATCTAGTAATTCGATGATCGATGTACCTAAGTGTGAACTTTTAGGAAAATGGTGGAGACAAATAAAAGGAGGAAAGCTTATTCATACTTCTTAAGGCTAACCAATTTTAACAAACATTAACAACATTAAAATCTCGACCACCCTAGATAAACTTAATACTATATTTCAAGCAGAATGTATAGGCATCACCAAAGCAGCACAGGCGGTTGCAGCCAGAGATGTCAGAGGCTACAATATTAAAATTGTGTCAGACAGTGCATCCGTCCTTCAAGCTCTACAAAACAATACCATAACCTCTGTCCTAGTACTGGAATGTCACAACGCACTCCAGTCCATCGCGGACACAAACAACGTAACCCTGCAATGGATTAAAGGACATAGCAACTCAATAGGTAATGACGCAGCCGATGAACTGGCTAAAAGGGGATCAAGAACGGCGGTATATGGACCGGAACCACTACTGCCGATACCCCTGGCACAAGTCAGATCTTGGTTGCGTCTGAAAACAGAACAAAACCACCAAACAGAATGGAGGAACGGTGTAGGTTACAGGCAGACAAAGAATGCAATTCCGGTGCTTTCGAAAAAGTTTGCCCGCAACCTCACCAGACTAAACAGGGACAAAATCCGTATAGTACTAGGTACAATAACCGGACTCTGCCCTCTAAACAAACACCTTTTTACCATAGGTGTGACGAACAGCTCTCTATGCAGAGGCTGCATGGAGGCAGAAGAAACGCCACAGCACGTACTCATGGAGTGCGGAAGTGTGGATGATCAACGGGCACGCATTCTCCAGCGTCCAGCATCGCTACCGGAAGCTTGCAGCAACCTGAAAAGGCTGCTCGCTTTCTGGGGCGAGCTGGGATGGCTGGAGTAGAAAAAAAAGAAACCCATCACGCACAATGGCCCTTTCAAGCGGCTAAGTGCGGACAATGCCCAGCCAAGACAAACAAACAAACAAGGCTAACCAATGATATTATATAATATATATTTAGTAATTTTAGATGATTATATAATTGAGGCTAACATAAATAACTGATCTACTGAACACTGTAACATAATATTGGCTTTCATAGTCAGTCCTAAACTTTTGTTTTTTAAAGGATAGGTAAAATCATTGGTTATCATTCTGTAGAATATTGCGATGCCTTAGAAATAGATTAGGTAAGTAATTTTCCAGTAGCTAATAATAATCATACAGTACTGCGTTTAGATTGTACGCGCGTAACTACAGGTTTTGCCAGCCGTCTTGAACTCTTAATCAGGGCGCAAGGTAACTTTAAGGCTAAGGCCGTGACTGACTAAATAATTCAAACTTAATGCTTGATAGTGCACAATCTTCTAACGGCTTCTAACAGACCTTAAAATAACAAAATATAAAAAGAAAATGTACATCAAGCTTGGATGTATGTGTTACAAATTGTTTTTAAAGCCTATCAAATAACATGCCTATCATTCAAAACGTACCAATAACTTTTAGGAGTGTCCTCCTCAAGTTTTACAGTCGTCACTGTAGTAGTAACAGAACAGACTGTATGCGCACAATTATATGAAAATAACTTACGGAACCCTAAAACACCTGTCAGCCCCTAAAGCTCTAGCCTACCAAATACTATGTGATGAATAAAAAAATTAGGGATGCCTGCACCATGCGTCCTAAGGTAACAGGCGATGAGTAGACGGGATGTCCAGGATCAGGATAGATAACTCACTGACAGTCAAGTAGACTCACACAAGCATCTCACACGACCGATCAGAAAGAGATCTGTAAGTCACAAGTTCTTACTTCAAATTTTTCACAGAACCCTAAAGATTTAGGTATAGATAATTATTATCGTCAGACATAACTAAACTATTAATTAAGTTATGTAAGTATAGTTTTTGGCTTTGGTATTTGGTACAAACTAGTGTTTTAAAAAGCTGTTATGAAATCTTCAAGGTAAACAAACACATTATGTGCTTTACTTGTTTATTTACATTGGTACTTAAAGGTTTATTGCCAGTAGAAAATCATGTATTATACATGATTAAAATGACGTTAAATCATAATTCACGTTACTACTTAATAAACTTATATATCATTTTCACCTATATGACACAACAACAATGTTGTATTATCCGCAAAAACAGTAATGTTAATAGATTTTACACAAGGATTAAATAAAAACAAATGGCTCCTTGTCGAGAAGTTCAGTTGCACATTAAATGTGTTTTTAATCTGACAATTTAATTATGTAATACACGAGTAAGTAGGAGCTTACAGCTTAACTAATTGGCAGACTTAGAGGCGACTGTCTACTAAAATATTTTTGAACACTTCACACAAAATAGTAGGTAGGTACATCTATAAGTGAAATTCCTTTTACTATTTGCACTAAAAAATCATTATGAAATATGATCTCTAATATATTCATCTTTAAAATGTAGCCGTTAAAAATGTATTTCATTCCAGTTGCTCGTAACCTCAGAGGATGATGTTTTTGGAGGTCATGACAGGGCAAGGTTTGTGGTAAAGTTTTATACCGAATTTAACCTCTGAAAATTTAGGAAAACCTTTCGATGATGAGGCCTACCGAACCAATAACATTACAATGGAAAAAGACCTATTTACAGCCAGTTGTGGATTTCAACGTAAAGGTCAGTGGCATCCAGCACACCATTAATAACATTCTTTTGTACGAAGGTTACAGACCCTGACCTAACTAAGTACGTCACTCCTGTATTCTGCACGCTTCTAGAACATTAAAAACTTGATCGCTTACATCAGCATTTTAGTGTATATGGACGTTTATATAATTTCAGCTGATTAAGTTCCAGTTTGTCACTGCCCTAGGTTATTAAATATTCACAAAAATAAAACAATGCAATCATGGAAAGTTTAACGTTTTATAAGTTGTTTTGTTCAATGAATGACGTAGGTAAGTGGAACTTTTAATGGAACTACATAAATCAAAAGGGTAAGTTCATAATGACGATGGTTAATTATCTTTGTCATTTGTATGACAGCCCTATAATAGCTGCTCTTTATTGGTTGAAGCTCCTTTATCTACTCCGTCACAACCTTAATCAAATTGTCTCTACTCTTGTTGTTGAATTCTAATATTTTGATGTGACCTCAATTGGTATCCGTAAACTTGATTTAGCCAACCATTGTTTCCGAGTTACCAGAATCATCCAATCATCTAAGATTCAAGGGAATGTTTCTCGTGATATTTTTTGGGATTATGAGAACAATAAGCAGATATAAAGCAAGTTATTCAGAGGGAGCTGGAAAAGACCCAACTAAGTAATAAACTAAGTGACTAGCTATTAACATATTCTAGCATTTTCAACATGTTTTGCCGAATATTTGGTCCAGATCCTAAATCTTTTTTATTGCGGTTCTAAGATCTTATCCTTATAATGTAGGAATGAATGCTGACTGCGCATTACCCTCAGATTAGAATTCGCCTAGCCCTCTACATTTATCCTAATTACACTTTACAGACGTACCTTAGACCTTAATGTGTTTACTTTGTAGATAAAAGATGATTAATGAAAAAGATCATGTTCCTACAACATGGAACACATGAATGGTATGTGTATTATTTTAACTAGCTGCACATAAGCCATGGTAAATAGGTTGTATGCCTTATTTAACGCGGACCTCTTTATTAAGAATACATTATGGTTATAATTATCTTACACGGAATAGATGCTACCAGTAATATGACGTCAATTGGAATATCACCTTTTCCACGAGTCACTCGTACGTACGTACATTATCCTTTAATTTTACTAACACTATTGTTTCTTTTTCAAAGAGGTTCTGAATTAAAGGAAAAAAACGAGAAATTGTCTGTTTTTACATACTACCTATCGTGTGGAATTATTGCAAAATATTTCTATAAAAAAATGCTAGAGGGTAAAATTGGAAATCAATCAGATTACCTATATGATTAAATTTACAATGTTTTATAATCGGATAGAATTGTTCCAAACTGTAGCTTTCAAACTTATCAAGATTCGGTGCAGACTATGCGAGGTCGTTCCTAGCTAAGACTAAATATAATCATTCGGCAAAAGATCTTACGAGCATATTGCACTGCAATAGCTAGTTTATTGAAAAGTAAAAAATCGATTGGTTTTACATATTAGTATTTAAAGCGATGAAAGTTGTGTTGCAAGGATGGATGTTTACTTTTCAACAAATATCTAAGAGGATACTTATCAGCACACACCATTTTCAACAAAATAACAACCTTGAACTGTAGTCGTTAATGGAATTCTAACGATGCGCGACGTGAACTGATTCCGGCCTAAGCCGGGGTCGCATTTTCCTCGTTGGTGTTGAATTAGAAGCAGAGCATAGCAGAAAGTAAAAACAAAATGTGTCAAATAATTGTAAATTTTAAAACTCTCAGTTTCTACAATAATTTTCACAAAACGACCTTCGAAAAACTAAAAACTTCGCAGACCTACTGTTTTTGCAATGTCTCGAGTAATTATGTTTATAACGTGTAAATTTCAAATTAGCATAAACCAATTTATCACGATGAACATTTTTTTTTATAATTGTGCTAACTTTGTCAGAGTAGTTCGAGTCGCGAATTTTCGAGTTCCTAATGTTCATATAATTTTATATTGGAATATATTACGAATTCACGCTTAGAGTGCCAAATCTGCAGTAAAAGAAATGGATGTTTCAATCCCAGTGTATTTTTTCTTTAATGAAGAAAATTATCTCTTCCTATCACGGTATCCCGCTTTACATTCAGCAGCCACGTTTGCACATGATTCTGTCTTCGCACTCAAAAGAATACTTCAATGTTACATTTCATGTTTTTTTTACTTGTGATTTTTTACCAGGAACTATTGTTTGAATAATGGATTTTCTTTGATTCTTGATGTAATTATTTAAAATCAACTTATACGCGTCTAATGTTCATTATAATAATATTTTTCTTTAAGTGCGAGTGTTTTCGGGACTTGAGACCACTTTGCCGCAATATTACTTTTACAAGGCAGTCATCTTAAGCAAATTTAAGTATACCTCATTTGTCACCTAAACATTCATTCACTGTACACTGTACAGTATAGGCTGACTGTCTTCCAATGATACATTCAACTGACTTTTTAGATTAAATAGCTGAATACGAACTTCAACATTAGTAGGTACTTGGACTAGGTACCTAAACTGATATCGAAGTTCAAACAGCACTCCTTTAAATCAACTACCAGACATACATATGTGCATAGTATATGAAGTAGCAGTACCCGTGTAACTGTAGAAAGCGGACGTACGAGTGTTTGACCTAGCTGTAATAATTTATTACCAGACTAGTAATATATTTCCCTGATTATACACGAATAAGTATTGTTAGGTACATTGACTTTATTGATAACAATTTATATGATTGTACATAATGAAAAGCAGATAGGAAATATAAAACAATGAGGACATTGTATAAACTTAAATTAGAATATCAAATTTTGGACTTACAATACAAACAATCTAGATTAAATGTTGGCCAAACGGGTCTTTTGAGCTTCAATATCTAATTCAATTTCACATATTTGGTAACAAGGAGTGGATGTTTTTCTGGAAGCTACAAATATCATTTTTGCATTACAAGCAAGCTTTTCGTTGACGTCATCGTACACGAATGCTAAGTTGAACGATAGGCCAGGAGGAATTCTCTTACAGCGCGACAAGGACAAGTTTGTAAACCTAATTTGTTCCAGATCAGGAATAAGTTTGAACAGCCTTATGTAAACTGGCTCCAAAGTAATGTTAGAGAATTTAAGGTGCTCCGTTGTCATAACCCCTCGTTTATATTCTATTCTGAAAATACTTGGGTATGATACAAGGCGGTTCTCACAAATATAGGATGCAGTTTTGCGAAGAGGACTGGAAAAATACTTAGATATTTCTATAAACCTCTCAACTTCAGATTTGAAGGCTTCATTGGAGTCATATCTTTCTGGGGACTCTTCCACGAGTTCAGCTTTTGTTTCCTCCTTGACAGGCTGCAGGTTCGCGATGACAGATTCTGATGGGATCAGAGTCTGTAATGCTTGAAGCGGGCGCCCTTTCCGATACGGCGGAGACTTTACTTTTCTCCTTTGTTTTTGATTCATTGCAATTTAAAGGACAGCTAATTTTAGTTTGTCAATGTAACACATAAAAATTTTGATGCTGACAAGACGACATATTATTTTGTTTTTATGTAGTGATGTCTGAGATGTCTGAAAATGTTGCGTTACAAAAAAGGTTTTAACAATAAATGAGACTTAGATTTATGAGACTTTTTCTGGTTTAAGTATTTTTATTTCCGTTCTAAATGACTTTGACCGCTGACTACACTATAATACCACAGTAAAGTAGTTGTAAAACTTATTACAATTACACGTGTAATAGAATCGAAGTGTCAGTAAAATATTTTATTTAAGCAACATATACCAGTGTGTATTTACATAAAACACAAACAACATAGTCTATTTCAGTATCGCTTTTCACAGATACTAGCCAAAACAAATACGTAATATCAGAACCGAAAGATTCTCATTAATCTTTATACTGTTTATTCTTCGTGTGCAAACAAATAGTTGATATTCAATTGTTTTCCTTGAGGATATCGGGGTCTTGATTGGTATGATTAAACAAGTACGTATGTGTGTGTAAGTATTATACAAACCTTCATTATAATAACCAGTATGTCGACCACCTAGAACATACACGTGTTAGAGGCATTGCCTTTAATAAAATGCAACTTCGATCATTACATTATTCTAACAACCAGTGGTAATAGTTTATTTTTTTAAATACACATTTGTCACATGTTATTTTCTTATCAAGAAGCCTATCAATCTTATTCATTACTTTAACTCCATTTAGTGAAGGCATACATAACTAAAATAATGAAAAACGTTTTAGGAACGGTTTTGAATAGGAATCCTAACATCATAATCAACAGGTAAGGTTACCTTGACTCATAATTATGAAATAATTCCAATCGTAAAGTTTCAACACAGTAAAAGGCCTATGTTTATTATAAGATGCTATAATATGATTATTAAGTACCAGTGGCAAAGGCCCTGGGGTTATGTTTCCGTGTCCAAATCCTTACGACCTAAAGTTATCTGTTCCAAATCTGGATGTTTGTGCATGTTTTGTTTGTAATGTCAAGCATTATGTATGCAAGGTTTGTTGGTGTTGATTGTTTATTAGATTACCGAGGTTAAAAATAACTTGGAAAGACCAAAGTAACCAATGCAACAAATTTTATCTGTCACAGCGTAACTTTGAAAGAGATTAGTCTGCTTATCCGAACTTATTGTGAATCTTATATAATGTTTTACTGATGTGGTAAAGTCCGTTGGCCGGACTTTTTAACAAAAATGTGTCAGCTGAAGGCGCCCCATATTGTGGCTAAGGGATAAAGAGCTAATTCTAGATTTGATGTGATGTTGAAAATATGTATTAAATTCCGCAATATTTTAATAAATGCTATAATGAAAGTGAAACTATCATAAGATGACTCTTCAAAACTAAAAAATATATTCTATTACAAAATAAGATAACAGGAATTGATAAAAAAAATGCAAATTCCAGTGTACTTATATTTTTAAATTAATGAAACATTTATTATAATAAACAACCTTAGGAATGATTTGCCAAAGTTAATGTGAATAGGGGAGGCCTTTGTTTAACAGTGGACGTCTTCCGGCTGATGATGATGATAAATGTAAATTGAGACGACAGACACTTAAAAAATATTTTGTTTTTGTGATTTTTACATAAGTTAACTAGTGCAATACTAGAGCCGATTTTCGAATAGATAATTTTTATCAGTAGAATAAATTTGCCCGTTTGACATATTTTCTGTCAAAATATCAATTTTATCCTCCGAATAAAATTTATCTGACGATAGAAAAATCTGCTCAAGTCGGTCAGAGTAAAGAAAGAACTTAATCTAAGGGTTTCACTAAGTCTCGGTGCCCTTGACTACAAATATTTATACTCACTCTCAGTTTATAGCTTAATAATATTTGAATAAACTATTTAAATGTCATAAGCACTGTAAGTAAAGACCAGAAGAACCTGAGGATGCGGCTTCGTTCACTGCGAGGAATGTGGAAGTTTAGAATATTACATATTAGATATATAAAAACGTAACTGGACTACCACGACGGGTGGCAGAAGTGTACAAATAGGACACCCACATTTCGCCAGTTATGTTATAGGTCCTAATGTAATAATAAATAGAACCCAGGACTACATAACATGCAATCTACATATTACAGACGACGGTGGCATGACTATCGCTTGAGAGAGACTGGTCCACTTAAGCACACGACCGAGTAAAGTGGAAGAGTTGACAACACAGGTTGGGAAAAAAATAGGACTTAATGCTCAGCAGTAGCACTTGGCGACAACTAGAACAACGGGGCTGTCAACTAAAATATTACATTACTGTAGGTATATTACGAATGTGAACCCAATAAATCATTTGGTCTATAACATATGGCCTCATAATTCTCTTTCGAGCCGCACTGCGGTGCTACCTGTCTAGCTGCTGTCTACATACTTGAACAGGTGCTTTTATTGATTTTTGTGTAAGTTTAAAAGGTAAAAAGTTTTCGTTAAACAGCGTAACATGATTTCGTATTAACTTGCGTTATGCCTTCTAAACAAAACTGCGTAGATTACTAGTATAGAGTTAATATACCAACTATATAATTCTAATTATACAATTCATAAATCCATTTATAAACATGAATACACAGAGCAATAGTTATTATCCACCATAAAATACCACAGGTCACCTACTAGCCATAAAATACTAAGATAATTTCAATCTACACAAGTGGCTTTTCTATACAAATGATTTATTATAATATTGGCAGCATATTGACGAATGTTGTACCTATCCTTATTAAAATTAAAAGTAAATCAGGGCACAAAACCAAGGACGCAATTTGAATGAAACTCAGCTTTGACGACCTGATTGGCGCAGTGGCTAAGCGATTGGACTGCTGCGCTAGGGGTTGCGGGATCGATTCCCGCACGGGACAATTTGTGTGATCCGCAGATTTTGTCCCGAGTCTAGGTGTTTGTGTATGTGATATTTCATGTTTGTGAAACGCACGACGTTTTTTTTTTGAAGAAAAAAAAGAAAAGCAT
Organism: Abrostola tripartita; assembly: GCA_905340225.1. Taxonomy (NCBI): domain Eukaryota; kingdom Metazoa; phylum Arthropoda; class Insecta; order Lepidoptera; family Noctuidae; genus Abrostola; species Abrostola tripartita. The sequence goes on along the minus strand of HG996493.1, from coordinate 8,922,617 downwards.
GATGATAATATGTTCATTTAAAGAGAACCTTCTGACACCCCAACATCTGGCAAACCCGGCGTGATGACAGCTGTCTTCTGTGCTACCTCTTCTAACATAGGGATCCAGTAGTACGCCATTTGACGCCAATTGATATCAAGGTTTAATAGTGTAGATTCCCACAACTGCAAGTTTCTGTGCATTAAACTAAAATTGATCATTTTTGTCATTTTATCCTACCCAGGGAACCAGTGTGCGTGTTCTTCTTTTCTTTCTGTCTTCTTCTTCCTTCATAAACTAGTAAAGCACTGGCCAGTAATGTTTATTCATTTGCCCTTCCACGGATTGTAGTGTTACTTTATAGCCGCTCTGCCTTTTTCATTTTTATTTGCAGCTATATTTATAAATATTTAATCACATGCCTTTTTATTTCATTCAACTTCATGCATTTTTTAAAGAATGTAGTAATTCAGAGAAAATATGCTTGATTAAAAAAAATGGCAAAGCTTTGCAAAATATCACATGTACCAATAATCTCACTAATATTTGTACAGTTTAGGAGTCGAATCCGCAACATTTAGCGCAGCATGCCAATCACGTAACCACTGCGCTCATCAGGTAATTCAGTAGCAGTCTAACTTCATTCGGCTGGGTTTGAAATGCAGTCCTCTCATGTTAAAAAAAAAATTATCCACGTGATGGTATCTAAAGATATTTCCATCCAATATACCAGAATCAATGGCATAGTGACTTAAATGTGCATACGAAAGCAGCTCGTACTATAATCTACACAGTTATATATTCATATTATGTTATTTATTATATGATAATAAAAGTTACTAACGTAATATTTATATAATATATAATTCCCCTTTTTTTGTCAAGGTCGTAAATGCAATTTTTCAATATTATTTTCAGTGTCATGAAATGTCGAAAATACTAAATAAATTAAGTAAAAGGCGTTAGATATTTAAGTTTTCATCATAAAATAGTATTTCTGAGCAAAACAAGAAGAAAGCTTTATGTTCATATATTTTCAGGTAGTACATATGTATATAGCTATCTACTAAGCTATTCTGAAACACTAACATTATCTTGCACGACACCTCGTTATGCGCTAGTGTCTTTGATCAACAATATACAAGGTTAAGGACCAAAAACAAAATAATTTCGCATAAGTGGCCGAGAAATTAGACATTGCGGCATGTTAACGTCCTAATTTTGGCTACGATTGGAGCATGCCTACATACTTCGGATAAGTCCACAAAAAAGTATTAAAGTTTCAAGTTTTTGAAGCGTTGATCGGTAAGCTAGTACCTACATTGTTGATCGAAGGTTAGTGTCGAATCTCAGCGCGGATTTAGAAGTAAGTTCTAGAGATCTTTAGAATAGCAAGGCTGAACTCTGTCCGAATACATAGGAAGAGTCTTATCTACCTTACAATTCTGATCCGGAATATTAAAATGGAGGAATATTTACGGTACAATTTACAACACAATTAATATAATCATTAAATTAAAATAAATTAGTTGATACAGCAATTCTTGGTTAAAATAGCGTTGGCCTTGACTTTCCTTAACCTGAAGAGTGACAAACTCTTTTTGATATATTTACTTATATATTATACTGTCCCGTGGTTTTACCCGCATTAAATATGAATTTCATAAGACACATAACGCCATCTAGCGTTTAAAGGCAATTGTGACCGTCGATTGATTTATCGTTCTTTCCTTCCGGCACAATACTTTTTTCTAGATAACAGTTACTATATGTCCGTTTCTGTACTCCTGACAATGTACAGATATGCAAAACATGATACCTACATACCAATTATAAAAAAGGTACTAACCTACATCTTGTTCTAGGAATTTATTAGATTGCAAAGAACTCACAACATTTTATGTATGAAAGAGAATAAGTAGACGAAGTTAGTTCACGAGGTAATTTAAAGCTATCACACAAATATTCGGTGGTTATAGAATTAAAAGGAAAAGCCCATGTGCATAACTTGCAAAAACGGAGTTAAATATATCCCGGGTCATGCGCAACTTCGTTCAAATAATATGTTTTACATGATTACTCCATATAATTTGAATGAAAAAATATTTTAACAGTCCTAAGTCCAAAGTCTTACTAAGTAGATACGCATATACCAAGCACAAACTGATATACATAAGCTCATGAGTTTTATTTTTCAGCGGCGGCCTTACAAACATATGAGGTCAACGACCTTATGTCAAACCCCTTTTCGGGTTTAATCCTATACTTCAAACGTCAGACTGCGGAACTTACAGACTTTCTTTACCTTCTTGGACCAACTAGTTTTTTTTTACCTACCCTATCCTGCCACCAGATGTGGGGCTTGTAGCTATGTGGCTACCACGCAGATCAGTCGATCTGCGACCAGTAAATAAGCCGTTCTCCCCGCGGTCAGTCTTCTGACCGTTGACCGGTGACCGTTTTCCGGTGACGCATCCGTGCTTCGGAAGGTACTCTAAGCCGTTGGTTCTCCGCTGAGCTCTCCCCGGTCGTGTCATTCTGCCGACCCATCGGACTATGAGAATGAGGATAGGGCGTGCATCTCTGTTTGTGCGCATACTTGGGCACTATTATATCTCCTGCGTAGTTGGCTAGCCTCAGCTGAGACAAGCCGCCGTTACCAAAATTCGGTCAGCAGAACATTATTATCCTGCTAAAAATAAGTCATACGTTAAAATTTTACTTAACACTTTTGAATTGCTCATAAATTAACGTGGTGGCACCAGTGCCTGACAGGAACCGAATGATCGAAAGATTCTTCGTAAATTACTAAATATAGGCTTAAAAAACAATTATCTAATTCGGCAGCTCTTGGCAATAGAAAACATACTTCTGACTCTCATCTAGTGACATTTTACTTATATCTGCGCCACTTGTTACGGATTGCCGTTATAAAATCTAATAGCATCTGGTGCGCATGCAAATTTCTAAATTTCATAAAGATTTGGATTAATGAAAAAAAATTACAAACAATCGTACCCACGATCTAGGGTATGATTTATTGTAATTTTTTTATTATTATGAACTCTGCAAAAGATGGAAGACGCAGCGTTGGCAGGCCTCCCATCAGGGGGACCGACGATATCGTCAGAGTACTTTTTTAAATATTTAGCATTTCTCATTCACCATTTTTTTTATTACTCTTTTCGTCCCAATACATGGTTTTTATTCTTGTCATGCCTAAACCGCCACAAGCGGTCTAAAAAAATTGATAGCGGTCTAAAGACGAGTGACGCTGCGAAACGTAATAACATAATTTAACATTAGTCAACAATTGATTTATTTTCCTGACTTGTATGCAGAATGTCGTACTACAAAGTTAACCGATTATAAATTCAAATTACCTATATGCTAAATCAAAAAGGTCAATTTGTACGTGTTGTTTTTGTAGAAAACGTGATTTAAAGTATCTATTTTAATGAGTCTACAACTCGGAATAGTTGACATTTTGCAGAATAATGAGTTGATTTTTAGACCAGTCATTGAACTAATTAGAAACGGAAAGATACCAAATAATTTCTTATGAATCAATAACAGTCACTATGTATAATCTTTAGAGGTGCTAATGTGTGAAGACGGTAGATTGACGTCCTTCTGCTTGCCACTGTACTACTAACTATAAGATCGCCTCAGGTTTCTTACCGATTAAGAAAATTTATACGTAACCGATGTTATTTGCTTTCGACATATAGACAAATCGTTGCTGTTTGATGCCGTGTAAAAACCGATAATTTATTTCTTCTGAAGTTTTTGCGGTAAATGCCATGCTCCCTATAAATAAGCCTTAACTTTCACCGAGCTTAGACAAATACTAAATGGGTGGGTCTTAAACCCATGTCAGAGGCGTAACTGCGATATACAAAATTGCCGCTGAAATAGAATAATATCAATAAAATAGGGATGAAGGTATAATAAATATAAGACTTGTTTTGTATAAAATATTTTCTTTTGTGAACAAAAACGTATTTTAGTTGTATAAGCGTCGTTCGTATCGTACAACTTTAAATTTGCAGTGTAAGTATGTTACGTTCGTATTATCACGCCTATTGGTAAGGTACCAGCAGAAGACAGGATGACCAGCAGTCTACATGCACCGCGCGTATTCGAATTAGTCGCGTAATGTGCGTGTGATATCGCACGTAGCTAACTAGTAACTCGCGCGATGCCCGCACGTTTAATGCGCAAATAACGACACTTGTAGCGTTTTGTATCGCCGCCGCCGCACGCGCCGTAACGACTTTTGCAAGTCCCTGGAAGAGTATCAAAAGAAACAAGGTTCTTTCTACTATAATTATTAATTGATTTATTGTCAACTACTACTAAATTAACTATACTATTAAGTACATTATGTATTTCGTTTAAAAATATTTCGTCTATAATTCACACGTAGGATCGTTGATTAATCTACCAAAAAATAAATTAAACCAACTCCTTGTCATGTAGTTACAGGATTGTAAATCTTCCTGACTTTACACATTCAATGTACTGATGTCATATTTTCATTGCACACTTAGACAAAATCCTAAATACTCTTAGCGCATGCGTTTTGAGGTATTGTTGTTCTTCTTCTTCGTCGTATCGGCATGATCCCAATAGCCACATGGAATTGGTCATGCCGTGGTGTAGAGATTGGTCCGTCAACAAGGATGGTAGCGAGGTTGACCGTCCAGGATTCGCAGCACGTACTTAAGCTTTTTACTGTAATAGAATCATTAGACGCACATCAACAGATCGACGCAATATACACGGATTTTAGTAAAGCCTTCGATTGTGTCTCCCATTAAATATTAATAAAGAAATTATCCATATATGGCTTCTCAGGCTCCATGCGCAAATGGTTAGAATCTTATTTAGAGGAGCGGTCTTTCTAAATAGTTCTTGATGGATTTGTATCGGACACCTTTAGCATCGCCTCTGGGGTACCACAAGGTTCACATCTAGGCCCCATTCTGTTCAATCTATTCATCAATAATATTGTTAGTTATTTTAAGCATTCTACTCCATTTCTTTTTGCGGATGATCTGAAATTCTGCAGAGTTATAAATCAGACAAAGATGTGGACTTACTACAAAGTGACCTTGATAGACTTTATAATTGGTGCGAAAACAATCACATGCTGTTGAACGCAAAGAAATGCACACACATTAAATTCACGCGCAAATCCAAAAATATCGATTCCGTGTACACGGTTTATTTATTTATTTATTTATTTATTGAACTTGGGAAAACAAACAGCAGTATATTATGGATAAATAAATGTGTTCTTATAACTAGCCTTAAAAAATATACTACCCACTACATTTTCCACAGATTACTATAAAAAAACAACTTAAATCTGTACGCAGACAGTAGCTGTAACTGTGAGCAAAGTTAATAATATAAAAGAAAGATATAAAAAAAAAAATCAAAAATAATGTTATGGTAGATACAACCACTCCGATACTTCCCTCTTACTTATAATCAATGCTAACAGATGTTTTAAGATAACCACTTGTTAAGTCTAATGGCATCTCTATTTTTTGATATGCAAACGACAGTGACAGGTATAATTTAACCGATTGTTTAACAATGACAATTTATATAAGTAAGGGGGTTAATGTTTTTTGTATTGGAAAAGTAGCATGAAATACATGTAAATACATCCTATGTGCCTTTTAGGTTAATATGAAATATTGCCTTTCAAGCCTACTGCTGATCCTTTAACATTTTAATTATACTATTTTTAAATCTAGATTTGCTAAGATGTAATATATCGATTTCACTGAACTTTTTATTATAAGTATTTACCAGTCGGTACAGCGGAGAGCGCACGCCGGAATTCGTTCGACACAGACCAGTTGCAAACAAGCGTCTGGTGCGCACTTCGCGTCCGTGCACTGTTCGAGGAATCAGGTAACACAAACCATTTACCAAGTCATGGCAGTCAAATTTACTTCGGCATATACCGAACAGAGTCATAGTATCAAGAAGAGTTCTTCTAGATTCCAGGGTCAACATGCCGTATTTCTTGAGAATTAGTTGGTGAGAGATTTTTTTTTTAAAGCATCTGTAGTGCATTGCACGGATATATTTACGTTGCACAAGTTCAATGGTGTCCTTATATTTCGTATAATATGGATTCCAGATAGGTACTGCGTATTCTAATTGGGGTCGGATTATGGACTTATATAGATGTAGGAAGGTACAGGGGCGGCGAAAATCTCGAGATGCTCTCATTACAAAGCCAAACATTTGGTATGCTTTATTAACTATTTTTTGAACGTGTATATCTAGATTGAGCTTAGAGTCAAGATGTACACCAAGATCGCGAAGACAGGTAACTTTATTTAAAACGCTACTAGCTAGGGTATATTCAAATTCAGTAACTTTTTTTTTTTTCGTAAACGTAATACTGTGACATTTAGGCAGACTAAGACGCAGTTTATTAATAGAGCAATAGCTAGAGAGACTATCGAGATCCTGCTGGAATTCTAAGCAGTCTGACGTATTATTAATAACTTTAAATACTTTTAAATCGTCTGCGTATAAAAGAAATTTAGAACACTTGTTTCACGGTTGCGAATGTCATACTGCAAGAAGTGGACGTAATCAAGGATTTAGGTGTGCTTTTAGACAAGAAACTTACTTTCTTACCGCACATTGAGTATGTCTTGAAAAGGGCCTCTGGCTTATTAGGTTTTCCTATAAGAAATGGGAAGGTTTTTAAGAAGGCCAAGACTAAAACTATATTGTTTAATGCACTGCTACTTTGTCACCTTGATTATTACAGTACGGTTTGGCGACCACATTATTCCACGCATTCTCTTCGAATCGAAAGAATACAGAAGCGTTTCATATACACATGCACATAGCTGGTTGTTCTAGAAGGAACTTTTCGTATAGCGACCAATTAAAACAGCTCAACTTGGTCACTGTTGAACGGTGTATATTGATGCAAAGCTTAGTTTTTCTCTATAAGGTTATGCCCAATAATATTATCAGCCCTGAAATTCTCAGTAAAATTCGTTTTAGAGTACCCAGTCGTAATCCTAGGTATGCTATTAAACCACTATTAGATGACCTTAAGTTGCTGCTCGAGATCAAAAGTGAATCTGACTGCAAACGCTTACAGGCTGACATCGATGAAATAGTTGAATGGAGTCATAAGAACAAACTTTATTTTAACCTATCCAAATGTTCAGTGATGAGTTTTACTCGTGCACGTTCACCTCTACTCTACGAGTATGAGGTGGACGCCACACCTATGCAAAGAGTCACACAGGTACGCGACCTGGGGGTCTCTATGACTCCTGAATTATTATTTCGTGATCACGTAGTCAAGATCTGCAAGAAGGCGTTTAGGAATTTAGGTTTTGTACTCAGACAGACGCGAGGCTTTACTAACATCTCGGCAGTCAGAGTCCTGTATGATGCACTCGTTAGGAGCCATTTAGAGCATAGTGCTGTCATATGGGCTCCACATGAGGCTAAGTACACGCTTATGTTGGAGCGCATACAGAACAAGTTCACGCGCCACCTGTACATGAAATTGTATGGGGTATACCCGTTCTACCCGCTGATGTACCCCACTCTATTTGTACTGGGCATGGTCGGGTACAATCAGCTGAGGGTGCGACGGGAGTTCACGCTAGTTGTATACATAGTGAAACTACTCCGTGGCATAGAATACAACCCAGATGTACTACAGAGGCTGAGTTTGTGTGTACCGGACGACTATGTAGGGAGGCGACGACGCCCGCCACTGTTGGCTGTACCATCTGCCAGAACCAACCTACTCGCTAAAACACCGGTTACTCAAGCTATCCGTATCATTAATAAAATTCACTTGGTGATTGACATTTTTACGTGCCAGATGAATGAATTAGCGAAGGTCCTATTGTATCATTTATGCTATGTAATAGAATAATATTAGTATAGTAAATAATTTTGTATAGTACCTTATATTAATAACAGTGTTATTAATATAAATTGTTATTAAATAGTATGTAAGATAGACATAAAATATTTTTTATTATAACTTATAATGAAAAGATATTAATATAATTATAGCATAATATCATAGGTATAGGTATATAAATACATAATACTACTTATAATTTTTGTAATAGGCCTCGCTGTCGCATTGGGTGACAACCTGTAATGATAGCTGTAAGGATGATTTAATAAATAAATAAATAAATAAATAACTATTAAGCCCTCCTGCTAGAAAAACCGTATTTGGCCAAAATTCCCCTCTTTCCCGAATTTGTAGATTGTACAACGATTACAGTGGATCTATAGATATGTACCATGTGTCTTTACGCAATCTTTGTACAATTATTACGGAAAAAATTACGAGTAGATGAGTCCTAAATAAGCTCTGTATTACATTGTCGCGTTATATGCATGCTATCTTAGAATAGAATACAATAGAAGATTTTATTTTGATCATTTTATGTATTTTTAAGTTCCTTTTTATTATATTATACACGATAGGTTTGCTACACTAAGCATGCGGTGTTTGCCTGTAACGGGTTAGCTTGTATAATTTTGGATGTAATCTGTATTAAATATATGTAATGTAATAACTATTGTTAATCCAAATAAATAAATATTAATAAAATACTCAATGCATATGATAGCATTACAATTATTGTACATGGTAAAAAAGCATTTTAATTTTTTTTGTCAGTCTATCTGTTTGTTCCGGCTAATCTCCGAAATGGCTGGGCCGATTTTGACGGGACTTTTACTGGCTGATAGCTGATAGTCCAGGGTCAATTATAGGCTATTATGAATTTTGAAAATATTTAGGTTTCCGCGGGAAAAAATAAAAACCCATAAAATTGTTAACAACATCAGATTCCAATAGGTAAATCTGCTTACTGCTGCTACGTACAGGTATTTTAATCGAAATCAACGGGGACCAAGCCCCGGGCACAAGCTAGTCGTAAATATAACATTAGTATAACTACCTTGCTAATCTTGACCAGTGACAATTTCGACCAAATTAAACGAAGCAAACAAAGTTTACGAATATTGGTGCGCTGCGCTGGCACAAATAGCGGTGTGAAATGCTAACAAAGCCGAGCAATGCTGACTCCGTACTTGTAGATAACGCTCGCAGCGTTTTATTAAACCTTTCTTTCTGTTAGTATTATGTTTGAACAAAACAGTTTACACACAGTAAAACAACTGGGTGTTGTTTTGCTGCCTCTAGAATAATGCTAGCGAATTGCAACTGCCTATGGGCGACTAGATTTAAAATATTCAGCCACTGAAAGCTTTTTGTTACCGTTGTGGAAATTTCGCTTATTTATTATTAAAAATATTTGTAGAGAGCCGGGTATATTTTCTTTGTTTACTTATATACTCTTTTTGTCGTTATTGGATGGAATAATTTAGAAAAAAAATGATTGCAAAATGTAAGAAAGATTAAGGAGCAGAAAATTATATTATGCAAATAAAAAAAACTGTTATTAGACTAAGAATACGTAATCATTTATCAATAGCAGTCATTTTGAAATAAACTAAGGAACCAATTCTTCTTGTGTATCTACTTTGTATAGGTATTATTAGGCAAACATGTTTTATGCGTAGTTATAAGGGGATAATTAGTTGGAAAATGCATGATGGAAAATCATAATAATACCATCTATATTTCGTCGTCTGCCTAGATGTTGTTGTCCAAGATGCAAACATGATGAATTCCAATATTATGCAAGTAAAATGACATAATAACGTGGCTGGCATTATGTTATGTAGTGTAGATATAAGCAGGTAGGGTTGTGTTTTCCATGTGCTGTATTCTCCTCTTAAAATATTGGACGACATATTTCATGTCCTAAGGGTTAACAACGTAGAATGTAATTAGTTCCCGTAGAGCCATTTCCTCCACAAAGTGTATTTACTGTAGAACCGAAAATAGTAGGTGTTTACTACCAAAAGCCGACATAATTATATTATTTATACTATATTATGATAACTTAAGAAGTGTTCGTTTGACGAGTAAATGTTTTATAGAATTAGACTGCAATTTAATGTACACATTGTGAATATTTAAACGTAAAACCTACTGAACGTTTAACTACACGTTTTCTCCCCTACACTTGGCCGATATTGTAATAAGCTAATTGCACCTTATCAATAAACAAATTATGCTAACTAATTTATTACAATGTAGCCAAAAATAGAGCAAGTTTGACGCAGTTCCCGATAAATAAATAATGGATACTCCTCGCATTGGAGATTATCAACAATTACTTGTCGAGGACTGGCTGCAGTATTAAAGTTAGCTGAACGGGTTTTGGTCCCTTCTTATTAAGATACAGACTTAAATAAGTTCAATGTTAGGAAAAGGGTTTATGTTTCTGCAAACCCAGACCAAATGCTCAATATTAAGCCTTATATAAGTATATTATATGCCTCTATGTCCGATTGAGTGGTACCTCAGAATTGGGTGAAGTGAATGTGAGAAAGAATTATTTTGCCCAGGCACAAAAAATAAAGAAAAAGCTCAGTGGTGTCTTAGCGACGAGTGTCCAGTAAGTATCGGAAATTTTATTGCTAAGGAAGGGTGCTTTAAATGACTCAATCAACAATGTGAAGCAATGACATAGCAATCGATACTATTTGTAAACAACTATAGATATTACGCTGCAATTGGTTCCTATCGCGACGCTGCATAAAAATTAACTAAGTGCACCGAGCCAGCTGAACAGCAAGGACATAGAGTATAAAGGAGGACTCCTATGCAGTGCGGTAGCACACAACAGTTGCAACAGTGTTAAAAGTATTGCTTGTCTATGTCAGGCGAAAATAAAATAAACGCAATTAATTTATTCCACATTGATCACCTCCATTTTGCAGAGTCACTTTTCTAATTGTTTAAGAATATTTTCTGTGCAAAATTTGAAAATTTATACAGTATATACATATTTTACAGTTTTTTAAAACCTTATGATTTGCATAATAAAGTTGGTTATAAGTACTGGGCAGCGGTGACAATGTTTGACGTCACGCACGTGTATATAGAGAGTTGCGCGGGAGTTTTACAGATAGTCTGTAGTGAGACACGTTAAGTGTCGTTTCGGGGATAGGACAATAAATTGTTCGTATCTACCCCGCTAGTGGGAGGTGTATCTATCAGAGGTAGGGAGCCATATCTTTATTTTATCAAGTGTAACATAGCCAGTTAAAAATATTCGTTAAGTTATACCTAAAATACGAACGCGGTTATCTAACTTTTTGCTAATAAAACAATTAAAGTGACATGAAAGTGATAATTAGATATAATAGTCGTTTTTATTTAAAAATAATCGAAAAAATATAGTGTCTAGAGTGTATAAATGTGCGACAGTTTTATCGAAGTCAAAATTACCGTGGATTGCGACTTTGTTTCCGATACCAAAAAAATAAAATAGGAAAATTATTTAACAAATTTTTAATTGTAATTAAAAAATATCTAATTTGATTATAAAAAACTTTTAATAATGTACATAGCCTTTGTGAATGACTAGGTACTTGTATGCAATATCCTTCTTAAGCAATGTGCACTGTTAGAATTATAATTTAGAATCATATTAAGACTTATTCTGATGATCAAGTAGAATCAAGCCCAACAATCGAATATATTAATCGAATTCCAGGCACCAAGCTATTATTGTATAATATACGTATAAAGGATAGATATCTATTTGTGTTTGCTTGAATACATTGTAAAGTAGTCGGCCCTGCATAAATTAGGCTGTACTTGCAGAATAAACAACTCAATACTCCACAAGTGTAGATTTTGCATTAATTAATATCAGCAATAATAAATAATAATTTGCAATCGTGTTCAATGTCACTAAAGAATCAAATTACAAATTGATCTTTTATGTACAGACTTTTACCGGCCGGTATTGGCTCAAATCTGGTTTGCTTTTTCTAGGATTCAAATCACGTTTGTCTTTTGTCAAATGTGCGGAGAAAACCATTTACGCAGAAATGTTAGGTCGCATAACTATTCTCGTTCTACGAAACTACGAATATTAGTTAGAAGGAAGGTCACTGGTAGGCTTTAGATTCAAACCAATTTCATTTACTTCCGAATATTAGAATTTAGCGTCGCTAGGCACATATTCCAAATCGCGTCTGTATCGCCGGGATTCGTCTAGATACTTGACAATCTGAATACAAAACCGTAATGATCTTTAATTCTTAAAAAATAATAAGCGGTTAGGTACCGTAACAGTGTAAATCCAAAATTTTTAAGATTTTAATATTTTAGCATGTTGCGCATGCATATGATTAAATTTAAAATAATAAAGGAATTTCGGAAAATTACTGACTCGAGCGGGATTCGTACTTGCAACCTTCGCCAATCCTTTCAAAGTGAAGCTAGTTGCAACTATGTTTCGTAATAGGTATTTTAATAGATTAACATAACACGTCGACAACAAAACAATTAAACTATTTCATAAAAATCATAATATTGGGATAATATGATAGGACGTGGCATAATTAAATCTACGTTGTCTTTTAGTAAAGTATACTCAGAACAAATAATATCCAGTCAATATAATGGTAGGATCCAATAACTAATTAACGCGCAATGCAATAACAGGCAGCAAATGTTAATAGGTACGAGTACCTACATACGTATTAGTTCAATGGTTATAAATTTAAATATGGTGATTATCCATAAACCATTTGCAATTCAAAACGCGTTTGCTATTCAACAAATAATCATTAGGTTTTAAATAATTATTGACTTAATATTAAAAATAGTACATAATACATTATTTGTTTTAAGTTTACGCCGACTGAAAATCTTTGTATACGTAATTGATTCAATTTATTTTTAAGTACTTCTTTATTGAGTTGTAGTCAAGCACGTGGTAACATCCTAAAGTGAGTAAATAATTCACTCAAAAGCTATGTTGTTTAATTATGTTAGTACTAGTTGCGCCCTGCGGTGGTACTCGCTACATTTTGTTCGGGATAAAATGTAGCGATCCAGGGTATCAGCTACCTCCATACCAAATTTTATCAAAATCGGCCGTTTGAGCGTGAAGAAGTAACAAACACACTCACAAACTTTCGCCTTAATAATATTAGTGTGATATTATAGGTACCTACTATTATATTATTAGGTTCCTTACATCGCTATATGAAAAGTTCTATTCGTACCAACACCATCAGTGCGGTTTAATGACAATAAATAGATATATATATTTATATTAATGAAAACTTATAGAATCATACATAAGTAAAAATGGCATGTATTTATCATCAAGTAAACTAGTATAATATCTAATATATTCACATTGATTTTAATCCGTTGGCGTTTATAATTTAAATAAATTAGTATAGAATATATAACACGAGGCAAATAGCATTAGGTAGCATTAGGTATCTATTTTTGGCACGAAGTAAAACAACACAACACAAAAATCACGTATCAAGTTTTCAACTGTTAATTATCATTTTTTTTTCTTTTCATTCATTTGCATACCATTAAAGGATCTCTATCCAAAACACATTTAATTACGTAGAACTTAATTATGTCAATTTTATCTCTATTTAACGTTGTTACCGATAAATTCATATATCTTAACAATCACGTACGAGTAAAGTTATCACCTATTTATAGATAAGGAATTATCAGAAAGTGATGAAAATAGATAGAAATACCTATCATGATTGTGATCATTATTTGTATTGTGTGTATTTCTATACTAGCTCATAACCAAGACTTCGTCACCGCGGATTTCGATTAAAAAACCTGTACGAAGCAGCAGGTAGCAGATTTACTTAATTGAATCTGATTTTTCCCGCGGAACCCTAAATATATATTTACAATTAAAAGTAGCCTAAGTTACTCCTTATATACCAGTGAAAGTCACATCAAAATCCGTCCAGCCGTCCCGGAGAAGGTGTATCCCTTGATTTCCCGTGTTTTTCTAATTTTCCCGCCAATGCTTCATATTTTTAAGATTCAAAATATCCTTTATTAAGCCTTACAACATCAGCTATCTACAAATGAAAATCCCTGCAAAATCGGCCCAGTCGTTTCGGAGATTAGCCGGAACAAACAGCCAGACAACATTTTTTTTATTTTTGTTATGTGTATTGTATTTATCGTAAACATTGAATAAAAAACTGTTATTTTGATGTTACAAACAGACACTCCAATTTTTATGTGTATTTAGTTTTAATATAAAAGTGTATAAATATCATCACATTCATACACTAGATGACAATGCCATTCTGTAAATAGGTACCTACCTCAGCATTAAACACTTGATTAATAAGAAAGGCTTGAACTTGCGACATTTATTAAAAGGTTACTGCGCCTAAAAGGAATGTCTAATAATAAAACGAATCCTTAGAACAATAAGTTCGTAGGTGCCGAGATGGGAATGTGCCGAAATGGGACTAAACCAAAAAAACTACTACCTATACAATGTATATAGCAGCATAATTATATAGGATCTAATTGTCATAAATGGCATATTTTTTATAATAATCTAATTGTATTTGACAGGCAACAAATCATCTCAACATGAGCTACACGGCTGCAGAAAGCGTGGTGCCAGCCAGCACTTGGGGTGCCACCAGCCTGTTTTATGTTCTCTTGGTACCAGCACTGATCCTCTGGTACGCGTACTGGCGCATGTCCAGGAGGCATATGTATGAACTCGCAGCCAAGCTACACGGGCCACCGGGCCTGCCCCTACTCGGAAATGCTTTGGAATTCACTGGTGGTTCTCATGGTAAGTTAACAATAAGTTATTCATACATATAACATTTTAACAAGAAAAACGATTTTAGTGAATTAATTTTTTACCTATCTTTGGTTTCTTGCCAGACATCTTCAGAAACGTCATAGATAAAAGTATTCCATTTGATGGCGAGTCCGTCATTAAGATCTGGATTGGACCTCGTCTCCTGGTGTTCTTGTACGACCCTCGTGACGTTGAGCTGATCCTAAGTAGCCACGTTCACATTGACAAAGCAGAAGAATACAGATTTTTCGAACCTTGGCTCGGAAACGGTCTCTTGATCAGTACTGGTAAGTTCTAAATATATGATCATTTTGATAGATCAACATCATCAAGGTTGTCTTTTCTTTTTTTTTCACGTGCTATCCACCATGCGATGGATACCCAGTCTTTTAAAAGGCTTACGTGGCTTCTATTATTATTAAGAATTATCCAGTAGTTAAAATGAAAATTCTTAGTCATGCCTAAAATGCTCACAATACCAATATCCAGAATAAGGATTAGAAAGACTTAATGAGTTCGTTGATCGACAGTCGTAATTCGACATTAGCTACACGTTGAAATTTAATTAAGTCTGATCAAGCGGCGAAGTTTTATCGTGGAATTATTTTATCTAAGAATCCGATCATACTGTGTATAATACGAGTATGGTCCTTGCTATAGATAGACATCGCATTCATCATACAACAAAACAAAGCACAGTATTCAACCATAAACTGGATTCAAGGAAATAACTTAACAGATACATAAAGAAGCATCTGAGGACATTATCAACGATTATATTGTATGCAATTTATCGATCATCGACTTATCAATATTATGATTTTATCAATCAACTTAAGATCACGAGAGAAAATGTATTATTTCGTATCTTAGGTCAGAAATGGAGGTCGCATCGCAAGCTGATTGCTCCAACTTTCCACTTGAATGTGTTGAAGAGTTTCATTGACCTGTTCAACGCTAACTCGAGGGCAGTTGTCAACAAACTAAAGAAGGAAGCTGGAGAGTTCGATTGCCATGACTACATGAGTGAGTGCACCGTGGAAATTTTGCTTGGTAAGTCTTCTTTTAACAATACTCAATATCCTCAGGGTTACCCAGAATATTGAAGTCATTTGTGTGTTTTTATGAATATATTGGTATCATATCATTCAATCGTAGGTATTATTAATAAAGAAAGAGGATATCAATAGAATCGAGGGTTATGTCTGCTTCCAATAAGTGTCAGGTGTCAGGGTTTGGGTAATTATAATAATACTAATTTAAGATGCGGAAAATTAGTTGTTTTCGCTTTACATAAAATATGGAGGTTACTGGTTTTTACACTTTTGACTTCTTAACCTATTCATTGTTTGTAAGTGTACATAGGTACTTAGTCACATATGTGTTAAAAATATTTTAAAACCACAGTCAAATAAGTAGTTGTAGGAACAAATATATTGATAATGCGGAATAGTACTAGTGTTGTGACATATTTATAAGTATATGCAGTATGCACATAAAAACCTATTGTATTCATGTTAATATCAAATAATCTGTTTATGGAAAACAATTGCAAAATATATACCAATAATTCATTTACAAACTTACTTATAATTTAAAAAAGAATGCTCGCGGATATTCTATTAATAAAACTTGCTTCTCCTAAAATCATTACACAGATCACTATATGATTTAAGTTGTACCCCACATAATCTTTTGCCATCAAGTAGAACACTCATTCATCGACTCATTCATTTTTGGTTACCAATGATTGCATATTCAGGTATAGCTAGAATGCTCAAATAGGTCTAGCCTTTACTTTTCAAGGCAATGTGACTTTGGTCGCAACTTTCCTAAATAGTTAGTTATTTATTGCGCAAACATCTAATGCAAACTGCAATAATTTTCAATATTTGTAGTCGTCTAAGACACATAAGTATGAATGGAGGCTTTCATTAGGCAGTTTAAAGTCTAATACGACGCAATGACCTGTATTTACCAAAAAAAAACACCCCAATACTTGAGTGAGCGCATCGTAAGTGGAAATTGTCTTAAATCTCAAGGCTTTTGCACAAAAATGAAGCGGGATAAATAGCAATTTGTATGTAATGTCACGTAGCTAGCCACGCTGGTGACAACACGGTGGCCCTCACATGGCGATAGACCGTGTTCTTGAAGCAATGCCCCGAGAACCTATTAAACTGTTTGCGAAATCTACGAGACGAAGATTACCTTCGCGTTGATTCAACTCGCCTCGTACTTACATACAAAATTATCTATAATGCGTACCTACTTATATAATATATAACACTGCACCATCTATCCGTTGCATATTGCATGATCGTATTATGCGGTTTAAAAAGTAATTTTCTGTAGCCATAGTTCTTAGATTTTCAAAGGACAGAATGTTCATTTGTCACGTAGTACATAATAACGTTACTGCCTGTTATAATAATAGTCATTAGAAGGAAGTTTAGATATGTAACACTAGTCATGTTTATGGTGGCAATTATGTTGTTTGCTGGAAACAATTTATCCGGGTCGTCGTATAACAGCCTAAAGTTGTTTATATTATAAATTGATACCACTTATTTATCCTTAAACGGCAAACGAAGCCTCGGAAGGAAGTAAACTCCTATGCGTGTTTCATTCTTAGTCTCTTAACCTAGAGGTAAACAGAGCTAATACGCTACATATGAATCGTTATAATTTAGCATTTTTGTTCAGGTAAAACTACATTATAACGCTTTAAAAATAGAAACAACTGAATAAAAATTGATAAAGGAAATTTGAAAAATGATGAACACGAGCGGGATTCGAACCCGCGACCTTCGCCGATCCGTGGCGCTGCTCTAACCAACTGAGCCACCGTGTCGCTGCTCGCATCTATCGAATTTCAAGTTCCCTTTTAGTATTTACGTCTTAAGGGTGACGTCAGGTATTATCTGTTGGAATCTATGATTACCAACTCAGTGTTATACAACATGCTAAAATGGCACCAAAAGTCATACAACTGAATAATTCAAGAGACTGCATTACTTTTTTTTTCTAATTAATAGCTTTTCCAATGTTAACCATGTTTTTGTTTTGATTCGATACATTTAGAATCGTCTGTTCACGCTGATTAAAAGATTTATGTTAGGCGTTGAAAGGGGGCTGGTTCTTATTAAAATTAGGTATAATTATGTAATGTGGAAATTTTAAACAGAATCATGTGAAAAATATAATAATAATAAAACCAGTTTCAGTAAGTATCAGAGACCAATTCACCTCCAAAACTAATATTGCATTGTAATTTTGCACTGGTAGAACGAGATTTCAATTGATGTAAAAACGGGATCGGTCATTATTTCATAGAGGCGAAATCTGTATCGCTAGTGTTAGTGGAAGTATGATTGAATCATTGTTACGTGCGTGGTACCACTGGGTACTGATTCATACAGGCACGTAGTACTACTAGCGTCAAGTTTGGCGACCCCCCACGTGCTCACGTGTTAATGGTCAATATTCGCCATTCCCGGCCGCAATCGTTGCGCTCCTTTATTGTTATCCTCGTTACGCAATTGTTTTGAATTCAATGGAGGTCAAGAACTCTTTCTTTTTAATAGACTAAGATAATGTGCACTCTAATGCTTTACATCAGCTGTATATACAGACAGTTTTTACAAATGTAATATGGTTTAATAACTGTTTAAGGGCCCTCTAGTAAACCTAACTCTATATATCTATAGTATAGTATAATATAATACAAAAAATATATTGTATTCTACAATGTCTTGCATTATTTACTATAGAAACGGCTATGGGTGTTAGCAAGTCCACACAAGACCAGAGCGGATTTGAATATGCTATGGCTGTAATGAAGATGTGCGACATCCTTCATTTGAGACACACCAAGATCTGGCTCAGACCAGACCTTCTCTTCAACTTCACTGACTACGCAAAGAAGCAGACTAAACTGCTTGACGTTATTCACGGACTAACAAAGAAGGTAACATAACATACGAATACTAAAGTCAATAGTAATAATTGGATTGGATTTATGTACCTGTACCTCCATGACCTATTGGACGATACTGGGAACTAGTAATTGCTACGACCGTCAAAGGCAACTGAATAAACTTGCATGTTAATTGACCGCATATAAATATTGATTAGGTACATAGGTAATCTAGTACTGTTGCACTTATCTCAAGAAATGCATTTTATTTAAGGTTATCCGAAGGAAGAAGGAGGAATTTAACTCGGGTAAGAGACCCACAATCTTGAATGACTACAACAACACTACCGAGGAAGCAGCCAAGACGACGTCTGTGGAGGGTCTCTCGTTCGGTCAGTCGGCTGGTCTTAAGGACGATTTGGACGTTGACGACGGCGATGTAGGTCAAAAAAAACGTCTCGCTTTCCTTGACCTGCTCCTCGAGAGTTCACAAAGCGGCGTTGTTATTACAGACGAGGAAATCAAAGAACAAGTAGACACCATTATGTTTGAGGTAAATATAGCTCCTTCATCTGACTCATGAATTCTTTCGTAGAATACAAAATTAACACGTAAATTATTTTTTCCATCCAGGGTCACGATACTACTGCCGCTGGAAGCAGCTTCTTTTTGTCTATGATGGGTATCCACCAAGACATTCAAGACAAAGTTATCGAAGAGCTTGACAAGATTTTTGGTGACTCTGATCGCCCCGCTACATTCCAGGATACTTTAGAAATGAAATACCTTGAGCGTTGCCTTATGGAAACCCTCAGAATGTACCCACCAGTGCCTATCATTGCACGTCAACTTAAGCAAGATATCACCCTACGTAAGTATCTTATATAATAAGGCTGTTCTTTGCATAATAAAAGTTCCTGTGTTGCTGTTAGTTATGAGAATAATTTATTTGCAGCCTCAAACGGTAAAAAAGTACCAGCGGGTACCACTGTTGTAGTGGCAACATACAAGCTGCATCGTCGCCCCGATGTATATCCCAACCCTACTAAATTTGACCCTGACAACTTCCTCCCCGAACGATCTGCCAACCGCCATTACTACGCGTTCGTTCCTTTCTCTGCTGGACCCAGGAGTTGTGTTGGTGAGTGAAGTTACCATAAATACTTTTAAGGTCTTATGTACCGTAAGGGCTATATAAATGACTTAATCCCTGTTTCTTTAAGGTCGTAAATATGCCATGCTGAAGCTGAAGATTATTCTGTCAACAATTCTGAGGAGCTTCCGCGTACACTCGGACATTAAGGAAAGCGATTTCAAACTGCAAGCCGACATCATCCTTAAGCGTGCTGAAGGTTTTAAGGTTCGACTGACACCGCGCAGCAAAGCCAAAGCTTCCTAAATAGTTACACTTAATTCCAAAATGTAATTATAATTTTAATGTAAATATGGACGCATGGCTCTCACAGTTTTGTTAATCCTGTGCTGATGGCACACAATAATATGTTTTTTGTTATTGTAATTGACAATAAAGATGTTTTATCGGTGGCAGACCTTTTACACACGGGAAGGTATAGACGACGCGGTGCAACACTTTGCATTTTTTGCTCAATAATATTTAACTATGCGGTTAGCTTAAGTTCTTTGTAAATAGACATTTAAATTATATAATACCCCTCGTACGTTGGACGATGAATGTGACAAACTAATAAACGTTTTAATTTATACTCTTTATTTCATTTCTAACAATAATACTATGGCTCCTATATAATTAAGAAAACAGTAATAAATAACACTAATAAATAATGATAGGAATATAGATTTAAAGAGGCGTACGTAGGAAGCTGCTATGAAGTTTACGAATATCTTGAATAGTAGCTGTTCTTCCGAGCGCTTCGCTGGAGAGATCCCAATGCGAGGCATGCGTGTCTGCCTCCTTACACTCCAATTGGATCCTATGCCACAAATTTGATTGAAGTTATAATAATATTTAATTCAATACATATCTAATGGTATATAAGCGTATCAATTTACATACCATAATACATCCAAAGGAGTGCGTTTGTGAATCGGGCACATACACGGCAGGAAATCGTGGTGTTGCCTCTTAACCCACCAACGGGCGTGGCATAATTTCCATTCAATAGTCTTCATTTTAGCTACAGTACATGTGCCAGCTTCTCTCAAAAGGTTAAAATAGGAGGCCATAAGTTCCTGACCTAAAGTTAAATATCATCCAGTTAATATCTACATATATTATCAATAAAAAGATTGTTTAAAAAGGTTAATATGAATTTTTCATTTTAAAGTGTTGAAATTTTGCTAAAATTTCCTAAGAATCATATAAACACAATTTATTTTATCTTTGCAGGATTTGTTTTTTATCAATTCTTGTGGTCTAAATACACCAGGTATATTAAATTGTAAGAAAAAGCTGCAGAAACCTGCAGAAATCGCTGTCATAAGTCTTGATTGTTCAGCTTCCTCTTCGAATATCTCGTTTTTGTTTGCGTCGTATATGGCATCGATTTCAGTATTATCATCTATGTCTACGTCGACATCAGTTGGCAACTTGATGTAAAACAAAATATTCGCATTACAATTTAAAAATTAAAATTTTGATGCTCGTCTTTTTGGTGGGTATACTGATGAATCAATATAAACGGTATGACCTCTCAGTTCTCAGACTTCAGTTTAAATAAATATCAATATAAATACCTAATCAGGAACTTGGTAAGTAGAATTTTGCTTGAACAAC
The DNA here is from genome assembly GCA_905340225.1 of Abrostola tripartita. Classification (NCBI taxonomy): domain Eukaryota; kingdom Metazoa; phylum Arthropoda; class Insecta; order Lepidoptera; family Noctuidae; genus Abrostola; species Abrostola tripartita. The sequence goes on along the minus strand of HG996493.1, from coordinate 8,901,175 downwards.
GAAGCAAATTGCACATTGTACGCTAAACAAAGGGCTAATGTTGAATATTTGTTAATGCAAAAATGAGACGCTTCCTTACAGGTTGGAAGTTAAAGCCCATAAAGCAAAGAAACGCTTCAGCCAGATGTTGAGTGCCAAGCTCAGGTTTTTCTCGCCGCAGATGTAGCTCGCCTAGAAGGTGTAAAGCCCGACCAAGCTGCCTTCTCAAGCCATACTCCATCGCCATGGCACCCATCTCTGTGAGCAATTTGGCCGCAGTTTCATGTTCACCCAACCTGTATAACGCAAGTTTTAAATTTAAAATAATGTTTTTTTTTAATAAAAAGAACAAGTATCTAAAGAAGTATTTACTTTTTCTATATAACTGATATATTTTGATTTTTAATATACGAATCATGTATTTGAGCAGCTATGGACTTATAACATATAATTTATTATAAATATCAGTTGCTTCGTAAGCACAGGTACTTAGTAGTAAAACATTGATCAAGGTCCTTACCGTTGCATAACAGCTGCCAGATGCATTCTAGTTTCGCAAAGCCCTTCAACGTTATGGCTTTTCTCATGTATTTTGAATGCTCTTTCAAAGGTTTTCTGTGCATTATTTAAATTGTTCATCATTAATTGACAAATGCCAATCTCTATTATCGCCTCTGCGGTTTTGGCTGTTTCACCAGCTGAAATAAGATTAGTAATATGAAAAGAAAATAATATAAGTGTGAACTAGTTTTGTTGTGTAACTCGCATTATAAAAGGGAACTAATATAATGCAATAATGGATAATTACGTTTTAAAATACTATTTATGCTAAGTAATAAAACAATAATTAACCTGGACTAGTTTGGCCTTCTACTGATGTGGTAAAATTAAAATCTACTATCTGGTTTCTAAGACAAGATTCTTAGCAATCGTACACCTACCATCTTTGGCCCTTCTTTCAGCCAATCGAGACAATCTTTCGGCTTTGGCTGTGTCCTCTTTGCGCACCGCTCTGGCTTTGTTAAGCAAGACCCTATGTAGTTGTATAGCAGTAGCCCCAAACACGGTATCAGGAGGTACATCTTCACCTTCCTCGGATTCGTATAACGGCCATTCCTGAGTTACAGATACAAAATGAGGCGACGAAATATTCCCGATGAAAACAATTTTCTTAAAACTAATACAACAAAGTAACGCTTAATTTACGTACAATTATAACGTATACTGTTTTCAATGATTTAAGATATGAGTAGTCAGTCCTTATATCTAATTAAAATTCTGTTAAGGAAAATCAAGTGATCTTGGTCATCAGCCTTTAAACAGTTTATTGTCAGGGTTACCTAGTTAAAAGGAAATCCAATGCTGGCATTTACATATTATATACACACAATGAGACACGGTTGAACTGATTTATGAAGATTAATCGTAGGAACGAACTTCACGAGGAAAAATTGAGTTCATGTGTACAATTTTAACAAGATTTTCTCTTTTTGAATGTATTTGTACCTTAGGAATTAAATTACACCTAATTGTGGTTATTTTTGAGATAGGTTTACTTAGATTATAATAAAACAATACGCAATAATCAGATTATATAATTATGTACAAGCTTTTGCTCACGGCTTCGCTCGCGTTATGTAGATTACACACTCCTAAAATTTGTAATAATTTAATTCGATCATAATTTACAAGACACTTGTGCCACATCTAGCGTCTTACAGCAATAATGACCGTCAAAAGTTTTATTGATCTTTTCCTCGGGAACAGTACCTACTTTGTTTCTGGATTATAGGCAGGTTTTTGCAAAATTTTATGACTACGGTACAGTGGATTAGGGGTGATCATCATCATCATCAGTAGACGTCCACTGTTGAACAAAGGCCTCTCCTCCTCCTTACCTCCACACGCCACAATGAACGACAACTTGCCATTTGCATCCACCGGTTGAAATCTGACGATATCGTCGGTCCCCCTGGTGGCCTGCCAATGCTGCATGATAGGTAACAAATAAATCTACCTTGGCATTTATATAATATATTGGTTAGGATTCAGAATAACTTGATACTTCTACTATTACTTGACCTCTTCAGACTTACACTATGTACTTAACTTAAAAGCAGCTACAATTATTGAGGATCTCCATTAATTTTAATTAGTCAATATATCACCCATATCACTAAAATTAGATTGCGCAATCTTAAAGTTAATTATATTTTCATTATTGTAATTACGTTTTTAAAGTTATAAGTTGTCGTTTATTGTGGCGTTCTAAGGGAGGCGTTTGTTCGACGGTGGACGTCTTCCGGCTGATGATGATAGGTACGTATTTAACAGCAAATATTCTTAATTTGTGTTTCCAAAAACAGCATATTTTAAAACAACCTTGGTATTGTATGTAAATATTATTGAATTAATTGGACAAATATAATTGTAAGGTAATTGATTAAGTCACTTTGCATTTTTGACCTGTATTTAATTATACAATTTATTTTATATTAAAGTAAAATTTTGATTGTTTGCTACTCAAAATACGTCGTTGTAGTTCGTGTTACATTAACTCAGGTTTTGTTACTGTCCTTGAAATAAAACATAAACCAAAACTGGGTAGGAGGTAGATACTTGCTATCGACTTCGTAGATTTACTCGCATATAATTACTACAATTTTTCAAATTTTGTAGTAATAGTTGTCAGCCCCTAACGTTGCATAGCACAAATGAAGTTCCAACAAATATTTCAAGTACTCGACTTTTACGAAATCTAAATGATGAGATGATGTAGTAGCTGATAGCGCATTCAGTTATTTACCGACTCATATAGCTCATTATAATACAGACAATATTTTACCTTTCCGATAGCAGAATCCCTCACTTCTGTCAAAATGAGGAACGGTTCTTCTGGGTCTGCTCCCGGAACTGATGAGAAATACATAAGCAATCATGTACCTCCCATAGCATAAAATATTGTAATATTATTCCTCTATCCTCCCATATCATCAAGGTATCAAGGTAGTAACATGTATTTTATGTATAAGAGAAGAATAATTACATTTTTACGTTGATTTGTTGGCGTATTATTATACGAGAGCATCTTCTCTTATTTTCGTGTCCGTTTTAAATTCAAATTGTAGTATTTCGTAATTTGGCGGCATCTATATTTTAAAAACTTACATTTGTCCAGCAAAAATTTTCCATATTGGTATTTGCAGACTCCCTTCAGGCGACCACCATCTATAAGGTACTGGCTGGATACGGCTATAGCAGCTTGAAAGAATTTTTCAGCGAGCCACAGAATGCCCTTTTCCCGTTCAGCATAATACATGGCCAGATTGATTAGATGCAGACATTCCTTTTTCGCGTTGTCTGTAACAAATTATATTTAGTACTGCGTGGTAAATATGACCGCGCGATTATGTTTTTTTAGTTGTGGCTTTAAAAACAATGGAGATTTTTTTATTTTGTGAGTTGGTACTCCTCAAAATTAATCTTTGACATTACTGGCTTTGGTGAAGGTAAACAGTGATAAAACCAATCGCACCGTTTCTATTTTGTACACGAAATTTATTATGTAGTCAAGTATACCATATTTACTAACAAAATATTGTTTGTAGAAGACCGAATGTAATGTTAATTATTTTAACAAAGTAAATCTATCGGTATTCAATGACTCACGGTGACTCAAATTCTGCTGTACCAAAACCTTACCTCTATCCCGTTGTTTTTCAGCCTTTTGCAATTCGTCACAGATATGTTCTAAGTAATCATGTCGCTTTCTCAAGTCCACTACAATACCGATGTCGTCTTCAGCAACCAGTTGGATATTATCATAGATAAGATCTTGGAGATAAGCTGATGACTCAGAATAACCTGCTTCTCTCAATTCTAGGATAAGACACTCGTGTAGAGGTAGTTTACGCCTGGAACCAATAGCCTGTGTAAGTAGATCATTAAATACCATACAGTGTGGACGACCCTGTTGCTACAGAATTAGTTTATTTAGCTACATTGCCTAGATCGTTAGTAATAGACACTAAGGCCAAAAATAAAATAATGTATGTACAATCATCATGCCGTCATCACCTCAACTAGAAAAGGCTTAAAAAGCATTTACTACCGAACTTCTTTAGATTCATCTTTCTATCATTTCCATAGGTACATATAAACGATTTGCGTGTAACGTTTAAAAGATGCTAGTTATGCGTTGTACCTTCGTATACCGTTTGCATCAAGTACGTCTAAACTAAACAGGAGTTTACTCCGAAAATTCTCCAAGCTTGTTTTGGTCATACATGCCATAAGTTTCGGTAGCTGCCGCTTCTTCGGAAGTGTAGATTTGGAAGCCATTAATGATTTATGATTTCACAAATATATTATCTTATTTACAAAAAATATTAAAAAAGAGATGATTGATTCAATATAGACAACATTCGATTACATAATAAGTCATTTTGTCAAAACTGACGTGGGATTTTGAAATTTGAAGTTTTTTTTATAAACTTGTCAAGTTTTTTTGCCTTTTTAAACTAGTACAAAATGAGGTTCACACTTAAAAAAATAGGTCCCTACTTTAATTTTCATATTTGACTATACATTAATTAAGGAGCTGCGCAAACTTTTTGTTACCGACACGGCCAACCATCACAGAAAGCCGTAGTTTCTTTACGTCTACGCAGGGAGAGGCTGATTGTATACTGGTTATACAGAAATCAAATATTTATTGGTATTGCTGTATTCTGTATCCGATACAAGACACAAAAGTGGCTACGTTTGTGCAGCGTCTAAGTTGTGGCGATGCATACATGATTACCTAGTAATTGTAGACATAAAATATAACATTAAATTTATCATCATCATCTTCATAATTACAAGTAAACCTTTATACAGCATTTAATTACATATTATCTTTCTTGGAACTAATACCAAGTCCTAAGCATAACATCGCTATACATAAAAAACAATACAATGCTTGAGCTTTGGAAAAGCTTAATAGAAAACATGATTCAATGTTATCGTCCTATGATGTGATAATTCAACAACAAATTGGATGATTTGGACGGACATAAATACGATACAATAATAAAGAGGCCTTGTTAGTTTTTATGAGTACCCTCGTTACAATTTATTATAAATAAATTGTAGGCCTGACCGTGTTGTTACCTGAGATAAGTTTGACGACCCGTTTGGCACAGAGCCAAATGATCTTGGGTGAAATGGATATACATACTTCAATTCTTACAGGGACAATATATTTACTACAGTAATAATCATAGTAAACGTGTTTGTCGGTAACCCGTACCATCAACATAGGACTGATAAATAGCTGGCAACAGGCTCACCACATATTATGTGGATGCCCAGTGAAATGTGGGAACGAGTAGTCTGCTGACAAAGGAAAAATCCTCTACCTACTCTCTTTCAGGGATTACGGGCGTAATTTAATACCTGAAAAATAAATATATACCGAAAAATATGTAATTCCTACACTGGTGCCTTATTTCCCTATTCTTGTGTATTCTTGGTTATTCTAGCCTTCGTGTGGCCAAATAACAGAATAGCCTTTAATGGACATACATTAAAACGATATCTGCATCACGTACGCCTCACGACTGCGTGTTGCAACTTCGTTCATTACACATGATAGTACATATCTATCTATATAAGGCATTCACTATTTATTAGCGTAGGCTCAGAATGATTCCATACTGTTACATAAATAACATAGCCAAGCCATAGTTTTGTACAGACCTTCATCTATTGGGATAATTAACCATATTCTTACTCTGGTCAAGATTCCAGTCTTTGATGTCTTCTGCTAACATTTTTGGACACAGAATACAGGGCTTAAAAATTACTTTTTCAAATTAGAGAGAAGAGAAAAGAGTCTGGTAGTCAATTTATCGATGATTTGGTTTGACTACCTGAATACGTTCTTGCATAGTTTTTTACTCTTCCTGAGATTTTCATAGATTCAAATACTTTGCTCAAATATTTAGAATGATTCGAATTAGCGGCGCATGTAAGATTGATTTTTTAAATGCACATACCTATAATACAGTAAAAAGTTTTAACGTAAAGCGTGCTTTTCTATAAGCTCCAATAACACAACAAATAGAGTCAGATACTATTTCTCTATTTTGAGTTGTGTAACATCGATGGTAATAGCTTCGTCCCAGTTTGTTGGATTAGAACTGTCTGCATTAATCGCCTATATTTCAATCAACCCTACATATGCCACAATAACATTGGACCGTTGTACCCTACTCGCAATATATAATTCAGGCATTTTACGACCAAAATGAAAAAATACTCCCTCGTATAATAAAAACTTTACGAAAGTATAAATCGAAATTACTTCTTGTTGTGGTCACAAGTCAATCACTTGCTAGATTGCAAGTTATAATTGCAATCAATATTGATCGTGATTGGACCATAAAACTATATTTTTCTATTAAGTAATTAGTAATGTAGTACAGCAAATACACATTATATAGGCAAACAATAAAAGGCTTATTTTATTGCAAGTTAAATATCGTGGGTAACTGCAGTTTCACTATCGTCCAATAGCAGTTTAAGAATCATACTTTTATTTCATGCCTAAATTATTTGGTTTCATTGTATCCTCTTTTAAGTCATTTGAGGATATTAGATGTATTGTGTTCTTTCATACATCCCGTACATCCGTCATCGTAGGATTTTTTTTCTTAGAACGGTAGGTAAGCTTTTATTTATTTTCATGTTTTGATGCAGTCACGTGGCCAACTTTTATTTTCGATAAACTGAGCAGTTGTTGCGCCAACATGCACCGATTGCCAACCAGTTCTAATAAAACTACCATCAAATTGGGTCAGCAGGGGTTAATGCTCTTACTTGTAAATGTGAATACACTTTTATATAAAAACATTGAAAGTTGCGCTTCATAAATAGAGTAGGTAGCGGCTGAATAGTTAATTTTTGTTCTACACGTTTTTTTACCTACTGATTTAAGGGATAAAAAGATTTTCTAAAGTTACCATATAAATAAAGGTCATCTTTTTGTTCCTTACTTTAGGATAGTTTAAATGTCTATTGATACATAAACGTGAATTATGGTGCATTTTTCAATGTGCAAGTTATTGTAAACTTGGGTAGAATCAAACCTAGACTTCCTGAGATCATACCGTTAGAATACGGGTACTAATTAGGGGATGTAGTGTATGAATAGATAGTTACAGGGCTTAATACGATAAGCCTTGATATGTGTTACCAAAATCAAAGTAAGTCAACATAAAATATATACCTTCGCACACTTTTGAGGTCGAGCACTCTTATGGCGTAAATAGCTTTGTGGCGCATATTATCGATACTTTGTCTCGTCATGGCGGATGCAAGTTTTGCCATCCTTTGAGGACGCCTCTCAGGCATCGACATCGTTTCGGAAGCCATGATTTGAACGTTTTAAACACCCGAAGTAATTAACCAAGAATTCAAGTACTTTCGATCAATACCACAAAGGGAAGCGTAATTGACTTTAGTGACAATATTCCACTTGACATATATTTTTGTTTCTAAATACTTTTTTGTTTTATTTATAATTAGGACGCCGATGGTGAGGTTAAAACAAAGAGGAATCTTATTATTCACAGATTTATTAAAAAACAAATACAATGATAACAAGTACAACATTAAAATGGATGTTAGAGCTTAAAATTATTCATTTACCAAAGCTAGTAGTACAAAGCTAACATTTCAAATGAAATTTAACTAATGATGGTTTAACAGCATTATACACAGATACAATTAAAGATACGGATGAAATAACTAAATAACGCGTCGTATTAGGCCGTGAGATTTAAGGGAGGAACCATACAAGATAGACGAAATTGTACCCTCACTGAGAGCATGCTCTCAAAATTATGAAATAATCATCATCATCATCAGCCCGTTGCAGTCGGATAAAGCAGTAGACGGGTCTCTGTGGCATACCTTAGGAGAGGCTTATGAAGAAATTAATTATCATTATTTTCTATGTATCTTGGGCCTTTGCATCTATTACAGACGACTTAGACGGTGTCGTGTGGGTTAGGCACAAAGGAAATTATATAAAAGGGAATTGAAAGCTTTAAAGATATTTCAAAATTTAGAAAACTTATATGGTGTAATAACTTTACATGAGTGAGTGAGGAGAACCGAGCATTACAGTGCGCAACTTGGAAAATTTTGAAATATTTTGATACAAATTCGAATCTGAAATGTACAAGCGAATGCTCGTCAAGGCCGGGAAGCAGTATATTGTAATGTAATGCTCACAATCTAATCTGAAATGTTATATTACACGCAAATGCTCTAGGTGAGGGAGCACCTTTAATGATGACTGAAAAACCATGGGAGACGTGAACACACTTGGCGCAGTGTCCCGGACATTAGGCTGCTTTGCTCGACTTTATGGGTTCGATACCTGCACGGAGTTAACCATATTCTGCACGTCTTAACAACATAACTTACCCTATTGTGTATTTGGTAGTTGTCTAGGTCTGTCTGAGGTATATTATCTAATAAAGGTACTAATTTATTTTAATTACCTAAATTACACTATGATGAAGATATTTTGGTTATCATTGCTGTTATATGAACTGATTTTTCCTTTCAGGGTAAAAAAAAGAAGTGCCTCTCAACTATGGTCCTAAAGCGTTTGGACACAGTAGAGATAATCAGGTGTGATGGCGAGCCCTCGAGAGTATGAGCAAATCCTCTCCTATCGTAGCTTAGCCGTTATAAGCTTACTAATGTAAGTTCTAAAACGTCTTCATTGCGATGATTCGTATCACGACAGCAGCTGATACGTTGCCATAGTTACTGCAAAGAGCGTCTTGTCAACATCAGCCACTTCATAGTAATAGAAATTACGTAGACTCCGTTCTTCACAAAGCACGATACTGATACACGATATCACAGCCATGGCAAGTATGAAATACGCTGGTTTTATATGCAGATACATTTGTTTATTAATTTATGTGTGTCTTACAGAATAAAAATATAACTATAATGACTGCTCAAGTGTCCACCAGCTAGTGATTGACAGAAGGTAAGACATTTGATTCAAAAACACTACAATTAGTCAAATGTCAATGTAAAGCTTCTTTTAGAACTGGCCACAATAAACTCTGTTTAAGGAGAATGCAATAGATCTGTTTAATTTATGTTGGTGATGTTTGTGTGGATCTCGCTATAGTATTATATGGTATTATGATAGTATCTAATATATATATATATATATATATATCCCGGTTATACTCACGTGTGTATTCGGGAATGCCCGACTATTTTCGAACTCGAACGGAGCCCTTATTCATGAGCGTTCGAGTTCGAAACTAGTCGGGCATTCCCGAATACACACGTGAGTATAACCGGGATATATAGTAAATAATATGGATAACACTCACGGAAGTTATTATAGTAAAATAGCAAAAGTAACTCATAGTAATATTAACACAAGATCAATATATCAAGTATGTTTTCAACCGAGCCTTTACAGTGGGCGGGCTAGACCGGCGCCGATTCGTCGCGCTTGCCACGCCAAGCCACCCGATCCTGTGCGATCAATTCTACCCTCGTTTCTCTAATCACCACATTATAATGGATTTATAGTAAACACTGATAAATCACGACTGAAACAATGGTCGTGTCATTTGTTGTGTAGATAAGCAAAATCTCTAACTGTATTTCAAAGTAGACAATTGGTTTTGTGTAAATTTATCATAGCAAGAAGAGACTACGCGATTAATATTATTATACTTTAGTTGCTAAGATAAGACACGCTTTCTTATCCATTCCATCTTAAATCATTGTGAGATTATGATTGCGGGCATAGACGCTTAATGCATAAGGTTGCTGATCTCATAAACCAGTAGGACTAATATTTCTGATAATATAATTATCGAGTCTAGGAGTTTAAACAACGATAAAGTTGGAATTCATACAGCACGGCGTCTAAGTAAATGAAACAGTCGTTGTAAAGAACGTCCGCGTAATCCTAAGTAAAGTATAACTCCAAATATATTTCATCTATCTTTCACCAGTTTACTGCTGGAGCATAGTACTTACCTATCCTATTATCTTATTGTGGCAGGTGTTGTGAAATCTGCTCAATCTAAAAAATCATTACTATATAAATTATTTTATATAAATTATATTATTTTATATAATTATGGTTATGTCTGCCCGGAATCAATTACAAACGTGTTAATGAAAAGGTTTAGATTTTGTTGTTAAAAAATGAGTGATTGTGTAATGTTAAAGTCAAAACGCGGTAAAGATATATCGATTCACGAAGGATATTCCTATCGTCTAAACAGAATACGAAATACGAAGAGCAATAACAATATGAGAATTATTTGTAGACACTGTTGAAGTAATAGCAACAACAAGCACCGGGTAGAAACTTTTTTTGTACACCGCCAGAAGAACTTCGTATTTCGTATTTTGTTTAGATGAATTGTATTGTATTCTGTCTGGAAAAAAAATGGAAACAGAATCGTTCTGTCGGCTAATCGTTCACCGTTGAAACGTTCTATCGGTGAAAAAATTAATAGTGAATCGTTCTGTCGGTAAACCGTTCAACGGCAAAACGAATGTCGGACAAATGTTTCAGAATCTATTTTATTAATACTATAATAAATATCCCAGTAGATTAAAAAACCGCTTTATTTCTCCAAATACTGTACCAACGTGATTATTTGCATCATTTAGGGTTATTGTGTCGTTCTCGTCTAAGCACAATCTGTTCTTAAAAAGTTTTAAAATCACTTAGGATGATCATCTTTGGTTATATTAGCACTATTGGTACCAGCATTATCTGCTGGAGCACTTGGTTCATCTTTGGATTTATGTTCGTTTCCACTAGCAGCAGCTCCATCACTCCCGGAATTTTCATCATCAGGCTTGTCTTTGTTCTTCTTTGCATTTTTAATAGCCATGAACATTTCTGAAGACAACAGTTAATTTTAAGAATAACAAATAATTAAAAGAAGTTTGTATGTACGTAGATGATTGCATAGGAACTCACAAATATTAGATAGGTTAAACAAGAAATAAAACAATATAAATAAGAATTCAAACCACCAGTTCAATAGCTTGCTGTAATAATACTGTATAAAAATGACCAATATCCTTAACTTACAAGACCTCGAAGAGTATCATGATATTACAGTAAAACTGTATTTTTTTCTTTAGGCGTGTATAAATTGGTTAAACAAAGGAGGATTAATTACCAAGCTCGATGGATATTTTAATCCCTAACATTTTTTGGTGTTAAAAACGAATTACTCCGACTAATCTAGGTTAACTTAGGCTGGATTTATTCAAACCGTCACCGTCCCTGAAGCGGCAATTTTTAATAAGTAATCTTAAGAATCTCTTGAATTAACAACTTTAGCTTTATGGTATGTCTTTGGTCTTCATTTTATTATTCAACAAGCAGTGACCGCCGACCGCTCATAACATACCTACCTATTTAAATTTTTCAAGATGATCTTTGTTCTTATTAGACCTTTACCTTTTCAAATGAGAAAGAAAATCGTTACGATGCTCTTTTACTATCTGAAATACAAACAACAAAAAAACTATTGAAAGATATAACATAACTGGCGCAATGTGGGTGTATACCTCTGCCCACCCCTTCGGGGACTACAGGCGTTATGTTATGTATGTATAATATTATAGAAAACCTTATTTTACGAACTCGTGTACCATTCTAGCAAAGTAACTGAAATCCTTAATTTCATCAAGTCATTCAACAAATGGCAGAAGAGCTTTTAATACACCTACAACAGAAGTACGTGCGTGGATTACTGTTATTACAGTAAGGGACCATCTCCATATGCGAGATTGCCGCGACGATGCCGCCGAATTAACGCTTCTAAAAACGCAGGTTGCGTTATCTTTTCCTACCAATATATTTCCTACGTTCAATGAGCATTTCCCCAGGGACAAAAAGCCAATTAGAACACCGACCAATCGATAGCTACTTGTAAGTGAAAAAAATTATGTTTACTTAGGCTTATAATAAGCATAAATGTGGCAACAAATGAATAAAATGCATGTCACACATTAAGGCTAAGGCTGTGCGTTGACAAGCACAAAATGATATATTTTAATCATTGTCATTTCCCAACAACTCTATCTCTTATTCTGTATACTACAACATACTGAGTACTCTTCAAAGGAATTATCTCAATGAAAGCTTTATAAAAACTTGTTAATGACGTCAAAGACTCGTGACTTCTGTGAAGCTACTCCCTAACAAAGCCTTACCTCGCCGGAAATTTCCTGAGAGCGGCATCTCTCTTTTACTATCTAATTTACCCGGTCATTGTGAATAAGTAAATTAATTCCCAAGTCTTTTACCGTTATAATAATTTTTCATTACTCGAATGACTTATTTTTATGATAAACGTCATTTCATGTTATTAAGTCATCTACACAGTGTATATAATCTTCAGGTGTACAGACCACAAAATATGATGTTAACGTGTTGGTTGTTGTGATGAGGTTTTATATGGTTTAATATTATAATTGCGATACCGGAGACATCACACAATTCAAATTATAGTGACAAAGTAAAAATGTGTTTAGGCCTCAGGAAATTGGATATCTATCACTCAAAATTACTCCAGTTAACATTCAAGACAGCTTACATAATTCAGTAACAAATTACTTGAGAAAAATACGCGTTGAAAATATATTTTCTGTGTCAGCATGAGCTTCATTTTGTTTAGCTAGAAAATTGCTATATAATATACCAGTGGTTCCGTCCGTATTATAACTTTGTCATTCAAACTGTAAACAGCACAACTTTATTTTGCAATCTAAGTATATTAGTTTGGTCGTATTGCGAAAACTGTCGTCGAGCTATTTTAACTTATTCAGATTCTTTTTAATAAGTCTAATAAATGTTCAAACAAAATTTTCGATTAAATTAAGGTGACTGCGTAAGTCATTAGCGAAATTATACCTACTGCGAAATGCAAATTAACGTTGATACCTATGTGTTTAGCATCATAATTTGTCACCCACAGTTTTCAGCAATCCCCACGCAATGCAATTTGTCTTCATTACCATTTTATAAATCGTTTGGGGACATCAATCTTCTATGTGTACATTTCGCATAAGCTGTTTTGAGTGCGTATGTAATTTACGTAGGTACGTATGATTATGTATGTTGGCCGACTCTTCAACACAGTGGCTCATTACAGTGAAATTTTAACCAAATGGAGCAAGAAGCACCTCCAAATAACTTTTTTACCTTGATTTAGCTACTTACTCATAAATATAGCATTACGGCTGTTAAACAAAACAAATTGGCGAGTTACCAACCCAAATGTTTAGCAATCTACATAAAAGTGTGAATGGATGAATAAATATCATCACTTTTGTACAGGATTTAGCAATCTGGCCGGCCAACGGGCGAAGTACTTGAGTTCGTCGCCCGTCCAGATAGGCCCGAATAGGCTGCGTGCACTGGTGTTCCACGTGCGCCTCTCGAGAAAGGATATGCGTACGTAGGCCGTACGTAGGGAGAGACAAGGGACCCGCCGTAAAGACGCGGATCAGGACTTGTCAAGGGATGCGGTGCAGCGTACGGAAATCTCGCGTTTGTTGACCTGTAGGAGGACACCCTGGGGTTTAAGCCACTAGGAAACCGGCGTACCCCTTCGTCCGCCCCAGGACAGAGATAAAAAAGATTAATCTGACTAAAGCACAAAAAGTTGACCAACCTTACAAAATTTTGCATTTAAAATTGTTGACGTAAATTACCAGAGCTCGATTTTTATTTATTTAGCTATCTTTGCAAAAACTAGACGGGACTAACGCGGCTAAGCCTCACAGATCGAACGATTCGCCCGGCAGCTACGCCCGTCAGGGGTGTTATCCTAACATGCTTCGGCCAGCAATATAAATCTGCCAAAGATATCTTTATATCTCTCTCGATCCCTGCGATGACAGGCAATAGCATACTCGTTTCTCGCTTCATGTGTCACGTATTTTATTTTAGATGATTTGTTTTCATAGCGGCTTGCAATGACAGATACTAGATTTGGAGATATAATTAAAGCTGGGGATTAAGTTGAACATTTTGAAGAAATTCTAACAGGAATTGTATAGGGATGAATATCTAATTTTTATTTTTTTTTATTTATTAGTTTTTCATTCTATAATCCCTCACAGTCACAGTTTTTCATTCTATAGTGCCGTGTGGTATCCGGCCTAGAATTGACCACCCCCTTTCCTCCCGTGGGTGTCGTAAGAGGCGACTAAGGGAAAATTCAGAAGATGGGCAGCAGCGTCTTCTGTAACTCCACCACCAATACTGCGATCCCCAAGCCGCTTGCCAAGCGTGGGGATTATGGCAACCCCCCCCCCCCCCCCCCCCCGCTTAAACGGGGAGGCCTATGTTCAACAGTGGACGTCTTTGGCTGATGATGATGATGATGATGAATCCCTCACAATTTTTATATGATAATAAGTACGTACACGGATCTTCAATTCCATTTTTGCTATCCATACCACGCCTATTTGCAAAATAAAAAATAACTTATCATTGGATTAAGGCTATCAAGGCTTAAAATTCTTTAGCATCAGCTAGCTTCGCGTTCTAAAATGTGTATGTAGATACATATTCAACTAAATGACAATATTTGACCATACCACGAGTTTCTTATTGATTCAATACCAGGACATTTTTATGAATACTCTTTATTAGGGAGGCACATGTGGTTAGGACCAGTGACAATAGGACGTATCATTTTATATATTACTCGTCGGCTCTTACGATTCGCTTTCCTGACGTCAGAATAAAACTGTAAAACCATCTCCCACAAATGAAATTTTCTAATAATTTATATTATTTATATACGTAACATAATGCTCCAAATTGAGTATACAATACAACGTATAATATTTTATTCATGATGCGAAATATTTTACGGTCCATAACAATATTAGGTCAAAGCAATAGCTATAAATTTTAAAATGAGTCTATGTATTAAGTTTTCGGTCCAACTGTGACACAGTGGCGTCATAAAGGCGCGCGTGTCGCGTTGCACGGCTATTGATGAAACCACAATAACGTTGCGAAACAGTGACATGCACTATGCACTGCTTTATGGAATGTCTGGAACGACCAAAGAAAAGTTCAAAGAGAACAGTTCTTAGTGAAAATTGATTTTTTGTAGCGAGCCAACGTCTCACGAAACCTTTTTAGTCTACAATTGCGAATTTATGTACATAGTTTTTATTACAGAGTAGTAAAGATGTCTTCTCTCTTAGTTTCAAAAAGTATAGGTACTTCAATTTTGATGATAGGTTCAATGACAGAAATTCCAACAACATTATTTCTAATGCCCGCATTGAAGTTTACATTAAACAAGTTTTGAACTCATTCCCATAAGACAAAAGTAAACAAAAGTCGATGTCCATTACCGTTGGTCCTTTATTGCATGGCCAATGGGCAATGGTGCATATACGACAATGGCCGTACTCATTGGTAGCTTAATGCAGTACATTAAGTCCATAGCACAGAGCTACTATCGAGGCTAGCCAGCGAGCTAAAACAGTAAGAGATAATATACTAAGCCAGCAATTACCCTATATGTATATAGAAAGTCAAATTAGTACAATGGATAAGCGTTTAGCGCAGTTGATATTTTCAGAAACTACTACTGTTTTGCAAAATAGTGGTAGACAAAATGCTGTTATTGGGACAAAAGAGTGACGGTTAAGACAGTAAATACGAACAGAAGGCCCAAAAACAGATGGATGGATTAGTTTTACATGACCTTCGAATGAAGAGATTGACTGCTGAGAAGATGAATAGATGGTATGGTTACAGAAGAAAAAAAAACTTATTCCATCGACTCCAAGTAGTAATTAGAACCACGCAGAGAAGAGTATCCACTAACGCAAATTGAAATACATATTGAAAGATATATAATACAAGAGAAAATTCACCAACTAAATTACCAATATAAATATTGATTACGAGATCCTATAAAAAACAGACAGGTTGGTAAGGCACTTCCAGTTACCTTTTTTCTACCCCCGTGATTTGACAAGCAGAAATATTGTCATTTCCATACATATCACAACATTATCATTTATATGGAGTCGTATATTGGACGCTTTTTCGCAAAATTGGGTACTGGAACACGATACGAGTCGTTAAGTACGCCGTGGTTGGAAAAAAGGACGGGAGAGCGACTTCAGCATTGTGTTCGCAGGAAGGCACTCATAAATTATTGTACCTATACGATAAACTTTTGTATTAGGTTCAAACTGTTTGCAGGAGACAAACACGTCTAGTCACATAATTTTAGATAATGGGATGTACTTACGTTGCTGATCGAAGTATCTCAGACTACCGCAATACTGAAGCAAGGGAATTCTAACAACCTAGCACACGCTAGCACGACCTGAAATGGAGATTTACGTAAAAACAATGCCTGTTTACTCTTCGCTGCTAGTCATTTGTTATTGTTATTATCATGAAAGTTACTCCAATCTCACCGTGCGCATCAACTATGTGTCCATGAACTGTACTGGACCAAACCAAACACGGTACCCTTATTTATGTATATGATAAGACAAAGCAAACAAGCAAAACCTCTTTCCGTCCAATATCCAATTCTATAAACACGTAGGGTACACTGAATAGACTAGACTTGGCTATCCTTCAATCCCTTGTGTATATTTATAAAGGAATCCTTTTTGTTTAAGTCGTCAAACTAGATTAGGGTTGGCCAATAAATCAGGAGGGTATAGAACTTGATTCAACAGTAAATGCGTCTTTGAGAAACAAGAATGTCTTTGAGGTTTTGTTCAGCCTTAGACATAGTTTTGGTGTATTACTCATGATATACAATGTATGATATTCCTTAAGTGCTAGATTTTTATATTTGACTTGATTGTTTCATATTAGGCGTCTTCGCATACCTTATGGTCTGTTTAAAATTGTAATGACACGTCTTGATGAGATCTTAGTATTCAGACGATGGATACTTTAGTTTTGTAGGAATTTCAACATAATAACATAAAATTATATTTATTGGTAATATTTAACACCATCACGACTCTCGATATTTACATATAATACGAGATGACACTTTAGTCCTAATTTCGTCGATCTGAATTCCAAACATTCAAATTACAGTTTATACTTCCATTTTCGATAGCTTGAGCTACAAATTCGCTTATCGGATACATTGCGTTGTTAATGCAAATTAGTCCTGGCTATAATCTTAGTTGTTGAAACGTGCTTGCTTTGCTAACAAAGACACCAGGGCCTCAGGTTGTTTCATGTACTCATAAGCCAAAATGTATAATGAAATCGACTTCGAAAGCATAATTTTATGTACTGTATCTTGAGGTTAATCATGTAACATCACATGTATGAATGATTACTACTCCGAATAGTAATACAGTGAAGTGGTGATAATTAATTACTTTCTTTATACGGCAAAACAAAATCTTTTCTTAGGATTTATGGAAAAGGGCAACCTAACCGGAGTTATCGCTGACCTTTAATCATAATTCACTGTAGACTGTCTAAATATGCCTGGATGTTACAGCTTCATACATTAGGTGTAGTGTAGTACTATATTTACTATCTTTTACAGCTTTCTCGAAGGCTATAACATACTTTACTTAGACTTAAGAACTTATGTGGGAATACGTAGGATTTCGTGCATTGAGTTGGGTTTAGCTAGCCTGTGAGGGTGCGTTTAAAAGTAACCGCAATAAAACAAAAACTAAGTCGGTGCTTGAAATTTATACACAAAGTTCAAAGCCCCGATTAACATTGGAAACCATTCGACACTGCGATACATGTTATGTGTCTTTATTCTTCTTTATAATAAAAGTTTGCCGAGTGTGTCAATGCATTCGATTCGACCGTTCTTTTGCTCTTATCATAGAAGACTTCGTTCGATAATAATAATATCGCCATATGATACACAATGTAAATTGTTTGTATTGTCGTTGTGGACTTTCTTACACATACCTAGTTTCAACCGGCTTCAGTTACAGTGGATACGGTAAATCTGGTTTACACCAGGTTGACGCTTCTGCTTTTAGTCACATTGTATGTGGTGTTAGCTCTCAATAACACGTCATAGCTGTACAGAATGGATATTATAAATATAAGTATTTTTTTTATGTATATGTTTTCACGGGCCCACACAAAGAGTTACCCAGAACGGGTGGACAGAGGAACTATTAAATTACCCAAAAAAAAAAAAAAAAAAGTTTGAAAGGTAAAGACCTCCCTGATCTCAAACTAAAACCTTTGTTTTCTATTAAATATTTACTTTTTTTTTTTGCTTTAATTTTTTACTACTGCAAAAAGAACGGAGACGAAGTTAAATAAAATTATGCAAAGCCAAAAAGTCACGTTTACCTACTTTAGTCTTTAAGGCTGAAAAGATTTCATTTTCGCTAGCACTCATAGGGTAAAATTCCGATTAACTATAATTCCATTACGTGACCAATTCACAGAATGAGTAGCTTATTAAGTGGAGTGATCAGAAAGATTAGTCTACATAAAGGTTGGTCCAACATTATTTCCACTGAATAATCCTTGCAATTAGATAACATGTAGGGGATGAAGATTAATAGTTAGATGTCACGACAAACGTAGATTGTAAGTATCAGTACAGTGATTTATTGCAAACTTGCGTTAGACAAAATTAGAAAAACGTTAATCGTTTTTTTATCGATAACCATAATAATGTTTCAGAATAAACTAATCAAGAATTAAATTTTTAATGACAAACTAAATTGCCAAATAATATTTTTAATTAATTATATTTTTTTAATGTTTGGTACCTATTTTAGAGAATTATGTTTGAGACACTTGCCACCTTGTCCTATTTATAAGAAATCACAGGTTTTGTAAATGTTGTAGGTGTCAGTCACTACATAGTGTTTACTACCTAAAATTAAACTACTAATATTGGTGTATGGAAAAAAGAAATCATTAACTTAATCATAAAGATTTTACTCATAAATCTACAGATAAAACACGCATGCTGATAATTCCTACAATTATCACGAAGACAACGACAGAAAATGTATTATATCGGCGAGTAATAATCGACTATAAGTCCATTGTCTTTAAGTACAGAATTGATTAATGCTTAAATATACTGCATAATAGCGTGTGTACTAATAATTATGGGAGGTTAAAACTATTTCATAAGCATCCGTTACAACAACAAGCTTTATAAACTTTCAGCTGCTATATTTTTCAGCGACTAAACTATAATGCAGTGTACATATTTGCCCTGTAGGCATGTTACGTTAGCCGTGTTATGAGTAACTTAAAACTGTAAAATTACGAAGTTTTGTACACATTGCAATTGATTTTTAATTTGATTAAGACAGAATTGTCATACGCTAAAGCATTCCATTACTTGTAAAATTATTACAGCCAAAACGATTCTGCCTAAGTTAGTGGAAAGAAATTGTTTGACATTAAACTTCATGTCTTGTCTTAAATAAATAATTAAGATAGAGCCTGCTATTAATTGTAATTTTTAGCAAAATTAATTTACAACGTGTTCATAAGTCACCAAAAAATTATGTTATAAATTGTAAAAACATTACACTCCTTTTTTTGAGCAGCCGTGTAACAACCACGATTCAACCTGAATTAGCGGTAATGAATTTTTTGACGTTTATGCTGGAGTTATATTGTCGTATCCAATATATAGATATAGAGCTTACTCATTGTCATTTTTAGCAAAACTAATGAACGCTATAAATTTTTTTGTACGTAAGTCACCTACTATTATGCCTAGTACCTACGTTTTTTTCTAATTTATCATTAAGTCGTAGATTGGAAGTTCATTATGACGCTCATAATCGCCTTATGATTAATGAACTGACTAGGTAGATGAACTTCAGAAACGTTTTATTAACGACTTTCCATGACTAGAAAAAAATCATATCTGAGTAACAATATTTTGGTACGAGTAATTTAAGGTCGAACAAACATTTTTACGTTTTAAGTAGGTACATTGGTTCAAATAATTATCTTTAGAGAGAGTCTCAAAATCTAGAAATTTTCTTTACTATTTGTATCGGACTACGTTACTCATTAGCAATGTAACAAAAAGCATTAAACAGAGTGCACTCTAATTGTCAATATTTTGAGAGTGTGCTTTTAGGCGCCAACGTTAACTTAATTATGTAACATAAATATACCAGTTAAGCTTCTGTACTTTGATACAATGTGCGCAGTATGTTCAATGTTACATTTTCATTATGAAGTACGTACTGAAGTACTAATTAAAAAGTTATTGTAAGTATTCAAGACCTCCTCTACATTAACAACTGATTGTAGTTGACAAATATAATTATAGAGCTCAAATAGTCTGACGATAGTGTTCATAACGAATAAGAGTATGTATATTCCTCGGAGGAGTAGGCGGAGATGTATAATACACCCACATTTCGCCAATTATGTCATAGACCCCAATATAATACAGGACGAGCTTATTGTCGTCAACACGGCACAATCCTGACTCTGCTGCTACTGAGAATTACCTAATGGTAAAACCCAATTATACTTTGCCTGATCTGGGAATCAAAACCTGGACCTCATGCTCAGCAGTCGCGCTTAGCGACCACTAGACCAACGAGATAGTCCAGATGTCAGTTTAATTCGTATAAATATACTTCAAATGAAACTCCTTTAAACTCCAAGGCTATATTTTGTAGTGTCCTTATGTTTTTAATAAAATACTTCCGACTCATTTTATATTAAGTTGTATTATTTTACCAAATCCTTCTAGGGGTTGAGTACTTGTAAAGTATGGGCAACCTTTTTGTTATTGGCTTATTGACACACGTGCACAATATAGGTTTAGTGCACACTAAAACTAAGTAATGTAACAAAATAACACTAATACATGGATCGGCAAGTTGCTATAAATGGTTATTTAATTATACCGTAAATCTTTTATTTTAGATTTAGACTGCAATTAAATCTGTGTAATTGCACACGTGTAATATTATGTATGTACAAGCAAATACTTTTCAAGCGCTTTCAAATGGTTTATATTCAATCACTTCTTAAATATTTTCATAGAAACATTTCTTAAATATTTTATGTTAAAAATGTTGCTAGTCACTCAGGACAATTTCCTAACTGTCAATATTAGTGAAAATAAGTGACGCGCTCCGAAATTCTGCCTACTACTTAATTTACTAATTAATATTAGGAACTTACCTATATTCATTTTAATATTTTATCTTAACAAACAAATTTAACTATTTAATATGGATACTCATATAAGTATATTTAGAGCAAAAGGTAATATGGATACATGTCATCTTGATAAAATTATATACATTGCGCCTACATTAAAATACTTATTAAACACGCCGTCCGAACAGTTCTTGCTAACGTGTTATTTCTTTACACAAACCGATAATTACACTGCGCTACTATCCTTTAGCGTGCTTATTTACTGGAAAAATAAACATACAGTACTATGGAATTAATTTTATGCTACACAATTGTTTTGTTAAGAAAATGTTTGCAAGGAATCAATATTCATAGGTATAGTGACTTCAATGGATATCATGAAAGAAGAAATGTTGTTAATGTCCTCATAACCAAATTTCACTTACTGAAGCCTATACTAACTGAGACTAACCCATCTACCTGGAGCCAATGTCCCGTACAAGTGTGTACGCAAGCACAGGTGCACACTTGCACAGTCTACCACTCCATGGTTTAATGGGACGGTAACCACCACAACCGAAAAGAGATCAGGCGCAGTACCATGGACTTTACGTGCATTCTACTTAGTAAGTTAATTATAACTTATAACATTTGGGTGGTGGACAGCACACTTTACAGTTATCGTCGGAAATAAAATCCCGCAGAAATAATTCAACGAAAAAAATGGGCGACATAAACATTACGAAGTTTGGAACGGAAAAGATATATAAGTATAATAGTCGGTGAAGAATATCATTTATAACAGCGACCCCATTTAACCTTCAGTCTGAAAATGATATATGAACCTGAACAAAAGAACCAATGAAAACACTTCAGTTACAAATCACTTTGTAACTATTGTATGTTCTTAACAATGTTTGGGGCCAAAAACTTATTAGTATTTGTATTCACCACGACTGCTGTATTTAAGCTAATACTGTAGCTGTGAGGGATTTTCGTACCTATTTCAACAGGATAAATTCGGAGAAAAATAATATCTCTCTGTCGTTCATATTTAATAACGGACTTTCATTAAATTGTTAAAGCTTACACACATTTCTCCCCAACAAAGCTTCCTTCTTTGTTTGAAAAACGGTATTGTTCTGCAGTGGGACTTCTACAGGCTGGTATTATTATATTACACCCATAGCTTTTATGATGCATTCTTACATAAATCTGGGCAACTTACTCAGATGGTTTGCTTCATATATTTTCAACAGGACTCAAAAGATCGTCATTAATGGGCATGAATCTGACTCTATAGTCGTTAAATCTGGTGTTCCACAGGGATCAGTATTGGGTCCTTTTCTATTTGTGTTGTTTGTTAATGATATTAAACATTGTTTTGTCAACTCACATTTCTTGATGTATGCAGACGATATGAAAATTTATATCACATGTAAAAATATTCGTGACTGCTGTTATTTGCAACAAGATCTTGATAGACTTTATGAATACTGCCTCAAAAATAAACTGTTTCTTAGCCTTCCCAAATGTCACAAAATTTCTTTTACTAAAAATAAGAATCTGATAAAATTTAATTATTCAATAGATAATGTCGGTCTTAAGGAAGTTCAATCAGTCCGCGACTTGGGTGTTACGCTTGACTCTAGTCTGCATTTTGATATTCATATTGATAATATATTAAAAAAAGCCTTTCAGATGTACGGATTCGTGATGAGATCTTCAAGTAGCTTTGTGCGACCCTCTACATTCTTAATACTTTATAAAACACTGATTCGATCACAATTAGAATACGCTGTCCAAATTTGGGATCCACTATATGATAAGTACAAGGATATGCTAGAAATTGTGCAGAAGAAATATTTACGAACTATGAATTATAGATGTCATCGTCCTAAAGTCTCCTATGAACAATTACTGAAACACTATAATATTCTTAGTTTGGAATCTAGACGATTTCTTCTGGGTGTAATGATGCTGCACGGTATATGTAATAATAGATTCGACTGCATTCCACTATCATATAGTCTATATTATATAGTACCTAGATCTGTCATGCTTCGTGGGGTACGTGTGCCTCGGCTATTCCACACAAATTCGTGCAGGACTAACGCCGGGGTGCGCGTGCCTCTTCGTCGTCTCGTTGATTTGTACAACACTTACTTTATGGAGCTTGATATATTTACTCTTGCCAAACATTATTTTAAGGTGAAAGCAATAGAGATACTGAACTCTTAAGTATTCTTTTTTGTTTTACTTGTTTTCTGCGCGCTTGTCTTCTCTTAACTGTCTTAGATGCACACTGTACGTCAGTTCTCTTTTAACTTGTTTTTTTCTTTTTTGTGAAATCGTGGACAATGGTGTGGGTTACATGTGTAGTAACATAAATATAGAATAGATTTTATATAAATGTATTTCTAAGTATTGTACTAATTTAAGAATTTTCGGTTAAGCTTGGCATGTAACTGTTTTTTGTCCCCAATAAATAAAAAAAAAATAAAAAAAAAAAAAAAAAAAAAACGCTGTTAATGTAGGTATTGCTGGTCAACCATTACGGAGTCTAAATTATGTGCTAACGTCACGTAAGATTCTTGTTGTACACCGTGGCTAATTAGGTACATAACATACTTTTAATTATACACCCTGTACTAGATAATATGTTCCTAATATTGAATACGTGACCCACAAAACTAGGTCCTTTGTTGTGTGATAAATATTTAATGAAACTAAAATCAATTACGATTATATACCGCAGTGCGTGCTAAACAATTCCGCGCCTCACTGCCTTGGCCGCCTGCTAAGAAAACCGCAATGCGTGCGGTTAAAGAAAAGCCATTTTCAAGTCTCCGTTTTAATGTAGTAGATTTTATAAAGGTTCAAGTAACTCTCTCGGTGAGTGAGTGAGTTTATTGGTCTGATCCCTCAGGGATAAATGTAGTCATTCCAGTACCTATGTGATATTCATGTCTATCGACACACCCACGACTTACTAGAGTATCCTAGCGCCAAATACTGCTTCGAAGGCTTAGTTTAATAGTGCAATAACTATAGACCCTGATGGGCACAGCACATTATGTGGGAAAATTATATTTAGAATCTAAGAAAATTTAGTCAAAGAGAGAAAAATACTTGTTTATTTGGATCTTTTATTAAATCTCGTGACCGCAATGAAATCATAATAGGATGATTGCATGTTTCTAAAAAAGTCGAATAAAATAACTTTACTCATTTTAAGAAGTCTTATTTGTTTGTTAGATCATTCCGTGAGATTACCCCTATTAGGCAATAAAGCTAAATGGGTGACCTTCACACAATAATTGGAATAAGTTGGCAACAAGCTAGTATTCCTAATAAATACGAATCAGAAGAATTGGGACAGACAGCCTACATCATAAAATTTTATTATCTATGTAGTAGGTTTGCTTTCAATTTTATATGTATACCTACCCTGTATGTATGTATTTTAGGAGATATCATCATCATCATCATCATCATCATCAGCCAAAAGACGTCCACTATTGAACATAGACCTCCCCGTTTAAGCGGGGGGGTTGCCATAATCCCCACGCTTGGCAAGCGGCTTGGGAATCGCAGTATTGGTGGTGAAGTTACAGAAGACGCTGCTGCCCATCTTCTGGATTTTCCCTTAGTCGCCTCTTACGACACCCATGGGAGGAAAGGGGGTGGTCGATTCTAGGCCGGATACCACACGGCACTAGGAGATATATTAAATAGAAATAGTTCTCGTCCCCTTCTTTATTAAGTACATTTAATTATGTAAGCAGTGAAAGCCGAGTGGTACGACCGTTAACTGCCAAGCCAAAGGTCGCAAGTTTAAATCAAACGCTGGCACGTACCAATGTCTTTTCGAATTCATGTGCGTAGTATAAATTAGTTTCCAGTTGCTAAAAACGGTGAACATGTTTCTGGTGAGGAAGCAGACATTTCCGAGAGACGTTTCAACGGTGTGTTAAGCCATGTCAGAGGCCTACAGGCGGTTTAAGCTCTGTCACCAGGTTGTTCATCAACCATACGATAACAAGATTATATTACAATTGTAAATTGTAAAGAAGAAGAAACAATTGTAAAGAAGTAGGTTGTCCGTAGTAGGAAGGATAAATAATACAATTCTCTTCTGAGGTCGGGAATGAGAATCGTAAGCGGCTTCTGATCTGATGTGGATTTGAAGAATGACGGGTAGCCTGGCCACCTCGAACCACCACATCCACATTCGGACCACATCGGACGTATGAGGAGCTGCAAAATGTATGGACTGCTGATAAAGATGAACTGCACGTCTGTGTACTCTTTCAGGAAATACACCATGTTTCAGAAAAATATAAGGTTTTTGATATAAAGAAGTATGTACTAAAACTTTGTCGTTTATGTAAAGCACTTTGTATCAGAACTTTAACCTTTGAACTAAGAACAATGTTTCCACAAGCTTATTGGGATAGTTGTTAGCAATTTCAGCTTCATTATTAAACTTTTTACTCCCGCTGCTAATATAGTGTAAAGTTGTACTAGAAAACATTGAACAAGATTTGTTTGATAAAGAATACTGTCATCTTGTTTGTATTTCTTGTCACCATGGAGGAAAATTGCTCTATGATGTCACTTACACACCCTACAGGGTAAGCCTCTTGCCTAAGGTAGGTACTTATATTTATTTATTGATAGAAGTGATACATATTACCTACTGTTACTTTGTGCCGAAGTAGGCTTAACATAACTTAGTATCGTTAAAGAAACCAATTTGACCAGATAAATAAGTCGTAAATATTAAATGACCACCTTGCGTTCATAACACTATAAAATTATTCAGCTTCTACTCTCGTGCCGCAATAAACTATACTTTCGTAAATAAAATACATACATAATATATCTTATAGTAAATGTTAACTATTACTGAAACATCCAAGCAATCGATATAAATGCTCATGATACGTATTATAGCCATTATTTGTATAAGCGAATGTTTATAAGAGCATCTCCCAGATAGAGTTTACGCAACCCGATGATACTGAGCAGGGATTGGACGGAAATCGAGATGAGATTTGTTATGTGACGTCAGTTTATTTTATTCCGTATTATAAGCATGATCGTTTTGTTCGTGACGTCAATTGTCCGGTCAGTACCTACTACTCTTATCTTCAGTTATAGCGCAATATTCCTGAATCTGAGACTAGATTACCTTAATTTTGTAATCCGCGGTCCCACATAAAAAATACCATAAGTAACCGCTGCTCAAACAACAAAAACGCGAGATATAAGACAACTTTTTTATTTGGTACTTCAATAAACATAAAAGTGCAGGCCTGTAGATCGTTTAGAAAGATTGTAGCAAGTTCATAAATTCTTCTGACCATAATTTTGAAGCTTGGCAAGTCCTTAATAAAAACTCCAACAACTGGGCGGCAGAATAGAAGAGGATAAATGTAACCCTAGCAATTTTCTTCACCATATTTGTTTGATATTATGCTATGTTGCTTACAATATATAAGTATTTTCAAGAACTATAGCCTATATATTAATCTCTTATGGACTACGAGAAGAAATACTATCTTGCACTGTATAAAACAACAGTTGAAAAGACTCTTCAACAAATACCGCAATCCATTAAACTCAGCAACGTTTCTGGGGTTTCAGATTGTTATATTAGTGGCGATCACTTACACGGATGCTTTAGGCACCTATAGGTATTGGCGAACATATTTTGTACGTTTATAAGTAAGTTAAAACACTGAGTTATGAGTATCACGACCACATTATGTAAAACCTCATTTAAGATCAAGTCATTAAAATGAAAATCACGTCCGTTCCTGTATTACGTTAAATCATTTCAGCCTCATGTGTTACTGCGACAACAAACACGGGTCAGCTATAAATTTTTAATTAACTTCGCCTACGTCATCTAACGCGTTTTTTTTTAATTTTACGACAATTTTGTACGCGTAATGTTTACACAAATAGTCAATTCTGAAAAGTTATTCGGTAATTTATATATTTTTAGATGTATTGATCGTCATTATATCATATACTTATTGACATCCAATCTTACACAGGTACTAACTCCTTGATTGATGTACTTTGAAATCGAATGTGGAACTGTCTTCTCCAAATTGTAATTCAGAAACACGTGCAAAAGCTTTTACTAATTCTGGTCAGACTTCTAATGAACTAACGAGTAAGCTTCACAGTTGGTATAAATAAAGCAAAAACCACATTCCACCGTATTATGTACTCGGACGTGTGGTTTAATTACAAATCCCGCGTTGTGTAAACAGTGCGACAATTACGGCAATTTAGTCGCGCCCTTGTTAATTACACTGACACACCTATCTATCACACATGTTGATCGACGCGCGATAACTGGGGTTGGACGCTGTTCAGAATAGATTGCCTTTTGTTTTGTCAATTTCCCCCAAAATAAAAATAGAGTGATGAGAAAGATTGTATAGCTTACATAAATATATAAAATTAAATTAAAACCCCGCCGCGACATTGTCTTAAATAGGTGTTAGGTACTCGATCGGAATTGATGGCTCAATGATAGGTATTATTTGTGACTTTTTAAATGATGGCTTTACTTTTTTGCGTTGGGGGTTTTTAATTTTTATAACGATCTATCCATAATATGGTCCTAAAGTTGTGTTATGTGTAGTCCCCTTTTTATATAATATCATTGTGTGTAGTATATATGTACAGTCAGCATCAAAAGTCGATGACCATATTCAGATTTTCAAAATCACTGTACATTATATCACCCATAAATCGCTCAACAAGATAAGGCGCCAGTATTGAATGAACATCATTAAAGTTCAAAATTAACTGAACACTACTCATCAAAGGTCACTGAACACCATTTTGTCAAAAATTGCTGATCGTTATAATATCCGAAAACATCATAACATTCAGTTTTACAAAAGTCACTGAACAATATAAAATGTTTATTTTGGTTATCTAGTGTAATCACGGCAACGTCCAAAAATAACTTAACATCATAAATAACAAAAGTTACTGAACATTACTTTGTTTCGGATACGTAGCGTGAAAACTTATACTATCAAAAGTAGCTGAACTGCAAACTAAAAAAGTGCTCGTTACTATCTTCAGAGCTATAAATCCAATCTTGTCCTATACAATCTAAATCATGTAAAAAAAAATTAAATGGATGTAAATTTCGAATTTAACTTTCCAAAATAATTCTGTTTCAATTTATACCATCGACATAATCAATGATTTTTTTAGTTGATTGAATTGTAACCTTATTCGTAAAGCAATAAGACTCATTTTCAAAATTCACACAAATTCCGTTTTAATTCAATTCTTTGGGAAACATAGTTGTGGGTATTTGAAAAACTGTTTACCCTTGAATGTAGAAAGAATATTTCTACTTAATTGTCACTTTGTATCGGATGTAGACCATTGCGGTTGCAATTATTTATCATCTATAAATATTGTATTAGTTATCAATTGCGCTTTAGTGACAAATGAACATTATAAATAAAGATGGTATAAATTCAAACAGAATTATTTTGGAAAGTTAAATTCGAAAACATCCAATTAATTATCCAATTAATAAAATTTTCGGATATTATAACGATCAGCAATTTTTGACAAAATGGTGTTCAGTGACCTTTGATGAGTAGTGTTCAGTTAATTTTGAACTTTAATGATGTTCATTCAATACTGGCGCCTTATCTTGTTGAGCGATTTATGGGTGATATAATGTACAGTGATTTTGAAAATCTGAATATGGTCATCGACTTTTGATGCTGACTGTACCTTGACGAAAATCTGTCAGAAAATGATATAAGGAATCGCCTGCTTTTTCATCGTGACTACCCCGAAATAAGTATTTCGTTTTGTAACTATAACTGAGACGGTACTTGACTTAGGTTTTGGTAAATAACTTGATAACAGCCTTGCAGAATTTTTCAGAAGCTATGTTTAGTATCAGCGCCTTGACGTCATCCTGTAATACATACATATGTATCTGTGTAGATACATTATTTATTAAAATTAGGATGTAAGATCTTTGTGTCTAAAACATCTATAGGCTTAAGAAATATTAAAAGCTTATGTGTTTTCGAAGTCTAGCAAAACAATTCAAAATGTATAGTAAACCAAAATAGACGATTATAAATAGTTATTACGGAAACTTTGAGCATCAGTTCATGTTTGTCGACTACATGTTAACTCGACACTTGTGTAGAGCCAATTGTTTACACGATCGCCGATGTGACAAGCTATCAGCTACGAGGAATTCTGGGTATAATAATAATCGCATCAATGGCTTTATTTTTAAATACTTTTTACAAGTGCAATATTTTTTTTATAATATCTATATCTATACTTATAATAAAACTGTAGAGAGGTCAATTCTGTACATTGAATATATATTCAAAATTATTATTGGAGGATAACTGGTGATCGATACTGATGCCAAAAATGTAATTAGTAAATTTTTTGTCGGTCTGTCTGTCTGTCTGTCTGTCTGTCTGTATGTGCACGCATGGGTCAAAAACTACTGAAGGGATTTTAACCAAACTTGGTACGATTGTAGTCCATACGCCTGGGCAGGTTATAGGCTATATAACATAACGCTAAAACACATAGGAGCTGAGCAGTAACGATAAATTTGAAGCAAGTCGCATGAAAATGCGCTTTCGAGCTCTTATCCTCGCATACGTCGATCATACACCAAGAGTATGTATTACAAAAATGATGGTCTCTAAAAGATCTACAAAAAAGTCCTCAATAGTATATATCTATCTTTTATAAATTAGCCACAATAACGTGTTTTTTTTTTAAAAAAAAACGTCGCCCCACACTAGGAATTTCTCCTGTATCGTGGGTGCATTTCACAAACATGAAAGATCACAAACACAAACACCCAGACTCGGGACAAACATCTGCGGATCGCACAAATTTTTGTCCCGTGCGGGAATCGATCCCGCAACCCTTAGCGCAGCAGTCCAATCGCTTAGCGACTGCGCCATTGTTTAATCGTTAGGCACTTCTTCAAGTGTATTAATAAAATATATAAATATATTGTATTTCACATAGATATATCGTTATCAAACTCCAATATTCAAAGGGCACACTTTAATATCTATTTTATAAAAAAAAAAGAAATCGGTATATAAGATATAGATGAAATAAAACTTCCAAATCTCGCCGCGCCAGTATGGGTACGGCGGTATAAATGGTTTTTCTTTTTTAAAATTGAATGTACAGACACGAGTCATTTACGATTTTATTATATGTATAGATATAGATTTTTTCTCATTACCTCATAGACAATTGTAATTCTCGCAGCAAGTAACACATACAGTTCTCCGGAACTTATTTCTGTCAAAGTAATTTGACGACTTCTAGCTCAAAAGCATCCTTCAGCTGTAACATCATTGAGGCGGACATTCTAGCAGCAAGATAGATTTTCTATCCTGTGTATAACGATTTCGGTTGAGTGTACACTGTACAGCCTTATGCTTCGCCATGACCATCAACATCAACCATTACCATTGACTCACGCAGTCTTAAAGTAGCCTTTAATCTTACGAATACTTAGCTGCTTCTTACACGCACACACAATCGTACGACGCTTACTCTTAGGTCACGAGTTCTCTATAAATTTTGTCTGTTGAGATACTGAGACATTGGGATCTACACCAAACCTAGCGAAATTGTGGGAGTAGGTACAATATGTGCACCTCTGCCTACTCCTTCGCGGAATACAAGCGTGTCGTTGTCGTATGTTTTATAACAATATTTTTTATAAGAGTCAACTGCAATGATTCCCTATTTTAACTTAATTACGAATAAACCGACACACAGACAAAATATCTAAAATAATAGAAATGGGTTGTATTGTATAGGTTTCTACAACGTCGCCCCACACTAGGAATTTCTCCTGTATCGTGGGTGCGTTTCACAAACTTGAAATTTCACTTACACAAACACCCAGACTCGGGACAAACATCTACGGATCACACTTTTTTTGCGGGAATCGAACCCACAACCAATCTCTTAGCCACTGCGCCAATCAGGTCGTCACGGTTGTCTTTTATCCTTGGTATTTTTTTTTCTACAGTAGTTTCAATGTACAGGAACTCAGAAACGCACAAAACGGATTTCAGTTCGGTTATATATTATTTTCAATAGACTTTCTGTAACTTCCGTAATTACCGTTCAATTTTTGCGGTTTTTTTTAAATACCGGAAAGTATTCTTAGTTAAATAAGTGGTTTAAATTGTTTTTAAATATTTTTAAAAACAATTTAAAAATACTTTTGCTGTTTCCGAATTTCCACGCGGACGGAGTCGCGGGCACATCTAGTTAATAAATAAGACATAAATTACTTCTTTATTCTACCAAAGTCAAAGCCAGCACTAGTTTAATACACACACGACATACAACCATACTGCACGACCAAAATTAAATATTAATTTTATGTAACAATAAGTATAGATAATATACTAAAATTTAATATTTAAAAAATAACAATTACGTAAACAACGACATCATTTAGACTAAAAGTATTTTTTAAACTGTTTACGACGTCCAAGACATCTGTTGGTAGTGACCTATAAATCACAAGTTTTACTGCTTTTCACAATAGTCATTTGGCTAGCTTTATTTTATTACTGTCTGTCTTAAGAGACGGCGTGCCTACTTTAGGATTCCTTGCTATTTGGCGCAACGGTAACAACTACCGCATTCATGACCTACATACGAATTGAGAATACCTTGTGTTGTGCTGTAACACCTATCAAGACGAATATATTGCGAGGGATATTAGCTATTCAACGTGGTTGATATTAAAATTGAATTAGAGCACAATCTGTATTAGTTTTAGAATAAATGGCGACTATTACAATTGATCTAATCAGTAATATTCTTGAGTCACTTTCATCTTATATGCAAACTTTCGATTAGTATCGCTTTGAATGTTTTAAATGCTTGAACACTGCTCATATTTCTGCCTCAGAATGTGTTCGGCTCGTAAGCGATAAACTAACCGACAGGATCCAGTTAATAGTTTGAATAATATTATTTTAGCATTTTCTACGAAATGTTTCTATGCATCCTCGTACTTCCACAAGATAGATTAGATACACAAATTCTAGGACATTCAGAATTTATATTCAAAGTTATTGAGCATTAAACTTACGTCTGTTTCCTTGAGACCTTAACCAAAAACCCAGAAACACCTGGTTGCGCCTTTGCTTCATTCGCTTTCATCAGTGTCTTCATTAAATTGAAATTTTCTGTTTTGTTTTTTACAGAGTAGGTACAAGTTACAGTTGGTACAGGTGGATAAAGTGTAACATAACTAAACTCATTAGTATGTACTACCTCATTTGGAATCATGTTCTTAAACTAGGACCTAAACATGAAGGTCCTCTTGAGTAACTTCTTCTCATTTACACTCTTCACTCATACTTGAATGGTCAAACTGTGTTCACTTATATACTATATCAGCATACTCACCTATCTTTCTTTATATATTGTTTTCTATGAAAATATTATAAACCAGTCACAGTTAGTGGTTAAATAAAATCACTCTTTATATTTTCTAATGGTGGAAATCTACAAGGTTTATTTAATAATTAAAAGTCAGTGTTTATCTAACAAAGCGTGATATGAAACATAAATATAGGTATTATAATATTTATTAACGTTTGTAAAAACATTATTTTTGGAACTAACTTCCAAAATTATTCAGGATGAAACATGGTTTTCAAGAGCGCGAAATAAGACCAGGACGTGCTCAGTATCTGAAATTATAAACAAATTCTAAATTTGCCATTAACACGTTTATTACTATTGTTATCTATTCTATACTTATAATAAATCTGTAGAAGTGAAAATTCTGTACATTGAAAATATTAAAAAAATAAATGGCAGGGGGTGTTACTAGAACGAGACCGAACCCAACAATGTGATGAAAAAAAAATTGTCTGTCTGTCCGTCTGTTTGTTCAGGCATCACGCAAAAACTACCGGTTCGATTACGATGAAACTTGGTATACTTATTCTTTAATATACTAGGCACCACACTGGGTACTTTTTATCCTGGAAAAGTATATACAATATAAAACAAACTTAATTTTGCGGTTCGATCCCTAGACCCGATTACTGTACCAACCGCAAATAATAAGTTTGTCGTAGGTTACGTCGCCCGGCCGCAGTGGAAGTTCAGTTGGCGCTGCGCCCCAATTTATGCTGTAAACGTAGTGCCGAAGATTGAATTTTGCTTGCACCGTTCGCAGCACACGCGTGGCGCGCGGCTGCCATGGATCGCTACCGTATATAAGGACGGCCTCTGACATCATACATTTTCCTGGCTGGAGGCCTTGTATTAGGTCTCGCCAATCGTCCGGTTAAGCAGTAACAGCTCCCTCAGAGCTAACTGCGAGAGACAATTTCGAAAAAAAAAAAAAAACATACATTTTTTTTTCCTGGCCGGAGGCCTTGTATTAGGTCTCGCCAATCGTCCGGTTAAGCAGTAACAGCTCCCTCAGAGCTAACTGCGAGAGACACTTTCGAAAAAAAAAAAAAACATACATTTTTTGAACTTTGATTTGAACGGACCGGACGTGTCGAGTGGCGAGCGTTCGGTCTTATTAGCATTCTATAAATTGTATGTTTTAAATACTTGCAACTCTAAACCGTGCTTTTCAGCGCGACCACGACCAACGTCCACACGGACGTTCGGAAACAGCAAAATTATTTTAAAATGTATTGATGATTTTATTAATATATTAGCTAAGTTTGAGCGGATTCTATTTAGTAGTTTTTACGCCAAGACATGCTGTTATATTACATGTATGTAAAGATTGACGTAACTTTTTCTTTTATGAACTGATTAAAATGAAACAAATACTAAATGTTTAATACTTAGCTGCTTCTTACACGCACACACAATCGTACGACGCTTACTCTTAGGTCACGAGTTCTCTATACATTTTGTCTGTTGAAATACTGTGCCGGATTGATGGCAATAGGCTCGCCCCTATTACATTGGGATCTACACCAAACCTAGCGAAATTGTGGGAGTAGGTACAATATGTGCACCTCTGCCTACGCCTTCGCGGAATACAGGCGTGTCGTTATGATATGTTTTATAACAATATTTTTTTATAAGAGTCAACTGCAATGGTTCCGTATTCGAATAAACCGACAAACAGACAAAACAATCAAAATAATAGAAATGGGTTGTATTGTACAGGTTTCTTTTTTCTTAAATGAAACGTCGCCCCACTCTAGGAATTTCGGCAGTGTCGGTGCATTTCACAAACTGAAAATATCACATACACGAACACCCTGATTTGGGACCACCATCTACCGATCACACAATTTTTTTGCGGGAATCGAACCCACAACGCCTAGCACAGCAGTCCAATCGCTTAGCCACTGCGCCAATCAGGTCGTCACGGTTGTTTTTATCCCTGGCATTTTTTTTTTACAGTAGTTTCAATGTACAGAAACTCAGAACGCACAAAACGGATTTATTTATGTTCTCTTCTTCAGTTATATACTATTTTCAATAGACTTCCGTAATTACCATTCAATAGACTAACTTCCGTAATTACCATTCAATTTTTGCGGTTTTGTTAAAAAAATACCAGAAAGTACTTTTAGATAAATAAGTGTTTTAAAGATTTTTAACCTACTTCAAAAAGCCTGCCTGGTAGGTATTTTTTTCTGTTAAAAGTTCAATTTACTACTGGTGTTTTATCCGAAATATACCTACGCGGACGAAGTTGCGGGCAACAGCTGCTATATGTACATGTAATAAAATAGTAAGTCTTGGCGTAAAAACTACTAAATAGAATTTGCTTAAACATAGCTAATATATTAAAAACAATTTTAAAATACTTTTGCTGTTTCCGAATGTCCACGCGGACGGAGTCGCGGGCACAGCTAGTTAATCATATAAATGTAGATTACTTACACTGGTGAAAGCATTTAAATCCACATTGAAAAATCCGTAAGCCGTTAGTCTGCATGGCTTTTGAGCTCTAAAAACAAATTAGGATCTATTAATTACTTTGAATTTCTTTGGGAAGACCACCAAATGTAGGTATAGTACAATTCAATACAAAAAAAATTACAAACCTCATCAAAACAAAGTAGATTTTCTTTTTCTCCGCAGCATTTATGTTGTACCAATAACTATTGTAAATAGCATCGCTTATTTGATAACTCTAAAAAAAAAACATTACCATTTTTTTTAGTATAAAGAATTATTCCATCCATACCATTTATAGAGCTTACAGAGCCACGTAGGATTATAAATGCATAGAAAAGGCTTTCTAGAACGTAAGAGGTGATGAGGTATGTATGTGCTTACTTTATGTGTTAGTACAAAAAACCGGCCTACAACTGTCCGACGAGAGGACAAGTCTCTTGATCGATATAATTGCATGGGTTATCAAACTTGTAAACAGTCAAACACTAACCCTCTTACTTATAAACGATGCTAAAACCCCTCTTAGCTTCTCTATTTTTTGACATGCAAACGACGATGACAGGTATAATTTATTCAATTGTTCAACTGTGTCAATTTTTAATATAAGCGGGTAGGCCCCCACCACCACCGACCACGACAATTTATATCATTCTGTACTACCTTATTTTGGCTATTTACCTGTATTATGCAATGTCTTTATACAAATACCGTAACCATACGTACAATAAATTACAAATATTTTTGTAAGTAATCGATTGTTCAAAAAATGAATGATGTCAACGCATGAAACAATGCCTTTAAATAATGAGCTTAACTTTAGGTGCATCATAATAACAACACAACTCGAACTCACGGATCTCATTATACTATCGCCGTAGTAACAATACAGAAATATTTGCATCAAACCAAATACCAAGAAGGCAAAGAAAGACGCCATATGAACGATGTTGTCACCCACCTGAAATAATATTTAGACGCAGTTTAATAATAGCTAGAGTAAACATAGTCTACAGGTAATAAAAGACTTGACATTACCAAAACATTGAATCCAGTTACGCATATCATAATCGAGCTAGTTACACAGTTAACCAATATTGAAATTGAAAATATTTCCTCCATTAAATCCACGCATCTGCAAGTAGTTATGAAATCAGCTTATAAATAAAAGGAAATAGTCGAAATCAGATCACTTTTTAGTAATATTGCGCGCACGGAGGAGTGTAAGATTTGGTATGGTTAAAGTTTACATGGTACAG
Source organism: Abrostola tripartita (assembly GCA_905340225.1). Taxonomy (NCBI): domain Eukaryota; kingdom Metazoa; phylum Arthropoda; class Insecta; order Lepidoptera; family Noctuidae; genus Abrostola; species Abrostola tripartita. The sequence goes on along the minus strand of HG996493.1, from coordinate 8,864,737 downwards.
TTAAAGAACAGAATTTATATCATAATTACGGTAAAATTATGGCTGCAGGGCGAAATCTAGTAATATACTGTATACTCAAACCGAAATAACAATAATACCGTCGATTACATCACACAATCAATGACAAACCTCATTAATTCAATATGGCGTAAAGCTAGTTTCTTAAAGTGTGCCTTATCATATCCACGCGACTTTTCCCCAATTAACCGTTCCATATCGTATTGCAGTAGTAAGAACTGAATGTTGGTAAAGGTGCAGCAAGTGAAGAAAAAGTTGTCAGGGCCATATACAAAAAACACGGCTTCAGTAGCTGTAACATAATTAAGATTTGAAGTTACTTAAAAAGGAGAAGTGCTACACTATACCGACAAAAGCTTCAACTTATCCCATTCATATTAATAGCGGATACGAAATCGGAATGTTTCAAAAGATTTCTCAAGAAAAATTAATTATATTAATGCAGTTGTAATAAGTTGTTGCTAGATTTGATTAATTGTACCTTACAATATAAAATATTGAACAAATTTGAGATTGATACAATGATTATTTTGGTGAAGAAGCAATTTATCTGAAATGAAATTTGTTTTTTATAGTTACCCCGACTACACCTAAATAAAGTATTATCTTCTTGGCAGTGGATGGAACAATGAATCTTGGAATGTGCCATTAAGTATCTGGATTTGAACCTAAATGTTTTTTAAGAGATATATTCGTGTTACAAATATAACTCTGCCAAAAACGGAGCCTGGTGATTTTCTTGGGCCAAAGTTTTGCAATTTACCAACTTTTATAATAGGTTTATGCCTAAAAATTCTTATTTTTTTATATTCCACTATCAAGGCTAATAAAACATTAAACTTATTAACCTTTCTGTAATAAGTGTTAAAGGGTCATAGCACACATATCAAATCGGAAAGGATCGTCACTGTATCGCCTTTCACCTCGTCGTCAAACAGGCATCAACCTTATGTAAACACGATATCAAAGCGGATCCGCTGCTCCGACACGTCGACTCGGCGACGCCGAGCTTACGGCACGCTGGTTTCGAGGCGAGGCGATTACGTTACAGTTCCAATTAGTGTGCTTTGCAGTAGGAAGTTTCATACAAAGAATACTGTACGGCTCGAGTTGATACGGTGACAATCCTTTTCCGGGTTGATATGTGTTACGACCTTAAAATAACCTAGAAAAATATAACTATCTTAGATTAAGAATCTACATACCTGCCCACAATTGGTGAATGTAAATCCAGGGATAAAACCGAATATCAAATTCATCGAATGGATAATACGCAACAAATGGTAATTCAAACTGGACTTCACCAGTAGCATAGTAACCCTGAAGCATTATAACTAGTGGTCCTGTGGCAAACATTATTAAGCCAATTACTATTAGACAAAGTGTTCTATTCGAAATATTTATTAACATTGAAACATGATCGTCCATCAACTTCTCTTCGAATCGATCTCTTTCCTCTCCAGTTTCCACTATTTTCGCTTGCAGTGCTTCCATGACGACAACCAAATTATTGATGTAATGGGAAAAGTATAGAAATACAAAGGCTTTAAAATTGCTTACTAAAGAAAAAGTAATGCATGGAAGAAAAAAAATTGTCTCCAAAAAACTTTTTCCTGTTCTAAAGGCGTCCAAAATCCACAAAATTTCCATATAAACTTCGGAATTAAACGAAATCAAGTGCGCTATATATATCGGATGGTTTATAAATCTCTGTATAAAGTTTTTATTATTATCTTCAACATCTACAGCCAATCCAATAAATTTCAAAATTGAATTTGCTCTCTTTAGACCTTTATGGAACGGTTCTAACATGTTTGTGATTCTTGTAGATCTTTGTATTGAAGTGTGGCTACAATAAACTCCCTTCACGAAATAGCTTTCAAATTCTTTCTTCAAACATGAAATGGAGTAATTAAGTTATTAAGTATGTGAAATTGTATACCTTTGAGGAATATTTTTTTCACAACCCATAGGATGTTCTATAGGTGGCTATATCCGACACGATTTTATATTGAAAAACCAAGATTAATTATTTAAATCTCAACACAAAAATAAAATTCAAAGTTTTGAAATGCAAATGATCCTTCGTAATCCAAAACTTCGAATCTTTTTTTTTAATTTTAGATCGGGTATACATAGTTATAAGTACACATTTAATTTAAGCACTTCGAATTATTTTGTGGTAGAAAAAATAAATCATTTACCTTTTTAAAGAGATAACAAAGAAAAATCATCTTTAAACATGCTGTATTCAAAAGGTGGTGGTGTAGAAACGAGTAAAGGTACATTTATCTGCGGAAATAATAGTGCGGTATATAATTATTGCTTTATAGGTATTGGTCGGTAATTACAGAAACAATTCTATTCTTTATTGCACATTATAAATTACACAAAAACATTATTTGAAAAAACTTGTATGCACAAAAGCGAGCATAACTCAGTATTGAGTTTTCTACCAGCAAACCTTTGAGTGATAAAGGACAGGAAACTTTAGTTTTCGTGAATTTTTGATACATTTTTACCCGTTAACTATCTTTTCTTACCTTTTTTGTTCCGGAATCAGAATGGCCGATAGTACATTGTTTTTGCAAAGAAATCAAAAATTGTAATCAATGCATAGTATGTACTTTGTGAGTCTACCTTTTAACTTCAAATCTCTTATTTTTTAAATAATATTTTATACATTCCATTCAACTGATTTTAGGGCTTTATCTGCTCGTATCAAACCCATTCAGTATCCGATGAGTATTCTACTCGTAACACACTACTCATATTCATAACTCGTGTCCATAGCGCTGTAGGTTGCTTCTCAGCTACTCACCCATCGGTGCTGTACCATCGCTTCAATAGACATTTTACTCATTGCAATTCTTTAAGCATTGTTGTATGACCTCCCATCTTGTCTTACTTATAACTATAAAGTTATTCAATATGCGGATGATATTGCGTTCTCGATCACTGATGCTTCTATCCAGGACACTGCGGCATCGATGAATGTTTCTTGGACCGCACTTAATCTTATTTTTGTCATTCATCGTAATTAACTCGACGCTTGTGTAGCGTCAATTGTTAACACGGTCGCTGATGTGTCAAGCTACGAGGAATTCTGGGTATAATAATAATGGCATCACTGGCTTAGTTTTTAAATTGCTATATTATTATCTATGATGTAAGCGCTAATAGCTGAGTGGTATGACCGTAGGACTGCCAAGTCAAGCAAGGTCACAAGTTCAAACCCCGATACGCACCAATGGTTTTTCGAAATCATGTGCGAATTATAAATTAGTTATCAGTTGCTAAAATCGGTAAGGGAAAACATCGTTAGGAAACCGGCACACCTGAAAGATTTTTAACCGTGTGTAAAGCCATGTCAGAGGCCTACAGGCGGTTTAAACTCCGACACCAGGTTGTTCATCAACCATACGAAAAGAAGAAGAACTATGATGTAATTTAAATACCAACATTACTTCTTGATTCTGCCAAAAATCAAACCCAGCGCTAGTTTAACACACATACAACTATACCTACTGCACGTCCGAAATTAAATATTAACTATTTCACGTAACAAAAATAACATACATAATACATAAAAAATTACATCATTTAGGCTAAAAGTATTTTTTTAACTGTTTACGACGTCGTCTGATGGTAGTGAAATAAAGAAACAAAACATAACTTACTATTTATAATTCGTGAATAAATTATTATTGTAGAAATTATAATTCTAAATAAATTACTAAAGAAATAAAAATATTTTCATAAATCTCGAATTAGAAACATTGTCATAACGATCAAAATTTTTATGTCCATCTCAAAACTCTCGCTACACTGTTTGTATTGTTTTTGTGTGGGTGCGCTACGCACACATGAAAATTTTGACAGAATTCTAACGTCACAATTTTGTGAAATGGCTCTTATGCACCCCCGTACCACAGTAAATACAGAACAGTAGAACATCTTCATACAAACGTGCCGTTCTCGGTTTGAATGTGTGCGTGCGCGCCGCGCGCCGTGTCGGCACGCGATTTCACGCACACGCTAGCATAATATATGGGGGAATAAGGTGGCGGCAGTACGGGCTGTGCAGCGCGACTGTGAGCACGCGCGTACGTTACATGACCGCTCTCTTTCGTCAACTCTCGCCGGCCACTTACCATAATATTAATTATTACGAATATCATAAATTCAAAATGGGGAAAAAATATTGTAGTGTTTTCGGGTGCCTCAATAACGATTTCGCAAACCCGGACTTATCATTCTTCATAGTTCCTACTGAACCAGAAATGTAAGTACCTACTTATACTTAAATCTTATTAGAAAATGTGGTATTGTATTGTTTATTTCACAGTTTATTTGCTTTATTAAGAGCGTAGACGAGTCGCATTTTTACGATCAACTGAATGATATAGAATTTAAGATGCCCTGTCCATGCTTTCCTAAAAGCTTTTTACAAAAAAATTACATAAGAATGAGAATTTACTTTACATTAACAAATAATAATAAAGCGTTCCGGACGTGCAGAAACCGGAGAAAAAATTTCTCGGTATCAAATTTGTAACTTAATATATTTTTTATTTTTTTTATTCGGGAAAATAAACAGTTATACAATAAAATCTTATACTAAGTTATAAATATACAAAAGTAATAAATGTATAACCTACGACATTTTCCACAACATACATACATAAAGTCACGCCTATTTCCACGAGGGGTAGGCAGAGACCACGGATTTCCATTTGCTACGATCCTGACATACTTCTTTCGCCTCATTCACTCGCATCACATTCCTCATACACGCTCGTCGGTTAAGGGTACTGCTCACTTGACCCTTTTGTAGAACATCTCCGATCTGGTCCAAGTATGTTCGCCGAGGTCTTCCCCTTCCCGATATTCCACTAACATTCGCCTCATATATTTGCTTTGTCACTCTTCTTTCATCCATCCTTTCTACATGCCCAAACCATCTAAGCATATTCTTCTCGATTTTTGTAATTACATCTACATTCACTCCGCATCTCTCTCTTATCACCTTATTTTCTACTCTATCTCTCAAAGCCACACCACACATACTTCTCAAAGCCCGCATCTCTACTGCATTAATGCACAACATATTAAAAGTTATATTTTACAGTGCGCTATTCTAAGCTGATAAAACATAAAAATAGTTAACACTTAACTTAATCACAGACAGGCATGCAAACACCAGAGAAAGAGAGAGGGAGAGAGAATGAATCAATATTAAACTAACTATTATAATCTAAAATTCTTTTGTGGATAAGAGTTCTGAATTTTTGAGCAAAAACAGAAAAGAAGTCAATGTCTTCAAAGATCTTGTTATATTGATTAGTCAGGCGGCGTAGGGGTGCTCGCAAGCCTGCGTTTGTGCGACAAGAACTTACTGCAAATAAGGGTCTTGCACGCACCCCGCGGCATATCGTTGTTCTAGGTACTACAAAGCTAATTTTGTTGCGAATATCGATACAATCGTAAGTGTTACACAGATCAAACAGAAACTTTGTTTCCAACATAATTCGTCTTGACTTTAAACTTTGCAGATTATACTTCTTCAATAGGTCATTGTAAGATGCATAAGTGCGACAGCAACGAAAATGCATGGCCTTTAAAAATGTTCTTTGTACTTTTTCGATCATATCGCAATATTTAACATAGTGGCGATTCCATACCGAAACAGCATACTCTAACTGAGAGCGAACCAACGATTTATATAGATGTAAATAGGTAAAAGATCGGGTAAATACTGTAGCCGTTCTCATAATAAAACCGAACATACGGAAGGCATTATTAACAATTTTGTTGATTTGGGAATCTAAATGGAGTTTGTCATCTAGCAGAATTCCGAGATCACGGACCAGGGTTTCTCTTTTTAGTTTTTCGTTTTTTAAGGTATAGGGATATAATTTGATTTTTTTGTTCTTGGTAAAACTAATGACGTAACACTTGGATACACTAAGTTGAAGTTTATTGCGTGTACAGTATGCCGAAAACGCATCTAAAGCTTCCTGTAAGAGAGAGCAATCACGGTCAGTTTTAATAGATTTGAATATTTTAATGTCGTCGGCATACAACAAAAGTTTTGTATTTTTAAAACATGTATCGACGTCGTTGATGAATAATATGAATAGGAGGGGTCCCAAAATGGAACCCTGTGGTACTCCAGAGGTAACATTTACAGTGGCAGAGCAAAAGCCATTTATTACAACTCTCTGTGTTCGATTGCAAACGTATGAATAGAACCATCTTAAAAGGTCCCCTCGTATCCCATTAAACGCAATTTTTTGCAGAAGCAGTTCATGGTCAACTTTGTCAAAGGCTTTCCTGAAGTCAGTATAAATGGTATCAGTTTGAACACGGGCATCCAAGTTGTTAAACAAATAATCTGCAAAAGTCACTAAGTTAGTCGTGGTTGACCTATTTTTGACAAAGCCATACTGCTGTGGTATTAAGACGTTGTGAAGTAGAGGGTACACTTTATCATGTACTAATCTCTCGAAAACCTTTGACAAAGTTGACAATATTGATATTGGTCGATACTTCTCGACGTCATGCCTAGGTCCTGACTTGTGGACAGGCGTTATATTTGCAAGTTTCCAAGCTTGTGGAAATATCCCCTGTGAAATAGATAAATTAAATATGGTACGCAATGGTGTACAGAGATTAGTGGCAGTCTTTTTAATAAATATTACTGGCAAACCGTCTGGACCAGGTCCTTTAGAAGGGTCTAATGATTAGATCCTACTCAGTACATCAACTATTGAAAATCTAATGTCAATTATCAGTGAACAGTTAGGGGAATAATCGGTATGCGAGGGCGGTACACTTTTTAAAGTAGATGGTTCATAAACAGATTTAAAGAAGTCAGAAAAAATATTGCAAATGTCGTCTGGGTTATTAGTTAGCTGATTTTTGTATTTCATAGTGGAAGGAATTCCAGTAGTGGATTTTTGCTTAGATATGAACGTCCAGAAGTGTTTGATGTTTTCTTGAATACCATCCTCTACAGAAGTAATGAATTTTCTATACGATTCTTTACATTCAAATTGAAATCTCGCGCGAAATAGGGAGAACTGCTCGTAGTCAAATAAATTGTTATACTTTTTCCATCTAACCCAAGCTTTGGTTTTGTTTTTATATACATATGTGTATAAGAGATTTCGAGAACCACACAGGGAAATTTAGAGACCTACTACTAACCAAAGGTACATGTTTTCTTATTATGCCAAATATAATGTTGTAAAATGTGCATAAATACTCGTCAGGTGTTCGATCTTTTAAAAACGTATAATCCCAGTTTATCTTTTTTAAATCATAATAAATGTTATATATATAATTTATAAATTGGTAAAATATTCAATCATAATAATTATGCTTTTTATTACATAAATTTCGATCAAGTGCTGCTGGTTCGAAAATATTAACTAAAAGTAAAAGTGAGAACCCTGGGGATCAACGCAAGAATAGGCTAATAACTCGGCGGGCGGCCTTAGATAACCTACTGTTCTGTATTTACTGTGCCCGAACTAACTTACTAAATCCTAAGAAATTCAGAATTTACATTCAAAGTTATTGAATTAAACGTGCTGTTTCCTTGTGACCTTAAACAAAAACCCAGAAACACCTGGTTGCGCCTTTGCTTAATCCACTTTCATCAGGGTTTTCATTAAATTTAACTTTCCTGATTCGTTTTTTTACAGAGTGGGCTCTTACAAGTTACAGTTGGTATAGGTAGTAATAAAGGTTGACATTATTAAACTCATCCTGGACATCATCTAGAATTATATTCTTAAACCAAGGCCTGAGCATGAAGATCCTCTTGAGTAACTTCTTCTCATTCACACTCTTCACTCATACTTGCATGATCAAACACCATTTATTCATGTGTTCACTCTCAAATATCCATTTCAGCATACCTATCTTTTTCGCCATTTGCTTAAATACTTACTTTACCCTTTTGTTACCTCCACAATAATTTGATATACCATAATTACAGATTTTCGACTTCTTTTTACCTGTTGATAAAATATGTAAAAATTATGAGCCAGTCACAGTTAGTGGTTAAATAAAATCACGCTTTATATTTTCTTATGGTGGAAATCTACAAGTTTTATTTATTATTTTAAATTTCAGTGCTTAATCTAACAAAGCGTGATATAAATCATAAATTTTCGTATAATACTATTTAGTAGCGTTTGTAAAAACATTATTTCTGGAACCAAATTCCCAAATCAATCAGGATGATACATGGTTTTCAAGAGCGCAAAGTAAGACCAGGAACTGCTCAGTATCTGAAATTACAAATAAATGATATATTATCAATTAAAACACGTTTACTATTATTGTTCTGAATTATATAAATGTAGATACTAAACTATACTTACACTGGTAAAAGCTTTTAAATCCACATTGAAAAATCCGTAAGCCGTTAGTCTACATGGCTTTTGAGCTCTAAAAACCAATTTGGGTCTATTAATTACTTTAAATATCTTTTAAAGAACGACCAACTAAGTAGATATCATACAGTTAAAAAAAAAACTTACAAACCTCATCAAAACCAAGTAAATATTTTTTTTCTCCGCAGCGTTTAAGTTGTACCAATAGCTATTGTAAATAGCTTCGCTTATTTGAAAACTCTGAAAAAAATAATTTTGTTTAATGAAATTTACACGCGTACCTAGTATTTTAATTACATGCGTTTTCTTCACTGTAAGTCTGTAAAAGGTGATAAGGTATGTGCTCAGTGCCCACCCATAGTTTGTACGAAAACAACTAATTTACTAACACAACTACAACTAATTTACTAAGAAATTTTGTCATTACCTGATGATGAACTTCGAAGATATGGAATGGAACTCCTCATAGGGTCACGGCAAAAAGCCCGTATCTTGATGATATGATAATGATATTGCTTAAGTAGTAGTCGTACTACTTAAGCAATACCGTTATCACGTCGTATATCATCATGGTCAGTTATCGACATAACTGACCACTAACAAGGTCTTCCTTGTCATTGTTAGTGGTTAGTTATCGACTACTACTCCCACGAGGGAGTGGGGGTGCGTTGACCTCCCTCCTATCACTTTCCTGGATTAAATATATCGTGTGAGGTATCGTTTAAAAGGGCTTTATGTTTTGTGTGTGAAAGGATTTCAAATATTAGTCTCACAAAAGTCTGGGGCGGATGAATTCGATACACAACTTAAAATCGTGAAATAAAAAAAAAATTAATACAAAATTAAAACCTCCTTCAAAAAACTCAAACGTGAGAAATAATATTGTATCACATCACTTTACATAAGCGAAGTGGAAGTCGGCGCCAAATCCTATGCGTTCGCTTAGTTAATAGTTTTATAGAAAATTCGAGCTTGATACAATTATTATTTTGTTAAAGAAACAACTTAGGTAACTAAAATAAAATTTGTTTAAATTTAGAGTTATACCGACTACACCTAAATAAAGTATTATCTTCCTGGCGGTGGACGCGACACTGAATTTTGGAATGGGCTATTATCTGGATATAAATGTTTGGTAAAAGTTATATTCGTATTACGAATATAACTCTGCCAAAAACGGAGCTTGGCGATTTTCTTAAGGCCTAAGTTTCGCAATATACCAACTTTTATAATAGGTTTATGTTTAAAATAACTTACAAAAATATAACTATATTGTTATATTGTAGTAACAAAATGTATACTGGCCATCTGTAATTCCTAATTTGTATTTTACCCCTGCGTCATTAAAGTCACTCGTTAACCGAAAGTGCGTGTTTCAATAGGTTATGGGCCCAGATGAGACTAGTAGGTGATATTTCAAGTAAAAAAAAGAACAAAAGCATATTTGCCTCTGGTCCATTCAATGCTTCTGCAAAAACAATCTCTTCAGCTCCTGGCAAGTTATTTGAAACACACAAGTTTGTATAACCAAAACTAGTTGGAGGTCTTCGTACTCTCTTATTTTCAACTACTTGACCTAGAGTTTGGAGCTCGCTTGATGAAATATCTGTTGAAATAATTGAGTCACTTGAAGTATCACCACTAGTCTCATCTGGATCCATATAAGCTGATGAATCAGAAGTCGGACTAACCAGAGATTCATTAATAGTAATATCCCCCACTGAATCTCTGCTCTCTACACTTGATTCCTGCACATCCTGTGTTGTTTAAATCTTCTCTCTCTGAACTAAGTTCTTTTCATCATTAAAGTCAGTCGTTAACCGAAAGGGCGTGTTTCAATATATATTAGAATAAGTACTTACCTGCCCACAATTGGTGAACGTAAAGCAAGGGATAAATCCGAATATCATATTCATCGAATGGATAATACCCAACAAATGGTAATTCAAACTGGACTTCACCAGTCGCATAGTAACCCTGAAGCATTATAACTAGTGGTCCTGTGCCAAACATTATTATGCCAATTACTACTACACAAAGTGTTCTATTCGAAATATTTATTAACATTGAAACATGATCGTCCATCAACTTCTCTTCGAATCGATCTCTTTCCTTTTCAGTTTCCACTATTTTCGCTTGCAGTGCCTCCATGACGACATCCAAATTATTGATGTAATGGGAAAAGTATAGAAATACAAAGGCTTTAAAATTGCTTACTAAGCACAAAGTAATGCATGGAAGAAAAAAAATCGTCTCCAAAAAACTTTTTCCTGTTCTAAAGGCGTCCAAAATCCACAAAATTTCCATATATACTTCGAAATTAAACGAAATCAAGTGCGCTATATATATCGGATGGTTTATAAATCTTTGTATAAAGTTTTTATTATTATCTTCAACATCTACAGCCAATCCAATAAATTTCAAAATTGAATTTGCTCTCTTTAGACCTTTATGGAACGGTTCTAACATGTTTGTGATTCTTGTAGAACTTTGTATTGAAGTGTGGCTACAATAAGTTCCCTTTACGAAATAGCTTTCAAATATAATTATTCTTTCTTCAAACCATGAAATGGAGTAATTAAGTAATTAAGTATGTGAAATTGTATACCGTTGAGGCATATGTTTATCACAACCAATAGGGTGTTTTATCGGTGGCTTTATCCGACATAAAATTCGCAAAAATAAAATTCGAAGTTTTTAAATGCATAGAATCCTTTGTATTTCAAAACATCGATTCTTTTTTTTCGTAAACCAAAATATTTTTCAAATTTTAGACCGAGTATAGTTATACACATTATTCATAAGCACTTCGGTTTATTTTGTGTGTGTGGGAGAATAAATAAATAATTTGCCTTTTAAAAGTGCTAAAAATCAAAAATCAACTTTAAACATGCTGTATTCAGAAGGCAGTGGTGTAGAAACGGGTTGAGGTACATTTATCTGCGGAAATATTAGTGCGGTATATAATTATAGGTATTGGTCGGTAATTACAGAAACATTGAATTAATGTATAGTTTGATAATGCTTTAGTTACCTTTTTTGTTTCGAAATCGGAATGGCCGAGAGTACATTGTTTATTGCAAAGAAATCAAAAATTGTAATCAGTGCATAGAATATTAACATTTTACCAACAACTCTCTTATTTTTCAAATAATATTTTATACAGTCCATTATTACTGATCTTAGGGCTTTATCTATCCGTATCAAACCCTCATAACACACTACTCATATTCATGATTCGTGTCCATAGCGCTGTAGGTTGCTTCTCAGCTACTCTCCCATCATTGCTGTACTATCGCTTCAATAGACATTTTACTCATTGCAATTCATTAAGCATTGTTGTATGACCTCCCATCTTGTCTTACTTATAACTATAAAGTTCTTCAATATGCTGACGATATTGCATTCTCGATCTCTGATGCATCGATCCAGGACGCTGCGGCATCGATGAATGTTCCTTGAACCGCACTTAATCTTATATTTGTCAGTTATCGTAAATAACTCGACACTTGTGTAGCGTTTATTGTTTACACGATCGCTGATGTGACAAGCTATTAACTAACAAGTCACAAGTTTTTAATTACAATATTATTAACTATGATGTAATTAAGACACCAACATTCCTCCGTATTCTACCAAAAATCGAAGCCAACACTAGTTTAACACACATACGACTTACAACTATACCACCAGGGGGCTTACCATGAACTTTCAAAATAATTGCCAAGTTCCGGGCAGTTTAACTTTGAAGGATAGCCTGACAGGTTTTCTATTTGTACCATGATCATTTCTATCAGAGCTGCAATGCATCGATTTCACATCTGCTGTATTGTCTCTGATCAGCAAAGTCTAATATCTTCATAATATAAACAAACGTTCGGAAATACTTATCCGCGACGTTACCGGTTTTACGGTTTAAAAAAATCGTATTGTAGTATTTGGATAACATGTTTTATTACGATGATAATAATTAAAACAATACGTTTTATTACCAAACATCGCATTAGACATGATTAAGATGCTAGAAACCTTTTCAACACTTAAAACAGATAATTTAGACACTTGATAAAACGATTACTATTTTTGAACGATGACAAGTACGTCAGTTGGTATTGTTTAAGAAATGGAACTACCACAAATTGAGGTGTTTAAATAAGAAACATTATGTTGATTTGTTTCTTAGAATCATAAGATAGCAATAAAAATCACCAATCCGTCATCTCGTTTATAGCGATTGTCATATTATGGCTATTAAGGGTATACAACCTGAATAGTACGTACACTATTCAATAATATAGCTGATAGAAGTAGGTATACCATTTAATAAATAATATTCTGGTCGTGTGGGGTAAAAATAAACACGTAGCATAATGTCACTAGATTTATTTTCGTAATCAACATCTTAATATAACAAATACTAAAGTTTTATTTAATGCCTCAAGATATATGTTTTCTTGATACCAAGCCCAACTTTATAAACCACACTACAGCCATCACTACCCATACACCAGCCGATAGTTCTTCTGCCGGTCCTCTGCAGTAATAGTCACAATAAACGATCTAGTTAGAGCACTGCTATCGTCCAAGAAAATGACGATAGGTTGTTTTCAACTCGTTTAATTTATTTGGTTCAGATCGGTAGCTGATACGACCGTAGGCATGTCATGTACAAATTTCATAGAAATCTTACAGCACAATGGACACCATGGCTTAGTCGAATACTTGCTAATAACTTTATGCAAAATACATTAAATATTATTTAGAAATCCACAACTATTGTCAAAAAGATTGTCAGTTTCAAACTGACATTATTTTCTCATTCCGTTTTACAGTAATTATAACTATGAAGTATGAACTTATGTTTCATTCTTAGAGAAAGGAGGTTTTATTAACATGAAGATCTTCAAAATAAACGTAATATTATGTAATTTCATCGTTACACTTTTGTATAATATGCTAAGTAGTACTTATACATGAAAAAACATGTATTTTATTTAAAATTAAACAAAACAGGTCAATAAAAGTTAGTTTTTCACACCGGTTTAATCTGACAGCAAAGTAGTTCAATTCTCGATGTTTGTATGTCAAAAATTACTTCATGGTACGGATATTTGCAGGCCAACTACTGTCACGTGATCGCTCGCCGGCTTAGATCACGTGACCGCTGGCTCGCCTGTTGTTTTAAGTGATCATGGTACAAAATAACAGGACAGTTCATTTTTCGTCGAAAACAGTCCTGCTATAAGGGTTCATGGTAAGCCCCCAGTACGACCGAAATTAAATATTACCTAACTATTTTATATAACAATAATAACATACATTAACAACGACATCATTTAGGCCAAAAGTATTTTTAAACTGTTTACGACATCATCTGTTGGTAGTGACTTATAACGGTTATAGCAAACCTATCAACCCGGAAAAGGATCGTCACCGTATCAACTCGAGCCGTGCCGTATGACGTCTTTGTATGAAACTCCCTACTGGAACGCACGCTAATCGGACTCGTAACAAAATCGCCTCGCCTCGGGTTGACGGCGAGGCGAAAGGCGATACGGTTACGATCCTTTCCAAGTTGATAGGTGTGCTGTGACCTTATAATATTTTTTTTGCTATTTAGCACCACGGTAACAACTTCTACATTCATGACCTACATACGGATTCAGAATACCTTGTACTGTAACACCAATCAAGACGAATATATTCTGAGATTCTGATATATATTAGCTATTCAACGTAGTTGCTATTAAAAGGGAATTAGAGCTCAATCTGTATCAGTTTTAGAATAAATGACGACTATAACAATTGATCTAAATATCTAATCATTCATATTCTTGAGCCACTTTCATGTTATATACAAACCTTCGATCAGCATCTCTTTGAACATTTTAAATGCTTAAACGCTACTCATAATTTCTGCCTCAGAATGTGTTCGGCTCGTAAACAATAAACTAACACAGGACAGGATCCAGTTAATATTTGAAATAATTAATAATAATTTATTATTGTAGTATTTTCTACGCAATGTTTCTAAGCACTCTTGTACTTCCTGACCAAATTCTGGGACATTAAGATTTCATATCCAAAATTATTGAGTATTAAACTCGCGTCTGTTCGCTTGAGACCTTGAGCAAAAACCCAGAAACACGTAGCACGTCTGTTGCGCCTTTGCTTAATTCACTTTCATCAGTGTCTTCATAGAATTGAATTTGTCTGATTCGCTTTTTACAGAGTAGGTTCCTACAAGTTACAGTTGGTATAGGTAGTAATAAAGTGTGACACTATTAAACTCATCCTGGACATGACATCTAGAGTCTTGTTCCTAATTATTGACTATGGAGATCCCCTTCTCTTGAGTAACTTCTTCTCATTTACACTCTTCACTCATACTTGCATGGTCAAAGTCAAATCATTCATGTGTTTACTCTCAAACCACCTCAGCATACCTATTTCTTTGTCATTTGCTTAAATACTTACTTCACCTTTTCGTTTCCTCCACATTAATTTGATATACTTACCACTATTACAGATTTTCGCCTTCTTTTAAAATATGTTGATAAAATATGTAAAAATGATGAGCCAGTCACAGTTCGTGGTTAAATAAAATCACGCTTTATATTTTCTAATGGTGGAAATCTACAAGTTTTATTTAATATTTTAAATTTCAGTGCTTAATCTAACAAAGCGTGATATGAATCATACATTTTCGTATAACAATATTTAGTAGCGTTTGTAAAAACATCTATATCTGGAACCAAATTCCCAAATCAATCAGGATGTTAGTTAGTTAGTTTGGCTGGGCATTATCCGCACTTAGCCACTTAAATGGGCCATTGTGCGTGAATCAATCAGGATCATACATGGTTTTCAAGAGCGCAAAGTAAGACCAGGAAGAGCTCAGTATCTGAAATTACAAATAAATTATACATATTATCAATTAAAAATTAAAACGCGTTTACTATTTTTGATCTGAATTATATAAATGTAGATACTAAACTATACTTACACTGGTAAAAGTATTTAAATCCACATTGAAAAATCCGTAAGCCGTTAGTCTGCATGGCTTTTGAGCTCTAAAAACCAATTTGTGTCTATTAATTACTTTGAATTTCTTTGAAAGGAACACTACTAGGTATCACACAATATTGAATTTATCCGACAGATTGTGCTGCTGGGTAGTTTGTTGCGCCGTTTATTCTACCCAGCTATGGCACTAGGAAGCGGTGACGGGCGGGTGTTTTGGGGGCTGTCTTGATATAATTTGACGTGCAAAAACTACTTCTTTTGAAGTCCATTTTGTTTAAATGATTTTTATCTTTATATTTAAAAATAAGATTTTATTACAAACCTCATCAAAACCAAGTAAATATTTTTTCTCTCCGCAGCATTTATGTTGTACCAATAGCTATTGTAAATAGCATCGCATATTTGAAAACTCTACAAAAAAATATTTAGTTCAAAGAAATTTCACCATTTACAGAACCTGTACACGTAGTATTTTAATTACATGCCTTTTCTTTACTGTAAGTCTGTAAAAGGTGATAAGGTATGTGCTCAGTGCTCACCCATAGTTTGTACACAAACGATCGGCTTACAACTTTCCGACGACAGGGCAAAGGTCGTGAGGGATCGAGATGAGCATTGATCACCATGCTAGCATACTGCAAGTTGGCGATTGCAGAGTTAAATGAAGACTTCCTCACGATGATTTCCGTCACCGTTAGTCAAACAAATCTTCGAATTGAAATAATGAACTTAACGTTACAACAAAAAATAATCACATAACACTCGAACTCACGGATCCCATTATACTATCGCCGTAGTAACAATACATATATATTTGCATCAAATCAAATACTAAGAAAGCAAAGAAAGACGCCATATGAACGATGTTGTCATCCACCTGCAATAATATTTAGACGCAGTTTAATAATAGCTAGAGTAAACATAGTCTACAGGTAAAAAAAGACTTGACATTACCAAAACATTGAATCCAGTTACGCATATCATAATCGAGCTAGTTACACAGGTAACCAATATTGAAATTGAAAATATTTCCTCCATTAAATCCACGCATCTGGAAGTAATTATAAAATCAGATGAAAAATAAAAAGAAAATAATCGTAATTACAAATACGTCATCTGTAATCGACAATTTATCGTATTATAGTAAATATATTTCGTAATGTTTTTTTTTAGGTTTAGTTCCAATAGAAGGCTGCCATTGTTTAATTTAATTCGTGTAACTTCTACATTTTTGGTTGGCCGTACTTTCCAAGACATAACATTGTGTATTTTATTTGTGGTCCCAAAATACAACTAAAAAATAATAATGATATTTACATATGGAACCCGGGACCGCGGTCCCGGTCCCAAAAGCCCCACGACCCGTGATTGGTTGGAATAGTGGTCGCTAAGCGCGACTGCTGAGCATTTTATTTTTATATTTTTCCATTAGATAATTCTCCCTACATATTTTATCATATGTTACCGTAAAATAACATTTTGGTAAATCCCGTATTTTGGTAAATCCTAGGTTTTACTAGTAAATCAAACATTGGTTGGTAAATGGTAGAATTTTTATGATCCAGTATGATTTTTTGGGCTTTTACCATCAGAATTTGAAGAATTCTAGGCTTTACTAAATACAGTCGGCAAATGTTAGTTTTAAAATACATTGATGAGCATTATTCATTTCTGCCAATACCGTGGCTTGATTCTCACGTTTGATGTACTCTATCGGCTCGTGGGTTGTGATACGAGTATATAAATTAGACAATTACAAAGATCAATTGTCTCCGTAGACTCAAACCGAAATCACACAATCACAATATTATTGTCGATAACATCACACAAACCTCATTAATTCGATATGGCGTAAAGCTAGCTTCTTAAAGTGTGCCTTATCATATCCATGTGACTTTTCCCCAATTAACCGTTCCATATCGTATTGCAGTAGTAAGAACTGAACGTTGGTAAAGGTGCAGCAAGTGAAGAAAAAGTTGTCAGGGCCATATATCATAAACACGGCTTCAGTAGCTGTAACATTAATAAGATTTGATGTTACATAAAGAGGAAAAATACTATACCGACAAAAGCTTGTACTTATCCCATTCATAATAATTATTCTATATATCTAAATTGTCTGTTTAATTATTATTATTTTTATGTCTTATTAAAATAAAATACTTTTAAATGCCATATCCACTGAAGCGGATACGAAATCGGAAAGCGATTAGCCGATAATTAAAATTTCTCGAAAAAAATCATTAGTGCAGTTGTAATATGTTATTGCTTGATTTTGTTTAAAGAAATCGTAATTATAAATAAAATAAAGTACAAATTCGAGATTATTATTTTGTTGAAGAAACAACTTCGGTAACTAAAATAAAATTTGTCTGAATAAAGTATTATCTTCCTGGTGGTGGACGCGACACTGAATTTTGGAATGGGCTATTATCTGGATTTAAACATAAATGTTTGGTAAAAGGTATATTCGTCTTGCGAATTTAACTCTGCCAAAAACGGAGCTTGGAGATTTTCTTAAGGCCTAATTTTCGCAATATACCAACTTTTATAATAGGTTTATGTTTAAAATAACTTACAAAAATATAACTATATTAGAATAAGTACTTACCTGCCCACAATTGGTGAACGTAAATCAAGGGATAAACCCGAATATCAAATTCATCGAATGGATAATACCCAACAAATGGTAATTCAAACTGGACTTCACCAGTCGCATAGTAACCCTGAAGCATTATAACTAGTGGTCCTGTGGCAAACATTATTATGCCAATTACTACTATGCAAAGTGATCGATTCGAAATATTTAATAACATTGAAACATGATCGTCCATCAACTTCTCTTCGAATCGATCTCTTTCCTTTTCAGTTTCCACTATTTTCGCTTGCAGTGCCTCCATGACGACAACCAAATTATTGATGTAATGGGAAAAGTATAGAAATACAAAGGCTTTAAAATTGCTTACTAAAGAAAAAGTAATGCATGGAAGAAAAAAAATTGTCTCCAAAGAACTTTTTCCTGTTCTAAAGGCGTCCAAAATCCACAAAATTTCCATATAAACTTCGGAATTAAACGAAATCAAGTGCGCTATATATATCGGATGGTTTATAAATCTCTGTATAAAGTTTTTATTATTATCTTCAACATCTACAGCCAATCCAATAAATTTTAAAAATGAATTCGCTCTCTTGAGACCTTTATGGAACGGTTCTAACATGTTTGTGATTCTTGTATAACTTTGTATTGAAGTGTGGCTACAATAAGCTCCCTTCACGACATAGCTTTCAAATATACTATTTTTCTTTAAACCAGAAAATGGAGTAATTAAGTTACCAATTCTGTATAATTATATACCGTTGAGGCATATATCATGATTATCACAACCCAAAGGGTGTTCTAAAGGTGGCTATGTCTTGCATGATTTTGCATGCATGTCATTAAGATAAAAGGAATACTTAAGTATTCTCGATATAAATATCGACCAAAAAATAAAATTCGAAATTTCGAAATACAAAGGATCCGTAAACCAAACCAGTATTTTAATTTCGGACTATAGTCTTACACGTTACTAACTTTAAACTATCGCTTTGCATGTTGATAATAAAATTAAATGACAACACGGACATCTTGAAGTAAATAGACAACGGGCCTACATGCCGTACATTATAGGAGATACGGACAAGATCGGAGCAGTATTGAAAAACTCTCTATTCCGACCGCCTATACCCCAGGGGTAAAAGTTCACAACATGTTGGGCACTCCGAAGGATATTCTACCCCTACAAGTAAGTAAGTCGTACATAGGGCAACCGAAGCGGACCATCGCTGAAAGGCTCATAGAACATATCGCGGCTGTTATAAACCGTCAGACCATTAAATCGGCAATAGCAGATCACCTATTGCAGCCAGGAACTAATCACTGGATTCAATTCCATCGCGCACAAGTCCTCTCCACCGATCGCTACTTTCACTCGAGAGCAGTGCAAGAAGCGATTGAAATCAAGAAACATCCAAATTTCAATCGGAAAGACGGCTACAAATTATCAACATTTTGGAATCCAGTGATTCTTTTAATACAACCTCGCCTTTCTGCAGTGTCGGGTGGCGTTCCGAGTACGGACACAGCGTAGTGTGTAGGGTGGTGGAAGAATTGAATAGATGTCATATCAGCTACTGTATAACTACGAAGACAAGACAACGCAGCCTCAGCCTGCTTGTGACCACGGCCGGTGCAACTCGGTCGAAATGTTAAGCCAAAAATAAAAACATGTACATACATACATAAAGTCACGCCTATTTCCACGAGGGGTAGGCAGAGACCACGGATTTCCATTTGCTACGATCCTGACATACTTCTTTTGCCTCATACAAACATGTGTTCACGTTAATTCCCGTGTTGTAATTAATTTTACACATTATTTAGTTTTAGCAGCATTCTAAATTATTTTGTATCAAAACTAACACATCTTTTAAAAGAGCGAACGAAGCAAAATTATTTTGAGTCATGCTGTATTCAGAAGGCAGTGTTGTAGAAACGGGTAAAGGTACGGGTAACATTTATCTGCGTAAATAATAGTTCGGTATATAATAATTATACTGGTCGGTAATTACAGCAACAATTAATTAATGTGTAGTTTGATTATTCTTTTGTTTATGGGAACTTTTGATAAATATGAACAATATAAAGTTAAAAGTGTGTATCTTACCTTTTAACTACCTTATCTTACTGATCCAACTGATCTTCGGGCTCAATCTGCCTGCATCAATCATTAAGTACCCCATAGATATTCCATTTAATAACACACTACTCATATTCATAACCCATGTAGTGAGATGATTTTTATTATGTCGTCGTATTACGACGCCAATTTCCAATTTCCATAGCGCTGTAAACGGTTGCTTCTCAACTACTCTGCCATCAGTGCTGTACTATCGTTTCAATTGACATTTTACTCATTGCCTAACATTTGTCATTTTTTTATGGCTGGTCACCTGTTTGAAGCCAGTCTTACTTTAGATGCCTAGCCTACCGCATATTTAAAGATACACCTTACATGCGTCTAACGGTTGACTAATAAGGTTTTAGTTTTCCTTCTCTTAGATTAATCGAAGATAAATACTAAGGGAGTAAGCTTGAGGATAGTGAGTATATCATGAGTATATTATAATCATCTAGAGATATTGAGGAGAAAAGGTGCTTATTATTACTAATCAGAAGATAGTTATAATCAATCTACTAAAAATATAATATATAAAAAAATAAAGTGAAGCAAGAAATCTATATTAGATTATGTGCCTAAAATAAAAAATTCAATCATATTTTTAATCGTGGTACATTTGTTGCAGGAGGGCGAAGTAAGACCAAGAAGTACTGAGTATCTGCAACGAGCGACAGTAACAATCAGACAATAATTATTTCTTTGAAACGATACCATGTATCATATAACTTACCCGAGTAAAGGTTCTCAAATTTATGTCAGTAAAACCATATGCCGTTAACTTGCAGGGCGTTTGAGATCTAGAAACAATCACAGAGAAAACCCCTTATTCCCTTTAATAATTCAAGGTATATTTTTTTCATATTTCATATTTATTACGAGTCATAGAATAGGTTCATTTAGACCGTAGGCCGAGATTCGAACAGATTAGGCATCGCATCAGAAACTGAAATGGAAATGCTGACTACCTACAATTTCAGATAATCATTAATCTACTCAAATTGATGGCTGTATGTTACTTACCGTATTAAAACAATCAAAATATATTTTCTTTGGGCCGCCCCTGTTTTATACCACTGACTATTGTAAACAGCATCGCCTACTCCCATACTCTGGAAAATAAGAAAACATTACAGCGAAAAGAAGAACAAAATAATATAATAGGTATAAATTAAGTTTACTTACAGATCTCATCACGTAATCGCTGTAACAACAATACAAGAATATTTGCAGTAAACCAAATGATAGAAATGAAGTAAAAGGAGCCATTAGGGCATAATTTTCGATTACCTAGAACAAATTATAAAGCACTTTACATTGAGGTCTTGGGACGATATACATAAAATCAAAAATATAAGTTTTACCAATAAATTGAACCCTGTGGCGCATATAATCATGGAGCTTGTGATGACATTGAATAAAGTGGATTTGGAATAAATTATTTCTAATAAGTTCACACATCTGAAAAGTCACATCAAATGTATAATTTATGTATATAATCACAAACAATTTTGCCGAAAAAGAAACTCCTGACTTATAAATAAAATTATCAGAAGCGGCGACGAACTTCAGTCTCGTATTGGCAATGTTCCATTATGACTAAAAATGCTACCAAAACGAAAATACCCTTATATTTTTAACTCTTCCTTTTGTTTGTTTTAAACTGTCTTTATTACAGGCATAAAAAACAGCCACGCCAATGCACCTTCCTGTATAAAAATATTGTTCACCTATTCGTAGATTTGTAAGACAAATTCCTGTGGTATCATAATCACCTGTCAGACAATGGTGGGGTAAATAAGCTACTTCTAAAAGCCCGTAAAATATTGTGACGTGATTAGATTCGCTTCTAGTTCCTTGGAAAGTAATACTTCAAAGATACTTCGAGCTAACCCACAAGTCCGGATATGGGATTTTCAGGAACTCGATAAGTCTTTACATACATACCAAATCAGAAAACTTACAGAAATTTGGCCATGTCTGCTAGCATTTATAGCTATAGATAAATTCAAGAACGTGTACACTGTACATGTACTATCTAGAACCTCTTCTAATCTGCTTTTTTAGAAGGCAGCATAAACTACTTAGTTAAAAAAGTAAGAAAATTGATTATGCAATTCACACAATAAATTGTATGACAAGAGAATTCCATTTAGTAATGAAGGTACCTGCATTTTAACTGTTTTAGAATACTCGTTGAAGTGGCAGCTCATTGGAACCATCAAATGTGCAACACAAAAAAAATATCCTTCCCGTTCCTAACAAAACCCTTTAATATACGAGAATAACTACGAAATTACCTTATTAAGTCTCTATGCTGATTGACCAGTTCCACAAAGTCTTTCTTGAATTCATCAATTGCAGAACTAGATTGGTCAAATAAATCTTGAGTCACGATGTGTTTTAGATTGTTATTTAATATTAAAAATTGAAATTGTATAAAGGTACAACAAGTGTAAAAGAAACAATCTGATCCCAACACCGAAAAAACACAAACCCATGCTGAAAATGAAACATACCAATATTATTTATTAATTATCGATATAAAAACTAGTCAGTTAATCTTGTCGTGCAAACACGTTTATTTGTTTTTTGACAGTTTTAGACGGTTCAATTATTGTATCTACTGCATGGATGGCAATATAATCATATATAGAATTCCTAATGTTAACTATACATAACTATTTAAGCAAAATAAATAACTAGGTACCTATGGAAGTTTTTGATATCCATAAATGCGATATCATTTTAAGACTTCTACAAATCGCTGCCAATAAAAACGAAAATTTATATGAGGTCGCAGTCTAGCTGTAAATCCTCTACAATGGCAACTCATACGAACCACTGATCACACGATCTACATGCAATCAACATGAGAGAAGTGTAAATATTATTATTATCCAAAATGTATTTTCCGATTCCGTGGATTATTTCGAGAAATAGTATCTAATGTTTACTTTGATACTGACGTAAAACGTTAACATATATTATCACGTGATAAGGATTAAACTTATGAAAAAAAGTTACTCACCTGACCATAACTGATGAAGATACACGAATGGCCAAATTCGTAAGTTGAATGAATCAAACGGATACCACACAATAAAGGGAAGAAATAATTTTAATTTTCCAGTGATGGAATAATATGAAGCCGTTATCACAAACGGTCCCAATGCAAACGCTACGACCGCAAGAACAGTTAAACTTAACAGTAGTTTAGTTATGGCAGATAAAAAAGTGACCCATTTCTTAATTTCTTTTAATTGTTCATCTTTATACTTTGCGTCATAACTTTGCAACTTCCGTAACACTTCGACCAAATCATTCACATGATGTATGTAGCGTATGAAGAAGTAAACTTTAAAATGCCCTAGTAGACATAGAGTTAAGCAAGGCAGTAAATAAGTAATCTCCCACAAAGTCGCGCCGTAAACTAAGCCTTGCACCAACCATGCAAATTGACCAAGTAATGAAATGTTAAAGGAAATCATATGAATAAAATAAACCCAATGGTGTCTTAGACGTTCTAGCATAGTTTTATTACTATCATTACTGTCTATACTCAGACCGATCAATTTCATAAAAGTGTTTATTCGCGCTAAACTTGCTTCAAACTGTAACAACATATTTATTGTTTTATCAGACGTTCATCCGGGTTTATCTATCAGACTTAAGTAACAATAATGAAGAAGTTCTTAGTGTTCGATTTTATACCGTTTCATGTATAAGTCAATTTTAAAGTGATAGTTATAAATTCCGATGGAATAAGGAAATGAAGTTTTCAATGTTCAAAAAATCATTATATCAAATTAAGTAATTAGTCTAAACTGGTAGTTAAATCGAGTTGGTAAACATATAATTAACATAATGAGGTGTTCTATAACTTTACCTCCTAATGATTTGGTATTCAGGGTATTTACATGACATGTACCTTGCTATATTATACTTATATCTGCCTTGCCTATATTACGGTATACACGGAAAATATATATTTTTGAGTTAAAACAAATGTTATTTATTTTACTTAGAAGAAGCGTCAACTTTATTAGTTCTACTATGTACAAAGGAAACAAAAGTAATATTTAGAGACACATCACGGTATATTTTTGCAGCTTGGCGCAAGAATTCTGCGAATTTTACATAAGGTACTCGAGAATCATCGTATTTTTTACATCATTTAATTATGTATCGAGTTTACAGGGACAGGGAGAAATCATGTCCATTATCACCTATCGCTTAAAGCTCATTAGTCTTAGGTAATTGTTTGTCCCTATTCATGTCATAATTTTGTTGAAAATGAATAAGTGTAGGTACAGTACAGTGTACTGCTGAGACTGCTGATACTTATGCACTACTTCCGAAGTGCAAAATATTTTGTCCCTGCACTTGGTTGGTACATGCATTTTTAAGTTTGAATCATTGACCTACTATTCCATCTTGCACTTCATTGGTTGTTCCTTTTTCAACCTTTTAAAATTCATCACATAAGTCGTAAATCGCGTTGTTATTGTTTACTTTATTGTACTGAAGACTTGTTCTGAAACTTAACACTTTGATGGTCGGTACACCTGTTCATAAGATATAAACAACAGTAGCCTAAACGCGAAACGACATTAATTCCCTCTATCTAAATGATTCCTATAAATCACAAATGTCACAAAATAACATAAATTGATACATTTACAGAATGGGGTCATAAACTAAGCAAATCGCAGGGGTGTGGCGAAGTATCGTAGCACAAAATCTGATGTTAGCTTTGTCGTTTTGATAAATCGTGTCTCACCACTCACGCCGTTGCTGCAAGCCAAAGTTAATGTAGATTTTTATATGGACGCATACCATTTATCACGTATTTATGTATTGTATGATAGTAAGTTGACACAGAAATCAGAATATTTTGGGGAAACTAATAAACTTACAAATAATGGAATGGAAACGTTGCTGGAGAAATTTTGTTGCGCAATAAGAAAAACAAAGTTTCACAAAGTTATATATAAATACGTTACTAAATATAAACCGAGTAATTTATCAAAGTCAAACTTGTCAAAGTGAGATTATCTGAAAAATTCTCGCAATTCCAACATTCCTTTTGGGCGATTCGCCCATTATCGTTTGGCGCCGGCTTCAACTGAGCCAAAGTACGTTGATACTTCAATTTTATTTCGGCGTGAGTAACGTGTGCTATTTTTCCTCAAGAGAACAGTTCAAAGTCTTTTGTTTTAGCAAACGTATTTACATACCAGATGGACGGTGTAATACTACACTCCACGCCTCGGAAAATCGTTCTTTGGTTTCAACAGAAGTTGTCAAGTCTCACATTATAATATATCTTTTTCTGGACAGGCACAAGAATTGTTTGGTTACAAACCTAATTTTAAAATTCCCTGAAAATTCCCGCGATTTTAGCAGCACACTTGTGATTAAATTACTTTTTAATGCATTGGTACGATGTAAATTAGAGACCAGTGCTTGTGTGTGGAATCCACATGAGCGTACTTACGTGCTCATGTTAGAGAAGGTACAAAAAGCATTCCTTCGATACCTTTACAAACGTGTACATGGATATTATCCATACCTATATCCCACTAAATTCCTTTTAGGATGCCTAGACTACAACTCACTGGAGGTTCGAAGGGAATGTGATCAGCTCACGACAGCATGCAAAACTATACGCAGTATCATTGACGCTCCTGACCTGCACCACGAGCTCGTTCGGTTCTGTGTCCCAGATAATTACCGCCGAAATAGAAAACACAAACTGTTCGCAGTGCCTTACTGCCGTACCGTTGCGCGTGCTATGTCACCTATACCTCGCTCACTTGCCGCACTTAATGAGCTCTTGGATAACAATCCGACCCACGATCTGCTAGATGATGAATGGACGAAGATAATGTCAGTATGTCTGAAGTATTGTGAGAAGAAAGTATTAATAGTTATACATGTCATATTGTTTTTTAACATTGTTAAATTATCTGTGTCCTTTAATTATGTAATTGGTGTTCACCGTGTAATGAAAGTAAATAAATATGTGATCCTCAGTATAAAACATATTGGTGAAAATAAATCCTAAGGTTTGCATCCGAAATCAATACTTAACTTCAGAACATACTGATCTCATACTTTTCCATTATTTCTTGGAAATTTCCAATAATCAATAATGTTACATTATGATTTATTTTCTGTTCTCGGTATGGTTTGTGCGTGTGCGCTAGTTCAATACCGATGTATTCACATAATCAATATTGGAACGATTTGAATGAAGCACTGACGTGGAAGTGAGTCACCGTCATAGGTAAGCGCTCTAGTCGCATTATACAGAAATAGAATACTAAAAGAATGTTTAACAAATCTACTATTTGAATGTGTATAAATCATTACCTATACCACAAACGATCCTCGACGTTTTTTTAATTTACAATTCTATTCCATTTTCTTTAATCATTTGAGAGTTAATTTTAAATGTGAGAAGTATCAACAAAAAATGTTTTGTCTACAAATGTCAATTAACCCAATAAGGCGTGCACGTGCGGGACCCCTTTTTTTCGCATAATATTTTTTGTCCTAGTATAACTATTTTGGCGATTTTTTTTGGTATAATAATACTTTGGCATAATTGTACGTACACGTGCAGTATACTTGGAAACAGGGTAATTATTTACTCATCCAGCTCTTAGTCACGTTTTTTTGAATAAAACGAGATATTTCAGGTGCCTTCAAAAAATTAATCGGGTAAACTCATAGGGAAAACGCTTCTATGACATCAAAATACAAGAATCCTTTATATTTATACTTTACCTACATCGCTCGGACAGAAAAAAGTCCCATTCGGTAGGTATTGGCATCATATTAAAACGTTACGTGATCATAAAATGGTGTAACGCCACGTCACTACTTTATGATCGACTCTACAAAAAAGTAAACATTCATTATGAAGTATAATACCTATAAAACTCTTGCCTTCCTTAACATCTCAACACTGCACACTCTATTAAGAGCACTTTTATTCAGAACGTGTTTTATTTCGGCTGTTACATATTGCTAAGCTTTCGACGTCCGATATCTTCTAGCGAAATGTTTACGCAATAAATTATAATAAAATGCAAATAGTGGGATAAATTTCATTGAGCTATAAAGTTATAAGGCCGACTATAGTGTGCCGCGCTCACCGCAAGTACTAACGCGAGGGAAGATACAAATAGTTAATACAAATGATTGTTTGGCAAATGGATGGTTGCGACTAAACACATGTGGTTTGCTTTAGTCTGTATTAATGACTTGTAACAATGCGTGCGCATAATAAAAAGATTTATCGTCCGGATGTCAGTGGGAGTTCTAAGAAGGGACGCCGTCGCATCGGTAGCAGCTTTTATTCTTTCAGGAAAATACTTAATATGTAAACAAAGTCCTAACAGTTCACATCTATCTATTTAAAGACTGCTGAAAAGTAAGTATTTCTGTCAAAAAATGCTATTAACGTATCCTGTTTCCTAAACAAGGTATCTGTCATTATTCTGAACATTTAAGACAAATGTGTAATAATTAAAACACTATAAAAAATGCAAATAATTTATTGAACAATTTATGAAATCTCCAGCTGTAGTTCAAATCGTGTATTCAAAGTACCAAATTGCATTAACAATGTAACAGTTACATTCTATAATCAAATATATGTAAATGGCTACATAAAATTACAACTTCTGCCAAAATGCTTATGCTATTACAGGATGTAATCCGATATAATTTACAGCTAGATATGTTACCTTGTGTACAATTTTAAACAATTAATGTCATTTCAAACGATTCTGTGATGTGTAAGAGAAGCGGCCATCTGTTCTCAGCGCAATAAATATGCACACGCGAACTCATAATCGTTACATCGATGGGTAAAGAACACGTCATTAGCTAGCATTTAGCTTGGCTTAGAATTGGTTAAAAATGATGTTAAATGTGTAATCTATGGTATTACAGTTGCCAATATTAGGTTGATGAAATTAAGGTTGATAGCATACACCCAAGGTCTACACTCTACACTATCTCGTTAGTCTAGTGTTCGCAAACTCTCGCGATTGCAGAGCGTAAGGCCCCGGATTCGATTCCCGGGTCGGGAAAATTGTTAATAAGGTTTTCTTTTAGGAATTTGTAATTATCAGCGACAGCTTGAATTCTGAACTTGTGCCCGGTTAATGACAATAGGCTCGCCACGTCCAACGGTATTTATGAATACATTATTTATAAATTTTCAGAATGTTTTTTTACATAATAAATGCAGTCTTACGTCTAATTTTAAAACAATTGAATATTGGTTATCATATACACAAAATGTATTACCAATTATAACCAATTTTTTTTCATGTACCTAGTTTAGATTAACTAAAAAAGCTTTAAGGTTCTCTGAAGAAAGTCAATATATTTCAGGCTGCGTGACGTATTCCGACCCTATCGGTGTTCTTATTTCACACAGACTTAAGTCTGACACAAGCTTAACTTACGCCTTATCTTACAAGTTATCGTACCGTGTTCCAGTTTAAGATTTATGTAATTTTGCGCCACTTTTCTGACATACATACGTTGCTTAACTTCTAACACCACGCAAGTAATTTTTTTTCGAAGTACATTTCGTACGTTATACGATAAGTACTTAATCGTAAGACGCATCCTTTGTAGAATTAAAAACGAAAGGTTGAACCAATTGTTGTTATAAAAAAAAGAAAATCCGCGTGTATGAGTGTTGCACAGAAAGGCACAGCAGTTTTTTTGCTTTCCTGAAAAGTTGCGTATTTTAACTTACGTGGTGTAAGAACTTAAGCGACGAAATTCTACATAAGTACAAAAAATTTATACAATACGAGACACATAAATATATATATTTGTACAGATAACTTCTTATGTAAACAACCCTTTATCAAATGATCCTAAATATTGCTTGATTTATAAAACTTCAAAATAGCTAAACAGTTACCTATCACTTGAATTCTCAAGCGTCAATTAGGTACCAAAAAAATATGTTTTACAATAAAATAATAATAATCCAAACGCTTAAAATCAATTAATGAATAACTATCTTAAATAATCTACTCATTATAATAAAATGATTTAGTGGAAGGCCCACGTTTGTGTCGAAAGATTTGTTTCTAATTCGACAATACAATCTTTGGACACGCGTAGATAGATAATGAATCATGTATATACTAAAACATACTATGCTATAACTAAAGTTAATTTGCACAACTCCATAATCAGGAAACGTTTATTTCAGTTCGTAAAAAGGTAAAAAAAAATGTATAATTTATATTACAAACTACTTTCAACATTTTCAAAATGGGCATCGTCTGTTCACCACTCGTGACACGTTAGAACTTATGTATAGTAATGTGCTACTATACGCTTTATCATTCTGAATTAGACGCTAAGGCCTTATCACTAACAAAAACTGTAATCCTATATCCTATCATTGAACAAGTTTAGTAATATCAAATGATATTAGCCTTTATACGCAATCCCAAATACATTAGGACCCTGTAATCTCATTTCTCTTCATGTAATGCGAGAATTAACCACTAGATTTTCAAATTTAATCCCTTTTATATAGATTAAGGTTCGGTAGCAGCTAGAAGAAATAATCTTTTTAAACTTAAGACTTGATCGAATGTGGAAAGATTATTAACAATAGTAAAAATAAATCTATTTCTCGAGCGAGTCTTTACGTTAATATATCACGCTAATGATCGTAGCTCGAACGACAGTGCAACGAACTACATCATCCATCACTCCGCAAAACTTGACGAATTTAAAATATTGCAAATGCAAAATAAATATTAATAAAGAACCAATCTTAATGTCAAAACACATCACAATCATCTTGAATCTACAGTTTACATAGTGAACCGTCAACGAGAGTAATGTATAAAAATAAATGTATTCATCACTCTTGTCCAGACAAAACGCCGCCGGTCGTAACGTCTAAATGAGAAACGTTAAACAAAAAGTCCAATGTGTAATAAAGACCAACTCACTTCTTTTTCCGATATTGGCTCATGGACAGAACTGAATGCCTTACAGAGTGTCGCATTACATCGCTCGCCAACGTTTCCCAAACAGTATTATTAACGAGGCAGTATTCTCGCGATTACGTATTGAGTGCGTTAATTCAAGCGAACAAGGGTAACTAGCCTTGAACTTTGACGCATAATGTCTAAATATCACGCGGAACAAGAGCGACCGTGATCAAGCCTCGTATAATAATTGGAATTAATAGCATTAGCAGTGGCTTTATTGGAAGCATTTCGTTATTAATGTGACGGCGATTCAGCTTGTGTCAATTATGCCCAAAAGTATGAAGACAGAGTTTAAGCCATTTAGAAATTTTCAGATACCCTATATTACACTGATGACTCGTAAATGACGATCTGAACTATCGGAGGTTTCTGGGTGGGCGCTGGGGCAGTTATGTCCCTGATGACGGCTTCCACCGCCGCCTCCCACTCCAGTCTTCTTTTATCTGTTAAAGCATTCCCACCGGCACTGCTTAATCGTGGCATGGTCACCTATAACAAATTATTCCAAGTTAAAATTATATATTTTGTTGGAATAGCAGCTGAGCTAAATAAAACCTTTAAATAAGATTTGGCAACCCTTTCGCAAAAAAAAAACATTGGAAGAGCAAGCTTAATTGGCACTAAAAGAAAATAACTTTTGTCGGCAAGCATCATTTGTTTCAGTTTGAAACAAATGCTTTTTTGTTTTCAGCTTTAAGAATCTCGAGTCTACAAAATGTGATTAATCGTATAAACTCTTTAAATTACATTAGGATTAGACCATTGAATTTCAACGCTCTTTTAGTATTTTTAAAGAATAACATACCCACGACAAAAAGCGTAGACTACTTATAAGGGAACACGTGGTTAAAAGTATCTACGAATCAAATCTATTTAAGTGGGAAACCAATGGAGAACATCGTTTAATTCAATTTTACGACTGCACTACTATTCGATAGGTACCACAACTAGTATTGTGGCACAATGTACGTAACCGCATGTGTAGCATGAAAGCTTTATGTGTTTTATTAGCCACATTCAACCGAGGAGGAACTATAGAATCAATTTTATAACAAACCGGCTGTTATGCAACAAAAATACATAGTACGTACAATGTTCACATAAATCTACATAATATACGCGCAGGAATGGAGAGCGTACATAAAGTTTCCATAATTTAATATTAACTTACACGGCTTCTCGGAACAAACATCAATATAAATTATTCTATCAAGAACAGGAAAACCCTATCAAGTTGGAAAACAATATCGGGTCAACATCGCGACGCAAATATCGGATCTTTCGAGTGAAGGTTGAGACGCTGACGCACTTTTATAATAGTTGGCAGTTTTATGACCACTAGATCGGAAACTATAAAAATACACTAAGACATTCATCATATGGACTGTAAAATTCGATACCGATATTTCTGCCATGGCCGCGCCGCACTCTTTCTGCACAATACCTATATTAAATTATTATTACTTGCAGGTCTACGAAAAATTAAATTTTTAAATATAGGCTTCATTTGAAATGACATTAGAAATTTAAAAAAACTAGTATTTGCTATGGGTTCAACCGATTTTAAATTCTATTGCTATTGTGATTTGTCAAATGGCGGCTGTTGCAAATATTTGGTTTTGAAATTCCATTTTTACTAATAAATCCAAATCGGCTAAATAAACTACATTAAGTATAGCTTTGTGTGCTTCTAATGTTACTTCAAATGGAGTTCAGGATCTTTCATTGTGTTTAGCCATAAATTGCTTACAAAAAACTTTTTCGGTGCCTAAAAGCATTAGAAAGTAAAGTAAGCATTCTTGCACGTAATTTTATTGGATACTAAAGCTAAAAGGGTGTATATTACGACATTAAAGCAGCCTTGGTGTTGTTTAAGGCAAGCTCTATACATGTCATTACTAACCAAGTATAAATTAATTATTATTAGGCGTATGTCATAATTGCTTTAGATACCTATAAACTTGAATAAAATGTAAAACAATGTAGGCGTATGAATGATGTAGAGTGCCTCGACTTGCCATATTCCATAATGATACGGTGATATTATATAACAGCGTAAATATTCCAAGCTGCAAAGTAAGATTACTGTACATAATTTGTTGTGGATGATCCCAAAAGCCAGAAATTCAATTACTTTTTTATATCTGGCAATATACCTTGGGAGGTGAGGTCCGAGGTTTTACCATAGACTCGGAACCGGTATAGCTTTTCTGTGAAATAATCAATGTGATTTTTAATCACTGGAGCTTCCTCACAAATACCTATAAGAATACATTGATCCAAAGTAAACTATTGAAATATTGATACATTAATGGTTTAACCCACAGTTTGTTTTTTTTATATAAATCCACGTAACTAATCAACACAAAAGAAGGTTATTCAAAAATAAAAATCGGTGTTCGCATTTCGTTGGACAAACAAATGAAACTAAAGGATGGATTTGACCTAAATAAACATCGTGAAACAAAAATGAATGTCAACAGTTAAGAGTTTAAGGAAATGGTTACATCACATTTACGAAACATTCATAAACATTGAATCATGGCAAACTCCTCCTCACTAATACAAAAATTGTATAACGTTATAGACATTAATATCATAACTACTACACTTAGACTTGGATGTTTACATATCACGCATGTGAGTACTTTTTGCTTCTTTAAACAAGGCATCAATCACGGCTCCGTGCAAGTAGTCCGTGTTTACGGTATCAACGAACATCTGTCAACACAAACCTCTGATCTTTCGACTCTGGCTTTGAATGCATTTGAATGCAATTTTCTTTGCCAACCTTCAAATAACTTAGGGCATTCAATGATGTCATTGCTTATAAATGTGAACAGTGAAGGTACTTACCACGGTGAGTACTTTTCGAAGGTCACTGTGTAGTGCGGAGACGTCCACCCCCCTGCCAGCGTCGCCCAGCCTTCTGAGCGTGTCTGCCAATGGCCCGGAAAGCGCTCGCAGCTGCTGCCATGACCTGGCATACTGCCGTCTCACCAGCTCGATAATCGTCGACGTAAGTGCCAGACCGATTAGAATATATACCGTACATATTAACATGTACTTTGGTCTTTCTGGGAAATACGACACAGTACTTTAATAAAATAGGCGCACATTGCATAAATGTAGTGAGGAGGAATTTCCAGATTATAACTACGTTAATAATTCAAACGCATTTTCAATTTAACTTACTAGGAACAATATCGCCGAACCCAATAGTAGTCATGGTTATAAAGCAGAAGTAAAATCCATCGTAAAAGGTCCAATCGTCTTCCCACATCTTGAACAAACCTGCACCAGCAGACAAGTACAAAAATAAAAAACCCACAGCCCCAAAGGCGTACAAAGATCTTTGGCCGGCAGGATTAGCTTCGGACACCCGACTGCAACATTCTGAAATTAACAAAACCTATAAAAATAATCATGTAACCTACATAATACTTAGTGTCTTTTGAGTATCGAACCACATTTAATACGTCTACGTAATTGACACGTGGTCTTGATAAAGATATAAATCTTATTTTATTGAAAAATAAATAGTTTAAAGAAAATTGAAAAACATAGAACACGAATGGGACTCGAACCCGCGACCTTCATGGATCCGTGTATTCATCAAATTTATTTTTAAACCAATGTTATTATTTTCTGGATTAAATGCTCTAGGTCAGGTCAGAGAATTAAAACAATTTGTGACTTACCGATATTGACAAAGTAATTACACATTATAATTAATAGAACTTACTAGGCATCGTAGGCAGTTGCTTAGCAATAATTGAAACCACGGTTGCAAAAACTCGTCCAAGATCAGCGATGACTGTCAGCGTCAGAGGTATACCAATCAGGGCATATGCGATACAGAACAATCTGCCCCAGAACGTCTCGGGTACTATGTTACCATAACCTAAAATTAATATTTCAATTAGGCAATCATTGTGTAACATTATTTTATAAAGATTGCTACATGCGAAGACAAATCTATTGAATAAATAAAATCGTATCCTACAATAAGTCGCTGAGTATGATTTATACGTCATCAGTATAGCATTAGCTACTAGTGTTTGTTTACGACTTATTACTAAATTTTCAAACTACTAGCTATAAACCTCCGTTAAATAGTAAAGAAGCTTAATACTTTAAATACCTACAGTGAATCTGGAAAAATCATTAAAATAAACAGGCAACAGCCTTCCTATCTAATGAACCTGATTATTTATTTAACCTGATTCAATTTCCAAGTATATAGTATGCTTACATGGTCGTACACACCTATTGTGGTGAGCACAGTTGAAGAAAAAAACACAGCTTGTAAAATACTCCACTTTTCTTCCAGTGGTGGAAAATTATTTTCCACTTCTAATGCCAAACCACTTGAGGATGCTTCTTCTAGAACCTATAAATAAAATAGAAATGTGCACAACTTTAGGTACTACATTGTTATTATCGAACAGTATTAAAGTTACAGTACAGTAATTTATTTATTTATTAGTATTAGGTATACCAACAGCACACATATCTAAAAGCGGATATGAGTGCTCGCTAATGATTATGGTTCTATGAATTTACCCGGCAACAGCAACATTTAAGTATTTTTATATTTTTAGTAACACTTACCCTCTCATACACAGCTAAATGGTCACTAAGAAGTTTTTCGACGCCATCATTGTCTGTTCCATTGCTGCGCTCAGACACGAAACGTATTAAGTTCCACCTTTCCGTGAGAAGCCTCTCTCTATGAAACTCCTGCTTAGCCATTTCCGCAGGGTACTCCAAAGCCCGGAAAACCTAAGCGATTAAAAATTGTTTAAGGATATATTCGTACAAAGTTAGTTTTTAACACTATTAGGTACTAAACATGGTTACCTGAATTACAAACGAATTATTCACTTTCATCGTATTACAAAAACTCTTTTTTCTAAGTCTAAAAGTGTTCAAATTCTTTTTCATACAGGCATTCTGGATAAAATTTTAGTTTTGTTTCAAGTATTTCTCTAAAATTCCCGGTGTCTCCAGGGTCCCTACATGACGGTATAAAGGGCGGTATATCCTTTTGTTGTATTATTAAATTCCAATTGATATCTCTAAACCACGAGTGAGATTTAATATCATATACCCCTGCTTTAAGCGAACCAAAGCGCTTATTTGGGTCCACTTCCAGCAAATGCTTTACCAAAGACTTGCAAACATTACCCATGTTATCTGGTGTTTTAAATTTACCTGCAAGAACTTTTTCGTATAGTTTAATAGGGTTCGAACTATAAAAAGGAGGAAATCCGGTAACCATCTCATAAATTAAAACTCCTAATGCCCACCAGTCCACAGAATATGAGTAACCCTTCGAGGTTATTATTTCAGGCGCCAAATATTCTGGAGTCCCGCATATTGTCCAGGTTCTAGATTTTATAATTTTGCAAAAACCAAAATCAACTAACTTAATATAGCCAGTTATACTGATTAATATATTTTCAGGTTTAACGTCCCTGTGAATTATGCAGCAATGATGGAGATACTCCAATGCTAAGACCATTTGAGCTGCATAAAACTGACACAATTTTTCTGCTAAAGGTCCGGTTCTCTTGATTAAAGTGTAAAGTTCACCACCAGCTTCGAACGGTAACAAAAAGTAAACATAACCGTTATCTTTGCATGTAAAATCCAATGAAATAACAAAAGGAAAAGTCATGCTTTGCAGAACCCTCTTTTCTGTCACTACTTGCTTTATACATTTCTTCTTTACTACTTCTGTCTTCTCCATAGCTTTCATAGCGTAATAAAGAAAACTGCTTGTGTCACGAGCTAAATAAACAGTTCCAAATGCACCTACACCAATAGTCTTGATTCTATCAAATTCTTCTGGCGATTTTACATACCCTGTGGGATTATGATAGTTTTTCTGAAAATCGTTTTTAAACTTATCCAAATATCGTTTATGAGCTAATTGTTGTGCGTGATCATACAGGGCAAATTTTTGTGTCGAAATTCTATCGACCGTCATTTTTATGAGAACATAACATTGTACTGTTTTTTTAAATTATTCTATCTGCAAATGAATACAAATCGTAGAAGTTTTATATGATAATAAAACTAAAATTTGATATCGCTGTGACATATTATGAATGTAGTTTTTAAATATTTGCAAGGAATAGAGAATTAACTATGGCTGAAATACTTTTTTGATCTTTAAGTTGTTTGCTTAGCTCAAAGAGTATAAAACCACTACGCTAGCCTTTTCTCAAATATATTGGGGTTGGTTTCCAGTCTTATCAAACGCATACTAGTACTCGACATGAAGTGACTACAATCTGACCAATATAACCCAGTAAGATACTCATAAAATTGTACCTACGATATTGCTTAGTTCCGCGCGTTAATACCGCTGTCATTTACGATCTACTAATAAGTTAATCTCAAAACGCAAATTAAACTTCAATAGTAACGACGATTAGTTATAAATAATAATTTTTGTATACCTTGTAGGTGGTCCGATCTGTTGGCTCTATTTAAGACAATTATTACTAGTCGACTATATACTAATACTACTTTGTAGACTAGCAACACCTGTCATAGATCTACGAGAAACAGCCGGAGCTTAACGTGATCTGCCGTCGTGCTTTGCGGCCTGCCTCCTTTACACCTACATGTACCTATTGAATAAAGATGATCAGCTATTCACAGCCAAAATGGAAGTTAAGCATATCCCTGACCAACTCACATAGACGCATTTAATCTATATTGTGATTTTTTTTTGCTAGACGTCAGATTTTGGTAAAGTAAGTGTTAATTTTAATCAATTATTAAAAAAAATAACATGCTTCTTTGTTCTTGTAGAAATAGTTAATACGATACATAGTACAATCAAGTTTACATATATGTACATACATATACATATATCATTCGATCAAAACTTAATTAGCATCTATACATATAATTATTTTCTTTTCATTTAAATTTGCAAGGAGAATTTGTCTATTAAAATGAAAAGCAAAATAACTCTTTTGCATATATATTTAACAGAACGCTCTACATTTACTGTTCACTTAGTTGCAGTTACGTGTTATAATTCGTCTTATAAACATTAAGAACCCTTAAAAGTCTTCAAATTCTTCTTCATAAAGACACTCAGAAGACTTTTTAAGTTTTGGTTGTGTTATTTCGGGAAAGTTACTCGTGTCGCCCGCATCTTGATAAGGAGGTATGAATGGTGGATCGGCTCTTTGATGAAATACGTTCGCCCATTCTATTTCAGTAAACCAAGCGTGACTTTTAATATCATGAACGCCTTCTTTTTGGGAACCCAAACGTTTTATTGGATCAACTTGAAGAAAGCCTCTGAGCATACTCTTACAATCCTGGCCCATACTATCTGGACATTTATAATGGCAATCCAAAACTTTTTCATAAAGCTTGCTAGGATCATTTGCAAAAAACGGTGGATGTCCAGCTATCATCTCGAACATTAAAACACCAAGCGCCCACCAATCAACCGAGAAATTATAACCTCTAGACATTATTATCTCTGGAGCCAAATATTCAGGAGTTCCACATAGTGTCCAAGTTTTTTTCTTAATTATTTTGCAAAATCCAAAGTCACACAATTTGACATATCCAGTAGTATCAATTAATATATTTTCAGGTTTTATATCTCTATGAATTATATTACAATAATGTAAGTATTCTAAAGCTAGAACTATTTGAGCTGCATAGAATTTGGCTAAACTTTCAGAAAAGCTACCATACTTTTGTATATAGGTAAACATTTCCCCGCCAGAAACATATGGCAATACAAAATAAAGATATACGTTGTCTTTAAAAGCATCGTCTAGCGATACTACAAACGGAAATTGAACACACTGAAGAATTTTCTTTTCAAGTATTAAGTGCTTCACGTGTTTTCTTTCCACTACTACACCCTTCTCGACCACTTTCATAGCGTGGTAAGTAAACGTACATTTGTCTCTAACTAAAAACACTTCACCATACGCGCCATTTCCAATTGCTTTAATTCTATCATAATGATCAGCAGTCTTATCATAAGTGGGTGGCTCTTGAAATTTCTTCACAAATTCTTCTTTTAACATGTCCAAATAACGCATGTGATCTTGATGTTGCTGAATAGAGTATACTGATTTAGCCATAACCCGTTACATGCAACTAAATATCCCATTTAAAAATTACTTCAAAACAACTAAATCACCTCAGAAATATAAATATAAATATAAAAACCATTATTTTTAATGGACCATATTGCAGTGTCATTATTTAACAGATAATAACAATAAATTTTTATTATGTATAAATTGACGTTTTATCAATCGCATAATTTCTATGTTCTATGGTCAAACCACAATCGTGTGAGTCACTTTATTGATTGCAATCAGATTGCAATAGATAACAATATTAAAACCTTTTTAAAATATAATTTCACCACGACATAGGTACTCATTTCATTTTTCAAGATCTCATTGTATTTCTAAAGAAAAATAAATGTTTCTTCATTTGTCAAAAAAATAGTCATTTCACTGTATCTCTCAAAGAAGATGATGAATATAGGAGATATATTTTAAGATAGGTTTGGCTTCACAAGTTTATCCTTCGACATTACGCATTCAAACCATATCAGTAGTAATAACTGAAAATATATTTTTAATTAAGTATTTTTAGATTTTCAAACTGTTCGGAGCCAGTGACTTTTCTGGTATGGGCGAAGACGCCAAAAGACAAATTTTTTCGCCCACCGGTCCGGGTGGTTATCCAAAAGCAAAACAAGAACAGTATTCACTATACTTACGTAAGCTGCATCAAGATTTTATAGATTCATGGAATGAAAAGTCTGAAAGTAATGCAAAAATGGGAGACTTTGAAAGATTCAAAGTCCTTGGAACTGGAGCTTTCGGAGTAGTATATCTAGTAAAACATACGACGACGGGCAAATATTATGCTATGAAAGCATTAGAAAAAGAAAAAATTGTTAAACTAAAACAAATTGAGCACAGTTTCTATGAAAAGAAAATATTGTGTGGTCTTAATTTTCCTTTTGTTGTTTACATGAAATATTACTTTAAGGATCATGTGTATATCTACTTTGTATTGCCATTCATAGTTGGAGGAGAAATGTTTACTCATTTGCGTAAAATGGGAAAATTCGAAGAGACTTCTTCGAAATTTTATGGAGCTCAAGTAATTCTTGCCTTAGAATACTTACATTCTTGTGAATTAGTGTATCGTGATCTCAAGCCAGAAAATATTTTAATCGACCGAACGGGGTATATTAAAATTACCGATTTTGGATTTTGTAAGTTGATACATGGAAGAACTTGGACTCTATGCGGAACTCCAGAATATCTAGCACCTGAAATTATTTTAAGTAAGGGATACGGTCATTCAGTAGACTGGTGGTCACTGGGCATATTATTATTTGAAATGAGTGCTGGTCACCCGCCATTCTTTGCCTCAGACCCTATGAGAATTTATGAGAAAATTGTAGCTGGTAAATACAGGTGTCCTGGACATTTTACAACTGAATTAAAAGACTTGGTTGGGCATGTCCTTCAAGTAGATGTAACACGGCGGTTTGGAGTGCTCAAAGATGGAGTTATGGATTTTAAAAATCATAAATGGTTCAAAGAAATTGATTGGGACAATCTTTTGAACAGTCGGATACACCCTCCTTTTGTTCCCAAATCAAAGTCACCCGGAGACACCACAAATTTTGATCCTTTTGAAGAAGAAAAGATAAAAGAAAGTCCTGTTTGTCTTTTTGAAGAAGAATTTGCTGATTTCTAACGCTACAAATACGTGCTACGGATATTTATAATACAATGTGTCTACGAAGAATAAGGATATTATTTAGTTTAAGTATGTCGGAAATGGTTAAGTTTTATGTTTTTACTTTAAAGTGCCGGAGATTTATAGTTTAATTTAAACTATTGTATGTTCGCTATATAAAGTGATCCTTTAGTTATTAAATGCATTGACGAATTCCTTCACTCTAACACTTATTCTCTATATTTTGATTTCAACCTAAAACAGTTTCCTTAACGTTATAAAAGGTAATGTATTCGATGATCTGGAGAAGCACCAGGTCAAGATTACCTAAATCGAAGAGTTCTGAAAACGACGCCTGCATATCTTATACCTTAACATTTTTTTAAATAGTTAAGCTATTTCACATTCAGAACGCGCAAGGTGTATGCTAACCCTATAGTAATAATGGACCAAAGGGTTTCCCTAACTAAACATTTCTAGCATAGCAATTTCCAAAATAAGCTATTTTCCCTTATCTTTATTTCAAAACATTGTAAGGTGACGGAACGGAATGGTATCTATTAGTAAAAAAAGGCTAAATATAGATAATCATGAGAAATTCCTCGTTTTTTTTAAGTCGGTTAATAATTACGAACACATACAAAACATAGATTGCCTAGATACAGAATTAACTAATAAACATTTATTTTTAAATAGACCACCCAAGAAGTTTGATGAGCCCCTATTATGCAAAAGGTTCACCCCTCTTTCACAAGCTCAAGTGCAAAAGTTGATCATTTATACCTTAAGCCAACAAATCGTCACGTCCTCAACGAACGTTGGTCTGGGTCACATACAGATAAAGAAACCAGAGTGTTACTCACCAACCCTCCTCCGCCAGTGTACAGCATCAGTGCCACGAACAGTCCTACATGGGACAGCGCAGCTCTCGGCTCAAAGCTTCCCCATTTGGACTTGGGCGGAGTACCCATCAAAGTCTCAGTTTCCCACGACACATTCTTCACGTTCTTACACATTTTGTCAGATCCTGTTCACTTTTAATAACAACGCCACCATTTTTTGATTTTAAAATGTTCAATAAATTCTAATTGTCAATATATATAACTGTAACAAGTAAAAATAGTGTTGTCTACTAGTGAATACTTAATAAAAATAATTCTGCATAATATTATAGACTGCATAATAAAAACCAAAACCATTATTCCCGCCTAGGTCATTCTTATGTGTTTCTTTTTTCAGTGTGAGGAATAACAGCTGTAATAATACGTGGAATGAGCAGTGAGACGGTGGTGTAGCACATTATATAAAACTTAGTTGCATTCAGAATAGTAGTTTATAAAACTGTTGCATAATGAGGGGTATTAAATACGAGTGTGCTTTGATTATAAATATATGTCTAGATGGAGTGTCAAGACCCTGACAGCGTCGGTATTTTTTAGCGCCAATTCCTCACAATTGGCGCCAAAAGCCAACAGTGTCAATTGTGTTGTCAATGGAGACGCTTGTTTTTCTATCATAAAATAACGTAATAAAAATGTCGAAATGGGCTATTAAGGTGTGTAGAAATTACAGAGGCCGATTGAATATTAATAAATATGTATCCTATCACCAAGCCGCTTGCCAAGCGTGGGGATTATGGCAAACCCCCCCGCTTAAACGGGGAGGCCTATGTTCAACAGTGGACGTCTTTGGCTGATGATGATGATGATGATCCTATCACCCGTATGTTAAATAAATTATCATTAGTTCTGGAATAATGAATTATTGCAAATATTGGAATATAAATAAATAAAATTCGCCATTTTGCAAGTGTGGCAAGTTTGTGAAAACCAAATTTCCCACATTTACACATGAGACCGGTATGCTGGTAGGGCGATATTATTAATGTTATGGTGGATAATGGTTCTTCAGTTTTCTACGAATCGAAGTGTATTGTAGTACATTGAAATAAGCTTGATTTTCTTTTCGAATATGCCACCCATTTTGAATTTCAAGATGGCGGGCCTATTGACTGTTGCAAAATTCTACATGAGCGCCAGCATGTGTATACTTAATTACGTGCCTGCGCCGAGGAAATTTGAGGAGTTCCTTCGTCTGAAGTTAACCATGGGGATGGTGTTCAGATCATGGTGAACTTTAGAACGAGCTTTTATAGTTAAATGTGCATATAAAATGTTGAGTCACTACTGTTGACCGCTGATTAGTTCCCTCGTCTGGAGGTAACCGTGAGGGTGGTGTTAAGATCATGGTGAATTTTAGGACGAGCTATCATGGTTAAATGTGTGTACAAAATGTTAAGTCTGTACTCTTAACCGTTGAGGAGTTCTCTCGTCTGGAGCCAACCCTGGGTTACAATTCGGTCACCGATAAATGCAAATATATTGTCGATTATCATATTATTATCATCATGCATTACGAAAATGTATTGTCTTTGGAACTGAACCAACGTGAAAAATTTTAGCTCCGTAAGAAAAAGTAAGTGCCTTAGCCAATTGCTTGTAAAAAAAAAACATTGTCTTCATAATATATAATTAGTACCAAACACAATAACTATGTACCTATTATATAAAAATAATTTTTATTTCGAGTTAAAAGGTAAACTGTACCACGTTGGGCAATTTAGCCCATTTTAGTTGTAATGTTTATCAACTGGTATCATTACGCACGCATTCATGCAAAAAAAAAAACAATTGGCACGTTGTTTTTTGTTTCAAT
Organism: Abrostola tripartita; assembly: GCA_905340225.1. Classification (NCBI taxonomy): domain Eukaryota; kingdom Metazoa; phylum Arthropoda; class Insecta; order Lepidoptera; family Noctuidae; genus Abrostola; species Abrostola tripartita. The sequence goes on along the minus strand of HG996493.1, from coordinate 8,822,032 downwards.
GTAGTGCCAGACTCCATCTAGATAATCTAAGAGTGTGTGTTTACAAACCGAGCGGAGCGAGGTTTGTAATAGTACCACACGAGTGTTTAATACCTTATTATGTGCAGTTTTATACAACTTTTTATCTAATTTCATACATTGAGATTGAATCTACTAAATAAAAGATCTAAGTTCAAAAAGTAAGACATGGTAAGACATACTGCTTATAATACTTATTGAAGTTTTGTATGTTAAATGGCGTCAAAAATCCAGCTCTTCACCGCGCTTTAGCGCAACCACAGATAAGTAAAATTTACACAACAAAACTTCACGCTAATTCACGCTAACTTCACGCTAATATGTAACGAGTTCGATTAAAAAAAAGTTATGCATTCTTCTTCGTGATTTAACTTCTTAGTTAACCTGTAATCGTAATGCGTATAAAAAAATACTTTATAACATTATTTTGTTCGAGAAATAGTGTTATAATTAAATTATTTTTTTCTATTTCGGTATAGTGTTTATAATGTACCTATGTCAATATAAACTATGGTGAGATGCCCCTATTGTCCCCAAGCACGATTTTTTAAAGGTAACCGAGGTTTGAGGGTGCATTTCGGGAAAGTTCACAAATCCCAAAATGCGCCCTCTAGCCCTGATCCTACGCCCATAACATCGACCCCCTCTAGTTTACCGTTCTGGCAAAGGATATCAAAATTAAAAAATTCTGTGCCCGTTTTAAAGAGAGTTCCTCGAGGTGCAAGACCATCAGTTGCTCTACATTTGGCACGATGTGTACGTCTTGCAACTCAAGAGAACTCCGTGAGTGCTTGGGAACAATTACTCACCTTCACTTACAGAATTCTCCACATACAAAAGAACTCGGCTAACAAAAAAACTCTTACTACTCAACTTAAGGACAATTGTTCTAATGAAAATTTATCTTTTGACACGAAATTCCCAGCTTCGAATCCCCTCTTGCCAAGAGGCCATTCGCAACTTGTAGAATCTAAGCTAAGCGAAGGTGATATTAGGGGAGCGGCTAGAATCCTATTCAGCAGTGATGTGGTCGCGCCTTGCTCTCCAAATACACTCACTGCTTTGGAGAGCAAACATCCAGCACCAAGGGATGACCTTTCCTTTCCAGATGCTCCAGATCCCAATTTTAATACCTTGCAAATTTCAGCTCAGCATTTGATCACAGCCATAGGCTCTTTTCAGAGCGGCTCCGCCGGTGGCCTCGACGGCTTGACACCGCAACATTTAAAAGATCTGACGTGCCCTAGCGCCGGGGAAGCTGGTGAGACGCTTTTGAAGGAGCTTACGGCTTTGATCAATTTAATGCTATCCGGCAATGTGAACGAAGCCATCATTGACATTTTGTATGGGGCCAATCTTTGCGCCCTTCGCAAAAGGGATGGTTGTATTCGTCCCATTGCCGTAGGCACCACTTTTCGGCGTACAGCAGCGAAAATTTGCTGTAGATACTACAGTGAGTCTTTATCCAGCAAATTTCAGCCCCTACAGCTAGGCTTCGGTTCGAAGGGGGGCTGTGAGGCTGCTGTACATGCTTTTTCGACATTTTTAAATTCAAGAAAAGGCAAGGTCATACTTAAGGTTGACATTAAAAATGCTTTTAATTCCGTAAATAGAGACACCTTGTTGGCAGGAATAAAAAATGAAGTACCCAAAATTTACAGTTACCTTTGGCAATGCTACAAAAAGCCCTCCAAATTAGTCTATAAGGATAATCTTTTAGAATCTGCAGTTGGATGCCAACAAGGAGATCCGCTCGGGCCAGTTATTTTTAGTTTAGCAATCCACCCGATTATTCAACAACTAAATTCTAAATTTAATGTTTGGTATTTGGATGATGGAACTCTGGGAGGCGACGTAAAGACAGTTATTGAAGATTTTAAATTTTTAAAAGAGAAATTTGTTTCTATTGGTTTAGATTTAAATTATTCCAAATGCGAAATTTACATACCGGACATTACAGACAGACTATCGACTTTGAACAAATTTCTTTCGGTTGCTCCACAAATTCAAATTACAAACAAATCATCTTTGCGCCTCCTAGGGTCCCCGATTTTAGAAGACTCTTATGAAAATTTTGTTGAAGAAAAAATTCAAAATTTTAATGCATTTTCTGAAAGATTTTCTGAAATTAGCATACATTCGGCCATTACTTTAATTCGTTATTGTTGTTTTGGCCCAAAATTTACATATTATCTTCGCTCTTCCCAACTATGGAAACAAGCGAACTTTTTGGAAAAAATTGACCAAATTATACGGAACACCCTTACTAAAATTCTTAATGTGGCTATAGACGACCGAGCGTGGTCTCAAGCCACTTTACCTATTAGATTAGGTGGTTTGGGTGTCCGTAAAGTTAGTAGTTTAAGTTTACCAGCTTTTCTGTCGTCGGTCCACAGTACTGAAAAATTAACCAGAAATATTCTAGCCACTTCGCTGGTTGATTTCGAGGTACTGTGCATGACTGACGCAGTGAATGCTTGGAAAATAGCTTGCCCGAATACGGATTTACCCGACAAACTTTCGTCCCAACGTCAGTGGGATGAGCCGCTCTGTAGGTTGACACGGAAGCAATTAATTAATACGTCAATCAACACTACAGAGCGTGCGCGTTTGCTGGCTGTGGGTGAATGGGAGTCGGGTCTTTGGCTGCAAGCACTTCCGTCGTCCAGCATAGGAACGATGCTGGATGACAACACTTTCCGGATTGCCACCAGTTTGCGTCTAGGTACACCCTGTGTTGCTCCTCACCGGTGTCACTGTGGTGAAGCTGTCGACAGCCTCGGACGCCATGGCCTGTCCTGCGCCAGGAGCGCTGGTCGCATACCGCGGCACGCAAATTTAAATGACATTATTCGTCGAGCTCTTGTCACCGCCGGCGTACCAGCTATATTAGAACCAAATGGCTTGGTACGTGACGATGGGAAGAGACCAGACGGTATGTCTTTGATGCCTTGGAAATTGGGTAGGCCTTTGGTGTGGGACGCAACGTGTGTCGACACCCTTGCGCCATCTCATGTTTCCAGTACATCGGTTTACTCTGGCGCTGCAGCTGCAGCTGCAGAGACTCTCAAGCGGCGGAAGTATAATAACTTAATTGGTAATTATATTTTTGAGCCGTTTGGGGTCGAAACACTCGGGTCATGGGGTCCGAGTGCGCGTCTCTTATTTAGAGACATATCTAAACGGTTGGTCGACTCTTCACGTGACCAAAGGGCTGGTTTGTTTTTCGGCCAAAGAATTAGCATTGCCATTCAACGTGGCAATGCCACCAGCCTTTTGGGAACCCTGCCAGTCGACAGTGATGAGGAGGAATATTTTGATGCATAATTTTTTGATGTTTTTTGTTTGTATTTTTAGTTTTAATAATAGAAGTATAGTATAGAAGGTAGTAAAAAAACAATCGTGTGTGTATATAATGTAAATTGTTCTTTTAACTAAATAAAGTCAACTCGTTCAAAATTTTATAATTAAAATTTTACGACATGAAAGTAGATAAACAAAATTTATTACAATCACTTTACTAACTCAATCGAACCCGCTCCTAACATTTTCCGCCCTTTCTATGTCAACCCCAAAAGTGACGTCCAATATAATCGAGTAATAACTTATGGTAACAATTGATATTTTAATATAAAAATTATTGATAATATTTAAATGTACTCTACAAATAAAAGATTAGTTAATTATATAAGGTCCAATCTTATTTCAATGACGCGTTGGTACCGGAACTCGGTCCAAGTAACATAACGCCTATGTAATGATTTGATTATTTTGTTTATAAATTATGAGTTGTTAATATTAAATGAGAAATGTTTGTATGTCTACGGTCGGCTGTCGCACTGCAGAACACAATTTTAAAACAAATAGTAAATATTATGTGCTTGCGTCAAACCCTGCTCAAATATTGAAGGCGTCGGACGGTCCTAGATATTTAATTCCTGAAATTTGTGAGCTCTTGAAAAGCTCTTGATTCCTACCCTACTGAAACTCGTGTCAGTTTTCTACTGAAAGTTGATTCAAAGTTAAACTAATATAAGTCAATAGCATCTCTTACAGCCTTGACTCTCAATAGATTCGGACATTTGGTGGTTTATTAAAAAATCCAACATGCTTATAATAATTACTACTTTCTGACTACGCGACAGTTTTTAATCCTCGTAAACATTTAGAAACTCTGAAACAGTCCAAAGAACATTTTTATGAAAACGAATACTTGAAATAGTAATAAAATATATCAAACTAAGTGAATTAAATATACGGAAGTCAATTACGTAATGAAATGCACCAGGGCGCCGTAACACGAAGTTGGTCGTAAAAGTATACCAACCCTCAAGCTACATTGAATGAAAACATAATTAATAAGAGCGCTTTTTCGCTAACCTACTTAAAAGATTTCTGTACACAAAGAGCCAGTCCTGAACAAATGTTGGACGTGACTAGCTAACGGGAATAATGTGGACAAATAGGTATCCTGTAGAACTATGTAAGTACGTGACAATATTACAAAAGACAGTAATTATTTTCAATTTCATCGACACAGCCAGCTGTGGCGAGCGACTCTTAAACAACTTTATTAATTTTATTCTCTCACGAGATGGTTCTTCTATTAGTTTTTGCACAATCTGGTTTGGATTAGAGTAAGTTGATTTCAATTTCTTAGTAATTTTACCTAACTAAGTTCTCGGGTACTTTCAAAACATCCCCTAGTAATTATGCAATGATGTAATGAGATTACTCATGTTGATTAATTAAGTTTTGATTCATTTCACTGGAGCACGTCAGCTTCGTTATGAACTTACGTTACTACAAAGTGAACTATGCTTTCTAAATAAGAAATGTCGACACAGAAGTTAAAGTTTCTAACAGTTATCTATAGTCTCGACTCTGCTCCAAACGGTTACATTAACTGACTTGGCACTTCTCACTAAGGATGCAAGATGGTTGCCAAAAGTGATTCTTTTCAACAAACTATTGGAAAAACTCATAGTATTATAAAACACATGTAGCACTCAGTGGGTATGTAATTTATTTAAAAAGTATGCGTCAGTAATTCGCTCATCATCATTATTGAATGCATTTTATTTTAGCACTCACGCATTGTAAATAATTGTATAAACATAGAAACGAAAAAGTTTGTATATTTGTAACTGTTTATATTACACTTTTAAACATTCCCGCAGATAATATAAGCAGTTGTCGAAGCAGTGTTCAGGCTTTCGAAATTGAAAAAAATAAAAATAAATGTAATATTGCTTTTTGTTGTTTTTTTTTTGCACTATTAATCACAATTTATCCAGACAGATAAATCCTCATTGAAACTTCTTTCCTGATCTTAGATGATCTTCAGAATACTGATTATGGTAAAACAGTGAATATGTAATAAGCTGCGGTCGAGTTTACTTAATGAAATATAGGTAACTATTACCTACTTAAAATTCACGTTACAAAACTATTAAGTTCATTGCAATTCTCGTAACGCCACAATATAATATTAATGAGTTTATAGCAGCTTCCTAGCCTGCTTTACATCTATGAAAACAGTAAATTTGAATATAATCTATTAATTTACTTATACACTATTGCATATATGTACGTATTATTATCATTCTGTTTGTCCATCTATTATTCATTTTAATTAATCTAATCATTTGTTTCAAAATCAATGAGTTAGCAGCCGTTCATATAATGTAATTACATAATGGCATCTTTTGAACTTTTAATAAAAAAACATAATATAATTTGCGTGCAAAAGGGGGTTAATTACTCTAGAATAACCTGCAATGCCGTAGAGTTACATAAGTAGGACAAGATTTTCAGTACGTCTAGGTAAAGCCATGAAAATGAGCGAGCGATATAGTGTTTATCTTGCCAAAACAGAACTGTATGTGTACTTATTTAGTGCCACTTTAATACAAACACAATTTACTCAAGGAAAACATCGTAAGATTTGATATATGGATTTTCTCGCATTTCTTGTTTAAGATTCCCTTCACCAATATTCAAATGTTGAATTAGCTTACTTACACAAGTTAAAATCGTGTCCCATTCACTGATCCGTTTATTTTAATGTATGAGTACACTGACTAATTTTATAAGCCATTTACAATTCTATTATTCACAATCACAAGTTGACACAAAGTTAGGAAGTTCCGAGCGATCGTGTGTTCGGCAAGGCGGGGCCGACGAACATCCTTACTCGACTACGACTCGCGAATAACTGAAACTGTTCAAGCTTTCACATCTCTGAAACTAACGGTCGCTCGCAGGATAGCTTTCAGCGTTCCACAGTGGATCGCTCTAAGCCTGTCTGAAAGGGTTGAGCAAACTTGTGCTTAGTGAAGATCAAAGGGTCAAATAATTCAGGTGTCTCAGTTTTTTGATCTTTTTATTAGTAAAGCCATGTCTGAAAATGTTAGTTTCGTATACTAATTATTTTTATTGTGTAACCATTTTATGTATTCATCATCATCAATTTTATGTATTATATGTCTATAATTATTTGAAACAGATTATGAACGTGCAATTACTAAATCAATAAACCAAAGTAATACTTTGAGTCTGTGAAATAGGTGCAACAATACAATATTACAACTATTTCAACAAGCAAAATAGGATAACTAACAAAACAAATTGGATGATATTGAACTAATTTAGACAACAAGGCCGTAACTACCTCAGAAAAGTTCATTATATACACGCGAGCGCCTAATCGTCAAGTCAGATTCCAAACGCACCTTATTCGTATTCAGAGAACGTTTTGGGGCAGGCGCCGAACAACTTATTAAGATAGATATGAATAGTTTTAATGGAATTACTAAACTATTGCGGTCAAACAATCAACTCCAAAGGGCAATATTCCGGAATAATACCATAGTTCGCAGATATGTATAATGTTGACCTTTACTTCATATAGTCAACGTTACGCTACCCAAACTATCTTGATTAAAACAGTATCCACTTTTTGCGCCTACAGTAAGACGATTATGGGCTACATTCTCACGCATTTGATATCAAATAAATCATATTAATTTCATTTCTACTTGTAAAATGACATCGTAGTCAGTTAGGAAATGCCGACACCATCATTCAAACTAGTATATAAAAAATGACGTGTAAAAGTGTTTTTTTAAAACCCATTTGCAGAAATAAAATCATTTATCATTTAGAGTAACTAAGCGTCATTCTGAACCTGTGAAACGTAAATAATTAATCAACTTAGTCCAAAGAATATCCAAAATAAGTAGCACCAAGCGCATTGCTCACAGAACAGATGGCCGAAGGGGTAAATGATTCTGGAGTGCCGACAAAGTGAGCCCTATGACTTCGCATGCCAGGTCGCAAGAATCTGCTGGATACAAATATAGCCCATGAACGAGTCAAGAGAAAACAAAAAGTTCGATATAGCGATGTTTGGGGGTCTTATGTAAATCTGTGTAAATGCAACAGATTAGAATGGTACCTTACCCTATATCTAAAAGTGGCCGTCGTTTACTTGTACTATTTTTGATGCTGAAATAGTAATGATAACAAATGATAAGGGGGCAACCATTTCGTAGCCTAACAAGAGTCCTCACAATTTCAGAAAATACTTTTTTAATAAAAGCTTAGGTATAACCGAACCCGCTTTATTACTAATGAGGGTCACTGCTTGAAATAATGGCGGTCCTATGGCTTGTTTACTTGTAACATAATGAGTTCGGTCCTCAGCCTAATGTGGATCAGGTGTCCACTTGACAACAATAAAGGGAAACCACAGCCCGCGCAATAAGAATATAGAACATTGGCACTGAAGTAGTATTCGTGATAAGTGTTTGTATTGGCATACTAGAAGTAAAGGAAAATGTAAGGTCTAGTTTCCCAAAGTTTTGAAATTTTGGCCTTAATATCCAGTTTAGGCAAAATTCTGGATAATCGCAACAAAGATGCCATCTTTTTGAAACTCCTACTTTACATTTATAATTAAAGAAGATGTCCTAACCACACAGGGGTGCCCTTAACAGTCGTACTATATTTAGTTTTAAATTAACCCTAGTTGAAGGCTATAATAGGCTTGCCAGTCTGTGAAATAGTAAAAGTTACCTACATAAAAACTAACTCAGATGGACCTCGTTGAAAAGTCCCTTTTACAAGAGGAAACAGACATTGTGGCTTCTAAATTTTGATTACTGTAACATTGCAGACATTAGGATCTAGTTTATATAATCGGATAACCATAAGCTATTATATACATTTTACTACCGCTACCAGTCGTAAATCTTCACAGAAAGCAAACACATTATCTCAATATCACTACGCCATATTGGCGCATGCTGTTACCACTGGGCGATATAATATCGTTATATTGAGGCTGATTTATCACCGCAATATAAGCATAAGACATCGTGCTAAATAACCTCGCCGTGATGCGTATCAATTAATTTGAGCAGCTGATATTGTAACATATTAAGCAATAAAATATATCATGCATATCTGTCTCAGACTACCAGGTATTGCTTTTCCAGCGCATCTGTATGTTCCGGACCACCATAGGTGAACACCTCCGGTAAGGTTTCTTGCATCTTACCACATGTAGAGCCTCTATGCCTCGTGTCTTTCGCACTTATGTAAGTAGGTACGTCCCGCGCACTCTGGGCAATCAACCTATGACATCCTTGTTGACTAGCCAATCTCTCCACAACGGCAGGAATATTTCCATGAGTCAAATATCAACAGATGAGTTATAATGTATTATACCTACTTACAAAACGTTGCTTCATACTAAGTTTCTCGTGTATTGTGCAATGTGCATGTAGTGGGCATAGGTAGTAATTTAATCGATGATTGATAACTTCTTATTTCAAAAATGTTACTAGATGGCGCTGGCGTTTGTTGTTTCACTACCTCGGACAAACTAGAGTGCCTAGGCTCATTTTAACATTACTAATATAAAAATTTCCTTAATATCTCAAATCCAATATTAATGCAAATTGGTTTATAAATCAGATGGATACATTTCACACGGACATAATAAGTACAAAAATAGCATAATTATGTTCTTTGAACGTGACTCAGTTAACGAATAACTACCACGTCGTATTAAGGAAACATTTTCTCATTCTTTATTCGATGTTAAGATTTTATAGCATTGTGTACCTACCGAACGTGATGACAGACAATAAATTAACGAAATAACCTCAGAATCGACAGCATTACTACTTTAGGTAGGAACTCCCCTTATGAACTTTAGAAGTAGGTATAATGAGAAGCGGAAACGAAGTTCTCTCCTTAAACCTTGGGGGTCAAATGTCAGGCAGCGATGGAAACAACATGCACCAACCCTGACATACACGACTAAGAATGCTGATCAACTTGGGATCCATCCAAATATGTGAAAGAGGTTTATGTGAAATTGAATTTGTCACGCACGCTATAGTTTCCGTAAAAATATAAATTATGACCATTTCAGTCATTTAGAAATAGAATTTTTGTTGTATCTGCAATCAATTAGAAAAATAAGTTGGTATATGTTAAATAAATATGACTATGATATATTTTATCTACATTTCAAAATGATTAATTTGAACTTTCGTTTTCAAACGACTAAAGCAAATATTAATTTTATCCAATATTATTGATCTTATTATGTTCCTATGTATTTATTAATTGCTAAGTACATAATTGACTTACAATTTATTGAATACCTACGTGTTCCTAACACTGATTATGCAGTATTTGAAAGATTCTAATCGATAAGTGTCAAATAATCTTAAAAAGTAAGTATCGTGAATTACTGGTACCTACATGTATGGCACGTACATATGTCAGGCACGTGCATTTCTTATACAGAGATAAGAATTAGATACTATGACTACATGGACTACATGGACTCCTGTTTATTTGCTTATTACTTTTTTTTTACATTGCCCTACACGAGGAATTTCTTCTGTTTTTTCGGTGCGTTTCACAAACATAAAATATTACATACAAAAACTCCGACACTCGGGGCAAATATCTTGGATCATACAATTTTTATCCCGTGCGGGATTCGAACGTGCAACCTAGCGCAGCCCAATCGCTAGGACACTGCGCCAATCATGTCGTACTGATAACCGTAATGTGGCATATCCCTCAGAGCAGTTACTTACCTTATTTTAGGACCCACATCCAGGCCAATACATGTTGGATATCATGAAACCAATCACAGAGGTAATTGAATTAGGTCTCATTCCATTAGAAACACAAAAATTACAATTACGTTTGAAATTGTAAGATTAGATTCCAAAACGAATCTTGATAAAGTTCTCGTGTATTTATTCAAATCACCTTAATCCATAATGGATAATACCTTTCTATAAAAAGACGGTAAGATATTAATATGGTTGTTAATATGACCTAGGTATGTCAGTTTATATGTTGAGAAAATATCTATCTATATTCTAAACGTCCTACAGCCTACAGATATCATCTAAACGACTCGATGTGGTCTACCTTCATTCATCAACCCTGCCAGCCAGCTATGCAACCACAATAATAGAATAATGCAGTTATGAGCCCTTTAAACATGATAAGATCGACAACAGAACCTTCGTAAAAGCTATATGAGCGCACACGAGTGTGTGCGCTCATATATGTAATTTGTTCTGCATAATTTTCTTGTAAGTTTGTTCTGCATAAGTTTAATACTTATGCTTGTCTAACGAGGTATAGGGATGCAAAGCATAGGGAAAAGACCATCAGGCATGAAGTAGTAAAAAAATAATTAGAATTTTATTAATTAAAATTGGAAATTGTTTATATTAGTATTATTTATCGATACTATACGAATCAACTATGTAGGTATAACAAACAATCAATATCCCTCTTATTCATAAACGAGGATAATTTAAGTTGTCTGACATGCAAACGACGGGTGGGTATAATTTAATCCATGGTTTATTTATGAATATTGCCTTTCTCAGCGTCCAGGTATTACACTATCTCACAAATTGTACCTAAATCGGTACAGTGGTTTAACCGTTCAATCGTAACAGCCGGACAAAATAACCATCGCAATAATGTGAGTAGTTATGAATTAGCATAGTTAAGCATAAAACAGATTTTGATTAAATGCTTATAAACGCTGTCAATTCTATTTTATTATCTATACTTATAATAAAACTGTAGAGAGGTCAATTCTGTACATTGAATATATATTCAAAATTAATATTGGAGGATGACTGGTGATCGATACTGATGCCAAAAATGCAATCAGTAAATTTTTTGTCTGTCTGTCCGTCTGTCTGTCTGTCTGTCTGTATGTGCACGCATGGGTCAAAAACTACTGAAGGGATTTTAACCAAACTTGGTACGATTGTAGTCCATACTCCTGGGCAGGTTATAGGCTATATAACATAACGCTTAAACACATAGGAGCTGAGCAGTAATGATAAATTTGAAGCAAGTCGGATGAAAATGCGCTTTCGAGCTCTTATCCTCGCATTCGTTGATCATACACCAAAAGTATGTATTACAAAGATGATGGTCTCCAAAAGATCTACAAAAAAGTCTTGAATAGTATATATCTATCTTTTATAAATGAGCCACAATAACGTGTTTGATCGTTAGGCATTTCTTCAAAGTGTCTCAACACACGACAACCCGGAGCGTGCATGGAGGGTAGTTTGACAAGATTTCTATAAGCAGCATTGGTTGCACCCGCTATTTGTAATATTATAGTAAGCACATGACTTCGAAAAGACATTAGTGTGTGCCGGGATTTGAACTTGCGACATCTGACTTAACAGTCTAACGGTCATACCACTCGGCTATCAGTGCATTAAGTTCCTTGGAATAAGCGCACTTTAGATTTTAAAAATACAGATACGTAGTTTTTAGATATAAGTTTAAAGTAGGTATTATTAAATAATAATAATAATTAGTTTGTTTAGTTTTTTTTGGACAAACATCTACGGATCACACTTTTTTTGCGGGAATCGAACCCACAACCAATCGCTCGCGCTCAAAAAAATGCCAAGGATAAAAGACAACCGTGACGACCTGATTGGCGCAGTGGCTACACTGCGCCTATCAGGTCGTCACGGTTGTCTTTTATCCTTGGCATTTTTTTTTTCTACAGCAGTTTCAATGTACAGAAACTCAGAAACGCACAAAACGGATTTATTTATGTTCTCTTCTTCAGTTATATATTATTTTCAATAGACTTTCTGTAACTTCCGTAATTACCGTTCAATTTTTGCGGTTTTTTTTTTAAATACCGGAAAGTATTCTTAGTTAATTAAGTGGTTTAAAGATTTTTAACCTACTTAAAAAAGCCTGCCTGGTAGGTATTTTTTTCTGTTAAAAGTTCAATTTACTACTGGTCTTTTATCCGAAATACACGCGGACGAAGTCGCGGGCAACAGCTATACATGTAATAAAATATTACGGCATGGCGTAAAAACTACTAAATCGAATTTGCTCAAACTTAGCTAATATATTAAAAACAATTTAAAAATACTTTTGCTGTTTCCGAATTTCCACGCGGACGGAGTCGCGGGCACATCTAGTATACAATAATTAATTGGTTTAAACGCTAATATTAATACATACATATAAGTACATACTTTTATCCTTTTTTTTGCAACACAAACGTGCATCCAGAAACAATATTGTGCTTGCAATGTAGTTATTTATTTCTTTTCGAAATAAGGTAAAACAAAAAGTAAGAAAAGGTAAAGGTATTTCACTTGCTGTAAATGACCGGAGGTAACCCTTTGATATTGATTTTGAGATGGTAGGTATACCGAAAAAAGTTTGTTTTGAAGTGCGTCAAGTGAATAAAACAAAAAATATTCCAAGACGCTAATTTGCAAATAATGTAAAGAAATGTCAATAAATAAGAGAACGCGGGTCATATACCTAACGGTATGCGACATACGGCTTTGTTTGTTATTATTTTGTTCTGAATATTCCCCAGAGAAGTTAGCAGAGTTGTAACACTGGTACACAGCTACTTTGTGTTAATAAACCTAACTCATAATGTCGTGACAAAAAACCATTGCCTCATGTCCAATGCTCCAAAATCCGGACTGCAACGAAGAATGTTCTTGAAGTAAAACGAAAAAGCTAAATGGTAAAACACGTTTGATCCAATATGAAAATTTGCTCAAACCTGTCCCTTAACAAATAAAGTACTTTTTTATTCTACTTATCTGAGGTATTTATACTTTTAAGGGGCTGCTGACCCAAAAGGACGAAAGCCCCTAAATCAATAAAAAACATACCATAACAACACGCCTGTATTTACCGAAGGGGTAGGCAGAGGTGTATACTGTATAGTGCACCCACATTTCGCTAGTTATGTTCCAATTATAATAGGGGCAAGCATATTACCATCAACTAGGCACAAATCCGTGCTGCTAAATAGATTCGAACCCAGGGCCTCGTGCTCAGCAGCTGCACTTAGCGACCACTAGACTAACGAGGCTTTATAATTAATATTTTTAATTTCTTCTATTTATAATTACTATTTTTATACCACGGATGATATACCTATTAGTAGGTATTACTGTGCCTTGATGACCCACGACACGTCATTCACTGGGCGCAAGTCCAAACCTCAATCAGCTACATCCAGTTTTTTAATGGATAATGCATTATGTAACACATGAACAAAGCAATCAGACGTCATTGATTAATGTTAAACAATTCATGACGCCGCTATCGGTGCAGAGTCCACGCTACTAGTCTTCTGCTCGTGTGTATATTCTTAGGCATATGTTCAGCCCTTCGTCTCGTTGTATAACTTTAACTTCAGCTGTCCTTAGGTATTTCAGCAGACATTATATAAAAGGGAAACGAAAGTATGCTCTGAACCTCTGTACTGCTACGAAAAAGAAAACAGATATCTTAACACTTTTTAATAAAAGCTATTATGTAAATTTGAGTTCTACCAAATAATCAAGGATCCATAATAATGTTTTTAAATCATTATGACATAGTGTACATGTACTTTAAGTCCTCTCTTTTGAAGTAGATACTACACTTTTTAAACTTTTTAATTATTTTAGATGGCTACTAATAAACTACACGCAGCCGTTAAGTTGAAATTAGGATATTTTTATAAACGCAAGTATTATTTAAAATACGCTTTAAAAATGTAATAATTTATCGCACATATTATCCTTCACCTACGAAACAGCGGTATTCTCAAAAATGCGCTATTATAATAATATTATTATGTATAACTATTACATTTGAACCCACGTAACTTATGGATGATCTGTCGTGGTTGGCGAGTTACGTGGTTTACGGACCGGATTACAAAGGTCTTAACCAGTTTGGCAAAACAATTTCGGTTGTAGGTTTATTAATTAAAAATTTACACGTGTTATACGATATTTTTGACATAGAATTATAAAGCTAGAACAGGTAAATTACACTGTTTTACATCATACAACTGACATAGAATTATAAAAATTCTATGTCAGTTGTATGAAGCCAGAAAATAAAAAAAAGTTAGTGCAATATTTAATGCATGTAGATGGCATTTATATAAAATTCCATAAAATACAATAACATTATAAATTCAATATTTTTATTGTATGAACACCTCTGTGTTAGACGAACATTAACCCCAAGCATTATTGTCCTCTACATAATCAAATTTTTTGTTTTTTAGTTTTTGCTTTGTCTTGAATTTGTAAGAACTAAACAACCAAAATAATGTTGCATTGGCATTTCGATGACTATGATTTGCCCTGTGAAACAATAAGTTTAGGTATCATCATCATCATCATCATCAGCCCGTTGCAGTCCACTGCTGGACATAGGCCTCTCCCAATATACGCCACAGAGCCCGGTATGCCTCTTCCTAATAATAATACCATAAATATTACTGATGTTGTGAAGATATTTAAAAAATGTTTATCTAATGAATTATCAATCTCCCAAATAGAGTTGAATTATGTAAGACAATAAAGCTGGCCATACATAAATTAGAAATAAGAATGGACCAAGGATCAGACCTTGTGGAACTCCTTTTGTCACCACAGAACCAGGAATCCAATTTCATTTGATGGTGACTTTCGGAATCCTATTAGTTAAATAAGAACTAAGAAGATTCAGAAAAGCATTCTTCTCTTCACCTTATGTACACAAATATCCTTAAATCTTGATGTTTTATGAACAATACTTTCAAAGCTATCAGAGAAATTACAATTGCCAAATGCGTCATGTTAATGTATACACTTACAGGCATCAATTATAACCATTTTGTACAGTGAGATAATTAAAAGAACAAGTAAAATTTGAATAAATCAGAAATAAATACAAAACTCAACTGACTTGAAAAACTAATTTCCTTTCTTCAGTTAGAATTTCTGGGAGATCTTTGAAGCATACAGTACGGTTCGATTAATTTTGTTACACATATTTTAAATTTAAACAATCGACGTGCGCTATGATCAAATTAGGTAAGTAAGTAAATCAAAGTAACTATTGACGTTTAATAAACGCTTGAAATTATTAGATTTTTTCTTAGATCCTTGAACTCGAGTTATTAAACAATTACGTTTTTATTGCTGTGTGTCATCTGGTTTAGTTCTGATGTCCCATCACAATAACAATGTTTCAGAAAAAAAAACAATTATAGATGTTTTCTTGTTACAAGCCAAGATCGTGCTTAATTAGGGTTGTCAGAAAAGACTAAAATTGACAATCGAGTAGTTAAAAAAACTTGAAATAAGTTTTTTTCAGAAACATTTTTTGAACAAGATGTGGATACAGAAATCAGAATAAAATGTACTTTTTTACTTCAAAACTGTTATTGTAGACACTTTTTATTTGGTCCCTATTAGGTGTCTACTCAATGTCTAGTCTACTAGTCTGTAAAACTAAAACGTGTTCCCGTAATTGTGTGTTGTAAAATAAAGATCAAACATTTCACGCTTTAAGCTTAAATTTTAACAATTAAAAAAAAGTTTCTTTAAAAAATAATAATGTGAGGAAGCATTCAAGGTACTATAGCATACAGGTATAGGTAATATAGCATATAAATATATAAAAAATGCAAAGTCGTCTTTTTAGGTAAGTGTCTTCAATCACTTTTGGCACAAATGCACGAACCGAGCTGAAAACCCTTAAACGATTACTTGCCGTATAAGTGCACAGAATAATCGCACTTACTCGTATGAAATATTGGATATAATTGCGTACACAGTTTTGACAAATCCTTGCATTGATCATGATATAATTATGTCGGTCGGAAAAAGAATCGACCAGTCAACATAAATAAGTTGCCAGTTCCTGCCCGCGCACAGTGTGTGTTGAGCTCTTGTGCCAAAACCTAATACTTACATTCGAATTTTTATTTTAAAATACTTATAAGTTTTTTTATTTAAATAAAACATGTTCGCGGTACACAGTTTTGTGATTCTCTCCCTACTTTACGTAGCGAACTGTAAAGATGGATATCTACGTAAGTAAAAAATAATATGATTAAGTAACTCGATGTTTTATTATTTTAAAGCCAGTACATAGGTACATAAATTATATATGAGTTTAAGATGATAAAGATAACACATGTATTAAAACCGTGAACAATGAAAATAAATTACATTGTAAACTACAATTTAAAAAAATCATACCATCATTGCATTTGAATATTACATTTTTCTAAGTCACAGATGGATG
Source organism: Abrostola tripartita (assembly GCA_905340225.1). Taxonomy (NCBI): domain Eukaryota; kingdom Metazoa; phylum Arthropoda; class Insecta; order Lepidoptera; family Noctuidae; genus Abrostola; species Abrostola tripartita. Next base: position 8,805,364 of record HG996493.1, on the reverse strand, counting down.
ATGATAATAGACCTTCCGAGATTCGCGAATGACGTTTATTATGTAGTAGGTAATATATAATCAACTTAATGGACGTGCAACAGCCACTCTTCTTCATATAAAACAAAATAAGGTAACATACTCGTAGATGAACGCTATTTGCCCGTCGAATTATTAAATGATAGAAAATAAGATGTCGTTACTATGTCGACGCACCTTTGCTAATGATTACTGACATTGATTATTTATTGTCCATTAATCCTGTATAGAATACGAAATATTTATATTATAATATGGTATATTAAAAAACCGCGATAAAATTCGTAAATAGCTTCAATATATTTTTTTATTATGAAAAGGTTTATGGAGTGGTAATTTACATAATTTGCTTATGATTAATTAATGAGATAAGTCGCTTTAAAAAGATATTAGCTATAGGTACTATAAGTTTCCTACATGGTAACTGAAATCTTTATGATTATATTAAGTTGTAATCTTATTTATTAAACTCGACTAACTAGTTTAATAACAGTTGAATAACATACCTACATAATTAGAATAAAGACTTTTGTAATCGTTCTTCGTAATTATATATTTTTCTCATCATCATCATCAGCCCGTGGCATTCCACTGCTTTTTACACATGATGACAAAAATAAAAAATATATGCTTCAATTGACACCTATGACACTGAATTTTTGAACAGTTTTTATTCCTAACCTAACGTAGCTTTATTATATTTGGACTTAAATATATAGGTAGGCACAATAAAGGAATACATACAGTAGAGGCATAATCATAATAAAACATAGGTAATGCAGGATAGCTAAAATTTTGCGTCACTTTGAGATTGTTTAAACGCTCACTGTAAGATATTCAGGTTATATTTGACTTTATAACTTGTTGCGACACCTCACATAAACCGAATAAACTCAAGTCGTAAAGTGCATCGTATCTCTAGGATATTCTTCAAACACATTTTTGGTAAAACGTTTGTTTGTCTTTCCGTTTGACACTACCCCTACTTGGAAAATTAAATATAAAACTTCATCATACATTTTTCACTAATAAACTGTCATCGGGTAAATTGTACAAAAAAAAGCTTCAATTTTAACCTATTATTTAACTAAATAAATACCAAAATAATCTGTATTAACCAAAACGATTTAAATCGTCCTATTAATAATGCCATTACAATGCTTATAATAACCATAAAGAGGTTTATTATTTAACTGAATATTGAACTTATATTTATTATTAGGTTAGTGCAAAGTCAAAAATTACAGGGCAGTTAATGGTACATTAGTTAGGTAGGTCCTTATGCATGTAATAAGAAAATAAAGATGTAAAGTAACCTATTTATAAGTTAATCCTTTTGAAGAAGTCCGTCCAGTGGGGTCATAATATTCTGATGATTTGAATACCTAACTAGTTTCATATTAAACATTTTTTCCTGCTTATCCATAATTGAAATCTGCTCTTAACAGCGTTCTTATCCAAATTCGTATTGCAAAATCACGACGAAATACCTGTTTGTTCGTTTTACTGCCTTACCTATATGTCAGGTAATTTACAAATGCTATTTCCTTAAAGTAGTCCAAAAAGAAGAAATAACATGATTATTACAATCTCTTTGCGTAAAAACGTGTTAAGCAAAAACCTGATTGACATTGACTGGTCGAGAATAAGTTCAAGTTCAAAGCTGTGAACTCAATAATAATACTATAAACTTGAACAACTGCACGCAGTCTGTGTGCAATTTATGATGAAAAATTATTTTTACTATAATTTTCATTTAAAGCGTGTTATCTACATAATGTTATTTCTTCTTAACTACTCACCACTTAGGCAGTAAGAATGATATGAATTACAGCGATTTCAATTTTTTTATGAGCATAAGTTAAAACATAAACATCTCAAAATTATTAGCAATAAAAAGAATTGTAATTAAATTATGCCATGTACAATGTGCATGAAATCTTCAAATAACTTACTCCTCTCATTTGTTAATAGGTAAACAGTTTCTGATAACACGTTAGATTCTGATGACACTAATTGGTACCGCGTTTCAGGCTCATTGTTCACTGTCTTAAGGAAACAGCGAGCGCTGATGTGTTAAAAGCGGGCTTCTGTAAACACAGATCGATGCAGCGAGCAAACATTAGGCGACCTAAACACGGACACTAAATCTGATCGGCTAAACAGTTATCAATAACCAAGATGTTCATATCCTTAGTAGAGTTTGTACACCACACTATGCTATTTAGTCGGTAATGATAACATACAATGGTTAAGTGACGATATAGAAACACGCAAGCAATTGTATAAAATAAATTGTTATTGACAAAAGCACTTAAGAATAATTGGAAATATGAATTTTTATTCTCAGACATAACATAGAGATGGTGAAACACAAAAGGCTTAAAGCTGTCATCTCAGGGATTAACGTTCTAAGTGACCTCAGCAGTCTCAACTTAACATATTTTAAGATTTATTAGAGAATTGTAATTACTGATTAATAGACTAACAACTCTACTATAAAATACTCGATGCCATCTATAGTATTTTTTTTTTCAAATACGTTAAATTGGATTGTATAAGTATTCTATCTGTGACTGCGGTTTTTTCAAAGATAGTCATTTGAACTAAGTTCAGTAAAATAATATACCCATGTCGTTGTATGTCATCACATCAAACAATCGACACTAGGCTATAGTAGGGTACCAACGACAAATAGTTACGGAATACCTACCTAACTGCAATAAGTCTGAAATCCACCATAAATAAAAAATCGAACTCAATTATGTCGTTTGTATAGTACGAGTTTGACAAGGTAATCGATACGTGATCGGTATGGCAATCAATCATCACCATCGTGTGGTCGCGACTGATTGGGACATGCTTCGTGTGTTTAATGTCCTGGTATGAATTAATTTAGTTGGTACCTAAAGTAAATAGGGACTCATAAGGAAGAGCGCGACTTGTTTGCCAATAGAGGAACATTTGAATGGTGAAGCCGCTTACAGTACTTAGACTTACTCATAGATTCCGTAGAGGTTGCTGATCTGTCCTGTCTATTAGAAGTCTATGCATCCTCATTTCACCGCTTACAAAAGGTCCCATATAATAAGGTGGCTGGCCCATTACTTTCATGGGGTTCTTGCTCATTCAACGTCAGAAAGAAATTATTTGCTCAATCTGTCCCCTCACGGACAAAAATATTGTAATTAAAAGAACACTGACGTAATCCATTAATATGAGTAGCATGTTCGTATAGTTGAATACTTCATATACCTAAACACCTCTTGGGATTTTCTTGTATTTTAATGACTTAATGGAATGGCCACAATGCTTTGGATTGGAAGGTAGATTCATTTTAACATCTATAATATATAATTAATAAATAACTATTATCTAGACACAATACGAACATTGATGTGGGGTTCTAAAGTAAATGGCCAAAAAGTAGCAATATAATATGAATGTTTTCTTCTTTAAACGAAAACCTCATCTTTTTTTGATGAAGTAAACGCTACTGCCCCCTTACCATGAACTCTTAAAGCAGGGCAGTTTACGTTGTGAAAGCGAGACACCGCTACGTGCAGTGTAATGCGGCGTCTCGCTTCCTCAACGTAAACTGCCCTGCTTTAAGAGTTCATGGTAAGGGGGCTGTTCTCTATTGCATGGCTTCTTTAACATGCCTTCTGAAGTCTAAATAGTGTAACTTAAACAATCTTATTCAGCCAACTCTTTAGCTTTCGTGATCCTTAAAGTAAACTCTTTGGATCCGTCTTTTTAGCAGTTTAAACGAGAAGTTTTCGTGCGGTATTCGCATTACAGCATCGATTCTTTATTCCTTTTCGACTAGTTCAAAGACCGTCTTCAGTAATACCATTGTTGCCTAATATTGTGCTGTTAACCTACCCTCATCACGATATGGCATAGGCATAGGTACAGGCGCACATTATGAAGAAGGAAGTATATAACTTAAGTGCAACCTAGGTATGTGTTTTATGCGCCAGCAAAATAGTCACATGATCGGCTTAATGGCGACTATAAGAAAATCACTTTTAATGCTATTATTAATAATACCTACCTTTGTTGCTTATTACAATCTTAAAAGCTAGGTATAATAAAGATTTACAATTATTAATAAATTTCCTATATTATTATCCACGCTATCAATGACTATTTACAAGCTATTGTTTCTTCCTTGTAACTGTTAAAACGTTTAGTAGCATTTAATTTATTTCTATGGAAACAGTATTATTTACTTCCATCATCTTAATGTGTAATTAGGCAACAACAGGAGGAACAACTAACAGGTAGTTGCAAAACATCGTGCAGATCAATACATTGCAGTTAGCCGCGATCTGTTCTGACATGGGTAACCGTTTTTACACATCAAGGTGGCAAGGCCCCTTCGTGCTAAGGAGAGCACATTAAGCCGTTGCCGTCAGATAAACGGCACCATAATATCTCGTCTATAAATGGCTAGTATCGGTCCAGATTGGCAGAAATTCGGTCAGAAGGACTTTTTACCCAGACTACATAAAATTAACGGGTCAGCCGCCCTAAATGGACATTACGTCTTCCAGGACAAAAAACACCTCCTACTTTAAAATAGGTAAAATAAGATCTTCGGACTACGACGAGGTAGTCTATAGAATGTGTCCCGATGTAATAGAGCAGAACAATAGGCAATGGTTAACTTAGGTTTATATTATGAAGTTATAAATAATACGATTTCAAGACAAATGCCTTCTGTATTATACAAATATATAGAAATACACCAAATAGACAAAAATTACCTTTGTTGTCGTTACTTAGTTGTGACCTATTAGGTAATACTGTAATATGCACTAAACTCAAAAGGAACAAAGTATATCTATAGAATTTATTTATTTGAATTTAGGATGGATACTGCTGATATCAGCAAAGCAAAATGGTTTAAATACGTCAATTGGCTTAATTGGCGTGTATACAAGTTACGCCACTTCCATTAATTCTTTCTATGCCTAGTTTACATAATATTTATTCATTTATTTTATGCACATGTTACTTATTGCCTTAGGAATTCTTAGTTGATCTTAGGTTGGATCAGAGCAAACATATAAGTTACCTACAGTGGTATCTTTGTGTTTGATAAATACATGGTATTTACCATATTCTCCTATAGCTAAGAGACAATTTATATAATTATTATTCATTGCAGCCCCCTACATCGAGCCATGCGACTTCAACAGCGGCAACTTAACAGAATGTATTAAGGAACAGATCGCGATCGCTCTTCCCAAGTTCACGAAGGGCATTCCTGAGATGGGCGTCCCTTCGATAGATCCTGTGCATCTGAGCAACATCTCGATCGATGGCAACGGATTGAAACTGTCCTTCTCCAAGGCAGCTATGCACGGACTCAGCAAAAGCAAATTGACAGAATTCAAGTAAATAAAACAACACTTGTATCACTAGCTCTACTTAAATGTTTTTGCAGATTTCGAACAGCTTATGGACGAATCGAGGACATTATATCAGTATTATTATATATATATGTCTTATTATTATCGAAGCTATTTACTACCTAACAAACATACATAACTACATAACATCACGCCTGTATTCCCCGAAGGGGCAGGTAGAGGTGTATAGTACGGCCTCATTTCGCCAGATAAGTTATAGGTCCCAATAAAATAGTGGGCGAGACTATTGCCATCAACTGAGCAAAATTCCAGACTCCAAAATTATATTATTATATTTCTCCATGTCATAACATAACAAACATACAAACAGCTGTTTTTAATTATAGAGGGTTTATTTCTTTTTGTTCACATCGACTAAAAACCTTGTTTTCTAGAGATCCGGAAGTATTGATGTATTGTTATTAATCGATAGACAATCATCACTGAGAACTGTATAAAGGACCGAGCGCTAAGGAAAACACTCCACATTGTATGCAAATGATCGCCCTCCGCCCTACCCGAGGACTAAAATGCAATAATTGTGACATGAATAACGCTACCAATACAATAGGCACACAATACAAAACACACACGTTTATAATTATATGGGTAATTACCACAAAACGAGTTCCTCGATACTTAATATTATAGCAATTGGCAAAAGGCTGCGTTTTTCCACTAATTACACGTAATTCATAGATTCTTACAGAATAAAACGATTAGTATTGTCGACTTTGTCCAGACGATTTACTCGCGGAACGTGTAACATAATTGATCGTGAAACAAAGTTATGTAAAGTTTGTGTACTGTTTAGGTAGATTACAAGTCTCTAAAAAAATTGGTGTTATCACTTTCAAATCAATATTATTGTTGAATCTTTCTTAATTACTTATTTTAGAGATTAAATACAATTTTAGTTAGTAGGTATATATAGGTATAATATATATCTATCACTCAGGTATATATATATATATGTAGTATATAGCTCTATAACTTATTATACCTCGTGAGGTCTGCAAGAGATGCAACAAATTAAATTTAACTTTATTAAGATAAATATGTTTTTTCCTAACAATGTCAATTAATTTTTGCACTGCTAGTAACAGTGCATCTGTCGGCTTACATTAATAATAATATAACATATAACAACGAATCATTTGTAACTTATGAACTCATAAACGCCTGCCGGCGCAGGTTTGGCACGAATTGATAGAATGGCAACATTTCTATATCATTTTGTTGTGCCCTATAATATCGCAATGATATGAACATTGACTTGAACTAATTACTTTCACAAGGAGTTTTAGTTGTCTTATAGAATTTCAATTGTCCTTTACCTTCATCCAACTTTACCTGTCAATAAAAATTGTGAAAGTTTATGCATGTCACCTATTAGACACCTTAATTCATGTTTCAGAGTGGTGTTGGGTAAACGCGAAGAAAGTTTCTCTCTGGCGTTCAAAGGCAACCTGAGTTTGACTGCTGAATACGTTGTTGATGGGAAAATCCTTATCCTGCCGATTGTAGGAAAAGGCGACGCACTAGTTGATGCTCGTTAGTATAACATTTATTCCAAATATTTAAAAAAATGCGTCACTCAATAGTTCTAGAGTAAGCGAATTAGAAAAATTTATAAATTTTAAATAAGTGTACTATAGTAGAGTTAAAACTGATTTTGTTCTGCAGAGGGTATCGAAGTGAAGATCGACAGCAAATTGACCCACTATAAAGACGACAGCGGTGAACACTTAAAGTTGGCTACACCGAAGTACAAGTACACCATCGAAAAGACCACATTCGACTTAAAGAACTTGTTCAACGGCAACAAGCAACTCGGTAAGTAACATACCCATCCTATTAAGAAAACAATCTTCTCTTTCATGTAACAAATTGATTAAACAGCAGGTCTAACGAGTTGATCTCCCAGATTAAGCAGTCTGGTCCTGTCGGGTCTAAGGTACAATACTTGTTAAACCGCCTTACATAATCTCACGGTCTGTTGGTATTATAACTAAACACGCAATAAAAAGCTACATGGCCTTTCATCGCAACTCTATTGTTAGCTGTTCTTAAAAACAAATGAAAACATACTCCGCAAGTACTTACTACCTACACTCCACAGTTCTCTTCGAAACTGTCTTATAGGGTAAACAAAGTCTACATTCGAAAATAATACCTTTATGAGGTACACAGTTTGCTTCTTTGTAAGGTGACCCTTCACAAAATCTTTACCTATTGTTCATTTTATTTCGCAGCAGAAGAGGTCATAAAAGTTCAGCGAGAACAATGAAAAATAGTTTAGAATTTCTCTAGATACCTATGGTTTCTGGTGTCCATATTATTGTAACCAATGCCTAACAATAGTTCACCAAGTCTGATATTCTTGTTTTGATACAAATAAAGCATTAAAATTCACTATATTGAGATTTCACACACTAAATAATTATTGGTTGTTTTAGTAATTAATTGATTACTCGTTGGTCTAGTGGTCGCTAAGCGCAACTGCTGAGCATAAGGTCCTCGGTTCGAATATCGAGTCAGGCAAAGTTTTATAGGGTTTTTCCATTAGGTAATTCTCAGTAACATCACGGAGTCTGGATTTGTTCCCAGTTAATGGCAATAGACTCGCCCCTTATTACATTGGTTACTATATTTGGTGTACTATATTTGGTGTACTATATTTGGTGTACTATATTTGGTGTACTATATTTAGGTACACCTTTGCCAATCCCTTCCGGGAGTGCAGGCGTGATGTTATGTTTATTTTCTGCCAAGGTAGTAAGGACTAGGTACTATAAAATCGGACATACATATTATATCAATAGATCCTATTTTAAAGTTGTACAATTAAGGAATAACAATTTTCTATTTTGATTAAAGTATAAAATCAAAGAAAGTTTAATTTACTTTCATCCAATCAATTTGGAAATCGCTTACGTATCATCATTTATCTATGTTGACGTAGTTTCTTTCATCAGCGACGATTTCTATACGTATTGAATAAATGCTGACTTGGCAGTCTGTTATGCGCCTTAGTTAGTATAATACCGATAATACGAAGCTCTCATAGTATGTATGTATATTATAATAAGACTATAGGGCACTGCGGCAAGTAATAACGATAAGGACTTATTTGTTTAGACCATGCTTGATTCTGCACAGCTCGAGTTAATACGGTTAAGATTCCTTTCCGGGTTGATATGAGTGCTAGGACCCGAAATGGACTTTACAAAAATGTCTCTCCAAAATGAGTATGACCGAAATCTATAAGCTAAGATAATATAACAATGTAATTTATCAGTAATTAGGTAATAAGCTAATGACAAGTAGGTACATAAGATACTGGAAAAGAAAATATAATGACTTACATTAACATTGGAATCAATCACATTGCCGATGTCATTGAGATTGTCATTATTTTTGCAACAATGTTATCCTGATACGAATCTCGGATTAGAATCTTAGGTATACTTTCAATGTCAGTGTCATACTTAATTAAATTTACATTAAATATGTTACTAACACTATGAGTCCTGTTGCTCGAATTAAACATTATTATTATTATATTATTATTATGAACGTAGTTCAGATCAATGACAAGTAGCTACATAAGATACTGGAAAGGAAAATAGGTATCATGACTTACATGCATACTACATAAACATATCATGACGCCTGTATTTTCCGGAGGGGTATGCAGATGCGTGTAGTAAACCCACATTTCGCCAAATATTTATAGGTTTCTACAGATTCCGAGCTGTTACTTAGACTTGCCCAAGCCGGGATTCGAATCCAGATCCTGAAGTACAGCAGTCACGCTTTGCGACCACTAGACTAACAAGTCGGTTACTTACGAGTGACCAAATAAAACCCCAACCCAATATTTCGCTAATATAAAACTAGTTAGACCTTCTTCATCCGTCCCCTTTAGCGAAATGGATATAATATAATACATCCTTTGCACTGGTTACAGCGGAGACAACGCTACAGTTCGCCAATGAGAACTGGCAGCAGTTGATGGACGAGCTCTCCCCACCAGCCATCAAGCAAATCGTGCGCACCGTCGTCAAAACCATCAACAAGTTCTTCTCCAACGTCACGATCAACCAAATTATCAGAGGATATACAGAAAGTAACTAAAACTAAACTGTGATTACCTATGTGATATGCGAGAGTAGTATGATATGGTATTATATAAGCATTAATATTATTGAAAGTAGTATTTATGCGAAAGTAAATTAAATAAAAAATCTAAATATTTATATAAAACATTTTGCGCATTTGTTTTGGTGTATATTAAGGTAGATTTAGGTACAAATAAGTGTCTAATAGTGTAAGTGAGTAAGACTAAAATATAAAATAGTTTTGGACTACAGAATTGTTTTCTTCAACCCTGCACCCACTGATTGCTCTCTTTTTTGTGCCAGTCTCAACGACTCTGAGCCAGCATTTGAACATATCTTCTTCTTCCTATGGTATGGTTGATGAACAACCTGGTGTCAGAGTTTAAACCGCCTGTAGGCCTCTGACATGGCTTTACACACCGTTGATATAAATGTATGCCGTGGCAACATACTGGCTGCAAACTATGTTTAAAACAAAGTTTAAATGAAGCACTATTAGATTCCATTAGAGGAAAAATATCAGGCAAGCGACAAGCAAGTAAACAAAAGTGGAAAATGTAGTGGGTATTATATTTTTAAGGCTAGTTATAAGAACACATTTATTTATCCATAATATACAGCTGTTTGTTTTCCCAAGTTCAATAAATAAAAATAATAACTCATTATTTATCCGTTCCAAAAATGCGAAAATAAGGAACTAGCATCTTAAGTCTTAGGGCCATAGCACACAAATCAAATCGGAAACGGATTGTCACCGTATCGCCTCGCCGTCAAGCCCGCCGCCGCGCTTACGGCTCGCCGGTGCCGAGACGAGGCAACTTGGTTACGAATCCGATCAATGTGCTTTGCGGTAGGGAGTCTCATACAAAGAATACTACACTGCTCGAATTGATACGGTTTCGATCCCTTTTCGGGTTGATATGTGTGTTACGACCCTTATGGGATCACTTGTTGTTCGGCACTACTAGTCGTACTATTACTGGCTCTAGATTCTGTCCTCTCATTCCGCGGCTCAAACGACACGTCTGTTCTGTTGCTGAACCTAACTCTACTGTTCCACGGTATTGGCTTCCCTTTCTTGTACCACATGACACCAGCGAGCACTGCTAATAAAATGATAATGCCTCCAGCTGCGCCACCCAAACCCGCAAGGAGCCGGGATGAACGCTCTGCACCTAAAGCATTGACAAAAAGTTTGTCAATGTTAACGTTCATTTAAATTATACATTCTTGAATTTAAGGCATAAGATCGAGGACTGTTTTATAAATAAATCTGAATGATAATTATAAATAAAATCTGAGAAATAGTTAAAAGGCTAATTCGTTTTTTGCATAAACACGTAGTACATGAAAATTAGCCGTAGGTAATTTCTTTTGAAATTGAATAGGAAAATGGCGAAACTTTAGAGACGTAGAAAAAAGCAGTTTCAGATCGCGTTCTTATGGTATTACGTCAGTGCGTCTTAAGGCTCTTTCATGAGAACTTAGCTTGAAGCAAATACTAAAAGGTTCTAAATAAAATGTTACAATGATAGAAACTTACTGCGGATGTAAATGGATAACGAGTCCCTCGACTCTATAACTTCGTCATGAACAAGAGCTGCGCATGTCCATTCACCAATGTCCTCTGCTACTACAGGCTTAATTGTTAGCGAGCATTCGCCGTATTGCAACTTCTTCCCAGGAGTGAAATAAAAACGGTTTAGAATAGCACTGAAAGAAATAATGTCGTCAAAAACGTTCAAAGTTTAAACATGTACACTTTAGCTTTTACTCTAGAGAGGAATTATGATGAAACTTTTGCTATAAAATCTAGGAACTTGCAAAAACATTTTGCGTTTAGAGATTTTGTACCTTAAGCGTATGATTGGAAGTCTAGTCACTAAAGTATAATATTCAACAAGTAAATATAATAAGACTGTGACTTATAACTGTCCTAATGCCTGTAATATTTATATAATTCATTTTTATAAGCGATAATTATTTGAATACTTACTTTTCTGGAGTGATCGAGGAATCCACGCTAATACCAACAAAATTGGGTGCCAAAAATCTGCAATAATCTAATGGTCTGGGCCCATTCGAAGTGTGACAATATAATGTAGCTTCACCACCGATTCGAACACCTACTTCTTTCTTATTTGCAGCCAAAGGTCCAGTAACTCTAACGGATATTTTGTCTGTGACTTCGACACCTAATTGGTATTTATAGCCCATATGACATGTCCAAAGGCCAGCGTCTTTTTCTGAAATATGAGCGAAAGTAATTCCGCAGTCTCCGTTCTGAAGATTTTCTCCCGTGTACCTGGGGAGAAAATATATTTAAGGTTTAATTTATGCGCCCACTAAAAGGCTCAGTTACTTTCATGCATACTGAGATTAGCCCTCTTTATACTGAAACAAAAGTTTACCAGAAATCCTGTTTTCCTTCAGGAAGTCGTTCCACAGGTGTGAATTGAGAGCCATTAGGATGCTGGAACCAACAATACGCTAGAGACGCATCAGCGCGACACATAATCGTTGAACTTGAGTCCTTTTGAACCAACAAAGTCCTAACTTCGTCCTCAGCCTTGACACTGTCTCGTCTTACTCTTTTACCTTGAACAACAAAAACACTCGACTCGTTATTGAAATATTTTTTAGGATTATTGTACTTCAAGATTTAAATATGTGTTATAAAAATATCAAAGTAACATTCAAGACATACCTGAGTTCATAGGAACACTGATAAGTGCCTGCATAGGGGTTTCTTGGCGGATAAGTGTCCCTGCCCATTTCTGGACCCCCACAGTACACCTCCAAGTGCCATAGTCATCTGCTGTGACGGACTCTATCGTCATCCCACAATGTTTCTTTGAAAAGCCATCACCATAGTAACTGTGAGTAATAACTTATTAATACGAACATTGAACTTTAGTAAAAGCATAATATTACGTTTCATGTTTTAATAAGTTTACTGTTAGGTAGGTATATCATTATTGTAACAGAGCGTGACGTGTAACGAATAAAAAGGGGATACATTAATCGTTAATGTGATTGTTAGACTATTGCGAGGTACAAAATTTAGAATTTTGGCAAAAAATAATACTTTGGATACCAACCTGTAGCGACCATCACTCAATCCATCCATGACATTGAATCCCGCAGTTTCCGAGCTTTTTTGGAAACGGCAGAAGGTAATATTTTTTTCAGAGTGTAGAATATTACAGTATAAATGCAGTTTATGCGTTTTTGCGTCTCGAACGTAGCCCACATCGAGGCGCTCGGCTACAATAAAAATAAACATAGTGCTGATATTTAACTGACACAATAAAATTACCGTCTCAGTAAACGAGTCAAGTTGATACGAAAGCGGGTGGAACCTAAAAATTTCTATATTTTAAACTTACCTATACCGTACCATATCCGTATCTGCGAGAAAAGTATAGTTATTTTTATATAGAGCGCAGCTGCAACTACCTAGAAATGTAATAAGTTGAACATGTAACGATTCTAGGGAAAACCTATGTATCTATCTACCTATACCTTTTGTTGAAAACAAAAAACCTAATGTTACCCTCCAAATACAGTCAAAATGAAACTATTTATATACCTAACTACTAGATAGCTTTTCCATTAGATGCATACTTTCATTCCAAAAAATAAACTACTAACATATTACTTAACGCACCTACAAACTTGGGTCTACGCCTTTAGTTAACCTTATAAAAGTAATTCCCTAAATGTGTCGCAGTCCGAAAGCAGAATTCTGAGCTTCTTATCATATTCAGGGCTCGGTTTGCTAAAATACTGAGGCAATACACGCTGCTAATGTCAAGATCACCTTATCCACTTAAATAGCAATGACGAGGGCATGACCTGCTACACGGGTAAGTAGGTACTGAAGCGTTAATGGCGGCGATGTTGTTTTTCGGACATCAAAATCCTGTGTACATGACAAATCGTTCAGGTGTCTAATATATGAATCCGATATCTGTTATACATGTATGCGCATTTATCATAATTATATCAGACACCTGAATACCTAATCGCTTTTTCGTACATACGTACGGAAATGCGATTATGAATAAATTATAGATGATGCACCTACGATTAAATTCAGATATTTTGCATTGTTCGACATCTTTATCATGTAATTAATTTTATTTTCACCTTATATTATCAGGTTAGTATCAATTTCAACATGGAGTAAGCACAGAGTGCTTATACTAGCTGATTGTTTTTTGATCTACCTCTTAATAATAGACGCTTATAATAAATTTAACGCATATTAGCCAATTTGAAACCAACACGTATTAAATTGTTTAAGTCAATTACTGTACTTATGTTAATGTAGCATAAGCAGAAATAAAATCTGAATCAACACAAAATCTGGATTTCTCGATTCTGGAGTTTTCGTAAAGGCTACCGATAAGATGCTGTTACTGATATGCGAAGCTTATAAATAAAGTTTTGATCGATCATGCTATTACGAAGTAGGTAATTAATATTCAGTATCAGGCGCGTCAATCCGTGACAGACAGTGATAATATATTGTAATTAAGACCACGAACATATATCGTGCCCTAACATCTGCATTGCAAAGATAATACAGATAAAGTGATCAATGAATGAATCGCTAGCTAAAGTCATGGTTCTAAACATTATTGCTAACACTTACCTTCCACAACGACGTTTCTCTCAACGTGCAGCTCAGAGACCCGTCCAGGTATACCCAGTAACACGTTCCATCGTCCTTGCACGGCCCGAGTAGTGCGGTCGAGCGTCACTCGACACTGCCCCGGTATCAATGAACTTTCTGAGAACGGCTGGGCCACCAAGCAGTACGAGTTCTTTAAAGACGAGAGTTCCACTTCAGTGTGAACTTGACCATCTTTGAGAGATATAGCATCAGGACGGTAGTCTGGCACGTCCTCTGAGGAAATACAAAAGTAAAGAGGAAATAGAATATTTCATGTCTAGGTAAATCGTAGAAAGAAGAAATGAAACATGCTTTAAGCTGTATCACAGTCACGAACAATATGAAAGTCCATAGCGATCATGCAATAAGCACGCAACATGCAACAACGAAATAGGGAATGCACTTTAACATCGTAAACCGAAATGGTCACGTTGCAGACGGAAGACATGAAGACAGCATGTGCGTTCAGTTGCATTGCACGTAACAAAGAATATTCACGAATACTTTTTGAGCGTTAGTGTTAGTAATAAACATGAGTCTCATTTAATGCAAGTATTGAGTGTATCAAAGTATGAGTCAAATGTGACACTACTTATGACTACTTAGATAGGTGCGAAGGTGCGTCTAATCCGGTGCACCCTACGATTCACTATACCTACTTATGCCACAATTTATGACCTGCAGATGTGTTCTGTTTATGCTTCTATGCATGATTGTCATGTCTGTAGAAAAGACCCAAGGTAGGTAGTACAATGAAATAGGGCTTAATTAAGGCACTGTTGTTAATAAATAGAAATAAAATAATTTAATTAATGCTCATACTCAGGACTTGTACTTCTGACCACCCAGTGAGAGTGTCGTTGCCTTTGTGGGCTGTAAGGCGCCATCGTCCTGCGTCTGCGGGGACCACATTTCGAACTCTTAAGCCGCAGCCCTCACTCCAACTCTTAAATCTATACATTGCACAACATAACATTATTTTAGGTGAAAGTGGCGAAAACGCATCCTAATCTTAAGTGCACGGAGGTTAACCCTCGTAATTTATCCTAATCATATCCAGGCCTTTCCAGAGGTCCTGGGACTTTCTTTGTTACTACTGATGGTAACGACCAGGGTGATTTTAGTGAAGTACCTACTTTTGAAGGATTTCCTTCGATAAAAAGGTTTTCGACGATCGAATCAATTTCGTGAACCCAGGTGGCGGCTGACTGCTAACGGGTCATTTAGTTCTTTGGACCTGGTATTTTTAACAGTGCTAGCCACTGTGGCCATTTATCCTGTATGAATAGCGACCCACACGTGCCAAATACCTAACCTCTGATAGAAAATAATTGTTTATACTTTATGCAGATAACATTAGATATAGACTCTCTATTGTTTTCTTATCAATCATTGACCGATTATAGAATCAATGTTATCAGAGCATTATGTCTGTCTAATACATTTGCGAGGAACCTACTTACAAATTCGATTATCCTCCACATACAGGTAAGATGTAAATACTATAAAAAGATGGTTCATAACAAGCTTAAGGATAAGTTAAAGAAGTTCGTAAGAAAGCCCGAGAAAGGCATTAACGGACATTATAACCTGAATAAATATGTTCTCGAGAAGAATAATCTCAAGAGTAATGCATATATAATGTGATAATTAAGGTACCTAAATCGAGAATGATTAGACATGATATATAAAGTCGAAATCTAAGCCCTGTAACCGCCCCGGCAAAAAGTATGAAGCACTTCATCTGATTGTATTTTATCAGGAGAGTAAATAAAACACCTGTATTTATTGTTCACAAAAGGAAATTGCCGTTGCTAAGAAATAGGTTTTCGCACCGTGACGCGGAACTCTTAATGAGCAACATTTAAATCATGTCTGTCCTACGAGTTTGTTACGGCACCGTTGGGAGCACGTGTTGCGTGAATGTATAACTTAATAATCTAAGTACTTTATGGAAAGGTAAAATGTATATTTAAAATTAAAATCCACTGCCTTTCACTTAACTGTAAGATTAATTAATTAGGTACACATTTTTAAGATACGTTTAGGTTCTCGTAAAATTCACTTGACTGAAACTCTATTCCTGACATGCTATCCTATACTAAGTTCATTCAGAGGCCAGTGTCTTCCCGAATAAAAACTGTACGGTTAGGTACTGATATACAGTTGATGACAGTTATGACTTATGACGACAGGTAGTTTGCGACTTGCCCAAACTTATTAAACTCTTTAAGTAGGTACCTACCTAATGCAAGCCTTGGATAAGATTGGAAGAAGACTGCGTTTAAGTATATATGTATATTAAAATAGTTTGAAGGAGCATACCCGGCAGTAGTAAATGGTGTTATCGAAAATGTTGCATGATGATGATGAATTACAAACGTACTAACCGATCACTAGGCGGGTTGCGGACGTCAAACGTGACTCCAGCTGGAGTTGTTACTTCACAAGACTGTTGGTTCACAAGGGTGCTGGATAGCCGCATCAAAGCTTCGTGGCCTTCAGCGACATTCAGATGTGGCGGCCATCCTATGCCTTGTTGCATCTTCAGAAGACTTTTCACTTGCACATCGAACGTTGCTATTTGACCGTTCGCATTGTGCAAACATAGAACTGTGCAATACAAAGTTAATTAACAATCATCTAATTAGTCGTTAAATACTGTAAGTACCTAACCTATATACTTTCGAAAATGTAACAAAACTACAAACCTAATAATGTAGCCAACGATTTTAAATATTTACAACACATTTTAATGAGGTGAACACAAAATTACACTTAATACCAAGGGCTCTCTTGTGAGACTGAATGGAACTTATCGTATCCCAGGATTTAAATTTTATATCTTCATCTATATTAGGTACCTTGATAATATGTAAGTGTATTGTAAGTATGTAGGTAGATTACTTAATTATATCGATTAAACTTTGAGATAAACCTTTGTCTTAAGTATTGCATGATGGCAATTAGGTACTTAGAAATATTTTAGAAAAATCTGCCTCGTTTGTATACTGGTCGCAAACCGCGACTACTGAGCGTGAGGTCTTAGGTTCGATTCCCAGGTCTATTCTGTAGCAGTATTCTGGATGTTTGCATAGGAAAATAGATACTTAGTTCTCAGTAGCAGCACGGAGTCTGAATTTGTGTCCTATCAGGTAGTAGGTACCTGATAGGACACAAATTCAGACTCCGTGCAGGTAGTATAGTAGGTTCCATGTAGGAACCTGACAGGTACCTACATGGAACCTAAACATGGAAAATGTGGGTGCACTACACTCCTCAGTTTACCCCTTCGGGGGTATTGATAAGAAGTTACGTTTATTATGTATCAAAGATAGAAATGTCCTTAGTAGTGGCCAGTGGTTTACGGATTGGATTTTTCCACGACTGCCCAAAAAAAGGCGTGTAATGTTTTCAGGGTTCATGTATGTATGTATGTGAGTATCTTTATTCCACCATAACTTCTGAATGCCTGAACCGATTTTGATGTATGTAGTAAAATATAATAAAATTGTAATTTTTTTTATTTACAAGGTTGCACCCGATTTTCAATCGAATCTGTCTCGTCAAATCGTAATCGAAGCTGATGTATGCTACCAATGCCGTCCGAACGGACACGTAAATGATGCTGTGGTCAAGTTATTGGACATAAAATACAAATCAGTGCACCTGTAAAAGTACATTTATGTATCTGTACACAGGTATGATAGCTCCATGTACTTAGGTAATACGGAGCGAGCCATTAATTCTTGTGCCGGGTTAATGGCATTTAAACTCCGTGCGGCTACAAATAATTCCTTAACCTTCCTTATCGAAAAACCCATTAACACTTCTTGACCCGAATTTAAACCCAGGAGCTCACGCTCAGCAATCACGCCACAATCGTACCTACTGCCATTTGGACTGGACTGGATTGGACTTCTCGTGCTTTCCCTACTTCTCTCGGACTTCTGTTCTAGACATTGCGAGTTCGATCACCGTACATAATATTTTTTTTGTCTTAGCGTTTGTATATGCGACTGGGAGATTAATCTATGAACTCACTACTCAAGAAATTTCTAGTATGGGGCAATGATATATCAAAGAACGTTAAAAATGGCGATAGACTTAACTACCACCTACTGGTATACATGGGATTTATGATGAGCAGAGAAATGTATCTAAGTGTTATGACTCCTGATATAGGAGAACACCGGTCTAGTGTCTACGCCTTCAACCATTACAGGCGTGATATATATGAATACTTACATATCTGCGATAAGCAACACTCTGTCTTATCCATGGTAAGATCCACAAAATTTGAATAGCGCCTAGAACAAAATTACATATTTAGTTACCTACATACATGCGCATTGCATAGGTACAACTTGACAACCCAATTAGTGAATGGACCCTAAGGTTAGCAGATTAGACTGCAATATTAGAATTGTAGGTTCGGTATAAATATTGATCTGTAGATCATATTTGTTATTAGTGTTGCGAGTCTGAGCATGTGGTCATGTCAATCGCACACACGATACAGGAGCAATTTCTTGATTCAAGAAATAATGCTGTCTAGTGAAAAATTCATAACTCGCCCAGAACCATTCTTTGTAGTTAGTACATAGTGGTTGCTACCTACACTTAAAATATTATCATACAACACTATTTTTGAAGACGCATATCATCCTGTTTCTTTAAAAAAATAGTGTTTCTGAAGTAAAATATATGTATATGCGGTGTAGGTATTACTTTTGATTGTGCCTCGCGACTACTGAAGGATATTGCAATACTATTCTAGAAATTAAATTTGCCTAAATATTACGGAAAATGAAAAAAATAAAATGAAATACCCAATACGACTTGCACTTTATTACAACATTTATACTTCTTAACTTATTTTATTTCATAATTATTGGAGATTGAAGCACTATAGAAAAATCCTAAGAGTTTGATGGCATATTGAGAAGCAATTTATGCGTAATTTTTTCTTTAACTGGTAGTATTGGTATCACATCATCAGCATCTTTCATTTGCGCTGTGGCAATCTAAAAATAAATAAAAAAGGTATTAAGTTTTATCTCAAGTAACAATTAGAAGTGACTGTATGCACTTTATTTATTAATCATGGAATCCTGGTCACTTAGGCAGGATAAAACTTTTTTTTGCTTTAAATGGCTCACGTCAAGAGGAAAGTAAAGTAAAGTAATCTTTATTGTTTTGATTGAGTAATATGTACAGTTGTTGTAGTAAAAAAGTCTCACATCAATCAGTCCGTTTTGGACATACAAGAAAGAGTTTATTTAAAATTCCAAATGAAACTTGAATTTATTGACGAACTATGTGATATATATTAATATTAAAAGGATTTATAACAATGTCACTTTTTAAAATATCTCCGTCACAAAATATTTAACTTGCAGCTGGATTGCTAAAATAAGAGATAGCCATATTATCCATACTCACATTTAAATCTTTTGCTTGGGCTTCCTTCACTGTGTACTCTCTAAGTATATATTCAGAGTTGAGCATATGGAACATTCTGGTCTCTTTTGATCGCACCAGCACATCATCCACTCTCAAGAAGTACCGCAGTAGCACATACCAATAAGATGGCATTACTCTCTAAAAGAAGACTTAACAACATTATGTGGACACTTTAAAAACCCTATAGAATAACACATAGGAGAAGAGATAAAAGTTTTTATTGTAACTAAGCTGAATGAAACCATAATGAGTGAGATTGCTCAAAGTGTTTATAGGTCTAAAACTGTAGACTAACATAAAAAAAAATATTGGTCAGGAATAACATTAACCATTAATGCATCATCATATATGTATCATCACAGTCAATGGCAACACAGAAAGCTTTAACACATTGCAGTCCTACAAGCAGTTATTATACAATTGTATATTTACTGCATCAGTGCAGTCACTATGAAGTTGTTAAATATCACCAGTCTTCACAACATCTTGCCCAAGCTTTAATATCTCAAACTTATTTGGCAGTGTAAAAAGCCCAGTTTGTCAAACCTGGTAAGAACTAAAATCCCAGTAATTTCCAGTGCTTTGCCTCTGGAGACACTGTCACACAAAAACCTAAATACAGCCATTAAATCTACTTACTATTTTAACAGAAAGTTTAGACACCCCATGATCATGTAGTTCATCTTCAAATAATGTCAGATCATGGTAGAAAATAATATGGTCTTTTTGTTTGAGTATGTTAAAATCAATTGATTCATCAGTTTCTTCAGTAACAATATTATCTGTGAGGGTGCCTTTATAATCTGTTGAAAATGTCCAATCAAAAGGCCGCTTGGGTTTCTCTGCATCTGGTCTTAAAATAATGACAAATACCTAGTATTATTAACATTTAACATTCAGTGTTACTTATGTTTTCTATTAATACATTCTCAAGTTTAGAAATAAACTTAATGAATAATTAAATATTATTTTGTGCCTGTGACTTTGACCCTGTGATTTCGATTTCAAAATTTAGTTATCAATTTCATGGGTTTTTTATTTTTTCCT
Organism: Abrostola tripartita; assembly: GCA_905340225.1. Classification (NCBI taxonomy): domain Eukaryota; kingdom Metazoa; phylum Arthropoda; class Insecta; order Lepidoptera; family Noctuidae; genus Abrostola; species Abrostola tripartita. Next base: position 8,784,608 of record HG996493.1, on the reverse strand, counting down.
GTAAAACCCTAAATATTTTTAAATTTAAAAGTAGTGTAAGTTACTCCTTATTACATCAGCTATCTGCCAGTGAGTCCTGACGAAATCAGTTCAGTTGTTTTGGAGATTATCAAGAACAAGCAGAACAGACATACAGACAATTTTTTTTTGTTATATGTTTATAATAAATATACTATAATTTAGATTCAAGCTTAGCATGGGCAACATGCTAAAATGGCACCAAAAGTCATATAAATTTGGGTTGGTATTATCGTTTCAGTGATTTATAGCTGTAAAGGTATAACACTGAGTTGGTAAATCATAGATTCCAACAGATAATACCTGACGTCACCCTTAAGACGTAAATACTAAAAGGGAACTTGAAATTCGATGGATGCGAGCAGCGACACGGTGGCTCAGTTGGTTAGAGCAGCGCCACGGATCGGCGAAGGTCGCGGGTTCGAATCCCGCTCGTGTCCATCATTTTTCAAATTTCCTTTATCAATTTAGATTCAAGCTTAGCATGGGCAACATGCTAAAATGGCACCAAAAGTCATATATATACTATATCTTATAATATACAATATCCTGTAATAGTATTATCATAATGCCTTTAATAAAGCTGCTATTTTGATGTTTCAAACAGACTCTCCAATTTTATTTATGTGTTGTTAATACAAGAACATTACCAATGTTTATATAGAAGAAGAGGAATGTAGCTAGTAGTTTTCTATATTTATTACTATTTATTTTTTTATTGACCAACTTATACTATTGAGTTTCATTTCAATTCTAAGTAAATGCAAAGCATGCTAGGCCAATAGAAACAACTGTGAAGCAGAACATAATATGAGACATTCACAAGCAGGACAAGATATGGCAATAGCAAGAGACTTACATAATTATTATTAACTATATAATAATTATCAATCCAAATCATTAAAATAAACCATTATTAACCACTACTCGTTACATTTCAAGTTACTATTATAAAATTAGCTGTAATAATTACCGGGCTTCCTGCCAAGCTTCTGCACATGACACCTCGATCGCATCCATTTTACAGGCCACACATCTTAAGGCATCTAAAGGATTAAAATTTATACTTGCACCACTTTCATGAGTTAACTTAAGAATATTTTTAGGAAACACCATATCAGGAAAGTGTGGTATCTTCAGTTCTTTGGAGTATCTGAAAATATGTGATAGATTGATTATTTAAATATAATGTTTTAAGCTGATAAATCAACAACAAATTAAAGGTTAGTTAGAAATACTAATTAGTAAAGAACAATTAGCTAGCTTTAACAACAACATAGAATTAGGTATCTTTAGGTATAATATAGCCTGCTTCTGTATTTTACGTGGTTACCGTGGAACAAAGAAGGCAACACATTTTACTTGTAAGAAAAAGGATAACACTCACATACAGAACTGGCAAAATTGATCATCATCGCGTTCACAAACAACCTTAGTAGAACAGACGCTTGGTAATATGCAGCTCACGTCATACGATATATTCCAGGGTCCGAACTGAATAGATTTTGAGTTATACTTATATCTTCCAGCATCAACACTGTTTATCTACAAAAATAAGGTAAAATCTTAATTAACCCATAGCATTTCCCGGCATTTTGCCTGAAATTTTCACGTTTATTACCTCAGCGTTGAACATGGTTTCAATAACTATGATATACTTCTGTGCTAAATCCTAACTAAGATTTTACAATTAAAATATTAAATATTAATAAAAAATGAAAACCCCAACAAATAAATTCTGCAATTGGCTAGCAAAAGCAATTGACAATGCTGAGTGACAATGTCATAAACTCCTAAATAAATGAAAATAATTAATGACAATTTGATATGTCAATCTAAAATCTAAATGACAACCCTGAGTTGACAACAACATGTTTTTTTTCTCTGAACGGTGTACCATAGATTCTCCATTTAATTTAAATCGCCTAAACATTTATCCTCTATGTTTTCGTGAATGTAAGACAGCAATTAATAACTGGCTCAGTACCCTTAATTATGAAGAACTAGATAATCTTGTAAAAGTTTAATCTTATCAACTCACACACCCACACAAACACATTCACACATAACTATGTAATTGATTTCAATATTTTGTAATTTCCCTAATTATTGTTAGTAATTAATTTCCTTTTAGAATATAATTATGTTGGAACTTGGAACGCTGTCCCCATCTTGGAGGTGGGCGCTAACAGTTGCGACACAGTTTTCCTAACTAATGTAACTGTTAACGCATAATAAAATTAATATTGTAAACTTGTTTCTGTTCCAATAAATGATTTTGATTTGATTTGACTAAAATCTATTTATTTAATTAAAAGATTGAAATCAATTATTCAAGACCAGCTCGTACAAATAATACTAATGGTAGTTATAATTTTGTCTTAGCCGTAGTCTTAATGAATACACTGCAGGTATTTTTGACACATCACTGACTGTATACCGTGTTTCTTGCAAATAAAGATTTCTATTTCTTTCTATTTCTATTTCTTGAAGGTATGTTTTTTCTATGAAATATTACAATTTCATAAATTTAAAGCAGCAAAGAATATTTTATTTATTTATTGCACTATGTAGTTTCACAGAAAACAATTACATGTTTTCACAACAAACATAGGATCCTGTAAGGGTCTAGCAACACTTATTTTCATAAAAACTAAGATTATATAGTGGGTATTTAACTTAAGAGCTAAGTTTAAGTAGAACATTATAATATAATTTTAATGAGAGTTAACTTTAATCATAGACCAAGAAATTTTAATTGGTGTATTAAATATATATGATATAACCAATTTGTTTAATTATAAAATCCATTAAATTCAAATATACATTAACATAAAGTCACACCTGTTTCCCAGAGGGGTAGACAGAGACCACGAATATTATTCCCACATGATTGGAAATGTAAAAATATATAATGTTTTAAGCTGATAAATCGACAACAAATTAAAGGTTAGTTAGAAATACTAATTAGTAAAGAACAATTAGCTAGCTTTAACAATATTTTTTAATTCTATTCTATACATTAGAGAAGACTATATACTAATTTTTTTTCTTTTATGAATTGAATACCCATATAACGTCTAAATCCAGGTGGGCTACTCTCCAATTTAATTTCCTCTAACACACAGGCGATGCAAAATTAATAATGCTTTAATGGAAACATGATTCAGATTTATTGAAAATAAATGCTGTCAATCTTTTGATCTCAGTCAATTGCTAAGTTCTCCTAGCCTCCTAGATCCTATGGTTGATCCCAAGTACCAATGGACAAATAATATTGAAATAATTTGCCGCCAGTGTTTAGTTAGAGCATGAGTCCGAAACTGAACAACTCCAATCCAATTTGGTCGGAATTAAATTGGAGAGTAAGCCCAATGATAAGGGTATGGTTACGGTCCCTTGGTAAAACTTTCGGGCTTCTAACCACTCGAATAACCGTCAAAACACTAGAATTTAACGCCCCGGGTCAGGTATGATATTAGTTGGTTACTATTTAGTTACAAACATCACTATAAAATTAACGGCCGGTAGCGGGGCGCGGGTGGATAAATCAATATGGCCGACTCTCACCGGTTGGTTCGTCTGTTTTGAATTTTGATAGAAATAATCTTTTCGTATTATATAAAACTGTCTTACGTTACTCTAATATAATTTTTGTGTACGTTAGAATCTGTTACTAACTATGGAAGCGCTTATACCAGTTATTAATAAGTTACAAGACGTTTTTAACACCGTCGGAGCTGATGCCATCCAATTACCTCAAATCATAGTTTTAGGAACTCAGGTAATATTTCTAAATTTTTTATCAAAATTAAATAAGCGTAATCGTGATTTAAATGGCATATGAACATGATAAATTTCCTGTTGTTATATTTATAATGGTTATGTAAAAGTGTCAGTGGAGTTCTTTGTCCTCATTTTATTCAATTGAACTACACTGTCATTGACCAAGACCGCAGTCCGCTCTCCCGAATTACAGTTATTAAAACTGCATACAGCATTGAGTGTGAAATAATTACCACAATGCTTCTGCGCATAGTCACGTATTTAACATCTAATCAATACAAACATCAATGACATCATATTTTTTTATTTGAATATATTTTATTCACGGACGCAACTTCTGTTTGTATCATAAAGCAATATTATAATTAACATTGCCAAATTCAATTAGTTAAATCATGTGTTTATTCTATATTGAAAACCAATTTATTTGTTATTTTAACAGAGCTCTGGAAAGAGTTCAGTTATAGAGAGTCTAGTGGGACGATCATTTCTCCCTCGCGGTCCAGGCATAGTTACTCGACGGCCTCTTGTTCTTCAATTAGTCTACAGCCCAAAGGATAGTAAGGAAAATCGCACAGCAGAAGAAGGTGAGTTCCATTTATCATACAGTATGCTTTAGTTTATTTTAACTAACTAAAATATGTATTAGTCCAACTCTTTATTATTCAATAAGCAAAGCATAATTTATAACAAGTTTTTAAATATTTAAAGTAATGGCATAATATTGTTGTTTAAATCTTAATTGTGATTTTGCTCTGCAATCAATGAAAAGTCTAGAGCTATAAACTCTTTCACTTCATAGAGCATTGATTTATCTAATGTTGTTCTTATAGCCTACACATAATAATTGATTGTGCTACTTTAGATGTCATTTTAGTTGTAATTTATTGAACTGGCATTGTGCAGTGTAAGTACTTAAATAGTATACATATCAGCACATTTATAGTAATCTAATCTGTCATCCTAAGGGGTAAGAAGGTGTAAAAATTAGTAATTATAGTAAATTAACACTTCTGGACCTGATAGCTTATCTTAATCTTAAATACTACATAAAATAGTAATTGCTCAGTGGAAATTTCAGTAACCAACATGTTTATTTTTTTTTAGAATAAAGAAATACTCATATTAATATGTACAATATTTAATATTGTTTTGATAGTAAATGTAACATATTATCTATGTTGATCATGCTATATATATATGCATAAAATGATGCACAGTGTTTGGTAGCCTAATTAGTATTATTTTATTTGAATCCACTGCTAGTGTTAAGAAACCAGAACACAGAGACTGCATCATGGAATCCAATTGCTCAACTTTCCCAAAAATTGACAGCAGGTTTGTATTAGTTCTTGGACTGTAATAAAATGTTTGTGCATGTAATTTATCTTGATTGTTTTGCCTTCTACTACAAGTTTTCATGACTTTGCCTCAACAACAACAATATATTTAAAATAAACAGATCTATCATTTTTACAGTTGCCTACTAAATTATTCCATTCTTAATCTATGTGTCAAAATCATATTTTAGGTTCCTAGACGAGTTTTGGGTTATGGCATGATGCTGATGCTAAATGTAAAGTTATCATTTTCCTGGTTACTTTAAAAACCTAATACTGCAATACATTGATTGAGATTTCCTTCTTATAATATTAAATAATACTTATTTAAATATAAGTGTATTCAATTTCTTATTCTGAATTCTTAGACATTTCTTCTCTATTGCTCCAGGTACTGTAAATTTAGAAGAATGGGGCAAATTCCTCCATACCAAAGACAAAATTTATTCCGATTTCGAGCAAATAAGACAAGAGATAGAGAGAGAAACAGACCGTATGGCTGGCAGCAACAAGGGTATCTGTCCGGAGCCCATAAGTCTCAAGATATTCTCAACCAGAGTTGTAAATCTCACATTGGTGGATCTCCCTGGTATCACAAAGGTAAAAATATTGGCAAACCTCATTTATTTTGTTCAATTACATTCATCTGCGTGGGATATCATCAAAGTGGGATAGGCAATAATAACATTAATTGAACTTGAAACCTGGGTCATTGAAATGTACCAATACTATTGATGTTAATGATAGTAGATAATATGATTAACTTATACCTAGGAGCAGGATTTAAATAGTGAAATAGATTAATTTAATTGCCTTTATGAAAAAATATTATTTTAGATCTTTCGATTTGCATATTGCATTTGTAAATTCATTATTCCCAATAAATTTACGATTGTGTGTGACCTAAATAACACATGTTGTGATATACATCCTACATGTTAATAATTGTATAATTGCAATGTTTAAGGCTAACATAGCAAATTTACTTTAGGTATACATTTTATGTCAATTTAGCACAATACATGATTCGTTATTAAATATTTAAAACAGGTACCAATAGGTGACCAGCCTGAGGATATCGAAAATCAAATTAGAAATCTTATTATTAAATACATTGGCAACCCGAATTCCATTATTCTGGCGGTCACTGCTGCTAATACAGATATGGCCACAAGTGAAGCCATTAAGATGTCCAAAGAAGTTGATCCTGACGGTAGAAGGACTTTGGCTGTAGTTACTAAACTTGATCTCATGGATGCAGGTAAGACAATTCCCACAATGGCACCTACTACCTATGTTATGTGCCCGCAGTTTATCATGGTCTTCTCCTTAATACTTCTAAATTAGTAGATCTGCAAGTTGTATCACAATCTCTCTTGACTCTTACACAGTGCCGACCGGTTACTAAGACTCAGGGTGCGTGCGAGAAACGCATGCCATGCCTAATCACTTTTGTTAGGCACTTTTCCCCCTTTTCCCTCCCACGTCGGCTAATAGCGGTTTTTATATATGATAGATCATAGCAATAAATCAGTTCATAGCATACTACAATATCTAAGTCAACTATGACCATAACCACACTAGTAGATTACAATAATTACCTACTTATGCCAATCGTATTCACATGCGACAATTCAATAATATTATAAGTAGCGTGAAATAAATATAGGTAGATATATTACATTCAACTTATCTTACGAATTTGATTACATGATATTCAATGATAAAAAATTGTTTTAAATGTCGGAAATTTATCTACAGTACGGTTAAGATAAAACGGGCTAATGTTTCTCATCGGCACAGATGATAGTCGATACTAAAATAGTGATTTATTTCAGGAACTGATGCGATAGACATCCTCTGCGGACGCGTCATACCTGTGAAACTTGGCATTATTGGAGTCGTAAACAGATCACAGCAAGATATTATTGATAGGAAGTCGATTGGGGTAAATTATCTACAGCATTACATTATTTAAAATCAATGATTTTCAGTCGTAAATAGACGTCATGCTATTCGGCTTATATTTCATCATGGTATTTAATACATTTGGCTACAACTGCAATGTCTGTTATATATTGTGAATACATTTGTATGTATACCCTGATGCGATCGCTCGAAATCTATTTCTGCACCCAAAACAAAAATGTGCATCACGGTCAATAATACTTTTTAGTATCTGACGTGATAAAACAGCTTTTTATCATGTTTCATGTCTCCCGTCCCGGAATATACCCGTTTTAATAGCCTAACAAAAAAGCCAACCACGAAATTATTTATTTTACCTAAACAAATATGTTTCCTTATTATTTTTCATTCGATTGCAAAGTTTCGAAGCTTTTATTGTATTCAATCGTATTCAATTAAATACGGGTTATTCTCCATCGATATTTTTAATTAAGCGATAATCGGTTTACTGATTGGCCTCAATTGTTTTTTATTCAGGATGCACTTAAAGATGAAGCAACATACTTACAAAGGAAGTATCCTACAATCGCAACACGCAATGGCACGCCGTACTTGGCAAAGACCTTAAACAGATTGCTCATGCATCATATAAGGGACTGTCTACCGGAATTGAAGGTAAATTACATTATTTTGGGAAAACTTCCTAGAACTAATTAATTTTATAATTGTAGGTCAATAGCAATTCTCTTGTTGATCCTTTGGTTCGAAAGGTATAATATTCTCATTCGTACAGTAAACTAGTTGGGGTTGTAATTTGGTTTCTAATAATTATGTCTTGATCGACGTGAATATGGTGTGTAATCAGTAAGATAGTGCAGTGCAAAATGTGGGTTATATCCGAATAATATTTTTGCTATCTTCAAATTACTAAAACCAAGATAATTCTAAACAAAATCGCGCTGTGATAATGTAGGTACTTATCTACATTGTCACAATCTTATTGTTCTGGAAATGATAATGCTAAATTGTTTTATGTAAAACAACATTAAAAACTATGATCTTCGTAATGTCCATATTTAGCGCGCAATGTTTTAGCATTCCTGACTTTAATAAAGTATGACTGTATACTGAAACCTAGCCACATGTAACAGATAAGAGGTTCTCGAATAAGAATCGCACTAACAGACAGTCAGCTTTTAACTATATCTAAGGATTCTATTGTTACACTCCACAGGTACGCGTCAACGTAATGATCTCACAATTCCAATCGCTTCTCAACTCATATGGAGAAGATGTTTCGGATAAGTCACAGACGTTACTGCAGATTATCACAAAGTTTGCGAGCGCATACTGTTCCACAATAGAGGGTACCGCCCGGAATATTGAAACGACAGAACTTTGCGGAGGCGCTAGAATATGCTACATTTTCCATGAAACATTTGGACGCACTTTGGATTCAATACATCCTTTAGTTGGTGAGTTGTTGTCACAAGTACAATGCATAGTTTAGAATACGAGGCAATTAGTTACGGCATTTCGTCGAAGAATCTCGTTATGCTAGAATGGAGTTTACTTCCGTGTAATACTATCATGTGTGTGTAGGTATATACCTATGACAACTAAATCAAACAATATTTGATGTTAAAATTGTCATGTATTTGAATGATGATTTCCAATACATTACAGTTATTTAAAATAATAAATTGCCTGAATTTGACTTAGAAGTAATATAAATATTACATGTGGGGCGGCACGCCACAAACACTTTTACTTGATAAGTAAGTTTATGTGTTGGACAAGAAGGATTTCTTGTAATTATGAATGGATTTCGATGAGTAATACAAATATGAATGAGACACTTCGCTTTAGCACATACATGCTAAAGCGAAGTGTTGTAATCATTCGTCATAAATACCTTATTTAAATAAGACGCATTTATCTTTGTATGTGGGTAAACAATGAAGTTCCTTTTAACACAATTAAAAAACTGCATGATATCTTTGCTTTTATAAACTTGGGATATCAGGCAGATGTTTCTAGAAAACCCAAAGTCTCAATAATAATCATGATAAAAATTACAACGTAAATAACAGTGGAATTAATTTACAGTGTAGATCAGTAGACATTGGAAGAATTGAGTCTATCTAATGTCACTTTCGTTTTGTCCCATCAATAAAGTACTTCCTATATAGCAAGTATATATCTTGTTACCAGGTTTGACGCGCATGGATATTTTGACGGCGATCCGTAATGCGACGGGCCCTAGGCCTGCGCTATTTGTTCCTGAGGTGTCGTTTGAGCTGCTAGTGAAGCGTCAGATTAGGAGACTGGAGGACCCCTCACTCCGTTGCGTTGAACTGGTAAATATAACATAGCTAAGTTATTAATTCTGCTTAATTAACGATACACTAAAATAGCCTTGTTTCTAAATTTGACTTGTACATTTATGCCTATAAATTGTTTTTTTTTTACTAACCTTTTAATGCTACGATTGTTATGTAGCATCATTTAACGTAAGACGATAGTACCGTGCGGCCATCGAACTTAAACCTTAGCGCAATGCCAAGAACGTATTAACGACGCTATTGGCACCTCTGCGCCAATCGTATTATCATAACAATGCGTCGTTGTACTGAAAATACCATTTGTAATTAAACAACAGATAATTTATAGTTTTATCGCTACTATAAATTGTTTGTTGTTTGGATAGTCAGTTGATCTTTATGTTTGAAATCGCACCCACTTAACGGGAAAATATAGCTACAAGCGTACATTACTAATCTGATTTGAATAACAAAGAAAACATTAATAATAATTTAATCAATGCAATGATGAATGTTTTGATTTAGGTGCACGAAGAGATGCAACGTATCGTACAGCACTGCGGCACGGAGGTGCAGCAGGAAATGCTCCGATTCCCGCGCCTGCACCAGCGTATCGTCGACGTAGTCACGCAATTACTGCGCACGCGTCTGCCTGCTACTAACTCTATGGTATATATAACTCTATTTTTCTCTCCCACAAAGGTTCTTATAATTAGATTATAAATTCCGCACTACTGGTTCTTTGTGGGTATTCTTTACATTGTGACGTTAAGTTGTGTTGATAACTGTCTATCGAATATTTACTTGACTGACTGATGGTAAAAGAGGTAAATCAAAAGTAATCAAATCAAAATTACTAATGCTACCTATTGACTGATGATAAATGAACATTTGTAACATAAAATGAACATCACTCCTTTATTCCCTGAACTTCGCCTGTAATCGGTTGGTATCGGTCCCAATCTTGGGGCCGAGTCTATTGCCCTAATCCAGACTCCGTGCTATTCAGCTAGTGTAAAATCACCTAATGGAAAAATCCCTATAACACTGTCCTACCCTGAAATAGAACTGAAGACCTCTAGCTCATCAGTCGCGTTTTTGACTTTTTTGACTAATAAACCAAAGATGCAATCAAAATCTTTGTAACTGTCAGTAATATCCTTAGGTGGAGAACCTGGTCCAAATCGAGTTGGCGTACATAAACACGAAGCACCCAGACTTCCACCGCGAGGCGGCGCTAGTGTCGGGCCTGCTGAAGAGCACCGACAGCCTGCTGGACGACCACAGCCCTGTGTACCGTCAGAAGACTCCGCGACCTACCTCGTCACCGGTACCCACAATGTTTAAAGTATATATTGCTATAAGTCTATTTTGTCATGTGTGTGTGGAAATGAAAACTAATGCTACTAACAAGAGGTAAGGTACGTTTTGTATAAATACCTTAAAATGTAAACATACATACTAATTCTTTAATCTTGCCTCAATTTTTTTTATATCCTGGGCATTTTATTAGTAAAATGTTTACATTTATGGACAAGTATAAAAAATGGATTGTGAGTAGTGTAGTGGCATAGACTTACTCCAATGAGTAGTCGGACGAGAATATTCGCAAAGTGAATATTATAATGTCTGATTCTATAGATTTTTCAGTATATGTAGTGATGAATTTCTACAATATACATAGAAGTTCGTCATTATTATGAATGGAGGATAGTTAGTTACACTGTTGTTGTGTTGAATTCTGTCAATTCTTGTTGCCTGTGCTGTGCTTGTATGTGTATTTATAGTCAATAGTTAATACTATGTTGTGATTGGTAACTTTATTAACTAAATTACTGGACTTGACCATAATAATATTATATTATTTAAACATTGGTTTGCACTTCGTTATTTTATGTTATTGAAATAACTATTGCTGATTGTTTTGTAGCTATTTCTTCGCCAAATGGGTGAAAGAGGGTCCACCCTAGTATTCTTGACAAGTGTTTGGGATTCGAACAAGGTAACATTTAAACAAGCCTTATATTTTGTGGGCTAGTGCTGTAATACTGCAGAATCATGTTAGCCACATTGTCCTACTAAATCATGTGACGGCATCATTAAAAAAGTTGGTAAAGCTTTGAATACTATGTGGGCTCTCTTGCTAAGGCTAAGTTCTCATGAGTGCTTGACCGCTTATTTATTATTTATGATATTATATAAAAGAGTGTCAAGTTATTACCATCTGCACTTAGCCTTTCAGTTGCTGACTAACATTTTTTCATTAGTAAACATACTGACTAATAAAAATTGACTTTAATAATTAAATAGTTCTTCTTCTCGTATATTAACAGCAAGGATACATAAATATACATACATAACAAATAAAAACATTACTAAATATGACGACACATTCTGATGTACAATGTTTGCATGTAAACTAGCTACGAAAGGTTATCTCAGCAAATCTTAGGATACAGTTCACTGAACATTCACAATTCTTATTTTAGCATGTGCCAGCGATCACAGATGGTCAGGAAAACAGATCTCCAACTCAAAGCAATAACAGTGAATCTCCAGCTACCCCTCAGGTGAGAGCAATGGTTTCACATTTATATCTAATATTATAAGTGTAGTTACCTACTAGGAATTAGTAATCACCTAACACTATTTACTTATAGGAATATAGGATACTATTCATCATTTAACTAAATGCTTGCTAATTAGATTTTTTCCCCAACTCATTCAATAAATTTAGCAGAATCTAAGAATTTTGTATGTTTGCTTATTATTGTTTGTAATGCTTTTGAATGCGGCCTTCTATAGACAATGGACACTAAGAAAAAAAAATCTGAAGTGTCTATCACACTTATGTAATAATTTATTTATTTATTAGTTAGAACGGCCGTAGACCAATAACACCAACTAAACAATATAGTATCTGCTATAAAAAGAAAACATTTTATGAAATATAACCCTAACGCAAAATATTAAAAAAACTTGGAACAACTGTGAGATTTTTTCTAGATTCCTAGACGTAATAGATTGCCTGTTGTCTTCTCTTGTTTGACTTGACTGCGGCACTCGCCAAATAAGTATAATAACTATTCCTAATACTATTCCTTACAGATGAACGGAACACCGGAGAACAAAGTGCTGACTCCACAAAAGCCAGTGAACTTGCTCCCGGAGGTACCAAGCCATACCTCACGCAAGCTCTCCGATAGGGAACAACACGATTGTGACGTCATTGGTAAGTAAATCGTTACATTTGTAAACCTCATGCACTTGTTTGATCGTTTTGATGATTTAATGTTCCATATTAACCACTTTTTTATGATATATTAACTAAGAATCACTTGAATGTATGGCCTACATAGGATATGGGACCTTGAATAACACGTAGTAATAGATTATCATTTATTAATTAATTTATTGATCAATAACTTTGATGTAATCAATAGTATCGCTGCATCTCAAGTAACCTTTACCACCACATTTTAACTTCAGACATTGTATCATCCAACAGTATTTTCTTATGATGCTAGGTGGACGGAGCGATGAACCATCACTCCTAATCTCTAACACACAGACTGTAGACGGCATCAACGTAATGCAATTGAATCAAATGGGTGACTTAGTCGGTGAGGACAGTAATGCGGTGTACAGAATGCTTTACTCATTTTGCTCACTGTTAGACTTCCGACCACCTACCATCGAACTATTTTGCTTGCTGCTTGATTTAATTTTTGTTGTTATACATTTTATAACATCTTTTTTACTAACCTCACATCAAAATATAGCAATACAAATAATATTTAACGGTATGGACAGGTGTGTGAGATAATAAAAATAAAACTGATAAATATTTTTGATTTGGGGATAGTGAATTACTATCATAATTTTTGTTTGTCTAAGTGTTCTTAAACCTATTTATTTTATAAACATCGAATAACCATCACTCATTAGCAAATCGTTTTAAAAAAACGAAAGCTATTGCACTATTTACATTGAAGTATAAATTGCGTTTGGTTTGTGAAAGGAATATAAGTTATCATTGACTATTTCCTTTTAGAAATCAACATTTTGATGAATAAATTACAAGTGTTTGTTTGTTTTTCAGAGCGGTTGATCAAATCGTATTTCTACATAGTGCGCAAGTCTATCCAAGATTCGGTACCAAAGGCTGTGATGCATTTCTTAGTGAACTATGTGAAGGATAACCTGCAGTCCGAGCTTGTCACTCACTTGTACAAGTCAGACCAGGCAGAAAGCATGCTCAACGAGTCGGAACATATTGCGCAGAGGAGGAAGGAGGCCGCCGACATGCTCAAGGTAGGTAGTTCATTTAACTCGAAAAGTTCTAATGTGAACATAATTTATGCATAGCAGGAAATGTTATTAATTCTGATATTTTCCGATCTTTTAAAAAAGTAGCGTTGTACAATTTCTATGATATTTTATATCCCCATGTTTTTTCAACATTAGTAATTTGAGACTAATATCCACGAAGATTTTATTAGATTATACTAAAAAGTCGAGTTTAACTAAAATATATTTGGTAAAATATATTTCCAGGCTCTGCAGCGTGCCGGCCAAATCATCAGTGAGATCCGAGAGACGCACATGTGGTGATGGTCATCGGAAGACAAGAACTCTAGTCTGTGAATTAGTGAATTTGAGCATTGAGCTCTGTACATACTCCTCTTATTGTAGGTGAATTATGTGCATTAGGCGTTTTTACTTACGATATATATGTATATTGACATACATTTGCTTCTCTCATTTACACTGCAGCTCTCTTCGCTATGTAATAGATGTATTTATTCATGACATTTTGTCGGAAACCAAAAATTCTGAGTCAAAGCAGAAAATGTGGAAGCAAATGCATGTTAGTTGGGACACTTTTAAAACGGCACCGCATACAGGAAAGCTTTGCGTGGTTAAGTATTCAGTCATTTTGCAGTAGCATAGAGAACTTATACTGATTTGATGGTTGAAATCATATAAGTTATTAATTCAATTATGTATGGGTCAATGATTCTAATTATTGTATTGTAGTGAAAATTGATTTAAAGACTTATATAGCTACGTTATTGTGTCAGACTTCTTTATGTGATCAGCATTATTTTTATTGTCATAGTACCTTATGCAGTACACACTGAGCGTAAGTTTTTAACTCAGTATAAAAATCTTTGCTATTAGTTCTGAGCCATTTTGTAATAAGACTTGAAATTGCTTAAACTAAGGCAAGGCGAGAATTCCATAGATAGTAATTATAAACTTTTCTTTTATTAAACACAATTTATGAATTATTTCTATAAACTTGGTAACATAAAATAGTGCCAATAAATTGTATACCTAGGTGCACGGGTAGATTGTAACAATGCAGTCTGTTTCAGTTGTATTTTATTAAATTATGCACAAACATTATGCTGTTGACTTCAGTTACCATTTCACTTTGTTAATGTATAAACCTGCACATATGGTAGTCTTAACATTAAAGTGTATTCATATTTACATCGTAGTTTTAAATGCAGTGATATTACTTAATGTCTGCTATATAGACATTTCCATAAAAGTTGGCTGTCCTTTAGTAGTTTATCTGTACCTTATAAATGAAATTGTTTCGGTCGTTGAATGGTGGTGTTAGTCAGTTATTATGAATTGATTAGATGTATATTCTGTTTGCGCCCTATTGACCAGGGTTGGTTGGTTATTTTTTTTAAGTAGTAGTATGTGACCTATTTAAAGGGGATTTTTATCATTGATTACACCATAAGATAATTAAATAAGGCAATTAATGCTTTTACAGTATATTTTTAACATAGTTCCTTGTTCATTAAGTTATAATTTCAAATTCCAGATTAAATTTCATTCACGATTTCAAGTCATTTTGTGTCATGTCCACCCTAAAATAATTTAATTGTTTTAATCACGAATTAGCATAGTGAGTATTCCAATGTTACATGATGTATTTATTGTTGAGTCCAAAAAGTGATTTGCTTTATGTATCGAACGAAACCAATTGAATGTTATAAAAATAAGATTGTATTTAAAAGTCTGTTAAATATTAAAATAGATTACTGTCATGGACGCAATGTCTTTCATTTGATATCCACAAAGGAAGAAACAGTCAAGTTCGGGGCCTCACACATTCGATTCGATTTGCAAAGTGAGAATCAGTTTGGTTGCTTAGCGAATGCGTAGGTATAAGTACAAATATGGGTTTCAAAACAAATACCGTTAATAATTAGTGTTTATTGGACAATAATTATAACGATGGTATTTACATGTAACGTACTAAGATTTTATAAGGGTTTTTAAAATAAACGTTACCTTAGGTATGCAGTGCCTACGATAAAAATTACGAGTTGGTAAATTGCATCAGTACTTAATCTTTAATAGTGATTACAAAATCGCAGGTATAGGCAAGGTGTAAAAAGATGTAATGCAATTAGCGAAATAAGACGCAATATATAGATACAAACTATTACAAAAAATATTTTTTATCTTCAACTCGAAATTAATAGTTTTAGCGAATGGCTATGTGTACATCTTTTTACACGTGATTGCACTGGTATCTACATAAGAAATAATATGCATAAGATCAATTTATCAAATTAATACCAATTATAATAAGGTTTACAATACTAAGGCAAAAGCATTTAACATTAGGGATCTAAAATCTTTTTTTTTTATTAAGGGGTTTTAATAATAAACAGCCAATAACAACAACAAATGTAAAAATCTCGCTATAAATATAATATTGTACATTAAAACGACATGGAAGTGAAACAGTTATGATGGATAGATTGAATAATTAATATATTTACGAGTATTTTTGTGATGCTTCGTTTTGTGAACACAAAGCATGTTTACTTGCTAATTTATGTACTATTAGTCATGGCTTTTTAAATTTATCATTTATGGCAAGGAATGAATAACTTTGTGACATTATGTAACTAGTCTTTTTAAAATAATTAGGTACTATGTATAGAAGTGAACTATATATCAAAAATATGTTTTGTTACAGTCTAAAGCGCTATTTTTCACACTTAAAGGATATGTTTTAGTGATTTATTATTGCTTACACATTGCCTAAACTACCTCCCGTCTACACTATATAAACGGTATTTTTGTGGCGAACTGACTATGTACTAAAATTTCATACATTTCCGCAATATTAGGATACCTAGTTTTTAAATTTAGTCTGATCTAATTAAACTTGAATTAGTCCATTTTTTTTGCCTAATATCTACACGACACAACATTGAAGTCTATCAAAATACTGCTTATTCCCAAAACGCTATTGTAAGTTATCGTTTATACTATGTCTAATTATTGTAAAGTCTATAATATCAATAGTTGAACATGCAGAGGA
Source organism: Abrostola tripartita (assembly GCA_905340225.1). Lineage (NCBI taxonomy): Eukaryota > Metazoa > Arthropoda > Insecta > Lepidoptera > Noctuidae > Abrostola > Abrostola tripartita. The sequence goes on along the minus strand of HG996493.1, from coordinate 8,767,869 downwards.
TTCTAGTTTGCAGGTTTGTACTGACAATATCAGTAGTACTATTTATAATTAAACTTATTATTAATTTGAGATTAACCGAGATTTTTTTTTCGAGTAGTAAAAATTCACTTCTTTAAAATATGCATTGTACTTTTTAATGTGTGGCAGGAGTGAAATTATATTACTGATTATATTAACCTTTTGTGCGCCACGACTTCTATAGAAGACAAATATTTCCGTGCTCTCCACGCCATAACTTTATTATTAGTCAATATCTTCTCAATCAGTCTTGTGTAATGTAATAACAAACAATAATCGTAATAAATGTTAAGATTACATATTGTCTTTAGTAAAATCATAGCATGGAGGGCACGAAACCTTTAGTTTTCTATCTATGGCCGTGGCGCTCAAAAGGTTAAATAACAATTAACGCGGATATCTACTCATGTAGACTTATTAACGTGATGTTTTTGAGTAATACAATTTTTATTATTTCTAACAATACGATTAATTTAGAATAACTTTCGAAAGATTTTCTTGTTGATTTCAAAAATATATGATATACAGGGTTATCGAGTATACTACAATCTAGGTAGCTGAACAGACACGAGAAAAATTTAATTTGACAGATAGGCCCACTAATCTTTCATGCTTGGGTGTAATGTTTTGAGTTAGTCCTTAATGTTATTCAGCCAACAGTGAAGTTGGTTGAGTAGTGTTCTAAAAGCCTCTTGTTTTGTAGTACACTATCAATTGTTCTGTATATGCCAGTTAGGTATACGTTAAGATTGCAGGGTTGAGTCACACAGTGGTGACTATTTTGGAGCGCGTACGCGCGGTCCTATGCTAGGAGGCGGTTTGCTTCCTCTCACCGTCCAGCAGCTTGTCGTCCGAGCAGAACTTTTCCAACTGCTTAATGTAGTACGTGTTGAAGTTTAATCTGTAATAAATAAAGTCATAAACAAAAAATTACCTCAACCACAGGCTGCTGCTGTAAATTCAGTATCAACCACTATGTTAGAAATCTTTTAGTGCAATTACAAATAATTAGTGCGCGTTAAACTCCCGCTCGTATTTCAAAGTTCGTTTAAAAATTGGTAGAGTAATAAGTCACTCTAAGCGTCCACTTAGCAGTCCAAAACAAGGATACGAGTACTGTATTGCTAAATTTGCATGATGTGAACTTACCTAGCGGATATATTCAGCAGTTTGTTGGTGTTGTTGTCTCTGGCCATCCTCTCTATGATCGCGAGCACGGACAGCAGCGCGGCGGTGAACCGCAGCCCGTAACGCGACACCGACTGAGAGAACGAGTCCGCCGACCCACTCGTTGTGGACCCACCGCACCCTACCTCCTATACATACAACACATATCGATACAAATACATTATAATTGTGTATTTTTAATAGGTTGTTAGCTCAAGGTGACACTAATCAGGACAGTCTGGACTCTAAGAAAGGAAGAGTAAGTAACAATACAATTACAAAAGCCAAATCTTTAATTTTGGAATATCGAGTTTAGAAAATAATTCGCTGCGTGCTGGGTTAGAGCGATATTATACTAATCAAATTTTAAATATACTCACTGTAAAATTCTATAACAGACAAGTCATGTAGGAACGTTAAGAAAACATAATTATCTAGGTTAATGATTTTGATATAATATCACAAATACTACATGGAAGCAAAATGTATTTATCAATCTCATTAGTTTTGAATACAACATTATAAAACACCTTTACCATTTATGAAGCATTGTGAAATGTTTTTAACCAACCAAATCAATATTCAAGAATTAAATAAAAGCGGTTGGTGATTGGATTATTTTGACGTTTGACATGTCGCAATGTTGCCAAAGTCAAGTTTACAATAGTGAAATTCTATGATACTGTGATTATTTACTTTGCGTCAGTGCTTTGGTGTTACAGTTGATCTACTCTGTATGTACCTCACTATAATCTGTATTGTCATACGTCGATCCAAGCATACTGTTAAGCTCTGCGTCCACGAAGTACTTGTGCATCTCCTTTTGCCAATTAACGTGTTTTGGTAGCGTTAAAAGAAAATACAATAATAAATTAATGTTAGAAATTATATATACAAACCACAGGTAAGCTTTGCTAAACGTCAATAATAAAGGATATAAAATATAGGTAATAACAGCAATAGAAAATAATAAAGTATACATATAATAATAAAGGCAACCATTGCTTACTGCAAAGATGAAACAAAAACCATCACCAGATCCTCTAATTGAATATATAATTATAAATATTACTGCATTGCATTTAATACTGACTTCTGTCACTATAGGTAAGAATAAAATTGTAAATTTAACACCTTTGTGTTTACATAATAATAATATAAATAAATAAAATAATATTGCATGTGCACTAAGTGAAAAAGTACTTTTACTACCAAGTTCTACTATTGTTTGATCTTCCAAAAACGAAATCAAGTTCAGCTGAAAGGCGATTACTTCTGAGGGGATTGAACCAATTTTTTTTGAAAATACATTTTCTTGTTACCTGTATGAATGTACAAAACTGTACGCAGACGAGACACAGTGTGGTGACAGCCTTCAACAGCTGCGGACTGGTGAGCATGCAGTCGCCGAGGCACGACTCCAGAAAGTCATTATGACGCTCCAGAACTTCATCCACGTTGTGCACCTAAAAAAACAATGGTTTTTAAATAAATAACAAAAACCTTGTTAGGAAAAATACAGGCGTGAAAGTTGGAGTGTCGCATCGTGAGTACACCGCTCCGTTAGGTACAAAATTTATTGTTGACCTCTTTAACAAATAAAGGAAAGCCGGCGTTGTTTTGTTATCAAATAAAACTCAACTCGTAAGAATATAAAGCGTGTAATGTGGAGAGCATACCCAACTGCTAAATCAGGACTGTACCAACTTGTAAATGAGGTCTTAGCAGATGGACTCTAAAATGACACACACACATAATCAACTTATACATCCATCGTTTCACATAGCAATAAGTTTTTTTTTTTCTTTTAACTCATTAATATTAACAGTAATGTCTAAGACTGTTATTAATGTTATCTTTATTTAAGTCTAAGAAGTAACCTCATAGCCGGTGGGTGCCGTCACGGCCACCTAACTCCCGAACAACAACCTAGGGAGTAGGAGTGGCTGAAAACCAGCGCTGGACCTGGTCATGCTTGTCCCGGTACAGCATTCGCTGAGTCCACTTCCTTTTGCTACTGTTTGTGTAATTGTTTTTTTTTAATGTTTATTTTCGTGAGTGTCTTTTATGTAGCAATAAATGTTTTTTTTTATTTAAAAAGGAAACTACACAGTATTTCTTCTATGTTCAGAGTACAAACTGCTAACTGGTTATAACTAACTGCCTTTGATGTATTCAGAAAAAACTGTGATAGATCATTATGGTACGGAGAGGTTCCCTTCTGTAAGGGTTGATCGATGCCTTAGTGATCGGGACCAACTGTGGTCCGAGACAGGTCGTAGACAGTGGTTAAAAATGGAAAACAACTGTTAGAACCTCGTATAAAATTGCAAAAGAACTTCGTTAAGTGATACTTCAGAGCGTTCCACCCCGAAGAGTCTAAAGGCTGTCTAATTTTTATACCTTACTTGTACGGTCGAACAAAAACAATGAGTAATACAACCTTGTGACGCGTCCACTGGGTAAGGAGTAACGCCTACAAATTATCGCAAATCTGCTCCGCCCACAGAAAAAAACAGTTGCTTTAAAAAACTATAAAAACATGGCTGACCAAGCTTTTTGCCTCTCCTGTCTATTGACTGTTCCTGAAATCATTTCATAAGACGAGCGTACATAACTTGAATGATAATTATGAAACTGGGCTCATTATTATATACTAAATATCTAAGCTTCTAAAGAAGATAGATAGTTGTAGGTATGTATATCAATGTCAGTCACGTAAACATTAATACAAAGTGACCTGACCTGGTCATGAGACTGCGAATCCTTTATTCCAAAATTACTCATGAAAAGTTTAGTTTAAATGTGGTCCTTGTTTATTATAAGCAATTTAAATCGATGATGCACATCAGTACCTACGATCTATATGGTCAGTAATTGCGTTGGGTCAGCAGTCTTTTGCAGGATAAGCGAGCAACTATCGCCTCCCACACAACAGCGCACGCGCAACGCCTCACTCCGACAACAAGCCCGAGTGGCGCGGCCGCACCGACGCTATGTGAATGCGAACCAATAGTCAGTGAAGTGCTTGTTAAGTGTGAATTTTCAGTCGTAGTATAGTGATACTCAGGTGGGTTTGTAAAATATACAATTCTTAAAATAACAATTATCACATCAGTTTAGTTGGATAATTAAGAATGAGTGACCAATACGTGTAAAATAATAAAATGCAATCAGTCTCGTATTTCCATGTCTTCGAAGAGTTCCGCAGCGCACAGTGTTTTATGTAAATGTAATACTTTTGATATGCAAGTGTTTTTACTTTATTAAATACAACAAAATTGCAAAACATATTAGGACAATGAGTCGTCGCGATAGAGAGGTAACGAAACTTCAACTCTGCAAACATAGCTTTCTAGGATAAACCTTTCAAATACTGTAAGAAATCGAATACGTACTTGAACTTATAAAAACGCTTCTTTTGTCTAAGTAGAGCATATAAAAAAGACAAAACACCTTAAACAAATGTATTGCAAACTTTTTACCTTATTGCTTTAATATTTTTCATTACCTAGCAGTTCATTTACAAATCTTCTATCATTATAGAACATTATTTGCCATCGAGAATTAGGGACTTAGAGATTTGATTAGTTATTGATAGTAATCTCCGTCAATGTTCCAGTGTTGTTGTATTGTATATTCAAAACCTAATAGTTTGTTAGTGACCGTGACACAGTGTTTTATAGTTTAAATACAACATATGTGGGTGTAAACAGAGATGATCACTACATATGCTGGTTGTCCAAGCCCTCGACAAGGTCGGTAGGGATGACGTCATTAATATTATGATGACGCAGGACATGTGGGTCGGTGAGCCTATACAGAGCGCGGGAAGTTGTACCATGTCGGCTGTAATTGATTAAGTGGTAGACAAATGCAAGCGACGAGCGCACCAGAATAATATAAGAGTAACGAACGTATCCGGCGATAGTTTAAATTTATATTTTAAGGACAACGTTTAATAATCGCAAATGAAATGTTTTGTAAACGTAAAGTTTGTAATTGCGCATTTACATTCCGCAATACGTGAGAACTGAATATCAGTGGTAAAGGGAATAGGGATGATCTTTGTCCAGCAGACAAAAGTATGTCGAAAAGGCAAGACAATGGGTCCGTTAAATTGCAAACTGCATCGTGTATCGAGACGTGTAGGTTTACGAACGGTAGATAAGTACTCCGTAAAACTTGTTAGTCCAGGTGTGCTAGTCAGTTGTATCATTGAATGTGTTGGTTATTGGAATTCCTGGTGTAAGGCGATTTCTTGTTAGAACTTTAAAGCTTCAATGCAAATAACTAATTCAAAAAAATATTGGTAAAACACCGTGTATCTGGTAGGTATAGGCATGTACATGACTCATTGGCGCACATAAGAAGGTCAAGTGTCCTTATTAGGCTGGACACAAGTTGACAATAAAAATAATCAGGCAGGTACTTAGTTATCGGTGCTAATTTAAATTCAATACCACTTAAATATTAAGACCAAGTATTTCATTATCTGCTCTAGACTTAAACTAGATAACTGCATTCGAAAAGGTTCATTAGTCTTTGTCACGGATCTAAGAGAAATCTATGGGAATGTCATCAAAATATAATTGAAATGGTGAAAAAGTATATGACGAATTGAAAGACAAGCAGTGACCCCCTGCGACCTCTGTATGAAACAGGTGATTAAAATTCCCATAATTGGAAAGTCATTAACGATGGTCACTCATTCGTGTATGCAAATTTTGCCCAAGCAAAATTTACGTTAAGTTATTGATATTTGATACCGTTTAATAAATAAACATAACGATTTATCTATCAGTTGAGCAAACATACAGATGATAAATTTAAGTGGAAGACATACAACACAGGCAAGCTACAAGAGTGGCATTGGCAGATCGAAGATTGTTAGAATTATTATTTTTTTGTTAAAATCAAATGTGCGTCGCAAGTTTGTGTGACGAATTCTATTATAAACTTCGCATGATGAGACTCACTTCAGTCGCATGGGTAACTTTTATTTGTTAGCTTTAAATGTTTCCAACGGTTTAATTTTTATTTGTGAAATCGAGATATCTACCGAAGCGCCAATCGCTAGGTATAAAAAAAGGCAAGACGCGACGTGATTCGATGGGCTTTTCGACTCCATTGTTGGACTTATAGGTAGCGTAAGTAGTAATTTATTGTAGCATTCTTGCGAAAGATGCCACTGACTAGATTAAATTGTCATTGGTACAGTATTCGGAAAAGCGTATTTAATTTTTGTCTTTGAAAACTTACTTAACGCAAGCAATTACTTCCTACCTAGTACTATGGTAGTCACAGGGTCTAATATTAAAGAAGATTTAAGCTGGGGCACATTGAGGCGTTATCCACTTGGCATTGACCATTATAGCGACAAATCTTTCACCTTAATTATAATATAAACGAGTTTGACCGGTCATAAGACATAAACACTGATGCAATCATTGACTAATAATCACGGCAGTCTGCCCACATAACATACACGAAACCAAATAGGTCTTAAGTAGAATTCGAATGAATACATTAAGCACTTCCGACGCAAAAACAGAAGTCAAACGGTACTTTCCAAATAAGTAAACTATTTATAAATGTAATGTAATTGATTGGAATAGCGTACTGTGACAGTATTTGTTAAGGCAAATAAGAGGTCTCAGTTTATGGACGTGTGAATAGGGAAGCGACGTTATAAAAGCCAATGAACAAAAGGTCATATCTACTTCAGTTTGGGAATTATACGTACCTAGATCTTGTATTTACTCTGCGACTTTTGTGGCAAGCTATAATTCGATATTGACAGGATGTCTTACATAAAAACGTACCTATGTATTTCTTTAGGTCTTATTAAGCATTTCGATAAGAAAGAGTATGAACAAAGAGTCGTTTGCCACATTATGATTATTTGGACTACACTAGTTAAAAATACTTAGCAAAACGATTTCGATTTAAACCAGTAGTTTTTTTTTTTTATAAAGAATGAAGCACACACGACCGTGTATACACAAATTAACCGCAGTAGCCACAATAATATGTAATCCGAGCGAACATAAAAAAACTCATTAGAGAGAATGCTAACTCAACATAAGAATGTACCTACATTTAATTTAAGAAAAAATATAGCGACAACAAAATGAACTGGCCATATTTTAGGCCAAAAAGAGCATTAAAGGTCCTCTGTACAATTGATTAATATTTTTATAATAATTATTATAAGTTATAGGAACGCTAAATAGTAAAAACAAACTATGAAGACAAGTTTTATAAAACGAGGTAGAGAACAAGTGTATCAGATAAGCAGTGCGCGGACGAGCGGAAAGTGTTCACTATAGTTTGAAGCTGCGATTTGTAAAAAGTACAAAAACTGTTAATCGATCGCCGGTCGCGCCGCTTCACCGACTGGAAATAGAAACTTTAAATGATCTTTCCAAGTACATCAGGGTGCCATTAATGATCGCTGCAGATTTAATCTTTAACAGCCATCAAGCACTCGATACAGAGTTCATAGCGTTATTAAAACTGCGTCCACATTGCCAACTTTATGCGTATCCCGAAATAAATTCCTTTGGTTAGCTTTATAGCAAATTCTTAAACAACTTAAGGACGTAGTCTTTTAACAGTTTTACCTCTTAGCATAGAAATTGTTTCTAAGTACTTTGCAAACATAGGGAAGAAAGCGAAGAAAATAGAAACGCGTCTTGTTTTTAGGGCGGAGCAAATTAGGCACAAAGTTGACAAAAAGCATCGTGCCACCGGCCCGCTGTTGAAACACGCGTCCAAATGGTAATGTTATGTGCGGAACGGAAGACTTTTTTCTATTTAGTTGGTCAAGTACCGGATGTGTGGTAATACTGCCTGAGATTACCACCGATTCTCTACACTTATTATGACCTCGTATCTGAAGGTGCATCGACATTACAATACGCATGATCTTCCTCTTATATGAGAATTGGTCAGGTTTCGTTCAAGCTATCTTTATGATGATGCATACTTGAAGATTGTACGTGGGATATAAACTTAAACTCTAAATACCATATGCCTGTATGCTTATATTTTCTTTTTAATTCTCAGTTAGACGAAGTTCAAAAGTAAACAAGTTTTTGACGAGACTAGTTAAAATTCATAAGAACTCGAGGGACCGTTACCGCAATCAGTACAATCTGGTATTTGACAGAAACCTGTCCAGTAAGGCAGTTTAATAATAAGATATGATTACTATTCTATTGATAAATATTTTATAAGAAATCAAATTAACTTTACAATCAAAATATGGGTGTGTTTTAATTTTGGTAATTTATAGTGACGTAATGTTATAAGTTAAACTTTAAGCTCAACAGTCCCTAGCAATGTACCTGTCTAGTAATTAGTTCGGTGCCAGTTATTGAATAAAAGACTTGTATGACATGATGAGTCAGTTTGCATCACGGCCAAGGTGGACCGGTTGCAGGGCAGTCGACAATATGCTAGAACGACTCATACTCATAGCATCGTTACTGTTCCACCTACTCAGTCTGCGTTGTTTACCAAATATTTATTAAGTACCTACGGCTTTTGCTCGCGACTTTGCTCCCGGGAATCAAGCATATTTTGTAATAAAAGGTAGCCAATATCACTGATATATAACTTATCTACCTATATTTAAGTATAAGTACGTAAAATCACGTATTAAATTCATAGTTACTGTCTATATTTTAACAATTTTAAATGTTGAATTTCCCTTAAGTATAGGTATAGATTACTTTAAATTTAATAGAGTCCTGTATTTTTCGATCGATGCGATTTTCGAGTACTCATCGATGTTTGAAAATTAACATTAAAATCTTAATTTTAATAAGCAATTAAATATAAGTATGATATAAATGTCATCTTTTATATGTTATTTGAGTAATATTATGCTTTTTAATTAAAGTTACAACAGCTGATTTATTTTGAATACAAAATGGCCATATTAAAGGGCTACAGAATGGAAATAAAGATACCTATGCATATTAAGTAGATGTAGGTGTAAATGTGTTTATATCATTATATTAGACATGTTCATTGCATCATCTATATCCAATTTAACCGCAATATAAATAAATACAGATAGATATCATAAACAGTATAATATTGAATCACGTATTCGATTTAGACGGTCCGTTCAATTTAGAAAATTATTATTTGATCTAAAGCCCGTTATTTTCTTTGTAAGTATTTCATATATAATCCATATTCACCCTTTCACTTGCTCTTATTGTATTAAAAATATTGGATGGAAATTAAATATTTAAAGACGATTTTAGTAACAAATTATAATTAGACAATTAAATTAATTGCTTTGAAAGATCTAAGCAATATTTGTATTAGAAAGGATTAAAACCAGCATATCCAATCCTAATGCTACGGTAATATTTTAGAAACGCGTGCGCAGTATCTTATCGCTATGGGTTTTTATAAAGAAGCAATTTCTCCATAAAGTAAGGCGTGTCCGGAAATTAGACCGAAGCGCTCGCCGGTAGCGTGCAGATAAAACATATAATACACCGATATTATTAAAAAACAACGGATACAGCTAATTGCTTACACCATTAGAGGTTACTTCGAATAACATTCTTCTGATTCACTCGAAGTAAGCAATGCTTAAGTTACGGTTAGTTGTTTTAGTTATTTTGATCAAGGGGGTGCTAAAGCGCAGAACAAAATATTGTGAGTTACGTGTCTGCGTCGTTCGAACTTTGAATGTATGATATCAAAATCTGTCATTCAAAAGGGTCATCATTTACCACGAAGTTTTGTCGCTCCAGGGTACGATATAAGATGCATCCATATAACGGGTCTTGTTTTTCTCATACCTAACCCTAATGTGCGTAAGCAATACAATGCAATGTTCAGTTTGATATCCACCAACTGTTGCTATACATGTAAACTTTGATCTTTTATTATCCTTTTGAGTCAGAGGTTTAATTTTCTAAGAGATTAAAGTCGAACGTTTGAACTATCTTACAGCAGGCCAGATCGCTACGATGGATTACCTTTCGGCCTTGTGTATCTTTTGTAAGGTTGTAAAACAATTCTGAATGCATCATTCAAGTACCATGTTCAAAATGGAACAATATTCGTTGATGCTTGACCTCAACAGACTGCTTACATTAGCACAAGAATCAAACACTGACATTTAACACAAATACTCAGCGATTTCCATATGCAAAGTATCAGATGGGATTTGCTGATAAATATATTTGAGTAAGTGATATTGACGTAGAGCTGACTCAACTCTTACGTAGCGCGGTAGACAAAATTTCCTGCATAACTTTGTGAGCATACTAGCTTATAACCTTTTACAAATAAAGGCTCATTTTATACTTAAAAAAAACTATAAATCGAAAATAAATGAAACGAAATGGATGCGTAAGGAACATAATCCAATAAAGGAGAACATGTTACAAATCGCTTTACTTTACCAAAATTAAGGACTAAGTATCTATTAACTTTTAAACTATCGCATTGCATGATGATCATGATGCTTGTGACCACGGCCGATGCATCTCGGTCCAAACGTCAAGCTAAAATTAAAAACTTGTGCTCGCGTTAATTCCCGTGTTGTAGTTTAACTAAGTATCTATTCATTATAAAAACCAGTCACTACGTATAAAAGAATACATAAAAGTGACATGTAACCTGTACCTATTGATGATAATTATGGAGTGCAAGTCGAACATAATTAAAGTATAAACAATATGAAAGGTCACCTTTACTTATGTCAGAGGGCACGCCCATGGCTATTCTTTTCCATAACGATAAATGCCAAGGATTTTGGAAGGGTGTGCATTTTGACAAATAATTGAGGCAAAGAGATCTTTATCTCGAAACTGAGATCACTGCTTGTTTATAAGCTAAGAGGCTTTGGATTAGCAAATAAAGACGCTTAAATCCGCTAACACCACATAAGTACACAGTGTATTCTGTCAGTGCTAGTAATTAAATTTCGTAATGTACTCGAATAAAAAGAGTATCCATAAAATGAACAAAAACTGTTTAAAAATATATGCTAAACAAAATTGTTTAACGATTGGCCTGGCGTGGCGGCAGGCACATTTGTCTATCAATCAATAGCGTTCAGTTGTATCGTCTATTCGCCTCTGAACAGGTGATCCCGATGTGGAACACAATAGCAATCCACGCATGCGCCTAAAGCGACATGGTATGAGAAGCGTGATATATTGTATAGTTCAGTGTTGTACGATTGTTGTAGTCCGAACATGTGGAGTATCTCATAAACGTTCCGATGGGCGAGCACCGCTATTGTTTGGTGAAAATGCTTTGTTAGTTTCATCTTTATTTTGGACGTACCACGAAGCGGCAAATTATTCCGTTAGAAAACACGTTACTTATATAACAACGACTTTGTAATGAATTAGCACATGAAGTAGAAATATTTTTTATAGATATAAATAATATTTTTACTCTATAGGTGTATTTATACAGTTCAATATGAAATTGATAAGGAATTGGTAGATACTGGTGTCTGCGTCTGCACAGACCGTCTGAATCACTATTGACTTTTGAATTTAAATCGGTTAACCACGTAGGATGAATGTTTTTCTATTTTACTACAAACACAATGCGTTAACGTTACAAAAACATAACATTCCACTCAATTCCATTTTATTTACAATGTTGCTAGGAAACAAGAAAATAGTTTAGAATGTGGAGTCGCATTCCATTTTGGTAATTTTTAAGTACATACACAGATATGACCAATGCCCAAGGCGAGATTGAGTCACTGTGTATTCAGAGCAAATCCGAAGATAAATATTATCCTAACTAGCCCGACAAGCGTAACAAATGTAAACGTAGTTAGAGGCATTATGAATATCTTTGTCACGATTTAAACGTATAAAAGAAAAATGGTAAGCGGATTATAACTCAAATGATATGGACGCATCACGATATTCAAACAACCGAATCAATGGATACAGTAAAAAAGCTAACATGCGGGTGTTTAACATGTAAATTGTGAAACAACAAAGCATACAACGTACTTCTATTGGTTCATTAATGCTCGAAAAATCAATTATAGCGCAATAAAATTCACAAATTGGAAGCTTTACATCACCGAGAACTTACTTTTCAAAATAGCATTTATACCTTCTTCTTAAGGTACTTTTTGATACATGGAAACAAACCAAAGTTTTCCCAATTAAGTATAACATAATAGACAGAGCAAATCAATCCAATTACACGACTGTAGTGCTTTAGAAATGCAGCACGCGCGCCGCATTAATTTTATGGCTGTGAGAGAAATTCGGAATAATTGCCCCTTCATTACTGGCGCCGCCCGTTTGGCGTTAGGTAAACTAAAATGTTTGTAGAATAAAGTAGCTCGTTTAAGTTAAATGACCTTCTTAGAAATTGCTTTAATAGTGCAGTTTAAAAGAAGTAATGAACATTACCAAAGATACTAATAATAAGATTATAAGTGGACACAAGATTTGAATATCACACATGTACTCATAATAAGCTAAGGTTTAAGAGAGTCCGTTCATATATGTGTTTAATTGTGTCATAGACATGTTAAAGTAGGGCGCGAGTTACTTAAATGGATTGATATGTAGTTAACGGAACCTACAAGGCGCCGATTTCATAGGTTAGCACTAGAGTTTGTAAATGCACTTAGCATAGCAAATCAAATGGACGCGCGAATTAAGAATCTTATCACTCATTCACACTTCCATCATCTTTAGAAAGGGGTTAAAGGCCAATAACGCATTTTAGTTTGCCAGATGTTCAAACGCTATTTATTTCAATTAACCCAATTGTTTTTAACTGCTAGTTTTGGAGTACTACACGAGAGTAACATAACAATTTACTTCAATAAGAAAATTGTGGTCAGTGATAAAAACAATCATTTTACGTTTCAGATGCCAGTGTAGAGTGCGACATGACGCGGGACACATACGAGATGAAGCCTAACAAGCTGTCGCGTGGAAGTTCCCTCTTCGGTACTGATCCTCAAGTCCAACTGAGAACGGCACTTCAAAGCAACGATTTCGCCTCATTTAAAAAACTTGTCAGTTACGGTTCCGTGGATCTTGAACATGTGTATCAATATCCAGATTACAAAACGTGTCTAGAGCTTGCAGTGTCTGAACCAAATAAACAAGAATTTGTAAAGCTTTTGCTACAACATGAAGTGGAAGTCAATAAAGTTAATGAAACTCATGCCGCGGCTCCCATACATTTTGCGGTTGAAAATGGAAATATTGAAGCTTTAGCAGTACTTCTGGAAGATGATCGGATCGATGTCAATGTCAAAAGTAAAGGAAACACGGCGTTGTTAATGGCTATAAAAAAAATTGAAGATCTAGATGACGACCGCGAACGGGATTTAGCAACGTACGAGGATATGGTAGAACTGCTTTTAAAAGCGGGATGCAATGCAAATAGTCCTGATTTAAAAGGTATTACTCCTGTTTATTCAGCTGCGAAACAGGGTCTGGAGAGAATAGTAACTTTGATTTTAGATTATGCAAAGGAACCTATTCACTTAGATACATACAAAGACAGAAAAGGAAAATCAGCGCGTGACTACCTTAAAGAAGCATTTCCACATCTTTTGACTAAGTTTGAAACCGAAGAGCTAGAATCAGAGACCATTGACATTGACAAATTATTTTCATATCTCAGTAGGCATGAAGACGATAATTTCATTCGTGACTTTACTAAAATCGTAAAGAAAAATGAACATCGGCCAGCATTGGCTTCAAACAATGGCATGAGCACAATGTTACAGTTGGCTACTGAAAAAGGTTTAGACAGAGTAGTCGGAACGTTATTGTTATTTGGGGCAGATCCAAATGCTACGTGTTCAGGTAATACAAGTAGACCTATAGCAATAGCGTGCCAATATGGTTTTCATAAAATTCTTAAGATGTTCGTGGACAACGAATCAACTTTATTCGACTCAGTAAATGGTGAATCTCTTGTTCAAATCACCGTAAAAGGTATGCGGTCTTACGCAAAAACACCTAAGGTGAATTTCAACAATTGTTTAGAATTGTTACTGAATCATCCCAAAATTAATATTAACGTTAATCATCTGGACATAAAAGACAACACTGCCTTGCATTACGCTGCTAGAAATGGTGACCAAGAAACGGTTTTAGAGTTATTAAGGAAAGGAGCCTGCGTGGGTCTTCGTAATAAGTTTGATGAACCACCCCTAGCAGACATTAATGCGAAAACATTGGAAACATATTTAGACGAATGTGTTACGACAAATGGCGAACGACCCAGTGACGACGATTACGAAATACACATGAAATACAGTTTCCTCGTTTATCCTAACAATTCGCTTGAAAACGAGCTATGTAAAGTACCACTAATGGATAATTCTAACAACAACGTTGAAGAATTCGATTCTCTTTTAGCACCCGAAACCGATGCTTTACTATACATGACAAAAAATGAAGAATTGCGACCACTTTTAAAACATCCGGTTATCACCAGTTTCCTGTACCTGAAATGGCAAAGGATAAGTTGTTTGTTTTATGCGAACATAACGTTTTATTCACTCCTTTGGCTGTGTTTAATCCTTTATATAATATTGGGATACGGTGTGGAGAAAAAACAATCCGGGTCAATAGAAGCGTTGAACCTTATAACTCATGTTGGTGCGGTCATTGGGTTAATCCTGTTGATATTTCGAGAGCTGTTTCAATTACTAGTGTCGCCAACGCGATATTTACAAAGTATTGAGAACTGGATGGAAATAATGTTGATATTCGTTACAGCTTGGATAGTATGTTACGACTCAGCGGAAGAGTCTACTAAACAGCAATTGTCTGCAGTGGCCATATTATTATCATCCGCTGAATTAGTACTTCTAATTGGACAATTCCCTACTTTATCAACAAATATTGTGATGTTAAAAACTGTATCTTGGAATTTCTTCAAGTTTCTGCTATGGTATTGTATTTTAATCATCGCGTTCGCTTTGAGCTTCTACACTTTATTTAGACAAGAAGAGGATGAAGATCAACAGCCTCCAAATCCGAACCTAACTGGTAAAGAGGAGGAGGAAGAAGAGGACTTTTTCGTGGACCCTGGCAGATCATTATTTAAAACTATAGTCATGTTAACAGGAGAATTTGACGCCGGGTCCATAAAATTCAGTA
The DNA here is from genome assembly GCA_905340225.1 of Abrostola tripartita. NCBI lineage: Eukaryota > Metazoa > Arthropoda > Insecta > Lepidoptera > Noctuidae > Abrostola > Abrostola tripartita. The sequence continues at coordinate 8,752,528 of HG996493.1, read as the reverse complement.
CATTCCCAGTGACGAGTCATTTAATATTTATTGTTTTTGTATTTATGATACCTATTGTTCTTTTTAATTTACTGAACGGTCTAGCTGTTAGCGATACTCAAGAAATCAGAGCTAATGCCGAGCTTGTAGGGCACATATCTCGAGTAAAGCTTATTTCATACTTTGAAAGCGTATTGATCGGTAGCGGTAAGTCGTTTTCGAGCCCTAGTAGCTGCTTTTCGTGGTTACCGTCGAGTACTTATAACATGAAAATTATTCAACCTAAAATGTTTTGCATAAAACCTTTTGCAAAGCGGATAAGTCTGTTCCCATTCTTTCTACCTAAATACAGAATAATTGTAAAACCAAATCAGGATAATAAGATCGAAATACCTCACGCAGAGCCTTTAGGTAAATTCGGTGATGATTATGAAGATATAGAAGGTAGAGGCGGTTGTTGTTTTGAACGTTGTCAAAATTACAGGCTAGATCGCCAAATTGTTAAAAATGCTAAAATTGTAATTAGTAAAAAGACCAACATCACGGAATTCGATGAAATAAAAAATCAGTTATCAAAATACGAAACAAAAATGGAGAGTCTAGAAAGCACGTTAAAGAAGGTGCTACAGTCTTTGGAAACATACCGTAACTAAGATATTTTAGAAGTCATTATATTTCCCTATGCTTTTAACAACTATTGTCTTTGCTTTGTTACATGTGTAATTACTATTTAGTGGATATGTGTTAACGTAGTCAGTAAGTGCAGTATTAATTTTGAAGGCATTTATATTATGTAAGAGAGTTGAAATGAATACGTAACTGTTATAAAAATTGTCGCGTCCATTGTTTATTCTATAAATATTTTTTTAAATATTCCAATAAACTCTTATTTGTACATCATTGTTTTTTTCTATTTATAATTATCATATTTATATTATTACAGACAAATGTTTTGAAGAGTCGTATGTACAAAAACAAATTCAAATAAAATTAGGATATTTCACACAACTAAATAGTTAGGCTACAACCACGTTAGGATTGATAAAATTAATGTTTGAAAAAAATCAGAATCATGTTGTAATTAATAATTCTATATTTTTTAAAGCCTTGATATCCTTACTAGGGATTTTGATGAACGTCTAAATGTTGATGTATAGCCTCCTGATGAGTCCCGTTCAAGAGGAGCACTTCTGCCTACCCCACTGGGGATTACAAACGTGATTCTATGTAAGTATATCCACTCACCTTATCAAGACTCTGTATGAGCTGACACCAGGAGGGCTCGATGACTTCCACGCACATGTAGTACTGCAGGTGTTGGATGCAACTGAGCATGCGCTGGCGCAACGCGAACGCGTCCGCGTACAGCCGCGCCTCCGAGAAACGCTTCACTACTTTGTTGTACAGCCACACTCTGAGAACAATATTATTAGTTTTATTTTTTATTTTAGATACTGATGATTATGATTTTAATTACTGAGGCCTGTAACTACATGCTAAACGGGCAATCAGTTTATTTCCGAGATTAAGCAGCGCTTGCAAAGGACAGTCCTTAGACGAGTTTTCATGGTGTGCCATTTCAAGAACCGGACAAATATTAAATTAATGTTTTTTGTTATCTCGGAATTCTGATCAAAGATGTCAAGCTCGATACATTGAAACTACGAGACAGTTATGGTCGCCATTTGATATCATTGAATCGTTATCATGATTAGCTTTTGTATTAATGTTCACGATAATCAAACGCAATTGGTATATATTAAAGTATATCTTTCTTAACAATACTGTATTAGTTAGTAACTGACCTGCAGAGTAGTCTTTCGACGTGTTTACAATAGAACAGGTGTCTGAATATCATCTGGTAGCACGCAATAGCTTTGTGGTTGAGCACTAGGGAGACCGGCCACTTCACCTCCATTCCAAACGAGAATGTCTCAATGCCCGTAAGTGGGGGACAGTCTTTATTCTGCTTATATTCTGAAAATTCATAAGGTTCAATTAATATGTTTCATGTCAAATGAAATAGGCGGATTATTGCCCGTGTTTGAAGTTATGAAATGATTTTTCGTACCATATATAAAGTCTTAATTTATCGTATCGCCGTGAGCAATACCGTACAAATATTTTTTGTCGTGGTAAAAAATAAGCCAGTCATGTTGGTAGCAGAGCTGATAACCCGGGACGCGCCGTAAGATCAATTGATGTCCCACAAAACAACTAGAAATTTTTGAATAAATAAATTAATAGGGAAAGGTCAAACCTTTTTCATCTTCGGTTTCAATAGACAGAATCTTAAACATTTGGAATTGCAAGTCATAGGGAAGCAGTTCAATCTTCATATCTTCATTGTACGGGTCGTGACTGGCGGCAGACAACCTAAAATTTAGATAATATGTTCAACCAACACTTTAAAATATATACACATATATGTACATATATATATCAACGGAGTAAATTGTTGATCCGACCGGAACCACATTTGTATGTAAAAGATTATATTGGATCAACAAAAACCACCCGGATCAACATAGGTTTTCGGATCAACAAAGTGCTCGCGATATAGCACGCATGATCAACAATTGACGGATTGATATAACTATACATATTAGGGAAATATATACATATATACGAGCCACAGCAGGACTCTTGTTAAAAAAAAAGTAACTGCTACTGATCTGGTTGACAACTTTTAATGGATAGGCAAGTTCTGTAGACTTGTTAATGTTGTTTTACACATTATACTCTACTTTCTACAGGCAGGTAGAGATACATAGTAAAAATGAACAATGTCTTATTACCAAAATAGTTTTTATATTCGTTACCATTATGTTTCATTGGCAAATGAAAGAAAATAACAATAGATTTCACGCATTTTTTTATATCAAAATCCTTATAGGTACTTAACTTTTTGTAGGGGCTGAAAAATATGTAACCATCTCTAGGTTATATATGCTGTACATATAAATTGGTAATATTGCGAAAATTATTACCTTAAACACAGTCCTAGGAGAGACTCCAATTTGGAAGGTATGATATCATCAATCTTCTTCGACAGTTCTTGTTCTGTCGCATCCATGAACTGTACAATGAAGTCGCCCTGGCTCATCAAAAAGTAGTTCTTTACGGATTTCAGTCTTCCCATGAGATCATACTCCTTTAGTAACAGTTCCAACAAAGATTTGCTGGCATATGCATACGCTTTTTGTATAATAGCTCCATAGTTCTGTTCTCTCAGGGAATATTTTATTTCTTCAGTGTTGGTCTTGGTGATTGGTTTACCTGTCATTGATAGAATATACTATATTTTCCAATAAAAGCATATAAATTACTTTTTAAGTGTTTATGCAATAAGAATAAGTGGTCTTATAAAAGTAACCATTTTGAGCCACATCACATTATCAAAAGCTCTGGCTTGTACACATCACACACGGTCACGCATCAGGGAACTTACCACACTGACTGATGACATTTAAATATTTTCCAGTCCTGAGAATGATGTCAGTGAACTTTTCGAGGAACTTTGGCACTCTATCCCTCTGAATACTGTAACGTTTCTCCCAGTAATCAGCTGAATAATCTACCGGAAGCTCTTCCTTGTTTATAAGCTCATTATCTTCTATCATGAACTCCTGAAATTTATAAATACATAGGCGTTACTACTAAATTTTTTTTAGAAAAACCAAAATGTTAATAAAATCTTACAATAATATATAATAGTAGGTAATATAACAAGGTTTTATTTCGTAATAATTTACCAATAAAAGATAATTATATAAATAAAGAGTTTGTATATTACATATTATTTAAAAAATGACAAAATACCTGAAATGGATCCACAATCGTGCCTTTATGTATCCACTGGTCTAAAATACAGAGATATGGTCGGCAAGCACGCTCGGTTAGGAACAAAGATATCTCTTGGGCTCTAGCATCGCCCATCAGAGTGTTTGTTTTATCATGGAGCACTGTCAGAACTGCTCCACCGCGCAACTCGCTCTAAAATCAAAGTTTAAAATGTATATTACCACGGAAATTGCTTCTTGGACTGCTGTACTCTTCTAAGGTCCCGGTACCTATAGTTTTCTGTGATGTACATTATTATTTCTCCTATGTTACATGTGTACTATGTTTATTTATAGTTATAATGTTATGACTGATCTCAAATCACTAACAATCAAATAAGTCAATAATATTGATACATCATCAAATTATTATTGTCAATTTGATCTTACAGTAATTATACAAGAGGCCAAGCATTATGGCAAATATTAAATCTATATACAAATGAATGAATAAAAATACAAACCTTTCCAATATTAGTGACAATGGCGGCAAGAACTTGCATTGTATGCATAGTAGGCAAGACAAAATACCACAGTTTCTGCAAAGTGAGGTTTGCAGACAAGTGTTCGGTCTCCAACTGAGCTATCATTGTCTGAAAAGTAATAAGAAAAAAAATATTTATAACAGTAGGTACTTTAAAACAACTAATCAAAAAACTTTTAGGTATCTATTACTGACATTATGCTATACAATTCAGCGGTCTGTCACACTACTTACATAGTAATCCTTTAAAAGTATTTCAATGGCTGCAACTAAAGCATGCAGCACCTGCCCAGACCACATGTTGCAGTGCTCAATGAACCTTCTCACTATAGAATAATTGGAAGCCAATGGAAGCATTTGTTGGACAATTTGTTTCAGTGCATCATCAACATCATCAGATATTAGAAATGTGCGCGAGTCAAAAGTGTCTTTTACTGGTTGATGGACAATATAGTTTCCAGGAACTCCAGAGAAGACATAAAGCAGATCATCAATGATAATATTCTCTTGAGATGCTATTGGCACACCAGCTGAAATTAACAAACATAATTATACACTATGATTACAATAGGACAAGTTACAACCAATATAAATAAATGATGAATGATTTTGTTTCTGCAATTATATTTTACAAAAACACATAATTTTTTTAACTACTTAGATGGAGTCTGCATTTCCTAACTGACTACCTCTGAAAAGAAATACTGAAACAAACTCAGGGGTCAAGGTCTATTTTAAATTCCAGAAAAGTTCAATAATTTATGTGAGAGCAGTGTAGGTGTTCTGTGAAGTTGTCTTTTAACTTTTATAGGTTATAGATCTAACATAGGTATCAAAAAGATTGAATCATACTTACACAAGGAAGAAATTATGGGAAGAGCCTCCTTTGGGAAGTCCCAGGACATAGCAGGGTGGTCCTTCTGCCAATTAGGTAGGTCCAAACTGTTGTACCAGTTTGGTCTCAGTTTAGTTTCCTTTTCTTCAAAGGACTTCATGACGAGTTTCTTACTTTCATCCACAGCTTTCAGCAATTTGTCTTTAATCTAAATCACACACACACACATATATCATTTAGTTACTAAACTTTCATAGCAGATCCTGAGGAATGTTTTAAATGGTATCAAACAGTAGATTAGTTCAAAGTATTATAAGTACCATGTGCCAGGTAAAATATGCCATTCTGCAACTTGTTCAACTGATATTGATTAAAAAAATGCTGTATCAATTGTTAAAGGTTGTCATAGTTACTATTAAGATTAGCATAATAGGTATATGCACCCAACAATGCAAACTTTATTTATACCTCCACTTAAGTATGCACGATATATACAATTTCAGAGCATACAAAAAAACAGTTTAACATACCTGTGGGAGGTCGTCTTTGGTAATTTGGTGTTTGTTGTCACCCAATATGGGTTTTGGGGCTACTTTTGGTTTGTATATTTTTGATTTCTTCTCATCACAGACTAACTTGTAGAACAGTGCTATGATGTCTGCTAAGTTATCAGTACTAAAAATAAAATAAAATCAATTAAGACACCATATGAAGGACTGAACAATAGATAATCGCAAATACCTACAGAAATCAACTATTTGAAATATCTTTAACTTGGCAAATTTATAATCTTATTTGAAAATCAATTATTCACAATACTTTAGCCACAAATAAAAGAACACATAAATAACATACTTTCTGCTCCGGAGTTCTTCGTATTTTTTTAAAAACGCCTTCGCATTCGAAGCTTTTAGCGCCAATCTCTGTGCGTATTCATTCACTTGCTTTGAAGTTAAATTACTGTTTCCATAATTGGGGTCATTCTGGATATAATCTAATACAGTGTCCGCCTCCAAACTACATCTGTATATTCAATAAAAAGACATTAATATCGATTTAAAACGACAAGATGTGGTACACAAGCCATATCAAAAGTACTTTACGAAATGAAACTCTTAGCTAACCCTAAGGCGTCAAGAAGCTCTTTGATTGTGCCTTGCATTTTATCTCTCGGTAATATCCAGTTTTGAAACATTTATTAGCAAAATATTTTAAAAATCGTAAAAGCTTCAATCATTTGTGTTCAATTCAATTTGACAGTTGGTTGATAGACTTGACAGTTTGACATATGTACCGTTTTCTTTTTTATGTTGGCAATAGCGTAACAATACAATTTGTTACCTATGGTCACTAGAGTCGTAACATTTTTATCGATGCTAGTCGACTTTTAAATAACATTACATAGAATGGATTAATTTTATTTTCTTTTGACGCTGACGTTTATGACGATCTTATGTTAACGAAGATGTGGCGTATGTTGAATGCACTTAGGAAACAGCAAGGCCATATCACTTCTGTCTGGATTTCAACTCTGCAAGGATTTATCTCGTACCAAAAATGATAAAAAATAAGTTTTTATTCGATTCTCATTCAAACAGTGTAATTAGACTTTTCTACTAGGAATTTCAAAGCTATTAGTAAATCTAAGAACTAATAAGATTTTCACTTTCCTCGTTGCAGTGATATTTAAAAAGTATAGATACGTCATATGCTAGCATAGTTCGGAACACTTTTCTCGTTCGTGATGTGTGCACACATAGGTACATAATTTTTTTTTTTTTTTTAATTCTTTATTTAATTAAATGGGATTTTGTCAGACATGACTATGTCACCCCTATAGGTGCTTATAAATATAATTATATTTTAAGTGAACAACAACTTACAACACTTTTGAATATAAATTAATTAACAGTTTGGCTTCCGATAATAATGGTGAAGCAAGTATTGTATTACAAATACCGACATTTTGATTAAAATATAATAATATCCTTAAGTCATATCTATGAACCTCGTTTCGAATACATTCCATCAACACATGGTGTACATTTTCTATAATATCACATTCTGTACAGTTAGGTGAATCCGATAATCTTATTAGGAATTTAAATTTATTTGATGGAATGTGTCCTGAACGTAATCTCATTAACAAAACTATTTCTCTCCTACTCAAACAGCTATTATCGAACCATGGACATCGAGCTGGCTGATTTTGAATCGTTTTGTACCATATTCCCTTTGTATGAGACTTTTCCTCAAAGTAATTTTGCCATATGTGTCTACAGTATAACTTTCCTTTACTCAATAACTCACTATAAATTGGTAACCCATCATAAGAGATACCGTTACTTAAACCTTGTTTTGCAGCTCTATCAGCCTCCTCGTTGCCCATGATACCGACATGAGAAGGAATCCATTGAATGATAACATCTTTATTTAGAGAACATAGTTTTAAAATTGAATCCAAAATGCAATAGGCTATCGGATACCCTCGAGTATTCAAGGGCAACCGAGACAAATGTAACAGCGCGCTTTTAGAATCGGACAATATTAAATATTTATTATACTTTAATGGCAGCGCTTCTGATATGGCAATTAATTCACAATGCATTATGGACATTTCTACATCTAAATTGAAATTTACAGAGCAATCAATCTGTGGGTCATAAAAAGCCGCACCACAGCCACCCTTATCCTTGGAACCATCCGTAAAGATTTTATAATACGGAACATATTTATCAGATAAATATTTTTCAGACAAATTACACAACTCGCTTATACTATTATTCCTCTTCGCAGTAATTATACCTTGAATATTTACACTTATGTTTTTAGAAACATCATAGCTACTCATCCAAGAATTAAGAGAAAACATTGGTAGCTGCGAGCTGTTATGAATGAGAACATTAGAATATTTATTGTGAGTGACTATCAGTAAGGGTAATTTCCTTTGCCTTCTCCAGTATATGTTATGACATATCTGGTTTAGGTCTTCCAAAACATGCACGGTTGTATTATTGGTGACAGATTTCGACTTAAGCCAAAACTTAGTAGCGAGATATTCTCGGCGAATACATAAAGGTTGAATACATAGCTCACTCTCCATGACATGTATAGGTGAACTTTTTATGAACCCACCTATTACCCTCATAGCCTGATTTTGAACTTTATCCAGTTTGTATAAATTACTTTTTGTGCTATTACTGTATAAAAAACTACCATAATCAATTCTACTACGAATAATTGATATGTAAAGACGCCTCAGATGTTTTGGATGAATTCCCAACCGCGAGCCTGCTAATAATTTAAATATATTAATGAATTTAAGTGTTTTCTCATATGTTTCATTAATATGTAGTCTACCCCATTTTAAACCCCTGTCAAACCACATACCTAGGTATTTAACAAAGTCTACTTGTTGAATATTACAATTGTTTAATTTTAATGATATATTGCGTCTATTAATATTTCTTGAATAACCTTTTGTAAAAACACATACTTTAGTTTTTCTGTGAGAGATGCTTAGACCCATCTTTTCGACCATATCGTTAAGGCTACACAGGCCTTCTTGAGTTACGGCTACTGCTTCAGAGATATTTTTACAACTGGCTTATAGGACAAAATCATCGGCAAATTGAGACACAAATATATTATTAATATTTTTACATATATCAATAGTAGCTGCATTAAATAATAACGGAGATAACGGGTCACCCTGTGCAATACCGGTGCCTGAGATTCGAACAAGAGTTTCACTATTATCTAATTCAATAAATAGGTGTCTTACATGTAGAAACTCCCAAAGGTAATTACATAATATAGCTCCCACTCCAAGTCTATCTAACGTGTTCAATAAGTTATTTATATTAACATTATTGTAAGCATTATCTATGTCAATAAAACAGCCAACTGTAGGAAAACCTTTAGCAAATCCAGTCTGTATTCGACCGACCAGTCTGCTTAAATTGTCCATGCAAGATCGAGACCTTCGAAACCCCACAGTTTCGTTAGAAAAATAATTGCCTCTCTCTAAGTGCCATTCTAGTCTTCGATAAATAATTGTATGGAATATCTTACATGGGCAAGATAGCAAAGAGATAGGTCTAAAACATGAGACCGTTTCATTGTTTACACCAGGTTTCGGTATAGGAACTATTTTAATCTGTCTCCACTGACTCGGCACGACACTTTCTGATAAAATTCTATTGTATATTAGAATTAATATATTTTTAACTAGATCTGGAAGGTTTCTAATCATGGAATAGGATATGTCGTCTATACCTGGTGAAGTGTCTGACTGTTTGATAGAATTATTGAGTTCTTGTATCGTAACCGGTGAAGATAAGTGATCATTAAAATTATAATACCTAGGAGCAGCTGGAGACACAAAGTCAGGAGCTAAATTACATAACAACGATTCTGCATTCTCTCGGGTAATGCAGCTTTTCTGCTTCTTATAACCCTTAAACCATTTTATTTTGTGCCACATTTCACTCGAAGATGTTTTACCATCAATACTCTCGCAAAATTCTTCCCAGGACTTAGTCTTTCCGTCGCGTATAACTCTCTGTGCAATACTAAGTTTGCTTTGTAAAGTCTTCAAGTTATCGGGTGTAGGATTTTTCCTAAAGACTGCAAGAGCTTTACGTCTCTCAGCCACTACTCTTGACATATTCTGGTTCCAGTAAGGTTTAGGGGTAAATTTTTGTTGCTGTAGGGGATTGTTATGGTTCTTAATATATGGAATCGATTTGTCAGCCGCCTTATTCAGACTATTAATAAAATTATTGTATGCACACTGTAGATTATCTGAAACTATAAAATCACTAAATTGTTCTTGAACAACTGCCTTGTATTTACTCCAGTCCGCTTTCTTAAAATTACGTTTTTTCTTATATACAATATTTTTTATTATGTTCGTTCTTATTTTAATCATAAGGTGATCACTTCCTAAGTTTTCATTTAATACCTTCCATTCAAATTTTAAAGCAATGTCCACTGAAGTCAGAGACAGGTCCGGAGAGGATTCTTGAACTGTGCCGTTTACCATTTTCAATCTTGTATGTGTTCCATCATTTAGCGGAATAAAATCGTGTTCCACTATCGAGTCAAATATTTGTCCACCTCTACTATCAATTTTAGTTGACCAATTCGTGTGGTGACCATTTAGATCTCCCGCTATTAGAGTTTTACGATTCACTATAGTAAAAATTTGATCCCAATCTCTTGAAGTAGTATTCACGGATGGCGGGCAATATATACACAATACATTCTCTAAATGATCACAATTTAGTATCTTAACACGAAGGATCTCTATCCGCGGGTTTGAGAGTACTATCTTGCATTCTTGTGCTTTAATTGAAATATGCGTTAAAAGAACAATCCCTCCATAACCATCTGCCCGATCAGCCCTAAATGTATTATATCCACTAATATGAAAATTACAATCTGGGTCTAACCATGTCTCACATATTATAGCAAGATGTATTTTTTCTTGATTCAAAATTGCCTCTAATTCTAACCGTTTTGGGCGAACACTTTGAGCGTTCCATTGTAGTATATTCAAATTCATGTGAAGGCTGTTGCAGTCCATAAGTCTGTTATAAAACCAAAGCAAGGCCATTTTGAAATATACTGCATGAAAAATGATAATAACCCCTCAAATATTGTACTTAAACATCCAGTCAACACATTCTCCCACGAACTATCCTTTCCTTCCATTAACTTCTGTTTTAACTTTGTGAATAAAATCTGCCATGAAATAGTTTTTTTATAGTTCGTGTTATTCTCCTGTTCAGGATGATCAACACTACTGCCATCGCTATCATAGTTTTCTGAAAAATATTCAAAAATATCGTCCTCCTTCTTTTTAGTTTTTTGAATTATTGGTTTAGATTTTTGTTTTGATATTTTTCTAGTACTGTCTTTAGCAATGCTGGCATATGTATGAAAATCATTAACCTGAGAATAAGGTACATCTTTAGGAGGGTCATATCGAACATTATTCTGAAGAGTAGGTAAAGGCGGGTCCTGAGTTAAATCTAGTGATTTGGGGGGTGGTGGCATATGTAATGTAACAGCCCGTTTGTATGAGCAATTGAATTTTGCCATGAGTTCTCTTATTCTTTTTTCCTTTAAATACATCGGGCATACCTTAGCCATAGCCATATGTCTTCCTGAACAGTTGTTACATTTAAATGTCGTTGTCTCACATGTAGCGTGATTGTTTGTGCATTTAGGGCAAATTATTTTGTTAGAAGGACACAATTTACTCACATGACCAAATCGCCAGCAACGCGAACACTGGGTAACGGGATGAATATACGGACTTACAGAAACTCTGGTCTCGTAGATGTATACGTACGTAGGTAAAGATGGGCCTTTAAAACATAATCTTACAGCTTCGCTGGGTTCCCAGAGCCCATCATAGGTATTTTTGCGTTTTAACCTTCTAACCGCTAATATAACTGTATCACTGCTCACCCCTTGTAATATTTCCTCATCGGTTAAGTCCAAGTCAATATCTTTTATTACACCATATGACTGATTAATCTCTAGTGTCTTCTGACATTTAAAACCATTTTTATTAAAACTCTCAGCTTTAATTAATGACTCGGCACTGTCTACACCATTAAACTGAATTAATGCCTTAAATGGATTAATAAATTTAATTCTATGAATGTTTTGTATCTTTTCAATTTGTAACATTTTTGCCAGTTTAAATTGTTTCGGTAATTTATCTGTACAAGTTATACAGACTTCTACTCTATCCTCCGGAATACTCGTAATATTTATATCATTTTCTGACCTTGCATATCTTTTTGACTTTTTCATTACCTTCGTCCAAGATTCTTCCTCATCCATTTCCCTATTTCTTTTAGTACGTCTTTCCAACTCTAAACTATTTTTGTGTTCCAAATTACACGACTGTATTATTTTGTCAATATTATTTTTCATCTCACTCTCATTATGTTCATTCGTTATTATATTATCTATAATAATCTCCGCATCTTCAAAACTCTCATCGTTATTCATTAATAAGTAGCAAACTAATTTTTAATAATAATTTGAATATTAAAAATAACGAGCTCAGAATTTTGCCGCCAAGCGCGTCAACGTACCACAGACAATGAGGTACATAATTAAATATACAACTTGACAAAGACGTAATAGAGATGGCGCAATATGTGTAAACAGAAAAGAATAATAATGTGGGTGTTGTGTTTTTGTGTGTGCGCGCGCATGTCAAACGTCACTCAGGTTAGCCAGTCACAGCTAGATAAAATGTCCCAACTGGGACATTTTCGAGTCTTTATAATGAGTGCGCCACTTTATCCCCATGGTACCAGAAACAAAACTGTACTTTTTTGAAATATCATTGGTCGTTGGTAACAATTTACACCATGTAAGAAAAAGTATAAAAATCCATCATCCATCCATCTAGTTTAAAAAAAATGACGTGTAAAAGTGTTTTAAAGACTTATTTGCATAAATAAAATCATTTATCATTATCATGGACACGAGCGGGACTCGAATACGCGACCTCCGCCGATCCGTGGCGCAGTTCTGCTAACTAAGCTATCGTGTAACTGAGTAGCGGCTCGCACCCATAGAATTTCAAGTCACCTTTTAGTATCTATTGAGTATGCATGAGAATCTTTGAGTAACTATCGATTTGCAGAAGTTGGCGGAGGTGCATATGAGTGAGTAAACCCACATTTCGCTAGTTATTTCGTAGTTCCCACGTATTGGTATAATTTATGGACCTATAGCACTGGCTAAAAGTGGGTGTAGGTACAATACAAGTCACCTCTTCGGGGAATACAGCTTTGATGTTGTGTTCTGCCCCCTTACCATGAGCTCTTAAAACAGGACAGTTTACTATGTGAAAGCGAGACACCGCTATGTGCAGTGTAATGCGGCATCCCGCTTCCACAACGTAAACTGCCCTAAGAGTTCTTAGTAAGGGGGCTGTTATGTCCAAACCAAAAACATTTTGCCCGACCCGGTAATTGATCCATTTGGCCCGAGCCGGAAACGTCATGATCGGTGGTCGCGCTTTTCGAGCACTAGACCTAAGGGGTAGTAAAAATAAAAACTGCTCATAAAGTACATAGTAATGTAAAGTGAGAAGTGTTAGCCGGCAAGTGGTTAGAAAAGTTAGTAATTTGGTAGTTTAGTCACCAAATTATTAACAGTATATGGAGATAGAGCTAGTGGTTACCAACATATAAAGTAACATATAAAAGCTACCGGTTGTTGTCGTGAGTAATGTAACCCGCATGCGAATCTCACTAATGATGACTCAATTTCCGAAAGGACGCATTTTTTTTTACATGAGATCATAGTTTTGCTAGTAGTGCACACGCTGTTGCACAGCCACATTTATCGAACACATTTATGTGATATTTGGGTACCACACTTTTATCATCACACCTGTATTGCCTTTCTGGGTGAGCAGACTGGAAATGGTAGTTTGTATTACCTAAATAATTACTCACAATCATCAGTCTTAATTTCTTGCTTGATATGTTTCTTACAATTAAATTAATAGGTAATAAAATATTCTCACGTTAGGAGCACAACGTTATTTCCATTATTTCCTAAACGTACCTTACCAAGAATATATTTTGTCGGTGTTAAGTTTATTTAACAAAAAGGACGTACCACCGATATCGTTTATTCACGACGTAATCCGATTTTCTAAAAAAACACACAAAACCAATGGGAAGCGGCGTTAAAAAAGCGGTTCCTTATAGTATAAATGTTGTGTCGTATGCGTAAAACTTTTTTCTTTAGCAGGGCGGCTCGGCACAAAAGCTTTGACAGAAGTTCGGCGAGCGTTGAAGTTGTAGCATGTAGTGACAAAGGAACGCATTCTGTTTTGATTTTTTGATAGCGACACTAAAGAATCGGCACTTGTGTGTAAAACTGTCGATTCATGATCCAAATGGTTTTGATTGCGAATAATGGGTAACATGATAGGTCTCTCTGTTTGTGTTGGCAAAATAAAAGTTACAGAACTTACTGAGTATCCTTTGATGTTCTTTTCTCAATCTCCAATTGCTTGAACTGCCGATATTTAATACAACACACCTGTACTATTTTATTTCTTTCTTAATATCGTGTTTATTTATTTTAAGTTCGTTATAAAAACATGTTAATCGTAGTAAATGTTCGTAATAAAAGTATTTCAACAGTCATTTCGGAACTATACTCTTGTTCTACTCCTAGTTATAACGCTGTAAATATTTCCACATACTTGCCTATAAAAGGGTCGGTAAAAAAATGCGAAAGTGACAAACCCCATAAACACCTGAGTTTATAGGCCCAATGAAAAACGACGTGCCTTTGAAATCTGTTTCTGTGATGTTGGACAGGGTACGCCATTCTTTTGGCTTGGATTTATGTGTTTTATACAGCTAGTCTATAAATGCCGCACTTTTATTGGCCGCGAGACGTTTACTGATTAATAAAGTGGGTGGAGACGCGGAAGATGCTAACGATGCCGCTTCCTAGAAACGACGCACTGGATGGGAGTAAATTATTATATGCTTTTAATTAAAAATAAGTTAGTCGTAATAATATACCATGCTTATTAGAAGTGTTATGGATTTTGAACTTATATAAACATTATAGGAGTGCTTCGAACAAATTTTACAGGCATTAAATATTTCACAATAATGTTATAATGTATGAAGTTAACTATAAGTCAAAGTTCGAACGTACAGAAGCATCCGCATTGCCGCATGCCGACTCGTGCGTTTCGACATCCAATCTGAATTACAATGTACGGAATTTACAGACTCCAACCGGTCCCTCCGTGTCCGTATCCGAGCGGAATAAGAAGCAGCTTTACTGTTAACTCTATTGTTCACGGACTCACCAAACAATGTATTTTTGCCGAATAAGGAGGCGCGATTATGTCAACGGGTGTGTTCTGTTTTTAAATAATAACCAACGTTACGTTGAAGGCATCAAAAATAGCCGCAAGGTACATGCTAAAGTACACATAGCTATCAGCATTTTAAATTCTAAACGACAGTGCTTTAAATATTAAAACATGTAATAAAAGTTTGAAGAAAGAATGGTACCATTGTTAGTGTTTAAACAATGAGGAAAAATACAAGTAAGCATATAGATAGGTAGAATGACTACATTATTTTAAAATACCTTTTTCTTGGATTATAGATAATAACTACTTAAAAGGCCAATAATTACCTATTTCTAATCTTGTTTTACAAAAGCTCTATAGTTTTTTTTTATAAGGCAATACTTGAGGTTATGGAGATTTTTAAAGCTAAGAAACTATAATCCTTTTCCGCTCATCAACCTTTCATGCATTGTGTTATTTTTAATGCACATTTATATAACTATTAAAGAACAATTAATTTACGCAGACGAAACATATACGAAGCGTAACATATTCAATACTCAATACTTTATTGCATTTCATAATAGTACATAGGTGGACTTAAAATATTACAGATCATTATGTACCCTGTCGGGCACAGTAAAAGCGGAGAGAGGAAGGTTAACTTAGTTATTTACAACTTAAAAATTATATTTATGGATTTTAAATCAAGCAGTTACTATACCGACTACTGTATACAAATAACATATAAACATAACATCACGCCTGTATTCCCCGAAGGGGTAGGCAGAGGTGCACATATAGTACAACTACATTTCGCCAGTTATAGGCTCCTATGTAATAGGGGGCGAGCCTATTGTCATCAACCGGGCACAAATCCAGACTCCGTGCTGCTACTGAAAATTACGTAATGGAAAATCCCAGTAACACTTTGACCAACCCGGGCTTTCAACCCAGGACCTTGTGCTCACCAGTCGCGCTTAGCGACTACCAGACCAACGAGGCAGTAATGGGTGATTTACCTATTTAATAAATTAAAAAATACCCTTTTTTTGTCTTGTAATACCTTATACCTAATACACATAAACCAGGGTTCCGTTTTCATCATCGTTTTTTATGTTTAATGCCAGCAAGTATTTATAGGTACTTATAGTAGTATTTATATATGTGCATTTAAGAAAGACAACTTAAGTGAAAAGTACTTGACTTTATTTTGGGGAAATGGTTCTCGACTCTACTAGCTTTATTTTATTAAAAGTATAAAGTTCCGTACAAGTAAACAAAATTAAATTAGTTAACAATCGCATATTGTAATAAATTCAGACTATTATTGCAGACAGCAACAGTCTACGTGGTCTTAATCTAAGGTTGTTTTTGTCGGAAAGACATTAGACTAATCTCCCGTCCAACTGATGTAGAGTTAGTAGAATATCTTCACGGGTTACACGCACGCAGAAACAGGGTGGTCTAGTAAAAGAGGACCACCCGGCGTAACCTCTACGAACGCACTGTAGATAAGGTAATCATTACATTGCATTTCGGTCTGTAGTCATAATGAGTGACGTAAGCTATTCTAATCATTTCCGCGTCGGCAAGACTGACACTGTTTAGATGGAGCGTCTGTGTGTAGGAACAGCTGGGTATTGCGTCAGCGGAAAGGTTGCGGTGCAAGCGGTTACATCAGGTGCCTATTGCGTTGGTGCCCCCACAGTTACCCAATACGGATCCGGAGGCAAACCTGCGGTCCTACGCCCTAATATCTTGATTTACGATTTATTGGCCAATTTGCAAACTTAAATATTGTATGCCTGCAACCTATATTTAGTATATTTTTATCCAGATGCTCATTCAACATAATTGGAACGTAAAAACTGTACAAAACAACAAGAAATACATGCAAAGTAATCACTTAAATTGTGGCCTGACGAGCAATAACTCATCCATATCGACAAAATAATTTGGTGTACGTTCAGAGTTCCGGTTTGTTCGTGGAAATGGTCATTTTCACGGTAAGTATGCGCCGGCGCACGTGGCCTGGAGGCAGCGGGAGAGCGGAGGGGGAGGGCGGGAGGCCGTGTCTGGAGTCGGTGACCGCACATGCGTTGCCGTGCATAAGGAGCCGCCTGTCTTTGTATTCCGGTAAGGTCGCGGACTCCCCAACTAGCGAGAATGGTGCAAAACTATTCATGTTGACACTTCTCAAGTACCTGTTAACAATTGTCATTTTTTTGTCATTGTCATATTGATGGGTAACGTCAAGTTGTTCCATGAAAGCAGTGCATAATTTATGAACAGTTAAATATGGTGGCTTGACGCCCCTTGTTCATGTTCCTTGTAGGTTGTCCGAAATACTTAAATAGAATGTCTTAGATAGTTTTGATTAATACCTATCAGATAAGTCAACATTAATACCTACATTACTATTGCAAATGGCACCATGAATTAATTTATTAATTAGTTTTCATCAGCGTTAAGTTTTTGAATGGATGTGATCAGCTGACTAACTCAATTCAGAGAATATTTTACAAGGGTGAAGAGTCCCATACCTTACAGTGGGTGGACACAGATGATGATGATGATCACGCCTTATCATGAAAGGTGTACGTGGCTCACCCACATTCTATAGAAGGTACCAATAGCCGACTGTAGAAGGCAATTACATACATACATCGATCATACCCTCCTGCGTGGTCGATAATAATAATTGATTACATTTATTATACTGGCCTTTAGAGAAAAAGATTGCAATGTACCCATTATATTATTTGAATTTGAAATTTGAATAAAAGGATATTCCATTTTTTTGGACAAAATATACGTTAGGACTTCGAATGAACATTCAACTGTGCTAGGGATGTCAATACTTAATATTTCGTGTTTATTTATTTACTTAGGTTTGTGTATAATTCCCACTTCACCTGTACAACGATACAATAGCACTTTACCAAGGAGCAGAAATAGGTACTTTAGTTACCTGAAGGCGCAAGTCAACAAAACTTACCTATAGATACACAATCTTGACATTGTGTGGGAGTCAACTTGATTGCGACTTTAGGTACATTTTGGAATCCTAATCTAGGATATTATTTTATTTTACATAATTCGTTTTGAAATATGTCTACCTATTATATTATCACTGGTCGCGCAATTTGGTGGAGGCGTTAGCGGAATGGTCTTTTCAAATAAAAGACGAACCTATTAGAGCAGTTGCTAAGTGATGAGATTTCTGTGCATATTTTTAATAAATAAATGTCATTTCAAATCAAACTTGCCTAAAGTAAGGGTATATAACGTCATCAAGTTGATTAATTTATAAATTATGTTATCAACTAGCTGCTGCCAGTAACTTGGTGCGCGAGGTAAATAATATTTTTTTCGAGATAATAAAAATAGAAGATGTGAGCCTATGTTTTTCAGGGTTTTCCCCAAGTTTCAAGCGATCTTTGTTGCGTATGAAATGTTCTATCAATCCGTTCAGTGCTTAGCTTCAGTCATGATGAGATAACATATTTTAACAAACAGACTAGTAAGTAGAGTTACTTTCGAATTTCGCACCTCCGCCTTTGCCGACTCATAAGGATAAGAATGAGGATTCTTATTTAATCTTGTAACTAGTCATCTAGGAGGCAACGTCTGAGGGCCTACGATTACAGAGACAAAGCGCTGCATCAGTATGCAGCGGGGACAGCCGCTTCCTGCTGGCCGCGTTCCCGCAACCGCTATGGTAATTTAATTGTACAATACGACAGCGGAATGGATTAGGTGCCTCCGACATAGTAACATCGGAGTAATGGGGGAAAACCGACTGTATTGTTCCCGAGTCGCTGAGTAATTCGATGTAACCACGTACGCTGAGGTTTAGCTAACCGCGTAAGCATTTGAGGAAATTTGTTATGCTCAGGCTACACTAATGCAATCCTGTCGATAGAAAGGGTAGATATGCATAATTATGATGCTTTTAGGATATCCGTCGATACACGAAACAAAAGCGAAACAATTGGCCAAAGAAAGAAACGTATTGGTTCCTCTCTTTTTAACTTTTACAGATTTAAAATAGGTAAACGATAGATACTCATAAAGTTATGTCCATCACTTTTATGAGCAAGGAATAGGACTACTTTCTTTAACTTTTAATAGAAATGTAAAAAAATCATCTAGGACTTAGAAGCTTCAGCTACATATGTACATAGCTGGGCACCGTTAATCAAATAGTTAACTTCGTTAATCGTTAATCCGCTACAAAAAAAGTTAGCTTCGTTAAACGTTAAAGCGTTACATTTCGCAAGAATTAACGCAAGTTAACGTTAATCGTTAATCCGTTAATATGTGTAAAATTGCATTTTTTGCATTTTTAAATCGTTGCGTTATCACTAACGCAACGATTTAAAAATGCAAATTCACACACATTTTTAAATTTTTTTTGTTCAGACTTATAAAACCTGTTGGTTTATGATGATAGGAAGGAACTGGAAGTTAGGAAGAAAACAAAATACTTGTTTAATTCAATAAATGCGTGCGGTAAATAGTAGGTACCCATTGGATTAACGATTAATGGACTTCTGACTGATGTTAACGGAAGTTAACGTGTCCGCTAACATTTTTAAAAGTTAACTTAAAAGTTAATCCGTTAATCAAAATATTAACTTCGTTAATTAACGATTAACGGATTAACGAGTTAATGCCCAGCTATGCATATGTATATAATCAGTTCATACTTCATCACCTAAGCATTACGTGGCCGTTAAACTAAGAATCCGGGAAACCTTAAGTTTCGTTGTTGGTGCAGTTTATAAACACCTTACACAAATTCCTCGAATTAAATGTGTCCGATACTTTTCGAATTTATAAATAAAACATCCTGACACCTTTGCTGACTCATATCGGTGAGGCGGTGACTGATGATACCTACTGATGTAAAGAATGCTGAAGGTGAATCGAAAGGAAGGAATCAAATCCTTCGGTTGTCAGTTATCATTATATTTCCATAACTGCTGTATGTAATGTTCCGTCATAACTTTCCTCGGCACTTACGTGATCCTCCCTACATGATGCAAGGGCGTTGACACCGCAGTCCAAGTCGGCTTTGTGCCAAATGTGAATAATAACTATCTACAGACGACCCACACGTGTTAGAAGCACCAAATTGTATTCAGATCCTTGTTTGACAGCAGAATTCAAATGCGGTACGATATTGTTCAGTGTATTTTTAAATCATATAAATACCTATACATTATTTATTTTCTTTATCACATGGCGCCTTAAGCACTCATTGTTAGATATATATCATATAACGGTCTTAATCACCGGCCCCGTTGTTTTGGAAGACCATAAAACAATAGATATAATATTAGGTGGCCATAAACCACTTGTGCCTTATGTTTTATTTAAAAAAAAACAATAAATCGACCATGTAGAAAATTCAAGCATTCAAATTAATTCACTTGGAATGTTTAGAATGTACATCCTTGTTTAGGCAGTATGTATTACAAGTTATAAAACAATAGAGTGCTCACTGTTCAATACGCACCGAGTACTTATAGAGTGAATTAATATTGTTTATTTTAATATTATTATGTTATAATAGACCGACAAAAAAAATGTTGCCATTATTGATTAATTTGCATTAACTATCTGCGCCATTTGACTATAAATCAGTTAATCAATCCTACCTACTTATGGGACACGAGTTCAGAGAACTTTAGAAGAAACGATTGTTTCTATTCGATAGTAGGTATTAAGTCTCATGTTTATAACTACACTGGCATTGATTACTTATGTTGTTATCTTGCATCATTTCCGTTCTCGTGTATTTTATTTTCCTTTCGAGATTTATGGAATCCCCTGCTACTGAGAAACGTTTCTACAGGTAAATTCTTACTAAAATACATGTAGGTATAATTGTAGCTAGTTCTGTTGGAGTGTTCTGAGTGATGTTAATGCTCACTCATAGTGTTCAAAAAACCCGCATATAGAGATACACAAGTGCTACAGGTAGCTGTACCTACTGGTTGAGACTTATACGCACTTGTCTTGCGTGTTGTACGTTGAATACAAATAACGATATTTGGCGGTCAACGCGGCCACAGGCACATAGTGAAGTAAATTTATTACCTATGTGTACACGGTAACATTACACCTACGTATCATCACGTAGACGGCATGTGAAAATCAGTTTATAGCTATTGATACCAGGAATGTTGTCGTAATTGCTTCCGGTCACATACATAGTTAGGTATTTTCTTGGAAAATAAATTATACACATGTGTTAGTATCGATGTGTTCAATTGCTACCTACATAAGTATATTTATTGACATAATACAATAAAATTGCCTAAATCAAGGTAACAAAAATAATTGAAGAGCGAATTCAGGGTATTTATATTCCTTTAAATTTAAATGTATGCTTACACGACTTGTCGTTACGCAAGTATCTACTTACTAAATTAAATAAATTAGCATGTATAATTATATAATTTTGTAATAGTTTTATATTCAAAAGACTAAGAAGGAAAAAAGAAAATACATTTATTTAGTTTATGACGCTTTGCCTCATACCTCACAGGGGAATCGAACCCTTGACAGTATACCAATCACTGAGGTACATAATTATTCTGAAATTATACCTACCTATGGAAATAAAAAAGTTCCTACTGCAATAAAATTACGAAGGTTCATAGAAGCTTACTCGGTAAGTCAGAAATTTTGAGAATACACTACATTCATATCAGTAGTTTAGTAAGTTTTGTGTGTTCCTAATAATTGAGTTAATGACTCGCTACGATTGATCCTGGTTTTATTGTTTTTAAATAGTAACATATTTTTAAAGAAAATAGTGACATCTATTATGGAGTAGCAACGAATACTTTCAGCATTTTGTCACTAGATGGCGTCATTGACCTAAAGCGATAAGCTGTTTACATTGTTAACTGAGATTGTTAAGTATAAATGTTGTAATACGAAAATATATAGTTTACAGAAATGTGTAGTTTATTTTGTACAATAGTATATAACACGACATCATCTGCCGTGATTTATTTTATATATATAATATTTATTCATACTTTTTGTCCTTCTTCCATTATTCTTTAAAGAAATTTATTGTTCCTGAGATGTTAAAGGGGACATGATCATTAAATAACTAATTTTGAATTAATGAAAATAATTTTATTTATATTCAAACCGTTTATTAATTAGGCAAAGGTGTTAACATAGTTTGCCATAACTACTTCGGATTTTTTGCCGTTTTTGTATTCTACGAACATAATAAAATAAAAAGAAGGGATTTGATTTGGCGAAATGAGTAATGACATGTTAGCGCTAAAATGAGTTTATGTGACGAATGGTCAGGTTAGGAGTATGTACCTAGTCTAAACTGACGAACGTGTATATAGAACGTGATGAGAGTGAATGAGGTGAAAGAAGAATGCCAGGACAGGACCGTAGCCGAAGTATAGCAATATCCGTGAACACTGCCTACCACTCAGGCAAATAGGGCTGACTTTATGTATGTAAAACGACGAACCAATACATTACTCTGTTTAATTTCAACTTGGTTTAGTTGTTTTAAAGTTCACAGACGAATTCAAAACTTACAACACCACTCTATAGGTAATTCGTTATGATCAAAATAATAACGTCGTCACAAACCCTGAACATTATAAATACTATAGGAATGACAGTGCGGAGTGTACTATAAACTAACACCAAAACATATTTAATAATTCTAGTCAGTGTTGGGAAATATTATAATTAACATACAGTTCCTATTGTTATGCAAGGCGTCGAAGCTTACGTTAACAGTAAGTAACCAAATACATACATCATATTACATAGTATTCATCTATAGTTGCTATCAATACCGTGGAATTAAAGGGTTGTATAGGTATTAATTAGGTCAATCGCATATATGAGTATAAACAGAGTAACTTCCATTTTACCTACGTAATTAAATAAAAAATCCTGCAGTTTTTATAAAAATAAATGGTATATTTTCTATCCAGAAAATATTATTACCTAAGCCAACATTTTAATATTGGCAAAGATCTCAATGAATTATAGAGACCTGTTAAAAACAGTGTATTATAAGAAGACTAGATGGCGCTCAATGCTTTAAAAAATATTTTACATTTAACTTTTAAGTTTCTGCGGTGTCGTTACTAGAAACTCAGCTAAATTTAAGCCTGATCCTTTGAGATTAAGGCATTAGTGTAGTCGAAAGACTACACTAATGCAAATGATTCTCACCGAATTGTCCACGAACATGAACAATTCATTTCCGTCGTCGGCCAAGTGAGTTGTATGTCCGAAGAAATGGCAATTGGCTCATCAAACTTATCATGAGAGGCGAATGGGTGTACCTAACTGATAAAAGAAAACAGCTTCAGCTACTCCTTACGTGTATGATGTATGTACTATTATACCATAAACTATACTTGCCACCTCAACTACTGACCTTTCTGCCTTGGTTCTACAAATTCCGTGAGATAAATATCGGTGTATTTCCTATTGCACTTTTCAGTTTTGACTCTTCCTGTAAAGCTTTTATAGTTCTATGTTGGTAGGTATCATATAAATACTTACTTAGTTTATTTTTGCCACCGAATATACAATCCTGCTGTTACCACGCCATGTCAAGATATCCAAAAAGTTATTGCAGCTAATACTACCTCACAACGTTTTTCCTAAATAAGTATTGAGTATTGACAATCTAATTATTCGGCAAGATGCCAGTAATGGAACTTCCAAGAAAACTTAAAAAGCGAGGGCATAACTTTCATCCTAATTGGACATGGACTCTGGTTTACAAATTCAATCGTCTCAATAACTGGCTGGTGGGGCATAAAGGGTTTTTTGAACGTCATCACATTTTGTATGCGTTTTATTTTCATGATTGAAGTGGTTTTGGTCTGCGGGCACATTGTGAGCGCTGCGCTTGAATGCACTCCTAAGGGACTGTTCAGAGACATCTTATTGACTTTTTGTTTGCTCATTGAGACATCTGGGGCTTTGTTTGATAACTCTATTTAAAAGAATACTTACCAGAAGCATACTCTTTATTAGTTTAATTATTTTATTTTGTTAACGATGGAGATGCAATAACAAACACCTGTTCACTGAGTTATCATCATATATTATTCACTGCTCATATTTTACAACTGCTGAGTATAATAAATAAATCTTTCTTCTAAAATCTAAGCAATGTATAATTAAGATAAAATTACGTGGTACTACGTATCGTGACGCTCTCGTTCCAGAAACAAGTGAAACTTCATGCCTTCACACAACTTGTTGAGCTAGGTGAGCCGTAAGCAGCCGAGATAAATGTTCAGTTTCTATCTCGTTGTATTTTAAAAGTAATGGAGTTCCGTCGTCCTGTAAATCAAAATAATGTTTAATAAAACGTACCTATATTAGTAAAGAAAAGTTAGCTAAGAGTAAGTGATGCTTGGAAGTGTTGGAACAACAGTACCGTGGGAGCCGGTGCGTTGTTCCTACTTCCTAGCGTGGCGGACGGTCACAACAACATTCGCGCCGAGGGAAATGTCAAGGCCACGCCCGTTCACTTCCTTTACCGCATGAGCCTACGATATTCGCGTCCCCCACCCTACCCTTCTACAGCCTACGAACAGATATGTACCTATATAACGCAACAAAATCGTTTCAAGTGAAAACCCAACAGATTGTACGATGTTGACTTATAGGATGATAGGTACTCCTCCATCTTTTATGGAGCTATTGTGTGTTGTGTAAGTAGATGCGTTATTTGATTTGAATTGACAAACAGAATTAACTATTCCGACGGATCCTTTACCTTTATTTTGGGAAATATATGTCCATTTTTGCCGAGAAAAGTCAAGGATAACAGGATCAACTGGTTTCAGATCGCGACTCCGAGCGTCTGGAAAATTTTACCGCATTTTATATAGGGTGAAAAGTATCTACATAGTAAAGATAGAGGTTTCGCATTTAGTTTAAGGAAGGGTAAAAATATAAACCTGTTGTCAGCCTAATGATGCTTGAAAATGGTGAATATTAGCCTGGTTTAGAGAAAAACAATTAAAAAACTGATTAAAGGTTGTCAGCAGCTTCTATGTGACAGTTCCTCAATACTCGAGCGCTTTTTAAAATCGCTGTTCCTACATTCCAAAATCTTAAATTTTACTGTAATTTTTAAAAGTACTTACATAATTTCTGCTTGCTATTTTCGCGTTGGTTGGTTGGTTTGGTTTTAAGAATATTTGGATCATTTTTGCATAAACCATCCGTTGGTTTATAAATTGACTTTATAAATTGGTGTTAACAATACATAAGTCGCAATTGACGTCATAACATTAACGCAAACGGATGCCAGAGACTGTACCGAGCTTGTAGAGTTGTGCTTCTTGCCCTCTGAACTTTATGAGTTATGTTTTTTTTTAGTAATTACTTAATTGAGTTGATCTCAGTTATCAGTATTTAAAAATAGCAGTGTGACGTTTGAATGTAGTGCAGGTTGCATCAAACCTAAGGATAAAATCCAACATATATTCAACAGATGGATATCTACACTTGTAAGTAATGGACGAGTCCGTAAACGGTCTTCTAAATGGTGCGTTTATGCAAATCCAACTTGTTCATCATTTGCAAAGCATATGAGAAGAAAAAAGCAAGTTGATATGTTCTTGGATTACCTATAATATCCTCCGCTTATTGTAACTGGACGTAGAGTTCTTCTTAATGTGTGTTACGTACCTGTACATTAAGGGTAATTCTAGTATACATAGGTAGGTGTTCCTACAGCTAACGTATCGTGCAAGTGGGTCAGTCGGTGTCCAGTGGAGGTTTATTGACCTGTTGATCACCGCATTAGAGCGAAGTGAAACTAAACAAGGAATATTGATTCTTGAATACGAAGTATGACACGAAGACACGAATTCCTAGGGGTTGACATAGGAGAAATTTAATGCCTTACAAATATAAGTTTTAGAATAAAAAATACTTAGGTTTTTATCATGAATATCGGTTCAAATCATGTTCTGGGTATGTAAACATCATGATAAACTCTACCTATTGAAATAGGATATCCTGCGTAATCGGCTCTACGATTAGTTCCATTAGATTAGTAATGATTAGTAACGAAACATTAATTGATAAACAAAACACGATTCAATAAAACGTATGAACTTGAAGGAAATTATTGAAGATGAAGACTTTTGATGTAGTAGTTACAATATTTTCTCGATTTATCGGATTTAATGATTCCTGAATCCTGTGACATACTTTATTTTGGTGGTCTAACCATTTATTTCTAAGTGGTGGCCGATCAAGACGTAATTAGTATATAAAAGTATTACTCTGTCACCAATAATATCTAACCTCCTGAAAAAGTGGATTACCATGCATATTATTTATTTACATGCATATTTTAGTGGTATGCACACTTTACAGGCTCTTCTTGCTGTTTATAAGTATGGCAATAAGTGTTAAAATGTAAACTTGTACTTTGTTTTTTCATATGTATTATTAACATAATGTGAGGTTGGTGTTAGCCGTCAGATGGCAGTCGTGTCGAAGGGCCCGGCGGCGTAACGACGGCGCCAATGGAGCGCGATTCCCCCAAGCCTTTCTTATTATGTGCTGTGATTTAAAACAACACGGCCATAGAGACGATTTTGTACTAAATACTGTTTATTTGATTGTTTTTGTTTGTAGAGAACCTTTTGAATATCACTACGCAGTAATATTGTCTTTAAAATGTTAATTTGTCATACCAAAGATTTTTAGTATGCAAAATATAAAATAATTATATTCTCGAAAGCGGTAAATACTAAACAGCGGTAATGTAAAACAAATAGTTCCGGTCATTAATAGAAGAGGCATCTGAAATGTTAAGATTATATCATTTTAATTTGATTGCTTATTACAATTATATATATACACTTATTATATAGTATATAATATACAATTATTTCCATTAAGGGGTAACGATTGATGCGAGTATGTGTACAACTCGTCATTTGATAGAACGTTCACGAAAGCTGATAATAAGCGTTAAACAAGTTCTCAAATATTATCAAGCTATTCTTTTATTTTAATCGTGCGACTCCATGGCCTGTTCAGGCTGCAAGTAAGGCAGTTTTCGTGGTCGTTGGAGCGTCAAGTGAGTCCAAACGCCTACAATTTTCCCACCGGGACGAGGCCCGCACCCCGTCACCCGAAGCCTTATTACGGACTAATTAAGTCACGCTACAGATACGTTAGAAATCTCATTGGATAATAACAAAAAAACAGGCGTCGTATGACGACATCTTGTTAAGAACGTGATTATTTTTTGTCGCAGCACTCACAGGCCACAGCCAAGTTTTCGTTCTATAGGCGCTCGTTTAAAAAATGCTAATCGACCAAGATCTCATAATAAATCACCAACGATTTACATAATGACCATCCTTCATGAGACTTATATTCATAAGGCACTGACTTACTTATTTTTCTTAGATTAGTTTCTTAGTTTAGTTTAGCTTAGTTTTAACTTGTTCGTAAGAATATTATAATTTTACCTAAAACTCGTAACTTTTACTCTACATAATATCAAGAATTCCTTCTTGCATACACAAATGATAGAATCCGTGTAATCTATGCCATATGGACGTTTGAAAGTAAGATATTAAATAGGTAAGTGATACTTTCTGAAACTTTCTGCTATGATGAAGAAGGTGAAATTAAAAAAAAATGGTTGGATGTTGTTTTTATAAATTAGAAGCGATTGTGTGGCTTGCGTCACTTGCGTGCAAGCAGCAACCATTGAAGCGCGTGCAAGGCAGCGAGAGTGCATTCCCAGCTATCTAATGACAATGACAGAGCATCCCCGCTTTCCAAGTTCATTGACAACGAAAGTGTTGCGCATGCGTGAAAACTCGCGCCAATTATAAGCGCAGGCGGCAACGGTGGGCGCGCGGGCGCAGCGGTCGTTGCGCGACGACGCGCCCGGCTGCGCGCGCTTCATTGCCAAGGCCGGCGTGCTTTCTCCACGATCTACGAGCTATTACGTGGCACTCGGGACCGCTTGTGTAATGTGATGTAATTGGAATTTGTTATGCTTTGGTACCGATAAACGGATTTATGAGAGACTGACAGTGTGTAGTAAAATGAAGTAATCACGATAGGACACGGCCTCAAACACCACGAATCGTTATTGTAATTGAACTATGTTGGTAGTTTATGAATTCTAATAATTCATTACATTAAAAGGGTTATCGTGTATAATTGTGTGTCACCATTAAAATAGTATTTCCGTCGTAATCATTTAACTGATAAATGATGATTGCTCGTTGTTCTTGACCTAATCTCTCGATGTCATACTGAGTACCATTGCGTTTCCGCGTCACATCATCTCTACATAATTTACTGGACTATTCACTATGTTTCATTGATGTAAATCTTGATACAATCGTCAAATATGTAAAATTACACAATTTAAAAAAAATTGGGCGCTATGGCTTGGGACTAAATCACACGGCCTGAACAACCTCTACCAACGACATTTGATTAAAGAATTTTTAAACTTTTTCACTGCGGTGTGTCTACACTTAGATATCACAGAACTTCTCGAAAGGATCTTTAATAAACACTAAGTACTTACCTACGTCACAAACATGTCTGCCGATTTGCACTAGTGTGAGTTAAGAGGCGAAACCGCGACATATTGATTCATGTAATTTGAAATCCACATTGTGTCTCTAGACGTTATGTACCGGAAACCAGAGGTTGTCAGTACAAACTCAAGGTTATTGCGTAACAAAATCATTTAACTTGCACAAATTGAGTAGGTGAAAAAAATAATTGATTCAATTCGTCCGCAGTTATTCACGTGTGACTACCATTCTCCATATTGAATTAGATTTAAAGGAGACTAGGAAAGGTTGAGGCTTTACAACCTCTGACCATTTAATTTGAGTATTTGTCACAACAGTTAACTTAAACCGTTTGCGGTTTACATTTAAATACTTGTGAAAATACTGTGTTTCATAAAAAAATCTCAGACGAAATAAATTTATACTAAAAATGTATTTTTAAACACAAGCTATTAAATCAGCTAGCCTCAAATTACTTGTGAAGACGAATTAAACTAGCCTTAACAAGATGCGATTGCGTCATTTCGTTCAGAGTTCCTATGACTCTCTCTGTACCATAAGTATTGTCACCGAACCTATCTATAAGTTTGCAAAAAATCATTTAAATCGGATATCGAGTAGTGGTTCTAATTTAGATTGCAAGATTTGACCTAAACAAACATACGTTGCAAGTAAAAGAAAAGCTTGTGAAGAGAAGGTAAAGCAGAACATTAAAAAAAATGGTAATTTAGTAAAATACACGAAACTTGACCAAGATATATAACAAGACAATTTGTTGATAGGTACTATTCAAATCATAGAATCTTTAAAATAATTTAATTAAATACCTATAAATTTCCTTGCAATACCTATAAATTTAAGAATTAAAACCCTTCCGTCTGTTCTGTCAAGCATTTTGCACAAAGATACTTAAACACTAATAATTAGGTAATATGAATACAAATATTACCAAGGAAGATGCATCAAATTAAAAATCTTATACTTTAAATCTAATCATGATAATTTAATTCCTAAAATATACCTAGTTTATAGTTATCATCATAACTCTACGTATTTTCCTTATTTGAAGCACTTCGAGTCAAAAGTAATTATGAGTGTCTTCCTTATATATGGCATAACAGAATCTCCCGTACCTACAAGTAATCTACCTAATTAGATACAGCACTTCCACAGTCAGTAGGCGTTAAGTCATAGTTTGGTATGCGATCTCATTGACGAGCGTTGAACCGGGAAGTGTCTGACAACTCGACTTGTACTATCACAATAGATATTCCAGACTAGCAGGACGCAGTTGCATTTAACGTTATGTTTCCCTTTATCTGGTAATGTTGATGAGCGGGGCGACTTTGATGGCGTTTCTATATTTTGTATATTTACTAAGTATACCTATCACTCCTATCAGAAATCAACACAGCTACACATTTAATGATATAGTGGTAAAATCTTTGTAGATCTAAAAATTATGTGTATCGGCCATCTAATAAGTCACTTCCGTTTATGTCGTCAAATCTGTTTATGTGACTGATTCATTATTGTAACGTACTGGACGAGTTCGATGGTATGTCGATATTTGCCGCTGCCTGATGGTAGGAATCATCGGGCGGAGGCAACCCTACTGGGCTACTGGTACTGTTTAATAGGAAGTAATAGTTAGGCTGAGATTCGATTCTGACGCAAGCGGACGGTCGCTGTGGGCGTTTGTAGTCACCTCTAGCTTCCGTGTCAGTCAGTCAAGTTGTGTGCCTATCGTTTCTCGCACCCACTGCTGGCTCAACTTGCTAATTTATGACGTCCGACGGTAATATCATCTGTGACCGTAGTGACTTCTTTTATTCACTTCTTTTTAAATAAGTAGATATCATCAGTTTACTCTGGTTACTTTAAAGCAAAAAATTCAGCATTAAAACAGAATAGAGTTAAATGAAGGTCATAACAGTTCGTCATCATTACAGTAAACTTAAATTAATTCTTCTGGTTTAATTGTGCACACAGGAGTAATAAAAATCGTTATCCTACACACGCGCAAAAAGTGGAATGTTGTTCTCAAAATACGGAAGTAAAGTATATTTGAATTGATAATGATCGTATAATCTCGTAATATATTTTAAGACATGAACATAAATTCCCTGCTTCCCTGTATGTAAAATAGTCTCACTGATCTGATAATGGAAAATAATAATAAGGCTTTACAATAGGAGTAATGTGTTTCTGGGCCGATGTACCTATCTTTGCAAAGAAAGTTTGTTATAGAATACATAATATGGAAACATGGACAGAGTTCGGAAATTTAGACCCAGGTTTACCAAAAGCCAATGAAGCAACGCGTCACTGGGCGTGTTTACGCACCATGTTTGTTCATTCACAAAGCCTACATTATTGCGCACCGATGAACAGAAAACGTTCTATCTACAAGGAGGCATAAAAAGTGCTGCATAATACGAGCGCGCGCCGGACACCCACGTTGCGAATTCCCGTCCATTATCACTTCCATCCCACGGGCTCATGTGACGTACAGAAGCCAAAGTTGGGCGTTCCCAGTGCTGAGATTTACTTTTTGTGCACAAAGACATTCTTCCCAGCAGATCACGCGAGAAACTATGCACAAGAGGATGCGAATTCAAATGCCTCGAAGGCACAAAATGACAATACGCTGGACTATTACTTAATAAATTGTTACAGTAACATTCATAGGTACCGAACGAAAATGCTGCTGCGTCTTTACTATCTATATGATGATGTGAATACTAAAAAGAACTCATATAATTTAAATAATTATAATGGAGGAATTCAATTATACCACATATCTCTACTCTTATAATAAAAAAGTGAAGTAATAAATGGGATTATTTCATTACGCGGTTATGCGATTAACACCATATGTAAGTTGGACCCGGTAAGTATCGTTTACTCCCGTCATAACTAAGATAAATAATGCTGTGTTATTGTTTACGGACCACCAAGCAGGGAGGTTGATGTGTAGGTGTGTAACTCAGTATCTCCCCCGCGAAGTCTCGTAATCTCTGCACCTTCGTCTGTATTTTGTTAAATATTATTTTTAACCATCCTAAACAGGAGTGCACCACATGTGCCACCTGACCTCACTGAGCTTTCCCACGCTGAGAGGTTAGTCCTTGAAACATAAACGCCCTAGTTAACGTTAAAGCTCGGGTAGCATCTTTAGGACGAACTTATTTCAAACCGTAGACGCGTTTTCGTAGTCCTTAGAGACTAATAGGTTTGTTTTCGGGAGCAAATGTCTCGGTTGCAGCGAAGCTTAAAGCTTTTTTCTGTTTACTTAAATGATCTGGTGATTGTTTTTTAATTTATTTTGTCGTTCGGCGACGTCATGTGGTTCCAATCAAAGAACGTTGGGGTTTAATTTTTTTTTCCAAATCAATTTTATTATCGATGACTTAGTGGGTTCAGTTTGTGTTACCTAGCTTATTATGTTTTAAGATATTATAAATGCTTCGTTGCTTTCTGAATACAAGTCGTTTTTTATTTTCTTGTTTTTAGCTAGGAATATTATTTTTATATTTCCTTTAGGTCTTTGAATAGAACTGTAATGCGAAGTTTTTTGTTAATTATGGCTAAGAACCCAAAAGTAAAATAAAAAAAAACCGGGTCAAGTGCGAGTGGGACTCGCGAATCGAGGGTTCCGTGCAAACTTTAAATTATGTTTACAACAATACCATAATATTGTTCTAACGAAAAGACTAGACTACTACATTCACAGACAAACTTAACATTGCCGTTGGAAAACTGTTACCCCAATACATTGAAGTAGGTAGCGGTTAGTTTATCAATTGCAAACTAGTTA
This sequence comes from Abrostola tripartita, assembly GCA_905340225.1. Classification (NCBI taxonomy): domain Eukaryota; kingdom Metazoa; phylum Arthropoda; class Insecta; order Lepidoptera; family Noctuidae; genus Abrostola; species Abrostola tripartita. The sequence continues at coordinate 8,720,087 of HG996493.1, read as the reverse complement.
TTCTTATTTTTTATGTGATGTAACTATAAATTTACAGTTTTCAGATTTATTCCTTTACTTGTGCTGTAAGCTGATGGTTCTTCCGAATTTTATGATTTTAGGTCAACGGGAAGTACCCTATAGGGTTTGAAACTGGAAATTATAAAAACAATCAACATAATTACTCGGATCTTTGATTCCATTAACTCGTTTTTCATTTTTTGACGGCTTTAAGGGACAGTAGACCCGAGTATTTGATATTAATTACAACTTTATACCTTTACGCGTTCTTTAGAAAAAAGGGTTGACAGACAGAAAAGTATTCTTATTTTTAATGTGACGTGCTATTAGTTAATTCTTCTTGCCAATTTTCATGATTCTAGGAAAACTGGAAGTACCAAAAAAAACAGTAAAGGGTTTTGTGTGTTAAAATTGAAAAAATAATCACCATAACTCGTATCTTTTGATTGCGTTGACTTAAAAGTTTCATATTTTCACGGCTTCAAGGGTCAGCAGACCTAAGTATTTGATATTAATTTCAACTTTATACCTTTACGCGTTCTTGAGAAAAAGGTGATGACAGGCAGACGGACAACGGAGTGATCCTATAAGGGTTCCGTTTTTCCTTTTTGAGATACGGAACCCTAAAATCAACTGTTGTGTGTTGTCTCATGTTATTTCTTCCTTCAAATATAAACAATGAACAAGAATCAGATTTAGACGTTTGTTGCACAACTTAGATAGGAAACGGAACCTTAGTACTAATGCAGTTTGTAGTAACGTTACATAAATCAGGTAATAAGGATTACGTTACATTACAAGCTACAAGCCAGGAACACCGAACACCCGCGCGCAGTCCCAGTTCAAAAGACAATTATTCACTTTCAAAGCGTCTACTTGTAAGTCAGGAACTAAATGAATCTAACTATTAATTACTCACGAGTCGTTATTCCGTCGGACAAGGAAGCAGCGCCCGCGCAGTCGCCGGTGACGTCACGCACCGAATTAACCCGATTCTGAGAATTGAACCGTTGTATGTCAGTGCACTTGTCTTGATCGCCCGCGCACGTGTGGACAATGTACATGAGTTTATGGATTTGTTGTTACAAAATGTTTTCCATATTGGTATAGAACAAGTAAAAGTAATAGTAATTTAGTACTAATAATATGGAATATATGAGAAAAGCTATTTCAAGTTAAATAGTAGAGTCGTAAAGAAGTAGTATAATTTTTCAATTATAATTGAAACTACGCTATCAAACTCCGAGTACCATCGTGATTCAAGTGTCATACCTACACACAGTAATACACACTTTGAATCTGGTTTCAACCAGCCTAGAAACGAATGACCCAGTTCCAGGAACCGTCAGCCACAACCATCGCCTAGTCGGCCCATTCTACCAGAACTTGAGTGAATTGTAGTTGTAAATACGACTCTATTTTTATGCGACTTCATACCTCTGCTCTGCAGTGGACAGGGATATACTTCGAATTTCATCCGGTAATAATCTAAAATTAAAGCACCATAACTAACCTAACTAGGTAATTTTTTCATTTTTAATAATCGTGATTCTGCCATTCAATTAAAGCTCTAGTAAAGTTCAAATGAAAATATTCAACTTATTTTTGAGCATAACTCGATTTGGTCAAATTATGAAATTACGTTCTTGCACGCTAAAAATTATCTACTACCGGACTGAAGCTTGTAAAGCAGAAATGGGTAGACAAAACCGAAAACAAATCGCTCTGCAACACGACTTTCAAAGCAACATTGTAACTATTAGGATATAAAAGAAAAACATATGTACTGTATCTGATCCAGTGTTTAGTTATACTCTACCTACGTAATGTAAGTTTAGATATTCTGTGTCATAAGTTCATCCTGAATCACTCATCGATCAAGCAATCAAAAAGAGATTAAGCAATGTTGAGCGTTGCACAAGTAAAATGTGCAGTTACGTTTTAAATTCGTTTTATACAATAATATATAAATAGTTATAGAGGTAATTCTCAAAAACCCATAGATTGCAAAAATAATGTAGATATAAATTAGTCATATCCTTATTATTGCAAACAACGGACATGTTGACTCCCTTATATGCGAATTGATTACATCATATCTGTATTTCATATCTTCTTCCTCAATTGAATATTGTGTTGGGTCCGAACAAGTAATTACGTAACACTTGTACACGTGTAGGCTGCCCACTGAACTGATATCAATATAACTTCATATTTAGCTGGCAGTTTAATGACCCCTTGCATCCCCATATAGTGTGGCCTACAGACTAGTCGTCTGGCTGAATAACTATAACGTAAATTGTAACAGCTCATTCGGTTACGCCGCGGTATCGGTAATGATGTGTAATATAATTTATTATAGGTAGCTATTTGCTCTCCCGCCGGGTTCCTTATGAAGCTTGTGTGCTACCACTGCTTTATTTCATCGCTAACATCGAAAAAATATGCATTAGGTACTTACTTGCATCGAGTTTTATGTACAAAAATCTAGTTTTTCATTTCATGCATTAAGTATATAGGTCGTAAAATTCGATTTTATTAGCAAAATTGAGTATCCATCAAAAAGTAGGTAGGTACCTACCTAAAATTATAACTAATATAAGCATCTTTATGGCTGTAAAAGTTTATTAACAACATTATAATTATTAAACACTGATTTTCCAATAAATTATTAATGTTAAATAGATTAAGTGGGTAATAAATAATGTTGTGTTATGAACATTTAATAAGTAGGTACATTATTAATATTTTATGACGTAAATTCGATGAGTGTGGTAATTGATTATACAGTCAGCAACCGTAGCTTAACAAAGAAGAATAAATTAAGTTATAAGTTTCATTAGGAAAAAATCTTTCCAATCATATTATAGCGAGGTTAAATACAGATCAGAGTATATTGATTTACGCATCAAATTGTTCCTAAATGAGTCGTAAAAAACCCTGAATTTTCAGAGAGTTTTATTGCTGTATTACTGACAGTTTATCCCTGTACTAGTTACAATGATAATACCTATTTAAATTTTAGAACTCGACTTCATTATCATAATAAATGTATTGTTTAATGAGTCTGATTGGCTGGTGGACAGTTATTTAGTCGGATGGTAGAACAGTGTGATATTAACACACGTGGGTTTACACCTCAATCGTAACACTTTACGCGGATATCTTTAACAGAAACGACTTAAAACGTTCATAGTGCCAATAAAATTATTTGTGGAGTGACTTAAGCGCCATTGTGTGCCAATATATTGGTTTCGAATCAGCATGTATATTGAATAAAAGTTTTAAAGGTGATAAACCAAGATGCAGTTTGCCCACTGTTATGCTAAAACGGAGTCCAAAAACTCTAAAACCCCACTTATTTCGTCATAAAAATGTAACAGAATATATTGGTACTCACTCATCTATTTGTATTCATACCAAAAATGATATATATTTATAATACATCGTATAGCATGGTTCCTGAACGGAAGGCCTCACGCGGCGGCCGCCTCGCTCTCCGGGAGTCTCGTCACTCTTACCATACAACTGTCTTCACAATCACATTCATGTGCACGTGTAGTGTGTACTATAAGAGGAACAAAAAATACATAAAATCCCAATGACACGCAACTGTGAAAGCAGATTGTAAGAAGTCACAGTTAAATGAGTATGTTCAATCTTTGTTTCTTGGCAATCATCGGTAATGTGGTTTACTTTTGTTTTGCGTAGTAATTTAGTCTATTATCGCACAGTCTATGCTTATGATAAGTAGAACCGAGTTAGGCTCTGTGTGAAAATAATTTGCTTGATATGTTTTCAGCTTCGAGCAATTCCTAAGTTCTATATATTTTGTACGGACGATCATTCATAATAATTAGTCACTGTCCTACCTAAATAATAAATAAAATTCTACTAATATTATCTTGATATATTTTTTACTTCCCGTTGCACAATGGGGAAAATCGTGTCGATAGTTAACCGGAAGAGAAATTCCGGAAAAGCAAGGAGGTCACCGGAAGCGTCCCCCTAGTACCCCAACAGCGTCCCCCAGTTCCGGTCGCGGTACTTCCGTGCCTAACTTTTCAATTGACATTAGTCGGTATACATAAATAATAAAATAAGTTCATATGGAAAAACCGAGAACCACATTCGAGTTTATACTACGTGTATACTATACTAGGTGATATTATAATCTACGTGTTTGATTTCCATCCTTTTCCTGTTCATTAGTTAAGCCTATACATGTATCTATTTACAATAGATCTTTATATAAACTATCGATGTTCGTCGTATTTACCTTAGCAAATTAGCACTCGTACATTGGAGTAGGTATGTGCCAATGTTTTTGCTCAATAGTAACAGGCATTTCAAAATAGCCATTATTTCTAATTAATTATTGATTCTTTAAAAAAGCGGTGAGATCGGAAGTGACCTATGGATCTTTATCTACAACACTTTCAAAGGTAGAAAAGTAAATAATTTGGAACCCAATGAAATTATCGATTCTTATTTATTTAATACTCTTGTGTACCTACTTCCATAGAGATATAATCGTGAATCAGAGATAGAAATATGATAGACACACGATAGGCGATGCTACGTCGACACAAGTATGTATCTGACTCATCAATGTATGATGATTACTAATTTATTTATTCAAATTTTCAATTTAGCTATTCGCGATGTGTGCTGTTTTGGATAAAATTTATTGGAAAGTGATTTCAAATATTCACTAGCAAGCTTAATTAGCTAATTTTTTGGTAAATATGCCCAATTCTTCCTTTGCAATCGCTTATAAATAATCGCTATGCTAAAGTTTTGAAAGAGATTATTAAATCAGCTATGTTTCATTGTTTGCCTACCTCATTAGTCATCACGCCTCCCAATGTAAACTATTTCATGAAATCATATAGAAAATGTCGATTACTTGGCTCGTGCCAAAAAAAGTACCTACAATTCAATTTATCCGCGCATGTCATTCGATTCCAATATCAGTAACTACGAAGGTTCGTCAGCAATGCATGAAAAGAGACGCAAAGAAGATTTCAAAGCGATCATTGAATACGTAAGCGGTGTAAGTTACAAGCCTTTACTGTCTCGGTTCGATTTAGCGTGAAAACATTTTGAACATGAACGTCGTGAGTTCGTCTTACATTTTTCTTATTAAGGAAGCCTTTATCAGTGTGGTATTTGATACTCTACAGGCAGCTGGCGCCTACCGCTTCCGTAAAATGGGTGCATTCGACTCCAATCACGGAATTCGATCTTTTGTTGATGGAGGCGAGATTTCTGCATGTATCTGACAGGGTGATCTGCGTTGTCTCGTGCGCCTGTCATCTTCATCGGTAACTTGAGATGTGGGCAGGCTTTTGTGGAAGCTGTACAAAGGGCAGCTTGTGCCTAAAATGGCACGATAAAGAGGATTTTGGATTGTCATCCTCATCAGTCCTTGCCCTACCTGATGTACTGACTAGCCTGACGTCAGATACATTATATTTTTAATCTACTACCTTCTGAGAAGGAATTTCAGTATTACCTACCTATATTTTACCTACATAAATGTATTAAGAAATGTGAGCAGGAACAACAATAACAATATAAAAACAATAAATTATCTATTGCGAACAAAGCTAGCGCGAGTGGTGTCGGAGTAGTCGACATGCGCCCTACATGCATAATGCGCGGTGTTACGGCGCGTTACGTGTGCTGCGCGGGCGCAGGCCGTTATGCAAGCGGCGCGGAACCGGCCGTGAGAAGCAGCGCAACACCTGTAATACACCGCCGCTGCTAAACGCGCATGAGCACGCTTGCAAGTCGCCTAACGGCAGCACACCTCGTTATAACTACCACTGATCAGCCATTGTGAAATCACGTCATTGAATTAATTACAGATTACGAGCCTTATAAAGTGAAGAAACGGTTCCTGAGCACCATAGTGTCGCTAAGTTTAACACCACGGAAGTTAAAGAATGGAGGCGACGGCATTTCGATAGAAAAACTGAAAATAATATAAATCAAATGTAATCCTAACAAACGTTTGCACTAACATGATCCATTAATGTATTTAGAACAAATCAAATCGTTTATTTGCGGATATATACAAAATATAAACTATATACAATATAATAATATATTGTATATACAATATATTAATTGAACAAGTGGTCCTACAATAATATTATTTTGCAAACAAAATGCCAAGCAATTAGAAAGGTCAAAATCAAAATCTTAGGCACCAAATACTATTTCAGTAAATTATTTACTGAATTCCTAATTTATATCACGTGATTTACGTGAATTTTAAAATCTATCCGTTTTGTAATGCCAGATATGAGGTAACTCGGACATCTTTCTATTTAACACACACAAGAAAATTACATTCGCATACCTACTTAGGTATTTTTGATGTAATCTTTTCTGCAATCGCTTTTGGACTAACGTTAAAGACTGACGATTATGATAGTGTTTTTGATTGAGCTACACAACACCTCCGTTTTAGACTAAGAACATTCAATAATTCGTTAGCAAGTAAGAACTCACCCAAAAGTTTTGAGTTTGTTTAGCTCGCAATAATGTCATTGTTAGTTGTTCAAGTCCTACCTATACTATAGAGCTCAAATATCAATCATACAACAAAAGCATTAGAAATAAGTATGGTCGCCAGACGCCAAAAAATACTTGTAGGTAAAGTAGACGCGTATGTTGAACAAACATGTGCGATGCAGTTCCTTAAAAAACTTGGTGGCCTGAAAAAAATCGAGAAAAAACGTCACTCGAATGCTGAAGCTTGCCCGCCTGACAGGAAATATGATATTTTATTTTGGGCGTGGGATCAAACCGAGTCGATAATTTGTGTTCCGAATAGAACATCAGAAGCAACGGTGAAATTAAATTGTTGAAATCGTTTTATGTTAAGTATAATAAAGAAGAGGCGAGTCTTCAACAATAATAAAATGTCTTTGAACATAACTGAATAGGTAAGACGTCGGTGTTTCAAAGAAAGTGTCACAATATAATATTTTTATGGAATGACACACATTTTATTATGAATAGTTTTTGGTTTTAGTGACAGTTTAATTAAGAAGTATCGCGTGTTGAATATTATTCTTCCTTGTTACAACTTACACGGCCCTTTGTCCCACTTTTAGCTAAACATGTGCGGATGTATTAATATTCAGCTTTATGGTTCTATAATTATATATTACCTTATATAAGTCAACTTTATACATGCTATATTATTATATATACAAATATACAGGCATAGAAGATTGGGAATAAATCCTCCCTAACAAAGATAAAATCAAAGCATTGTTCTAAACATGCTGACTGGTTAATTTGTTTACTGGAAGCAAATATGCAGTTCCTATCTTGTCTAAGTACCTATTACGTTAGTTAAAATCTAAAGACAGCCACTTATCTTGATTAATATAATCTGGACGAATGTATGGGTACCATACAAGTGTAGTTTGTAGAGACGATCGGCGCGCGACGGGGCTCGCGGAGAGCGGGCAGCGTACGAATCAATATCAATCAACATCAATCAGCACCCGGAAGCCTTGTAGCTGGACCAACTGATTGTCCGCCGCCGATGACGCGTGCTACAAATTCACATGTACATTTACTATCCAATTTCCCAGTACTTAAAGTTTCTTACGTTTACTTAACATAGAAGACGTTAGACTTCTTTGGTTCAATGACTTTCGGCAATAACCTTCGCGAATTTGTCTTTAACCTTAACCTTAAGGAAATCTGTGCAGTTAAAAGTCGTGTCGAACAATTTACTTTTTACGATTTCCTATGCGTCAATGGTAAGTAATTAATACTTGTTAAAGATCCTTGAATGTAGATAGGTCGCATTACGAAATAATATAAAGTGAGTAAACAACAGTCTATATTCAAATGAACATGAATAACTTCCCTTAGTTTTTTTGTTAGTATTATGTGTAAATTTTCTAACGTTTGTATCCTAATAAAACAGTTAACAACACACTTTTAAACAAACAAAATAGGTACTGTATTTTCTTGCATGCTTTGTTAAAATAACGTTAAATATAGTACCAATGATTATAATCAAAGGAATCTATTTATCTTTTCTGAATCATAAAATACGACATCAGTGTCCAAAGCATCGATTCTGTTCCGCCGCGCGCCGGTCCGGTCAGTTAACGGCACATTTAATACGAGTAAATCATTTTACGATTCGGATCTGCTACGAAGGCCCTATCTTTTAATACCCGTGCCCCTTCGCAAAGACTGTGGTAGCCATTTAAATTATAACGTGATCAAAGTGTTACAAAACAAAAAATAAGAACATTAAAACAATGTCTATTAAAAATGTTATCCTTTAATTCTGCCTGTTAATAATTTTGTTTTTAATTAAAAGTAACGTCAAATGTTTTGCTTGTACGAAACCGATCTGAAAGTTAATTAGCAGTTACTTCCAGCCATTAAGATACCTGAAACGTGGACGATACTTAAGTGTAGCAGTTACGTAATAATGCAGTGGTGCTAAAGTGCTCCTTATATGTTAATATGGCACATGACGGTGTCGTTGCGCCTATAAAATCGTCTGAAGTGTAAACACACGTAAATATCGCGCCACACGCACTCGTAAAATCTATTTCTCGCGCTATTGTGGCTCGTAGGCACTATACAAATAATTTTATTCAGAGGACAATCAACATTAAAACTAAAATATCACAGAAACTGATTTATAAACAGCACAGATTAAATCTTCCATTACGTAGAGTCGCCCGTAGACCTGCTTGTGCCTATGCGCAGGTAAAAAGCTATTGCTACAGTATCCACCTGTGATACTAGTTTATAATAAGAAAGAATTCGTGTGCGTTAATGCAGGTATTTTTGTAATCCATTTCTGTACTTTTTTGTTCCGAAGCAAACACAGAATTGCTGCAACACCCACGTTTTCCGAAGTGTTTAAAAATAAGGCGTCTGTTCGGCGTGAAATTACTGATGAAACAGCTAAGAATATATGTTTCGTAGCGTATTCATCAAAGTCTCTCGTATAATAGTTTTTACCTACAGTTTGTGGACAAAGGGAGTGAGTCATCAACGCAGTTATTAGGCCTAATATTACTGAGAGCGAGCGCAGCATGCGACGCGCGACGCCTGCCGCCGCCTCGCCGCATGCCTGTCTCGACGCAGACGATGCTTGACTCTTGATTCGCTTTGATTGCTATTCCAAGTCATGCGACGTTCTTAAGATAAACGACACGATTGACGCAAGTATTAAGGAAATTGTATGAATAGGTTATTAGAATCCGAACAAGGAAATTCTTGGATTTAAATTCTCCCTTAGTTCTGTCAAGAATTCCCCAATCGAATTAACATAGGCAGTCTGCCTTAGAAAATATTATTTAGCAGATATTGAAGCGATTTAAATCTTCGATACCAAGTATTTTACAATATGATTAACCGTAACTAGGATAAGAAATGACGTCAGTGATTGAGAGGAAATATTCGCACGCAAACAATACGTATGTGCGAACTGTATCAATCAATAACAGCTGTTTATTACAATCTTACTCATCATGCCCAACAAGATAGAGGCGGCTTCCTGTCTAACAAGACGTATGCAACATAATTAAATTCGTGAGGTAAGTAGAGCTGTGCAATCTACATGAAATAAGGCCGTTACCCAATGAGGTAGGCAATTACCACGGATTCCCATTTGCTACGATCCTGGTCTACCTCGAACCATACCTTCGTCTCGAGCTATAGATACCATGAAATGATATTTCACCTTACAATACGTAAGCGTATACCTAATAATGTATTTGCGGAGGTGTGATTACAATACAAGCTCATAAAAATGTACTATTGTTATCGATATTTGTGTGACAAGCGGAATAAACAAACACTGTGCTCTCGAAGACATGTCTCCCACTAATGAGCCTTATTTCTTAACAATGCCAGTACTTACAATTATTCTTAGCAACAACAGGTTTCTCAGCCATCCGGGTTCCATAATATATTATACCTATATAATAATAAAAATAAAACCGATATTATTTTATAGCGATGATGACGCCAATACGTTGTTATACCGGACCACGGCGCAGGCGCGGTCAGCACGCGGCACAGCCGTTTACGTCTACGGTATTTTATTTGTCGAACATCATTTACATGTTTAGCTAGTTTACACAAAATAGTAGTAATAGTTTAAAAGAAATGTAGTCATTTTTTTAGCTGTGTTAACAATACATGTCTCAAAGTCAAGGCGGAATTTTAATACGTCTTTATTATCTTCGTAGGTATCTCGCATGCAACTGTAAAGGTCACTCTCAATACTCAGTTTTACAAGTATGATATTTTGCCAAAATTAAGGACGTAAAACTGAAAAACCGCTGCTTTCTTAATAAGAACTCCTACTGTAGCAATTTTTGTTTTAGGTGTATACTACACCCACACAGAATCATAATATGAATCTGCGGTAAATGCAAATACTCGACCTAGCCGCTTATCATTAGTCACTGGTAAATAGGTGTCGATTCTATTGTTATGCATCGGGTTTTCATCAGGCTCATCGTCTTCTGAGATTTGGTTTTGCGGCAATGGATGGGCATTGTTAATTAACAAGGGCATGATTTTAAATATCAAATCAGATTTTTTATAAAATCGCGATTGCAAAGTATTCGGTGTGTCCTTATATCGTACGATTTCCTACAAGCACAGTGATCGATTAGTCGACAGCACATCATTGCTGGCACTTAATTTTAGTTACGGAAAAATACTATTTTAAAACAAAATAAAAAATATCACCAGAAAAATTCATAAGTTTCCTTCGTATGTGTCTTGTTTTATTGCTGTTTTTACTTATGTTACTAAGTACCTACTTAAATATATCAGACTTTAATGTATGTATAAAATAATGAATTGGCAGTTTTTAATTAGTATCTAATACTGGTAACATACCTATGTTAATACAAGTTTATACCTATACCTATATATACACTAGATCATCTTGTCCAAATGATTTACTTTAGAGGTTAATATACTATATAAACTTACTTGAATTAAATTTTATTCAATTTCCCCTTCAGGAGGCACAATGTAATTTGAAAATTTTACTACAATTGGTACCGAAAAGTAGCCGGTAACGGTATCTCTCATATGTTTAGCAGCAATTTGTAGGAAGGCGTTAGCGCTTGGAACAGGTGAAATTTCTCGTGGAGCCGCGTTGATCCACAGTTCCGCTTTCAAGCCTGAAGGTAGCCAGAATCTAGTGCGCGGGAAGCAACACCAGCTTGCTCCGTAACGCGCAGTCTCGTCCCAAAGCCCGCAGCAATGGATGTAGATTGGACGCGCGCACAGATTCCAAACCCTGATTAAAATTCCATAGTACACTGATTAGAACACTGGCTAGTCTGCTTATATCACGTATTACACAAAGACCCATGATGTTATAGTACAATTTGGAGTCTAGATCAAGTTCCATAAAACTGATACCTATATAAAAAAAAACCCGGTCAACAAATATATACGCACAACTTATAATTTCCAGGATGGACTTTGGAAGCTATTTAAATAGGGTGGTATTTACTTTTATTTTAAAATTGGAATTTATTTTCTTGCGTTCAGGTCGCTCTGTAACACCCAGTGCAGAGTACCAGGGCAATACTTATATAATACGCAGCAGACGCAAATAATACTCCACGTCTAGTGTATCTACGAGAATAATCGCAATTTCTTACCACAACTTAGACAATACAGGCTCTGTCTCCAAATTGAAACATAAGGTATTCGGGGCCCATGATATAGTTATTGGGGATATGGGTGTTGGAACTGGAGGCACTATAGGTTCGCAGTGCACTAATTGGTGGCCAGGGTCCACTTCTTCTTCTTCTTCTTTTTTTGGTTCTTGTATATCACTGATGGAAACCTATGAAAATGAAATTGCATAACTATCTTTTACCCTTTGCTTCGCTTCGGTGATCTATTCCAGTAAAATTGCATTTTTTGGGAAATAAATACATGCTACTCTCTGGTCCTTAAACTATATCTACGCAAATTCAAGTTTGTCGTAACAGAAAGAAAGGTTTTAATGTATGGTAGGTATAAAGGGCCTACCCACCTTATCTGCTTCCATTTTCATCCGAGGGTTGAGAATGATCATCGGAGGAAGAATTACCGTTTTAGGTTCCTCTTGAATAAATAATTTTGACATTTTTAAAGGCTAAAAGGCTACGGAGAAATAAAGGGGCTCAAAAATTCACTTTGGTGTTTCCATTTCACATTTCTATTTGCAAGTGCTTAGATGACATCTGAAGTTCAAATCATAGATAAATTACCATAGACATTGTGTCTGTTAAAACTACCATTACTCAACCTATTTGTTAGTAAGTAAGTGTACAACGTTAGAATTAAATTGGTGCTGGCTATTTACTGTTTTCTTGGATACGCTCACAAAAATAGTACCATCTATTGTAAATAACATAATTTTAGTATAAAAATCGCCATAATAAATAACGTGAACGAAGGCCAAATAACGTAGAAAGATAAATTCAGCGTTTCAGTATGCTAGACTTTAGATTTTATACGTAGATACTTCCAGCGTTACTTAAAATAGAATCTGTGAACTAAAGTATGGTTAAATGTGTTAACTGTGCTTACGTCGTTCTTTGCCTCATTCAAACAAGTAGACAGCACTCAGACTTGAGCCTAGCATGTAAATACTATACTTTTAAATTGCCTAAAACTATTTATTAAGTGCAGAAAGTAGGATTGATTAAATTATTGTTTCGTCATCTCAAACCACATGTTAAATAAAAGTCAATAGCTCATTTATCAGTATAGTACACGTCAAACAAGCTGTACCTGACAAATTACAATATTTTTCCTATTCTCTTTATGCAACCTCGCACACTTGCCAAATGAGTTGTATGGATCTCAAATGGTCGCGCAATTCGCGCCTGCCGCATGCTGATAATGTCATCAGCATTGGCGCTTGCGGCTTTTATAGAAAGGTACATACGAATATTAGAATCATTTTAAATTTGTTTGTTAAAGATGTGTATCTTTACTGCTCTCGAAAAAAAAATCTGAATATCAATAACTTTGTTTTTTTTTTTCTTTGTAATATAGCTTTTCATATATTTTTCCTTAGATCAAAAATCTGCACGATTTTCATATTTTTTCCAAAAATGACACAGTTTGTATCAGAACTGAATAAAATAATAAGTACCTCGGATACAGCTATTCCACCACTGTTGTGGACAGGTTTATGTGGGGATATAGATTTGTCCGCACTTATGTGTCGCTTTGTAGGTTTTATAACAATGACAAACGATTTTGAGAAACATGTCTCAATATGAAAATAGATGCCTAGCAAGTAGCAAAAGAGTGTAGGCTTCTATACAGATGAGTTAAGTAACAAAAATAAAACACTATTCGAAATTGTTTAAGATGAAGATTGTACAAGTGATGGCGCGGAAGCCATAGTCATTCAGCGAAACATTTCCGATCCGGAGCTAAACGAAATTGTTTCAATCAGTAAAACCTAATTAACATTCGCCCTTTCTAGAGGTCAAAACCTAAAGGTTATAGAAATCATATTATAGAAGTTCAGGGAACAAAATTATTATCATTTAACGTTTATATTAATTTAATCTAATATTATTCAAAAAAGTGTGCGGTTTTCTTCTGTTAATGTTGAGAATAAGGGGTAAACTCTTAATAATCCAACTACTTTAAAAAATACAACATGTGTAGTGGAATGTAGGTGTAATGTGTAATGTTATGAGGTCGTTAAACACGAAATTAATTTAAATAAAAATGCAGGCCTGGCAAACAAAGCTTATAAATAAGCAGTCAATAACAAGCCATATAAATTAGGCGACACGATTCGATTGCTCGTGAATATATTGAATGTCTTCCATATGGGCAGAACTCACTTAATATTTCTAACGTAGTTTGTAATATATTGTCGTGAAAGCCGCCGTTGGTAAGACACGGTTGCGCAGTCGCCGCGACGCGTGACGGCGACTCCCGAGGGAGCGGAAGTCTTGCGCACTTCCGCTCGCCGGCGCACACGCCGGAGATCCGGTCCACTTGTACTATCACGACGTTCCACCTACCTACCTTCAATATTACAATGCTTTTATGATTACACCGACTTGTGTCTTGGATTGCTGTCCTAGCCTGTTGCACAGTTTTTTCTAGCTTAGCCATATGTAAGTCATATTATTTAAAATTCTCCAATTATAAAACTTAAGACGTGATTTTGTTGCTAAATTATCACTGAAGCAACAATGTATTGCTATTGTATTGGTATACAAAAAGTACTAATATGGCTGATACGTCTGATATTTGCTTGATTTTCTATCGTTTGTGTACATAGACAGTAGATGCTAACACATTTATTGAATTTGAACCCTTAGGAATACAAGCTTGTAATAATTAAGGAACATTCTAGTTATTTAGTCCGTTAGCATTAACATTATAAATTTATAATAACTAATACGGTTTTGTCAGATTTCTGTCGAGTACAAACTAGTTTTATTTTTGTATCCACCTAGTAACTGCTGGAAAAGGTTAAGTTAAATATAATCCGGTTCGCGGAAGTGATGGGACATACTTGACCTTAGTATTGATAAATATTCATAGGAGGAAAAGTAGGTAATATGTAGCGTTATTTATGAATAGGATTGTATTCTGTTATACTTTTGTCCTACGCTAGCTAATCGGGATTATTAATCCAATTTCTTTTCGGTAATGGAAAAGTAGATTTGTTGGATTTATAACAAATTCATTTTAGTTCCTACAAACGTCAACAACCATGCCACGAAGGAATAACTATGACCAAAAATGAACTGTAGCATTAACGAAATACATGGAATAAAGCCGTAAAACAAATTAAACGTCTACACATTTTCCTTCAAGTTACACAATCATAATAGTTAGAAATTTTTTCAGTTCCGTATAGTATTCACTTTGCCGCGTGGTATCCGGCCTAGAATTAACCACCCCCTTTCCTCCCGTGGGTGTCGTAAGCGGCGACTAAGGGAAAATCTAGAAGATGTGCAGCAGGGTCTTCTGTAACTTGACCACCACAGCGATCCCCAATCCGCTTGCCAAGCGTGGGGATTATGGCAACCCCCCCTTCTAAAAGAGGGAGGCCTTTGTTCAACAGTGGACATCTTCCGGCAGTTTTTTTTTTTTTTTAAAAACGTCGCCCCACACTAGGAATTTCTCCTGTGTCGTGGGTGCGTTTCACAAACATGAAATATCACATACACAACCACCCAGACTCGGGATAATCAAATGTGGATCGCACAAATTTTTGCCCCGTGCGGGAATCGAACCCGCAACCCTAAGCGCAGCAGTCTAATCGCTTAGCCACTACGCCAATCAGGTCGTCATATATTGATGATGATGATGATAGTATTCACTTTTACCTTTGCGAAAGCAGGAGCCCAACAATATTCCGTTAATCGACTTCGACGGTCAGTTCAACAGAATATTTTTTGTAGCACTGCAGTAACAATAATACGTACTTACTTCTCTTATCAAGTAAGCCTACGAATTCGACTACGCTTATGTAGCTTTAGATATTCGACAACATTCCTTAGAAATAGACACACTATTATAATTTTGATTTAAAATGACGATGGTATGCAATTAAAGGCGTTGCACGTTAGGGGTGTGTTATGTATGCAAGCTGTGTCCTTGTCGCTATCGAGTGGCTGGACGACACGCCTACGTAACCCTTAAAGGAATTATTAATGGTATTTTAGCTCTTCGTAATCATACTTAAATTATTTCCCTCTTACAATTTTTTATGTGAATTATTTCCAAATGAGTTAAAATTTGTTATTCAATCAAATTTTGAAATCATTTTAAGATTGCCTGTGTATAACTCTTAAACTCATAAAGTAGTTATACTAAAACATAAGCACTAACTCGTAATTGACACGATTCGTAAGACTAAGACTTTATCAAATCACTGTAACCCGTGGCTCCAACTTTACTCGCATTAAATTTATACATACATAACTAATAAATATCGTAGTGAGTAATCACATAGCGTTGTAATCAGTTTTGTTAGGAATTAAAAGCGTTCCCGTGTAGACTAAACAATGAGATCAGCTGGACCTATTGCGGGTGTGGCGTTAGCGTCGGCTATTTACTCGACAAAGACATCGATTCTATTCGGCCCGCCGAGATCGTGTTCGAGTCTGTAAACAAGAGTCAAATTATTCCTGACTATTGTTATGAAGTCTGTAGCTACGTCGCGTATTGGACGGTGTTTAAAGTTTTATTTTTATCAAGCAACCAGGTCTTACATACCTTACCTACCGTACCTTACCTACTGCAGAAAATGCTTCTTGAGGTATTTTAAGGTTCGGTAAAGTTTCGGTTAAAAAGGGTTCTGACAACATCTTAATTCTTAATTTTAACTTTATAATAATTACGACGACGAATTTAAGTGTTTGCGCAAAGAAATTATTTAAAGGTAATCAGTATCTAAGCTCAAATATTCACTGTGGATGACACAATTTCTTGTCTATAGATAACATAACATAACATCACGCCTGTATTCCCCGAAGGGGTAGGCAGAGGTGTACATATAGTACACCCACATTTCGCCTGTTATGTTGTAAGTCACAATGTCCCGAGTCTTGTCTATAGATTAGCGATTAACTTCATAGTTTCCAGATTTAGCAGTCAAAAGAATAATAAGTAACTCAAATCCTTGCCAACGTAGTCCCAGTGCAGTTAAGAAGTCGCTTAGTTACGTAGTTTAATTGTTTGACATTGTTTCCATCCGCCGTTCTTCCGTCGTTATGTTGATCACCTTGATTGATGGTGGTGCCCTTGACCGAGATTCCATCTATCCTTATACACGTTGTTTCCATTTTAATTTTTGAACTTTTGCTCCAATTTAATATTTAAATAAGTAACTTTATCTTACTACTGGCAATATTAATGACTACGACGGAGAAGATCCTCGGTTACCTTATAATGATGTTTCGACTGATTGATTCGACTCTATTTTGAGTTAAAAAGGACTTTTTGTATGTTCGTTTACAGTATATTGTTTAGAAAATCGTCTTTTCCAAGAAAGTGATGGGGGATTGAGGAGGTGCGGCGGGCAGGGGAGGGGGAGCTACAAGGTGAAGTAACGGATGAATGTCCGTGGGAACGGTCGCCACTTCCGCTCCGCTCTGCTCGCTCGCGCCTCGGCACTCTCAGCTATTTCCTTTACGTAGGGTGACCTTAAATAATATGATTGAACAGCTATATGAGATTATCGAATATTTACGTGTCATTTGTCGTACCTACACCAATATTAAAAATCCGCAATGGAAAACATTTTGTTGGGTTCTTTTGTAGGGTATCTATAAAATACCTATAGATACTTTTTTCTACAGATACTATTTTGGTATATGGCGGTATTAATAAAAGTATGATTTTTTAGTTATGACTAGTTAACTAAACAATTGACATATCAATATATTTTATCTCATTTATCAGTTATAAAAAAATACAATTTAAATATGATTTCGTTAACATGTTTTTAGACAGTTGGTCACCAAGGAAGTATCACTGAATCGAAAACGTTTGGTTCCTCTACATTTATTAACGGACCGTCTTAGTTGCACAACAGGACCATGTCGCAATGTCCCCGCTTCGTTTCTCTGGAAATTTTGCAATATTTATCAATAGCTTTACTGCTTTAGGAACACGACTCACACTTAAGATATAGGCACCGTTGTTTGTAAGAAACGTTCGTTAGCATTTTATTTCATAAAAGTTAACATTTTTAATTAAAAATAAATTATGTAATGTAGCTGCTGTTTATAAAAATCAGAGACATTTTATAGATTTTTTTTATTGTAATGTGGAATTAGAAATTAAATTAATTAATTATTATTAATAAAGAAACAAATTAGAAATTGTCGCACTAAATCCGTCTTTCCTTTAATTTAAAGAAGTGTGTAAGTCTTGTACATTATGACATTTCATTAGTGCAGAGCTACATAGTGCTGTGACATGGAATTTGTAATGATTGGTGCTGCAGTAGGTACCTACTACCTGCCGGCTAAGGATTTTTCAACGAAGTATAAAGATAAGTTTCATTGGTACACCTTATAAAATGCAACACACATAAGATAGCCAATAAAATAGTAGCATCGGATGGCGTAGGTAGTTGTTAAAGTTGTGGCGTTAACGTTTCACGTTGCGGCGTCACGCATCGCTCTGTTGCCAAGATCAAGTTTCGGAGTACAGAACCTACATCAAATGTAATAATATTAAACCAATTCGATAAAACGTACGTGTACTTAAATATTTTATCACACCTAACATAATATAACAATCAAAAAAATCAAAAATTAAAATTATTTATTTGCATAAATAAGGTACAAAAGGTTATTAAAGATAAATACATAGATCTCATGGAATCATTAATTAATACATGCAGTAATAATATTCTCAACAATTAACTCTAGTCTACGACACCACAATTTATAACTTACAACTTATAATCTAGGAACTCAAGTACGCTATAGGAGCACTTATCAATTAATATTTTGTCAGGCTACGCTTAAATTTTAAAAATGGAAATGTTTTAATTGCACTTGGGATCCTATTACCAATGATACCGATGAAATCAATATGAAGATAACACAATTAAACCTTATGATATTATCATGGTTTACATCAATATGGAATGACTATTGGTCATACACTATAAAATTTCGACGAGTCGCTTAATTTATATCTTGTATGCGGTATAATGTAAGCGACTCAAAAGCTGTACCACCGAGCAATAGCAGTCCGTCCGGAATATTCGATTCAAACATCCGATGTGGCGTTTGTCCGGTCTAAATAGCATTACGAGCGTCTAAGTAGGTATTGAGTATTGAGCAAGTCCGTTGACCGTTGTTGTAACCTGCAGCGGTCTTGCTGTTATCGGCCGGAAGCCGCGACGGAAGCGCGCAATCTCCACCAATTGGACGAGTGAGTTGTCACGCCGCGTGACCATGCCCCTTGCTCTCTACGACGCTTTTCTAACTCGTGCGCATCGTACGTAGGTACTTCGGTGGAAGCACGAAACATATTTAAAGTAAAGTACCTATAGGAGAGTTCACGGAAAACGGTCAAGTAAATATTAATACTTCAAATGTCAAATAGGTATTCTTGTAGCTCTATAAAGCGCGTACAGCTAGACTCGCTCAATCTCGCTTTATAATATTAAGTATAGAATACTATAATATTAAAGCATAAAGTTCATGCAATAAAAATATCTGATACTTTCGGATGCCCAGACAAATGTTAGACGTCGCTGATAGAATAATGTTCTATTTCTGTTCATCATCTTAATTGGCGTTAAGAGGCGCTACGGTAATACACAGCTTTGTTGACATACATGCAGTGTCTTTCTGTTTCTTAGGTACCATGGATTTATCCATGCTACGAAGCTAGAAAGATATGCTTATACGCTGGTTTCGGCTCGTAGATGCGATAAGTAAAAGAAAATGGACAAACTAAGTACCTAGTACTTACAGTAATACAGAAAGCATCGTCGAAAATATCCTGAGTAAGTTGGAAACAGCAATATGTAAGATGGTATATGTAAGAGTAAGAGTATGTAATATGTAAGAGCTGGAGATAAAGTAATAGTAGGGAAACTGAATAGGTATAATTAAAAAAAAAATCTACTAGGTACATACTATGGTGTTCCTGCTTTTGTGGATTTAGTTGACATTTCAAGACATTATACATACATACATGATATTCTGAGATGATAATTTTCATTCTTCTCTTAGCATAGGTACATACCTACATAAAGTTCAAACATGACATTATATCGGGCCAGTAATGTAACTAAAGATTAACATATTGACCCTTGTCTGATAATGGACTGTGTAGTCTGGGAAAACCCCGTACGTATTGTAAGAACATAATTATATTACCTAGGTATACCTAGAAATGAAAACTTCATACTCCTAAAACTAAATACATAAAGTCACGAGCGATTTCCTCGATGAACAGGGCGGGTCTTCTATAACAAGAAATATACACTCAGGGAAAAAGCCCTAAAAAAGTGACAAAACCTACCGATTTAACAAATAGAAATCGAACAGAATTAAATTATATAGCTTTGTCTAGGTTAAACAAATTATGAATTTATACTAAATTATTATAAACTTCACGGGTTTTCTTGACGACAAAACTGCCCTAATCTGTTCTCCTGCTTATTTTAAATCACACAATGCAAATCTTTCTTTATTCATCGGCCGGCCATCATTTATGTTAAAATAATTATATCACACATCACCTTTTCTGTTTTTCATACATACAATAACCAACGCTAAACAAGCATGTTTCTGCACCCGTTTTTATTTATCTATACTTTTAATGGCGTAGATTCGGACACGCGTACCGAATCGACATTGAGCTTGGTAACAGACTAACAGTAGTGTCACAAAAACTATCAAGATTATCCAAGCGAGTTTTTCATCAATATCTTCATACAGTACAGGCTTCTAACCTTTGATAACCTTACTTGTCTTTTCTTTCTTGGATTAACTACATGAGCTTTTAATATGTCTATTCATTTGACTTTACTTATTGGTAGAGACCAAGCAGGGTCTTATAGGTAACTACCTTGTTATATCCCATAGCAAAATAAATCTAGATTACTTGTAGATCTTGCAGGTGTTTACACTTATTGCATCCCTTATATTGTATGATGGATGTTCTTTTTTTTTTCTTGTGGCAATTGAGTCGGGCTTCCAACTATTCTACCAGATTCGAGTTAAGACTGCAACGTTTGCAGTTAGACATTTTTGTGGGTATGATGGATGTTACTAGACTACGAAAATATGCGACAGTTTGTGTTTTGAAGTGTCCAAAAGTCTAAAAGTTATTATTTAATTTTGTCAAAATAGACAATAAAAAGTATCTGTTCTAGAAGTGTGTTCCGACATCAAATTGAATATTTTAACTTATTTTTTCTTGAATAAATTTAATCCTTAGTGTGTAGTTTAACCGGATCCTTGGCGCGTATAACTCCTTTTCTTGTTGGAAAAAAATAAACTATTTTTGGACTGAAGCTCAATAAAAACGACGGCTTGCGTCAACCAGATTACCTCTCTACCTATTATGAAGTAGGTAGTCTAGCAGAACTATACAGTATTAACTTTATATAGCTAATGTGATTAGGTCCATTTGGACCTGTATTTCATTTCAGGCTGCCTTGTTGGTCTAGTGGTTACAACCGCCATTGCTGAGCATTAGGCTGTAAGTACGTTTCCCGGGCCGGGCAGTGTTATTGGGTTTTCCATTATAATAATTAAAACTCGAAAATTGTAGCTAATGTCTATACTGGTTAAAATAATGAAATGTTAATTCCCTTAAACGCTAGCAACTAAAGTCAACTTCTGTCCATTAAGGATAAGTTTTAGTGAATCTGCTGAATATATTAAATAAGTAACACCACATCCTAAATAGATAGATACCTACCTAATTCAAGCAGTAAGTCCCATGAGTGTTGAAAAGTTGGGAAACCAAAGTACCACGACGAACAAATATTTTAGCAAAGCGTTAACACTAAACTCATCTTATAACAATATGTGATAACTTTAGGTGTACTTACACCAAGCGGAACCGGTAGTCTATATACACACCAACATATTCTGAACTCTCGTCTTTTCTATAGTGCTTCGTAAACATAAATAGAGAAAGGGAAGTTAAACTGTCTGTGAAGGTTCTCACTTGAGTGGTCGTATCTTTCAACTGACATTGACCTCTAGAGCGGTCGTCGAGGCCTCTTCTCGGTGGCCATACATATTCATTACAACTCATCTACATATTAATGAAGCTGAGATGAGAATAATACGACATGTTTATCTACACGGTTAAATATCCTGTCCATTAATATTCCTGAAAATTAAACGTGTATTGATGTCTACCAGATATTAGGGGCTGGACGTATGTGATATTAGTATGCTATTCCATAATTTGCAAGCTGCAAACACGTAAGACGCAAAAATAAGACACTTCATGTAGTCACCTTATATTAGTGAATACCTGCTTAAAAAACTACGAGTCATTGAAATTCATACTTGTCGGATACGGATGCGGCAATATTTGCTTGTTACTACAAATTATTGAGTACACCTAGTCATTTAAATATACATAAAGGAAGGTACGCTCCACTTGTATAAATTGGCACAAATGAGCATACATAATATAAATAATTAATAAATTGCAAAAAAAAGTCTCTAAATGTTACCTGCTCTATCAATTCCATTAAGTAAGTTTTTATTACTTCCTTCGTAATTCCAAGCAGAAATAATACTCGGCGAGCTAGACAGTTCCGCGTGACCTTCAATTCGTCCGTCAGTAAAAAGCTGTTGTAGTCCTCCACATATGAGCGACAAAAAAATGAGTAGGTAAAAATAATGTGTGATCGGAAAGTCCAGAGTCATCTCGTTTACAGAATAACACTTGCGAAACCGGTTGGGATCACGACGCGCGACGCCGACGCCAAATATCAACTTGTTTCCTTCCTCGTGGCGGACACCCAGTACGTGTATACCTAATACCTACATACATAGATATTGAATTCTGAAAAAAAAATGCAGTTATCTGAAAAACAGTCTCCATAACGACCATTAATTAAAAACCTTTGCTTAACATTATTATATTTTAGATATCATGCCGAAGTTAGCTGCGGTAATGGTATTTTATAGTTGGTTTGTGATAAAATAAGTAAATTAAATTGTTTCTTAGTTTCTTGATGTATTTTTTTAGATGC
The DNA here is from genome assembly GCA_905340225.1 of Abrostola tripartita. Taxonomy (NCBI): domain Eukaryota; kingdom Metazoa; phylum Arthropoda; class Insecta; order Lepidoptera; family Noctuidae; genus Abrostola; species Abrostola tripartita. The sequence goes on along the minus strand of HG996493.1, from coordinate 8,697,316 downwards.
TTACCTAATTAAAACGACTACTTATTATGAGGTTTAGGAAATTGAATTAGTTTATGTTAGGTAAAATCGACCGTTTATTACAAAACTGTTATTATTTTAATACTACCAAACGTCTTAAACGGATGCAGCATACAGATTGATTGAATAAACCACACTTCATTTATTACGTACGTATATATTCGTCTAAACCTAAATTATAACGTAGGTACATACATATATATTGACCTAATGTTTGTTTTACAAAAATATTCAATTCGAAACGATTTAAGAACTCTACTCATTTTGAAAACACAATAATACCTACCTTGTAAGCTGTATACACAACTACGAGCACTACCTTATCTTTTTAGTAGTCAAAAATACATGCCAAACAAACTAGTAGAGATCATGATCATGACAAGTTTAGTCGTTTATAAAAGCAAGAGAACGCAATGTCTCCTCAAGACTGAGCACAATCACTCAACATAAAAAATAATAAGTCATGTTGCTTAGTTGACAATTGCAAACCCATTTACTTGCCAGATGTTTTTTTTTATTTAAATAGTATCATGGTAACATCAACTATATGCTTTGTCTTCTTCATTGGTCAAGAGTACCTGCACTTTGAATGAATGAACATAAACAAAATGAATGGATACGAAGAAGAACATCGGTAACTTGTTCTTTTAAATCGTGTATGGGTATTTAAAACGTTTTATCCGTGGAAAAATCCTCTTATGCATCTAAATATAGTTGGTAATTTATAATGTTGTGCCATAATAATTAAATAATATATTTACCAAAGTCTTGCAGAAGAGTTGAAGTGCGAACGTATTAGTAATGTAGATCCACGTAAGTCCATTTATGATACAATACAGGTAGTTAATTAATTGACGTACAAAAGTTAAAGAAAACCTGTGCCATCTCAGATTCCATTGGATATTCTAGAGAATAATTATAGAACGTGCAACATGTTAAAAGCACGAGAACAACAGATAGCCCGTGATATTTTAAATTAGTTCAGAAATGTTTAGTATAAAATATGTCCGCTTCCGAGAACACAGCGGGCCGGCAGCATGACCTAACACCGCCTCCCGCCTCTTATCCACACACGTTCGTAAACATTACATTTCTTAACAATAATATATTACTTATACGTCAGTGGTTCGACTACGCTACACCAACGTAGACATTGATGAATTAACTCCGTTCTTTACGTGTGAATAGGTACATTCTCATGCAAAGTTCAACGTGATTACCAAAATATAATGCAGGAACTGCATATAGAAAGATGTCCTTTATTTCTATACGTAAGCGGTAGAATCTATTAAGGAAGTAGATACAGCTCTTAATGTCTTCTTATTGTTCTAGTAACCTACTTAACATCAGCAAATTTTACTGCCAATTAAGAGGTGTGTATGTGGTGTAAGAATATTTCATTTTAGCTGTAATAAACCTAAGATAAAAAGAGTTTTTTTAAGTTTACCTGGAAATGATTAAGTTCTGCACTTTTTAGAAAAGCTATTTATCATTACACGCCGTTAACATTAGACGAGGAAAATCCTGTACACAGTAGATAACCAACATGCTATCTTTTATATTATATTTCTGAACGTACGATCCAGCTATGTATTTGGTGTTCGTAGTTTCATTTGATTCTGGATTCTGTCCTTTGAGCATTTATTTTCCATGACTTTGTAGCTTTTCCGCTGCTAGTGCTTTGTTAAAAGTAAACAGGAGACGGAAGTCGTACGTAACGAACATGCAAAACCGAACGGATTTATCGATTGGAGTCCGGCAATATGGCGTCGGTTTATTTATCTTCTCTCTATCTACCCACCTTCCTGGCGCCGCACTTCCGCCGGAAACGGGCGTCGTCTCCGCTCTAACCCTTACCGCGGTTCCGGTTTCCGGCTGCCTTTGAAGTCGGTCGAAGTTTCCTTCTTGCTACCCCGCCGTGGAAGAGGCTTTTTGGTTCAGTAGATGCGATAATTACGTCAATATTATTGACGTGAGAACACTCAATCAAGTCTATTTGAAGAATCAAGAACGTTTTTGCAACAATACCATAGTATCTGAGTACAACGCGGGTACGTACGTGAAATTTTGAGTAGATAAGACATCCTCATTACTCAATGCACACATGCGTTCTTTAAGCTTTTAATAAAGACGTACATTACCATATTTCATAGCTTATATTAATAATTAACTTAGCACAGTGCTGATCTATTAACGCAACATAAATGAGACATGCATTATAGTCATTTTCAACCTTTCACACTATTTTTTTACAACCGGAATCATTCTGATGCTGTTATCTTAATCTTAACAACAATCTTTATCCTGGGATGTTTCCGAAGCTTACCATTATACAACCATTTTAGGTACCTAGTCACAGACCTATTAAAGTCAAACTTTATTTTTTCTACACGCATTTTTATGGTTTTAACCCGTTTAATTAAGAGTTATTAGCTACTGAGTGGTCTGTTTTGAGCTGCCATTACGAAATGACGCAACTGAAGGCAGCTTAGAAATTTTCAGATCGTAAGTTTTTAGTTAAGCCGGTAAAGGTGTCATACCACCCTTATGATGAATAGAACCACAACAGAGCAAATACAAGAATTAATAAGATTTTTTTTCATGGGGGCTACTATTAACTTATAAAACTACACGTCTCCTAAAAAGTTAATTAGTAACTAAACTTTAAAACATTTAAGAAAATTATGTAATGTATTCACATAATTACAATTTTTACTTTAATTTAATCCTATTTTCCTAATACAAAATCTCCCAGACTTCTCCTTGTTGTAGGGTATTGGATCAAGGTAAAACATTCTTGTTTCAACACATAATATCTTAAATAACAGTTGCAACGCATAGTTGCGTTACAACTACCTACTTAACAATCAGGTAAATTACAATGACGGAACATTGCCAGAGCTGCATCGTAGATTTTACAATTCATTTACGCAAGGCAAACTTTTTGTTGGAAGTTAAACGCACATGCTAATAAGCAATTTAATTTTTTGTTCATTAAATTGATGTCTTTAGTAGAGTATTAAAACCAACACTTTTATTTTACTGGCATGCTTTATTATAAGTTATTACTAGTTACAATTAGTCTCACGCGTTTTGTGTGACGTTGTTCTTTAACTAAAATACTAGGTGCCTGCCTATATCGTTTTACCAGTCGGCATAAAATTGTTTAGTCTCAGCGGTACCCGTTGTTTGATTTGTTTACCCTAAAAGCTTCACTAGAATCAACAAACAATCTTCTTTTAACTGATCTCAAAAATCGTTGATATTCATTTTTTTGGCTTTCTTCTATTAAGACGCTAAATTAAAAGTGTGCTACGTTCATAAGAACACGTTAGTATTCTCGAATACGGCAATTTACCTCAATTTTAGAAATATTATATGATTCGTAACACCAGACATTTCGCAAAGAGAGCGACGTAGTCTGTTGCAAGCTCATCAGATAACAGCACTTCCTCCATTGCACAGCAGAGCCGACCGTGCCGCCCAATTTCTTCAGCGGCGCACGCGCATCGCGCCCCGCCATGGACGAAGCCTAAGCCGCTGTCGACTTCCTGCTCACTGTTGCAATACTTTGGCAGGGATTTAGCAAATTCGTCATTCCTTTGACGTGACTTACCAATCATTAATATTATTGAACGACATTATCAATAAATCTCTTATCAAAACGGATATCATTAACTTTTGTTTAAAAACATAATAATGTATGTACGAGAGATTAGATAAACTACTTACAGTACATAGGTATTATAAGTATCATTATTAAACTTAAGTATATTACTTAATATTTACCTAATTAACAAGTTCATGAAATCGATAAACCCCATTGCACACTCATCCGTGCAGTCGTAAGTTGCGCAAACGATCAGTTTGGGCGCATCTTGAATCTCGGCCTAGTTCGTAGCGTGCTCGCTCGATGTTCGCTGCTGCGTTACGTCATAGAGCAAGCGGATTGGGTCAGCGGCGGCGGCGGCGCCTGCGCCTTGTCCATACGAGTTATGTCATACAAAGTGCGTGCGTAACATGTAAACGTGCTGTCTGCAGGCCCTTTAATAATGTTACAAAATAACTTAAGTCAATGGGAAATACACTCAACCTCTTTCAACCCAATACTTAGAAAAATTGCTATCGCGACTAGATATTGGGATTATTTAGAAATTCCTTATTAGAAACCTTATATGATATCATATTATTTATAATAAAGTATTACTTCATTTTCATAGTATTACTTCATTATTAATAATATTTCGTTTCCGAATTCCCGAACAAACAAAATAGCTATCATTTTATAAGACGAGTGTGACATTTTTGTCGATTGGCATCGGTGTATTCACAGGTGCTCGTATCGCAACCTATATAAATATAGCAAACATCAGTATGCAGGCGCGTTGCCAATTACAGCGGAGACCTACTTTCTTACCTTCGAACTTTTACTTCCTGCGGGCCAGGCAAGGCGGCCGGTCGCACCACGCAACGAATTACGAAAGTGGCGCGAAATGCTCGGCCGACATTCGCGTACCGCTTGCGCCACCTTCAGGAAGTGCCGTTGCTGCGGGATTACGTAGCTGCGGCAGCGCGGGCGGCGTGTTGCCTGCGCCCGCGCCTACACCGCCGTGCCAGCACCGCGCGCGCCGCCCGCTCCGCCGCCGCACCCATGCCCGGACACTATCCTTGCTTGAGAAACACGTACGGGAGTCTGTGGTCGCGACCTGTGTGTTACCACACACCATGCTATGCAACGCCACTGCAGCCTGTGAACATTGCCGGTTACCATCCTTTCTCTAACTGACTGACGATTGCTCTGTTACGACTAATGCAATGTGTATTGGAGCCAGATAAATAAACTATGATTATTATTTAGTATAAGTAGATAAAAATTTCCTAATAAGCATAATCAAGCTAAGGTTTTATTTTTATCAGCTGTTTTATAGTTAAACGTCAGAAAGCCTTATGTTGCGATAGATATCAAGTAGAACGTAAAGCATGAGGGAACGCCTACAGCTATTAAGAAACAAATCTTATTGCCTTCGTCCGTAAAGCAGGATGTATAATCTCTCTCGGAACTATGGCAAGTTACCTAAGCCTATAAGGCTTGCTCAACGTAGGTACTGTATTACAGTTGTTACGAAATTACTTGTTACTTGCAACATAAAACTATTCAATGTTTTCTTTTAATGACAACTATTGAGAACCGTAATTTTTAAATGTACTGTCACCCGTGTAACCTGATTATACAAAATATAAACAGGTTAAGGAATATATAGTAAGATGTAGGTAATCATTAATGGGCATGGAATGGTAATAAAAAATTTATATAATGTGCGGGGATCGAACCTCTGCCCTGGCGCGCTGGTAAAATGCACGGCCGTAAGCCGTCACGGCACGCGCCAGTCAGCTCGGATGTGTCCTACATAATTATAGAAGTATCAACTATCAATAAATAAAATCTGCTGCGCAGTTCGACCTAATTAAAGCATATTTTTTAATATCGTGATAGATATTATAAGGGATAATACTCATGTTCCATTTTTTTAATAAGTCTTTAGGAATATTTTAAGTGCACAAATAATAATAAAATGGAACATAAGTGACAAGAGTAAGCATTTAATAATATTTTATATATTCGGGATGACTTACATAAAAGGGCAGGCAATGACTGGATACATAAAGCACCAGACCGGGCTTTGTGGCGTACATTGGGAGAGGCCTATGTCCAGCAGTGGACTGCAACGGGTGATGATGATAATAATGATATTCTCGAAAAAAAAAACCCTTTATAATATAGATTATTTTACACACAATTTGGTCTTTGTAAATGCTATATCAAACTATTCGTATTTTTTCGTAGCATTTTATTCGAATTGTTCAAATAACCAAACCACTGTATATCATGTTTTCTTTTAATATAATGGCAACTTGGCTAACTCATAGTTTGTAGTAGTTGTCCATGAAGTAGTTATAAAAATACTTCTAGTACAACTCTAGTAACTACGTAGAAACTACAAAAAAGGTCTACGATGTAGAGCTTGTATAAATGTAGGTATATGTATATAATTAAGATTTAAATATTTTGTAATTAGTAGAATATATTATAATATATTAACTTTCGAGTTCAGAATGGGTCATACAGGAACTAGAGGCACATGGTAATAGTAACAACGCAAATCACAGAAACTAAAGTGATTGTAGAGTTTTTGTAACAATCATATAAAAACGGAGCAAACTCGCAAAACTTTCCGCGGAATTGCAGAGAACTTGTTTTTGTGACCCTATCTCTATGTAATCACGGGGGCTCGTGGCTAAGTAACAGTAACGAGTTGATCAATCAAGGTTAAGTTACTTTTTTCGCGGTCTACCAATAGATGGGTGTCCATCCATTTCCTACAAAGACCCCGTGTGCTTCGGACATCACGTTAACTCGGTGTTACGTTTACAATATCTACTGATATCCAGCTGCATCTGGTTACACTCGAAGGCGACCCCATCAACGAAGAAAAAAACATTTTTTTGGAAGCCGAGTTGCAGAGTTATTTACGTAAAAATATGCAGTAGAGCGCTCAGGGCACTTTTTTATCTTCATTTATGTCCTTCGGCATATTGAGCAACCTAATTACCACAGGCGACTTGACCCATCTCGCACGAGTATTTTATTACAACCACGAATAATGCGATAATGAATTCAAATTGACTCTTCCTATTCTTTGTTACGTAGAATAACAAAGTAATTTGACTTTATTTTGGTGTTTTTGGGTTATTCAATTTCACATATTATTCTTTGAGCCTTATCCCAAGATTTCTCTTATACTTTTTTTTTGGAATTCCTCCTGTATCGCGGGTGCGTTTTACAAACATGAATATCTCATACACAAACACCCAGACACGGGACAAACATATGCGAATCGCACAAATTATTGAACCCGCAACCCTTAGTGCAGCAGTCCAATCGCTTAGCCACTGCCCCAATCTGATAGTCAAGCACCAAATTCTTCTTCCTGCCTTGACCTCTTTTGTCTGTGGCTATTGTTTCCACTAGTCTTCCTTCCTCATCTTAAGCTTTTAATAAACTGCATTTCATCCTCTACAAGCAATTATTTTTTAATTTTCTATTCAATTATGACACGAGGTTTTTAAATTTATCCTCGTCAGCTTACGTAATTATTTTGAACCCATAACAAAATTGCTGATAAATTATATATTAGAAATAAATTTTATTTTAACTTATTGCGTGAAAAACCCTCTTCGCTTAGCAAATAGCTCTATACTATAGTATCTAGTATAAGTAGCACTCTTTTTGCATAAGTTTATTAATATTTTCTAGTTTAATTCTTGAAAATATAGTTTTTACTTCATGCATGCCGTGGTAACAGCAAAAAGTTTTATCTTTACCATCAGATGATTACACCCCAGTGTTCAGACAGGTCGATGTGGTTACTGAACACCGCTTAGTATAGCTCACGTAGCACACTGTCCTTATTACTGTTTTCGTCGTCTAGAGTAGTGATATTTGTGGTCTTGTATGGAAGATTCCTAATTAAAATATAAGTAAAATGGAGTTCTGGAGGTATTAAGTATTTACCCTTGTTTCATAATTGAATAAGCATCAGGCGTAAAATGCAACCAGTCGAAGGACAAACTAAACTAAGCTCGAACAAAAAGTCGTCTGCACTGATTTTCAGCTTTCAATGCAACATAAATACGTAACTTGATAAGTACCTATTTACCTCAGTTTTTATTGATTGACGTCTTTGGTATATTTATGTAAAGGTTATACCTATATCAACTACATAACAACTAAATACACCCTAATACCTTAGTAGAATTCACGACACGGCTTACATGCGTAAAGTATTGTATTTGATCCCAATTTCGGTAAAGTGATATTGGAATCTTTGTCCATAGGAAGTATAGGTATACTAGAATAAATTTTGGTCAACCTAATGGTTTTTTTCGGTGAAAATATGGAGTGCAACTACACAGGTCCACCACAAGCATGTTGGTATACACTATTATAGATATTTGTAAACTTAAGGCTCTGATTACCTTTCTCAGTATACAATCATAAAGATAACAACTACATTACAAAAATACATTGTGGTATTATAACAAGACAATTACATAAGGCTCATTCGGTACTATTGCGTGTTACTGGAATTAAATAATAAAATAATGCCCGTATAATTGTATTCACCAGACACGCCCAACGCCTATTTGTTAACAAACCTAACCTCTTATAAAAATGTTTGCTATTTGAATTGCAGTCGTGTCAACCGTTGCACAAGTGCCGTCGCTAACGTTACAAAATCGGAAAAAGTACGCAAAAACGGTATTAGGGCGAGAAAATTCACATCGGTTGTATTCCGTTACACCAACGCAATTCGCTCAGTGCATAACCCCATCTCTAACACGTAATGTGTGCAACGGTGCGCACCCGATCTCGCACGACCGGTCCCGAAAGTGGGACATCTCTTTTTGTTCCACCAAGTTATTCCGTAATTAGAAAGAGAGGGTGAGGGTACTTATGCTGGTTTCACATAATTATGCAGGAGTATAGCACATGTAAATTAACTTCAGTGTTTGATTGCAAGAGAGTGTGAAGAACCTACCTACCTAAGTATTGATGGGCCGGTTCAGTTTGGATGTTGATGTTGTTTTATTTCTATAACGGTTTATGTGCAGTAAATGATGCAAAACTGATTTAAATGTTATGTTATGATTAAAAAAGATTTGGAAAGAACTTAACTTTATAACCAAAACTTAACTTTTTTTCACGCATGGCATTATTTACAATATTAGGTTATTAGTATTTGAAAATCTGCGTTAAATCTGCACCTAATCCGTTAAGAAACAGGCGAATCTCACGAGGTGTTAGCCAAGATGGCGGCACGCGGAAGTGTGTGCGACTTCCGCGTTGCCCTGCGCTGCGCGTGCGCTCCACTCGTGACTGCTACATACATTATTAACCACCGGCTCGTAACGTAATTATGAGACATCCAAATGGAAGACAATTATCATCAAATGTTGTAACGCGATATCTTTATGTATAAACACGTGACGTTATTTTCTTAGAGGTATTACGATTCATCACTTATAACGGTCACGTGTACCTATCTTTATCTAAGTTTTCGGTCTACCGCAGTCCCTCGCTGGGCATAGGCTTCTTACCGAAAGAACTGCAAAGAAAGAACATTCTTGGAGCCGTTATTATCTTTCTAATTTCATCATATCTTAGACCTTCGTACTTTCATTATACACTATACACAGTTCTATGTAATTCAAAAAAGTACCAACATGTTCCTATTAAGTAAGTAAAACATTGTCACTGTACTGTAACATTTATAGGGAGTATTCTGTGAAATTGAGATGAGATCGAAATCTGTGACTTTGAAATTACGCATTTAATTGAATTACAAGCATATCACCGAACTTATACTAATGTAAATGTGAACCAAGATAGCGATGATCAGATTTGATAAAAGAATATCGTTAACTATATTGACTACGGCAACAAATACGTAAGTTTATCAAGTTAATCATGTCAAAATGCAGGAAATAATATTGATCTCCAATAAATCAGTTATATCAAATTAATAAAACGATCGTAGGACTAAATGGATTTAGACGTTAAATAACTGTCGATTGTTTGGTAGAAAAACAGTCGACATGAATCGATAATATGTATAAAGAAAATAGAAGGCCCAATGTTTGTTCGTGAAGGGATAGATTAAGTTCCTTTTTACCATCAGAAAAGGCGATTCGTAGGAGGCGACAGACTAATGTCCGGTCCAACTAATGGCAGTTAGCCCTTATAATTAATTACATGGGACATATATAAATTGGTACACCCAGTATAAATTCCTGATGTAGGACACCTCTGCCTAGGCTTACTCAACTACGGGTATTGCAGGTATGTATTGTATGCACGTAAGTAAATAATGTGTATACATACACTATAACTCTTAAAAGATCGGAACTTTGTTATATTATGTTGACCCACATTATATTTTATTCATGTCAATTAAATCTCATCATCCACCAATCCTTTTCTCAATGGAGTGACATCCTCTCCCTCTACATACAGTTACGGGGTAAAGCGATACTCTTTGTTAGACTGGTTATCAGACTTTCAGGCTTCTTATAACGACCGTCAAAGATATGTTCTTTCAGTGGTACGGAGGTGTATCTATATGAAAATGAATGGTCGCCCAGGCACAGACTTACCGCGTCAAGCATAATTTTACCTTGGTTGATCGATCCGTGGGTCTGTTTTTCTGGCACAAGCCTCAGAAAATCAAAAAACTTATTTTTTTATATATATTTTAAACTTCGCCCCGCAATAGAACATGAAATGTCACATACACAAACACCCATACTTGGGACAAAAATCTGCGGATCACAATTTTGTCCCATGGGGGAACTGAACCCGCAACCCCTAGCGCAGCAGGCCATTCGCTTAGCCACTGCGCCTATCAATTTGTCAAATTGCACCCACGACACAAAGAAAATGTTTTAATTGTGTAAAAAGATGACTGCTATTCGTGCAACCATCGCTGTACCTCATCGTAAATTAGTTAAAACAATATTATTTTATGATAATAACATAAGATGCAAATAAACATAAGCACTGTTTATTAGTAAAATCTGCATTGGCGACATTCTGACTCGTTAAAGTAATAAATTATTTACTTGCGGTGATCATGACGTAGGTTGCTTTATAGATATGTAGGAGATTGTCGGTACCTATCTAATTATGACGCGAGTAGACGTTATCCAAAGTCTTTGACGGCATCGAGTTCTATAAAATACTATTACTAATTTTTACTTACATCTAATGAACATCATATATTACTACAAACACATCATTTATTCGGATAAAGGGTCTTGACAAATCCGGAAAAAATGCGTATCATATAAAAGACGTGTAAAGTGACCGCTCTCGGCAGCTAAATGCGAGGAATGCGTGCTGTATAACGACCGAATCATGTAGCAAAGAGTACCTAATGTATATTAACTATTACATAGCGCACGTATACCGATGTAGATCCTAATGTTGCAGTAACACAAGACAAAAATGGTACGAATAGGTATTGTCTTCTATTAAAGTTTTGGTTTGGGGAGCACGGAAACGTTTGTCGTCAATACATGACAGTCTGTTAGTCACAGAGTAATAAATTCAAAGTTATAATTTTACTGTATTAATCGCAAAGATTATAATAATAACCTTCTGATATTACCCGATAAGCAAGACAAGAACGTCATAATCCCTTAGGCAGTAATTTTATTTGTAAATCTAAAATAAATCATTCAAATAAGATAATAAAAATAAGGCAATATAAACTTCGTTTAATATATTTCCTTCAGTGACCGGAAACCGATTCCGGCGATATGCTCAGATGATGAGGACATGAACAATTATGAGCTCGAGGCGACGGATTATGTTAAAGAACCATAATTATGTAGAACATGCTGCTTAAGGTTCCTATCCAATAAGGGACGCATATCATTTTGTCATCTTAGATCGGTGCACTAAGAATGTTAGTTATTAATTCAGTTACGTTTTTATAATAGCAACAAAATGTGTATTTCCTTCATTTAAAAAGTTTTATCAGAATTGTGATAATGACACGATTTTTAAAGATCCGCTCAATCATGTTTTTATTTCAGTGTATTATTATTATTATTTTCGGTTTATTTCACTCGTAAGTAGTCGTAGTCAGTATAAAATACCCATGTATATTTTCCACACTGTGTCGTGGCGGCGCGGCGGCGCGGCAGTCGGCCGGGGTCGCGGCGCGCCCGGACATACCGCCCACAATTACTGCCAATTGTGCCAATTGACGACACTGCCACCCTTCCGCTTTCTATTCTAACTAGCTCGTCATCAACCTCGGCTCCAAACATCTGCCATGTGTCCTCTTCATAAATGAATGTCGCTTTACCTATAGGTATCTATATAAAGAGTGCTCTATTTATTTATTTATTTAAGCTTTATGCAACAATACAGTTTACATAGGCGGACTTAATGCCTGAGGCATTCTCTACCAGTCAACCATATCTCTCTATCATCGAGCCCTCTAGTAATGATTGCCTTGGCTACACCGTCTCGCCGCCTAACAACTAGTCTAACGTTGTACAACATCATTACATAAATAAATACCTGTTCCTTTATTGGTATTAATTCTAATAAGCATTCCTTTTAAACAGGTACGTAACTCATCAACGTTTGCAATTCACGCCACTTGATCACTAGTTGTTTATTTCCGCCAAAGAGAGCTACAGATTTAAGTAGTTTCGCTGATAATTTAGGCGGTAAATGAGTTTTTATAACACGACTTTAATTAGCGAATTAAGGTCATCGTATGTAGGTATCATTCGAGCAATTTAGCTTGTTTGACGATCGCAAGTGTTGTACTGCTAGACACACACTCACAGAAACACTTTATTTGATTTTTTTATTCGCAAAGAAAACAATTGCTTCAATTGGTCGCTGTCTGTTACCCTTCAACTTTTAAGATGGCCACTGACTTGTGTTGATCTTATATTATCGCACGTCAAATAAACAAACATGACACAGTTCCTAATGCTGAAATTTTAAAAAGCGATATTGTGGAATTATATTTTCAGATTCGGAGTTTTTTAGTCTTTTACGTTAGGATATAAGGGAAATAGTTTTTCCAGTATCCTATCTATCGGTATCGGTATATATATATAACTATCTATCGGTATCCGGACCTGAAGCGCGATTAGGGTTCAGTTGTCAAAACCAGCCTAGATAATCCAATACAGGCTTCCTTTTTAATAATCTACTTCGACACGCTAAAAGAAGACCTCCTTGATGAGAGCGACTGGGTTTCTGTCAACTAACAATGGAAAATTTTCAACATAAGAAAAAGTGTCTTGAACTCTCGAATAAGGGTTAGAGAGAACTAAGATTATAGTATAAATTTTCGCCATGACGCTTGCAGGCACTTGTCGGCTTGTTATGTAACACAACCAACAAATGCACAAACACAGTGTCAAAGTTTCGCCTTAATAATCTTAGTATGATGTCCCAATGTAATAGAGGGCTAGATTACTTGAAAGTATTATTTAATTATCCGGACAAGAGCAATTCTGTCGACAGCAATGATGAAAATTACATACGTTAGATATTAAGTCTTAAAAACTGAAGTCTCGAATGATTATAATGCATTATTTATCAACTGCTGGAAAAGCTATAAAGGATACCCGAATACATAACCAATTAATTGTAATTATTTAACAAAACGAGTGGTAGTCTTTGGTAAAAGGCAGTAATACGCTTTTGTTTTATACTGTAAACATAGATATTACCTTTTTAATATTATTGTTTACTGACACTAATTAGGAACTGTGATGACGTATTATTTAATAAGTAGATGTGTTACGTTGTTTCCTTAGGCTATTATTGTTTTAAATATAATTCAAACGGAAAACGCGGAGGTTAATGTCATTAATGTCATGCGTAAACTTTACTAGTTTAAATAAATAATGTTTAGTTATAAATTAATAGATAAATGAGTAGAGTTTTAGGTCCGCTACTACTTTGTGGTTACTTAGTTAATACGAAGAACATTTCAACATTGTCAGTAGTTTCCGTGTTTTTATCTTCCTACACGTGTCATAGTAGGTAAGTACTCGTATTATATAAGACACACTCATGTTGATGATAATTGTAAATGACTAATATGGGCATGCTATATTTTTATAATGATTAAATAATATTATGAGCAGGAAACGGAAAAAATATTGCGCGAGGACTTCACGTCTGATGCACATAATACGAAGTCTCTATTATGAGAAAAGTTATATTTTTTCTGTAGAGACAGAGTGAATTTAATTGTCCCATAAGGCTAGATATATTAAATAAAAATCTTATTGTTTACAGAGCGACTTAAAAGAAAGACAATATGATGAAACAAGCTAGTTGATACAATACTATACTGGTACTTTCGAATATGATCTCTTTGTTATTCCTTTTTCACACACTGCACACTTAAAATCACAACAAATAGTAAGTCGATACTAAAAAGGTAAGTATAAAGGCCTAGATTATACTTAGATAAGTGTAGAATGATTAGAGCGATGTAGATGAATAATTTATTACTTTCATCTCCAAAAAGTAAGATTTAAAATTACAATTTGAAATAAATTAGTCTATGAAAACAAATAATTAATAGATCGAATATTATTTATAGTATAGTACATATCGTTATCTCAGCGGAATTTTTTACTTGTAACGTAGATACTTACTTGCTTACTGTACTTCAGGTTGTTGTTAGAAGTGTAGAAGATATTATTTGCTATGTTAATTGGCGGTTATTGTGTATGATTGTGAGATGACGTCAGTGTAGATATTCGCTTGTTTCCGGGACAGCTGGCCGCGGACGTCGACAGCGATAGCTTATCAGGGCTCATACCGAGGTGGATGATCGATATATCGTACTGTTTGTGGAAGTGCACCACTTATCATATATTACACATATTATTTATCTAGTCTGTTATTCTAGTGCGAGCTTCAATCCATGTTGCATTCATTATCATTAAAATAGCTTTAAATACTAATTTAGGACCGGTTAGGTACTTTATGGTAGTCGTAGCTTCTATTACTTATTATGAAATGTCTTTTACTGACTTTGCATATTGTGAAGTTATTGTTGTGGCATAAAAATAAGAATAGTTTATGTAATTTTTATGCAAATTATTGAGGGAAACTAAAACTACTCTGTCTGTTGTCATTGCTAAGAAACATCTACTTACTAATTGTAAAATAAATAAAATATTACCGATAGCAAAAGTTATTAACTTCACATTAGGCATCTGTAGATTGGTTCGCATGATGTTTTTCTAAAGAAGAAATCACATTGTTTTCCTCTCGGGACGGTGGAGAGTGACAGCGGCTTGCGTGCGCCCGTGCCGGTGCAGTCGACGCCCCCCGGGTTTCTAAGCGCAACGCGCGTGACCAATTGGTATCATGTGTCTTCAATTTAGATCTAACTCACTAGAAGGATAATATTACCCATTGTTAATATGATTACCTACGTATTTTTTACCCTAGAGATTATAATTTTCTTGTTGGAGTTTCTAATATTTCAATAGAGTCGCTTAATCAAATATAGTTAGGTTGCGTCCGATAATAACGGTTTAAAATCATTTATTTCTCAAGATGAAATTCATATAAGAATCTATATTTCAATTACTAAATAATAATAAACACACTTTTATTTAATATCGTTCTTAACCCATCGCGTCACGATCCATTGCTTTATCAACAAGTAATGAAAATACAGATAATATACAACACTCGACGCAATAAGTAACAAATAAGGACAAAACAGGACGTATTACACTTTATCGGGCTACATCCGGGACGCGGTAGTACATAAACAATTAATTAGAGCCTGTTTATATCCTGAAACTCGAGGAAATTCGTGGAGCGGTTGAACAGGTGCCAAGCTGCGAGCCATGAAACGCCAAGTCGCATCGAATAATTAATCGTGTGAACAACGATATCCGGCTTGGATTCCATTCATTTTCCTCTGGCTCGCAGTTTTTCTCATCTCGCGTGACGCAATCGCGGATGTTCTAACTCTTGTAGTGGCTATTGTACTGACATAATAATTGCGTTCGCTCATTAATGGTCAAACACAGGTTAAGTATGTATGAAGTAAGCTTGTATGACGAATGTGATCAGAGTAAATGAAGCGAAAGGACTTTGTTAGGCTCCCCGTAACTAAGTACGCGACTTGAAGGAAATAAATCGAAAATCTTAAGATGATATCACTAAAATATTCCCTAGAAGTGCCGGGCCAGAATAGCATATTTCGTCCCGTGGATTTCGCAGGAGGCGGCTAAGGAAAACTTTCAGAAGATATGCAGCGGCGTCTTCTGTAACTTCGCCATTAATTCTGCGATCCCAAGTCGCTTGCCAAGCGCGGGGATTATGGCAACATCCCTCCTTTAAATAAGGGAAGCCTTTGTTCAAGAGTGGACGTCTTTCAGGTGATGATGATGGTGATGATGATGATAACTAGAATTTATGGAATTGTAAAATTTAATTAATTTTTAGTTACTATTTAAAGTTCCTTAGTAATTTGTTATAGAGGCTACATATGGAACACAAATATTTAGACAAGGGTTTATAACAGGAGTTTTAAAGTCAATATTTAATAGAATTCCAGCAGAAACTGAAAAATTGAAAGTGAAGAATTAATAAAGATCAAACAGAATTTTACTTTTTCTACTTTTACTTAGGTAATGAAATACTTATCCTCATTTAGACCAAAATAAGTAATACGCAGTATAGTTATAATAGCTTACGGTAATATTGTATTTGATCTGTAGATATTTGTAAGTGTTCGTGAACGGCAGTACGGTAGAAAGTCGAGACCTTGGCATTAGCCTTGCGCGTGGAAAACGATTGACGATACGGAAGCGCCCGCGCATTGTTTTAACGTAGATTACGTAGATCGGTCCGGGGGGTGCGCGGGCAGCGGGGGAGGCGACCGCCGAGGAAACGGATACATTATGCGACTTACGACATACGCATTCAAGAGTTAATAGCACATCTAAAAACTCGTTTACCATATTGGTAAATGAATTATACACTGTGTAATAGGTTAACTAAGTATTGAATAACATATTAGTTAACAAAATATACCTAGAACACGGCTGTAAATAGGTGGAATTAACAGAGTGCTTCCAGTTTAAGAAAACACCTCTCTTTTTATATTCTCTTTGAAGGCAATAAACTTAAATAAAATATTATACTATCACTGCATTACAATTATAATGAAACACACAACAAGATACAGTTACAGTCAATAATAAATATTTATCGGCGGAAATTGAGATTATATGTAGCTGATTATTTATAACAATTCATTCTTGTGTCAGTTTACAAAAACATTCATATAATAACGCGAAGCCAAGATGTGTTACTAATTGCATCTAGAGCAAAAATAAGTAAAAGTGCTTTAATTATAAGAAAATGTGCTTTGTTCTAGATTATACAGAACAAACCACTTGTGTTTCTCCTTACATTATTGCAGACCTAGAACAAGCACTAAATCCCACAGTGGCCTCAAAATTATATATAAATATATTATGATTCCACAAATAGATTTAATCAAATCATCTTTCCAACAAATATTTGCACATCACACAATGTTCGATAATGACAAATATTACACGGCACATATATATCATCACTGAAGAGTGACAATATCAAGAACTAGTTTAACAAATAGATAATGAAATTAGATTGTACAAAGTTTCGCTGCACGGATTTTATAATGCCATTTTGTATAACTTAGTATAATTAATTATGTATAGTAATTAAAACTCTTCTAAAGTTAGAAGATAATATATACCTAGATAATATTAAATAGAGCTGTAGCCTAAAGAAAAAATAATGTCTACTTCGGTAATATCGGTACTAACATCTACGATTATTACCTACCAAAACAATAACGATTTTTACAATTCCTGTATTTTTGTAGAGTCCAAGAAGTAAACTATTACCGGACTGTAATTAAAACTCTTCTAAAGTTAGAAGATAATATATACCTAGATAATATTAAATAGAGCTGTAGCCTAAAGAAAAAATAATGTCTACTTCGGTAATATCGGTACTAACATCTACGATTATTACCTACCAAAACAATAACGATTTTTACAATTCCTGTATTTTTGTAGAGTCCAAGAAGTAAACTATTACCGGACTGTAACAGCCTAAAATATATAGTTAACACGAGGGCCACAGAATCACAGATCCGCGGGTGCATCTGATAAATAAATAATGATAAAAGACCTTCCCAGTAAAGTGGTGTGTGTAGCTATTCCCAAAGGCAGTGGGCTCTGCTCGTGTAGTGTTACAGTGACCGCAGCGCAACAAAAACAAACCAAGAGCATGTTCTCAATCGTGCGTGTCCTGCGGTCCACCCACGCGCAGGGCTTACTGTCACCAAAACAATCACACCTTAAATATTAACACAACGTATGAGTATTTTATTAAAAAGTAATACTATTTTATTCATACTTATGTTTGGCTGGTAAAATAAAAAAGTGGCATTATTAGCTTACCGTTTCATTATTTTTTTGTTTTATATGCACAAAGAAAATAATTATTAGCTTAAATAACACTTTATTTATAATAACGTTATTATATAGTTGATATTTTGTGACTAACGTCCCATGTGTTAATTACGCTTGTTTACAATACCAAGATATTCTTACGTAAAAGCGTTATGATTAAAGAATAATTTTAAAAGACGTTAGACCTCACGGGTACCTACACATTTCAACAAGACCTAGCCTTTAAACAGTATTTTAAATAGAACAGCAAATTAAATGCAACGCATTTGATGGAAAATGAAAGATTAAGTTGTGGTAAATCTTGTTGTATTTCTCTACTTAGATTATGGCCGAACTTTCCGAATTGTTACGGTTGTGAGTACAAATCGGGCATATTAAATGCATGAGTGACGAAATTCATCAGATATTTTGTAACGTATTGTTTTAGATACAGCCCTACACCTCACGCCTTTTTCTCTTGCTCTGCGGTAGGCGGGGAAAGGGGCAGGAAGCCGCAGGACATCCGACACGTACAGGAAGCAAAACCAGTTCTCGAGGCTTTGTCCCTCAACAACCTCCCAGTCCCCAGTCCGCCCCTCCCGTCCCGCTTGTCCGACCACATTCCTTTAGAGCCTCCGTGCGCGAGCGCACCCTTTCATCAAACATCAAACTGATAACTAACTAATAACAATGTTAACTTATAATGACAGCCATTAAAGGAACTATTATTTAATTTTCAAGTTAGATGTAAATTGTAAAATTACTGATTCTTATGAACTTTATACCAAGCACAACAACGTCTAAACACATCGCTTGACTGGTCGAAAATTGTACTTGTTTTACTCAATACCGGTTCCTACCATGAATATTTAAAACTAACGTCATTACTACTTAAATGATTCGCACAATTTATTTATACTTATGCAAATTAGGTGATTTACAACAAGATTCACGTGTCGTAAGAATATCTGTCATCATAATTTTTCAAGTGCCAGGAAACAACTTTAACTCATCTTTATTCATCATTATGATTTCATGTAGGTACAAAAAAAATGCAATCAACAATCAATTACTAAATTATGTAATCTAAACAAACTTTGTGGCTTACAAACATCTGCCCAGACAGAAGTACGAGACTCTAAATCTAAATGCGTCTCAGCAAGCAATTTTCTCTATAAATACAACGGGCTCCGTCGTCAAGTATATGATTAACTCCGGCGAATGTCTCCGTGAAGCGGAAAAACGTCGGCACCCAAAATAGACGCTGAATATTTCCGACTCGTATTCCTCACAACTTGTGAAAATGGTATCTAAAGACGGCCGGCGCGCGCGCAACTTCCGGAGCGCCGATAAACATGGCGGCGACGAGCCAACATGGCGAAGTTTCCGGTCGTGCTGATTCACATATGATGGCGTCTGACTTTGGCTTGCTCATTGCATATCTGTATTATGATTCAACCTTACACAACAAGTAGATGTCCAGACTAACGTCTTTTGGAATTCGTTGTCTAGCACACATCCATAAATAAATGTGTATTCAGACTCAATAGTGAACGTCTTCACACACATATTGTGTAAACATTACTGGAATGTACCTATGGCAAAGAGAGGTTGATAAGAAGTTAACATAGGCGGTATATTATTGCTATCTTAATTAATCTACTTTAAAAGATAATTACAAGCAACATTTCCTAAGTGTGATCGATTATATCATTCGCGCTAATTTTGTTCCTAAATTAGATTAGGTACCTAGTTACCTACCCGCAGGTACATAAAATTACGTTGTAAAATGAATTGATTTGTCGCTTTACATTCAGGACACGTGTGTGCGTCTACTATCGAATACGCGTCAGTGCGTCTGAGAATCTCATCGAACCTCGTGATTTCAATTTCTTATTTGTATGTGTACGAAATAAAATGAAGTTAGATGTTGCACATTATGCGAATGATTCACGTCTCCATCAGTTAAATTGTAAACGAATGATGTTTTTATTACATTGACTGTAGTCCAGCTCTTATTTATGAATCCAATTGTATTCAGTTAACTTAATGTTTTGTCGATGAATGTCTGTCCAAAAGGGAATCATTTTATGTTTGGTCCAATTCACATTAATTGTAAGTCCATGGTTTGGCGATATACAACATACAGACTCACATAATAAGAGAGAGATAGGAACTCAATCTTTCACTCAATGCTCTACATAATTTCTAAGGAAGTACAGATCAAATAAATAGCTAGGTAATTAAACAAATTATTGCGAAAAAATATACTTTATCATAAATAGAAGAGAAATAAAAAAGGGTTTTTATATCCACTTATGGTGTATGAACCGGATCCAGGGACATTCCGCAAAGCAACGGTGCGCGTGCGCAGGCGCTAGGCCGGCGCCAAGCTCGCGACGTAAGTATATAGAGACTATCAGTCCAATACAACTTGAAAATTAACACACTTTACACGTAACACATTCATTTAATATTATGGAAAAATATATAGAGGCTAAATATTTAAGAGATTTTTAGTAAACCTAGACAGGTCTAAATTGATAAAGGAAATATGAAAAATGATGGACACGAGCGGGACTTGAACCCGCGACCATCGCCGTACCGTGGCGGAGCTCTGCCAACTGAGCTATCGTGTCGCTGCTCGCACCCATCGAATTTCAAGTTCCATTTTAGAACTTCTACAGAGGAACTTACACACACTAAATAATTTTGGCTATGTAAAGGATTTTTTACGTATTACATAGCCCTAAGAATTATTTCTAACGGATGTAATCATCATCACCTGCTCAATGTCCAAATAGTACGTTTTTACATTAACCAAATCTAATAAATACCTATATAAGTTCCCTTTTCCTTATATAAATATTATAATTTATAATAGTCATTGAAGAATGCCCTGATATCAAATGAGTAGGTCTAATCTGAATGTGTAAATATTGTAAAAGTCGTAATTTGGCAGTAGACAAATGTTACGTTACGACGAGGAACGCCGCTAGGGTTGCCAAGCGTGCCATTACCGCGTACTTAGACAATGCGTAAATACTAGATAATTTACATTCTTGTCAGAAACATATCAAAAGCGTCTCTTCCTCTTTAAGTACTCAAACCAAAAATAATCTGCGTTTTCCCTCACCTGTTCTCTACAGTATTATTTTTAATAAAATTTATGCAATTCTCTAATTATGCATCCAGATGGTATCTAATAAAATATTATTAACGCTTTGAGTAGATAGCTATGTTACTAACTCATAACAATCTATTTCAGGTCACCTAACAAACTGTGAGAGATATAGGTAGTACCAATATTTATTTAACCTACATATTTCTGTTTATTTTGATTTGTTACGCGTTATTTCAGGCCTAATTTCTAATGAGGATCTGTCTATAAGACATAAATTCGATATAGATGCCAAAGCCTAGTGCATTGTGCATCGCACACATTACATCACGAAGTCGAAAAAAGCGATATTAACCGTCAGCACAGTCGAACATTTAAAAAAGTTTTAACGATATTTTATTTAGTTGCAGACACAGCGATGATAAAAAAGTAGTCAACCCTGTGTGGAGCAAGGTTGTCGTACCGTGCGCGGCCGTGGCAGTGAACTTACTTTCTTTGGCTTGCGCACAGCCTGCGACCGCCGACCAAGCGTGAATCGTGCTCGTTTAATAAAACCTTAGCTGTCGCACTCACTAAATGAGCTGAATCTATTGTAATGAAAACCTCTTTTGAATAATTTATTAGACTTATTTTGATCATGTCTATTCTAAGACATTTGCTGGGTTCTCATACTTATTGTTTTTTAGATGCTTGCTAATAATTCTGGCCGCAATTACTGTAGTTAAGGTACTCTTAAGGTTCTGTTAAGAATTAAACTTGCTAAGCTATGCGAGTTACTAAATCGGACGTAAAAGATGTTTAAGAATTGTGGTAAAAGTTAGCTGAGAAGTAAAATTTTGAATATAATAGCAAGGAACTGCTTATATTGATATATTGGGTTTAAAAATGATGTGACCACGATAGCCTTGTACTATCAAGGTACAAGGTACAAATAGGTACTATCAAGTGCGAAGTCCTGAATTTGAATCCCATACGTTAGATATAAAGTGGTGATGGTGATATAATTTACTATAATATACCCACGGTTGAAATATAACATCGTTACTAACTAAATTAAATTGAGAACATTTAAATTTTATTATTACATAAAACTTTAAAAGCATAAAAACCTAGCATAAAATAATACCAAAATATTCAGACTACGCGACAAGATCATGCAACCATAACGCAGCGATTGCCTCACGTTACACAACAGAAATGACAAAGCATGTACTAAAAACGCAAGTTGCTGTAAATTTACAACGAAGCAAAGGTATATTCAATACAGCCACGTAGGCTTTAATCGCCGTCCGCAATCCTACTTCCGCGTAGTTCATCCCGCTGCGCGACCTAGGCTAGGCTAGGCTGGGCCTCGCCGTTATCATCGAGCCCGTTACGTGACGCGCCTGACCCGGATCCGTGCCGTTCGCTGTAAACGCGCACCACATGGAAAAATGCACTAATCTGTCACATTACATACATAACAGTATCGCGCACACGATGCTGGCGATACTGTTACCACTTTGTGCGATCTGCCGCCGCCTGATAATTGATACAGCCTTCTCCTAATTGGACATTGGAATATTCTTATACGTGCACTCGGTTCCAGATGCTGGTAATTAGATTTCTTTACACAACTTGTAATAAAATAGTGTGTTTATTGGGTGTTTAAGATTCCTCAGTTTACTGAGGGTTCAAATGAGTTTTTTTATTGACGCTAGTTGTAGATGGGCTTGTGCACAAACAGTCTGAATCAAAGTGTACGTAATTTAATACTGATATGCTTTTTATTTTCTTTATGTCTTGAAAGACACGAGTTACCACTATCACAAGAGTACATTTTATAGGTGTGGTCTGCATATTAGGATTTTTTGCGTATGTAACAGAGTTTTTGAAAGCCGACATTCATCATCATCAGCCGGAAGACGTCCACTGCTGGACAAAGGCCTCCCCCTTAGAACGCCACAATGAACGACAATTTGCCATTCGACGACATTCATTGCGGCAATATTGTTATAATATACATTATGCATGAAAACACTATAGAGATTTTATTCATACCAAAAAAGCCCATTTAGTTCAAGGAAGGTGTTAATAAAATCGTAAAAACCACTCCTGACATTGACCGCTACCAATGTCGCAGACGTTTTTGACAATGCACTTTAAAAGGTTATAGAATTAATAAGTGGGTATTAATAACGATTAATTTAGAATACTGTCTGATGCTGGGCTTGTCTGGTACTCGTTTTAAATGCATGGCAGAATTTTCTTATGATGGTTTACCATTTTTATACATAAAATGACCCAAAAAACATATACCTAAGTACTTAATTAAATACCGGCCTACATCTAAAGTATCAATCTCTTGCAATCAACTACGGTACCTTGAATAATGAAACCTTTATATCAACGAGCATATAGTTCGGTAGCTCCATGGCGCCTTAGACCGACATAGCAAGTAGAGTGCCAATAAAATGTAATTAAAATCACAACTAGAGTGCAAGGTGGACCGCTACGTCCCCAGGTGACACTTATCAAGCGGACTGGAAGCGAGCGGCATCGTGTCGCCGCTGTCGGCGCCTGCGCAGCTAACAACGTCGCGGCCTGTTGGACGAGTCGGTGTTATATACTATTTGGGTAAATAGCACGTGTAGCCGGACCAACAATTATACTGGAAACAATAACCATTTAAACTTAATTACTCATATCACTAAAGCTAGTGCCAACATAGTCTATAGTTTATTCTTCAAGTAATGCGTACACAATGAACTTTCAATTTTTTTAAATTGAAATAAATACTTGTTAAGGTTGCTAAGATATAAAACTATACCTACTAATAAATAATAAAATGTATTAGGTATCAAATAATACGAAACTATATCTACAAATAAATAATTAATCATTCTTTCTTTCAACTTGTGTTTATCTATAGATCAGGAAAAAAACGTTACATGAAGTACGCATTGTAATCACGATCACAAACCCTAGTAGCTATCCGTCCACGTGTCGTATACGATTAGACGATTGTGCGAAATTGTATTGAGGACTAAACTAATCAGTAAGTACGCAACTATATTTATCTTTACAGTAATGATACCTATTGATAAAACCCGATTATCTTCGTTACGTAAAACTAGACAACAGAGCATCTTTTCTGTTGAGCATAGAAAACTGAATACTCGAAATATTGAATGTGGACTCGATTATCTCCAATGACAAGAGGCTCGCCACCATGTAATTAGCAGCTGTATGACGGTGATGTCAATGATCTCCTGATCAAGGTCATCTCGGCCTAAAAATAGGCGTAATGTAAAAATATTAAATAGTATTACCTATGTGTATTAGCTATTTAAGTACCACACTAGAACTTCTAAATATCAAGGCTTTAATCACGGTCTATGTAGCTTGCATAACGTGTTTATCAGTTATAATCTGAATACCGTCCAGACCGTAACAAACCAGGTACACAACACAGTACTACCTATATAAGCAACATTGATCGTAACTAATCATCTTAAATCATTAAATTACTGGGATAAATATATCGGAAGGTGTTCATAGGAAAAAAACATTGACATTCGCACGGAATAACTTGTCGATGAACATTTCCCGGAATAATACTTTGCTCATTAGCATTCTAGCAAAACAACAGTACCTACCTAACCCAATGATCGGTGAATACGGAATTTAATTTGATATTTTGAAATTAGGATTCCAGTAACTATTGTTAGATACGTTTGATCAAAATTTAAGTCCACTTTCCAGACTTAAAAAGTCACTATAGTCATACCAAAACGCAAGTTAGGAGGCCAAAATTGTGAGAATGTCGCCTAGGTTACATATAAATGTATGTACATTTACTTACAACTAGTAATGTGATATAAAGATACGTTACCACAAAATAATATCTAACTAAATACTGTGTCAATATAATGTAATTTAGCGTTAATATAAGTAAATATTTTTGGAAGATAAGTAGTAGTAGGCTAGAAACCACAAACAGATAATAGGTAATATCTCCAAAACGTGTATTTTTAACTTAGTGCCATGTTGGTTCTCTCAGCCACCGCTGCCTGCCCGGTCGTAAATGGTCGACAAAAAGTATGCATATATTTGAATTTAATTTTGCGAACAGGAAATACAGAGACGAGCAGACAAACATAAGAACAAAAAAGACAAAAGGCGAAATACATACTTATTTACCTATTCAAGTTAATAAAAGAATGTTGACGCGGAATTCTTTGCTCGTTGATAGGTATGTCCACCTCGTAGTTTGTGGAAAAACGTGATACTGATTTTGTATTTCCTTATTTTCTGCAGATAAAGATATTAATACCATAACTGGCTGGACACTGTGATACATCTACATATTATATACAAATCAATAAGTTTTACCACTTTTAAGCATGTTGCATCCAGGGTGCAGTGGTATGGTTTAGCATGTTTAATTTCCATATGGACAGGAGTCAGAACAATCTAAAATTTATAAACATTATAATAAATTCGATCCGAATTCTACCAGTCAAGTGGTGGTGTGTACTGCAAATGGTGTTGTAAGGATCAGATTAAAGAAAAATTAAATAGGTAGGTATTTTAAAAATAATAATATAATTTACTGGACTGCCTCGTTGATGTAGTTGTTGCTAAGCGCGAGCGACTGCTGATCATCATAAGGTCCTGGGTTGTAATCCTAGGTCGGGCAGTGTTACTGGTTTTTTCCATTAGGTAATAAGTAGCAGCACGGACACTTGATTTGTGCACGGTTGATTGCAATAGGCTCGCCCTCTATTATATTGGTACCTTTAACATAGCTGGCGAAACGTGGTTGTACTGTAGGTACACCTCTGCCTACCCCTTTGGGGAAAACGGGCGTGATGTTATTTATGAAATATACTGTTAATATTTTGAAGGAATAACAAGCATCTACACAAGCGAAGCTGTGGGCAACAGCCTATCAACAATGTTATTAGTAAGTATTATGAAGTCCATTTTCAGGCTTTATCGTAAATAGGGGACTACGGCAGATCTACAGGATTTATAGCTTGTAAGTTAAATACATTTTACAAATACCCTGAGGAATCAATCGCTACGAAATTACATGGAAGGTCGTAAAATAGGTTATGGTTAATAAAATATTTGACAAAAAAACCACCGAGTTATAAATGTATTATTTTTGGTCTGTATCTTTTAAATTTGGTAGTGAAGTAACACATGTAATCCTAGAATATTAAAAACACATGCGCTATGAGGACAATACTTCTAAACATAGTCCATTGATTATTTCTGGCGCGCTAAGGCAACTCATTATCAGGACTGTTTTAACATTTATTTGATTGAGAAAATTAGCCCGTATTTGTTTATCGTCTATTTTATTTACTTCATAATGATGTAAAGGTGCCCGTAATTTAAAGTAAAAGTTATAAACTGTATGTTTATTTAATACTATAAGCAGCTTTATTCGAACACAACTATCATGCCACGTGTACAACTGCACTGAACAATCCTAATTGACGTCAAACGGAACTTGAAACTAGTCGCTAACGAATTAAATCAAGTAAAATTATACACTGTATTATCTTATCAAAAAGCAGCAACAATGTTACATGACATAGTTTACACTATATTAAAATTATCAAGCGTTACATAACACAAATTACTTACTTGTACTCCACATGATACGAACAACAATCAAAAGACCAGTCATTCAGTAGGTGCCTAGCAAAAACACTCTATAAACGTAAAATGTGACAATTGCAGGGAGTTCATCAATCTTCGCCATTTGAATGGGGCGTAGGTGCGGTGCGATGGTTTGACAATGACTTCGGTCATCCAGAGAAATTATTAATTGGCCCAAGACATGACAAAGAAGCGGAAATATAAAACTTCTGCGATGGAACCCCGCAGCGTGAGGCGCTTTACCTGACTCTTGCCCTGCCTTTGTATCTTGACTCAATAGGTTGAAGGTATTTGCTTTTGAGAAGCTGTGGGAAATTGCGCAAGAACCGTTGAACGTTATAAGAAATCTTTGATCCATCATCTTAAAGGCAGTATCATGTCCATTAATGAAGTGCAGTAAGCGTATAAGAGGCTTTTTATACAACCCTTTCAATTTGTATTATTAGTACCTGGAAAAGTAATCCTAGACAGGTAAAGTTAAAATTTTCGACTATTAACTGTTTTCTAACAATGGCCTATTTTTTATTTACTAAAACATTGTCAACTTTACTAGGAATATTTCTCGAGTATTTAATAGATACAACAGCTTATTATATCATACTAGATTACCTAGTAGGTAACCTATTGGTTTAGTTGTAATAGTAAAGTTAAAATCTATTAAAATTCCTCAAATTTCCTCCTACTTTACTATCATGGGATCTCACCTAAAATCTTAATGTAAACCATATCTATGATCTTATTCTTAAGTGCTCCGTGCAAAATTTGTATAGTTGTGAATTCACACCTCTTTGTCCCCGGCCGACGACCAAACTATTGCAAGTGTCCAGATTCATCTAACTACCCTGTCCAGCGGCCACGGGCCGCTCTATATCTCACAGATGAGTGTCAAACAAATCCGAGGCCGCTTCCTAGAAGGGACACCGCGGCGCCTTAAAGACCCTACAATTTTTTGTGCCCTTAAAGATAATAAATGATGCACTTGGAAAAAAGAATCCGACCTGTTCACAAAGATAACGATCACAACGATTTTTATGGAAATGCTAGCCGGAATTATAACGAACAGAAATCCTTTTGGGATGTGGTGGAGCGAGCAGACAATGCGTCGGCAAAAGAAGCGTTTTTAAGTTTAGCTATACCCATCTCATTTCATATCTGATCGGATCATAATAATTACTATACTGACTGAACTTTGAGAGATTTCCAAAATTAACACTGGCCTGGGCAACTGGGCATTTATATACCTACGTTGAAGGATTTACTGCTAGTAACTATTTCTAGTTTCTTGATTTTATGTTTTCAAAATTAAATTTGTTTGCTATAAGCTTAATAATTAAAACATTTTATCTGTTGGTTTTCGGCCTGAATCGGTATACTATTGCAGTATACCTATACGAGTATTTATGTAGCCCGCGATATCAAGAGCATGATAAATTGATCAACCTCATAATATATGTATAATTAATTATTAGATCGCAAATCGGAACACCACAAATAGTTTTAAAATATTATTGTAGACTATACAACGCCCCTGTAAGTCGGGACACTAACAAAAGAATAAATCCAGGCTTATTACATCCCGAGGATAAGCTTCTGTAAATTGTTTTGCATATAATCTAACGCCGGCGTCTAATATACAATGCGCTCCAACTAAGAATTTTAGCATTCGTGCGCATCTTTTGTGTTTCGACAAATAATGAAATGGCTGTAAAGCTCTTGAACCTTTTATTTCCTCGCTTCTTCCATGGTTTTGTAATGTGAATAGACCTCACTTTCTGCGAAAAGGCTTTTAATAGAATATCACTAAGGACGTATTATGTATTTTATGCCGTTAAAGAAATATAAGCACTATAATAAACATAAGCAGGTATATGAATTACTGAATTCAATAGATTCTGCCTAGAACCACCAAAACATTGGCAGACATTGGTCGTAACCATAAAACGTTTTGTTGAAAGACTCTTACTTACATAATAATTATGATTTTATGAAATATTATAGGTAAGTTGTTATATATATATATATATATATATGTGTACGTATAGTCGTGGTGGCCTAGTGGTTGACATACCGGATTTCTATGCACGAGGTTGCAGGTTCAAAC
Source organism: Abrostola tripartita (assembly GCA_905340225.1). NCBI lineage: Eukaryota > Metazoa > Arthropoda > Insecta > Lepidoptera > Noctuidae > Abrostola > Abrostola tripartita. Next base: position 8,668,334 of record HG996493.1, on the reverse strand, counting down.
CCAGGCAAGTATCAATGTGACTTTTTCAATGTCATAAATACTTTCTTAGATATTCTAAGATACCACTGACTGACGGTGACGGAAAACATCGTAAGGAAACCTGGATTTAATTATCTGAAATCGCCAACCCGCAGTGAGCTAGCGTGGTGATCAGTGCTCAATCCTTCTCTATACGAGAAGAGGTCTTTGCCCTGCAGTGGGACAGTTATAGGCTGTTATTATTATATGTGTACGTAGGTATTTGGATGTATCGTTGACCTCCCATCATCCACATTTATTTGATAAGTACAGATTTAAGGTTCAAAGCAGAATACTTAATTAAATTCATTATTGTTGTGTCCACATAACCATTGTAATAAACAAAATAAATCCTACCTTCTAGACTTGTTCACCGATTTTAAAGTGATGAAACTGGCCGCAAAGAAACCTTTAAGAATCAAACAAAGTCGAATAGCCATGTCGCGTTGTGATGGAACTGAAAAAGAACCACTGTTTACCACTTCGTTTCCCATTCAAAGTATTGTTCGGAAGTGAAGAAGTGCTTCATACTTGGAAGTATAATGTATCCTTTTGTACGAAAGTTAATATTTTAGCTGAACGAAATTCGTTTCCATTGTGTACCGCAAACGTTACCTGCGATTGAAAAGAATAAAGGTACGGATTGCCGGATTGCACACATATTATGTGAAGGTTATAAATAGTGCAAATATTCACAAGAGATCGGATAATATATTATCATGCTTATTAATAGAGAAGTTTAATAATTGGGTAGGGCGATGTGAAACACTAGTACCTCCTACGAATAAAAAAATATAATTTCAAAAGATTAGATTTAGATTAGGTGGGCACTTAGATAAAAATGATATAATATTGTCTTTAGACGATAGGTAAAATGGCAATCCTATTTCCATCTTTTTACATAACAAATAATAACATGAAATGGAGCTGAATACATAACTTCAAAACCATTTCTTTTGTATATCTAAAATATACCGAAACTCAAGGAATAACAAAACAATGGAGGTTTGTCAAGCGAAGTGCCTTAATAGTAAGCGTGGTGGATGTAGCTCGTCACGTTGTCGACCTTGGATGACGCTCGAACGTTTTCCTACTTTACTTCCTGCTCGATGCCATCTTGGTTTGGATTGAATTGACCGCCGCGCGCCGGCGTCATACACTAGTAGGTACATAACTTAACTCAAGCAAACATATCAATGATTATGTTTCGTATGGTATTGTATTTCGTATATTGATTAATAATAACTATTTAACATTTGTCCACGAGATTCGAGTTCAAACAATTTGATTGACGTCAAACTTGAACCAATAAATGTTAGGAACTAAGTACCTATATGACAATTTATTTTGCTTTTTATTGTTATTCATATCTATTTTTGCTGGAGGATTATAATTGATTGGAACCCTGTTAAACTGACAGCAGTAATTACAGTAATGGACAGACAGGTAGATGTATCATACCGTTTACATCCATTCAAACTGTTTAACCCGAATGCACTTTCTTTTGTCTTACGATACAGCCTCGTTTCTTTTATGCCGAGGAATATAAACTTCCTGGGCACAAGCAACGAGGTAGCGTTAGAAACAGTAGAGTATCTTCTCGCATAGACAATGTGGGAGCGCAACCACGCATAGACAGTGTTTTGCATTGCTCCGCGCCCTTGCAATCTTCCTAATGAGTGAACCCTTTCACACTCTGGACAAAGCTGGGGTTTCACGGGTGATGTGACACGTATTCATAACATCGTTCTTTGTTAATTCCTACTGAAATGAAATTTTGCTCTTTAGGTAAAGTGAATGAAATTGAAAAATTAAACAACACCGCATGTGTTTAACGTATCTAAAATTGTAAGATACTGTAAGTAAACACCACGTCTGGAAAAGTACGAACAATATTATTTACAGCAATAAATTAATCAAATAAAAACAATGAGAACAACATTTCTAATAATAAGTATATGGAGAATAAGTTGTCAAACAATTACGAGATCTACCTTATCATCAAACGTGTCGTCATCATCCATTATTAATTTAATCGATTTGTTAAATAAATTGGTTTTTAATATTGATCGATTACGACCTGGATGTTGACCCGCAAAGTATAAAAGAAAACGTTGATGGCTATTTTGCGTTATTGTGCGCTGCGATATTATCATACACCAAGCTAAGAATGACATAATTATGTGGATGATTCCTAAAAATTAGGATGACATCTAGATTTTAAAAAGCACGCGCGCGATGCCCTTACTCTTAACTCGTTTCTCCAATAAATATAAATTGATAAAAATAGTAATTAAGCAATTATTATTATTTATGCGAAGTAAAAAATAAACAAAAACAATAAGCAGCTTGAATAATACCTGTATCGGATGGCATTATATTGATAACATACTAGTAATTACCGTACTATACCTTTCTTACAGTTTAAATATAGGTAAAAACGGCATTAAATAAAAAAGGTTATTTGAAGGAAAAACTAGTATTTGTACCTATTACTCGAGCAATACGAAACTGACTGACATAATAGTTACATCACGAACAGAATTGATGTAACAAAGGATGTTGGTTCGCTGTGATACGCTAGAAAGAACGTAGAAATGTTTATTAAATGGTTTTTCTGTATGTTTTTTAAATTACGCCATTAACGTTTGTTTATTTTGGTAATTTTCCACACCTGAAGTGACGCCTACAATCTGTCAACTCTTTATAAGGAGATGTAAAACTTTAAAGATTCTTGTCTACACAGTAACAGTAACAGTTATTAGTCTGTGTCGGTTCTGAGAGTGCGTGAGCGCAATGTGTGGCGACGCGTAATAGGAAACCGCGACTTAATAAAAGAGACATCCCATGAAGCTACTCACATGCACCAGAGATGAAACTATAATTAATGTACTTAGATATAAGTAATAATTAAGAATATGAAACAATACCCCTTTCTTATAAAAATGGACAATGTTTAACAATTGATTAAATTATACCTGTTACCGTCATACCTGTCACTGTCGTTTGCATGTCAATGAATAGAGATGTTAATAGACTCAAGGAAGTGGGTAACTGTTACCTCTGAGCTTTTACCAATGTTTAAAAGTATCGGGAAATATGTTTTATCTTTTGTTAAACGACCTGAATCGGTTAAAATCCGTCAAATATGGGGTTAATTTGACAAGCCTGAACTGCACCCTTACCATGAACTCTTAAAACAGGACTGTTTACGTTGTGGAAGCGAGACGCCGCATTACACCGTACTTAGCGGCGTCTCGCTTCCACATCGTAAACTGTCCTGTTGTAAGAGTTTTGATTTAGATTGGTGAAATAATTAATTGTTTCAAAACGAACTTATAATTTCAACTAAATTATTTCAAAAGAAGACAAAAAATAGTTCTAAAACATATTGTACACAACGTACACGCAGGTATACAAGTTTAGCTTCCTCGTTAAAAAGGTTTAAGGGTCGCGGGCGTATATATATATCAGAACAATTTTTACACCTGTGTGTGTATCTTAACGAGGGGCTGAACTTGCCCTTCTTCTCACGCTCATCGACGCAAGGTGACGTTTGATTTACAAGTGCCATCGTCGAATTATAAAGATCATACTATAAAATGTATGCATAACTTGGTCGTTGTACAGTGTAGCTGTGATTTTTAGGAATTTAATTTACTCGATTTTATTGTTGGTTATTCGACTGTAACATATACATAATTGCATACTTATTTTATGTTTAGTTGCATTTATAGTATAGGCTCACCCTGTTTTATTTGCATCTTTTTTTGTATGAGTACCTATACAATTCATTTGAAATTGACGGATATACTTAAGACCTATAATATTGATAGGATGACTGACATGACATTAACAGCAAATTTCAATTCCTAGAGTGGGAAATATCCTAAAATTACATATTTTAGTTATTAGTATTTATATTTTTTTTGTAATTATATATAAGAGCTGGCAATACATTGCTTACTACTCTATAACACTAAATGGTACACAAGACACATAGATCTAGTAGGATTTGTACTATCTAAGCCAGACATCGTGGATCCAGTTATAGAATAGACAATCACTGCAAAATATCTACGGCTGGAAATCTGTTGGCAACAAATACTCTCAGTTATTATATTATAATGTATGTTACGTCAAATCAACACTGCACGATGCCATACAAGTTCGTCCCTCACCGCATCCCTCCTTCCAGAACGTAAACATGCGTAACAAGAGTAATTGCATTATCGACTGCAATGCCGTCACTGTCATGTCATGGACAATCAAGGATTTGCATCCGGAAATTGATTTCAAATGAACTAAAAGTCAATTTCAAAACAATAATTGCGTAGACACAAACAAATTATAAATCCATTGATAACTTTTTTTTTATTAGTTAGTTATTTTTTTTAAAAACGTCGCCCCACACTAGGAATTTCTCCTGTGTCGTGGGTGCGTTTCACAAACATGAAATATCACATACACAAACACCCAGACTCGGGACAAACAAATGTGGATCGCACAAATTTTTGCCCCGTGCGGGAATCGAACCCGCAACCCTTAGCGCAGCATTCTAATCGCTTAGCCACTACGCCAATCAGGTCGTCAACTATGAAACCTATGCAGATTTTAGGTACCTACATACATATTTCATTTCAAAAGAAACATGTGCGTAATTATATTTGACAATAATCCCTTACCCTTTCCCTTAATTTAAATCAATTAATGACGTTGTATCTAATCTAGAGCCTTTAGAAGCGACAGATGTGAGCGACAGGGGGTTTAGCGGTGAAAATTCATAGATCTCCCTCTCTGACTGTGATCGGACCCTTCCGAATTGTGCAAACTGCTCGCTATGCGATGCATCTGTCCACTTGCTATTGTAGTGCCGTGCCAATGAATTTAACATAGGCATCGATATAAATTATATATAATATGTAATTATCACACTGTAGGCAATCGCAGTCGAATTTCCAAATACAAGGATATACCATTTCAATGCCAACGCTAGTCACCTTTAAATACTTCCTTTTATAATGTTAGTAACTAAGCAGCATTACAGTTCTCAACCAACGGTTAAAGCAACTCAATTAAAGTGCGGTCACTTCCTGAAAGGAGTACAGTTTAGCAAACACAGCGGAACTGGTATTGTTTCATACGGAGAACAGTACAAGCTTGAGACATATTACGGACTTTATGCTTCCTGTTTCCAATGTGAATATAAACATCAGCTCTTTGTTTGATGTAAGTAGCTAGTCAAAGCCGCGAGGATTGACCGCGGCATACATGTGGCGCACAAATGTATCTGATGCTCATTATTATAAACTAAGTGACAAAACTAAATGAGTCATCGACATAAAAAGAAAACGCAATAATAACTATAATATAATAAAATACAATATAGAGCTCTGCCCTAAAGTAATCGGACTCTGCACTTTGTCCCTCACTGAGATAAAGTCGCCCTAGCATTCAAACAAGTGGCTCACACACACTGACGCATAATCAGGAAGTACAATGAAGATTAAAGAGACTTGTTACACACACGCATGGTTAATGTAATAATATTCGTGTAGGTACCATCCCGCGAGTAGAAGTAGCTGAATATAAATAATATTGCGTACGCACACAAAGGAAGAATTTAAATAAAGAGTCGCGCGCTGTACCAGGAAGTAGCAGCTCACTTACTCACACATAGGAAGCGACTATACCAGCTATAGGTAGGAACGCTATGTGGCGCTGGCGCTGGCGCACACTTGTGCGTCAACTATGCGTGGGACCGCGCGCACATGGCCTGATTGGGACATACCAAGTGAGCCCCCAGACGATATAGTTTTTACGACACGTTGTTATTATAATATTATTATTACACACATATTTAGTAGGTTCTGTCTGAAGACCATCGCATGTTTTAACACCAAACCATAAACAAAGCGTATATTTTTCAGAATACGGTATTTTTACTTCCTGCTTTTACTCGTCACTTTACGAAGTTTACAAAATATTGTACGTTATTACATGCTTCTTGACAGACTGACTTTGGTTGTTTTAACCGTTGAATGGCAAAAACTGTGTTTCAAGCTATACTAATACTAACTTACTAAAGCGCACTAACATATTATTAAGAATGAGTTAGAATAACGTTTTAAAAACAAGTAGGTACACGATAAGCACCAAATTTAAAAAAATGAATTTTATCTGCGTGAGCAAAAAATAAACAAGAAATATAAAAGCTCCTCGAACGTACGTTACTTACAAAATACCGCTCGCGTCATGTGCCCTCATCCATACGGATGCATTCCCAACCCGGTTTTTTGATCACGTCGATCCGAAACGAACAGAGGGGTCGCTTTGTCATGTGACACTTGTGCACAGAGACTCACCCAGGGGGTTACTCGTTAAAATCAGGGATTAATTGTCCATTCAGGGCAAGTTCGCGCTGTTACATCGTGATCAATAAATGCCATATGTAGAATTTTTGTATTTTCATACTGCTTAAAATTATCAGAGGCGAAACGAGATCTATAAAGCAACATGTTCATACACATAACACAAAATGAAAAGACGTTACTGTACTTATGTTATAAATCAGATTTGTATGTTTTGTGAACAACAAGCATAATTATGAAAATCACGATGGGTTTCGTTGCGTGACCACAAACAGTTGCACGTTGCCATCGGCAGAGGTCGACGGAAGTTGACGATTTCTTAACGGAATGTAATTTACCTTTATGGGATTGAACCAAGAAAAAAGACATTGCAGAGATAAATTTTATCACGGAAAGATTGGAATATAACGCTGACATCCTAAATGAAGACACTGGAAGCCTTAACGCTGTGTACTGATAAATGAATCTCAGTGCGTTATTCTTCAAATACCTTTTACTAACCGTATAATACAAAACATCTTTTGTCCGTTGCAGACCATAGCAAAAAGCAAAAAAAAAACTTTTGAGCTGCAGCACCGTATTAAGTAGCGTAAACTTACAAGAAGAAACTATGCCTAATTCTAAACCACTAATTCCTTTACAACAGGCTTGCTGTTCTAGTTATTGGATCACAAAGTTAAAGAAACACAATCAACCTAACATCGCATCTTCTAACACTAAACTAAAGTATTTATGTTTTTTGTTGAATTTAAAGACTATTTTCCTAAAAATTGCTTATCTTCTAAAAATGATTTGAATATTACTCTGTTATACTTAACTTGCAACTTAGATTCATTCCATAGAATAATTTGTGTATGATACAGCGATAGTCGGTCCTCCATATGTAGTACGTAATATCATTGGGCTTTATAAATATAGTCCTGCTTAGTTAGCCGAATACGAGATTGTGACTAGGTAAAACATAAATATCTAGATAGATATGATAGGATGCCTGGTATTTTGAAAAACCGTAGACTTGCTTGAAACTAACTCATTTCTATACAAAATAACATTTCCCAATCGGAACATTGCGTTGCAGTTTCGGTCTACTCTAAAGGCAAGTAAGTGGCGCAATTTTTCGGCGTGACATCGTTGCCTAGTTCTGAGTGGCACCTGATTATGTAATGCGAGAACAACGACGGTTGAATCGGGGTCGCGGTCTGCGAGCGAGCGCTCGGAAGTGCGTCGAGACCCATTGAATGCTTTAGATGTTGCAACATTCGATCATTTATCGTGATTGTAAGCACTAGAAGTCGCAAAATCAGCTTATTTATTATTAGCTTAGCATTATATAATTTAATGTATTTTGAAATAAAGATTTAATTATATAAAATGTAATTAGCGCAAAGTTAAAACTAGTTTCCTCGCTCATTGCCCTATAATGATTAAAATATTGCAAAAGACTTGCCAGAAAGTGTAATGTACATTTTGAACATGATATCTTTAACATTTCAATTTACTATAACAGTAATAGCAAATCGCAAGACATATTTTATTTTTTGATTATAATAATAATAATAATTTATTTATTTAAGAAATGGGATTGTAGTGATTACAGGTATGTTCATTGCTGTTAGATTATAAAATACAACATTGTTTATATGGTCTACAATAAAATGGGTGGAGTACTGCTCTCCTAGATAGGCTATGGAATAACCAGTGTTTAGGAGATACAGTTCCCAGTCCCCTTATGGTTAGAATAACAAATTAAAGTCGTGTTACAAGTTCAGGAACAATGACATGAGTGTTGGTACAAATATACAATAGCATTTAAATATGCCGTTTGGTATCCGGCCTAGATTTGACCACCCCCTTTCATACCGTGGGTGTCGTAAGAGGCGACTGAGGGATAATCCAGAAGATGGGCAGCAGCGTCTTCTGTACCTTGACCACCAATACTGCGATCCCCAAGCCGCTTGCCAAGCGTGGGGATTATGGCAATCCCTCTCCTAAGGGGGAGGCCTATGTTCAACAGTGGACATCTTCCGGCTGATGATTATTGGAATACACCCAGAATTATTTTAATGACCCTAAAACATAGCTGCCAGTAACAAAATGATATGTAATGTATTCAATAAAAATATAAACGTTGTGACATTCTTGAGCAATGCTGTGTCAAATGGAAGTAATACATCTGAACCGGGTCAGTTCTCAGGAAGTGCCGCTATTTCCATACGACTGCAATTTAAATGGCGCGGTATCCGGCACCGACATCCGGCCAGTTTGCTACGCCTTTCCCTCGCATCTATTTTTCTTTTAACCATATAACCTGAACATAAATCCTTAGATTGCCTATTAATCATAAACCATACTCGACGAAATCAACCATTATGCACATCATCTTTTAAATGTAGTAAAAACACAACCGCAATAAGCACTATATATTAAACGGGAACTAATTAAATATTCTGTTCCGATTCCGAAGAACACAAAGCAATAGCAAAGATTTGAAGGCCTTTAAATTATTTTTTAACTTCCCACGAATATTTGCCTGCCATGCAATTTGTATCTTACAGTATCTTTTATAGGAGTACGAATTTCCGAAAAACGTACCGCACTTTTAATTACTAGGCGGATTGATCTAAGCGGATTTACACGAACACGTGCGTTGTGGTGATAATATATAATGTTTTTCAGCTGTTTAGATCTAACGTGAGTAAGTCGTCTAAGCACATAAGTGTAGTTAGACGAGTAGATTTCCGCATACAGCAGTTCCTTTTCCGTGGTGTAAACAGCATCGGAAGTCAGGACAGAGATTCACGCGTCCTCCCTCCCCTTCCCCCATTACCCTCCTACTCCCCAACACGTCCGGTGCCCGTAGGCCGCCGCTGTCCAATTTCCTCTTCCCGCGTGTATTAATTTCCGGCTTAAACTATTTCATGTCGTTCATTTCCTATTAATATTCGTAATAATTTTTGTAATGCAATCTTAAAGATACTCCAACGTTAGTTTTCCCCTAGTTCTTAGTAAATGAATCAGGGCTAACTAATGTATATCTTCTAATGTTAATATATTAAACGTGACACTAAAAGATATTTAATTCATTTAAATGTTATTTGATCAATTAGTGCTATAATTTCAAAACAAGTATTCTTTGTGTGAATTTCCATCGGGTTTTTAAGGTTCCTTCTACTGTGCTTATACTGCAGCTTATTTCTTGATATAATATTTACTATACAGCTTTCTCACGCCAGTTGGCAGCTCATCGCTCTGTTCATAGTTATTAATAATCGCATTTTTATTAATTATTCAGATATTGCTTTATGCCATAGCTAACTAATTATTTATATTTCCGACCAGTTCCATAATTCTAACATGTATATGGCCAGTTTTTAAACATTTATATCTTTACAGTAACAGTGTAATTTCAATACAAGATATAGTATTTAAATCAATTGGTTGCGGTTTGTATAATATTGTTTATATCGGAGTAACAGTTAACAGTACCTCGGACGACCGCTATAAAGTATAGGCTCACGCAATGAACTTATTTTGGGTACTTCCGCATGTGTTCGGATTTGAGTCCAGGCGTTCATAGCATTCCGAATGGGTCGCAATCAACATGTCTCTAAATAATGACAGTAGATTTTGTTACTCAATAGGATTATATTTGTAATATTTGGACGCGCGTGGCTTATTATTTAGTAGGTTTTCCGTTCTTACATAAAAATATAAAATGTCAACATGAGGTTATATTCTCAAAGAATACAAAAAACAAGTTAGTATAATACCCCATAATAGTTGTTACAAGGTTACGAGATAACTAAAAAGTAATCACGTAACATCAACTTGTAACATTAGAAAACAAAGAAAGTAGCACCAAGTTCTGCGGTCACGGTCACGTATGACCGAACATCATGGTCTTTTATTCTCTAAATTACTGCACATAACTCCACGACGAACGTCTGCATGCCGCCAGAACACCAAGCTAAACCGGCCAACGGGCGAGAGCGAGACGACACGAGCAGGGAGCGCGGGGCGGGCGAAGGGAGCAACAGGTAAAGATTCCGAGGCCACTTCCGTCTTGGCTGCCGAATATTTCTGTCTCGAACCGGTAGTGGGACGGCGGCCAGGGCACACAAAATAATCTCAACCTACACGCATACACGAACATACTGGTACCTACCCGTCTAACGATACAACTCGGGCTTTTGCCCTCCGCTTACTACCAATTTAACAAGTTGGTGAAATAGAGTTGCATACATAAAGCAGAGGAAGCAAGTCTACGAAACAAAACAGGTATGACAAATAAGGATCACTTGTTTGTGGAAGACAAGGCTAAAAAGAGCTAGAAGGTGCAATTCAATTATTTTATGCGTGTCGCTAAGCTTACAAACATAATGCACACATAGCTGACTCGAATGAGCTCAACTCAAACCGGTTAGCGCTCATATTGTCTCTCTCTGCACCAGGAAACTGCCGGCCGGTTGCCGAGACGTTTCCTGTGCTTTGTCTCAGTACTGTCACGATATCATGAACTACGCGACGATAGATCACATTCGTAAGTTGATAAGTTCCTCGTGTAATGTAGCAATAGATGCGATGAACTGGCTAGTTTTAGCTGAACAGACAATTATTATTATTAGTCGTCGCATAGGCGTCATGTAGACTCTACATCTAAATCTGTAGAAGTAGTAATAAGTAGAGCTCTATGCTAACAGGGTTCATTAAGTCCGTTGAAACTACAAAATACCATAATCACAATAGCATATCATTCTATGTAAGAAAGGAACAATTAAAGTAAAGTAGTATTATTAACGCTAATAGAATAATAATAATTAAAAATGTCTACATTTGCCCGGAAATTAAACGCATTAAATCTACTTAAATTTAAAAACGAGTTTCGTGGCTCTACGATTACTGTACAAACAAGGAAATATTGTAAGTTATTAAAAACTGGCGCGCTGACGTAATCTTACCACACTAACGAGCACTTCCGCGTGCCCTAAGGCACAATAATAATCCTATACTGACGGCGTTCTTTCGTATATACTCATGTTATTACTCAAGATTTGGCGCGACAAGTGCTAGTCGTGGGGCGTCGTTCGTCACCGTCAATCTACCCCGATCCGATAACGGTTTGCGGAAACAGTGCTCGTACGTTTAGTTAAAAATGGGACTTGGTCTGGCTCCCGAAGTTTTATCTCAATGTGTGAGGTGGCGCGGTGCGGCAGGTCGTGCGGGAGGGGAGAGGTTAGCGCGCGTCCGTCCACCCGCGCCACCACCGCATCATCAGTCCGCGTCGGAGAGTTGCCCGCGACGCTTGTCTGCGAGCTCGATCCCTCAGATACGCTGCTGGTTTACGGCGTGCCGTAACACGACACGTTTGGAGGGACCGCCGCTGCTTCGCGTGTGCCTGGTGCTCTGTGAACACTGGATTCTGTGCTACTAGTGTTGTGACGATGTACATGTGCTGATTTATCCAGTTACCGTCTACCTATAGGATTTTGACGACGCAACCAGTTCCGGATCAGCTCAGCCGGTAAGTAGCGGTGCTTATCGCAGACCACGCTATCGCGGACTCACGCATTTCCGACCGCGCCCGATAAGGCAACTAAATGTACAATGCCTAGAGATACGAACATTACGAACTCCGAATCTGGCAGCAAATTCAACACACATTTATTTTTTGTCTTATTCATATTATTTTACTAGCGCATTTCGCCAAAGTTAACTTCAGCCACTAGTTGCTTGCTTATAGTCGTTTAAGAAAAGTTGGCCAAGATAAGGAACTTAAACAAAGTTTATAATATCTATTATTAAACTTAGTAACTCCTCAGTTTATTATTGTTGAATTCCTCTGTATTAGTAAACTAGAATTCAAGAATCTAATAAAAAAATCAAAATAATCCGCGTTATCAGAATAAAAAATGACGTTTAACAAAGGCACAAAAAGTCTACGATAACAAGGTGAAAAATGGAAAAACGATTTGTAGACAGTCAAAACATGTTTATATCTTTACGGGGTAGGTACGGTTAGTAACTAAGATAAATATATAACGTATAAACGTACACCCTTTGCGTCACATAAGTTAACATGATACTGTGCATGACATGATAGTTATCAAAAGTTGTTAATAGGTTGCATTATTCTGCTTAAAATTTACTCTAAATATAATTAGTTTTATTAAAATTATAATACGTATTTTCTTACTTTTAATTCTGAATATCATGAAGCTTTATAAAAAAATACTGTCCTATGTAACATATATAACATAACGTATATTAACCAACCATTTCTAGCCAAAATAATCAAATCCGCAAATAAAAACCTACTTGCCGATATCGCGAAGCAGCAACTTCAATAGTAGGTAGAACTTATGAAATGTTCGGGTTATCGGAATACGATAACCTACGAAATCGTATATTCTTTGGAAAAGACTAGTTTAAAAAGACATTAATCCTAAATTACGTTATTTTTTTACTCGATGACTTCATATGTTCAGTTAATTAATATCATTAACTGCAAAATATAGAGGTATATCAAATTATTCGTAAGTAAAAAACAGCAGTTAGAAGGTACCAGAAAAATGATAAATATAATAATGTCCGTAAACACATCTGCAGCAATAAATTGCGTAATAAGAGTTATCGGAATTCTTCAGAAAGTTGACAAAATATAATAAATATAACCCGCAGAAATAAATATTGGTTTGAATAACTTGTTTTATATAACAGCATAATTCAATTTTGAAACTGCTTCATTGTTATTAGAAAATATGTATATGACACATTTGTAAAATATGTATATGACACATTTGTAAAACGCCTAGCATTATGATGCTGAAACAGTAGGATCACTTTCAGTGATAATAATGATAGATAAGATTGATTCAGCGAGGATAAGAATAAAACTAAGATAAAAAGATACATCTTTATTGTCGACAAGAATGAGTTGAAACAGACAGGATCGTAGCGCCATCTATTGTTGAATAGCAAAATTATTCTGTTCATGGTAACCTATCCGGTACTCGTAACGCCGATTATATTAGGTTAAATATTTTTTTTTATTTACTTTAGTTTAACATCAACTTATATTATTGTTACAGACAATTATCATGAAAGTTGTTAGTCTTCAACTACCCTCCGGGCCAAGTATGGAGCGGTTACCGCTACCGTTTAGCCCTACGGAGTTGCTCTGGCGGTATCCTCTGCCGTGGGCCCCTCCGCCCCCATCACCACTTGGTGACGCAAAGGCGCAACTTCCAGCCGGTCTGCCTCCAGAACCAAGATTATGGACTAGAGAAGATGTTTCAGTTTTCTTAAAATGGTGCGAACGAGAATTCGACTTGCCCAACTTTGATATGGACCTCTTCCAAATGAATGGTAAATATCAAAAGATTATATTAGTTATGTACTTATAACAAAAGTTCGTATTTAACCTAATAAATAATAATAACTCATTGTTTTCAGGAAAAGCTTTATGCCTTCTGACAAAAACTGATTTGGGGGAGCGCTGTCCAGGGGCAGGTGACGTACTACATAATGTGCTGCAAATGTTAGTTCGAGATGCAGCCTTACTAGGAAGAGTTCCCTCATCACCAGTAACACCTACAGCGCGCGCCGCACCTTACCCACCTTCCCCACATTCGCATCCGCCCACTCCAACATGGGCTGTTGACAGTTTCCACCATTTCCATAGCGCTGCGGCAGCAGCTGCTCAACAACCTAATTCTGTGACCCTAAGTCCAGCGCCATCAGTAGACAGTTCAGGAAGCCCACAAAGAGGGGAAGCAGTTAACTATGCACCAAATTATGCACCATCCATGCCTCCAACGGCTCAGGCTGCCAGTTCAGGAAGTAATCATTCTGACTCTGATGAAGAACCTCAATTCGCACCACAACCGCGATCTCCTAAGGAAGCACCCTTGACAAACTCGGCACCACAGCCACACCCAGCCCCACAGCATTCCCATTACCGTGCGCAACACAGAGAATTCTTCCCGAACGATATGCCTGAATCTAACACAAGTAAGTACTAATACTTCGCTGATATCCGATCTATTACTATTATTGAGATGGAACCTTTTGAACGTGTTATTAATTATAATTATTATTTTATTTTCAGATGGAAGATTACTTTGGGACTTCCTTCAACAGCTATTAAACGATCCTTCCCAGCGATACACTAATTACATTGCTTGGAAAAATCGAGAGACAGGAGTATTTAAAATTGTTGATCCTGCTGGATTGGCCAAACTTTGGGGAATTCAAAAAAACCATCTATCAATGAATTACGATAAAATGTCTCGTGCATTGAGATACTACTACCGCGTAAATATTCTGCGAAAAGTGCAAGGCGAAAGACATTGCTACCAGTAAGTGTTAAATTTAAATAAAAGCTACATAAAACTCATTTCATAATAACTTGGAATTAAACTAATCTCATTTGTTTTTACAGATTCTTGAGAAATCCAACTGAACTGAAGAACATCAAAAATATATCACTACTACGACAACAAATGAGTCCGACTAGGGTTGTACCTCAAGCTGTTGTAAAAACAGAAATGAAAGAAGAACGTTGCGAAGAAGAACCGGTCGACGAAGATATGCCTACTGATTTAAGTATGGCAGCGTCAGAGCCATGGCGAAAACGTGCGAGGCCGGACCCCGCCCCTGCCCCGCCGCCGCATGATAAACATCACATTAGCGCCCTCATTGGTGACAATATGATGATGAAACGAGAATCTGAATATAATGACCATTATGCACTCAATCTCAAAAGTGAAAAATGTGAACAATGATTACAAAGGACTTAAAACGTGGGACACTAATTAGTGCAAAACGCATTTTCTGCATATTATTGAATATGCAACCAGCTCCACCCACTAAAATTCTAGTCAAATTCCTCTCAGAAAGGAAATTTAAGTCTTCCTCTAAAATATTTTAACGTACTTGATAAATAATCACTGAGAGTACTTTGACAGATTTAGGACGGTCATTGGAGTTTAACAGGGTATGGACCTTAATTATGCCTTTGTGCCAAGTGATTTTTATACCTAATAGTGTCAATTATCTAAATAGTTAGCAAAAGGGACAAGAGTTTATTTGTGTTAAAGTCATAGAAATTATTTTAAGATTTGTGCAATGAACTATTATTCGCATAACTGTCGACTGAGATCTTGAAGTTACAGATAAGATTGTTGCCAAAACTCTTTATCTATCCATACTATGTTGTGTGTCGTTCGCACTCGATTAATGCATTTGCGTAATTTAATTAGTTTTATGAGTGTTTTATATTTTTGTTTTGATTTGCTAAAAAGAGAAGATATGATCCGAAAGAACTAAAAGGGTTAAGTAATTAAAACAATATGTAACGTCTTCCATTCGTTCTTTTTGGCAAACCTTCAATTGTAGCATGTGAAACGTAGTTACTATGACATCTACCACATAAAAGCGAAATATAATAATGATTATGATATTTGGCAGCTTTGGAAAGATTAAGTTATGTTGGCTTTGATTTATAAAGAAATTTAATCTATGTATGGTAACCTAAAAGACAATAAGTTGTCAACAATTTTTGAAAATGCCTTGAAATCAATGTAACACACCCTCTGTGATAAAAATGAAAGTGGTAGACATATAGTGCTTTAGGGACTTTACTCAAAGATTTCCAGCTACAATTTTCTGTGATCTCTTTTATCAATGTAGGTAGTTATTATAGAATAAACATAATGTCTTTGTAAATATTAGTTTAGTAATAATTAAGCTAGAATTAGAAACTGACTGTAAAGAGAGTGTATGTATGATTTGTAAAACAAAAAGTGGAGCTTTATTAAAGTACCTAGTATATCAGTAAGTTTTATTAAATCTGAGTTTGTATTTTTACAATAATTTGTATTTGGCATGGATGCCAGAATTTCCAGCTTGTACACAATACAATCATGAAGTTTTCACATTAAAATATTGTGTCAGATTATTATAACTTAAAATAAATGAGAAATATTATGTCTATAAATGCACGTTTATTATTAACAGTCCAAAACTATAATATCGGTTGAATTAATCTAATCGCTATATTTTAAACTAAACGATACGTCACACAACTACTGTACTGTACTACATAAATCAGGTTGGTACCTAAACTACAAACTCTACATCCAGGATCATGTCCAGGATGTTACATAAATGTACAAATTAAGTTTTGTATGCTAGCTTGAATTTCTACGTCGGTTGAAATTTAAAAAGAAAGAATTTCATAATCACGAATATTTTTGGTACTTTTCAAGAAATTTCCGTTATTTTCCACACCACAGCGGCATTCGGGAACTAACTATGACTTATACGTAAGTATATAACCGTAAGTAAAAATATCTCTTACCAATGCGCAATAGCAAGGAACATACCTGTTGCATTACAACTAGGTAGGTATTAATTATCTTGCTTTTGGCAACAATTGAAATTATAATATGACGTAAAGAAGTACAAAAAGAGGAAAAGGAGTCACCATCACCACCGCCACAAATTTTGAACGTAACACACGGATGCTGCCTACATTTCCTCTAGACTCGCTAGGCCGGTAGCCGGCATTGCTTACGAGATAAGGTAAGCTCGCCAGGCGGGTGCGGTGGCATTGCGTACAGGCAAACACATGACAAATTAGTGAAGTATCACTTATCTAAGAAGAAAATGCCAAAAATGTAGGACTCGCCTGGCCGGTCACTGGATCTAACGAACATTTTTTAGGAACTTGCGAGGCGGGTTACTGGCATTGAACGCATTAAGACACATACTTAGGTATAGCCAAGAATAAAAGTAGCTGAACATAAAATAAAATACCACTAATTTATTGAAGAATAAATTGTTACTGTTTGGAATCTTATAATTTGAGACTAACTAACTTGAAATTATGTGTATTTCTTCCAATAATCTTATCCAACTATTGTTAGTAACTGTACCTACCTAAAACACGTCGCTGATATAATTAATTGTCCTGTCCTGAAAGAATTGAAATTTTCAGATAAGACAAAGTAAAGCATTATGGTAAGTACCTATAACAAGACAATAGGTGGAACTCGAGTTGACGATTAAAACAAAGTGCGCCCTACGACTGATGAATGATTAACATAGACATCATTATGAACTTTTTAACTAACATGCAAATTAATAGTCTTGTTTAGAAGAGTGTGGACATTTATAACATGGAAACATATAAACAACGGTAGTTGAATTAAAAAAAGCACTGGTAGTATTTAAAATATTTAAAGCGCGTTATAATGAAAGCTTGTGGCGATAAAATTGAGTATTAAGACGAGCAAAACATCGACAGCGCCATCTATTGCAAAATACAGAAATGACTACATTGAAAAGTTAACTTACAAAAAAGTGATCAAAATCAGCCATCGTACCTTTATAGGAGTAGGTTTAATATTTATTACTTTAATAATATTTTGGTTTAATAAATTTTTGAAGTGGTATTCTGTGGTTGTCGAAATTATTATTATAACAAAACACTATATATTATAATATCAAACGTTTTTTATTTTCTTAACTATTTAAAACTACAATTATACTTAAATCAAACTAACAAATGTTTAACAAAAACAAAGTTATTTATGGTCCAGAGGAGCATTTTGGAAAAATATGACATCATCTGCTATAATAGTGGATGCAGATCTGACTTGACCATCATCCATTTTGACTTCTCCATATGATAATTTACCAGTAACATACACTCTATGGCCCTTCTTTAAAAATTTATAGACTGTATCTCTTAGACCAGGCTTGAAAATACTTATTCTATGCCAATCAGTTCTTTGCAACATATCACCAGATTCATATTTGTAACTGTAATGAGTAGCTAATGGAAAATTTATAACTGGATGTTCCTCTGAACCACGTTTTTGTGGATCAGCACCAACTCTGCCCAGCAAAGTAACTTGATTTAAAGCTGAAAAAACATTTTAAGATTTTGTTATTTTTTTTATAATAATAGTAGTAATTAGTATAAATATAAAAGTATAAATGATTCAGGTACAAACTTTTTTCTGTTTTTTGGGTATTATAGTGAATCACAGTTGAATGAAGATTTTTAATTCCAACACCTTGCCGCACTACTTGTGGAATCTGAAACATAATAATAATAGTGAGTGTTCAACACCACATTTTACAATACAATAATAGATGATATTTTCACTATTTCTAAGGTTAATTTACTTTGGAAACCATTATTTCAGTTCAGTCACATGAGTTGCACATTTTGACATAACATATTACACACATTTTGTGTAATTTTTGCATGTTGCCCATGCTAAGCTTAAATCTAAATTGATAAAGGAAATTTTAAAAATGATGGACACAAGCAGGACTTGAACCTGCGACCTTCGCCATACCGTGGCGCTGCTCTAACCAACTGAGCCATTGTGTCACTGCTCGCTCCCACCGATATATTACTGGGATATTGTATAAATATATTACTGGGACTAAACTGAAACCGTGTTTCAAATGTATGATACCTGCAGGCTTTGATTATATATATTATGTCTAGATGGAGTGTCAAGACCCTGACAGCGTCGGGATTTTTTAGCGCCAATTCCACACAATTGGCGCTAAAAACCTACCCTACAGCTTTTTGGCGTCAACATTGTCAATTGTGTTGTCAATAGAGACGCTTGTTTTTCTATCATAAAATAACGTAATAAAAATGGCGAAATAAGCTATTAAGGTGTGTAGAAATTACAAAGGCCAATTGAATAATAATAAATATATATCCTATCACCCGTATGATAAATAAATTATACACTTGTGTAAGACGTAGCTGTCACACACTGATGCAAAAAAAAACAATTGGCACATTCCATCTAGATAATCTAAGCCTGCAGGTAATATTATTTTATTATTATTATTATTTATTATTATGAAATCTAATATTATACTACCTATAAAGCTTTATGGACTTACCAAATATAATTATGATTAGTTAACAAAAGTATTCTCATTTCTTAATAACTGAATAAAGTACTTAGTATTGTTAAAATAAAATAAAATGTACTACATTCTAGTCATTTTTTTGATAATTATTAATAATTATGTAAATCTTGTATGAATTTTGTACCACAATAAAAGGCTCTCACCGGATATGATGAAGCTCATTATACGATTCATAAATTTATGTATTTTTATAAAAAAAAATGATTTTACACTTCCTAAACGGAAATTAAAGATAATTGTAATTTTTAAAAAAGTATAAAAAAGCTAATTGTATGAAGAGGTGACGGTGCAATTTTTTAGTCGTTATTTATGAAGTGTAGATAGTGTAGTAAAAGAAGTAGAAAGTAATGAATTTGGGGTTACTAACACCGAAGTATAGGTTTATCAAATACAATATCCAGTTATTTTAAACAACGATAACCGATAGCCCGGTACTAGTCTAAGCCGGTACATAAATTATAATCATGAAAGTTATTTTAAAAACAAGTAAAGAAAAACATAAAGTACTTACTCTTAGAGCTGGAAACATGGCGAATTAAACACAGATATGTTTATTATTAATTAATTAAAATGTATAGTTGTGCTCAATCAAGTGGAAACTTAACCTATCGAACCTAACTTTTTGTGATTGTCACTGTCAGTCTGTCTGTTATAGATGTTGCTATTGCAGAAAAACAAACTGACGTACAGCCGTTTAAAAGTTGTGGCTTCATGGCTTGCTGTGAGCATAGAGAAAATAAGGTGAGACATGTCCTCACTGTCTGATTAGTACATGCTATGGTACATGTTAGTACGATGTTTGTTCTGTATTCTGAGAGTACAATTATATTTCATAAGATTAGTAGTTTTGTACTACTCCCTGGTTGTCATTTCCTCGTGGATTTCGATTCCACTTGGTGCTTGCTATCTATGTATCTATTGAGCATGGATAAAAAAATAGATTATTTAGAATAGATTGTCTATGCTATTGACGCATTTGAAATTATGACGTAACGTAACGCTTTGTTTATTATTATAAAGACAGTAGAATTTGAATATAGGCTCAAAGTTTCTGTATAGGTCGGGATCTCCGGCGAGGCGAAATAAAACCTTAAACACTACTAAATGTAAACTTGTTTAATAAAAATAAAAAAGATGAACTAAAACTAAATTATTTACAAGAGACGAATGTAACATTGTAAAAGAGCGGCAATTTATGTGTGTTGAACCTTATCTAGATGGAGTCTGGCGCTACATTGAAACAAAAAACAACGTGCCAATTGTTTTTTTTTTTTTTTTTGCATGATTGCGTGCGTAATGATACCAGTTGATAAACATTACAACTAAAATGGGGTAAATTGCCCAACGTGGTACAGTCTATCTTTTAACTCGAAATAAAAATTATTTTTATATAATAGGTACATAATTATTGTGTTTGGTACTAATTATATATTATGAAGACAATGTTTTTTTTTTATTACAAGCAATTGGCTATGGCACTTTCTTTTTCTTACGGAGCTAAAATTTTTCACGTTGGTTCAGTTCCAAAGACAATACATTTTCATGATAAGCGTGACCGAATTGTAACCCAGGGTTGGCTCCAGACGAAGGAACTCCTCAATGGTTAACAGTACAGACTCAACATTTTGTACACACATTTAACCATGATAGCTCTTCCTAAAATTCACCATGATCTTAACACCACCCTCACGGTTGCCTCCAGACGAGGGAACTCATCAACGGTCAACAGTAGTGACTCAACATTTTATATGCACATTTAACTATAATATCTCGTTCTAAAGTTCACCATGATTTAAACACTATCCCCATGGTTAACTTCAGACGAAGGAACTCCTCAAATTTCCTCGGCGCAGGCACGTAATTAAGTATACACATGCTGGCGCTCATGTCGAATTTTGCAAGAGTCAATAGGCCCGCCATCTTGAAATTCAAAATGGGTGGACTATTCGAAAAAAAAAAACAAGCTTATTTCAATGTACTACAATACACTTCGATTCGTAGAAAACTGAAGATCCATTATCCACCATAACATTAATAATATCGCCCTACCAGCATACCGGTCTCATGTGTAAATGTGGGAAATTTGGTTTGCACAAACTTGCCACACTTGCAAAATGGCGAATTTTATTTTTTTATATTCCAATATTTTGCAATAATTCATTATTCAAAAACTAATGATAATTTATTTAACATACGGGTGATAGGATACATATTTATTAATATTCAATCGGCCTCTGTAATTTCTACACACCTTAATAGCCCATTTCGCTATTTTTATTACGTTATTTTATGATAGAAAAACAAGCGTCTCCATTGACAACACAATTGACACTGTTGGCTTTTGGCGCCAATTGTGAGGAATTGGCGCTATACAATACCGACGCTGTCAGGGTCTTGACACTCCATCTAGACATATATTTAATCAAAGGTTGAACCATAGGTTGAACTCTGCATTCGAATAACAAAATAGCCCTGAAATGTGACCATAGACCAAGAAAGGTAAACAGAAAAGAGTATATAATACAAGTAGTGTCTTAGCTATGGCCACACCGATTTCTGTCGCTTACAGTTTCGATATCGAAATTATCGAATATCGAAACTGGGTACATTTATGACACATCACTGGGGTCTATCGAAATATCAAAACTCAAGGGTGTATTTTCCGATACAATAGTCATTGGCCATCACTAATAGCATAGAGAAAATAATTCTGATTAGTCTATGCTAATAGCTATGCTAATAGGGAAGAGCCATGGAATAAAAAAGACATATAATCCGTTTCTGTAAACATACAATATTAATAGAGAGCTTCATATGCTTAAGGTAGAGACACATCGCCCATTTTCATATAGAAACAACTTTTTCCACACTGGAAATCTAATAGAGCAGACAAGCAACTTACTAATGTCAGTCATCATTTAATAAATGATTCATAAAAACCTTGCTTCATTTCAATGTTCCGTGAGGCTTTGTCTATAATAGTCTAAGATAAAAACATTGTTTTCTTTAATAGCTGTGAGACCATTTATTATGCTACTATATTACAGAGATATTTTTTTAAAACGTCGCCTTTCACTAGGAAATTCTCATGTATCGAAGGTGCGTTTCACAAACATGAAAATAATATCACATACACAAACACTCAGACTCGGGACAATCAAATGTGGATCGCACAAATTTTTGCCCCGTGCGGGAATCGAACTCGCAACCCTTAGCGCAGCAATCTAATCGCTACTACTACTCCAATCAGCCCCTTTACCATGAACTCTTAAAGCCGGACAGTTTACGTTGTGAAAGCAAGACGCCGCATTACACTGCATGTAGCGGCGTCTCGCTTCCACATCTTAAACTGTCCTGCATTAAGAGTTCATGGTAAGGGGGCTGGTCTTTTTTGTTATTTAATCTACTGTTTAGCAATAATCTTATTTATAGGGGATTTCCAACCGTAGAGTACGCGTGCGTGGCATTACTTAATACTTTTATGAATTTAACAAGAGACTAAATTATAGACATTTATACAAACTAAAAGGAGCGGATTAGTTTTAATTATAAGAAAATAAATTTAGTCTTTTAGTAGTTTTTTTCAGTATAGTTAGTTTCCTTTTTTAAAAAAAACGGCGCATTGCTAAAGGCACTCTGTTTTTAAAACTATGGATGAAATATCTACTTATCTACCTATGTTAAAACTAAGTTGATGCCAAGATTGGATGGTTTTAGTTAGATACCGAAAAAATAAGTGTGTGGGGACTATCAGGACTATTCACTTAATTAGTTGACTTGCGCAATTTTATGTCGATTGCGGCAGCTGAATTCACGAGTCTTACTTTCTTAGTGCGAGCTATGGTGTACATTATTCCTTGGCGACCATATTAGAGGTATTAGATGGTTTAGGGAATCAAGCTCAACTATCTACCTACGTCCGGCTTAGAGACGTCCGGTTACAATGTTACCATACTTAATATTTTCTCCAGTTTTACCAACCGCTCACTCAAACAAATTAGCGTTTACGACTTGCGTCGTTCATCTCCGAATGACAGTTGTTTTGTGGTTATAAAGATAGATAGAAAATTCTATCTCTATCTCTTCAACCACCACCATACGCAATCCGGGAAGAGTTGTTGCCTGTGAAGGATGCCTTCAGCTGCGAATGCAAAGTCCGAGAAACCAGCCTCTTCGGAGGCTACGGATAATTCTCCAATACGACAAATTATGACGATTATTGAACACAAAATTCGTAATTTGGAGAAAAGAAAGGTAAGTGCTTTGCTACTACAAGCAGTAACAACTCATTATCACGAGAGTATTTACAACTGTGTTTAGCGCAAATATATTTTAAAATGTAAATATAAGTTACATGTTACTTAAAAGCGTGTAGTTTTTGCCCATTCATGGCGTTAAATATTGTTGCAGACTTGACGCCATTTTCACACATGTGCTCACGGAATGTTGACGATACAAAAATATGACGCCCTAAAGTTTACAATACGTATTTCATTATTGTTCTGTACCGCTTCATGAAGGACGATAGTCGACTTACCTCTATTATAGTTTCGTTGTTAACTAGTTATGTACTACTATAGTCATATGTATATATTTTTCGCAATAACAAGCCGCTTTATTTTAGGCATTTATTGGCAAAGGTTTTGGTGGAGATTTAATATCAAACAAGTCAGGTGTAATCTTGCGTAAATTATGTATACTGAGCTTATATTGATGTACTTTTCAGCCTATCTTGAGTCCTATCTAAATCTGTTTGTATTATCAAACAATATTATCAACAAAGAACTTGTTTATAATTACATCTTGTAGTTTTTTTCTGTTATTATGTATATTTTTTTCATGAATAACAATAAGTAATGTGTTACTCTTTAGTATATTAATATAATTTTATGATTTTATAATAGAGCAAGCTGACATCATATCGAGACTTGCAGAAAGCTGGAAAAGAACTAAATTCTGATCAAAAAGTAGCAGTGGCAAAGTATGATGAAGTTGCCCAAACTCTGGAGTTTGCAAGAGATTTTTCTAAGCAAGTAACATCCATAGCTGTTTCAGCAGAGCGTGAAGCTAAAAAACAAGCAAAAAAGGTACATATCTTTTAAACCCAATTAAATTTAAATGTCTACTATTTAAATTTATTTTTATTTAGCTTAAATTGTGAAATGCTATTTTTTTTTTAAACAGGATGCATGGGTGCGTTATGCTGCAGAGACCAACAAAATTCGCGAAGTTTTGCTTATCTTGGATTGTCTCGTTCAAATGGGCAACACAGAAGCAAGAAATGACTTTCTGAATGGAGCCAATGGTGCTGTGAAACTTACAGAAGAAGATCTAAAAATTTTAGATGATCTGTAAGTATATTAATCTTTGTTTAAGTTTCTCCTTGTATTAGTCAATGACTAATTTTTTAAAGAGTATTTTGTAACAAAATTCCTATGCATCTGAAACAGGCTTAAATTGATTTGTATTAAAATTAATAATTTTAATGTATCATAAATTGCTTTTTAGGTTATGTACCTACTCATAAAAAATATGAATTACAAATTATTTCAGGTATCCAGAAGTCACACCCAAACATGAGCTTAATGAGGAGGGTCAACCTGGGTTCCATGTTCAAACAATAAAAGCAGCTGAACATTTGTATGCCATAATTGATGGTAAGCCTAAAGAAATATTGGGCACTACCTATACTCATATCAAGGAAATTATGAGTGCAGTACATGATTGTGGGTACTTCGATCGTTCAGTTGATCAGATCCCCACAGAAATTGAAGAGAGCCATGTCCTAGTCTCGGAAGTGGAGCCGGTGGAAGTACTAGACAATGAAGTAGAAGCTGAAGTGGCCGCTGCCTACCCGCCAGCTGTGCTGCCTGTGCCACCTGCACCAGCAGTTGTGCCCACTCCTGCTTACCCACTTAGGCCACTTCCTCCTATCACATTACAGGAGGTTGAGCATGCGTATTTCGCCCAGCAATACCCTCAGCAGAGGCCGATCGCCGAAGTCATCGGCTCTCAGAACTTTTTCTTCCTGCAAGAATCTGAGATCGACAGTCCAATTGGCACACCACAACCGCCAGTGATTTCAAACCAGCCGTCACCACCTGCACCAATTCCAAGTCAAACTTTCACGAACCAGCATTTCGTGCAGCTGCCCGGCGGGCGCGTGGGCGAGCCGGGCTCGCTGCCGCTGCCGCCGGCGCCGCACTTCCCGCCGCACCCCGAGCACGCCGGCTTCCCGCCGGGCGGCGTGCTGGCGGGCGTGGCGCACGTGCCGGCGCTGCCCGCGCTGCCCGTGCCCGCCGCCGCGCCGCCGCCGCTGGACGAGCGGACCCTCGCCTCTCCCGCGGATGATAAACACGACGATGAAATCAAGGAAAGTGGAAGTCCCGAACGCGATAATGGCGGAGAACGCAAAATTCACGGCCAAGGCGACGGCCAAGCTAGGTACAGAAGGTTTGGCCGCGGCGGAGGTGGGGGTCGGGGCGCTCCAAACGGACACCGCGGTCGCGGCGCCTTCCAGAACAGGCAGGGAGAAGGCTATCGTGGCAGGCACCCGGGCGACTATCAAGGTCGTTCCAGTAAAGATGGCGGCTATCAAAACAGGCAGTACGACGGATATCAAAACAGACATGGTAAAGATGGTTACCAAAACCGCGGAGGAGACGACCGCGACGGGTACTACGGCAACGGAGACACGGGAGACAGTCATCAGCAAAATGAAAATGGTGGTCGTGACAGATATAACGATAACCAGAGCTATCAAGGTGGCTTCAAGAGTCGCGGCAGAGGGGGGCCACGCGGTGGGGCGCGCGGTGCGACGCGACCCCCTCGCCCGCAGTACACTCGAAAACCGGAGAGAGTTGAATAGTTCACGTGGATCTCGACGGTGTGTTGCATAAGCAGTATCACCACGATATAAATGTATTATTATGACGGACAAATTCATTCGTGAAAGGCAGATTTCACCGGCAACAACGCGCTGTGGTTAACAAATGAGAGATTATGGTATAAAAATAAATAAAAAAAGAATAAAAAAAAAGTAAAATATTAAAACTTGAAACTGAATAAAAAATAAGTTACTTGAGTTTAGATGTATGATATATGCAGTTATTAATACTTACGTAATTCTAGATTCTTGTATAAGTTGGTCACGCAAGTGGCTATAGTGAGGCGGTGCGGTAGGGCTCGTGGCCGCCGTCTGTCGCTCAGTACCTCGTGCGTGCCTCGTCCTCGTGATAATTTAAGTACAGGAGATGCACACAACTAATTAAACACTGTCAACTGGGACCTTTTTCCAAATCACATTGATTTTTTTACTATTAATAAAGTTGGTTT
Organism: Abrostola tripartita; assembly: GCA_905340225.1. NCBI lineage: Eukaryota > Metazoa > Arthropoda > Insecta > Lepidoptera > Noctuidae > Abrostola > Abrostola tripartita. Next base: position 8,641,641 of record HG996493.1, on the reverse strand, counting down.
AACATAGTAATTATATATGTGTTAAGATATTCTATACATAATGTTTGTTTCTCATAAAACATTAAATATATTATGAAGCTCTTCTTTTTGCTACTATTCCTGCGCGAATTTTTTGAGTTTTCTTTTTAATTATATTGGAATTGAACAGGTACTCGATACCTTACGCCTCATCATATATTATTCATGTTGACGTTTAATGATTTAAGATACTGAACTGGCCATAACACATTAATTATGTATGTTTGTACACTGAAATATGTTCCGATCTGTACGTGAATAGCTCTATATGATTTTGCTTGTAATTATTTATCGTTCAGATAGAGCTATTTATCGTTAGTATGATCAGATGCAAGTGGATTGTGGTAATTGGATGTCCTGAATTATTTTTGTTTGTCTTGTCCAGGCTTTTTTACATATTCCTTAACATTGTTCTCAATAGAGGCTGTGTGCAAGCAAATTAAAAGTATTCTATAAAATTATTTACGTTTATTTATTTCCAATTTTATTCCTAACCTATATGTGACAGCTTTAAAATCTATACCCGTTACTCATAGCGGCGTCATATACATTTTGAGGACCTAATTGGCCTAGTGGCTGACCTTGGTAGGGCTGCTGCGCTAGGCGTCGCGGGTTCGATTCCCGCACGGGACAAAGAATTATTTGTGATCAGTAGATGTTTATCCCGAGCTAGGTGTTAGTGTATGTGATCATTCATGTTTGTAAAACGCACCCAATTCGGAGAAATTCAACGTGACGCGGCGTGCATAATTTCTCAGCAATTCTATTAAAGGGAATAGCAGTGCCTCCGCCATTTCTGTCTCCCACTGGGGGCGAACAAGATATTTTGCTTGGTTCTGACAAACACTCAAGCAACGTACTCTTTATTGTACGTTTTACCACATATGATGCCCCTGCTCTATAAGTAAAAGTACTCTGTAGATGCCCCATAGTTTGAGATTCAGAATGAAAAGACTACGTAGGTATTTTTTGTATTACTACTACTACGTACTCAAACGTTAGTGTATTGGGAGACCTTTATGAATCATTGTTAGGTTGTAGATATGAAGTTAAATAAAAGAATGTATTAGCTAGTAATAGGTTTTATTCGATAAAATTGCCGTTATGTCTTATAGTAAGAAATGGTTTTAAAACAAATAGACCTATACCTGTCCAATCTGAACAAAATAAATAAAGTTCTCTTTAACTTTAATTACCAGACAGAACCTGTTATTTTTTTACAATGCTACATAGCTACTTTAGAACTACTTTTTCGTAGTTTTATTCATAAAAACCTATACAACCTAAAGCAATTATACAAAATATCTTTTCATAGTGTACTTATATTTAAAATAGAAATATAATATCGTCACATTTTGTTCATTTATAAATTATAGGGCAGATAACACCTGACGTGCCGAAATGTATTTACTTATAATATAGAGGTATTTTTATACAAATTGAAATTATAAATCGTTCCAGGAATGTGAAACATCGAATTGTAACATCACAACACTTTCAGTTAACTAAGCCAGATATATTGTCCATAAAGTTTGCCCCATAAGGATATTATAGGGTGAGATCATAGTAACTGTGATGGTAGCAGTTTTAATATAACAATTTTAAATTGTTTGTAAATTTTAACATTTTATAAAATGTTTTTCCAATGAAGACTGTAGCTGCTATCTGCTTTATTAATCTGCACCGTGTAATGGTACATTTAATTTTTTTCTACCAGTTTGCAACAAATATTGTAGATGCTAAATTATAATTTCTAATATGACTGCTTTAAAACTGAAGATGACATAAGATATTTCCTTAAACAAAGTCGTATCGTAGTCAGATCTTTACAGGTAGGATACTTACATGTCGATTGTTCTAGCTTGATCAAATAGATACATGTTTGGCTTTATAACAAAGCAAGGTTTATCTTTAATTTTTCTGTAATAAAAACGTTATTTTGATTAGGTTCTTAGTCCATAAAGGGTTTCTAAAGATAAACCTTATATTGTAATAAGAGAGATAGTCTTCTACATATACATGTGTATAATGTAGTTTAATTCTATGTTATTTTCAAATGGGTACTTATATAATTTAGTACATGATGTAATTAACATAAACAGGCATTTGCAGAAAAGACTGTATAAAATATATCAGGCCATGTCTGCTAAAGACTGCAAAATAAATTATCACAGAAAAAGGCTAAATTAGACAAATTTTATTATTTAAAAAATCGACATGAATACAGAACGTAGTTGTAGTTATCCAAGATACAACCATTAACGAGTTTTCAATGTAAAACGACATGAGTAACTTTATATTCGGTTTATAAACAATTAAGAACTATTATTAGATTATATATAAAATAAAAATACATACAAAAGACTTTACGTACCATACATTTTGCAGTTACAGTAATTAGGCCCTAAAATAAATAGATATCACAAATCATTGTCGGTGTTAAAAAAGTTAAGTGAAAGGAAATAAACTGCAAACAAATATTTATATTATAAATTATGCTCAGTAGCCCCAATTAATGTTTAATCTTCTAAATACCTGTAACCGGACACCGTTCGTCATGTCTGTATTAGTACTACTTATTTGAGAAATTTGTGTCAGTAATCATATAAATTTCTTGAAGAAAGTAGTATTATTAAAAAATATTGGCAAGATAAGTTATGTAGTGGCAGATTATATCAGCAGAAATATAGTTTCTCATAAAGTCGAAATGCCTAGGCAGTACATAAACAACTTAGTTTATTTGTTAGGTTATCCGACTAGCGTTGATTATCTATGCAGGGTGTATACACCTACTCAATGGGTGGTAAGGTAGAATACCACAATAAAACAAAAATATTTATTTTTAAAATATCTATCATTCTTTTAATAATCAACTTATTATGTTTACTACATTGTGATACAGTTCCACGTAAAATATAAAAGTTGAAAGGACTTTTAATGTTTTATTAAATCCTATAAATTAATATTTAATATATTCATGAAAGCAATGATTCTTACAGTATTCGCGCATGATTTTTGGAAATGTGTACATTAATTCAGTTTGCTTTAACTTATCACCTGTTTGAGTAGGTCGGCGAATATTATAATGTACCTACACCCTGTATTTAAAATATAAGTAATACATCGTCAATGAAGTGGACATTATGAGAAAATATTTTCTAGCGTCTTATCTATATTGACGGCCTTAACGACCCTAACCCGCAAAATAAAGTCATCCATACTGTGAAACAAGTATACTATGTATTTACATATAATATATTTGATTGCGCAATATCTTATTACTCTTTAATATCCATCTACTTTGTATTTAGTCATTGAGTTAGAAATTCATCGTGTATTGTTTACAGCTTTAAAGATTATAATCAGTCATAAGCTCTTTTATTACATCACAACTTATGAAGCGCATATAACTTTGTTAAGATTTTAACCCATCCCCAACATCTTTTCTTGGACTGACTGAAAGCAAATCTTTACATTACTGGGACTTGTTTATTCTAATTTGCTTCAATTCAATTACGGTGTGTCAACCCATAACTGATATGTTTGTAAGCTAAGGCCGCCTTCGGTTTATGAATATCTATTACAACACTTTTACGAATATGAGCACAGCAGGGCAACATAAAATAAAATAATTAAAACCACGTTATCACCATAACAAATTGATAGCTTTCGGGAAAAGCGAGCATAAAATGGCACCGGCGTATTTCAAGTAAATACTAAGTAACAGCCAATAAATTCAAAGATGTACACAATTTTAAATCCAAACTAATTATAATTGAGGTTCATTTATAACTACAAATATATCCTGCCCGGGATTTCGTAAGAAATATTTTTAAATGCTATAACATATATAATAAAATTCAATTTAGATACATACATACAGCACGATTTTCACATGTATAAAAATGAAATTAAAATATTGTCCTTATAAGATATCTACTAGCACAGTCGCATGAGTCAATGCCAATGTTATATCATTTGTCGCGACATGGCGTGCCGCAGCTTGCGCTCCCACGATTCCGCGTCCGCCCACGAGTGCCGCACGTCTCGGAACAGCTGCGCACACACATTAAATACAGTGTCTATAAAAAATAAAACCACAAAAAACTAAAGCTAGAATTTTGCATCCCATTCACTGGACTTGGTTTTCGTGCAAATTCTTTTTCTTTCTCTTAGGCGAACATAACATATTATAGCCCTAAATTATGAGGTAATACCGTAATACAAATTGCATGATTACTAGTCAACAACAAAGTTATTGGTGTAAATTGTACAGAATATCCCTTTAACAGTTACCTGATATATGAAGCCCTATCTAAGGCCCAGCCAAGCGTCTTACAATATATTTATATAAGTGTTTAAAGCGAACGTTTGTAAATGTCACTAACCTGCGACAACCACACCTCGTCCGCTAATAACTCGTTGAGAATCACAGTGGTGTCTTTGCTGGGATTCTGCATTCTCTTCTCAGCCACTCGTTTACTGCACTCCGCGTACATTAAATACTTCTGATGTGATATCCTCGAGTATAGCTGCACACGACTACAACACGTGGCGCATACAAGGAACTCCTGAAAAATAACGGCAACTTTGACACTTTTTTCGGGACAAATTCTTTATACTGTATGTTACTGTAAAAGCTTGTTGGTAAATTTTAGGTTTTACTAGTAAATCTGCAGATTTACCAAGTCAGGCGGTAAATGTTAGGATTTCTATGATCTATGATGATTTTTCGAGCTTTTACCATCAGAATTTGGTAAATGCTAGGTTTTACCTCTTAGATTCGAAAATACATCTTTAAATATTATTCATTTCTGGCACTGGCCGGCCGCTACCACGACATGCTCGTAACGAACGCTCGCTCGGCTCATGCGTCTCGGTGGTCTTTGTTTTAACCTAACTTTGACAGTAGATGGACCATCAAAAAATATTATTTTATTATGAACTAGGCTAGATTATTTTTTCTACATTTACCATGTCTATAAAAGATAAATGATTTTATTTCTGCAAATAGGTTTTAAAAAACACTTTTTCAAGCCATTTTTTTGTAAATTAGTTAGATGGCGTCGGCATTTCCTAACTGACTATCTCTGAGAAGAAATACCGAAACAAACTCAGGGGTCAAGGACTCTTTTAAAGTCCAGAAAAGTTCAATCATTTATGTGAGAACAGTGTAGGTGGTCTGAGAAGAGGTCTTTTTAGGAAAGAACCACGGCGTATTTTAGTCGACCTGTAAATGATAAATGATTTTATTTCTGCAAATAGGTTTTTAAAAAACACTTTTACACGTCATTTTTTATATACTAATTTGAATGATGGTGTCGGCATTTCCTAACTGACTACCTCTGAGAAGAAATGCCGAAACAAACTGAAGGATATTTGGGTAGGCCACATGAAATACTTAAACCGTATAAATAAATAATTTAAAAAAAAACCGTCGGACACGTAAAATAAAAATTAGAAAAAAATACCTACACAATAAACAATAGTCTCTGAGTTAAAACCTAAAATACCGAGAGAATGCTGGTAAAGTTCGCAAATTAGTGATGATCGCCGAAAATTTCAGATTTTTACCAATATGGGTTGGTAAATCTTAGGATTTAAGCACTAACTGTGGTCGTGCTTTTACAGTAACATATAAAAATCCTGTATTCTTATTATGGTAGGTGTTATAACATAACGTATGTCATAGGCAAAAGGTTGATAGCAAAAGATTTCTCGCTAGCCCATGTAGATAACCAGAATAAGAGGACAACTAAAACCCTTATTGAGAAAATGCAAACTACTTTTTTGGTCTTGTAGCCCTGCTAATGTGCTACGCTTACCTTCTCGTAGGCGAGGCGTGCGTCGGGCTGGACGGGCTCGAGCGTGGCGGGGTTGTAGGGCTGGCCGTACAGCAGCAGGCGGGCCACGGCGGGCCGGGCGCAGGCGCGGCAGGCCCCCGCGCCGGCCGCCACGCTGAGGCCGGGCCACGTGGCCACGGCGGCGTCGAGCGCGCGCGCGCCCCCCGCGCCGCCCGCCCCGCCCGCGCCCCCGGCTCCACCTGACACGCGCGCGCGCATCGTTTCTGTCACCTCGTCCACAGTTTTCACGTTTGACAGAAAGTATTCGTCTGAAATGTGACGTTGTAGATAGGCATAGGGTTCGCTCAGCGCGACGGCAGCGCGACCGAGTGGCCCTTGTCCGCGTTGCTGAAGCGCTGCTGTCGTGCGGCAAAATCTCACAATGGACTCCGACAACTTATGACAGTCGTCGTGCGTAGCCGTGCGGTCGCGCGACAGCAGCGCTGCAGGCGCGCTGCGGGAATTGTATGGAACGAAACTTTTATGCGACGAACGCGCTTCTGTCGAGCTGCAGTCGCGCTGCCGTCTTGCTGCAACAATTGCTTAAAATGAAAGCACCAATATCGACACCGATCAAGGCGCCTTCTGGCAATTTTGCAGGACCCTAGCTTATTTTAAACTGTTATTTTTATCCGAAATATCCATATTTAGAATTTTTAAGTTGTTTTAGTTATATGAATACTTTAGGAATGCCAGATTAGCATGCAGTTTCAGCAAAGACCTTACCAAGTGAAGAAGCTCTAATCAGGCGTTTCAGAAGTATTTGCAAAATTGAAACCTATGCTACTGGTATTTTTTTATCTTTTATAAACACACAACGAATAAACTTAACGGTTACCTTGTTCTTGGAATATTTCCGTGAGAAAGTTTGGGTCCAAGGCGTGAGATATTAACGTTTGAATATACACCTCGAAGTTTTCCTGGTACATTTGTGTTTCCAACATTCTCTTCTCGATAAAGCTACAATCATCAACTGGAAGCTCGCTTCTAACTAACTCGACTATTGTCTCCAAATGTGTCTGTGACCTTACTTTAACTGGAACTTGAGTATATAATTTTTTATTTTCAGGATTCCATACAGTATACTGAAAATATACATCATATTAATAAGTGCAAATTTTAACAATTATTTAAAATTGATTATGAAATTGAGTCCCAATAAGATTGTATTATGTCGACAGTTATCAATTCAATAGTGATTACAGCTTTAATCAAGAGCTAAGAAGGTAGGTAGGTAGGTAGGTATTAAGCTAATAGTACTCACTGTCGATATATTACGATACAAAACTTTCCCATTTTCTTCAAATGGTTCATATTTTTGGAGTAACGTTTTGCCATCGACCCTCCAAATAGCTGGCCACATTTCATTCAATTCAGATTTTAACGCTATAAATTCTCCAGACTGAAAATAAATTGAAAAGGCGTTAAGGTTACATACTTTTGACGATTTTTAATTAAATGACTGAGTTAAATACTTACCATATTATTAAGTTCTCTCTCTATCGATATCGTTATTTTTACTCACTAGTAAACTAGTGCGTAAATTCAATTCCTTAACTAAATACGAAATTACGAATTTTACTGTTTTTCATACCTGATAGGGCATTTCTTCTATTGGTCTGGTACTGTCTATTTGTCCAGTACTGGAAGATACTTGATGATGAGATTTTAAATTATGCTGCATATTTCTGTTGGCCTTATTGTCATTATCTGTTGTCCCATATAGCCCATAACCCATGTTAGCACCATGTGCTGCAACTAAAATACAGAAAAATATTCAAGCTGGGAGCTTGATTTACTATCAAAACCTGAATTTGTTCCTTATCTCATCTGAATTTTACAATTAGCAATGGGAGTAAGTAGTATATAGCCCGACCAACTTACTTTCTGAAGATAAATTTATATTGAATATTGAAATCACATTCCTAATTTGTAAAATAAGTTTCAGTTAATTAAGTTTTGTAACAACAAGTAGTTGTTTATAGAAAAATTGATATTTTTATATTCAGTTAGACCTGCCTACTGTTGTTGTAAACCAAGACAAAGACATTTCAAATTGTAATTCAAAGATTAAGAATGACACCATAATTAATGACTGATACATACGAAACAAGGTAGGATAGGTAAAGGACAGGGAAAGCCAAATGATGAAAAAGATTCATCATTGTGATAACATGTACACACTTTACAATACTTGTTTTTACAGTACTTGTCTACATTTAAGTTATGTCGTATAAGTGAAACAATAACTAGTTACATAATTTAAATATTGTTGTACTGTACATGTTATCCCTATTTTGGCGAAGTGAGGGGTGCTACCAGGAATAATTAAAATTATTTAACACATTATCGGTAATATACTCATGTTTATTTTATGTTTTCTCCTATTATACAAAATTATTTACATAAAATATTGAGAGTTGTGCATAAACAAATAACAATTAAATAGAAATACAAAAAACTTATGTTCAGGGCATGGCCTTCTAATACATTATCTCGTACTTACTAATAGCTGTCAATGTATTATGCAATTAATTTCCCTTACAATATAAAATCACTTTCAGCTATATAGAATATGCATACACTATTGTAAGTACTAACTAATCTCAAATACTGTAAAATACAATACATTATTTTATATGTACAACAGACACCCACTGGTATGAATTCCATAAAAAAATATACCATAATTTTGGAATTATTAATGGTAGCACCCCTTCAGTAGCGAGTATGACAAGAGTCACAAATTCTACAATTTACAATAAAATGGCACTAATAATGTGTCATTAACAACAATTTAGGTGAAATCTTGTTACAGGCTAACCCTAAGAATATCGACGTTTACTAGGATAGGTACATCACATTTCTTTCACAGAAAATATTTACATATAATAACCATAGATTTCATCTAATAAAAATTTACATTATAACAGTTAATATGTAACAAGTTTTCACAATTTCCTGCCCAAAAGGCAGTTAGCTTGCTCCTGTCATACAAGCTTCAGGGCTAGCTCTTCACCATCGCGCTCGACTTCTTAAATGGAAATCTAATAAATTGAACGCACCTTCGTCGGGCTGGTGTTGGTAATAGTATTGTTGCTGTGGCGCTGCCTGCAGCGACGTCACGGGCGGCGGCGCAGGAGGTCGTGGCTTCTTAGGCGCAGCCGGCTGAGGCGCCACAACCGCCGATGGCGTTGGTTTATTCATACTTGTTCGACCCTTGTTCTTTCCTTTGTCATTAAGAGGTGTACTAGGCACATTCAGCACCGGCTTATTAAGCCTTCTCGCTTCCTCTTCAGCGTCATAAGCAGCTTCTTCGCTGCCGTCATATTTACGTTTTCTGTCCTTATTCAAATTGTAATAGCGTGGATCGTCTAACTCTTTTGTTTGAGAGGGGAGTAGATTAGACGACGCGCCATGTAATTGATTAGCACCCAACAAGCCTGTCGCACTCATACTCGCCGAGGAACTCATAACTGGATTACTCAGTGACATACCTGTGTTTATGACGTTCGTCGACGGCATGGCTCCATTGGCACTTTGCTGTGTGGCATTCCCATCACATTGACTTTTATGGTCGTTTGATGTATAGGGTTTATTATTTGTAGTATTATTAGTATTCGTTCTAGACCAAGCTGATTTCCTGGCGCCTCTGCCGGCTGGCGGAGGAGATGTGTCACGCTCTCCTTGTAAGAATTTTAAATAAGAAGCCATGAAACCTGAACCGGGGCCCGTGACAGGAACATTAAATTTTTTATCCATAATTTTTGAAGTAGCGTCTTGTGAAGTGTTGTTAATGTTCTGCTGCTGTGAAGAGGGTGCTACCGACGATGCAGTATTTGCCCGTTGTTCTGCAAGGAAACCAAGTTCTTCCTCTATATTAGGTACTACCACCTTAGGCTGTTCCTCTTCACGTGTTTCAGGCGTCGAAAAAGATGACGAGGAAGCCGAAGGTGGAGTCTCGCTAAATGACGACAGTGGTGTTAACTCCACAGAAGATTGGAAATCAGGGTGGGGGCCTAGGTGGAAGGGTGGAAAGTAAGTTAAAGCATGTCCATGGGGCATGGTTAGTGCTTGGTGTTGATTAGCAAAATTAGTTGCGTGTAAAGGAGCTTGTGAACCAAAAGCTGACGTGCCAGGAAACATTTTTGGAGGTGGAGGCGGGAGATTCCACCTCTCAAAATCAAAATAACTACCATTTTGTTGTTGATTGCTAGTTGAACTATGTGCGGGCGGAGGTATTCTATTTGCTAAATAATCTGCCATGACAACATTTGACAATTCATTCATATTTGTATGAGGAACAGATTTTTCTACACTCTTTCTCCTTGAAGGTACTTTGTTTGTTGTTGTTGGAACTATTGTTGGCGTTTGACTTTTACTTGATTTTACATCTTGTAATTGACAACTTTGTTGCAAACTTTGCAAGTTTTTAACTATACTCATAGGATCACCGCGACAACTAGATAGATCTTGTAAAGCTACATTATTACCATCAAAATAGTTTTGTTTGTCTGGCAAACTTAGCACCCTACTGGAAGATTGAGTCTGAGATACTGATTCATCATTGTGAGTATTACTTTCAGTTAAACCACCATTATTGTAACTATTACTACTGTTATTACTAGAATATTTTCTGGGAGCTTGTCGGTCACTTTCCCAACAAGTTTGACCAGAAGGTTGAGTTTGATTTCTTTCAAATCTACTTTCACTATATGTTTTATTTTGTTCCAGACCTAATGCCCGAGTTATAACTGAAGGATAAGCTACTTGACTGTTTTGTGAGGGAGATCTTGTTACTGACGCGTCTAATGGAGACCTAGGTGCTACATTATTAACTTTGCTGTAGTGATCACTATGTGGTTGAGGAGAATTTATCGAATTCATAGGACTATGATACATAGGATATGCAGGACTAGATCCATGATCTAGAGGAGAAGTTTGTGGTGCTGCTTGGGAGGGACTTGGTCGTCTTGGCACTACTACACCACAATCTGGTCCATTTTGTGAACTACTACTAGAATATCCTGTATCAGTACTAGAACTGCTTTTAGCGCGAACATGGTAATCTGATTCTATATTGTTTCCACTTTGATAATGTCTAAAACTAGAATTTTGAGTAGTGGAGTACTGTGAACTATTAATTCTATTAGCTTTTGTTGAATTTCCACTACTACTACTATAATTCAGTCTACCTGGGGCATCCATTATAGAATAACTTATAGGAGATGACTGTGGTTGAACTTTATCATTAGAGTCACAACTTTTTCTTTGTTCATTACTTATTTCAGGATATACTTTACTTTGAGCTTTAGTCTGTACTTGTGGAGGTTTAACTGTAGGAGACACAAAATTACTAATGCTATTAGTGATTGGCCGTGATGGTTTTTCACTACTTGTATTTTTGGGGGACTGTGAATTGTAAATTGAAGCAGATTGTCTAGAAGTTGTACTTGAAGATGACCGATAATCTTTACTTGGTGGAGTTGGGGGAGAGGTCACCGGTGGAGTTGACACTATACACGTTTGCTGGGAATGAGCAGTTGAACTTGCAGAACTTGAATAGGACTTACTTCCTGCATAATCCTGCTGTGATGAGAGTTGACCACTCTTTGCACTGCTTGTACTATATGAATTATCAGTCTGATTTCCAAATGATGGAGATTGAAAAAACGTTGATGATGATGTTGAAGTTGCTGGCTGTTTGGTTGCAGTTGCTGGTGATCCAGACCTGTTTGTTTGTTTACCAGCACTAGATATCTGAGAGTTGAGATGATTATTAAGAGTTTGTGCTGCAGCAAAATGTGCATTAAAATTCTCATATGTTGCTGATGCCTTTGTTGTAGCTGGACTTGGAGATGAGGGCACAACACTTTCATGTGGTAAAATTCCAAATGGACTAGGTAGTTGGTTATTTCCTTGCCAACTTAATCCAGTAGTGCTGCCTGGAGTTGATGATTGGTCAAAAAATGATGTCCCTTGAGCAGCCAATGTTTGATGTGAATAATTTTCTCTTAAGGTAGACAGTTCTGATTCAACTGAAGATTGTTTAGATGCAACTGCAGCTTGAGCTTGAGCTATAACTTGCCGATGCTGTGCTTGAAGAGAAGAACTGTAGTGTGCAGGTTTGGGATTTGCATGATGAAACAGTGGTGAGAATACTGTGTCATACGCAACTGCTGGGGGAGACAAAAATCCTGCAGGATTGAAGGGTGAAGCAGTTGATGAGCCAAGTTGCCCTGCTAATGATGCTGTTGTGTGTGCCGCTTGAAGTAGCAACTGACTTGTAGTTGATGGCACTGATTGGCTGCCTAATCCAGAGCCACCACTTGCTAGGTGGTGATGAAAATCCCCACTTGCAGCACCAGCCTGAACCCCTGCTAACCGATTGTATGAATATGCTGACCATGGTCCTACTGGATCCATTACCACCTCCGTGTTGCTCAAATATCAATGTATGTAATATGTCAATAGAAGTCCACACTTTCATCCATAGTTTGTAACACAATCAATTGTATTTAGAGTTACTACCACTATTTTGTAACACTGGAACTCATGTTGAATATATAATCTTCATACAGAGAAAACACTCCTGAAAATAACGAAAAAGAATATTATTATCAAAACAATATAGGATATGCAACAACAGAGGCTATGATCCTATAAGAATAGATAAATGTTTACTTTGAAGTACACATGCAAATTAAGACGAAAATATAACTATATAATTCGTAATCAACATTTAATTTATCATTACAAAGGTATAAATTAATAAATTGACCCTTAGAAATAAAAATAATCCGGCGCTTCACTGTAGAAGCGTCAGAGTGACGGAACAATACAGAATCATATTTTACACTGTCATATTACGAAGTTTGTATATATACGAAGAAACATACCATCGCCTCTGTTTTCCACAACCATTTATCAATGTGGTTTCGGAGGACGCTCACACGGCAGATAACATCATAAATATGGCCTCGACTCCTCGAGTGCTCGTTGCGACGGGTTTTGTCTATTGTGAAATGAAAAGCAACTCAAGTCACAGGTTGTGCACAACAGGTCTCTTGTAATTTTACACTTCGCAATATCTAATCTTCTGCTGTCGATACAATGACAATAATATTTCAACAAACCAATAACTTTATTTACAAGTGGAAATACGACAACGTTTCGCCTTTCACATTAATCGCCGCCATCTTACTTGTCGAATATCTGTCGGTCGGTCGAACGAACGAACGACCGCACACAAAACAAGCGATACAGCGCCATCTATAAAGTCATTTCGAAGAAAATAAAACCGTGCATGACAATTTTTAATATAAATTGATGCATTTTTCCTACATTTTGTCTTTAGATTTATCACTTTATATACGATGCATCGCATGTCGATGCAAAAATGTAATAAAATGTAGCTTTTAGTAGTTCATTTATTTGTTCAATTTTGAATTAGCGCTATTTCCGTTTACAATTGCGTTTAGTTGATCCATGTATGTAAGAAGATAAAAAAGATTTCGGTACTTCGATGTAATTGTATTATGCGAACGGACTCTGCCTATGGGCCGAGTCACACCGGAATGGCAGCGGCCGGCAGCGATGCGGCGAGCACTTTCAGTGTGAAATAATTTTAAACTTTAACTACATACTTAAAAGACCAGTATTGCTTGAAAAGCTTGAAAAGGTCGCGAGGCCGCCCGCGGTGACGCGAGGCCGCTCGCGACACCGCTAAAACTAAACTAGTCAAGAAGATACCAGGCGCGATAACTCTCTAGAAAACTAGCATGTTGCTGATGTGGTTTCTAGCGAGAAGTCTTTAGCTAAGGTTTATAAAAAGTTTTACTAACTTTTTTACAAGCATTTTTGGAGCACAATCTATAAAACAACCTATGATATTAATTTCAAATATAAAAACAACGCATTTAATAAAAACAGTGTTACTAATCTCTATAGTTCTGGGTTTGAACCGAAGTATGAAAAGAAGTGTGGCCTGCACTTAAAACCGAGCCGAGAGCCGAGGCCTCTTTATCAGATCAGCCCCCTTACCATGAAGTCGTAAAAAAAGACAGTTTACGTTGTGGAAGTGAGACACCGCTACGTGCAATGTAATGCGGTGTCTCGCTTCTACAACGTAAATTGGGCTGTGTTATGAAGGCAGCTCAATGATACCAAATTATTGTGTTTTCATCCAATCGTTCGTGGCAGGTCTTATTCGCCTAAACCATATTCCATTACGGTGCGTCCTCACCTGTAACATTTTAACGAACATTACTCCATAAAAATTCCCCAAACCTGAGGCCCAAACATGTTACGCTCAGTGAGGACGGGTTTCTGGAAGACACAGACCCGAACATCAGCTAAGAGTCTCGAACCATATCACTATGAAATCCTCGGAATATTAACTAGCCAGTTGTCGTTCATTGTGGCATTCTAACGCCTTTGTCCAACAGTAGACGTCTTCCAGCTGGTGATGAAACCGGCCTAAAATTGCAACACTAAGTCATCATCATCTCTCAGCCTATCGCGGTTCACTGCTGGTCATAGGCCTCTCCCAAGTTAAACCATAACACCCGGTCCTCCGCCTTCCGCATCCAGTCTGACTCAGCTACCTTTATTAGGTTGTCGGTCCATCGGGCTGGGGGGTCCTACACTACGTTTGCTGATTCGCGGTCTCCACTCAAGGACTCGTCTGCTCCAACGGCCATCGGTCCTTCGACAGACATGACCAGCTTACTGCCACTTCAGCCTACTGACTCTACAGGCTATATCGGTCACTCCGGTTTTTTTCCGGATAATCTAATTTCTGACCTTATCCTTCAAAGAAACTCCGAGCATTGCCCGCTCCATAGCTCGCTGAGCACTGGCAACACTAAGTACCTATACGTGTCCATCGGCTATATTTATTAACTAAATTATGATAAACACTTATCTTCGTGTTTATACAAATTACAAAATATGTCAACGGGAATAGTTGACCAATTCAAAAAATATGCTTTATGCCGCGTTTTCACTACACATCTCGCCCAATATTCATGTGGTATGTCATTGCGACTTTGCGGGACAATGTCGCTCGACATTTGCCTTTTTCACACTGCCCAGTGAATATGAATAGTACGTCGCCGAGGAGGTTAGTATTGTTCAGTGCGACTTACAAGCGACTCGCGTTCTTAGTATTCCAAACTTGTCGGGCGACTATCGAAGGACACGGAAGTCGCGTGGAGCGTCGTCTTGCGACTTGTCCCGAGACCTGTAGATGTCGCAAGCGAAGTCGTGCGACATCGCGCGCGACACGAAAATTTCGTGTCGAGCAAGAGTCACGGGACAAATGTCGCTTAGTGAAAACGCGGCTATAAGTCAACCGTGCTAGCGGATCCAGACGTCCACCCATAAATTAAACACTTACACTGGTACTTCTACCCGCGTCGTGGTTGACTTGCGTTATGGCGGGAGTGGTCAGTGGACATATTATGATCTACTATTTATAATATATTTGGCTACGCACATTACAAAAAAACAGCAATAATTAATCCAATTTATATGAGATAAATGCTTGACTCTTGTATTAGTATATAAGTTTTATATATATATACTTAATTAATAAATAAATAAATAATAATAATAAATAAAGCTACATGGACAACTGCAGCTCACAACCGAGAGGAATGGAGGAAGGTAAGGGAGGCCTTTGCCCTGCAGTTGGACGACCATGGCTAAAATAAATAATAATAATAAAGGATACATCAACTCTTTTAAATAAAAAAAGAATATCTAAATGGTAGTGGGTAAGCAATGACGGAGTTATGGGGTAAGAAACGTAAAAAGACCGAAATGTAAACCAAAGAGTTCAGATCTACTAATGAACCTCCTCCTTTTTAATGTCCGTTAAAAAACAAATAACAAGTAGAACGGCTCATTTGAAATTAAATTAATAAATGTTATGAAATATTTTTTTGTTTCTATCTATCTAATACCTCATTTACACTCGCGGACGAGTCGCGAGACGAGGCACAAGGTGAGTGTAAATAGACGCTCGAGGCTCGCCTCGCGCCTCGCAGCGCTCGCGTCCGGAGCGGTATTTTAGGCACGAGTCAAAGGACCTCGCAAAAAACACGAGCGTGGTGCTTACATTAACACTGAACTCACCACGAGAATGTGAACAGGCAGCTCATTTACCATCGATCACGCGAGGCGCGAGCTGTATACGAGACGAAGCACGAGGCTAGGTACGAGGCGAGAGTGTAAATGTAGCATAAGGGTTGTATGAAAACAATCAAACACGTCGGCCGATGGACCTAGTTGGTACAATAGCTAAGCGAATGGACTGCTGTGCTTGGGGTTGCGGATTCGATTCCCTCGCAGGAAAACAATTGGTGGGATCCGCAATTGTTTGTCCCGAGGGTGGTATGTGATATTTCATGTTTGCAAAACTCACGATACAGGAGAAATTTCTAGGTTGGGGCGACGATTTATATTATAAAAAAAGGACAATCTCGTTCGAAATATAAAGTTTATAGTTATTGAGGTCAGAGTCACAATAAAATATCCCTGATAGCGATCGTTGTAAGTAGCCGACCTTCTGTACTATAATGTTACGGTACGCGGTGCGGTGGACGGGGTTGCGGTTTTCCACGCAGAACAGGAGTTACTGACGCGTGACTTGTTCGCGTAACAAGTTACTAGTGTGGACGAAATGTTCTTCGGAATGTTATGGCGAAAATTGTCCACCATTTTCTCAACGTTTTGAAATCCTTTGAAAAATCCATATTGATTGGAAAAGCATGTTACCCGTAACATTTAGCCGAACATTATAGTTTTGACCGTCAACACTTGTATGATTTTGCCGTCACAATTCGCCGAACATTTGCCCGTAACTTCGTTTCTTCGAGAGTATGGTATGATGGCTCCCACTTTTGTTACGGTTACGGAGGAATGTTTGTTGAAATGTTACAGGTAGGAACTCACCTTTAGCATTCTATGTTTTACGGCATTATTATGTAGAAAAGGGTTAAGTACTTATTATAATATGTGTTTACCAGGAAAACTACATCTGGAGTTCAATAAGTTTATTGGACATAACGTTTTTCAATAGCTATTTTAAAATCAAACTCTCAATTGTCTTTGGTACTTTTTCTTTAACATATCGGTTTAGGAAGACTTACACACAATCTCATAATTCTAAGCTACCAGTTATTAATGAGTGAGGAAACTAAAACAATACAATGACGTTTTGTGCAAATAAGTATAACCACTAACCAGTTACATACATTGCATAATTGTTTATTTATAGATATTTATTGTTTTTAAATACATTTATACATATTTATTATACTACCTGTTCTTTCTTCCTGTGACTATATAAAAATATGTTTAAGTTATTTTTATATAACTTGCTTAAATGCTTATTGAGGATATTCTTTTTAATTAATTATAGGTAATTGTCGTGGTGACATTGTTGGTTTTACAATTTGTGTACCTAGATGTTTTAAGTTTGCTGCACTATAATGATAGGACGTGAGTTTTGTATTAATAGAAGGTAGGTATTTGGAAAGTATTTAGTTTATTAAAAAGTTAAAGGTATTGTCGAACACATCAGATCGAAATCCCCATGTTCAATTTAAGTGGTACATTAGTAATATTTTATTTCAAGATTAGCGATTCACACGTATTATACAAAAACATAACTATTACTTGGCAGTCGGGTAAAAAGCGACAGAGACTTTTAACATCTAGACCTGTGGTACGCACGTGTTCATTACATATTTACATTAAAGCAAAACTCACGTACCTTTACAAATAGTATCTCACACGTATAGTAAAAATATAAAACCATACAAAAGGACCTACAAAAACACTATTTCTTATTTCCTGAATGATTTTTGGCACAAAATTCCGTCATCCGTGCATGAGTATCGTGAGTACAAAACTTATAGTTTTGTAAAATGCAATTAATTTAGAATATTCCACTTAATATTACAATGTGTCATTGTTATTTATTTAAAGCATATATACTGACAATGAACTATGAACATGTAGGACGGCAGGAACTACAAACAACCATTTAAAAGAGAGCAAAACCTAATATATAATGTTCGAGTCACATCACAATATTAATGCCTTACGTACAGAGCACATAATTAATAATTTTACAAGTCATATATTAAAGAAATATTATTTGAAGCAGATGTTTTCCTTTAATGTTGGATCGGACGAATTTTTAACATTTATAATATTATTAATTTTCACATTTACGCTAACATAGACATAAAAAGATGCCCGCGGAAAACTTTGTTTATAACACTAGCATTGTAAGAATATGTTTTCAAAATAAACATTTAGTAAAAAGAGAAAATTCAAAACATTAAAAAATTATTTAATAGAGCATGAAAATTATTGTGTTTACGCAAGTAAGATTACTTAAATATTTAAACAAGGGTCATGGAGACATACTAATTTCTAAAATTTCGAGATCTTTGTCGAACCTACTGGCTGTCGACTATGATATAATTGATATATGTAGTATCTTACTATTTATTGTTGTTTTACCATAAGCGAAGTAGATCCGACTTAGAAATATTCATCTAATATAAAACTGTTTATCTTATACCTAGTTTAATCACATATAAAGTTTTAGATATAGTATAAAATTATGCAGTGGATAGTTTTCTCCGAGCTGTATATTTATTTACTTGAGAAACAATTTAGTATGTAATAGATTAACATCATTATTGTAATGAGGTAATTCTACAAAAAAGTACGTAAATTAATAATAGATGAGCTCATTACACTACAGTACATTTCAAACTAGAGAATTGAGTGAGTTAATTAATAAATAATAACCTTTACTGCTTATAATCATAGAGACCATTATATGAATAAAGGTATGCAGTTACTAATAGAAATGTTGTGTGGTAGACCTAAGATATATAAAAATAAATTGTCTAGAAAAAATAACATATCCATAAGCACCGTTATTAAAAAAATAAAATCTTTGGATTGATCTGGCAAGTTAACAGAAATAATAATCACATTTAAAACTTAACAATAAATCTACAAAATAATCAGACCCTGATTGCTAATATCAAATAAAGATAACTGAGTATTCGCATTTACATTAATTACACAAAATAATGATATATTGTAGTGCTATATATCTGGTTCCATAATAAACTTGTTTAACTACAAGGGTTAATTTATGAAAGAAAATTGAATAAATTTAAATGCCTTGAGTTAGGGAATTTTCGAGCACTATGTCGAATTCATCAAGCGGTTCAAGGATTTGCCTGAGGAATGTAAGCAGGCCGCGCTTGCGCAGAAAACTCTGCTCTTCGTACATCTCAATGGTAACTCGCGTCATTGACATGGGTACAAGCATTCGGTGGAGCCAATGTTCACTGCAAATAAACATAATAACAATTTATACATAGTTAATAACCAAGATTTCACGATCCCATAACATTGATAATATCTACAATAGCTCACTTTGGACCATACTTTCTGGGATTCATATCAGGATGTTATATTATATATCTGGGATTCGGATCGTTTTCATAATTCAATTCAATGAAATAATATTATAATATACACAACAGCATTGTGGCGTTCTAATGGTAAGGCCTTTCTCCAACAGTGGACGTCTTCCGGCTGGTGATGATGATGACACAAGAGCACAATCAAATCACTTACCGCAAACTGAGACATATGAATAGTTGGAATTTGCCGTCCTTGCCCAACGTGCGACCCACACTATTAATCTCGTCCATAAGGTGGCAGTAGCACCGCCAGATAGCTCTGTGCTCCTGGTCTTGTCTGCAGTTGTATGCCATACCGCAACTCTTATTGTTCTGACTAGTTGGCTCATCGCATAAACTCATTTTGAACTCGTCTTTCACTTTAGCTGTATAGAATTGAAATAAAATTTCATTTAGGTATGTGATTATCACATACTTTCAGAAAAGAAAAGGACTGAATCTAAGTAAAGATTAATATAAACTGATTGGATACAGCGTAGAATATCATAGTTAAAACAGACTTAATGAGAAAGGTGGTTATGTATTCAGGACATATTATCTTACATTGATGCCCCTGACTGATATTATCCTAATTTTATTTGTCTTTTTTCTATCTCGACCTAGAGATGAGTACTCACCAAAGTAGTCCCAAATGAAGAGATTTTTTCCAAACAAACGCACAGACTTGAATCCACATAAGAATGCTTGTTCTAAACACTTGACCAGACCATTCTCGCCACAAAGCAGTACGCTGAGGGAATTTGCGTCCTTGTCTCTCTTCGATTGGTAGTGCCATTTCACTATAGCGTTCACGCAGTCACCTATAACGTTTATGTGCAACTATTAGTTTCGACATAATAGGTTAACAGTTTCAATAGCGAGTAGTGCATCGCGTAAATAATCAATTGCCGCGGATGTTAATAAGCGTGGGGCAGCAATATGTAAATGTGTGCAGCAGTGCGGAGAATTGTTATGAGCATGACAGCGCGGTTAGCATTGCGATAAATACACGCGTTAAATGCTGCTGCAAATATTATAGACAGATATTATTATAAACATTAATAATTTTGGGAAACGCAAATTTATTGTTTCGTAAATGCACCGCAATGCTCATCGCGAATCGTCGCGCCGCACTGGTGTCACTGTTCAGGTAGAACAAGGGGTTACCGCTGAGGCGCTAGCCGTTAACAAAGACGCGTCGCATGTGAGCGCAGAGTGTACCGATCATGTGCTGGATGGTGGAGGTGGACAGGTGCGTGGTGGTGGGCGTGGCCGGCGCGGGCGGCGCGGGCGCGGGCGTGCGCGGCGTGGCCCCGCCGCGCATGCGCGCCGCCACCAGCAGCCGCTCCGTCGAGCCGTCGTCCACGCCCGTGCCCAGCCAGCGGTTGCATGGGAACCTGCACCAGGTACATAATTTAAAGGAATCTTATACGCACGGAAACACAATTTGGAAACACAATAGGGAATATGCATGTAATTTTTTTATTTTTTCTGACGATACTTTACATCGTTATATAATAGGGAAAATCTGCGCCAAATAACGAATATTTAGGGAGAAAAAAATGTTATAAATATCATCCTAATAAATCACTTTAAACGCCCGCCATTTTGGCGCGCTTGGCGGGACGTAAAAGTCCCAGTATCAAACAACTAGTAAATAGTTGTAAAATTATTGTGCTCTGTATTTGTCAATGTTTTGTATTTTACAACTATTATAACACCATAAATAACATAAAACCTACATAAAAGTACTAACTGTATTAAAGTGCATAAATGTAAAATACACTTTCGACATCTAAGACTATCACAGACGTCACAGTACATCTGACAGTTAGCGTTGCGTTTCAACTTCTTTGAAATTCCCACTCATTTGTGGCACTTTTTAATAATTATTTTCTTAATCAAAAAGAAATTATATAAAAAATATTGATATAGGCATAATTCTTAACAAAAGAGATTATAAAAAGAAATGGATGAGTCACATGCATATTCCCCTCTTTGTAGGCAGGTGTATAATAAATGTAAACTATAAGGAATCAAATTTGGCAAGACAAGTATTGTTTTGATCTGGTGGCGATCCTAATGTCAGGAGTAGCCCACTTCTATATAGTATACCAACGTCATTTAAAAAAACACTTAAATCCCAACTTACGTATAAGTGTGTCCCGTGACTTCATTCCTGACGAAAACTTGATCAAGCAACCAACGTGGCGACAGTCCGGAGTTGTCATGTCCGATGCGCAAAGTAGAAAGAATGCCCAAATTTTTATGCTGTAGAAAATAAAATCTAATCAGGCCGAATATATATGTACGAATAAAAAACTCAAAATTAGTTCATGTTTCAAAAGAACACTGATTTTGACAAACTAATAAGGTTATATTCGATAACTTACGTGGAAAACGAATTCGTTTGTATTACGGGGTATTGGAATTTTTGGTGTAGATTCACCATTCGCACCAGATATCGAGATCCAACAGTTGGCGGTGGTTTGGCTGGCTTTCCTTGATGGCACGATGAACACACGATACGGCAGTTCTGTTCAAAAATACAATACAATTGAAAAAAGAACACATCCTAATAACCTCCTCCTTTTTTAGTCGGTTAATAATCATTATCTATATTTAGTCAAGTACTGTTAACTTACTGGTAGTAGGATAGGTGTTGGTGAAGCAACAATAGTCGACTGCGTTTAGTGTCAGCAAGTGATACAGAAACTGTTCCCGTTCCTCCTCAGAGCGGAGGAACGCTGTCCTCTTATACTGGGAACGCAGAAGCGTCGTATCGGCTAGAAGTTCGCGTAAATGTTTTGATAATAATTTCTTTTCTAGTGACAATCGAACCCAGGCGCGAGCATAGCCTATCTCTGTTTTGATGTCTGTCATTGCTTGCACGTTTCTGAAATATAAAGAAGTTGTTTTTTTGTTTTAAATTGTTAGGTCGCGTGAAAACTTTACATATGGAACAAAGCAATGCGCAGTAATCATCGTTTAGAATGCATTCTCTGGTCTCAGCATTTCCCGATGCTGACTACGTCCAACTCGCTCATTAGACGTGAAAGTCTGTACCAGCGAAGTCGTAGCGAAAGTTTTGTTTAAGACTTGTTAAGTAATTTTACGAGTACTGTATGACAAAAAAAGTTCATATCAACTCAGACGATAAGAAAATATATGTTACTAACCTCATATCAAAAGTTAAACTTTCTGGCAGTGGTCGTAAAGGATTGGGAGGTTGGGATGCCTTTCTTTCTAGAGTCCCGGAGTTGCTGAGACGATCCCGCGAACTATCACGTGATCCGCCGCGGGAGCTGTCCCGAGAACGGTTGCCTGAACTTGTGCTTTGGTGAGCTTCTACTTCGGCTCCAACGGATGACAAATCTACATGAGAGTTAGAAGTTAATAACGTTTTAATACAAGTTCATATTTACAATGGACTTACAAATTACAGATGAACATATTTTACTTACAGTCAAGCCGCTTGCGCAACACACACCAAGCCAAAGCTGCATGTTCCAAAGCAACAGAGTAAAAGTGTGATTGATAGAATCGATAGTTAAGTCATCATACATTTACTATAATGACTTTCGTGAGTGATATCCATATTATTTACTATATATACAGTTTGGCGCGCGACCCCGCCGCGTCACCTGTTCATGAATAAGGGCTCCGTAAGAGTCCGAAACTAGTCGGGCATTCCCGAATATTGACGAGTAAAAACCGGTATATATAGTAAATAATAGTTTCATACATTACATTTATCACATACATATTATACATACTTTCTATCATAAACACATAGATTTACAGCTCACGTTTTATTATATTGAACTATCAGATATTTATATCTAGCATTTACCTAGATTCGAAGCATGATTGTCAGGTGAGTTCACATTTCATATGATTGAGTAGGTCTAAACTGAGTTAGGGGAATAAATTATAATAATAGACAATTGCTATTCACTTAAAATCGATTAATTTAAAATTGCTGTAGTGCAGAATGTGAAGATTTATCTCTTACAACTGACGAACTCTAAAGGACGTTAAAAGCTGCAAAAGGAAACAAATTAAAAATATACTTGCCAGGCGTGAGATAGTTAGGGTCAATGGGTTTAGTGGAATTGCTGCATTGCTCCAATTCTTGATAGTTGGTGAGGTGCATCCAGAGAGCAGATTTGCCCATTTTGTGCTGCAGACCGTGAGACCACAACCTCTCTAAGAGGTCGCATAGTGAAGCGATCATTGTGCTCTCTTCCACCCCGGTTATCGATACTTCACATCCCAGGCCTAAATCCGACTCTTCTGTACCCATTTTTTCTAGGAGCATTCTTTTAGTTTTGCTTTTACACTCCTGAAATCAAATATTTAGTGATAGTGTATAATAAGCTGAAATTAAAGGCCAAAGCAAATATATAAAAAAATGTAGTTCTTGTCTCACAGCTCGTGCTAGCTAAAAGCTTCCTTGTTGAAGTCTAATTTAAAAAATTACAGAAGTTTCATAGTACCTTTAAAAGTTTCTCAACAAACGTCCTATTGTTCTGAGCAATGGCTGCAGGCGTTACTTCGGTCGATAGCCTTCTACTAATATCACCCAACAATAGCTCCGGTGGACAATCCTTTACTTGCCATTTCGCATTCTTTATTCGCTTAAGACTGTTGGTTCTGAAACCGTAAAGGTTAATAAGAAGGAATGAAGAATATTCTAAATGAATGATAAGTCAGCGTAGCAAGAAGCAATTTGTTTCTATGAGTGTAACATTGTGGTTTCATTAGTGAGCGCGAGCTATATCAAACAACATTTATATTTCTTGTATTCACAGGCAATTATGTAAGTAATATTTTTTATAAATTATACAACATTTAAGATATACATCTATCATGTATAAAGGCATAGAAAGCATTTACGTGAAAATTACAATGACTTGCGCACACTACACATTAACTACTAATTAGAGGATAAGGTACACAAATATTCAAAATACGCAGGATTACACATAAACAACTTTATTTTTATCATATTCTTATTTACATAAATAAAGCCTACATTACGGCGAACAATGATATTATATTGCATTATGATGTTACCTTATTAACGAAAACATCTGTTAACATTATCATCTATAACAGTGTATATAACTAATATATAAAATGTCCCATCATGTACACAAAACACTGAATATATAGAAATGGAAATTAAATATCACACTATAAACAAATATTACATGAATGTATTTCATACTGCATGCGATATAAACATGTCATGCACTTATAAACAAAATACTGTCTATCACAACATACACAAGTAACATAAAGGATGCATTAAGATTTTGAATGGCCTCAAAAACATTTAATAATATACCATAGTTATCCAGATTGCTGGTAGTAATAATATATTATATAATATGAATGAAAAAAAAGAAACTTTTAATAGCCATTCAAAAGCCAATAAGAACTTTCATAAAGTACCTTTTACACTGTTTACGATTAAATTAATTCGGATTATGATCTTAAAATTCACTAGCAGACTAAAAGTAATATAAAAGTTATAATAATACGAGCGTTATTTAATAATATAATATTTATAATTGCTCTCAACGGCTATTTTAGTTAACAAAAGAAAATACGGCAAGCCCTTTAGCGAGGAAGGGGTTTTCCCGATTAGTTTCAAACACAGAGAAAACAGATTTTCTGGCTTGAGGTCACATAAAATCATAACACTTGACAATATCGTATTCCTATTCAGAAAGACCTAACAATTTTTATTTTATTTTTTAAGTATGTATTTATTTCTGTGTCAACTGCGTTTGATGGTTTTCAGCTAATGTACATTCCATGCATAAATGCTAGACGTAAATTCAATAATATATCAAGGAAGTCATGAAAAGAAAATAATTAGTTTTTATACGCTTTATTTAGCTGCCATGGTCATATTATAATATTTGGTCATATGTGTCGATATCGTCTATAAAGGCTATACCTACCTATTCATTGATAAATATTAGAATAATTAAATATTTCAGTTAAATCTTAATTTCTAGTCAAAATAACCACTCAACATATTGATTGGTATCGTTTTTATAGGTTTTTTTATTTATTCACATAGGCAATGTTATCGTATTTTTATTATAGCGTAACGACACTTGCGTTTTTGTAGTTTTTTCAATACTTTATAATTATTATGTTTAAACATCTATGGTGCAGTCAGATCAAATAATGGTTTAGTTCCTTACGAAATTCATTCATTATTTGAAGTAACTATCCATAGTAACAAGATATTTTATAACGCGTGGTTGTTTTAAAACCGAGGATAAATTTAATTGTGTTTAACACAACAATACGAAGTTCTTGGAACTTATTGAGTATGTATTATATATCACAGGCTGTAAAGAACTGATTTATTTTAATGACAAACCTAATATAAATAATTGCAGGAGATTCATTAACATTAATTTGAAATCTGTTTATTTTAATAGAAACCATGATTACAGAAGTTTACAGGGTGTTAGTACTTTTTGTTTCATATTAAGTTGAGTAAACAATGTCTAGGATGTCATAAAACGAACCTTATTGTCTAACAATCCCATCAATTAATTGAAATATATTTCTGCCATATTAATTTTGAATAACAAACAGTAGGCACTATTTTTGACGGCTGATGCACTTTTGCAATATGAACTGCAGTCAGAATTTCAAATAATTCTACATGTTTTATTTATACTTTTTGCATAACCATTTACTCTTTGCTTTGGCGAACGTCGCATTACATTTATTAAATTACCTTCTCAGATAACTTATGGCACTGGTTCTTTAAAAACGAAGTAGCTGTGTAACTGTGCGTCCAATTAGGATAATTATTTTCTCTGCTCATAAATCAAATACGTAAACCCTTAAGACAATTTTACTTACTCAACCGGTACCTATCTCAATTTTATAATTAAAGAAGATATATAGCATAATATATGGAAAAATACTTGTAAATAACAAATTCATCCAATAACGCCACGCCAGTGAACGCGATAGATTTATTGTTACAAGAAAGTAACTAAAGAATTAGAAATATCTCATCTAAGATAATTATGAAACGGTACATATTATTGTTAACTAGTGTTCTTATGTAAAAGTTACATTACACGCACTACACGGTAGTGTTAATTAACTTATACACATTTTTAAAACATACATTATATTATCAGGCTCAGAACAATAGCATGCTGCCATATAAAGCAAGTTTAGATTTATGGTCAGTCAATTGAATGATTTAGAACAAAAATGAATGACCAAAAATCGCGTGTTTACCGAGATAACAATTTTAATTAGCGTATTATGAACTATACCGGTATCCTTGAAACCTTTTGGAAGATCTTAACAATCTGAATAACAACGAAGAATACAAGGTAATGTAGTTGTACATGTATTATTGTAAGAAGATTGTATATTTCAATATGTTAGTTTATTATGTAATAAACGTAATTGAAATAGTTATCTCGATGTGCAACGAGTACGGAGCATCATGCAAGCCTCGGCAACTATATAAACATCCTTGGTAGACGACGCACGCACGAGAAATCTACGATAATCATAGAATAGAAGCTGCTCTCGCGGTTAGTTAAACCAAGCGGCCGGGACAGACTTCACGAACGGAACATTACAAGTCTCAAAGCGGCCCGTCCGCGGGAGCGGGGCCAGGTCAAGCGGGCGGGAGGGGGGCGCACCTGGCGTCGGGCGCGGGCGGGCGCGCCAGCGCGTGCGCGTCCAGGCGCGCGGGGAAGGCGCGGTAGTAGGCGGCGCGGTGCGGCAGGCGCTCGGCCGGCGCGCCCACCTCCAGCGACGCGCCGCCCGCCGCCGCCGCGCCCGCGCCCGCCCACACGCAGTAGCCGCGCGTCGCCAGCCCGCCCTCGCCTATCCGCCGTCTGCAACGTAACCTCACCTTACTGCCCGCACGGCTTGTCCTTTAAAGGTTACTGCGACGATCGATTGAAGTACGATGCCAAGTAATAATACTTCAATCATTAGACCTTCTAAATTTGATCGAAAAACAAGATACGTTCGACCTACCGTTGTCTTTACCCCCAGACCAACTATTACATAAGTATTTTCTGTTACCCGACGAAACCGTAGTTCCCGAAGTTTGCCACTACTTCCAGTTGTGGTAGACGCTGAATGTGCTCTTTTTAGCAGAAGATATTTGTATTGTTTTCGTAGCGCTTAAGTACTGACGTCCGGCAGTATATAGTCACATACAGATGTTTTTTTATTATGAATTACATTGTTAGTCACTTATTAAGTTATTAGTTAAAAAAACATTCAGATGTATGACGTTAGTATGCGGTGCCAAGTGCATTTTTAGTGCACCCTCAAATCACATTGAAAATCTATGTCGCCACATCCCGATTCCCATGCATCAATCTGCATGCTTTAACGTGTCATACTAATAGGTTAATCTTACCTGACGGTTTTGATTCTATGTTCGAATACTTGTAAATTGGCATCATATTCGCCCCAGTTAGCCATGATCTTGTTATCGATGAGTGTAGCGAACATTTGGGTCTCTAGGAACCGCGATAGGAATTCCCGGTGTCGCTGCGGTTGGTCCGACAAAAATGACGACTTATCAAAATTAACCATCGACTCCCGTGACGAAAGCCACGAGTCACGGTCCTATAAATAAAAAATAATTATTATAAATATTTCTGTAAGACCAGGTATTCTATTTATAGCTATTTAAAACCTTAAACGTTTGTTATGTTGTAGGTATATGAATTTCAAAATTTGAAAGGGCACAATGATTCGATTTTTCTTAATGACTTCTGCGTTGTAGTTTTCAAATAACATATTAATACGTAGGTAATTAAATTGCATACATAATATCTATATAAGAGCTATTTACCTGATCAGGCATAATGACGAAGTTCTCGTACATAAGGAAGATATGTACAAATCTGTTCAGGAATGTTTCTCTGATGGCTACATTAAACCTTAAGTCTTCGTTGTATTGCTCCTCATCGTTTAGGATTTTCTTTTTCGTTGTTGGCATTACTGTGTCTGCATCTACGTCGTCTATGTTTACGCCTAAATGTGAAATTCAACACACTGGTTAGTCAGTACTACTTGCCTAACGATACTAGTGTTACCTATCATCAAATTATTATGGAGTTGTAAAAATGGTTGGTTGAACTATCAAACAATTTTTACACACGCTTTTAAGCGGCTTTCATGAATTAAAGCCACGGGTTTTCGCTAACTCTGCCTTGCGATCTAAAATCAAATGATGTCGACTCCCACTAAGCTTCCACTCGTTTTTTGTCTCAGACACGTCGAAGCTAAATAGGCTAAGTAAATAACTTAAGTACATAATTAATTTAATAATGGGATATTACCACTACGTTTGACGATGTCTACGATGCGCTGCAGCGCGTCCAGCCGCAGCGGCGCGCGCCGGGTGGGCGAGGCCGGGGGCGACGCGTTCAGCGGGCGGCTCTCCTCCCACTCCAGCACGTCGTGGAAGGAGTGCTTGCGGCGGAGAGCGCCTGCCAGACAACAATATACATCATGGAATATACACGCAAGATGACACACAAGATTCAATATAAAGATACATAATATCGCATCTTTATCATATTAATTCTCGTTTTTTTTGAAGAATTAAACAATATAATTAATAGGATGATAGGGATTACCTGACGGTAATGTACAACTGCTGCTCATGCTATCATTAACATGCTTGTATGAAGTACCATTTATAGGTACGCCGAGTTTGGTAGGCTCCGTTTCAGGCCTTTGAACCTGCCAAAATCCAACTTACATATTATTAACAGTTGTGACATAATTAAAAATCAATACTACAGTGTTTGTTTAGTCCTCTATAAATTCGTGAAAAAAAAGTTAACTTACCAAAGAAATATGTTTTGCTCTTACCTGATGTTTGTCCAAAACATGATTTAATTCTTCGATGAATGGCGTCCTATGGGGAAATATCGGTAACTCTTCAGGCAGTTGTATGTCTGGTTTATCAATATCAACTAAACACAGAGCTGCTTCAGAACCGAGTGCGATACTGCGAGGACCATTGGGTCCCATGTTCATAGCTCCACTGTCTGCATGGAGACCTAACAAGGGCAAAATAAATAAATTACACTTTAAAAGATAAGAAATTTAAAAAACGATAATACGTTATGATTTAAATATTTAAAAACTAAATAAATAACTAAGTTTCTATTGATGGAACTGATAATGGAAACTTTTTAATTAGATGCGCGGTGCATTGAACTCATACAAAAAGTGTAACATACCCATGACAAATGGCACTGGCGCGTCGAGGAAGTGGTAGAGGGGCGCTGGGAGTATTGGCACATAGACGTGAGCCCATGTGAACGGTAGTAGCAAAGACACTATACATTCTGCTACTAACATTAATTTGTTGTAATCTGAAAAGATAAATTATATGATTTTTAATTTAGAACAAAACTGTTTTGAATTTAATAATAAAAGAAATGACAATAAAATATACTGACCACTAGACCTCAGTAAAACTTGATGTTCTAGTAGTACACATGTAAATAGCTGCACAACACATTCAACTCCTAGAGTTGAGAACATGACCCGAAGAGAATAATCCAGAAGAGGTAACTCATCAGGTAGATTTGGCATTCTTATCACCTGAAATAAATATATTATTTCATAATACTATGGACTAATTGGTGTAATAGCATGTCAATTCATTAAATATCCAGGCTCAAGACAAATGGCTTAGCTCAGCTGGTTTAAAAATAAACAAAATATATTATGTAAACAGCCCCCTTACCATGATCTCTTAGAGCAGGGTAGTTGTGAAAGCGAGACTCCACTATGTGCAGTGTAATGCGGTGTCTTGCTTTTACAACATAAACTGCCCTGCTTTAAGAGTTCATGGTAAGGGGGCTGTACTTAAGTATAATATTCAAAGAAAACATACAGATGATGTGTGGACTACTATGACATTACTATGGTTTCTACAACATTGTATTTCGTAAAGGAGTATGTTACTGAGGAGTCATTGGTATATTTAATGTACTTACAACAGGAATTGGATCCAAATGTGGTTCAGAGGGAGGCACATAAAGTCGTAAAGCTTGACCGGGCAGTGGCACTGGTACTTCATACAGTAAATTGTATACATAAGACTCAGGACTTAGACCTGGTCCTGGCTGCCTTGGAAGTGATCTGGAATGTTTATTTTAGAGTTAACTTAAGTTAGATAAGTTAAGTTAAAGCTACACACTTAAATTATAAATATCATTGAAGTGTAAATAATGGTCTATAAAATATCACTCACCTGAACAAATTTTCTAAAAACAATTGTGCCACTCTCACATATGGATACTGACATATGAGAGCTATACTTTTGGCTACATATAGTTTATCTTTGGCTATGTCATAGTATGTCAGTGCAGCGCCTGTGTGAGGTGCAAGTTTAAATGATCTTGGAAGTGACCTAGAACTTTCTTTACCCGATGACTTTCTGTGGCCAGGAGGAGTCTGTCCACTAGATAATTCTGTAATATACATTGCCTACAAAAGATAACGGGAGTTGTAAGTTAAACTATTAATCAAAATCCATTGAAATTAATTAGTTTTAAACAATTTACCTGCAATGTATGCATGGCACTGCAGATATTTCTGTTCCTAACTTCTTCATAGAATATAAGACTAAATCCATAGTATCTGGATGCATTTTCTCTTGTAACAACAAAACTATGAAACTTAGGTTCTAATGAATGTTTCTGTGTCCTGAACTGAAGACCAGCGGGCAAACAGAGCTATAAACACACAAGTTTACTATAACATAATATTGACAGGCTACTAAATAATGATAAATATACACAAAGCACTAAAATTATTATTTTATTACATATTAGATTAGATTGCAAACAATATGTGCACAAATAATGTGGATGTATTATCCATAATAATTATGTATAAGCTGTATGATCATTCTTTTATTTTTACAGACAAATACTTCCAAGAGGTAAAATTTTTGCAACTTACCATGCACACTGCATGTTCATCAAATGGGTTGCTTGATATATTTTCAGGGTAGTGAGCTAGAATTTTTCCTTTGTAGGAACGGTCCAAAGGAGAAACATGTAAGTTGTCACCTAAAATAAAGACAATGTCTCATACCATGGCGTTTACATTTCGAGAACGTGACCTAACAATATTACTTACCACAAAGCCTATCAGGCTCTAATCCAGAGTCAAAGTCGAGGCCACATATTGCAAAGTAATCGGCAAATCGACATCCAACAGATAAATCAGAGACAGACATATTTCTATCGACCCGTTATTTACTATTTGAGACACTTTCTCTTCCAGTCTCTGTATGAAGGTTTTGTCTTAGCATTGTACACTAGCACTTTAATCCCGTCAGCATTCAATTTGTATGGTTTGCTCACATAATTTGGTTCTGTGTGTAATTTAATGTGATAATGAAATAAATACAAATTGTAAACGAAAAACTATTCACGCCATCACATCACACAGACAGCTGCCAAAGTACAGACGAGTACGACCGACGAGGCGACGAGTCGACGACGTACGTCGAGTCGGTCAAGTCGAGGAGGGTACCTACCCTCTTCCCCTTACTTCAGCTTCAGTCCCTCAGGCTCAGCCATTCTCATTGCTTTGGTACGAACATAACGTAAACGAAGTTTGCATAGGTCAATTTGGGAGGGACTGAAAATCATTGAAAATTCACAAGTAAATAATATTTCATTTTATCAATTTTATCTCTATGATTTTATTCACTTATCTACTTTACATACCTACTACTTTTTTATACTTACTACCACTTTTGCTGTGCCCGACAGGGTCCATCATAATGATCTGTAATATTAAGTAAGTATTTAAGTAAGTCCACGTACTATTATGGAATGCAATAAAGTATTGAGTACCTTTTGATATTATTTTAGTTTCTCGAATCAGATAAAGGTAGAACACAGTAGATACATATTTGTCCTATGCAACATTGCATACGACAAGTTTCATGGTATTGTCACGGTAATATAATACATACAGTACTCCAACTTCATACAAACGGACGAAACGCGAGCTATACATACGCGCCTCGATCACGGGGTGCGCTCGGGGCGCAGACAGTCACGGCTGTACCGCAGTGTCGAACGGACGGTGTGTTGTTTTTTTAACAATAACCGCGCGATTTTTTCTCTAAAAATCAGTTAATATGACGAGTAGGAAATATTGTGCTGTTTTTGGTTGTATTTATATAAGAATGTGGATTTATTATACTTTAAAATGTAACAATAAAGCATTTCGTACGACTCAGTCGAGGCGCAAATATTTTTCGGTCGCAAATTTATAAGCCCGATTTGTTTTTCAAACAAAAACATGTTTTTTTAATTAAATCTACCAATCAAAAAACAACACGAGTTTTTATTGAACACTTCCTATTCAATATACAAAGTATTTAATTTATTTATATAAAAATGATATTTAAAATCACAAAACTAACTAAATAGAAACAGAAAGTAGGCAAATGTAATTAAAATGCTGGAGACGGGTAGCCCTAACGCATGTTTACGTACCGCGCGGCTGTAGGCATTTATTTCTATCAAGCGGCCGAGTTACACTACTGTATTAAAATATTACCGTGGTATTGCCCATAGGCATAGGCATATGAAAATCTATGCAATACCATAGTATTGCCATAGGTATTGCCATGTATTGCCAAGGTATTGCTTGCATAGATTTTCATACATATCAAGCGTCCAGATATAGCATGATGCGTTGCGTACGTGGGACCAGTGTGCCTCTACCATGAATCCTCAGTTTATTATACGGTTATTTAGAGGAGAATATTATTATTTAAATCATATAATATATTATTTGTCTATTCTTTCACCTATAGTAAATATTGCAGCTTGAGTTAAAAGACGTTGTTTCCAAGTAAGTATTAAAAAATATGTTATCATTGATTGTCAAAATGTCAAATAAATTATTATTTAGTGTTTGTCAAAAGCAGTGGTTTAAGTTGGGTGTGTGTTTGTAATTCAAACGATTTGTGTAGTTTTTTTTTCTGTTCTTAGTAAATTAATAATTGTTTTTCTTTTTTCTTTGCTAAGTAATTGGCTTGTGACTTTAATCAATAACGGAGCCTTTTCGTTATATATTATACAAGACTCAAGGTAAGTATCATCAGCCGTAATTAACAAAGTATTTTTATTGTTCTATGTTTAAGGTGTATTAATAAAAATAACTATATCTTAATGAGGGATATAATTTTTACGTAGTGACAAAGTAGTTGATTGCCCACACAATTTTTTGTCCTTATAAAATTAATAAATGAGGAGAAATTCAAATTTTAATAATCTCACGGTATGCTGTACCTACCTAATAATTGAGATAGTGATATGAGTCACTATACTTTTTTATAATTTTTGACTAGAGTTTTATCTATCATAAATAAAACTATGTTTGACTGTAAGTTGGTAATAAAATCATACACTTAAATGTTATCACAATTGTGGTTTCCTAGAGTTAAATGTTAAAAATAAGGTCTACCATCTATGTTTCAGAATGATAAGGGGAAGAGTGAAACATTTACTGCACTGCACCTTTTTTATATCATTTATTTTTCTGTTTCTTGTATTTGCTGGAGCTATAAATTTACATGATAAAGAAAGAGAAGATATTGATCCTTGGGAAAGATATGGAATATATGGTACATTGATTTTATATGCATTAAGACTGTTTACTCTACTAACGTTACCTCAAGTCATATGCAATTTTGCAGGATTGACATTATTCAATGCTTTTCCTGGTAATGTAAAACTTAATGGGTCCACTCTGCTTGCACCTTTCATATGTATCAGAATTGTAACTAGAGGTGATTTCCCAAAGTTAGTAAGAGATAATGTGACCAGGAATATGAACTTGTGTCTAGATGTTGGAATGGAAAATTTCATGATTGAAGTTGTGACTGATAAAGCTATTAATTTACCAAAGCACAGGAGAGTACGGGAAGTGGTTGTGCCAGCAGAATATAAGACTAAATCAGGTGCTTTATTTAAATCAAGAGCATTACAATACTGCTTGGAAGATAATGTCAATATACTTGCTGATAATGATTGGATTGTACATTTAGATGAAGAGACTTTGTTGACTGATAATTGTGCAAAAGGAATTATTAACTTTGTATTGGATGGCCAACACCAATTTGGCCAGGGACTGATAACATATGCTAATGAGCACATAGTAAACTGGCTGACAACACTAGCTGATAGCTTTCGTGTTGCTGATGATATGGGGAAACTAAGGCTTCAGTTTTATTTGTTTC
The DNA here is from genome assembly GCA_905340225.1 of Abrostola tripartita. Taxonomy (NCBI): domain Eukaryota; kingdom Metazoa; phylum Arthropoda; class Insecta; order Lepidoptera; family Noctuidae; genus Abrostola; species Abrostola tripartita. The sequence continues at coordinate 8,606,950 of HG996493.1, read as the reverse complement.
ACAAGCCACTTTTTAGCTGGAAAGGATCTTATGTTGTTACTCAAGTGAGTATATTGAAATATTATGCCAAGTTTTGATACTATTGATTTGATTATTTTAAGAAATTGCTTCTTTTAACAACATCTTTTATTTGCAGGTAAGTGCTGAAAAAAAAGTGTCTTTTGACAATGGTCTTGATGGTTCTGTAGCAGAAGATTGTTATTTTGCTATGAAAGCTTATACTGAAGGCTATAGCTTCAACTTTATTGAAGGAGAGATGTGGGAAAAGTCTCCATTTACTTTTTGGGACTTTATGCAGCAAAGGAAAAGATGGATTCAAGGAATACTTTTAGTTGTTCATTCAAAACAGATACCACTTATAAACAAGATATTTTTAGCAATATCCTGTTATTCATGGGTTACCTTGCCATTTTCAACAAGCAATGTCTTCTTAGCTGCAGTGTGTCCAATTCCCTGTCCACAGTTTTTAGACTTAATATGTGGGTGTATAGGTGCTGTTAATATTTATATGTATATTTTTGGTGTCATAAAATCATTCCCTATTCATAGATTTGGACCTTTAAAATTCTTTTTGCTCATTGGTGGTGCCCTAGCCACTATTCCATTCAACATAATTATTGAAAATGTTGCTGTGATTTGGGGAATGTTAGGTAAAAAGCACAAATTTTATATTGTAAACAAAGAAATTAAAATACCAGTAACAGTATGATTCTGTCATAGAATATTTCATATCATTTTCAAGTGGTATTGATTAAAAATTAAGTGCACAGAATACTTAATGAACTAATTTGTCACAAGTTGTTAATGGCTCACTAGTAAATCTTGTGACTTATCAAAAGATAACATAGTTGTAAACTATTAGTCATTGAGTGTTATTAGGCTTGTTACCAATTTATCTAAATTACATAATGTTGAGTAGGGTTTTTTGTAAACTGCATGTTATTAATTTAATATTAAGCACAATATTGATATTGAAATGTAAAGGTAAACAATGATAGCTTTGCTTTTATGTTTACAGACGTTTTATTTTTAGATGCCTTGTTGTTTAATCCTGAACAATTATAATATTTTCTTTTGTATTTAAATATAGAAAATGTCTATGATGGGAAAATCAAAGGATTTTGTAATATTATAGTTAGACTGTCTTCTCAATAGTTTACCAAACATATATTTCCTGGACATAGTTGTGTTAGTGTTGTTATGTTACTTATTTAATTTATTTAAAAATTACTTGCATTTTGTACAATCATTAACTACGCTAATGGTACATAAGATTCAGGTATTCAGTAAGTAGCTTGTGCTTTTCTATCTATAATAATATTCGACAATTATTATGACAATGTAAATGGCATTGAATTGTATTCTACACTAGCTTAGGTACTTACCAAGTATTTAATATGCTTAGAACTAGTAGAACTTAACAGATTCAAAGTAATCTTTTTATCAAATTCGTTGTGAATTGTCAAGTAGGTATATGATAGTTATGGTCAAAAAAAGTAATTTACAAAAGTCAGAAACAATAAAACTATTTATGAAGAAATTAGATTTTGGTACTCTTTTTACTGGCTGAACTGTTGTTTTTTGTTTGTTTTAACCTTTTGTAATATCAGAAGTCAAGGTAATTAAGTTGATGTGTTTTAAGTTTATTGTATTTTACAAAATCTTTTTTCTATTATATTCTATAACAAGTTCACTGTTCAATGGCGTACTTAAGCAACGCATAGAAGTAGTTTCGCATGGTTATGTTAAATTAAGACACTCAATGCTTACATTGTAATACAAACAGGTAGATACACCCTATTGCCTATACTACAATAATCGACTCTGACGAACGATCAAAATCTAATGTTTAGGTTTTTATAACATTTTAAATTTTTTAGTGGTGTAATGTAACTGTTTATTAAATGTAAAGTAAGTAAGAATTAAAAAAAAAAAGAATAATGTACAAAATAAACGTTTCTGTACCACATCATGAAAAATGGAGGTGCAAATGTACCTTTGTTACAAATAATTTGTTATTGTAGTTCGGGTCGAAATTTTGAGTACATATTTTATAAGCAAGATACATAGTATCCTGTCCAATAAATTTAAGTTATTGTCAATAAAAATTATTAATATTATTGATTTAAACACCACATTTGACTAGTCATGTAAATATACATAATATATGAATAAATAGCTAGTTGTAATAAGTAAGTAGAACTGTAATCTACTGTAAGTGAATAAGTAGCCAGTGTTAATTGGGGTCTGTATCTACCTAGTTTCTCGTAAGATAAAGGTCGGGGTTCAACACTGTTTAACCCATTGTGATGATCTAAGTATTCAATTACACAATTAGGTATGTCGTTTAATTATCGTATTAGTTCATGACAAAAGACATTAAAGGCCATTAAGGCCTCGATGTTAATTGAGTCTGTTGTTATTTATATAAGTTGCTTCAAATGTCGATATAAAACATTTTAATTTAATGTATCTATCCGATATTGAAGCTGTTTGCTGATGTTATTTTATAAATTAGTCACAAGTGATTTACGCATTAGTTTGATAGTAATTTCATATTTTTGTATTATTATATTTTAAAGTTCCTTTTGATGTCGTTGATTGGCTGATGAATGTTGCATGTTTACAATCTTAATACAAATTTGATTATAAGTAGGATATCCTACATATTATGTATGTAAATATACAAACAGTATCTATTGAATAAATTCGAACATTCAGATTTATATATTTATTTTTGTTTTCGGTTACTTTACTAAACTAACCTTGAGTACTTTTTAGGTGTAATCTAAATCGAGCTAAAAAAAAGACGGAGACTGGTATAAAAAGAGGCCTATGCGCGGCGCAGTAGGGTCTGTTCGGTCGCAAATGATGATGGTTTATTAACTCCACCGATTAAATAATTTATTATACGTGTCCTAAAATTATTAAACAATAGAAATTTAAGAATTTCTTACTTAAATATAACTTTAGGACAAAGTCCTCATACTCTCCATACTGGCAATATTGTGCAAGCGAGCCTCGGCCGTAAAATTACTCCACCACGACAGTTTCTATACAGACATGATAGATCATGACATTTTATTTTCATATCAACTAAGTAGGCCTCGGTCTATTGATAGATAAATTGATTCGATCATTTACCATTTCATCAAAATCCGAGTATTTGAATGGGCTACTAAAAAAATAATTTATCATTAACGTAAGATGAACTCACGTAAGGTGGACAGAATATAATTTTTTACCACCTATTCTTTTATTATCGCATGTTCGAGACAGGAACGTGCACAAAAACAGCGTGGGGTGCTTAGGAATTAATGTATTGCCGGTTGTGTTGAGCGTCTGCGGCAGACGGATATTCGGATGAACGAGAAGCAAGGCTGACACAATTCACTAAACGAACACACGCAATGCAGCAGTCCAAATAGCATGCCAGGTGCTGGTATACCAGCATGCTAGTTACTAGCATGTTAAGATCGGTTTCTCTTGATTTATTGATTTATATACCTAACTACATATTACACAAAATCGCGATATCGAGTAAATTTCGAATCGTGTTATCTGAAGGCACAGTTATCAACACTTAAGATAAAAATAAGTAGATATCTAAGTAATTAATTTACTGTGATACAGATATAAAATCATACCTATCAATGTCTGATAATAGGTAATAATACTTTCAGTTTATCATGTCCTTTTCAGAAACCAAACAAATCATAATTTTTATCAACCTTATATGACTTTTGGTGCCATTTTAGCATGTTGCCCATGCTAAGCTTGAATCTAAATTGATAAAGGAAACTTGAAAAATGATGGACACGAGCGGGATTCGATTCGATCGTTTCAGTGATTTATAGCTGTAAAGGTATAACACTGAGTTGGTAATCATAGATTCCAACAGATAATACCTGACGTCACCCTTAAGACGTAAATACTAAAAGGGAACTTGAAATTCGATGGATGCAAGCAGCGACACGGTGGCTCAGTTGGTTAGAGCACCGCCACTGATCGGCGAAGGTCGCGGGTTCGAATCCCGCTCGTGTCCATCATTTTTCAAGTTTCCTTTATCAATTTAGTTTTATCAACCTTTTTATAACCAGGGCTTTCCTAGGACAACAGCTGTACAATTATGCACTTTTAATTGACAGGTGGAAGTGGCAGGTCCTACAGTAGGTAATATGGTATGTGTACAGCTACCTACATTTAAATTGTAGGTGTAGGTACAACCAAAAACGTCGGATGTAGTAAATCCTGCAATAAACCTTAATTTAAAATGTATAAACATTGGATGTGGTAGGTTTCACACTCTGTTAGACATTCATGGGGGTGTATCATATGCGGTTCAAGGTGTTTACTATATCAAGCATAGGTATCCTATTAATTTTATCACTGATATTCGTTGAATGGAATTCAATCTTTTGATGTAGAGTAAGAAAACAACTATTGATACCTACCTGCCTACTAGCAAAATAATAAAGATTTATTGTTAGGTAGGTAGGATTTACAAGAGCGACTAAAGGTATAATTTAACTCCGAAATCCATGAAAATGGTTTTATTAGTAATTATTTGCGTCGGCTCTAGGCTCATACAAACCGAATTATAATTTTCTCCGGACAGTATTTCCGTCACGGCGGCCAGTCTCATCTGAAACTAGCCAACTACGCAAGAGATATACGCACGCTAATTCAGGTGCATTTCCTATTCCCTCACTCTCAAAGTCCAATGGGACGGTAGACTGATACGTCCGGAAAGTGATCAGTCGCAGGACAAACGGTTTAACGAAGCACGGAGGGTTCCCGACATGTAAAAATGGTGACACATCACAAGGCTGACCGCGGCGAGTACGAACTAACCTTGCAGATCGACGTAGCTACGAAACCCTCCTAAACCGATTTATATAGCTATACAAACCGAAGTATTATGAATACAAAAACTTAAAAGTTTTCTTAATAATATCTTACAAAATATTAGTGAAGTAAAAAACCAGCAATTTTCCTTGATGTTCTGTTTCTGATAGAAATACAAGAGTGGCAGCTGCTTATTATTCTGCGCAAGTTGCCGCAGAATCAACTGGGACTACCGAGACAAATGAGTTGTTTTGGCGTTGGTGGGCGTTGGATTAACAACCTATCACAACTTGCACAAACAAAAATAATATACACCTAACGATACTTTCAATCTTTTGCGAACAATATGGCTGTGAAGGTAGATTTTTCAGTGTTGTGCTGGGCTTACATTAAAGTAATCCATACAAAAATACTCGTATAAATCTAAACAATATTGACTAACTTAAGACAGTCTACGCTGCGGGATTTACTTGAAACATTATTTTGGCCTTCAATATGTCTAATAATATTTGAAAAGATGTTCGATAATCAAACAGTAAGGATTGAGGTAGGAACAGAAGATAATCCTCCCTTGTGTTTTATTAGAGGTTACTAATTTAAAACTTATCGAGAAAACCTCTAATTACACTCACCGGCACGGAATGTGGCTCAAACTTATATGGCTATAATGGTTTTTAATCAAAATTATACCTACATAGATTACAACATATTTGTCTAAAACTGGCGTTAACTAGTTCTCCACACTTAAATGATTAATACTTGATTAATATAATAGAAAACGTGGATCATAAATAAATACTTAAAATACCGATTTTTTCGATTGCCCAAATCTATCGATATGTTGGGGCCACATTCCGTGCTAGTGTTAAATAAATAAAATAAAACAGGAATGCCACACAAAAGTGTACACGCAGTAAACGTCTAGCGGTCTTGATAAGAAAGGAGCAAGCAGCACATGATATTAGATAATAAACCATGCTATCTAAGCGTGCGTCCCTTGAGAAATTAGTGGTAGTTTAGTACCTACGTGTATAATATTTCTCCATAGTAATTTTATGATAGAAGTTACCGTGACTTACGCCAATACATAGCGTATACGAGCAAACAATCACAAGGCTATTAAGGTAAGTACTAGAACGATCGAAGGCAATCTATTAAAAGTTTATGGACAACCGACCGTTCAGATTGATTGAACGGCTTATTTTATTTGCTTTATGTGTCACAAGCGGTCCCTTAAGGCTGCTGGGATTTTCATACACATGTGTTTTATATATAATAAAACACCAGGTAGTTTATCAAATTGATTAGAGTAGTGACAATGCGATTATGATGCACGTTCTATGTCCACGAATCTTCATAGTTCACGATGTCTTCATAGGGTAAATAGTTGTGTGATTTACAGATCAATATCTGTCTATCAATATGAGTACCTAACCGAGATAAATAATACACACAAAAACTCACCTATGATAAGGATGGAATTACTAGTGTGAGGCAACTGAACAAATGTTGTAAGGACGGACATACTCTAACGTTGTGTTACACCTTGTGAATATATTAAAAAATATGAGCTGATCTAGTAGCATTTTTAGATTAATTTTACATAACTTGTGATTACGTAGCATAATGTCTGCCAACAATTCGAATCTAATAAAATCAATCATTTCAGAATACAACGATACTAGTTTTAATATATAAAAAAAAAACAATAGTATAAATAGCGTCTTTGTCCAACACTGGCCGTCGTCCGTGTTGCGTAGATTTCAGATACAAACTTTACGAGAGGGTGAAGTTGGCCTATGTAGTGTGTAGGTACGCCGCGCGCCGTTCCAATAACGCCAACTTAGGTAAAAGCTGCATGTAGGCCGGTTTTAGATTTTCCAACAAAGGCAAAGAAAATTGAAACTTCTAACTTTCATTTACAGTCAGATGAGTTAGAGTGTTTTGTTTAAAAAGATTTTTAAGTATGAAACATTGTACCTGTGATCATACGATGTCAAAGGATAGATACATTAGTCAAAAATAATGAGTTACGTCAATTATGTCTTAGTAACTACATATGTGATTATTTTTTTCTAAATACCACAGGCAAACTACTCTTTAAAGGGATTACGTTAGCTGAAGCCCTAACCGTGCGTTCGTGACCCGTTTGCCATCCACCGCGCATGCTTACGATGTCACACTACAAATTGACCGCGGCTTCGCTCGACTAGATACATATTATTATCAAATTTGACTTCAAATTGTAATTTTTGGAATTGTGCGTCGTGAAACAGCAACCTTTTGCTACGGAAATGTCTGACCAATCATAACCATTTGTCAACCTATCACAAGAAGGTATATCTGTTTTGTAAGGCACCAGACAGTTTACATAGGGACGTATTATAGCGTGTATCTGATGGTGTTTGTATAAATATAATGGTTTATCAACCATTAAATTCACATGTCTGCTCATCAACCGGGACTGTCTATATCTACTATTTTTCCACTGTATACAAGAAATACTCTTTATCATTTTATGCAAAGTTAATAAATATTTTTATAATAGGTACTATGCATACTTGAGTTTGAAATAATGATCAAAATATAATTCGGAATAGAAGATAACTACCTATGTATTTTTTTTAAATACCCGTGACACATTAATTAATCAAGATGTTGTACATTAAATATATAATTTAACTCACGTTAAATTATGTATTCAATGTACAAATTTTGCTCTTTCAATGATTTTATTAGCGATATAGATGTCGTCTGTAAGTTACCTGCGCTTAATTTAATAATAGTACTTGTACTAATGGTAATCTTTGACCAAGGGCAAAATGGTAGTCTGCGATATTGGCTCGTCGAGGCTCGGCCGGGTGACTTGCTGCCGGCTGTTGTGTAGTGCACGTTGGACATGAGTGAGGTTCCTGAAGTGGTTGTGGAACATTGCAATGGTGTGGAGAACGAGGCGGAGGCTACGGACGAGGCAAGCCAGAACGAGCACGATGGGTATGTTTCAAATCTGATTGCAGTAGAAAGTTCAGAAAGCTCGGGTACTTTAAGTTGTTCTACAAACTTTAGCTCAGTTGAACAGCTAAATAGTTTACTCATTTACATAGTCGATGTAACCCTTATTTCATTATGATATTATAACAGCATAATAAAAATCAAATTGTATACCAATCTAAATCTAAAATTGTATTGATAAAAAAGAATTGTAGACCATAAAAAAGTGAATGCAGCCACAATGAATTGGATTTTTCTATTTTGTAGATTGGCCATTGATCCCAAACTGGGCTGCCGTGTTCATTTTCCGAGTGACGTCATAAGAGAAACGTGAGTTACCTTAGTGGCTTAAGTCACCTAGCTCACCTGGCGGCGACGCAGAGCCCGTGACGTCACCCTCTGTTCTAGTCCCTGTCACGCTCTGACGTATATCTGCACGCAAATCTGCATTATTCATTCATATTTCTCATTAATATTGCACAATGGCGCTTATTGCATGGACATTATTCTATAGTTATCTATGTCTCTGTCTCTCTATTGAATATATATTCATCTTTATGTAAAAAACGTGTTCCAGTTAGCCATTAGGTACCATTTAAGAAATAATAACTGCATGAAACGTGTAATAAAATCACGCGTAAAAGTATGGAATTTACAGCTTTATTTGTTCTAGATGCGTTCATTGTTTTACTCTCAATTGATGTATTCACGCTTGATTTCTCTTTCTTCTCAATCAATCTATCTGAAATATATATTTATCATTATTTATATCTAATCTTGTCATGTTTGTGACTAGATGCTAGGTTAATTTTAAGCATCTTATTAGTAATGGTGGCATTTAACAGTTAAAAGGGTTTTAAGCTCCTAATCCTACGGTTAATTTTCGATTTGCATCTTTTCAACATGCATAGGACTTGTTCCCTCATAAATACAATGCAGTTACTTTACTTTTTAGTCACTAAGCATAAGGGGAAAAGAACATGATAAAGGAGAACATGACATAGATAGTAGGCTATAAAAACAATGGGAAACGGTAACGATATAGGTACAATATATTGTGGATACAGAACTTTCGCAACAGGTAGGCATAGGATTCCATAGCAACTACAGACTAGTCGTTCTTACGCACTCTAGAATTTGTATATCATTTGTAACCTAGAACTAGATATGATTTAAAAAAAGTCAAAAATGATCGAATAAATAAATTCTGTAAATAGGTTTTCACTAACACTTTTACACATCAGATTTCAATCAACAAGAAACTAGATGGCGTCGGCATTTCCGAACTTCTTGTTATCGTATGGTTGATGAACCTAACTGACTACCTCTGAGAAGAAATGCCGAAACAAACTCAGGATGCTTTTTGTAATTGTGTTTATGGGAGTAATAGTCGAGATTACTCGAGACATTTCTATAAACCGTTTCGCAAACACACTCTTAATAACATATCATAATTATGATAGTTACGAGTACGAAAAATATCCCTATACAAAATTTATTAATTTACAGAACTTTCGTGTTTGCAACTTGACATAAATAGAACATTTTTATTAACGCTCCAAGGGAGCTTGCGTAGCATATAACAATATACCCATCACAAACACAATACATTGTTAGAAAGCTTACGTTGTGAGCTTAGAAGCTGCAGGGGCTGAGGGGGTTAAGGAGGGGGGACGTATCAAATGAACGAGAATAGTAACCACGTCATTTAAGAGAAGTCCTCGAAGACACCGGTGATGTAGGTAGTAGGAACTTGCATGCATAGGACTTAGTTCTGGATTGTAAGCATCGCTCTATTATATATATTGCGTTTATAAGGGCTATCATTATTACCGCTTAGCTATTATAATAAAGCCAAACTTGTACTTATTTGTGTGTCAATAACAACAACAACACGCCTGTCTACCCTTTCGGGATTTTGTCGTGATGTTGTTTTGTTCTTTCATTTTATTTATAAAGTAAATTAACAGTTTCTAGAAGAAACCTTTTTATTCTACTTTTGCATAAACAAAGTACTTAAGAGCAGGAACGTAGTACATAATTACGCCTCTTTTAATGTAACATTGAACAAGCTTTTCTTTAGAAAAATAACAATTTATGACTCTTTTCATAGTAAAATTTAAGACCTACAGAAAATTTAAGCATTTTCATTACCCACTATGTTTATGAAATACTAGTGAATAGTACAATAATGTTTATATTTAAACTTTAATTTATTTTCTTGCAGGTAAGTGTTTAAAGAACTTTCACCAAGTTCAGAAACGCAAATGTATAAAAGATGGGTCGTGTTTCAAAAGGTAAGCCAGTAACATATTATGTAAATTAATTGTATTCGAACGAGAATGGGAAATCGTTATTAGGGTCTTCATATATATGTATGCATGTAAAACTAAGCCGGATAATACTGAAGACCGATGCCTTAGAAATAAATTTAGTCGAGATAATAGGCTGACAAACGCCTGTGATCATTCATTAAATTAATTAACGAGAACACGTATACGTTAATTAATGTCATAATCATTCTTCAGTTTTAATGTAATGCGAAATTGCGTACTAATATCATACGGCCTACGAGCCTACGTCGTAGTATATTTGGACTACATTAAATTGTAGAACTTCGTAGGCTGTAGAGTGTAGACCCGTACACACTCTACGCTTCAATAAAACTTTGAAGCACAACTTCTACGTATTGATTTAAATTGTTCGCTACGCATGTGTCCCAAACTACAATATACCTAAGAACTTAATTAATAGTAGGTCTATTATAATAGTTGGAAATTGCCTTTAAAAGTCAAATATTAGTTCGAGCATCAAGTATAAAATTCTTTATCCGCTACATAATGAGGACGATACGTATTTATACATAGATATGTATGTAGATATATATACCGGCTAAATAGGAGTGTTTGTTATCTATTTGTTATCGAAGCCAACTAAGAGGGACTTCCTTCTTAGGTATTACGTTACACATGCGATGTGAGCATTTTAGAAAAGGCTTACTTTGTTGTTGTTATTTTTTAGATTTCCCACATAAAGTATACCCTGCCTGCTATGTATCTAAAGTGTCGTAAAAATCATATATCTAATCTCTAATAAATAATATAAGTTGCTTTAATTTTCTCTTTCGCATCCTTTTTCTTCAATGCAATAAAACTAGGGTCGTTGTCTTTCTACATTTCCGTGAAGGTAACGTTAGGTACGTGACATTATGCAAGTATCCTATTTTTCCACTGGACATTCAGACGCAGGCCTTCATTGTAATGTCGTTGCCATTCCTCGAGCGCGCACGAATTAATTTGCTTCCCCTTTTATTATGAGAACTGCTCCGAGTATTCTACCGCGTCTGTATTTCTAGAGGTGGACGGTTATAAACCTAGTGTCTTTGAGTCATGGCGTGTAAATTTGCAACTTCTTAGCACGTATGGGCCGTTAAAACAACTTTGGGAGTTTGAATAACGTCAGTTGTAAAATGCAATCCTTGGATATAATGATTGTTCCAATTACAAAATAATTAGCACAATGTTGGATTAATTAAACAATGTACTTGAATTGGTTTGATAAGCTTGGAATAATAAACATTGATCACTGTCAGTTCAATACGAACAGTTACGGGTGTTTTAGATGAAACGTTAAAATCATTCGAACTCTTGTAGGATTACGACTTCTTTCTATGAATTCTGGATATTCTGCGCTACCTTGGCAGGACGTACCCTACCAGTCATTGTATTAGAGTAGTTACCATTTGATACGTTTTGATGAATAATTCTTGCCAATTAGGTAAGTAGGTAGGTAAGTCCTCAAATAAAATGTGTATTTTTTGTACATTTTAATAAGGGTGTCGGTTTCTGTACAGTTGATTTTAATTGCAAATGAGTTTCGAATAAATTCATAAGCTAAATTTAAATTGTTTGCGGTGTGTTAGGATATTACGAATTCTATTGTAGGTAAGTCAGCGTAATTTTATTATATCTTTGTTTTAATAAAAAGTTGCCTACTGCTTGATTTTATAATAACTCAGTATTTTAATATTTTATTTTATTATTAAATAATTTCTGATAATACTACATTTGGGAAAAGTCTTATATTACGTATTATCTTAATAATATTTTTTCATTTAAATAAACTCAAAGTGAAGAATAATAGAAATTAAATGCATTTAAACTTACATGTCCTTTTTTAAAAAAAATTCTTTCAGAAATTTGATGTGTTTTGCAACTTGTTTCTTTGGTATGTATGTACCTTATTTATTTTACGCCGATTCCCGCTGAATATAATTGAACCGCAGAGGGTGTTGAAAGAACAACACGTCAGTATTAGTGTCGAGAGCGATTAGACATTTTTTAACGCGATCGCACGAGCTTCGGTAAATACTTAGGCGCGCTTAAAAGAGTGGGACGGTATGTGAGGAATTTAAGGCATTGGGCGCGGGCGGGGGCGCGGCCGCCCGCCCTGGCTCTCGCTCCACACACGCTTGCGGCTGCCGGCCGACACTCCGACAGTCGGCTTCGCGGCCTCCGAGCGGCGGCGCGCGATCTCGCTCCGAGGCCTCCGAGCTCCGACAGTCGTCCGCACGACTGTTGTAAACACACTTCGCGTCCGCGTTGCTACGACGCGACCGGTTTGGAAGACAATTTTAAATTGCTGATTTGGACTAAACATTTGAACAGTGAGTGTAAGTAAGTCGTGGGCAGTATTGAGACAAGACTGGTGCAGCGCCATGTGTGGTGATCACCATGCGGCTGCCGCTGCCGGCTAACCGCTGGCCTCGCTCACTACAAACCCCACGTGTTTTGGTAAGTTTTCCACTTGTTATTATTATGTATACTTCAAAATTTTACTGCCACTGTGATAAACGAGGGACACGTATTTAAACAAAATGCTTTATAAATCTTAGGTAATTAAACAAAAATAATAGGAAAGAAAATATTAACCTTGGTTTTGAATAAATTATGTTTTCGTTATTTGATTGTTACTTTGATTCACATCATTATAATACTAATTACGATGGCAATTAAATAGCTAATAAGTTTCTTATATGACAGTTAAACTAGGTAAGTAAAAGATTTATGAAACATCGGGGTTGCAGTCAAGGCATCCTCTAAAATACATGACAAACATTGGGATTAACGTTCTCAAGTTGGTTCAGGCTTACCCAGATGGCAAAGTTTCAAAAAAAGTTAGAATATACCTGTACTGGCCCCGAACCTTCGAACAAGAGTTGTGGTGTGTTGAAACCGACGTTATACATACGTCGAATAATATTGCGTTATTTTTAATGTTGATTTTGACAATTTCTTCTGGGTATAATATGCGTTTCGAATATCATGCCCGGAATCTGGACATATCACTTCACTTCGTGATTCGTGAGAGAATCGAACCGTTTGCGCAGATTACCAAAAACGTAGTACCTGCTCAATAATTCAGTTGAGCAGGTGCTACTAGAAATTTCCAAATTCGTTATTATTACGCGTTAAATAAAAGCTTTGTCTCTTCTTATCAGGGAAAGGTTTAATTCATGCGACCCTGTTCAGGTATTTATGTGGTCTTTGAATAGCGCCCTTAAAGTTTCGAAGTCAAATCATTTTCGATATAGTACATTCAGTTCATTTTTTGATATAGTACCTAGTCATCTACTGAGTAATTTATTTTTCTTGTTGCTGCTCGTGTAAAGTACTTGCCACCATCATTATAAACGCGAAATAATGTTTGTTAGTTTGTCCTGCTTTCATGCATCAAGAGTGTAACAGACAGACGTGTTTTTTATATTAGGGATGGTTATTGAGTTACCAGTATGCCAATACATGCATGTTCAATCTAGCATATTACTAGTAGATCCTTTCTAACTTTAAGCTTAACTACATAATACATCGTATCTTTAAAATAACTGAGATCTTCAAGCATTTCACCTAAATTAGGTGGAATTCGGCAAATCTATATATAATACGTATTAAGACAGTTAGGTAAAGTATAACTAGATTCGTCTACTGATTTGACATTTCATGAAATACAGTTTTGTCCAGTACCGGAGAAACACCGAAGTGTGCCAGAAACCTCTTGTGCCCTGAAATGGCTAAGGATGTGAAACAAAACATGTGCCGAGACAAAGAGCAACCAAATGCGTGGATTGATGGCCGAATTATTTCGTTGGTTCTTAATATGGAACCCAAGTAGCGTAAACTAAACATCAATAGTTCCAAAGAAGAGCTCAAACAAATTGTAATAAGCCGATTATAAACTCTGTTTCTTTTTGTACAAGATCTCTTAAACAAGATACTTAGGTTTTCAAGAGCTCGGTCAAGGTGTATTGACGTCTTTTATATCTTACCTTATTGCAATCTTATAAAGCTTCTCAAACGATTCATAAATTCTTAGCGTACCGAATGAAACTGCTCAAATCAAAACAATATATCAAACACTCTGCTAACAATAGGCTGGAAATAACCATTGCTATTCCTGTTTCATATCGCAGATGAAGCTGAAGATACGTTTTATAACTAGGCTATAACTATAAACCTTAATATAACTCACTTTTTCACCGGAAAGAATACGAGCATCGTTTCAACTAAACATTTACCTACGCTAAACTAAAAATGTGATGTTATGTATTTAATACGCGCGCTTTCAACACTTTTTATATTTTACGATCTGAAATTATAACAATACGTCGCATAGTTAATGAGGCGCGACCTGCCGCCGCCGTGCTGGGAATTCATGAAGTGTGTTTTTCAAACTGAATTACACTTCAGATCTACCTATTGCGTGTCATGTTGTGTAAATTCAATTTTATAATTATATCTGGAAGCCTTTTTTCGTGTTAATGTTTTCATAAACATGGGTCTGTTCATATTTGTGACATTACTTTGTAATGTACATATAGCGAGGTACTCCAAATATAATAATAACCCCATCATAAAATATAATTTTTATATAAGCTCGTGTGCCCTGGATCAAGGTCCAGTAGGCGTATCTCTCTTGGCCTAGTTTACCCACATTATGTCACGAACTAGTCTTGTCCAGTTTTTATCCCAGTTATCCCCTAAGTCGACTCATATTTTAAGATGTTAAATACCAGCTAATACCCAGATAATAATATAAACATATTAGCATATTGAGGCCACTCAAGACAACTTGCACTAGTCGTACCTAATACGAATAATATTACTTCAGTTGTATTTAGTAAAACTAGATCCAAATTCTACTCGTTTGCGAAGATTCGATCAATGGCATGAAAAAAATTGCTTAATTGCTTGGTGTTTTATTCTATTTGAAATTACATAAAACATTTTTAAACAGAGCTAGCTCTACATAAGGGGAGTTATTCAAAATCAACCAGCCCTCCTCACCAGGGCCGGATTAACCATTACCCTTTTCAGACCTTCTCGAAGGCAAAAACTAGTTGTAGTACCTATATGAAAACTAGGCAGTCATTGTCATTAATGGTCTGTTAAAGACCAAATTTAAAAAAAAATGTATAAAGATTAAAAATTTAGGCAGCGTTTCAAAATATTTTAAGAAAATGCACGAGACAAAATGGAATGCTAACAGTAAAAGTTTCTGTTGGATAGGAAAACGCTATCGGATGGAGTAAAACCATGTTACCATACAAGGACTTGAACTAGTTTTCTTTAGATATGTGAATAAACTTCAATAAAATGTAACATACAAGTAATATTATATTAGCCACACACAAAAAATACATTTAACTAAGACACTTTCGTTTTGTTTTGATTGTAAATTTGAAGATATTGTAGATTCTGTTTACGAATAAATTATTCCTCTGTTAAAAGTCTTTCTATGACTTACCTAACTTTCGGCAAAGCAACATTTTGAATAAAAATAAGTATTAGGTAAAACTGAGCTCAATATCTATTATAACCTATTATCCGTGAAAAATTGAAACTCGCATATTTAATTATTGTTGTAAACGGGAGGTTAAAAGTTATTAATTTGCTGTCCGTAATTTGATATTTGTCTTGTTTGGGCTACTTCGTTATTAATTTTCCAGAAACTTCATTGATGTTATAGCGAAGTTAAACAATAATGTAATTAAGATGCTATTTTTAAACTTAATGACGGCTATAGGAGCTATCAAAGTAAAAAAAATAACGGATTAAAAAGATAATGTAACCATAGGTTTTGATGTGATGAATAGATAATTTTCCTTCCTTCATTAGTAGTTGGCGGGGAGCTGCTAAATGATGTCCGTTTTAGTTGGCTCGTTAACGCGTTCTAGGCAACATTTAAACCACTTTATTTTAGCGATACTTATTACATAAAGCGAGATTTTATTACAGTGATTAACGTGTGAAATTCAGGAGTTCAAGACTAAAGGTAAGGTAGGCTAGATAGGTTATATGCTGCGTTTTATGAATTGAATTTATTACCGCTTTATAATTACACAAATGTAATAAATACTTCATTTGCTTTTAATTTACTATATTTGTTGTTTAAATACTGACTATATTGGTAACTCCGTAATATATAGCATTAAGTTTTAAGGAAAACGTACACGGTCTTTAAATAAGAAAACCAAATGTTCAAAAATATGTCCTAATTTCTTAAATGCTAAAAGGCAATTTCTCACAAGCAGGCAACATTTTCCATTACATTATAACTGGATAACCCGTTTCAAAACAAACAAAACATATCCGTATTCTTTACGTATCAGTATCGTTTGAAAAAGTAACTGATTTGTGTAACATCACTCAGATGTTGGCTGTGAACCCACATCAAAATATAGCTGCGATGATGTCTGGAATTATATTTGTTTACCATCAATCACTGTAGGACGTGTGCGTAACATGCCACCTCGGTGTACGCCTCGGCTTCCGTGGCCTGTTGGGCCCTGACGCATTAAATATATTGAATTCTAGCTGACTACAGCTGTTGTGTTTTTATTTTAGTATCTACAACATATATATTCCTCATATTATTAACCATCTGTCCGCGGGACGACGATTAAGAATATAATTCCCTTCCGTCGGAAAAACGAGTCGTTGGAGGTAAAGCGCGACTAGATTTCGCGATTTGTAAGTGTTCTTTCGTAGCCTAAGTTATGAAACAAAAACGTATAAGAAGATACTTGATAAAAGAGAACATCTCTGTCTTCTTTACAGCACAACTGAACAGAATTTTATATGTAAAATGTTAGTTGTATATACATAATACCAAAGTTTATTTCTAAGTATGAACTTAAGGCCGTCGTGATAGTAATTATTAATACAATTTTTACAATACGACACTGAAACAGCAATCCTTTTAAGTTATTAGTTTATTAATTTACGTCAATTAATAGATAACTATGTTGCTATTTTGTATATACAAATCAGTTAAGTTTCCAGAAGCTACCTACATTACATTATCCTACATTCATTTTTGGACATTTATGAAAAAGTACGTAACTCTGATGATACCTACTGGCTTCAAATATCATCGATTTCGTAATTCAAATCGCATAATTTCACGGTTATTAAATACAATTTCCCGAAATGATTTACGAATTGCGAACAATTTAATGTTTTAATAAATTTCATCGTGGTGCTATGCCTATTCACTGAAATCAGATAAAAAGAAACACAATATATAAGGTAATTTTTATATTTTCGTTGAATATATTTGTTGCGTGAATTT
Organism: Abrostola tripartita; assembly: GCA_905340225.1. NCBI lineage: Eukaryota > Metazoa > Arthropoda > Insecta > Lepidoptera > Noctuidae > Abrostola > Abrostola tripartita. The sequence continues at coordinate 8,589,481 of HG996493.1, read as the reverse complement.
GTAGTTTATGGTGTGTGTAGTTGTTTAGTTAGTAAGGGGGGGGGGGGGTGCCATAATCCCCACGCTTGGCAAGCGGCTTGGGGATCGCAGTATTGGTGGTCAAGTTACAGAAGACACTGCTGTCCATCTTTTGGATTTTCCCTTAGTCGCCTCTAAACCCCCTTTCCTAGGAAAAGGGGCTGTCAATTCTAGGCCGGATCCCACTCGGCAAAAATTATCGTTAATAAATGTTATTTTTTATCTGGTAACCGACGAACTCAGAGACATTTAAGAATTACTTAAACAAACACTAAGTAAAGGTTTTCTTCGTGAAATCTGTACTTAGTGTCAGTTAAAAAAACAAAAAACGTCGCCCCACACTAGGAATTTCTCCTGTATCGTGTTTCACAAACATGAAATATCACATACACAAACACCCAGACTCGGGAAAAACATCTGCGAATCGCACAAATTTTTGTCTCGTGCGGGAATCGAACCCGCAACCCTTAGCGCAGCAGTCCAATCGCTTGGCAACTACGCCAATTAGGTCGTCAAAAAATAAGTAGTCAACGTCTCTGAGTGCGGCGGTAAGTTTTATCGAGGATTAAGTTAACGAGGTAAACTGCGCGCGAAACGTATACCTGGCACCAAAACTACTTGTAAGACACATGAAATTAATAAACAATTCCTACCGATCGTAGTATAAGATCACACTCGGTTTAACGTTATATAGCCTATAGCCCTTAAGTCATGTACATTATATTCAATATGTACTCATTTTAACACGTACCTTGCTTAAGATGCCTTTCTCTGTAACTAGGGAGGGGTTCAGTACAGTCCTCTTTTTAGTGTATATCAATTTGCTTTCTAGTTTCATGGATTGTATTGCTAATTCAAACAGAACCGACTAAAAAATAACCCATTTCAGACTAAATGTACTAGAGCACGAGAGTTGAGATAAAATAGTATGTTTGAAAATACTACAACAACAAACAATAACTTCCATTTTTCATACACAAACTTGTTACTAGTTTCAGTTTTCGTAATAAATTCACATAGACCATACATGAGTAATTGTTGAACGTGAAAATAGTTTACACTATTAGCCACTCGAAGAAAAACATGAGAAAGCTCTCTAGTGTCTCACGTACCTAACTGAAAAGTCACTTTGAATTGAAAACGGTCGTCCTCTAGTAACTTTCGCTTAAAACCGACTACGTGTCAGCCGAAACAAATCACTCTATTATATAGATTGTGTTTACGTAACGTGAAATAAACAAGATTCTTTACATTTATCGGACCTGACGACACTGCAAATATATACTTTACTAAATAAAAGGTGCTAGAAAAAGGTTTACGAACTCTTGTGTCCACAAGAGGTTTGCAAACCTTTTACGAAACTCATATGAGAGAGTAACAAAGTTCACGTCTACGATTTAAAATATAATAAGCCTGAGATGCACTTAATTATACCCAGATGGGTACCTAGAGTGAGCAGACAGTACATTAAAAAAACATTGACAGCATTTCTTTCCTGATATGAATTTTCCGACAAACCTTTACATAAAACTAAATAGTCTAAAATAAGAACATCTTTTCACTATTAAGATAATTAGGAACAAGGTTAAGATTCTGTTACGAACAACTACCCAATAATTTCATTACTTTTAACCGATAAGTACCTTACTCGCTGTAACTTAGTTACCATTGTACCGACACTAATTTGACCTCAAAGTACTAGAATCTTCTTTATATTTTTCAATCTTACTTCTACAAGATGGATAACACAGCTTAGTTTTTAGCTCGGGCTTAGGCATCGCCCCTTGTGCGATTTTAAATTTATTCTCACACAACACATTCTCCTTTATGGCCGCCCACGTCTCAGAGCAATGACATTGCAGGCAGAATACACTGATCAAAGAGACCGTTCTCTAAGCACTGTGGTTGGACAGGTATTATGTGTCCCAACACGTTACTAACTACAAGACTAGAGAAGAGACTAAACAAATCAATTGCTCTACATGCCTACCTACATACATACAAAGCCGTGGGCCACCTCATACCGAATATTTTTCATGAAATCAAATGTTTATTACCTTCAACTTGTGAATGATAAAAGCCTGAAGGTGCGTTATAACCAAAAATACCAGCTGACATTGTTTGTATAAATAAACAACAAAATATAATGTCCGAGTTATAGGTACTTATTTTTCGTTGATGAAATTACGGAGTGTACATATTGTGTTATTACCACTACCTATCTAGTATTTGGGCATGACTGTTGCAAACAGCGAGATGCATTACGTGAGAAAAGCTTTTGTGAATCTACCTATTTATATCACAATAGTGTACAACGTTTCTATCACCAAGCCACACCTACATTATTCCTTTACGAAGATGTGAATAATTTTTGTATACCTACACGTACAAATCTCTGATCCGTCACTAATTTATGTAGCTAGTGGAAGATATATGTAGATAAAGTTCTTATCCGTGTTTTACCCTAATATCTTTTGACTTATATAATTAATCGAAAAGCTTCCAAGCTTGTGTCCTTCAATACTCGTACTTGGAGTCAAATGAGCGGTCAGAATCAAATTTCAACAGCGCTTTGAGATGTCAGTAATTACTGTGATTTACGTGCACATTTCAACACTCTTGGTCTGTCGAACGACTAACTACACACTTTCCAACCTGAGCGAACGTAACGCAAACGTGTTCACAAACTAAAATATTTAAGTACAGGTGAAATACTAATGCGAGTTTTAATTGGTGGAGCATTCGCGTTGGATTTGGAGTAAAATAGAGAACTTGGTTTGTTTACCACTATTTACTCAAATACATGCTTGTTTGGTGTTAGGATTTTGTTTATATCATTTGCTTTAGTTACAGGTAATTAGCAAGATATAGGCTCCATAATCTATTCTCTCTCTAATCAAAAATTAATTAATCATAATTTATTTGGCATAATAAAATCGTAACGATCGCGACGCGCCTGATTTTTATTATGAATGATAAGGCTTAAGTATAAACAGTAATATAAAGCTAGGCGATGGTCGATGCTTGGCGGTTTACGAGCTTGTTTGTTTGCTTAACTATTTTACCAAATTAACTTCTTGTTTGAATGCTTTTGACAAACTCCAGTGTTTCGGGCAAGTTTAATTAAATCATAATTAGTCTACCTACTGACTGCTTCCATGAAGCGATATTTATGTTTCGCGTGCTTTATCAGCTTATATTCTTTTTATTTATTGCCACTCGTATTTATGAAAATTTTTTGAAGACGTTAGTCTTATAAATATTTTAATATTTTATTCCCTTCGCAACGCAAGTCCGTGGGTGTGTTCCGCCCATAAATTTTCTTTAATCCATTATTGTTGTACCTATTGTGTTCGATTCATAGTTGGCTAGCTACGTGTTTATCTTGTGGGCACTTTCGCTAACGTTTTGCCTGAAAGTCGATACAGTGGAGCAACGCGATGACGTCAATGTTGCTTTATGATTCAATCTGCTGTTAACTGAGCTCTCGCCCAGCTGAGAGCAGCCCGCTCTAAATATATCTTAACAATTTTACTTATGTACTCTATACTCTTCGATTATCTCTATACGCCGAATTTGCCGGTGGCGTCTTGTCACGGCCTCACGTGCAGCCCTTTCAAGCCTAGCATGTTATTATCAATATGGTCGTTGTTTTCAATAGATATTGGCCAAGAAAGCATATCGGCATATATATGATAAGGTAGGTAGATACTTTAATTTGGTTAATGTGCTGTACGAGATAAAATTAGAAGGTAATGAAAATATTACTTAATACATTGAATCATATCTTTTCCTATATTCTTTGAAAGGTGGGCAATGCACACATTGCACACCCATGTTGCGCCAGACAGTGTAAGTCCTATAGTCAGGTATTAGAAGTTGTGTCTATTGATCTAGACCTTGTTTTGTGTTAAGTTTAAAACCGCAATATGTATTCGGTCTTTAAACATCGGAGCTATTACTTACGGTTTCTTTTGTTCTTACTTTTAAATAAATCTTTATAAAACCGACTTCAAAGCTAAAGATATTGAAGGGGTGGTTCTCATTCAACCCCTAGCTTGTGAATAGTTAATATGTTTTATTCACGGCATGGTTGTTGGTAGTACAGAAACATATTATAGCATGTTTTAGCTCGAACAGTTTTTGATACCTACAGAGAGCCATTATGACATAAAAACACACCTAAGAATATTTCCTTTGAATTTAGCAATCGGGAAAATACGAGATCATAGGATACCTACTTGTAATGTGATGGGTGTTTTGTGTGTCTGTTTTAATGTGCTCTCTAGCTCGGTGCGCGCTGCCAAACAGATGCCACCCTAAACCATTACATAAAGAACAATTACTTTCATAGTCATCATAACAATGCGTAGAAACACGTTCCTGAACTGCAACATAATATCAATGTCATGACCAATGACCATATTTAATTATTTATCACTAGGATTGTAATTTAACCTATGTATGATTTATTCATGCTGGATTATCCACGCTTCCTGTTTGCCCTAATTTTCCTTTGAAGATGTTGACAAACGAATAACGAGGTTATCACGCATCAGCTACAGCTGTCCCTTTTACACCTGTGTGTTAAACGCCGTATTGCGATAATTAATCTGTCAGTCAAACTTATAGCTCGTATATCGTTTGGATTGGCATGTTATCAGTATGAGCGCGAAGAATTCAAATAAAAAACATTAAAATGTTTGGCTGCTTGATTAGTTGTCGCGGTTGTTTGATTATAAATTGGCCACGTACTAAACATTTGTAACATGAACCGAGTAGCAAAAACCAGAAAGGAGCAGCGAGTTCTGGCGTTCAGTTAAATATGAGGGCACTAGAATAGGAGAAACTTTTTGCGGCCGTGTTGAAATACGTGTAGCTTTGTGTCCCGAACTGATCCTCTCAGTAACGAGTGTACACACCTGTCTACGTGTAACGGTGACGACATACGTTATTATAAATGTGTATCGTTTGGCCCACTTGTTGGAAACTAAGGCTGGGCTTGGCCAGTAAATTATAAATTTATAAATGCTTTTGCTGAGGGCTTATGGGAATGCAACCTCTCGTCGACTTACCTATGCTAAAACCTGTCTTGATTATAATGAAGTTGTATCGCTTATAGAGTATTAAGTTGCTTTTATGCTAATAAAGAGAGACAAACACTGCAATAATAATAGGGCGTTGTCTGAATTTTGGAGCTGTGAAAAACAAATATAAAGTTTGTCTTTTGTTATGAACTAACTTTATCTGTCCAACTTGGTCAGTCTTTAAATAAAATGTTTTTAACCTGAATGCCAGATGTTGTCAACGTAATCTAGATGACGATAAGTGGTACTTTCCCGTGATATATCAAAACTTGGTTCCTTATCGCTTGCCAAAGTGCTCACTTCACACATTAAAAGTAGATCTCTCTTCGGCTTTTCGCTGTGATAAAATGTGATAAGTACGTTAATCCATGCAGGTAGGTTGCAAGAGGCGGTCGCTGAGTCAAGAGACTGCGTCAAGATAACAGTTCTGGCAAACGAAGTTTTCAGCTATAACACCTTTTCTATGTCAGCATATTTCTTTCGTACTTTGGCATTTTTGTATCGACTCATATTATTTACCAACAATTTTAAAATAAAATTAAACATAATTGTGTATGATGTCATCTTAAAAATAACGAGTAGGTATGTATAATTAATTTACCGCTTAAGTAAAAGTGCTCTTGATATAATATATAGAAGCGTGAATGATAATGACAATTTAACAGGGTATAAAAAGCGATGTAGTAACCCCCCGATGTGTAAAACATACAATAGGAGTACATAGTTAATGGGTCGCTCCGGCCTAATTCTATAGGTAGGTCGTCCTTAATCAATTATTTAATCCCACGGCTGTATTTATCACGTGCCAATTACACAAATGAACATCATTATCGTATAGTTAAGGTAAATTTAATATTATTATTTTTATGGTAACGTTATTTCTTTGGCTATTGTGTAAATGATCTTATGTCAGTAATTCCCACGCTCTAGGTAGAGAACAGGCTTTAAACTATAATATTATAAACTTCAGCTAATACTTAATGGTACTAGTCATAACAACGTATTCCGCCCGCGACTTCGTCCGCGTAGATTTCGAAGGTTTTGTAGCCTATCTCCTTGCCTTCCTCGATAAATGGACTATCCAATAGAAAAAGAGTTTTTCAATCCGAACCAGTAGTTCCTGAGATTTAACGCGTTCAACCAACCAAACAAAAAACTGTACATCTTTATAATATTTAAAAAAAATATGTAGTACAGATTGCAGTTGTTATTTGTCAAGTCGCCAACTCTACTGCGATCAAATTCAAAATCAAGGTCAAATTCGGTGGAACGGGGGGTAAATAATGGCTTTTCTTAAAAGTCTAATGTTACTTAGAAATATACTTACGGGATTTCATTTTTATGCAAGAATGATAGTCGATAATTATCCATATTTTTGGTAAATGACTAAAGTATTATGAGGTGTTGGCACCTATATGTACTGTAAAAACCTCATGAAACCCATGGTTATAATATGTATGTCCCAAAGGCACAGAAAATGTTACAAATAAAATATGTTTATACAAAAATAGTCGTTAAGCAAATGATCGTGTTTTTGAACTTGAGAAACCGTATTTATGTCAAAGTATAGCACTCGCCAAAAATGAGATTCTTGCTTACATTATCACTCAGCAAAGTGCGTGCAAAATAGGGTAATGATAATAATGAATATTTATTATACCTTTACTTTATGATGATGGATTTTTTCGTAAGTAATACTACGCTTTACATTAATATACATATATTCGATATAAGACTTATCGAATTTCAATATTAGGGTAAGTACGATGAGTCTTTGACCATTTTACTAGGATATCTTGGTACGTCTAAATTGAATAATGTTCCTTTTAAGACATTAAGCTGCTATGAAATCAAATCCTATTAACGCCTTTCAATAGAATGGAAGTGGATCTAGATCCCATTTCTGTTCCAGTCCTTATAAGTTTTAATTATAATTTTATCTAAACTATCTGCTTTAGAGGAACTTTCTAGCCTCTTATTCTATGCACATAGTCTATTGTTATCACTCAACTATTATAGGTTTTACTATCAAGAATTTTCTAAAAAAAAACTAGACAATCCGATAGTAAGATCGAATTAGATTCAATACTGACTTTTAAACAATCGCGTTGCGAATTACAATAAAATTAAATTTCAACACGGGAATTAACGCGAACACATGTTTATAATTTTTGCTTGATGTTTCACCGGCCGTGGTAGCAAGCAGACTGATTGTAAATTAATATTATTAGAATCCGATTTAGGTGTTACGCGAGAGCTACAATGAAGTTACTCTGTAGTGTTCAATGGGAACCTGAATAAATAAAATAACGTTCAATGCTTAACGTGCGTGACTCGGTCACCTTAACTCTTACAAATAATTACATTAAGAGTCTTACCTAGAAACTTGTTAATCAATATGATTATTACTCTGTGTACATGTTAATAGATATTGCCGTATTTTGAAAGCCTGTCCGGGCGTTACCCTATATTTTTCTTACTCTCACAGATTGTTTTTATACAATGACCTGTTTATAGGAAAGTATACAAGCATATAACAATGTAAATTATAAGTGTTTAGAGAGAGTGCTTTGGTATCTACAAATATAATATTTTTCCGACGACGTGACACTTAAAAAAGAAGTTATATTTTCTGACATTTTAAGTGCCTTACGCTCTCCGTCGCTTTTCCTTTGAATGCAAAGAGTTTAATCCTGTTACTAAAATATATTAATAGTTGCAAAATGGCTTTCATATTTATTTTAAATTTATTTTATTTGATTTCTGTTATTATTTTTTATTCTAACTAATAAGATTCATTTGCCTGTAATTATATGGACTATGCGTCTGCAATAAAGAACTATTATTATTATTATAGAGATGTGTACCTAAATAATTATGTTTCGATTCTTAGGACTTATTTGCCTAACATAAATCTGAATATACTGATCAAAGCATATTGAGTGTTAACCTTTACAATTGTTGCTATTAATTATTGAACGGTGCGATACTTGTAATTATTGAGACAGTATGGTAAGTATAACCTAATATTGCCCAATTTTGAGAGCCTACGACAATGCATCTTTTAGTAGCATTAGGGACTGAGGGTCTTACAACAGCAATTATAATTTGCAAAAGAAGAAAGATAATCATAGTATTATCCTAAACCTAAAACAATTACTTCGCAGCCTCCAGCAATATGCTTATGAAATTGAATCACACCTAACAAACAAATGAATCTCTAAGAAAAAGCACCTTAACTTTACTTTTTAAAATTATACACGCTATACGTGGAAAGTAGAACGAAGGCAGAAAACTCAATTCAAAATAATGGGATTTTCTTGATATGTTTTTAAATTTTTGTATAATTGAAAGAGCGATGTAGCCAACTGTCAAGTTGTAAAATGACGTTGCTTTTTTAAATTTCGCCCCACACTAAAAATTTCTCCTGTGAAACGCACCCACAGCGTTTCACAAACATTAAATATAACACACACAAACACCCAGACTCGGGATAATCATCTGCGGATCTCACAATTTTTTTTCCCATACGGGAATCGAACCCGCAACCCCTAGCAAAGCAGTCCAATTGCTTAGCTACTGCCTAACCAGGTCAGAACCTTTACATGTTACAGGGGTCAGCAATTGATATATATTTCAATTTATGCCAGAGAACTAAAACAAGATATGGTAAAGGCGTTAATATGACACATTCTATAAATCTAATAACTCCATAAAAAAACTAATGACTATTTTCTTAGACCATGTCTGAGCTCTTATAAGTTCTGAACACTATTAATTAGTGAGTATTAACCAAGAACATTTTTGGGACTAAGTAAATTAAATTAGAGAATATTGCCCGCTAATGTCTTAATAAGGTTATGAAGAACGTTTCTTTGTACTTTCTGTACACAGTATAAGCTCATTTTACTTTCAATTTACTTTATTTTTGAATTGAAAAAGGTACAGCTACACCTATGTAGTGCTTAAATAACTTTTTGATTCGTAGACGCTTGCGTAAATTGCGGGATTAGCAAAAAGTGACAACGGGAAATAGAATAACTTGTTTGGCTTAGGGCAACAATCCGATTAAGAATGAATATGATCCTTATGTCTAGGATAATAATGTGATTCAATGCGATTTTCATGACTTATGCTACATGTTTTAAAAATCAGAAAATGTAACAGGAGTCTCCGCCAGTACAGAACCCTTAAAGATACTTCTATATTAAATTTATACAGCACTCTAATTCGGTTAAAGATAACATAAGAAGTACGTCTAAGTACCCCAGGTTCGAATATTTGTCGACTTACTTGAATGACTGCATCCCTGTCGATTAAGATTGTTGACTTGAATCTGTATAAGTATTGATTTATTCACGTTAAAGTGCCCCGGCTATGGCAAAAATAGAATCAGTTTCCGCTGAGGAGACTTGGAAATGTTTCGCCGCGAATCGAGAGACAAGACAGGGTATAACGAGCTAGCAAACAGTCGATATAAACGAGTCAAACGACTTGTTTGCTCTCGACACATCGGCCATGGCTGTTTAGCACCAAGCCCTTCGCTGTTCAAGCTTCCCCTAACGAGGGAACTTGGGCACCGGCTGAATTACTAACACCTACTTAAATTATTTTGTTACTACGAGGAGCTGAATTTGTTAGTCATTCGTATAAAACTGGAAATGTATTGAGCTACTCACGTAGGTACGTAACTCGCAAGCAATATACTAGTTACCTACATCATAGTTATTATTGAACATATAACATCAGCTACAAACCATAAAAAGTGGCCAAAAAAGATTCAGTAAGTAACTTCTATGTAGTGTATTTTAATTGATTTTGATAAATGGGCCGTAGGAACATATCGTAGTATGAAGGAGATAGGAATATACCTACTTATATAACTAGCGACTTGGTCACACACCACTCGGAAATATTTTCTAATAACCCAGTCAGTCAGTAACGCCATTGGCATTGCTTCTTCTTCTTAGCGTGTCTATGGCAAATAAAATATGTGTATAAAAATAATATAATATATGTATATGTATATAATTACTAATTATATAATAATAATTATTCATTTGCCAAGATTATATTAGCTTGGCTCAAAATTCAGCGGCCCTAATTCCGCTTGCAGAGGCTTTTTTTTTTGCTTAGATAACATTACTCTGGATTATTTAGCTTTTAGGTAAGAGTCGTGATTCCAGTCTTTTCGTGATTTTATTTAGTCTGTGATCTTGTGGGTCTTCGTTGTTAGCATTACGTCCACAATTATTTACAACTGACCTTTTTAGTTTACATTATCCATCGAGTCACCTAGTTTCGTGAGTCAACTGTGCGTGTTATGTCCCCACATAACATTACCTATATAATATATACGTGTAAGGTATGATGTTTGTATAGATAATAATAATCCGATAATAAAGCGCGTGATTATACTGTCCTCTGAAATCTCGCCATATAATTTTACCTACAGGGTACCTATTACAATAATATTGTATTCCATACGCTAATGACATTCGGGTGTAACGATTTAATAGCAGCTCAGTCACAGTGCGTACAGCAATTTCATCTCAATTGCGGAATGCGAGTTAACAATTTCATTCAACTTCAGAGTGTGAAAGCCGAATGAAAAGCGCTCGTTAGATTCAAATTGTACCAACTCACTTAGCTTTGTTCGCCACAAATTGATAGCCTTATCATAACAGAGTGAAGAACAATTTTAACTATAGACATTAGAATATATAATGGAGAAATACACGAGACAGTGACGCCATTTTTAAACCAATCCCTACAATGGATGTGGCAACGAAAATTCACATTTAAACTTCACCAAGTCATATATCTTTTCTTTGTCTCCGTCAGTTAAGAAAGAAGATAGATTGGCGGTCTTATATCCAACGCTTCAAGTTTTTGTTGTTAAATTAGAGCCGCAACGGGATAAAGATATCTTCTTCGATAAATGATGGCACCAGTCCGATATGATAAAACAATATATTACGGTTTTTACAATGATTGACGACTGAGGTGTTTTGTTACAAACAAGAGCTTTTGTTAGGTTTAACTTAAAACACTTGTGCTGAAAATCAAACAAACTGGCTCTTTTAAAATAAAGTTTTGACTTCTACGTCGACCACCATAATATATTAGAAGCTATTGGTTTTTTCTCAATGACAGATATCCGGAACCAACGGATTAAAGAGTTTTTCGAGCCACGAAGGAATTTCTATAAAGAACGGTCCGAGCTCTGATCATGGCTCATTGCGATCGAGCGATTTACCTCGTGGATACAATAATGATCACAGTAACATAGTTAGGACCCTCTTACAAAGTCGGCACCAAAAATAACATGGCGTTATAATGTATGAATGCAAATTGTTATTGATACACAAACCCCTTTGGGATTAAGTTTCAACTTGCTTTTGTTTACCGTCAAGTTGGTTCCAACAACGTTTGATCCAAAATAAATATTGGGTTTCAGTTGCCTGTGGCGCCAGCCGTGTACTTATTTAGAACTAAGTACCAATATTGTGTCGTGATACATTCAACGCCGTTTATGCTTAGTATAGGTAAAGAACATTGGCTTGATGTGGTTTTTATTCAATAACCCGATTCATGGTTCGATTATAGTAAGTCTTTATGGTTTTATTCAAATCTTCCATTAGTGTAATAGGCAAAACGTGTTCCAATTGACTAAACTTTTTGAGAAACAAGTCTAAATTCTGAATCTGAAATGATCTAGAATTAAACTTCTTTGTAAAGTTTATTGTCCATAAATCGCGCTCGAGGATCAAATGAGAAACTTTTTGATATAAATGGCTAAAAAGAGAACTTAGACTTTAAGTAAATAAAAGAACAGAGCTACAAAGAAAAAACTATTAAATAGTCTCTTTATACATGGTTGGATTTAAAATAAAATCACAGTTAAGAAATTAGATCACTTCTCTTAAAGTCTTTTCCAATTCCCTGCATCTTTGTAACATTATTTTACTTTTATGTTTAGTTAATCTTCCTTTTAGTTTACGGTTTATCTTTTGTAAGAAAACAAGCAAACCGTTTGCAATCAGTGCACAATTCTGCAGTACCTACCTTTTCTTTGACTATAAGAAGTTACTTAGTCAGAGATCGTCTTAAGTCCCTCCCGGATTTATTAGACTTAGCTAAGCTACCTCCTTGTTCATTAAGATCTTTATTTATTTTTATAGGTAACCTCTGAGGAAGAAATCAATTTTTACGATCTTGGGTTGAAGTACATAAAGGTTAACATATAATTAAAATAAATTTCAAGACACAAGTTAAGATAAATGAAGATAGTCTGGTCGAGACGATAGTCGAATAGACGAGGGACACAATAACTCACTTGGTATAAGTGTTTGCCTATAGTGCAGGCGCCAAAGGTACTTGATTGTGCAAAATATTAGGACAGCATTCTGTAAATTATTTTAAACTCGGAAAAGCTGGCAGATTAAGATTCTGAATGTTGCCGGCACAATTGTTTTTTAGTGATTTAACAATCATACCGGCAACATCCAGAATCTTAATCTGCAAGCTTTTATGAGCTTACAACAATTTACGGAGCGCGGTCCTCGTATTTTGCACACTTAACTTGCCCAGCATGCAGCACCCGGTCCACTAGTGCATAATCAACTATATTTGGCTTCACTGAATTGGAGTAACAAAGGCTGCACACTGTGCGTCTGATTATTGTACTGTGAAACTGTATTTACAATTGAATGTTTCATCAAATTAAAAGCTTTGTGCTATTAGTCAATATTCATTCATGTGGTTAATTAAACAGGTTAAACTGTATGAGTTATTGTTATCAGTAATAATGCCTAGATAAATGCGACTAGATCAAAGTTCGGTATTTGATAAGTTAGAACAGTCGAGTGGTTTTACTAATCTGAGATTATATTTCCCTTGATAAATTCATTTATTATTAACAACCACGCCGGCATCGGCAATGTGTTTATTTCGGAACTATACATATTCCAAATTTATCCTTCCTATTCAACCGGATGAACTAAGATTACGTCTAGAGACTGTGTTATGGTATAGAAGTTTGTATGTAAATAAATGTTGATTGTTTATCGTTAAAAACCTATGTTATATGTATACACTAAAAATATTTGTAATTTTTGAAAGTCATTTAGAAACGTGACGAATTTAAACATTGTAACAAACAAACGTTATGACCAAAGACCATGCATGATTGATTTCATGTGTTCACTTACACACTAAATGACCTCAGTGTCATGAATTGTTTATAAGTAAAGGCAATTTGATGCTCAATTTGAACGAACATACTTTGACTGTCTGTTTGATTGATTATCAGGTAAGTATCTACTTTACAGCCTATCTTCGATTTATTTTAAGAAGCTATATACCTAAGTATCGTATAACAAAAACATGATACTGGTAAGAATTTACATAGAATAGGTATATGAAATGAGAAACACTACCGGCATTTTTTTACAAGTGTAAAATTCTTCAATCTCAGGCTTTATTAGTTAATCTTACACTTGAAATACAATCATACAAACACAGCTTTAGTATTATATCGTAAATAACATTTAAGTATGTACAAAATAAGAGTGTTGTCGTTTTAACACTGCATTAATAAAAAATCTCAAAACGAGCATGCTATGTTAAAAATCTGGCACATAGTTATAGTCAATCAAAATGACTAACAATTCCGACATACAGGCTAAGTTTCGTCATAAAAAGCTTCCGTCAAACCGTCCATTAAATCTTCAGTGTTGTATAGGAACCTTACTTAGAGCTTTAGATAACGTACGATTAGATGCGATCTGAATTGTGCAACTCGGCCTTGTATATAACCCTTTACAAATCAAGTTGGGCTTTAGTCGATACAGATATAGGCCATATTTTATAATGATACATACACATTGCACACACAATCAACTCATCCATCGTTTTACATAGCAATATTTTTTTATATTTTTGTCTTTAGTAATAACAGAAGTTCATAAGAATGTTATTTATTTTTATCTTCATGTTTAAAAAACTTTAAGAAGATGTCTTCAAGCCGGTGCATACCGCCACCTAACTCTCGCACAAAGCTATTACTTATGTAATTGTTTTTATTAATGTTTATTTTTGTAAGTGGCTTGTTTCAAAAACAAGTAGCAATAAATGTTTCATTTAGATTAATTATAGTTTTAGAAGTTTTCGTGGAGATAATAATGTATTAGCATATGATTGGCCGATTTCCAATTACCGTGTCCAGATACAAACATTGTTGAATACACTAGGTTTATGGAGGGAAGGCATTGGGCAGATTAGATTGTCCACTTTAACTCTTGACCGCAGTTAGAGGGTTGGCCTGACTTGTCATCCATAAGTACATACTGCCCCTTTACCATGAGCTCTTAATACAGGATAGTTTACGTTGTGAAAGCGAGACGCCACATTACACTGCACGTAGCGGCGTCTCGCTTCGACAACGTTAACTGTCTTGCTATAAGAGTTCATGGTAAGGGGGCTGATTGGCTTATGCAGTGAAGTGCTTAGATTAATTTCTATAATTGAGTACTTGGTTCATAGTGCATAATCAGCAAAACTGCATAATTTAATAAGCGTTAACGCGATTTTTCGAAGTTAAAAATTTGTATCTGTTATATTACAATAGTACTTAGGTATCTCATAACGACCAGAGATTTGTATGTTTGAAATTTGTACCATAATCTCTAACAACAAATATTTTACTTTAGAGCTTATAATAAATTCTTATCCCTTTTGTGCCGCGCGTGAGAAGGTGATACATTCGCTCTCTACGCATATACAATCAGTGTCATAAATATGTATATAGATCCAATGTTTGAAAAACTCGGAGCACTTAGAGTCCAATAAAATGTGCATTTCTATCAACTAAAGATATATTGGGAGGTATTTCTTATTAGCTTATAATATGTAATGTACATCGCTTTTCTTTTGTTTTCGTTTAGACACTTATTCACACTTGCCGTTCCTTAAAAAAGAGATCTTCGTCCTGAAGTGGGACAGGTATCTTAGTATATGACGATATTACATTTTTTCTTAAGCCTAAAAACCTTTGAAAAAATCCTTTAAAAGCTACAAATAAAGGCAAGTTTTTTTATTATCATAAAATAGATCCTTTCTAACATTTCTAATCGTAGCTCAAATGTTGAAATTATTATAATGCAGTTTGAAAACATATCACGTAAACCTGAGGTACCTATTATAAATTATTCATTTGGAAAATAAGCTTTTTACGCCAAGTCGTACAGTTAACTCTACATCAAATTTCCGAGAGGTTTTAGTACACTTTATAATGCTAATGTGGCAAAATAAAGATTTTATGCAAAGTAAAATTCAAAACGTTTCTCGTAAACACACGACTCGGCATCACAATAATTCATCTTTTTTTTTCTACACAGCCGAAAGCACGTTGAATGTAATATTACTTTTAGAACTTCAGAGTGAAAGCAAAAACGACATCAAGCTTCTTTTTTACAGTTTGTACGTTCAGAAGGTATTTACGAGCATGAACGAAATGCCGTCTTGCCATTTTCAAAAGTACCATTTCACGTTATTTGATCACAGTTGGTCCGAAAGAAGTGTCAAGCACCCTTCAGTGCACTTCGTATTGATGCATGATGCTTTTAATATTGTCAAGACAGCGTTTGTAGGAAGATATCGAGTGCCTCTCTGGTCACGCGGTTCAGGGGTTGCAATATAGACGTAACATTGCTTATTCTTTGTAAAGCATATTTTTTAAACCAATAGGTACGAAATAATAGGTATCTAGGAAAGAATTCAACGGGCTTGTAGTAAGGGAAAAATGCTATGGAGCGCAGGAGGGAAAGAATAAGGTTATTTAATATCTACACATGTTTTTGCAACTGCACGTGTTTGTCCACTTGCATATAAAATATAAACAACATTTACAAAGGCCAAAGTATCGTATTTTCTTTGTAAAAGCTCGAATGCTAAATTTGAGCATTCTAGTCTCTAAGTAACATGAGGCTGAAATCAAACTGTTGAACGTGTGTTGTTGCAAAGCAAATAAAGTTAGCTGAAATACGGGTGCTTTTCGTTGGCAAGCCCTCGCCCGACTTGCAAGCTTTTTACGGCAGTATCTAAAATCATAGCTCATGTAAACATAATTACTTTGGCGAAATTCTACCGCTTCCAGTTTCCGAACTTCTAAACTTATATTACTTTAACGAGCGAATAGCTACCAAACATCATGTTTAATGCATGGAAGAGAGAATGGAAAACTATGCGAACTTTAGTAGGTTTTTAAACATTTTTAGGATTGTTGGCACGTTTTTACTTATGATTGAATGCAGCGTGACTCAGTCAGCAAGTTACATAGAAATTCGTTTATCTAAATGTTCTGTGATCATAAAATAAACAATAAAGTGACATACTTAAATGTATTTTAGAAATCAAAGGAAACGTATCGCCTTGTTCCCGATAACTAAAGATAAAGGAACGTCTTCGACCCGATTCAACAAATAAACGTGCACTTACAACACTACAAATAAACCGTTTGTTTCCAATGTGCTAAGGTAAACACGTAAAAGCTTAGATGGAAACATTCGTGTTTTATTTATGAACTAACTTACGTTTGCGACATTTTATTATTTATTATTATAATGATTGACATCATATAATGGCACAAGTTGTTTAAGTAGTACGTGCTTTTATTATTATGAATTTATCTCAGAGGAATGTAAGATATAAGCATTGACTGTTTCATATTAGGTGACGTGTGTTTTAATTGTAAGATTTATGAAGTCCATACGATATAATAATAATCCGCTATTTTTATGTTTTAATCTCTTGCTTTGCTTACCTACCTAGTGACCCGAAATTGAAATAGGTAACAATATTTAGGATCATTACAAATGCGCTAGACAAAGACTGTCAAAATTATACCATTCAATTGGCGCGGCTAATGTGTTTAACGAATGTGTGTGTAGTGCTAATGCTTTTAATAACAATGTTTACAATCATGAAATCATGGCGGGATATTTGAGCCCGCCATGATTACTACGCTAAAGGAACTGCGAAAGGCTGGAAACTCTCTCTTCTAAAAACAACTTGAATGGGCATTCTATGGTACATGTCAGTTGTATGCTAGTTTAATATGAAAGGAATGTCGAAAAAATAAAATCCTATTCATTTTCAACAAAGCCTAATAGGTTTTTCATCCATTATCCCATTGATAAACGCGTTGTATAGCGTCAAGAAAACATTTTTAGAGCTACAGGTTTAAAACATTCGCGTGTTTAAAATACATCAAAACACCGTTAAGTGGCTCAAGTCGAGACTTCTCTAAAAATGTCGGATTTTATGAGGCTTAAAAAAGTAGAATGGAGTTACTGAAGGGAAATAGGGGATTGGGAAAATCAATAGCATGCTTATCGGCAACGTATGCAGTCACGTCAAATCGGTCTGCGCACAGTACACGTTGGCTTGCTTCATTATTTTATTCGAGGGGAATAGGAATACCTCATGCTCATTTACTTTCGGACTGCCAAAGCCGACGTTAATTAACAATTCAACCAAGTGACTACATCCAGGGGCGACCAGGAATATGAACGTACTGTCATTAGTAGTATCGTGTTAAATTTTATTGCGAATCGTGAACACTACTTAAAAGCACTTCTACAAGAATGAGGACAAAATAGCCATTTGTAAAAAACTAAGAATTCGTCCACGAAAGTCAGACAAAGCCGCGTGACTAAAGAGTCTAATTAAAAGTTGCTCCACGCGCTCCGTTGGAAGCGTCGTCGATCTACACTCATCTACGCACGTACGAACCCGCCACTGCGCATCTTCGTACAAGTAAACTTTATCGAATATGTTCCGCATTGTAATTAGACATACTTCATTAGTATTATTCTCTTGAGATAATAAGATTCTATACGATTATGAATATCTTGCAATTTTAACGTACCTACTTACATGATCGAAACATGGCAGGTAACATTTTGTCACTAATAAATCTTATTTCCTTCTTCCCGATGTAAATACCAATATCTCTTGTCTGTATTATCTCATGTACCCAATAGGGAAATACTTTATATAATTATGTATAAACATGTGGTTTCCGTATTGTGTGTAGTTTGTGGAATAAATTCGGAATAGCTTCGAGTACTTTCTTGATGCTGGATCGCGTATCATTTCCTGTGAAGCTGTTTTGATCTAATTTAATTCACTGTCTCTTGAAAAGGCATGGTAAATAATATCAGTGGCTATGTTTGTGTACATAACACATGCGTTGACTTCAAAGATTGTATAAGTCTGACATAGTGCTACTCATTTTCTTCACGTAAAAATTACAGTATTAATTGTAGCTCGCGTGGAAATATAAACAGCTGACCTGATTTGCTTTCATAATGTGTACAAGTTTATTATGTTGCAAAAACAGTTTGGTAATGCTTTTACGATATTATTTATCTTTTACCGTAAGTTTAGGATTTGGCTTGAATACCTTTAAGTGTAATAAGTTATATTTATGTGGTATTTCAGCTTTCTAGCTGGCTATCTTCCGAAGAAAATAAATCTGTGAATCGAAAATCCCTGTACATTAAACTCGTTTCTGTATTTTATTTTTCATGTCTTGTAGTTTGGGGTTCCATAAATGTTTGAGCTCTTTGTTGGGGCTTTTCATTTTCCATTTCATCAAGTAGCACGCGATCGGTTAGCGGTTGCACGAGACAGCAAACAACCGTGCACTGTAGTGCAAACGATGAATCTTTTGGCCGTTTCTGAATACCGACACAAAGCTGAAATACATGAGCGGGGATCGCAACAAAAATGAGCACTCGAAACCAACTTACCTACGTGTTGTTCTGTAGACATGTTATAGTTAGTTTATTTCGCAAATATTTACAAGCATTTTTTTTTGTATTTCGCCTAAACTTTTGTTTTTTAAGGCAATAATCGTCCCTACACATACATTATAATTATAAACAAACCTATCTTTGCAGTAATTTCCATCAATTATTTACCTTAAGTTTATAAAAAAGTGAATAAAAATAGTGCTTCAAGTCTTTCTGATACCTATCCTACAACTTTTAGAGGTCACTAATGGTGAATCTAAACGAAATAGACAATAAATTTCATTGCTTGTCAATCTTACGACCTATCAAAACAAACTATTGACAGATATCGGCAGTTTGAATGACTATTACATAAATATTACAAGAACATAAATTATGACGAATCCTTCACAAGTGTCATAATATTATGATATCCAAGCAAAGTTTCAGTATCAAAATTATCATTACAGATGGATAGTATAATATTTATTTGGTAAACTACACTACTGAGCTGTTATTTTAATACAATCCTGAATCTTAACCCATATACAGTACGATACAGTGTGACCATGCATGCTTCGGTAAATAGGTATTTCATAGCAAAAAGGAAGTATTCAGTTAGTAAGTTTAGTATAACGAAATCCACGTTCATTTTTTAGTTATTCGAATTCTCCCGTGTTTTACTATGACTTCCATGAGTTCGATCTACATTGTATACTCACATTATATATTTATGGAATGCGAGACTACTTTTAAACTCAAACCAGACCTTCATAAGGGCTAGATACTTCTCCTTCTGGTGGGCAGGGCTGCTCCGACGGCTTGGTGATGGTTATTGATGAAAGAAAGAAAAAAGAAAGGTTATGTAGAACCCAAAAAAGGATTTCGGGTCGACCAAGTCAGTCCTCCCATTTTTGGGTATGCTATTTGGCCTTAGTCTAACTACATTAACCTAACAATTGAATTAGGATCAACATTGTAATCATAGAAAGAAACTATTAATACAAAATACGTGAACAACAATGCCTTATTATTATTCCCTATATGGAATTATGTATGAAGAGTCGTTTTTTATTTATAAAACTTGTCTATCTATAAATCAAAAGATTACCTTAGTATCAATTTTATGCTATTAGATTTATCTAAATTTCAAATTGATGCGATGTAGAGTGTTATACTTGTCTCCTTTATCGTCATTTTGGTTATCATTGTTACCGAGATATACTGTAATCGTTATCTCACCGGCACTATCGTGAACGCCGTGATTGAGTTCGGAATTAACTGGAGCGTTTCATTATTGTGTCTGCTACAGATCGATCGCTGCCATCACTTTAACATAAATAAAACGTTGATTTCGTGAGTTGTGCTGAACGCTGTATACCTACGTTAAGACTTGAGATACGATGGCGTTAAGAGAGTCAAAAATATTTAGTATCAATCTCTCATATACAAGTGGCACGAACGCTAGACGAATAGATTGTTATGAAAGTAATTTGTTGACATAACATGAAGTTAAATCATAGTCGTAACACTACATCAAGGCTTAATGAAGCATTCCATTCGTGTAAAATTTTGACACTTGTCCAGACGGGCTGGTAAATAATTTTCTAACTTTTAGTATTTTTGTTTTCCTTTGCGTAATTTTACACCATATAGAAATCAAAACATTCAATAATTATGTAGGTAGTAATTAATGTCTTTGCATACTATTAATATTTTTATATACTTTATAGACGTTCGTGAATTACATGAAATCTATCGATATTACATAGCCAAAATGCCTTTTATTCAATTCTCTTATACACATTCGTATTTGTTGATTTTTGTTAAAATATATCATTTTAAATATATAACATAGATTTTCTGGCATGGGCAAATCGTTCTACGGATGTTGTTTTATAATAACACCTATAGAAATTATCGACTATACGTAATTGTTACGCGATAAGTGACGTGGACGTCCGTATTTAGCGCTTTTCCTCAAGAGGGACCTTGTTTGTATCAGCAGATCTTGACGAAAATACTCCGTGTATTGGTATATTAACGCCAATCTTGAGCTCGTGTACGTGCATCTGGATATTAATTGTGCCCAATGTTGAGAGATGTGCATTATCTACTCAGATCTATCTAAAAATATATATCTTATATCTTGTTGTCAATGTATTAACTGTACGATAAATATTGGTAAACTAGTGTGGTTATGATTTTAAACAGCAAAGCGGATGTATAAGTTGTAACTTTTTTTAGTTTAAACGTCTGTCTGTCTTATTCAAATATTCTTTTGAAAACTAAACGAGAAGTCAAAAAATATTTGCGTATCAGGTGCGTGTCTTCTCTTGCAGATTCGAATAGCCCATTAGAGACACACTTCAATCGGTTGCGATGAATACAAAGTACTTTGACGGACCTTTTACGAACGAATGGAGCTATTTTGAAATGTGTCCAACATCCATTATTGTCTAACGTCTATTACAAATAGAGGACACATCAATGATGTCTGTACGAAATGACTGTTGTTCGTTTGTTTTTATGAGGTGCAGTGTTAGAAGTGTAGACATAAATATGCGAGGTGCAATAAATAGTATAGGTGTAATACAATATTGAGTTGAGGTTGGTTTTGCCGACGCCTGGTATGTGAAGCTCGCAGCCGGCTGGCAGACAATGGACGCCTTCATGCCGATACAAAAGCATACCAGCCGCCGTTATATGTTTGGTCTACACTATTTGTTCATCTTAAACTATATTAGTGTTCAATACACACGACAATAGTATATTTGAAACCATCTGAAAAATGTAAGACAACAAAAGACCGGTCATGGCAGTAGGATATGAACAGTCCGCGTTTTATTAAATTCCTTATTACGAACAATAAAATATATTTTAAATTCTTCTTAGATTCTACTAAATATGTTTTTTTGTTTTGGATTTTAATTAAGAATTAGTAAGTCTGTTTGACTTTTTTTTTCTTGCCTCGTAACAGTTTTATCAGTAAAGTTACTGTCTATGAAATGTCAGAATTAAATTCTATGAAATGTCAGAATTAAATTCTAGGTACTTTTTAGTATATTTGTGTATGCCTTCCTTATTTTAGAAATAAATCGGATTTTTAATTATTATCATTCAGTAGTAATTTATCTGTATAAGTAGTTGCTTCTAAGTTTCATTGTCTAGGCATGTAGGGAGAATAAATAAAAGAACAAAGACTAAACGCCATGAAAACGACTAAATTGTTTGTTATTGGAGGGGAAAGCTTAGGCAAACATATATCGAGAAAAATACAGGCTGAAGAAGACTCATATGAGTACATAATTTATACGATAAAACTACAAGCCTATGAAGAATATAATGAGAATAATTAGACCGATAGCGGAATGGGATGATCTTAGCTTGTAGGAATCCGTGATATGATATCTGAATCTATCCGCGATGTATCAACATCTACATAATAAGTAGTCAATAATAACATCACTGCCAAACTTGTGAAGCAATTTACTGAGTATGCAGTGCTTTCGGGATCATGTTCAATAGAGTCGACTAACAAAGCGCATTAGTGAATTCCGTGCGAAAAGTACTCTTCAACAAAGCTGCATGCTCGGCTTTCGTTTCAGAACTGTGTTTAGAGGCGTTTCGTGTATCGTTAGTAATTAGTGCGCAGCTTTCCCATGGGTATCCATATCGATTTTAATTATGTACTCAATATTCATCGATTCTACTGAATGTGGCAAATATTATGAATTATAAATATAAATAAATTATTATAATAATTCGTTCCTCCATTATTTTATAAGTGTCTAATATTATAGTATAATATCATTAAAAGGTTGCACCGTCTAAATTATTTACAGTTTGATGTTGTTTCCCATATAGGTATATAAATATTTTATAGAAAATCGTTTAATTAGCAAGACGATGTTTTGCATATTGCTTATTGTCTAGGGAAAATTGGACTCACAAAAACATATCTGCCTGCTTCGGGGAATACAGGCGCCTTAACTTTAAATTTAACCGTAGGCCAAGCCGAAGGCACGACTTAATCACCACGCCAGTTACGTAATTGATAATTAGAAACTAAAAAGCCACTGACGCACGATCACGAAGCTAACGTTTAATCGAATTTTAAACAATATGCGGATGATTTGGTTGTTTAAATAATTCAGTTCTGATGGCTATATAGAAGCTCTTTAATAACTTCTATCTATATTTTCTTGTACTGCAGCATATGAAAATGACCGTAGTGGCTGTAGTTTGAAATTGTAACGTTATCTTGATATTGAAAGTGGGTGCTCTGTATCTATATCGTATGTGTTACAAATTGTATAAGTAACTACTACAAATATTTGTATAGGTATTAGCAGTTATAGTGAGGATAAAACCTTTTTAAACTATAGCTTATACCTGAGCGATGAAGACTGTCGTGACGAGGTTTCGTCCCGCCGCACTCCTAATATTATCGTAGAACAAGTAAGTATTCTTCTTTCTCTATGATATTAATAACCTTCAAATTGATTATTACTTAATGCAAAGATAAGAATTATTTTTTCCCCGTAAGAACTGTTGGATTCTGTATCTATATGTGTGTAGTTTTATTACGGCTTGTTTGTCGTTTCTGGCTAATTCTTATGACAATGAAACCACGAGTTTCGTCTGCGTAATAAAGCTTTTAAAACGTTGTATTTTCTATTTATTTTGGTGCTTTAATATTTAATGTACCTCTTTGGAGGTGACAAGTAATGGCTTTAATTTTAAGCCTTTAGATTAAGGTCGTTGTATTTGTAAATTAATAGATAAGAAAAGCCGCAACTGGAACGAGCTTCCAGTAGTCACATGGTTTCGTATCATGAATGTGCCCGCATTGTCCTGCTTTACTGACTGACAATAGGTATTACTACTACATGATATCTGTTTAGGATAGCTAACTTTAGTCTGATTATATTACCTACGATCTATTACTCAGCTACTGTTTGTATATATTTGAAAACACGTGGAATGTTCTACTCTTCCACAAACGGTTATAAATTGTTCCTATCATAGATTTGTACAAAAATATTGCAATAATGTAGCTCGGGGAACCCTTTTTATATGGTATAGAGTCTATAGAGGGTTTGTGGCTACTCTGCAATCAGCATACCTACTCAATAATCAGCGCGGTTATTGCCAGTTTTATAAGAGAGTACCTAATTACACAATTCGCTTAATTATTAAATGAGCAGCAGCTAATGAATGTTAATCTAAAGATTAGTGTTAGTACTGTGACCAGGGCACGCGCGAGCTGAGCGTGCAAAGCAAGCGTGCCGCGACTGCGACCAACGAGCGCTACCATAATCATTAAATGAAAGCCATTTTAATTTACCTGATTTGATAATTCGGAGTCGCTTTGAACTCTGAATAATATATGTTGTTTACCTTATAATATTATTATAGTTACCCATAGTACGCATCTGCCCGCGACGTCGTCTATGTTGAATTTTTATTTGTGACTTTTCCGGAATAAAAGTTTCCCTTGTTCAACCCTGAAGGTCCATTCCAAATATTGATGAAATATTTTTGAGAATTAGATGTATAGTTTTAGAGTTTACCCCCTACATACAAAAAAGGTTCATACTTAATACATTAAGTATAGATTACATTGTATTAATATTAATTCTCAACGAGCGCCATGATTGATGTGTGTTTGTCTGGTGAATCCTAGGAAGGAATTGCCTTGGTAGCAATATACTGACTGGAGTACCTTTTATCCACAACGTGAGATTATTGTAAGCTCATGTCTACACGATAATAATTCAGAGGATCCAGATTCTCGTGTCTTGGGAAGTGCTATTAGTCGTCCATACTAGTAATCATATCAAATTCAGTTTTTTAAAAACAAGCATTTAATTAGAGTTGGTCTGTTAATGGACCGACCCCTACATAATAAGAAAATAAAAATGCTGATCAATTCTATTGCTGCTGCCCTTATCTGTTTGAAGCTAATAGGGTGAGAATTGTGTAAATGTGATTGAAAGAGACATCGAAACACGCACGCCTGGTCTTGAAAGGCGTGTTCCAATATTGTACATCTTCTTGATATTCTCGTATTTACGAAGTGTTGAGTTCAAACAGCTACCAACTCGTAATCTAATTTTATTTTTAGGTCCACTTTCACTTTAAATGTTTTTTTTGCACTATGTGCGACTACTTAGGAAGATAGACCTATATTTATTTATATTATCACTTAAGCCTGCTTCGTCTGACTAGTGTTTGTAAGTCGCTACTGCTAAACGTGAGGTCCTAGGTCCGATTCCTGGGTTGGGCAAAGTGGGTATCTATTTCTGATTTCTGAAAAATGGCTTTCGATTTTCGAAAATCGATTCTTTGAAAATCGAAAGTTGAAGTTGTAGTTCGAAGTCTTTAACAATATTCAATCAATAAAAATTTGTGTAACTTGGAAAGCGGAGAAAGCAGCACATGAATTCTAAATGTTATTGTTCAGCCTTTGTATAAATGATGCACGGTTCAAAGGAAATGTTTCATCGTCACAATAGCTCGCTTTATACAATATTAATTACCTGCCTATTACGATCTGCATTATACACAGGTGCCTAAAGCTTGGATTAGTTAGCAGTTACGTTGTTACTTTTAATTTCCCTTTGCGTGTATATATAAAAAATACGATTAGGTTTATGGAAAGAGAGTTTTTCTGCCTGTATTTTCCGTTGGCCTATTGTATTTTCCTACCTTGTGTTTATAATTCGGCTTTTTTCAGTATGTAGTTTGTCTTTAGATTAGCAAAGGTTAAAGGTTAGTCATTACTACTTTTAGTAGAGCCCATTTTGTGTGTGTATCTGTTACAATTAATATACCCCCATTGTTCATTGTTTTGGTTTAATGACAGTTCCTGTAATTAGAAGTTCGATATATCTATGATATTTTCAGCTATTTATGGTTTAACAAAAGGTCACAAAAATGTTGTCGTGCTTGAATGTTATTATGTCAATGTTTCAGTCCTGTGAATGAAGTGAAAATAAAAACACCTCGGTGACTCTTACTAATCATAATTGAAAGCGAGACTCCGAGTCACGTGTGAGTTCCATTTCAATACATATTTCATTTTTATTCCTATCCCATATATATATATATATGGATATCCCATTTTCAGTCAAAAGCTCACGAATTCACGATTAATTTAATAGGTATGTGTTATTTTATTAGAAGTAACAAAATGTTAATTCAAAAACCGATAGTACTATTTTAATTATTTAATTGTACTATTTATGTTTCGAAGGACTTTATTATTACACGAGTAATTTTTATTTATAAGTAATACAATACGTTTCCGATAGGTGATCTAGTAATATGCTTCCATTTATAACAAATCGAAAAATGATCTATTCCCTTAAGCAGTTATCGACGTGGCCACTTACTGGCCACTAAAAATATTAGAGTACCGTCGACCCGAAACGAAGAACAAGAAGCAACGGTACCAATTCACTTCATGAAGTTACAAAGCATTTTTCCTGCCAACTTGTCAATTTATTATGCAAGACGGTGAAGCAGAACTCGTGGTACGTTTCTATTAAATTAATTAATTAAACAAAAAAATTAAGCGCTTCATGATTGAAGCTCAACTGCAGGGAAAATATCCATTTGTGGAGCTAACCGGGTAGCAAATGTGGAATATTTATTTCTGTACTTCGTATTTTACTGTAAACAATCGTGCTGGGAATGTATTATGTGGTGTCTCGGAAAATTTGTAATAAGCTGAAGGTATTATTCGCTCATTAACATTAACCAACATTATTCATGACGCTTACTTGTGAAAAGTTATTTTGATGTATTGCTTCTAAATGTTATTTCTTTTGCCATTTAGGCTCTCCTAATATTTCGTACACATTTATTCTCTCAAGAAGGTACTTATTCGTATAGTAACTTTAATAACAACGTGTAGGTATCATTAAGGTAAATATGTTACTTTCATCAAGCAATTCTTGGTACCCCTGTGTTATTAAGCTTTGTGTTTATTTCAATCACATTAGATAATGTTTATGGACATGTATTGCGTGGAAACGTATCGTTATTATATAACAGTCTCAGTTAAAATGATAGCATAACTACCATAGAGTTTTTTAAGGCCAGATGAATGACGCTTTGTTTACTGCCTATCTTTAAGGACTTCCATTTCATATAATGACTATTGTAAAACGGCATAATCTGGGTCCATGTGTAAAGGTGAACACTTTACCTACATCAATACAAGCGTCATTATATTATGTATCTATGGAAAGATATAACCATGAACTGCCTGTATACAGCCGCAATGTGCAGTAGTAAGCCTGCGGATCCCGAGGCACGGGAACGATTTTTATTTATATTCCATTTCTACAGGCTCTACTCTCTTATCGTTGCTTCTTGAATAAGGAAAACCTTGCCGTGTGTCGTCAGTGGTCAAGAGTCCTCATGCGTCTCTCCTTAATCACTGAGTCTGGTTTATTGTGATATATGGCAAATATAACGCTGTCCTGCCTTACTACGGTGTTTACTATGTGACGTCAGATTTATGATACAAATATATGATATATTTGTATAAATGTACTACGTCTAAGGCATGGTACATAAATATTCAGTTCCATAATAAATAGATAACGTGGGACCGTTTTCTCTAAATTTTCTACATTGATAGATCATAACATTTAACATAAGTTCTCTTCACTGTATAATTAGCATATAATTTAGCTTCTATATTTTAAGTACTCTTGATGAAATATTAACTGATAAGGCAGCTGTTCAGTGTACAGCGTAGTAGGGACTTACCATACTTAATTATTACGTGTCATGCATAAAAAATATGTTGAATTAATCGTATGATAGCACGCAAGTAACCTACATGTGTACCTCATAGACTAAAACTATAATGTTTACGTAATGTTGTTGGAATTGAGTTATTTGATTTCTAAGGAAAATAAAATGTATCATGAAAAAAACAGCTTTTTATAAAATTGCTTCCGTCGCCTCTTCGGTAAAATTCAATAGCTGTAGGGTGACACGTGACACAACACACACACAACAATATAATGTATACCTACCTAATGGAACCACGATAAATTGCATTCTAAAGCGTTGTACATGTTGAAATATCGATTTACTTAAGTTATTGGTACTTTATAGAACAACATTCGTAAATTCTTGATACTTTCGCGAACGAAAGACCGTGGAAAATGTCTGAACGTAGCGTTGGTGAGCATCGCTGTGATCGGCCTCCCACTTACCTCTTATACTTCCCTCCTTTCAGTCCACGAAGCGCCTTAGGCCCTCCTCCGGATGAAGCTAGCTAAAATAGTACCGTCTCACTGGCATTTCTTAAGCTATAGCTACCTGTTGAAATAATTAGCGTTTATGGTTGTGTTGTTTTTAATTATGCTTTATAATTGTTTCGTATGGATCTAAGCAAGTTTTGTAAGCATGTTACGGTTTTAGTCACGCATACAGAAAACCTTATAACCATACCCGAATAACCAGAGCTTTATTTGAACAAACTCCGTAACAATACTCTTTCGACAGTAATATAATTATTATTTTATAAACACACATACACAACACACACACGTACTCATTACATTCACAAACACAAATCTTTTCAGCTGCATTTGATGAAATGTAAACTTGGGTATCGTTAGTAACTAGGTTATTTCACTTTTTTTTTGCTTGTACTTATAATATATAGATAAACAACATAAAATTGTACTTCTGCAATGGCTTAACTATAATGTGTCATATTTAGGGGTTGGCGCTGTATGCCGAGATACAAGTTTTATACTTAGTTCGGCTACAGATGCTCCCATTTCTTTGTTTCAATTAGCCTACCAGCTCTTTATATAATAAGTAAAATTAAATTGTACCCTGGCCTATTATTATATGATGTGTGCAATAATAATCTACACAATGATTAAAAAATATATAGAATAATTATTCCATTACCCAAAATAAGATTAACGCTTTTTAAACGTCAACATTTCTAAACATCATCTAAATCCGTTCACCGCCGTGTTAGAACTGGAATAAAGAAATAAAATGTTTCTTCTTTTCTCTTTCCCTACCAATAGCATTAGTTTATCACTGGGGGTTTGCTCTGACCTTATTAAAATTGTTCTGCACCTCCTTATAATATGCTCATAATTTATCTACAATGCCACATATGTACAAACCACTCAAGGGCTTCGTTAACCTGAGATGTGTGTTTATAAATGATATTCGCACTTGTTTGGGCAAACATTCACGGGAGTATATTAACTTACGTTTTTGACATGCACGTTTTGACATTTAAGCGATTTCTTACAGCTTTGTTTTTTATTAACCGACTTAAAAATAATATTTTATCACATCACTTTACATAAGCGAAGTGGAAGTCGGCGCCAAATCCCAACATCCATTAAGCGATTCATAAAAATAGTACTTATGAGAATGCTGCCATAAGTGCGTGGTTCATAGTTTCAAAGCTAAAACTATAAACTAAGCGAACGCATAGGATTTGGCGCCTACTTCCACTTCACTTATGTAAAGCGATGTGATAAAATATTATTTTTCACTTTTGAGTTTCTTGAAGGAGGTTATAATTTTTTATAATTGTTTCTTTTTTGTTTTTTTATTTCACGATTTTTAGTGGTGTATGGAATTCATCCGCCCCAGACTTTTGTGAGACTAGTATTTGAAATCCTTTCACACACAAAACATAAAGCCCTTTTAAACGATACCTCACACAATATATTTAATCATACATTTTGAATGACGATATGATTCTTATAAGTCTTCTCTAAATAAATGGAAGCCTAAGGTTCCTCGGGAATAAATTATATATTTATCAAGATCTATCGGATAGCTAAGGATTAATGGCCGAAGTCGTTTATAATTATCACATCCATTATGGCGTAATAAAGTGACCAATTTACATTAAAAAATCTAATATTTGGAATGGCTTATACGCTTCTTAAGTAGCGTAATTTCACGTCTACGATACCTTTACGTAGAAATAGTGTGGCTACTGTTGCACTGTACAAAACGCCCAGACATGTACGTAATAGAGGGCGAGCCTAATGCCATTTATGGACACATTTTAAAACTCCGCACTGCTACAGAGAAAACCTGACAGGCAAACCTAATAATACTTTACTGAGCTGGGATTGAACTCAAAATATGACGCTCACCCGACGAATTGGTGGTAGGAGGAGCTATAGCTATTTTCAATATATCTACTTACGTTTATTTACATTCTATTAAAATAGAAAGATTAAAATGTGCCCATGAGACATTAAGTTACCAACCTTACCTTACATATGCACATCTGAGCATAATAACATTCATAAATAACACCACACTTGTGATCCCAAGGGGGATAAGTAGAGTAACAATTAGTGCGAACGGCGAGGCAGTATGTGAAGCAACTAAGCAAACTGTATATTATATATATGGTATATTGTATAGTTACAGTAGCACACTAGTTAGGTACCTACACTTGTTTGTCGCTTGCAGCTCGTGTGCAAGCATTATTTAAATATAAAGTAACAATCCTAACTTAATGTGTTTCTTAAGTCTTCTATGTACATCTTATACTGAAAATTATACCCATTCTCTTTTTTCTCATACTCTTGCTAACTTACAACCTCTTTTTTACAACTTTATATCATCTTCGAGAGCCAAATCAACGCATGAAAAATATAAAAACAAGAGATGTCTATGACGTCATGCTAGAAATGGTAGGTACGTAAGGTACTTGTGTAAAGGGATGAATAGTCAAAGCAACGAAGTATGCGAAATGTACTGACGTTTGAATAAACAAATATACTGAAAAATATACTCTAGCTACGGGTATTAACGTTGACCTTTCTTGATTGCCAAGATACTTTCGACCACCTTGAACGCTTACATACGGTACCATTGAACGAGTTTTGTCCTAACAAATATGTTTATGAACATTGAGAGCTTAAATATTTTTTAAAGTGCTTGCTATGATGCTTTGACTAGGCACTTTACATGCTTCGATTTTTAGTATGTTGACTACCTATATCTTATCGTTCTGATACTTGATAATGTATAATGTCACGGTCGCACTTAAAAGATTAAAGGAAACAGTTTTCCTTATTACATGTACCTAATAAATAAACTGCCGCACAAAGACGTCCCCACTTATGTCGAATTAACGTAATCTTTAAATCCAATCGTTATGGCCAAACGTGCCTGGAATCCAGAGGTGGCTAGCTAGGCTTATCTTACACTGTAAACGAGAAATCGTGATTATCTCTACTAATAGGTACGCCGACCATGTCTATCTGTTTATTTAGTTTTATCTGAGCTCATGTTGAAAGTTAGAACCCGTAAATTAGAGACTCGGACCTCAGCAGATTCGAATCTTTTATACGGGTAAAGTTACGACGATTACTTATATTTTTAACAGAATATTCTTTCTTTTTTGGGAAAACAGCAAACTGTAGTTAGGTATATGGAAGAGGCATCGGCATCGGCATAAGCTTTTGATACATCATTGGTAGTGTAGAAGATGAGTCTATCAGTTTAGTAGACGATAAAGAGTAAAGACCTAGTAAGCATAGCAGTGTATAAAATATTGATTTTGTTTAATCATGATTAAAGGCACTAGTCAAAAATTCTCTAGTGGTTCGGTTCCAGATAGAGTAAAAGATAGAGATCTAATAATACCTAAGAAAAACAATTGAAAGCTTTGGTACTTTCATTGCGTTAGGTTTGAATAATTAGTCTTGCTTTAGTAAAACTCACCATACATACCATTTTTTTTTAATACTTATTATTTATTTTGAGAAAAAATAGCACGCTAGCGTTGTCGCAGCATT
The DNA here is from genome assembly GCA_905340225.1 of Abrostola tripartita. Classification (NCBI taxonomy): domain Eukaryota; kingdom Metazoa; phylum Arthropoda; class Insecta; order Lepidoptera; family Noctuidae; genus Abrostola; species Abrostola tripartita. The sequence continues at coordinate 8,557,744 of HG996493.1, read as the reverse complement.
TAGGTACTTACATCCTTGTATGATAGTAAAATGTAGGTAAGTTAACACGTTGACTGTCCGCTAAGGTGTACACTGGACAGTAAACGGATTACCTAAGTGTTAACAGCGTGAAGATGATGTTATTTCTTTTACAATGCGTGATACATTCCTTGTAAAACTTTTATAACTTCCCGTGGCGGAGGTTCACTAGCGCTGAAACATGTGTCGTTACGATTCTTCATAACTTGTTGCACAATAACTTTATTACTCGAGTACTTTCATTTAATGTGTCTTTTTTCTCACACTTTAATGTAGAGCATTAGCTATTAGATTTTGCATTTGTAAAACTCTCTTTTCTACAAATATAAATAATACCTACACTACGGTTTTAAACACCTTTGAAAAATCTCTCAGGTAGTCGGTTTCCTCACGATGTTTTCCTTTACCGTTTTTAGCAACTGATAACTAATTTACAATACGCACATGAATACGAAAAGACATTGGTGCGTGCTGGGGTTTGAACTTGCGACCTTTGACTTGGCAGTTTAACGGTCATACCACTCTGTGTAGGTAATTATTCATAGTGATGGTCTATCATTATCCAAATTTCCTTTAAGTATTAACTTAATTAACCGACTTAAAAAAAGGAGGAGGTTCTCAATTCGTCAGGATCTTTTAATTTTTTATTTATGTTCCCTCATAACTCAGTCTATGAACCGATTTGAATTTTTTTTTTCGTATGATTAGGTTTACTTTTCGATTGGTCCCCTAGAAATTTTATCATTACCTGATGATGAACTTCGAAGATATGGAACGGAACTCCTCATAGGATCACAGGAAAACTCCCGTAACTTGATGATATGATAATGATATTGCTTTAGTAGTAGTCGATAACTGACCACTAACAAGGTGCTTGTTAGTGGTTAGAATTCTAGACACCACTAAAAATCGTGATATAAAAAATTAAAACCTCCTTCAAAAACTCAAAAGTGAAAAATATTATTTTATCACATCACTTTACATAAGCGAAGTGGAAGTCGGTGCCAAATCCCAACATCCATTAAGCGATTCAGAAAAAAGTACTTATGAGAATGCTGTCATAAGTTCTTAGTTCATAGTTTCAAAGCTAAAACTATTAACAAAGCGAACGGATAGGATTTGGCGCCGACTTCCACTTCGCTTATGTAAAGTGATGTGAGAAAATATTATTTTTCACTTTTGAGGTTTTAATTTTTTATTTAATCCTAGAATAGGCAACATGCTAAATAATAACAAAATCTTGTTATGACTTGACGACCTGATTGGCGCAGTGACTAAGCGATTAGACTGCTGCGCTAAGGGTTGCGGGTTCGATACCCGCACGGGGCAAACATTCGTGCGGGTCTGGGTGTTTGTGATATTTCATGTTTGTGAAACGCACCCACGATACAGGAGAAATTCCTAGTGTGGGGCAACGTTTATATTAAAAAGAAAAGAAACTAAGTTCAAAAATAATAGTACCTACCTTAAAATCCAGCACACCAGTTTCGGAACCGGCAATGAGAATATGCCTCGATAGTTTCTATATTAAACTGGGATTACGATTCCCGTCTTTACGATGTTTTGCCGCATCGCATCCACCGCTATTACCACAAGAAATAAGAACGTAAGCAAGTCATATTTCATCTCGGCAAGCAAACGTTGAAGCGCCTGCTATTAAGACCTTGGCATTATGCACGTCGTACAACGTAACGATGTGTGCAGTGCGTGGCAGGCGCGCGCGGCCATCAGCACGTTGTGTGTGACGTCAGAGCTGTGTGTTAAACTCTCGAGCTTGACCATGATGTTGATGAGCCGACTTAAAGTATTATGAAGACTTGCAAAAATAGCTTCATTGCTTTTGACTCGATGTTTGTTTCGTCTACCGACGTTATACAGAGCTAGAGCATATACATATATAGAGCTTTTTGGTTTTACACGGAACTCATCGTGTCGTTGTGAATTTAACCTACTACGTACGTAGCCTGTCAAAAAGTACAAAGGTAACGTTGATCGTAGTAGAAAATGTATCAAAGCGATTACACAGTGACATTTGACAGACAGTGCACGTGCGATTGAGTGATTTGGTTGCTACATGGTGGTTGGCTATAAGCCGATTTGCGGATTTTTGTAGCTTGTATCAATGTGTTCACCGGTTCATCAGTATAGTTGTATGTCATCAGTATACAGTTAAGCCTTATTGCATGTGCTGTAATCCTATTCACTAGTAGATATTTTACTTGTATAACTAACCGTGTTAACAAAATTCCTGACTTTGTAAAGCTAATTGCGAGCTCATTATAATTAAAGATACCTTTATCAGACCTTCATCAACGAATTAGCTGGCACTTCCTAATTGTGAAAGCATTTATTAATGTTTGCCACAAGTTAGAAGCAGATAATCCTATTCAGTAATAAAAATCGTTTTATTCGAAATTGACAGGAATCGAAATTGATAGTAGTACTTTTTGAACGTCGTCACCAACCACCCATCTCCGCTTCCTAGTGCTATAACTGAGAAGAAGAAACGGTACAACAAACTACCCAGCAGCACGATCTGTCTGTTAAATATATAATATGTCTTAGTATGTAACATAACATAACAATATAACATAACAATAGATGTGTTATTGAATACGTAAGTAAGTAATTGAATTTATTTATTTTAACGTGCTGTTGTCAGATTTGTTAAGAAAAAAACATATTTATTAAGATGTCGCTTACTTGTAAAGGTATTTTATTTTACTAATTATCTTAGGATGTTCCTTTTACATGTATTTAAGGAACGTACCATCTTAATAACTCCTTCTAATCTACCTTGGCAGTCGGGTAGTAAGGAAACCAAACGATTATCTGGACCCTAGTGATTGCGTAACTGATAGGCGAATCCGATCACCACGAGACAGTGGAAAACTTATTTGATCGCGTTTAAAAATGCCAGATATTTTTATTGTTCTTGAAAACTTTTTACTGGTTCTGGTCGAGCATCAAAGTGAGTGAACTGATTGATTTCTATTTATGTAAATTACGTTAGATTTAGTCACAAATGCTTAAAATTATACTCACAAAAGAGCAATGAGAACAGTATTGTAGATATTGGTAAAGTTTGCCAGATTTAAGGTAACGAATTCCTTTGTTCGTTCGCTAAGTTAAACCAAAAATATTTAAATTTGTTCTGTTTTAAAATAAATAAGTCCTTTGATCCCTTATTAGTTTGATTAATATATAAAGTAATTATAATATAGATACTATCTGCTGTATACAATTTAGTAGGTACCTACTTTAGTAAGGTACTACTAATTTTTTCATAAAGCAATGTAACATTTAAGTAAATATTTCTAGTATAAAGATTTACAGTGGTATTTTCTTATAAACTGCTTATTAACATTATACATAATGTAAAGTTATAGAATGCACATGCACAAACATTAACGAAATATATTATCTTCATAATTTTCTACCCCGTTAATTAATATTTTCGACTAATTAACGGTGTACGAACAAACTGTTTTGGAGTACAACTAATCTTGTCTTGTAGGTAGGTACATGAATCTTATTGTAATACAGCTGTTTAAAACCGTCATGGAGTCACAATGGCGCTTTAGAATGTCCCGGCGACGTTATCTCATCTCGCACCAGTGGCCTTATATCTCTGTGCCTGATGTTGGGATGGACCGATCTCAATTTTATGATAAACTAAAGCAATTAACGGCACTGTAATCATCACCAGCTTTTAATTTTCCTTTTACTATTTGATTACATTGATACCATTATAGCTTCATAAAGCTATAAGGTTAAAAAAATTGGTTCAAAATGCTTCTAGATATTTCAAAATTTTCATAATTCATGTTAAATGTTAGATAAGTAATTGTTAACCTATCTAAGAATATCACATCATCTTAGAATCTTGGGAACCAGGATTGAACCAATTAGTGAGATTTCTAACTATATGAAGGTTTCTGTAAGCTTAAGTATCAATAAGGATGCAAAATATATTCCTTTGATTAACTTTACTTTAGACTGCCTCGTTGGTCTAGTGGTCGCTAAGCGCGACTGCTGAGCAAGAGGTCCCGGGTTCAAATCCCGGGTCGGGCAAAGTGTTACTGAGTTTTCCATTAGGTAATGCTCAGTAGCAGCACGGAGTCTGGATTTGTGCCCGGTTGATGGCAATAGGCTCGCCCCCTATTACATTGGGACTTACAACATAACTGGCGAAATGTGGGTGTACTATAAGTACACCTCTGCCTACCCCTTCGGGGAATACAGGCGTGATGTTACGTTATGATTAACTTTATTAGATGTCCGAAGTCAACTGCTGAATGTTTTATAAACGTGCTCATGTAACCGAATGGTTTCTGAAAACTAGTAATTCTACATGTAGAGCCTTTTCTGTGCCACACCTCACCGCGGGTAATCCTACATAAGTCGAGATCGGATTCTTTTGATTCTTTATATGGCATCATCTTATCCGAGCCCTATACAGTACCTACCTGCCTGTGATTTTATTTAAACGATACTAAACCACGCAATGCCAAATAAGTACATACATTTACAGGTGTGTAACATACCTACAATCTACATTAATATTTATGTATGATAAGCACGAAAAGTTATTACCATAACAGCAGGGTAGGGATTTTGTTTAAGCGCTATTCTAACGTATATTGGGTAGATCATTGTTTCTGAATTTGAATTGTACAATTTATAAGTACCTATGTAAGAGAAAAAATAAGCAAGTGGTCAGGTACCTAAATGTTCGTTCTTTATCACTGTGGCAGAATTGAGTGAAATTATGTTAGATTAATTAAACATTATATTTTCAAATTGATAAATGAAATTTTAAAATTTATGGACACGAGCTGGTTTTAAACCCGCGATCTTCACCGTTCCGTGGCGGAGCTCTTAAACTACCGTGTCGCGTTCGAATTTCAAGATCTCTTTTAGTACTTACGTGTTAAGGTTGACATTAGAAAGTTTATATTTGAATATGTGATGTAGAGGTGGTGAGTGCGCATTGCGGCGGGGTGCGAGCGAGGGCGGCGGGGCGGGCCCGCGACATGTGGAGCGCGCGCGCAGCCCGCCCCGGCCGCCATGCAGCGCCTGCGCACCACCTTCAAAAGATCGCGCACGCCCACACCCGCCGACATGAAGACGCAAAGTAGCCTCGAGGTTCCCAAGCAGGTATGGTTCATTATTTAATATATATATAAATAACCTTCCTTACCATAATCTAGTTATTAGCTGGTAAATAGTAAGGTAAAATAGGTACATAAGTGACTCTTTTTCATCATTGCTAGTTTCGAGTCGCTAGATTAAACTAAACTTGTATGTTAGTAACAAAAACGATTTCAAGTACCTACTTAGGTACATATATTTAATTATTTACTTTTAGAACCGATTGTGAGTGTGCACTTAATTATCTAGAAATTCTAAATGTGTATTTCGTTTTTACTCATGGGATAACGTTTCAGGTCCGGTCGGCGTCGTTTGATGAGATCCAACTCGAGGCAGTGCGTAGCTCAGGCGCAAGTGTACTACTTTCCGTACCGCAGCCCGGCGCGCGCAGCCGATCCTTCGACTCGGCCGGATCTGACGACTCTGGCACTTATCTTGAGGTAAGTCACTAGCGCTACTAACTCATATAGATATAACATCTACTACTACAGGTTACACTAACTCATATACATATTTAGGTCCCTTAATAAAAACCATCTTATAAAAATAACATAACATAACATCACGCCTGTATTCCCCGAAGGGGTAGGCAGAGGTGTACATGTAGTACACCCACATTTCGCCAGTTATGTTGTAAGTCCCAATGTAATAGGGGGCGAGCCTATTGCCATCAACCGGGCACAGATCTAGACTCCGTGCTGCTACTGAGAATTACCTAATGGAAAACTCAGTAACACTTTGCCCGACCCGGGATTTGAACCCAGGACCTCTTGCTCAGCAGTCGCGCTTAGCGACCACTAGACCAACGAGGCAGTCAGTCTTATAAAAATTATGATGTAAAATCATGTTTAAATGTTAAAATCTCATCACTGTCCTTTTATTTTCTAAAATGGTTTTGTTATTTTATAAAGTCCACGAAATACGTTTACTTTGACGTCCTTTGCCAAGCAAGAATGGAACGACTTGATGACTACTTAACTTGCATCAAGCAATCTTTTAACTAAATAAGAAAAAACAAGGTTCCTCTAATATTCTCAACGGCAAAGACTAGGTCCTAACTTTGTTTACTGTGCGTTTTCTTGCTACTTTATCTGCCGCAGTTTGTTCAACAAAAGTTACAACGTGGGAGACTTTGTAATGTTTAAATAGGTTGCACAAATACAACTTTATTTAGTTATGTAGGCACAAGGAGGTCCCTTGTTTAGACATCCGCCTGATATTTTCGTTCAGTTCGACAAACGGATTTCGATGGAAAAAATGTAATATAATAACAAACAAAAATCATATAAAGAGCATATTTAGCTAATGCTATTCCACGAGGCGAAATATTGTTGGCAATTAAGAACCAAAAAAAGAAAACCTTAATATGAAGAGTAGTAATACGAGTAGGTAGGGTACTTGTATGAAATACTCGAAATGAGGCAGGTAGTCCACGTTAAAGTCATAATAAAACATGCGTAAATTTTTGGTTAATATTTTTAATTCCTTTGACTCAATTTTTAATTTGCTTAACTTTATCCAGGTATTTATACAGGTTTATTTTCGACAGGTCCCGCGACTATGGTCTCGACGACGGTCAGGAAAGGGAACGCCGCCACCATGTGTTCACTGTCGACACATGGAGACATGGCTCGCGCGGAGGAGCGAGGAGCGCGTCACTCCCGACCGCGGCCTCGCTTCCTCATCAGCAGAGGACGAAGACGAAGAGGACGAAAGTGAAGTTGATGTGCCACAGGTGCTGCTAGCACCGCCGCCACCGCCACGAACATTCCTGCCACCGCCGGTGCACTCGCCCCCGCCGACCCCGGGTGCACCCTCTTTCGAATTACAACCGCCTGTAGACGAACCTCCTATACTTCCACAACGGCGGCGTTCCATATCAAGACAAGAAGCTTTCTTTGTAGAGCCGACGGGTAGTTCACTTGAAAATGTTCGTGCATCCGAAGAGGAAGCGGCCAACGCTGCTAAAGATTCCCTGGTCCATGACATATACTTGGCGGTGCCAGAACTAAAACGTGACCGCGCCGCGTCTGTTGATTCGAGCTTCTCGAAAGTGTCTGGTGGCAGAGCTGAGGAATTGAACGGTACTGAAAACTCGCTCACTGTTCCTGGATCGGGACTTAGATCAAGATCGGTGGATATAGTGCTGCCAACAGCAGAGCAATCAAGATACAAAGCGTTAGCGTTAACGTCTGTACAAGTTACGACCTCTTCAAATCAGCAAAGACAAGAAGAAGCTGCTTTGCAAGCAGTTCCATCCGCAGATTCTTCCAGGTTAGTTAGTTATCTAATAACACTTATTAAATGTTATTTAATCATTTGGTTTCTTTGTTTTATATTATTTTTCCTTGACAAAGCATACGTATTTATTAATTTTTCAGGTACACATAAGCGTGTTTGTCTGAGTAGGTATCTATAATATTACTGTTGCATAATATATATTTTAATCAGCATAAAAGGTCCGTTAACAATAACGTTTTTATTGGTTTCTGGAGTAAGCAATTTAATTAGGCTACAAATTGTTATACTTAATCTCGTAAAAAAGATATGAAAAGGGTATTTATTAAGCTTGGTCCGAGTATAGGCAGCACACGCGCACGTTACAGCCGATTTATTACCTTTCTTTTACAATGGAATGTTCCAGATGGTTAATTTGGCATTGGATTAATTGATTTAGATAAGCCTTCGTCATCATGTGTATTATTGATTTATTTTCATAACACTTGCACAAAGACGAACAGAAAATACACCTTACCTTTTATTCTAAGAATTCCTTTCTTTATACCATCTGTTAGATTCCAGCAAAGCACCAAAAAAGGACATTATATTACAGCTAGCTGCATTTCCGAGTGCGATGTAGCAACGTAATAAAAATGCAATTAAAACTCTAGGGAGTCGTCTCCTGACATACCGGCTTAAAGTTACATTTGGGCTCCGGTCTTCCAGAAAATAAAACCTCTGGTGTGTCATGTTTTTATACCAGTCATTTAATATTACTCTGTGGGGGAATATAAATAATAATATTTGTGCATGATGACACAGGAAAACAGAATAGATTATGCTATACTTTATTATGTAATTTCCAATAAAATAAAATATCGAAAGGTATACAATGAGTTAATATAATTCACAAACTCTGTGTATTTTTCATAATACAATTAAGGAAGAGAAATCACATAAACAAAAATCCATCGATAATCAATGAAACGAATTGAAACCCATTTTAATAAAAAGAATAAATAAACATTCCTTAGTTTGGCGCATTCTGCCGCTCGTTGTACAGAAATCTGGCGGGCGATTTTGTTTATCTGCCGACAAATTGATTATATACGATCCACTGAACTGTGAGCTCTAATAAGTTATTTGGGATTCTGTTTATAGGTGTATCGCTTTTATTTTTGGATTGTTCTTTCTATTTTTGCAGTTAGTAATAATATAATTAATATCAGCCTACTGTCCGATTACTGGGCAAAAATTCTTATGCAGAGGAGAAACACGATTCACCCTGCAGGTTGGGTTTTCAGACCATTATGTCCCGGTTTCATCACAGTAATAACTTCCCTTTACCTTAGTTAGTGGAGTTTTAAATTAACTAAGAAAATATTTCTGAAAAAGTAACATTGATGACCCAAGCTTCAGTCACAGTCATGCAACCGTTGTGCTGTTGTGTATCTGAATCTGGTCCATCCACCACTGAACTACCACAAAATCACTGCAAAGAAAAATAATAAATGCAAAGAGGGAATCGAATTTTCAGTGTTATATTTGTAGTATTTGGATATATGTATGTATATAATACCCGGATATTATGTTTGGGTCGACTTTCTTTGTGCACAATTTTCGATTCTCGACCTGAAGCCTATTTCATAATATTATATGAATAAAGTTGGGATACTTTAGGGAGAGTATTATTTCAAAAGAAAGGTTAAGGTAGGTAATAGGAATTATGAATTATATATTTTAATACCATAAAGTAAACTATTGATTCATATGGCTTTTGTAATACTTACAAATGTAATTATAATACATACCTACTTAGCTTACATTTCTTATTCTGTAGCCTTTTAAAATAATATATGAGGCCCCATTATAATAACACATCTCTTGTTAAATATTCCTAATTCCTTTAAATCTTCCTAACCGACGAGAGGTTTCTAAAGGAAAATTAAAGTCTGTTATTACAGCTTTTTTATTCATGAAACAGTAGAGTCGTATTCGGTAAATCTATAGTACTTTATGTTAGTAACAAGTTGATCATTTTATGAGTCAAATAGTAACTGTGATTCCAATAAGTATTTTATCAAAAGAGATATTTCATATCGTCTGCGTGAACACAAAATTGTGTCAACAAACACGTGTAGGTACATGAAATCCGTCGATATCAAAATTCGACAGTAAAAACAAACAAAAGTGCACAATTCCAACAATACTTCAGAGCTCGGAATGGCAAACATTTCATATTGTTGGTTGGCTGGAGGTTCAGTAGCCTGCGTTATTTAGCGTTTCTATAGGCAATATGTGTTGCCATTTTTAGACGACTACCTTTTTTACTATTTGATTGCATATCGATGGTGAACTGCGACTATCTCCTATCTAACATATTTTGTACAAATGATTTTTGTAATTTATTTAATAAAGGACTTTAAATTATATTGATTAAGATTTTATATTATATTCATTAATATTTTTTATTTTATTAAATCTGAATAAATATAATGTTCTGCAGTATTGTTATAATGGTACACTCTTGTTTATTTTCCGCTGCATTTTGATTTTGACGGATTTTATGTACCTACACATGTTTGTTGACATAAGTATTTATCCCAAAATAGTCGAAATCTATATCTATACTTATAATAAAACTGTAGAGAGGTCAATTCTGTACATTGAATATATATTCAAAATTATTATTGGAGGATAACTGGTGATCGATACTGATGCCAAAAATGCAATTAGTAAATTTTTTGTCGGTCTGTCTGTCTGTCTGTCTGTCTGTCTGTCTGTCTGTATGTGCACGCATGGGTCAAAAACTACTGAAGGGATTTTAATCAAACTTGGTACGATTGTAGTCCATACTCCTGGGCAGGTTATAGGCTATATAACATAACGCTAAAACACATAGGAGCAGAGCAGTAACGATAAATTTGAAGCAAGTCGGATGAAAATGCGCTTTCGAGCTCTTATCCTCGCATACGTCAATCATACACCAAAAGTATGTATTACAAAAATGATGGTCTCTAAAAGATCTACAAAAAAGTCCTTAATAGTATATATCTATCTTTTATAAATTAGCCACAATAACGTGTTTATTCGTTAGGCACTTCTTCAAGTGTATTAATAAAATATATAAATATATTGTATTTCACATAGATATATCGTTATCAAACTCCAATATTCAAAAAGTACACTATAATATCTATTTTATAAAAAAAAAGAAATCGGTATATAAGATATAGATGAAATAAAACTTCCAAATCTCACCGCGCCAGTATGGGTACGGCGGCATAAATGGTTTTTCTTTTTTAAAATTGAATGTACAGACACGGGTCGTTTACGATTTTATTATATGGATAGATATATATAGATGGATAGATTTTTTCTCATTACGTCATAGACAATTGTAATTCTCGCAGCAAGTAACACATACGTTTCTTCGGAACTTATTTCTGTCAAAGTAATTTAACGACTTCTAGCTAAAAGGCATCCTTCAGCTGTAACATCATTGAGGGGGACATTCTAGCAGCAAGATAGATTTTCTATCCTGTGTATAACGATTTCGGCTGAGTGTACAGCCTTATGCTTCGCCATGACCATCAACATCAACCATTACCATTGACTCACGCAGTCTTAAAGTAGCCTTTAATCTTACGAATACTTAGTTGCTTCTTACACGCACACACAATCGTACGACGCTTACTCTTAGGCCACGAGTTCTCTATACATTTTGTCTGTTGAGATACTGATACATTGGGATCTACACCAAACCTAGCGAAATTGTGGGAGTAGGTACAATATGTGCACCTCTGCCTACGCCTTCGCGGAATACAAGCGTGTCGTTGTCGTATGTTTTATAACAATATTTTTTATAAGAGTCAACTGCAATGATTCTCTATTTTAACTTAATTACGAATAAACCGACACACAGACAAAATATCCAAAATAATAGAAATGGGCTGTATTGTATAGGTTTCTAAAACGTCGCCCCACACTAGGAATTTCTCCTGTATCGTGGGTGCGTTTCACAAACTTGAAATTTCACTTACACAAACACCCAGACTCGGGACAAACATCTACGGATCACAATTTTTTTGCGGGAATCGAACCCACAACCAATCTCTTAGCCACTGCGCCAATCAGGTCGTCACGGTTGTCTTTTATCCTTGGTATTTTTTTTTCTACAGTAGTTTCAATGTACAGGAACTCAGAAACGCACAAAGCGGATTTATTTATGTTCTCTTCTTCAGTTATATATTATTTTCAATAGACTTTCTGTAACTTCCGTAATTACCGTTCAATTTTTGCGGTTTTTTTTTAAATTCCGGAAAGTATTCTTAGTTAAATAAGTGGTTTAAAGATTTTTAACCTACTTAAAAAAGCCTGCCTGGTAGGTATTCTTTTCTGTTAAAAGTTCAATTTACTACTGGTGTTTTATCCGAAATACACGCGGACGAAGTCGCGGGCAACAGCTATACATGTTATAAAATAGTACGGCATGGCGTAAAAACTACTAAATCGAATTCGCTCAATCTTAGCTAATGCTAATATATTAAAAACAATTTAAAAAAACTTTTGCTGTTTCCGAATTTCCACGCGGACGGAGTCGCGGGCACATCTAGTACTTTAATAAAGGCTTTCTAATAGGCTTAAATAAAAATAAATTTTAAACTTTAATACTTACTAGAACGTAGAATGGTAAATGTTTATTAAACCTACACTGCTATTTAAGTCTAAGGTTCGATTTCAAACCCAGTGATAATATCCAACCAATTCTGACACAAATAAACAACACTTCTCAAATCAGTGAAGATACCTTTAGATTATCGTGTTACTTACGCATTTATAGTTTGGTTATTGTCAGATTTAATGGCGCATGAACACAATTCGATTATTGAGGTGAACTCGAGAATAACGATCGCGAATGATAAATGTACGTATAATCTGTGCGATTAAGTAGATGCACTCCCGAGCCCAAATAGTTCTTGACATTCCACGAATTCAACGGTTCAGTAATGCTCGGCAGTAACCTCAACTTATGATTATTGTATGTAGTTGTAGGTACTACGAATACCGATGTGCCGCCACGAGATCGCGGACGTTGTGTGTACTATATATCTTCATATTGTATAGCTACTTATTTGTTTTACAAGACAAATGGAGCGTACTTGCTGAAACTCAAATGTGTTATGAAAAAACTTTGATTTGCGTAGCATAATATGATGACGCAATGCGAATGCGAAAGTCGTAGCATTTACCCAAACATATTGTATCTCATGTATAGTTAGGTTTGGATTTTAATACTCGTCGAGTCTGCTTAAAAAAATTAAGAAAAAATCCATTTATTGATATGATCAGACTTTAAAAACCAGTTCTACAGCAGTGTCTGATTAAAATACTCTAGGTGTCTAAGCAATGATGAAATAACAACAAAATTGCTCAATTATTTTCCCTCTTTACCTTGCTAAGGTGAAAGCTTGTAAAAGCTTAATAAAGTGAGACCTCTGTTGTACGTTTAAATTTTAGGTCACGCGTAAACATGTCTTCTTTGCTTAAGAGATAATATTACCATATTAAATCTCATTACGTTATTCATATACAGTTTCAGGTTTGGGGTCAAACAATGGGACGCGTCTGGAACTTGTAACTACGGTTAAATTATTACTTTTTTTTGTTGTGTTACTTAGTTTTATTATAGAAGCAAGCACACTTTTTTGATAACTGATGGTACATGCTTACTTTGATAACCATCGCCCATAAACATCTGTACTAGCTAAAGTGTTGCTTATACGTCATTTGTATCTTACTCATCTTGGCGCTCGAAGAGCTTCAATATAACTGTGAAATCTATGTAATATGTTAGAAATTGTACTTTTCGTAACTCCATTTACCATGTAAAACAAAACAAGAAAATACATCTTGGCTGTAATTTCGTGTACTAAACAGATAATAAGCATTTTTATGTTATTTTTTAATATTTATTTTATACATTTCACTTTCGATAGAGAATGCTATTGATATTTATTAAACCTATCTTAATAAGTATTGTTTATAATGAATAAACTTGAAAAAATATTGCTATAGGTACAAGGGCTGCTGGAGCGTGAGATATTCATGTTTTAGCAGCATATTTACGACCTGTAGCTACCAGCAACGGTCAGGCCCTCCCACGAGATGCATTAGAACATTAAACATTCATAATAAAAGTGTAGCCGCAATAAAACTAGACCACGTTCAATTAATTGCGTCTAGAAATGTTCAGCTCGCTGTACAAATAAGGAAATATTTCAAAACTCTAGCGCTGGAAAAGAAAAAATACCCACTATAATTAATGAAACGTCAAATCGCGCAGTTGGGTATAAAAATTGTAAAACTAGAGACTAGAAGATACTCTTGCATTAAACACGATCATTATAAAAACCTACCAAAAATAATAAAATGTATATAACTGGCATAGTGGCATCCTATACTATGATAACATGATTAAATACATATGAGCATGGATCACTTAGGCCGCGATTGGAGTATAAACTATATATTTATGTTGGTAAGTTTATGTTATCAGCACTGATAGCAGAGTGGTATAACCGTAGGACTGCCAAGTCAAAGGTCGCAAGTTCAAACCCGTATATAAATTATTTATCAGTTGTTTAAAACGGTGAGGGAAAACATCGTGAGGAAACCGGCATACCTGAGAGATTTTTCAACGGTGTGTAAAGTCATGTCGTAGGCCTACGGGCGGTTTAAACTCTGACACCAGGTTGTTCATCAACCATACGATAAGAAGAAGATGTTGGTAAGCGGATTGGTAACTACTGTAACCATAATTATTACTTGAACATATACCTATGTCCATGTCCAATGTATTGGTAGAAATAATACCTTTATGTACTTGATTTGTAAAGTATGAAAGCAAAAGGCAATAGATTAACTTTCTGGTTCTAATTTAATCGTGGACCTATTTATATCCCTTAATTCCCGGCGTTGGGAATGTTATTTCATGTGAGTTTAGCTCGCTCGTTGCAGGCTCGCTAATAGCGTAAAGCGTTCAGCTTAAGACACCTATATCATGGCAGAAAACTGCCGAACAACGGAAAAAGACACGTCGCAGACATAAAATATTGTTTGTGTATAGAAAACCCTTTCACGATATTTGTTCATATTATGTTTCATTATTACTCTTTTTATTTCATTGATAGTTATTATATTTTTTATTTCAATATTAACGTTAAAAAATTATTAAAAAAAAAATCAAACGATATACATAATTCAGACTTTTCATAAAAATATGATGCATATTCGATCCTCGTCAGTTGAAATACTAACATTCAATAATTTAAAGATAAGAGCTTTTTAAATAAAAATATTGCTAATGCCATAGGAAAAATAAAATAATAAAAAATCATTTGACCTAAGACTTGGAAGTCAAAGAAAATCGTTATTTTGTAACGTAAGATAAGATTCTTAGCGCAAAGAAAAAAAATCTTTAGAACCAAATCGTCTCAATATTAATTAAATATAACGTCCTTTCAATGTCGTAATTAAGAGACTCTTAAACACAAGATGAGTAAAAGCTTAAAAGGTAGCTATGTTAATTTGTCAGAAATGGAATTTAATGAAGTATTCTTGCTAAAACTCTTATTTGATAAAAATAATTCCTTACAATTTTTAAATGCCATTACAATCTTTAAGGTTTCCTAGCGAATAATTTGTATAATAGCATCTTTTGTTTCGCGATTTTTTAATCTCCAAAGCTTTTTAAAGTATTACGAAGCCCAGTTGGGACATTTCCAGGATGACGGTTTCAAACTCCACGAGTTAAGAACAGGAAAATTATTACGCTCACTTTGACAATTTATACCACAATGTAATAAGGTTTTATTTTAAGGCAGGGCAAAATGCAGGTGTATTTTTACTTGGAATGTCCAAATGTAGTTGTTTTCATTCCTATGCATGTAGTAATTAATTCGACAGTTTCGATTTTAACTTTACTAAATGATGCCTAGGTAGGTAACGTCCTGCACTACGAACACTTATAAATTAGCTATCTGACCAATCGATTCTGTTGCTTTGCTCTACCATACCGCAGGGAATTAGGTCTACATCCAAACCCACTATGGGTTTGGATGTAGACTTAAATCCCTGCTTACAGGATAATTGAGCAAACAGTGGTATACCTGAATACCTAAATCCTCTCAAATGTAATGCATTGTGTTGTTATACTATCAGCCTGTTATAAGTCTTGTAAAATTTCTGCAATATTTTTTTTGTTAATGCCTTACTATCTATTGTATAGACCATCTCTTGAAATCAGCTCCGTATACCTTAATACAGGCAAATTTTCATACACTGATGGCTGTATGAGTAAATTGTTATAGACCCCTTGACTCGTCACAAAATGTCATTAAAATTGAAGAGTCAAATGGATAATTTTGAAATCAAATAACGTTTTCTCTTTTGACCTATGCCACGGATCGCGAACAGTCGCTCCGTATTTATTTAAAACCCAGATCTGAATATAAACGTTCCATAAAAGGAGTTTTACGTCATGGCTGCTTCGCCGGCGGCTATGCTACAGCGCTCCCCGTTTTTCGTTAATGGAAAAATAGCCGTTAAAATGTGATTCTTTAAAAGGTAGACGACGGAGTTACCGTTATGTTTATTTTACGCGGCTATATTGTGTTTAGTGTACTTCGAAATATTCCATTATATTTTGAACGTACATTATTAGAATTTATCTACACATTTTGCGTCCACGGTTTTACTGAAATCATAAGTCAACATAACTTATTAATTATTTTAGAATACTCTGATCAGCCCACTTAACTGACCTGCCCAAAAGGTTTGAGGAAAATACATACGTACCTACATCGGTTGAAAAATGTACTTACACCAAGCTATACCAGATAGGCGAACCACATAAGAGTACGCTTTCCGTTATGAGGGTACTCGAATAAGGATTTTTTTACTTGTCAAAGTAAATAATGTCACAATATTCGTAGTCATCGTATACGCACGATAATGACTCAAGAGTGTTTTCGCAAGGGATAGATTACCCTCCACGAAGATTTTCATGACCCAATTAGTCGGATGAAGTAGGTTGTAGCCCTGAATGCCCTCTCCTTAATGTTTACATGACATAGAATGTAATGTGCATGCTCAATTATACCAGTAAGAGCCCTTTAGTGAATGCCCCCTAATAAACCGCCATGATGATCAGTCATGTACCACGGACCCCTAGCAATTAGATTGATGAGCGTATATATACTGTTAGCCCTTTTTTATTCGTATTTCACAACTGGACTCTCATTCCTTACTACTCACTTGTTAAGCAGTAGAAAGGTTTATTAGACAAGATTAATAATGCTTCCGGCGCAGTCAGGTAAAAAGGCATGAATAAGGAAATAAACCTATTCCGAACAATAACACACTTCATGTGAGTATAACATTAAGCCCTATCTTTTCAATAAGGAAAGATGGAGGAGTGCGGTTATACACCTGAATGTGTTAGACAGTAAAACCAAGTTTAAGGTACATCTTACAACTTTAAAATGTCTATTTCGTACCTTAGTTAGTGAGCGCGCTGATCAATCTAAGTTTGTGCTCTTGTGTGATTAATTATTTAAATTGCTATTCCAGATATAGCGGCATAATTACTAACCCGATAGGTAAACAGGTATGTAGGTAGTATTATTATTAAAGTAGGTAGAGAAAGGGTTATTATATAATATAATCTGGATGTCTAATGTTGTGAGTATTTTACATGGCCGTTATTTGAGTTAACACACAGCGTATGCAACTGTCTTGAAACTTGAAACACAATTTATCAGGATACAAAATTATAAATATTGGGAATTCAGTTTTCACTTGCAGCTGTAACTACAATATTCGTTTTGAGTTAGTTCAGAATTGGCCTACACTGAAATGTTTTCTGCTTTATTAATTGTTAATAAATACTTGTAGGTATGCTTCGATCCCTATTCCTATTAAAAAAAGTATTACTCTTGCCATTCTGAAAATGAAATTACAAAAGGCAAGGTAATATTAAAATATACATACTTCACCGGCTTTATCTGGAGGCGTCTACTTAACACAAGTGCGTACTCCTGTAGCTTATGAAACATAAATAAAAACGTTACCTAAAACAGGTTATAAAATATTTTTGTTTCGCATAAAGAGAATGCTAATGAAAGAGCAATGGTGATCAATAATTCAGCGGGCTCTGGCGGCAGTTGATTACCGGCTCCCGGTTACACTCCCCACGGAGCTCACCGGCTAATACTATTAACTCGGCAAATCATCGCAACCTCTATTCAATATTAGTACCAAAAATAGATTAAAATTAAACTAATTTATATAGTCGCGGCTGAAAATAGCGTCCATTTATTGAACTTCAAAATAAATTATTTTTATGATCTTTTTAGCTCCATGATACCAAATTATTGTATTGTCCAGACTACATACATACGCGTACCTACGCAAAAACTAACTTCAAAGAACTGATTAAAATTATTGTTACCTACGCAGTTAACGAAAAGATTTATGACATTTAAACTTTACCGTGTTCAGTGTATCACCCTCACATAAATATGTTGCCATGGTGATTGTATAATTGTTTTGTCTACTAATATCTGCTAAAGCAACAATATTTTTAGTCGGATAGGATCTACAGTTACAGACCCCTCCGAGATACCGGTGAGGCTTTATGTTTGTATTTATAACGACTTTGTAATGTACCTAATAAGATTTTGTGAATTAAAAGAAAACAACAGCAAACATTACCGCTGCCGCTGTAAAATACGTTGCGTATTGAGAAAAGCGCCGCTATAAGTAAGGGCAACGCAAACTTTTATTAAGTTATTTGTTTTTTATTACATAACATGACGTCTCGCCTGTATACCCTGAAGAGTTAGGCACAGGGGCACATTTCGCTAGTTATGTTATAGGTCCCAATGTAATAGGGGGCGTGCATATTGCTATTATCCGGACTCAAATCCAGAACCCGTGGTGCTATTGAAAATCGATTTGGCTATGTATTGGGCTGATCAGATCTAATGAAAACCGTTGACACGAAAAGAAAGAAAGGCTGAAAATTACTTAATTTATAAACCCAGTAACACTTTGCCCAATCCAGGATTCGAACCCAGGACCTCATGGTCAGCAGTCAAGTTTAGCGACCACGAGACCAAGTAGGCAGAATTTAATATTTCAATAAAAATCAACAAGGCGGCACTAAAATTCAAAAGGATCTCTTTGGCACCTCAATCGTCACGTTATTAATCAGGGAAGAATAGGTAACGTTATTTGTAAGATAGGACGTTACCCCTAATACCCTTTTTTACAAACATACCTACCTACGAAGGAAGCTTCGTAGGTGTTTGTAAAGTAGGTCTTTCGAAATAAGCTATTACAATGTTAAACCAAATACCAATATGATAGTAATTCGTGCGTTAAAGGTTCTTAAATATTTGCATGTCTTAATTAACGAGTAATTACTACAGAGATTTCTGCTCGTCTCAATCAAATTAATTTACATTGTTAAGAGGTTTATTACTAATATGTGACAATTCTCTTTGAGTGATATGGAAATGCGGGCGGGACGCTCGCATTTACTATTTAATGAGGTATCTAGCTGATGTTTGGTAATACATAGATGAGTTAATTAATTACAATAGTTTAAGACAAATATACTGTAGGTTCCCGAGCATTATTTACATATGTAATAACGAGACAGTGTATGTGCGTAGGTATTTGTTATCCATTTCTGTCATATAATGAAAGCTTTTATTTCAATTATTATCTATCAAACGGCGGACGTCCGTATACACTGTATGACTGTAATATGTTTACACCACAGCGTCTCTCAATGGCTCTAAATATCATAGGTGGAAACTCACAATAGACGTATTGTGTTATTTATAAACTTAGTCCCAGAATCCCACATGCTACTCGCAAATATATTTCGTTGGAAATTGAAAATACGTGTCCTAAATCTGTGTCTGTGTCTACACGCGTTGCTCGATAGTTCCGTTTTTGTTGCACTTTTAACCAATTACTGAAACGAACCGAGGAAGTCAATGTAATTCTGTCAAAGTTGGTTATTTTTATTTATTGGTATTTTAATAAACTGCCCATATAAAACTTCCTTGTGTATCATGTGAGTAAATACAAATTAATCAATTCGCATATTATCCTGTGCAGTAATCCGATCCACAGATTAGCGTCGAAGTCTAATTGCTCAAAGCGGTTGGCTGAAATAATAGAATTTCATACTTAATAAGAAGAGTAACTATCACTAACATCAAATAACCTAATCCAATGAAAATACGTAAATCATAACGCCAAATGAATATTGATATGGGGCTTCTCAGATGTTTGACGTTCGGTTCGAACCCACGTCACACGTAGACATGACAAATAAAATGCATGAAACCCGTCGCGTTAATAAAAGATGCGACTTTGTGCGAGTTTTATTTTCTCTGTTATATATGTTATCCTCTTGTTGTGTGTGTGTGATCCTTTATTTACAAACGTCTCATGGTACGTAAGTGTAGAACTAGTCAAGCCTGAGCTTGAGTTTGATCAGACTGATATAGTATAGGAGATTTATTATGTTCAATAATATTATTTTATGATTTATGAATATGACTTTGTCGCTAGTAACATCTGGAACATGCAACATCTTCCAACTTCCTCTTTAGGTAATATCGCCAAATTTAATACATTTCCTACCATTATAATAATGTAGGAGGGGTGCTGACTTGCAGTAAATGTGGACAGATTCAAAGCAGAAATCGGATACGTCATTCACCTGAGAGCACACCATCAAAGCTCTCACCAGTAAAAATCCCAAGTCGCTATGGCCGAATCCGGTCGGTATATATATAAATATATATGATATACCATAAATATCTAATTTATGGGCACATTTGAATGGCGAGGACTACGGATGTATAACAAGAATTGTTTAATGCCCGTTAAGAATAAGAGGGCTACTGGGTACAGCTAACTAATAACAAGCGAAGCCATTAAACAAGGTTTTTCATGTATTATCGGAATAGTATTCTACAGAGGCTATCATTAAAATAAAATTATTTGAATACTCGCAACTACAAACCTCAATTAGTTGTTAAAAAACCATTGATTTGCTGGAAACAGCTAAACATGAGTGGAAACGTATTTATAAGTGTTGGTAATTACTGGTGCTCTAATTATGTTATACGTTTAGTGAATGTATCTGTGTAGATCATCACACCTGTACTCTCTGAGGGATAAGCAAGGGTGTGCTGTGTTATAGGGGCGAGTCTATTGCTATTTATCACGCACAATTCCGAGTTAGTAAGTCTCATTAAATAACATTTGTACCTACTCCATATGTCTGTTTGAACCATCACCTTATGCCTATGAAACCGGTCAGCAGTTGTTTTAATTAAATGGAACTATTGTTGTATTTACGTACACTATTTAGTCGAAGCGGAATTACAAATGGCTTATTGTTATAAGTAGGTAGTTTGAAATTTGAATGGAGGAGAAAATATTACTTTTTCTTTATATTTCATATTTCAGTTTCTTACTTACAGACCGTCCTATTGGTCTCGTGATCGCCATAGCTACTACCAAGCGTGAAATCATGGCATTGATTACCAGGTGTTGTCGAAGTCCTAATAATAGGTATTCAGGTAGATAGGTATACCAATTTGTCAGTTTATTCTGTAACCTAGCTAGGAAAACAGAACTTCACCCACCAGATTGTGATTGACATGGTACAAACTCATATGTATAACTTTGTGTATGCCTCATGTACTACAATCTCCTTTTTTATGAAAATAAAATTATTATTAAATTATTATTATTATTATGTTGTCAGAACGCGCTTTTTTCCGTCTTATTAATACCTATGGAGATTCCACCAAATAATATATATTCATATCAAATTAAAATAGGACTATATTAACTAACTGTAATCAAGTCCCCAGTGCAGCAAAAATGTAGAAATGAAATATTTTACTGAAGACGTTTAAGAAACAATCATCCAATTGCTATTATTTGAAAACACAGATAGGATAAAAACCAGATTCAGGATTCAGGGCAGTCTACGACGCGCCGGACGTAGGTACACTAGCATGCGGTCAGATTGAAGGGTTCCCATTAAGTACTCCATCTAATGATAATGAACAGGAATTGATCACATTTACGCTGTTTGTATGAGCTTCTGCTAAATATCGTACATTACTGTTACAAGGTTACTATTCCATATAAATAAACACTAAGGTATAATTAATCGACACAATATTCTCGATATTAATGACATATACTACAGCGTAGCACTCCATGTGCATTACTCGTACAAATAGTAAGACCAGCAATAATTTATTCAATTAAAGTGTTTGGCATTTACATGTTAACTGAATTTCGACTATAATATTACCTACATGCCTCGCTTAATTAATGTATTGAAATATACTTCCCAGTAGCAGCAGGTCGTTTTGATTTGTGCTCGCAATTAACAAAAGGATCGCTTCCTATTAATTCTCCTCCTACTCTTAAAAATATAGGTTTACTATACGTCGCTGCCTTCTTTTTCAGGCAATTCAAGCGTGATGTTACGTTTATTTAGAAAAGTAATATAAAAGTAATGCAAAGATTCTTAAAATATCTCTGGGCATTTGTTTCATTTGCGCTTTGCTACTACTACAGGCGGCGTGAATTTGACGGGAATTTAATCGTAAATTTCTTAAGGCTCCGGTTACCAGCGATATTAATTAAAATTTTACTGTTGCTGTTTGCAGTAAGACGTCGGACAGCATCTCTTGTTAAATTTATGGCATTCATAAATTAGCCACCTCGTGTGAACTGCGGCATTGCCCAACTTTTTCCGTGAGCGTCCCTGCCGTGCCAGCCTCTATTGTATATTTATCCATTGTTCTGCAAATTGCAACCATTTTAAGTCCATTTTTAAATAAATGAAGCGCATTTAAATATCTGTCTGTAGTTATGGAAATTTTCAGATGACTTCTGTGGCTAGAATGAATAGGTTTCAGTTGACGACTGTATACCTACACTTTACACGATCGAAGGTTAAAGTAACATTTTAAAGCAGTAATGTGGTTTTAATGACATATTTTATTTTACTCACTCTATTCGAGACTGTGTTATACCTATAATAGCTTTTTCATTAGCAATAATAATAATAAGTGGTTGTAAAGGTCCTTTGTATGTGATCAGGCACTGTTTTTTTATACAAACTTATCGACAAAATGCACTTACGTACTAAAATACCTTGTGGTCGTAATGGTTAGTCAAACAAATGCAACAAAGTGATTTTAGCATACCTCTGGTTTCAATGTAAGAACATAATATATTTTAATATTCGTTGCTACCGTACTTGCTACAGTGCACTGTAGCGGTAATGAGAAGCTTATGTTTAGCAGTGTATGTGCACGCGTTGATAAGAGTTCATAATTACGTGGTAATTATATGAGGTATATTGGTAAAGTTCGCGTTACGAAGCTGTAGACTGTTATAGTTGTCTCCTTTCAGAATTGTATATCATAAATTCTATGTAATAGTATTGTGGTTTTGATGTCATTCATTGGGATTTCTTGATGTTTTGATACTAATATTTTATCCGTATTTATACATTTATAAAATTAATCTTATTCCTCATGTAATTAGTAGTAGATATATTTATATAGCTTGTTTATTTAATGTTACGATGTTGTTGGATTTCGTGTAGTACAATGTGTTGGACGTTGACGCAGTGACGTCACGTGAGCACGTGGAAGCAATACACACTACACTTTATTTTGTACCTACTTAGTTGATGAGACGGGGCGCGCGGCGGGCGGCGCGCGGCGTGGCGCAGATATTTTTACTCGTATTTATAGTTAGTTTTACGATTATTAGCTTAAGCATTGTGTATAAAATGCAATGTAGCAGCAAGCCTTACTTTGCAAGACTATGAGAAAACTTTAAATGATTTATAATGAAAAAGTTAACCTTCTTAGCTTTAATCACTTGATAGTGACGTTAAATCAACATAAACATTATGAATATTGACAGTATACTTGCGTCGACGTCGTCATATGATTTAAATTCAGCAATCAATGTCAAAACTACATAGTTTATCCTTCCGTGTTCATCGTGCGAAGATTTTTATTGTACCTACTTAAAATAGACGTGTGTCCCGAAGTGGTCAGTCACGCGCATATTTCTGCTCTATATATAGCTCTATCAGTTGGCAAATGTCCTGGCTATCCCCGCGGCGCCTGCGCACTCCACGCGAAATGTCGCGTGCTCTTACGCCGCCCGCCGCTCGCTCCGTTATTTATTTTTGGCCAAAGACATAGAGATTGACGCGTAAATCTAACCATCATTGATCTCTGATACTAAATCTGCTAGCATAAGCGCTCTTACATCTGCAATAGTGATAAATATGTAGAGATTGCTGCTTACGTAGTATTTACGTCATTGTTGCGTCAGTTTGCCTTTCGAATACAGAGCTAGGCAGACATACATGGGATGCCTTCGAGTGCCTCTCAACTCTATAACCTTATTACGTTTGACAAAGGTATCAGTGAGGCCAAAGTTACAACTTGCCTACTGGAATGAACTTTACATGACAATGCAGAAGCGTGTTTAGTAATAAAATTGTATGAACTTTGTACTTATGTTTTATCGTTGTTACTATGAAAATATTTTTCTTCTTATCTACTGGCTTCCAATTCTCGATGAATTTTATTTATTTTGGGGTTATTTCAAATAACCTAATACATAATTTTGACTGAACGAAGTTCGAAAACGATTCAACTCTATGTTTTTGTATTTTATGTTTTACATTACATTAACATTACACGTTGCATCGAAGTCTAACAGACAAAATGTGATGAAATAAAATGTGTCGGAGTGCTTACGTGTTAATGGCGGTCAAACCTATCACGAAAACGACGTTTAAGAAATAGGCTAATAGTTAATGCAGGAATGTGGTTAGTTTTACGTGGTATTGTTCAGTTTGTAGGCGCTGGCCTCTCTCGTTAACCTGCGCCCGCCCACTATCCTATTTCACATTCTCTATCTCTTGTGCCTCCTATCTCTATCTAAGCAATTTACATGATTATAAAGTCGGTTTATAATTTGTTCAACTGGGCGGTCCTGTGTCGTTTTTGGCATTACGTTCGAATGCCACAAACTAGTTAGATGACTCTGTTTAGTTATATGATATTTTTTAAGCAATACTTATTGTTCAAAATAAAGTTTTTCTTGACATTCATTGTATTACATCTCAATACGAAAGATTAGCTACACGTGCAAGTGCTACGAAGTTAGATTAAAGTTCAATTGACATATTTTGTATTCTTCTTAATGCTTTTAATTTGTTTTTATGTCGTCCCGGACTCCTAACTAAACTCTTCTATATGTGAAATAAGTTTGTATATTTCGTAAGTTTCTTTAGAATCTATTTTAAATCTAAATCTACAGGCAGGATGCATTTTAAGCATATTACGTTTGATATAATACTGCACTACCCTCTAAAAGGTATTTAATATAGCAAACCAGCAACATGGAGTAAATTAAATATCATACATTTACAGTGTAGGTTGGAAGCGGTTTTACGCGCATACTTTACCGCGTCTTGAGCAGATAAATAAGGAATCACTAACAAACAATATAATGTTGCTATGAATTGATTGAGTTGCAATAAAATGTTTCATTCATTAACAATAATTATTGAGAGAAAAAAACAAATGAATTGTTGTAATTCATCTTTGCTGTCTCAATTTGAATAGTTCTAGTATAATTGTTATAGTTTTATACATAGCAGGTTTTATAAATGCAGTTATAGAGGTAGTATTAAAATGAGTATGTAATACCAGAATACGAATTAATTAAACTGTAGTTTTACAGATGTGTATTGAATAGCCTGGAGGTAATTGCAAATGACGTTTCAACGGCCGCTTTCATATCATCCAAGGTAACATACATACCTACATATACCTAGATATATCGATGTATATGAGACTATTAATTAATCTAACCTATCTATGTATATTACCTACGCACAGATGAGAAATATTATGGGATCTTTCTAATGAGGAATTTCACCTGTAAATTACGCACGTACTTACGCTGGGAAACAAATATTTGGAACTGAAGTGGATAACACAAGTATGAGTCTCGTGCGGAGATAGAACCAACACCATGTAGCGTATCGGGCGATTATACGATCGCTAAAATCGTGAAGTTTTTTGCAGCCTAGTAATGTAACTTCCCCGTTGATCGGAGGAAAAATCATAAAGCAAATAAATACTCACATAAATACATTTACATTATAACTTTGGTCATTAAAATAAAACCTTATCTCATAAATTTTAATTGAGCCCTTTTATGTACTAGATAAATAAATATTATTATGAGAGGGGTATACACGTGTTACCTTTACTGGGGTTATCTCGGTCACCCCCACGATCACGAGGACTTAGTACTAGACGGAGTTGGGCACCGAAGTGACGACGTATTTTCTACAGCTCTAATGACTGCCTGACTAGTTTATCTTTCAGCACAATTTTAACTACTTCTATACGTATTAAGATATTACTTTTAAAAGCGTTCAACATTTTTATTTTGCTCTTAAGTGCGGCGTAAAACTCCTTCTATTTTAACGTAAAAAGGACTGCAATTTTATTTAAATAGTTTACAACTTTTAGGCAAGGGATTGCTGTGGTGAGTCAACTGCCCAAGCTGTACTCAAAATTAGGTTAAAAGTAGCTGTAAACTTTTTTAATAACCTAACTTTTCTCGCTTTTTATGATGTTAGAGGTCGAGTTGGCTATGTTTTTATTATATAATACGGTACAATTTTATTTTGTGCATTTATAATGTATTTAACCTCGGATATATCTACCTATGCGTCGAGATCTAAGATCAATCAAAGAGGGTACATGTACCTAAAGCATGTAAATGATTGTCGGTCAAATATAAAACGCTGCAAGGTTCTGCCAGGGCTGATTACCGTGGAAATATAGTCAAAATAATAACTATTTAGGTGCTCTTCATGATATTATGTTCAAAATGAAATAGATGACGGATGCGTCCACACTCCACGTGCATAGGTCAACTTTCGTCAAGGTGACAAGTGGTGGCGAGTGCTGGTCTGGTGCAGGCGTGGCTGCGAAAGTATTTCTATTTCGGCGCGGTCGTCGCGACTGCCGGCGAGCCCGAGACGCGGCGGCACGCGGCCGGCGCCCGCGCTTACGTTCACACACTCCTTAGTTTA
This sequence comes from Abrostola tripartita, assembly GCA_905340225.1. NCBI lineage: Eukaryota > Metazoa > Arthropoda > Insecta > Lepidoptera > Noctuidae > Abrostola > Abrostola tripartita. Next base: position 8,531,085 of record HG996493.1, on the reverse strand, counting down.
CGCGTATGTTTCCCGTACGGAACACGCTTAACCTCATCAACTTCGGACGACGCCGATATTTTGCCTTCCTGTTAGTCTTGACAATTATTGTGTGGTGAAAAATACAAACGTTACGTGTTTTTGTGTAAATATGTGAAGTGAAGCATGCGAGAGTGGGGATCATCTAAACAGATGTTTAGTTTTCGAACCTTTATAACCAGTTTTAAACTTTGACATGACAAATGCTAAGCTGTCCTCAGTTTTTACGATCGGATTTTAATAAAACTAAAAATCAATGGCAATTATATAATATTTTTAATTAGCGTTCAAATAACAGAGAGAAGTATCGAACTATTGTGTTATTATGACATAACAACATGTCATTATTACTTCAATTAAATATTCCCATTGTGAAGGCCAAAAACCTCGTCACCATCATTATGACTCATAGCTAGTACATACTCATTTAGGTATATTGTATCTAATTATAACATACAGTCTGTGAGTGCCGCGTTTTTATATTTTAATTTTTAATTAGCGAGTGTAATGGAAAAAAGTATAAAAAAAAGTAAATTATATCTATGAATAATCGATTTCGCGTAACTTTATCATAACTTGCATGATAAGTATCTGATCCACGTCATGGTGAGGGATTTAGATAAATCTATATGAATAAAAGGCATTCCTTGTTTGTTTAGTGACAGACAGAGCAAACTATATTCCCGTACCACACCCGCATTTGTGTGTGATTGCCGTTAATGTATGCGCTGCAGATACCCATGTTTGTTCAGTGATAATGATGCCGCGAGGACTCTGCGCGCGCATGCCACTTACTCTATTCACATTCTTTGCATAATCTGAACCACGTGCTTGGCTGTTTGAGGAAGTAGAGAACATAAAAACGGTGACGTCACTATCTCTATACCGTAGCATGTAGAGTGACCAAGTGAAGTTGATGGTGATCAGTGTTTATTGGTGTGTGCCGCGGAAGGTGTCGGTCTGTCGGTACGCCGATATGTTGTTGCATGGTAGCAGGGCAGCGAGAGGGGCTGTACAACGGAGACGCTCAGGTCCCTGCGGAGTTCCATGCTGTCCTGGGGCAGGGCCGGGGGCTCCGCAGGCAGCTCAAAGCACTTGCCCGCGCTCGCCTGCCACCAGTACCAGGCGTATTCTAGTGGTGAAGAAGCCGGCAGCGACTGCGAAGCTCAAGGCGCGCTGCTCTCGGGCTCCTCCGCCATGGCTCGAAGACGACACGCCATAAGATTTAAAAGAAAATCTAAAATTACCTACAGAGTAATCAGGTATATATAATCGTCTCTTTACGACTTATAGAAAGACTGAGGAATCTGTACATACATAATTACTATTACGATGCTGGACACGCAATCTGTTATTGTATATATTTTTATTAAAATGTACGAGGATGATATAGACAGGCACTAACAGAATAAAAAGTTTTGAGTGAGTACAAACCCGAGGCCCGAGGCTACCTCGACAGCAACAATACCCGATATAAATTAGTCTGTTTTGAACGTAGCGCTGTCCAGAAACTCGTCCCGCTCATACGGTCTTTATTGTTAGAAGATTGAGGTCAATCGATGAATAGCCCACTTAACCCCCAACGTCTAGTGGGTACCTGTAAAATTAGAAACTATTTATTCTTGTCATCCAAAGAGAACCGATAAAACATGAGCTTTGAACGAAGTATTTGTTATTATCACAAATAGGGTTAAACTATAAATGATGCTGTGAAACCTACGTAGGACGTGTTTATGATGTAATGTGGTTTATGTTACCTAAAGCGATTACAATTAATCGAGCTCAGAACTCACAATGTGAACAAAGAGGGACATCCGGCAAAAAGCCAATTAGCATTCTAAACACGTGTGGTGAGTGGCGGGCGCGTCCCGGCAACAGGTACAAGACGAGTGCGGCGCGGACGACCTCACAACACTAACTTTATTTACTACTAAGTACTATCATCAGCTCGTAATGTAGATCTAGTCGCGAAGAAAAAATATATCGAAGATTTACTAAAACGTTAAAAGTTAACATGTAGGTAGACTTACATTAATCTATATATTAATATTTAATATTTTATTCTAGTATTATTAGCTTTAGAACAAACAAAAATATTAGACACAAAGTAAATTCATGATTGGGACTGCCTTTGAAACCTATTAGGCCAGTCCAATAGCCGATTAATGCGAGAACTTTAGTAGGTTGAATTATTTAATACACACACAATGAGAATGGATTGGTCAATTTACTAAATCAATTAGTTCACTGACCGCGGGGCATATGAGTCCAATCTATAAACCTGCTGTCAATTAACTGATTCGGTAATAAGTAGTCAAATTTTATCAAAGGTTCTTCCACAAATATTTGAATGGTTAACAAAGCTCAATGATCGATAAATAGGTACCTACATTCGTATGTTTCGCCTGCTGTAATGGAAATCCTTTGCGGCGTTTAGTAAATGCACAAGTCTCAAATATGTACATCAAGAATATTGTGTATTTAGTAAAGCGTCATCATATCAAATATTTCATTAGTCGAGTGAAAGCAAAGTGAACTCAAATCAAAGTGAATCGCGTCGGCCTGCGGAACGTCCTCTATCGTGATGGAAAATTAAATTGTACTACCAATCGAGTGCGCTCGTTGTACGCTATTGAGCTGTTCGAGCCACTCCAGTGCCGAAATATCAAGTGACTCCCACTCAATGTCGTCTGTGCATAATTATGAATACCTGCCTTCCATATACCTACCCCTACACCTCGCCTGTTTACTTAACTTCAATTAATATTCACATTTACGCACTTGCGCACCACGGTCGGTAACGGCTTTACACAAACACTATTTTATAGTTCTTATAGTTTCCATTTATTAAGACTACTCCGTTTGTTGTAGAATCGCTCGTTTATAGCTTGCATTCTCAAGTCCCACTCAAGAGAACCTAGACGGTCGTTTAACAAGATTTGATAGAGTGTGACGTATTTATCGTCTATAAACTTTTATTCGTTATGTAGTTTGGGACGACATCGTATAAATCTATTTTCGTGCTAATGTCAAAGACCTACTTACTCATGAATTTTACAGTTTACTATTCATTACTTCCCATTCGTCATAATAGGCTGTAAAATTTAATTGTAAATACTTTAATTGAAAGTTAAAATAATCAAAGGTGAAATGAAAAGCAATCCGTGAGTAATGTGTGTGAAAATGAGAATTATTTTAATTGTATTATATTAATATAGATAAGAGAGCAACAGATGGTAGTGTGCGCCTTTCAGTGCAATAGTGCGGCGCGCCGGCTTGCGGTTTCCGGCTGAAGGCAGTGTCGCCGCGCGCGCCACGCGCCGCCACTAACGACACCATTGTGTGAACATATAAAATACGCTGGTATATGCTGGCGAATGAACGCCGCTTAACACCCACGTGACTTTTAAAATTTCAAGCTGATTTCCTCATTTATAAATCAAGTAGGTAATAGCAGCCGATTGAAAGCTTTTACAGTCTTAAATCGACGATATTCAGTAAGTGAGCGATGCGATCAATGCTCGCACTCGATTTGTATCTTTCAAGAAGTGATAATGTTTTCTTAAAATACTTCGAGACACGTTATAGGCACTATAGTCCAGCCTATTTCGTAGCCAAACAGGTACAAAATAAAACAAACGCTAACGTATCAATGTTCTTCCTCATAACTTAACGAAAACTTATACATAGATTACCAATTTAATTAATTAGAAAATACATTTTTCAGATGCTAAAGAGAACCATTTCCTTGTATAATTTTATTTACATTTAAGCTTTCCAATGTAAATATTAAAAACGAATTTAAAATTGTAATGTTTGCCTTTTTTATTCTCAGTTGGTATCAGTATGAAAAGTTTAATCAGGTTTCTTTGAAATAAGAATATTTTAATGTTACCTTTATATTACGCTAGCGCTACCATCTCTGCATTGTTTTAATTATAGTTTTCATATTTCCTGTGTAAGCTTGAATGATTAAAATACACCGTATTATGTAAATCCTACAGCACATTATTTCTTACGCTTTAAATAAAATGGTTTGCTAACCTCAGTCATTAAGTTACAGTTTAACTACAAATTTACACTGAAACAAAACAGACAAGTTATTTTTAATAGCTTTACTGAATCGTGAAAATACTAATCTGAATATATTATAACTAGCTTCCGCCCGCGACTTCGCCCGCGTGGATTTCGAATGTTTTTCAAATCCGACCAGTAGTTCCTGAGATTAGCGCGTTCAAGCAAACAAACTCTCCAGCTTTATAATATTAAAAAAATATATATTATTATATAATAATATAGTATAGATTTCATACAAATGGACCTCTAGAACTACCTACTTTTATGTAATCTACAAGTAGGAAATTTACAGAACAACGAATTGCTGTAATTATCTACTCGAGGTCAAATAAAACAAAATGTGTTCTTCCTGAATTATATCCGTATTTATAGCCAACAGATATCTGTCAATGTAATCAAATTTGAAATTCAGTAATAGGCCGCACCAATATTATGTCCCTTCAATCGTACGCTATTTTTTGTGTATTGGCTGCGTTTCATTGGCACGTACACAGTCTCAAAACAAATATTTTTAAAAGCCACTAAACATCGTCTGTGTCTGAAATCGATCGATTGCGCCTAAAGCATCATCTATCATCTTTATAAAAATTCAGTTGAGCATTTAATACACTTATGTACGCACGTACGTTAGGACCGTAAGTGTATTAAGGACATAAAATACGTAACGTAGCATGTGATGCTTTGAACATAAGGATCATCTTCCTTATTGCTTTGAGAATCACAAAGTATATTTATTATGACTGCTAGAGTGATCTCATATTTTGTTGTATTCGGAATTTTCCTACAATTCGCAACCATTTGCTTATGGTCTTCTATTTATGGATTAATGTTCCATATACATCGATGTTCGTCTAAATATGTCCTGCAAGTACTCACACTTTACTGTGTCGCATCATATCTGTCCATTAATGTCCGTCGCTAATTCACCATATGAAGCACATTAATTACCGCTGGCATCATTAGAGCTTGAAGCAACTTCCAATAGTCACGGCAAAATCCCTCTTGCCTAATACGATATCTTCAGATATATATTATTTGATTATTTAATTTCCATCTCCACGATTTTATTTTTTCTAATTGTACACAGCCCAGTTAATATTTAACTATTGATATTTTTTAGGTTTCGTGTGCGATATTGTTAATATATTGCCGCAGTTTTCGGGCATGAAATAAAGCCCTGAGGAAGATATAAAAACGGGACAGTGGTAGCAAATCGTGTTAAACTGACAGATAATGTCATATTTATTTGTAATCCAGTTGAAAATATTATCAACTTCATTTTTATAATAAATGTAATAACGATAAAATGATACCTCATGCTTTCTATGCACAGTGCACACGCTGTTTACGTTCATGAAATTACGTTCGTGGGCTGTGGTAAGTGTTTAAAAGCTAACATCGCTTTTAATTACCTGTTTGACATTATGTTTTTAATATAGGTATATTTATTAGGTGGCTTTGTTATTACACTATGTACATGTAGAAATCATGTGGTCCATAACTTAGACTGCAGACCAAATTAGTTTTACGTTATATTATGCGAACCATTTTACATTGCTCGAAGAACCGATAACCGCTGGGGAAGAAAGGTTCTCGAGTGTCGACCACGAACCGGAAGCCCCAGCGTTGGCAGGCCTCCTACCATGCACCAGGTGGACCGACGATATCTTCAAAATTGCCGGAAACCGGTGGATGCAAATGGCAAGTTGTCGATCATTGTGGCGTTCTAAGGGGGAGGCCTTTCAACAGAGGACGTCTTCCTACTGATGATGATGCGTACCATTTAACCTATCATTACAGTAGAAATTAAATAACGAAAAAAGGTTAGTTATCGCGTTATTTTGATGAAATCATAGTAAATTCGCGAAGCTTTTCATACTCATAAAGCTAGGTGTCTGTAGAAATAATATAAGCGTTATTTTCCTAATGTGTGGCGTATGGTCAAATTAAAAGGAAGATGCCTTAAAATTATACTATATTTTACTCCAGTTATGATCCAACATGAATTTATTACAACACACTTTATTAAGAAACATTACTCTTGGTTATTAATCAAAGTAACGAGACGCTGTCATTTCACCAGTGTTCAGCCAGAGAACCATTTGGTCGGACCATCTGCGTCTGCCTCAATAAACACCTCCCTCCCACCTCATAAAATACACTTAAAACGTCTAATTAATCCGACTAAATTAATTAATTGAGACACGGAGCTGTAGCGTTGCGTTTTTTACGCAAAAAGAAATTCTTTGTGATCTTAAATTAATTACGAACCTTTTTTTGTTCTAGGAGTGCTTTACTGACTAAGCCATGTTGTGAATCAGGGTTTGGGGGCTATGTATCAATTATGATGTTTATTCAACTCAAGTTTAACAACAATATTTGGTAATTTAGTCAGCAAAAATGAGGTTAAACATAAAATATCTTAAAAGTGAGTTAATTTCTTTGGTAATCTGAGTATATCATTAGATACTTACAGAAATGTGAATTTGAATGGTTGAAAAGTTTATTACTCAAAATTACATTAGTGATCTCATACAAAACAAGACAAAAACCCTATTCAAATGTACACTTTACAATGGGAATTTTATGTTCTCCCTTAAAAGCTGACATATTTTATGTGCACGCTATAATTTAAAAATGTTTATGTTAATTTAATGAACTTACCTTTTGAGTTTGCGTTTTTAAGCTACAACGACAATTATTATGTATAGCTGAAACAATGGAACGTTAATTTGTTATAAATGATTTTTGATAAATTATAGTATATATGTGTCGTCTGTAGTCGAAATTAGACCGTAATTACCTCATTAAAAACATTTTAGGTTTCTGCACTTCTTGTCAAATTGAACCACTTATTCAAAGATTTTATCGCGGTATTAATTTGATTTTTTGGTCCCGAGCGACGTTTCGAATCCTTTACATCCGTAAAAATAGTTTTATTGTAATATCTAATATTCGCGTAAGTGATAGAAATCAATAGATGTTAATAATCATTAATTAGCCAACTATACATAATATTTACTCACACAAATATTCTTTTACAGAAAAGCTTTCTACTTTATTGCCTATCTTGTAGTTTCTAGATGGTTACCCCAAAACAAATCCAGGCAGGTTTGCGATCAATGTAAATGGCTCGGAACACATCTTCATTACACAGTCCACAGAAACGCGAGAAGCTGAATACCTTGATATCTAGTTAGATGTTAAAATATTTTTTCCCTCATTTAGGTAATATATGGTTTTAAGCCTGATTACGTTTGTCAAACAGTTTATACCTACTACTACCAAAGTTGAGATAGTGTGCTACTACCGTAGTATTCTTATTGTTGAACATTGAATCGAATAAAATATACTATCGCTGCGTTGAATGCTTCGCTTATAAAAAACAATTAGTAGTACATGATGTGGCCTTGGTATGACCTGCGTAACTGAGAATGACGTTAGTGGTATTTAGTGGGTTAAACCTTTTAGGGTCGCAGACTCCATTCTTTGTACCTTTGGGAAAAGTAACCAAGACTAAAGAAAATACTTCTATTATAGTACGAGTATAGTATACGTTTCTACACTACAGATTTAATTTTTGTTACAGGTAAGACAAAGAGTAATAGTCTACCGAGGCGTGCTTTGTAGGTATTAGTCTTTAGAAATCCTTAACCTAGGTAAATTGTGAGTTACAACCGCGATACAAATAAATATAAAATATTGCTGTACTTTTCTGTCGTAAGTAATTCAAGTTTGTATCGAATTTAATTTATGATACTTATTTATTATCAAAAACTTAAAATTAAATCTGATTTCAGTACACTTTTGTTTTTACTGATAAAATTTCTTCAGATAAAACATTTGATTTATATTTCTGTGAAAACAACAGTTGTGAAACTAAATTGTTTTAGGTCTCGTTAGATATATTTGTAGGTTAGTGAATTCATATTTATTTATATAGAACTTTGAAGGAACCTATCCGAAAATTGTACCTATAATTCGCACTTTATGCATCCACACATTTACTTTTTTTGTAAGTCCCCCCCGTCTGCTATGGCTTCATCATGTCATACATATTACAAATGAGCTGGTAATAGTGTATGACATGTTCAATACTTTGAGGCAGCTTTCCTAATATCTTCTGTTATAAGAGTTGAGTCACTGTAATGCGTCATATTGGTATCTACGTAATATGTTCCACACACAAATCAGGTTACCAAAACCAGGTGTGCTACAAGGAAAATAACAATGTAAGGAATTTAATAAACGGTGCATCTACGCTTCACCTATTTCTCGAGAAATACGAAATAATGCTTCTTGGGAAAACTTGCTAAGGATACACAAGGTATATCATATTTACTGGTATTTCTATGCTAACTTGAAAGTATACTGATGAGTAGTTACGAGTTACGTGTTACAACAAAAAGCTCCGGACAAGACGAAAATTTCTTATTTAGAAGCCCGCATCGTATTTTTAATGCTGACGTTGCGAGCTCTGAATAGGCTTTATAGCATAAAGACAATGAATGTGAGCCAAGTGAAACATTTTGTTGTCAAACATTAATCAAAATGTAAATAGCTAACAATGAATGTGATATCTATTATATATTTCGGCAGCCATAGAACAAATCCCTGATCTAAGCCGGTAAATTAATCTATCAAGTATGCACATTTCGTAGTATCGACACACTGTCGTATAAGTAGTTAAGTACTTACTGTACTCGAATAACGAGTAACAATCGAATCGATTTCAGAATAATCGAATATCGGAATCTGATGATACATTTCGTCCGTGTCCGGACTTTTAGTGTCAATAGTAACACGCGTTCTATCTTTGTCTTTATTGATTTCCGTATAGAGAACGATATCAGTAACACCCTTGACTAAGTCAACCCCAAGTTTGTCTTTAAAAACCTAAAACAACATTTTCGAGGTTGAATAGTTAATACGTTCAATACTGTGGTGTTGCCCTGTGTAACTTTGTACAGTATTATATTTCTATTCAGTTAAATAATTATATATAAGCGGTGCGTAGAATTTCTTTGTAAATTAATTACGTTCAAGCAAGTCTCTGACAGCGTGCTATTTGATTGATTTCGACAAATTATACTTAAAAGATATCGTATGAATGTAAGCAATAGAATAATAAAGGCATACCTTAAACATAAATTAACCATTAAGGTAAGTTCATTATTTATTTTATTCAGTGTTTTGACTGTAATTTTGTGTACCTACACAATTACACATATTATACTATACATGGGTACATTCCAGTGGAGGTTTTAAAACACTTTATATTCTCTGGAGTGCAAATTCATTGTGTGTAAATAAAAAGTACCATATACAAATATTTTTCACCAACTTATTTACTAATTTGAACCACGAAGGGTCTAGTTCCAAAGAAAGAATTTGAAATAAATACCGAAGAATGAAAAACTTATGTAGGTACTACTTTATTTAGTTCTATACAGTTATCTCAAAGTAATAGAAGTTAGTAAAGTTTCTGTGGATGAAGTCTACTCACCGACCGACTAAATCTTGTTTTAATCTAAACTTCAAAAGTTTTTATCTATTTACATTACATCCACAAACCGTATGCGTAAAAAAGCGGCTAAGTTCGTATTGCAAAAGATTCAAAGGTTCCGTAGTAAAACTTGTATTAAGATGAATAGACTTCAGACGGAACACACGGTTACTTTTACTGTTTTTTACTTTACTTTACTTACTAGTTTGACTAGTAAGTCTTTATTCTGTATTAAATCAAAAAATCTAAATAGAAATATTTTTAAATCCAAACGTAGATATCTAATATAGTAATCTTGAGTTTTATAAAATCTTATTAAAACCTTTTAAAATACTTTCACCAATACAATGTGTTGGCCGTTTTTCTCTATTAAAATGACTTTGTAATGGGTACCTACCTAAAGTCTTGCCTATTTTTAAGTGCGTGAAAATTTTCACTTGGTTAAAAAGTCTTTTTACTTTAGTGTGCGGAAAAACAAACGGGCCGACAGAATAATGGAATAAACCAACATGGTAAAAGTGAAGAGGTCTTTGATTTACTGACCAACCTTAAAACGAGACTGGCGGGTTAAATATGAATGCAAAACCTTAGTCAAACCAACGGTCCCAAAAAAATAAATTAAGAATAACTGTTCATAATTTTCCATATGTTAATAATAAGATGTTTTTTTTAATTTGTTAGGGGAATAAATATAATATTAATCCACTTAATATTTCTGCTACTTTACTAACTTGAAACTTCGAACTGTTTCTGTAGGTACCTGAATAATAAATGATACAAGGCGTTCAGTTTTCAATAAATGCTCCCTCGAGGGGGTTGAAATATGGGTTCAAAGTTTAGCAGGTTTTCTTATCGGAAACTGTGGCCCGTATCGGAAAATAATTTAAATGGTATTCAATAACTTATAACTTGTTTCTGCTTATATTATTTAAAACTTTGGCATTTTTATTGTTATTCTACGAGACCCAACTAAGCGTAATCCGGTGGTGAGTCCAAGTCTACATCTCTCTCAGGTCTGTAGCTTTTGGGTTTTTTCCCGTATCATATGCACTAAGGCGAGAGTGAATTTGAAAGAATTCCTTTCTCATCTAGCAACTTGTATCTATGTGTCTAAGTCTAGTAGTGTGGGCTATACTTTGCCCGTCAGTCGGTAACGAAACTTGTTCTTTATGCTATACCTATTTTATTATTCCGTCTTTGCATACCTCAGGCATTCCTTAAAATAGACTCTCTTTCGGCAGCTCAAAATATAGCCACATAAAAGTTAAAGCAGCACATTTATGTACACAAAATGAATACAGTGTTTCCGTGCCCGATATAAATAACACGTATGTGGAAGCTGTCGGTACGTTCGTCGTTCGATTTTTAGAGGCGCTGCAAATCAAAGCAATAGGTAAGCTTTCAGAACTGATGAGGGAACGGCGTGAATTGAAATTGAAATCCTTAGCCGGCATGTGCACACAGACAGTTGGACGGATCTGCAAGTCAAACCGACGCCGCTACATGCACCGCTTTAATATTTGACGTACATATGTACCTTCTCCTGATAAAGTATAGGTACAAAATTCTTATATATTTAAGTCTTCAGGCCAGTATTTAGGCCGAGACCGGTATTGTAGCACACCCATAGTGCAATAATATACGGTGGGTATCACTGACGCATAGACTATGAGTTTCATAAATATATATATATATATGACATTTGCTCAATTACGCAGATTTTTAATTTATGTAGACTAAAAGGTCAGTGAACTATACCAAACATGCGCTTCGGTTTTCGAAACAAATCCGCCAAGCCCACACCCACTCACAAGCGCATCGCACAATAGAACGAATCAATGCTGGCTACCATGCCAAAATGATGAAACCGATGTGACGAAAGACATTGACAGAGTTTGGCACAATGGATTATTATTATTAGAACGCTTAACAGTAATCGTTTAAAAACAACCTATTATCGCATCCAGGGTGCGTTCTCAGACACTTATGTATGCTATTACCGTCGAAGTTCCTAAGTGCGCCTGCCTTTTGTCATATGTAAAAATACTTTTTCCAAAAAAGTATTTACTCCTATTGAATAGCACTACGGCTTGCACGGTTCTCTCTATCTTCTTCTTCTCTTACTCTTCATTCGATTTTTCTATAAGGTATTCTTAAATTTCCATCTTGATGCAAAATTATTCTCTTTATGCGCCGAATAGCACCTTAAGGCTAATGCCAAATTCATCATGCTGCTGAATTATTGAAACTGGTTGTAGCTCATATGTACCTAGTGTGACTCTAGCTAGCGGTATCTTAAGCTGAAGTCTTATATTAAGTATAATACAATGTACAGTACACGTTGCTTAGACCGACTACACCTAGTGTATTTCGAAAGAACATAGTTGATGAGTAAAAACGTAGAAGTTACAGGACCTGTGTAATACTTTAGATGATATCCTATTAGGTATCCGTAGCGCCACTTATCACATCTAAAAGAAATAAAGGATCACAAGACGTCAAGAAAAGGTCGCTCTCAACTCAACCGCGTTTTATTTTGTTAAGCGCTCACGGATTTTTTCTATATTCTATTATTTCATTTTAAAAACTTGTCCTTTAAAGCTTCAAAGTGACTCTAGCCGTTGTAAACAAACCTTGACATTGACTTAAGCCACTTGCTATTAAATCTATGGATGGATATTTAAGTTACACAACTTCGATAACTATTAATGTTATTGATACCCATCATAAATTATATATGCGAGTTACTTTTTTAGTGATTTATGTTAGTAATTTAGTTAAATTTGAAACAAACCAAAACAAAATTTGGCATTATGCAGATCTATTTAATAATAATATAATTATGAGACATTCCGACACCAAACACAATAATCATACTGCATAGCAAGTTTTACAAAATCAAACAAGACATTAAGAGAACGTAATATTTTTAGTAATTTGCTAATATTTATCAAACTATCAGAACCAGTTTTGTAAAATATTAGCATTTAGCAGCTATACCTATTACCATTAAGATCCAATAGTTTCGACGTCCTTGTTTTTATAGTCGCAAATATCGGCTAGAATCTAATGCAAGTTCTAAGCGTAAGCTCTCTGATACAAGAGACAATTCTGTATCCTTAACTTTATAATATTATAAACAGGTAAGTAACTAAGACTATAACTATTTATTTACATTCGTCACAGTGCGTACCTAACCGTAACTACAATGATGACGATGTCAATAATAATTATTATTACTCAGAACAGTCAAGGAATATTTACATTAATTAATTTTCTTCTTTTTCTTCTAGTAAACATATTACTCATTGCAACTACCCACATAAGTTTAAACTGCATGTGGTTGGAGTAGACACGCGTAAAATACAGTCACTCACTCACCGTAGCCCGTGGCGTAGCGTTATCAACATTTCAAGTTAAAGTACTTGCTATTATGTTATTAATATTATCATTCTTGAAATATTTTATTGATTGTGTACTCAAAATATCTACTAACTACCTAATTCATAATACAATTTGATAGAAAAATGATTAAACTGCGACAATGTAGAGTGCTAATTGGCAGCATAATGTCAATGCGGATAGTTACCTACCAAAAGTTTAAATAAAACGAACGTTTATAATGGTAACTGTCGAGTGTAGCGGTGTAGTCGTAAGTGTGCGTGCGCGCCGAGCTCACACATGTCTCAACTCGGAGATCACCGGCTAATAAACAACGCAGTGACTACTTTAACAATCGCTCGCAGGATCTTGAAGCACGTAACGATAGAGTGCAGCAGTCAGCGCGGCACGTTCAGTGAGTGCACGGTGCAGGGGACGTGGAGTGGCGGGACGAGCGCGGCGAGGCGCTCAGCTGTCGCTGGCGGAGTCCGCGGGCCCCGGTGCCAGCCCAGTCTCCGTGGTCGCGCTAATCGCTTAGTCACGGCGCATACCGCCTCACTCGCGCACTACAACATCTGTGATAAAATTGTACTTTACCTTCATTCTTGTGATAAATATGTGATGTTATTAGACCGACTATGGGTTTTTTAGATGGTGTTTCGTTCTCAGTGTTTAAAAAGTGCCCTAACCTCAAACTAAAAAGGAAATGCAAAGGAAGAAGGTAAACAAAATCTGTGACAGCATCTCACGCGAAAGATATTACTTACTTAGTTTCATAAGACTGTTTTAAGAATATGGTTGTTGGTCATTTAATGCAATTATTGAATTAGATCGTACCGGACCTAGCAATTGGTTTAACAATGTAATTGTTCCACGAGAGCCATATATTTAAATATAATAAAACAAACAACAACAATGTGTTACATCATTGCATAATATTTAGGATTCCAAATCGCACGCGAATAATTTTTAATTTTAAGTGGGCATTGTCCCGTCGTAATTAACATAGGTAGCGAAAAAGGGTACAATCTTGTCAATAATACATTAAAATTTCACGTGCGAATATTATTCATGGTAACGAGCTATAGCGTAAATACGGCAGTGAGATGAGACCGGCAGTTTGTTATCTACGATAAGACACCGTGAGGTAGGTAATCGGGACAGATCGGAATGAACTACGTCACTCATAGTCAGATAACTGTTTTCTGCAAATGTAGTACAATGTCTTCACGATACCTGTATTGTTATAACACGTAAATAGCGTTCTTGTTTAGTGTTCATTGTTTTTATGAATATAGAATTGTAGACTATCGGTCTTACACTTGTGCGTGAACAATATCCGAAATCAACATAATTGAGAAGCCGGTATCGATTTTATTTATTTGTCTGTACTCTGTAGCGACATCATCAAACTAATGTATGGCATAAATGTTAAAATTAGCATTTATGCCATTAAACATTAATTGTGTTTTAATATAATTTTAATGATGTTGCTATCAGTTTTGGTGATTTGTAAATATTTTGGTTTTATAATTGTACCGTATATGTTTCTTTAGTGTCTTATATGTATATCCTTTATGATATGTCCAAAAAATCTAATACTCAATGAGTAATTAATTAGATAGTGTAGATACCTACCTGTTTTTATCTAGAAAATTTGCCACAAATTATTGTAAAAACGGATTATGGCGAACTTCGAACATAGCATGTAGCAAACACCACAGATTTTAATTGCTAAAGTACGTCAATCGTCATCGATAGTCAGGTGGTCAATGTTTACACAAGATTAAGTAAAAAGTTGTGGTCGCAAGTCGCCACAGCTTTCTGCTTCATCAAGCATGTCACCCTTGAACGATATCTCACTGTATCGTGAGACAACCAATTATCATTAATCATGTTTGCAATGTTTTGTTACGAAATGTCATTGTCGACACAATTCATGAAGTTATATTCTACATCAACTTTTACTGGACCACTAACTTAAACTGAAGAAATACTTATACCTTGTAAGTAGCCAATAATATTAACTGTATTTTTTAACATCTTAATTGAAACAAACATTACGAGACTAGACGTAAAGGCCTAATATATTTTACCTTTGCGAAGAATAACTTGGCGCTGCTCATATAAAGTTACATTTTGATCCCCTAGCTATGTTTTATTCAGTCATCTGTATAAGTATACCGAATAGCTACGGCAGACGATTGTACTGCGGAACCACGGCAGCGTGCCGTGACGTTGAAACGGATCGGTGACTTTGAATGAGGGAGTCAAATGTCAACTTTAAACACCACTTCATAAGGTACACAGTCATCCGAACGTTATTAAAAAAATTAAAATGAATACAAAAAAGTTCGTTACAAGGGCTAAACTAGATTGTTTGCAGAGTGCGAGTGTGAATGATTTTATTAAATAAATCGAGTTCACCAATGTTTTATTGTTACGTGCATATTGTACGAATGTGTAGGAAGTACTTTTGACGTAGCGCGTCAGGGTCGATCTTGATTAATATAATATTTACGACGCAGTGACGCACTTGAATTTCTAACTTATACTAGATACTTTGCTTCGTAATTTCGGAATCAAATTCGATAAAATCATTAGGTATGTGTATTTATTGTATTTTTTTTACAAGTCTGAGGGCACCTCATTTTAAAGTCCGTTTAAACAGCGCATTTATTTATTCGAGAATGTGGCATTTTCTGTGAGCTTAACATAAACATAAAAAAGCAGCTAGATAGATAGCTACCTACTATAATTTTCTTAATATTATACCTACAAAAAAGCATAATTTATAGTAAATGTTAAACATTCAACCACAAGGTCAACTTAAAATGTAGTAACCGGTTACATAAAATGAAACTTAAGTCGATACAATGTACAAATGTTTTTTTTTTGGATTAACAAATAATCTTTATTTATTAAAAATAAACGAGTGATACACTGAATTCTTAAAATAAAAATAAGTTTAATTAACCAACCCATATCATGATTATACTTGGTAGGTACCTATATACCTATCTAATGTTGATGATAAAGGCAGTTCAATGTATATTAGGAATAAATGAATGTTAGGTATAACTTTTATTGTATTGTCCCCCTGACCGAATTTCGGTCACAGCGGCCTGTCTCAGCTGAGACTAGCCAAACTACGTAGGAGATATTATATTGCACAAGTATGCTCGCTGACACAGGTGCACTGCCTATTCCCTCACTCTCATAATTCGATGGGACGGTAGACCGACACGACCGGAGAGAGATCAGGCGCAGGACCAACGGCTTAACGTGCCTTCCGCGCATGGTGGGGTATCGACATGTGAAAACGGTCACCCATCACAAGACTGACCGCGGCGAGCACGGCGTAACCTCGCAGATCGATTGATCTGCGGAGTATCCACATAGCTACGAGCCCGACGTATAACTTTTATAAAGCAAAAGCATGTAAATCACCAGATAATCACTGCTCACATATATAGTTAAGTTGTAATCTTAACACTGCTGCCGACAGTGACTCCATTATAATTACATTTATAAGCTCCTTTTAATCTGCGTGCGTCACACAGATGACATCAGAATGTACAGTGAGTATAAAATGGAAATAATCTACGTGATCACAATCGTAAAGTCGGGCACGTAAAAGCACAAACGTCATTATTCAAATAGAAATAACCAAACAAATTATGAAGAGAATCTTTGACAAAAGGACAGCCAAAGAATCTAAAGCCTTCGCTCCAGATTGTTGGTGGTTGTTTGTTGACAACACTTGATTTTTTTTGCTCTACTGGAAGCTTTTTGTTAGGTCTCGCCAAATGTCCGGTTAGGATGTCATAACGCACCTCAGATTTAGAAGCGAGAGAAACAAAGAAAACTCCTCTAAGATGCTTGTATGCCACGATTAGTATCAGTTTTAATTTAATTTACAATTCAATGATACACGCTTTAGGAAAATATCATTATGAACCTTGGAATTATGCACATGCCATCACAGAGAAGATACCTTTGCCATGCAATGGCTTAGATTGAAACTGCTGATTAGTACCTATTGTTAAAAAAATATAACAACCTATCTGTATAAAAGATAAAGAATTCTCGAAAGAAAATCGAAAGAAGAAGAAATGCGATCAAGTTTGAATCTGTGTACAAACAATATGCCCCCTAATGAAGACTGTAAGCTTCCCGTAGGCAACGTTTTAACTTTTAACCTCTGTAACATATTAAATAATAGTTATTTATTATTTATTTTCATTATTATATAAAGCTCTAACTATTTCAATCGTCACTTAAAGTCAGTAATCAGTATGTAAATCAGTATGTTTATGGTGATATCAGCTGTAATGTATTGTAATTGCAATTAATAAAAGCCAAAGTTGACCAGGTCAATGCGATCAAGTAAGATGTGTCATACACCATATAAAGGGCACTTAACTATTAAATGTGTTCAAATGACCTCATGGTTTCCAAGGAAGGATTTTTACACGAGAACATCGAATGAATAAGGTTTTTTAGATGATTTTATTTGGTAAACAGATAAATTATGACGAATATGACGCCGAGAAATGGTTATAGCATGATCATCATCATTATCAGCCTATCTTGGTCCACTACTAGACATAGACCTGGTTATAATATGTACCTACCAGCGGTAACATAATATAAATCAAGTACCTAATCATGTCGTTTTTTAACCTTTTGAAGGTTCATTTCATAAAAAAGTTACGCACTTGTTATTTTTATCAATTGATTATTAAGATGAGTACTATAAATGTACAATAATAATTATTATTATCGTATAGGTTTATTTAAGTTTCCTTCTCGTTAGACCGAGGATACCGATTCATTGCAGTTGCAATACCTGCTCCTAATAAATTCAAAATAATGTGTGCAAATTATTGCTGTATAAAATGTATTCCTAGACGAAGCATGTCACAGTTAATAATTGTACTACTTATTGTCATTGGGAGAGGCCTATGTCCAGTTGTGGACTGCAACGGGCTGACGATGATGATTGTCATTAGTTGTGTACAAATCTGAACCTCTGCTAATTGCTCTATCGCGAAACAATTAAACGGAACCACATTTCTCTATTTATGAACGGACGCTCGTCAGCAATGCGTGATATATCTTCCATAAAAATATAAGTGTTCAGAAAACAATGTATAAAAAATAACATGTGAGCGAAATTAGTATGCTAGGCTCGTATCTAGTGAATATCCGTGGTTTCTGCCTACTTTTCTGGGAAATAGTCATACGTGTCTGTTATTTACCATTGCTCAAATACTATTAATTTTTATTATTCCACGGCCCACCTCGTCTAGTGGCAAAACGCTAGACAAATGAATTAAATAGAATAGAATGTATCGGTTTGATATAACATTAGTCGTAACATTATGTCAAACAAAATAGAATCACCATTCTATTCGTCTAGCGATTTGCCACTTGACTAGGAGGCTGTTAGCTCTTTCATTGAGTCTCGGAAAAAGAAATATAAAATGATTGACATCGGATATGACAATATCAACAATATTGAGAATTTGAGATCGTTAAACAATGGGAGTGCTGGTTTTATTTTTATTTGTTCAATGTTTACCAACACGGTTGTCGGAAATGCAGCACATATTGTGTCGAATTTATGAATGAGTACGTTAATGTATTGCGCAACAAGTGGTAAAGTAACCGCTGTAGTTCCGATCTGACACAAAATTTGTTGCGCTTTACGTACGTTGTTATGATCCGGAATATATTTAAATAATACTTTAAAAGAAACCGCTTAGATACTTTAGGACCGGCTTTTGGTGAGCCTATATGTTATTTAGTCAGTTACCCAATAGTATTGTGAGTGATAGACCGGCACGCAGAAAACAATATGCTAAGGAACACTTAGGTCATAATTAAGTTGTGATGATAAACAAGCATGCCATAAAGTGAGCTTAATTAGAAATCACGGAGTAATTTAATACTTGTTTCTATTTTATTTAGCATGTTATTCAAACTGTATGAATGTGTTTGTGTCAGGATTATAAAGATCAGTTTAGTAGGCATTTACTAAATTAGGTATTAGACAACTACTATGTATGTATGTAGGTTATTATTATATAACTATGCGGTTATGTAGATTGTTTGGCAACAAATCGTCCTTTAAAGTATTAAAGGGCGAATTGTTTAATCTAAAATAATGTCTTACCTTAGTAAGACAGGTGATCACCTGTAAGCGATCAAGCGGTACTATTTATAGCACAGAAGTGAGAAATTCCTCTACGCAGACCTCTCGACTTCCAGTTAGAAATTCCTTTCGGCTGGTTACTTGAATCGTTAAAGGAAAAATGTGATACCGACACATTTATGCCTATGGGTAGTTACCAAGACGCTAGGATCTATACGTAACCACACGTCACGGCGCATTTCTCTCAGCTGATTTTTACAGTGTGCGCAGTAAACACTGCCGGTTGTTCACCGATACGCTATGTTTACTCTTATTGTTAAAACAGTCGTATACGATAATACGTCCCAAATTGCATCGCGGCGAAGCATTCAGCAAAGATTTGTATGTTCTACTGACACAGATGTTCTGAGTGTTTGATAGAGCTCAGACTTACGACTGTTTGTAGCAAACAGACTTTACAGCTGGGAATATTCTACTATCTCGGTAGTAAAATGTCATCATTAGTATCCGTCGTTTACACTGTCATTGGTTAACGCTCTCTTGTATTGTATGAAAGTCTGCAAGAGTATTGGTATTAGCAGACCGGTAGTAGTTCTGTCAGATAAACTTTTAAATGCTTTCTTAAATAATGTCTGCCTTTTCAAAACCGTTTTAATCAATTAAAATAATAAATCTAGTCCAACTACTCGAGGTAGACGTCAATACTAAATTCGTCAATGACGGAACTAGGCTTTAAGTAATCGGGGCCAATCGACCTATATCCGGCCTGCCACTAAAAATTGTATAACAGAAAAACTAAAAGGTCGTACCAATTCTCACGGTAGGCTTGTGCGACCTAATCAATAGGGCGGAGCTCACTATACTTTAGTTGCATTGATATCGATTACTTGGTCTATTATTTAGAGAAAAACCCTGTACTTAGTTTAGCCTAGCCTTAGTGCGCTGCACGGTGGATACAAGCCAGTTGTCTCGAGATGCCTCCGAGCCAACCGGTTCTCCCACACGTTTGTATTAGCTCACAGTCTGCAATGCCATTGACGGCCAACTGTTATACAACTTGCTGCTAATTTGTTCCACATATGTTACTTGTACGTTGAACTTCAATTTACATGTTTATGTTTGTTTGGTAAATTGATGTATGGTATGGTCTACAATATTTGAAAAGTAAATATAAGTACATAGTTATAATGGAATCATTTTTAGATTTTTCTGCAGATGTATATGTTAAGGACCAAGTGATAAATTGAGTCACTTTTTATAATGCCCGGACATTATGAATAATGACAAGCTACTTAGGGCGAAGTAATAATTATAATTTAAACTTCCTTATTTATCAAATTGCCTAGACATCATGAACATTGCCATATGATTTTTGGCCAATCTGATAGTACCCTATGTATGTTACTTTGCACGAGGTGGAGAACTAGCGCGTGACACGCACTGACTAGTTTTATCATCATTATTATCAGCCTGTTTCACTGCTGGACCTAGGCCTCTCCTATGGCATGCCACTGACCTCGATATTAGCTTCCGCTTCCAACCGTTGCCAGCCATTTTCCGTTTAACGTTGCCCCACCTAGCTGGATGTCCTACACTACGTTTACCAAGTCGTGGTATCCACTCCAGAACACGTTTTCCCCGACGGTTGTCGGTTCTGCGACGGATATGACTTGTCCACTGCCACTTCAGCTTGCTAATCCTATGGGCTATGTTGATAACTTTGGTTCTCTGTTGGATAACTTCATTTCTGATCCTATCATTCTAAGAAACTACCAACATAGTACCCTTTCTGTACCTCGCTGAGCGACCATAAATTGGTGGATCAGTCGCACTGTCAGTGTCCACTTCACATGTCTTAACGGGTAGGACGCACTCGTTGAAGACTTTCATCTTAAGGCTTTGTGGTAAAAGCGATGAGAATACTCGACAAAGTTTCCTAAATGCTTCCCAACCTAGCTGTATACTTTTTCGAGCGTCTTTCTTGAAGTTATTCTAATCCATTTGTAATATTTGTCCGAGGTAAATGTACCCGTGAACCACTTCGAGAGTAACTCCGTCAAGCGCAATTGGTACCGAAATGACATTTTGGTTGATATAACCTAGGTTTAGTCCAAGTTTATCCGGAGGCCGATGCGTGCTGAAGAATCAGCCAGATCACGCAGCATGTGCAATAGTTTTTGTTTATTGCATAAATACAGATGGACGTAGAAGGTTATTTTTTCGTGTTTCTGAGTTAAAATTTAGTGAAAGACAATTGTTATTGTGTGATTGGGTAATTAGTTCGCAATGGATAAGTCAAAATTAGTCGACATGATTCGTTGACAGTAATAAAACCTGGTTTTAATTATTGTGCCCCATAGGTGATGAACATTTTAATAATGTCCGGACGATTTGATTATTTCAATAGTTATTATCACACTGCCCTTTCATATTGGGCATTTTTCTAACTGCGCGGGCATTTATTACAATGCCCTATTAATCACTTGGTCTATCACATATATATTATTTGTTTTTAACGTAGGTAGTAAGAATATGTAATGAATATATAATGTAAATTGTTTTGAATATAGTAAAAAAAAAACTACTACACCTTGTTAATTAGTTATAACGGAGTATTAGAAATTAATTTTAAAATAAATATTGGTATTTGGACCTAGATCTACCATCAAATCAATCAATTACGATAATTTTGCATACTAAGGAAAATTCCACATTCATGGGATATTATTTAAAAAAAACAATAACAGGTAGAATGTCTACTGCAATATAAGAAATTTTCACAAGCACATCCGCGGGCATAACAGATAAATAAATAAAAGGTGTTGTTGTATTCTCAGTAAGCTGCGGTGTTAGGCAAATGAGGGATAATCTTAGAATTAACGAGGGTAGACTGAAAGGCTATGCCAATGCTACGTCGGGACAAACTAGGGTCCGTAAATGGTGAATATTTTATATTTCCAATGTATATATTTGTATTAATTGAATTATAAACGAAGGTCTTTTATTGTAACGTTAAAACCAACACATATTTTGTATTTGACAATGATTAGAGGACAAACGAGTAAGTAAATAAAAGCACTTAAGTTCCGTGTCCTTAATTCATTCTGGTAATTAAGCCTTTTTGAACAAAAAATATAACGCTATCACCGACGAAATTTTTTCCGTGGTGCCTTATCAAAGGGTTGGCTTAGAGAAGGTATTATTTATGAGAGCACAAAAGCGGCATTGTGTCCAGTATTGTTGTCGACAATCCAGCTCGTCAATATAATAGCATGCAGCGTGGACAAAATAAAATCATAAAAAAATGTGTTAGGTACCTACCGCAGTACGTTGGCCAATGTCTTATACAACATATGCAAGTGTTGTAAAATGATATTAACCAACGAAGTGCGATGACACATTGGTTATGATTTTAATTCAATGTAAACATAATAACTACACTAAAATTTTCTTGAGTAATTTTGAGCTGCAATTAGGGATTCTATACCAGATTTACTCTTCATCCATTTAGTATTTAGTTGATACGAGTTTTCACAAGCGAATGCATTTTCGTGGAAAAATATTATAGAAAGCAAAAAAAAGCGCAGAAAGCTACAATTTGTATCATAATTAGGTACGGTCAAATTTAGGCCGCAGTGTGACCTCTAGTTGTATATCAAATATGAGATAGACACGGTGTAGTATACATTTACAATTAAACAAAGTAATGTACCTAAGTCAAATATAAACATTATAAGAAAAACATAATAGAAGGCCGCATGACTAATTAATAATACCTAATATATTAAACGTCAGAGTAGTACTCATAGGTAATGTGTAAAATTGCCGTTTGTATGCACTATCTATGATCGTTTATGTATTATTGACATTTATTGTAGTACCTATGTAGTATAATTCTTCGAAAATATATTATGTCGGTATGGATAGGGAGATTCTTAGCTCAAATGCATACTGTTTAGCAAATTAACTGATTTTGTATAGAATAAATTATACCTAGCTGCTGTTCCAATGATATTTAATATAAAATGGAGTATATCATAGTATTGTTCGTTTACATTTAAACCAGTATACAACCTTGTGTTATAAATTAGAACTAACTTCCGCCTGCGACTTTGTCGGCGATCAGCATGGATTTCGAAATTCATGGGTTTTAAGTTATTTCCACACACGCACTGATATTTTTTCTAAAATAATATTAACCTTTGTAACTCCTTTTAATATCAGCTATCTGCCAGTGAAAGTCCTGTTAAAATCGATCCAGCCGTTTCGGAGATTAGCTGGAATAAATAGGCAGACCGACAAACAAAACATTAAAACACTTTTATTTTTTGAAAGTGTTATTAAACTGTCATGCATTTAGTAAAAAGCTGTTAACTTGTTACAAATACACACTAATTTTTTTCTAAAATGTTGTACTTACAGAGGTTGGCAAAACTGACAAAGGACAAGTAATAATGATAAAATATGTGAAATTAACTGTATAAACACATTTGTACAGTGTACACCATATTGTAGAGAATAAATGGTAGAATTTGAAAAAAAAATTAAATGCCTGGTTACATAAGCTGAATGGCGCAAATATAAAAATTGTACAGAAATTGTCTCCACTGGTAAGCCAATAAGTGTATAATAACGTCACGCACCTATATTCCTCGAATGCATGTACGCTCGGTGCTTATTTATGCTGCATCTTGGATATGGCGTTATTTCTCTGAATTCTGCTACCATCGAAGGATAGATCTAATAAAACTACTTATAATCACAACTGACAGTGTAATCATAAGGCCATGTCACAAACCATCACAAACAAAATACAAATATTAACAGTACCTTATTACCAACCTATCGAACAGCTCGGCCCTATGTCGAAGCTAAAGCTTCGCACATAGCAGTGATAGCGTGTTAAAACGCCAGCGCTGTGATCTGGGCATTCCGTCGTCCATCCAAGTCCAAGATACGAACGTCAACTCAATAAAACATAAAACACTGTTAATCAAAATACATTTATTTCCAAATATGTCATGGTGGAGGGTTCACAATCAATTTACCAGTTACAGACGTATAAACATTTTACACACGGACGGCTGTGTCGATCTTGGGTGCTGTCGCGGCGGAGTTGAGGGACTCGCATCGGCAGCACCGCCAGCTATTCGTGCTCGGCACCAGATGCTCACTGCTGACACACTCGAGGTGGAACTGTGACGCACACAGGCTGCACTTTATGGATGCGCAGCCCTCCATCGTGCGGTTACAGAAAGCACAGTCCATCTTTCCTAATTTAACTGTGAACAAAAAGGATCTCGTTACTTGACCATTTCATTACCTGTTAGGTACAGCTCAAAAAGACGGATGCACGCATACTATGATAAAATACACTTACAATTGAGTAATTAATTCACTTTATATTAACTACGGTATAATGTTTTTTAAACGTTGGAAACTATTTTAAATTTTTTATGCGATTTTAGGAATGAGTGTATTTGGTGTGACTGACAAAATTCAACTGAAGAAACAATCGATGACATTGTTCTTTTAATTTCTATGATTTTTTTAGTTCTATTTTCAAAACACAATCTTAGAAATAGTTTGTCAGAAATTAAACTCTTTAATACCCTAAAGTATTATACCCGGGTCACACGACTCCACGGAACAGACTATTATTGTTTCAATAAGTGTCTCTGAAATACATAAATGACTAAAACCATTAAAACTAAGTCAGTTCAATTGTGAGATTTACAACACACTTTATACTTGTGTAAAAAACAAATTCTTTCAATCTCTCTTTATACCTGAATGATTAAAAAATTCTTAATCTATACTATATTAATTATATGCCTCTTAGAAAACCTCAGTGTCTTTTGATAACACCATAATCGATTCTAATAATATCTCCGTTATACCTTTAAATGACACGTATCACGTTTCTTAATTCTGTTACGCCACTCCTTGATCATTTTTGTATTACTTCTCGTTACCGAGTCGTTGGGTATAAACATACTCTTAGAGTTTTGTGCCTGAATTCCTTCTCGTCACAACAAAATCTCTCCTTAAAATGTGGAGCGAAAATATCTTATGCAGCAAAATCTTAAGTTCTTTAAATGATAAATGTATTTTTATTTTGCAAATAGGTTTACAGGAAACACTTCTACACGTCATTCTTTTTTAAAGACTAGATGGCGTCGGCATTTCCTAATTGAGTCCCTCAAATAAATGCCGAAACAAACTCAGGGGTCAAAGTCTAAAATCCAGACAAGTACAATAAATTTATGTGAAAACAGTGTAGGTGGCTACTACAGCTTTTGCCATTAATTTTATTTTGATCTACTCTACACTTAGTCCTCTTAATAAGCCATACTTAATAATAAAAAATAAGTCAGCATCTCCTAAAAACCTTAGATATGTATCAGATAATTCATTACGACAATCTTTGCTAAAATCTAATTAAAGTTCTTTAGCAGTGAATTGGGGATAAAAGGATGTCAGTTTAAGTAAAAGCTAAAATAAGTTATGTACCATCCCCACCGAATATGTTCGACTCGATAGAAAACTTGATCCAGTTAAATCTTGAAAACTATTTTTTTTCTTTCCAGTGCCAAACGTAGACTGGCATCGTCAGGGTAGTGTTATATCTGCGTCACTGTAAACTATTTACACGAATATCATTATCAGTGATGTGTCATAAATAATAATTATTTAATATAAGTGTTAAAATTCGAATATGAAATTATCAAACTAATATTTGGAAAATTCTGCATTTTACTACTTTGAATAGTACTTAGTAGTAGTCTTGCACTGAAAACTTTCGTCTCGAACGAAATTGCTAACAATGTACAGAATACATTTTTTAAATCCAGTCCATTATGATGGCTTTGCAAAGAGGTATGATGGTAAGAAGGTACTTATACGGAATTGACTATTAAACCTGAGTACCCACGTAATTGCTTATGCATCAACGTTTTGTTCGCCTATGCTTGCTACATGAAGACTCATGGTCAATAATGCCTGGAGCGTTCATTTGCTAGATTAATCCTATGAGATGAGACACTCACTGCGCTCACTAGGGGAGAGTTGACCAAATCGATGCATTTTAGGTACCTACAAAACTTAAGTTAGACTCCGAAACTAAATCAGAATTAAAAAAAAAAATATTATCATCTTGCAGTGCAAGGTCATAAGTCATAAGACATTTTTGATTTAAACAAAGACTGTTGTTATTTCATTATAACCTTGTCACAACTATGGCACTGATAGCCGAGTGGTATGACCGTTGGACTGCCAAGTCAAGCCAAGAAGGTCGCTAGTTCAAACCCCGGTACACACCAATGTCTTTTAAAATTCATGTGCGTATTATAAATTAGTTATCAGTTGCTAAAATGATCAAGGAAAACATCGTGAGGAAACCGGCACACCTGAGAGATTTTTCAACGGTGTGTAAAACAAAACCATGTCAGTGGCCTACAGGCGGCTTAAACTATGACACCAGGCTGTTCATCAACCATACGATAAGAAGAAGAAGAGCTATGGAATAGATGTCAAGCGGTATCTATCATCATAATATTTACCAAAGCATAATGCTTTGAGCTTGGACATAATGGATAGTGATTGATCCCTTATTTGACCTAAGTGCTTTATGTTATCTCGGTCTCCCCTATATGATCGCATCTTCATGACCATAGTAACGAAACGCTTATCTCTTTATGCACCTAAGCCTCAAGATTATAATGGCTCAAACTGCTCAAACGAACTAAGAATAGTTTCTTATATTTAAGCGTTAAAAAAATTTAAGCTTACGTTTTATAATAAATGGATTTCGTTTCATTACAGAGAAAGCACAAAATTAAAGAATGTAATGTATGGATTTCGAATGTTTTATAGCATATAGCCTTCCTCGATAAATGGACTATCCAACATAAAAACCTTTTTTCAATTTGAACCAATAGTTCTTGAGATTGTATAGAAAAAGTATAGATTTTAACAGATTTTTAAATTATTGATCATCTGTATTATCTTTACAAGACATTTTGCTGACAGCAAATTTGATATCATTATTTTGTTTATTTAAATCTATAAGATTGACCTACTAGAAATATAATCTAATTCGATCATGAAAATGTTACTTGAGTTTATTTAATTCTATGTTCATAAGATTTGTGAGTTGTGTTTCTCTTTCGTCATTTGTACAGTATAGGTACTTGTCTTTCAAGTATAACGGCTTAATGTTTCGGTTTGTATCGTAATGGAAAACGGACAAGGCCGCGGGCCGAGAGGGGAATTGTCAATGAATTCTGAGGGTGACTTGAATGGAATTCCAACCCTCTACAACACTTGGTATGACAGGTATTGTTAATAGAAGTCGTCTGTTATAACCTTTGATCAGTAGTTTAATACCCCTAATGTTAGTCGAGTGATGTAAAATGTTCAACAATAATATAATAGGTACTCCTTCTGTAAATGTATAAAGTTTATTTGGGTCAAAAATATTCGTTTCTGTCACCGAATTAAAGTTTCCCGATCCTACTTCCATTATTCCATGTAATCACGTTTATGGATTATATTATGAATATGACGTAGTTAAAATTTCAAGGTTTGCTTCGCTTTCATCGGTAAATAGAAGAAATCAATATCTTATATTACAACATTTTTATATTTACACACAATATAGGTATTTATTTTGTTGTTACTAGGATTTTTGATTCGGCGCCAAATAAAGTCTGGAAGTAGTAAAACATTAATAGTTGTCTCTATTTACGGCTATTGAGCACAAGTACGAAGTTAATAATATTTTATTGTGCCTGTGTTATTGATATTTGTTTTGTTGTTATTAATAAGTAGCTTTGCTTATATTGCGTACTAACGAGTACATAAAACAATTCAGTTACTAACTGAGTGACGGGTTTACTACTATCTATTTTAAATTTTTGAAACTAGATGGTATATTAGGGTACTCCAAATTTTCATCGTGAATTTATTGTTGGACACGTATAATACTGATGTTAATTTTGTATTGAAGACAATCCATGGCTAATCCACCTTTACTGACAAAATCTGCGCGATGCAAGTTTTTTTTAATATGCAGTTCCAAAGACTACTCCGGTTATTGTTAACTTTATCTTAATTATTTTTTTAAAACGTCGCCCCACACTAGGAATTTCTCCTGTATCGTGGGTGCGTTTCACAAACATGAAATATCACATACACAAACACCCAGACTCGGAACAAACACCTGTGGTTTGCTCAAATTTCTGCCCCGTGCGAGAATCGAACCCGCAACCCTTAGCGCAGCAGTCCAATCGCTTAGTCACTGCGCCAATCAGGTCGTCAATTACTGCATGCTAACCATTTTAATGTACTTTTAGAAAACTTTGTTTTAATTTAATTGAAATTATATTTACGGTTACCTTGCATGTATGGCTTGGGCTAGCCAATAATATCATCATCATTCGGTGACGGTAACAAACCATGTCCAAATTAGAGTCAGTAGGTACATACCTATACAGTCCGAGCTCCCAATATACGAAAACCCACTCCGAAACTACATGGCATACATTTCTAGTCGTGATTCAGCCCTACTCTTCTCAAATGGGGTTAACACTGACAACCAGTGTTGTGGTGTAGCGAGTGTGATAGCATTATGCTGAGTGGTCCTCGTTGCCGCTGACATCGGTCATATCGTAACCGCGAGTGCATCTGCCAACTCGGTAACAATAATGAATGTGTGTATTGTTTGCCGTTTTTTTAAACATGACGTATATTTATTATTTTCCGCATTAATGTGATCTGAAAATATAATAATCATATCAATGGTATTATTACTTTTATGAATCGCAAGTATTACTGTATCCAAAACTAGTCAAAAAGCTCTTACATTATGAATTTTTCAAATATTATTGCGATACTCAGTTTATGCGGAAAATTATAAATCACTAATGACCGTATAATATCGAATGCTAATTGCTAATCTAGTTGGAATGGATGTATGAAACAATATGTGTACACAAGCTTCCAATAAGTATGTATCATAGACGTTGCTTTCGAAATGCAAAGATAAATATTATAAGATTGTAAAACATTATATAAGCGTTTGATCAATGTATACTCATTATTCTATCATCTATATGGGATTATTATTTGACATCATTGCCTTATTTCTGTAAAGATTGTAAAATAAAAGCAAATCTTTATTAGCTATCAGTAGGTTGGGCCTTACGCGTTTTATAGGATAATAAAAAAGTGACATATTTCTTTAAACTATACCTAGTGGCCAGTACCTACTTAAACATGTTTTCAAAATATGAACGTGTTGTGACATGTTGCGTTTTTGCAGACGGAGTGGCGATGGCGGTGGCGGCGCGCGGGTGCTGCGCTCGACGCCCGACTGGAGCGACAGCGCCATCAGCGGCGAGCACCTGTGGTCACCGACCTCTGTGTCCGGCGACTGCTGCTACGTCGGCGATGCGGAGTGCCAGGTTACTACTTTTATTCACACACTGATTCTCACACGTTAGAATTTCCAACGTGTCCTTCTTTAAGTTTAGCGGTGTGAAGAGCGAGCGAGGCAGTCAGCAGTGGATGCGCTGGACGTACAATTATGTACTATTGCTATGAAAGGCTTTTTACAATATGGTCCTGAAGACCTGCGTCACCTGGCACTACTTATATTCTTGTTTTTTTTTATTCGAGCCAACAATTAGTACCCAATTACGTACTTTGAAGCTTATAAAAAGTTTTAAAACATAAACGGAACAGTTTAGTGGAAATAATTTTCTCAGCTGACTGCCATGTCTTATCAATTAATATTGATTTGTGATTTTGCTGAAGGTATCTGTGTCACGTTTTAACATATCTAGGTTCTCTAAAGGCCTTTCAGAGCCAACTCTTGGCATGACGAGATCTAAAAAGCCTCTAGCTACCCGTAGTTATAATTATTTTTTGAATACGAAAAGGCTCGAGAGACGCGAATCGTCCGTCATTGAATGAATGTCTGCAGTGAATGAATTTTCATTCACTGCCCCACGGCTCATTCTTATTGGCTACCAGTGCTTAGTGCCGAACAAAAGCCTCTTAAGAGCTACTGCAATTATTATTTTCAAAAGTGTGCTTTTATAATTGCATAGTACTTTTAGGAGTAAATGTTACCAAATTGTACTTGCTTGTAACTAATATTTACTTCTGTAGCTGTAAAACCTATTCAAATAATACGAAATATCAACTGCTAAGAATTGTATTTACGGGGAAGTCATTATTTTGTTGTTAATAACATCTCTGGGAAGACCCTCCGGGCTATAATGATTAGAAAAAATACTTGTAGCACCAGGCACATACATTTTTACTAATGAAGCATTACTTAAACCTTTATATTATATATAACTATCACTTCACTTTGATAGGTTTCGATACATAAACTGTCAAAATATTAAAATATAAATAAGTCCAATTAAAGTAATCTGGCGGTAGCATCAGCCCTAAATTGAAATATAATAATACTCATTATCACTATGAAAATCTACGACCAAATGAACTGCAACATAATATAAACTATACGGTTTCGTTTGTCATGTAGTTTAATCGTCGTGATAACTATAATGATACATTATAGTACATATGTAGGTATCTATATGTATTGTTAGGTGTTGGCTTTTATGTAGAGCCAAATTATAGTTCTGAATGGTTTATGAATAAATTACCTTGATTATAAAATTAAAGTTTCCGGTTATTTGTGATACAATCGGCGACATCAATTACACAGTAGCCAATAATAGTGCAGATGTCTGACAAACGAGCATTTATGACTTTGTAGTAGTCGTTTTTTCCGGTATAGGAATAAATATTTGTAAATACAAAAATCTTACTTGTAAGTATTCTACTACGCCTCGTGACTAGTCGTGACCCTTAAGATACATAAGTAGCCTTTTAGATAGATCAAAATTTTAGATCTGTTATGATTGATGATGAATGATGAATTTTAGATATATTATTATGTTAAAATAAGTTAATATTTTAAGTTGTAAAATAAACTACCTAACCCGCGTACATTTACATACATTTTGTAGAAGAAAGCCTTCTGAATCCGATTCGCTGACTAAAGGTATTAATATTATTATAACCTAAGACTAACGCACACATCAGAATATCCAGGAAAATGATCTATCAGGAACAGGAACCCTTTGCTTTTATATAGTACCTACCTAGAAACGAACTAAAAATGTAAAAGAAAATTAAAAAATCTAGTAGAAAACTAAAAAAAAAACTCTAATAGTTTATCTGCCAAGGTTTGGAGAAAGGTTTAATTGTAGAAAATATATAAAGGGTATTTTAATGACAATATTAAAAGTATTTCTTAATGACCACATTGAAACGAAATTATGTCGCTACTCGCCATCCCTGATACCTACATGGTTCCAATCTTGTCGTTCCCGCGGGATCATAAAGTTAATCTAGCGCACGTTGCAAGATTAAAATGGGGACGATCTTACCGCGACAGCAGATTAATAGTTGCTCTAATTTTTAGTATCGTTGTTTTTATTTCTACGTATACTTTAACATAGCAATACTTTTGCTTAACGATACAAATGATTTTAAAGTACGAATGAACATACTAAACATACATTTGATTCTTTATAAATTATATATTGTTCACATCACACGAAATCACACAAAATAGCATTTTAAAAATGGAAAGCTTCACGAAAACCAACATTGTAAAGAAAAAGCTTTTTCTTTGAGTGACATTCTTATATTGAATGACAAAGACACAATGAACCTAGTAAATTACCCGAGGAGCTGAGTTAAGTAAATTACCTCGTGGTTTAATGAATTTTGACGTGGAAAATAGTACGTCACTACAGCTTTTCATTCTTGTTTAACACTGTACCGGGGTTTATAGATCAGTACAAAACTCTTTCATTATTTATTTTTCACTTTTCATTTACAAAATGTTCATTGTGCCTCCGTGAATAAAATCTATTGAAGCTTACACCATGATGCAGACAATCTCGCGTCGCGTCTTGGTTAAACCACTGTGAAAGAAATGTAATTTTCCCAACAACCATTAGCAAGTTTCCGGCCTATTATGTCGCAAGTCGGTTGTAGTCGTATACAAGATTAATGAACCAATGCCTCTATTTGTAGTGGCGATGACCTGTCACAGTGGGTGCAACAAAGGGGTTTCTCTTGGGCTTCATAAAGGCAATCAATGGCAAATTGTGGCGCCCTCGCCACTCGCTCTCTGAGTACGTAAATATTTGAGTAGTTGTTACCATTCTGTTCGGTAACTTCTTCAAACTTGCCGTAGAAGTTGTTGCTTTTGTTCATCGTATCCTAGCCTGTGTACATAGTTACAGCGCCCTAATCAAACTTTATTCTTTGTCTCCATTACTGTTACATATCTATTTATAAGATTCTCCGTGCTCTGAATTGAGAATATTTAGCTGTGTGTTATTAATTAATTTATTTATTTGGATTGTCAATAGTTATTACATTACATATATTTAATACAGATTACATCTAAAATTATACAAGTTAAATGCATAACCCGTTACAGGCAAACACCGCATGCTTAGTGTAGCAATCCTATCGTGAATTTTAATAAAAAGGAACTTAAAAATACATTAAATGATTAAAATAAAATCTGTTGTATTCTATTCTACGCGACAATGTAATACAGAGCTTATTTAGGAAAATTATTAAGGACGAATTTTACGAAGATTGCGTAAAGACACATGGTACATATCTATAGATCCACTGTAATCGTTGTACAATCTACAAATTCGGGAAAGAGGGGAATTTTGGCCAAATACGGTTTTTCTAGCAGGAGGGCATAGTGGTTTAATAGCATACCTGGGATTCCGACTGGGTACTCTAAAACGTATTCTACTGAGAATTTCAGGGCTGTTAATATTATTGGTCATAACCTTATAGAGAAAAACTAAGTCTTGCATCAACATACGCCGTTCAAGAGTGATCAAGTTGAGCTGTTTTAATTGGTCGCTATACGAAAATTTCCTTCTTGAACAACCAGCTATGTGCCACATGAAACGAAAATTAATTATTTTCGTCTATCTTTATTACTGTTGCTTAGAACAGTCAATATTTATTTAATGCTTGCTTGATTATTTCCGCCCACGCGTTTTATTTACATTATCAGAGTGCACACACAGCATGCCCATTAATGTCACGATGCATTCAATTACAATAGAGGAACTGTCATTTGCTGAAAGAGACAAAACAAACCAATGAATAAATATATATATTTCCTCAATATGAACTCGCGCACGCTGATTCGAACAATGGAACGAACTAATATTACAATTTTCATTTGCAAACTCTTGAAACATGAAAGCCAGCTAATTAATATGAAGTTTCCCTGAAACTGTTATTTATAATATATGAGTATGTAAATGTACGTTAATTAACAAAAATGTAAAAGGGCATGTTTTATTCGAATTAAAATTCGTTGCGTTAGTATAAAAACCAATTTATTTTTCATTCTACAATAAAACTCAGAATAAAGTAAATATGTATTAAATTCTGTCTGGTTATTCCCTAGACTTTTCGATTGTATTTTAAAGGAATTTGAAAATTCAGGGCCGTGGTACTTGAGGTCGCCGACGCGTTTGCTCTGTGATGAACGTGCCCGGGATACCAAAATTTCTTGTAGTAAATTTGCGTGCTGTAGCTGTTGTAACAATGATATAATTTTTAAGCTGCAAAAGAACTTGAGAGAGTTATGAATATGGAAAAGGGCCATGCTGTGATGATAATATGCATATGGATCATGAAAGTCTATTACTCAATAGTAAATTCCGTATTTTTATAAAGGTCTAAGTTAGCAGATCGCCCTCCCTTACATTCAAACTGTAAGTGTGTACACTGTACACTCCCCGTCAGTCGACTAAAAAAACTGTTGCATTTACCTAAAAAGTTTACACCTTTACACACTATAACTCCCAGTTTATTTTTCTTTGTCTTTTTTATTTCTAATAAATTATTTATTATTTGTGTGAGAACAGAATACATTAATCTCGTCCTTTCTATATTTAAATTTTCGGGCAAAGGATGCTTACTTTTTGTAACACGTAGTTCTTACGATACTGTTTTTTGTGGGAGAACTCTCTTACATTAATTAATCAAACAGTTAAAAACACTTTAGAAGGGTAGGTATTTATAGTAATTTAACCTTCGCATTGCGTGTCCAACTGGTCATTGAGGATACTTTTTAATAAATGTTGCATTAACGCCTCATAATAGATTGATATCGACCACTTTATCTGTTAATTGAATACCTATCGATCTATGAGGGTTCTATAAGTACTCTCGTATATATTGTGATTTAAACTATTTAAAAAATGTTTAAACTATGCTAAAACAGAGTTAGGTATGACGTAAATATATCTAGGTACCCTTTTTTATGATTTTGAGGGTTTCACTCAAGAAAACAACATTTGGATATATCTAACTATAAAATAAATGCAGTTTCTAAATTGATAAAGGAAATTTGAAAAATGATGGACACGAGCGGGACTCGAACCCGCGACCTTCGCCGATCCGATTTCCTTTATCAATTTAGATTCAAGCTTAGCATGGGCAACATGCTAAAATGGCACCAAAAGTCATATAAATGCAGTTTGTTTAAATTTTGTGTGCACACACCTGTGCGTATCAAATTCGGTCAGCCTGTGTGTGGTAAATCTTTTATAGGGATGGTAGGCCACAAAAAAGGACAAAGTTTTTTTATTCATGCGCTCCGTTGAAGTCATTAAGCCAGACGTGTTGTTGAAGATTTTTCATGGGTTTTAAAAATTCCTTTCATTAAAGTGTCTTTGAAATATTTATTACAATAATATACGTTAACTAAGACTTATTGTATGTAGTGTAAGTCATATTTTATCGATTTTGATATTTATCTTATCGTATAATATGATTGAAGATGTCTGCTATTATGTGGTAAAATATGTACAATTAACATTTTTTCCTCAGAAACACGGGTCGCGCATGAAATGTTCGGCTTGCAAGATCGTCGCGCACCAGGCGTGCATAGACATACTGATGGACCGCGTGCAGTTCACGTGCAAGCCGACGTTCCGTGACGTGGGCGTGCGCCAGTACCGCGAGCAGACCATCACCCACCACCACTGGGTCCACCGCCGCTCGGAGAAGGGCAAGTGCAAGGCCTGCGGTAAGGTGAGGGCCGTTATTTATATGTCGCTTACGTCACCGGTCAATGTTGAGCTGTCTTATGGAAACGGTTGTTTGAATTTAGAACGTTTATGACGATTTGATAGTTTTTTTTTTTAAGTTCTGTTGTATTTATCTCTAGTAAAATTCATGGATGAAGTTGATGCTGTAATTTACATTGGCGATAGACATAAGTCTTGTATTCATAACGTCTTATCGTAGCTAAAAAGATTGCAGGCCAAACAAAATATTACGTATGAATGTTACGGGAACGCTCAAGCCCTCTAGCAACAATTTTTTAGCTTTATTTATTTGTAAAATAATGTGAAATAGGATTATTTCTTTTGGAAGGATACAATCAAGATTTTAATATGAAAAGTGCAGTGGCTTAGCTTAGCGGCATATGTTGTTTCCGCATACTACAAATAATGTTATGACCTAAAGAAAATTGAATTGCGCCATATATCAATTAATTACAAAACATCAGAACAAAAGGTTGTTTAGTTCGTAATGAGCGCTATAAGCAATGTCTATATATCCACGCATCGATCAACTCACGTCTAATTAAAATAATATAAATATTTATGTAATTAATAAATTATATGCTCAGTAAACAAAGACAAAGCACAGCCGTTTCCATTATGACAGTAGCATAGTTATGGGTCCATTTTGTTATTCATTAACCAGTGAGAATTTGATTCTCTTAACCAGTGTGTCTCTGGTATTTGGTATCAGTTTTGTTTTAATTACCATTACAATCATAATAGCTATCATTATTTCTATCATTTTAAAAACAATTTTGTTGCAAATTTGCGTCTTCACGTCTGCTGCGCACGGGTGCACATTTGTATATCTATTTTAAGTTTAGGTACTAATTTAAAATTAATAAAAGTCTGGTACGTAAAGCCGCTTTTATTATTAAATTTCCATCCTACATCATTTATTCGATTTAACTACATAGTTTTAAATAGCCCCGCATTTAGCATAGGTATTAAAAGCAATTTTATGTTGTCATTATTTACATAAAATTTTCCAAATAGAGAAAACCGCATCCCAATTCAGAATTAATCCATCAGTTCAAAGTAGGATGATATCGGTACCTACGAAGCGTTCTACAAGACGAACTATTGCCAACGTGTACATAACTAGTTAGAGATGGCCATTTGTTGGTACCTACTTAATTTAGCTTGATTATAGTAAGAGTGTACCTAATATCTTTAGTATCCATTAAAAAGACAAGATTTAGAGTAAATTAAATGAAATTGATAATAGTACTTATCACTTAGAAATCTTCCCGATTTCAAAGACATCTAATAGCCATATCTTCACCCTCCTAATAAACAGATCGCAGGTTCGATGTCACGTGACAAATGTATGTATACTTCTACACCCTTGTTTGTTTTGTATTCTAAGTTCTCAACTTTTTGTTCCGCATCTGAATGTGAATGGCAAACTTATTAAAATAACATAAATAATAACAAAATATCGCTACACCACGACAACGATGTACAATCAAATTAATTGCAGAATGAAATACTGCTCTTTTTCCATTTCCGTCATATATTTGAGTGAAAACCGATATTTTAATATCGATATCAATATTGTGCTACTGTGGAATGGTTTTACGTTGAAATGAATAACTCTTGTTACCACGTACAATTCGATGGAAGTGAAACAAAATATTAATTGGACAACAGCCTAAATTAATTGAATAAAAGTCATCTGTCACAAGTAAAATAAAATGCTTAAAATACATATTCTGGAAAACAGTTAGCAAATATCTTTCGCTTAATGAAGTATAGGCAGAAACGAATTTTGCACTTACATATTTTGGCCAAAGGCAGTATTGGGGCCCATAAATATAATGGTAGAGAACAAATCGGGAACAAACCGAACAAAGTAGGTACTACTTGTACTATCAAAGTTTCCAATGAAAAAACCAGTATCACTCTGTCTAACTTGGGAATCAAAGACTTGGCAGTCGGCCAGAACGCGGTCATTACAAGTATAAGTAATGAAGTTTTTCTGTAAATTATGGGTAACATCCATTATTCTCTACCAATTAAAATGTATCTCTTCAGACCTGTTTTGGTCCCATGTAATAAAGGGCGAGCCTTTTTCCAATAATAATTAAGCAGTCTTTGCGTGTTTAATTATTATATGATCAATATAACGCCGTGGTGCACAGGTTAGTCAGTCAGCAATCTCAGCGTGGCTTACTGCCCAGGTTACGCCGGACGTCTATCTATTTTTGTGCAGGTCAGCATTATTACAGCATACATTACAGAACTAAAACTTAAACTTCCCTACATGAAATATTAAATTATAAAAAAATATGCTGATTCAGCGGTCACAACATATAATTAAGTAATTGCCCAATTAGATAATTTAATCTACAGTACGCTCATCACAGCTAGCAATTTTACAAGCTTCATTACTGTCTCATTATCAGGAAAATTACTAATATTGTAAAAACCGGCACTCAATTTCCTGAACAGTTTAATTTGACAAGTCATTTATTACATGTTATTACCTACTATTATTAAGCGAATCGACCATGAAACATGGTTTTCTGAGTAAAATACAACTTAGCTAGCAGAACTTTGTCAAGTAATAAGTTCCTTATTGTGTTTAACCTTGGGAGACAGTGCGTGCGCTGAATATTTTAAATTTATTCAGATTAAGACAGATTCCGCTTCACTGGACCTCGAATATAAGAAAAATGAAGCGTGACGAATTTGTGTACCTTGGATTACTTAGCATCATTTCAGCTATTATATTTAGTAGTAACAATAGCATCGACTTATTTCCAATTTTACTGAGTATGTTTATGTAATGGTCTCCCGTTAGATACAGGATAAATAAACTAAAAGAAACTATAGTTTATAGAGCTTAATTAAACTATTTGACTACATAAAAGTACAGCATTGTTCTAATATGTAATTATGTATATGCATTACAGTTATAAATTACATGATTAATAATAAATGGATCAAAACTACAATTGAAAGAGCCCAGCCAATCGCCTACTCTATCGAAGGCTTCATTACTATGTATGCCCGCGGTGTGCTGGGCGAGGCATATCGTCATGCAATCACAACTCCAAGGGTCTTCTCTGGTCAGACACCGTCTTACAGTAAAAGTCCTCTCCCTGGTCCCACTTAATTAAGTCTTTAATTATTAAGGAGCGATAAGTACCCATTGTGGTCTAAGTCGGACTTTCATTTAATGGGTAAAGTTTTCGATAGACTACGTAGGGATCTAATTCTAAGACCATTTACGTTCTAATCACACAGTAAAACGTAGGTTAACAAACAAACGTTAGCCAGTTGAAGTATTGATGTATTTTACTTAATTACTTTAGGTATCTTCATGAATTAATCCCGGTTAAGCAGCAGCCTTCAACGTCATTTAAAGCGATGGATTAAAACGCTTGGTTTTAAATTTAAATGTGTAAATCTTTTAATATGCGCGCTGAAGCCTCATGTGGGGCAGGGGTATTCTCTCTGACATCGTGTTATGGCCATTTGCTAATGTAAACGAGGCTCGGGAACTGAATAGAGATGGTCAAGTGCGAGTCGTGCCTCTAAATGGTGTATAGTAAGTAGGTACCAAAACACTGCATTGATTCTTATTTCAAGTTTAAGCCTAGAGCCGGTTTGTGATCAACTAAGTGATCTGATAAAGTGTTTCTATTTAGGGGTACGAAATTCACAAACCTAACAACTAACCTATCCTAACAACAAAAAATAGTAATAAAAAAAATAGGTTACTGCGTTCCAGCTAAATCACCCTAGTCTAAGGTGTTCTAATATAATAAATATCTCTGCTTTCTTCTAGTCATGGCTCTGAGCAGCTACTCTTTAAGATTTGAACTCTAATAACATCTGAAACTTTGAGCTGGTATGTTGTAGGGGTGGTTTCAAAGGTGCAGGTAGTAGAAGATAATTTTGCAGCAAAAACCTAAAAGCTCTTTGTTTAGAAGTTACGTTATACCTACTGTTATAGACACATAAACCGCTATAAATCTCGACTCTATCATTCAATATTTATTTATTTGGCTGCGAGAGGGTTAGCTTTAATAAAGATTTCTAAGAGCACTTACGCCATGTTCAGATCCGTTTCCGATTCGTGCCGTACCCGATAAAATACGGAACGATAGATTTCGGCAGATAAATGAATGAGAAACGGATCGGATATTGATCGGAAGCATTGCGCTGACGTTCACACATTATGTATTGCGGCTACATCGCACCGCAATTTCTCAGGTTCAGATCGGATTTGAATCTGAGGAATTAAACTTGATATGCTATAAATGAAATATAGAGCGCAAGCGCCGTAATTCTACGACTGCTTACTAGACAATTGAGGAGACCTAGCTATAGGTCTCAAGCCCCGCCAGTCTATTTTTGTACACACTCCGTCGGTAATCATGAGAATAATATATACAACAACATAGGCTCAGCGCAGGAATATCTACCCTTAAATGGAATTAGCATTTAGGGCACAACAATGTCAATGTGATTGTATCGAGCACATCTGACATTTGTGATTTTAGTTGATGTACTCGTAAATAACAATAATCAGACTGTCAAGTTAATTAACAAGCTAACCCAATTTCTAAAATTCAATTGGGTGACTTGGGTAGTTAATCACATTTTGATCACTTAACTAATTAATTCTTATCCTTCTCATCCGTTTTTACGTAATTGCGTCAAGTAGAAAAAGCTGAATAGAGGTTCCTTAAGAGCTACCTCAGACCTATCTTACATTATATATTACGACTCGAACAATCTGGGCGGTCTATCTTGCTACCACACTGTTAACTGGGTAATCTTTTCAACAACACATGACCTAAAACGATGTGACAAGTAGCTCATACTACGAGAAAACGCTGTAAAGCTCTCTGTAGAGATCTCTCTCTTATCTAAAGTAATAATGCACGAATTTCTACCCGCTGAGTCTGTTTCGATTTATCTGATTGAACTTTAGGTGCCAGTTACGGGCACAATTAACGTCACACGCTGGCCACCACTCGGATGATTGAAATTATCTGTAGGCGATGCAAATTGTTCCAGACAGCATCCTGGTCGTGACTCATAGAATACGTAGCGCATAAAGTCGGCTATTTTTTTAAATTACCATAATGATACGACACAACTTACAATTTAAATCCTAACATTTTTTAAACAGTTTTAGTTGGTGTTTCAGTAGAATATTTAATGTTATAACATAACGCGGCGGAGTGGCGTATAAACCACGTGTCTAATGTAGTACGTGTGACGAGGTCCTTTGACCACCACTGGCGGCGGCCCTTGTAACCCGCGCCACGCGTCTGTCAACTCAAATAATTTGCATTTACATATACACGGTACACCACGAATACCCCACATCGCATGCGACACGTCACGTCCCGAGCGCCGCGCTAGCTCAACGCGAAATTAAAACTTCATTTTTAATGACGTGTTACCATATCGCTCGCCTCGCGTACTACTTATATAGCCGGCATACTGCACGATTCTGAATGAAAAACTGTTTCCAGATTGTATTTTTTACTTTTGTTCATGAAAATTATTCTTTCGTTTAATATTTTACAAATTATGGCTGGTACGTAAGTATGGCACACACGTACCAGTATGTTATGTGTACGATATTATTTAGTGTAGCGTTAAGTAATTATTATAATTATCATCATGCTGTATTTCATTTACCCACACTTAGCAAAATTTGAAAAACATAAATAAAAGTACTTCAATTATTATGTTTGCGTTATAAGTTGACCATAAAACATCTTTATCTATTCGAACATAAGGACCCACTTGCACCAACATCCAACAATCTAATACCAACTATAAATTAACCTTTATGCAATTATTAAAATTAATGTTTAGATTTTA
This sequence comes from Abrostola tripartita, assembly GCA_905340225.1. Classification (NCBI taxonomy): domain Eukaryota; kingdom Metazoa; phylum Arthropoda; class Insecta; order Lepidoptera; family Noctuidae; genus Abrostola; species Abrostola tripartita. The sequence goes on along the minus strand of HG996493.1, from coordinate 8,489,873 downwards.
TTTTTTATTTCTTTCACAATATAAGCCGAGAACCGCGAAATAAATTTAAATAGAACAAAATGGAAATGGTAAAATAGGTAATATCATAATTATTTGTTTCTTCTTTGGTGCAAGTAGGCCTCAGTATCCATATTAGTTCGAAATAACTTATCATACGGTAGCGATTATTTTATGTTGCTTATTGTGGCTTATTGTTTCTGTGTATCACTTATGTATTCATTTGCACGTGTGTTGTTGCATGGTTGTTTTGTTGTCAGTCATTCCGGCGCGGCTGCTGTCGGTGGTGCATAGCAACACAGGACACAGTAGACAAACCTGTAGAAGTAGACAATGGTGATATTGTGAATGTGCGTACCCTATGTGTTACCAGGTGGAGGCTCGTGAAGGCCAAGTGCTCACTACTGGGCGAAATAATAATATTGTGTGCTATTATCCTGCATTCCTGAATTTAATATAAGAAAAACAATCAGATATTTTATTTAAATTATATTTACAAATAGTTAAATCATAAGTGTATACATTTTTACAAGTCTGACTAACTAACAAATTTTCAAATATAGATCAATTTCAATATTCGAATTAATGTAAAAAGTACTGGTTATTTATATTCTTCTGTATTAAAACCATAACTTCATTTTTATTATTATGAATCGTTGAAGCAAACATAATTTATCATTTTAGCATTTAAAAACAGTTCCCGTCTAATATAAAAATTTGTTTTTCAACAGTCGCTGCAGGCTAAATTATCATTTAGCTCGAAAGAAATCGTTGCTTTGACATGTTCGTGGTGCAAGGATGCGTACCATAACAAAGAAAGTTGTTTCAATCTTCAGCGAATAGGAGAGGAATGCGCATTAGGTACAGTACTCACTACCAAAAGTCGTGCGCAATGTTAAGTACTAAGTTCTTCACATTACTTGATCTAATGATAGATTATTTCAATAGGATCACAATGCAATATAATAGTACCACCGTCATGGATCGTCAAATTACCAAGAAGAGGTAGTTTTAAGTCGTCATTAAGAAAATCGCCTAAGAAAAAAAATGCTTCAAAGAAAAAAGGGAAAGACTCAAAGAATGAACAGAAAACGTTTGTAATTAAGCCGATACCTACAGCGAATGTGAGGCCGGTGTTAGTTTTTATAAATCCGAAAAGTGGCGGCAACCAGGGCGCTAAACTACTGCAGAAGTTCCAGTGGCTGCTCAACCCGCGACAAGTCTTCGATCTCACACAAGGAGGACCTGGACCGGGGTACATTTCTATTTTACCTTATATTTTAAGAAAACAAATTCATGCTCTTTCATAACAACCAAAGTCTTTCTAGATTTAAGACATATTTATCTAATGAAAAATTATTAAAAATAAAACGAACGACATACAGTATCATAGGTATACTTAGTAGGTTGCTTTTTATAATAACAGACAAAAGGCCATAAGTTTGTAAATCTCAGTGCGGTTTGAGGGATAAACTACCTTCGCCTTCCAACCTGACAAAGCCAATAATCGGTTTGACCCATTAAAATGTAAGGTTGGGTCTACACTCGGCTCGTTCAGTCTTAGCGAGCGCTCTCGGGGATCGTCAGGCTAATGGAAATTGGGGGACCCTCTACGTCATCGCTGTCACTAAAGCTTTTTCGCAATCTGTTAACTTGTGCTTGGTGCGGTGTGGGTGGCTTCAAGATTTGAGGAACAAATTTACATATAGCTAAACAATAAAGTTGAACGTGATTTATATAATTTTGTTACGCAGCTATATTTTTTTCCAGCTATTTTTTAAACAATATTTTGAATCATGTTGTTGTTGTCATTACTGTGAGAAGATATTTTATCAAATAGGCGCTACAAAACCGTAGCGCTACGAAACAAGACTTTTTAATATTCTTCTTTTATTTGTAAGACAATATTCTGGGTACTTGTCACTTTTCCATATTCCGTTATTTATCAAAATACACATCCTTTTGTATATTTAAACAGTTCTGCCCCCTTACCATGAACAATGCAGGTAGCGGCGGCGACTCGCTTCCCCATCGTAAACTGTCCTGCTTTAATAGTTGATGGTAAGGGGGCTATTCATCGAAAAATCCATGTTATTATCGTCTGAAATAGACACGTGTATCAGTGAGCCAGACACGTCATAGTGCTATAATTCCAGGCTGGAGCTGTTCCGTAAGGTGCCCAACCTGCGCGTGCTGGCGTGCGGCGGGGACGGCACGGTGGGCTGGGTGCTCAGCGTGCTTGACCGCATCGGGGCGCGCCCGGCCGTCGGCGTGCTACCGCTCGGCACGGGGAACGACCTTGCCCGCGCGCTCGGCTGGGGCGGCGTAAGTACCTTACCAATGACGAAAATGGTTGGGGCACTGGCTATGTTATTTGACTTCTAGAAATGTCAAGAGGAATTACTTTTAAGTGCAGCAAATAGTCATGTATACTGCCCATCCATCAGCACAATATATAGAATGGAAAATATATCAACAAGAAAACCCAGATGAAATTCGTTTCCTTTTGGTTCTGACGTAGGTCAAAATTAAGTAACGTAACATAAAATAAGGAGAACAAAATGTCAATACACATTACGTTATCCATAACTGTTACATGACATACCTACTACTTGAGGTATATAATTATACTTTTATTGTATCTATTTTGAACGGCTATAATTGCTGAACCCATTAATATGGTTAGTATTAGTAAAAGTATCCATTAATTTTATCCGGCACTTTCAAAAAATCAGATTTATTTTTTATACCAAAAGTTTACGCCAAAAGATATTGTTTTCATTACGCCAACAGCGTAACCTATGTTATTTTTATTCAAATTTTGTATCCAAAAAATAGATTAAAATTTACAACAAAGCCTTTGACATATCGGGTTTGATATAATCCGCTTGAAAATAAAGCACAAACCACGTAATGGATGAAGAGACATGTCGAACGAGATTATGACGTTATCGTTGTCCAGCCTTGTGGGGTGAGAGTCGCTTGTCAACCCCTAAAATAAATTCGTTCTTACCCCGTGGGAACTGTCCAAATGCTTAACTTGGTATGACGTACAGAATTAAGTAAATAGATACATTGCTCCACGAAAACACACCTTTATTTATTAGACCCTCATTCCGCGGTTCGTACATTTTGCTATTACCTCAGCTCCTTGGGTAATTATAAGGACTGTTTTGCTACCATGACTAATTAGTAATTACTATAAGGATTTTGAATAATATTCTAAATTGTCGTAACTAGATTATCCTTACTAATAGAAGTTGTATATTTTGTGTGTAAAATACTTAAATCCATTTATCCTCGCTAAATGCAAGTGTTTAATGATGAACACTTATTTTTCACAGACCAAAATTAGGGTTTACTGACTTATTATTCAGATTTTATTACCCACTTACATTCATTTATATGAGGAGGGAAAAGGTGTACTTACCTCTGAATATGCAAATGTTATTATTACTCGTTGTCGCTTGATGTACGACAATATGTTTTAACGAGCCCATAAACAAAGTTTATTACTTTGTTCATGAAAATTTTAGTATTCTCCAAAACGACATACTCCGTTCTAGCTCCGGATTTCAGTAATATTCTTTCATTGTTACGATTTACAAATGTTCCGGCATTTTCACCCTCGTCGTGTTTATTCACCGATAGTCAAAGGGCCGCATAATTTCCCTTACGACTACAATTTAACGTTCATAAATAAACGTGGCTATGCTACAGTCTATTTAAATACCTAAACTGTTTGTCCTTACTTGTAATGTCGTTATAATTGCAAAGAAAAATAATATTTAACTTAGGAAATGCAGTCGAGACAGAAGCTTTAAAACATTTTCCTCTTGATGTTAAAAAACGGAACATGGACTTAAAAGGAAAACTAACAGTGGATAACAAAAAAAAATTGCGCGTCATAAGCTTTGACGGCGTCAAATGTCATGAACAGACACGAAACACGTCCTCTAAAGAACCTATAGACCGTAAAGAGAGGTCAGGGTATTCAAAAAGTACTATTTTATTCTCTTGTTTTTACTCTGCATTGTCTATATTGCAACGAATAAACAAATTATCATTGTTGTGGAGGTTGAAGTGAAATTAAGGTAATGCGACCAACATGCTCCTTTACTGTGGATCATATTATGATGTCAAATTATGTGAAGGCTCACTAATTCACTGCAAATAAGAAGAGACTGCAAATAATTATGTGCAGGCTGCTTCACTTCAGTCTGTCCACATAATAATTTCAGGGGTATTTGAAACAAACAGAGGTATACGAAAATAAAGAACTAGAACGTCTAATAATATAATATAAATATGTATTTTTATCTGCTGTCATTTTACTGTTTTATGCCTATAAAATTAATATTAGATACCTGAAATAGAAACAACCTATCAAGGTGAATAATTTATTGAGAAAAATGAGGTTTAAAACTGTTTGTCCATTTTACTTTGTCCCTTTTCTCCGATACTTGAACTCAATTATATTTCACTTAGCACCAATTTGAAGCGCTCTAGTGAGTAACGATACCGCACCAGTCGTGGTGCACTAGTCGACCACACCACACTAGAACCATGTTATAAAGACCATGCCGCTTTTTGAGTCAATTAGATATCATAATTTATCGCGACTAACAATAGTATGAAAGCCACAAATTCAAATTAGCGCCAAAAAGGGAAAAAATCCTTAGAGAACCTTTTTTTCAGTTTACACCACAACATTTTCTGTGCTACAGTCTAAAAGCTAATGTAGTTTTTAAGAGGACTGAATGACTTTAACTTCGTCATGTTTCGCTGTATAATATAGTCTTCATACAGTCACGAGTAAGTATACAATCACGCGGCTTCTGGTTCGTGATTATTAACCTACATTATACACATATGTAGGTAGTTTTAAACCTTGTTATATCGATTTTATTGGCGTTGACACAGAAATGTTTATAATTACAACATAGCAATGAAAACAAACACATTAAAACACGTAACAAACTATAAATGGACTGGCCATTTTATTGTTTAATGTAGCCTGTTTTCGCTTTTGGTACATACCCATTATTATGTTTTCAACTACCTATAGTAGGTAAGACTTTCCTATTTTAGTATATTTTATATGTACCAGTACTTGAAGATATTTCAAAAAAAAAAGTGTTATGAGGTGTCAGGGCGATTCTGATGCCAAAGATATACATTATAAAATGTTTGTCTGATTACCCTTATCATTTGTGTGTATGTGTAATTAAATAAAAATACCGAACACACCAGTTGTTTACGTTCCCGTGCAAGTTTTGACAAGCAATAGAGCGAAATAGGTTACGCGGAAGGTTTATTTTACCGTTTTGTGTGTGCCGTCACTCATGAATTTACAGTGGTAAGCAGTAACGTAGGTACACTGTTGGCAGATATCATATAGAGCAAGCTTTTTGGTATATATAAAGCACAGGTCTAGGACAAAGACTTAGACTACCGCATTTGTCTTCTATGAATACGAAATTGTACCAGTAACCGCCACCAATAAACACATTTGATGTCTCCCGGTATAAGAGCATGCTATTGTTGGTAATCTTTTGTGCGCTACCCAAAATATAAAGCAGCTCGAACGCTGTCGTTTTTGGTTGGACTTTCGGTGCTCGCTACTATTTGATACAATGTTACTACAGACCCCTTACCATGAACTCTTAAAACAGGACAGCTTAGAATGGGGAAGCGGGACGCCGCATAACACTGCATATAGCGGCGTCTCGCTATATGCAGTGTCGCTATATCTCGACAAGGTAAACTGTCCTGCTTTAAGAGTTTATGGTAAGGGGGCAGGTGTGTTTTGAAACAACGTGCCATTTACGTTCGAAACAACTTAAACACAACTGTGAATATATACATTGTATTATGTTTATATTAGAGAGATGTATAAAATATACATAACATAGTACGGTCATGCCTGAAATCCCTGAAGGTATAGACAAAGTTGTTTTACGTTTTTAGGAGTCTATGCCTGAGTGGCGAGCCTAGAAATTGCCATTCATAGGGCCTATACCGAGTTCGACGCATATTATGACTCGGTTTTCCATTGACGAACAAGCTTAGTATCTATTCATAAAGCTGCCGCCCCCAAAAATGTATATAACACTGTATGTTGTGTTTAATAGCAATTATTTTGTTAGGGTTACGAGGACGAGCCGATATCTAAGATCTTGGCGAACATCGGCGAAAGTGACACAGTGTTACTGGACCGCTGGGAGCTGGGTGTGGAGCCGAACACGGCCGCCGCAGGCGAAGACACCAGCAACGCCAAGCCTGAGCTACCTCTCAACGTTGTCAACAACTACTTCTCGTTCGGCGTCGATGCGCATATAGCCTTAGAATTCCACGAAGCAAGAGGTGAGATTACTTTAATCAATTGTCTTAAATCCCAATATATTAATAAATAATAAATCATTGGCATAACCAATGATTTATTATTGAATGTTATTATTTCGATGTGCTATGCATACGCGAGCAATTCAATTTAGACATGAATGACTAATTAGACGTAGTGTGGTAAATAACTTGTTATTAATGTCATCTGTTCATTTGTGGTCACACATACCAACGTGAAATAGAGGCTTGTTGACAGTGACTAAGATTTACTTGCTCGATCCTGAAATACTGTATTCACTCTCACATTGCTAAAAATGATACCTTAGGAACTAAAACTACGGGAACTAAACTAATTCGGTGAAACTACTAACTAAACTGGTGAAATGCAACTATGTATTACATTACAATGGATAAATAACAATAAAACGTGCACATGAAAATCAATTATGCATACATCTTGAATTACTTCTATTTAGGTATATGCTGTTTAACAGTCCGAGCGCGTTTCCTGTTATTAAAAACTTTGCGGGAGTTTATATTGTTCCATTTAAATATATTATTTCCATCATTTGAGAAGCTATCAAGCCAACAACCGCAGACATTCTCTCCGGTTGTTATAAGCGAGTAATTGCTGAGGATTTGAAATTCTTTTAATATTAAATTCCTGTTGAAACCGCACTTTACATACTAATTTACGATTGCGTCATCACTGATTTAAAACTAGGACAAAATAGATGTCATAATTTAAATTATGAATGGAAAACTTGTATATAAGTAAATGATATATTTTTGCAATTATAATTATGTAATTCTATAACGTAAATGTAAAATAGTACTTACTCGTAAGTCTGTATTCTAACAGAGGCGCATCCAGAGAAATTCAACTCTCGAATAAGAAACAAGCTGTTCTATGGAACAGCTGGAGGAAAAGATCTCATGCAGCGCAAGTGGAAGGGCCTCGCCGAGTTTGTGACCATGGAGTGCGACGGGAAGGACCTCACGCCCGTGCTCAGGGAGCACAGAGTTCACGCCATCGTCTTCTTAAACATTCCAAGGTTAGACTCATCTATCTAAGTGGATATTCTTTATACGTGTCGCTCTCTCAAGTCTGAATAATACATAAGACACACCGAATGTCATTTCTAAATTGAAACCCTAAAATATACAAAACTCGCCGTAAAACCTTCGTATTTATAACGCTTATATATACTCTCTACTGAGGCCAAAACTAATAAATAACACTAAAACTAACTTTTCAATGTACAGATAATATTTATGCAAAGATACTTAGATTCTACGAATATTACTTAGTTCAGTCTAAGTACATTATATTATATGATATTTACATGTCCATATTGTTTACAGTTACGGGGGTGGGACTCACCCTTGGAATAAATCAGGGGGCGCCTTTGAACCCTCGACTGAAGACGGCTTAATAGAAGTAGTCGGATTAACCACTTATCAATTGGTAAGTTGGTGACAGATCGATCGTTGAACATTGTGTAGGTACTTATGTAGGTGCTTCCTTTTTTATATCATAGCGAGCCCAGCTTATCGGTAAGATCCGCTTTGCTTCAATGAACTACTTGTGCCTAATCCTCTCACCACTTAGGGATTCATATACATTCGGTATTCGCATTACGCAATACCTACATACTAAGTAATTCAATTAAAGGGGAATATTGAACACCACTTTAATGTAAAATCTAGTTCTACAGTGTGTGCATTTGAATAAACTTAGTGTAACATGATTCCATTAGTTGATTATTAGTTCTAAGCTCGTATCGACAACAAGTCAACCCGTACAGAAAACCGGCAAGTGCTGATACCGTTGCCACAACAAAAGACAAATTGAACTTAGAACTGCACCGCAGCACAATACTTGTAACATAATATTGTATCCATAGTTTGTTTTACATAGAAGAGTTCAAGAGCATCGATCTTCACTTTATAATAATATGTACTAGTATACTTTCTTTAATTTATAAAGGATATAAAGGTGTTTTTAAATATTGACATCCAATAGGCAAAATTTAATGTCCAACAGACTTAATCTTAAGTTTATATTCATCTAGAAGTTATAATAAAAACAATATGATATCGTAAGGAATATGCAATAGAGGAACTGGGAAATAGAGGAAATTTGCAAATTCCGCATACAAACAGCTAAATTAAATAACAGACTCCCCAAGTAGCTAGTACATTGCCGCTCCTAGAAACGAGTTCAACGTGGTATGTTATTTCGACAATTTGAAGTTATATACTCTGAACTTTCGATATTAAATAGAGTGGTCAGAATAGGTTTTGAATTTGGAAACCAAATATTTGCGTTTATTAATAGAGTTGAAGTATGTCAGGATCGTAGCAAATGGAAATCCGTGGTCTCTGCCTACCCCTCGTGGAAATAGGCGTGACTTTATGTATGTATGTATGTATTGATAGAGTTTATTGCTCAATGAAATATTTTTACATTTGTGATTTGTTTATTTGACAAACACCGACGATACCTATCTGTAGTCAATGTTCACATTTGTTTGGTTATTTGTAGCCGTTGCTGCAAGCAGGCGGGCATGGCACCTGTATCTGCCAGTGCAAGACGGCAAAGATCGTGACCACGAAAGTGATCCCCATGCAAGTGGACGGCGAGGCTTGCCGGCTCGCACCCTCAGTCATCACGCTCTCTAGACTCAACCAGGCCACTATGCTCGCCAAAAAGAAGCCTGGCAGGACAATCGCACCGTAAGCATTCAAAGTCGTTCCATCGTCGTAATGAGAATTGTATATGTCATTCGGCATAATTCTGAATTAAATTCTTCTCCTAGCCTCAATATTAAGTCCCCTACCAGTATTAATTTGTCGGTGGTTTTAGAGATGTTGCTTTTTTACGAAGAGAACGGTTTTAAAATTTTCACCGTCATCCTCGCCGCTTTATCCCAAATATTGAGGTCAGTTTCTAGGCAAATCAGGTTGAGCTTAATTCACAAGGCAATCGATCTGCGCGTTCTCACCTAGCTAAAACTGAAGTTCTTTCGGCAACTATATAATAACTTTTGATATTGTGATGTGATTGTGAATTAATTACGTTATGCGCCAAACTTACGTTACCTATTCAAGTACCTACCTATAAGTTTAATTTTCTTATCACACACTATATTTTATTATTATTCTAATGCGGATTCCTTGTTCCAGACAAACCACATTGGATAAACTCACACTGACTGTGAATCTCATAACTATGGCTGATTACGAAAGACATCATTACGACAAGGAGCTTCTGGCAAAGACAGGTAACGAATATGATTGTACAGTACATTTAGTGTTAATTTATTTAATAATCCACCGACTTCTAAGTCTTAACAAGGTAGCTTTGAAATTATGGTAATCAATCAGACTCAACGAAATTCAACTACATTGTGTAGGTAAATAGTAGAACAGTTTTACCTTTACATTAAGACAGTGTTTCCCAAAGGATTTGTACTATGTTATAAAAATACGCAAAATTATTTCAATAGATATTAAAGAGCATAGATACAAACCTATTGTTAGATATCTGAACAAAGATAGGAATCAATAATTCTAGTTCAATTTATGATACCTAAGCTTGTTCCAAATATACTTTAGTTACTTATTAATTATATAAACATATTCCAATTGTGTTTTCAATAAAGTTAGAAACACGAATAACATCCATATTCCGGTTTCACACTGATTCTTGAACTTGTTATACGAAGCTTTAAGTTCAGTTGTTTATTTCTGTGCTTCAGTTTGCGAATTAAATTCAATGTGCGTTGTTTTCCTCTAACAAGAACCAATCATCACTGACTGCCGACCAACGCGACTGAAACAGTTGTAACACAATATTTCAGTTTCATATAACTTTGTCGTATCTTATCTTTTTGTTTATTACAATAGAATTAATTACTAAATTGTTCCCAAACATTTAAGCCCTTTTTCTTTTGAATACGTAGAGTAGACAACGCAACTGAAAACCATTAAAACTTAGGGCATGTAACCTCCTTTTATAAAACTTCTATGTAAAGATAAATAAAAACAGACCACTGCCCTATAATATCTTCTTATTGCATATACTTATTATAACTACTAATTACATTTCATACAAAACATTATTTTTAAAATGTGGATTCAAGCTGAGATCTAACGTGATAAAACATTGTCTGACATTGTTTAAATGCTTTTATGAGTAAATAGGATTAACGAGGTCAAAACATCAACTCTTGGTCACCCTATTTCAGAATAAATGAAAGTTACTTGTTAAATGTTTCCCAAAATTAATCATGTAACTTCACCGTTTTTCGTAACCCAAACCAGACAGTGAGAATGAAATTTATTATTTGTCGTTCGAAATTTTTTGAAACATAGAGATAGATAGATAGAAGATATTTTAAACGTTACCTGTGTTGTTTATAATTAAGTGGACCTAATTAGGTTGTGCACGTGATTAAACAAGTGTATCATGTTTCATGCCTTATCTTTAGGAGAAATTCAATTAAAAATACCTATAAACAAATTTACACAAATTATTCTAACAATAACATAAGTAGAGGAGGTAACGAAATACAGAAATCCAATTTATCGCTTTAAAAAAATATCAAGTCCATTGGTGTCTTAGTTTGTAGACGTCTTGAGCTAGTTAAGTCGCAACTCACTTTTGTGTTGACTTATGAACGTCTAAAAGTCCTACCGGCTTTAACGATAAACAGGGAAATACTCTTTTACAAGCTTCTTTGATCTTATGAACTCACCGTAAGAAACACAATAAATAAACAAGCTTAAAGCGGCTAATGCGCGTTTCATTAAGTGACGTTTGATATTAAAAGTGTGTCAGGTTCTTCTCAAGGGATTACTCATTTAAACATAGTTGCGCATTGAGTGAACAGAACTTGGGGGATCCTCCTTAAGTGTCAATACACAATTGCCGGCGCAGTGTAGTCAGTGGTGTGTAGCTCGATTTAAAATCTTCTGACAGACAAATTTAACTACCACAACATAAAATATTATTTTTGCACCTTTATCTCACTTCAGCACAAAAATGTAATACATTATCTTGTCTAGAAATGTTTAATTACTTTGGTTATTTTATTTTTACATTTTATATGGTTGGCAAGACAAGCGCCGCTACTGCATGCTCAGACATATTTGACTAATAACATTCAACGAACTGAATATTATGACCAAAAATAAAATTCAAAAATTGAGCTTTGTTGATAATACATGTTGCTTTTATTAAAAATATTAATTACTAATTGTTGGTATATCATTATCATTAGCCAAAAGACGTCCACTGTTGAACATAGGCCTCCCCGTTTAAGCAGGGGGGTTGCCATAATCCCCACGCTTGGCAAGCGGCTTGGGGATCGCAGTGTTGGTGGTGAAGTTACAGAAGACGCAACTGCCCAACTTCTGAATTTTACCTTAGTCGCCTTTTACGACACCCACGGGAGGAAAAGGGGTGGTCAATTCTAGGCCGGATACTAAAGGGCACAGGCCGGAGAACACACGGCACTGTATTGATATATAATATAAATTGCGATAAATCGGATGGTTAATAAATTATTTCGTTCGTGGCAACAGTTCAATAGACTGGGGAATATGAATTTCCATGAAAAGGCAGATATTTTGTGGCATATATTTTTAAATGAAATCCTTATCATTTTGAAACCTAAAGTTAGGCTCACTTGCACCATCAAATTATTTTCGAAAGTCTATTGATAGATGAAAGATTAGTGTTAAGCTTGAAGTAACCTCAGAAATATTGGTTATGTCAAGTTAAATCGAGCTCAAAAAGCCGTTATTCAATTTGTTGGTGCAAGCGGGCTTTAATGCTTATGGTTCTACATTATATCATATTGATGTTTGTTACAGCGGAACGTATAGGCACTTTAGACGTAAACCCCGCAGCCGACTTGGAGCAAATGCGCGGCCTCATTCAGGGCGTGATCAAAGAATCTCAAGCGTACTCTAACCTCACCGACTGGTGGTTTGTCGACTGTAAGTTATTCATCCATTGCTTCTTATGAATCTTCTGTTTAATTTTGCTTTTCTTTGCCTGGTATGGCGGGGAACGTAGTAAAACGTGAACGATATTTGTGTTTCGACGTTTTACCATCTTACAATAAAACTGGTATGTAGATGTAATGGGTAACAAATCGAGTGTTTGCATCCTATACATTCTAACTCTAAAAGGGGGAGTGAAAACACGAAAGGCAAACGCGTCCTCTTGTGTCCCAGTTATTTGGAAACTATGTCAACTGTCTGTATCATATGCTTATTTTCTCTAACTCTATTTCTATACCTAAATACCTATAACATATTTGTTACATATTTACCATATAAATACCAAATCATCCCTTTTGTACAGACACGAAGGTGTGTTTACAAGATATACGATCGAATGAAATAAATTCGGGCTTCATAGCTTATTGAAATGACTTGGAAAAAATACTTTTATACGAATATAAAGCTATTCAGTACCGTATTGAATAAGCTATTTTGTGTTTTGTTTAGTCTTTTAGCATGATGAAAGGCGATACTATTCATTACAAAAAATGCGAAAACCCAGGTTTGGTTCAAAATGTATCAAAATTTACATCGTATCAAAACCAGCTGAAGTTAGACGAGTAGAGTCGATTGATATGTTGTGATATTATTTAGATTTTTTTACATAATCAACCATCTCCAGCTGTGACAGCAGAGCGATTCTTCCGGATCGACAAGGCCCAGGAGAACCTTCACTACCCGGCGGACATCGGGCACGAGAACATCTACATCCTGGACGCGGCGCCGCACACGCCGCACACGCCGGACACGGAATCCACGGCGCAGCCCGACACCACCGCCACGGGCTCGCTGGAGCGCACCGCCGCGTCCGTGTCGCTCGATACCACCACCGGCCTGTCCGTGTCGCTGGACATCTCGCAGAGCGTGGACACGCCTAGCGCCGCCGTCTCGCTCGATGTGCCCGAGTCTCATCCCTGGTGAGTGGCTCTACACAGACACTATACTCACCCTATAATTATCATATCTTTTCGACCTTAGCCTTTCTTTCGGCTTTACCCCATTATTAATATAGAAAGTTGGTACAATAAGAGTATATTCAATATATAACAAGAATATGCTACTCGCAGTGTATCTGGTACTAAATAATATCAATATTCGAACTGATTGATTTTCGCTAGTAAAAGATGATTGCTGGAAAAATTTCACACCCATTGAATCGCCTGAATTGAAGTTTGCAACAATGTGTTATCGCGTTCCTAAATTCACCAGAGGCGTTCGTGCTACTTCAAATAGTCGACATATCTGGCTAGTGACAATTTAGGTAATTTGCTTGGCACATAAATTAAAATAATTTACTTTTAAAAGTGTAGGTAATGTACTTAAAAAGCCCGTGAAAGTTTTACTCCGAGGTATTAAGCTGGTACCGTCTTATTAAAATGTATGCATTTAAATTGATTGGAAAATCTGCGTTCTATAAATACCTACGTAATGTAATAGGTAAGTTGAAAAAGCCTTTGTGTCGTCCTCTCTGCAAAAATAACTTGATACAGCTCGAAACGTTATTTGCGATTCAAAATATGCGCAGTCCGAACAAAACAAGTACACAACAACTGGCAATAAAAAATTAAACTCTTGTTCGTAATAAAAATAGCAAGTGTTCGCAAATTAAATGTGAATGACTCGCTGGATTGCACCATTTAATCTATGCTCCCGTGTAATAGCAAACGAAACTAAGGTAGTTCAACCGTTATTGCAAATTAACCGCCCACTGCGTCAAACTGGAAATTCTAAAACAAAGCTGAAACTTCAACTCGTTGAATATTTGTTCAAATATTCGCCGTGCCTAGTGTGTTTACACATTTATTTACTTTTGAAGTTAAACTGAAGTTTTTGGTATTGGTTTCCGTTTTGAGTTTCTGTTTGTAAGTTCTAATCAGCATCCTCGCTCTGAAAGGCGACTGATGAATAGTCAGAAAATATTTCTGCAAAGCGTATGTACTGTAAATCGGAACAGTTTCAGAGTTAAACTGAAGGATCATGTAGAGCCAGGAACTTCAGATGATCAATTAATTTAAAAATATGAGTATTAAATCTTGCAAAGTACCTACCTAACATATGTACGTCTTATGTATGATATTGTAAGTATGTGCTCCACGTATTTGGGACTTTTGCGAGGCTGATCCACTCAAATTTGTACCTCTTGAGATTTTGTGTAACCGGGAAAGAATCTCGTAGCTACTTAAGAAAATATCCGATTTCAAATAAATCTGGTCAATTTCACGCTTGGCTAGCAGTTACATTCAGTTCTTTTGCTAGCTTTTATTTAAAGTGAACGAACTTTGCAAAACATATACGCAATAAATTTTATATTCTTACTTCCAAACGTTCAACTTTTATATTTTTCTTATTATTCGTAGATACCATTAAAGTTTTAATATTTTATGTAATGCTGGTGACATGGATATTAAAACTTCTGGATCTGTTTGTAACAAACCCGTTGGTTGTATTTTTCTTATTTGATTTGTAATAGGTACCTCTTTTTAATCTATGTACCTACATTTCATGTCATATAGTGATCTTCTTTCTAACAGCGAATCGGGTCTTGGCAGTCCAGCACGTTCGACAGAAGAACTGCTGTCTCCTCAAACGCCACCTCCAAGCGCGGCGCCGCTGGCCCCGGCGAGCCCCACTCCCCCCGCGGGCGGCCCTGCCCCGGCGGGCCCCCCTCCACCGCCGGCGCCGCTGAGCCCGACTCCCGCGCCCCCTGCGCCCCTGTCTCCCCCCCTCTGCACCAGCCCGCTCACTAAGGACCACGAACCCACCACCGACTCGATAGCGCGGTTCAAAACGTGAGTACGTTGACTTGTATCACTAACATCATCGCTGTGTGTGCTCCTAGATTTTAGAAGCGATGTAATAGATTGATCGCTTATATTGCGATACTTGAGAGATCAGTAGATGATCAGTAGATTTGCACATAAAGATGATCATGGGATGGTTGATTTCAATTGACCGTCTCAGTAGCCTTTGAAGTTAAAGATCGAGGACAGAAACTTAGAGCACCGTATTAATCGCAAAAACTAATATTAGGCATATAGAGCATCTATTTTCAATGTGTGCGTATGAATAATAGAAAAACTGCACGATTTACCAGAACAGTTGTTCACCTGATGCGACGCCATCGACGTGTGTGATAACTATGCTGTTAGGTTGTTGCACATGTATAAGTATGGAAGCACATCGCACACTTGTTTGAAACTGAAATCTGCACTCTATCTCTTCTTTCTTCTATTGCATGCAGCATTCATGAAAAGTTGTTTGGACTTGAACAAGAAGTGTTTGGCTATAGGTGAGACTTTATTTAGACAGTATTACCTAGTTAAAGTAGTATAGAAACTGAAAACAGACTGCTTCGTAAGCTTTCATCTAACTCGTAATATTTTTTAAATATTTCACAAATAACTGAACTTTACATTTTGTTATTTTGAAACAACAAAAACTAGTAATATTAACTATATTTAATTGTGGTTTAATTTGGGTTTAATAACTGATTTTTTAAAGTTGAGTTTGGTTATTTATGGGCAGTCTATGAAATTAACCATTTTTGTACTTGTTACGACGATAACACATAGTAATTAAAATTACTAACAAAGCTACGCGCTTTGTTAGTAATACACTATGTTATTAATACACTATGTTATTGGTCAGAGACAGGAACATGACTACATGAAAAGCCTACAAGACCAAACTCGTTCCCTCAACATTGAACGAGACATTTAAGACACAAGATTAACAAGACATCTCATCTTATTTATCTTGTAAAACTTATTTCGGGTTTTGCAACAAAGGGCAAAGTAAAAGTTCGACATTGTTTCAGAAATTTATTGGAAAAAACATCTGACGCTCTACTTAAAGCGGCCAAAGTCGGCGATCTGAGAATGGTAAGAGAAATAATTCACGAAATAAAAAATTCTGTTTTCCCCATCGAACATTTTTAACATCCGCATTTAGAGCTATTTTAGGAAGCGATTTAACACGTAAACCTTTGTCACCTCAGTACTTACGAAATTGCATATTCTAATAAATATTACATATCGAGTATTTATTATTTAAACACATTTTAAATGCCAAGAATAGTGAAACATGAAGTCGGTTAATAAATGAGTAATTTTGCCTTGCTAGTAATTTGGAATGAGTAATTCATGTACTTCCTGTGACTGGTCCAGCTGTGTTGCATTTAAAATGACAACAGCTAATATAGAATAACAAATCAGCTAGCGGTGGCCGATCAGTAAAATATCCGCGTGTCTTAGATGAAAGACATGCACGCGGCTGGCTACTCGCTGCTGTCGATCGACGCGAGCGGGCAGACCGCGCTGCACGTGGCGGCGCGCTACGGGAACAAGGAGATCGTGAAGTACCTGATCGCGTGCGCTCCGACCGCGATCCTCAACATGCGCGACAACGAGCGCGGCCAGACGGCGCTGCACAAGGCGGCCGCGCACAAGCGCCGCGCCATCTGCTGCATGCTGGTGGCGGGCGGCGCCTCGCTCACGCGCCACGACCACGCCGGCCTCACGCCACGCCACCTGGCGCTGCGGGCCGAGGACCACGACCTCGCCGCCTATCTTGAGAGTAAGTCATGAGTGCAGCATCTGTGTTTTATACACCCTACACACATTGAACGGTCCTATAGTGAAAGACCCGACTAGGTATTGTATAGAATACCTGAATTATACACATTGCCGGTAATTTATACATTGAATTTACGTGGCAGTTGCATTTGGAATATGCATTCGTTTTATGCACATACTTTACTAGGTTTGAAACATGGTTAAAATGCCAAATATATTGTTGTTACTTTTTCGTTAACGTTCCTCGCGCTGACACTACCAACTTACGTGCGTTATGCACCTTATTCTCAATTCTGTTCACCCCCAACTCTCCGTCTTATCCATCTTCTCACTTTAGTTTTCTATTTTCTAATCACAACAAATTCCTTCGTTCTTCCAACAATCGTCTCCTTCAGTGTCCTTGTCACCGCACTGATTTAAGTCACTCCACCTTCTTCGTACAATCCATTCTGCTGTGGAATGCGCTTCCCATCGAAATCAGGATGAGCAACAGTCATTACTCTTTTAAGCTGAGGGTAGAAGCTTACTTTGACTCAAAAACCTTTGCTGATTTATCTCCACAATAGTTTATTATAACATATAATTATGTATATATTGTATTGTTCTATGTATTTATGTATTGTTTTGTCTCATGTATGTATGTAATGTATTTTATGTATTTTTATTAACTTAGCATCGATTTTGTTTGTTATTATGTGCATCTACCTAATACTTGTCTCTGCATCGCCCTAAGGTCGACTGGTAGAAAATGCCTTGGGCATTAAGTCCGCCTTTGTACATATATTTTTATTTATATGCATTAAGAATAAATAAATAAATACCCAACTTTCATAACTTAAACCATTCCATTCATCCTTCATAATTTAAACCAACTGGCATCATAAATGCTACGCACCACTTCCAATTGATTGTAACTAGCACAATAACTACCTAGTGTTTTTTTTATATTCATGTTGACATTCTTACATTTTTGGTTGACTGATTAAATTCGGTTTCAGGTCAGGAACATTTTCAATTGGTCTCTGAAGATTTAGAAACTGCCGTTTAGTAAAGGACAAATTAATGGACCATGTTGGATGCATGGCAAGGAACAATCGGGCCGTTCGCTCTAAGACTCTAGTGATAGTGATCATATGACTTTCGAACATTATTATACACACCGAAGTGATATTCAACATCTTGTATAGAATAGTCATCGTTTCACTTTTAAAATAATCATATTGAACGAGTTTGTAACATTAATTCTAATTAATATATTTTCGTCAAAAATAATAGACTAATTTATTAAATTTAGGCACTGTAAATGTTACAGATAAAAATTTCGTTTAGCCTACAATACAATATAATTATAAATAATTACAATACAAAATTTTATGAAACTTTTAAAATTTACTCCATTTATATAATTATTCAAGTTTGTCGATAATATCACTGTAACATTTATAGTTTTAGTAAAATAGGAATTTAGAATAAACACTTGTAAGGTGAATCTTTTCGCATTTCGTTTTAATTTTTTCTCTTTCCTAAGATAAGGAGTGAGTGTTTTCATATACTATGAAACTGCTCTGAAGTAAAAAGTGTGTGCCTTTCCCGTGTGTTGTCTAAACAAGAAAGACAATGGAATGTATCCCGCTCTCCAATGTGAATACCAAAATAAAAAGCAGAAATAAGAGCCGTGGATACTATGATGATAGCGTTCACAAACTTCAATACTGAGTACCTTAAACCATATTTAATATTTTCTTCAATTTCAAATCAAATTAATCAAGAGTTTTACCATGTTTCGTATAAAATTATTAGAAGGTAAACCTTGTTATAAAATCAGTCTGATATCCAAACGTGTCAGAAGCGTAGATAAGCCAAACATAATAAGATAATACCGAGGGATACATTCACAATGTCGACCTTTTGTGTTCTATCAAAAGAACCTTTCTAAGCACTCGTATACTTTAGAATAAATTTTACATCGCTTTACAGACGATTCGTCGTTCCAGATTTCCTTCTAAATTACTTCAATTATGAATCCATGGGACCCTAACTTACTCTAACTCTTACTCTACGGAATGATAAGTCTTTGTGATAATTAAACTTCCTATGCGATTTATTCATCTTATGAATTCCTCTGAGGACCCTATGAGTACAGTTGTGATAGTACAATGTTCGTATTATGTTTTGTGTTGCCAATAATTTATTTGTTTATCTCTTTTACATCAAAGTGGCTCAGTTGTTTTGATAAAGCTGTTAACTCCACGATTAGGCCTAAATACTTATAAATATTGTTATATGTTATAATCATTGTTTTTGATGCAATATTTCTCGTATAAGTGTTCTAATATTCTTATATAGTCTTCGGCAATAATATTTTAACGTCTAAGGCAAAATTTTAAATCACTGAGTTTTACAAGACCGATATGATCGGTGTTGTATTTATTATGATCTCAGTATTTGTATGTGTCCGTACTACGGTGTAATGTTAATTTCTGTTTGTCATAATAATGTACGGTTGTCTGTACTTTGTAATATAGTTTTACTTGTTTGTTATCTCATAATACGTTACTATATAAGTTAAGTGCACTCACTCGTGGAATGTTTAGCAACTAGTCGGTCGTATTCTCCGAGTGTCCTCAGACCTCGCGTCCAATTGTTATTTATTATCTTGTGTAACTATCACCTGAATGATTTGTGCGTTTGTACGAGTTTGGATCGCTAAGTGTTGTTTATGTCTATTACGCCAATACCTCTACTAGTAGATGTACCTAATAGTTTAGTGTTTATCGAATTTACTCGTACTACTCGCTGACAAGCGAACAATGAAAGACAAAGCTGTGAGAATTTTGGTCGTAATGTAAAAATGTAAGTTCATTTATATCGTAAGTGAAACGATATGCAACATTATACATAACACTTGTTTGTGAGTTTCTTCATTTGTGATTGTAGATAGACGTTTTTGATATTTAACATAATATTGTAGATTATTACCGCGTTGTGTTGGAGAGTTAGCTTACTCGATCGCGCTTAGGTTGACGTTGCGTGGCGAGTCTCGACCTCAGCGGTACGTACTTTACAATACTTTTGACGCAGCTCTTCAACAAGTAATCGATAACATAATTGATGTAACATTTGGTAGATAATATAATAAATTATAACCTACGCGTATAGCGTCCTAACATTAATATTTATACATAAAAGTGAGCTGTTTAAACTTTAAATTGTTAGTGATACTTTTCCTATGAGATATTATTATACTTAGTCTTGTACATACTGTAATGGAGGCCTTCATTCAAGTAGTGTATCGTGTGACTCTTCACACGGATGGTAGTTATATCTCATGACCAAGTTCTTTCTAAGAAGAGGAAGTGAATATCACTAGGTTAAACATTTAAGCCCCGACATTGGGGCTGCTTTTGGAACGAATATTTACTAGATTTATGAGGGAGACCACTATTATGATAACTATGTGTTGCATATTTTTTCATGAGTATCTTTAAATACCTTCTATGTACTTTCGTTGTAAAGAATGTTTGTATTACCTAACGATATAGCTAGTGGTCCGGGTTGCTCGTAGCCCGTAGCCCGCGTAGCCCACGTAACCCGTACAGGCGTAGGGCCTCTACTACCAAGATACACATGGAGGGTACATTGAAAACTTTCAGTCGCAGATGGTGAAGCCTCCCTTCTTGATTCTTTGTCAGTTTATGTAAATAACAATGAATTACAATTGATGAATATAATAACTATTGGTCAATTTATTCCAGTATATGTATATACATAATTATATATATTGAATACTCTGTATTTTTTTTAAGTTCTACAGTTTGTCTAACCGTATGTAGCATTCCATTTAAACACATGTTATGCCTTCATAGTTTGACATTTTTAATGTAACTAAAGGATAAACAATTGAATATATAATTGCAATGAATTTAATACGTAAATAGCACCTACATAAATAATGCACAGTTTATTATTATACTCCGCGTTTAGATATATCAAAAATATTGCCTGGAGACAATCGTTTTATTTAGTAAAATAATTACCCGCTTTAAATAAACAAGACCTAAGAACCACTGACAATAATCCTTTGTTCTTTTTATTTAGACTACTTCTTTCGTAATGCAACACCTTCCGACGTAAAATCGTCAGCTCTCATAAGGTCCGGTATTACTTTTCTGATGGTCTCTGCCCACATAGAAGTCAACTACCCTTTCCTTACCCTTACCATACTCAGTGACTACAAAAAATGTTTCAATACGTTTTTATTCTTAAACAAAATTCACATCATTTTGACATTATCGTTTGCTCATACCTACATATAAAGTAGTTTTAGGTCCATTAGGACAAAAGCCAAACTTATATTTCGATACAACCAATATGGTACCTACGCATATATTTAACAATTTTTTACATGCAAAAAGTTGTCAGTTTTTCATAATATGGCGACGGAACGGTACCCCTAGCAAGTGATCTTACTCGCATTTTCGAACATAAACTATATTTCATTAGAATGGAGATAAAAACAAAACTGCTGTAGTGTATGTGTAGGTTTTGATTTTATCTGGACTCTAATTATCATATTGTAATGTCGATATCAATGAATATTCCGTATGAACGTATGACGTTGTTGATAATGTCCCACGTAAGTTATTTTTAGGCCCTACTTGTACCTCTACAAACAACACAATCAATGTATACCGATCACACACCACGCCGCCGAACGCTGAACCCACGTCGTGTGGTATATTCTAATTAATGTTCCTTTAACGTGTGTACTTATTAAGATTAAAATGTATTTTAGTCTACTGAATAAATTTTATTGTATATTATGTAAAATACACAATCATGTTTAAATTCGCAGCTGCGACACAATGACGGAAACATGTATTGTGTGGCACGAGATCAATACGTAGGTGTGTATGTATATACTCACTGTGAGGTTAATTAAATGATTAATTGCTAATGTTGTTTGCTCCTAATTCAACGTCGAAGTTTGAAGGCAAGTTCTGAGATATTTATTTTATATTACATTGTTCTAATATACCTTTTCAAAAGATATTAACTTATCTGTCTTTGTAAATTACAAGTTATTACGCAGTCAAACTTATCAATTAGACTGAAAAGGTTAAAAAAAGTTAACTTGATTAGTGCAAATATACTGAACAGGTACATTTGAAGGCATTGTAAATATTTATCATTATAAAATAAATATCAAGTTTGACTACGCAATGGTAAATGATGGACAGTTTAGCACAGGACACTAGGGGTTAAAACAGTTGAGCTGTAATCTCGCCGCGCCTGTCTCCAGCGACTCTCCAACCTTTGGTGCGGCGAGAATCGGCAAGATTAATGTGTGTGTACCAGGCTACATGATACATGCATAATACTCCAGCCACCGATACTTAAGTAACTTTCTTAGCTTAGATTATGATGTCTACTGACACGTGTTAGCTGGCGTTTGGGCTACAAATACTAAGCTTAAGAAGGCTCCAAATTGATGGCTAATTGTCCTACAAACATTGCAGAATAGCAGCGATGCAGACTTAAAATTGAAAATATAATCACTTTATGCTCAACATTGGGTTTTCCAAGTTACGTAGGTATACGATGTACTTTTTAATTTTCTCAGAGCTTGCAGCAATATTTATTACTTCATAGTTAATACATACATACACGAAGAAAGTGCAATAAATATTAAATTATTATTAACCAATATTATGTACATTTAGCAGTTTTTCAGAATAGTGTACCAAGAAAAATCGTAATTATCTTATCTATTTAAGTAGGTAATTTTATGAATTGCGTGCAACAGCACTATCTATTCAATTACTATGTATGTAGTACCAAACTGGATATTATTATGTAAACTATGAAAATTTAATGTTAATAAGTAAAACTAGAGTTTTGAAAGCACTAATTTCAATGTAAGTACATGATACTTATTTTTGCACTCATTAAAGTCACTATTTTAAATAAAATTATTTAAATCAAGTACACTGAAAGAACAATAAATAAAGTACTATCTAATTTGAGTTTTATTTTTCTCTAGATTTCGATGAAGCATTTTAATGGTATTAGCGATGAAATGTGGGTGAAAAAAGGAGAAACTTCTGCTTATTCTTATGGGATATCAAGCGTGGCCATTTATGTAAGTACCTTCTTTAAGTTTTTACCTAAATAGGTAACATTATCTATGGTGACTTAAACAGACCAAAACGTATGATAATATCATAACAATGTATTTAGAATGGACTAATTCAATCAGAAATATTAATTACACTGTAGAAAATATATTATTAATGTATTCATTACTTTTACGTTAACAAAATACAAACTTCCGACACGTAGCCCATTCATTTGTAAAGTTATAGAAGGCGTAGCTGAGATCATCAACGAATAGAATCACCCTCTATATAATTAGCTGTAACTGTACTTTGAAAAGTTCCTCCATTTACACTAAAGAGGTAGGTAAGTACCTACTGTCAGATTTTCACAAGTAACAAGCCATGCAAATGAGAGTACAAAGTTTAAATGTACCTACTTATAAGTATTTTAATTATTGCTTAGCTAGCCGCGCTCAACTTCGTCTGCGTGGAAAATTTGCTTTTCTTTCTCAGGATAAAAAGTGGCCTATATTTCTCTTTAGAGGCCCGATACCAACTGTAACAATTTAATTGTTTAGCCGTGAAAACGTAGCTAAATGAAATCAACCAAGGTGATTAGGAAATTTTGAAAATGAGCTGCTTATATATACTTCTTACTTACGTAGGTACAATCTTACGTGTAAAATATGATTAATTTCTTAGATTAATTTATATTAAAGTTAATAAATTGAACAAAACAAAATTATCCGTCCGTCGCAGAACCGTTCCATTGTTGGAAACGTATTCTAGAATGGATATCTCGGCTCGGCAAACGTACGTAGGTAGTGTAGGACGTCCTCCTGCAAGGTAGGAAGACGATAAACGCAAAATAACTAGCAGCGGTTGGAAGCGGAAGGCCGAAGATCGAGCTAAGTGGACTAAGATAGGTTGATGATGATGAATAAATTCAATTAACTAAAACAATATAGGATTATTAGTTAACTTTCATCACCTAAATTAGTTATGTTTAGTCGAGGGTTTCTACAAAAATTAATTAATCCTTTTTCTACCAAAACGGTAGAATCCGTCGTAGGTGTTTTCAAATTTTTTAATTTAGGTACCTATTTATATTTTCATTGAATTTAATAGTTGATTTTTTTGGATACCTTAGATAGCCCACTTGGATTATACAGGTATCTTTTTCTATAGGTACAGTCAGCAACAGTACAGTCTAGCTGTACATTATATTTTTTAAATACCTGTGTTATAGTATACCTGCCATTTGATTTCCCATATTATGTCGGACCTATAACTGGCGTAAGGAGTACCTGTTTCACAAATATCTGTGGTAATCAGGCGTTATATTCGGTTACTGTATCATTCTGAGTACCCACCATTAGGTACTTCAAGAACAATCTTATCTTTTGAAACTAAACCAATTTTTTTTATTCTTTGTTTATTTTAATAAGTTTCCCTACTTGTTAAGCTTATGTTGCTGACTTAACCTTAGCTATCAGAGCAGTTCTCAGAAAACATTATTTCGTTTTAAGCACATTTTGAACGAATAATGTAGAGAACTTAAAACTCTTGATGAAGGCTTCAAACAGTAAATCATGACATTATGTAAAATATTATTTTGTTTTCATAGTACATATGAAGATATTCTGAGAATGTCAAATGTGAAATGTAAAAAAGTTATACCGAAACAATATAACTGCTAGACCTATTACATATTTTTTTAAATTTTGTGCTAAATATTAAGCGTCAAAAAAGGTATTTTCTTACTATAGTATCTTTTTTTATCATATTATTCCAAACAATTTACTATTAAATAAATAATTGATGTAGGTATGTTTATGAATTTACCACGTATACATTTACGGATGAGGAGCAGTAAAAAAAATTTGTAGGTAACATTGCTTTGTAGCCGTGCCATTTCAATTTTCACACCAACGTGTTCACCTTCCGTCAACGGTAATTCTCTCAACTCCCTATTTTACATACAATCATAATATTAGAATATCTGTCGTTCCTCGCCGGTAGAGAATTAAGTGCCTTACGCTGTTCTAGCTTTAAATAAACACTATGCTTCTGTATATTTGAGTATGTAAATACAGTCAACATGAAAGGTAATACGAGAACCTTCGGGGCAAAGCTTGAAGCCTTTTTCCTTTCTACTTAACATTTCAGTGACTATTTAAAGATAATAAAAAGCCTTTTTAAAGGTACCGCGCTTTCCATCGTGTCACTTACCAGCTTATTTATAATTCAAACGAGTGGGAATTGTAACCTTACATTTAAGAAACAGTGTAGATTGATACCTAGCCACAGAAGCTTTGTTCCCGTTTACGGTAACTTTCCTGAAAATAATTTCACCTATTGTCAAGGTTATTTGATAGTCAATTGTTTCTTGATTTAATTCATCAGCAGCCGAATTCAGTCATTATTTCGGAATATTCGTGTCAATCTGAATTTAGCGAGCTCACAATTCAGGCATGAGGACTTTTTGACCCAAGTAATTGCTTAGCTTTTGTTGCAGTGTTACTAAAATCCATTTTAATTATTGAAATGATTTTGAAAAGAAATACAATTTCCAAAAGCCCCGTTTTAATCTAAATCTATGAATATAAATGAGTTGCTTTAGATAAGTGTTTTCACAAAACATGATTTGCTACCGTGTTACCAAACAAATTCTTTACTACAGATAAATATATTCTTTCAGATATTCTGTACCACTGGATGTTTTACATATAAAACCAAGTTTGTAGCAAGTTCTGATACAAATCCAAATCTTCATTTTATCAAATATTATTCTCTGCGAGGGTTTCTTTTATAGGTTTCTTAAATCCTATTACTCTTTTGTGTCAACAATACCACGCACAATATTCGGTTTTATTGCGTTTTTATTTCCTCAGGTTAATGGACTGGTTATTATGTTAGGCTGCAAATATCTATAAACGTCGAATAAAACTCACATGTAGGTATAAGATAGTGGTATCCCTAGCTACCACCATCGTTTAATCCTAACTGCTCAACTCGTAAAAATAACACCTTGTTCGTGCGAAATACTTTATTACATTTTTTCTTCCCGTCTGTCTGTATTCTCAGTCAGGGTTTACTAAGATTAACTAAAGTAATTTAATAAAAAAGCAAACCTTCGCCTAAGTACAAATATTTAAGCATATAGTTTCTGAAATGAAGTTTATAATTAAGTGTGGAGGCTTATCAAAATATTTATTTTGTAACATACATCATATCTAAAAGCGAGAGCTTCCTATGCCAAATAGAAACAATGAAAATTGGTAACGCGGTCACTAATCGCCGAAACCTGTTGAAATATAGGTTACAGACAATATATAATAGTTAGTCGAGTACTATGAACCAGGATAATACTGGACTTCATCATCATCTTTCAGCGGTCCACTGCTGGACATAGGCCTTTCCCAAATTGCGCCAAAATACCCCGTCCTCCTCCTTCCGCATCCAGTTCAACCCAGCTACCTTTTCAGGTCGTCAGTCCATCGAGCTGGGGGGCTATACTTTTTTTTTTTTGTTATCGGTGGGAAACCTTCAAAAGGCACCCGGCCCGACCGGGTAGTGTGGGATTTCTACCTCACTAAAACCCCGGTGGTCACCATCTGCACGAACAAGGGAAGTCCCGGGACCTCTAAAAAGACTGACTCCGGAATGGGGGGCTATACTGGACTTAAAAGTTACAAAACAGGCCTATGGCCATAACGCTAACTATAAGATTAATTGCTACAGTAGAAACGGCCTCGTGTCTGCAAATAGCCGCAAAATGTTCATGCTCGATTCTGGCGGATCTCAAGCGCAGTAAATAATTACTTCTATGTTATCAAACTACGTATGAAAATGAAATATACATGAAACATATAAATGGTTTAAGAACAGTCTCATAAATCCTCTTCATGAAGATGTGATGAGTTAAATGATTATTTGGAGCAATGTTCAAATCTGCCTGTCGTGGATAATGAAAAACGGTTGAACAACGATTGGTATGTTATAAACCATTCTATTTAATTACATGGAACATAAGAGTGATGTGATAAACTTTAACGAAATTGAAACAAATATTTGTCGTTGTTCCTCACGCAGAGTTGAGACCCACATCAAATATCAGTCATCTATAAGTACCTTGTTTATGTAAACCTTCTCCGTTTTAGACAGGGACGATCGGGCGGCCCGTAGCTTGGAACCTTTATCTTGGGCTTTTATCTCGCTTCTTTAAAAATGCAGACTTCAAAAGGTTTACTTCTCACATTTAAGGTTAATACATATTTTACTAATACATTATAAACTAACATACTTATCTATAATATATAGTTACATTGTAAGCAACCTACGAATTACACAAATATAACCATCCAAATCGCGGCGCTACACAATCACGATTCACATTGATTGATACTAAATATTCAGTGCAATCCTGTCAGTTTTACTTAGCTACTAGCTTGTTTAGACACGAAATACTGTTTAACGCGGTTTGGAATACGTGAGTTAGGTACATATGAGTAATAATTAACTTGGCATGATAGTGTGCCTAAAAAGGTAGACGAGTCAGACCGGTATGGTAACAACAGTTAAAAGTGCCATAAATTATACATAAATGAAACCTAATATTGGAAAAGATATAAATTTCATTATGATTACACAGTACACTGTGTAGAATTGTGTCCGATTCTTAGAGAAATGTGGGTGTGCTAAACTGCTAACACCTTGTCAACTTATTTCAGGAATACTATAGTGAATCAAATACGTAAGTGCGTTTGTATTAGGGTTTCTGTTCGAGAAATTAGGCCAAATTCGAGATGAGAAAAAAATTATAATATCAGCTATCTGCTGGTGGAAGTCCCGTAAAAATCCGTTAAACCGTCTCAGAGCAGCTGTGACCCGCAAATTTCCCGCGTTTTTCTGGTTTTCCCGTGAAACCCTTAAGATTTTCTGAATTAAAGTAGCTTATAATATACCCTTGACTGCTATCTATCAGTGAAAGTACTATCAAAAACGGTCCAGCCGTTTCGGAGATAGGCAGAGTTTTTTAAATGAAATAAACTTTTCTCGACGACTCGAGAAGCTCGAGAAATCGGGCATGAGTCTTCTCGAAGCTCGAGAAAAAAAATATGTCGAGAAATCAGAAACCCTAGTTTGTATCTTGTATATGACGGCCGCAAACTCCTTGTTCCCCATATCTTGTAAGTACATTGAACGCAGAAGTCGATCAATTAAATATTCATATGGTGTTAGTAACGGCGTAAATAATTTACTGCAATTACAGCAGTCTGTTGGTTATCACACGGCAGAATTTACAATTTATATTACATCTCCTGAATATTACAAACAATGAGAAACCGAAATTTATAAATTAATTCTGACGTTAAATTCTTAATTCTTTATTGTACACAAAAAAAAAAACATGATAACATAATAACATTATGACATTTGATGTACAGAGGCGAGCTTAACTCAGAATTGAGTTCTCTTACAGCAAACCTTTGAGTAATTGAGAGATTTAGGCTTAGAGGGTAGAAAAGTGTACAACCGAAATACAAAATTAATTATTACTAAATTAAAGGTACTTGTCATATAAAATAGACATACTTACTAATATACATATATATAAATACTATAAAAATAAACTAGAATAGAATACATATTATACACATACATACTTATAACTCAGACTGAAAGGAAATGCTCTTTAATTCTTCTCCTGAATACATCTAGCGAGGGACTATCACGCAAGGAGTGAGGAAGCGAGTTCCAAAGGCGTACTGCGCGAATAGTGAAAGATTCATCATAGCGACTAGAGGAATGATAAGGAGTACGTAGGAGAAGAGAGGAAGCAGTGCGACACGGTTTACCTCTGGGGATAAGGTATTCGAAACGTTCACGAAGATAGGCCGGAGAATTGGGATTGTAAAGAACAGAGTACAAAAGAGAAAGAATGTGAAAGTCTCGACGTTGCCGAATCGGTAGCCACTTCAGTCTGGTCCGGAAATCCGACACATGGTCGTACTTTCGAAGACCAAAAATAAAGCGGATACACAAATTCTGCAGACGTTCGAGCTTATTAAGAAGTTCCTCCGTAGCATCGAGGAAACAAACATCGGCGTAATCTATAAGAGGTAAAAGAAGAGATTGGGCAAGGGTTATTTTAGTTTGAAGAGGCAGGAACTTTTGGAGACGTTTAAGAGACTGGAATGAGCAATACACCCTCCTGCTTACCTCAGAAACATGTGTAATCCACGACAAGTGGCAGTCCATGTAGACGCCTAGATTTTAGGCACTAAGCGAGTAGACTAGCGGAACAGAATTATAGAACACTGGTGGAAGAGACTGGTGATCCAAAAGATTGTAGAAATACCTACCACCAATGATAAGGGCTTGAGACTTGGATGGATTGACCAGTAGACCAAAAGACTTAGCCCACTGACCAATCCTTCCAAGGTCACTATTGATGGCAGTAATGGCAGATGGAAGATCTTCAATTTTAAAGTGTCGGTAAAGCTGCAAGTCGTCTGCATAAAGATGATAATGTGAAGTTAAGACTTTAGTGATAGCATTAATAAAAATGGAGAAAAGAAGAGGAGAAAGGACGCCACCCTGGGGAACACCCGCAGCAAGATCACACCATTCAGAGAAGGCCTCATCGGAACGAACTGACTGCGAGCGACCCCGAAGGTAAGAGCTAAACCAAGCCATTGCAGAAGGAGAGACATTAAGAGAGGATAAGATCCCTAAGAGTATGTCCAAATCAACTGAATTAAAAGCACTGCTAAAATCTAAGAGTACCAGAACTGTGAGAAGCTTGTTTTCCATGGCCAGCCGGATGTCGTCAGTTATTTTAACTAATGCCGTTACAGTACTATGGCCAGGACGAAACCCAGATTGATAGGGGCTTAGCAGGCTGTGAGAGGAAAGGTAATGAGACAGTTGATTGTGAACGACACTCTCAAGAACCTTGGATAGGACAGGGAGTATGGAAATTGGACGGAACTGGGATAGAGAAGTAGGATTTGGAACTTTTGGCAGTGGTAAGACATTGGCCCTTTTCCAAGTGGAGGGAAATAAACTTGTTTCAAGGGAGAAGTTGATAATATGAGTAAAGACAGGAACGATGTTATCAAGGATGGGAAGGATCATTGGAAGTTGTAGGCCATCATCTCCCACCGCCTTTGTGGAGATAGATAGGATTAGCTTCTTTATGTCTTGTTCTGCAACGTGGTCAAATATAAAGGAGGTACATGTTGGCAAGGGAAGATTAGAGAGACTGTTAAGAGTCAAAGATTTGGTAGTGTCATCTAAGATAACAGGTGCTATGGAAAAGTGTTGATTTATCGCGTTGAGGTCCACATTCAGGGCCCCTTCGCTGGACGCTTTCCCAATACCCAGTGACTTCAGGAATTGCCATACCTGAGATGTGTTGAAGTTTTGAATGGAGTTATGTATGTGGCGCCTTTTTGCATTCCTACACATACGACTGCAACGGTTACGTAGCTTTTTGTATAAAGAAAGGTTTTCATCAGTAGGGTCTTTTTTATACTGCCGTTTAGACTTATACCTTCTCGCCATGGCTCGCTTGATTACGTCAGATAGCCATGGTGCAGGTAGATGTTTCATTCTAACTTTTTTTAACGGAGCGTGCACGTTATATAGCTCAAGTATCGCTTTATTAAAGAAATAAACTTTTTTGTCTACGTCATCACCATTAAAAACAGGTGACCAGTCAATATTGCTCGCGTCCAGCCTCAAACGATCCATATCAATGTTCTTGAAACTGCGAAGAAAAAGAAACTTAGATTTTCGTTTGGGAGGGCGTAATTTATACGAGAGAAAGATGAGATCATGGTAAGAGAAGGAAGCAGATAATTGCCCATGTATGGCTACTTTTCTTGAATCAGAGACAAGGATTAAGTCAAGAAGAGAAGGAGAGCAGTGGGGAGCATGATGAGACGCATCAAGCTGAAGTATTTCCATATTGACAGAAGAGACAAGGGACCGGAGTTTACGGCTTCGCACATCGTCCTTGAGCAGGCAAGTGTTAAAGTCCCCGAGGATGATAGTTTCGTCATATAAGGGTGAAAAAGCTTCAAGGTTTGATTCAAAGGAAGAGAAATAATCAATTTGACATGAAGGACTATAAAACACTCCAAGAAGTAGTTTTTTGTTATGAAAAGTCACTTCAATGAAAAGGTATTCAGCAGATTTAGAATAAACACTCGGAGACTGGTCAACAACCTTATGGGGAATATCCCCTCTAAGGTAGATGGCGACCCCCCCGCCTCCCTTGCCTGTTCTGTCATTACGCACTAGTTTGTAGCCAGGCAAAGAGTAATGCGTAGAAGGAAGAGAGGGTTTTAGAAAAGTTTCAGAGACAAGTATAGCTTCAATGACATCAGAGTCAAAAGAAGTTATAAGGTCAGAATGATGAGCAGGAATACTCTGAGCATTGATATGTACTACATTAAAGAATTTGTTAAAGCTAGAGAAGGTAGAGGAAAGTTGGTCACGCAGATGAACACAATCATCACTAAACGCACTAGCATAGCTCTCGTCAGACGCACAGGAAGAAGAGCAAGATACAAAACTGTCATCAAAATTATCTAACATACAAATATAAAATAAATATAATATATATTATAGTAGAAATACAAGATTATTATAATAAACTAAAAACTCGTTAATTTTTCTTAACTGCATCCTCAATGCACTCGCCAGTTAAATAGTAAGTAGTAGTAGTTAAACTTGTTATCTCATTGATAAATAGAATAAATTTGGGTTTAGAATGATACTTATTAATCTCAATAAGTAATACTCAATAAAAATAGTTGTGAAATGATTAATTATATGCATTAAGGTTTCACGTAAATGAAATTAATTTACGTTTGTAAAAGCTAGCAAGTTTTGTACCAAAGGTTAAGCTTGCCCACCACCTTAACTGTTATTCTTTGAAGTACATAGTCAGTGGTATAACTGGCAATCAAATTATATGTAGCAGTGTTTAAGCTGCCTTTGTAAACAACAAAAGGAATATTAAATAAAAGACTAGGAATAAATAGAATTATTTTGTAAAAGTATAATTCAATTTTATCTTATGTAAGAAGACCATTAGTAACGAAGGAAGGTAGATGGGGAACGGTCCTTCTGAAGTCGTCGATAGTGCAGCAGAAGCTGTAGCCGATGTCGACGCGGTCGGGCTGCCAGTTGAGCCACCTAAAGGCGTTGTTGTTGCGGCACCGGTCGGTGCAGAACTGACGAGCACGCGCCTCGGCCAGCGTGTAGTAAGGGTTGTTGATGCTGATGAAAGCTGTGCCGATGCGGCGAGAGGCGTCGTATGCCACCTGAGTACCAAATGAAAAAACGTAGTGAAATATATATCTTCCTTAGCTTATGTACTTTCTCACTTACATAATTCATTAAGTTGTTATGTTATATTCATATAACGAACGATCGTTATAGGGTTTTCTTCCAAAGTGATCTATCGTTCAGTATTATACGGGGCTCTTAAGACACAACAACATGAATCATTACTATACGTAATCTTATATTGATTTACCTTGTAGAAGTAAAGGGGCACTGGGATTTGGTTGCGCTCCCGCACTAAGAAGATGTTGACGAAGCGGTTACTTTGGTCACGGAGCTGCGTCACGCCGAAGGTACCAGAGTAGATGACAGTGTTGTAGTTAGCGGCACCGATGCGAGCACGGAGATTCTACAATCAATTAATTAAGCTTAGATACATTTATATCTAGGAAACAGGCGGCTATAACTTCGAAATCCAAAAGCCGTACCTGTTCCAACCAGTTCCAGTTACCAGCGTTAAAAGGCTGCCATTGAGGAGCGGCGTTGATGAAGTAGAAAGTGGCGCGCTGACCAGTCGCGAAAACGAAGTCACTTTTAGCGGCAAGGTGACCACGAGACATAAACTGGTGGTTTGTGATGTATCTGTCAGCTAACGCGTTACCGACATATTGCGCAATGGTAGCCTTCTGTTGAACCTGAGTGTACATCGTATTGACTGCAACGCCAGGGAAGAAATTTCCAGCTGTAACCGAAAACATTTATTAACATTTTTTATAAAAAGGAAAACATTGTACACATATTATCTATTTAAATGCCTTACCTATCCAACTGGGCCTGTCGACTCCGGTTTGGTGGACAGCATTTGCAGCATTCTGATTATACCACACATACAAGACTTCCATACGGTTTTGGTTGAAACATGACCAGTAAAGAGTGTGGAAAACATTGTTGACGATATAGCCCACGCTAAAATTGAAACAAAAAACCAAATTAAAAATAAAAGGACTTTCAGTAATGGATAGCGACAAGATAAATTGATTGATGATGAATAATTAATTAAATTGTTATTGGAACAGCGGGTGGGCATTAATAAAAGCAAGTACTTAAGCACTCATTCATTATGTTTTCCATTATAAAGGCATTTAAATATCTGCTATAATATAACTATTTTATTGCTCACTGCTTTTTTGCCGTCATCTCATCAGAAGAGGGCCATGTATTATATAGTTTCAAGTACTTAGTACCTACCGAATAACGAGGTTGTTGTTGAAACAACGTGTGTTGGTCCTCTGAGCCTCGTGGTGTGCGTGTGCAGAACAAGTTAGTCGGCCGAACGCTCCATTTCCGTTCAACCAGCCGGGACCAGAGACTAATGCGTTGTTTACACATCTTGCAGTCTATAGAAAATGAGAAAAGAACTTTGTATTTTGTTTCATATTGGTCTTTCATTTTGTATAGAAATAAATCTAAGTTATTAAGCTTTTTTCTTTCTCTATAGTAATAAATGGGTTTCATTGGCGGCCACAAACATTTTAAAGTTGCACTTTTAGAAACGCAATATCAATTGATATTATTAAAATATAATATTTTTGATTACCTCGACAACATAGCATTCTCAAAGTTAAAATATGTTTTAGTAAAACTTACAGCAACGGCGACATTAGCGGCGATGTTGGGGTGTCGGATAGTGCGGCCGGAGCCAGTGCAGGCGACCACGACCTGTTCGTTGGTAT
Organism: Abrostola tripartita; assembly: GCA_905340225.1. Taxonomy (NCBI): domain Eukaryota; kingdom Metazoa; phylum Arthropoda; class Insecta; order Lepidoptera; family Noctuidae; genus Abrostola; species Abrostola tripartita. Next base: position 8,455,745 of record HG996493.1, on the reverse strand, counting down.
TGAGGCGGATCTGACCGCTGTTACCGTTCGGAGCCAAGTACCTGTTGTTACGGATAAACACCGGCTGCGGCTGGCCAAGGTCACCTCTCACTCGGATTGTGCAACCTGGACACGGGTTACGAAATTAAAGAGATTTTTTTTTTAGAAATACCACACCCCTCACTAGGAATTTCTCCTGTATCGTGGGTGCGTTTCACAAACTTATAATATCACATACACAAACACCCAGACTCGGGACAAATATCTGTGGATCGCACAAATTTTAGTCCTGTGCGGGAATCGAACCCGCAACCCTTAACGCAGCAGTCCAATCGCTTAGCCACTGCGCTAATCGGGTCGTAAATCAGAGATACCCGAGAGATCTATATAGTCTTATATCTAGATAGTCTTGAGGTCTAGTCTTAAGGATACCTAGACTTATATTCCCATGTGATAATGCAAGCACACTAGCAGTTTTTCCTTAAATTCACTTACCGCTCCTAGCATCAACGTTTGAAGAGTTGGCCGATTGTGCCTGTTCCTCCTCAAGCCATGCGTCAAGGTAGTCTTCAAACTCTTCTTCGCCGAGAACCAGAGCCAGTTGTCCTGGCTCCGGAAATTCAGTCGGCAACGCTGCCGCCGCAGCCAAGAGTGCTGCTAGCACGAACAATGAACGCATCGTGGTTGATGACACACCCTTCACTACAATCTTCTTAATTCATGTCTACATTTTATAGCTTAACGATGTACCTGATTAGCTCCCATTATCAATATTTGCAAAAATATATATGTGTATCGTCTGAAAAAAGGTTCCGTAGGTTGAAACATTTATAAACTATGAACTTCGCAGGTCGATGTTGATTATAAATATGCATCATGAAACCCTGCTGATTGGGTTTTGAACGTATCAAGCGGCTTATTGCTGGTTATCCCGAACTAATTGCGACAGTTGACTGCAGCCTACCAACTAATTAGTCACTAGTCATGTGTGCACATTCGTAATCATGGCAGATATATCACTAATTATCCCTGACAAGTTATAAACATATAAATTACTCTAAAACATTCGTTTAATATGCTTGCGTACTATTATACACGGCTTCCGCATACTGAAACAAGTTTAGATTATGAAATGCATCTTCATTCTTAAAAAATATATTTCATATCTTTAGAATGAAGTTGCCACAGAGGCTTTTTTTCTATTGGCAGTCTTCAATTAATAATATTATAATGCTGCACTTAGAATAAATAACAGGGATCACACAATTGTTGTTACGCGTGGTGATCATGCCCGCAATAGTCATATTTGCCAGCCTAGGTCGGTACCTACACAAGACTTCCCTTGCGACTACTTTGTTAAGACATTAGAATAGGCATTACAATAGCTTATCACAATTAATTTTAAAACATCTGATATTTTTCCCCTGTGTCTAAAAATACAATTTGCATCGATGACTGGAACCTTAAGCTCTGTGTAAATAGAACAGTTAAAGATATCTATTTTCCCAAATTGGCTCTTAATTCCTGTCATAAATTAATTAAAGCACCCATTTTCACGGATCTCCAAAATCTTACATTTGTATAATTTTAATTACATACAATGATAAAAAAGTGGTAATTAATTAGATAAGATACAGTGATAAGTAATAAGGATCGGTTTATTTGTTGTTTACGTCCAAGAAATATTTTTTTAATTATTTATATATTTAAGGGTAAATCCTTGCTGCAGGCCATACCTGATAATAGTTCAGACTTACATTTATACTGGTTCGGTAGTTGCCATTGGGCGTTTTGTCTTGGTGGGAAAATCCACGTTTATGAAGAGCTTAAAGGAGATGCAAGCTGCGACCTTTTAGAAAAAAACAATAGAGTAACAAATACTGGTGTTACAATCAGCATTGCGTGTTCTTTGTTCTTCTATGGCCACTTGACCTGTTTGAGAGTAAGTTCGCAATTCAATTTTTGCCAACGCTTCCATATTTAAAGACCTGGGATTCTTTTTATTAATTAGTATATTAAGAATGTATAGTGAAATGATCAGAATACAGAACAAACGCGAAATGTATCCTAACGGCGATTGTTAACGATGGCGGTTGAAATTATTTGTTTGTTTGATGACAATATGTTGCATCAATAAATATAATCCGACTTCAGTTAATCATGTCCAAAAATATGGTTCTTTGGGAATGTAGAGACAAAAACGACGCCTAATTTTTTGAAGAAATATTTCTAACACATTTCTCTTAGTTTCTACGTATGCATTTCTCAAAACACCATAATAACCTCTTTTTGTTGGGCTACTACAGTAAATATATGTTGACGACCTTCAAGATCATCATCGAAAAACGAAACTCGGGCTTAATCCAGCGTACTAACTTTTAACAGTGCAAGCATGTGGCGCTTATATCGTATATTAAAAAGGAAATAATTGGATGTTATTTTATTTAAATAAAGTGCCGTATAGAGATTTAAATATCTTTTTAAATGTATTGCTCTACTACCTAGTATTCTACATGTTCGGTTTAGGAGTTTCTTTATGGTATAAAGAACCGTAAAACACAATTCCAAAAAAAAATATGCCATTTTAATATAATCCTACTACTCCCCAATGCGGACCGTGGTCAATTTACCTTTAGGTCGATACGCAATCACATTAAGGGAGATGGAGAGGTATGTACATTGTCGTACAAACGTAACAGCCGCATTCGTATTGTGATTATTTACATTACGTCAGGTATTATGTGATAAGTACAAGTGCGTGCTTATGCGTGACCATCATGCAAGAGATATGAATATATGATCCATTAACATTATTAATGAGATCGTAACATTTCAGAAAGAATAATAATTCTTATCTCTGATAAAAATTTACAATTGTATCTAGAATCTTTCTTCGAAGTCTATATCAATTAATATCGAATTTACTTTCGAAATCACCGCACTGCACGCAAATCTATCATTACAAGTAGAATACTGACACCATCATTAATTTATAGAAGCATGACCAAATGAAAATTAATTAAAAACGTAGAGACTGAAGTGGGAGGCATCATTATTAGGTAACGAAAAGCTCTACATTGCACGTACTGGCCTATGTTTTAAAGACTAAACTTTGAAAAGACGGGACGTTTAATTCTATCAACTATTTTTAAAACAGTAGGCTTGAATATACATATAAAAGATTTTAATAGTTTTTTTTTAACAAAATTCTTAGCTTCATCACCATGATCAGCCAAAAGACGTCCACTGTTGAACATAGGCCTCCCCGTTTAAGCGGGGAGGGTTGCCATTATCTCCATGCTTGGCAAGCGGATTGGAGATCGCAGTGTTGGTGGTGAAGTTAAAGAAGACGCTGCTGCCCATCTTCTGAATTTTCCCTTAGTCGCCTCTTACGACACCCACGGGAGGAAAGAGGGTGTTCAATTCTAGGCCGGATACCACACGGCGATACTTAGCTTATAACTTTAATTAGTATTGCGTTTTTAATTAATTGTAAATCAACCTCACAATAGGGCTTTTTCTGACACAGAAATGGAGCAAGCATTGATCGCCTTACTGGCTTTTTTGATACTTATATTATTTATATTTCATATTTAAGGTTGGTATCATGTAAGATGAAAACGGTTAATATTTGCTGGTATAGGTAGGTAATGACACATGCATATAAGATATTGAAAACTCAATTGACCGCTTCAAGTAATGTTATTGTGATTGTGTTACGACATAATTGGCACTCACTAAGCCGTCGGCATCAAGGTATGGCCTCGACGCCGGACCATCCGCTGAGTGCTCTTTGAACACGATTCGCTGTCGTCTCAGCCCTATCTGAAGGCAAAACTAATTTGCAGCTGGAACTGCCAGTCGACGCTACATACATTCCATCATGACTGTAATCTCCGACAAGTTTGGCAGTGGTACCTAGTTAGTTTTTTTAGACGTCTGAACACCTACGGGTTGTTAATTGAAAGGTGCTTCTAAAACTAAAAAAAAAATCGCCGCTCATCGAAAGTCCCACGTGACGATATTGCTATAGGTATATGTTAGTGTTATGGGTATATGATATAGGATTCGCTTTCTCGATGACTAAAGGGAATCGTATACTTAATCAGGCTATCTGTCTTTATTATCATGGACGTGGTACTCTAATACAAAAATAATAATATATAATAATAATAATATTTATTTATTTGACCAAATATATGTTACAGTATTATACAAAAATAATGCCCTGTATGAATTTATTTTCTTAATTCAATATACATTTAAAATAATAGGTAAATGCTGTTAGTAGCAATCAACTCGTTATCATTTTCATCAATTATCCTTTTAAATCAAATCTTAAGTATTTATATTTGCCAATTCAAAAGCGAGGCAACAAATGCCATGAGTACTTTCAATGTGGCGTGACAATAGAGAGCTTACAAAATATGCGACTATGCAAGTTTGTAAAGGGAACTCTTATTGTTTCGAGATATTATTTGGAACCATCGTTTAAACAATTTCGACAATTGACGTCACGTATAATACCTACCAATACTTTTACGCAATACCAAGAATAAAGTTCTGTCCTTTTTAATGCCACTGTATCGAATATAGTCCTTTTGGATATCAAACCTTAAATCTCAAAACTTATCTCTACTGAGAAAGCTCTTTCCCAAAAACTGCCGCGCTTAGATCCACACAAAAGCTGTGTATTTATTCAAGTATATGAATGTAGTCTTGCGTATTAGAATATCTGTGATGTAGCATTGCTTCTGCTCATATGTAAATGTTCAATTCTTGGGGTTTTAACGTTATATGTAGGTATTATGTTTATCATTATGATAAAAAATATTCAATAAAAAAAGATGTTGGTAAATGTCTTGCAATGTTAATGTTTTTGTTTACAATACAGATTTGTAATAAGTCTGTGAAATTTAACCACACAATGATTCTGCACTTATATCACTCTAAACATAAGACTTTGTGCTAGCTCGGCAGCACGACGCGGGAGATAGCGCATCTCATTAATTCACCAATCAAGCCGGGGTGCATTAAAAGAGCTCTTACAAGTGACGTTATTCAAATTAACGAGCGACGCACCCTGGGTATGCACAAAACAGCGCTACTGCCAACTTGAAGTAGAGGGTAGGTATAGCAGTTAAAAATACACAATTTATTGTGACTCTAAAACTGTCACACAGAAACAGAAAAAGAGAAAACGTAAAATATTTCTACTATAACGTCTATTACATATTTTATTTGTTGATATTGTGTGTACAGATAAAATCAAAGTAGCGGAAGAACTATACCAAGCGATGCATGATACGCTCGTGAATAGAAACATCGATTATCCGCGTACATAGCTGTAGTCATGATAAGAATTACAAAGGATTATAATGTAATTAACATAATTAATTACGTGATATCAATCTGTCAAAGCTTAAGACCTTTTTCTTGATATAGGCCAGTATAAAATACGTAGGTGGTAAAATTAAATGAACAAAGGTTTTTATCTTCACAATTCTTGCTTACGCCACCTGTGGAGTGGATAAGAGTTATGAGTCTGTGCCTTGGAGTATACTACGACTACACCGAGACGGTTTTCAATGTCAATTTGTTTGGTAGGAGCGCTTTCACGCATCTCACAAAACACTGTTGTTGTTTTATGAGAATAGAGAGTCACATAGGATTCCGACCCCCAATTTTGGCTTATCAGGCATTTCAGATTTCGCCCCACGACATCACTTACATCATATCAGGGTGACGAGAAAGGGTTTTCTTGTTTTACAAAATATATCACATTTCCATTATAATATTAGGATATTTCCGCCGTTCCCACAAGAAATTAATTTCGAAATGTAAAAGTATTTTATTCGTAGCGTCTGATAGCTTTTCTCTGTAGTGCATGACAGAATCGTTAAGTCTAGGAACTATATTTAGGTAACGGGCAAGTAGATATATGTAGCTGTGAAGACTAGAGTCCTAACGAAGTCACGAAATTCGGAATGGATTTAAAAAATGCCACTTTCAAATAACTTACAGTCTCAAGTTTAAGGAATCTTTATACTTACACCATTCAACAATATCATGCCTTTATTCCCCGATGGGGTAGGCAGAGGTGTATAGTACACCCACTTTCGCCAGTTATGGTATGGGTCCCAATGTAATTGGGGGCGAGCTTATTTACATCAACCGGGCACAATTCCAGACTCCGTGCTGCTACTGAGAGTTACCTAATGGAAAAACCCTAAAACACTTTGCCGCCAAACAAGCACCTCATACTATATTCTGTGCTCAACTGCTCATACTCAGCATTCGCGCTTAGCAACCACTATACCAACGAGAGAGAGTAGACGAGTAGGATCATTATGTCACTGGAGGATTATTTGTTCACTCATTACATTACGTAGTATTCACTATTAGTCTCATGTCGTAACTACTAATGAGTACTTATATCGATATCAGCTACACGCCCGCGAACCGTGTCGCGTGATACGAGAGTCGTGCATTTCAGGATTATCGAGCGCTTTACCTTTGCAAGCGGTGACTAATCGAAATCGATTGTTATCGATACTGCGCTAAAACGGATTACATACACCATTTTCTGTCATGGCATGGGATTAATTACACACGTGAACATTTAAATTCGGGTTTTTTTTGACATTTTGCCCATTAACGCATTATCTTATTAGGTGGTAGGTAGGTACTATAAGGATTTGTTTGGCCTATCACCTCAATTTGGAAACTGCATTGTTACTTCTGTATGTAGTCATTTTGACTGACGACAACAATTTAGAGGAATTTCAAATGTAGTATTATGATGCTGCTCAAAAATGACAATACAAGGTTGGTACCGTTTACAATGTTGAACGTTATTAATTTCTTTATCGTGATGTCACACGACTGAACGTGCTTGCTAAGCGGTCTTATTACGTTGATATTGTTATAGCTTTTGGCTTCACCTTATTTTACAATCATATTTAATTTGACGGAAAATTACAGTCATACATAGGAATCTAATATTTTTCAGAATAGTTCGGCAACATTTTACAGTTTATTGGTTTGCATTGGTCTCGATAATAGAAAGAGCTCCAAACAACATTGTGTGTAAATAAATGTAGCTTTTAAGAACCAGTGTAACAATGATTTCATCAGTCTGTGAACGGTACGGGAGAGAACGTGCCCAGTGAGTGAAATACAAAGAGTACGTAATTCCTTCTTCTAAACTTTATATGATGCTATTGTGTGCCCGAATTTTTATCGCAGCTAAATTGTTGTGCACCACGCTTCATTTCAGTAGCTTTATAGTAATCAATGTAGTACCTATAAGTACCTAATTATTAGAATATCGCCTCTAAAACCTCTATACATTACTGGTGCATAATTTATAAATAAATATCCTTACTGTCTAGACTCTAGGCACTTCATTTCAATACAAAAATACTCAAAAAATCTATAGAAATCCGTTTTAGCTTAACTAACACAGCAGCTGTAGTCTCTTAGGTTCATATTATATTATTTGAGGAGAAAATAAATTATTATTATATCATTTTCTTTTTAAATGTTTATATTTTTGTGTGAAGGTATTATTTTTAATTTATATTAGTTTTAAAATGTAAATAATTGTAAAATATGTAACTATTAATAAACAGGGTTGTTTTGAGGAGATACTTAAAAAAATTAAAAATCTTTCAGGCAAGGTAGCTATAATTATGTATTGAGAGCTAAGAGTATTTATAATTCGATAATCCTAAAGAGCAATAGTTTATTTGACCAAAGACATAAACCTAATGAACAAAATTCTGATTTTCGACCTAACTGTATCTTAAAAACAACGAATAAGATTAAACTCTAAAATCAAGCAGCAAGAGAACCAAACATTATGAATTTAAATAACGTTCTATCATATTTTATGAAGCTACCTTCTCTTATCTGAAAAACTTATTTCTATTAAAATCGAAGCGGGTCCAAGTTTGGCTCTGATAAAAGTTATTGTAAACGTCTGTCAATTACGATCATAGCTACGTACATGTTTATGCCTCATATACTTTCTTAAACTTCTGATTGAAATAGATTACGGACTAAAAACGCTTAATATTTTGACGTTAAAGATCACAATATAAAATCAGTTGTATTTTGTGGTAATTATATGAGTGTGTAACTCATAAATTAAACATTAATATGTATTTCATCGTTTTCAACCAAACCCATACAACTAAGTAAGCAAGTTATCGTAGTGTCTAACAATAATATTTCAAGAAAAATTCATCCTTGTATAACGTACCTAGGTCAAGTACTGCTACAACCTTTTGCAAATGGGTTTGTTCAGGATATTTGTTAGTGCTGCTAGGAAACCCAATAAATAAATTGGCTCCAATTCCCATCAATTGCAAATCGTTTTTTTTTATATTTAGCTGCATAAAAGGTTTAATTTTGCTTTGGACAAACGAGATAGCTTTCTATCTGTGCCTACCAATTCGCTAATCGGATCGTTTCCGGTCAGTGCATGTTGCTCCCCCACTCCTAGTCACCCCCTTTCCTGCCTCACACCTCTGCCTGCATAACGTGCCCTGATACTTTCTCATTTAATGCACATAAAATTTTATTTCGCTTTTCACATTCGTAAAACAATTGCCAATACAGTTTTTGGAATGAAACAAAATCATGTTGATTGCTCACAGATTTTGATTTATCATGTAATGATGACATCTCTTTCATCATCTTCCTCGTCTAAAAGGAGAGAGTCTACTTGAAGCCTACTATTCTTTTTTTTGGTGTGTAACACCTATACAGATCTTTATGCGTACTAAACTGGCATTAAAATAAATTACTGTAGTTAAGTGTTTTTCTCATAGCTTTTAAGTCCGCAGAAAATAAAAAAAACTACTGTAAGTAGCTCATAAGCTGAAATCTATTTTCTTTAAGATGCTTTATTTTAAATGACTCATAAAATAAATAAATGTTCCTTCTGAATACCTCTAAATAAAACCCACCAGACATGGTAAAATAAAAGTGTGGTACTAAAGAAAAAATCTTTGATTTTTCTTGTTGACTCACGAACTTCCTTTTACGAACAAATATTGCAATAATTTAACAATTCTGAAGATTAACGACGCTGTAACAAATCTATTATGGCAAAAGTTTGTTTGTTTGTTTCCATTGAGACACTTATATTCCAAGTTGGAGACTTCATTTAAAACTTGTACAAATATTCATTTGGTGTCCAAACAAAATGTTGGTATGAGCGATGTGTTCATAATGTAAATCGAGTGGCACGAAACAAATTTAATTACCTTGCCGAACAGAAAATGTCAAAGACGTAATAAAAAGGCGAAGGCTTTATAAATTGTCTCTTGAATTGAGCCGATCTATAACTTTACGAGTATCGTAGATTGTACGAAATTGTATAAGTGTGCATTCAAATAAAGTGAACACTGATAGAATAAAGAGATCTAAAGCTTCGACCGAAGTCGGGCTCGTAATATCGAAGCTCAATAGCAGCGCTATGCTCTTTATAAGCTTCTGAATTCCAAGCCATCCAAGGTTCCAGTGTTAATTTTGAACTAATTATACAACTAATGATGACATGACAAAAACGTGACCAGAATAGCTAAACCGTATAATAAACGCTTTTGAGCTATATTAATAACGGTGCTTATCTGTCGGTGTCGGTATCAAAAAGTTGTATACCTAATAGAGGAGATCGGGCTCCGTCATCATCGCTAGTTTCGTGACCCGGTCCGGGACTTTTGAATTGAATCATTAAACTTATGGCAGAGGCTTCTAAACTACTATAAATGGATAAAATTAAAGCCCACGATAAGCTTAATTGGTGACCCGACGTAATTTAACTATTTTAGATTAGCCGATGAATGATTAAAACAACCTCTACAAGGCAGAGTGACGTATGAAATTTATTGTACAAGAGTAGGTGACCTATTAGTATGCATTTAGCTGTTTTGCGACAAATTGTTCTCATCCTACTGAAAGTACCACAATATACATTCTGTAGTTCTTCGCCAGGCATGTACTGAACAATTCGCGAATGAGCTGGTCTGCATGGTCAAGTAACACATGTTGTAGTCAATCCTTAGAAGGGTAACCGCCATTCACATGTCGAGACACCTACAAGTGTCAGAGAGCAGATAAATCCGTAGGTCCTGCTCCTGCTCTCATATGCATATTGCATAGTCTAATCGGAAAAGAACAGGCTTCTTTTCCGATTAGACTATTCAAACGAGGGGGGATATAAAAGGTAAACCAAAAGTAGGCGTACCGATTCTGTGACCGAAATTCGGACAACAAGTTATTGATTTCAACATCATATAAAAAAAATCCCTGTCCCTTCTATAATATCACTGGATTGCTAATTACTATTCTAGACTTAGCCATATATGTAACAGAAAAACCAACCATTTTGATTAACTATTAAAAAAGTTGGAATGGTTATAACATTTCATTTCGGATATGCTAAGTTCCTATAGCAACAAATACATGTAAAAAACTAACAAAAACACACATGTATGGATATGGTAGTAGTCATTTGTGAAAGGTCATTGAATTGGTTATATTTCAGGGGAAGGGTCGAGCGCCGGGACCGACTCTATTATCCTGGGGCCGTACACCGCTCTCCGTTTGCTCGGAATACGGGAAAATTAGCTCGTTTTGCTCACCTTTACTGGCCCTATTTCGAATAGGCCGTTATACTTACTTGTAGCCTAATGGGTCGCGGAATGGCCCTGGAACTACTTATCACAATGTAGTGGTGCGCCTACATATAAATAGACCCTTGAAACGATGTTAACGACAACGCTAATGCAAAAATACTTTGCTATCAGGAAGAGAAAATGTGCAAAATTTCGAAACTGTGCTCGGTAGTTAGGTACTTATTAATACTTAACTAATTGTTGTAGTCGTTAATTACAACTACTGGAAAGTTTTGTCATCTCAGTCAGGCATTAAAAAGCAATTAATCGTTTCATTATTCTTTAAGGCCTGCTAATCTTATAAAGTTATAGTCAAACACAACTTTCAATAGGTAGGTAGTAAGTAGGTAACTACCTACCTCGTATATTACTCATCAAGTAACCGTGCCACACTGCCCGCCTTACCAACCCTTTTGGAAATACAGGTGTGATGGGACAAAATAAATTTATACGAGAATTCAAGAAATCGATTTCATCAAAGTTATCTGTTTCTCATTCCTCTTTTCAGCAACGGGATAAAATACTGCTTCGTATTAAACCTATTTCTAGGCGCAGTGTAATCACATTTCGACTGCGGACGCTGAGCCCGGATACTTTTCAGGCAAGTGCTTATACAATAAAGACTTTTTGATATGACTGTGTTAGGCTTTATTATTTAGTGGCATAAAGATAATTCATGTAATTACAATTATCTATCAAACCATCCTGATAACAAAGACAAAATTAATTATCTATAAAATAATATCAATATTGCCAATTATGTTTTACATAAAAGACGTCTCCAATTTACCATGTCCCTTCTCTTTTTATCGCAGTATAGCTTAATATACCTAGCTAAAAATATGTGATCAAGTAAGTACATACTAATAGGATTATTTTTGTACCTAGAAAATCGAACGTCATATAGATGGAATGTCTTCTGTCCTGAGGGTACTAATATGTAGACAGTGAAATGTGTTAAAGTACTTGTTTTTGACGTTGATGTGAGCCGTTTTTTAAGTATTCTATTTTTATTATTTCATGTACAAAGTAAGTATGTATACCTACATCTACGATATTAAATTATGAACATAATTATGTTTAATATGTGATAATATTTCTCTAATGCAAATTCTTCATTTAGGAGTTACCTATATTTTTGACCTTACTGAATATTAAAATGATTACAAATTGAATAGGTAGGTCTACATTTAAGTTCTTTACACATTTTTTTAATACTTTATAAGCTCAATTCTATTTGATGCTAACTGTACAATACGCCGCCGCGCGCCGGCTTAAACGAAGTACTATCCACAATTAATAGGATATCGAACACAATAGACTCGATTGTGAAAGTTGTTAATTACTAGGATAAGCCATTATTGTGTGAATCCTTAAAACCTACCTAACTTTGGAACATATTGTTGGTGGCCCGGCTCTCGTATCGAGCATTAATTTACTGCCCACACCATAAACTTTTACCCTAAACTCGTTACTAATAATAGAAATAATATAAAATAAATTATTTTTAATTATTTATGGGTATATTCATGTTGACTTAGAAATTTTTTCTCAGGATGTTTATGATATAGGTTTTCTAAAATTATTATTTACTTATGAAATTACGAAGCAACTTTTTGTACTAGTTTATTATGAGGTTGATTTTTGTATGTGATAAAACTTCATTAATATTTGCTATTTCTAAAAGAAAACTGACTTTTAGAAGATTATATAGAAAAGATAAGCCGGGGCTATTTTGAGAACAACAGAACAACTAAAAAGTCAGCAAGTTTCCATTAGCCCGAGGCAATAAATTTGTTGTGGCTTACAATACTTTACTAAGAAAAGGGTTTTTGTGAAAACGAGCGTTCAGTAACATCCTTTTAGTAGCGTTCAAGTAATACAGACATTTAATAAAACTATTTTTAGAATATTTAGGGCATTATGTTGAAACTATATTCTACGTTGTTAGCTGTTTTGTTGTGAGATTACTTTGAATCAATTTTTTACATGAAATGTTTATCATATTTTGATCTCAAAATCAAAAAAATATTATTGAAATGTTTGCATAAAGGTCTTCTTCTGTAGCCCCTATTAGCGCAATGGCCTAGGTAGTGACAGCAGTACTGCGCTAAGGGATCAATCACCGAACAAGTCAAATATTTGATAGAGCCGCAGGTATTTAACCTGAGTAGTGATGCATGTGATATTTCATAAATATAAAACGCACGGTGTATATACTCTATGCTAGAAAAAAGCGAAATTGGGCAAGATAACAAGTATGAAACACGAAAGATTATTGTTCTGTATTATATATAAAATGAGTGTATTTCTATCTTTTAAGAGATTAACTTACCGACACTACAGTAAGTGGATCACGTTGGTCGATCAGGATACCAAGTAGGCAGATACCTACCAACTCTACTGATTAGCATTAAACAAACTTCGACGCCATTATGCTCATATGGGTACACGGAGAAACTTCATTGATTGCACCATTTACTAAGACGAAGGGTCTCATTAAAGTTAGGTAATTATTTATCTTCAAAACTCTGTAGCGAATCCTGAAGTTGTCGGGATCAATTTCGTGGGGACGTGAGAGGTAAGCGGAGATGAGCCCCTCTGCAGTCTAGTGATGTCATTGATACGCTACGCTAATAAATACCTGCTTGAAACTCGTTAAAACTAGCCAAAAAGCTAACTTATCAACGACGTCTATTATTATAGTAATCTAAACCTACCTACCTACCTAGGTACATAACCGATCGAGTCCTTAGAGATCTAGTTTTGATAGGATATAGAAAAACCAAGTGGAATATTAGCATTAACTTCGCATCGAATTTTATAGTTACATTATTACTCTACTGGGTACCTACTACGCAGCATTCATTCATTCTACTTCCAGCTAAACTCGTGTTACATATCTGATGTATCGAATTTTTTATCACAAGTATAAGTTCAAGCATCTCGATTTTTGACAAATGACGACATAATCTAATCTTATAATTGCATTTGCCTCAATAAACCTAGGTACACTTCTGAGCAAAATATTTTTATTAAATTATATATCTACTTATTATTTTTGTCTCTTTATGTACATAAAAAATTATCAAATATCGCCAAGTCGCGTTCTTCAATGTTAATTAAGTAATTTTTATTTCATTTATCTCGGCTAGAACAGAGCATTACATTATTCGATTATCATTCTCGATTATTCGATTAATCAGCTAAATGATGAATTGTGAAGTTGATCTGATTCCACTGACTTTATTTTTATGATTTGAACTGAAAATGGACTGATTCACAGCAGCGTCGCCTTTAAGCTGTATTGTATCTTAAGATATGGGATGCCTATAAATGGACTACAACCACGACTGGGCTCCTTATCCTTGGATCCACTGTTCTACATAAAGTACAATAGTTTGTATTGTTAAAAATAAAGATGGCGTGGTTGTCCCTTGTGCTCGCAGTTCTAGCGGCGTCCGTGGCAGCGTTTCAAACAGACATACCAGAGCCAGGTCAGCTCGCCTTCATTCTCAATGAGGATGACTTCGAAGATTACCTTGACACTTGGCTAGTAATTGAAGAAGTTAAATATGGGAACGGGTCCACTACGGCTCTACCACAAAGCGGTAAGACTTCACTTTTACATCTACTTTTTAATGTCAAAGACGCTCTTACAACAACTTAATGTGAGAAATGGTGTTCAGGTTGCTCGATTAGAGTCAACGGCGACATAGGGCAGCCGCATCCAGTGTACATCCACAACAACAACTATCCTATCCCTACCGGCACTACTGGTCAGATCCACCTCAACGCGGGAGAACAAGTCCTAATCGCTTGCACCGGCTCTGGAAGGACCGTACTGCATCCTAACGCAGTTGCATCTGTGGCCACAGCTGTTAGATCACAATAATTCTGTTTTTGATGAATTACGTTCGGTGAGTTCGAAGATTTATTTTCAGTTACAGATATAATATAATCAGCCTAATGAACCATAATAATAGGTGATTAAACCAAATAACCGTAAAGTAATCAAGTCTAAAATTGCCCCTCATTACTAGTGATTAGGAAAATCTTGGTATCGCTGAACGATTACATTTTCAACAACAAACAATAATTTAAATGGGACGCACAATTATTTTTATTTAGGTACCTGAAAGCCATAGTCTTAGTAAGAGATACCTTCATTAAGATTATACCACAGTAACAATATAATTTGTATTATTAAGTGACTAATAGGTTCGTAATGTTAAACACAGATTAATCTTTAAATGGAATTGACTGAAAAAGAAAAATATTTCACGTGTATGTATTTTAAAAATTAAATGTTCCGTTTCGTTTCCTCAAACTAGACCTTATTCTCAAAAAGCCATTTTGAGATTTGTTTTAAAAAACCCATTACGATCGGCCGTTTATTTAAAATACAAATATTAATTAATATTGTAGCCGGCGACATGTGTGAATAACGCGCTGGTTTCCGGCGGAGGCTGGCTGAACGGTAATGGAGAGTTCGGTCAACTAACATGCTCTTCACATTCATTTCATGAAGCTGTGTCGACGTCTGAAAGATGTTTTAATAACAACCTTGTTATAAGGTTAAAAAAACTTTAACCCACGGTTAACATTATGAAAAATTTCCTGATATTTATTGAAATCACATAATAAATACCTATGTCTAAATACATAACTAATAGATCTCATAGTTTGCAGTTTTTTTACTTCAGTTAATTAGTCCAATATTGGCTGCGAGACGATGCAAAGGATTTCTTCGTCGACGTCTCGATCGAATGTTCTAAATGATTGTTCAGCGTGAATCCATTACAAAAAATACCGCAAACCTGAACACTGAGAATTCGGATACAGACCTTTTAACAGATAGAGTTATCTGGAGATGAACATACGACAGTTGAAGAGAAGTATTAAAAACAATCAGTTGGCCAATACGTTATGCTAAAGTCACTAAAGGTGTTGTTTAATAAAATAATGTTAATGAGATCTTAATTTTTCAACTTCTAGTGTTAGCTTCTTCGTTAACGGCGATTTCTATCCTGTTTACTGGTCTTGCTTCGACCAAAGCCGTCTCGAAATGTTGTACGTATGGTATAACCAAAACCCACCTAACGCCGTGCATCAGACAAATGTCGACCGACTCAGTTGGTTGGGTAAAATATTTTATAAGTTTTATATTTTATTACTTAATTGATTAATAGGTACTTATAAACTGTGTACACATAGCTGATAACTTTTAACATGTCCATGCTTTTTTATAGCTGGCAGTTTCTTTCCCGGCGTAGCTGTAAACACCATGTACACTCATGTACAGCAAAAAGCTGATATTGCCGGTCTCGTTGGTAGTGCACTGGCCGACAAATACGTGACCAGCACTCAGTAACTTGCGCGCGATCACCTGGCCGCTAAAACCGACTACTTCATCAACGCCACTCCTCAATGGCAACTCTTCAACGCGGGCAACTGGAACTGGTTGGAGCAAGTACAAAAATAATAAATAGTTTCATTAAGCTACTGAGAACTTTAGGGTGATTGGTTTAGAAATCATTATTGAATTATTTTAATTTCTTCTAGAACCTTCTTGCGCAAATTGGTGCAGCTGGCTACAATGCAGTCATCTACACTGGTACCTTTGGCGTCACTCAGCTCCGTGAACAGAGCAACCACCTCGTTGATATCTATCTTCATCGCGATGCCAACAACAAACCTCAGATCCCCGTGCCGCTTTACTATTACAAGGTCATTATAATAATAAAATCTTGTGAACTGTAGGACGATATTTTTGATACCTACACAGGAGAACGCTACTGCCCATCCCCCCGGAAATATCCCTTAGTCGCCTCTTACGACACCCATTAGAGAAAGGGGGTGATCTATTCTAGGCCGTAATCCACACCGCATAACCCAACTATACCTTCCCAAAATGTTATTTGGTATTTTGGGAACCCTGCCAATCGACAGTGATGAGGAGGAATATTTTGATGCATAATTTGATGTTTTTTGTTTGTATCAATTTTTAGTTTTAATAATATAATATGTAGTATTAAAAGTAAATACAAGCATATTAACTATGTATTTGTTTTCAAGGTGGTATACGACAAATCTCGTCGTCTCGGTACGGTATTTGTGAGCATCACCAATCCTTATAACACGGAGGCTGAAGTACAAGCTATCACGTCCTGCACAGGTTCAATTGGCTTCATTGGCAACCAGACCGCATTGACATCGGATACAGCCTTAGCTGCACAGTTGACTTCTTCAGAATAACTATCCCGCATTTACCTGCTTTTAATGTCAACGGTGTCCTATCATAAGTTAAATAAAAATTAACAAGAGTGAAATGAAGTGAATTTATGAATACCTACTTATGCAACAAATATCAGAATAAAACTATTTTTTATTAGATACCTAATGGCTATTTATTATGTTTATCCTGTAACGTTCAACACTTTAACAGCACTGATAACCACGTGGTATGACCGTTGGACTGCCAAGTCAAACGTCGCAATTTTAAACCCCGGCACGCACCAATGCACAATGTCTTTTCGAACTCATGTTAATGTCATTATAAATTTTAGTTAACAGTTGCTAAAAATGGGGGTGAAGGAAAATATCGTGAGGAAACCAACACTCCTGAGAGATTTTTCAACGTTGTGTACCTGAAGCCATGTCAGAGGCCTACAGGCGATAGGCGGTTCAAACTCTGACACCAGGGTTGTTCATCAACCATACGATAAGAAGAGTCCTTTATCTAAATAAGTAATTAACAGGCCAATGCCTGTTAATTACTTACTTAATATTATAATATTACCGTGGTGAGGACTTCCACTTATGTACCTACCTATAGGTTTGTTAGGTTACATTTTATTAGTAGGTACGTATATAGCGAAGCATTCCATTAGTGCAGGTTCATGCTTAGACTGCTAAAAGTATTCTAATTTAATCAAAAATAAACTGCAGTTGTCTAAATTTTAAAATACTTATCCCGTTGCTTTGTGGCTCGATAGCTTATAACCGACTTCAAAAAAGGAGAAGGTTCTCAATTCCGACTCGAGTTCTTCGAGTGACCTCGTTCCCCTGACCCCTCTCTCCCCTTGTCACGTTGATTTGACAGCTCTGTTTGATAGGACGCGTTCCAGGCTAAGCAAACGAGAATATTATTCCCTCCAAGTAAGCTATCTCTTTTACACTTCGTATTTCACTCATAAGCTGGCAATCCAGCATGCTATTAATATTAAGCAAAAGTAGCTCACTTTTACAAAGTTAAGTAAGTGACGTGATACGTGTAGGAAATTCACTCAACCGATAGTAATGTATTTTGTTCTAAAATACTTATTTTTGATAAACTTAGATTAAAGATAAGCTGATTATACATTCAACAAAAAATAAAGTAGAAAACAGTATTATTGTATAAGTAAAGTAAGATATATCTTGCAATGGCTGAAGAACTCAAACCGGTTAACGAAGATGATTTTAAGCAATTGAAAGAAAGGATGAATTTGATTGTAAGTGCAGATCCAGCACAATACCACAATGAATATTCTTTGCGAAGATACTTAAGAGCATTTAAATCCGTGGACAGTGCATTTCAGGTGAGTGTTGACTGCAACTTTTCCGAATAGTACTTCCTCTTCGTGTTATTATCCCATAAGACGTTAACAAAATTTCAATGGTAGGACTATTACTGGAGGAGGCCTGACTTCTGCATAAACATAATATAATAAATAAGGATATCAAAACCTAAACTAATTATTGGGTCTCTAGCATGTTTTTATTGATTGCTAACATTTTTCCTTTACCTTATAATAACAATAATTATATGATTAATTTTCAGGCTATAATTAAAACAAACAAATGGAGAGTGGAGTATGGTGTTGCAGAGTTGTGTGAGAATAAAGAGCTTATAGAAAAGTACTCGGATAAAGCAAGGGTGCTTAGACACAGGGACATTACTGGCAGGCCTATAATATACATTCCAGCTAAGAACCACAGTTCCAGTGACAGAAACATTGATGAATTGACTAAATTTATAGTCTACTGCTTGGTAAATGTCTAATTAATCTGTTTAAATAATAAGTGACAATTAATCTTGAGCTACTGGCACTGCCCATACCATTCCCTCTTCCACATTGATCTCATGATCAAAAAAATCTAGACATTTGGATCAGTGGATTCAATTTGCATAATAAGTTCAAATACTTCTGTGGCATACACTTGCTCTGGCCATTTTTGCATGTGTCAATCATGTTCAAAATGCACTCATTATAACAGGAGGCTTTCACAAATTATTTTCGATTTAACATTAAAAACCATGGTGATTACAGGAGGATGCCAGTAAGAAATGCTTTGAAGAAGTAGTGGACAACTTATGCATTGTATTTGACTTGAATGGTTTTACATTGTCATGCATGGATTACCAAGTGCTGAAGAACTTAATCTGGCTACTGAGTCGACACTATCCTGAGAGACTTGGTGTGTGTCTTGTCACCAACGCACCAACATTCTTTTCTGGATGTTGGCTTGTTATAAAAGGATGGTAAGATCCTTTATTTACTTTACTGTTTATAGTAAAATATTTGTTTAGGTAAAAGTCCTGTCAAAAAACAAAAATATGTTATTGATGGAGTTATATTTTAGTTAACCCAAAACATTTATCATAATTTAAATTATTATGTTACTACTTAAAATTACAAAATTATTATTAATATCCATAAATTATTATTTTTAGGCTTGATGAAAATACTGCAAGGAAAGTTGTCTTTATGCACTCTGAGATGGACCTTTGTCAATACCTGATACCAGACATACTACCTGATGACATATGAAGCTCTAGAAACTGACTAATGCAAATAATAACTACTATAGATGTTGTGTCTAGATTAAGTTATATGTTATTAATGTATATATTTTATATAAATCATGTATAAGTTTTATCTATCATAGTGAACAACCCACCTCATTACTAATCAACTTGACAGATAACTCATTTACATCCTACTAAACAATTACATTGGGTAAGTTGGGGTAAGATCGATTGGTTTGTTAAATAAATTAGAAACTAATCATAATTTTTGGGCGTCCAAGCTAAGTCCATTTCTCAGCTTTAAGTTTCCGAGTTATGCGACGTTTGTAAAATTGGGTGAATAAATTGCATTTCACTATTATAAACTGATTTATTAATTAATGCTCAATTATCTGCAGGTTCATATAGTTTAAGACTTTTTCTTAATTTTTAAGTTTCAACTTTAATTGTGTTATATAAAAATAATTTATACTTTTAGAATATTTTATAAATCCTTATCAATTGTCTCTTCTAGATACCAAATCTAGTCTTAACTCAATGCTTGGACGCCCACATTTTTTAAACTTACTAATCAATTTTACTAGCTATCATAGTAAATAATAATTTGTTTTCTGTTCAAATTTTACCTGGATGTATAGTAGGAGCAAACAGGGTAAATTAATTAGACAAGGTTGTAGTTCCCTATTGTTTACATCTTACCTCAACTTACTATTTTGATAAGAACAATTAATTTAAGTTAACATAATGTGTTAAACCTTGCTTATCAGATGAATAGTAAAATATTAATTGGTCACAAAGCAATAACAATTGTAATTACTTTTATTTTATACAATAAGTATTGATTAATTTCGAAGGTTCATGACTACATGCCTGTTGTTCTTGTCTTACATATTTAATTTTTGATATGTGTATAAAACTAGGAAAGGTTTTTTTATTAAATATTGCTGAAAAATATCAGCTGGCCCCTATATTATGCATTTAAGTTTTAATATATTGTGTTATAGATATTTAACAAGACTACTCTGTCTTATGTCTAGTCCACATAATAACTAACAGGTACAAGATAATTGAGATTAATTTCTAATATAGTGCCCATACTTGTCATTAATTACGCTTATTTTGTTATTAACATAGTTAATAAAATTAAAACGCCAAAAAGTCAATTATTCATTGTAAATGAGATTTGTTTGTTAATGGTTTTATTTGACTAGTTTTACAATATTGTAGTTTATAGATCATTTCTCAATTTTTATTTATTAGTAAGTTTAATATAATTTTGACATTCATATCCACATATGAAACTTTATTTTTTTGTAAACAATATAATTATATTGACTCTAGATAAGTCAATATAATTATATTTTAGTAATACTACACCAAAAACCAGCTGCCGGAATAAAATGTATCTTATCACACCTGTATTATCCCTTAAAAGCCTGAAAGGGTAAGCAGAAGTTTGCTTTTGGCAATTAATTCCTTATAAATACAGCAGTTTACATTAGTAGCAATAATGTTTACATACATACAATAATCGCTTTGTGGTAATTTGACTAAGTACCTGATATGCCATCACATTTATTATATTCGAATTTGTAAGTGAAGTATTTTCGTTACTTTGTATGTACTTAATTGTTGTCATATATTTAAAACTATGCTATAATAAAATCGAAGATCATATTTACTACTTGTGTTTATAAAAGTGCCCTTTAAAAAGTGATCTTTATCTTCTATTGCTCTGTATCTCTGCTCGCAAGCAGGCAAAACTCAGTATGAAATAATTGACAACACAACTGCGCTTAGCAGCTATGCGGAGTTGTTCCCACAATGGACCACCAAATACTGACAGTTTTCTATTTATAATTGTATAACCGAAATATATTTTGCTAGGATTTACCTTTGTACTTACCGCCGCTGCGTAAAGGATATTTTATATTTAACCTTTGTTAGTCTTCACTTTTAGGAAAATATTTTGCATAGGATTGTAAGCTAAATAAAAAAATCCATTTTGTTTAATTATTTTACTTGACTTAATAGTTTTACAAAACAGTTATACAAACACTCGCTGTACAAATGTGTAGAGAGTTTATTTGAATGCAGCATTCCTATGTATCGAGCGACATGCAATACTACAGGCCGAAATCTTATTCAGGAAAAAGGTCTAGGTGGGTGCTAAATTACCAATTATTATAGGAAACGACGTATAATTGTCCGCTTTCCTCTCCTTTTACACGTCACCTAAAACGTTTTCCTAGTCAAGGCCAGTACCAGTCTGATATGATACTGTATTTCAAAATTTTGGAATGGTTCATTGGTTACAGATTGTTGTAAAATTTAAAACTACAGGTAGTCTTTTTTTCTTTATAAATCCTATTATAGAATACTTACTAAAAATTAAGATTTATCACAAAAAATACATTTACTTAAAACTTAATGGAATTAAAATACCATTTTGTAAATTGTTTTATAAATACTGGTACTTAATTTTCACGCACATCTTAATTGAATTACCAACCAGAAACGAACCTAAAATTATTTATTGAGAATTTTTATTCAGTCATAAATGCCTAAAATTAATAAGGATTATACATTATTGGCACATTTTCTAAGTGTCACCACCATTTCAGATTATTCAGTTTTAAGTAAATTGTAACCAAACGCGCCGAGGACACTGATATTCAGATTCATAATATATACAGATTTTTATTTGACTAATAAACATTGCTTTGGTTACATTTACTTAATACTTTTATTATCTTTATAATTTTGATTCAATTTTTTATTTAAATGTTTAGACGGTTGTTTTAATTCACTTAATGACTAGTACTTTTTAAAAGGAATGTACAAAAAAATATATTCAATCAATAATTGGAATGATTTTGTGACGATTACGATATTAAACAAGTAAGCTAATCAGTGACAGTTATTTGGAAAGTAGGTTACACTGTGTAATGAAAACGCGCCGAGTGTAGGAACATACGAGGAAATAATATTCACATAAATAATGTGATGTGCGAACTGAATGTCGACGGCATGTACAAAGTGAGACGCCGCTGTATGTACCGACTAGTATAATATTATAGCTACAGTATTATATTTACAATAAAACTACCGTGGATAATGATATGAAGATGTAAAATGAGTAATCTAATTGTAGCCAAAATTATAGCGCTAAGGTACACGTAAATGGCTTAAGGTAACAGAAAATATATAAACAGCATTAATTATTGAACTTTTTTTTTCTTGCATGTATAATTGTATATAGTAAATTGCTTTAATATTCTCCATACGTTGTCTACGTATTAAAGAAAATGATATTTTTCCAATTTAGAAGACTTTACATAGTTATTTTTCTACCTGTTCTCTCTTATCTATTCTCATCTCTAATTATTCATTCTTCAAAGAACAATACGAAACTACCAAATATTATTTTTTAGCGGAACCTTAAAATGGCAGTGGACGGCACCTACGATTACTCGCGCGGTTTACAGTATAAAATGTCAATTCCTATTGCAAGACATGTCAAGTCATGTCTATAGATCTGTTTTATTGTCGGAATTCGATGTCTGCTTTTGTTCATTCTAATTTTGGTAGCAGGTCAATAATTGTATCTATGTAGGTCTTTCAAAATTCCAAGTTATTGGAACAATACTTTTTATTCTTTTACACGACCATAATTTATTGGCGAGAATAATCAGTCAAATGTGCGAGTAACGCGGCTGAGGTCAATATAAACATCAAATTAGTTTAAAATTATGCTGTAAATTTTGTTGTAGTTCAAAACAGGGCGCACACGTTTTCCTAGCCGCGGGACAAGTTCTCTTCAGTCTAATTTCAGTCCAGTAACAAACGTAAACTTCGTGACGTCGACCCCGACGGTAGGCGACCAGGGAAAGGTGAGTCATTTCGAACTCAAACTAGGTAAAAACTTGCTGCTAAAGCATCTGCTAGATTCTGCGGATCCCATTTGTCACACGCACACACGACTTTGTGTGCGCACATCTGTTGTGAGTAACACGCGTGAGTTATCGCAGGCCTTTTTAATGATGGCTCGGCGTCAGACGGCGGAGGCTAGGCGCTCGGCGCTCGGCGTCAGACTTCGGAGGCTAGGCGCTCGGCGCTCAGCGTCAGATTTCGGAGGCTAGGCGCTCGGCGTCAGACTTCGGAGGCTAGGCGCTCGGCGTCAGACTTCGGAGGCTAGGCGCTCCGCGTCAGACTTCGGAGGCTAGGCGCTCGGCGTCAGACTTCGGAGGCTAGGCGCTCGGCGTCAGACTTCGGAGGCTAGGCGCTCGGCGTCAGACTTCGGAGGCTAGGCGCTCGGCGTCAGACTTCGGAGGCTAGGCGCTCGGCGTCAGACTTCGGAGGCTAGGCGCTGGGCGTCAGACTTCGGAGGCTAGGCGCTCGGCGTCAGACTTCGGAGGCTAGGCGCTCCGCGTCAGACTTCGGAGGCTAGGCGCTCGGCGTCAGACTTCGGAGGCTAGGCGCTCGGCGTCAGACTTCGGAGGCTAGGCGCTCGGCGTCAGACTTCGGAGGCTAGGCGCTCGGCGTCAGACTTCGGAGGCTAGGCGCTCGGCGTCAGACTTCGGAGGCTAGGCGCTCGGCGTCAGACTTCGGAGGCTAGGCGCTGGGCGCTCGGCGTCAGACGGGCGGGGCGGCGGGCTGCGCGCGGGGCAGCGTGTCCCGGGGCGGCTCGGGCCGCAGCAGCTGCAGCAGCAGGCGCAGTCAATCGGCCAGCACGCTGTGCGCGATGCCGCCCAGCTCCTCCTTGAGCACGCGGAACGACGGCCGCTCCTCGGGCGAGCGCCGCCAGCACGCGCGCATCACCTGCACAACACACCGTTAGCCGATTACGCACCAACAAGTGTACATTACCGACACCGAAGAGGTTAAAACAAGCTGTAGATATACATATAAGCATGTATATCAAGTAATCCATTATACACCATGTGAACAGCTTTATTGCCATCTCCTTTTTTAATTAAATTAACTCAACACAGGGTACTCACATTATATATTTCGTTGAGACAGCCCTTAGGTTTTTCGAGAACTTGTCCTCTTTGAACCATATCAGCCACCTCCGAGTTCTTCATCCGTCCATACGGCACCTTACCACAGGTGAACACTTCCCACATTAATACGCCTGAAAAAAATAATTGACAGTTTAAAATATGTTTCTGAGTAATTTGCGGGCGGAAAATAATACTTACTATTATTTTAACAAAAATACTTTTTCGAAAGATTCTGACAAGTTAATAGTAGTGTGACTTACCGAAGGCCCAAACATCTGATTTGGAAGAGAAGCGCGTGTAGTTGAGCACTTCAGGCGGCGCCCACTTGATGGGGAACTTGGTGCCCCCTGAGCTGGTATATTGGTCGTCCAACACATACCGCGCAAGCCCGAAGTCTGCCACCTAGACGGAGATAGAGGTTAATTGATTAAATAATCATATTCACAAGATTTATAGTTAAAAGATTAGCTGTGTTTTAAATCATACCTTAACGACGTTTTCGTCTCCCACTAAACAATTTCTTGCGGCTAAATCCCGATGAATATAGTTATGTCTTTCTAAATAGGCCATTCCTTTACAAACCTGCAATAAACATTGTTCATTTAGTAACCCACCACTATGATTCATAAAACGCATTCAACTTACACGAGAAAGTCCTAATGTGTAACAGTGCAATTTTCAACCCACAGCAAAATCTAAATGATAATGATGTTAGCCGAGTGAAGCTAGTAAAAATAATCAATATTCCAAAATGTTCAACTTACTTGTATGCACATGTCGAGGAGTACGGCGGGTCCGAGCTGGTCGGGCAGCGTGTGTCTCAGGTAGTTGAACAGAGAGCCATGCCGCATGTACTCCGTCACTATGTAGATCGGCCGGTGCTTCGAACACACGCCGTACAACTGCACTAAGTTCTGGTGCTGGAGTTTGCTGCAAATATTTAAGGTTCACATTAATTTAAGTCAGGACGAAATTAGTACGATTTGGTTATTTAATTAGAATGTTTTTAGTGCTAACAAATAATGTTAAGTAAATTATGTATTCACAAAACAAAACTAAGTCTTATATAACACAGGCATAATAAACTATGGCTATCACCAGTCAGGTTAGTAGCATGCATCGTTATAGAAGGTAAGAATATTTTGCACACTCAACTTTACAGAGAAATTCTATTCTATTGGGACCAGCCAACCACACTGACAGCTACAATGTAATGAAAGATAACAAATTGACAAATTTTGAAAGGGCGTGTTAGAAAGGTCTCACAGGTAAGGTAGGTTATAATAATAATATATTAATAATTATAGGTACTCACGTCATGACTTTAGCCTCGTCGATGAAGTCGTCCTCGGACATGGTGCCCTCCTTCATCATTTTGACGGCGGTGTCGATGCGCCCGCGCCACTTGCCGCGCCGCACCACGCCGAACTGACCCGCGCCTAGCTCTTCTAGTAACACCAGCTCCGAAGGGTCGATCTCCCACTTATCTAGTTTGATACATACACACATTACTTATATTGCCAACACTGCATGATATGCCTGGCATAATAAATATGATTATCGCAGGCTGTACTGTGTCGCAATAGTTTCAATTTAGAAATAATTACTGAATTTGATTATTATTAATTCCAATTCTTTTTTGTCGATCATGCTTTAGAATAAGTTCTTCTTATCGTATGGTTGATGAACAACCTGGTGTCAGAGTTTAAACCGCCTGTAGGCCTTTAGAATAAGTATGATCCGAAAAAAAGATCGAAAGAAAGTATAATATTTTTTATAATTTTCTACATATTTTTTTTGTCTAACCTAGATTGTTTCCCACTGCTGGGCAAAGGCTTCTCCCCAGATTTTCCAAAATTTTACTACGTATTTAATTAAAAAAATGTGCGGTAGATAATGCAAAATGAGGGTTAAGTTAACCAAAACTGTGGTAAGTGGTAACTGACCGTGCGAGAGGCCGGCAGTGGGCGGCGCGGGCCGGTCGCAGGGCGTGGTCTTGAGGCGCGAGCACAGCCCGCCGCTGTTGTGCTTGTGGTAGTTGATGAGCTCCGGGATGCTCGCGCAGCAGTGCTTGTCCGACAGGTAGAACTCCCCGCGGCTGTTCTGCTTTATGTGGTAGTGCTTCGTTTGAGCATGGTAACTGCGGCCGTAGAAAGACTATGTTAAGTATCAAGTTGGAATAACAAAACGTAAATAAGGTAATTTGTTATACTGACCTTGAGTTAAATTCAAGTTTTTTTGCATAGTTATCTAATTAACTGTATTATTTAAGTACTTATAGACTAAAGAGCATGTTAAAAGATTTTTAATAGCTGCGAAATATTTTTAATGAAGCTTTTTCAATAGTTCCTAATCTCTGATAACTCTCTGTAGCAATGATTTTTAGTATGAATATCATTACAAACAGTTTATGATAAGCACATAAACTATAACCATTTCAGTACCACAGAACTAATAAAATTACTTTTTATAGTCTTGTGGTTACACCGAATGTATTTTATGTCAAATTTTGTTTAACTAAACCATCATAAAGCACCAACAAAACCTCTTTTCAGATTATACAACGAGGTTGATAGTTTGTAAACACAAATCACATAAGATGTAACAATATTAGGTCCTGTGCATTTAAGACCATAGAAATATTTTAATCAAAATAAACGTAGTCTAAATATATTAATTATTTAGACTACGCTTTCACTTATCTCACCCATCATTACCGCCTTCAAATATAATAGAATAGTCTTCTAAATATATATAACTCAAAGGTGACTGACTGACTGACATAGTGATCTATCAACACACAGCCCAAACCACTGGACAGATCGGGCTGAAATTTGGCATGCAGATAGATGTTATGACGTAGGCATCCGCTAAGAAAGGATTTTGATCATTTCTACCCCCAAGGGGATAAAATAGGGGATGAAAGTTTGTATAAATCTTCTTAGATTTTCGGCTGATTGAACTGAAATTAAAGATTGGAGCTACTATGGTGAAGACGTCCGCTTAAATAGGATTTTGATAAATTCAACCCCCATGGGGATAAAATAAGGGATGATGGAGGATGTAAATGTATTAGTTTGAACCTATCAGTACCTAATGGAATGAATAAATTAAGACGAACAAAATAATTTTTATTCTAAATGTTGACAATAGATGGCTTCTTAACGCGAGCGAAGCCGCGGGCAAAAGCTAGTTTTAAGAATATAACGTCTAACCGTAGTACAAGCTTTTATATTAAAAAAGAATACTCACACTTTGGTAAATAACGAGAGCGTGTACATGCCCTTAGTGGAAGAGTTCCTGACCACAAAACAACCTTCCTTGTCCTCCTGCTTAAGTAAAGATTCAGCGCGCTGCCGTGACATCTCCCCCACGTACCACCTGAATTTAGGAAACATTTAAAAGTTACACATTTGCACATGCGGTATAATAAGAATCTGTTATGGTAAATAACGTGCAATAAGAATAATAAACTATCAGTCATAAAATAAATTATAATGAATTTATAATTATATTCAGTCAGCATTCATTATCCTACACACATACTTTAAAATGTATCCTCATTTATTTATTATCAAATGAATATGAGCATAGCACATAACAGAATTTTGTGAGCAGTAAGGATACATAAGCGCAAAAAATAACATTATAATATTTTATTTCACAGTTAATCATTAATATTATTATTATTCATGTCTATCTACATCAGTGGTTTCCCAACTCTGGTCATAACTTTCCGAATTATCCTGGTATTAATCATTTTAATCATTATTTTAAATCGTCCATTTATTTATATATGTTTTTGTACATATGTAATATACACACTTAACTTACCGACAACAAGATATACAAATTATTTCTAAATTACGACAGTTACCTATCGACTCAGTTACATAAGACAATTTTAGAAATGTTTAAAGTAATAAAGCAACTTGCCATCGGCGACATGTTTCCTTAAATTATTATCTACAAACAGTACTTACATCAAACAGATAACAAATGAAACTGAAATATTATTTTATTCAAATATTTAGCTATTTAAAATAAAGAAAATATGATGACGGCTATGAATATTTCTATAAAGACAAATAGGAACAAGCTATGTAATTACGGACGACGTCTTTACTGAAAAAATAGAGCAACTTTGAATAAAATAAGATTATTACTTTAAAGTGTCAAAATCAATCGCAAGAATAAATTAGCTTTTAAATTAATTTTGAAGCTCTGAGAAAGGCTAGTTTTTTAATCCCTGTAAGTTGAATGAATTAATGAAGAATGCATAAACAATAAACTGGCAAGTTGCGCAAAAGTAAAATTATCATGAAGTAGGTATGCGTTCAGTATTGTAAGTAAAAAAAATGTATACTTATATAATTATATAAAATGCTATACGTACTCATATTTCTGCAGCCCTATCGTTTCTTTTTCTTTCACATAATTACTTGGAATGTAACCGACGGCCCTGCAAACAAAAAAACGAGTAAATAAAAAGGATGTTGCAGCTGATGCTGAAGATGCAACTGGCATGGAAAACCGACGTAGACGAGACATAGTTACAAAGCAAAAAGCAAAGGAGAAAACAACTAAAAACACTTGCATAGGATATAAAATATTTATTTGTTACTTTAGTGTTACAATACATGTACCAGGGCTCGGAGCTATGCGGCTACCCCGCAGATCAGTCGATCTGCGAGGTTAAGCCGTGCTCGCCGCGGTCAGTCTTGTGATGGGTGACCGTTTTCACATGTCGAGAACCCACCGTGCTTCGGAAGGCACGTTAAGCGGTTGGTCCTGCGCCTGATCTCTCTCCGGTCGTGTCGGTCTACCGTCCCATCGGATTATGAGAGTAAGGGAATAGGGAGTGCACCTGTGTCTGCGCGCATACTTGTGCACTATAATATCCCCTGCGCAGATGGCTAGTCTCAGCTGAGACAGGCCGCCGTGTCCGAAAATCGGTCAGGAGGACATTACATGTACCAAAAAGTTCTAGTACACGTATTGTTAATATGTGTAAAAAAACACTACACTCCACTTCAATTCAGTATTTCGTTATCGTTCTAGCTAAACTGTTTGCAATAAAATCTTGAACTTACCCGTTTTCATCTTTAACTTTCCACCAATGGTCTTGGGAATCGTCGATAACTTCATATTCGGCGCCCTGTAACAGAGTATTTTAATAATTTATAATTAATTAAACAAAGTCATAATCATATTTTATTTTCTATTCTTGTCATTATGCAACTTATTTTTACTAAAATAATTATAAACAATAATATGTAGCCATTTGAATGTCTTTTTTTGTGGCTTGACATTGTTTTTATATACCCTAAAAGAGACGTCACTAATAAGTAGTGTTATAAATAAGCAATAACATGTGGAGCACATTTGTCAAAACTTCAATATTTAATTAAATAAGTATGTAGAACAAACTATTTGTTTACCGGTAAAAATAAATGTTGGTTTTCGGTGAACAAACAGAGTATAAAAAATATACTGACGTTAAAAAAGACAAAAAACTGCTAATATAAAAGATCCTAAGTTAATTACCATGTCGAAGAATTCTTGGTTTTTTGGTCGTGACGCCTACGAACTTAAATTAATGTACTTACTTTATAATAACCATTATCTACCTTGACTCCCATTCGTGGCACAAAGCGTTCAAATTGATTCAATTTTTTTTTATCTTTTGGTTTTAGCACTCAATATCTTCCTACTACACTTCATTTTATTTTCTGAGTGTAATGACACCAAGATAAGAAGCAAATCTTGATATTTGTTTTATTATTCGTTGTAAGAACCGGCGACAAATACGTAATGTTTAAATTACAAATAATATCTGAATCTGAATACTACTCTACTATTACTTTATTCAGTAATATCCTATCTGTATAAAATCTCTATCAATACTCAAAAAATTGTCTTACCTTATCCAAGGAGAGATCTCCACTCTCAATTGCTTTAAATGGGTATAGGGCAACCACTACTTTGGTCCTCTGTTTCTCCTGAAAATACACACTTTATTTACTTTCTTATTACATTACCTAGCATATATACCATACTTTAATGTTCTGTACTATTAAAATGATGGAAATACTGTAATTCATGGGGAAGAAAGCTTATTAAGGGTACCAACATTATTAAATATCGAGCTAACATACACTAAATCTACACTTTATTACCCGCATTTATATTGTGTATTTCTAAAAGCAACAAAGTGTTCTATTCCGGGAATATATACGTATACATTAGACATTTACTTTCTGGTAACCATTAAAAGATGTATATAAGTATGTGGTTTACCTTTGGCTTGGTAGACGGAGTGCCTGGAGGAGCGCCGCCTCCCCCGGGCATCGT
This sequence comes from Abrostola tripartita, assembly GCA_905340225.1. Classification (NCBI taxonomy): domain Eukaryota; kingdom Metazoa; phylum Arthropoda; class Insecta; order Lepidoptera; family Noctuidae; genus Abrostola; species Abrostola tripartita. The sequence continues at coordinate 8,424,924 of HG996493.1, read as the reverse complement.
GACGGCCGCCGTGACCGCTACATACAACAATAAATAATGACTGTTCAAATGTAAATACTATTAAAGTATTTAGGTACATAATTATGTATATCCTCTAATGACCTACACTAAAATATGAAACCAAACAATAACTTTCCTAAGAATATATTCTTATTGTAAATGGCATTCTTCTCTCAATTTCAATAATAATAAGCGTGACACTACTCGTATAAAGTTCAGTATCCTTGAATTTTTTCGAGAACAAGTATATTAAATAACACGTTGTTCAATATTCATGCAGTGGCTTTATTATAATTTTTTTATGTTGACTAACTAGGATATTGGTGAAAAGGTATTGTATACTTAAATATTTCCTATTTTGTCTATTTTCTTTATACATAAAACAGGAAAAGAGCATATTTTGTGACAGATCAGTCAAGCATATCTAACTAAATTTAAAGTCTACTTTTTAACAAATAGTTTACTTATATAAATGAGATTAGGCCATTTAATTCTACCCTTAAATTACTATCAATGTCCCAAAAGAAGTTAAACCTATTCACCTAAAGGTTTGTATATAAATTTGACATTGTATGTAAGATCACAAGTATCCGCCATAATTGGCAAGTGTTCTTCATAAAAAAATTGTTCGTAAACCGTTTTTTACTGATTAGGCTGACACTACATAATTTTCACAGTTGATAATAATGTTAGCCTATACGACATTCGAATAATGAGGACGCATACATTTTAAAGACTATCGTTTATTATGACAGATGTTTTAGTACGGCAGCCATATAACGGGTGGATCTTCGAATACATGTAAATTTGAAGAAACCACATAAATTATGGCTAAATACTGTTATTAGTGATCAGGTCGTACAGGATTCTTGTTGTAAATCACTGATAACCCTAATAAAGCGATGGGTTGAATTCGTAAATAACATTAACCCCATCACAGTTCATCGAACACAATAACAAACCCAAAATTTATAACCAATTCATTGTTAAGGCATTGAAAAATGATAACCTATTTCCATGACACTGTATGCACTTTCCCTATACACTGGTGGTATCAAAATCACTGCACAGTATCACTTTTCGAGCATTACACAAACGCATTACATTACACCTGACCAAGACAAGAAAGTGAGTGCAACAAGACCAGTGAACGCAACCGATGGCGACGAGGCCAAATATAATAGAGGTCAGACAAAATGTACCGTACCCTCTAGAGCCGGGAGGAACGATGATAACGATAGACATGGTATTTTTGACTTCTTCTTAGTCACCATTGTTTCGTCTTCGGACTTATTCGGCAACATGGGAACGGTACTTTGAGACCGGACGTCCGCGCGCGACACCACGCTCCGACTGCCTACAACTACAAACGTGTCCAAGTACCGCAGCGAAGGTAAAGCGTAATACATAATAACTAACTCTGTCGATACGGCACGTAAACGGTGATTATGACCACTTTTTTATTCTTAGTTTGTTTTGAAAAAACGAACGCAATTATAAACGTGTTTTCAGTATCATAAAATACATTACTAGCTTCGATTATATAGTTTTTACAATGTCAATCTTTTATAAAATTATTGTTTATTTAGGAAATCTATTATTATTACTAGTGTTGAATTTAATAATAGTTGATAAGACGCAGTACTTTCAGACGCTTTAGTTGTTTACCTTATAACTAGTCTACATGGTTTCTAGCAAGGAATTCCTAGTTTGTCGTAAATTTCAGGACGTTATTTCAGGAAATTGTCGAACATAGTTTATTACCTGTACAAACAAAAAAAATGACTACTATATTTCAATATTTACGACAGTCCATGGCGAACAAGGCCTTATAGTTGTCGAGACGAGGAGCGAGGGCTTCAAAGATGGTCGCGCTCGGCCTACATTCACCATTCGATGCGCGCGCGCAGGCGGTGTGCGCGCTCCCTTTCACTCACTGACCTCTTAAAATGTAGAAACGAGACAGCTAATGTGTATGTACGTCATCAACGGCAATTGACTCGCTTAGAGATTATACCATCTTCTAACGAAAGCGTTGTGATCGCATGTATGTAAAAAAAATATTTTTTTTGTTTAATCCATCATCCACCTTACAGAAAAGTTTAATCACTTGAATACGTAATTAGTCATTAACAATCGAAAGAACTCGAAAGTACCTAATAAGCTTGATTGATTGTTATTGAAACCTCAAAGTTATTGCAGTAAACTTTTAATAAATCCTTATAAATTAAGTTATGTCGAATTTGTCTAACATATCTTTTACTAAAAAAATATAGATACGCACGTGCAACTTCGTTGGATAATCGGTTGTCCGGTTGTGGTATGAACAGTTCAATTTTGGTAGGCTCTGCGAGAGGCCAGTGGTCTGCGGGAGCGCAGCCGGGGGCAGACCGCCGCTCCGCGTCGCAGCAGATCCAGCGCCGCGCCGACCACGCGCCCCGATGGTATCGACCTCGACGAGCTGTACCTGCGCACACTGCAACCCACGACACCTAAGCTAATAAACACTGAACACTCCTAGAATTGTTAATGATATAGTACGTCAAAGAAAATGCTTCGGCATTATCAAAACACCGAGTCCTTACAAGATTTTAACTTCTCATTATTTGTCTAAATTGATAAAGGAAATTTGAAAAATGATGGACACTAGCGGGATTCGAACCCGCGACCTTCGCCGATCCGTGGCGCTGCCCTAACCAACTGAGCCACCGTGTCGCTGCTCGCATCCATCGAATTTCAAGTTTCATTATTTGTATTAAAATTTTTGTTACATTTCTACTTACAATTTTAAGAGATGTCACTAATAGTCCCTACCTATAGATATAAATAAGGAAGTAGCGGACAGTAGAAAATGAATAATGGTACTAGATTAAGTAGCAATAAAATAATTTCCAAGACTGGGTAATTTTCCATTATTCTAAAATCCAAATATTTTTTTGTAGCGTATTTTGTTGTCTACTCCTAGGCAAAGGCCATCATTACATATACAAAGATTACAATCCAGATGGCACTGAAGTAAAACAATATCATGCAAAACAGACAGCAGTTACCTACTAGGGTCTCAACAAACAAATTGTTATCAATGTCCTAAATTAAGCTCTATTATCAACATTAACTACCCAATTTGAGAAAACCTGAAAGATTTTATTTACGTAACGTAATAGACGACGTAAACAACAATTACTGATTGTCAACCGCAGGGTTTTTCCTACGTCAAACCTAATAAAAGACATTATAATAAAGGTGGTTTTGTACGTACCCGATCTGATTGTGAGAATCCACTGCAGGCGTTCTGTATGGTCACCGGCCACGAGGTACAATGTGTAGTCTGTGTTTTGTTCTGAGTACCCCACCTGAACACATACATAAATCGAGTTTACGAAAATGATTGAGGTTGAGATGTAATATTAATTCCTCATAATATATAACTTAGAGCATAAATGATTTTATTTATGCAAATAGGTTTTAAAAAACACTTTTACACGTCATTTTTTTTAACTGTTTAGATGGCGTCGGCTTTTCCTAACTGACTATCTCTGAGGAGAAATACCGAAACAAACTCAGGGGTCAAGGTCTCTTATAAAGTCCAGACAAGTTCAATAATTTATGTGAGAACAGTGTAGGTGGTGTGAGAAGAGGTCTTTTTAGGAAAGAACCACGGCGAGTTTGAGTCGACCTGACCTTACAGACCATCGTCTCGTACCATCTGAAGGACATTTGGGTATGCCGCATGAAATACTCAAACCAGCAAAACCTACACAATGCTCACATTTACAGATAATATAATTTCATATCGGTTTGTACAATGTAGGTCGCCTAGCTCATTCGAACAACATTTTAACTGAAGAAACAACTTGATAAATTTGTAATTTCAGTTGACTAACTTTGCGCGTGATAAACGATAAACTTATTACATGAGATTTATGGCGGTATCAGTATGAAATTAAGGAAACTCATTTACCTGAAAAGGATATCTATAAACTGGGCTCTTCTCACCGTCGCCCTCCGGTATGTGTTTGCTCAGTTCGCCCAGTTGTGCTTCCTCCACAGTATGGATCGCACCAGTATCGATGCGCCCACGCTCCTTCCGTTTCTATTACACACGTTATTCAAAATTTAAGAAACAATCAGTAACGTGTTGTTTATCTAAATATTTTTATAATTATTTAGAGAATACGAAAAAATCTATGATGCGCTTAGTTATAATCTGATAGTGATTTAGGAATAATGTCTCAATTTATAGTCTTAAATGAGCCGGATAAGGTTTCCCACAAATATAGACCGTAGGTAATGTCTAGCAGAAATTACAGAAGCAAGAGAAAGAGTCAACAAAAAAGTTCCTAATCTTAAAAAGCAAGGAAAATTAATTTATAGAGAAAAGATATTTTATGAGAGGTGGCATTCATACATACTATCTGATTGTTATGGGTATTATTGTTACCTATAAACCTAAACAAAAACTATTTTTAGAAGAAATGAACACGAATAAATACAGGAAATAACGAAGCTAAAAATGCCTATGAAGATTTAAATCAAGTTGTCAGAAATAATGAAGAAGTAGTTCACGCAACAGTTGTCACTAATCGAATTCCCGTTGATACCGGCGCGGTTCTACGCCGATATTTTTCACCAAATGCAAATTGCATTGATACGTGAAATTATCTCCGGGGTATTTTTATTTTCTATCTGTTCAAAACGTAGACATAGTAAAATGGAACTTAGAAAACTTTTGCAACTCAAATGGACTTTAGACTCTATATACCTATGCACATTTGAAAACTTTCACATAATGAAAGCTAAAAGCTCAGCGAATATACCACATTAGTGTGTCGGGTTGCAAGCCGCGATAAGAGCAACGACTGGGCTGGCTTCATGCCAACCGGCTAGCAAGCAGACCTCTCTAGGTAACACACTACACCAATTACCGACATCGCAACCTGTGCTGTAATATTCACTTCACTTTATTTACATCAAAGTAAATATAAAAGGAATGATGATCCTGATAAGTCATTTCGTTAGGTATATAAAACTGATAATGAAAACACCTTTGGAGCAGAAGTCAACCTTTCGCAGTTTTGTTTAGTTTATAGGCTAAGATAGAAGTGATAAACCTATGTTGATCCTGATATGTCATTTCGTTAGGCATATAAAACCGATAATACAAACACCTTTGATGCAGAAAAAGTTTACCTTTTGCAGTTTTGTTTATTTTATAGGCTAAGATAGAAGTAATAAACTCCCACTAAGTGAATATATTATGTAGCAATTGCTTTCCGCTGTTGACAGAACTGCTGCGATTTGAAGTCATGGATAAACAACGCGTTAGTTAGATGCAGTGAAAATAAGCCAAAGACAACCCGTAAGCAAAAAGATTATGAAGTCAATACAAGTTCACCAAATCGTATAAAAATCATAAAATAACAAAGATACATGTAACGTGTATCTGTCTGGACAATAGAGAACATCGCCTTTGTTAGAGCAGGTTTCACTTAAAATCCGCAAACATCGAATCGCTACCGTTAGCAACATGAAATAAAATCTTAACAACCTTCCGCCCTGCACCGGTTTCCATTGGAAGCCTTTCGTACCTTTCTCTGAACCCAATATAGCAGTATTTTATTATTTGTCTGATGTATGTATAGCAAATTAACTGATTTCTGACGAAATATTTTAATGGTAATTTTGAAAACTTTTCTATTTGCTTAAAATATTAATTTAGGTGATTTTATTTTATTTAGATTATCGAAAAAGTTAAAAATTTAAAATGTTGGACATATTTTCAAAATAAAAAATGTATAAAGTTATATAGTAGCTACTGTAACTGATTCTCTAAACTTGCATAACTGGTTACTTTTTAAATTTATCTATGAAACTGTGCACCGAAATAGACTAAACAAAATATGTCCATAACAAAATATGGATGCTAATTAGGTAAATTACAAATAGTACAAAAGCAGAATGTCTATCTCGTTTGCTTACCGCGAAAATGATCTAATAACAACCTGAAAGCGCACTGCGCCGGGCCCTCGGTTGCATAATGAATCAAATCACCTAGTTGATTTCCTGCGTGGGGATATACAGCTTCGCTTACAGCAATTCCCGACAAACCAATCTCCGCTACTGCTAACAATCTGAATGGTCCCTAGTGCTCCGTTTAGTAACATCAAATCAATGTCGATCTGTCTAGCTGTGAATGTTTGATAACGAAGTTTTAAATGTAAAGTTGGTCAAACTAGTTCGGCACACTCTTGCAGCTAATGCAACTGCATTGGAATTTTTCTAGAAATGTGTCAGAGCGAGCTATGTAGAATTAGTATTGACTACTTTGAAGATGACTTCAAGATCCTCATCTAAAGATCATAAAAGGCGCTCAACACAGGGTGTGTTGAATTGTAATTGTATTGTTGCAATTGTATTTGTTTAATTTGTCAAAGGACTACTAACAAAAATTTGAAGTGATTGCGAACCGTCAAAGTGTTCTTATTCTAACAATTAACGAGCGTCGCAAGGGGTTTTCTATTAAATTGCTCACATAACGAGGGACAACACGCGGCATGACTGTACATACATTACTGCGAGGGGTCGACGCTGTGGGGAGTGATTGCTAGTCTATTCAAGCGCGGGAGGGCCGAGTTGGTACGCTAGTCTTCACATTTCGTTTATTTTTGCTCTACTCGTGATGGAGCACGTTTTTTTAATAATTTACTCTAAAATGATAAACAGCAAAAAAATACATTAGCAATTTTTCGTTAGGCGTTATAGAAATAATTAAGTTCCTACAGTCATTGTGGGTAATTCAAAACTGAAATTAGATTATTTAGGTATGGTAGATCACTGATGTTTTAATATAAAAATAGTAAAGAAATAATTCAGTATTTGACAGTAATGTCGACTGTTAATTATCAGCATATTACATTATTGACTCATCAAACAAACGTAGAGCGTTAAATAATGTTGGATGAATTTTCTTTACCGATGTGTATGAATACTTACAAATAATTACGGTGTATGAATTAAGCTAGGTTCATGATATGAGAGGTTTTGGTATCGAGCGTAAAAAAGTTTTTATATGAACCATGCTTTAAAAACAATTATAAAAATAAACATGGCAATAACCTAAAAGCAAGTGATAAATATATAGTTTTCCTGTAATCGTGTTTAAGGTATTAGTAATATTTAATAAAAGATGGTGTAAGTTCCAATTTGATATTAGTCTAACATATTTGTTTGGATATAACTTTACTGATGTATCCCTATTAAAAAAATGTTGTACGTTCAGTCGTACACACGATAAATAAAATATGATCTTACGATTCTGCAAATGGCTGGAGAAACTGATCACGGTGGTGTTACTATTGGAGCCGCTATCGGACATCAAGTGTTTACATGAAAACATAATATTAATAAATACATCTATATACCACGCAGTAATTAAACAATCAGAAAAATAAATGCTGTATTTGAATAAGTAAAAAAGTGGCTTTTGCGTAGGTGGAAACTGAAAAAGGAATGCGCACTAATTTGGTCACCACCGGTTAGATGTCTCAATAACACCAAAATAAAAAATACTGGAAATAACACACTATGAGGTAAGAATCGTAAGAGCAACATAATATGAGTGTAATTTATAGCAAAAACGATGTGTGAATAAAGTATGTATATGTGATTAGTATTTTACCAGCGATCGTGCGGATGGGGTGCGGGCCGGCGACGGGCGGTGTTGCGGAACTGCCGCTGCCGCCGCCGGGCGTCGCGCCGGACGGTAGACACACCCAGCTCGCGCATGCGCTCCCACCCCACACATTTACCCTTACGTCCTCTAGCTTTAATTTAAAACTTCGAATAACCCTAAAATCACCTGCGCTTACTAGTGCTTAAAAATTTCTGCTAGTAGAAAACAAAAGCCAAGCTTTCGTTTTAACCGACTTCAAAAAAAGGAGGAGGTTCTCAATTCGTCGGGATGTTTTTTTTATGTATGTTCCCTCATAACCCAGTCATTTATGAACCGATTTGAATTTTTTTTTCTTCATATGATTGGGTTTACTTTCCGATTGGTTCCCTAGAAATTTTGTCATTACCTGATGATGAACTTCGAAGATATGGAGCGGAACTCCTCATAGGATCACAGCAAAACGTCCGTAACTTGATGATATGATAATGATATTGCTTAATTAGTAGTCGATAACTGACCACTAACAAGGTCTTCCTTGTTAGTGGTTAGTTATCGACTACTACTCACACGAGGGAGTAGGGGTGCGTTGACCTATCATCGTCTATCACTTTCCCGGATTAAATATATCGTGTGAGGTATCGTTTAAAAGGGCTTTTTGTTTTGTGTGTGAAAGGATTTCAAATACTAGTCTCAAAAAAGTCTGGGGCGGATAAATTCTAGACACCACTAAAAATGGTGAAATCAGAAATTTTAAATAAAAAATGAAAACCTCCTATAAATTCAAAAGTGAAAAATAATATTTTATTACATTACTTTACATAAGCGAAGTGGAAGTCGGTGCCAAATTTATGTAATTATTTAAAAAATAATACTTTAAATTTTACAACAAGTACCCCTATTAGCAAGTAATACCTATATATGTACATGTATTTTGTAGGGACATAACATAAAAAGATATGAAGATTCCCTCGTACCTACCTATATTTTATGTCAGCACATAATAATGCAAGAACACGCAACTTGTTTATCAGTCAGTATATTACCTATATAACTTGTTGCTTAAAAATATCTTACCCATCATCAAAAATAGCTCATACAGTTGTCGTTTACTACTACATAGGTACGTACCTACATCTACCCTAAATTTTTAACCAAGTTATCTTTGTTTACGGAATCTTCTTATCGTCTCCATGGCAAAATATATAAAATACATAATAGTAAACTATTTATAAATATAATATAATTTATATTCTTATAGATGAGTACTCATATAATTTAATATCTAAAATTTTTGCTTGGCCCAAAATTCAGCGGCCAGAATCCCGTTTGCTAAAGCGGTTTTTTACAACCTAACCCATTAGATAAAATTTGACGTGGCCTCAGCCTTATATAGGTAGGATGTATCTTGGGTTATTATCAACTAAGTAGGTACTTGTGTGCATTTATTAGTGACAAAATACAGATACGGTATACGGTAGGTACGGCGCACCCTCGGTACGGTATTGGATATCTCAAGTCACGTGTGGACACGAAACAATAATATTGCTAGAGTACATTCAGAATATTCGGCCCGTGAAACTTAAATTATTACGTCACGTACGTAGATCACAGCTAGTGCATAAAAATAATGTAAGTTATTGTATGTAACGTCCGCAGCGGAAACGAGACGTGACTTATGTGCACAAGTAATAGACAACAGCATAGAATCGCAAACGAGAAACGGTCTAACCACTGGCAATCGTGTTACAATGAATTTGACAGGATTAAGGAAATTAATTATAGACCTTACGAGCACATACAACTAGGAAATTTAGTAGTGTTATGATTATTGTAAACTGCTTTCTTTTATTGTTGACACGAAAAGAAGAAAATTGATTTAGAATGAAATTTTTCTTTTGCTTGAAGATTTTATTAAATAAAAAATCTAAGGTCTCTTCATACTTAAATAAGTAATAGTTGTTTTTCAATAGGTACCTAGTGCCTAAAACTAAATATTAACTTTTATGAGCAGGTACTATATGAAAAGAGGGTACCTACTAGAACTTAATCCTTAAAATAAGCGTCCAGTCTCAGTAGTAGTAGCATTACCATAATTATTACCTAAAAAAGTATTTCCTGTTCTAGAGGTGAAATTACAATTTGACAGTAAAAAGTACTTTATCCAATAAGCAATGTGCGCTCCGTTCGTACGATATAGGTACCTTAATCACATTTATACACAGATGTGTAATCTGCTTTTGGATTTTAAGTGAAACGAATTTCAATATCAGTTAAAGTTTCGCGTGACTTATGCACCTAAGCCCCATGACTAACGTGCTGGAAAGCCATTTACCCCTAAGCAAATATCTTTTTTGAGGTTTTGACATTAAGTTGCCTTCTGTGATCATATGTGGTTCCTGCCAACGCGGCAGAATTTCTGTGTTACCCCTTCATTGGCCCGTATTCCTCACTCAAACCTTCAGAGGTTCAAAAACCAGAACAACCGATCCTAAACATTACTCAAAAAATGTTGTACTAAAAGCTACTAAAGTGAGGAAACTGACCACATTCGCCGTATGTCTGATGAATCGTAGGCCAAATTTAGTACGCAGTGGCCCCCTGATACAGCGACGCAACGCCGCAGCAGACCACGAAGGAAATGGTGGGACGAGCTAGGCAAAATTTAATTAAATTAAAATTAGTCTCCAATAGTATCTCTTGTAGAGCCAATAGTATCCTTTTATTGCAGTGGAACATATCATAATTATTGTGTAAGTAGTATCTATAAGACACAAAATGAAATTCTCTTCCCACTATTACATAAATTTGCCAATTATTTTATCGTCAAAATTTTCAGCGATTCTAATGGTTTAAAGGTGCGTACCGAACAAACCATTACAATGAAACTTCAGTTTCGATCGCTAGATGTAGCCGAAAAACTTCGGTTTTTAAAGGTTTGGTCTTGCCAAATATTTAGGTGTCCAGCTTTACACATAGTCAACATACCACAGTCGCCTCGCAAGCGATACGAGCTACGAAATGGCCAATTCACTATTCAAAGATATGTTTGGCATTTAAAAAAGACAAGCCTTTTGGGCAATATTTACGGCCTTATATAGTTCTATGTCCGGTTTTTGCATTTTGGAACCTGGCAACCCTACACTTAACGCAAGTTTACGGTTTTATTGGTTCGTGAGTCGTAACGTATCTCTATTTTTTGTATGTTTGCCTCATTTCACTCATGTCCTTCTATGACCTCTCCTAGATATTTCTATACTATATTTCTTTATGCTAGCCTAGGTTTATCATGTAGAACTGCTTATTTTAGTAGAAACCTACTTCTACTTACAGACTTTAAGGACTTATTGTGAGGTATGTACTATGTTAAAAAAATAAACATAATAAGTTTCTTTATACAATAACAATATATAAATGATACTGTAAATATAATCCAAAGAATGGGAGATTATCAGATTACAAGTTACATTTAAAATTTTGATAAGAATCAGCTGCACTTAGCAAACTTCACTTATAATGGTAGTAGGTAGGTACCTGGTGTTTATGCTATGAGTTAGTTCAACACTTAATTAGTGTATGACAATGTTTTTTTTAACAAGTTTTTTGAACCAATAGTATTTTAGTCTTGCTCAATACTAACTACTTAATACAAATATTATTTAATCTTATATAATAGCTTATATAAATAGATGGTTAACATTGCATGAATCAGAAACTCTGATGTCATTTAAATCAAGCGCAAAACAACATCAAATTTAAACATAAAAAGTTATTTGAAAAATATTTTCCTGTTAACTGTTCTGCACTATGAAACTACTGTAGATTATGAAAGTCTATTAATTTAAAGCAATAAAATCATTAACTCACAAATTTATACAAAAATGATAGGTATAACCTTTTCACTTAATTAATCATTATATATTTTTTGGGTTTATGTCACAAACCTTACTCTTTGAGTGCCAATGGAGACACCAGGGGACGACTTTTGGACAGTTAATGTGTTGAATAAAATATTTGTGTCATTAATGCTTATTAGTATACATAATAGGTATGGTGATATTGGCATAATTTGGAGCCATAAATCAGATAAGTTTTTGACATCTGTGCATTATAATAATTGATTATACTATGGAGTTTCTTGTCAATAGTAAGAACAATTTTGAACCAAGCAACTCGATTTGATAATTTTGTAGTGTAAGTGCTTTTTTGTAGCCTATATAAAATAAAAACACTATGTTTGTAGTGTGGTATGCGGCCTAGAATTGACCCCCTTTTCTCCCGTGGGTGTCGTAAGAGGCGACAAAGGGAAAATCAAGAAGACGGGCAGCAGTGTCTTCTGTAACTTGACCACCAACACTGCGATCCCCAAGCCACTTGCCAAGCATGGGGAATATGGCAACCCCCCCCCCCCCCTTCTAGAAGCGGGAGGCCATCGTTCAACAGTGGACATCTTCCAGCTGATGCAAACAATTACCAACCATTTTTTTAAAGTATGTTATTCATGCGGCAAGTATAATACTTATTCTTAAACAGATCGTGTTAAGTGTGTAATATATTTTATATTTTTACTGATATGAAATTTTACAGAACATTGAAATAAAAATGTAATTAAGGTTCTGTCCTGAATAAAACCAATTTTGTATTATTTAAGTAAATTTAACAATAAATTAATAAAATGAAAGAGGTACCTATTATAAGACATTATAACCTATAACATGTTCAGGGAACTAACCAAGATGAATGGTATTTAGTCATTATTATGTACTTTATTTAGCGACTAAGGAGCTTTATTAGATTCTTATGAGACCTGATATCTTAGACTATTCTCTGAACTAAAATTACCTAAATCACAGTCAGTCAAGGAATTTTTAAAATTATCCATTGCACTATTTTATTATTTAAATATAGTGTGTATTTAACTCATCAAACATTTCATGCAAAATAGTGAAGAAAATTTATATTTATAAGTATATACTTACCTATGCTTTAGAAAACTATATCCTTTGGCAGCATAAAACAAACATTATTTTATTAACTATGATTAGATTACAATAAATTTAAATTTTAAAGATTGTCAGTATTGTTAACCATAATATGTGTATAGGTGCTTTCAAAGAGCATCAATGTGTATAAATTAAGATTGTCCTGGTTTGTTGTTGTTGATCAATATATTTATGCTATGCGCTTTAATTTCAATAGTGTGTATATAATTATTATTATAACAAAATCATCTATGAGGATGTATGTGTAAATGATTTGTATGAAAAAACATTATTGTTGTAGAAAATAATGTCATAATAAAAAAGGCATTCTGTAGTGTACTATTAAAAACTAATTTACCTCGCCATCAGTGTCATAATAAATAAGCGCTCGACGAGTCAGGACTAGCCAGCGTTCCTTGTAGTTGACCGGTGTGAACAACTTTTTATTTTGGGACCTCTTAATCATAAAAGTTTGCAGTATCACTTCTTCATCGTCCTTTCCAGCCATTTTAAGGCTAAAACATGTTAAATCACTTTATTAGGCAAACATTACTTCAAATACTGACTTAAAACACCGGTGAAGAAAATTTTATCGTAAGAACTAGTACCTTCAAACATTACAATCCATCACAATTAAATTAGTATCCCGAATCCAGATCGTTAAAAATGTATGACATTAGCAAATTGTTGATAAACCGTAGTACAGCTACAGTATCTGATTAGTCATCAATACACAACACAGTCAAACGAATACATTCCATTGCATTTCGCAGCACATAAATCGGTCAGGCCAAAAATTAATATTCTTCTTCTGAAGCACGAATGATTTTTTTATCTATATTTTTTACTGGCTTGGAAGCAATAGTATTTAAGCATGGTTTGTTTTTGCTTTTTTATAAAGCAAAATTATTTTATAGTATGTATTGAACTGCACCGAGACTGCACCGGTGCACCCCTGCTTTAATTAGTATCTCAGACTATATTTTTAAACATATCTAATAAAAGTTTATTTATGGGTGCCCGACTCAATTGCCACAAGAGGAAAAAAAAGTTTATTTAACTATAATTAGAGTTTTCCTATGGTTTTCATCTTAAATCAGAGATACTTTTTACTCCATGGTTTTCATGAAGAGTAACATTGTGAGGAAACCGGCACACCTGAGAGATGTTTCAACGGTGTGTAAAGCTACATATATCAGAGGCCTTTAACAGGCGGTTCAAACTGACACCAGGTTGTTCATCAACTATACGATGAGAAGAGGAACAGAACCATCTTAGCTTTTAGCAACATTCAATATTTGTGCATTATTATCGAAATAAAACTTAAAATTTCTACAGCAAATGACCATTTCTTTTTCCAGCAGCAGTCGTCTACTTGTTATGAAAGTTATGGCTTGATACTCTTGATAGATGCGAGAGCGCATATAGAACTGTCGAGGAGGCATAATAGATACGGAAGGCAACTTATTCCGCCTCCAGTCAGTGACAAGCTAGACCAGAAATAGTCTTAGAATTTGAAGGCCTTTTAAATAGTGGATTGCTGAATCTCTGTAGTTCATGGATGTTTTCCAACTCTATTCTTGACGAATAGAAATCGAAAATAATGATAAATGTATGGGGATGACATCATGTTTCGACTAAGTTATCGAAACATTATGTCATCCCCATACATTTATCATTAAGAGCAGCCCCCTTAATGATAAATGGATGGATATCAGACACTGGTAGACTTACGATGTCACCTGCTCTAAGGCACGATCATTGAGCGTTGATAAAGGGATTTTATTAACGCATGGCTCAAAATGTGCGTTTTGTGTGTGCCTATGCCTAAGTTTTGATGGTTTTGGTTATGTGAAGGTCATCAAAATGACGAGCATTCGGGCAGCATTAGAAAAATACATTTACTTTTTTTTGTACTACCATATGCTACCATGTACTACCATACGTACTATGGTACTACACACCCTAGCGTTGTGACAGTTACACAGTACACTAATCATTGTCTTTGTCAGTTGCTCAGACAAAGGAATATATGGACCGGTTATACCTCAGGCAAAGAAATATATATGGACCGGTTATACCTACAAAAAACGGGTGCCTACCTACTGTCGCATATAATAATAATAATAGTTTATTTCTCACCACAATACACATTATATTACATTAGAGCATCGCATTAAAAAACAAAAAAGTAAATCAGTGGGTATATTGTGGGAGACTGGTGCCTAAGCTAGGCTTTAAGGGCCTGTATTTCAGGTCACCAGATCTCCATCCTTCAGCCATTATTTCTTTAAAAATGTGGAACGCTTCACGATTTTGCGTGTCATCCTTGCGCAGGGGCCATGGTAATCTTCTCTGTATCGTTCCAATTTTAGTATATGTACTGCCGAAGCAAGTACCAATATGTCGCAAAACATGGCATAAATCATAAGGGATGCTCCAGATATAATGGTCAAAGGTCATCGATACGATCATACCTTTGTAACAAAAATATTCAGAAAAAAATCAGGAAGTTTGCTTTGACATTGCACTTTCGCTTGCCGAAAGCTTACGACTTTAAAATACAAGCATATAATGCTACATGCTTTTATACTGAAAATAATGTCGAACATAATATAAATCACCGATTATTGCTCATTAAAAGTGTTATAAAAACTTATATAAATTTAAGGTACAGGTATCATGGAAAGAAAATAAACGATAAAGTTTTCTTTTCCTAACATTATTCATTTCTATGAATAATGATTAAAGTTGTTTTGTTTATTAAATGATAACATAACATATTTTGCCTTTTTTTTACTACCTCTACAACTTAGGTACTTGTTTATATGTAAGGGCAATGATTAAACCTAGTAGGTAAAATACCTAACTATACAGTCTTTGTCTTTTTGATACAGAGCCCTTGTCGCAACTTACTTTTGTCGCTCTCCAGTATAACCAAATTTGGCTAAACACGAGTATTTTAGGTAGGGAGACCATCAGACGCGTTTCACGTGCGCGCCTATTCGCAGACCAGCCATGATAAGCTATAACATTAGAACCTGATAGAAGGAAATGAATAGCGGTCGATCTGTGTGGCTTTAACTTCGTAACGAGCTCCGCAAAAAAATCTGGTTTAATTATAATTGTTCACGCCATCTATACCACGCAATGAGCGACTCGTAATTACGCCCGCTAAATACAGCGCCATCTGTTGGCTTTAGAACGAGTATAGAACGGTTGGTGAACGAAGCTTCTGGATTCATTCGAGATTCGCAACTGGCGACACAGGACAGTGGTCGCGTCAATCAATTTTCATATTTTTAAAATAAAACCGAGAACAAACCTGACTCTGCACATTTTGGTGACCCCGACGTGATCTTTTGGACGATGTGATCACTTGGACAACGTGAGTTCGAATACCTGCAACGAGTACCTACTGACGAGTTGGACCAGCAGAGACGAGATTATTCGAAGATCTTCAAGCGACTAAAGCAACGGTCAGGTCTTTGTTCCCGTCTACTCCCTTAAACGATTTGTGCTATAGCTGTGTTTATACGTTACAGTTTGAAAGGCCCATACCTGGAATAACGCCGCGCGCCGCTGATGCCTACACGTGAGTACCTACAATTCTCTTCGTAGACTACCAAAATGCCTGTCGATAAGTGTACCGATTCGGATCTTGCTGAATTAAAAAGGCAACGGGGAAACCTGAAAGGCCGCCTAACTCAATTTAAAAAAATTATAGATTCATTTTCCGGGGCTAGTTTAACTCAATTGCAAGTAGCTGAATTTAAATTGCGAATACAATCAGCTAGTGAACTATTCCAGAAATATAATTCTGTTGAAAGTGAAATAGAATTATTATTACCCGAGGCGGAGATGACCAGTAATTCAGAATACGTAGAATCACTAGAATCATTGTACTTCACTTCAATGGCTACTGCTAATTGTTTAATTGTAAGTGCCGAGACTGGTAACAAGTCCATGATTACTCAAGATAATAGTGCATCGTGTAAACCAGTAAATGTCAAATTACCTTACATAAAACTACCTGACTTCGATGGGTCATACGATCATTGGCTAGAGTTCAAAAATTCGTATTTAACTATGATACATAAGCGTTCCGATTTAGACGAGATACAGAAATTTCATTATTTACGATCGGCGCTCAGCGGTAGTGCCTTACACGTGATCAGTGCTTTAGAGTTTACCCCGACCAACTACATTCACGCATGGGAGCTTCTAGAAAATCGTTATCATAATACTAGGTTATTAATTAACAACCATGTAAAATCGCTATTTAACATCACGTCTTTAAAACAGGAATCGCCGGTATTAATTCGTAAACTAATAGATACCGTCCTACGAAACTTACGTGCTCTCAATACGTTGGATGAACCCACTGAATCATGGGATACTTTGTTAATTTTCATTATCGTATCCAAGCTCGATTCCTCTACGGAACGTGAGTGGGAGAATCATAAAGGTATCATGTCTTTCGGGTCTCACAATAATTCTAAAGTAAAGTTTAAGTTGGATGATTTACTTTCGTTTCTTAGAAACCGAGCCGATATGTTGGACATGATTACCGCTAGCCATAGCAGATCGAAAGACAGGCAGCAAATTGACAGCAAACATAGTGAAATTAAACGAAGTGAAAGTTCAATGAACTCTCATAGTCACGTTGTGACTAAAACTGATAACTATTCAAAAGGTAAATCATTCAATTTAAAAAAGGGTAACGGTAATCGTAGTAAAACTAATTGTGTGTTGTGCAATCGAACTCACGGACTTTATATGTGTATTGGGTTTCTTAATATGTCTATAAAAGAAAGGTTGAACTTTATAGCAGAGAAAAACTTATGTGGTAATTGTTTACGAGCGGGACATACCATTGATGACTGCGTGTTCGGGCCGTGCAAACAGTGTCAGCGTAAACATAATAGTTTACTACATTTAGGTGTCTCTCAAAACGATTCTAGTGTGTGTGAGCGAGACGACTCGCGTACAGCGCAGACCGTAACACACACATCTACCGCGTTGCATTCCGTACCAGCTGTAGGCACTGTAGGTACGAACAGTACGGAGTGTAATAATATTATAAACGATTATAAGGTGTTACAGACGGTCCTACTTTCTACAGCGTGGGTGGAGGTAGCTGATAGTAATAATGTTTTTCATAAGGCTCGCGCACTACTAGATAGTGGAAGCCAAAACTGTTTTATTACAGAAAAATTATGTAAGCGATTAAACGTGTCCTTTATAAAGTCCACTGTTCGAATCTCGGGTGTAGGACAAAAGGTCACACAGTCGAGTCGTTTATGCGATATACCTATTCGGTCATTAATAAACGATTATTCGACCAGAATTCGTTGTATTGTCTTGCCGGGCATTACATCCAGTTTGCCGTCGATAAACTTCGATTCTGATTTTATACGTATTCCGATTAACGTAAAATTAGCGGACCCCACCTTTAATGTGGCGTCAGATATAGATTTGCTAATAGGGGCTGACAAGTTCTGGGACCTTATAGAAACGGATAAAATACGTTTAACAAGTGGGCCATACCTACAAAATTCGAAATTAGGATGGTTATTATCTGGTCCTGTCTTTGTTAAGAATTTGCATACTACTCATGTTCAGTGTAATTTTAATGTAAACATTGATAAACAGCTCAGGTTATTTTGGGAGCTCGAAGATATACCTACATCAACTCGTGCCATTCTTTCGGATGATGAGCAGAAATGTGAAGATGTATTCGTTAATACAACCAAACGCGATGAATTCGGTCGATTTTCGGTTCGAATACCATTAAGAGAATCAGCTGGCGTGCTTGGGGATTCATATACGTTAGCAAAGAAGCGATTTCTATCACTTTAACGTAAACTCGAACGTTTACCGGAACTTAAACGTATGTATATCGATTTTATGCGAGAATATCGAGACTTAGGTCACATGTCAAAATTAACTACATGTACTCAACCTAACTACTACCTTCCACATCACGGAGTTATTAAGGACAGTAGTACAACGACAAAATTACGCGTAGTGTTCGACGCGAGCGCGGTAACTAGTTCAAATAAATCGTTAAACGATATACAACTGACCGGGCCTGCGTTACAGAATGATATTTTTTCTATATTGTTGAGATTTAGGCGATACAAATACGTAGCTTGTGCTGATGTAGAAAAGATGTTCAGACAGTGCCTCATACAACCTGAACAACGGTCCTTGCAGTTGGTATTGTGGCGTGAGAATCCTACGGAACCATTAGACACGTATCAACTTAATACGGTGACTTACGGAACTGCGTCCGCCCCGTATTTGAGTATGAGATGTATACGTCAACTAGCCCTTGAGTGTAATGATGTCGACATTGCTCGTGTTATCATGCAAGACATATTTGTTGATGATTTAATCACCGGTGATGATGATCAACACAATTTGATTAGAATTTGCGAGAAAACATCACAGGTGTTACAGTCCGGGTGTTTTCCCTTGCGTAAGTGGACATTTAATACGGATATGTCTCACGATAGGTACATAGAACATTTCATAGGCGAGTATACGCAAACAAAAACACTAGGATTGGGCTGGCGCAACGATAGTGATGAATTATATTTTATAACTAGCGTGGATAGCAATTTCAATGAATTAAAATTGACTAAAAGAGTGATGTTGTCTGTTATATCCCAAATATATGATCCTTTAGGTCTTCTCTCTCCAGCCGTCATTATATCTAAAATATTATTACAAAGATTATGGTTGAGTAAGATTGATTGGGATACTCCTGTTTCTCTAGATATTGTTAAGACTTGGAAACAGTTTATTCAAACGCTAAAATTTTTAAAGGATTTATACATTCCACGTCACGTTCGAGGAGATTTTATTCAATATACGGAACTTCACATATTCACTGACGCATCTCAAAGCGCATACGGTGCTTGCGCCTATATTCGTACTTATAGTGATAACACGGATATAACTGTTCATTTACTTTGCGCTAAAAGTAAAGTGGCGCCGTTAAAGTCTATAACCATTCCCCGTTTGGAACTTTGTGGAGCGCTAGTGGGAGCTAGATTATATAAGAAGATAATAGAATCTTTAAGATTACGATTTAATACCATTTATTTCTGGACGGACTCGACGATAGTCATGGGATGGGTAAAAATGTCACCGCATTTACTTAAAAGTTTCGTACAGAATCGAGTGACTGAAATAAACGAACTCACTGGTGACTCAGTATGGTTACACGTAAATAGTAAAGATAATCCAGCTGACTTGTTGTCGAGAGGTCTCACTTTGGATATGTTAAAGGATTGTGACCTATGGTGGCACGGTCCGTCATATTTACGTGAATCACATTTCTTTGATAGACCTACAGGTATCATTCAAGATTCACAAACACTACCTGAAATAAAATCTCAACAAGTTTGTTTACTTTCCAATCCATGCGATGATTTAATTAATTTTAAACAATATTCCTCATTCTTGAAATTAAAACGCATAGGTGCATACGTACTTAGATTCGTTAACAATACTCGCATATACTCTGTGCGTAAAGAATGCCGTCAAACAGGTTCCTTATCTGTTAGTGAATTGAATGCGTCGCAACAAATGCTTATTAGATTAGTGCAAACAAAGTCCTTTCCGGACATTTATAGGAATTTAGTTAATAAAGTCCTTACTCAAACGAGCTGTAAGCAATATCGTCATATTTCTGGTCTAGATTTGTTTTTAGACGAATATAAAATAATACGCGTTGGTGGTAGATTGAGAAATGCATCAAAATTTAGTTACGATAAAAGGCATCCAGTGTTACTATGTAGTAGTCATCCGTTCACTGTTAATTTATTCAGACATGAACATAAACGATTGTTGCACGCAGGTCCTCGGCAAATATTGGCTACTGTGCGTGAATGTTGGTGGCCATTAAAGGCTAAAATCTTGGCAAATAAAGTAGTACGTGAGTGTGTCATATGTACACGTATGAAAGGTAAAACGTTGACACCTATCATGGGCAACCTACCATCTGAACGTTTAGAACCTGGTTTCCCATTCATGCGTTCAGGTGTTGATTACGCAGGGCCAGTGTACGTATTAAATCGTAAGGGTAGAGGATCACATCTGGTTAAGGCCTACATATGTTTATTCATTTGTTTCACAACACGAGCTATACACTTGGAACTGGTTACCAGTCTCTCCACCGGTGATTACATCCTAGCATTAAAACGGTTCATTAGTAGACGAGGTAAACCAAGTGTTATATTTTCAGATAACGGTAAAAACTTTGTAGGCGCCGAATCAGAGTTCCCTTTATTCTTAAAAAATAATACCGAAATAATTACAAATTATGCTACTGATAATGGTATCGAATTTAAATTCATTCCGCCTTATTCCCCGCATTTTGGAGGTCTATGGGAGAGTGGGGTGCGATCGTGTAAATATCACTTAAGACGTATAGTTGGAAACGCGAGACTAACTTACGAGGAGTTTAGCACGGCTTTAGCGCAAATCGAAGCGGTCCTAAACTCCCGTCCTTTATCACCTCTGTCCACAGATCCTACAGACTTTACTCCTCTTACCCCTGCCCATTTCCTTATTGGCCGGCCGTTGACAGCTCCAGCATCTGTAGACCTGTCAAGCAAATTGATTACGAGCCTGACGCGCTACGATAGAATCGAGCAGGTGCGACAACACTTTTGGCAGCGCTGGTCCACTGAGTATGTCTCGGAACTGCAGGTTAGAACCAAGTGGAAAACGAGAAAGGAGGATCTCCAGACAGACAGCCTAGTGCTTATAAAAGAAGACCACCTCCCACCATTAAAATGGAGGCTAGGACGCATCATACGAGTATTTCCCGGGAAGGACGGAGTGTCTCGAGTCGCAGACATTCGTACGAGCACCGGGACCATTCGACGAGCATTCTCAAAAAATATGCCCGCTGCCGCTACAACCCGTGAGCGACGATGAAACCGATAATCAAGCTTAATCAAGATCATTAATTATATGTTGGAAGCCAGAGGTTCCAAGGCCGGGGGCATGTTCACGCCATCTATACCACGCAATGAGCGACTCGTAATTACGCCCGCTAAATACAGCGCCATCTGTTGGCTTTAGAACGAGTATAGAACGGTTGGTGAACGAAGCTTCTGGATTCATTCGAGATTCGCAACTGGCGACACAGGACAGTGGTCGCGTCAATCAATTTTCATATTTTTAAAATAAAACCGAGAACAAACCTGACTCTGCACAATAATAAATAACTATTTCAACTTGTTTCATTTTGCCGAAATTTTCTTATGTTTGAGAAGTATCTTTTGATTTCGGTGACTTAGAAGTTACATTTTTACAGGTACGGATCCCTAAAAATATGTTAACCAACATGGAACCTCCTTTGTATAAATCAGTTCATAACATAAAATCTATTTATAAAAATTATCGATATCGATGATTTTTGACCATTCTATCTGAAGCATCCCATATCCATCTGATTTGCGTCTTAGGAGACAGTAGGTAGGCACCGGTTTTTTGTAGGTATAACTGGTCCATATATTCCTTTGTCTGAGGTTTGGACAACGATTTATTGTCACACTACATAGTGCAGTGTTTTGGAAAATAAAATAAGACTTAACTTAAAGGTCCAAGTGACTAGGTCCTTAAAAGCCAACCAAAAAGCTTTCAGAAAGAATAAATCCATAGATATAGCAATCTATGAATTTTTGAGTATGGTCATGAACAAAATTGATAATGGAATATCAGTAATAGGACTTTTCATGGATATGTCAAAAGCATTCGATTGTGTTGATCATAAAATCTTATTACACAAGCTTCACAATTACGACATTCGAGATAACATAGCTAAACTAATTATAGTCATATCTTAGCAACAGAAAACAAATAACCATAATTAACAGAATAATTAATAAAACAGATATTCCTTTTAAATCGAATCAAAGAACTACTGTGTATGGAGTTCCTCAAGGTAGCGTCCTTGGGCCTCTATTATTCATTATATTTATATATATAAATGATTTTCCATCATCTGCGACATATCCAATGATAATGTTTGCTGATGATAGCACTTTGGTTTTTAATGGGGAAGACAGTAATACTCTTGAAACTGATATAAATCAAAATATTATCTCTGTAATTGACGGCTTAACAGCAAATAATCTAAAAATAAATTTAGATAAAACAAAGATTATTAAATTTCGGCAAAGGAAAGATAGAAGCTTAAATTTGAACATGAATTATAAAGGTACAAAAATTAATAATACTAGCTCAACCAAATTTTTTGGACTTCACATAGACTCTACACTGAAATGGAATGAACAGATTGACAAAGTATGCAGTAAATTACATCAATATTCTTATCACATAAATATGCTAAGAAAAATAATAAATCAAGCTGCTCTCATGACAGCATATCATGGACTTGTTTCTGCAACGTTAAGGTATGGAATAATATTTTGGGGCAATGCAACTGGGAAGGAAAAGGTTTTTATAGCACAAAAAAGATGTATAAGAGCAATTTGTAGTTTGCGTAGAACTGATAGCTGTGTACCGTATTTAAAAAAATTAAGAGTCCTAACGATGCCTTCTATGTATATTTATAGAAGATAAGGCATCGTTAGGACTCTTAATTTTTTTTTTAAATACAGTACACAGCTATCAGTTCTACGCAAACTACAACTTGCTCTTTTACATCTTTTTTGTGCTATAAAACCTTTCTATGTATATTTATGAGCATTGATAGCCGAGTGGTATGGCCGTTGGACTGCCAAGTCAAAGGTCGCAAGTTCAAAACCCGGCACGCACCAATGTCTTTTCGAATTCATGTGCGTGCTATAAATTAGTTATCAGTTGCTAAAAACGGTGAAGGAAAACATCGTAAGGAAACCGGCACACCTGAGATATTTTTCAACGGTGTGTAAAGCCATGTCAGAGGCCTACAGGCGGTTTAAACTCTGACACCAGGTTGTTATTCAACCATACGATAAGAAGATGTATATTTATGAATCAGTCATGTTTGTTCGGCGCAATATAGATAAGTTTTAACAAGTTGCAAGTTTACGTAGAGCTGGTACACTTAAATTAGTTGCAAGTTAAACTGCAGTGTGTCATAAAAGTATATTAGCATATATTAGTAATGGCTCCTAAGATATATAATAAACTACCAAAACATATAAGACTCAGTTAATAGTTTTAAAAATAAATTGTTAAATTTTCTCATTGAAAAAGCATATTATTCTGTTGTCAGTTTTCTAAATTAGAACAATTTACATTATATACACACGATTGTTTTTATACTACCTATTATATTATTAAAACTAAAAATATATACAAACAAAAAACATCAAAAAATTATGCATCAAAATATTCCTCCTCATCACTGTCGACTGGCAGGGTTCCCAAAAGACTGGCGGCATTGCCACGTTGAATGGCAATGCTAATTCTTTGGCCGAAAAACAAACCAGCCCTTTGGTCACGTGAAGAGTCGACCAACCGTTTAGATATGTCTATAAATAAGAGACGCGCATTCGGACCACATGACCCGAGTGTTTCGACCCCAAACGGCTCAAAAATATAATTACCAATTAAGTTATTATACTTCCGCCGCTTGAGAGTCTCCGCAGCTGCAGCTGCAGCGTCAGAGTAAACCGATGTACTGGAAACATGAGATGGCGCAAGGGTGTCGACACACGTTGCGTCCCACACCAAAGGCCTACCCAATTTCCAAGGCATCAAAGACATACCGTCTGGTCTCTTCCCATCGTCACGTACCAAGCCATTTGGTTCTATTATAGCTGGTACGCCGGCGGTGGCAAGAGCTCGACGAATAATGTCATTTAAATTTGCGTGCCGCGGTATGCGACCAGCGTTCCTGGCGCAGGACAGGCCATGGCGTCCGAGGCTGTCGACAGCTTCACCACAGTGACACCGGTGAGGAGCAACACAGGGTGTACCTAGACGCAAACTGGTGGCAATCCGGAAAGTGTTGTCATCCAACATCGTTCCTATGCTGGACGACGGAAGTGCTTGCAGCCAAAGACCCGACTCCCATTCACCCACAGCCAGCAAACGCGCACGCTCTGTAGTGTTGATTGACGTATTAATTAATTGCTTCCGTGTCAACCTACGGAGCGGCTCATCCCACTGACGTTGGGACGAAAGTTTGTCGGGTAAATCCGTATTCGGGCAAGCTATTTTCCAAGCATTCACTGCGTCAGTCATGCACAGTACCTCGAAATCAACCAGCGAAGAGGCTAGAATATTTCTGGTTAATTTTTCAGTACTGTGGACCGACGACAGAAAAGCTGGTAAACTTAAACTACTAACTTTACGGACACCCAAACCACCTAATCTAATAGGTAAAGTGGCTTGAGACCACGCTCGGTCGTCTATAGCCACATTAAGAATTTTAGTAAGGGTGTTCCGTATTATTTGGTCATTTTTTCCAAAAGGTTCGCATGTTTCCATAGTTGGGAAGAGCGAAGATAATATGTAAATTTTGGGTCAAAACAACAATAACGAATTAAATGATAATAATATAAAATAATACAACTGAGTTTTTATGGTTACAATATATTATGTATTAGATGGTATTAGTGTAAAAATTTACAATGTCTCATAATTAATTACTTAAGTTTAAATGATAATAATAATAATGTGTTCAGTGTATTATGTTAATAATTATGTATCCATGTGTATATACTCCAAATTTAATTAATACTTTGGATTAATTGTACGCCAGCTGTATGGCAGAACATAGTGTTACCTACTGTAAAATAATGTGGTCATCTTGTTTTTACCTATGGTCACAAATAAATGTCTATGTCTAAAATAAAATAAAATAAAAAATTCTGTCACACTTGTCTGTCACTGTCGGTGTTCACTGACAGGTCTCAAGTGTAATACTAATACCCATTGAGGGAGCTAATACCTGAGCATATGTGTAATACAAAGTGAAGTCGTTATATATTTTATTATTGTTTTTTTGTATAATTCGCTGTTAATCTTAGATGTAAATATTGGGTTATTGCAAATGATAGAGGTATTATCCAAGTGACTATCGCAAAAGTGAAAATCTTTAAGTTTTTGAAAATTGCTCTTTGGCTTAGTAATTTGGTAGTGTATTTACAAAACTACAACAACGATGTCGTCCGAGACGGCACAAGTTAGTTCTTTACCATTGCCGCCCATGCAATATATAAATTTCTATACCGATGAGAATGTTCGAAGAAACAGAGCACCTTTACCGCCTCGACCTATCCACGATTCATATTCGATGTTTGGACACACTTTCAATGCTGATGATACGATTATTCGCTCACTAGAAAGTCAGGTAAACATTTTATTCTTTTATTTATAAACTATTTTTACACACATAGACCAAATTTAATTTCATTTTACACTTTTAGGGATTTCGACGACTGTACCCGATGCATTTTGAAAGAAGAAGAGAACTGAAAAAACTAAACCATTCATTACTTGTTAATTTCTTGGATTTATTAGATTTATTGGTACATTGTCCAGACTCTCCTAAAAGAGCAGAGAAAGTTGAGGACCTCAGTTTATTATTTATCCATATTCATCATTTACTAAATGAATTCAGACCCCATCAAGCCAGAGAAACTTTGAGAGTAATGATGGAGTTGCAAAAACGTCAACGAGTTGAAACTGCTACACGGTATAATATCGACTTAATTATTGTATTTTTACTATTAGTAAGTTAACATATTTTTCAAAAAAATTGTAACACTTTCCAGATTTAAGAAACACTTGGACAAAGTTCAAGATATATTGCAAAATGCACTACAAAGCTTACCTGATCAGAATGAAATAGAATCCAACTTCAAGGTCCCTGTTGAAATACTTGAACACATGGACTGCAGTTCCAATGATGTCTCAAATCCAGATCCATGTTATGAGCTTGATCGGATCATGTGTAATGTTGTTGATAATATGAGATAAGAGAACACTAACCTATATTTTATGCTTTCTATTCTTCTGATAATTTACCCATTAAAGTTTATATTATTTGCCTGTACTATTATTATGTTATGTTATTTATACTATTCTCTCTAAACTGATAAAGGAAATTTGAAAAATGATGGACACAAGTGGGACATGAGAAGATATTTTTTCATGCTATAAGGGGGCTATCATGTAGCTACACATATACAAACCTTAAATTACAGAATATTAAATCATTAATTATTCAACCAGGATATTAAACACTCAGGTGCTATGAAGAAGTGCCCTCATACATTGGAATTTTATGCCATAGTAAAAAATAAAAATTTATAGCTGTATTTTCTATAGGGATAGGTGGAGGTGCATAATACGCCTGCTTTCCACCTGTTAGGATAATATTTATAGGGTTAAACCTATTGCCATTAAACCAGGTAAGAATCTAGACTATGCTAGTACTAAGACTCACCTACTGGGAAACCCTAGTAACATTATTAAACCAGTCCTGTTAACTTTTGACCTCAGAACCCAATTACATTGAATAATTTTAAACCTTTTTCTATCATGTTTTATAGGTCAAATAATAAAAAGATAACCCATCTTTTTGTTTACGTGGTGGCACCCTCATAGTTGAGACGAATGTAACGACACCTCTCCAGCTAAAATCCATCAAGCAGTTTAGGGCTCCAGAGCGTGCTAAATATACATGCATACATTCGAAAAACTGCTTTAAATTTTCAATAAGTACCTACTTATTAAATCCTAGCTAAAAAGCGTAAAATAAAAAAATGTACTTCAACTGAAAAAAAAAAAAAAAAAGGTCAATGTTAGTAAATAGTAATGCTGTAAGACTCGAGATGTGCCGACTAGTTGGTAAAGCTGACTATCCGGTCATTATCGTAGTCGGCGACTATTCGGCAGAGTACGCCGAATATCCGGCTTGTTACTTCGTATGTATTTCTTAATAAAATGTAAGGGTACATATATTTACATTAATTTCAACAATTACATTATATAATAACCTTGATTGGTTAAACTTAACTTTAGGGGATTAATTGTCTGATTGTTCTAAAAACATCCACAAGCGAGACTTTCTTTTTAATATGATTAAATTTTTATCGAGGTCTTTTCTTTCACTTTAATAAACAATAACAGTATTATCTTTACACAAAACACCGCTCTGACTCGTATAAAAACAAAAATCATGAAACAATACGAAGTAAACAAAACGGTTCCGACACGCTTGCAAGCGAGCGGTTAAACGTAGTGATTATATATTTTCTTTGGCATCGGTGCGACTTGCGCGCTAATCAGCTGTAAACGAAGCATCACGGAAATCCCCGGAACCGTGATCGGCTTTTCTGACTAGTCGGCCACTTTACAACTAGGTAATCTGATAGTCATAATCTGTCGGTTTGATACTGGGACTTTTGCGTCACGCCAAGCGCCAAACGGCGGCTGGCGTTTAAAGTATTGGGATGATATTTATCAATTTTTTTTCTTCCTAATTATTCGTTGGTCTGGTGGTCGCTAAGCGCGATTGGGTTCCCGGTTGATGGCAAAAAATAATATGCTCGCCCACTACATCTGGATGCAATACTATTACATTGGGAACTTTTACACAACTGGCGAAATATGGGTGTACTATACTATGTGCACCTCTGTCTCTACCTTCGGGGAATACGGGCATGATATGTTTTGTAACTTATATCTCAGACTTATATGTACTATTGGTACTTTCACGTGCATATAATGATTAAAAAAGCTGTTATTTTGATGTTACAAACAGACACTCCAATTTTATTTATGTGTATAGTACGGCTGAGGCTGACGTACCTTTGCGATCCTGAAGTTAGCCGATTAGCTGCGCAGTAGACAATTTCGTTCCTAAAAGATCCATTGCGCAGTTAATCGGCTAATTTCAGGTTCGCCAAGATTCGATATGTATGAAGGGAAAGAAAAAAAAAGACAAGTTTCTTATTAAAATGTTTTATTCCCGCAGTGGAATTCCATAAGCATTCTGTAATTAAAAAAACAATGTAAGAGTCTTCTTTGTCATCATCATTAGGGATTTCAACAAAAAACTGAAAAAAAGCCAATGCGAGGAATATGAGAAATAATTACTAACATGTAGTTCGCTGCACCTGTTTAAAAGATAAAAGGAACTAGTCTTAATAAATAGATACTTACAGTATTCCCACATGTTCACCTCAACTTTGACTTTGAGAAGATTCTGTATGACTATATTTTTAATTAAGAGGTCAAACTAAATAAGTACTTACATAAGACTGCACAACACTAAAGCAGCTTCAGAGATGTGACTGCTAACTTAATTAGGCATAATTTGAAAAAACGTTACTTACCATGCTTAGCGACTTCTGGAACAAATTGAAAGGAACAAAGTAAAAGAATATATAACCGCATTCTGCAATGTGATGATAATCGTTGACTGCGCCTTAAACGACAGATAAAACCTACGCGAATATTGAAAAGAATTACCGTAGACTGAAATCAGAATACAACCTATAGAATACCTCTACAGCACAACTAAAACTATATTCTGTCAAAATAAATTCTATATTTTATTATCTGCACTCATATTAGGTTAAACGAATTCGGTGGAACCTAACTGCAACCTATCCAATCATTGTTAACGCCAGACATGATCAAGATAGCACCCCTAGCTGCGAAAAACCTCTTCTGAAGTGAAAATTGGAAGGTCTTATGGTGTCATTGCACACCAAGCTAGAGGAAATATGTTAAACTTTATTGCAATCATTTTAATTTTTTGTCATATCAATTGTTTCTTCTCAATCTATTATATGAGGTTTAATAGTTGTTACGCCTTTTGAATGGCGCTCCACCATTGTTTCTAAAGTCACGTCTACCATACCCCCCTCTTCCACCTCTACCTCCAGAGTTATTTCCAGAAAACCTTCCATTATTATTTAATCTTGAGCTGTATTTGCCAGAAGGTGGCGTGTACATTTTCATATTTCTGTCGCCACTTCTTGATCGCTTTTCAGGTGATTCCTTTTCATTTTCATTGTCAAATGTGATAGGGCGGTGCCTTTTTTGTACTGGTGATCGCTTTGTTTCTTCCGAGATTGCTGTTTGTTTTTCCTGGAATATGTCATTTGTTTTTATTAACATTATTTGATAAACCTTAGCCACAGCAAAGACTGGTTAAGGTATGTCAATGTATAATGAACTTCTGTCTATGACCCAATGATTTAATAATGTATATTTACCTCTTTTTCAGTTTTCTTAGACTGGAATGATAATTGAACTTTACTCTTAAAGCTTGGTGGAGTTCGGAACAAATCTCTTATAAGTGTGTTAATGTTAGATGTTGTCTTCAATGCAGCAATTTTTAATTTATTTTCTTCAGTATTAGCATCTTCCCCTTTTTGGCTCTACAAAAGAAAAAATGTTTTTACGAATAATTTATTAATACTTTATAATTTTAGCAATAAGTAGATGAACTGATTTAGAAGGGTCTGAATCTCAGACATTCAATCACTAAGGGTCTGAATTAAGATTATGCACCCTATATATTTTCAACATACCTGTGTCACTTCTTTTAGCTTTTTTATGTATCCTTGTGTAAGTCTTGCAGTATATTGTAAACGCAGGCGTAAAGCCTTAAGTTTATTGACATCTGAGCTTAGCGCTTCTGGCGCCTTACGACAAAGCGAGTGCAGAGCAAATAATGCACATTCTACATGAGAAAATTGAAGAGATGGTGATGGTTTTGGCTCATCTGTTTTCTCTTCTGCCTTTTCACCCTGATTTTCTTCTCCTTCAATGGGTGCTTCAGGCAAATATTTCTACAAAATCATAATTTGATTAATTTTAAAAGTTGCAAGTACATAAATACATACTAAACACTTACTGCAATAAGAACTGACATCCCTAAGGATTTATTTAATACTCATGTTTTTTATAAAATCAGTAATTCAGAATGATAGTTTATGAATCTCTTAAATAATCCACATATTAATTTATTGATTACTCATTTTATGATATTTGTTAATAAGTAAGATTGACTTACCATAAGCAATTCATAAACTGCATCAATTTTTTGCTGTGGGCTTTCAAGTTCTCCACAATGTTCTGTGATCTCTGCAAATATCTTCAAAAGCTCAAGTTTTGCATCAGTGCCTCCATCGGCTGTTGTAATACTATTCCATCCATTAAGTACATGGTCACAGAAGAAGTTAACAAATTGGGTAGAGTCCACTTGAGTCTGTTAAAAAGAAATACAATATTAACGTTCAACTAACTTTTTTAAAGCTCGCTATGGACTGAACAGGTCTAATAGGTACAGCTTGGACTGTAAACCACTGGTCATAAAATCATGTGGTAAAAAAATTACAATCAGAGAACTTAAGATGCCTACACATTTGTAGGCATCTTAAGTTCTCTGATTGTAATTTTTTTTTGTGTTGACTTGAGTACTAGTATTATTTTAAACCATAAATTTTTTCTGTGTACTATACAAGAAAGCAAATCTTTGATGGTGCTAAGGAGCAAGTATTTTTAAAGATTACTTACAGAAAACAGTGGCAGTGCATGTTGGGAACATTGTATAACCCGGTCTACATATTCAGGATCTTCTGGATGCCAGTCATCAGGAGTGAATGCTAGAGCAGCTACAATTTGTACAAGTTCTTTCTTTCCAGCTGGTGTCTTTCCTAACTTTGACCATGTCAACAACTCCATTATGTGTTCAAATTCTTCAGCAACAACATCCTGGATCTAAAAAATATATAGAATTACTGAGTAAATAGTATAATAAGCAATCTTTATAGAACTGGTAATATGCTTGATCATACTGTTTATAAGTGTCTATAACGAACTGAGGGTCATTGTCACAGTTTAGCCTACTTCTTTCAGGAATACCGGGATTATAATACACATAGTAAAGTTTTATATTTTCTTACCTCTAGAAGTTTCTTGCATTCTGCAATTATCAATTCTTCAGCTTCCTTATTTATGACCTCCCTTCCTAGTTGTTTCACCTTTGTTGCTAAAAACTTGATACATCTTTCTCGAACAATTTCATTAGTGACTTCACTATCTGCATTCTGGTGTATTTGTGAAAACATACCAGTCAATGCACCTTTGGGGTCAATTTTCAAAATTGTCAGCAATGAGTTAGAAACCACATTGATTTCAGTAGTGTCATCTGACTGTAACAGCTGCGCTAGAATATCTGCAATTCTCTGAGTATGTTCCTTGTGATCCTTGCATAAAGTGGGCAAATCCTTGATAGCTTGTTTACGGATCTGAAAAGTGTAAGATTAATTAACATTTATATGATATAATCTTGTATTCACATGATTTTTTAATATAATTTTTGTATATAATTAAGTATGTAGGTATATTGGAATATGTTAAATATATTGATATAATTATGTAATAGGATTACAGAATTGAAATGTTTTTAGATAAATGGCTTCTTATATAAGATATGATTTAACAAATTTGGTAGGTAGTGCAGTAAGAATTGACTTAGCTTTGTGTTACATCAAGAAGTATAAGCTTAGCATATAATACTTACGGCTACGTCATCATCCTCACACAAATCAAATTGAGCTTCAATGGCTTGATCCGCTAATGTAGGAAAACTATTGAAAAATTTTGCAATGAACTGTGACGCCAGACGCTTTTCCTTGTCTGATCCTTTAACGGCGGCCAATATTTCTAAGTATTCCTTTTCATGCTAAAATATCAAATAAAAAAACATTGAATAGGTATTAAAACTGATTTAGATCACGATCATAGGCTAAATAATGAGCAAGAAAAATATCAGGCGTAAAAATTAGGTTACCTTAGAAATGTCATCTTTGGCGTCGGCCAAAATACCGTAATTTTGATACAACTTTTCAATATTATCTGCTGACATCTTATATCTCTTAATTACACCAGCTTCTACAAATTTTACAGAAAACAATATGTAATAAGTAATTCAACTGTTCAAATAACTAGAACTAGAATTCATCAATTCACACGAGACAGCGAAAACACCACACAATCAAGTATCAACCATAAACCAAAACCAATTTGCAATGGCATTTTTGGTCCAGAGACTATGACAAGGTAATCAACAATGTTGCTAGCATTAGGGTTACATTCGATTAAGTAAAAAGCAGTGATGTGTCAACATATTTGACACATCACTGCACTGGTAAAAAGCCTGAAAGGAGATGTTTCATTTTTACATGGAACTCCGGCCATAACATGTACCTTTTAGTGAAGTTGGGAAACTAACCGCTGAATAGAGTAAAGTTACGTCTTTTTTATAATCTTTAATGTTTTTTGTGCAAATAATTAATATAAAAAATGTTTGATGTTTGTCATGAGTTGTGAATGAATAGATGACAATTACATAACCGTTGGTCTATGACATAACCTAGAAATATTTTATATAATTATATCAGAACTTAGTTCAGTTCCTGAAATTGGCACAAAGTTAAACAAAAAAAAACTTAGTACAGTCTTTTATCCCAAAACACTAGAAAACATCTTGATGTATATAAAAAGACTAGCTTCCACCCGCAACGTCGTCCGCGTGAATTTCCATTGTTTTATAGCCTATAATCGGCTATCTAACACTGATATATTTTTTCAAATTGAACCAGTAGGTAGTTCCTGAGATTAGCGCGTTCAAGCTAACAAACTCTGCAGCTTTATAATATTATTAAAATTAAATATATCATTATTATCTCCTTTATTTAAAACATTTTTCTTATAAATTACATTTTTAAATATCTATTTAAAAATATAAAAAATAGGGGCCAACCAACAGCGGAAACAGGGTCCAAGGTACCGGTGGTTAGGGCTCCAGAGAGAGGAACCTCCTCACAATGCGTGCCATGGCGAGGAGTACCGCTTTCTGCATCAAGCCCTTGACCCAACCGCCTAACGTGAGTCTCTTCAGGTGTTGGTCGAGACTCTTAGTCATGAGACCATTGGCCAAAACGACTATCGGTACAATGATTGCTGAGTCCACCCTCCACATGTCGACAACCTGGTGCTCGAATGCATGCCTCGAAAGAGATAAGCAAATTAAATATCTTGATCTGGCATCAAGATATTTAATTTGCTTATCTCTTTCGGCTTTCACGAGATTCTCGTCATGGGGGATCGTGATATCAACAATCATTGCGCGGCGTTCTAATCGATCTATCACCACTATATCAAGCTTATTGGCAACAATAGTCCTGTCAGTGATGATAGATCGATCCCAGAACAATGTGATATGATCATTTTCAAGAACTGGGTCGGGGACATACCTATAGTATGGCATCTCAGAATCCACCAGTTTGTATTTTAAAGCTAGTTGCTGGTGAATAATCCTGGCCACTTGGTTATGTCTGTGCAAGTATTCGCCGTTAGCAAGACGAGAACAACCAGATATAATATGTCTTATGGATTCACCCGGGCGGTGACATGCCTAACATATGTCAACCGTGCCATCCTTTAAGATATATTTCCGGTAATCGTTCGTCTTGATAACTTCATCCATAATTGCACAGACAAACCCTTCGGTTTCTCCAAAGAGATCACCGAAGCGTAGCCAGGAGACGGACGATAGGATTATTATTATTATAAGTATAGATATATTTGATGATCAACCGAATTGAAGGAGGCTTAAAAATACCTACTTTTAAAATAATTGAATTCTTTTGCATTTTTGCAATCATATTAGGATTTTAAAATGAAAATTATTTTTGATGGATGGATGAAAAATGTTCTGTCCTCAAAACGTATTTTTATTTATTTCCATAATATAAGATTATCCCTATAGAGAAATAAATTCCAAGTAGTTCCTAATTTATCCAATCTCTAGAGAAACTGTATGATGATTATAGTCAGTGATGTCTCAGAAATAGACACATCACTGGTCATAGTTGTTAATTTTTATATTTTTATACAAATAGAAATAAGTAGGTATTACCATGGATGAAAGATTCTACTTAATAATTTATGATATTATATTACTTCTCAGGCCAAATTACATCATCAGCATCAGCTATGCATGGAATGTGCATGGTTTTTTTTTTTCATACGATACCATACATCGTTATAAAATTGTAAAAAAATCATCGCCAAATAACAAAAATTTAGGGAGAAAAAAATGTTTTATATGTAATTTGTTATCCTAATATGGCACTTTAAACACCCGCCATTTTAGCGCGCTTAACGTGACGTAGAAGTAGTAAATAGCTGTATAATTATTGTGCTCTGTAATTTATCAATGTTTTGTATTTTACAATTATTATAACACGAAAAATAATATAAAACATACATAAAAATATTGTTATAAAGTACCTACCTAGGTACATAAATGTAAAATACACTTTCGGTATCTAGAACTTTGTCGTCACATTATATCTGACAGTTACGGTTGCGTTTCAACTTCTTTGAAATTCCGATTCATTTGTGGCACTTTTTTTAAATTATTATTTCCTTAATAAAAAATAAATTATATAAAAAATATTGATATAGGCATAATTCTTATGCAAAAGAGATTATTAAAAAAAATTGGTTCATATTTGAATCACATGCATATTCCCTATTCCGAAATACATCATTTCGACATTCACCTCACACGACGTCACCTTGCATCATATTTGGTAGCGCCTAGTGTCAAATCTCCCCGTGGATTTAGCATAGCATAGCAAGCGGGAGACATAGGTAACTCTACTCTACACTCATGGAGGCATGAGAATTGCCCTGTAAGCTACGTGCTTTTCATTTAGCGCATATATAGGTATTGGTAATCTATTTGCGGCATGTTAGAGCTTTATATTAGTAGGTATTTATGTAGATAATACCTACCGATAAGCAAATCAAACTTCACAGCTTTACGCAGAGTAGAACATATTTAAATAGGGTTCATGAATGAGAGACCGCTGTTTGCATACGAGAGTGAAAGAGAAAACGCATGAAAGAATGGTTGAACCTCTGTAGGTAGTCCCTCATTTTGTAGGTTGAGGAATGCACTTGAAAGTTACCTATATGTTATAAATATTTATACTTAACATACCTATCTTGACGATTGTTCCTACTTAAGGCAGAGGTGTACCTTCCTATCAATATACAATTATAGGTACCTACCTTAACAATGCACTCACATTTTACCAGTTTAGAACTATGTTTAGGTCCTTAAGTGCACAACAGGGGGCGGGCCTATTGCCATTATTCGGGATCTGGATTTGTGCCTGGCTGATAGCAATAGGCTCGCCCGGCGCTCCTATTGCATGGGGACCTACAAGCCTAGAACATTACTGGCGAAATGAGGGTGTACTGCTACCTCTGCCTACTCTTCGGAGAATACAGGCTTGCTAACCCCGAGTAGCTAGTGAGAATTATGTAATGGAAAAACCCAATAACACTTTGCCCGACTTTGGATTCGAACCCAGGCCCTCATGATTATAGTAACACTTGGCGACCACTAGATCGACGAGCCCGAGTACTTTATACTAATATCAATTAGATAGGTAGGTAGGTATACCTAGTACCTAGGTACTTAAAGTACTTACATGGGTACCTACTACCTAGGTACTTACCTAATACATATCTGGAGATATCTAGGGTTATGTTTTCCCTGTGGGTCTGCAGGTCTGCGCTGGTTTACACCTTCTGTAGACTCTACGCCTACATTACCTATATACTTACTTACTGGTTAGGTAGATCTCTACCTACCTAGGTAGGCATTGCCTGGTTCATACGTAATGGAACCTACTTATTTGTTGCACATAGGTTGGTACATACCTGCCTGCTTTGAAGTTCCCCACAAGCCGCGTTTAAATCATACAAAAATACCTACCTACCTAAATGAACCACGAAAGGTTTTACCCTACCTGTATCGGACAAAGGGTGCTTAGGTACCTATAAGGTTAGCTTTGTTCGTAGGTTTTATTATTTTCTTCTGCTCTACATTCACTAAGATAAAAAACAATACCTACTCGGTAGTTCCTACCTATGTAAGTAAGTGTTTTGGTCTAAAAGAAGTTACAGATTTTGTTTCTAAAGAAAAAATAACAATAGCTATAAACTAAAACAAAAGACTAACTAACTAAATAAGTGTAGTGTAGAGACAGATATAACTACCTACGTAGGTACTTATTTTAGGTACCTACTTGGTAGGTAATATAATATTATAGATATTATACTTATAGGTATTTTTATTACTACCCACCCCACCAGATGAACAATATGTTTATTAGGAACTTAGGTCCCTACCTAGAATATGGCTAACTTTACTGTATTTCTTAGGCAAGTAAGTAGTTACCTACCTACCTCTTTTAAAAAAGAAATTGACTTATCTAGTACTTATTCGATTTAGCTACCTTTAATATTATTCTGAACATTTTTAATTTGCGAAAAAATGCTCTAATGTCGCAGTCAGTCTTCGCGGTTGATGGGTAAGTCAATTGAAAATCAACTGCCGTTTCAGTCGACAATATTCGATGAGCCACCTTAAATATTATTCCGAATATTTTTATATTGCTAAAAATGCCCTAATGTTACACTCAGTCCTCACGCTAGGAGGCGAGGTATAAAGTCAACTGAAAGCAACTGCCGTTTCAGTCGGCAATATTCGATTACCTACCTACCTTTAATATTATTCTAAACATTTTTAATTTGCTAAATAATGCCCTAATGTCACATTTAACCCCGTAAAAATCTTTGAGCCTTGTACTGTAAAATTTATAGGTAGGTAGGTACTTATTCGTAATATTTTCAAAACTGCTCTCTATGGCACCTAGCACATAAGCACCTACCTAACTAAGTAGGTAGCTAGTTACCTAGATAGGTATAAAACAAATACCTACTTAGTTAATTCTCCTTGGACATGACTTTATTTATTCGGTGAAGGTTTTAATTATTCTTTCTTTTTTATAAGAATGCCATTTGCCGTAAGTTGCTATAGGAACATACCCTACCTACCAATGGCAAAAACTTTAATGAAATGATCGACTTACCTACGTGTCGTAAGTATAGGTATGTGTGTTTTAGGTAGGTAGATAATTAGCTATTATTAGGTAGATACCTAGATAGGTATCTATTTACAGGCATTAATGTAGGCTTCCTATGAAATTGTTGACTACCCGATTTGCGAAGCGGCTAAGCGATTGGACTGCTGCGCTATGGGTTGCGGGTTTGATTTCCGCACGGGACAAAAATTTGTGCGATCCGCAGATGTCTGTCCCGAGTCTGTGTATTTTATTTATTTTTATTTTATATTATTTAAAATTTATGGAGTAGGTGTGATATTTTATGTTTGTGAAACGCACCCACGATACAGGAGAAATTGGTAGTGTAGGGCGAGGTTAACTAAAAAAAAAAATGGAGGCTTCCTGTGAAATGCAACCATGGCTTGGCGGAGATAGATTTATACCTCCTAGGACTTTTTTTCTTATCGTATGGTGGCATTGGTGGCTGAACAACCCTGGTGTCTGAGTTTAAACCGCCTAGCGCCCGTAGGCCTCTGACATGGCTTTACACACCGTTGAAAGTTCTCTCAAGTGTGCCGGTTTCCTCTCGATGCTTACTTCACCGGTTTTAGCAACTGATAACTAGGTAGGTACCTAATATATGCACATGAATCCGAAAAGACATTGGTGCGAGCCGGGGTTTGGACTTGCGACCTTTGACTTGGCAGTTCAACGGTCATACCACTCGGCTAGCAGTGCACTGCTGCACCATTTAGGTACGTAAGTACCTACTACCTAGTTAGTTATTTTATTATTCTTGACAGAAAAATGTTAAAATAAAGACCGCACTGACTACTTATCCCTTAGTTTACCTATTCTCATTAAAGACTGTAGGAAAAATTAATAACTTGTTTCAATTACCTGACCCCTGAGGTAGGTCAATAATCCTGTTACGGGGTTCACTCGTCACTGACTTGATGTCCTAAGTTGGTACCTGTACCTACCTAACTAACGTCCTAAAAAACAAATACCTACCTACGGTACATACCTTATAATAACAAAGGTCCCATCATGCTTCATTACACTGGATATCTTTATTTTTGTAGGAATTCTAATTAGGCAAATGAAACGCGAGTGCGGCGGTGGCGCGGGCGGCGGCGCGGAGTACGGCCGGAACGTGGCGGGCGCGGGCGGAGGCCGGGCGGCCGGCGCCGGGGAGGGCCGCGCTGCAGCGCCCGCTCATTGGCTGCGCCGGGCCCCGCCCCCCGGCGCCGGCAGCGGCCCTCCCGTTTTGTACTCCGCCGACCTCGCTCACGCTGTCCGTTTCGCTCAGTCGCGTCCGCTACGCCGCGTGTGGTGTATATCTAGTCTCGTGCACCTGTAAGCAGAGCGGTGGTGTTGTGACAGCGAGTGTATGTGCGATGCTCGGACGGTGATCGAAGCATGGTGAATTACGTTAATCCGCTCGCCATGTACCAAGGCAAGGGCGGGCAGTACGGCAGCGGCTGGTATGGCTGGCAGCACCAGAATTTCGAGGAGCAGCAGTGGTGCGCGTGGAACGGTGCGCCCGCGGCCGGGGAGTGGGCCCCGGAGCCGCACCACTTCCCTAAGCGGGAGCCCGGCGAGCGTGAGGTGGCGGACATGCCGTCCCCGGCGCGCGGCGACCTGGCCAGCCCCGGCGAGGGCTCCCCCGGCTCGCGGCCCGCGCAGCCGCCGGCTCCGCCGCGGTCCCCGTACGAGTGGATGAAGAAACCTAACTACCAGACACAGCCCAATCCAGGTTTTTATCTTTTTTAATTAGCTATTGTAGACATATGTAGACATATTATTCAAAACATAATGCATCTGGTTATTTTACTACAGATTTTACTACAGGAACTTCACAATAACAAAAAAAATACAATCAATATTGAAGAGATACATACCCACTTCTATATTATGTTATTAGTTCACTGAACGTACCGTACCTACGTAGTTGTAGACTTGTAGATATATTACTATAGCTGTCATCATGCCATAACCTTTGTTTTGGTAACACTACACTGAGCCTAAAAATGCGAAATCAAATAACTTAATAAATAATTTAATTTGTTAGATACCTATACTTTACCTATTGTTTACCTACAAATTACAATTACCTAGGTACCTTCTAGACGCGTTGCATTGGTAATATGTCAATGTATAATTGTGAACTCTGTGAGCCGGCCAGTTATTGACAGTTCATTCAATACTGAGTTTACTTAACTGCCTACCTTCAGATGTGATAAAACGTTTGTTCTGTATTCTGAGGATAAAACGTTGCTTGCGATGTATTCAGAAACGGACCCAAACTCCTCATTTAGGATAGGATCAATAGAATATTGACCATAGGTTGACTGAAAATACCAATTATGAAAACATAGCTTTTGACACACCAACATCGAAGTTAGTACAAAGCAGAAAGGGTAGGGAAAGAAAGATTGAAGAGGAAACTGATAGTGTAACTGTGTAAGGGACGAATTATAATAAGGAAGGGATAGGTTTTCTTAACCCACTTGTCGATATGACCGACGGGTGATATGACAACAAACCGTACACCTCAATCCTAAATATTTGGAAACAAGCCCAAAATATCAAATTAAGCAGCACTTAGATACTTATCAGTTGGTTATATTACCTACAGGCACCATCTGCACCTAGCAGCCTAGGACCCAAAACATGATAGGTACATTACCAAGTAGCTAGGTAGTTAGTAGGTATCTAGACTATTTAGGTACCTATAATGTTTTGACTGAATCTTATCTCTAACATAATTGAGTTCTAATAACCGTCGCGCGTCGTCGTCTAAGTTCTTACCAAATATTTGCCGGCATTCCTTTCATCACGGCTTAACGGTCAATAACCATAAAAAGTTTCCCATTTAAAAGCCCGACAAAGATGTAAATTACATTGTTTGTTGATGGTACTATTAGGTAGGTTATATGGGCTAACTCTTTTTAAACATTTAAATGATAGGCCACCTGGACTGAATGGGTCTGGGTTTTGTTCTTAAAAGTTTAGGTAGGTAACATGTTATTGGACTAGGTAACCGTAATATATTAGGTATGGTTTATGAAATAGGGTTAGGTAAATATTTCGTTTAGTTTTACATATACTAACAAGAACATTTCCAACATTTACATAATAATGTATTACAATCTATTTTAACATATTTCAAGAGGAGACAAATAAAGGCAACGCATTAGGTATTGTTTTGTTTTTCATCGAAATATTGATACGCGGATGCACGTGGATTGGTAATGTTCAATATGACGCGAGATAAAAATGTAGGTATTAGAAGGACTAATACATTTTTATTATTTTTCTAATTTAGAACTGTAAGCTTTGGAATGAAATATAAATTTAAAAAACCCTCAACACGCGATAATGTTCTTGATATTATTGAACTAACAGGATACTAAATTGATCAGACGCGTGAAAGATAATCACTTCCCTTAATCAACTAGAAACGAGCTTACCTACCTAGGTATAATTTAAACTTATGACCTGTATACGTAATTCTAATAAAACCTAGCTACGACCAGTCGGTTAAAACACCTTTCAAACAAAAAAGACATATTCTGCAGTCTAGTGTGGAAATGTCACATTTTGACACAAATGTTATTGACACTTTTTTTTGTTTTTTTTGTTTTGGCAATTGAGTCGCTTTCGTCGACTATTCTGCCAGATTATTGACACTTATTTTGATCAAGTCTTGGCTGACACCTGAGGCTGACACCGTTTTAAAAAGAGTAGGTACCTACCTACGTGAATAAGCCTCTACCAGTGTTAAGGTAACAGTTCCTCATAAGTTTTGCCAGCAAGTAATGTATTTTATTATATTAATCAAACTTACAGCTAATTAATATACCATATACCTAGTTGAACTTGCAAAATATGGCAAATAACAAGTTTCCATTTATATAAACATCCTTAAAATAACTCTTCAGCGTAAACAGCGTTGTGATAAGGCGAAATTTTAAAACACAAATAGGTAGGTACTTACATTTTTATAACATTATTTCTAAAATTGAGTTGTAAAAGCAAAGTGCCAAACTTACCTATTTAAGTAATACCTATGTAGATATTTATACTAACATAGTTATTAAGTCAAAATTGTTACTAACAAATATGAGTCATAGTTACTTAAATAAATGAAATTAATTATTATTATTATTATAGGTACCTACTATGTTTACCTATACCTACTATTATTACTAATCTAGATACGTACCTATTGTTGATTTTTGCACTTACCTAACCTAATCATTAAACCTATGGAGATAGATACCTACTTATTAAATTATACCGAGCTAATACTTCATTAAGCTTTACATTAGATAGGTATCCAAATCATTATAATTAAATGCGTCTCTTAGGTACCGACTTCTGAAAAAAAAAGATTAGGTAGATAGGTACCAACTTATGTAACTTAATTTACCTACCTATAACATACAATTTTATTTATCTATTCTAATCTAGGTAAATACCTCATTACCTACCTACAGTTTCTAATTAGTGATCTTAGGTCACGTCCGAATAAAAGTTATTTGGAAATTGAATCAGATGTTTTTGATATCTTACCTCACTAATTACTACGAACTCACTGCACGTAGTAAATAAATAACAAAATTGGTAAAGCTATAAATTGATTGTAAAAATCCATCGATTTTAGTGTTTATTATTTTCAGGATCAGCGCAGACCGAGATGCATAACCCTCGCGCGGTCTCTGGCATACTCGTGTACTGGATATAATATAGGTTACTAAGGCCGCGCGAGCATTTATTACACGACTGCACGACACAAATGTAATTAAAAATAATTAAAAACGACTGCCATAACAAAAATGTAACTAAAAAGTAAATGAAAGACTAGATCCATCGCAGTCGGAGTAGGTACCTCTTAGATAAGGCAGCGTTCCACAGAACAGACCGCCGACTGCGATGACACTTGTTTTTTTTTACTTTTTAGTTAAATTTTTGTTATGGCAGTCGTTTTTAATTATTCTTAATTACATTTGTGTCGTGCAGTCGTGTAATAAATGCTCGCGCGGCCTTAGTAACCTATATTATATCCAGTACACGAGTATGCCAGAGACCGCGCGAGGGTTATGCATCTCGGTCTGCGCTGATCAGGGGCTTGGGCAGTGTGTACCTATGTGAGTTTCTTAATTCCACCATAACTTCTGAATGCCTGAACCGGATCGGATGGCAGAGACCACAGGGCACAGAGTACTTTATTTTGGTAGTACACCTAAGTATGATATACCTAGTTAGGTGCTTACTTGTATTATAGCATTCTATAATTAAGTATTAATTATTCTCATCTTTACATCAGGCACAGGTAGAGTGACTTCAGATTCATAATAGCTTGGTAGGTATACTGTATAGGTAGGAATAATGTCTCATTATTCGTTGCGAACAACAACATAAGATGCGGTCATTGAAACAGTAAATGTCAAACACCCACCAAATAAAAACATGTCGACGGGTTATAACCATAAAACACTGTTGATAAATTAAGAAATACATTTTATTTAAAAAATTGAGGTGTAAAATCAAAGTGCCAAACCTGTTTACCTGGTATCAAGAGTTGTTCAGGTATCAAGGAAAGTCACAACGGACGAAAAGGGTAATAGCGATACCTACTTGTTTGTACCAATTTACTTCTTAACCAAAGTTCTTCCTAAGTTTCTTTATAAAGCTTGTCACAACTACCTTGAGTTTTTACATTATTTATTTTATTTTTATTTATTTATTTATTAACCAACTTATACTAACACATATGTACCCATATAAGTTATAGGTTAGGTAATTGACAGTAGCATCACGGAGTCTGGATGTGTGCCCAGTTAATAGCAATAGGCTCGCCCCCTCTATGGTACATTGGGACCTATAACATAACTGGCGAAATGTGGGTGTACTATATGTGCACCCTTGCCTACCCCTTCGGGGAATACAGGCGTAATATGTTTTTTTATGATATACCTAAGAACCTACCTACCCATGTTACTCAATGTCTAAAAGAGTAACCTTTGGAGTTTCCTGCCGGTTCTCCATGGGAATGTCATTTTTGGATCCGTGCTACTGTCATCTTGACGTTTTTTAAGCGCCTGTCATCACTACATAGTATAAAACAAAGTCGCTTTCTCTGTCCCTATATCCCTATG
Organism: Abrostola tripartita; assembly: GCA_905340225.1. Classification (NCBI taxonomy): domain Eukaryota; kingdom Metazoa; phylum Arthropoda; class Insecta; order Lepidoptera; family Noctuidae; genus Abrostola; species Abrostola tripartita. Next base: position 8,381,174 of record HG996493.1, on the reverse strand, counting down.
TACCTATGCTTAAATCTTTAAAACTACGCAACGGATTTTAATGCGGTTTTTTTTAATAGATAGAGTGATTGAAGAGGAAGGTTTATATGTATAATAACATCCATTAAATAGTGGAGAAATACTTACAATATATATTTTATACCCGTGCGAAGCCGGAGCGGGCCGCTAGTTGGTTATAAAATAAAAACATTTTGAATGTGGCATTAGGTATGTTGGTGAAGTTAACATAACGTACATAGATATAGAATAAGGGTATTACACAGGTGTTAAATCTACCTAGTTATCTCTGGTGTGCCGTGTGGTATCCGGCCTAGAATTGACCACCCCCTCTCCCCCTGTGGGTGTCGTAAGAGGCGACTAAGGGAAAATCCAGAAGATGGGCAGCAGCGTCTTCTATAACTTGACCACCAACACTGCGATCCCCAAGCCGCTTACCAAGCGTGGGGATTATGGCAACACCCCCCTTTAAAAGGAGGAGGCCTTTGTTCAACAGTGGACGCCTTACGGCTGATGATGATGATGATCTCTGGGTTGCGTTTAAGTTGGCCAGTTATGAAGTTAATTTATTCGCTTTATTTATTCTATTTATGTTTTGAGTTTAATTTCTACGCTCAAAAGTTGTAGTGTGATGTGCTGTTAGCTAACCCCTGTTAGCTACCACAATTGAGCTTTCTTTTTAAAAGAAAATGTTGGATTTCTCATCAAAATGAAGCTAGGCAGGGAAAATTAGCTTGATAGTAATCAATTTTTGAAATCGTCCGTAGATCCCTGATGTGGTACTGTACCTACATACATAATATGGGTCTGATCGAAAACGTTCCATCGACGGGTTAATTAATCGATAGTACAAAAAATCGGTTGGGCAGTCGATGCAGCGTACCATCGATATTGTGTACTGTCGATACGTATCTATAATCGGTTTGATATACTGTCGATACAGCATACTATCGATTGGGTGTACTGTCGATGTAGCGTACCGTCGATTTAATGTACCTTCGATTTACCGTAATATCAATTTGGTGTACTGTCGATGTAGCGTACCATCGATTTGGTGTACTGTCGATTCATTGATCCGTCGATGGAACGTTTTCGATACAGAGACCGTCGATGTAGTGACTGTCGATATTATGAACCAGACCTACCTAATATACCTACACTCATTTTCTTTCAGATGTTAGGGCGCCCACACAAAATCGGCTAGGCTCAAAGTACTTGTGGAGACGAAATAAACAAGCCCAAACACGATGGGATTGCGTCATTTCGTTACAGAGTTCTTATGACCACCTTCTGACTCCATCATCGGACCAGCTCAAAAGTACCTACCATAATATTGTATAGTCACAGAACTTACATAAGTACACAAAATATAATTTCAATCGGATGTCAAGAAGTGGTTCTAATTAAGATTGCAAGATTTGACCTAAACAAACTAAAATACCTATGTACATACAAACATTGCAAGTTAAATAAACCTTGTAATAAAAAGTAAAACGCATAATAATTACTGTGCGCTAATGCCATTCTAATATTTCAATTGATTGTTTACATCAAAATGCTTCAAAATTTGTTAGACAACTGCTATTTATTGCAGGCGATTGAACCGTAGCAAATAATGTAGGTTACGATAATGCGTAGCGCGTAGCTACGAACAAATTAATCATACTGGTTCGAAAATGATGTAATAGGGTAATAATGATACGTATTTCCGGATGCAGGTATGGAATGATGCATCAGCGTGGGTTGGTCATTGAGTAGGCGAAGATCTGGTGGTCGATTCTTACGGAATATAGACCGAAAATTGGTTCAGTAAATAATTCTATCTATTGTATTCATTCTAGGTAGGTACCTAACTAACTCATAAAATCAGGTCTTTTAAGTCTGTTTCCCAAAGAGATAGACAGACGCCCGGATTCCTATTTGCTACGATTCTGACTTAGGTACCTACTCCTTGTACCTTATTCCTTGACATCACATTTTTAATTAATCATTGTTGTTATCTTTAGTTTATGGGTCTCCTAACATGATCTTTCTCCATTATCTTCGAACTGGTCCGAATACATCCTCTTTCAACGACTCCATCAGCCAAAAGAAGTCATAAATTTCGTTTTGAAATAGACCAAAAGTTTTTCGCCCTTTTCTTTTCTCTACCTTTTTATTGTTTCTAATTGCTATATTTGTAGGTAAGTAGGTATGCTGAAGTGAAATAATACCTATTAAAAACAATGGTGATAGTAGTGATTTATCTCTCAAAGTTTTTTGAAATAGATAAAATAGAAGCTAAAATTATAAAAAATAAACAATGCAGCAAACTCTATTATAATGCTGAACATTATAATATACCTAAGTTTTGTCCATGTCACCCTACCCTACTGAGTAATATTGTCAAGTCCTCGCAATTATCATTGAGCATAAAATTAGATGTGTTATTTTGCGTTTACTGAAATGGGTGTGTGTTAACGCGTGTCCTGGGAGCGGGTGCGCGGAGCAAGCAATTAATCCGGGCCGCGGCGCGCTGCCCCGGCTCCCGGCGACAATCACCGCCAACGGCGCCCCCGGGACCCAACTGAACAAGTTAAATCTTTGCCAACTTGCTCCTCGCGACCGCTCTGCCGCAATTTGATATTGTATGTACCTACCTATTGCCAAGTCGCTGCACCAAGCAGCCGACGACTTGGTCGATATTGTATTCTTCTTTTTACGTAAACATTCATTCATATTTGATATAAGTCTGCCCTCATAGTCCATTAACACACCCAGTTGACACTTTTTCTAAATAAATAGAAAGTGAAACCAACGGATAAACCAGACACAATAGAGTTTATTGCGGAAATAAACAATTTCACGCAAATGTTACCGAAGCGCGTTTAAACAATTAATCGTTTGGTAATAGGTACACGTACTGTCTATGAAGTATTATGTTACGTTACATCAATACAATGTCAAGTTCACACATGTAATACATGTTTATATTGTGGTTGTGTCCACACAGTCCTACCCGACCGGCTTTCTGTGTACAAAACCGTCTGCCTCTATTTATCTTCGAGTTGTGTTTGCACAAACTTGGGGACATTCGAGGAAATAAATCTCTATTTGTCTACATTCACCAATCCCAACTCTCGGCGGGAGATTACTGTCGACATTTCACGCTCGCAGAGATAAATATATCGGACTGACAAATGGTTGTCTGGGCACAAGCCATGAATGGATGTTGAGAAATTATTTCGGGCGTGTTGAAGGCTCTTTCTTGTTTATGTGGTCTTCGCGCATCAGGGAGCTCGCAAAAAACTAGGAGCAGACAGTAGGCGTGGATGATTGTTTATTGTTGTTGTCATAATTGTTGCGTTTCTCTCTCCTATGTTCAGTGGTTGTGGGCGGTCCGGCGGATCTCAGCTGGACATCTCAATTTAACTATGCTTTTAGAACTTTCAAAAGTTTGTAATCAATAGAGATCAGACTTTGTAAACATTTTTTTAACTACTTGTTTTGTCGTATTAATCATAACGGATGTAAGATTGGTTTAAAAGCTTTTGTAAAATTTATTTTTGTTGTATTGTATATTGTCTACGATACTCAGCTACTACGGCATCTCAAGACAGTCTGGTCTTAGAATCTATCTAGTTGTTTCTACTAATCCCAGCGCTATAAAAAAAAGGTTGCAGGAGTGTAACGCGTAGGCGTAATACTCATGCACGGTCTAGCGTTGCTTGATTATACTTAGATACCTAATTATTTTTTGACGCCAAAACAATGTGAAGAAGTAAAGATTAACCTGATTCAGGTTTAAGAAAGTTAACTATTACTATAAAAACGTAAGTGCTAATAGTGTAGTTTCCTAATGCTCTTTGTATTCCTAAGTAATAGGTATCTAATGCTTTATTTGACAACATTTGGCAGACTGTTCGTCTAGCAATATGCCAATTTATTTAGATAACACAATGAAAGGTGTAATCCGTGTATTGGGTTTTTGTGATTCATTTAGCGAGGTACTGAGTTAAAGAGATGTATAAGTACTCAATTGCGGTTCGAAGCCTTGGATCACCGTCGGCGGGCCGCGAGCCGAGCCCTAAGTGGAAGTAAAACAGGATATAAAGTTAGTTCCAGCCACTTTATGATCCGCCTTCCCGGGCCCTTCCCTACGAATACCGCGCCTCTCGGGGGAGTGTACCGGGTCACAGGGATGGTTTAATTCACCCTCGCTTTATATACTCCACTCATAGACGCCTAACAACAGTTATTGATAAAATCATAAATCTTTGAAATCAGAATTGAGAGCTATAAGCCGCATCAGTGGCATTTCGAGCGCGAGTGTCAAAATATTTCTTTTTGCAGCATTTATCGTTGTGATAGGCGATAGCGGCCGCGCCCTCGTCCATCAAAAACGCATTACAGGCGCTTACAAGAAGGTAACCGCGCGATATGACAAGCGATTGAGTCAACATGTTCAAAGACACCGCTATCAGGGTTGAGTCGCGATAATCGCGCGTTAACTGAAAGCGGGATTTCGGCAGGCCGACAAAGCCGCGAGCGTCGCTGATAACTGCCCGATTAATAGTTTTCCATTCACAATTAAACCCTAGTACATGTTCGACAAGCAATCCGCAGTGTTCGATAAATTATACACGTGTAATCTTTTATTTATCAATTAGTCGGATTATACTTTAAAAATTACCTACAAAGACAGCTAGTTGACATTGATATTGGGTTGTATGCTTCATTCATATTAAAAACTAGCTTCCGCCCGCGAATTCTCCCGCGTGGATTTCGAATGTTTTATAGCCTATAGCCTTCCTCGATAAATGGGCTACCTACCACTGTAAGATTTTTTTAAATCGGACCAGTAGTTCCTGAGATTAGCGCGTTCAAGCAAACAAACTAATAACAAAATAATACAAACAAATTAATATTACTAACTTTGCCCGCGACTCCGTCCGCGTGGTCATTCGGAAACAGCAAAATTATTTTAAAATTGTTTTTAATATTACGAACTAGGTTTGAACGGATTCTATTTAGTAGTTTTTACGCCAAGCCGTACTGTTTTATTACATGTATGTAAAGATTGACGTAACTTTTTTGTTTGTGTTTGTTTTGAAAGATTGCCACAATACATCAGTGAAACCTCATTCAAATCGGTTCTGTCGTTTCTGAGATTAGCGCGTTCAAACGCACAGACAAACAGACAAACCGACAAAATATTTAAAAGTATATTTTTGGCTTCGGTAACATAAATACAGAGTGTTTATACTAAGTACAGACACGGGTCATTTGCGTTTTTATTATAGGTGTATAGATTAGTATAGATGATATTATAACTACATATTTTAATTTGACTCTACCTCCTGTTAAATGGGTAGGTACACTATACCTATTTCAGAATAATTAATTCGATTAGGTACAGTCTTTTATAAAATACGCATGACTATGCATATACATATATATACTATATGTACTCAATGATTAGGTACCTACTACTCAATTTACAATAAGTAGCTACCTATGTACATATACTATACTCCCTTTCAATTTAGGGCTCATAGTCATAACAAATTATATTTAGGCGCGCGATACTAGTTTATCATCAAGTAAATCAGCGAGCTGTGTTATCATAATTCCTATATTGTAAAAGTAACAAGTGTTACGTATACAATAATTTAAAACAATCGCAAATACAAAGTGATTAATGTATAATTATTATGTTATAGAAGTGATTTACTGTGGGAAAAACAGATGTAAATAATAGCAGAATGCGTTGTAAAAACGTCGATAGGGGTAGATAACGGTGTAAACTGGTATACCTAGGTAAGTTGTAACGATTGAGTTGGAGGCCAGTTATTGCGGTGAAACTTGTGTTGTATAACTTGTGTACAACCCCGTGTATGTTGCCCCGGTTTATCTGTCAGTTGGGCTATCTGAGTGCCTATGCACCTATTTGTCCATGATAACTGAATAAACAGTATTCGCCGCCCTCCGGCGCGCCCGCCCGCATTGTTTGCCTTACAAACAACTGAGTATTTTTTGGTTAAATCTTACCGTGATAATGCGGGTATGTATTTACTTTATTAGTTGCCTCATAAATTTTGTAATTGTAGTTGGTACAATTAGTTTTTAAACGACAATCTTCTATGTCATATATAATATTACTAAATTCTTCTTCTTATCGTATGGTTGATGAACAACCTGGTGTCAGAGTTTAAACCGCCTGTAGGCCTCTGACATGGCTTTACACACCGTTGAAAAATCTCTCAGGTGTGCCGGTTTTACTCACGATGTTTTCCTTCGCCGTTTTTAGCAACTGATAACTAATTTATAGTAGGTACGCACATGAATTCGAAAAGATATTGGTGCGTGCCGGGGTTTGAACTTGCGACCTTTGACTTAGCAGGCCAACGGTCATACTACTGGGCTATCAATACTCATTTATTTACAAATAGTTCCTTCAGATTGATTGACGTTGATGTAGATTGCAATAAAGCAACATAAAAATGAAATAAGTATCTACCTAAATAGAAATACGTAACACCATAGGAATCGAATGTTACATACCTATCTACGTAATAGTGATTCAACTGTTTAGCCCGATCAAGGCTTTTGGTACCTATTATTTCTTTTCGGGGATAAAATAGATATACCGATGTACCTAAATAGTGTTAAGACAAAGAAGAGGCGTTTAAAGTATGTAAAACCATGGAAATAAACGAAAACATTACGATAATAAGGATCACCTTCAATACTAGGTACCTACTTATCTACCATGTAGGTAATTGAAATTCAAAGTCATAGAAATTGCATTGTATAAAATTACGTTACATTTCAGTCGAATTGGTCTTGGATGTTCGTTTGCCGTAGCAGTTAGCGCCTGGTATCAGACGCCGCATCGACTGTCTCGCCTATAGATGGAACACATCTCTGTTTGCCTTACTAGTTATCTGCCATCCCCTTTTGTTTGCACCTCTAACAGGAAATTTATTTTAGTAATAATTTTCTGTCTTTCGGGCACTCCAAAGAGTTATCTTGACATTCATGGTGTAGGATAACATGCTTCTTTGACCCCCTGGTGAATTGTTAGATAGGTTCATATTTTTATTATGTAAACACTGCATATTTATATTTTGCTCTTATTATATTTTAGGGTTACCATGATCTAATTAGTTGGGATTAATATCCCATTAATATTGCATAATAATTTATGCAATGGATAATATATCCATCGTGCCCTCGGTTTACCAGAAATAATGAAAAGCAAGCAATTAAATGCTTGTTTAAATAAAAAAAATACAATAGCCGTGACTGTATTGTTTATTTTCAGTTTCTGAAACCCTAACTAAAACCTACCATGCTAAAAATGTTCGCTGTAAAGTGGAATAGCTGAAAAAATCGCATAATTCTTGTAAATGTTATGCAAAATATTGAATTTCAAAGTGATTCTCTCGCGTGTGACAAACGTAATTTATGAAGTTCTTAATACCGAGATAAGGAATATTTACACACTTCGAGTAGGTACACAAGCAGACACCTCACCTCTGTCTTAGTGTTATGTACATAGATATACGTATCTTGGTAATTTTACTCGTTGAGACATCTACACTGCAGATAAAAATTGTAAACAAAATTTACATTTTCGACACTACGAAAAAATGCCTCAGAATTTCCCATTACGGACAGATTTAACGTCTAATCTGTGTGTCTACATTAGTGTTGTAAAATTCAAACTCAAATAACACAAAAATCCTCTTTGATAGTGGGTTTTTAAGATCTGAAGCTCCTTACAGTTTACACACCTACGACATACACGTACGCAGATATTACCTTGTAACTTAATTACTATTAGGCAGATACCATGAGCATCACTAAGTCAATACAGATCGATAACTAACTTAAACATCCACAAAATGAAACAATTCTAACTTCTCGTCAATACAAGCGGCAAATTAGTAAATATTCATTTCACTTGTAAATTATCTTTCGTTGCTAGTATTTGCCGTCTTGAACAAATATGCAATGAATCCCACGCCCAACTTTATCTAAGACTTACTATTCTGAGTACCATTTATCATTACTAAGACAATAATGTTTCAATACAATATTATCATGTGCATAAATACGTGCAAAAAATAATGTACCTACCTATACCGCTGTTAAAGCATTCGTGTTGCGCCCTCTCTTAGCTTATACCTACAGGACGCCTGAAAAAATGCGAAAAGTGGCCAACACTTCTACGTTATTTTATTTTAGACAAATATTCCAAAATGAATGAATAACGTTAAAGAAATGAAACATTATCAGTCAGTAGGTTTGTCAGCGGTCGCGAGGTGTGGTCCTTCGTAGATCCGGGCTAAGCCGTGAGCTCCGAGCGTCCCTTGATCCCGCCGCCTGGATTTACCTTATCGAACCCTGGGGATTTGCTCCCTCACAACTCTCCCTACATAACCCACAGCGGCTGCGTGCCTCGTAACGAGAATATAAAAGACTTTTCATGAAGTAAATCGAGAATTACGTTGCACTAAAGTTAAATGTTACACTTGTTTTTGACTGCCGTGTGATAATATGTCGTTTACCATAGTCATTAAGATAATGTTAGCTTAAACATGTGTAGACTGTGGAGAGTCACCAACGTATGTTTAAAATACCTAAATGGTGGATATCTGGTAACGCAATTGAATGCAGGAATAAAAAAAAATGCGTATGAAATAATGTAATAGCGCGGAATTTAATGTGTAACAATTAAAAGAATCTGAGTAGAAGACTATATAATATTTAATAGAAGATGACATTGTTGCAGGTAAAACGCGTACAAAGGACAAGTACCGCGTGGTGTACAGCGACCATCAGCGCTTGGAGCTGGAGAAGGAGTTCCACTACAGCCGGTACATCACCATCCGACGCAAGGCCGAACTTGCTGTCAGCCTCGGACTATCTGAGCGACAGGTAACTAGTCCCAACTGATTTATTTCATAGTTTTTAACGTTACGTAAGTAGATCTATATCCTTCGATATACATACCTACCTATATACCTACACCTACTATGTTGTAAGCATTTTTATGATATTGCCCTATAGATCTTCAAAACCTGAAGCCTGCTGCATAGATGAGGACCTATCTGTACAATTTGAGAACAATTTATACCTTGCATACTTTTCACTAATATAGGTACCTACCTACCTAATATCATCTCTTTGATATGTTGCACTCTCCTAACTTTTGCGTCTTAACAATTATTCCTTTGTCGCAGGTAAAAATATGGTTTCAAAACCGACGCGCTAAAGAGCGTAAACAGGTAAAAAAACGCGAAGAAGTAGTAATGAAGGAGAAGGGGGACCATGCGTCGTTGCAACATGCGCAACTGCACCACGCCACGATGCTGCATCACCAGCAGATGATGAACGGCATGATGCACCACCACCACTACCACCAGGGCGTGCTGCAGGGCGTGCCCGAGCCGCTTGTGCCCGGCGTGCCCCCCGTGCCACTCCTGTGACCTCAGCAGCAGCACTACTGTGGCCACAGTGATAACTTCGCGTAGTGACATTCAGCGGTGTTCCGCAACACCGTTGCTCTTTCCACTGGACACACGCCCAGACAGGGCTTTAGTGCATTCACGGTATACTTCGACAAATGTGTGATAAATTCAGTGCAATCTTGTGGGAATGTTGTAAATGTGTGTCGGATTTTGACGTCATTGTAAAAACTATAAAATTAATACTCCAAGGTACTACATGGTTAGTTACCTTACGGCTGTAAGCAGATACACTTAACCAACTTTCTGGTGTTAAGGCTATTTCTCCAGTGAGTTACTTAGCAATAAAACCACCTACATAATGTCTGCCATTACTGAAATAGTCTTGCCACCAGAAACGTGTACCTACGTTATGTTTAGTGCTAATTCTAGATAACTAAGTGTTCACGCCTTATAGCTATTTTAGTACCTTTTTCTTTAAATGGTACGGATTAATGTAATGTATTGAATTTTGTCACTTGACTGTAAATATAGACATAACTATATTTTTATAATATTATTATTATTACGATTAAGTATTATTAAATTGATTATTTTTAAACGGTTTATTTCTCAATGCTGCAAGTGCCTTCCCAGTGATTTAAACTAAGAGCTTGTGTATTAAGTTTTATATTTGTTCAATAAATTAGAATGATTCAGTTCATTGTTTGAACCTTTAATCTAAATCTAAATTGTTTGTAGACCAAATTGTTTTGATCGGAATTTATTATAATTTCATTGCGAATCTCATAAAATATGTAAGTACTTTACGTACAGCAATGAAATGTGCTATTATATTGCATGATAATGATTATCGCATTTGTGGCCTTGAGAAGTAGGTGCATATAATAGGTTTTACGTTGAATGAGATTATTCCTAGTTATTAATTGTTCTGTAAATAATAGCTTAATTTTTAGAATAATTTATTCTTATGCCAATTTCTATAGCGTTACACGGTAAAGAATTATCACTCAATTCACAAACGGCATCGCCTTGAAATATTTGTATGGGTAAAATCATCGAGGAGGGGTTTATTTTGACATAAATTGTAAGAATACGATTGAGTTGATTTGTTAAATGCTGAGTTACGATATATTATTTATTGATTGATACAAATGATAGGAACATGCTCAGTCCGTTGTAGTAACGTGATCGTTTATCGTTTTGTTTTGTGGTAACAGTTATGTATTGTGGTGCTAAACTATTCACCTTCGTCTGTAACATTGTATGCCTACGTTAAACATCAGTTGAAGACATTGATGTTGATAAAGTTGGTAACTTTTGTGCTTGTTGTAACATAAGTGCGTTGATGTTTGGAAATCGTTTGTGAACACATGATTTGTTAGAATTTACGCAGCACTATCACGAAACACATTTGATAAACTAAATAAATTCATGTTAATCTAAACACTGTTGTATCTTTTTCTTACTCGTCGCTTTTGTATTCATAACAAAGATGGAGTGTGAAGTGAGTATTGTTTGAATAATTATGATTAGTCTCGCAAAGTTTATTGCGCAAGTTCTAAACGTGCAGTTTGCTTTGTTTTGAAGAACGGGTTTAAGTAATCACAGACAAAACTTGCCGACCGACGCGCGACGGGTTTTAACTAAAGCCATCTACGACTCAATAAAAATATCTAAATGTAAATGCGTCAAATTACCGAAAGGTAACATCATTAAAAATATAATTTCGACAGTATAAGTCTGTAAACATGCCTAGGTAGATAAGTAGGTATCTAGATTCAATCACGAATGTGGGTACCTACCTACTATGTACCTTCATTTTAAGGACCAGATAAATACTGAAAAATCAATGCATCTATGATAAGGCATCTAACCGCACTTTTTCAGCTCAGCAGTCTATATTATTATTATTTATTTATTAAAGCCATACCACTTCAGGGCAAAGGCCTAAATTATAAATTAAAGTTCTTAATGATTAATTGCCTAAAAAAACGAGGCCATTTAAAAAAAAATGGAGATATCAAGCTATCTAACATAAGAAAGCTTTTCACGTCTCGGCTTGATACTCGTTCAATCGTTAAGGTAATTTAGGTACGTAGTACGTGGCCTGCATTATAATCTGATCGTAAAATATCTCTTTCTTCTTATGATCAAAACCTATTGCTGGGATCTGTATGGTTGTGTTGCACTTTGTATTGTTTTGTTTCAATAGGTAGGTAGGTATACGTATCTAGGCACATTTTATAAACTACAACCACAGTAGACTGCTACAGCCATGTGCTAAATCAAGCGTAGATAATTAAATGTCGCTTTAAATAAGAACCATCTTTTTTTTTAATAGCCTGTACCTATTGTTGCTCACGGCAAAGGCCTCTCCCCTGGTTTTCTAATTCCCCCTATCCTCGGCCAGCTCCGGCCAGCCGTTTTGGAAGGCGTCCAAATCATCTCGGAGGGACGCCGGAGACGCGGAAGACCCAGACGGAGATGGCCGTCTGGGTCTTCCGCGTCTCCGGCGTCCGTCTTGTGAATAAACATGTCGAGGAGCTTTCGTTTTAGTGGCTATTTGGGTGGTATTTTGCTATTTGGGAAATTGACGGAAGACCAAAATCAACATTTTCCCGAATGAGAACCGATTAGGCGATTAATAGGTTTTATGAAAATTATTGCGTAGAAGCAGTTGACCTCGGAGCGGACCAGTTGTTACCTAGTGTTTTAGGTGGCTGATTTGTAAAAACATACCAAGAAAAGGTAGGTACTATGTACCTATTAAAACACTATCAATTTAATTAAAGCTTTGATGCCACCGACTTGTCGCCCATGACAAACTCTGCTTGCGATTATTCGCCTTTAGGTATATCTACTTCGTACATAACAACATAGAGTTTGTCTTTGTGGGGATCAAATAACTACGGCTTGAACACCAGGTTCTCACAAAATTACGTGACTTTTGGAAAATTATGTTTGTAATAGTTCATTATTACAAACATAGACGGATTCAGGAAATCAGGTTGCAGTAATTCTACAGCATATCAGTAATCTTCGTTGTGTTATTTCATGTAGCCGCGTCAACCGTAGCGCCCAGAGTACGCAGGCGCGGGATGAATAAGAATGCGCTAAATGTTAAGTAAACCAACGCTTATTGAGGGCATTTCGAGGGCAGCATCAAACAGGCCGATGTCTTGTATCTCGCCGCCCACCGACATAGCGCCCCACACTTCCTACTGAGGAAATAGCCGGCATTCCAATGATATTAAACCTATAACGTAGGTAATACCTACCACAGTTGCTAGAACTTCGTTCAAGGCACTGCTTAAATTAAATAATAATAATGTATATAATATAACATCACGCATGTATTCCCCGAAGGGGTAGGCAGAGGTGAACATATAGTACACCTACATTTCGCTAGTTATGTTATAGGCCCCAATGTAATAGGAGGCGAGCCTATTGCCATCAGCCAGACACGATTCCAGACTCCGTGCTGATACTGAGAATTACCTAATGGAAAAACCCAGTAACACTTTGCCCGACCCGGGATTTTAACTATTTGTTAAATATACCTACTTTTCTTTTTTTAAAGAGTAACTATGGAGTTTCTGGCTTTTTCTTCTCCATAGAAACGACCCTTTGAACCAAGCAACTAGATTTTACGTTTTATAAGTGCCTTTTTGTAGCCTATGAGAAATAAAAACCTTATGACTATGAGCCCAGGACCCCATGCTCAGCAGTCGCGCTTAGCGACCACTAGGCCAACGTGGCAGTTACTTAAATTAAAATTCGAAAGGGTAGGATTTGTTTTAACTATGATGCATTACCTAATTTTTTTTTTTACTGTAAAACTTAGGTAGTTATGAAGGAAGAATTACAAGTCCAGGAAACGGTGAGGAAATTAACCTTCGTGTTAATTTATCATTTAAAACAAGACCTGTTTCTACAGTGGTTTGTTAGTAAACCACATTCTAGCTAGTCTCTAGATTAGAATATTGGTCAGGTTCCTGTCATACAAACAGAAAACTGCACGCTGTAAGCACCAAGGTTAATACAGGTTCATATGAAACATCTAGAAAGCACCCGACAAGAAACTGAGCTGTTTCGGAATGAGTAGAAAACTGGAATATCTACAGTTTTATACAAGTAGGTAGGTAGATTCATTATGAGGGGTTTTGCCCATAATCACCACGCTGGGCAGGCGGGTTGACAATCGCCCTATGGTGAACGATAGGTACCTACGCATGGGAACGCTGTTGTCTATCTCCCCGGAAATATGCCTTAGCAAGCCCCTTACGACACCCACGGGAGGAAAGAGGGGTCTTTTCTAGGCTGGACCACACGGCAAAGCCTTGGTGTGTTACCTACGTAATAGTTAGGTACCCATAACTCATGCGGTTAGAGATTTTCAGATTGGCGCTCCATATGAAATTGACTAAATTAACTCAATTACTTATAGCGGTAACAAGCTCGTTGTTTTTTTTTGTTACATTTATTATAATTAATTCACACATAAAAACTCAACCGTTTTGAATGATGCTCATGATACTTAAAAATTTAATAATCTCATAAACAGAGCCATTAGTAGTTATATAGTCCGCAATGTACCTAGTAGTAGGTATATAATTATATATTTTGATTCAGGTATCTAATAGTTATATTTACGTTTTCGCAATTTTTTTTCTTGCCTAGGCCAAATTGGAGGTAGCTCCTTTTATTCTGTTCGTTTCGAAGGAGTCAAATAGAAGATCTATCGAGTAAAATTGCATATTGTCACCTATGTTATTACGATTGAACCATTTCAAACCTTTCAGCAGAATGACATCAAGTAATTATTGTATGGTATTTAGTTTAATGGTGTTTACTTTTAAAACGCTCGATATATTGAATTTCCTAAGAAGAACATAGCTTAAGCTTTTAACAGTGTTACTTATTACACTGGGTTACCTAGCTGTAGGTACACTACTCACTACCTGAGATAGAATGCTCTCCATACAGAGTAAACAAACACCTGTGGATCTTACTTCTGGCTCCGGAATTATGCGCGCAAATTATAGCCTTCCTCTTGGTCCCTATTACCCCAGATTCATCTACCCTTTCTTATACCTACTTTAGAAAGCTATATAATTAATGACTCACCCTAATCGCCATGATCTAACGAAGCATTTCCTTAGTAGTGCCACCATAGAGCCTGTAGTCACCACCGCGCAAGCGCAGTCATGCTCAACACGCTTGCTTGTTGCATGTTAACGATTTCTATGACCAAGGTCGGTCATTTTCTCTTACCTACCTTTGACAAAACTTTTGCTTTGTTGATTTTTTAAAGGTATGTGTTGCGGCCCTTAGCGCTACGTAAAAAACTTATCGTGCAGGATTCGGTTGGAGATAATGAGATATTTTGTGCGAACCTTAAAATTGTAATCAGTTTGTACAGCGGATAACTTGGCTTCTTTTGCATGGTAGATAACTAATGTTAGATACGTGCAAATTGCTTACCCCAATGTTGCAACTTCTAAGCTCTTAGGTACCTCTAAATTATCAATTTATCACGTAAAGTGTTCTCCTTTCCGGAGTCTTTCACATTATGCCGCACATAAAAAGTTCAGTATGTTCGATGAATGTTGGCGAGCGTATTGCCATTCGTGGAGTCCACTTTGGATTCATCGCGCGTTGCCTTCGACTTTGTGTTATCTCAACACGACTTAAGCACGGAACTTAGAACTTGAGATAGCTTGAACCTCAGCTTGAACTAGTGACATTTGGTAAGTTATAATTTTTATCAAGGTATATACTGGACTAACCCCCCCGCTTAAACGGGGAGGCCTATGTTCAACAGTGGACGTCTTTGGCTGAGGATGATGATGATGATGATGGATATACTGGACTTGAGATAATTTTTTTACGAATAATTCCTGTGTAATCTAATTTTCTAATTCCAATACCTATAGGTAACTAGTAGGTACTACGACTACCGAAGCCGTAGGTTGTTTACTTCGCATTACCTATAACGTCTTTCTATATGAAAAATTCAAACCCCGGCACGCACCAATGTCTTTTCGAATTCATGTTCGCACTATACATTAGTTATCAGTTGCTAAAAACGGTGAAGGAAAACATCGTGAGGAAACCGGCACACCTGAGAGATTTTTCAACGGTGTGTAAAGCCATGTCAGAGGCCTACAGGCGGTTTAAACTCTGCCACCACTCCACCAGGTTGTTCATCAACCATACCATAAGAAGAAGATCCACGTAATGATGTAGGTATCTACAATGAAATTTATTGTTAGGTATAAAATGAAAATCTGATATCTACATCATGTCATTACATACTGCAACACTTCTTAGCAAAGACTGCATTAAATATGTACATTATATAAATAAATAAGCATGCAGGTGTAAACACAGGCAAGTATTATGTATTAATGTGATTTTTTCAATGTCATAAATAGGTATGTACTTTCTTAGATATTCTAAGCATAGATTTTAAATACCAAGTAGTCTGAGATTCTAAGGCATCGCTGACTAACGGACGTCACGGAAAACATCGTGAGGGAACCTGGATTTAATTATCTGTAATCGCCAAGCTGCAGTAAGCTAGCGTGGTGTTTGAGTATTCTCAATCCTTCTCTATACGAAAAGAGGCCTTCGCCTGCAGTGGGAAAGTTATAAGCTGGTATTATTATTAAATAAGTATGTCGAGTGTCATTAGAACGTCTGGTCAAGTAAAGAATTGGCTGAAATAATAGGTTTTTTTTTTAGAAATGGATTTTTTAAATGTTTTTATAATTTGTACCTACGTATCTAATACCTATATGTAACAGGTGCCTGGGTATAGATGACAATTTTAATCGAGTTGAGCTAATACTAGGTAAGTTTATAAGACTTATGTAGGTAGTATGTTTGTTAATAATATAGCTTAGATACAGTGGACTTAAATGTAAACAGATCGACATTGCCGCAATAAATAACGATATGTTCAAGTATCCGACCACCGCCGCGTACCAACAATGTTCTACGGAGGCCGTTCTTCAAACAAAGCCTCATGTGTTTGCCTTCACCCTGCGCTTGTTTGCCCTTTGACAGCAGTCTCACAGGTCGTTAACACGTCACGTCTAACTGGATGCACGGTGAACGTGGAGCCGCAGTAATCATTGTATTAAATCATCACACACGTCATTAAACTATACAAACAGTGAGAATATCTCATACCGGAAATACTATGAACATCAATGCGTGTTAGATTCAACAGCCACTCAGACATGAGTAACAACCTTGACGCCAGAGCCACAAGTCTGGCAGCTTGTTTTGTTGCAATAGTTACGGATATGATTTCCTATTTATTTGATAAAATATGGAATAAAAATGTGAAAAACACGTAAGTAGATAAATAATCTGTTGTTATCGTGTGCATTACATTTAACTAGGTGGGTTTAATCCTCATGATTTGATATCTTGATAAAGTCTGGATTATCGGCGAACATGAAAGCGCCTAAATTAATTTTTAATCCAGCTTTCCCTCGGTGACTTGGGCATATCTTGTCGACGTAGGCACACAAGTCGTTGATACGAACGGTACGATATCAAGAGTACCGCCCGCACCGCTGCGCCGCACCGAGCACTACATCATAAACTACGCTCAAGACATGTTCATTAATTAAAAATCTAACATAACTTTACGTATCCACATTTTCTCATTATTAAACACCGTCCTATCATATGAAATTGATTTAAATAAGTCGTGCCGTGCTCAAGTAATTTAGTAGTCACGATATTTATCTTCTTACGGCTGCCATGATAACTTAATGACTAATCTAATACGTAAGTTTTAGTTGATGATCAAGGTTGTTATAATGCAAAAGTAGTGCCAATTAACAATACGTGAATGGGTTTCAATATCAAAATACCGATACGCTGCATCCACCTAAGCTTCCAGTGTAGGTAATACTGATAAAACAGCGTAATTCAATCAGCCTGCAGAGTGTTGTCAGTGTAGGTGCACTTAGGTTAAACATAATAACTATAACAATTATTTAGCGCTCTTTGTTTTTTCTATCGACTTGACAAATAAATAGGAAAGTTACTTTTCTATGTAATTTGAATTTTTCAGTCAATATATTCCCCGTAGCAGTCCAGTAGGTCAATTCTTAATTTTTAAGTTACGAGAATTGACCTACTATATTAAGATAACCTATAAATATTAATACACTCGTCGTATTACATAGGAGCTACTACATTGATATAGGTACTTAGTAGGTAATATGAACAGTAGTACCTAACTCCTTCTTTTACTGAGATTTTTAAGCGGCACCGCGGCGGCTAGGCAGTAGTGGCACCTATTTCAAAGAGCTTTTTGTAAAAGGTTTTAAAAAAAGGTGGTTATACATAAATATATATAACTTTTAATAAATCCCACTAAGATCGTTATTAAACAGGGCTATAGCCCGTCGTAGCTGCTTGTGTAACACCGTAACAAACTCAGTACATATATACCAACAATAAATAACAAAAAGCTATTTATTTATAAATGACAAATACCAACAAAGATACAAGTACATTACATATACAAAATAAGCTTAACCGAAATATTTTAATAATGAATTTGTCGGTTTTTCTCAAACAGAATATATTAAAATGCGTCGGATTTGCCGCTTTCGCCTAACAAGTTTCCTTGAGAAGTTGAGACATCTGCAATTCACACTGAATTTTAAATGAGGCTGTCTGTAGGTAGCTTTGCATTGTAATTTTCATAAAATTAGTTGTTTATTAAAAATCTCGTTATTGGGTGTAGATTTTATAACCGACCTTTTAAAGGAGACTTGACATGCCTTCTGATTTCGTCACTTTGTTTTTATTAGACTATACTTGAAATGTTATTAGCGGTTACATCTATAATATCTAATACCAGCGGACTCGGCAGACGTCGTCCTGTTTGGAAAAGCAGCCCCACCTAGCGGGTCCTGAAATTGATATTGAATTATTCCTATAATATTATCCTTATTGAAATACCTATAAACATACATTTTCATCCAAATCGATCCAGTTGTTTAGGAGGAGTTCAGTGACAAACACACGTACAGAAGAATTATATAAATTAAGAAAATACTTATCTACCGATTGATGGCCACTTACTGAGCAGTTTGCCTAATTTTATGTTAGGAGTAGGACCAAACTGGAAATTATTCTGTAAATATTAGCCCTAAAAGACAAAGGCTTAATTAAACTCAAATATTTATTAGATATTTAAGATGAAACCTTCAACAACAAGTTAATTAACATAACGAACTTAATTTGTTTATAATGTTAACGAAGTACCTAAGGACACAAGAGTATTGTACCCAGGCATACATAGTCGAACAATCAAGATGAGATTTTATTTGTGGTACGTACCTATACGGCCTATACCTACCTAACAAAAACGGGTCACTTTTGAAGTGGCATCGGTTATTTAGGATTTTAATAACACGAAGCATGAATATGTGATGCGATTTGACGCGGCCCAAGATTTATATTTATAGCACTTTTAATTTACGATACGTTGTAAAATACGTCGAATCTCCGTCGATCGATAGTTGTTTTGGTGCCTACCTGACGATGGCGTCGTTATACATACCTGTATATAAATAGGTAGAGTGGAAAAAGGCGTATCACACATTTTGTGTATAGTTTATACTTCAGCTTTAATCCCATCTACACAAATTGTGCGTAGCACAAACATTATTTTTCAAAAATCCGACAACCAATTTTTGCATATTGTATTAGGTATAGGGTTAAAGGGTCCACATTTACAGTAGCCCCATGTAGGGTGTAGATCCATGTGGTCATACTATCTACTTAACTAGCTCCATGTGGTTAAATTGGTTACATATTTTCCAACCATGGTTTTTTACAACGCTACGCTAGATGGTTATACGTCTGCTACATATTATGATGTCTGTAAATGTGAATCGGGATTTAACGTCGTATTTTATGGGCATTAAGCTGAGGGGGGCATTAATAATACTTTATGTGGTTGCTAACAGACATAATGAGATAAAATAAAAATCCTTTTGGGCGACCATTTTGCCATTTCACTACCGTTTTGGTTGTTATTAATTTAACAAATATATTTTTTGATTAATCATATGGTGTCATATCTGTGAGATAGTTACTAATACATCTTTTTGTTTGGCTGGTCCATTAGGACATGAGTGAGAGCTATGTAACTTATAACAATTACCTGCCTAAATAAGTTTGTGTTCAATTTGTTTTAATCAACAACATTTACGGATTGCACGAACGTATCAGTTTTTGTTGTTATTTAATGAATACGGATTTATATTTAACTATTTGTGCGTGGTTATCAAAGCTATAAATATAACATGTAGCTAGGTACTTTATTGTATATAAAATAAAATTAAATAATTTATAAATAATACCATAAAATATTTTATGACCCTTTAATTAAAATATGTTTATTCATGTATCGTTATCACTGTTGTCAATAATATCATTAGATCCAAAATAAGGATTTTAAAATACATTAGTTAAAAAAAAAATGTGACGTCATTTGATTATATTCATAAATATATGTAGTCTTACCTTCCTCGTTGGTTTAGTGGTCGCTAAGCGCGACTACGAAGCACGGGGTCCTGGGTTCCATTGGGAAATTCTCAGTGGCAGCGCGGAGTCAAGATTGGTGCCCGGTTGATGGCAATAGGCTCGCTCGCTATTACCACACTATTACATTGGTACCTCTAACACTACTCAAAGCCGATGTGGTGATGTTATGTTTTTATGTTTTGATTTGTAGTCTTACCTACCTACGTAGGTATATATTATACTTGCGTATCGAGAGGATTAAGTTATTTCTTTATAAGGTTAATTGAAGACCTTTGTAAGCACCGATTAATACTAGCATAGTTTGATAGTAAAAATAAGTGTCGAGTTGAGAGTTAAGCAGAAAGTACAGTGCTACGACTGCCTACGTCTCCTAGTCAGCGATTAGGATGGTCCCTACCTTGAAATTCAATCGCAGACTACACTGACTACGTAGGTAATTGCTAACTACGCAGCATACATAGCTACCTAGTTAGGAATATATGCTGTTGCATTTTTGAGGGGCTCGCAGTAACGTGGCTACCGAGCAGATCAGTCGATTTACGTTTCTTGTGATGGGTGACCGTTTTCACATGTCGAGACCCCTCCGTGCTTCGGAAGGCACGTTAAGCCGTTGGCCCTGCGCCTGATGGTAAGAAAAAAAAAAGGTTTTTTATTCAGTAAATAAGGAATACAAACTTAGCCTAGAACGGACCGTAAAATTATAAGACAACCTTTTTATAAGACAACGTTTCTTGAAAGCCATTACAAATAAAAATAAATCAGTCTCGTAGCGCCTTGTAGGCTGCTGTAGATGTTTCCCTTCAGGGATTATTGCCAGGGAAATGCTACTTGCTTCGCTGGACTAATAATATATCAATTAAACTTTACAAACTCTGACAGCAGGTTAGGCCATACCCACAGCAAACTCAGCAAAATATATCTAAGGAATCGGATTAGAATTTGTACATTTTGCTGCTGCTATTAACAGCCACACTCAGAGAAATTTCATCATCATCAACAGCCGGAAGACGTCCACTGTTGAACAAGGGCCTCCCGCTTAGGGGGGGGGGGGCATAATCCCCACGCTTGGCAAGCGGCTTGGAGATCGCAGTATTGGTGGTAAAATTACAGAAGACGCTGCTGCCCATTTTCTGGATTTTCCCTTAGTCGCCTCTTACGACACCTACGGGAGGAAAGAGGCATTTAATGATTACTTAAACTAAAGATTAAGTAAAGATTTAGTTGCTGAAAAGTGAAAACTTTAGTCCGAACCTTAGTCAAAATAATAATTTAGAGAAAATAAGTAAGTCAGTCTTCGTCATTCGTAGTTTTTTACGCATCATGGAAAGTTCAACTGATAAGTCTAGGTGTACCAAACGTTTAACGGTTCGTTTATTGTTGTAATAAAGCTAAATGGTAAGACGCCGACACCAAACAATATCGGCACAGTGCAAAAAAAAACTCAGAAATAGGCGTAACAGTTTAGCACGTGATCATTTTGCAAAAACTTGGAGGCGGCAGCGGCAACTCAAAAGAGAATCAACGTAAAAGGGCTTCCAAGTCAAAATATGTACAAACGCTGACCGTAATGGCCTAAACAATAAAAAATGGATATCTTATTTAAGTATTAACAATAAGCGGGCCCGCGTTTCGTGCGGAGTTACCCTTAACAATGGAGAGTTTTACGAGGTCGTAAAGGCAGCGTCTTTGTCCACGATCCGGTCAATAAACGTAGCTAAGCAGAGCCGGGCTGCGCGCCTATAGAATAATTGTTTAGTTGTATTCAGATTGATCTCACGGAATATGTAAACGACGCGACGTCAAGTTTTACCCTACATGATTTCATGCATATGATTTGAATTATATGTGTGTAAGTCTGTATATTACTTCCCTATACATTCATCATGAAGACAACGCAATTTCCTACTGAGTTTTATATTACAACTATATATACACTCTAATGTAATTTAACACTCGATTCACCATTGTGTTTCTGTTGAGAAAAACAACTACTTAAGTACCGAACTTATGACTTCTCGAGAGTCGGATGCATTATGTTAAATTATATCAAAAGGTTGAAGCGTATTAAGAAACAATATCAAAAAGCTAATAAGCAGAAAACTGCAAGGCTTGGATCTTTTATGAATATGAGCTATTGAGAAAATTTATTGATTACAGCTCAGATAATAATTTAAATTAGGCGGTAGCTATCTATTAACTGACTAAAACTGTGAGAATATTTTATTCGTTATGTATGTCCTCATTTTTTCGTATGTAGAGTTTACATATGAAAAAAGCGTTTTGGTATTTTTCACATGCCTAGTATTCAAGGGTTTTTTAGTATATACATTTTGTATTTATTTTTACTTTAGGGACTCCTCCTATCGTGTATAACATTTAAGTTCCAGCCAAACTCAGCTGAATCCAGTCGTTACTAAACAAAGGTGGCTACCTGCGTTACTCGACCGCCGCCGCTCCGCCTAGATACAGTATTATGCACCAGTTGTGAAGTCTGCCTCGCCCCTATTGTTTAAAACACTGCGAACTACGGGAATTTCCTCCAAACGTAAAAACCCATTGTATTATTTGTTTAAAGAAAGCCGACACAATAAAGTGCGGACGAGTCGGCACGTTATCGACACTGGAACAGATAATTAAATTATTTGTTATGTATATTCAAGTGAAATAATCTTTTTAGTGAGTATTCATAGAAGGCGGAATTCGGGGCTAGAGTTGTTTGTGTGTAAGCTTAATTGTCCGTAAACAAATGCTTACAAGATTAGCTGGGAAGAGTTGAGCAACTGTCAATGGGAGTTCTGCTTATTTTTTAAGAGCATTTAAATAGACCGCTGCCGCCTGATTTAAAACAAAACAAGTATAGCAGTATTTTGTTTCGTCTTCTCATGAAATACAAACTTTGTTCTAGAAAAACAGAATGTTTTTAGAGATATCATTCCTAGTGGGAGTCGCATATTCCTGAAACAACGATAACAATGAAAGGAACCGCCAAATTGATGTCGAGAACTCAGCTGCTTAGCGCATGGTCTTGGATATTATTAAATTAATAGTTATGCAATAAACCTCTGTGCCGACGTATTTATATAACTACGGCTGTATTATATAAATACGGGCGGGCGGTATGGGATAATCTGTAGCAAGTTTCATGTTCCAAATCATTAGATTATATTTTAAACCATTATAAAAATTGGTTATAAAAAACCATATATTATCATTACATTTTAAACCGAAGTCAGTAGCGCAAGCTAGTTGTACTGGAAACGGCTCAATAAATACGGTAGTTAATGGATAGTAAGACATGCAAGTTGGTCACATTTAATTGTAAAAATGTAAAACGATCGGCAGATTACATCCGAGACCTGTGCAGCAGCGCTGACATAATTGCACTTCAAGAAACCTGGTTGCTGGCTGAGGAGCAGTCATATTTGGACACTATTTGCTGTGAGTTTAGTTCGACGGGTACTTCAGGTATGGATTCAGCGTCAAGACTAATACGTGGGAGGCCCTACGGTGGTGTGGCTATTCTATGGCGAAAAGTTATGTTCAGTAATGTGTCGGTTATCGAGTGTCATCATCCACGCGTTTGTGCTGTGAAGATTGCGCTAAGTAATAAGTCAATACTAGTGGTGAGTGTATATATGCCCACCGATGACATTTTTAACCTGGCGGAATTTGCGGACTGTCTTGGCGCGGTGAGTGCAATTATTGACAGTTGTAACTTAGAATGTTGTTATGTCTTAGGTGATTTCAATGCGCACCCATCTGAACTGTTCTATACGGAACTCTCAAGTTTTTGTGTTGAACAGCAATGGACATGCATTGACACTGAATTGTTGGGTCTTGGTTCGGATACTCACACTTTTATTAGTGATGCTCATGGATCGCAAAGGTGGCTTGATCATTGTATAGTCTCAAAGGCGGCTGAGCCTACTGTTATAGATTCTTTTGTAAAATATGATGTTCTGTGGTCTGACCACTTTCCGTTGATGATTATTTGTGACCTTAGTTTTATTCAGATTCAGCAACCAAATGTTAACACTGAAGTGAATAGGGTGATCTGGGGGGAAAGAAGTCAAGATCAGATTTATGCTTATACCACAAAATGTCATGAAAAATTGCGACTGATTGACTTCCCGGATGACTTTAGAGAATGTAGTGGTCAGACTTGTAATGACCCTCGCCACTTTCCTGTAATAGATGCGATGTATAGTAAAATTGTTAGTGCTTTGTGCGAGTCGGCTACTGAGACAGTAAAATATGGTGGAAATCCTAGGAAGCGGGGAACTGTTGTTGGCTGGAACATGCATGTTGGCGGCGCGCATAGGGAGGCTAGGCGTAAATTTCTATGCTGGCTAGAGAATGGTATGCCGTCATCGGGTCGTATTTTTGATGAAATGCGTGAAGCTAGAAGGATATTTAAGTCTCGGTTGAAGTGGTGTCAAGATCATGAGACTCAAATCAAAATGGATATTCTAGCTACACAGCATTCAAAGAACGATTTTCGTAGTTTCTGGCGGCAAACAAATAGACTAAAGGGCAAGCCTGGCCTCCCTATTTGCGTCGATGGCGTGAGTGATGCTAGGCAAATAGCTGAACTTTTTGTAGACCATTTTAGTGTGCAGTCACCATTAGGCCCATGTAGGTCGACGCTCAATGTTGAGCCATGGAAAGACCTAGGAGTTAAAATTACTGCTAAAATGCTCTTGAATAGAATAAACACGATGCGTCAAGGAAAATCTCCTGGTCATGATGGTCTCAGCATTGAGCATCTCCGATTTGCTGGTCCGCATTTGCCAAGAGTGTTGGCTATGCTTTTTACTTTCTGTCTGGGTCATGCTTATATGCCGGGTGACATGATCAAAACAACAGTGGTGCCTATCGTCAAAAACAGGACTGGTGACATGAGCGATAAGAACAATTACAGGCCAATATCTCTTGCCACAGTCATGTCGAAGGTGTTTGACGGTGTGCTTGATACTCAACTTAGCAGTCGTATACGTGTTCATGATAACCAATTCGGTTTTAGTTCTGGACTATCTACTGACAGCGCTATATTGAGTGTGAAGCACACTGTGAAGTACTACACGGATCGCCAAACTCCAATTTACGCTTGTTTCCTTGATATGAGTAAGGCTTTTGACTTGGTTTCCTACGACATTTTATGGAGGAAGATGGAAGAGGTAAATTTGCCACATGAGGTAATAAATACTCTGAAATACTGGTATGGAAATCAGGTCAATAGTGTAAGGTGGGCTGGTGCCCTGTCTAGACCGTATGGGTTGGAGTGCGGGGTGAGGCAAGGGGGGATATGCTCGCCTACGCTGTTCAACCTATACGTAAACGATCTGATTGGCGCGCTTAGCAGCATGCGTGTCGGATGTCATATTGATGGAGTGTGTTGTAATAATATTAGCTACGCTGACGACATGGTGCTGCTAAGCGCGTCAATCTGCGGGCTTAGGACACTCGTAGCCACTTGCGAGCAATATGCCAGACTACACGGCCTGGCGTATAATATTAAGAAGAGTGTAGTCATGGTCTTTGAGGCCAGGGGTAAATACCCAGAAGCAGTACCACAAGTTAAGATCGCCGGTATTCCCCTTGTGAGGGTAGATCGATTTAAATATCTAGGTCACATGTTGACCACTGGCCTCAAAGACGATGAGGATATTGATAGGGAGCGGAGAGCGCTGTGTGTGAGAGCTAATATGATTGCCCGCAGGTTCAGGCGCGCCTCTAAAGAGGTCAAGTGCACTATATTTAGTGCTTACTGCACGTCTTTTTACACTTGCAGTCTGTGGGTTCATTATACTCAAAAATCATACAGCGCGATTCGCGTGCAGTATAATAACGCATTCAGGCTGCTGATGGGGCTGCCCCGATACTGCAGCGCATCAGGAATGTTTGCTGAAGCTCATGTGGATTGTTTCTACACAATGATGCGGAAGCGGTGCGCATCCTTGGTCCGCAGGGTGAGGGGCAGCACCAACAGCATCCTGTCTATGGTAGCGAACAGGCATGATTGCGCGTTTGTGAATCGCTGCTGCGAGGTTTCGGCTGGGCCTGTCACTTCGCAGCAGTGATGTCCCTATCTATGTTCTCTTTTATTTTTATACTTTGTACGTGTATCACTAACATAGTTTGTAAGTATATTGTTACTAACACTATGAGTCCTGTTGCTCGAATTAAACATTATTATTATTATTATTAGGTACCTATTTAACTTTTAAGTTCAAATTCTTTAGTCATAATATTTATGTAGATATCTTGCTACTAAATTGTTTTTACCCAATATTTATTTATTTTCTAACATAACAACTCCCGCCGACTGCAAAGGATTTTGCGGTATCTGTTTATATGTTAGTACTTTACAATCGAACGTACAGATTCGTTTACAAGTACATAGTTACGTCAGGAAAGGAAACCACTTAAATTTTAATAAGAGCAGCGATTATGCGTCATAAAAAGCTGTAAATATGTAGTTAGCCGGGTTCCCTGACTGAGGGCAATTTGCGGCGCTCCGCCCAGCGCGTGTGAGCCAACTACCAGTATCAATGACTATAATTGCAAATCACAAGCCCTTACAGTGCAGATATACATATATATATATATATACGCCGGCTGTTTTGCGAAAAGCATTGGAAACGCTTAAAGCCAGTATTCAGCACAATTTAGTGCATTCTCAGCATTTACGTTATTGTTCCAGCTATGATTATAGGTTTACCGTGGTGGGACTGAGGTTAGAGGACCCAGTCATTCGACGTTGACTGAAAAGTTTGAGAATTCTGACCATTCTATGACAGAAAACCAGGTCCGATGGGCATCGTAGATGTTCTCACATGTATGGGATTTTAGGATGAGACAAGGCCATTTTATTTACATAAGTCTGGATGTACAGCGTTTTTAAGTTTATTTTAAAACCTTTGAGGTTAGTACGAAAATAAATTCTAATTATATATCTACCATGATGTCAACCAGTAAAATGAGTTTTTCGCAGCACATGATGGAAAAACTAAGGTTTCGTCTGGACAATTGTTAAAAAGAACTTTCAATAATATCTTAGTAGACATCATCATCATCATCAGCCGGAAGACGTCCACTGTTGAACAAAGATATACAAACACACAGTGTACAGAAGAGTAGATTGACATTGTAAAAATAATTAAATATAGTAGTATATGTATAGGGCGCTTGTGATACTTGAAAAGGTTGGCACAGTCATATTATTCTCCTTTATCAGGACTTTCTTCACCCACATCAAATTAATTAGGTACCTACTCGCAAAATATGAGTTCATAGATGGTACAACAACATTTCGCCGCTATTCATAGGTCCCCAATGAAGTAGGTGGGTTCGTCCTCTTTGACAACTAGCTTTCCCGAAGACGTAAGCTATATTTTTTTAACTTACAATAATGAAATATGGAATAATAAACCTGCGAGAACCTGTCCATACCAAAGGAAGCTGGTTTTTATCGCTTAGCCTTACGTAGCGGTGTGCAAGTAATTGGTTTTCATTCGTGTGATGTTATCAGACCATGCAGATATGCAGGGAGATTACCGTACATAATAATAAGCAATTAAATATCCTCACAATCGGTTTTTATTTATATTTATAATGCATATGTACAATATTATAGTATCTTTATTTTGTTTGTAGTTACTTTATATCCTCGTTGGTCTTGTGGTTGCCGAGCATGAGGTCCTAAGGGTTCAAAGTCCGGGTCGGGCAAAGTGTTTCTAGGTTTTCCATTAGGTAATTCTCAGTAGCAGCACGAAGT
The DNA here is from genome assembly GCA_905340225.1 of Abrostola tripartita. NCBI lineage: Eukaryota > Metazoa > Arthropoda > Insecta > Lepidoptera > Noctuidae > Abrostola > Abrostola tripartita. The sequence goes on along the minus strand of HG996493.1, from coordinate 8,353,355 downwards.
CCGGATTTGTGCCCGGTTGATGGCAATGGTATCGCCCCGTATTACATTTTAACCTATAACATAACAAGAGAAATGTGGGTGTAGGTACTAGGGTACTACTACTACCTCTGCGTACTTCTTTGGGAATACAGGCGTAGTGTTATGTACGTTACTTTAAAATACAGTTCTTCTTCTTATCGTATGGTTGATGAACAACCTGGTGTCAGAGTTTAAACCGCCTGTAGGCCTCTGACATGGCTTTACACACCGTTGAAAAATCTCTCAGGTATATATCCTCATATATGTTTCCTCACGATGTTTTCCTTCACCGTTTTTAGCAACTGATAACTAATTTTTAGTACGCACATGAATTCGAAAAGACATTGGTGCGTGCCGGGATTTGAACTTGCGACCTTTGACTTGGCAGTCCAACGGTCATACCACTCGGCTATCAGTGCTTAAAAAATACAGTTGACTAACACTAAGAACTAGGTAGGTAGGTACTAGATGGGTTATGTAATGTGTATGTTTATATAACGAGGCATGTAGGAACCCATGAGATTAGATTTAATTGGGATGACTTTGTAGCATTTACATAATGTATTACGGAGCTGTATGAGGGGATCTTAGTTTCTAATTAGAATTTTACGTAGCTGAAGGTAATTAGCAAAGAAGTAGCAGGGTTGAACTGGATAATCCAATCGTAGCAATTAGAGCTACTAAGGGTTATTAAATAACAACTAAGTTATCTACACTAAGTATATTTTACAAATTAAAACAATCTTAACTTTTTCCCTTTTTCTATGCTCGATACCTTTTATATTTAGAGTTGTGAAAACACTTTAGGTACTTTTTCATGTTGCTAAGACATTAAACTTACATTTTGCTAAACTCAATCTTCTATAAATAATGTTTGACAGTTTATTTTATTTTCTCCAAAGTTATCATGAGCTGTCCTTAACTCTCATAAAACTACGAGGTTTAAAAATTCTAAAACTTAAAAGCTACACCTGATCCATAAAGAGTTTCAAATCCATAACTCATAATTAAATGTTTGTCCTCGCCGCAAAAAAATAAATGAAATCGGATACACTTCAAAACACTAATTAATACCAACGTACTCGGGAAGGGAGTAGTATTACATAGTACGTACTCAAAGTTTATCGTTACATAAACACACACATACGTACACACAGATAATATATCCGCTGTCCACGTGAACGCTGATATATAGAGGGTGATATTACAGCGAGCGGCCAACAAACAATAAGGTGTGATAAGCAGATTCGGCGGCGCTTTTCATGTGTCCCCTTTGTCCGAGTTTAATCCGCCGCCGCCGTCGAGCCGCGCATGCGCGCGCGCACCGTCTCTTGTCCCGCCTACGCGCTACGACCCGTAGACCTTCTCTATACAAACGAGTATAATATCATATAACGATGTATATGACGGGTTTTGTTGCTTTTCAGTTGAATTTCTAAAGCTGTTTTAAATAAGTAAAGTTTAGATTATATTAAGTAAAGTGTATAGGTATTTTAATCATTTTTAGTGTACACCTCACGAGATCAAAATTCATTTAATTTTTTGCTTCAATGTAATAAAAAAAAAATGTCTATAAATAACTTACATAAGAACGTTATTTAGTTAGATATAAATCTATCTATAGCCTCTGAGCTAGTGGCATTGTTTTGTTTCTTTTAATCTGCTTTAATAACTTAAGTGTTTTACAATAATACAATAACCATAAGATCTGCTAATTACTTTATTTTCCTGCAGCTTTATTGTGATTTCTTAACATTTCGTGATAAAATCTAGGTATTGCCTTCTAAAAGTAGGAGAATAGAATTACATAAGAAATTGATAGGTAGGTATAAAAAATGTTAGTTAAATTATTGTTTCAAAATAAGGCTATGAGCGGTTTATGGTATACATTCTACATAAGTAGGTTTGAAATCAAATACAGACATCTGAGATTGTTGTAGAGAGTTACCTTTAACAGAGAAATAATGCCGACGCCATCTATTTATTAAATTTGTAATAACTAGATGGCGTTAAATGAAATCAAACAAAGCATTCCTTTTGATGTCTTCACCATCATAAAAACAGCCTTTTGCAGTACTGCATACTACAGCAGGTACTGATGTCTTATTTAAAACTTATTTACCATCACATCATGAGTCGTGTTACCTAAAAGTATAAGTTTTACTTCATCGGATGATCGGAGGTAGGTACCTATATGTCTATAATATTTTGTAGTAGTAAATATGTAGTAGTTACGTATAGCACCGATTTGGATTTTTTCTGTGATGCACCAAATTTCTGTGATGGTGTTATATTTGTGTTTATCAATAAATAAATATATAAATTATGTTTTTTTTTAATGTCTAGATGAAGTAATATATTAGGTATATTTTACTAAAATTAGAAGAGAAAGCTTTAAGTCCATTACCTATTCTTCTCTGTTAGGTCAACGTTTTAGAATGTAAAGCTCATTTTAGCTTTTAGAACACTGTAAGATCTAAGCTGTCTAATTGAATAAAAATTGTTGAGTCAATTTAGTCTAAAACCCATTTAAAGAAATAGAAGGTAAACGGCTACCCGCCTAGACCTAACTGCGACTGTTACGAGAGTCAATTACAGAATTAATAAATAAACATATAGGTACCAACATAAAAATAATAATTAATTTCAATAAGAAGGACGCGACGCAACATCATAAATAACATTTGAATCCTGCTCTATTACTTACCGAACGACATGTTTATGTCGCGTCCAAGTTTTACTTTATTATAGCGACATGAATTTTGTAACTCCGACTCGTAAATGTACGTACTAAATAAAGCATTCATATATTTGGTGATTTTAATAAAGCTTTTATTGGTGTTTAATTAACGTTGGTACGTGAATTTGACCGACAGATAGACGCGGCGAGACATGTCATGTGTGTCAAGGCGAATCTCTGTTTATGGTGTTTACCTCGCAACTAGTGCTGCCATCTGTAGGAGCCCAAATATACGGACATGGAGATTTTAATTAAAAAATAACAACTTGTGTTCGGTATCTAATATCAGTGGATATGTTTCAGCATTTCTGGATTGTCTTTCCTAGTAGGTAACATTATCATACATCTTAAAAATATAACGTCCAGGTAAATGATAGGTACCTTAGTAGGCGGATGAAAGATATAGAATTTCAGGTCTTGAACGTAGATGACACTTGATAACATTATTTAAATAGTATTAGATCGCTATCGTCCGGCGAGCATATCGATATCGGGACAAGTCCGCGATAAAAAAATATTGATGTCCCACGCAAATCACAACACCTGGAGACACTACATGCAACTAATCGGGCACAATATTGAGTCGCTAAATCCCCATAAAGTTGGTCATTCACCAATTTCACGGCGGGTAATTAGATGAGACGCGTTCGCGCCGCCTTTTAAAACTAGACGATTTACCGCTGAACAATGATTGGTGCGTTAGTGTACACCAGTCTATAAAACGAGGTGACGCCGTTTTGTTCCAAGCTGCCTTTTTATTGTGCACAGTATAAATTTATGGAATCATCATCGAGTTGTATGGACTCCTCTATTCGTTCGTTCGGGGTCCATAAGACCATAACCATTACGGGTTGTATTTTGATACACATTTATTTACACTTGTTAACGTGCCGTAGATAGATTGGAATTTTATTGCAATGAACTTAAATATTGTTGAACTGTAACTTATTGTAACTCATTAGTACAGGTACCACCGTTCCCCATTTTCCTGTTATGTTCTCTTTTTTCTTTTTAATTCTATTTGTGTGAAACTACTGTTTTTTCTGAAAATAAACTTTTATTATTATTATTATTATTGTAAGCTTTTAGGATGTCTAATTTTATTTGTTCTGGTGAGAGGCTAGATTGCCACTAACCTTAACCGACCACTTTACAGTTAAAATTTAGATTGATGGCTATGAAATGGTTGCTTTGAAATGGCAAATAGAAATTAATGGTAGGAATTATATCCCTCTGGATTTCTGGAAACCACCATACACGTATAACGCTATGTCATGTACTTATCTATGTACCTATACCTACGTTTTGATATCTTATAATTGTTTTCTAAGTAGTGCAGTAAGTAAACAACACATTTAACGTTGGAATTACAGACCTACATATTTAATTTGGCTTTTTCAGTGGTCGCTTTTACAATTTCGTCGTAACACAACCTACCCCACGCCTTCTTCTTCGAGCGGGATTAGCCCTTTCATGATCCCGCACAGCTGCATCACATCTTCATGATCAGGATTATCACCGTTTTGCAGGAGAAAGCCACTGTCCAGTTCGCTATCTCCGCCAGCATCACCCTCTCTGCAGCTGGTAGAGACTAATCTAATGTACCTAGTTGAAAAGAAAAAAATAATCACCATGTTAGCTCCAGCGGGTTGGTGATTTCATACAGGTAGTATGATTACTACTTTTACGTATGTGTATATAAAGTTATTAATCTTGATACATAACGTTATTACGAACGATTAACTCAGTGTTCGCTATAATGAAACGAAAAGAGGTACTTTCCTCTAATAAAATAGTTAGTCGATGCGCTAACTGTATGAAATAAATATTTCAAGGAACAATAAACACGTTGGCACACGGCAGCTGTATATAAGAGGCATATGCGCGTATAAGTATAGCCGCGGGCGATGGCTCGTTATTTTCTGGTCAATTGCCGCTTTACTGCGCCCGCGCATCCTCGCTTCCAATTATTGCCCAGCCGCCAACGCTATAAAATTAACATCCACATCAAAACAGCTTAAACTTCAAATTGTAACGTCTCATTTTCAACCTTCCCTCATAAGATATTAGATACAATTCTGAACAATAGGGACGAAAGATACAGTATATATGAGAATAAGACAGATGCAAATTATGCTTAGGTAAAACGTGTTTGTTGTCCGTCCCGAGTTTTATTTTTTACAATTATATCGGCTTGGTTACTTGGAAATGCATTCACGAGAAATCGGAGAGGGTTTCGTGATGTTTAATAGGCTTAGATTAGAAGTTAAAAGCCGGGCCGTGGGCCGGAGGGCCATTAAATGGTTCTCAGGACACGGCCACATGACTTAGCTCTCATTAGGTGAATAGTCAGCGGAGAGCAAAAAAAGTGTTCCATATTAATCTTATATATATATATAAACTTCATGTAGGTATTAAGAATCGTGGGATCTTCTGAAGTAACAAATTTTTGCTTGGCAGGTAGCTACGTATGTAACTATATGAATTTATAAGGTGGGTTTAGCGAAGTTTTTAAAAAAATATTCATTATTGAATGATTGAGGTTTAAACATTGGCCAATAACGATTTTTTTATGAAAATTAAAGGTTTGGTATGCCTAGAATCGTCTATATTCGCTTTATGATTGTAATATGAGGGTACCCTTGAATGAGGTACCTACATACCGATAGGTATGCTTTTTGCTTAAAAAAACTGTATGTACTTAAATATTTTAGGATCCGTAGGTGAATGTAATTTCGCTGATGGCTCGCTTACGTAATAGGATAATAAAAGTGGGTAGTTTTGCAAGAGCAATTAAAATAGAATGCCGACAAAGGGCTCCGGCGCTTTGAAGGTACCGACGGCGTGCAGCATCCGCTTTCTCCAGTAGATAAGGCCGGATGTGACTTGGCCTTGCGCCTGCGCAACGAAGACTGGACCATGGCTTTTCACGATTACTTGATACATTCCAAAGTAAGGATAAAACGCCTAATTTATAGTTTGTACAACATAAAATAAGGCCATGAGTCATCTAATGAAAGTCTTGGACTGGTCACTGGCGGTTTATCTTTAAACTTTGACTCTGTTTACTCGCGACACCACGATCATTACCTTACCACATAAAAGCTAATAAGAAGCACATAGAAGTGTTTCATTTATTTATCGTCTGATTCATAGGTACTTCTATGCGCATATTCCATGCTACTGAATAAGTACAGAATTTACGAGTTAGTTAATTTTGATTCGGTATCAGTTTTACGGGGCATAAATTTATGCAGTTTAATCTATGCACTTTTAGCCGGAGTTCGTCGTACCGAAGGAGGGAAACAGTCAAAAGTCGGCGTGGTACGAGGTAGAAGGGCGGAGAGTGGCGGGGGCGTTCGGAGCGGGCCAATAAAGGCGCGCAGTAAATCCACGTAATTTAGAGCGGTCGTAAATTAAAGTTCCGCTATAAAGTCGGGCCGGCCGCGTACCTGCCGCGCCCGCGCCGCGCCGCCGCCGCGTCACGCCACCGAAACGCGCCGACTACGAATCGTAAATCAGCCGCTGTGTGAACTCCGCACATGTCCGAGTTCTGCCTCCACAAATAAATTAACCTTCTACTATCGTTACATAACAATCAGACAGTAACAACATATTGCGTATATTTATCACTGTAAAATTAAAAAGGATATTTTTTAGCGACAAATAAGGCGACTCTACCTTTTTCTCTAGCGTCAATCTGGTCTAAACTAGAGGTGATTGAAAGCTTATCTGTCGTATAAACATCATGTAACGCAAAAGTTCAAAACTCTGATGTTCTATATTTACATTGACTTCGCTTCCATCTATTTATTACAGTCTTAATTATCGATTCCAGCAATTGATTACGTTACGGTAAATTGTAAGGTGGCGATGCAGTGATTTTTTAATTAGACGCCTACGGGAATATTAATGTTTCTGTAAAATATTTTCTTAATTAATAGTCGTTTAAACGTGGCAAAAACGATTTCGATGACGTAAAGTAATTAAAAAACAATACGCGCTAATCAAATGGCCTTGCTACCTCTTTGGATAAACTTTACCCACTACTTTTAGCATTTACAAAATGGACGGAACGACTTGTTTCTCTACATAAATCAGAGAAGTAGAATGTGGAATGAATGAGCTATATGAATACAAACTCTTTCTAATAAGGTGGTAGGTACTTCGTATAAAAAAGTTGTTTCGTTTTAGATTCGTTCGTAGGCACCTGCCTACCTTGACCTCAACAAAAGCTACGACGCAGTATTTTTTTTGAGCAGGTGATAAGATCCACAAAGTTATAATCATTTAAATACATTTGGGTAATAATTATGCTAAAAATAAAATAAATGGAAGTGTGCAACTACTTCTACTTCAAATTTGTTTGGTAACTGATTGTACGTGTAAAATCGTAAGCGCGTTGCGCGTTGCCATTAACTGTTACATGAGATCATTATAATATTTAATTTATAACGCGACTTCCTTGGCATTGATCAAAGTAATAGCTCAATATAGGTTATTATAAGGTATATGGAAGCGTGTGTGTCTCCTAATACCCTATATCTACTTGGTATATTAGACATCAATGTTGATAAAGGCTTTTCTTGAAAACATTTACGTTTTTATTTCGTCACATACCTACCTAAGTAATGAAATATGAAGGTGAAGCAAAAACAAGAGACAAAATTAATGACTTGTGTAATAAGCCTTTTTTACCATTTAATTAAGGAGAACAACATTTATTAGGTACTCACAATGTTAAACAGATGTTACGTGACACGTATTGGGTAAGTAGAGCCTAACGTAGGCCGAAATAAGAAGTTCTTTGATCACCAGTTGAAAATAAATACCTACCTATATTACTTTAAATATGTGTAATACGTAACATAGGAATCAATTTATCAAAGCCGGTAGGTACACATAATTCTGGTAAATAGCACCTTAGGTTATTTTAATTAACAGCTACGGCAGAAAAGGCCGTCTTGAAAATCGTCTACCTATCACCTTAAAAAAATAAACTGATCGTAATAGAAGTCAGAGTCAGATAATAGAAGTCTTAAAAATAGGAAAATATTCTCACATCTGATGAAGTTCCTTGAATTGCCAGCTCATTAGGATGTAATGCAATAATAATTGTTTTAGAAAACTCGTCGGCGGCGTAGAGCTTCGTTGTCGTAGACTAATCAAATTCGATATTTTTTGATATTTCTGTCCTGTTATATGGGTGGAATTAATGTCACTCATAATAATAATCTCTTAGGTACATAATAAAATAAAAGCATATTTTTATAATGATCACCTCTACTCTTTTCAACAGCAACCTTATTGAATAGCTTTTTTGGTTGATTACCTATGTTATCAACTAGGTAATTATTTATGAAAGTCTAAGTAAGTCCACCTAAGGACACGACTTGCTTACGTAGGTACCTATATAAACAGGTAACACACGCAAATATAAATCCACATAGATATCTTTGTTATCAATGATCTACGTGTGGCTTAATCGTTTTATTATCTTGATAAAGACATTCTTTACGATTATCTGTCAATGTTATAAACGCTAGGAAAACTTTAATGGCAGTAGGTACCTACACGTGTGGCGTGTAACTCTATACCTCTACGTTCGTGTGTTTAGTGAGTCGTTCAATACCCCTATTGGAACGAACCCCATGAGGCCGGGACGCGGGCGGACATCATTTTATGATTACGCACATAAAAGAACACATTATCTGTTTTATCTTACCTAAAAGTCCCTAACAATGAGATAAAGGTCCTGAGTTTACCCGTAGCATGTAAATAAATTATCTGAGGTATTGTGCGGGGCGCGCTCGGATTGTCTAAAGTAAACTTGGATATATTGTGGTCCCGATCGTCGCAGTAAATCACTCACGTCTACATCACATGTTACGTAAAAGGGTTTTATGACGGGACTTGCATCCATGACGAGATAACACATTTAAATGTCACTGGGTAATCATTATATGGAGCTGTTCCGTACTATGTACATAGTATTAAGCCTTGTAAACAAAAACGTGATCTAATTGTAATTTTTGATGTTGACTAACGTTTCAAGATAATTATATTGCACGGCTCTAGACAATATCAAGCGCGGAAGGGATTTATTAAATTGACGTCTTGTCCAATTATAAACAATCTTGTAGAACTGAATATATCTGCTTTATTTAAAGTTTCGGTTTGGATGGTAATACCCAGCTTATCGAGCCTCGTATATACGTCCCTAAGTAGATGAGATACATAGGTGTATTGAATGCAGGTACCAGCGGAGTGCGGGCGCGCGGCCGGCGTGTATCACGTTCACGTTCGTGCGGAGCTTTGTTATCTGGCATCTGGCCCCGCCCCGGCGGCGCGCGGAGCCTGCCGCGGACAACATGGCGGCCCGCACGCCGGACTGCCGCCACTCGCATTTATGGTCCTAATGAAAACCACTTTAATTAATTCACAGCAATCACATGCGCCGTGCACGCCGCACTTTTTATGTTTATTGTTTCCATATCATTTTAAAGCACCACATTTTGATTTCTCAAGAGTGTCACTGCCATTATGTTTTGTTTACCAAATGACTGCTCTTTATTAACAGTAAGTATTATTACGATTGTTCAATTGTATTGTGTACGAAAATTTTCACTTAATGTTATTAAAATCATATTGTGACGGCCTGGCCTGTTTATTACTCTTTGTAGGTTATTATCTACAAAAGCGAAACCCACCTATTTTCCTACCCACCACCTACCTACCCTCAGTAATAACTTAGGACAATAAGTGATTTTTGCTTTTATGTTGGCATTTGACCTAGGTATTTTATCTCCCTTTTCGTACTTACGTAGTTAATTTATTTAAAATTTACAGGACCGTATTCTAAAATGGTAAGTCTTGAATCTATCTACCAGCTAACCCGCGAATAAACATTTGGCTTATGGGCAAGCTAATTTCAAGTCATTTAAATATGTGATCACGTATGGCTCTGAGACGTGGTCTCTAACAGTTGGTGTCTTGACCAGAGGCTAAGAGTCACTCAACGAGCTATGGAGGGAGCTATGCTGGGAGTTTGTTCGCGCGACAGGATCGCCGAATACGGAAATTTGCCAAAGAACTAGAGTCACCAACATAGCTCGGAGAATATGCAAGTTGATGAAGTTGAAGTGGCAATAGACAGGCTATACCGCTTGAAGAACCAATAACCGTTGAGGTAGAGAGGTTCTCGAGTTGCGACCACGAACCGGAAGACGCAGCGTTGGAAGGCCTTCCACCAGGTAGACCGACGACATCGCCAGAGTTGCGGGCAACCGGTGGATATAAACCGTTCCTGTTCATGGTGGCGTTCTAAGGGGGAGGCCTTTGTTAAATAGTGGACGTATTCCGGCTGATGATGATGATAATATGTGCATAGATATGTAGGTACCTTAATCAAGTCACTTCTTTTAAAGAGGAGGAGAGGAAGAGATATGGAGATCACTTCTGGAGATTTCCGTTTGCCACAATCCTGGCATAGGCCTAGGCCCCCCTAGGCTACCCCTTTTATAATATAATAATATCTTGGAACATCTCACACACGGACATCTGATCTCAAACTAGGCAGAGCCTGTATTATGGTAACCAGATAATTGATAAACATACTTATATATTTCTAAATACATACATAATATAGATAAATTACACCCAGACACAGAACAAATGATTATGCTCAATGCACAAAGATTTGTCCTGGGTGGGAATCGAACCCACGATCTCCGGTTAAGCAGTTAGGGCCACTTACCAGTAGACCAACAGGCCAACCAAGTCAAGTTTTGCCTCATTCATGGTCATCACATAGGTAGATATCTACTTCGTAGATTATTAATGGGCACAAACAATTAGGTAATCTGTAAGGTAATAAGACGGTATGCCATGTCAGGCATAAAACAAAAAAAACATAAACCATCACTTCAGTATGTACGTACAATCATTCAGAAAATAATTAATGCCACACATACCTATCACTCAGTAGGTATCAGCTATTTACCTATCTACGTAAGTGTACCGACTACGTAGGTACCTACTAATGTTTAATATGCTTAGCATTTTAATAATGAAATTAATCCTTCGTTTCATGAAAGTGTGCAAGTTACGATGACTGATGATTTATTCAACAGAAAGGCCAATTACAATTAGGATTTTTTTTAATTTAGGTTTTAGAAAATATTACAAAATGTGACATTTGAGATCGAGACTAAACACAACAATGTTTCAAAATATACCTGCTTACCATAGTTAATGTTATACTTAACAAGTCTATTTTTCGCTGCCTACGGTCACCTGCGATATAAGGACTCCACCCTATATATTAGGTAGTTATATACGCACCCTTCATCCACCAACTTAATAAAATTACTTAGGTAGGCACTTCTAAAAAGCTTAGTTTTCTAATGTAATTAAAACAATTCAGAAGTTTGCCGACATTAGGTAGGTGCTTATATTTTAAATTTTACAGGACTTTGGACAAAGTGTTGTTTCACCAGCCTTTTCGACACTGACAGGAAACCTAGGTTTGGTGTAGGTAGGTACTGTAGGCTTTCTGATGTATGGCAGACTATTTAAAATATTTGAATGATGATGGAATTTAGCCGCTTTCGGGCACAGGGGTATACTTCCGGTCATCGGAGATCGAAACAAAAACATGCAGTCAATATCGTAACGAAAGATTGTCAGTGTATGTGTACTTAGTTAGTTCTTTGCGATTTTTCTACAATCGATCGAAACGATCCATCGAATGTAGCTATAGGTATGGGGCCCTTTGGAGCATTAGTGACGACATTATAAGTCTATTTCTGTAGGTGGTTTAGCTTTGAGATCATATTACTTTTTGTCTAATTCAGACCTCTCTCTTTCTTCAAAACATTTGATAATTATCCTTCGAACTGAGATCTCGAGTTCTCTAAGTCTGTCTGCTCTCCAGCTCTATTTAATTACGTTTCACTAAAAACATCTCGAAAGCAAGCTGTAGTTGTAGAGTTTGTAGACCATTCTATTTAATTTACTTAATAAAATTCAAATATTACTTACACCTATAATAAACAATGGTTCAAATGACGAGAGGTATGACCACGTGTAACGCAAACGCTAAAATATGATGAAATTAGATACCTTCTTACATAATAATTTCGTGTACCTATGTTGAAATAAAACTTTATATTTAAAGAGACAAAGAGAAATAAATTTATTTTCCACTTGTACACCAACTATTTTAACATAAGTATGGCCAATGCAGAACAGTTACAAGATCTTGACATTGCTATAAACACTACAATATAATTTTAAGTTATTACCATTGAGCCTTACAAGTGCCTACCTTTCCTAGCGCACCCTGAGCGGCCAACTACATATACACGAGGTAAGGGATAGAAGAGTCACGAAAAGACTGCTGTGACTACCATCCTCCTTGACTAATTAATTCCAATACCTAGGTATGACAAGTTTTCATAAAACAATTTGCTAATACGAAAAAAGACTTTTCACGTTGAGCTTAATGCTTCCACGGTATTTACTATCTGTACAGCTATTTATTATTCATTCGTGATTAATTAGACCGAATCGTGAGCTCAATTAATATTTTTTCGGCAACATCTTTTAAATCGTCATAAACTGTAATATTAAATAAATAGCTATTAGTTTATTGCGATTATTAGAAAGTAAATCAAAGTGAATCTATTAGGTAGGCATAAAGTAATCAATGTATTATTAGAACACTTCATATTTATATTATTTCATAGCTAGGTACATAGGTATGTGATCTAGTAAACAAACGGATTCAGTTCGCAATAATACGTTAAAGTGCGATATTGTAATGATTTGCATTGAGGAAATATAATTAAACAACCGGCAGCTGAATCAAATTTCAAATTGCTATCAAAACGCGTGGCGGTTTGTAGGGTGACCACATTTGCGAGAACTTTAACGTGCCAGACTTTCGTTTAAATTATTTTTAATTAATTTTGGAAAAAAAAAGTAGTGTACCTTTGCCTTTCTTTTTGGGGATATGAACCTACAGCTACTAGCTGGCGTGATGATATAGATGGAGAACAATATTCGTCGATAAGGTACTGGGTTTCCAGTAAATTTGAAGCTGCATTCAATTTATATTGTCTTATTTCCAAAATAAAGCTGTACGCGACCAAATTCCACGAATGATATTGCTACTAACGATTCAACTCTACAAAAAGTACCTAAGTCATGGCAATCCTAGTCGGTGCTGTAATGGTGTGCGAGTTGTGAGACGAGACATCTCCCATGCGGCCATTTGTCGCGGGCGGCAGCGCGGCGGGCCTCCCCTAGGCCTCGTTACCGCGCGTCAACGCGACCACGCTGATTTATTCGTCTCTATTCGCGTTTATTCGCATTTATTCGCGCCGCGCACCCGAGCTCCCACAACTGACACATAAATGTCGCTTTTGTTTCTCTTTACGAAACGATTTAGATGTTCTGTGCGCGCGGGGACGATTACTCTGTAAACCTTTGTAAAGAAATGTGAGCCTATATTGTTCGAAATACGGTTGTCTTGCTTTAGCTAAAAATTAAGACACTGTACAAAATATATTTTCATAGATATCATAAGGCCTCTGATAATTGGTTATTGGTAGGTATCTAGGTATGATAGAAGGCTCAACCTTCTAATAAGATTCAAACAGAGATTGCTTCAATCGTTCATAGATTTGATTGATGCAAACCTGTTCAATATTTAGGAAACAGGTGATAGGTCCAACAAGGCATATAAACTAATCTAAAGACATTTTTGCTACCTATAGTCGACAGTCATGTGGATACCTATACGTCAACGCAGGATAGAGAGCGCAGTAAAAACCTGTCATATTATGGTTCACCAGCATAAAGTCAGAAGTGGTGATGCTGTCAGAAAAGTTAAGGCTTCTTAGTCTGTACAGGAAAAGTATCTACCTACGTGTGTACTTATCCTAGTACTCGTCCAAATACCTGCGTATAACATCATTATCCAAGAGAGTTATATACTACTTATACTAGACTGTTAACGCATGTCATAGGTACCTAGGTACTTACAAGAAAAATTTAGAGTGGCGACGCTTCCCATGTCAGAGACAAATACTTTTCGACGATTCCTTTGAACGTTTATGACATGTCTGCGGACAACACTAAATAACACCTGGGTAGGTAGATATTTGTCTCGAGTGGAAATTGAATCCAAGACCCCACGAATTAGTGCGGACCTTTTAGCTGCTCCGCCAATTGGGTCGTCAAACAATTTGTTTAGTTTTGTGCCTATCTATCTAAATATTTGTCATTAGTTGACCCCATAATGACCCGAAGCTTCGTCGACGATAATAAACAGATAACGCAGTTGTATAACGTTTGTTGTTACGGTAGTACGTTAGTTAATTATTTCAAATGGCGTCTCCGAGTTCTAAAATAAGTATTTCTCAAGTAAACTCATTAAGTGACGATCAGTTTGAGACGGTATTTGGAGGTGTTATAGAGTTATGTAAGGATGCTGCCGTGCAGGTGAACAAGAAGAGACCGTTTCAAAGCTTGGCCGTTTTATGTGACGCATTCCAAAGTTATTTGGAGGAACTTAGTTTAGCAGGTAAGCCGGTGTCGCGATAAGATGATACCTTATACCTATATTATGGTAATTACGTATCTAGTTGTTGTACATTTAATAGTTCATACACAGTTTATCTCTGACATACCTATGTAATGTGGTTGGTGGGCCTTATGATGAGCGGTAAGTTTAGGTATTATACGGGGATTACAAGCGTATGGTATGTAAAGTGGTGTTTGTTACATTATCATCTGTTTCATCTTTGAGCTAGTATTGACGTTACCTATTTACCTTATTTTATGACAGTTAACTTTGTAGGTATGTCTTTAAAATAGCTTGTATGTCAGCTCTAGGTACAAGAAAATAGGTAATGTTTAGTTATGAAGGATTTTGAACAACGCAATGCTTGCAGATAAGGTAGTAGTGTTGAAATTGCATCCAGACCTCGCCGGGCGGTTGGCCGAGCTGGGCCAATTGACGCAGGAGTCCACAGGAGAACAGAAGGCAGCTGGACTAGACAAACTTACCCCAGAACAGAAGAGGATTTTGGATGAGAGAAAAACACGGTAAACTTAAAGTATCTATCCATTAAAGGATTAGTTAAAAAGTACACTACTTCGTTGGTCTAGTGTGGTTGCTAATTTCGACTGTTAAACATGAGATCCTGGTTTGAATCCCGGGTCGAACGAAATGTTCCTAGGTTTTTCCATTAGTTAAGTAATTCTCAGTAGCAGTATGGAGTCTGGAGTTTTACCCGATAGATGGCAAGGGACCTATAACATAACGGGCGAAACGAAGGTGTAAGTATTATAGGTGCACCTGTGCTTGTCTCTTCGGGGAATACAGGCATGATGTTATGTTAGGTATGTTTTATGATAATGTAGGTTAACCTGCAATAAAAAATCTTACTGTTTTAAACAGAGTAATAATTTAGGTAGACAATTAGGTTGGTATAGAATTGACGTTCTCTTAACCATACAGTAGCGATCACAAATCAAGTTGCCACGGTGTGGTAGATGAAGTAGGAATAAGTACCTACTATTACTATTATTTATTTAAGGTAAGTTTATTTAACTGTCTTTCTAAGTTTAAATTCTCACAAGTTCAATACCTACTGTATTGAGTAGGTATTGAACTTGTGAGAATTTAAGCTCAAGCTGTGGATAACGATGAGGTTCTTAATTTGTTTAGGTGGGAAGTTTGTTCTGTATTCTGAGGGTGGGAAGGTACCTACCTACTGATAAGTAGGAACATTAGTAGACACCTACTTATTTTTTCACATATGAAAATCGTATTACCTATAGAATTTCTACTGACCAGTATCTACCTATGTGATACTACTCAGTAGAAATTCTTTGTACGCGTGACTGCACCGATACTTATCCGGGTAAATACCTACCTTAAATAAATATGTAAGTAGGTACTTATGCCTGCTTCATCTAACACACCGTGGCAACTTGATTTGTGATCGCTTTGCGCGCAGTAGCTAAATAGCTAACCATAACCTTAGACTATTAAATAATAATAGTCAATAATATTAGTCTAAGACCGTAACGTAGGTATATCTACCTGCTAGTTATGTGCTTACCTAGTACTTACATTATTATATCAAGACTATATCATAATTATATCTACATAATATGTACCTACCTAATTTCTGCCAGATCAGTTCTTGAACGCATTTAGCACTTAATTACAAATATGTATAAGATACCATTTTCATTAAAGATCTAACGTTTTTTTGTAATAATTATGTTGTGGTCTACGCTAGAAACGACTTGGTAATTTTAAGCCCCGACGGAAAAAGAGGGGTGATAAAAGTTTGACCGCTATGTGTGTCTGTGACACCGTAGCTCTGAAACGGGTGAACCGATTTGCATGCGGTTTTTTTTATTTGAAAGTAGATTTTCCAGCGATGGTTCTTAGATAAAAAAATAACACCTATCATTGAGCCATCAAATCCGGTCCGAGTAACACCTATTTAAGACAATGTCGCGGCGGGGTACCGCTACGTGTTAAGAGCAATACCTTACCAATTCATCACCCAGATTTGTAACAAAAATTTGATGATTCGAAGCAATTGCTAGTAGGTAACTTAAAAGATAGTACCGACTCAAACTGAGGGTCTGACTTACATAAGCGGTACCCCGCCGCGACATTGTCTTAACACGTTCAATGCCGCCGACACGCCTAGCGTGTTCTTACGAATTTCTATAACTACGCCTCGAACACGCCAGCCGTGTCCTAAATGTTTCAGTGATATTTCGAAAATTAGCCAAAATTGCCTTTTGGAATTCTCAGTACATAATCCTCTAGCAATAACCTAAGGATTTTTGAGGTGGCCCCCGGAAAAATCTCTTAATTTGTATCTTTTTTTTTAAAGTGATTATGTAATGCCGAAAACCCGCCAGGCGTGTCCACCTAAACAAGTTAATCATAGATTGTCAACCTTTGTAAGGTTGACAATAGCTAAAATAATGTACATATATACAAAAATCAATAAAATATGAAGATAATTTATTGAATGTCAAGAAGGTAGAAGCACAAGAAATAAGAAGGCGTAGGACTGAAAGATAACTACTATGTGAACTCGCGTTGCCTCGGTCAGACCAATAATGTACAAAATAATTTACGGTAGGTACGATCGGTAAACAAACAACTAGTTGGATTGACGACCGTGCTAAAACAGTAGGTATTTTACTGTTATTCGCTCGTTAATAATTTTAACTGTTCTTCTATATGAAAAAAAAAACAAAATACTGTTACTCGCAGCCATGTAGCCGGCTGCATAGTTGCGTATTTATGCCTCCCTTACCCCCATTATTTTTTGTAGTTTTTGGCAATTAATATTTAATGAAATAAAAGTATAACCTAGGTGATAAAAATATATCCTAAGTGAAAAAATTATTGCAAACATAAGTACTTTTATGAAACATTTTGTTTTTGTAGTAAATAATTACGCTATCTTCAACTGAAATAGGTATCGTTCCGTAAACTTGATATAATTGACTTATCTAAGTTAATATTATGAAATATTTCAAAATAACCACAAAATGTTTATGATCTCTTACAAAATTACGATAATTACTTACCTAAAAATCAATTTTCAACCATAATTCCAGGTTAAATGTCACTACCGTATTTTAATCACCTTTATTCTTGCTCATTGAATGGCAAACTAACTAATACTCATAGCTAAACCGAAAATAAGACAGATTTATAATTTAACTCAATCGAGGTGCCACTGGACACGCCTAGCGTGTCCATGTTTAACAAGATGCAGTGCCGCCAACACGCCTGGCGTGTCCGCGTCGGTTTACAGGGCGGCATCGCTATGAACTTCAAAAAAATTGTGGTGGCAGTGAACGTGTTAAATAGGTGTTACTCGGATCGGATTTGATGGCTCAATGATAGGTGTTAATTTTGACTTTTTAAATGACCGCTTATCATTTTTGCGTTGCGTTTGCGCGTTGGTCTACGCATTGTCGATATTTTTTATGTTTATGCCTATCACTGCCATCTAGCGAATAATTGGGAAATATTTCGTGAACTAGAACCAATGTTACATGAAGCGGACTTTTAGCGTTTCTCCAGTTCATCGCTAGATGTCGTTTATTGACCAATACAAAAATGTAATACCCGGAAAATAAAACTTCGTTGTAATATTATTAGTTTTCATAATATAATGATTTTTTTAAAGCTTGATAAACTTTAACAACTAAATACTGATTGACACATGGAGACTTAAACAGATGTTAGTCAAAATTTGTTTTATTTTTAATACGATGATTGGGTGATTTGTAATTTCAGTAGGGATTTATAATTTTTTTTGGAGCAATGGCTTCTTTTATCTAGTGTTAATGAACTTCCTCAATTTACCTAGTACCTCCAGAAAAATTAGGACCACAGTTACAAAACCTTTGAATTGATATGATCTTTGTTTTCAGGTACAACAACAAATTCAACTTTCCCTTTATAATCTGCGCTAGAGAAAATAAAGTGAAGTCTATAATAGAAGGTCTGCAACTTCGTTATAATAATACATATGAACAAGAGGTAGCTACAGGCATCAATGAAGTGAAAAAAATATGCAGACTCAGAATACTTGATATTGTGAAGAACTAAAATAATAAAAACAATTAGGTATTTTACTTTTATAAATAATGCAAAATTATTATATGTTTCTCAAATGCACATAATTAACCTATCACCATTTACCCTAACATTGAAGCTTTATTTTTCATAACAAATTTTTCTTTTGACTAATTGGAGATTGTGTACATGTTAGCATTGAATTGAATTGTAGAAAATAAATAAAAAATAAAGCATTCTTAACTTTTTATTGTAAAACTGTAGTACATTATAAGACAAATCTAAACTAAGAAGCTCACAGTATGCCTAATGAACGCTCAATCACCGCATGGGGTTGCCCAGCCACCTCACACAGTTCCGGAGTGTTAAGGATGTCCTCAAAGCCAATATCCAAGTGCTTTCCAGACAACACATCTTGTTGGAAGTTAGACCTCTGAAGGAATGGGAGGTGGCCAATCTGCAACATGATATTATTATTATTTAGTTATTAAATATTTGATTAACTAATTACCATGCAGGCTTCAAGCAATTAAGCTTTAAATTTGTTTATCTTAATTATTGAAAGTTGCCCTACACAGGCAGCAGGCACAGTAGCATTTTTATTCTGGCAATAATGTAGGACTCAACATATACCAAACTATAGTAGATTATAATATACTATACTAGAATACAACTAACAATACAACATGTACTATGTTGTAGTTCATAATATTACAATAATACATAAATGGTTGGAAATTTTTTTGGCAATAGAATAAGTGAAGTTTTTATGACTTTTTATACAGGGCTGCAGGTTATAATGGTATAACTATTAGTACCATTAGTATTTATGCCCAATTAGTACTTTAGTAATATATTGCAAATTGTGGTTGTACTATAAACATCAGCATAACCCTTCAGGGAACAGAGTAGCAGGGCACAATGTTACATTATGTTTATGATTTTACCATAGTAAAATAATAACGAAGAATGTTTTACTAACCTTGCTGGTAAACTTCATTTCCATGGTGAGTTTGAGTGGTGCATGAAGGCCTTGGATGTTGCGGAGCATGGCCATGTTCATCTTTTCTTGATTTAAATGAAACTGAAAATACAATATGAATCCATATAAAATATTTGTAAGTAACATCAAGCAGAGAAGGAAATAAAAATTTCGTTTTTTATTAAAGTAATAGTCATTATTATATGATTTTCATCACACATCCAATGGAGCTGGTAGATTTAGTCAGCATTTAGCGGTAATAATAATATTATGTCAAACTTAATTAGGTTTAGTAAGCAACTGCAGAATAACTAAACCTAACACTTCAACCAAAAAGATGGATTTACAATAAACTATCATTCAAAAAGTAATTTACGTCAAAGATTATTTTGTATTTTTATTTAATGAAAGTAAGATTATTAATTACAAATAATAAACAAATTTCGGTCATGGCGGCTTGTCTCAGCTGAGACTAGCAAAAAGTATACATGCAAACACAGATACACTCTCTATTCTCTCATTCTCATAGTCCTATAGGACGGTTGAACAACACAACCAGAGAGAGATGCACCTAGCAGGACATTGGCTGGCCTTCCAAAGCATGGAGGGGTCTCGACAGGTGAAAAGGATCAGATTGGTCGATCTGCAAGGTAGCCACGTAGTTATGAGCCCCTCTATTGAATAAACACAATAAAATAATTATAAAATATGTCGAGTCATGCCGTATCATCACATACATAATGAATACAAGGCAATTCAAGGCTAGAGTCATAATAAACTTTTAAACTTACACTTCTCTCAGACACTTCTATAGGATGTGACATGCCAAGTTTGGACTTCGTAGCAGCCAGACCCGCCACAAGCGGGTTCGGCACACCAAAGGGACCTTCCTGTGGCTTGATATTACTAACATGTTCAGGCTTTACTTTAAGAGGAGGCAGGTTAAAACTCTGAAACAATGATAATGCTGTTTTTAATTTCTAATTACAGCAAATAACCTTAAAGCGTTATGATTTTGATCTTACCATTTTGCACGAGTATAAAATACAATTTTTATTTAATAATAGGGAGATTTTATCAGTTTTCTTACGATAAGTAGTGCTGTATTAAATGCGTTTTGATTATACCAAGCCAAGTATGCCGAACGATTCTGTTTTCTGACAAATAAATAATGTCAAAATTTGTTAATTCACGTCCACAGATAACATATCAAGCGTGTTTATTTCATAGTCATTTATTTTACAATGTTGAACTGGCAGATTCTAAAACCGTTTCTTGCATGTTTTTAGTCTCAGTTTCAGTTTTACCTTACTCTAAGGTTATAATTAAATCGTATTTTATATTTATCTCGGCTCTTGTTTTGCGTTAAAGTTAGTATACTATTTTATTCTACGTGGATGTGGTAAATGTAATTTTACACTATTTTTATCTATGATAGAACATTAGAACTTAATTTTGTTCTGTAATACCTGGTCTGTGGTAATACCATGTATAATTTATTATGCCTCGCTGGCCTCGCGAAGTGGTATGGTATATGGTATTATCATATAATACCCAGTAATGTGTCATAAATAGTAATACCATAGCATTAATACAACGCCATCTTTTGTGTATAATTTGAAGAAGTTTGGCTATGGTTTGGGTCAGGATGAGTCGCTGGTCGGTGCAATAGCGCTCGAAGCTTCGTGGAATATATTGACTTAGTTGACAATTTATAGAGAGCGCATAATACAGCGCCTCCTTGACTCAAAGAGCGTTTTGGCAAACCGGCACCGACACGGGCTATATTACTATCATAGAGAAAATAAGTATAGAAGAGGGGCGGTGTCTTAACAAAACAGCAAGCCAAGATCGATTAGTTCCCCATGCCATCAGAGATGTCACTAGGAGTTCCAAAAATCACGATCGCGTATTTTTAGACTAGTTTACGGATACAACAACAAACTGAACCTTCTCTTTATGAACTTGTTGATTATAACACAGATAGATGGCGCGGAAATAAATGAGATAGTGATTATATGAACACTCATAAAGAACATACATACGCTTACTTCGTAATAATTATTACGAAATTAAATATTTTATTTACATCAAAAATATAATTATTATTAATTATAATATTTTAATGCTTTTTGATGATTAGTTAGTGGGTGAATGGTTAAAGCCAAAACTATATACCTAGGACATGTTAAAAGGTATTTGAAGTTGATTCAGGGCCGATTTAGATGAAAAAGTGGTCACATTCATAGCACAAGTTCCGCGAGCTATTTTACCAGTAATACTTGTAAGTTTACCTAATTTTTTATTTATCTATAATAGTTTTTAAATTCATTGCTGGAATGTATTTGAATGTATTTTTTCTAATCGACTTAAAAGAAAAAGGAACTTTAAATTCGATGCAAAACTGGAAGATATGGTAGTTCAGTCGATTATGGTTCTGCTTTTCATTTTAGTAGTCGTAAGTTCAAATCCTTGTGGTAGACATTATTTTTTAAATTTTTTTAAACTATTTCTGATATATAAAAGCTTTTTATTTTACATTATGTTGTTGGAAGCAGTTAACGTGCGATTTGTTAATATTTGATAGTAATAAGTGCAAGACTTACTTAATATGGTTTTACAATTTAATTAATAATAATACGATAAAATAATATTTAGTGGATTCGAAAGAGATAATTCAGTTCATACGTAGTTGTTTTACTTTTTGGTTCTTGTATCAGTGGAATGTTGTAGAAATTTTAACATAAAAAGATTCAAAAAGTGAACTTATATATCATGATTTGACCCCAGTATCATGTTCATTACAGTCAGTGTTACATACTGTATGACTAATCTACCACTTAATAATTTGTCAAAATAGATGTTCCAAACCTGCTTTTATTGTTTAAGAAACGTTATGACGCGGTGAATTTGAATTTTAGAATCGTATGACAACTGATAATAAACTCAATTACAATAATACGACTCGGCTACTGCTAGGCGACCATTTTTCATAAATATATCCACCATTATCATAATATTTATAATTACTTCGTGATATTAGGCGTATCATAAAATAATATTTTGTGGATTCGAATGAGATAATTCAGTTCATACGTAGTTGTTTTATTTTTTGGTTCTTGTATCAGTGGAATGTTCTAGAAATTTGAAAAAAAGATTCAAAAAGTGATTCATATTACCGTGATTTGATCTTAGCATCATGTAAGCTGCGATCAGGGTTACATATTTCAAAACTATTCTAACAATAATTCATTGGCAAAATAGATGTTCCAAACCTGCGTTTATTGTTTAAGAAACGTTAAGACACGGTGAATTTGTATTTTAGAATTGTATGCCAACTTTTAAAATTGATTACACTATTTAACACATTTGATTATTTTCATCAGCCGGAAGACGAACTATTTAAGTTATTGTTATGCTTATTTTTTGGTTTTAATTGAAGTAAAATACGAGGAGCTGACGTTGTGCGTGGCTTAAATATATCTACTATAAATTGTGTCACACATCAACATAATATTATAATATGAACATAAAAAGATTCAAAAAGTATAAGCTGAAGTTGTGATTTGATCACAGTGACATAAAATCTGCAGTCAGTGTTATAAACCATAAGTCTATATTGATTTATAATATATTGGTAAAATAGATGTTCATACATTGCGTTTATTGTTTAAGAACATATATCTTGTATTTTTTATATGTACTTGTATGTATTTTATATTTAAAAATAGTATTGGAGCGAATGAATTTCAATGTCATAATTTTAACTTTGACATAAGACTAATACACGCATGCGCTTCAATAACGTACTTTATATTTAAAAATAGTATTGGAGCGAATTAATGTCAATGTCATACTTTTAACTTTGACATAAGACTAATACGCGCATGCGCTTCAATAACGTTTCGTTATACAAAATCCATGAATGCGAAACTAATTGTTATGCAACATTCTTCTAATACATAATTATTTGCGTAATCTTTAATGATTTTTACGTACAACGTAATGCATACGTTCGCTTTCATTTGATCTATAATTAATTATTTTATGTAATTTAATTTTTATTACCTAGGTATGTTCATGCGTAACAAGAAACGCAGATAGTTATAGAATAGGGGAAATGGCAAAAGGGAATTTCCGGGGTTGAATTCCTTTTAACATTGATTTGAAATCCGCAAGTTCTAAAGAAAAACAAATTGTTATGAAAAGGTCCAGTAGTCGTTACAATTATTTTCGTGGATTTATATATTCTGTAAATGGCTAGGGCAGGATCTGGCATTGTCCTTTATGATCTAGTTTTGTAACATTTACGACAGCGCCATCTATTCCAATTACGCACAAGTCAATTTGTATACTAAGTTTTGCAACATTTATGACATCGCCATCTATTGTCCACTCTTATAAGCCAATTAGTAAAGAAATTATTGTTATTACTTGTAAGTACGCGCACAGTAACGCCATCTTGACCTTCCTACACAGTTTGGGGAAACTAGTGAGCAAAGTCTATTGTTAGAGGTTGGAGGTCTTATTCTGATTAGTCTATGTTACTATATATAGTAGCATCTATGGTAGCATAAAGCAAAAAGAATTAGTATGATAGTAGGCATTCGTAAATCTGTATATCTGCGAGCTGCAGCGAGCATTATGTATGAATTTGCTCGCTGCAGCTCGTAGATATTTGCGATGCGTTGCGAATTCGCAGTTATGAATGTGTGGGAGCCCTAAGCCGGTGGCGACCATAGGACCACAGAGTGTTTTGGTCTTAATCTGAGGGAGAGAGGGCTCAGAGAGAGCGTACGCTCTAATGTATAGTAGATGTCTATCCATTTAATTGATTGATGAGATGTTACAATTAAAGTTTAATTTCTACCATGGAGTTTACTACCTACCTATAGCGAATATACCTACCTTTAGCTGAGGTTTTGATAAAAAGTTACGAATATGTTGAGGTTTCTTACTCTTTGGATTCATAAGAATTTTTGTTGGTTCATGGTTTTTTGACATTTTGATCGCATTCTTGACAATTTTTTATATCTAACTGAGAGTAATTACAGTACTTTGTTTAGTTTTTGAAAATTTGTATTTATACTACTTACGAATATGGCGTCTAGTACGAGAGCAGCTACAGCTAAGAAAGAAATGGTTGTATTTAAAATTTTTTGTTACTGCAAAATCAAAAAATGTTAAGTTTGCCATTCGCGGGTATGAAGCGATCGTGGGAAACATTGCATACTTTTGGGGTTTTGAGAGAATTAGGAAATACAGTGGTTAAAAGCGATCTCCAAGAAACGGAAAGATCTAGATATCTTCTCTATGTATCTTCTTAATCTCTATCTGGTTAACTCTAGGTGCATTAGCTAAATCTGCAGTGGACTACGAATAAACTGTATTTTGGAATAAGCTGGCGCTGATAGATCTGGTTGTAGGCACTGTTTCAGTTATCTGTTCGGCTGCATTTCATTAATAGTTTTAAATATTTAAAAATAACGTAAACCCCTGATGTTTAAAACGGTGCCAAATCCCACTGAATACGTAGTAAGTAGTATTTACAAGATAGCTTCTTTATTAACCTAGCTCAACATTTCTTCCAGGATCCGGATGAAATTTTGAAACGTAAGTTTCGCGCCAAATGCCGGTTTCGAGCGCTAGGGCGTATGACGATGGCTAACACATACTGGCTGATAGAGGCTGCCGAACAATATGAGGGCGTAGAAGACGTCAAAAGGAGAGTTGCCCAGGCCGTGCGCGGAAAGGCCAAAAAGAAACGGCTATTGGGAATTAACGTTAGTCTACAATTTAAAATGATCACCGTTAACCGTCAAGCAACCACACATTTAAAACGAAAAATAAAGCTAAATACAAATTTGATTTATGTTTAATATAACTAGATATGTCTATCATAATAAGAAAATATTTAATTTTTCAGGATAAAGCTCTTTTGAATAAACCAGCGCATGATAGATCCGATCAAGAAAAAAAATATATTTATCGCATTATTGGCGGACTTAAATGCTTCAAACGATATCCCAACGTGAGTCCATAATATGTTATTTATTTTTCTTCTAATGTAGACAAATAAATCTTTCCTATGCCCGGGTATTCCCGAAGAAACACATGAGACAATCTTAATTCATCTTATTGCGCAGCACGTTAAGAAGAAATTGGCAGCAGTGACGTACTTCAAGTACTACGGCCCAAATCGTGTGATAGTCCGGCAGCATCATGAGGCGCATGCGCTGTACTTCATAGTGACGGGTGACGTGATTGTCAGCCAGATGATCTTCGATGAGTTGCTGCAGCAATACGTGTCTGTAGACATCGGGATCATGCACCCAGGAGATATGTTTGGCGAAGTCTCCTTGCTACACAATATACCAAGAACCGCTACTTGTACTACCGGTGGTAATGCTCATACAATTTCTACAGTAGTCAAAAATCCTTACTATAAGATACGTGTTGCAAGGTATGCTGGTCAAGAAAATATGAAATTTGGTAGCGAGATATTCTGGTCTATCTACTACAATAAGCATAAGCAAGCAATGCTTGTGAAAAGGGTCGCGTAAATCAATAACAATTCAAAACTGAAGATACACTATAGTTAGTTTCTTAGCTTGATAGGGCTCAATTAAATTGTTGGAATAAAGCCTTTTGAAGATATAGAATCATTTTCTGGCTTTCGGCGTCAGGCAATCTTGGCCAATATTTTGTTATCTGGCGCAAGACATTGAATTACGAGTATTATTTAAACAGTGTACATAAACCACATACACGGCAACACATAATGGTCAGACAGACGTAGTACTATCGTACTATTACTAGTACAATAGCCTAAAGAAGTCACAAGGGTATTAGTTATAACACCTACATTGCACTGACTGTGACTCCACCTCATTTCGATTTCTCCACCATTACTCTTATCGAACAAACTGTAGCTTAGTAACCATCAAGGTTTGTTAACATTGGGTTCATTCCATTGTCACTTCTATGCGGAAGTCTAAACAAAGTTGTTATCAGGTCACTGTGAACTACTGGCACTAATGCAGGAAGACTTTAAAAATGTTCTTCAAGCGTCCGTGCAGAAGCAATGGGATGAAGTGCGTCGTGCTATGTCTGCGTTTACATACTTCGATGCATTAGATGAGGTACGGTTATACTTGTAACTTAACTATTTCCAGGCCCTGAGCTGGCTTGTTGCTCTAGTGGCGACTGCTGGGCGTGAGGTCATGCGCTCGATTCTTATGTCGGGAAGTGTAATTGGAATTTTCCATTTTGTAAGTAATAGTAGTAGCTATATCATTAAAAAAAATGTATACTATTTATCCCTGGAAACATAGCCGCGATGTGGTTTTATATTTATTTATTGACATTGAATGAAATTGTTTGTAAATGGTCAATGTTATTGAGTAACTGTATCAGTATATCAGTGCTCTCTGTTTAATCATTATCTCATAAGAATTACTGTCCAGTTCATTACTATGGATAAAAAAATCGATGTTTTTCTTACCCAGATTTTCTTACCTCTTTGCTTTTCTCTCTTCTCCAGGTGGCTCGTCGCGAGGGGTGTATAGTGGCTAAAATGAAAGCTTACAATACCAACGAGACGATTTTGGGTGACGGCGCGGGTATACCTAATTTCGTCTACTTCATACTGTCCGGTCGATGCCAAATGATTGAGACCCTTCAAATAGCCGTTACACACAGATTAGGAAAAACTTCCTACAGCCTATATGATCCTTATGTATGTATATTGAAATCTAATTACTTTCAGGACAATATACTGTCTTAAATCTTGAGGCGCCCATTTTTATCATTATACCCGGAGTATTTAATACTGTTTTGCAATAACTAATACTTTGTTTATTGTTAGGTTCCGAAACAAGACAGTGATCAGGATCTTGATGCGAAATATTTTGGTGCTTACAAAAATGCGAACAAAAGCAAAGAAAGCAGAATGCCGTCTGATGAGACTACTGAAAATTCAGCTTTAAGTCAACCCTCTAAAGGTTTAGAAAGTATACTGAGGTATTCGGACACATCGAAGCATAGGCGATCTAGTTCTAGTAAACGTGACAGTATACAAATAATACCAGAAGAAAGAGTTACTGTAGAAGATGACAGTAAAATTCTAGAACCAGTACCCGAGTTTATTGTTGAAATTGCGCCTGAAGCTGGGTCTGACATTCCGGACAATATACCTCGCACTAGTTCTGCCAAATCTCAAGTATTATTACAACCTTCTGAACAACATCGGGAGTCCGTGAGGTAGGTATAGAATATCTTCAGTTTCCAGTGTTCAGTTTGAACAATAAGATGAATGTAAGTAGTGTGTGTAGTTCAAAAAATACTGTCCACTTTGTAGCATCTATCAAACAATAATTTGGTTCTTATAATTTTCAAAAACAATAATATCATCGCATCTTTATTTTGTCAAAATGAGGGCATAATTATATTTTTTTACCTCCTAATGCTTTTGTATTGATGATCTATTATTTGTCTTTAACGTTTGTATAAAAGTTATCTACCATTGATTACAATGTTGCAGGTTTAGCCTCTTACATCCAACGCATCAACCACCAAATCTTCGGACTTACTTCATGCAGGTTAATTTTATATCTATGTTTTAATATTGAGAGTAAATATGAGATAGCCTTCTTTTGTTTTCATTTTCCATTTAGGCAGAGCGAAGCATTACCAACCTTACTAGCATTAGGTAACGGTGATTAACTTTCCTGGCCAACGAAGTTGAGAGCCTGCAAAAATCAAAGGAGCAATTATAGGGTAGACCTAGACACGTCAGCTACCTCCATACCATATTTTAGCAAAATCAGTCTAGCCGATTGAGTGTAAAGAGGTAACAAACATACAAACACACTCACAAACTTTCGCCTTTAGAATATTAGTGTGATGTAGGTACTGCACTTATAGTCTTTTTATCGTAACAGGTGTGTCAGTTCTATCCTGGCTCAACTTTCGGGTTTGGAGAGAATATGCGCGATCGTCGCATTGTGGCGCTTACTCCAGTAGATTGCATGCTCATGCCCAAGATATGGCTGCTGCAACGAAATACCGCCAACATATGGTCACGAATTCAACACTACCTCGAAAAAAAAGTAAGTATAAAAATAGCTTTAAGTAGTTAGAAAATAGTTTGAATCGTGCTTGCCAGTCCTCTTGACGTAATCTTTTAGCGTGATTAACTATGTAGATTGGAGTGGGCTGCCATTCTGAATGATTGCCGTGTACATGAAATTTAAAGGTTATATTAACTTCCGGATTCATATATCCGGAATAATAACACAGCATGTATGAATTTAACTCTAAACGATTTCTGATGACTAATTATATCTGTTTCTCAACCCTCAAGTTGTCAGCGCTGTACTGTTTTATAGGAATTTACTAAGTTTTGAAATCTTGGACCCTGTTGAAGGATATAGTCGACGTTTCACTTTTGAAAAGTCACAGTATAATTATTTTTTTCAAATAGACTGTCGAAGAATACCAGAAACAATAAACTATTTAGCTGCAATGTATAATGTTTTTTGCGTTGTAGATTTTTGTATATATTATAGCTACACAATAGTGTGTGGTAAAAGTTGACTTGTATTACAGATACCGACAAAAAAACAGCTATTCCAAGACTTTGTCGCGGAGCGCCGCTGGCAGGAGTTCCGTGACCAGCTAGTGGCCGACGTGGTCGCGCGGTCCAACACCGTCAATTGGACTTCCGTGCATGATGTGCCATACTCCATACGGATGGAAGAGATGCTTGATATTTAGTCACTATTGTTCACTGTTCGAACCTTCAATAGATAATTTTGAATTTGTATGTTATTTTTATTTATATTTTATGACTTGAGGTTGTAACCAGTGGCGGATTTGCAGTCTTAACCGCCCTAGGCCCCAGGCCATGTCGTAAGTAGCAACCACCCCTTTCTCAGCACCCATCATATAGACTACATAAGGAATTTACTATTGTATTTAATACTTTATTTCTTGTTATCATCAGTTAATTTTTTGTCACGATTGGCTGCTCCTAATATCTGGCCGCCCTAGGCCCGGGCCTACTGGGCCTTAGGGTAAATCCGCCACTGGTTGTATCCAAAGTTTGTTAAAATCAGAGCAGAAAGATCAAGAAGGATAAACATTTTCTGCAGAAGACAAATATCAATTTCAGAACGGGCTTCCCTAAGATGTCGTAACGTAGGCTACGTTACGACACCTTAGGGAAGCCCGTACAACCTATTGTCATTTAATTCTACGCTTTTCCAAAACCTTTGGCAAGATTGAAATAAAAATCACCTTGATGTATTTATTCTTGGGATAATAAAGTGAGGTACCTACTAATGATCCTTATTTGAGTTGTATGGTCATGTGATAAAAAAAACGGAGTATGCCTTATGCTTGAATCTATATGGACTGTGGGGGCGGAGGCCCGTATCTAATAAGATCGTATAGTAGGTATTATTGGAGACAGATCTACATAATTACGTTGTTATTCGATCTACTCATATAGGTAGAAACTGCTTGAGTACTTCATGACGGACTGACTGAAGCTATCGCCTTGAAAAATAAAAAGAAAATCAAAATGTATGTTCTAAAATCATAGATTCTGAATACCAAGTAGTTCCTAAATTAAATCTTTTCTAAAAGCCTATCCGACAAGATTTTTTTTAAATCGGAGATGTTTGTGATCCTCCTGATAGGGGAGAACACCTCTGCCTACCCTTTTTATAAGGGATAATAATATCATAATATAATAGATATAGTACTGCATAATATCATATAATATATACGAACTTTAAAAATAATCACAAATGTTTCTGTGCTTTTTCATAAAAGAAAATACTTCCCTCACAGTTCATCTTAAAAACACTTTACATACATTGTACTGTTGATGTTGGCTGTATGCTGTGTGTTACCTTGTGTACCTACAGTCATGCATAAATGTGTGTGTGATGATAGGGTGAGATAATGTAGTGCTAAAAATAAGTCTCGTTAACTCAGGCATATCATTCGCGTAGAGACACAGGTGATATTGTATGTACCTAACTATGAGGTTACGAGTTACCAGTTACAACATAGGTAGAACCTTAATTATATTTTCAAGTTGAGAAATTCTTATAATAAATATTTTTGAGACGAATTTCGTGTCACCGGGAAAATATTTAACAGTCTATTGCCGACATTAAAACTACTTAGATAAGTAATAATCCTAGTATTGAAGAACTATTTCAATCCTGGTTATGAGGTAATTATTTAATAGTAGATAATATGTATTTATAGAAACCTACTGGTAATTTTTAGTTCTATGGTAATTTTATGATATTCTCTAGGCGAGTTAATAGCCGCTGTAACGTTTGCCATGACATGGACAATTCCCGTAATTAGAGTTCCTATATCTATCATGCGCATGCGTGAATCGGGACGGTATTATGGCGTCTGGTAACTAAGACAACCGGTTTTGGCGGGAAGCGCCCACGCTTGCGGCGCTGCGCAGCTAATCCAGCGGAGATTTACCATCAAACAGCTCGCGGTACGGCGCGATAACTAAACACATTCGACCGCAGTGCACCGCGACGAGCGACCGCCGCGCTTACGACGACAGCCACGGCTGATCGAAAATTGCGACAGTTAACATATGTATAACGTAAAGAAATTAACTAAATACCTATATAATTATTCCTCATAAACGTACAATCTTAACTATTGGAATCACCGTGCCTATTAAGTGTCGTCGCATTGAAAGTCTATTGTACTTGTTGAAATCAGAGCAGTACTAGCAGGTGAGTCAACTCTTACTTCGGATTATATGTGATTACTTAGATTAAAAGTTAAATAAAGTTATTAAGATAGTTGCCAACCTAGTTTAAGTCTTCGGACTTAGTTAGCAACAAAAATGATGTTATATTTTAAAGTTTGTAGTCATACCTACAGGTAAAAGTGTCATCATAAAACTGTGTTTCGCTAAAACCTGCGATGGAATCGAGCTATGTATGAATAAGTTTGGTAGCTCAGTCTACAAGGTCTACCCCTTCAACATCATTATCATCAGCTGGAAGACATCCACTGTTCAACACCTTAACACCCACTTCCCTCTTTAATTGCATTGCTACTATCATTATGAGTAAACATTATATTACTTCGAATATTATTGTTGCAACAAAAGTTTATTTGTTTCATATGATCCAAGTAGGTATAATTATATTCTTTGATCTAGGCGACAGTCCATATTTCCTCCCAAACCTGATATCATTAAAGACATCCAATCAAACCAATTAAACTACTGCTACTTGTTTGACTAGGATAATAACGACTAAACACAAAAACCCACTAGGTAAAACTAAGTGAGTCTAAGTGATTGATAACCGAGGAAGCCGCTACGAAACTGATACAAAAAGGAAATAAGAAAATTCAATTTCCTACTCCTTACGTAGGCAGCCGAACTCCGCAGGTCCGTAGCAAAATAAACAATTGAGCCATGGCTAACGAACTAGGCAATAATAATTTTATACATAATATCTTCAAGGTTGAAAAATATCAATATGTTTTGTGGCCGGTGTTTTTATAGAGGTGTAACCTCGTGTTACTAAGCAATATTCAAATATTAGTATCTAACTACAAGAATGTATTATGCACTATGACCTGGCCTGAAAAGGGGTTTAGTTTTAATTAGACGACTTTCAGTGTTTATAGAAAACGTTTGATTACCGATTTAAAACAGAATTTTATTACTTCTAGCAGAATCTTTCAACGGTGCAGTTTAACTTAAAAACTACAGAACTTAATAACAAATAATAAATACGCTTTAATCCTCTTTGTTACTACATAGATTGAGATATTATGTTATTTCAAATTAAAATAAAGTAGATATTGTGGAAAACATCTTCCAGTCGTTATGCCGCAAGGTTGTACGTTCTTTGTGCATATTTTAGAGCCTGCTTTTATAAATAAAGTACCTACGTAGATATTGTTATTGAAGCTATACCGTCTACTTGCGAGTAGCTATGCATACATTTTAGTCTTTAGTAAAATCATACAGTACAGATTAGAACAGTACAGACAGACAGCTACAAACAAGTACCTAACTAACTTTTGTAACCAGTAATTGAACAAACAAATCATAGTTGAAAAGGTTTAACCGTCTTATACATCTCTCATGAACGCTAAAAATAGTCGTACCATAATTTATATAAATAAAATAACATCATTAAGTTTGTCACTACGCCTCTTAGCACATTTGCATATACATGTCAATCATTTTACGTACCTATATCATTACTCTTTGTTTGTTAATCAATTACCAAGTATTATCGGACATCTAAGAACGTAACGTAACAGAAGCGTCTTTCGTATCTGACTCAAAATAACATTGTTAGAAGTAAGTACATCATTAATTATCTGCTGATTAGCAAGTCTTTGTTGCTGTGATTAGGAAGGCTTTGGCACGCGAAATCACCTGATATTGATATCGACACTATCAAAGGAGCTTTATGTGTCCATCATTGACTTGATTGTAATAACAACCTTCACATATTGACCTCTCAGCAAAATGTTTCCTGATGATGTTGTAATGAAATGCATGAGCTCGTCGTGTTTGAAACGGTCGATGACGACATGCGCTGCCCCAGCCTGCTACCGGACAGGTTATCGGCAAATGAGCTCAATTGAGAGAACACTTGTTCTGATAAAAGACTGTTATTGGATAACTGAAGCTAGACCAACGCATATGTTCAATGTCAAATAAATTAATACATAGTTATAAAGTTGGGAACTACAGGTAACTTGTATGTTCCTATAAAATATAGGTAAAATAATATAGGTATCTAAACTGTGAAAAGAAATAACTTAGCGCAGCAGAGTTTTGAGTGAAATACTAAAAAATACTTGAGAGGCACAATACCTATACCTAATAAAGAAGAACAACAAGGCCAAAAAATGCTACACAAATAAAGTCACATAAACATAGCTTATCATATGACAGGGAAAGCATTCATGTAAAAGTTTGGTTATTCGCGAAGGTTTCAGGACGCAGCGAGTGGCCCAAATACGATTTTATTCATTTTTCACGACGACAGTGACTCGTACGAGCTGGCACTGAATTAGCTTTTCTTTCAGCCCGTGACGACTTCGATATGGTTATGGTTTTATACATAGGCGCTTTTGATGCACGTATGTTGTAAATATGTTTTGGTTGGATGTTTGTATAAATATTTACCCTTATCTTCATTTATTTTGGGTAAATAGGTACCCTGATAAGAAAAGAAGAGTGACTAATATTTTTTATCTACAAAATGTCTTTTGTAATAAGTGAATTACCAACTTCATTAAATATTCTACACAATTTACGTCTGAAGAAATCATTGTTTAGTTATTACCTATGCAGTATCTTCTACCAGCAGCAGAATAGAAAGTACTGTAACCTTAGGAAACTGGTCATTTATATTATTATAGCTGGTTGATTTTAACAGTACATTTATGAGTAAATCCACCGGCTATAGACTACCTGCGCCATCAAGTATTCCATTTCCTTTCTGATTGTTTCTGATGAACTTGCGTGGTTTCTGAATAATATAAATACTTAGTAATTACCTATTTACTATTCAATTAAAAGGCATGTTGTGTGTGCGTAAAAATGGGTTGATGAATCAAGGGTTATTTTTAAGTTTTATAGTCCTTATAAATAGACTTTCATTAGACACCGAATACCTATCTAACGGTAGTAGTAGGAATTTCTCGAGGTTTTCTAGTGAATTTGCTAAATGCTAAAATCCTCCAAGTTCCAACTTTAATCCTCTAAGTATCTCGTAATCGTAGCACTCCATAGAAGATATTAATTAAAAATTATCTTTTAACATAAACAATCGGTCAATACAACGGTTTAGTACTTGACATTTAGTTCGCTAAAGCAAAACTAAAGTAGTCAATACATAGGAGTCAGGTCAGCCTACAATATTTGTTTCCATTCTTACAAAATTCTTTTTATATAGATATTTCCTCGTGTTACTGCTAGGTACTCAATTACGTAGGGTCAGCAGAAACCGTCATCTTAGCAGTGACTCCCCTTTTACTAATATTATTCTTCACATACTCTCTGTCACAATCTGCTGTGTTTCACTATTTATATTCTCCTCATTAATGATTCACCGTCATATCCATCACTCTTTTATCAACCATGCATTAAATGTGAATACAACATATTGAATATTTCACAATGTAATGTGCTCAGAACTTGGCCATGCGAGATGAAACCAGGTGGAGCCGAGTTATAACAGAAGGGCGAAGTATAAATAGAAGTGTAGTCGCTGATAGTATATTTAAAAGATATTGTTAAGGCGTTTGTTATTGCCATTAGTTCAGGACCAGATAAAGTCGTAAAAACAAAGAGAGAGCAGTAGTTGACTTTTGCCCTAAGTAAATGAATGGCCTAAGATTTATTACTTTCATTATTGAGACCCTTTTAAATGCAAGTTGGAAGCATCATTTACCTTTTCTAACACTAGATGTTATGATGTGTAGATTATAAGTTCTAAAGAAAGGTTTAAGAAGTGACAAAGATGACCTTTACTGTATGTTTGAGGGCTAGTAATGATATTACTGTATTTCCTAGCATGTGGTTCATAGGAATAATTCCTAACAAACCTGTCACTCAGGCTTTAGGGATGTGGGCGACGCGTGAAGGCGTTTTAATGAGTAACCCAACTAGTTTTACCTTATAGGTGCGAGTATGGTGGCAATTGATTTAGCTATTACATGCATATGATCGCTATTGTTTGGAACAATAAATTAAGACGATGCCTTAAATAATATTTGTTTTACTAATTTTTCAAACATTAACGTCACATTTTCATCAATTTCTGTATAATAATATGATTTAGAGATAGGCAAACCTTCCTATAATTGAACTATTCACCGTTGTGCTTCATTGAAAAGCGAAACCAGTTATTATTTATAGGCTACTGAAGATTTATTTGGAATTGTAACCGAAGTACGTCTAAATAGATACTTTACTAGTAGTAATGTACCGTTATTATTTACGCCCGTGTTCAACTTATTGGCAGTTCTGAGCACTTTCATAGACCTAATGCTAGCTATGACCTTTTTTTGCTTTGGATTTTACAATAACATTTATTGGAGAGATAATTATTATAAAGTATTTATCAGTGATAAATTTCGGTTATCGATCGGTGATCTGGGTTAAAGGGAGCCCCTATCAATCGCGGGACTCTGGGCAATTGCCCAGAGTGCTTAGTAGAAAGAGGGGCTTTGGCGCCGCCGCGCCGTAACGACTATCGCCTAAAAAGTTCAAGAAAGTATACATATAGTTCTAGGCCTAATAGCTGGTCAAGATTATAGCTTAATCTCTATAGTAATCAATCTCAAAACGAAGACTTTTAATTCTGAATTTATTTAGGCTGAAGAATTAAAGAAAAATGTATTGTGAAACATATGGCCGCAAAGAAATCGTTTGGTGTCTTACGATACAATAACAACAGTAACAACGAAACAGCCTTTTATTGTCTCGGTTAATATAATGCGTGGACAAACAACTCACCAAACGCACTGGAATAAACAAAGTAAAGAATACCATATATGGGCTGACTGAGCAAAGCATAGACCTGAGGCCACAGACGGTTAATCTGTGTTGCGGGCAGTAAGCAATCCGGTTGTTAAACTTGTAGGTTCAACAACCATAACGTATTCCAACTTATGTCACATAAGACGCAAAAGGAGTAACAACTTTCTACATTACCTAGATTTTGCGAAACTGCTAAATCCATCCTAATAAGGCTACAAATATGTGGCACGAACTTTTTATTTCCGAAGAATGATTAAATATGCATGTGTACCTCAGAGTGGTCCAGTATGCTCGTCATTGGCACACGTAAGGTGGTACTAGCATTGGTCCATGGTACTAGGTACCATTATTCGTGCCCTAGTATAATTAAATATTTTTGTGCAGAAACTATAACGACTTTTTGATTGCTTTTCCTTTCTGTGAATTATTATGTTGCTAGCGTTTGTTCGTTTTGTATACTTTGTCAACTCATGCGACCTACATAGGTGTAAGGCCTTATTGATTCATTATGTTTTTCTTTAGAATATTAAAGGCACCCGAACTAGCGTAACAAAGCAATGCTCGGTTCATTTATTTATTTCGACATACGATTATTTGTGAAAACCATTATTGTAACACCAAAAGATTAAATAATGCAGTTTAAAAAAAGTTAATCCCATTAGTTAACACAAATTGAAAGAGGCACATTTGGCATGTAACATACGTAAAACTATTCTTTAAATAATTCTTTAAGTACAATGTAGTGAGCTAGTTTCATTTTAAAGTATCAATACATTTAAAATTTCAGTTATGATCTTGATTCGGAGTATTAGGGTCAATTGCACTAAGATGTTTGCGTCATATAAGATGTTATCAAAATCTGTTTTGGATAACAATTATAGTTTCAGACACAGTTAAAAGGTTTCACTTCCTACGTAGGCTTAGGTAGCACAGTTACTTTGATAAGTATATTTACATTCACGTTTAGAAAGCTGTGCAATGTGCATAATCATGCAAACATATTTGGTCCTAAGAATGGACTTAGACCTGCTCAAAATCCTTTTAGTTCTCTTTTCTTTTGTTTTCGTCCTCCATCCTGCTGCGAAAGCGTCGAGATCGTGCCAAATCGCTTTCTCAAACGACAGAGAAAGTGTTTAATCCGTAAATTATTATAAAATAATGCTATGGTAGTTGGTTAGTGGTATGAAACTGGTATTTGGAATGTAACTTCAATTAATTTCTGCCCCCTTACCATGAACTCTTAAAACAGGAAAGTTTACGTTGTGGAAGTGAGACGCCGAATTATACTGCACGTAGTGGCGTCTCGCTTCCCCATCTTAAACAGTCCTGCTTTAAGAGTTCTTGGTAAGGGGCAGGTCCTTAAAGAATAACTTGCAACATTAAAAACTTTGAATATGAGGCCATCGTTGTGCACACTTTCACAGCGCCCTGTACAATGATATTGACCCTGTAATATCGTGTTTATGTTATAAGAGTATTGTAAGCAGTTATTGTTATTTGTCTAGATACAGGACTTTACGTGATAACCCCTGTAGTCGTCATATTGGTTTAATGACCAAAATAGGTGCATGACGCCATCGTAAGAGACAGCCACGTGATTGTATATGGGGCGTCAACAAATGAATACAAGAAAGCCGAGTACTTTACGAGAATACAAATGTTGCCAATGTATTATTTTTTAATGTCCCTAAATTATTTCGTTCTCTCTGAAGGCTCTACACTCATAAGTTCTGCCCATCTAAAGTTTTGCCAAAGTCCGGTTCAACTAATAAGAATCCCTTAAATTAGCTGTGATAGACGGGTTACAAATTAAACGTGTTCTGCTGTGGTAGTAAGTAGAAATACTGGTTTTATTGGTATTTTTACTTAATTATTACCGGTCAAGATTTGGTTACAGGTCTCATAAATTACCGTTTTATACGAGATCACAGTATTCTAATGAAGTTAGACGAGAAAACCAGAACATTATTTAGTTATTTAATTCACAGTTTATGTTAGTTTGGGGACATTTTTGTAAATATATCAATAACTAGCGGCACGCTCCGGCTTCGCACGGGTATAAAATATATATGATAAGTATTTCTCCACTATTTAATGGATGTTATTCTACACATAAACCTTCCTCTTCAATCACTCTATCTATTTAAAAAAACCGCAGCAAAATCCGTTGCGTAGTTTTAAATATTTAAGCATACATAGGGATATAGGGACAGAGAAAGCGACTTTGTTTTATACTATGTAGTGACAGTAGTGATTATGATTTCTGTTTTTGGGAGAAATAGTTAGGTTTCATCATAGGTTTCATATATCATTCAAGTTCAAACTTATTGGTCTCAAAGCTATAAAGAAAAACAAATCATATTTTGACAATATTGACTTATGTTTAACAAGTCAATATTCATTTTACGGAGGATTGATAAAATAGATTTTTTTTTATGAATTTATTATTATGCGAATGAGATAAATCAAAATCATATTTTTGTATAAGTATTTAAGATTTTAATTAATTAATTTATAACGTATGTTTTTTGTGGTGAAGTGTTTTAGATAAATAGATATACCGTCGCGTCTGAATCAGCAAAATCAAACATGAGTACAGAAAGAACGGTAATCATATTTATTTAATATTCACGATTGCGGTGCAGTGGCTTCGTACATCTAAGCTAAATTTGAAATACCATTAGCATAATAATATTTTGTGGAAACTTTCAATGCTCGTGCAAGTTGTTATTTATCGAAACGTACTTTATGACAAGTGAATTGCGCTGCATAAGTAGTACAGTCGCTTACAATGAAAACTCGTAGCGAACATCAAAGGCCCTTTTTGTTCTACCATTGATATCTTCAGTGTAATGTCTGAACATTATGTCACAAAATGTTTGATTATGGGTTGCAAAACTATTTTTATATTTATAACCAGCAAATTGCGTTCAATTGTTATCAACAGCTGGGAATAGGCCTTCCTAAAACTATGCCATCACCCACTTAGTTCTTTCTACTATTATTATTTCAGCCATTGCCGTCCCGCTGCAGGGCAAAGGCCCGCTTTCCTTCCTCCATTTCTACTATTAATGATAAATAAACATTTCAGGTAGTATCAAAACCGGCACGAATCGTCCGCACTTCATCTTCGTTGTCGAAGGGACTCATACCTTGTGAGGGCCCGATGGGCGTTCGGCAGAACCCGTGGACTCCAACTAAGCGCCGTGGACCTATTGCCGCAGAAGCTTCAAGCCCGGGACCTGCAGTCGTATCACTCCCCTCTCTTATAGGTAGGTAAAGGGCATATATGGTATGATGGATCGCTTAGGTCAATCGTGACGATCGATCGCAAGGAGCCATACCCATACACTGACGATCTATCGGTGCGATTCAAGATTGCATAGTTTTTTGTTGCGATTATCTTGCTAGAGGTCGAAAATTTTCAACTAAAACATGTTTTTATGTAATTTATTGGTCATATCTTATTAACGTGTTGCATGCAGTTAATATCTGCTTTTGGAAATACTTTTTTGTCCTATCGTCTTGTAATGTAGAAATAGTTAGCAAGTTGACCTTATCAGTGCTTCTGGTATTCTGATAGGGTATTGCAATGTTGCAGTGCAATACTAAAAGGGTTCTTCCGACCTTAGAGTGTTATGTTAGATCTGTACCTACTTATTACTAGGTTACAATATTTAGTTCCATGTATTTCTATACTTATTTCTAAAAGGCAAGTTCGTGCAAAATGTCATAGAAATAAGTACTATTACTCATACCATAAACTTTTAAAATTCTTAGGTATACATTTTTTTGAAAATGTATCATGAAATACTATGATAATGTAGTTTAAATAGTATGTTTGCGTGCCTGTGTACACAAAATATGAAGCGTCACACAATAGATACGTGCAGAAGGCCCGCTTATATGTTGTATGTGTAACGTATGTATTCATGTTCTTGTATATTCTGGACCATATTTAGCTTGTATCCGGTAGAGGTAAGCATTTTTGTCCTTGTTTTGCTGGCAATTGCTTGTAAGTTTGCGGTAGGTTGTCGCTAAAAATTTCCTGTTTGGTGGGTGCTTTTTACGGATATAAGTAAACTATGACATGCAAGCCCTTAAGACTTAGAAAGAATATTTGCAAACAGCAATCATATTTGTCTCGTGCTGTAATCTAACCCTTTGCGCAAAATGCTACTACTGCTTAGCCTCCACGGCAATAGGGTTATTAACTTATTACACATGACTGTGTCGTTAACGAACTTCGTATACCGTTAAACTTCTGAAAATATATTTTTTGTATCAATACAAATATAATAATAGTCGTACAGTATGGTCATTTCTTTATGGTCGCATGTATTTCGACCGGTGTTATTTATTGTTCACGTCCTCTCGAGCTCGCGCTTACGTCACCCATCCCACTCCAATAGAGGTTGTGTTTTGAGTTGAGAGATTATCGCCTGCGCACCGCAAACACCGGCCTTGCTCGTCCGGCCTGTTGATATACAAAGTGACATCATGGTTATAATGTTATTCGCCAAATAACACCGCACATTTATTTTTACTTTGAAAAGTTTCAAACATAATGAGTCGGTCTTGCATTCATCAGATAGTGTGAGGTATTGTTTTTGTTATTATGAAGAATGTGTAGTAGCTTGTGAATTAAATTTCATGTTAACAATATAGGTAGGTGATTCTCAGACGTAAAATGAAGTGTTATTAGCAGAATTTCTTGGAAATGTCGTCGTCACATTTATTAATTGATGGTTGTACGTAACGTGGGCGAAAACATTGACCCTGTTCAAGGTGAGCTCTATCAGTGCGTGTGATACACAATATGGTTTGACATTGACCAACCGTCTCGTAAGTGTTATATTATGTATTGTAGTGTGCAGTGTTATGTTTCAATATATTGAGATCACATGAACTCACTCCCCAGGTGCTAATATAGTCTAGTTGTTGAACGTCATTTTTGTTGTGCCTCAGTCAGTCCTCTTGCGGAAATGTTACTGCTTGTACTAAATTAATCATTTATCCGGAAGAATCAATACAATTCGAATGAAAATAATTTAAATATCTACAAATTTTATACGTATCTTTTACAGAATCTTTTTCTAGAAACACTATGCACTTTATTTATTTCTTGTAAGAGAGTAGGAATTATGATACTGCCTAAATCTATGGATTGAAATCTATATGAATATATATTTAAAATTAAATAAAAATAAATATTATTATGCGAAGGGAAAACTTCGGGATCCTTTTTTAGTAATATTGCGCGCACGGAGGAGTGTGAGATTTGGCATAGCTAAAGTTTATATGGGGAAGAATCAAATGCTTATATCAATGTAATGTGTACTTTGTGGCGTTAGCATTATGTCCAGATATATAGTTATTTTTGAACATGAACGCTAAATAATTCCGTTAGCGATAAGTACCACCGCTGACTATTAGGATGACGTCAGGATCTTAATAACATTTTCTATGCATTGTTATGACCGCACTTAACGTTTTTATCTCTGTAATGTGCGAAAAACATGTTAGGTCATACATTTAACACGTTGAAGGGCTGCCATCATGTTCATAATTAAAGGGTTCAAATTAAATTTACAGTCACATAGTCACAGTCATAGCCATAAAATCAATCAATCAAAATATCTTGCCCCTCACGAAAATTCCTTGTATCCACATACCTACCTATGTCATTGGTGTCCAAAATGTATAAGAAGGTCAGAAAAATATTATTTGTCCTTCTAAGGACCCGTAAATGTACATATTTGATCAGCAGTCGCCACTCTTTTATTCTCAAAATACGATTTCTTAATGCTGGCATTTGCTACAGGTAAACCACCCCAAGAATCTCGTCGGCCACGTGCTCCAGCTTTCACATTTGGTCATAAGCTGGATCCTCCTGGTACAAACACTAAGACCAGCCCTGGACCCGCTTCTTATAACACAGAAGGAATGACAGCTAAAGGTGAGTTATAAGCTCCTTTTCAACTCTACAAAAGAGAAATCTGCTGACACAATTGTGCCTTAAGTGAATCGATGGCATCAAAACCATAAATGAGTTGCGTGTTCAATGGAAATTTCGCCAAAACTCCTTACCAAATCGCCTACCTACGACGGTCACATGATTTGGGTGTCAAAGCGGTCGTTTATAGAGACTATTAAATCTACTAATATTTGTTTGTTTTGGTTTGGAAATTTATTTTATGTTAACTGAATTTTTTGGTGATCATATCCTTAATTTTTCAATACGAGTCACAACATATAGGACTAAATTGACAGTCGGTACTTAATCGCCAAAATGTAGTTATATTGATTTGAAATTGCCACCGCGCCCACTCGGCATTTGGCACATGGCATGAAA
Organism: Abrostola tripartita; assembly: GCA_905340225.1. Lineage (NCBI taxonomy): Eukaryota > Metazoa > Arthropoda > Insecta > Lepidoptera > Noctuidae > Abrostola > Abrostola tripartita. Next base: position 8,311,044 of record HG996493.1, on the reverse strand, counting down.
CTACTAGAGCATAGCCCGCATGACATCTTCAGCCGTATAAAGTTGTCGCATTTACTTATTCTTGGCTCGTACAATACATTCGTGGGTAGTTGCCCGCAATTGTCGTTTACTGGATAATTGCTTGGGTTGTCTTAGCTCGAGTTAAGCCGTTTATCTTTCTATAGGCAATTATACAGTCTACCGCCCACGAATTAAACCCAGTATTTATTCGATTGGTGATCGGCTCTAACTGATTATTATCAATGTAGGTTTTTTACTTTCATTAAATAGGTCTACATTGTATTTTCTACTCATATGTAGCTGTGATAAGTTAGCGTTAATCATAACGACTTTAGGCAAGCAACGTTTCTTCCAGAACGCTTTTAAAAATAGGACGCATTTTCTTTATGTTGTGATTCATACTGCACAATGTAAGTAGGCCATCACTGCAGTCTGATTTGCATAAGCAATGTCGTCTGCAGAGTTATTTTGTACTTGTTTACTTAGACATTTGTAATATTTTAAGCCATTACGTGATTATTCTATATTTTCCTCAATATAAAAATCATTTAAGAGGTACTTTATGTTAATGTAGGTATAGGTTACCGCTAGCTATAAAAGATAATAAACTATTCTATATTAGTGCCATGAAGCCAGAACTGCTTATTTTTCTAGTAAGTTCATTGATACAGTCTTACGCTAGCATTACTCATTGGTTCGATAAATTTATCGACTTAAACTTAAGTTACTTCAATTCGACGCTGTAATAACAATCTTTAAAAATACATTTCTATCTGTACATTACAATGTGGCCAATTTTCTCGAAGTTCTTATCATCATCATCAGCCCGTTGCAGTCTACTGCTGGTCATAGAAATAAATAGTAAAAGCTCTTATAAGTCAGCGAAATACAAGACACAATTATTACTTTCTGGCGGTTAAACGATGGAAACATTGAAACAACATTCATCGATTCAAGGAAATATACCATACAACTGATGTCGTATGATATAAATATGTTCTTAATTGGACAATTACTGTGGCATTGGATGGTATGGTTACTAAGTTTCTCCGGTCGCGACTGCATTTGGTCGATGTCTCCAAATAAGTCCGTATGTGCGAAGGTGATCGGCGAACGGTGAGTCAGCAACTCGTCGTGTAGGTGCCCCGGACGGACCCCGACTGTCTCGGCCCAATACTAGCTCAGTCGCGCATCCACCTCGCTTCACTCGCTACTCTACCAGGGAACCTAGAGCTTGTTGCAATACAAGTTGTGATTAGGATATAAGTGCTAGAGATATTTCGAGTGCAGTGCATTTATTTACTGAACGTGTGGATTTATTAGGTAAATAAATAATCTATTGTTATTAACGCGACTTTAAACCTGTAATGATAAGGACATTACAAGTTTATATTTATTGTTACATGATGCTGCATACCTACCAAACTATATTACTACCAGGGGAATTCTTGGGCATTACATTGAAAATTACTAAGTGCTTGGTAGGCATCGTGATCTAATTAAATAGTTTATTTACATAGATAAATTATTTTTGACTTAAAAATTACTTATTGGTAAATACGTCGTAGTACCTAACGGTTGTGTTAATATTTCTTGATGGCCATAATCGGCGCTAATACAAAGAACGAAATAAAACCCTTTAATAAATACTGTTGTTTTATAAGGCTATTTTAGCCACAATTTTTTTCGTTTCTAGCTTGTGCTAAGTTTCCAAAGTTAGGCTTCGCGTAATTTCTTTTGATTGTATGAATTATTTAACGGTTTAGGTCCACTTGGACGATTGTATTGGGTCTGTTTATCATTATGAAATGTATAAATATAATCAAGGTATTTTGTGGGTGTCTTTTTTATTTTACTCTAAGTATCTATTTAAAAAAAAAGAGCAGGTTAAAAAAAAATATTTTCATTGAAGCGGTCCTTAAGTTTTAGTATCAATTTTGGATGGCAGCCAATTATAATTGCGTTTTATGTTCTACGACTGAGAATGACAGATACTGCGTTGTAGAAAAGTTTTCAAGGCATAGGTACCTACTGACAGGATATCTTGTACTTGAACTTGCATGTAAAGGAGAAGTTAATTGCGTGAATTGTATTGTGTATGTTGGAAGCAGTAAAGACAATGTTTATTATTTTATTATTAGTACTTATGTTTATTATTATTAGTCACATTTAAACATCAATTACCCCGGTATTAGTTTTGACTAGTTATGATCACATCAAAGTAGCATGTAAGCGTTTTTACTCAAAGGTTGAGGCAGTGTCAGGTAACATGATTATAAGTATTATATCCATATGTCGCGCAATTTTTACAGTTAGTTGGATTGAGTGCTGATTCATCTCTCGCAGCCGAGGTGATGGTCGCAATCAAAATATAAACTAGAGTTGAAGATTATTACAGGGAGGCAGCGTCCGATATCGAACAGTAGTATCATATGCAGTAGTTATGTACAATATTCCGCTTGGTCGAACAAGCAGGGCGCTCTGCGGCGCCAGCGGTGTCGCTGCACGGTCGCTGGCCGCCGCCGCGCGTCGCGCCGACCCCTGCGCCCTGCGACTACGAGCCCATCAAGGCGGTCCGGGCAGTCTACGATCACGCGCCAGCCTTTTCGATCGGCCTGCGAGTGGCCCCACCGCAGCCCGGCGGCAAAACGCCAGGTTTCGTCACTCGTCCTAGTGTTTTCTTTGCATTGTGTTATGTAGCTTTGGTCACGAGTTGTTTTTCATGTAGCTAATGTGCAGTTAATATTGAAGCTATTTTGTATTTTAGTTCCACATGCATGTAGAGTGTAGACGTAGATGAGAACAGATGTGCAGTGACCTTTAAACATAAGGTTATTGGTACTTTACTCATAGATGTGATTGTTCTCTGTTATCCTTTTAAACTTTGCTCACCTTGAGGCCCATGCCCCCCATAGTCATGGTTTACTTCGTATCATCCGATTTGCCTTTTTTGTAAGCTTATAACTTGCACTTTTTATTAGTTTAAATTTTAGTTTTATGTCAGGCCCCAACTGAAACCCAGCGCTCGCTGCTGCTTTCAAGCAGCATCATCATGCTGAGTTGGGGTCCTTTTATGGTTCGTACTATATAACTTTTTTTATTGTTATACTACTCTGTGTAAAAAGTATCGGGAATATGTCAATAAAAAGACCCGCGTAAAAGAGGTCGTTCTAATTTTTTTACTGCATGTTGGTAGCACTGTACTGATTTAGCGCGCAAAGTTTGAGCGGGATCTGTCATTTAATTTGTTTTAAACTACACTTTTTGTTGGTCATAGTTTTGAATTCTCGGCGATTTTTACAATGGAAAATATTGTTGAACAAAGAGTGTGCCTTAAATTTTGTGTTTCGAATGATATTTCATGTGGTGAATCACTAAAAATGTTGCGAAATACCTAAGGCGAATCGTGTATATCGAAAACAAGGGCTTATGAATGGTATAAGGCTTTTAAAGAAGGCCGAGAAGTAGTAGTAGACTTGCCTCGTTCTGGTAGACCTTCAACCGCTACGACCAAAGAAAACATGGACAGAATCAAGAAGCTAGTAATTGAAAATCGACGTATGAGTCTGAGAGAGTTGGCTAGTGAGGTGAACATATCTTTTAAGTCCGTCCACAACATTCTCATTGACATTTTAGGCATGAAACGCGTCGCCGCTCGACTAGTTCCAAAAGAGCTCAATTTTGTTCAAAAAGCGCAGCGAAAGCATGTCGCTGAAGACATGGTTTCCCGAGCTTCTACGGATCCGACCTTTATGAAACGTATAATAACTGGCGACGAGACATGGGTTTATGAGTACGACATGCAAACAAGCCAACAGTCTTCAGAATGGCGTCTCGAAAACGAGCCGAAACCCAAAAAACCGCGGCAAAGTCGCTCCAAAATCAAGGTGATGCTGACAGTTTTTTCTGACTACCGTGGTGTGGTTCACTCCGAATTCCTTCCAGAGGGAGAAACAGTGAATAAAGAATATTATTTAGGCGTCATGAAGCGTTTGCGTGAGAGTATCCGCCGAAAACGTCCAGATATGTGGCAACACAACTCATGGATGCTGCACCACGATAATGCACCATCACACACAGCCATTATAGTGAAAGAGTTTTTAGCGAAAAATTCAACAAAAGTTCTCGACCAAGCACCGTATTCACCTGATATGGCTCCGCCTGACTTTTTTTTATTTCCCAAGTTAAAATTACCACTTCGAGGAAAACGTTTTGAGTCGATAGAAGCCATAAAAGAAAATTCGCTGAATGAGCTAAAGGCCATACTGCAAATAGCCAATGAAAAATGTATGGAAGACTGGGTGAAGCGTTGGAGATGTTGTATTGCAAGCGATGGGGCCTACTTTGAAGGCGATAAAATAAATTTAGATGAATAATTTGTATTTTTTGTTTTATTGACAAATTCCCGATATTTAGTACACAGAATGTATTATTTTATTATTTTCTGTGATGTCGAGACAAAAATAAATCATTGCTTTTTGACTTACAAGATGTGTAAATTTATAGAACCTCAAAACCTTGTACTCGATTGCACGAATTGGTTGTTTGATCTTTATTTATTTGTGTAGTAGGTACGTTATGTTTGAGCAATAAAGAGGAAGTTTCTTTATAACAGAAATCAATAATTATAACTTTTACCGCAATTGGCAATGGTAATGACAAAACATCCTCGCTTTGCTCCTCGTCATACTTATTTCAGCTTTAGTTCTGTTTTATCGCCTAAGTACTTGTTTCTTTTAGAAGCTGCATCAGTTTGAGGTCACCTGTTAGCTTTTCTTAGAATTGTTTGATACGTCCTTGCTATTTCGATGCCTGATGTCATGTTCATTTTTCATCCATCAGTGGTATTCGTGACATATTTTTTTCTTAGCTTTGATTTATAACGCTGTTTGGTAATTATAGCAGTTATGTCTTAGGTATGTGGTATAGTTTGAGAAGTACTTTTGCGTTGCATACACATAATAATTATGTTTGTTATAAAGTTGGCAGTAATCATACTGGTTCATAGTTTTAAACCATCTATTTTTCAGCGCCGAACACATATTCTATGCCACCTGTTCTTGGAGAAGCCAAGGAAGGTGGAAAACGCGCTGCACCAGCTTTCAGCATCACTGGACGCGGTAAGACGTGGGAATCCAAGATCCCGCTGCCGGGTCCCGGAACCTACACCACCGACAAAGCGTCCACCGTGCTCACCAAGCGGCCTCCCGCATATACCATCGCGCCCAGACGAGAGCTGAGGCATCCCACAGCGGCTGTGCCCGGGCCCGGAGTCTACTGCCCAGAAAAGGTAATCAAATTGTGCAATTATTCATTTAACAGTTATATAACGTTCATTGCTTGTAAAGTCTAACAATTTTCTTATAAAACAACTGCCTGACTAATGGGTATTTAATGTTGCATCCTTACTGTTGTGCTTCAATTTAATCGTTGTCTGTATCAAAGTGAAATAGTCCGAGTCGAGGCGAGGCGAATGATGTCAGCGCGCATGAATATTGTGCATAAATTAATGTAAGAATTGAACGCTTCCTAAATTCACTCCACGCGGAAGCAAGTCAGTGCCACTTCAAGTGCCAGTTAGCATTGGGGTAGATAACTTGTGGGCGCGTATTTGCAATAAACAATTGATATCTGTAGCCTTCCGCCTACTAATATCGGCTTGATTAATGCTTCTAAACTTAAGAGCACATGGACTTGAGACTAAATATTTTAACGTATATATGCAAAACTTTCAACCTAAGTATTTTTTTAGAAACGCATATAATTTTATTGTGATCCTTTTGCTGAGTAGTGACATGTATGAAGGTCAATCTCATGTTTAGATGCTCTAAGTCCCATTCGTACTTACATTATGACATATACTAACCTGGGGTGGGTGGGGCAGGTGTGCGTGAACTTGCCGTGGGCGCCGGCGCACACGTTCGGCATCCGGCACTCGCAGTACGCGGGCCAGGCCGTGCACTACCCCGCTCCAGAAGGGATCGCCGCCATCTAACTGACAACCGTAACAATATCTACTCATCCAACTTAATCATCCACCGTCACGCTTTGTGGGGGCTAAGACCTTTCTATTGTTCTAGCGTATTTAGGTATTTATTTTGTGATGTATATAAAATTGATTATTAAAATATTCTTCTTATAAAAACCGTTTAGCATTCCCATTACATTATAGTCAAACAATTAAACATATCCCCTCATATTATATAATCTCATTACGCAATGGACTAAAATATTATTAAAGCATATTTATAGTATTTGCATGCTGTCGTTACTTCTACTCATCGGCGAATGGTTCAAGGTACTTAATTATTTATTTCATATTGCCTTTTATGTTGTTTGTATATGTTTTCTTATCTTTGTAGTGAATTAAAATAATATATATTTTTTATTTCAATAAATAATCATGTGTGTTGTGATTTCAGGGTAATAACACAGTGCGAGCGAAATCTACAAGAAGCACTTCGTCAAGAAAAATGAAACTCGAAAAGTCCGAACAAGTTCCTGCACCCAATGCTTATTGCCCTGAAAAGGCAGATAGAGTTCTAAGAGAAAAATCACCGGCCTTCTCGTTTGGAACGAAAACCGAAATTATTAAAATACATAATGCACCGGCTCCTAACATGTATTCACCAGAAAAATCAATGAACGCGCTTAAAAATGGGCCAAAATATACTTTAGCTGGCAAAGGCGTTTCTGAGAAGCTTGAAGTAACTCCAGGTCCAAATTACTACAGCCCTCAAAAGGCTGATAAAATACTACACGAAAGTTCACCCGCATATACAATGCGATCTAAAGAAATCGTTGAAAAGATTGAGCAAACGCCAGCTCCAAACGTATATGCTCCGGAAAAGTCTATGCACATGTTAAACGGTGGGCCAAAGTATACTATTTTGGGTAAAGGAATGTGCACTAAGTTTTCAGCAACTCCAGCGCCAAATAGTTACAGTCCTGAAAAGGCTGATAAGGTCCTTCATGAGAGTTCACCTGCTTATTCATTTAGGATTAAAGAACAAACTGTTGTAAGGAGCGAATCACCAGCTCCGAATGTGTACGCTCCTGAAAAATCGATTCACATGTTGGACGGAGCTCCTAGATACACAATGGGTGGTAAAGGTCATTGCGAGAAAATTGAAAATACTCCCGCTCCGAATGCTTATTGTCCAGACAAAGCTGATAAAATCTTACACGAATCATCACCCGCTTATACTTTTAGAATGAAAGATCATATCATGAAAAAAGATTGCACACCTGGTCCTAACGTATATACACCGGAGGATTCCGTAAATATGTTTCATAGTTCACCGAAATTTAGTATGGCAGGAAAGGGATATTCGCCTAAAACCGACTACGTACCAGCACCTAATACATACAGTTTAGATAGGTCAGATAAACTTCTACATGAGTCGTCACCCGCGTACTCTTTTAGAGCTAAAACTGCTACTGATAAACCAAGCGACACACCAGCACCGAATAATTATGACCCACATTTACTAGACAGCACACCTAAATATACTATAACTGGTAGAGCTCCTACAGGAAAACCATCAGATGTACCAGCTCCTAACGCATACCATCCGCATTTGCCTGACGATGCACCAAAATATTCATTTACTGGTAGAGGGCATGATAGCAAACCATCTGACACCCCTGGCCCAAGTTCCTATGACCCTCATTTACAAGACGGCACACTTAAATTCAGTTTGTACGGTAAAGGTTACGATTCCAAACCTTCAGATACTCCAGGACCTAATGTTTATGATCCTCATTTACCTGATGGCACACCTAAATTTACTATTACTGGTAGAGCTCTTACAGGAAAACCATCAGATGTACCAGCTCCTAATGCATACCATCCGCATTTGCCCGACGATGCACCAAAATATTCATTTACTGGTAGAGGGCATGATAACAAACCATCTGATACCCCTGGCCCAAGTGCTTATGACCCTCATTTACCGACTAATTCTCCGAGGTATACGATGTCTGGTAAAGGGCCAGACCATAAGAATTTTGATGTTCCTGCTCCTAATAAATATGATCCTCATATGTTTGATGGTTCTCCAAAATATACTATGGCAGGTAAAGGACATCCTGAAAAAATGGATAAATATCCTGCCCCAAATGCGTACAACCCTGAAAAAGGTGATAAAGTATTGTTGGAAAGTTCTCCAGCATATACATTCAGTGTCAAACATCCCCTTCATAAACCAGGTGATACACCTGGACCTAATACATATGACCCTAGTAAATATGATTACATGTTAGATGGTACGCCTAAATACAGTTTCGGAACAAAAGGTCCAGCTGGCAAACCATCAAATTATCCTGCTCCTAACGCTTACAGTCCAGAAAAAGCTAACGATATGTTATATGAACATGCGCCATCATACTCGTTCCGTCCTAAATTAAATGATAGTCAAGTTATGTACACACCTGGTCCTAATGCTTATAACCCAGAAAAAGCTGATAACTTTATTCATGACCACTTTCCTGCCTACTCTTTATCGCCAAGAGGCAAGGATGCTAAAGTCAACGACACGCCTGCCCCTAACGTATATAGTCCTGAGAAGGCTGACAAGATTCTCTTGGACACTGCACCTCGATATTCATTCAGAATCAAGACCAACACTCATAAACCAGATGACGTTCCTGCACCAAACAGTTACAACCCTGACAAAGCTGATAAAGTATTGATGCATAGTGCTCCTCAATACACGTTCAGGATCAAAACTGATAACGTGAAGACCGTTGACTCTCCAGGTAAGTGAATAAACAAAATAAATCCTTATTATGGTATTATTTGTCAGGTTTTATATATTACTTCGCATATTTTAGCACCAAATTCATACAATATTCCAACGCCTGTTGAAACGCCCCTGTACACGATTTCGGGTAGACATAAGGAACCGATAGACGAGCGCCTGAAGGTGCCTGCTCCTGGAACATACAACCCTGAGAAAGGCTACAAGTTCATGTTGACTTACTCTCCTCAACATACATTTGGTATTAAAATACATACAAATAAATTCGCTGACACTCCTGGTGAGTCATAGTTTCACAGGCGATACAGGTGTTACTAATCACAGTAACAAAGCATGGGAGGGCTAATTATACACTAATAAATAAATATTGATCCATTTAATAATTATTTTTAATCATATGGTTTAATAACAAAAATTTACGAAATAATTATAATGGTTTTAACACATAACACCATAATACGAGCGGATTCGGTGGAGAGATTAATCGTAACAGATATTCCGGGTCTATTCAATTTATTAAAACATGAATCATAAAGACAGAAATTATGATTTCAGCTCCGAATTCATACCGCATTCCGTCTGTTTTGGATACTCCGGTTTACACGATGTCTGGGAGGCACAAGGTACCTGTGGACGATCGCACGCGAGTACCGGCGCCTGGCACCTACTCACCAGAAAAGGTAAGCACGAAATATATAAATTTTGACGCTCAAGAGTAAGCACCCTTCGTTTATTCAAAAAGAATCAGGAAGAAATTATTAGAATCAATCTATCACTAATATGTTACACGATTAAAAAAAAATGTATAATTACAGGTGCAGATCAACAAAACGCCACAAATAACATTCGGCATTAAACACTCGCCTTTATTGGGTCAGCTAAGACCACTAGATCAACGCCCTGCAGACCGACAAGTCACACAACCCACAAATAATTCTAAGGAAGTCACTACTGTCAAAAGAACTATCGTAAACCCGAGTAACAACCAAATTGAAGATACTAGTGATGTCAACTACCAGAACATTGTTAATTCTAAAGAGTCTAATGAAATCTATGATACTCGCGCGCGTGTAACTCATGTAAGGCACGAAAGTGAAGTCAGAAGCACTACGGTTTCGCCCGAACCTGTCCAGCACCAAGAAACGTTGACACAAGATATAGTATGGGTTCCTGAGAACCCCGTTGTCCGACGCGGGTCTTACACCATCGATAACACTGGTGAAAATGGATACTCGGAGCACTATGAAAACAGTGAGATAATTCCTGTTGAGAACGGACTAATAAGGGTAGCAGAAAAAGGAGAAAGAGGTGGGAATTGCACTGAAGAGAGGAGTAGCGAAGTAATTAAGCGTGACGGATTTGAACAGAACGTAGAAAGAAACACTAAAAACGCCAGTGCTCATGAAACGAAACAAGCAGCAACAGAGGAAGTACGTACTAACACTGACGTCCAGAAACTTGCCAACGGTGGTATTTCTAAAACGACGACCACGACTACTGTAAGGAAATTGGGCACCGCGGCTAGAACCGCTAACGAATCCACTGCAGTGACTCGTACCGCCACCGTAGTGACTGCACGCGACATTGGCGTCAAGTAACTAAAGCCCACTGAGCCTTGTAATAATATTTAGTATTGATCCTACCAACATAATAGGCATCTAACAATTAACTTACAAACTATTTGTATGATTAACTATTGTTAGTCGCATTTAAACTTTATATGGTTGCTAAAGCTTTATTCTATTGTAAATGCAAGCTTTATTTATTAACGTTACCTTTTTTTTATAATGTCATTGAAAATTGATTATAAGCAAAATATTTTTGAAAAATAAGATTAAGTACTAATATTGTTAAACATTGATAATTTTATTAATAAAGTTTTTATTATATAATTATTTTTATTGCACCCAATTTTCATATTCGTAGTTGGTAGGGACCTACTACGTCTACTGGAAAACTAATTAAATTGGTAATAGTTTGCTATATATACATTTTCGGTAAATACGTACTTGATGGATACAATAACATCTAAGTACTTAGGGATATAATTTTATTGTCCTACAGATCACTACCATTATTTAAAAGTTCTTTTAGAAAGGACAGTCATAATTAATGAAGTGTCTAAATATCCACATTTAACAGCAAGGATCATGTAAGAAACATTATGTTATAGATAGGTATTTCAAAATATTTTCGACCGCACCAATCCAATGCTTTTATGCTTTGATTTATGCAAGATATTTGAAGATAAATTTCATAGGTTAGTACCTATAACAAAAAAAATATTTCACACCGAAGCTGACAACAACAAATACATTTTACATTACATACATTCACGCATTTATAGAGGTAGCAACTGGGTAGCAACTAAGATAAAAGAGGACAAAGGAAGGAGTTAGCATAAGGGCTCGAGAGACACGTTGGCCCCTTTATATCCCAAGTAAATAATAATATCTTGGGACAGCTCACACACGGCTATCTGATCCCAAACTAGGCAGAGCCTGTACCTACTATGACATCCAGACAACTGATTAACAATACTTAAATATTTCTTAATACATACATCATCATTATCAGCCGGAAGACGTCCACTGTTGGACAAAGGCCTCCCCCTTAGAACGCCACAATGAACGACAACTTGCCATACATATATAGTATAGATAAATTACACCAAGACACAGAACAAATGTTCATGCTCATCACACAAAGATTTGTTCTGAGTGGGAATCGAACCCACGACGACGAACTCCGGTTAAGCAGTCAGGAGATTCGATTTTCCCGAGAAATAGACAACGGGAATGAAGTACACGGTAGAAGAAACTATACGGTATTTAGAAGCACAAATGGACATATTCGCTTTCACAATTTGGTAACTGAATGAACCAATTTAAATTGCTGACTCCAAAAGTATTTTTAAAACGAATGTAGTTAGACCTCTTTAGTTTTTTATAATATTTATACGATAAGCTTGTACGATACTACTACTAGCTCTCATATTACGTGTTTTCAGTGTTCCAATGAGAGTGTTTATAACACATTGGGATTTCGGGACTGAAATATGATTGTATACAAATTCGAACAGTGTAGGTAAACTTTGTGACTGAACAGTGAACACGCGAGGTTAAACTGAAGGAAAATCCCCTTTATAAGAATACTTCAGGTTGGACGACCGCATTAGTGCATTGGCTAAGTGATTGAATCACAGGCAGGTTTGACTCGCAAGCGATAAATATTTCTGTGACAGCAGATAGGTACTTGTTTGAGTCTTTGTAAATGAGATATTATGTCTGTGAAACGCACCGATACAGAAAGACTGCGGACTACAGTACAATACTCTTTTATTACTATCAACAACATTAGTATTTTTACACATCAGTAGCACTTATCGCTATAAAAATATTTACAATGTGTTTTTATTTTTTATCTGACGCACGGTCTCATAATCAAACGGATGTATGGCCGCGGTTGTGCTCACTCTGTAACGGAAGTTTTACGAATGCGTGCTGGATAAGTGGACAGTGAACTATATTGTGCGCCCACGCATCTCTCTGCGACTATTGCACTCTCTCACAGCGAACTCAATGATAATCTAAAAGTGTGACAAGTGTGTAGAAACGTCAATCACTTGAAGCCCCGTACTGATAGGGTGATAACAACGTTTGTAATAATGACAACAAAAAATTTAAACTGATATATTCTTCCCCATTTTTTGTTATATAGGATGAACTAATATGGCTACGAGATAATATACATTTTTTTTAAAACCATATTCTACCACGTGATCAGAATGATAATGCTATGCATACGGAACATAGGCAAAGATGAATGAATAAATAAATATAATATTCAATGATCGAACAGAAGTGTGCCATTGTTGTAGTTAGAATGACATCAATGCTAATCCATATTATGATCACGGGAGTATGTGTAACGTCCTGCCTTGAACGCAGTTTAACAGAAACGGTTTCTGAATTAAACGGGATGTTTTTATCTTTGCAATATACCTAAAGAAGCACTTGTAGAGGATAATACAGATACCACGAGTGTGAGTAACAAAGTTGTTAGAAATTTAGATGATTCCACAGTTAGAAAAACTAAATAAGTCAGATTCTCAATTCTGATATTATCTAAGTCTCCTGACTTTCCAATACAGGTAGAAAGACGAAGATAAGTAGTATTATGAGTATGAAGCAAAAAAAACTTAAAAAACTTCCGACAAGCCAGTAAACGTTATAATTCTCTTAATGGAAAATAAGAACGAAAATATAATTAAGTAGGTACATAGCCTTTACTGCAAACTTATTTGATTTACCCGCAGCGTTACCCAGTTATTACAATAAGTCTCAGTCAGATTACATCACAATGAAACAGCTTATTTATTGTTACCTTGACTTCTATTGAAATTTTTATACAATCAGATTTTATAAAAACTTTTCTTCGGCGTAGCTGAAAGAAAAAGAATGACGTAGGTACGTAATGATTTATGTAATATGTTTATCGACAGTCTTAAATAAATAGTGATGATGTTTTTAACACTACGCGATAAAAAGCTTTGTGTAATTATTTCAACGTGAATGCTTTACGCAGAGGTAGTGTGGTCGTAAGTATTTTTTTCAATAAATAAATGTCTACGGATATTTCCATCACCTAGTTACGAGCATGTTGTGACAACGAATTCGGGTTCTTAAAGTTGTTATTGTGTAGTTTGTTTATGATACTTTTAGTCAGGTGCACGTGTTTTACGTCTTAGGATAACGATGCTTAAAAGCAGTAAGCAAATACTTTAACTACATAAGATAAAGTTTTTACTTACTGCTTATGTTATTATTATTATTACAACTTTTATCTTTTTTTTTCCTTACATTATACTTACCTACTTATATATATATGTACATCATGATTTTGTTTGTTGACCTAAGTCGTTATGATAACATAGTCACAAAAATCTTGGAAAACCAAAACTAAAAACATTCGTAGCTTGATTGTGGGTTGTGGGCCGTTCGATATAATTAACTGAATGGTTAGTAAAGTTCCCTAGAGGAAACAACAGCGTCGCGCGCCGTCAGAAGGTAATTTCGTCCCCAATTAAGTAGAAAAGGAAAAAACTTATATTGACGCAAATACCTACTTAATACATTATTTTGATACCGTTGGTTAGTTAACAACATATTGCGAAATAAAGGAAGTCTAGTAATAAACACGTCACCATACTTAAAGTTTGTATCTATTAAAAGCGCCAAAAGTCTTATCATAAAACTGCAACTAAGAATGCAGTTAAACAACAAATTATTCAAATAGTTACACCGGCTACAATTGTTTCCATACATGATATACATATATTGCTTTGCGGTTATTCCCACAAAAATTCTAGGGATTACTAGTTTGTGATGTACTTAGTTAATTAAATACTGCAATAACCCTCCTTTGTTGTCTTTACCGCACTGGGGTAGCAATGATGACATACTATTTAAATAAAGAGTTGTGAATAGCAGTCAGTTGGACATATGTGCCCTGGTTTTTCTATTAGCAAAGTATAAAAGACCAGACGCTGTACTGATATACAAAATTTGGTTTATTACGGGTTTCACGTGGACTTCTTTACGATACGGAGATTCCAAAGAAATGTAAACAACTACCGTACCTACTATATATTTAATATGTAATATTGTTTTAGTTTTCCTGTAAATAAAGTTGTTTTCAACTATTCTTTTACGACTGGTGGTCTTTCTCGAAAAATGGACACTAGTAGAGTGTCGGAAGAGTATTTTCAATTTCAATACAGTCTTACAAAATCGGTTATTAAAAGCACATACATATTTATCATCCTGTTCCTTGCTTCAGAATTCTAACTGTCCGAGATACATGTCATACATATTTTTACATGGCTTAATAGGTATAAAGTTGCAGGGCTAATGCTCGAAGCTCAAAGAGTATGTCGTAACTAGGGCAGGCGTGAAACAGAGGTGATCAGAGCGTGATTAAATCATAATGCTTATTTGAAAGAAGCGTAGTTTACGAACTGGTGCTTTCGGGAGTACGTACCGGGCTGCTATATATAAATAGATTACTAATCATATTTATCTTAGATAGTATCTGTTACAAAGTAAAGAAAATAATAATGCACTGTTTGGAGGACAACAAGTAAATGCAGAGCTAATGATGTAGGTACAATCACGCAACCCGGCGGCCGGCTGATTGACGTAATAGCCACGTCGCTCCCCCGCCCCGCACCCCGCACCCTTAGTGCCACCCCACAATAAACCAAATTAATGTTTGTCCCCTATAAGCATGTTTAGGTTCGACTCGGCACACTATCAAGCTTATCACTAGATCTAAGTTGCAGTTTTATTCAAGTGCTATAAAAGCTTGAATAGTTTTATAAAATAAATCGTTTAATTTGAGGGTCAGACACACGTGTGCTTAATGTTTATGACATCTATTTCAAAAAGAATGCGATAAAAATAATACTTATGTAAATGGTTTTTCACTTTTCACAAACTATAACTATTTTTTATGAATTAAATCACCCGTAACGTAATCAGTTTTGGTTTAGTTTCTACGTAAAGTCTACCTAGATAATCTATGTGCTATTTACTGTAAGGGATCAATTCAGTACCAACAGCTTTTAAATGTAGAGCTGACATAACCTAAATTCTATGACAAGTTTATGTAGCTACTTTACTTTATTTGAGGCCGGGAATAATGCATGGTGTCTGATGATGCTTGAAAAATCAGAACCTATAAGAAAGAGTTAAAATAGTCTGGCCACTCCATCATCAATACCAACGATCGCCGTAAATATTCTATTCGCAGTAAGTATTTTACATAACAGACCTTCTTGTCCTTTATGAGTACCACCTACAATATAAACAAGCTTTTCACATGTTTCAGGTTCGTTCGACTTGTTTCGTACTCGGGTCCTTTTGCATGAGTTATTACGGGGCAAGGTCTCGTACTAGCATTTAATTTATCAAGAGCAACTGTACCATCATATTATACAATTATTTCTTTTCTAGTAGCGCTTTGCAGATTGGAAGACATGTGACCGCTAATTATGTTTGGATTATGAGTAGGTAGTGAGCTAATTTTAAGTTTACGAGAGATCCTGTTATTGTGTATATTGTAACCAATGACCTCTATTGCGTATTAAAATAGCGATCAGTGATTTTAACCTACAAGTCTTCTTTGTGTCGATGTTGCGTTAATTTTTGTCATTTTTGGACAAAGGGACAGACCTGACTGAATTGACTGAATTTTGCCACTAGCACGACCTTATCAATGGTTACACAAAATGACTTATGGTACAGTTTAAGATCACTAAAGAAATTAAGTTAAACATTAACCTTCTTACTTATAAACGATGCTAACATGTGTTTTATGATAACCACTTGTTAAGTCTATTGGCATCTCTAGTTTTTGTAGACGTTATGTAGGTAGTACAACATGTTTGCACGCAACACAAGAAAGTGTTATGGCTTTAGAAAGAAAGACATAATTTATTTTTGAGAATTTAGGACTTTTTATTAATATTGTTGTTGAAGCCATAACACTATACATGTTACTACTATATAGGTAAGACAATTGTGTAGGTAATTGCTATATATTAACATCACAGTAATGGTAGTAGGTACTACGCGGGTATGCGGTGCTCTATTGTAATTAGTAACTGCGTCAACCTACGACTTTAACTACGGCTATTAAACCACCATCTGTATTATAAATACACGTTGTTCTTTATCTGTATATAATTAGTACCAATACATACTACGATAATTAAGACACTAATTGTCAAGTATGCAGTATTACACATTTTATATCTGCATAACAGATAAAGCTTATTAAAAAGATACAGAATAACATGGTTAACCTTTTTATGCATTAAATTCTATTTTATCCGACAAGGGTCAAGAAGGACCAAGGACCTCAATTCAACTGTGTTCAGCGTTATCTTTTTTAATAGTAAGTAAACCGATTTGAAAGATTATTCATCTATAAGAGTCATATAACTAGTAAATAATACTTTCGCAAACGACAAAGAAATACTATAGAAACTTTTACACTATCGCGTTGCATGATTATCATCACTACATAGTATAAAACAAAGTCGCTTTCTCTGTCCCTATATCCCTATGTATGCTTAAATCTTTAAAACTACGCAACGGATTTTGATGCGGTTTTTTTTAATAGATAGAGTGATTGAAGAGGAAGGTTTATGTGTATAATAACATTCATTAAATAATAGAGAAATACTTATAATATATATTTTATACCCGTGCGAAGCCGGAGCGGGCCGCTAGTACCTAATAAAATTAAATGACAACACGGAAATTAACGCGAAAATATGTTTTTAATTTTAGCTTGACGTTTTGATCGGTTTCATCGGCCGTGGTCGCAAGCAGACTACAGACTACTACAGTCAGCGTGCATCCGTCAGTCGTTGCCTTAAAAAAATGTACTAAACTACTAGTTAAACAAATCACAAAATACTTCATAAAATCAGACTACAAATGCCAGTCCTAGAAGTATGTTAGTTGCTACCGAAAACTACAAGGTTGACATTGTTCTGTTACGTCCAATTAATAATATAATATTTATACATTTCGGTGACGTGTGAATTTAACTGAAAAACGCTAGCGGTAAGTTTCCAGGCGGCATTTGTACGAACACGCGACAGGTCAAGGCTACGTTTTACCAACAGCAGGTAAGCAGGTTTTCGCTGGCGATGGCGGCGCGAACGTCCCTGCGCAATTGTCATTTAGACCAATTTGTGGAATTAATGTCCGATGGTGCCACTACTGTACATATATGATTTAATTAGTGTGATGTTCCGTAAGTAATACTTGTACGTACAATGTACTGTTCTACGAATCAGAGCCAGATAAACCAAAATAATAACAATGTTTAGGCAGTGATAGTAAATTAATCACTTTGTGTATAGGTACTTAATAACGCCGAACGACTTTAGTCACTTTGAAACTATTTGATACGATTATTGTTAGTCTATCATAACTATTTAATGGATAATTCAACTGTTATTTAAACATTAGATACATTTTAACTCTTAGCTTAATCAATAGGTATAACTAAACTTGGTAATTTGCATTGGATTAAATAACAATACATTTTTATGTAAGACCATGTAACGAGATACATTAAAAATAATTACAAATCCCAACCATTATCGGATATCGTTATCATTATCGCAGGGTAAACACAAATCCGGAGATAGCAGTTTTGCGAGATGTCATATCATGTGTACTCTACGAACTATATTTATTTCTGATTGCACTATCTAAAAACGATAACTTTTGTACAACTGCGTTTAGATTTATACACATTGTGTACAGTGTAAAGTGTAATATAAAATTCAACTCCATTGTTTTTATTTAAACTGTCGGACTGTTTTTTAGCATTGCCTTAAATTAGGCAGCTTGTACGATCATAACCTGAACCACAGTAGTAACCCATTTCCTACGATTGCCTTCTACAAACGACGCGAGGAGATAGCGGCTGATATGTTTTCTTTTCAGGAATATATCATTATCCTAATTCTGTGCTGTAAGTTAATCAAAACTGTAGCGTGATTAGGCGAAGACACATGTATTCTGACCTATGAACGTATGAAAGATCGTGTGCAGTAAAGTGAAGAGTACGAACAAGACGCGTAATGTTTTCTTAGGTCTTAATCCAAATAAATATAGTGTAAAGAAAATGGCTGGTTTATACACAGTTGTTTCAAAGTTTTAATAGCAATTAGAGAAAAACAATTATTGGTAATCTTTTTGTAATTTTAAGTCTCATTATTATTCTACTAAAAATACGTTATGTGACCTCCAAAAGTTTTTAGGCGACACCGTGGCGTGCCCGTAAGTAAGTTAGTATGTGCGTGACGGAGCTTTGCGTCGTAAATATCTGGCGTAAAGCGTATTTGGTAGGATGCAAGTATTTATACGCACTTTATTGATTAAAATGAGTGAAATATTCATATTTATGAAAAGACTCCCCTCTCCCTCTTATTCATAAAGGAGGATAATACCGGCATTAACGAAACTCCGTATTAAGTTTATTGACATCTCTATTCTTTTATATGCAAACAACAGTGACAGGTATAATTAAATTCTTTTTTAAGAATATCCCCGATACAGTATACAGCTTTTATGTTTTTGACATGTTTAAGCTAAGCAATTTCCATATTTTTACCCAAGCATGATATGATTCCACGACCTCCGCCGACTCGTGGAGACTACCTAGCAACTGGGCTTTTAGCCGAGTTCGAATAAAATATTACCAGGTATCTAAAATACATGCTTCGATTTCAAAACATTTTTGGCCGCAAATGGCGATTCAGTCAATTAATTGTCACATATTTTCACGACTCTTGCACATGAATCCGGTCTATTAATCTCAGTCCCATCTAAAACATATGGTTGATAATGTATGATATATCTAACAATAACAAAATAATTACTCAATTTATCACACATTTCTCGATGCAGTAACGTTCTGGCATACATACTTCTGGTTCGGGTTCTGATAACGTAATTTCTAGCTATTGATAATTCACTAGTATTGTTTGATAGTAATTTATAACTATATATGGTCCATTCTGAATGTTTCATAAATGTAATGATTTTTGTAATCTATGATTATAATATCATAATTCTGTTAAATTTTGACAGACAGATAACATGAACTTTTATAGTAAAATCGAAACGACGATTTTTTATGTCTGTAAGCCAGATTTTTTTTTAAATACAACTGTAAAACATCCAGTTTTTCCAAACTGTATTAGCCCTATAGAATAGCTGGGACAACATTTTATTATATTGTATTTCAAATTATACAAAGGGCATGTATTTAATTTACAAGCCGTTATTATTAAGCAATCAATATATGTACCTACGTATGTTATGTTTTTTCAATAAATTTCAGTTCATATCGTAATAAATATAAATGTTTACAAACTAAACTACAAAGCATTCTTAAATCAATGTCATTCATAGATATTGAAAGTAGAGTGCCACAGGGTAACATCGTAGGTTCAGAGTGGTTCTCAATCTTTATTATTATTACGGGCAATCTTTATAAACAACTAAAACGATTACATGTAAGTATCTCTTTAATGAACACTAAATACCTAAATAGATAGTATTATTAGGTAAAGAACTAACTTACAAAAAATTTCTAATGGTAACAGATCGACATCTCGTAAGGGGGGCGTGTTCGGCTGCTGCTTCCAAATCTTTTAGTATTGACGACTATTATTTTTTAAGTTTTATATCAATTATCCTTCCTTTGAAATCTAGTTGAAGTATTTAATTAAACTAATAACACGAAAGGATATTGAGAAATAATTTAATTATTATGTAGGTACCTACCTAATAAAGAAAAGGTTATTTTGCAACACCGTGTTTTGCCATCGACTTCAATGCTACTGTGAATTAAGAACAATTCACTGGAAAAAATCACCGTTTACCTGTTAATGAGGAAAATATTAAATATTACTTATTTGAAATTATTCAATTGTAGTGCATGAATACGTAGGTCATTTTCATGTTTAAAATTATATCAATTGTTTAATTCAAATTTCAGTCGTGCAAGAAATCGTCTTCTTCATGACGCCGATGAACCTAACCGTAACGTTTTGTTCATGAAATGAAATTATTACACCATGTGAAATTCTATTGCCATGTAAATTTAATTGCTTTCTTACTTCTGAATGGCTATTTCTAAGCAAGGTCCGATGAAACTAAACATGCGTAGACACTACAGGGATAATGTTTCATAGATAATGATTCATACGTCATTTGTTTATATTCTATTACTTTTTACGTCATAGTTCCTTGTTTCTTGCGAAATAAGATAAAAATATTAGTCACACGATTTGAATGCAAAGAATTTAATCTCTACAATGTGTCGTATTCAGATATTATTCAATAGCAATAGACGATACATTAGAATTAAAAGCACTGGTAATGCATCTTTTAACTGCCATTCCAGTAATCGCTGCTGGAGAGAATCTGAACGTAAGTAGATCGCGCCTTAATTCTGATTGATGATCCATAGTACGCAGGTACTTATGTTCTACTTCTATTCTAATATTCATACAATTCTAATTAGGTAAAACCGCGAAATGCAAATTTCCAATCACAAAAAGATTAGCATTTTGGAAAGAATACCGTGTCTAAATGACAAGAGCGTGACAAGATATGTGTCTGGTTCGTCTAGACATTATTTTTCAGCATGCACTGCACAACGCTGGTGTGCATTTTAATTGCCGTGTGCAGTTCACCTGTGTGGCTACTATAATTCACACAATATTGGGTTTCATTCTCCTGAGGCCTCGTAAATTAATTAGGTTGCAACTACTTTATTAAATGAAAAATATATAACCGTCGTTCCAGCTTAACGTACTTACTTACTTAACTTACATTTAATCGTTTGTTTTATATGCCTGGATGTTTTTGTCTATAGTAAGAAAATATACGTAATTATTAATTATTATATTAGATGTAGATGGGGGACGGAACGGATTACAGTGTCGCAGCATAATATTATTTCTCAAGCAAACGTGTCTATTTTCTTGTTTTAATGGTGTACTTATTATGCCTCGTAAGGATTAAATTTATGAGGTATGATTGGGTTTATGAGCAAACAAAGTTAGTACGATGTTGTGTCCGCCAGCGAGGGTAAATTGCCTAGACGTCTACAGCAACTTCGTATTCAAATTATGTTAAGTGTCTATGAACAAAGTGTAAGTGTGTGTTGTAATGAGATTGCATGTTTTGCCTAGATGGTACATAGTCGTGGCCGTAAAGTCTACTTTAAATATTATTTACTTTAAACAATCTTTTTTGGCTTAAATAGTTGCCTTAAAGCTTAGCCTTGAACCTTTAATAAGAAAGGTATCATAAAAGTGCAAGCGGATAATTAAATCTTTAAAACTCAAATTCTCAATTTTAAGTTTATTCCATGCATTCAGAATAAATTCTCCAAATTCACTGAGAAAATTTTCATGCGTGTGAATCGACTCCATTTGTCGTAAATCGTAATCTACTATAGAAAAAGTGTTATTGCGGTAATGCGTGCGTTGGATTACAATTTGGTCACTTTGCTACTTGTGTAGCGATCTTTATACCAAACATGTTCACTGCTACACTGTGTGTTTGTCAGACCCATAACATTTACAAATTAGTTAATTAACAATCATTCCGGTGTTTTGTAAGTCCTTGTCAATTCTAATTTAGAATTCCTGATTGCATGCTTGGGTACATCAAAAACTATTCACTACGAAATCTTAATCAATTGTATTGGTGGTGTACTTGTAATTTTACAAGCGTTACATAGTGGCTATGTAGGTCTCGTTCACTCTTATGGTGCTTTATCTTGTTCGTCGGTGCGAGGCCGCGGAGCGCGCTAGCTCCGCGCCTCATTTGTATGACATTCCGTCGGAGTTGATGGCGCGAATCGGCCGCGTCACACATTTTACTTTATATCGCATCACGTAGTACAAATAGTTTGTTAACTTTCGTTGTAACTTAACCGAGCCTCTGATATGGTTTTGTGGTCTTAGAGGATTTCTTGTTTAACAACTATGACCGCAGTGTTCTACCATGTAATAATTATGGAAATGTCCATATTCTGTTCACAATTACTACGCGTACCGATGCTATAAACCAAAATGACTCAGTGTTTTAGAAAAAATTGAAGTGTTTACAGCTATAGTGTTCCAGGCTGCTGAATAGTGGAATGTGCGTTCTTAGCTCCGTTCCAACTGGATACAGAGCATATAAATAGAACAACTTTAAAACAGTTCTCTATTATGGGAGATACTGATTGCGTCTGATGGTTATAAGTTACAGTGTGAAGATTAGTGAGCAATATGACAAACAGCTGCGTTCGTCGGTTGTTTACCGCCGTGGTCATTGTCATGTACATCTTGTACTCGACAAATGCAGTTGATACCAATTGTACAGGTTTGATCATTTTTTTCATTGGACACCAAGTGGACCTTCTTCCTGACACTAAATAACTTTTTATGCCGTTGAATGGTTAACTACAGGTTACATCAAAGTTGCACAATTAATTGTGACTAAGAAAAGTCACGTTTTCTTTTTATGAGTTAACAAATTTCCTTCTTAACTGAACGAAGATCGTAACGCATGTTATTCTACTGCAAATGGATGTATAAAAAATACTTTTTATACACAAGCATTCTTCTGCACTATTTCCTTATCTCAGTGATCAGAGCCTATTCCAACCAGTGGCTTCCATTTTTAGTAGTACTTACCTACCATTAAGTAGTACTTAAATAGCAACAACAGATAAGATTATTGAATAGATGATTTTTACATGCAGTAGAATTAAATGAAATTGTGGGTAAGTCAAGACTACAAGTTCGTATTAGTTAAATACTAATTTACGTACCTACCTTTAGCCACAAGGTACAACAAAGAACTATTACATACCTAGATGAACCATTGCATTCTCAAAATATTCTGTAATAAGTAAAAAAAAAAGTAAAACTCACAAAGTAACAATATTCTGCCGTCTCTTAGTACCTACCTATTGCAATCTTGAATCTGACACATGCAATGACATTATCTTAAATATAAAACTCTTTGCATATGAGCATCTTCTATCTTGAATTTGATACTATACAAGTATACATGTGTAGTATTGTTGCTCGGTGGTGTATAAACTGATTCGACAACAAGTTTTGGACACAATAGAATTATAGCAATTGGAACCACGTGTTGGAGTAGGCCTCTGGAAGGTGGCACTTCTACATCACTGACATAAATAGACAGCTAATTAATGTACGAATAATCTAACAGCATTAAGTCTTTTGTCACTTTTCCGCGAACCTAATACTGGCATTTTAAATTTGTATAATTATAATAATGGTCACTAATTTGTAACTAAAGCTTGCTACTGACATAGAATAGCCCAAATGAGAAATGCTGGATGTATATAGAAGATAGCTTTGCGAGGGTATGTATACAAATGTATTGGATAACTTGAAGCTTCATGGATGCCGTGTGGATAACGAGAGTGCTAACAAAATGCGCACAGTGAATAAACCTGATGTTATTAAACCAGTCACTAATATTGAAACCATACACCAGAAGCTATTCTGATCGGCTTCCAATTTTAACGGTGCTACAAAAGCGTTTATATATTTCCCAGCATTAAGAGTTACTTGGCTTGAAATCACTTAGTAAATTGAATGTACCGATTATAAAACTCTCGGTTCAGGGTTATCTGTGTTTTAACCGTAAAATAATGTTTGGTTTGACTACACAGACTATTTTGACGTACGGACTGCTATAATCTTAGCGATTGTTTGTCTGGTCTGGCTGGATAATGACTTTGTTGATAGCGTCAGATATACAATGCTATACCTACTGTTATTTTTAAGATTACTTGTTTAGAAGACGAACCGCGAGTACATATTCCTATATTGTTAGAGAAACGTTAGTAACCTGAATGAAACAATTCTCGGTATTAGGTAGTGGTTACAACATGTAACAATGTGGAACTTTTTAGGTGCCTATAGTTCACAATTTTTTTGTAAAATATAACGATACAAAATATAATTTACTTGAAAACTTGAAAAGTCAAGCGAGAGGTGTACTATAAATAAAAAAAACACTCGTCGCATGATATCTAATTCCTTGTTTATAGATGAGGACACGACTCGATTAACTAAATGTATTTAAACAAAAATATTAATAGATTCCTTGGTACTGCGCACACAATCAAATATCGAATTTACATTATACATTAAACATATCGTCGCTTTGGTTTTAAGCTCAGAGTTCAGCTACACTGAATAATACATAGTTTAATAGTAATTATAATACAGCGAAAAATGAAACGAAAATTCAAAGTTTATCTAGAAAAACTAAAATTGCCAAACGCACTTCTAACACAACCAAACAATATTGAATTGGCAATTAGTTACTTAAAGTAGTGTGTCAATCTAATTATGATATTTTGAACTTGTAACAATAGGTTTATAATTTAAAACAAAATTCTGAAAAATCTGTTGAGTGCTGTTACTTCGAACTTATCTCTTATTCTATCACGCTGGTGCAAGTGGCGCCTATATTTCACAATGCTATTGACACTTGGAACTTTGCCCAACATCAAGCAGAATCAGCATCACGTTTTTATTACCGTTCTAATATCATTATAATCTGCGCGTAACTGTTCAATATTATGATTATCGAAGAGTTAGACTGATAGTGTGATAGGTAACAGTTGTGTAAACCATATTATCGATGGCCAAATCAGGGGTAGAGCTATTTATAGCAATAATATCATTTAACTTGTCAAAGTTCATTAAATATTTAAAGCTACATATGAATGCGGACAATTACCTAAGTGGTAATTGTCCGCATTCATATGTACAGCTTACAGCTAAATAAATATCAAATATATAGCTCAAGTATAAGCTTGTTTGGATGCTATGTTAAATTGTTGCGTTGCAAATTGATGCGGGCGTTATCTCTCGAAGAATATCTGGAGTATGAAATCGTTCTGCGTGTGTTTTATGTTATAAATAAACCTATTCATGTGCACCTTGACGAGGTTAACATAGAAATCCTTAGAAACACAGAACAGATCGTCGATGTCGATAATATCAACATCCGCCATTTCGGTAAAGATCTAGCGAAAAGGAAAAAAAACTTTATTATCTTTCTCTAGTTTTCTATATTTTATCTATATTTTAAGGGTAATAAAATCAAATTACATATTATTTTAAGCTTTCTTTATATCTTTCAATATTTTTGTACATATTGCATCTAATTATGCCTGGTGTACTAGCTCGCAAGTAATATGCATTCTAATTCTGTCACAGTAGTAACTACCGTTTTCCAAGATTAACATAAGTAAGAAACAAATAATGAAGCTGACTCAGATGCTGTTCCGTGTTGTAACTTGTCTGTAAATAACTGTTTGACTTTGTCTGGGAGGAGAGTCGTCGTCTAGGGTTACCGCTGTTTCCAAAAACACACATTTCTTTATTTTTGTTAACTTTATTAAACTTAAGGTTTCTGTTTTGATTATCATTTGCAACTTTTTTCGTCCTGGCTAAGACCTAGGCTTCTTTTTAATAGATTTATGTTTTACTTAGTGTAATTCCTAAATTGCTCTTTTATTTCTAAAGAAAACTAAAAAAAACCCATATGTTTGCGTTGATTGTTGCACAGTGCTGTTTATATGTTCATAAAATGATTTAGCTTAATATTTTTAAAACCTGTTTTAGTTTCTTGTAAGAAATCACATTATATTTGAAGCAAAATTCCTAAAACACCAGTTCCCCGTACGGAAGTTCAGTTGTTTTTATCATCAAACTAGTCCCAGATTGGGACAGCCTTACTTAGCGGTCATGACTCAGTAAGTCATCAATGGCGTCTCGGATGAATTCACGATATTTTACGAGAAACATATGCTGTGACTCATTCTGTCTGTACCTACAGACGTTAATCATACCATTGATATTAAATCAACTTTTATAAATTAATTACACACTTTATGGTCTTTAAATATAGTAGAGTAAGTTGTAGCTTAAATATATTGGTTAAAAAAGTAATTTTTCAAGGTTGGTAACTAAAGACAAAGTAAAAGGCGGTTAAAATAATCCGCTTGCTTCACGTGACGATTATGCCAAAACACCTAATCAATATTAAATTGTTAACGCTTACGTATCGCCGTATACGTGTATCTTTGAATAATGAGCGCCTTAAAATTGTACCTAAGTAAAAAATGTAAAAGAATAAATACATTATAAGTGAACCAATAAATCGACCTGCCGACATACACATACTATAAGATAAATATTGCTTACTCAATGTACCTAAATGTAATTTTATTAATAGAGAATGTGGATTTAGTAGGTTTTTTGGTATGATAGTCTTATATGGAATGTAGGAGCCAAATAACACAAGAATAGAAGACCCTGTCTGACCCTGTGATTGGACATTCAAGCATGCTGTGCGTGGGAATTTTAAAACCATCTCGATCTTATTATTCAAAATCTGTTATTTGATTGAAGGTCACGTGTATTGAGTTCTATATTATTTTGAATATCTCTCAAGCTGTGTCTCATGACACTGACGCAGATATTCAAATAATTACTTTTTGAATCTACTGATAGTGGTGGAGCAACATCTACGTACTATATAATATATAAAATAATAATAATCATACACATTGATAAACTTGGTACTATTGCCCGTGCAAGAAACGCACAGCAAAAAGAAAAAAAATCAGAAACCGCTGTGTTTTGTAATGAGAAAGTTAGGCTGACAATCTTAAATATATAGATAGGTATATCTTCTATTTTATGGCTATACGCCAAGTAGAAATTTGCTTAAACGGAGTTAGCAATGCAAGGTGAATGACCACTTGATTATAGTTATTGGTTTGTTAGACGACGTTTACCACAGTTTTCGGAACAGATCAAAAAGCAGTTCTAGCTTAACCACGGGAAGGACCTATTTTTTATGATGCTACAGTAAGATTCACTATTTTTTTTGTATATTTCCAAGGTTTGTTAAAATATATACAAATTGAACTTAGATACATCGATACTTAGAAGAAGGACGAAAAAGAAAAAATAAGTAGGTATATTAAATAAAACTTATTGTTAAAGGCGTATTCGACGCAAATGCATACAAATGTTTTTTTGTTATACGATTAGGTTCACCGTAAAATGAACATAAGTGAACAGTGACAGCGATAAAAGAATGACAAAATACCCAGAGTGTGATAAGATAGTGTTACACTTTAAACTATGATATAACATTTTAATGTTATTGTAATTGAAAAATACCAAGTTACTAGACACAATTTGTTATTTAGCGGATTAACGCAGTGGATAACCATTTTAACTATTAAAATAGTACATTTTGGTGAATACTTGATTAAATGTTTTCTTTAGCATTGTTACACGACTAGGACTGCACAAAAAAGGAGTGTAATGTTTTCAGGGTTCATGTATGTATGTGAGTTTCTTTATTCAACCATAACTTCTGAATGCCTGAACCGATTTTGATGTATGGAGTGTCGTTAGAATCCTTACACTATCGCGAGTGCGAAACGAATAAAAAGAAAAAAAAAAACACTAATGCCAATCATCTTTTTATTAGTTCGTTTTTGTCATGCAGTCGTGTTTCTTACAGTTCTATGGTCTATCGAGTCTGTCTCAATGACGAGCCCACGTGTGCCAAGTTCAAACAAACCGGTCCAACTGCTAAGGCCAATGTTGTTTAGTGTAGGTTGTGGTTACCTAAATAACAGCCTTTAGAATTAGTCGTAATGGCATATTTTTGTGCGAGTATCTAGTACTTTACTAATAACATGAATACAAAAAGCTTATACTCTACGTGAGATTACTTGGAATATTAGAATTAATTGTCTTGCCGTCAATACGCCGCTAGTTAAATTTGCCATGTGGCCTCAAACATCAAGGTCGTCTCGAAATTTTCTATATTTAGTTATACAGACACAGTTTAATGATGCAAATTGCTAGTTACTTTAAATTAAGAATGTTAGTCCTCAATTTTTTTATGATGACGTCATTAAAATTACTGCATATTGGGTGAAAGGCATGTGACGTCACGACTTCACTTGGACGTGAATATTTTTCGTTATAATTATTACTACATTAAGTAATTAGCAGTTATCTGTTCACCAAACTTCACTAATGAGGTTTAGTCCACAGACAATTGGAATTCCAACACGGGAACACTGATAACGAACGCTCATAATACGTATTCTGGTCCTTAAATATAATCCTACTACGTAAATAGTTAGGTATATTTGTTTACAAGGATACACTAAATATATAAATTAAGGCTCATTAACTAAGCCTACATAGTTCTTGCCATAGGTAAAAATGTAGTTTGGAATGGGTGAAATTTCAGAAATTTATATTTCATTCTTAAGTAATGCATAAAAGATAGCACTAAACTAAAGATAGCACTAAGTAGATACTATTATTAATATACTAAAGCGTATTTTTGGAGCGAATTGTGTAACAATGGATTAAAGAAGTCCTCTTTGAAAACATTTTGCCCGCATAAAGTATTATATGAATGGAGAGGAGATTACTTTTAGATTTTGGTCTAAGTAATAGGTGTTGCAAGCAAGTAATTTGTCAATGTCCTCTTTTTGTGTGTCATCATTTAGTTACCTGGTCACATGAATAACGTTATATTACACTGTAATATAACACATTACAGCATTGACATCAGACAATATGCACTGAATTAATAATAAAAATGGTTTCATTACCTCATGTTTATTTTCCTTTATAAAAGGGTACTTAACTGAAACAACAAACCTTATTTTTGTGTTTAGGTTTTGCTTAAAAGGTTTTCCAAATTGAAACCTAGTAACTGTTTCGAAAATCAGACCTAAGAAACAGTACTAGTATGAGTAAATTTATTTGGTTTTAAATTCTCACTACAGGCAATGGTGGGTTAAGTAGGTATTTCTTCGCTACAAAAAAAAACCTAAAAATGTATATAAAGTAGTATTAACCCGTGACCTTTCTTACCATACCCTCTTGAAATAACTCCTAACTTCCTACTTATTGTTCCTTCATGCAGTCTTCAAGTTCAAAGAAATGATGACGTCCGTTCTTCTCCATTCAAATGACCTTTGCGACCGCCTTAAAAAGGTGGGCGTGAATAATATATTTTTGGGTCGAGCCAATAATTCTTCAGCAGCATAAGCTGTAACAAATTTGTAAAATCTTTCACACCGATACAATGCTTCAGTTTCATTGTTTAAATTGAGAAGGTATCCATTTACACGACGGCGCGCGGTGTAGCTAACTGCATAATTTTAGCCAAGGTTGAGTCACAATAATAAAGGCAAACTGCCCCCTTACCATGAGCTCTTAAAACAGGACAGTTTACGAAGTGAAAGTGAGACACCGCTACGTGCAGTGTAATTCGGCGTCTCGCTTACACATCGTAAACTGTGCTGCTTTAAGAGTTCATGGTAAGGGGGCTGTACCTTTTCTTGCGAATACTCTATGTGCATAATGTTAGTATTCAAATGTTTATAGATTTCTGGAATAATGGGAATATTTGCGTCATAAGACTAAAGTAAGCGTGGGAGTACCAATTTATAACGTTAATATAATGTGCCTACTGATCTAAGTAGGAATGACATGAAAAGTGTGGAAAGGTTGTATGTACTTTGACCAGAGTTGTCTTGTAAGAAAAGTCTTTCGTAAATATTTCATTAGTCTTTATTATGGAGTCTCCATCAAAGCCATCATAGCGGGATAATTTTACTTTTGGATTTCAATCGGGCATTTATGTTAACCAGTCAGATTAAAAGCCAAATAATAATCCAATTACTGACAATTAAAATCACGTAATTTAGATCTTTTTTTCTCTATACAACAGAATGATAATTAAATAAAGGATACAGGAGACATTAACACAATAATACCAACAATAATAAAGTGTTAGTAATCCTAATAAAACTACACTTGCAAAAGGAAAATAAACTTTCCCAATAAACTGTGGATAAAACAGCGTTCACTAATGGCTCATAAAATTGATCGCAGTCGGTTTTATCACACAAATCAATGGACGAATTGTACAAAATGTCGTAAATTGTCACTTAACAAGCTTATTATCAGCGTCTACTTTGCTAATGGCTATATTATTACAATAGAACGGGTCTAACTATTATAAGTATCTACTACGTGTATGTTATGCATTATTTGGTGTAAGAAATTATTTATTACAAAATTAACGTCCTTGTTTTTTTTATCCATGCCTTGCTGCTTTTTTTTTTGTATTTTAGTACCTAAGAAGAACGTAATTTTCTGCAACACCAAGTTCCTTTTTGCCCTAATTTCAAAATCTATAGATGCATTTTTCTGGTTATTCAATCAATCTATAACAACAACTAATCTATAATAACAAATGGTTTTATGCTAGTATTTGTTTTACATCTTAAAATGGACTATTTCAGGAATTAGCATTATCTTGCCAACATTAAACTCAGCTGAAATATTGGGTTAGATAAAAAGTAGTTAGATAAAAGTGTCACAACATGCGCATCAACAAAATAATTGTATCCTGTCAACCCATATTATGTATCACATACGGGTTTTTCCTTACACAAAGTGTAGTTGGAAATTATATTATTATCCATAACTTGTCCCAGTTACACGTCATAATTATGAGCACTATAGAATGCCTAACCCACTGACCACTGTCAATTTCCAAAATCAATCAAATTATATGGAAGTTCTATATTGACGTCAATGTGCAAATGTAATGAGGAAAAGTTTTTTTGTCATTTTTTTCCTTCTTATTTAATGTTATCGTTCTATGACTTCTTGGACGGTACCTACAACATTATTGTGGTTCAGTCAAGGGGTAAGGGTAGGACCATGAACTCTTAAAGCAGGACTATTTCCGTTGTGGATGTGAGACGCCGCTTCGTGCAGTTTAGTGCGGCGTCTCGCTTTCACAACGGAAAAGTCCTGCTTTTAGACTTCATGGTGAGGCAGTTGTAATTGTCATCACCAATAGAATACAAAATCTGCCTTATTCCTATTTTAGCTCTAGCAACTATACTTGGTACCTATACAAAATGTATTTTTTTATTGTTTTGTTCGTAATACGCATACCACCTTACCTACAATTTACTTTTACATATATAGCATACCACAAAAGATTTAAAACCTGATGTCATATTCAGAGACTAATTATTGAGTTTGATCGTATAAGTGATGCGTGATGACTGTGACGAGTACCTACGTAATCTGACTTTGCAGTTGGTTTGTACATTAAGATGGTTGTGCAATCGTTCAAACTTCGTGATAATTTAGTACACCCTTACAACTCAAAACTATTTTGGTAGATTTGAATACAAGATGACGTGTTTTATTACATTCCCGGAGCCGTTAGCACAGTTAAACGTGTTAATCTTCTCAGATTATGGTTTATTTTAGCCCCATTAATTTTACGTCCATTTGTTACATATATTTCAACAGGTTTTCCACGTATTTAATATTTAACTGTTACTAATATTCGCAATAACCTATAAATACCTTGTGCTATAACCTACTTCGACATATCCAAACAATGCATTAGTGCCTGCAATTTTTTTTTTCGAAACTGTCTCTCGCAGTTATCTCTGAGGGAGCTGTTACTGCTTAACCGAACGATTGGCGAGACCTAATACAAGGCCTGCAGCCAGGGTGCCTGCAAAAGAATTTACAAAACTATATAAAGTAGCTCGGAAATGACAATTTCGAAGCTATAAGTCATCTTCAACGATAAGGGTTTCACTTAAAACGTCCTGTATAGTCATTGTTATCTCCTGTCCCCACTAAGTTAATCATCTTTTATTTTAGTTATTCTACGACGGAATATATCCTTGGGTGTTCATTTTATTAGACAAGACAAAATTACACAATTCTCCACATTAATAATTGTTATTGTATTTGCATTGATGTTGTAGGTAAACCGTAAAGCATTATTTATTCATACAAATCACTATTTGTAATTAGGTACCTATATTTGTTAATTATTACTGAAATAAATTAATAAACGTAGACTGTGAATAGTATCGATACGATGACAGTTTTAATTCATTAATGAACAGTATTAGCAACTCGCATCGGTGTCTTAATATTCAGTTAGTCCAAAAAACATCAACTCATTTCTTCGGATTTATATTTTACAGCTTTTATACTCATATTGTTTACGATTTTATGCTAATGTTGGTTTAAATCACAATTTAATATCTATTGACGAACATAATTCATTATCATCATGGCATCGATATAAAAAGATCGTAACTCCACACGAGGTGATTTGCTTTACCGAATACTCAGTCAGATCGCGTGACTAGATAGTATCGATATAATTTATTGGTAAACAAACAACATGTAAGGCGAACCAATTTGGCTTTCTAGCTGATTGTCGTAGTAACCTATATAATAATGCTACCTCTTATTATTTTTAGATTCTCTCAAATTTACCCAGGGCTGAAAATTATCAGGCCATTTACAAAAAAGTTCCTTTTTTTGGGAGTTGCTTCTTGCTGTTTTGTGTAGGCAGAATGTCTTTATTATCATCATCCACAGCCATCGTCATCTATGTTCCATTTACTTTGGTCAGGTTTGACTCGATATTTTATACCTAAATAATTTATCATCAACCGACCACGCTTTTAGAGACCAGCTTACACTTTAACGGTTTATTTAGATCACGCCCTGAAGTCTCTATAGTGAAGGTTCAATTTAAAAGTTCAATGTAAAATCATAACATTTTTTACTCGCAACGCGTCTGAAGTTTCTTGAGAATGTTCTTAAAAACTACGGTCACTCCGGTTTACTCATTATAAGAGAGAAGGAAGTATCTCGTTTTACAATAATTTTAGCGACCGGACGCACATACTGATATCTTAACACTGACTTCCTGCGTAAGCTGTTCGTGTGCTACTGTACAGGACGTGTCGACCGTTGTGTCGTTTAATGTTTTACATTTAATTAATAAACTTTATTAGAATAGCGATGAAACCACAAATGATTGCAGTTATTAATAAACATGGGCCGATGAACTATGTTCTTATTTACTTTCAACTGACAACCAAGAGTTTCTTCTTGCATAAAATAGTTGTATTTCTGCCGATGCACAGATTTGTTAAGTGTGAGTCTCAATCGATAAAGCAGTATAAAGAAATATATATTATACATTTTTAAATGCGAAAGTAAGTTTGTTAGTTCGTTACCTTTCACGCGTAAATCACTGAACCGATCATCGTTACATTTGCATATAGTACTCGTACGTTGTCAGGAGTACCTACGGAAAAAGACATAGGGTACTTTCGTCTAAAAAAAAGCACTGTTCGCAAGGGAAAGCTCAATTACATTTTTCGGTCACAATTGCTTCAATTTTTTATAAATAACAGAAACAGTGTATGCTTTAGGTCAAAATTTAGATATATATTTAAGGTAATACAATTAGGCTTAGTTAGATATAATTTTCTTCAAATAATATTTAAATTAATTTCAAAGGTAAAAAATCAAAAATAAATATCTTGACTGCAATAACTTTGCTTATAATAATAATGTTTATAATTAAGTATTATAAGTATATGTATAATAAGTTATTGCAGATTTTCAATTATTTAGGGCTCTAAAATTAAGCATACCGACCTAATATACCTACCAATCTTATTTCTGTACTTAGTCGTTATCGTCGTGTACAGCTGCAATTGTAGATAAAATATTATTCCAATGGTATGCATTATCTAAAATTCTAAACAAACAGGAAACTACTACGGTAAGATTGAATTTAAAAATTTATGAAATAACAAAATATGTATATTTTATATAAAAACGAGTTTATTCCATTAATTCATGATAATAATGTTTATTAATAAAAATCGTTCACACGAAAACTGATATTTTAGGAATATAGCACACACGGAGCAGTGTAGGTATATCTGGGAGAAAAAATGCGGTATCAAGGTAAAATTTTAAACGGTCTTTGTATTTTTATAACAAAAATACATTACAATAAAATAAAATAATATTGCAGCAATACCTATAATACCATCATTAATTACATTACATTCAAAAACATAAATTAGTAGTTAATTAATTATGGTAATTAACTTCCATAATGACGATGTATCTGTGTTATATTTTATCTCATTCATTTTATCTGTTCATTCACCATTTAATAGTTTGCTTGGTTTCCTTGAATTTTATGTGGGTAGATAGTAGATACTATGCTAAACTTATGCTGTCTTATTTATGTTAAATATCTAAGTGTTATAAAATGGGCAAGTCTATAAAACCCAAAAATAAAACCCCAATCCAACCCAATTTAAAAATATAAATCTTACTTAATGGTTTGCCTTGTAGAATATAATAGAAATACATTAATACAGAAAAAATAGAAAAAAAACGTCGCGTCGCCGTCGGTCCCAGTAGGTACACTTCCCCTGTGGCACACCGTTGCATTTCGTTTAGTATGTAATTTTAAATAAGTTTTAATATCATCTACATGACACTATGAATTAAGTCTTAAAAAAATATTTTACACATTAATCTTACAAACGTAGTAACTTGATTTTTTGAACGACAAATTAAATTATTTTACCGTTTCCCAATACTAGCAATCGTAGTTTGAAAGTGTACGCCTGTACGGGTCACCAAGATCACGGTTATAACATAGGACAAGTGTTCCCATAAACACCTATTAAATCATATTAAGTGATAAAGTCGTTACTACTTGCACTTAGCGTGATGAGAAGACCATTAATTGTTGATAAGTAGAGCTGCGGGGTCCTAATCACTTAATTGGTCGCTGTTTCCAGGGTTTAACACGATCAATTGTTATCAGCGAGGGACGTGACGGTGCGGTTCATTTGCTATCCTACTGGTAGGATTAATTTTCCGAATGTTGACCGCACCTTTGTCACACCCTGGACGCGAGCACTGCTAATTAAAAGTGTTTTCGATAGGTGAGCAGTGCGCGCGCCTCACTGCCTCCGTCGCCGCGGTAGCTCATGTTACAAACGCCATTAGTATGATGATAAGCTCGTCAAGTTGCTTCGGCTCGACTGTCACCCTTCACTCACCTACTTGATGATATATTACCTCTCGATTAGTTCGTTGAAATACTACACTCACCCCTGTAAGGCCGTCGATATTTTGCTTATGCATCAAAATTAATAAGTCGCACCCTCCGCTGATGACAAACAGATACACTTTTAAATTCGGTAGAATCTATTTCATGTAATGAATATAATTGATTATAAATAAAGAAATATGGTTACACAACAATAGGCGTTTAATAGTCTTTAAATGAGCTAAAAAAGTACCCTTGCGTTTCCAGTATGTGCACACATTACACACACACAATAATTAATTATTAGTATTTGTTCGTATAACATGGATAATGTTATAAAAAGTTGCTCCCATTATCGCTTTCAGATGATCAACGGCTGAACGGCCCAGTTATTATTCCATGTCAAAGCGAACTCATATTGCGGAAGGGGCAAAACTATACGCTTACATGTAAAGGAAAAACTAAAGTCCAATTTAAGCAACAAGAAATACCCGAAGAAGTGATCGGACCATTTACTAAAATACAGAAAATAGATACATATAACGACTCTGACGAGTACAAGTTTGAAACAACCCTTGAATTGTATAACATTGACCAGTTTGCGATTGGCTATTACGCTTGTTTCGACGACACGGTCAACGGTACCGAAATACTAAATAACCTCATCGAAGAACCGACAAATACAGAGAATATCTCTTTCATTTATATTTACGTCAATGGTGAGATTAATTAAGTACTTTAATTCAAATATATCTAACGTCTGTGCTTGTATCTCATGATTTGTAATACAACTTTTAGGCTCTGATAGCTTGTTTGCGCCCATGAGGGCGGTTATCGTTCCAAGAAAAAAATGTAAGCTTGTTATTGAATGTAGACCAACAACACCAGACATTGAAGTCAACCTGCTAGCGGTACGTATACATAAATATTAAATGAAAATAATACATAGTCAGAACGTAATTAACACGTACCAACGAAAGTTTGAATATAATTTAGGTACGCAAATTTCAAATGTATATCATAAAAAAATAATTGAAATGTTATAAATGTTAAACACAATATGCGCTACATAAACCGCTTATTGCAACTGCATGGTATTAATTTACAATACTTAAATAACACAAATATGCTGCCGTTGTGCCTAATAAAGCAAAGTTAGTTAATCCTCTTGGCTATTTAATTCTATAAACGACTGTCGTAGGTTAATAGTAATAGGTCACGTGAAAGCTTCTATTTCCGTGAGTTTCTGAAATTGGGACCTAATTCTTAGATATTTATCAGACCTTTATATGTAGCTTATATAAATTCATTTCGGTTCATTGACAAGATATCACATTATAGTGTGTAGATGTGTAGACTTAATGGTTAAACTACGAATAAAATATTTCACACTATGGTGACAAATGATAATAAACTTACTACGTAGGTTCAAAAATTAAAAGATCCGGTAGTAAAGATTTTTTTTTAAATTTGAATTAATTGTTAACATAACTCAACGAACAAAAAAAAATTAACGAACTAATATTGACTTACACAAAAATGTTGTTAACTACTTATAGACAATGCAATAAATCCACGGAAATAGGGGTTCGCGACCTTCATAACAATAATTAAACACTAACTAACGCTTATTGCTGAAGTCAGAGCCGACACTAAAGCATGAGACTGAATCAAGTCATAAAATAAACTTATATAACATTCTTAATATTCAGGACTTTGCAGAACCAATTTATCAGCAATATAGTCCCAAAATCGGGTTCGTCATCGATAGCGACATGCTCTCAGAACCTCTTGGATCGAATATGATATATCGCATCTGTGAGTTTCAGGGACGAAACATTCAGCATGAAACAGAAGTTTTTTTTCAACGTAGGTGAATAGCAGATGTGTGCGTTTTAACATTATTATTATAAATATTATATACCACATTCACGAGAAAGATTTACTCGCGCCTCGTGTTTCGCTCAGGGCAAAGATTCATTTTACCGTAACTTTTTCTGAATGTGGCTTTGTTGTGTTTTTCAATTTTATTACTACCCATACTCGGGCTTGTAAAAGAGAATAATAATTATATATTGAGTAATTGAAAAGCAAAACAGTTTATTTAAATACCTATACTTACTAACCAGACATTTATTTGGCAATTACTACAATAGCCGCAGAACAAGACACCAGAATCAGTATACTATTCTTCAAAGATTGGGTTTTTAATGAGAACGTGTAGTAGGTCGGCTTACAAATGCCAAGGACAACGCAGAAATGAAACCGAATGGAAACATATACGTAGTAAGTAGTGCTACAATCTAGATGTCACCTAACAAGGTAGCGTGGTGTGATGGTTTCATTCACTGGACCAAGTACTTTAATACTCAGTGTTTTACTAGATTACTTTTAATACTTGATGTTTTGTGTTACTAGCTTGAGCTTACTACTATATCTGTCTTTCTACTTCTTTGGTGTGTTGCTCTGCGTAACTCCTGTATGCATGCACACATTTATATAAAACTTACTAACACTGTTTTGTTTTAATAATTATTAATCTTAAGTTGTTTATGGAATGATGTTTTTTGTTTTTCACGGCTGGTTGATTTAATATAGTTTTCTTAATTTTTATCGTTTTGTTGTGGATGGAATTTTGCCTGCTCGAAGATTATGATTTTGGTATTACCTACCTTTTAATAGTTTTTGATAAATTACTAAATGGTTAAGTATATGAATGCTGCTTAATATTTTATTAAGTGAGTGTTCTACATGAGTAATAAATAATAATATATTTAAACCTATATTCATTTAGACTACTCATAAACAATTTTTTATAAAAAAACGCACAATGAGTATAAAAGCTTCGTTTTAAGTTTTGATTGCTTATAACATTAAAATTTCAAAAAACAAAACAATCAGTTGAAATAGGTTATGTCTATAGGTAAGTATGTAGGTGTTGACATTTAGAATATAAATGTTTTGTTTACTGTCATATATACCTACATATGTACGTATAATTAAATTCCATCTAATTAGCCTTAAACAGTTTATATTCACCCAGTATGAATGGTGTTGTTAACAAATTTCATATCTTTTCAGACGTTAGGATACCACACGAACCAAAAATATGGAAAGATTCAGCTCGTTTCCTGGCCGGAGAAACATTTTCAATCAATTGTACAGTCGCATACGACCCTGATTCTGTTGTCAACTTATTTTGGAAGTACCCACCAAATGTATCAAGGGTAAGCAAAAGAATGTTAAACGTTTAATTTTTGTAACCATCGCCTGTTCTCTAAAGCTATAGATAGGGCTACTTACTATAGTGGGTGTACATCCACGTTTTTCAGTAATTTCTAGTTCCTCTGTAATAAGGGGCGAATCTATTGCCATTAAGGAGGCACTAATATAAAACATAATTACAGCACACGGTAACCATAACAGACAATTCCCATAAATATGAAAATTGACAATGTTTACCAAATGATTAAATTATACCTGTCACCGTCGTTTGCATGTCAAAGAATAGAAATGTCAATAGACTTATTAAGAAGTGTTTAAGTTAAGCGATGTTTTATCATTATTTATAAGTGAGAGGGCACGGTTTTATACAATGCCCGTGTTGTTCAATTCTAGGAATCGATAATCGAGAAGTCAAACGAATTTGAAGTGGTAGGGGGCATGTTGTACCGCAACATAACTGTGGTGAATGCGACTAGGGATCACGGCGGCACCTATTGGTGCGTCTCCAAGAACAATTGCGGTGAAAAAGAACAATTCGTCGTTAAAACTTTTTTAGGTAATTACAATTCAATTATGAAGTTTAATTTCAGACTTCTGACAATAGGCCCAAAGTTGAAGAGTAGCTGAAGTGCATTCTATAAAATGTTGCTTTAAACACAATCTGAAATAAAATTAAAACATACACAAAAATTTTTTTTTGAAACCTTTGAGAAGCGCCCTCAAATATACTACACACCGTAACGTATTAGTTTTATTTTTTATGATTTTGCTTGGGTTCCATAGTGAAAGTTGTTCATAATAATACATATGCTCATGCTCTCATCATTTTAAAGACAAACAATATGATTATCTAACATGATGTATATATTATAGTACAGTATACCTTTCTTTTTACTTTAAGATAAACCGCAACTTGAGCTGAAAATGTTAAATAACAAATTAATGGAAACAAGACAAAAGAAGGTTACGATTGCCACTGAAATAAGTGACTATCCTAAAGCTACATTTTACTTGTAAGTACAACAGTTTTATTTATCTTTCAATCATACCTAAAACGGGGTGAATCTAAACTCAAAGGTGAAGAGAAAATAAACTTAATAACAGTTGGTTGTCCAAAATTACTCTAGATTGTCTATACTTAATACAGTTTAAATCATAAGGTCCTCAATGGTAACAATCTATACCTACTCTTATTACTATTAAATCAGTTCCAAAGTTTTGTTTCTATTCACCCTAGAGTTTCATGTAGGTACTCCCCGGTACGTATTTTGTTGTTCTATCGACAAAACCTTTGGTGGCAAGAGATTGAGACAATGAAGATTCAAAACTGTCGGGTGAAGATAACGGCTGACTCTTCAACATAAATCGGTCTCTGGATGAACTTGGACAAAAATAAGGTTATGGTCAACCTACATATCATTCCAGAACCGATTGAGCTTCACGGAGTAACTCTCGAAGTTGTTTACGAGTACGTTTACCTCGGACAAATATTACAAGTGGGTAAGAACAACTTCGAGAAAGAAGCCCGAAGAAGAATACAGCTAGATTGTGCAGCATTTTGGAAACTTTGTCGAGTCTTTACGTCGCCCATACCGCAAAGCCTTAAGTCAATAACCGCAAAGTCATTAATGAGTGTGTCCTACCCGTTATGACATACGGAGCCGAGACACTGACGGTGCGACTGATCCACCAATTTAAGGTCGCTCGGTGACCGAAGGGATATGTTGGGAGTTTCTCTGAAGGATAGGATTAGGAATGAAGTTATTTGACAGAGAACCAAAGTTATCGACATAGCCCACAGGATTAGCAAGCTGAAGTGGCAGTGGGCAGGTCACATCCGTCGCAGAACCGACAACCGTTGGGGGTAATAGGGGCCTAGGGCCTACCCTTTTCCTCAGAAAAGGATAGGCCCTAAAATACTGCCCTGAGGTATGCCTTAGTTAATTTGCGCCTCATCACTCAAAACCCCACCTATCTTAACTAATTGATTTCGGTCTTTCAGATCAGAGTCAGAGTCAGAAAAGATTTTATATGGGACACCTCGTACACCAATAGATTCTAATTTCTAAGTAGAGCTGAGTGGTTTTATTATAATAATGCTGCTATTTAAAAGCTAGCTATGCATACCCAAGTTAAACTAGTTATTATCAAGTACCAAAACACCTGTCTAGAATCTGTACCTACTTAATGGTTTAAAACGAAAGCTTGAGTTCCCTTTAAAAGATTTTTTACTTTTTTACAGTTTGCGCAACAATATACCATTACCTGAGGACGTTAATAAATACACTATTATTAGAGACTCTACTATGAACGACGCCAAATTGACTATATCTCATACAGATGTTACTGATAGCGGTATTTACACGCTAGTCGCAACTAATACATTTTTGACAAAAAATGTTAGTTATGAACTGAGAATAAAAGGTAAGAATGACGTCATACATATAACATCATACCGTATAGATTGCATGTGCTAACGCTCATATTTTGGCCCAAATTCAGTGATAAATGCAACATGGGGCAATGATATTCAACACAGATGGGCACAGATCGTTACCACGTAATAATTTCCTTACCTACAGAAAACCATATTAAATTGCGGTCGACTCGGAGATCAAACGAACCCCGAGACTAAATAAATTTCATTTCAAACATGGGAATTTCAGTAATGTAGCATATCATATGCATAAAATTGCGCTGTATTTTAACTACAACTTTTTTTTTAAAGTTTGTATTTGAAAAGTCACTGCTAAATTGATATCGTTGCCACATTTCTTTTGATTAAATTTTCCCCTAATAAAAGAGTCAGTAACTGTTGTTTCATTTGCGTTATAAGAACAGAATATTAAACATACTAGGGCCTAGTAACTAAGCAATATGAGATTATTAAACCAACGTTAATTGACGAAGAACTTTTTATTTAGCACTGATGAATTTAAATACTGCCCTTGTTTTATAGCGCCTCCGACTGTTTACTTTGGACCCAAGGTGGATAAGAAATACATGGAAAATGTAATAGTGACACTAAGGTGTATGGTGACCGGATATCCTTTGCCCAACATTACATGGACATTCTCTAACACCGAGGAACAGACACATGTAATATTTTCTAACTATAATTTGGCTTCGTTTGGATTTTACAAATAACCATGTCGAACTGCTATTGTGACTTAAGTATGTTGTATTTTCAGCCAAGTACAAAGGTGATACAGGACTCAGTGTACAACGCAACGGCATACCTAGACGTCTCGGTACACGCTTCTGGCAACATAACCTGCACGGCTACCAACTCCCTTGGCCGAGCTTGGGAGACCAGAAGACTTCTTGTTTACGAGATGGCAGATGGATTTGGTATTAAAAATGCAGAGAACACGTGGTTTTCCCAAAACCAAGATGTTATAATCACATGTATTGCTTCCAAATATGATTTCAATAGTGTAACCTGGTTGGGAATTGACGGAGAAGACCTCAATGAAACAGGTCGGAACTTTAACCGTATAACTTACATAAGCATGAATTCAGTTATACAAAATTGTTACCTACCTTTTTGTTTGTATTTTTCTCAGATGCAGTGCAATACACTATGAGTCCGTTTTCACGTATTGCCAAATTAAAGTTGCCCAACATTTCTTTGAATCAAAGTGGCGCGTACAGTTGTCAAGGCAAAAGATTTGATGGCACCTATAAGGAAGAAACTATTAATATTACAGTCGCAGGTATGATATTTTTTTTTTTAATTTAACCTTATCTGTATATTTCAAGAAGGGGTTTTGATAATTAATATTTTTTCTAGCTGTTCAACTACCAGTAATAACAGAACCTATTATGGACAAAAACCAGGAAGTTTATCGGTTTCAACGGATTCAACTGAATTGTCAGGCCGAAGGAGTGCCTTTGCCAACTCTAGAATGGTACAAGGTAAAGTCTGAAAAAGCATTATGTGGACACACACTTTAGGAATTAAATTATGTTAAAAGCGTTTCGTAGACATTTTTAACAGACTTCAAAAAAAAGGAGGAGGTTTCTCAATTCGTCGGGATCTTTTTTTTATAGCGTTATGTTAACCCCTAATAGAATAAAATAGACACGAATAGGTATAGCACGATTTATTTTCAAGTAGGTAATAGCGTAACATTGTTTGTTTTTTTAACCCTAAATCTAAACTAGAGGTATCAAGAACATATGTCGTTACCGATAGGTTATAAAACGTCAGGTTCTCAAACTTTTATA
Organism: Abrostola tripartita; assembly: GCA_905340225.1. Classification (NCBI taxonomy): domain Eukaryota; kingdom Metazoa; phylum Arthropoda; class Insecta; order Lepidoptera; family Noctuidae; genus Abrostola; species Abrostola tripartita. The sequence continues at coordinate 8,268,191 of HG996493.1, read as the reverse complement.
GTAATAAAAGATAACCTTCAATTTGATAATTCAGGAAATGTCCTTAATTATTTTTCAGGATGATGTTCCGATAGTTAACGATACAGAAGGTCGATTTTTCTTTACGAATGTAATAAATCGGACTATTATCAACTCTACTCTAGAATTGCCTCCGATGTCAGAAGAATACAAGGCCACGTACGAATGTTTAGTCCACCGTGATGGTATTACTGCAAGACGTGTATATGCTATTGCACTTAACGGTAAAAATAACTAGATACCCACTATTTTTTTTTTATGTTTCTCCTAAATTGATCTATTCGTAATACATTTTGTAAACTTTCAGCAGAAGCTACCTATTCGACGTATTTGAGCGTCATCATAGTAATAATCTTTGTTTTGATCATCGTGGTGTTGTATCTGACTTGGAAGGTCCGTAAAGAGAAGCAGTTCAGGCGTGAGCTCGCTGCTGCTGGCCTCTTGTATTTCAAAGAAGGTGTTACGAAGTCTCTTAACCCAGACTTGGGTATCGATGAGCAAGCTGAATTACTGCCGTACGACGAGAAATTTGAATTTCCTAGAGATAAATTAATTTTTGGTAAGATGTTTTTTGAATTGCCTTTGTATGCCCCGTGTATTTCGTGTAGCATTTTTTAATAATACCTCCTAATTTTCATTAAAAGCATTGAAAATCAGTGCCGTGTGGTATCCGGCTTAGAATTGACCACCCCCTTTCCTCCCGTGGGTGTCGTAAGAGGCGACTAAGGGAAAATTCAGAAGATGGGCAGCAGCGTCTTCTGTAACTCCACCACCAATACTGCGATCCCCAAGCCGCTTGCCAAGCGTGGGGATTATGGCAAACCCCCCCGATTAAACGGGGAGGCCTATGTTCAACAGTGGACGTCTTTGGCTGATGATGATGATGATTGAAAATTAAACGTAAGGTTAGGTTTGGACTGTTTGACTGATGTTGTGGTTCTCTCTTACTTAGCATTTTCTGTAAAAATTATTACTTAATTAATCTCCAATGACTATTTGCAGGCAAACAGCTGGGTGCAGGTGCATTCGGTGTAGTATACAAGGCGGAAGCACGTGGAATCATAAATGCTGAAGAAACTACCGATGTGGCCGTGAAAATGGTGAAGAAAACCGCTGACAATATGTATATCAAAGCATTGGCCTCTGAACTTAAAATAATGGTACATATGGGGAAACACATCAACATCGTGAACCTGCTCGGAGCTTGCACTAAAAATGTTGGGAAACGTAAGGCTTGGCTAGATTTTATTTTTCTTTCTCCAAACAGAACCTAAAAATTGAACCTAAAATATTGTTTAGTTACGATGAGATTGATATTTTTTGACACTATGAGTTTGAGTAGTAGTATAAGAGGAAGTCATAATTATAATGATAGTCAAAAAAATAATCCATTGATTTTTTATATACCTACATACTTATTAGTCATTATTTCTTTTTTTTAAATCGTAATGGAATAAGTTAGTAACTTGTAAAAAAACTTACTGGTGACGCCCCTTAGAATTTTCTGTATGCGACCAAAATTGCCCGTGAAAGCTATTTTTCTAAAAAATAAATGTTTATAATTCCAGGTGAGTTGATAGTTATTGTTGAATATTGCAAGTTCGGCAACATCCACAATTATATGCAAAGGCATCGTGAGGTTTTCATTGACCAACTCACGGATAATAAGGAAAAAAATGTCGGCCGAGTTAACAGAGGATTCTCTTGCAGCAGTGGCAGTACTGGGTAAATATTATATAGTAATAGGAAAATATGTTTTTATTTAGTCTCTTGAAATATATTCATCAACGTTGTGTTTTAATTGTTTAATCTGATAGTTTACCCATATCGTTATGAGATAAAGGTAATGATTATCTAATATTAAGGGTCCATCATCAATTATTATACCGGTCAGTCTTGAAAATTATAAAAGCGACATAACAAAAAATCCTATTTCATTCCAGGGCACAATCCGACTACTTTGCTTCAAGTACCCAAGATACGGATCACACATGTCTAAACACTGCTAATACAAACAGATCTGCAAGAAAAGGTAATTGCCTATGTTTTTATATTATGACGTCTGGAACAGCTCAGTTGGCAGAGCTGCGCCACGGATCGGTGAAGGACGCGAGTTCGAGTCCCACTCCTGTCCATTATTTTTCAAATTCTTTCATCAAGTTTGAAGTCTAGGATAACTTATAATAATAAGTAATATCATGGTTACGGAATTTTATTTTTGGATTACCACAACAATAGCGACATCACAAACGTGTGTATGATTAATTTAGGAGTATATTATTAATATGACGTACTTCGTATGTGAATCATAGCGCTGATACGAGATCGCAATATTATCAATTGTTTTTCTAGGTATAATCAACAATTGGTACAATTTACGCAAAACAGTAGGTACTTTAATTTTACAAAATGAAGTGAAGTATTCTTTCCTTAATCAGTGGAAAAACAGGCTGATAATAATAAATGCGCATTATCATTCTAAGGCAAATTTTGACCTTGTGATGCCAATATCTCAATAGAAGGAACTGCATTTATTTAAAACAAGAACACGTATTTTATTACTTTCAACTTTGAACATAACATTTGCCGATGATTAAAAACCAACCTTGTATGCTGACTGCGAGAAAAAGGTTGGACTCTAACATCTCATTTCATATCCCATGCGATGAGGGTCGTCTTATAACTTCATGGCAAAAGTAATCTCTCCTGAGAAGGAGAGTTTATATCCTTAAGAACTTCCTTTGAGTCAAGAATAAACATTTTTTTTATTTCCTTTGCCAGACATACCAAATCACCAAGTGGAATTAGTAAAAGGTAAAATATGTTTATGACAGCACAGTATACATGTATGTATGTAAATTGCGGTTTTTTATTGAAAATTATGTCCAATTTCTGAATACGAATAATTACACCTATGTAAATCTATAAAGATCATGCATTTCATCCTCAAATAATTAATATAAAAATGAATGCTTAGATAATTGATTATTTTACTGTCTTAAACAAAATAAATTCGAGACATACATTTTCCTGGATTTGTAGATAGATACACAATTAACATGGATCACCAACTTTTACAAGTACCTATATTACTTAAAAGTACATTAATATTTTAGAGGTCAATCACGTAAATTTCGCTACGTTTCAATGTCATTGGGCATAAATAATTACATACGTAGAAATTTACAAGTTAAGACAATAGTCATTGGACCGAATCAATTAGTATTGGCAAAAAGGTTTTATTGTGTCGCTACGACGCTGTTTATTATAACATTGCACCTGTTTCAATGACACTGTCTCTTATTAATGTAAAACGACACTTTTCTTTCACACAATATATTCTTTACAAATTTACAAGTAAAATTTAAAGATTAGCAAATTATTGCGGCAGTTGTATTAAAATCGATAATAGCTGATTACTTTTTGTGTAAAATCTTACTCACCTATTGCCTAACTGACCGTAACATTGATGTCTACTTTTTTAGTAGCTTGTTCATTATTCTTTGCAGTCCACCAAAAAAAATAGGTTTTGCATAGATTGCTGTAAAAATATAATCCAAAAATATCCCTTTTGGAAGGTACGTAATAAATGACCGGTCAAAGAAACATGCATAATTATTTTATTTATTATTTCGTATCGCTTCTCAACAAAAAATCGTAAACACTACCATAGAGCATATTACTATAATTAGATAGACATAGCTAGGACATAAAGTGATAGCGTCTCGTGTACGTGTATAGTGACTTGACACCGTTGCAGTTGCTTTTACACGCGCGAACGTTAATAATAATCACTATCATATCTCTAAAGAGAATTTATGCAGTCTGCTATCGCTAGTTACACAGTGCAACATGTGTGTTCAAAGAGACTAACAGACACGTGAATATAAGCCCCGTTTTATAATGCAAAATGTAATCGAGGTTGTACTTTGCTAACTTTTACAAGCGTTCTTTCCTAATCGTACTTGTGAAGCACTTTCCATACTGTTCGCTTTTGTAGGTGCTTTTTAAATGTTGATATTATGTCATTTATATATTATCTACTTGCACTTATTCTTTCTAAGAAATAAACACTTTTAAGTATTTTTAGTTCACCAAGAAGGCCATCTTCATAATATCTCGTGGAAGTTTTAACTTCATTATATACTAATACAAATCCTTATTTACATAAGAATTGTGGAAGAAGAACATGAATGATTGATATTAGGAATAAAATAATGTACAAGGATAAACTACATGTTGACTCATAATATGCAATACCTTGTACATAATAATGCACCTATTAATAGAATTCTCCGTAGCCACATGGAATCATACAGCGTGAAACAAATTTTATATCTAAGTGTAATAACACTTAGATATATAATTTATAGATTAGTAAATTCAAAACCTGAGTCACCTACGTTTGTAACAGTTCTTTCTAATTAATTTAAGACGTCACGGCACATAGACATTGCACTCCTGTGGTCATCATAGGATACCTCGAGTGAGGAGAGGAGGAGAGTATATTATAGTATATAAAAGCATTTGTTCCTATATTTCCAGTATCAGAAGGTTACGTGCAACCGGAGTGGCGGACTAATTACGAGAGTGACTACAGTTTTGACGGACGCAACCCACGACCGCTCACGTCACGTGACCTTCTCGCGTGGGCCTTCCAGATCGCGCGGGGGATGGAGTACTTAGCCAGTAGAAAGGTTGGCTTAAATACAATTAATTATTACCTCAGTAATTCAAAAATATTTTTTCCTTTTTTATAAGGTCGCCCTATTCTAGGATTTTTTTAAATCGTGGGTGTATAATATTTGAAACAATATTTAATATTACAGGTTCTCCATGGGGATTTAGCTGCAAGAAATGTGCTGTTGGCTGAAGATAACATTGTTAAGATCTGTGACTTCGGTCTCGCTAGAAGCATCTACAAAAACGACGAATATCAAAAGAAAGAAAACGTGAGTACCGCCTTGTTTACCATTTACTTTACTTACCGTGAAGGTCGTTTTAAAGTAACCAGCAATTCATGAATTGATGTTTACTGTACAATACAATGCTTATTCAATTTAGATACAAGATTATCATAATAAAGTGCAAATTTATATTTGTTAAGTGTAAATAATATTAGCGAACGATATAACGTTTATTGTAGGTAATATATATTTGCACTTAGGTATATTAGTACGACTGTACGATTTAAGTACGATCTGACTGACAATTGATGGTACATTCAAAGTAAGCAAGCATCAATAAAATTGATTGTGCAACATTGAGACATTTTAAAATGCAAAGCATGAATCATTTACTATCAAGATGCGTATGATTATGATATTTCTAAATTCTAATAATTTTTATTGAATATTATGTATTTAATTCTTGGTATTGACACCCTTGATAAGCACGTATCCTGTCTGATAAATAAGCGAAATATGTAAGTGACCTTTGACTCATCAAGAGTTTGTTGATTTCAGAGTCTTCTCCCAGTCAAATGGCTAGCCATCGAATGCATGACAGACCGCATATTCTCGACGCAGTCTGACGTCTGGTCGTTCGGCATTGTTCTGTGGGAGCTGTTCTCGCTCGCTAAGACGCCGTACCCTAACGTTAGCCCTGCCAGCTTGCTTCATTGGCTCTCTGAAGGGTATGTTTGGTTTTCATTGTGTACATAAAAAACCTTCTCGTCTCTTTTATAAGAATTTGAAGGAATCGGATGATTAGGTGACGTCCATTAATATTGCTGTGGCTATAAAACTATGTAAAATTATTTCAAACCTGTAAAAATATTCGTGACAGTTTGAGGCCAAGTATTACTATTAGGTTATGTATTAGAAATCTCAACATCATTTTAGTCATTTGCTGCGCATTTAATTTGATTTGCTGCGCATTTAATTTGATTTGCTGCGCATTTAATTTGATTTGCTGCGCATTTAATTTGATTTGCTGCGCATTTATTTTGCATTTGATGCTGTCCTGCTTAATGCCAACGTGCAAAACTGCAGTCGGAATTATCGCTGAACGTGGGGGGGGGGGGGGGCTGTGTGTTGAAGCTATCATAATAGCATTTAATCGAATGTGTTAATAACCTAATTGTAACATAATTACCTATGCATTTCCCAATGCCCGTAGCTTCCTAAACATAATTATTTATTATTTAAACAAATGCTACCAATTACCATACATGGTTTAAATTGTTGATCATAAACTTGTATTTTGTGGTAACAATAAACATAATACCGCATAAAGATACGGGAGAAGTGTTGTTCTTGCCAATTTAATCGCCCATTTCATATTTTTCTACAGTAATCGCCTGGCAAAGCCGATGTATGCAGATGACCGTCTGTACGACGTGATGCTTCGCTGTTGGGATCAAAAGCCTACGTCGAGGCCAACCTTCAGCCAACTGCAGGAGATGATCGGTGGCTTCCTCGAGGATAATGTGCGGAATGTAAGTGTTAACCAACTTAGGCTTAATATGATAGAGAAACAGGCTCATTGGTTTATCATAATACATTCATTTTGAATCAAAAACCCTTCCGTCACCTTCCAAAGCGAGTCGTTAGCGACTTCAAAAACCTAAACCCAGTGCGGGACCGATAGATGGCTAGGTTTGCTATTTATTTTATGTGCTAAAAGTGGGAATACACTCCTGATAATGAAAAACACTTTTGCCTATTCGTTTGGGACTGGGACTTATCGCATCCTGCTTTTTTAATCGTTTCTTGCTTGTTTACACTACATTATGAATTGTATCGTTCAAACTGCTTCAGAATTCAGAATGCCTTATGAACCAATATGATAAGTCGAGAGAACTAATTCAGTATCACAGCGACTGAACACAACGCAACGCCTCGTATTCCACGTGGCAACTCTTCTTTGTAGTTCATCAATGATGTAACAGATGGCGTTGTCTGTGCCTTTTTTCTCCTATTCATCACTAGTACTTAGTACAAGGCGATAAAGATTTTTGTTCAAGATTAATAGGTAGTAGATGTGTATTATGTTGATTAAAAATATAAATACCCATAGTTACCATAATAAATCAGCTGCGTATGCTAAGGTGTATAGTAGGATCTAAGTTACGTATAATATTGTGAACAGCACTACGTGGACCTGAACTCAGCGTACATGGATATGAACGTGAGTGCCGGCCAGGAGGACTACCTGGCCATGGTGTGCGCGCCAGACTACAACAACCTCGTCACGCCCAGTCCGCACCACTACGTCAACGATAGAAGCTTTTTCCCCAACACACCGACACAAATAGGTAACCATTTACAACTATTATCAATAGCTGACGACAATATAACCGCAGATTTCGTCTATCATGTCTTAAAAGTATTTGTACTGATTATGCACAAGGTCTCTTTCTAGACGTGTTCATCTCACTTGACCAATTATACAGGATAAATCGATGTAATGCCTTCTGTTGGTTTATCAGTGCAAACAAATAATCTTATGTATAGCTTCGGTTAGTTCATTTTGATTATTAACATCAAAATTCCTCCGAGTGAAGTTCTAAAGACTCAAAACGTAGCTATATATATGGTTTTTATTTTTTGTATAATATGTATTATAAAACCATTGCATGTTTTACAAGCAGCTGAAGCTAAGAAAGGTAAAAAGTATTTTATTGTACACTACGGTTAGGTTGTTTAAGTACGCCTAGTGCCTAAGTAAAAATGTTGAAAGCTTTCGAATTTTTTTGTATAATATGTACTATAAAACCATTGCATGTTTTACAAGCAGCTGAAGCTAAGGAAGGTAAAAAGTGTTTTATTTTACACTACGGTTAAGTTGTTTAAGTACGCTTAGTACCTAAGTAAAAATGTTGAAAGCTTTCGAAAGTCAGTTACTGTAATAATTTTCACATAAATATTTTTCTCAAGCTATATATTAGATACAATATTTCTCTAGAACATGTCAAGTACAAATAAAAATGACAGGAAAATCCTTATACCTTACTTAATGTGATAGTTATATCATTTTCGCTCTTCGGGGAAGGTATTTATATCAACATGCCGTACTGTATCAAAACATAATATCAGCTTATAACAACGTGTCAATGTTACCTTTCGGTACACAAATTTTATGACTACATATTTTTATTTCTTTTCATCAGACGGAACGGATAACACTACATTATGATTACACAAAATACTCCAAACGGTAAATCAACGCATGGTGTTCACGTTGTAACTAACAATGGAAACTGTGTCGGTACTCACCTCACCATTTACACACCCCTCTTGACTTAAAAAGTATTAATTCAGAGAAAAAAAAGTGTCTTGTCTCTTACATCTTTTGAAGATTGAACAAAACCCTGTTTTATACACGCATTGATTAAACACTTTAATAAGCAAGAAACACACGTATGTACTAAAACAATAAACAACACATTTGGTAGACATACTATACACTTTTCGGTGTGGCATGATTTGTTTGTTTCGTCTCAAATAACTTTGTACTAATACTGGATTCCAATTTCAGATGAGGAAGGCTATCTACAAATGAGCCCGGCGTCAAGACAAAACATATTCAGTCCACGAACTCAGGACACCAAATTTGATTTTGACTCTCGCAAATTTAATCCGAGGGTGTCAGAAGGTAGCTGCGGTTCAGAGTTAACGCCAATGCTTACTCTGAACAACCTGCCCGCAAGAAGTGGCTCGGAGTCCGACCACGAGGGCAACGCATCGCCATATCTCAACATGTGTCCTAGAATCGACGAAGAAACGGACGACGTATTTGAAATGAACCAAAACAATGCAAACAATGCCCATAACACGGCCGTCACAAACCCGACGTACATAACATTAGATGTCGACATTGAGAAAAAGCCTAAAGATATTATTAACTCGTATATAAACGTACCGAACGGTCTAGTCAAATAATTTTATTTTGTGTAACAGCATAAGCTAATCTCACATAATATATAATCTACTTGTATAATATATTCTCATTAGCTGCATGAATGTTACATTTTATTACTGTTATCTTTGATCTCTATTCTTTTCGTTGATATAAACCCTATAATTTCTTTGTGTAGGACTCATTTCATTCTGCTTTATGTGTCTTTTATGTTCCCTTCCTATCGTTCGGTTTACATCAAAGTTATTGTGTCTCAATCGTTTATTTTTGTAGGCTTATTCTAAGTTGTATCTTCATTCATGTTATTAGGTTCGTATCCTAGGTGTATTGCATGTACAGAAATGTTTTATGTTTTTGTGTAGATTTAATGTTGCAGGTGGCCTAGTTGACAAGCGTCAACGTGCAGCGGCTACCTTGGTGAACATTTGACACTGAGTTATGGGTTGCCAGATTTAGGCCCAATGTAATTTCATGCGCTCGTAAAATTTATTACAACTATTAGGAAATGCAATAAATTTTACATTGTAACATTTTTCTCCCTATCATTACTTGACAGATAGGTACATACGGTTGTTAAGTACTATTTTAAAGCTAAATGTTCAAGTTGATCTGGCAACACCGTGCAGATAGTGTCATTGGTATGAACGAGTGTGTTGTATGATGTGATATTTTGATGTAAGACACTGTAATTGGAATTGATGGTAAGAATGAAGCCAGTATTTGCGTACTATGAAACCCACCATTATAATAATTGTAAATATGATTTAAATATTCATACTTTTTCAGAAAACATTCCTATTATATATGTTTTAATAGAAACAATCTGATGAAATATTTTTCCTTTCACTTGTAACTTTTATTTTATGTGTTTTGTAGAAAATATAAAAAAAAACTGGTAGATACCAAATCAAACGCGAAGTATGTTTGGTTTATCAGTTGCCTGTTATTTTGATGGACTCAATACTCCATGTAGAAAGTTTAAATCAATGATGTTAAAAAAATAACATAACACCTGAGATCCTAAGAGATAATATATTTTATTATCTATTTAGAGAGTTAAAATAATTAGTACCTTGGAAATTAAAAAAATCTATATTTAATCCTCGAGTATCTCCGATTATATTTTCCAATGCACAGGAAGAAAATGTAACGCTAGAGCTTAAGAAACATGAAAAATTGTTTGTTATTAATATTCATCATACAAAAATCAACTATTTTAATGAATGTACTATTGACTGCTATATTTTTAAGATTACGGAGTAATTATGTATTGTATGCTACGACTTGCAATGTATTGTACCCTTTGTGTATAACTTTTAAAGTAAGTAGGGTTCTGTTGTTTTTGATCAAAGTATATTTTTGTTGTACAAATTATGTAGATGCCATATATAAGTAAACTCAGTAAAATAAAAAATGCAAATATATCAATGTGATATTAAAATAATTTTATTAACATTGTTTTATTTCTTTGCCCCCGTATTTTGCCACTACCAGTATTACGTTATCCATAATACCGAATTTTTTTACTAATAAGAAACAAATCGTAATTGTTTATATAATACATTAGTCTTCCTGTTTTGGAAATCACTGGCGTGAACGTACCTACCTATGTATCATACGACACCACATAATATTTTATAAGTCGATATCTAAGTAGTGTTTAACCGCAAGCCCAAAAACCTCTTTTGTTCAGTTTATTTTATGTTACGATTTACGATTTTCCCATCTTCTTGATCGCAAAATAAACATGGGTATTTATTTTGGCGATGGTTTATAAATCCCGGAAATCATTGTGTGTATTGACTGCTTACCTTCTCACAAGTTATTAGAAATCAATATAGGGAAAATCGCCATTATTCGGTGCCTTCATAATGAATACCGGCCGTTATAAATAAGCAGTACCTACGTATCATTATGTAGATATTTATCTTCGTAAAATAAGTAGGAAAAATAGAAAAAAAATTGTTAAGTACATTGACTATAAAAATCTCATAATTTTTCGGGGAGTTCAGTAATTTAGTAGATTATCTATAAGGGTAGGCTTAGGGGCATAATCGGTCTGCAAGCCAGTGCAATGTCCCATCGAACAGATAAATCAACTGCAAGAATAACTGCATCAGGATGCAGGACATTTAGATCATAATAAGTGAATTGTTATGAGATTTGACTCTACTACTTTACTCTACTTATTTATCAATAACCTACTTAATAAACACTTTAAACCGATGTTCTTCTTAAAAGTGTAGGTAACCGAGGTACCGTCTTTGTTTCCATCCATCAGAATAACATTTGGAACAAGCGGTTTTGATTCCAAGAATTGCCCTTTGATTTTGTCTTTGCATGTCACCGAACATTGTATCGGTTGTAACTTATGACACATGTAAAACTGACAGTAGAAGTAGGTATCTTTTACCTCTCTCACAAATGTATTGGTAAAACCGGAATCTGGATATAGTAGGTATGTATTTTTTTGTTTTCAAGCCGGTGTCATCAATTTTACGCATTACTTATTGACAATGTACCTATAAGCGTTTATATTTTACAAGGCGTTAACACCAGGTGGCTTCATCTTTTATACGGTCGTTTCGGCAACGGTGCGGGTTGACGTACCTACTGCCATTGAACTTTCACACAACTAGGTAGGTACAACATATTAGTACTTACCTATGTACGTCAGCGGTAAAGCTAATCTTTCCTAATTTTCATTTACGTCAGAAACCATTGCAGTAACTGCTGCTTACGACATGTTTTCTCAAAAATGCCTAATAATCACACATGTTAGTAGCATTTAAATTTATCTAATGAGATGGTAATGTGTTATGGGCATTAAAGGCTGAGCATTGTCTATAGTTAAGCAAAGACAGCACGCCATTTTATCTAATAAGCACAAAGCCATTATAATAAACAGACGGAGGACAAAATCCTATTTAGAATAAGTCGCAAGTCTAATCGTTTTAAGGTCTACAATGAAGTTTCCAGAAAGTTCAGAAACGGAATACTCAGAACAGTATCTTGTGAAATGCCAAGAAGTTATATTAAACATTCAGAAATTATATAATGACAAACTGTACTCACTTTGTGATGGAAAGGTACCTGTGACGTTCAGTCCCACGACGAAGGCTAAATGAGATCCGATGACAATGCTCTAAATAAAATAATGATTTTATTTAATAAATCCACATGAATATCATGCATGGTGATGACTATGCGACTGTCCAGGTTGTTCATCAGTCAGTCAGATCCATTTTTGTCCAGACGTATTGTTATCGTCAGTCAATACCAGTAATGACAGAATTTTTAATCACTTTATCTGGGCAATCTAGCTTGTAGGTTACCTACTATAGAGTAACTTATCATCATTAGGGCATTTCAGTAACTTTTGCTATTTAAGAATTACTGTACAGCACATAGGTGGCGTTCTAACGGGGAGGCCTTTCAGCCGTCCAAGAGTGGACGTTTTCTGGCTGATGATAATGATGACATAGGTTACTTCATGTTATGTCTATTTTGTTTTTGAATTAACAACTTGTGTCAATAATAGATTTTCGTCTCACAATGTCCAATGTGGTGGACACTGGCCTCAAGTTTATCGAGAATATCGTTATTTGAGGCACAGATCCTCTGCGAAACGGGCCCCTCTATAAATTTCCACTATGACCGGTCAAAAGCGTCTCTTATTTTGTCGTATATGTATTATATTGCAATAGATATTGCTGATGCCAATATATTGACACAGAAAAACCTTTCGCTGGGTATCACATTATCACTCCATTAAGGCTTTTACATTTTTTATTGGTAATTTAATTTTTGGTTGGTGATTGGTTCGTGGTATTAGTTTTTGTAACACAGGCTTCTTTTATTTCTGCTCTGCTTCTTGTATACCTCATAATTGTACGCTTATGATTTGAAGGATTTTCAAGTAGGTATCCAAAAATGTGAATAAATGGTCCTTAAAGCCTTTGTATAGGTACCTTTTTATTGTACATATAAGACGCTTGTAGTTCGATAGTAGATAGGATGTGCGATTCCGGAAATCCGCTTGTGGCAAGCGACTATCTAGAAGCAAATGGAGGACCAAAATGTACCGTTCTTATTGTAATATAGCTTCAGTCAGCGTTTTAGAAGAAGAATACGATTATATGACTTTTGGTGCCATTTTAGCATGTTGCCCATGCTAAGCTTGAATCTAAATTGATAAAGGAAATTTGAAAAATGATGGACACGAGCGGGATTCGAACCCGCGACCTTCGCCGATCCGTGGCGCTGCTCTAACCAACTGAGCCACCGTGTCGCTGCTCGCATCCATCGAATTTCAAGTTCCCTTTTAGTATTTACGTCTTAAGGGTGACGTCAGGTATTATCTGTTGGAATCTATGATTACCAACTCAGTGTTATACCTTTACAGCTATAAATCACTGAAACGATAATACCAACCCAAATTTATATGACTTTTGGTGCCATTTTAGCATGTTGCCCATGCTAAGCTTGAATCTAAATTGATAAAGGAAATTTGAAAAATGATGGACACGAGCGGGATTCGAACCCGCGACCTTCGCCGATCCGTGGCGCTGCTCTAACCAACTGAGCCACCGTGTCGCTGCTCGCATCCATCGAATTTCAAGTTCCCTTTTAGTATTTACGTCTTAAGGGTGACGTCAGGTATTATCTGTTGGAATCTATGATTACCAACTCAGTGTTATACCTTTACAGCTATAAATCACTGAAACGATAATACCAACCCAAATTTATATGACTTTTGGTGCCATTTTAGCATGTTGCCCATGCTAAGCTTGAATCTAAATTGATAAAGGAAATTTGAAAAATGATGGACACGAGCGGGATTCGAACCCGCGACCTTCGCCGATCCGTGGCGCTGCTCTAACCAACTGAGCCACCGTGTCGCTGCTCGCATCCATCGAATTTCAAGTTCCCTTTTAGTATTTACGTCTTAAGGGTGACGTCAGGTATTATCTGTTGGAATCTATGATTACCAACTCAGTGTTATACCTTTACAGCTATAAATCACTGAAACGATAATACCAACCCAAATTTATATGACTTTTGGTGCCATTTTAGCATGTTGCCCATGCTAAGCTTGAATCTAAATTGATAAAGGAAATTTGAAAAATGATGGACACGAGCGGGATTCGAACCCGCGACCTTCGCCGATCCGTGGCGCTGCTCTAACCAACTGAGCCACCGTGTCGCTGCTCGCATCCATCGAATTTCAAGTTCCCTTTTAGTATTTACGTCTTAAGGGTGACGTCAGGTATTATCTGTTGGAATCTATGATTACCAACTCTGTGTTATACCTTTACAGCTATAAATCACTGAAACGATAATACCAACCCAAATTTATATGACTTTTGGTGCCATTTTAGCATGTTGCCCATGCTAAGCTTGAATCTAAATTGATAAAGGAAATTTGAAAAACTGAGTTGGTAATCATAGATTCCAACAGATAATACCTGACGTCACCCTTAAGACGTAAATACTAAAAGGGAACTTGAAATTCGATGGATGCGAGCAGCGACACGGTGGCTCAGTTGGTTAGAGCAGCGCCACGGATCGGCGAAGGTCGCGGGTTCGAATCCCGCTCGTGTCCATCATTTTTCAAATTTCCTTTATCAATTTAGATTCAAGCTTAGCATGGGCAACATGCTAAAATGGCACCAAAAGTCATATAAATTTGGGTTGGTATTATCGTTTCAGTGATTTATAGCTGTAAAGGTATAACACTAAGTTGGTAATCATAGATTCCAACAGATAATACCTGACGTCACCCTTAAGACGTAAATACTAAAAGGGAACTTGAAATTCGATGGATGCGAGCAGCGACACGGTGGCTCAGTTGGTTAGAGCAGCGCCACGGATCGGCGAAGGTCGCGGGTTCGAATCCCGCTCGTGTCCATCATTTTTCAAATTTCCTTTATCAATTTAGATTCAAGCTTAGCATGGGCAACATGCTAAAATGGCACCAAAAGTCATATAAATTTGGGTTGGTATTATCGTTTCAGTGATTTATAGCTGTAAAGGTATAACACTGAGTTGATAATCATAGATTCCAACAGATAATACCTGACGTCACCCTTAAGACGTAAATACTAAAAGGGAACTTGAAATTCGATGGATGCGAGCAGCGACACGGTGGCTCAGTTGGTTAGAGCAGCGCCACGGATCGGCGAAGGTCGCGGGTTCGAATCCCGCTCGTGTCCATCATTTTTCAAATTTCCTTTATCAATTTAGATTCAAGCTTAGCATGGGCAACATGCTAAAATGGCACCAAAAGTCATATAAATTTGGGTTGGTATTATCGTTTCAGTGATTTATAGCTGTAAAGGTATAACACAGAGTTGGTAATCATAGATTCCAACAGATAATACCTGACGTCACCCTTAAGACGTAAATACTAAAAGGGAACTTGAAATTCGATGGATGCGAGCAGCGACACGGTGGCTCAGTTGGTTAGAGCAGCGCCACGGATCGGCGAAGGTCGCGGGTTCGAATCCCGCTCGTGTCCATCATTTTTCAAATTTCCTTTATCAATTTAGATTCAAGCTTAGCATGGGCAACATGCTAAAATGGCACCAAAAGTCATATAAATTTGGGTTGGTATTATCGTTTCAGTGATTTATAGCTGTAAAGGTATAACACTGAGTTGGTAATCATAGATTCCAACAGATAATACCTGACGTCACCCTTAAGACGTAAATACTAAAAGGGAACTTGAAATTCGATGGATGCGAGCAGCGACACGGTGGCTCAGTTGGTTAGAGCAGCGCCACGGATCGGCGAAGGTCGCGGGTTCGAATCCCGCTCGTGTCCATCATTTTTCAAATTTCCTTTATCAATTTAGAAGAATACGATTGTTAAGCATAGGTACTTTTGATTAGCTATTTGATATATTGCATTTATAACACCTACCCATCTTGATAAAATCTATATTTATAGTAAATAATATTAAAAATTGTAAATCCTAAATCGATTATATTGATTTGCGGTGGACATGGCCCTGTATTGTTTCAGTGCCCTCACAGGCTGCTAAACATCATCATCATCATCATCAGCCTATCTTAGTCCACTGCTGGACATACGAATGTTATTTTTTTTCAACGAGTGAGAGCGTTGATTTATTCTTATTGTTTATTGACCCCTGTTAATTCCAAGTTGAGGAGTTTCCAGACACTATACTCATCCTGCCCTTGTGTTCAAGGATGGTAAGTAATACCTTTTCTTATAGGTTTATTAAAAAAAAATTAATAATCAGGTTTAAGGCTTATTTTTGCATTCTAGTTTTACTATATTAAACTTTTTTTATCACTTTTGTTAATAATTCCTGCAAGAGCAAATATCTTCAGATTTCTTTCACACTTATCTACTTTTTTCTCAACATGTATTTCACAACGTGCGAGACGTCACGAATTCCTCACTCAAACAGATGCAGTATTATAAATTCTCTCGCAAAAAATATAATGTTTCATTCGAGTTCCACAGTTTGCAATTTAATTGTAAATTCATGTCGTTCCGGGTTGGTTCTAAATGTGTTGTTAGAATGACAAGTGGACTACGTTTGGTAATCTGGCTGGGCCGGTTTAATACTATTTGCTATTTTTGTATAATAATTTCTAGTAAAATGTACTAAACACAACATTGTGTTGTGTTGGCCAGAGGCAAAATATTAATAAATTAAATCCCGAAGGAAAGTCCTCTTGAAAAGTAATTAATTAAACACGCATTGAATTATTATATAGTTTTTATTTTATAATTAGTTTGTTTTACTAGGCACTCTGATTTTATTCTTTTGGAAACAAACTACGAAATATTGATTCTATTATGCTCTCCATAGCTTGCGCTCCCTGAAAAAAAACAAGACTCGTTGATTAACCACTAACGATATTGAATTGTTTTATGTCTCTCATTGGCTAATTCTGGGCCGCTAAAATAGAATTTGCCATTGACTTGCTAAGAAGAAGAATGACAAATTCGTGGAAAGATGAATTAGAAGCGCAATTCGCTTCCATCCCCGGGGAAGCGAGTCGTAAGAGGCGTTGAACCCGGCCGCTTTCCATCTTTCATATGGAACTTTTGTAAAGCGGTGAAATATGGGTACTTTGATAGACAACCTCTGCTTACGCCTTTGTAGTTCACATGCTTGATAATATGTAGAATATGTATCTCCAACGCTTTCCGCCACTAGCAACACTGCAGCGCTAGTTTAACAAACGGTTCAGGTGTTCGGTATAGTATTATGAGTATGTAAATACTTCCATCTAAACTAACGATTGGCAATGGTTGAGCACCTGATCTTTGGTGTAAAGGTATGATTTCTATGTCTGTGTAAAGTCCTCAAGGTTTAAAATGTAATAATAATAATAATCGTGATTATAAACGGCGCTACAGCAACAATGAAAACTCTAGTTTTAGACAATTACATAAAGTACCGAAAAGAATAGTATTTCCTTTTTTATTATTCATGACTGCTTAAGTCTATTTAAGATCCCGATGTCACTTATCATAATACTAGCCGGCAGCACGTTGTACGTAAAAGTGTTTACCTACAGCCAGCGTTAAGCGCATCGTCTCTTTACGCAAACCTTATGACAGCGCAGTTCACGGCGATAGACATTAAGTGTAGCTATTTGTAGTGATATTTTAATAAATAGCTAATGCAGTAGTAAACTGATTTGGCTGTTATCCGGTTGGTATCAAAGCTTGATTTATTGCCAACGATAAGCCATACTATCAAATATGTATCCTCACGTCACTCGTGAAGGCTTTGTAACTCATACGTCATCACTGTTTATATCTAATAATCTTGAAAAAATATTTGATGACTTACATGCACTACAGCCATCGGGAAGTTTGTTATCATCTTCGCAATATTTTGCATCGCCTGAAACAAACACAACACAATACAATTTATTACTTTCGCATGTCTTTTAAGATTTAAGTCGTCTGCGATAACTTAGCAAAGAATAATACGAGGTAAAACAACTTAAAACTGGTTTTAGAGTTCCGTAGCTAAAGGGAAAACAAATATCCTAAAGATAGCTCCAGCGTCTGGCTGAAACAGTTTTATTTGTCGAAAACGTTTTGATGCAGACACTTTAACATAGAGTTGGGTGACGTGATGCTCTAAGTCCTATAGTTTAAAAGGTATGTAGTGTAAAAAGTATTGGACGCTTATATAAAAATAATATGGATAGCTATAGATTGTCCAACCATTAAATAAACTTATGATAAACGGAAAAATGTAGGTTTACAGACTTCTGATAATGGAGAACACATCTACTACAACTTTGGGGATAACAGGCGTGCTTGTATGTTTTTATAGCTTACCGTTTGGGGGGCTGTTGTAGGTGCTGCAGTAGTGTAAGTAGTAGTCGCTTCTGCAGTGGTAGAGTCTGCAATGACGGCAGCAGTGGTGGCGGTGGAACTCTCCGCTGTGACAGTGCTTGTACTGTCATCACTGAAAACAACTCTAGCCACTAATGCCAGCAGAAGAAACACTTTCATGTACGCAGTCCCCATTATTGTACTCAACTGTAGCTCACACACGCCTCAAAATGTTTTATACAAATTTATTAACGTGGACAAGCGAAACCAACTCTTTGTATTTCAGCATGACGCATAAGAAGAGATAAATATTTTGAAGACATAATAAGATGTGAAATTTTTCATGGTATTACTTTGACTGGAGGCCACGCGGAGTTTTGCTCTAATGAATATTCATTAAGCGGTTCAAGACAAAAGTCTGTAGTGTTAATTCAGTACATTAAATACGACCAATGTATAATAAGCAGAATTTTAGCAAACAGAATGTATGTATGTATCAAAAAGTAATAATATAAGGTATACAGCGAGGAAGCGACTCATATAACGGTGAAAGACGATTGTAGATTTAAACAATTGTGTATATAATACCTGTTCGTAGATAATTTTGATAGGAAGAGTAAGTAAATAAGTATTAGTTAAAAGTTCACGTTCACGTTTATTTGAACTGAAAAGATTAAGACAAAAAGGTTTCTTAATTATGCATTTTGTTCTTGGGAATTAATACAATTCTAGTAGATTCCAAATGTCAATAAACCCGAGCCGGAGAAGTTAAAAAAAAAATTAGAAGGATAGGTCAGATAGTTTTCCCTATCTTTAAAAGGTTATAGTTGTATTACTCAATAGTAGAACGTTTTCAATTTTGTCAAACTGATTTCCGTGCGTCTCATTAGAAACATTATAATCTAGAATTGTAAATTAACTGAATCATTACCTGCCTTGTTCCCAGTCACTAACCGTCAGGGTAATCATATCAAGAGTCACTTTCTTCTTAGTCATGTCAGCTTTTACTTAAACTATCCACATCTGTTTTGGACTTTCTGGGCTCGTAGCATACATTAACTGTTGTAGGTATATAGATTTTTAACGTGGGATGACGATTTCATTTAGATTTCTGTACCGATATCGTTCATTCATAAAATATTACTAATTATGTATATTCATAGGACCACTCCCTATCCCACGGTACCTTTATCATCAAAAACCTTGCATCACTAGCTACGTAAAATTTGGTTCAAACCAAGATTTACATATTTTCAAACAGGTGTTTTTAATTTGGTTGTAAATGAGTGTTGTGGCTAGGAAATGAGGATTTTGCCAATATATGGCAATTTTTTACGAAGTAAAATATATATGTAGGTAAATGTATAGAGGTATAGTAGTAGATAGATGAGCAAATAAACCGAGAGTTTTAGGATTGCTAAAAGTAGGTAAACGAAAATTGCCTCAGACATCATTCCTGTTATATTATAAGCTTAACCTAATCTTGACACTCCAAATACTATAATATTTATTAAAGTACCTTCAATGAGAAGGTAATAATTGTTTCCTATAACTGCAGATTTGGTATATTAAAACAATAGTAACTTATACCATATTATGTTTATTTCTTTCCTCTATTTATAATGAATGTTCTCAAAATGTCCTGCACAGCATTCGCGCTCTGTAAAAAAAAAACAAGGAAATTTATAAAATTTAATGACTTCTTTAGAAATTGAACACATGGGAAACAATTGAAGTACATGGGTGTTTGATTGCAGAAATAGGTATGATGAAAAAAATGATAGAGGTACAAAACATTTTGGTAAGTGTCCAATAGATCATTTTGAACATTAAAAATACTTAGTATAATAGATTGTGATATATTACTTAAGTGAGAAGGTACCAGGAGTATTATGCAAGATGAAATGGTCAAATTGTATTATAAATAAAAACAACATGTATCTACTTTTAAAGAAGACTGGAAACTGCACTACCAGCGAAATCTAGAGCACATATAATGGAAGTGTTGGCTATAAACCGGATCTTTAACATGCGAACATTTTACGCAAACAACTATGAAATATTAAGATTGACAAACTCTGAATCTAATTATTGTTTAAATATTCCTTGTTCATGTAGATAATTGGTGGCTATTGGAGCATGGTTGTCGACTGATTACTACCACTCAGATATAAGTGATTACATCTGTATTGCAGGGATTACCGTGTTGCTTCATACCCTGCCATATTTTTGTAAGTCAGGGGCTGTCATGTTTGCGAACTTGTTTTGCAGGTGAGTTGCACCTTGATCTTAGGCTCCTACTATTTTAAGAAACATAAATCATATTGTAAAAAACGTTTATATTACAATAATTAGGTATCCAACTAAACAACTTACGATTTTGCACGCTTCCATTAAGTTTTGCGGAAACCTCGTAATTGCTGAAGCCCAGTTTTGAATTATCTGTAAAATAAAAGATATAGATTATTAATTATTATTATAAAGAGGAAACTCAACTGAACTCATAATTTAACCTAAAATCAATCTCCAGACATATCGTTGACGTAACCGTCGCCGACTTTTAATCTTGAGACTAGGTCACAAATAAGAAGGAGCTGTAAATCTCTGTCCAAAAATGGGAAAATACAAAAATAATTCTTAAAAGCCTCAACTTGTCTTACAGCTGGGCAATGACCTCTATACTCTTTGTCCATTGCTCTCTTAAAGGCCAAACACCTGTTTACGAAGAAATCCACTTCGTCTCGCTAACTTCAGCAGGTACTGCGGTTTTAAATGATTGCAAAAAAAACACGATCTTTGTATTCCAGCACACTTACTGTTTGTTGGGTAGTTGGTCGAGTACTGACAGAAGCAGAAGCAGTTGCTGCTGCGGTGCTAGCGGCTAGGGTGGTGGCGGCGGTTGTGGTGTCGTTGTCAGCACACAAACCCGCCCCCGCAAGGAACGCCAGCACAAGGAATAGTCTCATGTACACTGGAGCCATCGTGTGCAACTGTATCTGAAGATACTCCACATAACCTTATATATACTTTGTTGACAACAGAAACCGAATACAAGCAAAAAAAAACCTACTGTTACATAATGCCAAATTTTTCATGGTATTGCAACGACTGGAGGCCGCTACGAATGTTGTCTAATGAATATTCAGTGTGGTTTAAATAGATCAATACCATAGTCTAGGTTTGTACGTGTGAATTGCTCAAGCTTCTGTTATAGGTATGCATACCTTTGTAATAATTGAGCTATAATAATTGTGTGTTAAACAATTCTGAAGCTGGTGTTTTATTTACATCGATAATGTACTACCTAATTAGAAACGGGAAATGAGTTTGAGGAAATTACAACACTCGTTCCTTAGAAAACTACTTGAGTTGCAGCACTTTGAAATACATGAATATCTCCTTGACCTAATTCTCCTGCTCACTGCCAATAATATGTGGTTGAACGTCTAGCAATTTCACCAGATATCAATCAGTCATGCTGACATACATGAAGAAAGACACCATTTGTAAATGGGAGTAGTGTAGGCTCATAGTAAACTGTTGTGACTGAACTGACTCATAAGAAATTCTTTATTAAATGAATACACATTTCATTTTGTCCTCTGTCAACATATGTACATAAGGTTAATTAGGAATACAATAGTGTACAATATTATTACCCAAGTGAAATGGCAAATGCATGCATACAAAATGCAGGTACCGTCGACACAAAAGAACATTGTGCGTTCCACGTCGTTACGAGGATGGTGTATATATGTACATTGTAGTGTGTACATTTAGGTACAAGTAAAAACTACACTACCTTATCGTCTCCCTGCAGGCTAGACATATATGATTCAAAACATTTGCTCCGTGTTCACGAACACCGTGCTTCCGACGAATATTATAAATGCGAGTGTTTGGAATATTTGGTATTTAGAACTTTGTTGATCGTATCTCCCGTATTCAGCAGAATTTAGGTGACTGCTACAGTGAATTATTTGGCCATATTGCTATAATGGCTAACTCTTGGCTATAGAATTGATGATCGAAGTTAATGTTAATTATTGATTAAGAGCTGAGCCATTGATATGAAGAGAAGGTCATTTTGCTATAATGGGTAACTATATACATACATACATATTAGGTACATAGTGCATAATATTGCGTACAAAACCTGTAAAAATTAACAGATACGAAAGCTTAGATATTATCATTTTAATATCTCTAAAAGCTCTCTTTTGTGTAATCACCCATAACATTAAGTAGGGCAAGAAAATGTGTAACTACTTGCAAACTAAAATGTCATAATAATACGTGATAGGCTTAAGTTTCAACGAACTCACAATACTAATAGAGCGATTATCAAATCCTCGACAGCCTCGAAACCCTCCATAACTTTGCTATCCCTACAAATTAGTTAACATGTATTAAGAGGTAATGTGAACAACAAGATAAGTGCAGAGGTATCTAGAGCGTAGAAATAAATAAACCCTTAGGGTAAACAAGGAGCGAAACTGAGTAGGTTCAAGAAGGATTGTGCTCAACAGACAGTGAATACGAACTGTGAACAATGATAAGAAAAGTTATGTTACATCGAAAGATTCACACAGAACCTTTAGGTTATATTCGTAAAAAATATCAATCACAGTACTCGAAATCCGCGTGTTCGAAGTGTTACTTAGTTAATAATACACCTACCTAAGTCTTGATACCTAAATGGGACGAGTAAAGCATACTAAATATTTTCTGTTTCAAAACAAAAGCAGTTTCATATAACACAAGACATATGTATGTGACTACCTATACTGTAATCCACTTCATTAAGGTTGTTTAATCCCTGAAATTGAAACCGGTGTATTGGAATAACGTTTGCCATTGTTGCTCAGTGTTGTGTGTTTACACAACAAGAATATGAATTCACGTAACCAACTGGATAAATGGAAGCTTCAAACCGTTTGTCGTCGACGGAAATTTATTTGAGTTGAGTTTTTGGAACGTGTAGTTATTTGATTAGCTAGATTGGTTGACTGTAGGAGTCATTTGTTGTCACTGGAATTTTCTGTGTTGTTTTGAGTCATCGTGTGCAAGATGTAAATATTACACATATACTGTCATACAAATCAAAACAAAACAACAGTAGCTTGGGGACATAGGTACTATTATTTTCGATCGGCAATCGAACGCGCAAACACAAAAAGCTAAGCTCTCAGCCACCACACTAACCAAGTCTTCAGAAAACATCGTACCTACATAGAAAGTGCTCTGCTGCAAATGGTTTTTTAAATCTGTGAAAGCAATGCACTGGAGCTACTTTTTTCTCAATTTTACTAGTAATGGAGAACTTAGTTTACTTACTCAATCGAGAAGAGGATTACGAGGGTTTTAATTAGTGAAATGTAAATTTTTCAATATATTGCTGACCTGATTAACATATCGGTCACTAGGTATCTTGTATACGTATATCGGTACATAGGTATATAAGCTTAATAGCTTTCGTTGAAATCACAATCTAAACAAATATTTGAGGTAAGTGGTTCAGTAAACGGATTATACAAGAAAAATCTAATGTGCAATGTGTATGCAAAAATGTCATCTGAGACTAGCAAACTATACAACAGTATTATTTTTTACCTAGAGCTAAATGTGCGCTAAAACAAGTGCACTTTATTTTCCCTCACCCTCCTAGTTCGATGGGATTTTATACTGAGAGGCTATACGCACCCTTCAGAAGCTTGTGTACAATTAGATGCACACTGTTTTGTAATTAAAAACTTTGGGTAATATTAGACTATATAAATTACAATTGTGGTATAAAACGAACCAAGCTAATACAGTGTTATAATACAGTGTTCTAGATAAAGTGAGTGACTTTTAAAGGGTTTGTGTAAAATTTAATCGATAAACGGAAACGGTTCAGCTCTTCAATTGAGTGCGTACTCAAGTGGCTATTGACCTTTTTTAGCTTGGATTGGCGGCACTCTCCAACATACATTATGTGGGTATGTCTATTGAAATCTTAACCCAAGCTTTATTCCACCCCCGATTTCCCGAAATTGAAGGCCTGAAATATGAGCTACATTATTTTTAGGAACATTGTTGTTTTTCGAAACTAAAACAGCAACGAGAACAATTGTAGTTATTTTAAATATTTTTCCCGCATGTAATATAACACATAATGTTGACATGTATGTTACAGAGGTAGACTAGTCATATAGTTAAAGTAAACTTTAAATGTTAGCACATATCATCAGCCGGAAGACGTCCACTGTTGGACAAAGGCCTTCCCCTATTTAGAAGGGGGGGGGGCATAATCCCCACGCTTGGCAAGCGGCTTGCAGATCGCAGTGTTGGTGGTCAAGTTACAGAAGACGTTGCTGCCCATCTTCTGGATTTTCCTTTAGTCGCCTCTTACGACACCCACGGGAGGAAAGGGGGTGATCAATTCTAGGCCGAATACCACACGGCACCTTAGCACATAACTAGGTATAATTATATTAAGAAAGATGTGTCTATGCGAATTTTAAAAATCTCACTAAAATAATAACGAATAATTTTGTGGCGTACTTACATTATCATTCTATAGGTATTTAACCAAAAATAAATTACATGAAATAATAAACTGTAACAAATTCTTTGAAGACATATCTAGGTATCGGAGTTTCTACTCTTCACTAGTCACGTAGTGCAGAAACAATCTGCAGCTCATGAATACTGTAAGAGCTGAGAGTACTAAATACCAGCCGTAGTAGACGAAGTTGTTTGCAACAATATAATTACAAGAGTTATTTAGTCTGCCCTGATTCTAGTCGTTAATATTCGTAGCTCAATGTTCCGAAGAAACTCATTAACTCTCAAATAATTGAACAGAATAAGGTTCGTCTGGATAACTATGGCTCTACGCGATAATAAGCTTTATTATTATCTTATTTAAGTTATACTGATAACTTAGCCTATACTTAGGATTAGTGACGTGCTTTAAGAGAGTTACTTACTATTTATTTATTACGTCAACATCATGATGATGAAAATATTTGATTCTCCCATCCAATCACAGACTAGAATTTCCCGACGCTACATCTCCGGCAAAATCATTGTAAACGCAACATATAAAAAGTGTGCTAAACGTTTAAAATTAAAAGGACCTTAGATAAGATATTGTATCCCCGGTAAGGAGCGAACTATTAAAGCTACTGCATTAAACTTTGTTATTTTATTTATTTCAAAGTCAACATTCGTGTAATTACATATTGTAGGTATAATTATGTAATTAAAATATCACAGTTTGCATGAACCTCAAACTAGAATACCCGTTGTAGGATTCTATCCCTTCCATGCAAAGGAATAACATTTCATTAGACTTATGTACCTTACATCCACTATAATATTATATATCACTGAAAACAGTTCTTAAATGAGTATAGTATTACATAAACCGTAAAACAACATAATGCCCAGTAGTTGCAAATACCTAAGCTTATGCCTGAGAATAAAATGAACAAAAGTTATTAGCAATCTGTTCTATAGGTATACCTACCTAATATAGACACAAGTAATATGGACACAAAAAAGTATTCCATACGCGTGTTTTATAGACGTGCTAATCCGTATGGACATGTTAAGCCACGTTCTTTGATGCCATTTTGATTTCATTATAGTATAGATATGCAATATTTTGATAAAAGCAATACAGAATACAATATAGACAATATTATTTTGTTTGAGCGGGTAGCCTATTTATACTGCATACCAACATAACGGTGTTTGATAACCTTTTATACAGAAGTGGAGTGGTGGCTTGAACTGTACAATCTAAATGTCAATAGGATCGCCTACTCGTCAATAGAACCTTCTGTATTTGCGTTGTGTGGGAGTATAACAAAACACTACTTTATTGGCTACCTCTGGAGAAATACGACCGGTATTGATATGTTGTGTTAAAAATATAATATACGACGATGATGTTTATAATCCGCTTACAGAAGAACTTTTGAAAATAGATTTTTTTGATTATGCATACTTTTACATTCAGAATCTTGCTCAGCGGCTCTATAAATATTTTCTATCAGTAGATATTAATTTACAGTAGGTAGTAGGGACCTACTCAAGCCGTCTTAACTAAGCTTTTGGATTTCAGGAAATAAATTACTTGAACAATAACAATATAGTTTATCAACGGTTTAATTACTGTTTTGAAACTGAAGTTTATAACCGAAGTTAGATAACGGTTATTTGTCAGCAGATGGCGTTAGCGTTTATGTTACTGACCTTACTTGTGCACACAATGTGTACTGAGTTCATACTGCGTGTGCATTCAATTTGAGTAACCTAATAGTCAATGACCATTAGTTTTGGTTTCATTGGCATAGCGCTCAACGTTTAGTTTTCTAGATACCAGTAAAGAAGTTTTGGTCCCTGTTTTTAATTTGCTCGTACTGCGTAACATTTTTCACTACAAAACATCATTTTTTATCTCTGAATAAAGGGCAACCTGTTTCCTTACCATGAACTCCAGTTTCTGATGTGGAAGCGAGACGCCACACTACATTGCACGTAAGGACGTCTCTCTCGTTCATGGTAAGGGGGTTGATACTCACTGCTGCACACAGTGCACACAGCTTGCGCAGCTCAAATTATATTTTACTTCCATAAACTATGTCAATACAGAAAGTAAACTAGCAAACAACATTAAAACCTCACTTTTTAAAGATAGTAAGTACTTCATAATTTCACCTCACAGCACTCTCTCGGATAGCGGTGAAATAGAATTACCAACCGTTTCGGCTAAAAACTGCAGTGGAATGGCTTTTAACGTTTTTTTACGAAGTTCCGTCGAGTCAAAAGTTAAACCGCGATATTGAATTTTATTGTACCCCTTCAGCGGTTACTGAAATCCTGATAAGTGGTTCGTTATACTTTCAACATTAAGACGATAAGAATCCATTAAAAAGGTTTTTGCCATTTGTAATTCTGAAGAAAAATACCAGCGTCCACGATATTTATGCAGCCTTCTTTTAAAGTATCCTATATACCTATAAGTAAGTAGTGCCAAGTATATTAAGCGTTAGGTTAAAATAATTGGATGTTTATTTGACCCGCTAATGACATGACATGACATTGCGTATTGTTTATGTTGACAGTCACGGAGTCAGGGAGGCTTTCTCACTTAACTAAAACATGTCTGAGAAGATCCACGCAATTTAAATACGGAAATGTGGTGGGTGTGTTCCGGGGAGGCTTGCTCGACTCACATCCGGATTCAGAAACTGAAGCGCCTGTTAAGCTGGCTCGCACTTAAACAAAACCACCTTACAAATATTATAAATCGGTCTCTATAAGAAAACAAAAGGAGCGAATAGAACGCATTATTAGTCATTTTAAGCCTGTTGGTCATGGAGTTGATTAATATATAGAATTTCCTATTAATTACAAAAAGTAATTGAGCGTGTATAATTTTTCATGAAACTAAAACTTTATTGCTAACTTTTGTACTAAATTCTTTTAACTATAGTCATACTCTACCAGGTATTAAAACGAAACGTCGTTATTTATCATATTGTTGTTTCATTTCAATTTGAACCTTATATTAGTGTCTATAAAAGTTCTACGAAGCGCTCGTGGTTGCAATAAACAACAATTGGATACTAAAATCGATACGAGGACTTTTAATAGACGTTCCATCGAATGAAAGGTCCAACCGAATCGAATTGTACAAACGGAACACAACAAATGCTAGTCATGCTTACCGTATGGCCCGCGCTCATTTAATGCGAAGCGTAACACAGTTTGAACCGCCCAGGATGCTCCAGGAAATTCTACTCGCCTTATCCTTTCACGTAGAAAATTAAATGTCTCGCGGTAATATCCGCGGGCCTGCCTCTGGTTTTGGCAGTTGATCTACTCGGGCGCCGCGCCGTACCTGCTTGCGGCCGTTTTCCAAACGCTACGCGCTGTATAAATAAATTGTTCTTACCTAATTCTAGAACCGTATTCCTCTGATCAATAGTCATTATGTGTTTGAGTACTTTACTGGCTGTTTAGACGCTGGTTTCTATTCGCAAATTGATTGAAGTATTTTATAAGTTAACAGGGTATGGCTGTTCAGTCGATATCTCTCTCCCAGCCTAATTATTAGGTTTAATAGATAAATAGGTAATCTTTTAGCCATTAGTGGCTAGTACAAAGGGTTGTCATAAGCATAAAGAATTATAGTAAATGTAACGCATGAAATGGCCTAAAGTAAGCAACTAATCCCACCTTTTTTGTAAGTATGTTTCAACAATACGTAGGTAAGTAAACAACAAGAACTTTAACGTGTATAAATTAGGCTGGTCGGAGCAGTCCCATTAGATATATCTATTGTGTAAGTATCTTCACATAGATTTTTTGTCGTACTTAGAGGGTTCTAACCACAAATTCGTTACGGTGCGTTAATCAAGTCAATGTATTGTATTTTATTTTATTTGCTCAAAAAGAGCCGGCAGTTGTTGTATAAATTACCCAATTCAGGATATATTGTTGTTAATTTTTACGTACAAGGTCCCAGATAATGGAAAACACTGAATTCGTTTGGGATTATTTTAAAAGCTATTTAACCAACAACAGAATTTAAGGAAATGTAATCTCATTGAGGTTCTTCGCTTCCTGTGTAGGTAAACTGTATACCTTCTGCTTATTAAAAGGAAAAAATAAGAATGTTTTTGCCCGGTGCCTACATATTTTTCCTTGATTTAATATTGATGTTCCGTATTTATCTAATGATCAACATAAGCCGCTTCTTATTTGAAGTCACGTCAAAGTCTCTGAGATCAAAGAAGTGATTGTGCCGAATACAAACATCTTTTGTTACAATACAAATGGTATTTGCAGCTTTGAAACTGTCTGATGTAATCGTTCAGTACCTTTAAATTCATTACATCCCGCAGACGTCTGGGTGGCAGTTGAAATTCATTAAAAGTATGCTTCAAAGATTGAACTCCCTTGTTCAAAGTGTAATATTGTTACCTTGTTGAATTGTGATTATAATGAATTGATACAGGATCTTTGAGTTCGTCGTGGCTACAATATACCGACAATTCATTTAAGTTTAGGTAGAGAGCTTCGCATAAATGGATTGGTAATAACCCATAGGTGTGTTCTAATAACCACATACGGGGAATACTAATCCTCTTGCAAGCTTAGAGTTAGTGACAGTACATTTTAGAAACGCTTACGTGCAGTCTGCCATACTGTAGAGACTATTTACTAGCTGTTGAATACATTGATATACGTCGTTAGAGCTTAAGTCTACTTTGTCAGGATAATAAGTAATATCGAGTTGGTCCGGAAGTTTATATTCGGGCTTTTTAATGTTGTGGCATTTGCAGTCTGTTGTGAGATAAGGAAAGGACATCATACCTATATCTCTAGTTTTTTTAAATCTTAGAAAAATGTTTCTTTTAGTTGCAAACTAATAAAACCATGTTGTGAGCAAGCACTTGTTACTTTTTGGTGTAAAGGGTGTATTTTTCATTTAATATTGCGCCCAATAAAGGTTTAAAAATAAATACTGAAAGTCAGTACTCTATATGACTAGTTTTATATGAGTGTGAATAGAAGCTATTGCATACACAAATCACTTTACAAACAGCCCCAAAACAAATATCTGTAGACTATAAAATATTCGTGCCGCTATGAGAGTCGCGTCACAAAACACAGGGTGGATACTAGGTGACCGTACTATTTGACTCATCAAAACCTCAGAATTGGAAAATAATAAGGTCTGCGCATTTTCGCACTTAATAGGTGGGTATTTACCATCGCAATTGCCAGTGT
Source organism: Abrostola tripartita (assembly GCA_905340225.1). Taxonomy (NCBI): domain Eukaryota; kingdom Metazoa; phylum Arthropoda; class Insecta; order Lepidoptera; family Noctuidae; genus Abrostola; species Abrostola tripartita. The sequence continues at coordinate 8,238,182 of HG996493.1, read as the reverse complement.
GCCACATACATAGGTACGTATATAAGGGGATAATGGACAACGGGCTTATCCTGTTTGTTTTTCTTGCTCACCTCGCTCGGTATATGATGCAGTGCGGATGCTGCATTTGCATAAAAGCGTCCATTATCCACAGCTTCAAACAAATAAAAAATCAATATCCGCCAGTGCACGCGTTTGTATACACCCAGTAAATATCACGCGTTTTCAATTCATGATAACTAACGTTTTACGATATTATACGTAAACAAAGACTGTAATCGTTAAAAATGAGATTGCATAGAGTTATATGCTCGACGTATTTGTTAAGTGTTGTATGTGCATACCTACAAGTCCTACATATACCTATAGAATCTATCATAGAATCGTGAACTTTTCAGCTAGACCTTCAGAATATATTGCATCATTCGACGATGCTTGCTAGGATTGTGTACTGTGTCACTTGATATATTTTTCCATCTTATAAAATTTTGGCTTAATTGACATTACGTTTGACCTACAAAGTTTATTTTGTTGTACGTTTTTGACGAAGAGGGGTGACCACAAAATGGGGACACTCCTCTTTATTTAATTCTGATTAATTTCATTCATTTTATGACCTATTTGTTTCAGTTGTCTTAGGGTCGGATTTCAACGTGGACCCGTATTGTGTCTTGTAATCATCAAACAGGTCAGCAGACAGGACACAAATCAAAAGGGGTCGCTGCGCCTGTCGCGTCAGCACTTGCGAATAATGCCTTAAACGAGACAGGTGATAATTTATGTGACTACGAACCCGTACGTATGAGACGGGGCTTATATCGTCAAGTTGTAATTTTATTAAAGCAAATTGTATGCCTTGTAACATTTACTTGACTGGATATGTTATGTATTTAATTTGCTTCTATATTTTAGAATCAAATTCTTTCCTTGAGAAACGGTAAAGCGTTTATCGGGAAAATGAATGTGTACAGACAATTATGAAAGTCGACTAAACCCCTAAACGGATTCGGTAATTCAGCTGCAATATGCACCTGCTATCGATTCGAAAATGAGCCATTTTCAGGTGCCTAAATTTTCCATGACAAATCATTCGACCGCATTTACGCGTCGAGCCGTACCTACGTACATTTATATAAAATTAGTGAGTTGTAAGAGCGGGTGGGGCGGCAGCACCTGTTTCCGGCCACCGACGGGGCACTAACTCAGCGATCCCGGATCCGACCGACGCTACATTTAATTCTTTGTTATGAGCCATGAAATAGGCGGGACGAGGCTGAGAAATTGTGAGAATGAATTACGTTCTTTGGTTTTATGTACGATTGAAGAGATGTGTCGCAAAATGGATCTAATTATTGGGTTTTCGGAATTTAAATTAAATTTTTGTTAAATTTATTAAAAAGTAGAGTTCTATGGAGTCCCTTCGATTTTATCAATAAATTTTATATTTATTTTTCAATATTCAATTATTTTGGTGTGTTAGCAAAAAATTCGCAATTTGTTGAGAATTCAATGTATTGGAATGTAAAACTACGATGGATTTGAATTTGAGAAATACGACGAACGTAGAATTCAGATATTTATATCTGACATATGTAGGTACCGCTATAGTATAAAGGTTTTCACCGTCGGAACTATAAAACATGGTATACCAGAAGTTTTGCTTTGCTATCTTTGAAATATGAATTATGTAACCATATTATTATATTTCGTGTAGATATCAGACCTGTGATGCACATAAAATCGATTAGATTACATGTTTGTGTTCTTAACACACTCCTATTACCAGCGACAAAAAAAAACATTATTTTAAAGATATAAAATAGATCTGCATCCATAACGATTAATTATTTGTACACATAGGTATTAAAAGCCCGACTGTAACCATATAGTTTGTTGCACCCAACTTATTACCTCGGTGGTCAGTCCTAAGCCACGTCTCCAGGTCCCAAAGGTGTTCGCTTACTTCATAGCCAATCCCTACACTGCTGCGGTTTCTGCTTCCGCCTGCTGCTGCTGACTATTAACTTAATTTCAATTCAACTTTTTTCTTTCGTTAACGCCCATATTGTTTTAGTGAATGTTTTACAGTTCCATACAGTTGAATTAATGACGGCCTAACGACCTAAAGCACGATAATAATTCTACTATCCTACTTATATTTAACGTGTAAAAGTGTGTGTTTTTGGGTGTTTGGGTGTTTGTTACTTAAAGACGCTAAAACAGCCAAACGGATTTGGATAAAGTTCAGCACACAGACAAAATTGAAATTTTCGCGGGCCAAAACTAATCTACTACTTAATTATCGTATTGCATTTAGTTTGCGAAGGCAATATAAAGTTTTGATGACGGAGAAAGTTAATGATAGAAACAATAAAGATGAAGAGCTGGGATCAGGCTGTGGGCAATACGAATTAAGAGTTGGCTGCGGGTCGCATCCGCTGAGGCAGTGCGGCCCGCGTCTCGACTCCAGGTGTCCACAAAGTGACTTTTACAATTCACGAACTATTTATTTAACATATTTTTCCTATCGGTAGGGTAGGTAGTACAAATTAAAGTATATGTGGGTTTGTGATCCTCGCACATAGTCCACCTATGTCCAGCCCACCCTAGGCGATAAACCCCTACACAAACTAGTAACATTGTTTATACAATTTGTATGGCCGGCGATGTACAGTTCCAATATTTTAAACATCAGATAATACCCACGAGCACTTTTATTTCAAAAGTTCGTAGTATTTACTTACATTCAAAAAATACTATCCAGTAGATCTGTATGATATAAAAGCTTTTAAACCGGTTTGCATAAATGTTTTAAATGCCATTAAACAGTAATAAAAAGTAAAAAGAGTTTTTATATGAGCGTGACTTGATCAGCAGGGCAATTTGCTAATTCTAACTCACACACTCGACTAAAGTTGTACATCGAATTTGGTTGTATACTGAGATCGACATAAAATTGGTATTGTCTAACTCAGTGAGTGACTACGGAGTTACGGTGGCATACGCTCATTAACATATAACTACTTAGACTTAGATTCAAAACATGATAATTATTCTTGATACGCTATAAAGCAAATTCTTTTACAGGATATAGGTTACAGGTTAAGTCATATTGGTAGGTAGGTACCTACGCCCGAGTACTGTAACAACCTGTTTTCCCTAGTCGACTCATACCGTTGCGTTGGATTGCAAATGTAAAAATAAAAAGGAAACTGAAATTCACTCCCATGGGATGCGATGGAATGGACACTGCGACAGCAGTAGCAGCACAGGATTTTGAACTAATTTAATATTATTCTTTTTTGCCATAGCACTGGCGAATGAAGGTTTATTTAAGTTAATTATTCACGTATTACATTTTCTTGTCGTCAGAGCGTTGACCTCTTGCAATTATTCAACTTTTGCATGGATAAATATTAATCTAGTTAATATGCAATAATAAGTATATATCTAAATATCTAAGTAATTTTACGAATGATTTGTAAAATAAAGAGCGTTGAATATTGTTATATTACATTTCATCATCATCATCATCAGCCGGAAGACGTCCACTGTTGGACAAAGGCCTCCCCCTTCAGGAAGGGGGGGGGGGTGCCATAATCCCCACGCTTGGCAAGTGGCTTGGGCATCGCAGTATTGGTGGTGAAGTTACAGAAGACGCTGCTGCCCATCTTCTGGATTTTCCCTTAATCGCCTCTTACGACACTCACGGGAGGCAAGGGAGTGGTCAATTCTAGGCCGGATACCACACGGAACCATATTACATTTAATACATCCTAATTATATTCATGTCTGTTGTTAAAACACAATCTTATATACCAGCATGATGACGCAATACATTGTTCATCGTTATACTGTCTACATATTGCTTCAAGATATGGATATGCATTAATCTCTTAACACACCAACGATTCCACAACAGTGACAATAGGTGACATGTATAGTTTCTGTACACGGAGTAAGTTAGAAATCTACAACTAAGAGCACCTAGCTCCGTAAATACTACGGGAAGTAAGCCTATTATTGGAAATGCGGTTTTAAATCTATTCTGAGCATTTAGATGCGGTTCGGACAAGCCAATCTGTGAAAACTTAAGATCTCATCACTTTTAGACAGTGTGGTCTTCTTCATCGTATCATCTTAAGATAATTGAGATATAGAAACAGGTCTATGACTATGGCTGCGCAGAGATTGGTCAGTCAATATACCCATGTGACTACATGACATGTGGCGAGGTTGACCACTCAGAGTGCGCTAGACGTACTTACCTAGGTATCATCACTCGTGGAGGTTCTCTGCATTTACCTTCTGATAGAAAATAATTATCAGGAAGAAGTTGGAAAAAGGATGTCAAGAAGTAGGACTACCTATGTGTAAAAAGTAATATTTTTTTCCGAAGAGACAAAAAGTCAGATATTAGTGAAAAAAAAATACTCATAACGTCAACCCCAATGACTGTGAATCAGGAATAAGTGTGCTCATCCATTATCTGCATAAACGGCTAATCATAAAAATATTTTATTCAGTATAAGTAGGTGCCTTTGTCTTCTGTAAACTATAAAATCGTAGAGCGTAAACGTCTTTATCTTGCGGTCGGTGGTAACCGTCGCCCGGTGTTCAATCACATACCTTATTGTATTTTATTTTGTTTCGTCTTGGATTTACTTGGAAGGACAAAACATGTTACTCGCTGCTTTTTATTACGAGTGTATTAAGTATTTACCTTTGTTTTGATCATGGCTTTTCCGATTGCGTATTGCGTGCCTAAAAATACATTAAGAGTTGTGGAATATATCGTTATGTATGGTTTCGGGAAAACCTGTGTGTAAAGGCCTTTATCCAGTGGTTCACCTAATGTTTAGATTAGATTACAGAATAGTTTCGTTTTGTTTTCCCTGACGGAGGTTCGGGCTGTGAGCTCTATCAACTATCAACACTTTTTGTCTGAGCCTCTCTCAAAGCTATGTTTTGCTGATATTGCTCCAGTTACAGTTTGTAGGTATTTTAAGGTTTCCGTTGGACTGTTTGTAGACGGTAGTCATACAAGCCTCAGCCAATTGAGATTTTTATCGAGCATAGCCCATCTCGAGAATATGGGTTAAAATTACCAAAGTCTTCATAGGGTTCAGATGAATCTAGCGACCCCATGGTGATCTCTCTGACTCTTTTAATAGTAGTCTGTAATCGCTTATTTGCATTAAATGTTTAATCGAAAGTTAATGAGTATCATATTTGCATCAATATAATTACAGTTTAAATACAAAATCAACTTTTGCAGGAATATTCAGTTTAATACTCAAAATATAAAATAATCCGGTGGAGTATTAAGTATTGTATGTTAGTTTGCGATTAGGATATTGTACGTGGTTTCTATTGCGCAAACCAATTAGCTAATAGAGAACTGAACATTTCACATACTCGTAGAATCGATAATTTTGTTCATGTTACATTCAGACCCGTTAATGTATACCTATCAAACGAAGGCTTCATACCTCATCCTTAACATATGTACCTCCATAAAACAACATGATTATATTGTATAAACCTTTTTTCTAAAAAATAATACCTGTAGTTGATTGAATCCGATTGATATAAGTAATTATAAAACTATGGATTCGTAACCACATGGGAATGACCTACGCTCATGTTACTGCAGAACAAACAAATTAGTACCTACTCTTAGTATCAATGATATTGCTTTTTGAGCCTCAATTTAGGATAAAAACATTATCCTCAATTAAGGCTTTCGTGCACGTGTAATTAGAATTTAAAACTTATCGTACATTTCTGGATAAACAATCAAGGTAGGTGTAGGGCCTGTCGGGGTTTTAATAAATTAATTTACCACGTTTGGTAAGAGTCGCTTTTTCACCGATTAGATACTAGAATACAGTAAACAAGCAAGGGGCCTTATCCTCATCACTTTAAAATAATTATGCTACTGAGTTCCGATCATTAAAATACCAATTTCACTCTCATCAACATAACAGTAAAAATAATAGTGATTTAACTAACAGATTCATACAAAAATCCCATTATGTTAATGTGTACTAATTACTGGATGTATTGTGTGCAGCGTTAATAAGTTGATGTGTTCATTTAAACTGCCCGGGGCCAAACAATGTTATTACCGACAGTGTTGTTCGCGTCGCCATTGCTTTTTAATATATCTACGCTTTAAGCCCATGCATCAAATAATTAAATTATTTTGTGAAAAAGGCTTTAGTTTTCGTAATATTTTAATCCTGACGTCAGAATCAATGAAATGCAGATGAAATACCTAGCCCCCAATAGCGAGTTCCCCATAGTCCCTATTTGCTTGAGTTGTTGCATAGCTTAAAGTTACAGTTCTTTCAGTGGAGGAATATTAAATATTACCCAGTAGAACATTGTTGGCATCAGGTTCGTCCCCTATTAAGTGAAACCAAATTTACTCCCGATTATTTATTTAGTACGGCGTAAACATTCACAAAAATAGGCATCATATAGTGCATTAGTATTGATAATTTTCACGGTGTACTCTCCACGTATGTACGTCGCACACATAGGTAGGTATGAGAGTAAAAGAAGTTCTGTAGGTACACTTCTAGCAAAAGACACAAAGCTTATAAATCAAATGAATAAAACAGGAGCCAACGTAATTAAGCTTTGTGTATAAAGTACTAATTTACCAAATGTAAAAAACCTGTAAAACAATTCTCATAATGTGAGTTCGGCGAGTTGCTTTCCTTTGAGGTGTAAGACAAACTTTCGGGTCAGGTACGAGCGTCAACGACACTATCACATTAACGAGTCACTTTGTTCTCAACTGGCAACCAATTTAATTAGCCTTCTCACTCTTTGTCGTACCGAGTATAATCGAAAAGGAACAACGCATAATGTGTTATAGGTTATATTTCTTAACTTTCGAAGCCATGTCTTTAACAAGTTTGTTCAAATGTACTTGCATGCATTTGCGTTTTCTATAGGTATACAAATAATTCTATATGTTGCAGAGTTTTATTGTAGTTGCTTAAAAACTATTTTAATTTGTTTGAATAGAATGCATGCCTGATTTCCTTGTGAGTTCTATATCTGGAAAGAGCCGATGAAAGTTTTTGCATAAAGTCTAAACCTTTTCGAGTCCTTAACAGGAACGCACGGTTTTTTGTTGTACCTATGTAATTTCAGTTTAGAAGACAGAACATGTTAACTTAATTATGCTTCTACAACGAATATAAAAGCACTTGTAAAGGCATAACTTGTATTAATATTAAGTATAATAGCTACATACAGACTTTTCATAACCTATAACTTATATGGGTACATATGTGTTAGTATAAGTTGGTTAATAAATAAATAAATAAATAAACAGACACTTGAACTCTTTATGACAAATAAATCACAAGACAAAGCTAGTAACAATAAATATTTACGAGACATATCGGACGCTATATACAATCATTTTACGATAACGCAGATTTTGATTAATTGAAAATCGTGCATCGGTATCTTACGTACTGGACGTTTGAACCGACGCTAAAAGCCACACCCTAGCTATTAAGATAAATTTATTGTCGTTTGCTGCTCGGTTAGCGGCAGCGGCGATGTAGCTGTTACTTGGGTCCCAAAGGCTATACAAACGGTACTAGCGATCGTACAAATGTATTATAGTAATGTTTATTGGCGGCGGAGTACGTCCAATGGCTCCGTTAATCAAAGGCGACGGAGGCGGCGGAGCTGCGGCGGCCGGCAGCGCGCCGCGGGCGCCACGCGTCGTCAAGCCTACATAAATCCTTGCACTATTATAACATACAGGTTGATTGTAGACTGTGCGTATAACACACATTTCTACGTGAATATTACGGTAACCTTATTGTAACATGGGAAAGTAGGCGGGTACCGATGCCTGTAAATGTGTCAGTATCAATTTCCTGATCAAGGCGAGCAAATATTTTAAGGTTGATAAAAATAAAGGCATAAATTGTGTTCGATGTGAAGTTCATAACCGAAACTCATTGTTCAAAATCGTAGCTTATATTTTGAAAATAACACGTAAAATACTGCGGCCAGAAGTCGCTACCTATTATCTAGAGTGGGAGTTTTATTTGTATTCGTAACGCGAGTGTTCAGTGAAAATAACCGGTTGCTACGGCTCTGTCCAGCTCCATATCAAACATCCACGTAGTTGTAAAATATTATCTTGGTAGGTAGTAACATATTCATACATACCTATTCATATTCAAAATATCATTCTTGACCATTCTAAATTACTATATTAAAACATTTCATAATTTCAAAAATATATTTTATATAGATTTTAATCACTTATAATTTAATACAACATTAGAATTTTAACAGTCAATAATATTACTTGATAACTAACCACTTTCACATCTGCGCAAACTGATAGTAAATTTACTTACTTTACCTACTAGTACATAAGTATCTACCATCAAATATATTAATTGACCTAAACACGTAAATGAAGAGAGAGATCAATAGTTCAACGAGTACGAAGGTTAATCCTATTTTGTAATAGTTTTCGATATACGATATTTTACGTAAAAGGGTCGGGTATGCTAAGTGGTCGACAGGGCAGGACAGGACCGCGACATGCGACATGTTTGCGGCTGTCGTGCGGTCGCACGCGCCCTGTTCCCTCACACTACACCACGGTATACAGATGCAAACATCTACGTACCACGTACTAGTGTACTAGTATACATGTACTACCTACCTTGTATTTCAATAGTACCAACCTACGCCCTGTGCCAAATTGTTACGCTCCGCGTTTATAATTGACCGCTAACATGAACGGGTGGTGAATGAGTGATGTATAAATGATACCTCCTGTTAGCATATATTCTGCTTTAATGTATTGTCACTTTCATTCAATCGAATTAGTTACAAAACACATTATTTTTCATGTCATTCCCATAATTTAAATAAATTATTCGCTAGACACTATATAATTTAAATTTAGAGTGTACAAGATGTACAGTCAGCATCATAAGTAGCTGAACATTTAATTTTATAAACATACCATTAATTGAAGAACAACTTCTTATATATTAAGAAGTCTTAAATATTCTAAGATCATCGTTTGGCCGCTCCTATAATTTGATACAAACACTTGAATTTGTGTTTGTTTCTTTCCATTATTTGACATGAGGTTTCTTAACATGTTAATCTACTTATGATGCTGACTGTACCACTTTTTTATACAAATCTTGAGATATTGTCCGTCTAAATGCTAGTTAGCACTATTTTCACGTTTCCTACTTTTAGCCAAGTTTGTAGATACATACATTGGTAAATAATATGTTTATTAACGACAATGCAACGGCATAGCTCCGTTTTATCTGTACTTATACAACTTAGAGAACAACGTAGCAATTTACGTGCGTCAACATTTTGTTCCCATCTTTTATTATCTTTTTTTTACGGCGATGGAAATGTACACAAGAAGAGAAGGAGAAAACATTACAAACCACTTATGGGACTCGTAATTCGTAATAAGTGTCAAAATAAAACAAAAGTTTAAGACAAGTTTATTCCATCACCTACACCACAGCCTACACTTTGCATGTATTAGAAGCGTCTTTGCCAGATTTTTTTATACACGCACATAAATGTGCTATGTAAAACTATTTACAGATCAAAGCATCCGGATATTAAATTTCGAGTGACAGACATCACAATACAGCTGGTATGACATGAAATAAAATGGTTGTAAAAGTGTATATCCAACACATTCATTTTTATCAATTACGTTTTCAAAAAACGATTTCATATATTATAATAACGCAGGATCATATTCCTGAAACATATAAATAGCATTTAACAGGATAATATGTAACGTTATAAGCACCTACAGGAAATTAGGCTTTCCTCAGAACGGAAAGCGGTGGGGTCGGGAGAAGGTAGCATCTTCCCGTTTGGCACAGACAACGAGCCTTGATCTCCACATCGCATTAACTTGTCTGTGAACATATCAAACAGATTTTTATCCCGTTTCTATCAATCGTCGTATCGGTTTTCCATAATCATAAAATAACGATAAAATGAGAACGGTTATTAATTTGGGATTTTTTATGGACGAATAAAAACCGAGTCTTAACGATGCTTACAATCATCGCGTTCGACTTTTATAACTTGTAAACGATAATAAGTAAGATTTTACACTTCTTCAAAAGAAACGATCATTACCGGGTTTTTAACGTCCAATATTACCTAATGTTCATTTTTTATGTTTAGGCCAAAAACATCTGCAGTTAACAAAATTGGCTCTTTGGGTACGTAGGTATTGTAACAATGAATACTGCAACAATTCAGCTAATTATATATTGAATAATGGCTAAAATGTTCCTAATACCAGTATTAAACCGACATGCGGTAGCAGCCGGGCAGTGCGGGCGTCGACCGGGTGTCGGCCGAGCGTCGGACGGCTGTCGGACGGGCTGCGGCCGACAGGCGCGGCAGGTCGCTCCATTAGCCACTACACACGTGTTGCTATTTGTGCGGAAACCTCGTTATCGCGCCCGATGCGCCACTCACACTTCTTTTTCTATACAAAAAGGGAAAAAAGTTATCAATTTTCGCAAATGGTACGCCTGAAATACCATTCTCCTCTTACTTTTGTGGTATTTTGCTAAATACAAGGATACAATTTTGATTCATACAAAAGCAGCAATTATGTATTTAAAAACCATTAAATTCTTCGGATCTAATCAAGGTACTTTATCGTCTATTGTAAATCTAAGTTACCTTTCTCAAACCCAGAAGTAAGAACTAAGTTAGTATCTTGCCTGTTAGCCAGACTAACTTTGGTTCTAGCCAGCGAGCGCAGGGGTACAAATACTGGTTTAGCTGATTTGATCACAGTTTCGTACTCCTAATAATCAGGTTACTAAGGTATACTCTTTGTTTGTGTCGTAGAGCTAATTTACTTATAAGTACAGCTTTCTCTCAAATAAGTAAGATTAACAAATGTTGATCGTTACTAAATTCTCATGACTTGATGATACCTGATATTGAACTTATAGGCATACAAACAGACACAAACTTTCGCCTTTATAATATTAGTCTGATAGATAGCCTGACTCTTATGGCCTTTTTTCTGGCGTTACTTAGAGTAACTCACTCGATCATTAGATCAACTACCAGAAATCTTAAAAATGTTCCCATTTTTATGCTGCTGGCTGATTCTTAAATCGTATGTATAAATCATATTTTAACTTATATAGAGCACTTACTGGCTCTTAAAGGTTAATACTCCAACTGCCCATTCGATGTCATTCCTATAGAGAAGACCGGGTGAGAAACTAACTCGATCAATTCAATACATATCGATGTAAGTGCTGAATGTTCGTAACCTAAGTAACAAGTTCAAATGACAACTGTGACAGATAGCTTAGCGCTCTCTTCGAGGCAAATGGAGTCGGTAATCTATAAACAACGTTCACCCACCCAGCCGCTAACCGCGGGAGACTAAATGTCACCAGTGCAATGTGCGGTATCCAATTAGCTAAAAGCATGTCCACTTTGTACTAAATGCTCTCCAGAAGCTACCCCGATTAATTGCGCCTTCTAGCAGTAGGGTTGACCTGGTAATAAGATTGTAGTATTGAGAACCCCGTTCTATAATGAGTAATTTTAATACAAGGGGTCGTAGTATCAGGTCAAGGCCGAGATAGGCTATGACTACTTTTAGCCTCCATAGGGATTTCTTCCATTAAGAGATTACAGTAAAGGGAATTTGTCTGAGGGAAATATACAAGCTCAAAAAATGGTCATTGCTTTTCTATAAAATACTATGGAGTACCAGTTTTGATATGAAGTGAACTTTTTCAACGTTTGCCATGTGTGCAGTGTGCACTAACATAGTCATGACATTTACGCCTTCCGTACATTTTTCACTAACATTAGAAAATAAAAACCTTTTATTGCTTGGTTTTTTGGGTCAAACGTAACTAACTCAGTATAAAAATATGTGTTTTCTATAGAAGATAAAACTCGGTCAACATCATGCATGCACGCATCTCATTTAGGAAACCTCGCACGACAAAACTATGTTTTTGTTGCAAACTGTTCTTTCACAAACAAGTTTTTAACTGACACACTCAATACAGTCATCTCAAAAAGCTTACAATTTCCTATGGTATACATTATTTCTTTAAATTAAGGTGTTTATATTCTTATTACTTGCATCTTCTGTATTTTAACCTGGGTAGGCAACTAGAGGTGTATAGTTCACCCACATTTTGTCAGTTATGCCCTGTATAGCGGGCAAGTCAATACAACAAATTCGAAACGAATCTCATTGTACTTATAACATAACAGACTAATTTTGTACTTTTAAACCAGTCCTTCAAGACGTGTTTGCTAGAAGTGGATGCACGTCAATAACACAACGTTGAGGATCGCCCTAACGACCTCACGATTGCCCGCCCGACGCTTTAGCCTAGTTATGCTACGGTGGCTTAATTAAATTTATAACCCATTTCCCTCAGTTGACTTGCAATTTGAGTGGGATCAGTCGCAGCTGATAAACTTTGTTTTTCTTTCATTGCCAGTTTGTGTAATTTATGTTTAAAAACTTACGACTTGGTTTTGAACTTTTCAAGTGAAGCTCATCATGGCTTTTACACAGACATGCTGGCAAGCAAGCAAGGCAAGTATGGTGATTTATAATAATTTGAAGATCTTGATTTCAAACCCTTGTAGTAACTAATTTTATTTATTTATTTAAACTTTATGCAACAATACAGTTTACATAGGCGGACTTAATGCCTGAGGCATTCTCTACCAGTCAACCATAGGGTGGTGCAGAGACAAAGACTAATGTGTTTCTTACTGTACTAGGTATATTTTTTTAATTGCCTGCCTTTTTTTAATCGTATCAATATTTTGTCTGGTGCTCGTTTAATTAAAAATTATAAAAATAATTACAACAAATGTTCTTTTAAAGAACATTAATTAATGACGTATCTGACATTAAACCCTCTTTCGCAACATCGTTAGAGTAATTGTGAAATATATAAATCTTTTCCCCAAGTCCTTGGTAAATTATTAAATTCGTGTTGTGAATATATTAACTCAACCTATTTTGTTGTACGTAAACGTACTCAATAAGTAAGTAGATTTCGAAAAACTTCCTTGTTTATTTAAAGTATGTGGAAACGACAATATGCCAGTGGGTTGATTGAACGACGACTTTAATTTCCGTTGCGTTAAACTAGTGACAAGCACAGGTATAAAGGGATTAATTAAGGGGGAAATATCATAACAATCATATTCCGATGGAACGGTAGACTGACACGAGTCGGAGAGATATCAGGCGCAGTACCAACGGCTCATCGTGCCTTCCGAAGTACGGTGGGGTCTCGACATGCGAAAACGGTCACCCATCACAAGACTGACCGTGGCGAGTACGGCTTAATTTCGCAGATCAACCGTTCTGCGCAGTAGCCAAGTGGCTACGAGCCCCTTGAGTCCAAAATATCATAAACACGCATAAGAATACTTTACATGGCATAGCTATACATTTAATATGAGGTTTTTTGGTAAAGTTGGCAAAGATAAGTCACTACAATATTATTAAAGATCTTTGTCGGACCATTGCTCTAAAAGCTTGGCTGGAGGACCATTAATAACAAATTGATATCCGTACCAAGAGAAGGCGGTAGACAGTTGTCAGTATTGCACATCGCAGGAATAATTGAGTCGTTACGGGGCAATATGGGATCAGTCAAAGGCTATTAGGTCGCTAGCCAAATACTGAAAACCAATAGGTAATAATATGCGATAATTTCCCCTAAGTCACCGCTTCGAATAAGATTAGTAGTGTACTTCCATGATTTACTCCCATTATGACATTATGGATTATGAGAGTTATGAGTGTAAAAATAGCCTGATCAGTTTTTTGTTTAACGCCGTCCTAAAATCATCACATCACATCAGCCTATTGCAGTCTACTGCTGGACGTAGGCCTCCCCCAGGGTATGCCCGTTCTCCCGTTTACGCCACACAGTTACTACCATTTACCTGGAATAATAGGGCGGCCGAGAACTGGGGGCCGTTTCTTAATGCCGTTAGCACTAGTCCAAATTGGAAGGTATTTAAGTAATAAATCAAAGATTCATCTCTGCATTTTGAAATAGAGTTCCAGCAGCTGGGCGTATCGTGAGTCCTAGTTGTGAAAAGGATCTAAATTTTCCGGGTAAAAACATGAAATAACAGAAAACATCCTTTAAGCATCTTGCACTACAATTGTATACTAAAATAATGAGCGAGAGAGAGCATATTACTATTTCAGGCGATTATACGGATGACATTTCGCATCGTTTCAAACAGAATAACCAACCCAATCTCGTTTATAGGGTTTTCTAGAATCTAAGAGAATATGACGTGCGGCAATCGTTAATCGTGGCCTTTTATAAAATAAAGATGGACTCTGAAGCAGCAAAGGTTACTCGAAGCTAGTACTCAATGTGTTATGTTAATTACTAGAGATAGGTGGAGGTAGGTAATGAGCAGGATGCGCCGACTTGAAGTTCATTTCAACCTAGCCGTGTCACGCTCTCGAAAATTTGTGTCGAGCAACTGACACCTAAGTAACTCGGAGAAATCACACAGCAATTTGCATAACGAGGTGCATCAGGTACTCCAGGCTCTTTGATGCGCTAATTCAACGCAACTGCAAATGAGGAATGCTATCCGTCATCAAATTAGCAGAGCATGAAACACAAACAACTTGACAATAAGTCTGCATAATAGCACTTACGTACAAGGATTGTGAGAACAATACCTATCACATATTTCTAATAATTTCTGTATATTGGTAGAAACAGTATCAAGGGAAGTATTTCATAACCAGAAATGATAGAATAAGTTTACCAAGTTTAATATAAGATAATAGCGGTAACACCGAAACTTTGACATAATTTTCCTCTTGTCGTCAAAAGGATTCGGTAATTTAATACTGTCAGCAACTTCAAGACATCTGCCTAATCAGGTCCTTCAACGCGGATTATTAAAATCAGCTCCAACATTTACAAAAATCGGTAATATCATAGTATAATATAAAGAATGTAGCGGATAGGTACATTTTGCAGAATTTGTACTTACTTTAAAAGCCGCGCTTCATTTTAGCTGGGCGTCGAAATCTGTTATGTAAATATGAGAGCGTGGAACCGGAAAATAAGTTTGGTGTTGTGCCCTTTTGATTTGCAGCAACCGTCGGGCAGCGCCGAGGGTCGCGAGTCAGGAGCGACACCCGCCAGTATCAGGCGACGTAACCATTTTATTTGCGCACAACTCACCACTTTATGTTTACTAATCAAACCGCCATCCTACATTCATTTATCTCGCTGGCGACCGACGATGAAATGTAGATGAGGCCTTTCTGATAAGCTTCAAGTATTTTGTATATTTACTTTACATTATAATTATATACAACGGGGAATGAACGATCGGCTTAAATTATTACATTTGCCGTATCTAACAGTATCAGCAGGTTGAATCATTTTGAATTTATTATATTTAAATTTATACGTCGCGTCGGCCTTAAGCGTCGTTGAAAAATCGAAAATAGAATCGATAGGTAAGTACTGGAAATAAAATTAGATTTGCTCTAGCCGTTAGAATTGCTAGGAGATCGAGTAAGAGCTGAAGGTATTTCAACTTGGAAATGTTAAATTATTCTGATAAAGATTTCTCTTCAATCAATAGTCTATGTCTGGCTATGACACGGGCGCAACGCTCTCGTACAATCTTCTTAAAATAAGAAGGTCTTAGAGTACTGTTCTTTGTATTACACAGTACTCTAATGTAATCTTGTACCTAGAAGGGCCACAATAGCTGTAATGTATTGTTGCTATTGTCATGTGGTATCCGGCCTAGAACATCGGGCATAGACGTCTTCCAGCTGATGATGATGATGATTGTGGCTACACTGCGACATAATTACTAAATTCATGGATTCAATAATATAATATCATAAAACATCAAACAATATTTTTTTTTTTGAAGTTCATGAGAACTCACAAATTCTCTTGTACTAGGTATTAAAATAAATTAAAGAAGAAATTCCAAAAAAAATATTATTTGTAACAAACCTTAGGTACAATAGCAGACAAACTGATACCCCAGTAGATATACATATAAGCATCCGCTCCTTTATTGAATACAGGCAATACTAAGTTGTGTAAATACGTAGGTATACCAAAACCGGTAAGCAGGCTTGTTGCCATTATTTGTTATGTTTTAATCTAGGCTCGTTAGGTCGCAATTTTCGGTCGGTCTTAGCAAACAAAATTAGTGCTAAGGAAATTTGTTTATGAAAGTTTGGGACTAGCGCTAGTAAGGTGCATATTATGCCAACAGCACATGGAACTAAACTCTGAAAACCATGCAAAACTTAGCTACAATTTCGCACCTTGTATAGGGTAAAAGTGAATCGTTCCCCGATCGAAAATGTTCAGAAACAAGAACTCTGTATAGTCTGTGTCCTGCCAAACCTGAGAATCGACCCTAAAACTCTCACCCAACCGTAACGTTCACCTCATTCGTTATTCACCAAAATATACCTACAAGTGTTATAATATTTTTCACAACACTACTTCACCTTAGAGAGATCGAACAAGTGTATTCCTTAAGTTCTTAACTAAATTCCACAAGTGCGGGCCTACGCCTCGGGAATACCCTATTGTGTCACAAAATAGTGTGCGTACAACATAAACATTTTGACAGTCGTTGAATAAAAAAGTTGAAATAGTGAAAAGTTTTCGTAAAAGAGTGCTCACAAAGAAATATTCAGACGCGCTTTATTTTCCTCTACACCACTGTGATATGTGATAACACCCCGGTATCAGGTTATTTTTCTTATTATTTGGAATATGTTTACTTATGTGTGATCTTATTACACATTTCTATGGTAATATATAAAGAAAATCATATTTGTTGATATGAGAAAACTGCTTCCACCACTTCTTTGTGTGATTTCATGTAGCCAGACTCTCTTTGACGCTGTTATTATTGGCGCTTTCGGCTTTTAGTATAAATCTGACAATCTTTTAGAAGCTTTTATAACTAAATTATGATTTGTTATAGAATTTTGATTAAATTTATTTTATTAGGTAGGATAAATGTAAACATTACTGTGATAAAATACATTTTAATATTATACAAAATAGGGGTTACATAAAGTTACAATTTAAAAAAATGTGTTTCAGAGCCTGAAATTTAAATAATAATTCTATACCACTCGCTATAAAAACGTCTCACCATTAACTATTGTAATATTTTTCCTGTTAATCAAAGTTAATTGGGGCACAGTTTTCATTATTTCTCGTGGTTTTGAGCGTGTTTTCCCCAGTAATTGCTTCTATAATTATTTCAGGTAACATTCAACTATATTATAAACCAGTATAAATATATTTTATTTTTGCCATCCAATCATAATTCGTCACTTAGTTTCAGAGCAATAGCTTAACAATCAGCTAAAAGCCTGCGAGTAATAGCTGGTTCGCGACACATGTCAATCCGCTCCGTCGATGCGACGTTGGACATCTGTCAAGCTTCTTTTTATCGTGACCCTCATCTTTGAAGAAATTAAGTTCGTGCATCCATGTCGCTGCCAGCAGTGACACACCCCCGCGTATTCTCGATCGTTTGGCACGTTAATGTGCCCACATCACATCGCCCCTCACGGTTAACATGCCCCACATACGGAATTTGCACGTTACATTGATGTTCACGTAAATCTCTACGCTTTATGTTTGGACACTCGTTCCGCCAACATGAATAAATGAATAATAAAATAAACTAGCATGTTTGAAAACAAAATTAGGGAAAAAATAATTTAAAAATTAAATAAAATACCCATCTACATTTGTGAACGTAAACACAACTTCTATCTTGCTACTTAATTACATAATGTCATTAGATATTCTATTGTATCGTTGAATTACTGTATCAAACCGCGCATACAACACAGCTACTTTTAAAAAGTTACACTGTATAAGACGTTATATTAAAATTTTAATATCTGAATAAATAAACTTTCGGCAAAATGAACTCTATAGAGATAAAAATATGAAGACGAAAACATTCAAGAAACGTCTACAGTTGAAAAATATAGCTCATTAAGGAATGTTTAGCCAAGCTAATTTAACTAGGGGCCTTAGACATCTCTGGGGAAATTACGAGCTTTGTGCGTATGTACTTTCAAAACTTTTAGGACGTCTTTGTTTAGACTTTTGATGATCAAGAATTTCATTAGACTCAACTATCTGTAAAAGCATTCACAACATTCGTAAAACTGTGTTATGATCGGGAAGTACAGAGAGCGCAATACAAAACAATAACTGTGTGCGAGAGGCAGATAAAGGTAAATCGGTTAGGTATTTGAACGAATGAGACCGGTTCCCGGTAATTGTACCTGTCGCGTGGACAAATGTGCTGTCCAACGTGTGCCAGATAGTCACTCTAACTGCCGCCATTAGCCCGAGAGATAATCTTAAATTACTATCCGCACACTCAATTGTTGCGTCACGCCCCAATGTGCACTGTTCTGAAATATTAGCGTGAAATAACAACGCACGATAACGCCTGTGTGGAACGCTAATTGACATTTACGAATACATCATTCATTAAAGCATAATGTAACTTATTACAATTACGGGCGTGTCAATCTTGATTGATAACAAACTAACGCGACCGTAATTAAGTGTGGAGGGGAGAACAGGCGTACGCTCGCGCGGGATAATTGTAAACTTGAAGGGCTCTCACGTTTCCCTCGTATTCCTTATGGTTAACTACTCAGGGCTTCCTCGAGACATAGAGACGCGTGCAATCTAGATACAACCAGTTATCTTCACACGGTTCCTCGTTATTTAGTGCCGAAGTACACTACTTAGAACAAAGCAAAGCGTAACTTAATATAAAGCATGTTGGGATGTCCACAAACTTAGGGCAAGTTTCAAAGACGATCCCTCGAGTCTCCTTTATGCAAATCTCGGGTAATTTCTTTGGTGAGAGTCACACGGGACCCTTTGCCAAGATTGCGTTGACTTTTCAACCGTGCGATACCTGCGTCTTATTTTATATTAGTTTACATAGGAACGGTACGTCAAAACTAGAAACAGGTCAATCTTACCCATTGTACCAGATCCTGGAAAGATCAATAGCTTAGCTGATAACCTTGCTTATAAGGGTTTAGCATGCATATTAATTAAACTTCAAGACGTTTTAAAAACAAGGTTTACAATAATGATGATTTTGGACTTATTGTGAATGAGTAACCGTAGTTTTAATATATTTCAGACTTGTTTTAAGTAATTATTTTTCTGTATTGTTATTTGAAAATGAGACTGTGACAGACGCCAGAGAATAGGGAGAAAAACAGCAATAACTGAACTGTTTGCCGAACGTCTAGAAATTATGGCAAAGATTTTCGTTTTTGGTCTAGGGGGACCATGTTGAGCGATAGGCTGAAATTACTATGACAAACAAACATCATACTAATCCATAAAAACTAGATTGTTTAATCTTTATTTTGAGCCTTAGTGGTAGGTTTCCAAGGTTTGTAAATAAGTCATACTTAAACAGCGTTAAGGAATATTTGTTTTGTTTCATAATAAGTATGTTTTGCATATACACGTGAGTAATCTAATTAAGCGTCATAATAAATTGTGTATACACAAAGTAAAACGACGTGACATATTGCTCGTAGCTTCCGAAGACAGTGAAACTCCGTGCAGTCGCAGGCCCAAGTAATTCCTTAGCGGTGGACGCCAAATGTGTACGGGTTATATATTACACTCAATTAATTCAACTAACGAAACTTAAATTTTCGTATGTGAAGCTTCACTTAACTAAATTGGAATGAGAATGTGTTTTCAGTTGTGTTAATTCATAGATAATATTGATATTTAACGTTCAATATTCCACATTCGATAAATTAATAAACCTTTTCATGACTATTGACGCTATATTTTTTCCTAAAAACTAAAGAAATGAAGACACATTTACTCTTCTGTTTATAAAGTTATCATTGCAAACATTAAACATCCTTTAATTTGTCAGTTCCTGAAATATTAAAAATAGAAGATATTAAGACCTGTTCTGAATGTCGGTATCTTATAAGCGAGTGCGATTGTTAGCAAATATTCCTCTGTGTAAATGTAGGAAATGCAGGTATTTTCAGTCTATTTGTATAGGCAACATAGACCATGTTATGAAATTAGAGGTCCGTGTTTTCATACAAAATAAAGTAAATATTTATTTAAAAATCCCTTTTGTATTGTGTTACACATTTTAGCTTTGAATGTACCTCATTATAAAAGATAACTTTACCGGCAAATGATTATGTTGTTAGGAAAAGTTTGCTTTCCTGTATTACATTATTTTTATAAAAATCAGTGTTATCCTTCAGCCTTATACACTCACCGGCACGAAATGTGGCCCTAATCATATCAATATTTCTTTTAGCAATCGAGAAAACTCACTACTCACTGACTTTTTTTTTACGATTCATGTTTTTTATTAAGTTAATAACTGAAGTGGGGGACCAGCATTCACCAGTTTCAGAAAAAGAATAATCAGCGTAATCTACGTATAATTTTCATTACAAACAGTAATATCCATATAAGTTTGGGCTACATTCCGTGCCGGTGAGTGTATAATTATGGAGTGGTAAATTGTGGGTGCAGGTTACTCTTGTTAAAGTAAAACCCTCTTTTTATATACAATATGATTATGAGTCAACAAAATGCATCCTACCTCAGCTGCAGTGATAATACGTTAGTATGAGAAATCATACGGTAAGATTTTGCTTATTACTTACAAACTATTAAAAAAAATCCAAATAACAATGTCTGTAAATCTACATACAACTATTGCCATTTCATGATAAAGAGCTCATTCATTCGTACCGGACGTCAATCATAGCAACAGTGTAGATAGTTACACAATGAAAAGACAGGTAGTGCGTATATTCTCCACATTGTTGTCCAAACTAGTCATAATTACGAATAATTATGCTGTCGTGAAACTAAATGCTCACCAGAGCAATATGAAACCTAATTTACACAAAAACCTACGTAATATCATAAGTAATAAGGATTAGTACTGTTCCTTATTATTATTAAGCAAAGGTCTCACTTTATTTTTCCACAATTCGTTATTCTATGCCATTTCGTGCCATGTCCTTTTAGCAAAGTTGTCTAAATTGTCCTTCCATCGCCTTCTTGGTCTGCCTGGTCGTAGTCGTGGCTCTTAGTAACATTTTCAAAAACAAAATGGTTATTTAGAATGGTGGAGTTCGAATAATATTTAAACCATTTGCAGTAAAATATTAGTACCTATTTTACTCGAAGCGCTTCCGTCCTAACGTATGCTGTGAACAATTTAAACATACTATAAACCAATTCAAATGTAGAAAGGATTTATAAATAATAGATACCTACCTGTTGTTTGGTTTCAGTGCTTTTAGAACCCGGACTGAGGCTTAAAGACATTTCAGTGTATGAACACGTTGATTAAATTGTGTAATAAGTACCTGAAGTTGGAATTTCAAGCCTATAGGTACGGAAATGAATCTGAAGCATCCTTAAACCCTTACAATCTTAGATTTCTAGACCAATAAGTAAGTGAACTCCTTTAATCATATCATATCTCTTACTATCATCTCAAACAGGAAACTAATTTAATTACGTTTCCTAAATTGATGGCCTCGACGCTCGCATGACGACCCGCCTGTAGTAGCGGGGCTCGTTGCAGCTAAATGCTTCAATTAGCATCGATGCATCTAATGTTATTACGTTCACAGTTCCATCGGCGCTGACTGGAGAATAAGCCATCTTGTATCTTCTTATCAGCCCGTAAACATATCCAAGTCTGGACATAGGACTCTCAATGACCGTTACAATGTGGTCAACGGGGAAATTACCTTTATCACGTTTAACAGACGTAGTTATTGATGATAGCTGTTTGAAGTTAAATTTAACGAGACGACGCGATTCCGAAGTCGCTACCCATTTTCATTTCATGTCATTTTGATTACCAACGCTAAAAAGCGAGTCGTAAAAGGTGGCGAACCAGCATAGGCTCGATTATTGAAACTAGACTTGGCACTAATGAGTCTTTTGATAAGGAATGAGATATGAGTGTATCAACTCCTAATAAGAAAAAACTCCTTTTGATCTTATGCGGGGATGACAGGCATGATTTTATAATGTGTACCTATATACGTATGAAAGATAGGTCACAAATATAT
The DNA here is from genome assembly GCA_905340225.1 of Abrostola tripartita. Taxonomy (NCBI): domain Eukaryota; kingdom Metazoa; phylum Arthropoda; class Insecta; order Lepidoptera; family Noctuidae; genus Abrostola; species Abrostola tripartita. Next base: position 8,215,942 of record HG996493.1, on the reverse strand, counting down.
TTTTATGGTGCCACGATACCATCCTGAATACTTACTACTACTTACTAACTTACAAAGACTGTACATTTTATTCCTATGAGATACATTACGCCTCATTGGCTTTGTGGCCTTAGTACCGTCCACCAAACGCAGTAACAACCCCTTTTTTGGAAATGTGCCCGGTGAATGTCAATTGCTCGCCCCTTATTACAAAAGACTGCAGACCGAAAAGAAGCAGACTCATCATGTTATTCGATCTAAATGGCTTTTTACTTTTTCCATTAAGTGAAGCGGAAACACGGATACGGATTACTAATTGCTGTGTTCCTAACGTTTCACTTATTATCTTAATACTTATTTGTATTTTCTGCTAGGACCACTTTATAATTACCTCGCCACAATAGTAGAATTTATTATTGTTTCATATTTAGTAAACATTTATGTATCAGGAAATGTAAATAATTATGAAACTTATTCAGTTATTGTTTACATCACAGTCTCCAGTGTGACTGCGAACACGTTATTATGTCTAAAATGTACCCAGCCTATTTCCATTTACGTAATCTTTTATAAGACCTATAACTGGAAATTTTCTGATGAAATAAACTAAATCAGTGCATCCGATCTGGGGCTCAAGCAGGTTTGATCCGCAGATCGGATAAACTGATCCTTGAAAAGAACGCAAAGGTGATTGCCGAATTAGAGTTTCGGTTAGTATCAAAACTCTAATTCGCCATTCAACCTTTTCACCCTTTTGATCCGTGGCGTGCTTGCGTTATATCAAATAGATTTAGGTCTTTTGATTAAAACACTGGCTGAATATTTAGGTAAAGTAAAAGCTTGAATTATTTTTTTGTTTCTGTCATAAACAGAACACTAATATAGAGACGTATACTTTACAACTTCAGATGACTGCTGCACCGAAAGTGCCTTCATATAATATGCTTTATATTACGCCCCTTTATGTATTATGCCGTATTATTCATGACAACATAAACGCACTGAACTCGACTACACATCATGCCAATTTCGTAGACAGTAAAAATTACGTCACAATTTTTTTTATGTCATTATTACTGTAGGTGTTATCTTTTATTGTATTAACACTAAAAAGGTCACTTCATAAATTTGAAATGTGCCAAGTAAAAACCGATCTTCAAAATTTTACACGAGGACGGCAAAACTAAGTGACTTTATTTAGAAAGTACAGAGATTATCACAAACTTCTGGTTAGAATTTTAATTAACTTCAGTTTGTATAAGAAACTGAATGTTTATAACAATTAATAATTTATTAAAGCTCGATTATACAATCTCGGTGTTAAGAGAATACTTTTGCAATTCACATTGTATAAATACGACAAAGTTTCTTTGAAATAATTTCGAATCTTTCTCAAAAGCCAATAGTTTTATTAAAATGCTATAAATTATACAATAAAATATCTAAATGACGCTAACGACGAACGTAGAAACCTTCTTCTTTCTTGGTTTCTAATTTTCCATTAAGATTCCACAGAATAACAATTAGCAAATCCATTTTCTTGACCAAGTCAAACCGCTAATTTAAAAGCATGCTTTCTTCATTATTTAGTCTTAATATATATCTGACCTATTAAAAACCAATACTTCATCTCTACTAGATGTATAATTAAATAAGTTCCTCTTATTTGATTAGAAGAAGATCTTGTCTTGCAATTTTTGTTTGGGTTAAATAACAACGTCAATTCCAAGTATTTTTTAAAGGATAACATTACTCTGACAACATAAATAACTCGCTCTCTCAACCCACGTCAGCGTCTCAATTACACGACATAAATAACTTACTATTCTTTTGCTATAACATCATTCCCAAATTGGACTCAGAAAGAGGGTGGCATTCAAAATTCCTCTAGCTTTTCTTCGTTACAGGACAAAAGCTGGAAATTGAATAGGTGATAATCAATCAAGACTTTAAATACTATAGCGATTACCTACAGCATAAAGCAGGTCAAAGTTACATTAACTGTACAAAGTATACAATGTAATCCTAAAACCATTCCGTCGGCGATCTATCACTGCTCGGCAATCCATCTCACTCATTGACTTTTATACGGGAATAATCTGCACGCATTTAAAACTAGATCTATAAACATAAATAGCCCAGGCTTGGGTGTGAGACCAGTGACATGGCGTCAACGATGCGGCAACGGAGCGGCGGCCGAGCGACATACATTGATTGAGTGCATCTGTTGACCAATGATCATTCATGTTTCATCGACCGTCTGGCCATGCGTCAATGAGGAAGCGATAAGGTGGGCCACAGAGATAGCTAGAGGAACACATTGCTCATGCAATTCAGTGCCGATCCAATGATAGTACCTACGAGTATTTAGGCTTAACACTTACTGAATGTGTGGACGTATTCAGATCGTTAAATTTTAGCAAAGGAAGCTCATTTTTACACCGTATTTAAAAGTTTGTCGTCGCAGTAAGCTTTAATGTCATACTACTAAATGTGAATTCTTGCCGGTTAAGGGTTCTAAGGGAGAAGCCTTTGTCCAGCAGTAGGCGTCTTCCGGCTGATGATGATTATGAAGGGTTAGACCTAATATTGTATTCTCATTAAGTTACTCTATAAGGCTGGTAAAAATTAGGGGGACGATTGATGTCCTTGACATAAGTGCGGTCGCGACAGTGCGGTCGCGTCATTTGCCTACGCCAGGAAAATGACGTCGAACTCGAAAGTAATAAAATGTAATAACTGTAATATAGTTATATGTGAAGTGCTAGCTTACATCCAAAACAAAATGGATGTTATGGATGAGGAAAGCTTAATGAGATTGTGTGTCACGACCTTTTCGGAAGATGAGATTGAAGCGGCAAAAAATTTACTTTTTGACTCGATCACCACTACAAGACGCAAAATTTCTAGGAAAAGGGAAGGAAAGTCTCAGAGAGATCTTGCCGATATAATAACACTATTTAAAGAAACAGACCCGGAAGGTGTGCCGATATTTGTTGCTCGGGAGCTGCATAAACTACCACCAATATCGTTTGATCATCTGGATGCAAGTAAACTTTTAAAGGATATCTTGTTGTTGCAAAATGAGCTTAAGATTATCAAGGAATGCTATGTCACCAATACACAGTTAGAAGACTTGAAAAAACAAATTGATAATTGCAAATATCAAACATCGGGTACATTACAATCTACAATAACTGATCTACCTCACAATACCGAAAAGCAAAACGACGCGATGCCGTTGGCGGGTTACGAGCGCAGAGAAGATACCCCATCCCTGTCATTCACGGCAAGTATCGATCGCTCCGTCGCTCTCTCACAAACTAATAGGCGCGTGGAGGCCCCCACCGCGGTTTTGACACAGGTACAGCGCATGCGCGCGAGTCCCGAGCGCGGGAGTCCCTCGGCGTGGTCTAAACCACAAGAGATAAGCGATAGCGAGAAATCCCAACCAGACAATGAAGAAAATAATGAATGGACAATTGTACAGAGAAAGAAGCCAAGGTACAAGTTTGCTGCAAATAAAGGGAAGGCTGCTTCGGAATTAGAGACTAAATTTAAAGCCGCGGAAATGAATATTCCATTATTTATTTCACGTGTTGCTAAAGAGGTAACCTACAGCGACATTACAGATTATATATTATCTAAGACACAGACGTCAGTAACGGTCAAGAAAATTATGATGCAAAAAGAAAGACATTATAATGCCTATAAAATCTTTGTACCACAACACAAGCTCTCAATGTTTTTAAATGATAGCCTATGGCCAGAAGGTGTGTCGTTTAGGCGCTTTGTTTACATAAATAAAGCTAAGAATTGCACTGACAGTAATAGCAGGATTAGTGAATTGAAACATAATAATAAATAATGGATATACAAACAAATACAAAATTTATATCTAGTTTCATCAGTTTCAACTGTAAGTCAATTAAAAGATCGATTGATTGTGTTAGAAAATTGTGTTGCTCCGCGGATATCATAGCCCTACAGGAGACGTGGTTATTCCCTTATGACCTTCCGGTACTGGGTACTATTGACCAGAATTTTGCGTATACTGGCACGTCAGCGATGGATATTTCGACTGATGTTTTTAGAGGACGACCATACGGAGGCGTCGCAATATTATGGCGCAAAAGTTTGTTCAAAGAAGTGACCGTTATCAAGTGCAAAAATCCGCGTATCAGTGCAATAAAAGTATCTATGAATAACCGTTCATTTCTTGTGTTTAGTGTTTATATGCCAACTAATGGGATAGACAATTTGGATGTTTTTACGACGTGTTTTAGTGAAGTATGCGCTATCGTTGAAAACTATTCAATAGAATCTGTATATATGCTAGGAGACTTTAATGCACATCCGGGAGAATTGTTCGCTAATGAACTAACAAATATGTGTTTGGACCAACAATGGACCTGTGCGGATATGGATATACTGGGAAGTGTATCAAATAACTATACATTTATTGGCGATGCTCACGGGTGTGTGCGATGGCTCGACCACTGTGTTACTAGTCATTCTGCCAGGCAAACTATTAAAAACATATTTATAAATTATGACACGTTCTGGTCGGACCATTTGCCACTAGTCATTGAATGTGAATTAAGTGCAATTATATGTAAAAACAGTCTAAGTTGTAACAATATAAGAAATAAAGCTATCTGGGGCTATAGAACTAAGGAACAGATTAAAAACTATACTAAATTGTGCAATAGTAAACTTAAACTAATAGATTTTCCGGTTGAATTAAGGCAATGTAGTTATAATATTTGTAATTGTAAGAAACATAGATATAATTTAGACAAAATATATAAGGATATAATAAAGGTACTCACAGATGCGGCTACCAACACGTGTAAAACTCAGTCATACGCACACAGGAAGAAAAGACATGTGACAGGTTGGAATAAGCATGTAGGTGAAGCACACAGGGTGGCTAGAAGTAAGTTTTTATACTGGGTTTCTCAGGATAGGCCACAATCTGGTACAATATATGAGGAAATGTGTGAAAGTCGCAAAGTATTTAAAAATAGATTAAAATGGTGTCACAATAATAAAGAACAATTAAAAATGGAAATAATTACAGAATGTCGAGCCGCAAAGAATTTTAGTGACTTTTGGAAAGCGACTAATAGCCTAAACCACAAGTCTGGTCTCCCTGTGAGCGTGGGAGGTGTAAGTGATAGCAGAGATATAGCTGAACTGTTTAGAGAACATTTTACTACGCAATCACCGCTAGGTCCATCATCTGAAGATCCTGGGACTACCTTGACCGGTGACTTGTATAATGTGTCAGCTAAACAAGTACGTCAAATTGTGAGTAGCATGTCTAGGGGCAAGTCACCGGGTCATGATGGGCTCAGTATCGAGCATTTAAAGTACGCTGGCGTCCATCTACCACGTGTGCTCGCGATGTTCTTTACTTTATGTCTGAATCACTCGTACCTGCCCATGGACCTCATGAAAACGGTTGTTGTACCAATCGTTAAAAATAAAACTGGCGATTTGTCTGATAAAAATAACTACCGGCCAATTTCCTTAGCAACCGTTGTGGCGAAGGTGTTGGACAGTGTGCTTGACTCAGAACTTGACAAACATCTTAACATTCACGACGCTCAGTTCGGTTTTCGCGCTGGACTTTCTACCGAAAGCGCCATTCTGAGTCTCAAGTACACTGTTCAATACTATACGGAAAGAAGTACACCTGTATATTCATGCTTTCTTGACCTCTCCAAAGCATTTGACCTAGTGTCATATGACTTGTTATGGGAGAAGCTCAAGAGGACTGGTGTGCCTACACAGGTGCAAAGGATTTTTCATTTCTGGTACCAAAACCAGAAAAATTATGTTAGATGGGCGAACGGCTTCTCTGACACGTACAGGTTGGAGTGCGGGGTAAGACAAGGTGGATTGAGTTCACCTAAGCTCTTCAACTTGTATGTGAACGAGCTTATAGTTGGGCTCAGCAGCACTCGTGTAGGATGCCGGGTCGACAACGTGTGTATGAATAACTTTAGTTACGCGGATGACATGGTGCTGCTGACCCCAACTGTAAGTGCAATGAGACAATTGATAGCCATATGTGAAACATACAGCCGTAAGCATGGATTAATATATAATTGTAATAAGAGTGAGTACATGGTTTTCAAGGCCTCCGGTAAGTGTCCGTCAAATGTGCCAGCAATAAAGTTAAATGGTATTGAACTGAAGCGGGTAAAACAGTTCAAATATCTCGGACACTATGTTACTGAGGACCTTGAGGACCAAGTTGACATGGAAAGGGAACGTAGGGCATTGGCAGTCAGAAGTAATATGCTGGCCCGCAGGTTTGCACGTTGTAGTAACCAAGTTAAAGTCACACTATTTAGAGCCTACTGTCAGACTTTCTACACGTGCAGCCTGTGGTTCAAATATACTCAGAGGCCGCTCAATGCCCTACGTGTCCAATATAACAATGGATTTAGGATGTTGTTAGGGCTGCCCCGTTTTTGTAGTGCCTCCGGTATGTTTGCGGAGGCTAGGGTAGATGGCTTCCATGCTATCGTACGCAAGCGGCTCGCATCGTTATTAAGCAGAGTCCGGAGTAGCCCTAACAGCATCCTTCAGGTCATTGCGGATAAACAGGACTCAAACATCCTGAAAACATTTATTCGTGCTCAAATTTTGTAACTGTTTTTGTATTAATTATGGACATGTTCTGAATTAAAGATTTATTATTATTATTATTATAAGTAGGTAGGTATCCTTATTATGTAACGTATACGCACGTAAGAACTAACAAGTGTGCGTGTGTTTTAAATAAAATTAATCGTGTTTCTATTCAACTACACGTCTTGTTAAATTAAATACTTATAAAGTTTAGCTACTAAGTAATGTGTTAAATGTTTAGGCGTTATGTGGAACATAACATTAGCATTTTGTAAATTAAATCCCGCGGGCTCGCTAGATAACATAGTTCCTATTTTGTTAATTTTATGAAACTAGTTTAGGAAGATGCCTATCATGAACAGTATAAGGTCTCATAGTCAAACGCTTCTAAAGTTTCCAAATTAAGATCGTAGTGGCCAAGGACGCATACAGCTTTAGTTTATAGGAGAACGGCTCCCAACTTCAAAGGCCCAAACTTCACTGGAAAAGTTTGGTGTAATATTTAGTAAAAGCCTAAAATTCCCGAGGGCACCATAGTTCCTAGAACCCCCGGTTACAGCGTCCTTGCTAGTGGATATTAAGCCTTACATTATTGTTGTTAAAAAATATACCGAGTAAAAAGGTTGTCTCATTTTATTTTGGCACAACACGACAGCCCAATATAATTGGATTTATTTTTCAACTTACAAATGAATAACAATCAGTTTAAAAGGTCGCACGGTATGCAGTCGGCCACGAAATTAATTTGTTACATCCTAGTGTTCGTTGTGACTGATATCTCTATACGTTTTCTACTTGTACGTAGTTGTTTCATTAAGAGTAGGTACCTATTATTTTTATATAATATTTAGCTATGTGACAAAGTGTGTATATTTTTTTCACTATTGGCCATCGTTACCTAATAAGGATGGGACGCGAGGTTGACCGCCAATAGTGCTCCGGGCGTGTCGTCAACCATGAAGGCTATTTACATTTTTTGACTCCCAGTAAAAGATTTTTCTCACGAATGGCAATCATAGAGATTTGGATGAAAAATTTTTTTTTGTTATATATTTGTCAAATATTACGTTTTTTTAACAAGAAGAAGTATTTTCAAGTTAACATAAACGTTCAAAAAGCCGAGAACTGAAGTAATAAGTTTTTGAAAGATAAGAAGCTCAGAACCAAATCGATTACAATTTGATCAATTGTTATCAAATCGTGTCAATCAATGGGCACTAGAGTGAGGTGAGAACAAGTGTCATTAAATACATATTACTCGTACATGCCACGCTTATAAAGTCATGACCCTTAGCATTATGATTGGAAATATTGACGCACAGGTATTTATTTATCAATTGCTGTTCCCGCGACATTTGTGAGTTGTTCTTTGCCTTCTAGAAAGCCGGCAATGTCTTTGTACAAACCACTTTTAATTTTTCTTACGAAAAAAAAGTCCTTCTCATTTTAATTTCCATTACGACATGTAAAAAGGACAAACATATAAACTTCTGATTTTATAGCGTATGTAAACAGAGCAGCAAGCCACGAATCGACATATTAATAAAGTTTGTGATTAATTAAAATGTTGTAACGGTATCTTCTAATTGAGTTATTTCAATATTTACCTATGAGTAATCACATGCATTAACTTATTACATTTATAAATGGAACGAGTTAGTTAACTGAACTGCACGACTGTATCGTCATATTTCAAAACTTTTTAATTAGGTGGCAATAGTACACCGAGTGGTTAATAACTAAGTTTAAATAATAGTTGCACAAAAACTAAAAAAAAATTGTATTCAAAACACAACTAGTAAATTTTATGAGATGACTTAATATATAAGTAGGTACCTACCATACTCATTAACAGTTTTACATAAAACGTCTCAAAATCATTGTTCATATGTTTATACGACTATTTCGAGGCGATGGAATAATGTTGAGTGACATAAAGCCTTTAACCCACCTTTAAAAATCTTGTCTTTTAGGTACCATTATATTTATATTGAAAAATATTCTCCAATTTTATATTAAAAATAAATCGGAAACGTACGTACTTCCCTTATCTCTGTAACATTTACATTATCACCTAATCAGCCACGTCAGATTCATAATTTGAGACGGTTTTTATTTCCGGCTTCTTTGCGATATTCTGTTACCATCCGATTCAATTTTGGTAAGATAATGTTATAATAGAATACTTACTCACTTTTATACGCGTTCTATAACTAGATTGTCAATTTCTCATTCGGTTTCATCAAATTAAAAAAAATATCTAGCACGTTACGTAACATATTGCATATATACTAATTCCGTTATAATACAATCGTATAATTAACAGTTTAATATTACAGAAATACCTACATCAAAGTCAAGTACATAACAATGAAGATTTAGAGATTCACCAAACGTAGTAACCATTAAAAGAAAAGGTAATTCATGCAAACGAAGCTAAGACCTTTACTTTATCATAAGGTAGCATACATAAAACATTGTTCTACGTTTTCATGCGTGTCATAAAATAAAGTAGCCAGTAATTTACGTACAGTATTATGAAGTATGAAGGCCATTATTTACCATAAGCCATTTTTGGTTGAGCACGAGTCTGTATTGGCGGTGCAATGATACGGCAATGATGCGGACCGAGCCCTCACGGTTGACGTCCGACGTCCGGCGCCGGACGAGCGATGACGATAATCTGTGCCCGCGGGACTGCCTTGATGATCACTCACTTGTCAGTCATGGCTTACATGATTTAGTGGTTGTACTATTCAAATCTTCCGTAGAAATATGCAATGAAATATAAATGCATAGGGAATGTAGGTAGTCTCTCGTATGTATTCTGACGAAAGGAAAATACTTTCAATTGTTTTGCCAATTTGGCATTGGGTGATACGTTGATTTTCAGTCGAGTAAGTTGGTTTCAAAACTTATCACTACTAGTAGACTGCCTCAATCATACCTCCTAATTAACTCTTAATACCTATTTAATTATACCTCAACATCACCAAATATGAGTAATAAATAATTTGTTTTGTTAAGGACTCGGAATTTTAATGAAGACAGTGAATAGTGTGCCTTGTATATTATACGCGAAAATTGTTCCGAGCTTTATGTATATTTGAACCACTTAATGTTAGTTTGAACAACAGTTATGACTTATAACCAGGGTCCAACCATAAGGATGGAAATTTTCCTTCTGATTATTTCATTGGGATGCAGGATGGTGAGACCCGAACTTAATAACGGTACGGGTTGGGTGACAACCTTATGTTTGTTGAGTAACCCTACAGATGAGTACAGTCTACAACAAAACTTAGATAAACACTACTATTCAAGTTATGTTCATCAGCATAAAACACATATTTATATTCAGCATAAATATAGAAACGTCTTATGCAATATTTCCGCGCTCAGTTTATCATATATAAGTGTGAAATTTTACAGAGCTCACTTGTGTTGTTGAATATACCAACAATAATGCGCAAAGTTTTGCTTTACTGGGTCAGGGGGTTTCTTGAGAGCTTGGCAACTCGGCTATATCTACTGCGTATGTATGAAATAATTTTGAGATGTACACAGAACAGGATATTACCTCTATGTAAACGAGAAACTTTTGTATATGGCTTTATCATCTCTTGAAACACCTTCAGTACCCCTTGATGTAAACAAACACTTCAGCTAGAAAGTGTCCGTTAAGTAGCAGAGTCAACCCGTGAGAACTACTTAAACAAGAGTAATTTCGCTAAAAGAAATTACAGCGAACATAAATTTCACAATTTTAAGAAAAATTTGGTATCGCACCTGTGCCACGTAGAAACGAAAATGAACGCCATTATCCCACACCATAATCTTAAATCACTTCGGCTTAGTGTTTCGATTACAGACAAAGGTTCGAAGGAAACCCACATTATGATGGTAGTTGAATAATTGTATAGATAAGTGGAATTGATGGCCTCCGCTTTTGTTCCTAGTACACCCTTGGAAATTTAGAAGTTTTCTTGGATTCTGGACTGTGAAAATAGTGTAACTAGCTATTTATGAATTCAACACAGGTGTTCCTTTTTTGGTAATTGCGACGTTTTTTAGAAACTAACATTTTTTTATAATAGGTAATTGAAACATCAATCTTAGAAAGTACCCAATTAAAAATAGTAAAAAAATATAGTGTTTCATTTTAAAATTTCTGTTCTATTTTTGTTCATAGTAGGTATTATTTATTTAATAAATAATAACCTGTCTCGATACTGTGTCACACAAAGTTCTCTACATACATTTTATAATATGTACCTATGTGATAAGAGCGGCAAATCATTTTTATTACACCTATGCATCCCAATTAAATAAACATTAAAACATATCTGTATAACATCAACAAATTCTAAGAAAGGTGCTCTAGACAGGAAAAAATGTAATAAAACTAATTTAATGAAATAATTATGAAGATGGATGGCAGCATCAAACAGTTTCATTTCCAACAGTGATAACCAGTGCTCCTGCAAAGGAAACGTTTTCATCGAGACTAAAGACTAATGTAACGAGTTTTCAAATTAATTTGTAGCAATGTTGCCGCATATGATACCGTGTTGGCGGTACTGAGTGCAGTACACAATGTGGATTCCGTAAAGGCGGACGAGGCCACCGACCGCATGCAAGCAAACAGCTTTGCCCGATAACCCTCTAGCTTTCCCTACTCTACTATTTGCGTTTCACTCCACAGGTACCCTGTTAACCCTCTTCTGAAATGTATTAGAATTATAATACCTACAGAGGTATTGTCTCACGTTTCGTCTAATGTGATAATTCTAAATAAGCACGTAAAAAGCACTATAACGAACACATTTATTATTTCCGCGAGTAAACTTGGCTGTGCTAACAATCAGATTTATTGCCCCAACTTGAACCACTTCATAATAAAATGCAAAGAAACGGTAGCAAAAGATATTCCTGCTGAGAGACAGATGTTTACAAGCAATAAAAATTGTTGGATGGTTAATGAGCAATAAATAATAATAGAATCTGAGAGTCGGTCCGGCGATGGCGACGCCGACGGTGCGAACGCACACAACTTTTCTCGTTATGTCCTTTGGAGATGTTTTGAGATTTGCAGGAGCGCGGTAGTGCATCGGGCACAATGGCCCCTTTCTTATCCTCTTTGCGGGGACACATCTATTTGGACTTTTTGTTGAGGCTCTGGAACAGTTGGTCGCGGGGCACGTACACTCGCTCGTCGCACAGACGCGCTTAGAATTCAATATCCCTATTTCACGTTACCGTCTTTTGCACATATGTACATACATAAAACAACCAACGATAGGTACTTACTTGGGCTTTGTTTATCCTATTTGTTGATGTTCGTTAACTAAAACGATATCACATACTCATACCTACACATGTGTTAGAGAAACTTTACCTCTTTGACTACGTAGAATTGTTTATTATTTATTGCAGTAGGCAGCTTTCCGCGTCCACAACTTTTGTAGAGTTGTCATGGATAAATTGTTTTATGATCTAATGAACGAAAACGCGCTTCAGTGGTCTCATCTATAATTTATTTGCGTACGAAGGTTACGGCGTATGATTGACAATGATAAACGGCTTTTAAATCTTTCGTGCGCTGTTCGAAACAATTTAAACTTGACACAAAATTTTCAGAATTAGGGGTCCTGAAATATAATATAATAGAACAAAAATAAACACTCAAACCATGTATGCAAAAGTAATATCATTAAAACTTCATAGTACGACGCTTTTTATACCTCTTAATATGCAGCTATGAAGCTCTAACTTTGCAATTTAATTACACTATTCCAGTAATTGTATTCAGTCCGGTCACGGCGCGGCAGCTCGTTCACAGATCGCTACTCGCTGCCGCCGCATGATGTTAATATGCCTCCCGGGGTAGATTATCAAAGTATTATCACCCATACCGAAGATGTTAACTGCCATGAGGGTGCCACATAGATACAAAACGGTAAGACAGTTTTGTCACAGGCCGCTATAAAGTGAAACTTTTCAGTGGATTTAGCCGTAATAATAATCTTGGAACTACTTTGTAATAATTATTTAATAAACGCTGAACAAACGTAATCAGAAATTGAATCTAGGAGACAAAAATATAATATGTAATGTTCCATATATTGTGGAACTTGTCGAAGACCCTGTGACGTACAAACCTATAAACTGTTTGTTCACAAGCGATTTGTATTTATAAAGCAATTTGTGTTCTTGGAAGACGAGAATCGCAGTTTTCACAAGATATAGTTAATGAACGAACCGTATTGATATTTAAGCAACTCACGTCTAGTGCTCCTCGTAAAACGTTTATACGCTTACATAAAATACGAGTTACTAAAATTAAAGACTCTGTTTAATACCCTATTCAGAACATAAACTGAGACGTAAGTAGGTTTATCTCGTTTGTAGAGATGCTTTAGAGGCTAATTAATTTTTAAATTAAACGCATCAGTATTTAACTACAAGGAACACGTAAGATTTGATTTAAGTCAAGTTAGGTTAAGTCAAGGTATTATTGTTGTCGTTACGAAAGTCAAGCGTTTTATTAAAATAAAGTTGAATATCTTTTGCAGGACGTATTTGGGTAAAAAGGCGAGGTCAGGTAAAGGAGTCTTGTGTGTGGCTGAGCCGGGCCGGCGCGGCACAATACATGTTGGCTTGCAAGCTCTTGCTTCATCGCAACATGCCACAATACGACTTTCCAAACCTTTCTCATTTCGTTTTTGTTTCGTTCCGCGTCGTTGTTGCTGCGGCCGCAGATGTTCCTACGAAACCGACGGCTCATCTACGGATTAGTACCCGTTAGGTTTTCGTATTATGTGTCCTACATTACAAATGGAAGCTCTTGGAAACATTCAGATAGCGATTCATATTAAAGTGTAGTTATTATTTATATATTGATCTGAACAAGAACCCCAAACTGGTTACGACATTTCTTTTTATCTCCACAATCAACGGCACACCGGCACCGTTAACAAGGGTTTTACATTAATTGTACCGGCAAAGGTTGATTTGCTTTTTAATTTAGTGACCGTTTAAACAGAATCAGCATTTGTAAATTCACGGTGTCCTTCAAAAATTGAAGAGCTCAGGTAAGTATTAATGAGAGGCCACTCGTGTTACAAAGTCTGGCCGGCGCACTCCCACCGAGAAAATTACGCGAAAATTTACATAATAGAGAATCCGTGGCTGCCCTAGTCCTTTGAAAGTCGGAGCTGCGGGTCCGCTTCGAGTGACACCGTCGTACATTAAATTAACATCTCTCTCACTTTGTTTGCGAAGGCTACACCGGACGGAACCTAATTTGTGATGATAAAAAGGTCGCACTAGCCTCTACGTGTCGTTGCATAGTTATGGAAACTCAAAGGGTCATCGATACTATTAGGTTAGAAGCAGCGAGCGCATAAAACAAAATTGGCGTTGAAGTGAACAAAAGTGTATTAATACGTGGTCAAATTTATTATTTGTAGTTGCCAATCTGCGGGATTTCAGCAAATGTGCTCAGTAAATTATCGAGCAAAGCGTCGGAATCAGCAGAACTAAAAACGTAAATGCAGCAGTAGTCGCTGTAATTGGGTAACCGCTGCGCATCATTAGGTAATTGCAGCTGCGGCTCGCCCCCGCCACCCACAACGCTACGCTTTTTGTTTTCGGATTCCCTTATTCTGGGCCGAAACATGGGTCACACACGACGTGTTTGTTTGATTTGTTGTAGTTATTAAACGTTGTAATGTTAGCTCGTATTTAGTTTTATTGCTCTTGTTTTACTTGTGAAATATAGAACTCGTTTCGGATTAGGAACCTACTGTCGTTTGTTTGAATTTGATATTATTAAACTGAACTTAAACAGAGATGTAATGGTTTTTATATAAAGGTAACATTTTTTGTTTTGAATATATGTACACGTAATGAAAGGTTCAACATACTATTAGCTCAGCTAATAATCTTTTTATCTCAAAACTCAAATGAAAAGAATTGATAACAATAAAATTTTCAGTCCTTAATTTGTATAAAACAGCGTGCAGCATCCGCTATGATCTTATCTACCACGCTCACGCCGCACAACCGTTGCACCTTGTACCGACACTGCTATTAGATAAACGTTCAACACCCGCTGCGTACCTAATTTATGATGTTTTGATCTTTTCTTCTAGTTTGATCTAGCAAACGAATTAACAACTACTTCTAATTCTTTATCGTACACAAAATAACATAGGTATACTGTTACATTTTCAAGATATGTCGCAATTGTATTGTTAAAATGGCCGTGGTGTTACTTAGCCATATTGTTTCGTCGAAAAAATATTTGGATATTACTTTTCCAATGCTTGCCAATTGTTTGTAATCACACTAATATTATAAAGGCGATTCTTTGTGAGTGTGATTGTATGTTTATATGTTTGTTACCTCTACAAGCTGACCAAACGGCTGGACCGCTAGAATTTCGCATGGAGGTAGTTGATCCCCAAGATTAACACATAGGCTTTTTATCACGAAAAAATGTAGTGGGTAACAACGCGGGATAGGTTGCTCTCCAATTCTTTGTAATTAATTATAAAGGTAGACCTACTATTGTACTGTTACCTGCATATTTTAAAAACATATATATATCGTACAAACAAAATATGTTAGCGTTTCATATTGAACACAGGCATGTAACCTAGTTTGTTGTAAAAACAATTTAGACTGTTAGTTTGGATAGTTTGTAATGTTTTTGTATGTGTTTTTGATACAAACGTTCAATTGCACGTTTAATTAAGTTAAAAGCGCGAATGTTATAGCGAATTAATCGTAATCCGCTCTGCCTTTTCTTTCTGACAGCTGTTTTGTTTTATACACGGGTATGTTGGTACCTAGAAATACAATGATAACAGGAATAAGGAATGTAGATTCTTACCTATATTGTTCGAATTTATAGAGATGAAGAGTGAGAATTTTTGAGCGCTCATATCCAATTACCGTATTCAATTTCCAATTACAATTAATAATGACGTAAATGAGTTGAGAGATAATAATGGAGTACAAATCTGCATATTTTACTTTTATATATTAAACTTTTTTTTACCTTTAAATCTAACACTGCCTCGTAGGTCTAGTGGTCGGTAAGCACGACTGCTGCTAAACGGGAGGTCCTGGGTTCGAATTCCAGGTCGGGCTAAGTGTGGGTTTCAGTAACTATACAGTGGGTGTACTACAAACCTTTGCCTACTCCATCGGGGAATACAGACGTGATTTTATTTTATGTAAATCTAGCGCACCACGGCCAATAGTGACTTTCATAATTACCAATTTGAAAGTATAAGTTAAACATTTATATTCTCCATATGGTTTTTCATGTATAAAAACAGAAGCATAATGTTTAT
The DNA here is from genome assembly GCA_905340225.1 of Abrostola tripartita. Lineage (NCBI taxonomy): Eukaryota > Metazoa > Arthropoda > Insecta > Lepidoptera > Noctuidae > Abrostola > Abrostola tripartita. The sequence goes on along the minus strand of HG996493.1, from coordinate 8,199,953 downwards.
ACTTTTATTACCTCTAATCCACAAACAACGTGAAAATGATCTAAATAATGAAACGAAGTCATTAATACCAGACAACACCTACAGACACGAAACCCGCTAATACTATCCTCAGTAGATTTCTAAGAAGCAATCAACTAATTCGTGACGTAAAGCTAAATTAATCACAATTACTTACAATTAACAGAATATTAAAGCGAGTGATATAATGACGCTATTATTAGGCCTAGCCGTGGCTCTGGACCAAGTTACATTAAGTTTGCTGTTCAGCTTAAGTTAGCTGGGCGGGCTGGCCCCGTCGCTATTACCCGGGGCCGCAAATGCTTTATACATCGTGTGTAGGTAGGCGATCTTACTCCGTTTGCTTGTAGATTAGTTTAAATTGCCTTGTTCAGTTCAATGCCTCGTGTAATACGTATTGCAAACAGCTCCTTTTAGTTCACGATGTCAAATGGTATTATGTTTTAGTGGGAAGCTTAAGCCTTTATTAAGGCTGAGTGCATTCGTGGGTTTGGCTTCGCGAATTATCAACGAGTACGAAGCACTGTTGTGCTCTACAAATATCTGCCTATATGTTACTGACAAATATAATAATAAATATCTACCTATATGTTACTGACAAATATAATATGCTACTTTTGCCCGCAGCTTTGCTCGCGTTAATTTAGATTGTTTGTTAGTATTATATACATATAGCTTTAGCCCGCGGCTTCGCCCGCGTTGACGCCTATTTAAACTCCTCAGAGGGTTCTATTAAAATAAAGTAGCCTATGTCCTTTCTTGGGTCTTATACGTTCTACACGTAAAATTTCATCAAAATCTGTCCAGTGGTTTAGACGTGAAGACGTGACAGACAGACAGAGTTACTTTCACATTTAGGTATAATATTACTATGGAAGTATGGATTCTGCTCGTATACGTGCTATAAAACGTACTTTTAATTTCATCCTTAATAATTTGAAGATGGATAAACACATTTATTAGATAATTATTTGGAGAATCGTTTTATACCAAGGGTGTAGTTAAATGCGCTCAAAACATTATGTCAATAGGATGGGTACAACCATCAGTGTGCTAATAACAGCAACTCGCTGACCTTTTGCTGTTATTTCTTTTAGTACATTTTGCCCAACGGTCCATGACATATACACATTCAAGAGCAAACATATGCCAGCAGATATGAGTTTGACAATAAAGTTAAAAAAAAAAAAAATCTAAAAAGAAAACTAAAGTCTTCTTATATCAATAGTGTTGAAGAATAATATACGGTGAGGTATGTGGCTTCAAGCGGTAATCTATGACATTTAAAAACGGCCCCAGCAAGCACACGAATAAGTAATATGTAGGTGAGCTCAAGTAGCGAGCGAACTGTGCCAGAATGTCACAGTTTATATAGCGCACAACCTACAACCACAATTAAGTTACCCATTCCCCAAAATACCACAATGAAGGCCAGAGCACGCGTATACTAAATACAGTAAAAACCAATAGGTATAACCATTTAGTAGAGTCATAAACCGGACGAAAGTAATTGGATATCACAGCAAACAACACCTGTAGATGATCCGCCCAGCAGGACAGTCAGAGTGACGCGCGACGCTTTACGACGCGAGAGCAACGCTCGCCGGGCACTAAAACAAAAACGATCGTTTTATCATACAATTTATAGCGGCTCTTATGAACTCACAAAACACTTGTGATCGAGGCACAGCCAATAAAACTCGGTGATTATTCTCCCCCCTAAAATTGATCCAAATCAATTTATATTATTTACACGCGTTGCACGGATATAAATTGAGTTTTTGTGTTTTATGTTTTCCAATTACCCGCTCGACCCTTTTCACATTGAAAGTGTCCCTGTGTTTTATTTTGAATGTTTGTTGCTATGAGTAGGTAGGAATCAGATGGGGTTCTTATTTAGGCAACTTGTAATAAATAACATGGCAGAAAAGTCACGTACCTTGTTAATGAATTTTAATAGGAGTCCGTAATTTGGTATTAATTAGGTGAATGTTACGTTGACGGTTATTTTCTTTTAGTTTGCGATGCCAAAAAAGTCTAATGAGGCCGAGAAGTGTTCGTTTATAAAATTAGCTGCCCTCAGTTTGGAATCGGAGGATGTGAAATTTTAAAACTGTAATGAAGTAAATGACCTGAACTTTGCGTAAGCCTAAAGTACATCGATCATTATATTACGAGGGAAGATGATTGTGATGTAAGCGCTTGTTTGTTTTATATCAATTGTGTGTAAGTTCACTAGTTGGCTCGGTGAGCACGACGTCTAGAACTCGTTTAATTAAAAGGGAATCTACTCGTCTAGTGCAGTTAAGCCCGTGTTTGCTCTCCATCTGTGTTTCCTCGCCACACTTGCCGGCCGAGTAAACTAATACACTATGTACTAATGTACTTATATTACATAATGCCTGTGTACGTGTCATATAATAACTCTAATGGTGTTTTATTATTTTTTCTTATGAGTTATGATGTAGGTAATAAATTTAGAGGGTAAATAGCGTTTCAGGCGTCTTAAGCGAAGCATAAATAATAACTTTACAATAAAGGTTTACTCGCTGTTTGAGTTCTTAAGCCTAACTGGTCCGGAGCTTGTATTTTTGTTTTTTATTATTAACTAGCACGTTGGTATCTGAGTTTTAGACGAAGTAACTTTTTCTGAGGCACTCAAACGCGTAAGTCTTAGGGAACGCAGTGATATGTATCACTGTTATGTCACTGCTGATATGGATGAAATCGCCATTTATCATATGTAGAGAATAAAATCTGTTTTTCTACCTAAAGCTGCACATGGCACCGCGCGGCTCACTGTTTATTTAGCTAATCTCTTTGTTCAGCCATATGACGTCATCCCTGCGTTGTCGGTAATATTGTTGGTGGTAACAACTCTGAATTGTAATTTATTGTTTTAAGACCTCACTCTAAATATTTTTGTGTACGTATATTATGTATACATTGTATACTCATAACAACGATATTTAAACAAAGTATTGCTCCACAGTTTGTATTTTAATAAGTATCGTAATTTAACATCTGCGTCATAAATACTGTGGCCATTGGTTATTTTTGTAATGAAAATAATTAACAACTGGGCGGTATGTTTTCATAATATTAATTAAAGTTCGCCGATTTACTTGTTTGAAAAATACGCGAATAAGAAGATAATTGTATAATTATAATTTACTTAGCAATGATAATTTTGTATAGCTAGAAATAAACTCATTGTGTGACAGACAAAATGATCTTCAAGAAACGAACAAGGTTATTAAAATCCTCGGTTGAATCCGTAGTTCCTTGAATAGTGACGCTCAATGTTCCGGGCTTTTAGCATAATCATTAAAAAATCCATTCATAACTTTGAAACTGGAAAAATTGTTCGATATCTTGTTTTATTGCTTCCCTAGTCTGCTGGTGTATTGTCTGTATTTCCTCGAACAACAATACATTTGTCGTATCGAAATAAATCCGGTTGTTATGTAAAACACAGTAAACGGTTCCAACAATAAATCTAGCTCCAATTGATTGAACAAACAGAGACTAAAACTATCATTATCGAGTCGCATTCTTAAATTGAATTCTTAGGGCTGCCGCATCTTATTAAATTTTCCAACCTATAATCAAATTGGAACAACAATAAATTTAAACGAAAATTAAACTTACTAATTAAGACGTGATGAAAGAAAATTCTGCGTAATGTAGGTAATTTTCTTTTTTCAAGATTTATTAATTGCGAAGTTCAACATGTTTTATTATCTAAATTGATAAAGGAAACTTGATAAATGATGGACACGACCAGGACTTGAACCTTCCGTTAACCGTGGTTACGGTGACTCAGTTGGTTAGAGCAGCGCCACGGCGATGGTCGCAGGTTCAAGTCCTGCTCGTGTCTATCATTTTCAAGTTTCCTTTATCAATTTAGATTCAAGCTTAGCATGGGCAACATGCTAAAATGGCACCAAAAAGTCATGTTTTATTATATTAAAGTATCCATAACGGTTAAAAAGAAAATTAATTCTTTGTTAAAAGAAAATCCCTAGTTGAAGTATCAATATTTCATGATTTAAATGTAAGTCTACGTGGTTAGAAATGGAAATCGCATGAGAAGAAGATTTAATATGCGCGAAGTCCCTAAGGATAGATAAAACATTTCCGTGATTTTGAGATCTAGCAGCCCTAGAAACGTTTGCTACGACGACTTCGGCCATGTCGTAGTGTCGTAGCATCGTAGCGGCGTAGCAGCGAAGACGAGGGCATCGAGCAAATGAAAACATAGATAAAATCGAGCACTGACGCTCCCGTGTGACGTGCTCACGTAAATACATTTAGAATACTCCAACAGTTTTCAATTTCTTATTGTTATTTTTTTTTTAGATTAGTATTCACTATATCTGTATAAGTACTTGATACATTAATTAACAAAGATATAATTCTGTAGTAATATCATCAAATATTTTATCTTAATATGTTGTGCTTAAAATAAAGGCAAAATATTTTTTTTTAATATTTGATCTGAATATATAACGTTTTATATAGGTACATACAGTAGTCACATTCACATCATCACATCACATCATCATAATGAGCCTATTAAAATCCCCTGCTGGACGTAGGCCTCCCCCAGGGTACGTCACAAGGCCCATAAAGTCCGTTAATTAATCTAAGTACGCTCATCATTTAATTGGATTCACTTGATTAAATCATATAAGCTATCGTGGCTTTTAATTATCATCCAGCTTATGCTTAACTAATCTTTTAACGTTTTAATATGAGGAGGTCTCGAAATTTACAAAAACTCTGTTGGAAAGTTGGAGTTTCATAACTTAGGAAACTACATCGTACATAACTCAAACACAAGAGCGAATACAAATAGGGATATTAAATGGAACAATGTATCTAAGTATTGTAAATTGTGTATTTCATCTTTAACTTTTGTAGATAATGTATTTTATTTGTTGCCATTTGAGCTCTCAGTTTATTATCACGAATCTTGCATAGAGCGACAGGAGACAACGCTACGCGAGCGAATGTCCCACATGTGTTGCGTATTATTATTACCTGCTTTAAATATTGATATAACGACGATTGCAGTTAACTACGTGGAGGTGTCAATGCACGACATGACGCGGCGGCAGCGGAGGGCGCGTCGACAAACACCGGCTCGAGCGCGGGCGGCGCCGGGCGGCGGCGGCGCTCCGTGGCTCGAGTGTCGAGCCGAGCCCCTTACAACCCGCGCGTGTGTACATTATTAATCATAATAATGGCACCTACTCCTCAACGGGTGGCTTAATTTAATTAATTAAGCAGTACTAAATATTGTAGACGTAGAGCTAACCGAGGACGATGAAATGTTAACAATGTTATTGTTCTAGTGGATTAAATCCAACAGTGGCGGATGGCTCTAATATTAATTTGAATGTTTGGGTAAAATCCTCAGACAAGGTCGTTGGCGTTACGATGTATTAATTTAACGGAGCGCGAAGTTTATCCAGAGTGAGACCATGAAATTTGATTTGATGTATTCTCTAGACAGATTAATTTAAAAGTTGTACAGCCAATTTTATTTGGAAGTTTTCAATTCGTCGTCTCTTAATTATAATTTGGTATTGGAAATAATTTTAACTTAATATTTCTGAGTGCTTAAATGTAAATTGTAAACGCATAAGTATATAAGATAGATAGATAATCGATTGCTATCCAGTGAAAGCTAATACTAAGTATTTCTACCAAACTAAGTGTAATCAGCTTAATACCCTAGATAGGACGCATGCTGAACTCTTCAGAAAATTCGTCCAAGGGGTAAACTTCCAATGTAAACTCTTTTATTTTGTCAAAGGTTTCTTTAAAAACATGTAGTTTATAGCGTTTAAAATGTATGTACGTTCAATTTATTAGTTATTCTCGATACGAGGAGAGGCCTTTACCCTGCTGTGGGAAAGTTACAGGCTGGAATTATTATTATTTTGAACAAATATTGCTACTAATTTATTGTTACAATTTATTTCATATAATAAGATTTAACACCAAAGAATAACCGTCATTAAGTTATCATATTTGAAAAGCTGTAGGTTGATAATAACCTTCTAGAAATCCATTGTAGATAGCGTAAAATACAAATTATCGGATCAACATCGTTCATCATCAATGACAGCACCAAAGTAAAATATTTCTCAAATAATATCGTAGCTAGTACAAAGAAGCCGAGAGTTATTTTTGTCGAGAGTGCTTGCCATGTATTCACGTTGCGTCTATTATTTTGCCCAAAAGTGACATATGATGATACATTTTTACTTTTGACAGTGTACAAAAACTGGTGCACACTCCCGTCTTAATGGTTATCTCTTTTATAACTAGAATATATGTAGTGAAAACAAGCATTTTGGGTAACTTAGTAACCCATATTTTCAATTAAATATAAAGAAAAAGTTCCATCTGCGATCTAATAAAATTGACTCAGAAATAACGATCAAAGGTTCCCTAATAGAAAAATAATTTAAAACGAGTATCCGTAGACTTTTATAATGAAGATTTAAATATGCAAACCATGAATTCCGACTAACGAACTATTCTTCTACTGTAACACATAAAAAAGATAGGATCTTTTGCATAAAACATCGCCACGCTATCACATTAAATCAAAAGAGAATTCTAAAGTAATTTCATTAATGTGGCCAGTATTTATCAGCGATGTAAGCAAATACTTTTCATTTAGAAAACGGTTCCTCTCTGTTCCGGAGCTTTAAAACCACAAATAGAATATGATATTAAACACGGTCTAATGGGTGGAAATGCGGCGTAGGTGAGATCGGTGGCTCGAGTTATAATCTCATAAGGGACGAATGAGAGCAAACAGCACAGATTGGCGCACGTCCACAGCCTTCCCACTTGCAATCTAACTACGATCAACATGGACGATTTTACGCAATAATACATGATATACGATTTCCCACTTTACCGCTAATTAATGTAGCGTTAAGATATGTGATATCTAACCCTTGCGAGCCCACTAACAATATTAAGTGCTCCGTGTTCGTGGTTAATTTATTTTGGTGGAACAATTATTTCAAAAGCAGTTCTTAATTACCGTACTTTTCGAGCTTGACGTGGACAGTAATTACTGTTAATTCTTTATTCTACTTTAGAATGATCACAACTTTTCTTTGCTTTTATTTTAAACCGATGTCATTAATAGAACTTTGACCACTGCTATCGCTCCATGTCATTTTACGGCGACGTCTACCATAAATCTCCTTATTCAGCACCAGAACCGTCTGTGTTGATGGAGGATAAAGAGATTTATGGTTGATGCCACAATGATAACTTTCTGAAACGCAGTAATATGAAGAATTGTCTTGCTAATGACAACATACGTTACAGATACTGTATGCCAAACGTCATGAATTGTAGGTATTCTCGTAACAGTTGGGGTGAGCCGTGTTGGGTAACACAAATTTGTTGTTGTGTAAACAGCGCGCGGCGGTCGGTGAAGAAGAGGAGGCGGTGTTTCGTATGCGAGGTGCGAGACTCGTTACCGGAATGTGCGCCCGCGGGGCATTGCGACGTCTCAATTATGTTTAACTTCATTGCTCAGATTCCGTCATAAGCATAAGCTCCAACTTGTCGTAAACAAGTATATGTGTTGCGCACAAGTCTGTTTGTGTAATTAATTTGGTTTCCCCGATGTTTGTAATTCTGCCACTCGACATAACGCAATTTATTTGTACTGTAATATTATCTACACATTGTTCATTTAGAATAGTTATTAAATCAATATGTTTAACTCAGTAAGAATAATAAGCTGAGTATTATCTACCTGCAGTAAATGTCAATCCTAATACAAAATAATTTTAGATAATAAATAAGAATCATTATCGAAATTCTGGAACATAGTCTTTCATTCTCATTACATCAACGTTTGGATTTATTTGTTTTGTAATTCGAAGTTAGCAAAATTAAGCAGATTGTTTCGAGAACTTTGAGTACAGGTTTCAGCTAAAGGCTGCTCCAAAAACCATCTTATTTTAGAATTTGCATTTGACATAACATACATTTGAATACATTTAGTACAAATGTATTCTGTTTGTATAATAACATTTTCTTCAACCTGTACCTACATGAAATCGAACATGAGCTTACAAATCCAACAAATCATTTAAGCGTAAGTATGTTGTTACTATAACTTTCAACGCAACTTAGTCCGGAGCATGTTTAGCCTGATTGGAAAGTCGAGTTGATGCGATTAAAAGTTTATTGAATAACGTAGCTAACAACGTTTCCACCAGCTGCAACGCCGCGGTTTCGCTGGAACTTGGACTTACAGTTTGACCTTATATCAATTACTCGGTAACAGTTAGACCGTTAACAGTCTTATCAAGTACCAAGTATTTCTAAACCGATATTGAATATTTAAACTTTTCAACAAAACTATCTGATGAAGCAGAACTTTGCATAACACGAAGTAGAATATCCTCATAACAAGTTTTGATTGCACTCACAAACACGGCCACCGCACGTAAATCCATACAAAACATTCAATCAACGCGCGATGAGATGTATTCAATCGGAACGGTACAGCTAACGAGCGTGGAACGCGTGCGTACTCCTACAATAATGAAGCAGAAGTAATTTCTTAATAATTGTTGGTAAGAAAGAGCCGAGGAAGTTGTCGGCTGGAGGCGAGACTTCAAAGAAATTAATGAGTGTTAGGAACTCGCGACGTGCTACCACCGACTTGATCAGTTTGGACGCCAGCAGGAACAAAGTTGCGGCAAGAGCTTTAAGAAATTTCCTGCTAATTGTAGACGGACCTCAATTGCTATTTCAAATGCCTTATCAAACGATTCAAATTTTATTCAAAACAGCGAATAAATTTGCCGTCACCGCAAGCTTTACTATCTGAACTTATGAATTATTCAACGCAATAATTATGATTAGAACTTAATTTTAAGTATATTTATGAAGCTACAACCAGGTCATTTACCATTTGTTTTGATTGCAGTTCCTTATTTCAACATTATTTTCATTCTTGTCGACAAGTAGTCTGCTTCACATAGTGTTACCCAGGAAATACATGTATGCGAGTTTGTAATGAATACTAAATAACTAATATATATAGTTTATTACGTTTTGCCACACAACTGAAAATTAATGGCAAACTGGCATCATAAAAGTAGGTAATGATATAAAATTATGCATGATGTCCCTAATAATTGAGTAAAAGAATTGTTGATTCATCATCATCATCATCATCATCATCAGCCGGAAGACGTCCACTGCTGGACAAAGGCCTCCCCCTTAGAACGCCATAATGAACGACAACTTGCCGTTTGCATCCACCGGTTGCCCGCAACTCTGACGATATCGTCGGTCCACCTGGTGGGAGGCCTGCCAACGCTGCGTCTTCCGGTTCGTGGTCGCCACTCGAGAACCTTTCTTCCCCAGCGGTTGTCAGTTCTTCGAGCGATATGGCCTGCCCATTGCCACTTCAACTTGCATATGCTTTGAGCTATGTCGGTGACCCTAGTTCTTTGGCGAATTTCCGTATTCCGGATCCTGTCGCGCAAAGAAACTCCGAGCATAGCTCTCTCCATAGCTCGTTGAGTGACTCTGAGCCTCTCTAAAAGGCCAACCGTTAGCGACCACGTCTCAGAGCCATACGTCATCACTGGCAACACACACTGGTTGAAAACCTTCGTCTTCAGACACTGCGGAATTTTGGACGAGAAGATGTCGCGTAGTTTCCCGAACGCTGCCCATCCGAGTTGGATTCTTCGGGCGACCTCTTTGTCGAAGTTGGACCTGCCTAACTGAACAGTTTGTCCAAGGTAGACATAGTGGTCAACAACCTCGAGAGTATCGTTCCCAACGATAACCGGTACGGGTGCGACATGGACATTAGACATGATCTTCGTCTTGTCCATGTTCATTTTAAGACCCACCTGTTGGGAAGGGAATCACCTTGTTGATTCAAGTAAATAATAATTATATTTACTTTCAACAAGGTAAACATTGTTTTTATTGTTCAACTGACAAAAGCTGAATCCTTGCTGGTCCTCTTTCATATCGGGAGTCAAACGGTTATTATTTTACTTCTAAAGGAAACGCCATAGGTTGAAGATATACCACAATATAAAGAAAAAGCGTGAGATTGGCACTGAACCAAAGTAAATAGCAATTAAAACAAGACGGCTATATCTGATAGTGGTGTAACAACTATTGCCGAAAATAATGATAATACTCAGTTGACTCACGACATTTTATACCATGATCATATATTCATTTTTTTTTCTAATAGGTACAGGTTTTGATCAATAGTGACTCAATTTTGATTATTCTCCATTTTCCCTCATACACAAATGTATTTCAATAAAATTGAATATTCAAATTCATTTTTCCCATTCATGTTTCGCATTAAATAAAAAGCACATAACAGTGCCCCGATTATGAAACTACAACTATGAACATTGTCAACACTTTTTTTTTTCACAAAAACAAGGACGTTGTGCTCTTCCTGTTGCTTGGAATAATATGATTCCTCTTGCATTATAACTTTTGCGACTACGTCGGGTTTAGTTACTCATGTAAACCGAATTCTTAGATTCGCCTTTAAAATACGTGCTGCAGAATGTACTTTAACTTGTTTTATACAAACTTGCTACATAATGTAGCCACTGTTTTAAATAAAGTCGTTATGTTTCCAACTAGACAGACTCCAAATTCTTAAACAATGGCATAACTACACATTTTTTTATGGTGATGATATGCTAACTGACTTCGGCGGTGACAGGTATTTAAATACTTTCATAATGTCGTACGAAACCTAATATTTAAGAAATATTAATAATTTGGTAGTTAAATCAAACAGTCCAGACACAACATAGTGTGTAATATACAGTATGTAGTTGGATTTCATGATGTACTACAAGCAATAGTAGAACAATGGCAATTATCGCTTTTTGATAAAAACTTTTGGATTATTTGGCAACACAGGCCGTATTCAATATTTTATTTCTATCCATAAACTTGTTCAGATGAAATGTAAAAAAAATATATTTGTTTGATTTATATTTGCTATAATAAATAATATTATAAATATTTATTTGCATACTTACTGAGTTAATTATTTATACATTTATGTTTAGATTTTCTTTTGTTTTTTACTAGGTAACTGAAATAAAAACTAGGTGACTTGGAACAACGGGTGATTTTCCTATCATTTCCTGACATAAACAACATCTTAAATTTAAAATTAAACATCACCTAAACTGCTTGTTTATTCCAAGAATGTATAACCTCTCAGCTGGCGCGCGACCCAAAATGGGTAAATACTACTTTTCACTTACCTAATGAAAAAAATGTTTTTTCATAATATTACAATACCAACTGGTGACTATAACTTTAGCATATTTTACTAACTCTTAACCACTGCATAAAACTTTCTACCATTGCAAATCAGAACCATTAATATCACAAAGTTGATCGTGTCTCTAAAATCATAAGCTAACAAAATATTTGCTACGAAATCTAAGTAAAACGCAGATACGAAAGTAGATTTCCGCAAGCGAAATATGTCATCATCTGAACGATGCCTACGACTATAAGTTATCGGATTTATGTTGTAGTAATATGCAGGAGTGCATACGATCAAATATATTGTGAAACTATCGTATTTATGTAATTTTTCAAACATAACATTAAATCACAGCTGGTTTTCCATCAACCATGCACAAAGCCGGATTTCGTACGGCTACTGAGAATTACCTAAAGAATTAACATTTTGCCCGACCCGGATTTGAACCTAGGACTTTAGAGCTATGCAGGTTTATTTTCATAAACAATTTAAATATAGAAGAAGCCAAATGATATTACTTTTTGGGTTATATTTTACTCGGCTAAGAATAAACAAGTACCTAATGAATAAAACAGTTTGACCAGAGTACACTACTAACTTATAGGAATTGTTTCTTGAAAACATTTATTCGGTAGTTTAACATAAACAACTATCTAAAACGCATATGCATGCCTGTGGCGGCCGTTAGCAAGATTACTTTATAAAACTTTCAATCACATGAGCACAACGTGTGAGGGAGTGGCTACGCGGTGCAGGTCCATTAAGGCAGCATACAAACTGCCCTCGGCGGGGCAATGCCGTGATTAACGTAATGCGATTGCGGCCGGCCCGGCTGAGCCGCTTCAGGCCGCTATGATTTCAAGCACGTGCTATTGATTATGTCGCAACAGCAGAAACAAACGTAATGCCTAATTGGCGGACATCGCTTTGTTGCTAATTTTAGAAGCAACAACAGCTTTCGATTAAATAAAACACTATGGTATAAAATAAACTTGAAAATGGTCCCTACATTTTGTAAGATACAAGATTGAGTGAGGACAAAGTAAGGCGGCGTTTGGGATGGCCCTTTGAGGACACAGCCACTGAAAATTCGACTTGACCTGTCCCGGCAGACGGTACGCTCGAATCAGTCTTATTGTTACTCAATCCCATTTTAGGAGCTCAACGATCCGACACTAACTTACTAATCAGCGGAACATTTGAGCTACACAATACACTCACGTAGCAATTTAGTAAAGAGATTAGTTCGTTGATAACTCAAATAAAATAATATAAATTAAACTTCTACAAATACATAAGTATTTCAGGCACAGTGTGCCGCAACGGTGACGTTAATATTGTTTGATTATAGTAAGCGTATAACCATAACATGTTCTACAGCAATATTACTAACATTTATTGAGTCATTAGCAATTCAGGCAAATTATGGTCGTTCCAAACTTATCATTAGTCATTTAATAAGAACAACCACGCTACGACGTTTAAATCACAGCAAATTGGACGATGTTTAGATTTTACGACTGTTTCGCTCGAATTATACTGGACACAATTTGTTAAAGCTTTCAAAACTCAACGTCCAATTTAGAATTTATGAAATCCTATTACGCGAATCGATAAATGGTTTGATGCTTTCATTCAATGCGGTTTATGTGGACACTTAAACACACACACACCTTTATATGTTGTTATAAAGCAATATTGTCTCGAGGAACTCGACCACGCGCCAACACGTCTTTCGGATCGTAAATGGAATAAGTAAGCACACGAGAGAGGGAGAGATTTCTCCGTCACCGAAACTAAAGCAAAACTTAATGCTGAAAGCTAAAACTGCAGACGGAAATGCACTCGCATCCAACTCCAAACAAGAATGTTATTAACAAATTAATAATGAGACTTGCGCACAATTTCTGCGTATCAGCATACTAAATGTGGACTTGTACATAGTTTGTGAGACCTGAAAGTTGCTCTAAATGTTAGTGAATAATTACTATGCTTGCCCCCGGAGTTTGCTAACGAAGCCTCGTGAAGCGGGGAATGGTTTCTTTTTGCCCCAGGCATCATAGACGCGATAGTGAGCCTATGATTGATTTACGTCATACGGTACCACGTCACGTTGTCCTTGCATATAATATATTATCATCCATCTACGGATACCTGAGGCCGTATTATATTAAATAAAAACATTTCGATATAATTTTTACGAAATTGACAGTTTGACATGTCAACCCACGACCAGTCTTGCCGTTGTCAGTTCATAAGTTTTGTGTTACAAGAGTCTAAAGGGAAACTATTACCTAATGACAATTTGCAAAATAGTGCAAATGCCAAAAAAAAATAGCATAGTACTTTCTTACCTATACCAATAAACCATCAAACTCTTGACTTGGTCAAGTTGTATGCAAGTTTTTATCATTTATAGTATTCCAAAGAAACGTCTTAGCATAAACTTCTTTATTTGGCGTGGCATGTATTGCATTAAAGATGGTAGATAGAGTAGGACGTATAAGTTCAAGACATCAGACTTTTTGCTTGGCAAATTCAAATTCTAAATTGTATTCTGTCATGCTCGAAATTATATTAGTACATTAAAAATATCCTAAATGTCTACAGCGAAAGGTCGTGATGCCTGATTGCTAATCATAAGACCAAACTTAAGAGCCGCTTATTGTAACGCCGCCGTAGGTTTTGGTACTTACGGTGTATATTACATTGAACAATACTTGTAATGAATTCTACAATATATCTTTAAGAAAATGAAATGCAAAATGTCAGATTTAATTTACAAAACTCTTTTAGGCGATCTTATTTGAGCTCCAGTCTAAAAATTTCAAGTCAAATCGATTCTTTACAATCGCCTCCCAAGAGTTTCCGTGACATTCAAAAAGGAAAATATTAAATTATTTTCAATCAGTGCTTATAGATTTTTTTTTTTTTTAAAAAACGTCGCCTCACACTAGGAATTTCTCCTGTATCGTGGGTGCGTTTATGTTTTTATTACATGAAATATCACATACACAAACACCCAGACTCGGGACAAACATCTGTGGATCACACAAATTTTTGTCCCGTGCGGGAATCGAACCCACAACCCCTAGCGCAGCAGTCCAATCGCTTAGCCACTGCGCCAATCAGGGCGCCAATCAGGGTGCTAGTTTATATGATCAAAATTCTATGCTTAATAAATTGTAGAAGCGTAGAACGCCCTATGTACAGTCTGCCGATCAAATGTGTTTTATTAAAGAATGCCTACGGTAATACTTTGTGACCTGATTACACGGGACAGTCTCGGAGCACTAAACAACTTCTACCCTCGCCGTCACCTGCGAGAGATCACATTAGTTTCTACTTACATTTTTATATTTAGAAGTTAAGGATTCTGAACTGCGAATGTTTTTTCTGCATTTTATTACTATAGTAATAGGTCCTGGGTGGGAATCCCGGGTCGGGCTAAGTGTTTCCATCACGTCATTCTCAGTCTGGATTTGTGCCCCGTTGAGGGCAATAGGCTTGCCCCCTATTACATTAAATTGCGAAATGTGGGTGTACATAGGTACACCTCTACCTACCCCTTCGGGTAACACAAGCGTTATTTTATGTGAAAAGATATTTAATCCTTCAGATACATCTTTCATAATTATATTTTGATCGCAATTTACTCCTTACTCCGGCACGGATTTGTCCGTGGGAGGACAAATTAGAAACAGGCTTCCATCGACAAGCATTAGAAGAAAAATGTCCCTACTTCTGATGGGCTCTATAAAATGCAAAAGAATTGCCACCTATGATTGGCCCATAATGAGCGGTGAAATATAGGATTTAAGACTCTATAAGAGATCATTCTACCCCTTCGGGGTAATCAGGCATGCTTGTATATACTTAAATTTCGAAAATATTTAAGCGGCTAATGGTATTGTTAAGATAGGATTACAATACGGCCATGTTGAGTTTAATAACACACAGGCACGATAAATACCATGCCCTTTATATCCTTAAGTAGAGGTTACTAATTGCTACATTGTTATGGCTACGTTGTATTGTTAGTTTTAGGAAAAAATCTTTTGTGTTCGTTATCTGATATCCATAATTCAAGTAACAGAATATGAAACCTTGTTGTTATTATGCGTACAATATTATAATAACGGCCTTGCTGTAATGTACCGTCATTAAAAACTGATCATCTGGCTAGTGTAATGAACTGAAACTCGAACGATGTAACAAGGAAATAAAATTTCGTCAAAGAAACGTCTGAAGTCTCAACCAGACCACCAGGAAAATTAATGATTATTGGTTAGAGGAGAGAAAACCGGCGGCGAGCGAGCTTGGACTTTGAGAAAACTAATGCTGCCAACCACGGGGCTTGCTACCCTGAATATCAGACAGCTTTGTTATAAATGTCATAAAGTTTCTGACTAATGTCGCCCACTGTGTGTATATCACGCTCGAACTAATCGAATGGGTAAGCAGAGGTATGTTCACTTTTTGCAATTGATATAATTAAGGCCATGTAACAGACTTAGCCCGATATAGGTTACGTTTAATTGTGCATTGATCTTAATCAGCCGCCTCCCACAAAAAATGATAAAATAGTATAGGTGGAAGAAATCTCCATAGAACAGAATATTAGGCCGCTACCGCCTAAATATATACGCAGCCTATTGATAAACAAATTCTTGTCAAATGCCCTATGAAAAAATCTTAAAAGTGAATACTGAAGCATGCTGGAACTAGAACATAAAACCTCGATCATTATTTTACTAAAATAAATAACAAATTGCAAACTTTTCACAATTTTCTTCGTATCTTTTTGTCCAAGCTTCTCTCAAAAGCTATAGGACGAATTTTAATAAGACTTTAATTGCTGCAGTACTTAAGAGCTTTGAAACTATATTATATTTAAATATAACTTGGTTATTTCGGTCGAATACTAGACAATAAAGTTTTGCAGCGTTCTTCAAGTCAACGTGAAATAACGTTAGTAAAACATTATTAGGTTTCTAGATACTTTATTGCCGTTGCCATTTTTATAGTAAATAAAGTTTGATGGCATTCTATGTTAGATAAATGCGTGATAAAATGTAATGAATTGAAAAGAGAACTGATTTCAAACCTTTTTTATTAGTTAGACGATAATAGAACATCTACGAATATCAAATCTTGAATGCTATGTCTACGTACGTGTCACACATGCATATCGGCGCTGTGTAGTTCTAACCTGGCACCTCTCCAGAACATCTACGATTTAGACAGAATAATCAAGTCTACCCCTTCATACTATTACATCAAAACTCGCCTCAGATACCTCCTTATTAATCTTTCTTATGCCAAAATCTTACAAGAATACCTTTCACAATTCTTCCTTTAAGTTAGGTACATCGAAAGTAAACAATTTGCCGGCAAGCTTATTGGAGACTCCGTAATAATCAGGTGGTTGGGTAACAACATAAACAGAATGTTACGATCTGATACAATCTCTTGGTCGTCTTGTTTCGCACGATACCCAAGGGAGATAGCGGCCTACACGCAGCTAAAGACAACAAAATCAATTGATGCCTATTGTACATATTAATAGCGGCATTATAAGGAATGTGCTTTTGATACTATTGTTTTATGAAGTTACTGCTTTATAAAATCAAACAAAAAGACTTTTTCTTGTTATAGGTTTTGGTATGGATATTTGACGTGTTCTAAGCCAGTGGGTATATACCTAGAGGTATTTACACGCAGGTACCTAAACAAAATTCCAAAACTGTAATACATAAATACCAATATCAATCGAATATTTATTCGATGAGGGTTGCAATAAACTTAAGCGCTAAATAGCTGTCAATTTTAGAATCTGCGCTAATCAGGTTTTACACGAAAGTTTTACTAACTTTTAGTTTACTACTACTAAGTTTTAGTCGTATTTTCTAATCCAACTTTTTTTATTCTATAGCAAGATAAAGTATCTCTGTGACTTGGTGTTATAATATTATGTAAAGTGATTCTCCTTCCATCAATCAATGTCAGTCAACTTCTATATTACGTCCGTTATTTTAAGTCTAACAACCTGTAGTGGCTGCAGCTAGAAAATGGTTTGGATCGACCGGCTACGTATGTACTATGCTCTTACAAATACCAGTGTGGAGTAGCAACAAAGTGTTGCTGCGTTTTGCGTGATAAATGGAATACAGAGGAGCGACTCCACAAATATAGAAGCTTGTGCAGCACGGTATATTTTGTTAGAGGGTAAAGAAATGATCGGCGACACATCAACGATCTCTGTGATATAAGAGGTATTTATTAAAAAGCAATGTGAACGGTGGTCCGCATGCTCATTTGGGCGCTTATTCTTCAAACTCATCTTCCTCAATATTTCTCCTTGTCCTCATCCATACCAGGAAAGTGAGTCTTACTTATTCTGTCATCAGCGTTACTTCAAAAGTATTCATTTTTAATCCATCCACTCTCACCACACCGCACTACACTACAAGAAAAAGCAAAATAATTGCGGAAGAATACATATTTTACAGTTACAATTTCTGCAGGGAATTCCCAAAGAACCTGACTCATTAACCAGTTGCTTTAACGTGAATTTAATACGAAGCGTAATATCGCTATAAGTCTAAGCATGTTCACAATTCATTACATTGTTCGCGGCGCGCTCTGGCTGTCTGTGCGGCGAGCTACTCCGCTGAGCCGGGCAGGTTCCCCAGCCCAGCCCGCCTGCCCGCCTGCTTAATTGGGAACGCTTTACAACTCGTATCCAATGCCCTGGGTTAGCTTTCAATTTAGATGTTCACTTGTAAACGCCACTTCACTTTAATACTTGATGCTAATTTGTGGTTTAATTAACGTGGGTTTATCGAATGGATTAACTCATTATGTATTTGTAACGTATCTGCTAAGGAAGTGAAATTCAGGTATAATGTACAGATTGTACAATAATATTGATTTATTGAGTTAAGAGCAGAGTTTACACCGGTTTGTGTAGTAGTTGCTCAACATGTAGGTAACAATTTAGAATTCTGGAAATTTTATACAATTTAAAAATTGCATGTAGCTTCAAATTTTAGCTTTAGATATTATAGTTGAGGCCTGACGCAAAGCTACGTCAATTTATGTTAAGATATTAATTATAAGATGCTAGAACTTGTTTGATTTCGTACTGGTAAAATAATTGCCTGTCAACGCATTAAAAAAACTATACAAAACGACGGTATAATATATAAAATTTATAAATAAAAGAAAGGTAAGGAATCCATTTATATCAATAGAGCTCAAGACCGCCCACACCTCAACCCCACTTACCGCGATATCCTCATCTCTGTTACTATTTTTAGATAACAATGATGCCATAGGTACCAACCAAGAATAACTTTAATTTTATTTTCCGTCTTGAGTCATCATTTTAGTCTCTTTCCAAGTGTAGGTTTTCAGTCCAACAAGCCGGGACTGGTTATAGCATTAAACACAACGTGACGGGAAACCTTACGTGTATTGGGAACTAGCAGAAGACGAAGATTTTTTCGTAATATTTGGAAAAATGCTGTGTTACAACAGTACTCACCTATAAATACATAAACTACCAATTAGATAGGTACAATTATACATAGATACGTATATATTACATATAGCTACAAGATCCTGTAAACACAAGTTAAACTTGCATGTAATACAGTCACGTATGATTAATAAATAAAACAGAATCCAGTTTCGTTCCAAACTATTGTTAAGTTTTAAACTATTCTATTTTATTTAGTGATTGCATAAGTCTGTGGCAGAAGTCTGAACTGCACTGAACACGTATTTTGCTATACAGCTTTGGGATTTCAGTAAATTAAGCAAATCATTTGTGACCTGTCCCATACATTGTCTCTGTGTTATTCTGCTTTGTAATTCGTACAAATTTGGTATTTGTAAATCAAATACCAATATGAAAATACAATAGTATGTACAATCCGTACATGTTATTATTGATCCTCCTGGATTTTATTAATTCCGCTGTCATAATACCTTCTCGTATGTTCATGAAATTTATGAACACATTTAAAAGCATTAATTTGATGAAAGGTAAATTTTCCATACGAACCCTCAACTGTTTTCCGACCAAATAAATATTCTATATGTTTAATGTGAGTACTGTTTCCGCGTGTAACTTCCGAAGCTACATGAACAAAACCGTACGCAAAACATATTCCTAAATACATTTCAATTTTAATTAGGTCACGTGTACGGCGAAACTACGCACGTTCAGTCGTTCATTTTCAATTGTACCTAAATACCATTTTGACGTAGAACTTTAACTTGTATAAGTAAAACAAATTTGCTAAAAATGTAAAGAATATTAATTTGTGATTCCTTTTATATCTAAGTAAACAAACTTACATATGAAATCATAAATCTATTAACTTACCATTTACAATTATTTTTTTATAAAGTTTGTCGATAGTTGCGTAATTAAAGGTGAAAAATAGTCTTTGAGTGCAAATCTTATTCAAATGGAGTACGTACAAATATGCGTCGCTTATAAAGTCACCGCCACAATTGCATGGGAGCTGCTAAAACAATCTGCAATAAGCGTTCGTTGTGGTCAGCGGTGGTTCGTGAAACAAAGCATTGTTTTGTGGGTTGTCGCATTGTCGCCTGTGACACTCACACGCTCACCACAAAACGCCACTAAAAGTGAAGAACCCTTTCATGTAAGATTTATATTTATTTTATAAGAATAAGTTAACTGTGGCAATTTATGACTTACCTTGGTACTAACGCGATGCGATATTAATGCTAATAAAATCTTTGTACAGATATAATATTATAGATGCTTCATCCACTTGTTACGATGAAAACTCTGCTTTAATACTTTTGATATTGATTTTTTTCCCACCTTAACTTTTTATCCCCCTGTCATAGTATCTATAGAATATACCTGTATATGACTTCCGCATCCCAATAAAGGTTGCAAAATTGAACGTGCTCTTACAATTCACTTGGGGAAGGAAGTTTAAAAAGTCGCCAAGTTTTTTTACCTGGAATACTACGATTTGGACTTAATTAATATCTTCCTAAATATTTTATTTAATTGGTAGGTAACTAGAACATATGTTTCATCGTTGTAATTAGTCTATGATTTGGGTTCATTTTAAAAATGCTGTTAATTTCAAAATTTTAACATACATAAGTGTGGAGATACTTAGGTCCCTTGCAAAGCAAATCCATCCAATTGTATACCTATTGAATACCTGAAAGCGGAGTAAACATGATCAATGTAAATGATACATACTGAATTCCTGGATTTTTACGTTTGACCAACGTGAAAAGTGTACCACGACGAGATCTACTTAAAAGGCGAGCTTTTAAACAAGATATTTAATCCCCGTATGACGTGGAGTACTGAAACGCCTTTCTGAATGTGTAAACATTTATACAAATTGAAGATTTAATGGAATTTCAGATTGATTGGGTAGAATATTACATGAAACTGCTCAGCGTTCAGGTACCTTTTAATGCTAAAGAATATGTTAGAACTTAGGTTTAATTACGTGTGTGTAGTACGACTTCCATATTGTAAATATTAACCTACTTTCTTTCATTAGCCATGGCATATAAGGTCACAGGGAATCCTATTAAATGGTAGCCGCAAAGAAACCTATCAAAAGAAAAGAATACAAAAAATGTTCGTGTACTACCTACTTCAAACATTTAAGAAGATTATTTATCTAATACCAATTTTATCGTTCCTCTATTTCAACACTTCAGCTGAAAGCAATTTTAACAAGTCGATTAAAGGCAATTTTAGATTTATAGCTTCACCGTTCCACTTTTTGAACGGTTTAAGATGAATACTTTTTGAAAAGCTCTCCTCCACCTGTTTAGAAAAACTCTTTGAAAAAAGCAATGACTTTCCTCAATAATTCCTAATGCCAAAAGAGGATCGAGTACGTGCTATAAGGTTTGAATTACCCCATCGATATTTTGAATGGGAAATAACCTAGTTTCTCGAATAACAGGCACATAACAGTGTCTTATATTGATGGGGTTGAATATGGTGGTAAGGTATTTTCCTTTAAGCTTTTACACGCAGTAATGTGCGATGGCTAGTGAAAAGAATGTTTTATTACGTTCGCTCATAGGTAAGTAAATATGTGCTCAAAGTATTAAGAGAGAACTTGAGTGAAACTTTTTTAATTCAAGCGAAGACAATAAACCTACGAAGTTGGACGTAGCTTGGTCGGAATCAGTGCAGCACGCCGCTCTTCAAAACATTATTTAAAAACTACTGCAATTTCATCATAAATGCGTTCGTCGAAATTAATTTTATAATTCTACTGTTCCTATTTATAGGATCGTGCGATGATGGAGGTTAAATTGACAATCAAATTTAAATTAGTAGGTAATTGTATGATACTGTTTTTTTTTATTTACCGCCTATTATGTTACTACTGTTTTCGTTAGTCTTTCACCGGTCGACGCTGCTCCCCGCATGTAGTTATTTATTGACAATTTCAATACAGCGAACTCAATTACCCCGACAAATTATTTTAAGTTTTGAATATTTATGGTACCAACTTCTACCTTGATTTTTCTGATCATGTAAGACATCAAATAGTGCTTTTTGGGATAACTCAAGATATCTGATTTAACATTTTAAGAAGAAGCTTACATAAGCCGTTACTAAAATCGGTTACTGATAAAAACAAAAATACGGATTAGTAAGATTAGCCCTACTCTGATTTAGAGCTAAACTTTGACAACAGTAAAAGCCAATGGGCGAAGTTTCCGTCTCAACTGATCGTTCGCGCCTGATACTGTAACCTATATAAGAGTAAAAATAGACAATACGCCGCCATGATGTACACTCCGCAAAAATCCTACAAATAAAACATAAAGTTTGCAGTTTCTTTTCCGTTTCCATTATTCTTATCACTCTGTTACGGTAAGAAAGAAGTGAAGGTGCGTACCGAACTTCCTCCTCGGAGACCCGACTCTGCCCCGCTGCCGCTGCCCTAACGGCTACTAAACTTAATAACATAGCGAGCAGAAAGAGTATATTTTAGTAATTCCGGGTTTACTCGGCAGGATCTAATAGCCACCGAAGGCAATGTTTAAACGCCCTCCTTAGTTCCGTTTCTTTTGTGTAATTACTGTGTGTGCCGGGTTCATATACGTAACAGAAGTAACTGCTAGTGCTATCTGGGTGTAAGGCTACGGGTGTGGAATTTAAGTGATCTTATTTGGTGGCCGGCGAGCCGATTCAGTAGCGCCCGTGCGCCCTGCGCGTGTTGCGAATCGACAATTTCCTACCTACCTGCCCGATCTTTTTGCCTAATTATTACTTGGAAGTCTATATTCAGCTCTATTTAATTCTCAAGTCGTACGCTGAGACAATTTTAATTGTATTTATTTGCTTTAACTGCGAGCCGTCGCTAATTAATTATAGTAGGTATATGTTGTAGTGTATGTACCTATACCTAATTAGATGTATTACCTAAATCATACAAATCTAATTAACCTTTTTATAATTACATCTACGCTGGGTTGCTATTTCTTAATGCTAAGATTAATAATAATATTATCAGAATAATAATATTATGAAGTAAGCAGAGCACATAATATTAGGGAGATTAGATATTATGTAGCAGACGTTGTTTTTTAATAATAATAACGTAGAGCTATGTAAAATGCCGAAGGGTGTACGGGAAATGATGATACGGGGAAAGTTTCGTGTACACACGTAAACATGAACAAACTCATAACATAAGTAGGTAGTATTGGGTAGACGTAAGTCGACAGGCATCGCAACTCTTCCTAACATAAAGATGAACTTTATTTTTCTTACGAGACAAAACATATAATAAAGAATATGATATTTTTCGTTCAGTGACTGAAAATTTATATTTAACACACTAATTACTTTCTAAAGTATACCATATAAAATACTCAATATAAACGCTTCTATTACATTTGTGTTATTAAAATATAAAAGCTACCTAATTGTTTTCGCTCCTACCGTATGTCAAAGAAACCTAATACCAATTAGCATCTTTTATTAAGCTCAATTAGGCAATATAAGATATGCTGAACACGCTAATGACTTAAACATTCCAAGTTAGGATAAGATTTCAATAATATTATCTTTTATATTATTCATCTTTATAATACAGAAATAGGCGTGTATTCACGTGGTTTTATTAATATTATTAGTGAACACAAGTAGGTAGTTAGATACCTAGTTTGTATAGAAAAGAGCTTTAAAATGTCTAGGTATCTACTAAAGGCAAAAGCAATACAATCCGTTAAAAAACATTATTGATATAGACCGTCGTCGTCGTCGGCAGGATCTCGACCCGGACAGTAGTTGGTCGTCAAGTCAGTTGATTTTATTTTGCCACCGGCCGAGTTCGCGGGTAAACGTCGTTACCCGAGCAAAGTTTAGCTATCGGGATCTTCCATTATTAAAGTTTTATCCAACTGGGCCACACGAGAACACCGATATCCATACGAATTTTGCAACCGATATCTGTTCCATGCGTTGTATAGAGCATTCACACTAGCGTGTTACTGCGTCATTGTTTGATCGTTAAGCTTAGTAAATCTTTCTTCTTGTGAACAAAATATACACGCGGCTGTGAATAGCTGTGCGTATGTAAGAACTACAGACGCCGCTCCGCCTAATCGAATAGTATAATTAGTGTAACCTATCAGTAGAATAATGTAACCACAGGCATTCAAAGCAATCACCATTATTATACATGTATGTAGCTTTGTGCGGAATTGATAGTATAATGTATGATTAATTACGATATTGAATTTATGTTAAATGCTTTAACGATTCATTGCATTACGATTAATTTCACCTACCAAGTTTAATTAATAATGTAGAAGTTATTTGTCTACTTTTCAAGAATATACCTATAACGTTTCTAATATTAAAAATAATCTTACTTGTCGGTATTGTGTATTGAAATTGTTATTCCATTGTAAAATATCGATGCAAGACATTAATAAGGTGACAAATACAGTATCTACCTACAAAATTCGACTAATAATTTAAATCGATAAAATGCAAAGTGATTTTGACTTACTCAATATTCACAGTCAATACCGTTAGCACTGCAGATACCTAAATAGAACTTATTGCAGTTTAATCGGTACCAATAAACTGACGGTATTGGCTTTATTTTAGGAATAAATAAAATACGGATCAGGTACAATTTCGTTCGAGAATTATTTGCCATTGAAAATAAACGTTTTACTCAAAACGAAGTCCTGTGAACTCTTCCGCGTAAATTTTATTTTTTATGCCTTAACGAAACCTACAGTGAGGTTCATGTCAACCAGCAGCATTATATAAATTAATACAAGCTACAAAAATGAGAGATAATTAGGTACTTATGTAGATGCCTATTCTTTTTAGTAAAAAATTGCCAAATTCTAAAAAGCAACAAACACTACTATGTCATCAAAACCATTATAATTATGTACCTACGAGTAAATTTTTATACTGTAACTGTTAAAGGTTAATGTTACTAATATATTTATCTATCTCCACAAGCATCCCAGTGTAGGTCTTCCATACACATCTGTAATATACCTCGGTTTTAGACACAATTTCAAATCCGAACCGAGGAACCTTGCGACCCAATTAGCGCGGTTACTAAAATCTTGGATTTTCACACTTGGGGTAGGTACCACTGTACAATATGGGTATCTGTTTTCAGCCTAAATATTCATGTTCAACACTTTGATATTTATATTAATTTTGTTATTCGTTTTTAACTGTATATTTAACTACAACTAACTTTTTACATTAAGAATTAAATAAATAAATGTGACACTACTTAAAACGTCTGTAAAGGCAAAGGTTGATGATAGTTCCACTTGAAAGAAATGCTAGTCCGTAACTGTACCTATTGTTCCGTATCTGAATATTTATGCACGTCTCTTTGATTTTCTTATCATATTTACAATACAGAAGGTGCTGAGGTTTTAGCCACTTTTAGAAGAAAGTTATTTAAATAGCAAAAACGCCTAAAACTGTGGCCGTTTCTTATGTGATATACGTCGAGTCTGACGTATAAACTGTACAATTTACTACCATGGCTTAGTAAAGCTACTGAAAAAAGGAAAATACTTATTTTATTAACTTAATACGCTAAAATAAAAATACCAATCAATCATTATTACTTTTCCTTACTTTTGTTTCCAAAAATAATATCATGCCTTGCTCGGGGGCATTAGACTGGAAGGTAACCGATAGGACCTATTTGGAAATTCCTAGGATTGATATTATTATTCATCGCTATCAGAGATCAAACCTAAGAATTAATAAAAGCAATCTGATGAAAGAAGGACGTCAAGGATTCTAGATGTAGCACAAGTATGTAAACCGTTAGATTCAGTACAATACCGACAAAGCTTTGTATAACCAAACGTCATGTAAATAATATATTCATCTTATTGCAGTGCCACTAGCTACCTATATAGGTCTAACCTGCAGATTCTAGTTAGTTAATAAAGGAACATAAATAAAAATGCAGTACCCGGTTGTTACATAATAAGTGAGACCAACAAGGATAACCTTAGTAGAGAATTACGTAATACCTATATAAATCCAACTTGGCTTATATTAGATTCTTAACTAGCTATTTGTTACCGTGAAAACGAAATTATAGAAGAATAAAATTTATATCCGTAACAAAACACTTTCAGTGAATTATTATTGCATTTATGAGCCATTTATAAATCAAAAGATTAAATTTATATACCTACTTATCATCACGCTACTATTTTCCCTAGGGGCAGGCAGGCAGGTTCTTCTTTATCAAAGGCCACTCCAACAATCAATACTTTAACTGGTTGAACCTCAGTTCTACAGATCAGATTTTATCGAAACACAATAACAACCTGTTAAAATTCTACGTTACATTTGATGTTACAGCAACTAAAATATTCACAATAAAAATGTAGATATTCTATTTAATTGCCGAACACATTTTTGTAGCCTAAATATCGCTATTTCTTGGTATGATTTCAATTTCAAATTGATAACAGTAATGTTACGATAGACGTGGAGCTAAAAACTAATATGTTGACACAAAAGTCTTGATCAATAGAAAAGTTTTAATAAAAACGTCGCTTCACTGATCATCTGGTTTCAGTACGCCGCATTACACGTAAGTAGTGTGTGAGCACAGGATAAACTCATTGTATAGAATAGGATCACGTGCCGTGAGTGCGGGGTAACGACACCGCCTTATTATTGGACTTGTTCCTCCATGTTCGCAACAAGACGTGTTTTCTCACTAAAACGAAAGGCTTTAGATATTAGAATTATGTATGTGTATGATTACGCCTGAAATTTCCAAGTAATAAGCTAAAATATCGTAGTCATCCAGCAAGACAAAATATCGCCACACAGGGGTATGGACCATCTCATTATAGGTGAGCAACATTGCATTGCATTTCCAAACATAATAACATATATATTAGAGTAGATATCCGAATCCTCACGCCCCGTTGTAGCGTCTACGATATTAAAGATGCGGTCTCAATTAAAATAATTAGGTACCTCTATTCAGTTTATAGGTGCGAACCTTTTGCAACCAAGTATGTATTATTCAGCTAATATTACTACGTGGCTGGTTGCCTAATAGCGAGAGCTTATTACGTACTTTGATATTTTCAATTCTTTCCAAATTTTTAGGCCAGTCTTGTTCACTTTTTGCAAGTTATTGCGGTTATCTCGTTCTCCCATCTTTTCAATTGTCGTCCCCTTCACCTCTTCCATCTTTTGGGCTCCAGTATCTTATATTTAAATTACTATGTGCAATTTGGTTTTATAAATCGGATAACCATTTTTTAGTTCTGATTATTACTGACCTCTTTATATAGAATTAAATAAAATTTAATATGAAGCTAGAATAGTTGGTCGCTGCATTTACCGGTATCTTCCACAAGAAGTAAACTCTCCAAGATGTTCAGAGCCAATTAAAAATTAATAGTGAGGAAGGCGCTCCGTTCTTAAAATACTAAAGCTCAAACTACATTGTGCCGGAGCGAATTAATATCGAAGTAGGTACGCAAAAGTTCCCTAGACACTTGTGTAAACCGTGGTATTATCCGGCAGGGTCCTGGTGTCGTGTCTAAGTGTTTAATTACTCCGCCTTTGTTGTTATAAACAGTGCCACAAGCCGACGAGGCGCTAGGCCAGCGACCACATTGCGGCCGTACGCGGACATAAATTGCTGACCGAACCCGCCTAAGCAAATTCACCCGACCCCCTCTAATCTGACACTTTTAAATGGATTACTTCCAAAGTTGGAGTGAACACAAACATTTGGCGATACAGTTTATGCTGAGATTCAAAGATGCTCCCACTTGTCAGCTTATTATGTTCAAGACCCAAGCACACGAAAGCGGGAAAAGTGTTAAGTTTGTCTATCACGAATGTAACCACCGACTGTGTTTCCCCAAAACTTTATATTCCACGAATAACTGTAAAGTACCGACGTACCGCTCTCTAGACAATTCCTACTGTTGTACAAATGTACAATGTACATAATTATATGCACGCGTATAGGTACATGTGTTTATACTTAATAATTATTTGTGGTATCTGCTAACGGTTTATGAGAATCAAAAGCTGCAGAAATATTGAATTTAGAACCGAAACATTTTTAACCGAAAAGAGTTAGTACTGACATCCAATTACTTAACTCAAAAACTATCTTCGTATTACCACCTCATTAAATAATTATTATAATTAAACAGATATATACTTTTTTATGAGGGATTAGTGTACCTACTCGCAACTTTTTCCATTGAATAGTATCTAATATGAACAATAATCTACATTCTAATTGATACGCAAGTTGAGGCCTTTATACGATCAAACTTATAAATCATCTAAATATTATGACAATAATAAACAATTTAGCTAAGAACTAAGGAAAACTTTGGTAAATACTTGATTCTTTATAAAAGACAAAGTAAAAATGATCTAAAATAGACGGGATTAACCAGCATTAATTGAGAAGAGGCCTCGAGTCCCAGTCCGTTGAAATAGTTCGCTAACTTAGTTTCTGTGTTCAGTCTGTCGCTGCAGCAACGTATTTTTGTATGGCAAGACTATACATAGAACGCTGTGAACATCCTTTTCAATTGGAAACTACGCATTTCATACATATTTATCAGAATAGTTTCGAAACTGATGAGAATCAACCTTTGAGTAATCAGAACTGTATCAAAATGTCAATTGTGCTAATCCTGAGTATTTAAAAATGTTAATGTATTACCTATAGCATTATATTTCTTTGCTTGAAGCTAAAACAATAACGAAACACTATCCTTACTATAGAGATAAAGTTAGACAGGATCTAATCAAGACTGATTATAATGAACTGTTCACATGACACGATAGATTTGCAAGGGTCAGACGCGGCAAGAAATAATAGGACATTTATTCTAATACACATAGACAAAGTAATCCCCAAGAGCTACAAATCTGCTACTATACTCTGTAAGCAAAAAATGTTAGAGTGACACAGCGGTATTGCCAACGTTAGCCGGGATCACCGAATGACTGCCGGCTAACGGGACTCAACGAGATAATCCCCTGATTAGAAAGGTCGGCGTTGCCTTCTAACTTCAAAACATTCATAGAAGTACACTTAATTTTTTTGCCATGATTCTTAATATTTATCTATTTAAGAAAAGCTGTTTAGTCTCTTCGCTCTAATTGCGCACAACAACAAAGATGCTAAATGCATTTTTGAGTAAATCAACATAACGTGGTTAAGGTATATAGTATGAAAAATCTAGAGGATATCACATTATCAATATCTACATTTATAAGCAAGATTTGTTCTACCATTTTAATTGTAAAATAAAGTTAAGTACCTTACATTAAAAGCCAGTAAGTGGTACCTATTTTTAAAGAACCTTTTAGCTCTACAGTTACTATACAATATACATACTTACTATTGTTATAGTCCAAGAATAATATAGGTCCGAATATAAACATGCATTTAAATACATAATTGTGATGGACCGCTCAATTACAATATCTGTTTGCACCTGGTTATCAAGGCAGAGCAAGTTCAGTTTGAGCTGTATTCATTAATACGAGTTTAGCACACCGTAATATCAATACTCAAATAATTGAAAATAAGTACCTACCTACTATTTCTTTGTAATTTAACTAGGTACCTACGACTTCGATAAAAATATTTTGCCGCATGTTAACTCTCCACAAACTTACGAAATAGTTATTAATTATTTTTAATATGAGTAAAACACAATGTTGTTTAAATAATTATTAATTTTCATGAAAACCTAAACGCGGTTAAAACTAGTATAAAAATAAATTAATGGAATAATATTTTAGTCATGTCCTCGATAAGGCAATAAAACCACTACCATTAAGAAGTTGTAACGCTGAACAAGCTTGCCAACGAATACAAGAACAGCCCTGACAGACAGAAGCACGATCCTTGCAGTACCAGAATATTAAAGTGAGCCAGACGTGCTAGTCTGTTGTCAAGCACACTAACAAAGTTAACCACCCTACCAGAGACCCTTTTCCTTACATCACAACGACTTGTTCTTGATGGCTACTTCATTGCCCTTACTAGCCAAAATTACGGGTACCTAAGTAGACTTGCGTGTTCATTCCATTTTCGTACTTTAGTAAGACTCTCAATACCCACTTTGAAGTCCGTTTCAAACGTCAATAACTTAGCTCTCGTAGTGTATGTCAACATTAGGGCTATGGCCCTAAGAGACAAATCAAGACCTTTATAGCTTTTTGTTTTAACTCGCGCAATTTGCATTTATGTACCAACTTTAAAGTCATCACAAATGCCCACTCTACGCTTCGCGTTTTCTGCAGTGGTTATTCACATATTTATGACGTAGTATCTATAAGTGGCTACTATGCAATTTTAGCAGAAGCTCACTGTCCAATATTGGCAAAATAAAATTAATATATCCCATTTTATTGAATCTAAAGAAATATTGTACAAAACAAAAGTGAAAAACATAATTTATATAAGGACAACCAAATTATTAACATAAACCTGTAACTATCTCTAATAGTTAATAATACTGAAATCAATATAGATAAGTTGAGATTTTTATAAGTTTGATGATACACTACAACTTCTATAAAGCTATTAATGAACTGGAACTACTAGAAGCAATACTGATTCTATTCTATTAATATTCTTTTACCATGATAAAACCTGCTTCTTATGTCCTCTACTAGAATATTTTATTCTAGAAGGAAAAGATAGTGGTGTTATATTTGCAGTGGCAACCACCGGCAATAGAATTATGTTCCAGCGACAATAAAAATGCTCTTTAGAACTTTTTATCTTTAAATTCTTTAGAATAGTTTAAATAAATTCGGTTACATTTAAATGAGGTGAACCTTACGAAAGCGGTAGAAATAATGACCAATAAACGCCAATATTGTAATATTTCCAAATGTCTAACTGCAGTCGATAAGACAATGCGGTGGAGTTTTATCAACCATCTCCAAGTCGTTAAAACAACCGTAAAATAAAGTTAAATTTGAATCGTAACGTTTGACCGTAATTCTTTTTTTAATCGCAGATACTATTGAATCACTACACGTATCAATCCGTTTTTAATTCACCTAGAACAAAATAGAGATACTATACTATCTATTTCAATTATTAATTACAATTCCTAATCATTCTAAGACTCTTCTTGACTTCTAGGAGTTTTTTTGCAATTGCATATACGACTTACAATACACACATCTGAAACTGGTCATTCTTAAGTAACGAGTACAGTATACCATGCACACTATTTTAAAATACAGCATATTTACTTACACTTCTCAGTAAATATATTTAAATAGGTATTAAATCTTATTTCAAGTTAAATAACCATAGGGTTACATCAAAACGTTCGTAACATATCGGAAATTAAAGACGTTGAATAGGTTACCTACCTAACCTATCTAAGTTTCTGAAACTCATTACGTAAGTTATAAGTGTTGCTTATATGTAGAATTAGACTAATCCGAAAGTCTAAATGTATATTGTTTAAAGTTTCAGCTATATACAATAACTTTCATAGTATAAAAAGTTACTTGCCATATAACTTCTGTTGACAACTTGGCCATAATAAGAATAACGTTACAACTTTGTTGCTAACCCTAGGTTTATTGGATTCGTAAATGCGTATAAAATTTTATTTGGGACATACAAGCACCTAAAATGGAACCAATTTTTTGTCTACCCAAAATTTATTTTAACTAGCATTAAATTGCTGTAATAATTACGAACTTAGTTTTTCATTTCATTGTTTGGAAAACTCGCGTACGAGAATTTTAATCCGTATCAGTCAGTACGTAGTATTTAATGGATTAGTTTCGCCGAAATGTCGTCAACGGCCGCAGACGTGTGACGAAGCCGCTCTCCACTGTGCGCTCAGATCGAATCATTCATTGACTACGTTGTTTCACTTTTCGACTGACGGCAATCTAAATCTGCAAAAGCTATGATTGGCCGCTGTCAGAACTGGAATAAATCGCCTAGCACCGCTACACCGCACCGGCTTCAAAGGCTCGTTCAAGCTACGGTTAAAATTGGACATTCAAGAGACTTCCATTCTTTCGTGTTCCATTGTGCCTAAAACGGACCAATTTCGGCAATATCAATCCCGTCTAAATCGACGAATCGTGGCTGAAAATTTAACAGAACATAACACTTTCAAAACTAAAAGCAAAGTTAAACAAAAAAGTTTATTTCGTTTTATATTGACAATAAAATTGAATTAGCCGATACGCGCAGGCTTTCTAGGTCTGTCGGTAATCCTATTTGCGGTGCGGACTCGCGCCAGTTGCTCCTAAAAGTTGGGTGCGCGTTACCAACAAAACGCTGCTAACGCCTCGGGAGATTGAGACTGGCTGGAGGAAGTATATTTTTCCACATGTGTACTGTTTACTACTGAAGAGTTCTTTTTATATTTGTTAACGAAACCCAAGATGTGGTATAAAGCTTGTTTAAATTATTAAACTAAATTCCTGATTCAATCAAACATTACATAAAAACTGAATCACAAAGTTTGAAGGGTCCCATAGATCTTATTAACTTAGTTCTATCCTGATAACTTTTATTAGCAATTACATTTCCTGCGATCCAAAACACGATGAAATCCCTAAAGGAGGTACCTACCGAATACTGCAGCGTCACTTCGTCTCGCATTATAAAATATGCAGATAAGTTACGGGAATTGATTCAAGGCACAAAGGAGGCGAGTGAACTGTCTATAGGCGGGCGCCGAGATTTCGGCAGTAATTTCCCGTGAGGGTACACTCTTATCTCATGACACTGAAAATATTTTGAATAACACACGTTTAAGCACACTGCCTCTCAACTAAACACCAAGATACACCGACTGATATCGTTTACTGATTTAAAACATAATATTACAACTTTTGCGTCAATTTATCGCCAAAGGTACTATTACATACATACATATTACATAACATAGTATAATTCTCATTTACTCTCTTCTCTCTCTCTCTTCATAAAAACAACAATTTTACCTTTTCATCTAAGTTTTACTTTTAACTTCCAATTCACGGAATATCATAGATTTAATAAACGTGAAGAAATAAAGCACTGGTGTAGGTTAGCAGAGGAACTTTAAAATATTTCAAAACTCCACATCATCATCATCATTAGCCGATAGACGTCCACTGTTAAACAAAGGCCTTCCCCTTTTAGAAAGGGGGAGGTGCCATAATCCCCACGCTTGGCAAACGGCTTGGAGATCGCAGTGTTGGTAGTCAAGTAACAGAAGACGCTGCTGCCCATCTTCTGGATTTTCTCTTAGTCGCCTCTTACGACACCAACGGGAGGAAAGGAGGTGTTCAATTCTAGGCCGGATACCACACGGCACCGCCACGAATAGCTGGAATACCGATTAATGCACCGAAGCAAATTGAATTTAAATTAAACGTACACAGTACACACATAAATACTTTGATGTCTTATAGAAATGTCTTGTTAATCGTTAAAGTGGAAACTTGGAAAGAAACAATATAAATAAAAGCAAGACGCGCGAGTTTATGTCCAGTTTTTACATCTGTCACATTGTAATAGTACCTACGCGAAACATCGTGATTTCATGTAAAAACATGGATCAATCTGTAAGTGTGTTTTATTAGGTGGGTCATAATAACAGTGCTCGAAACTATCTCACTTATTCTCATATATAAATCCTACTGTTTTCTAATAAATTTTTTGTCCTTATGCTTTAAAGAAAATAATGTATAAAACGAAATGAAACGGACGTGTCGCCAGGGAGTTTGTTTCCTCGCATTTTCACCTCATCAAAATATCTACTTCAGTGAGTCAATATTTCATAATTTGACAATATTTAAAAATAGTAGAAAGACTTGCAGGGCACTTATTTCATTCCACCATTGGCAATCACGACGATCGATCGAAAAACGATCAAATGTATTAATGCTTGTTAGCAAATGAATGAAATAAATCCCTAAAAAAGGTTAGTGTACCTATATTTGTAGTTTAAGATAAATTCTATAGATAATTTAGATAACTTATTTATATAAGACATATAAAGTGAGAAGTAAATATTTTATATGAACCCGGGATGAAATTAATAAATAGCTTGACGCTTATTCTCGGTATACATCAGAACTGTTTTTCCATTCCGATAACTGCTCATTTTGCAACGTGATCGGTTTATTGGTACAGTTTTGTTGTGCCTCTCCGATTGCAAGTTAATCCTGCTTTTGTGAATCTACTAACGAACTACGTTCAGTTAGCATCGTTAGTAAGTTATACGTGAACAATTACAGTTTCGAACGGATAACCATGATTACAAAGCTACACAAGGAAACATTTACGGGAAAATGAAGCTCTCGTTTAACGTGTAACAGAATAGTGAAAAAGATTTCTGAGTAAGTGTGAAAAAGCCGTCTCCAAATTGTTTTCTGGTTCGCGTACTAATGATGCTGAGCGTCCATTCTTCACACTATTGTGACTTTCCATTGAACATAACGAAGTCAACTTCATAATAACAAAATTAAACATCTGTGAGCAAGTTCGTTGATTTGAGATGCAATTTAAGTTGAGATTTGTTTACAGTATTTGTTGGTGACAGTTTAACAAAGCCCGGGATGATTCTCTTCGCCTCTGCTACTTACATTTTTATAAATAACTTAACGCGTTAATTGTATTTAACGCTAAGTTGCCTTTTAATCCTTCTTCATTTTCTTTGAGTAATCAAGTTTGCAAAATAGCTTTTAAACAACTTTGAACCCGAGACCTTTCGATGAGCTATTCAAGCCTTTTTTAGTGAATACGCTCAATAAAGACTCGGGCAGAAATGGTTATGAAATTCGGTTTTATTGTGATCACAGATTTTGGATCAAACAATGTTGGTGATTTTCTATCGATAGAATTTAAAAAAAATCTCTGTGTAGAATACAGCGTAGTACCTACGGGTATAGATTTCAGTAGAAATAATAATATTACGTAAACCACTGCCAAAACTATAATCTGATTTTGAAACTCATTTCATGTTTTGATTTAATTTCCTAATTCTTTCAGCCCATCAGAATGAAATACACAGAGTAATAAAAACGTAGTGGCATTCCATTAAACTTTAATTTCTTTCGCAAGTACAGTAATTAAATGTAGACCAATGATTTTGTTAAATAAAATATTTTAAGGATTAAGTTATAGACATAAATACAAATATTTCTCACAGAAAAAAGAACTTAGAGCTGAATATGCTTTTATACAAAAATACAAAGAATGAAAAACATTATTGTGGCCTTTTGTCAGTTTATTAAAAATAAAATGACTTATTTGGACTGAGTCTCCCGAAATATTCAAATGGCTACGAATAGCGTCGCTCAAGCCCGAATTAAGATAATAGACTTGCTGAACTATATGTTTTCAGAACCTAGGACTATGTTATTCTACCCTTAAAAGTTCCAGCAAGTAATTTGCATGGTATAGGTGTCAATCAGGTGGTTGTTTATTCGAAGGAGAGGGGCGAAACGGATCGTGTGCGGAGCGCGGGGGACGGCGGAGGTATTCGTTTGCCGAAACAAGGCCAAAACCGGAGAGTGCTCACGGAACTCAAACACGGCGCACTATAATGAATTAAGTTAGCAACTCGCTTGGAGGTGAACCTTCCTCGTGTCACACTTACGTGAACCGCCTTCTAGCCGTCCAAATATAGAGCAGCTGCATTAACTCAATTTTTCAATCAATTTTAATGTACAGCAAATAGCATTAGTTTTTGTCGATCGTAAAAATTACGGATTCGCGCTACATCCACTAATCTAACTACATATGTTGCGAAATCTGTTTAAAATCTCATCGCCTCGTCATTATCCATATAAAAAGGTCGAACGATAACAAAAATCAACGACAATTGCTAACGAGTCGCGTAATGCGATAACCATCAATTATGGACATGTTGATTGAATGATTGGACCGAATGCGAAGCTGATTGAGATTCTGCCAAACGTGAAATTAAATAACTGTTGAAAACATTTACTGAGGATGTCTCTTATATTGCGATTATCTTTTATTGTTTGGAACAGATTTTATTACGTGATTCAAACCAAATGGTTACAGGTAAAAACAAAAAACATGCATGAATTTGAATCTGTGCTAACAAAGCCTATATTTTTTACAGAACGAGCCCATTCACAAAAATCTGAAAATTGTTAGAAACAACGAAACGTAGTACAATTAGTAAACATAGAAGTTATACGAGTGTTACACTTCATAGGTACGCTAACAATGGGAAAACTATTCAAACCCCAGTCAGACGTGTAAAACATGGACAATTTGACAGAGATGCAGAACGAGGCGCGGCTAGGCGAAGTGCGGCTCAGCTGCACACAAACGTGATTGCAAGAGTAATACCGAACCACTTCATAATAGAGAATAACCACCTGATTTCGAACACCAGTCCGAAAACTGTAGGCTATATCACAAAGAAGGACAAACCTTAGTGAGCATTACTAAAATATGAACGACTCGCAGAGCCAAAAGCCTAGCATTCCTCTTCCAAATTCATTGAATTAAATCTCACCTAATCTTCTAAGTATACTCGGTCAATTAAAAATTAATAATTCAAACAATCCAACCTCTACTTGCTAACAACCTGTGTCTCGAATGAAATTTATTTTACAGGTCAGGGGAAAACATTGCCTTTTTGGGAGAAGATAACTCAAAATATAACGGATTTGCGTAAAATATGTGAAACCTTTTGTATGCTAATACGATCCCATTGTTCGGAGATTGAATTTTCGGGTTATCATGCTTAAGAATTATTCATGACAGATAGGTTGCGATTGTTATGATTTTTCACCGCATGTGTAACAGAACAAAAAGGTTTTAAAAAGCACTACATACTTTATGTTCGTTATAATGACTGTATCAAATATCACGGCGTGTGAAAACAACACGTCGCTTACATCTAAAAATGCAAACATCCGCTGCACATTTATATTTTGTGAGCTTTTCATTGCGAAAAGATTCATTTTTCTTTGTAAAAATCAAATGCGGTGCAAAAATGAACGAGGCGAGTGGAGCCTGAAACTCTGAAATGGAAATATGCGCTGTCTGTTGTTAAACATACCGAACATTTTACTTGAAACAAATGTTCTTACCTCACATAAAATATTAATTATGAATAAATAAGAATAGATAAACCGGTCAGTGTACAATAGAGTGAAAGAGACAGATCAGAAAGGGCATCCATTTCGGAAGGCATAGCACGTCCCGCGGACAGCGGGGAAATTGAAACTTTATATTTGAGCGCACTTTATCTGACCGACGAACCTGGAACCTCTCTGGCGGAAAATCCTTAGTCGAAATAAAATAAAACTCCAACGAATTTCCTCAATACTTTCTACGACTGGAACAGGCTTCACAGTGTTCAATGCGATTTGTGCAATATATTTATTTTCGTTTTTATTCTGTGACGCTTAGTAAGTCGTTCTAGGC
Source organism: Abrostola tripartita (assembly GCA_905340225.1). Lineage (NCBI taxonomy): Eukaryota > Metazoa > Arthropoda > Insecta > Lepidoptera > Noctuidae > Abrostola > Abrostola tripartita. Next base: position 8,162,579 of record HG996493.1, on the reverse strand, counting down.
GCTGTAAAACTGAACCATTTATATTAATGTTGTTTTTTTATTACAAACAAATTCAGCATCAGATTAAAAAAGCAATTTACAAAGTTTTACACTTTTTTTTTCTATGTGTGTGTGTAAATATGTAGGGTATATTTACAAAATAAGTAGATATGGAGAAACCCCCGGCTGCGAACAAAACATTTCATTGCGTAATATTATACCTATTTACAAGTCTTTTAACACGGCGCTGCTAATGAAAATATGGCGTCGGAGCTCACAATATTGTGATTATTTGACGTTATTCTGACGCGGAACGTTGCAATCGAAATATTGTTTATCATGGCGGAAACAGACAAAACTCTGAAACAGTTTTAATTTCGCTTCAGAAGCTGTTTTGCCATTACCGTTCGTCAGTTGGATTGTGTAGGTATAAGTAGGTAAAGTCTGAGTAGTGAGTACACATGATAATATGATACAAATATAACTTTACTTCAGAGGAAATGGAATATGTATAACTATATAGGAGGATTAAGGAACTTTTCAGAAAAATATTATTTATTGGAAGTAGAATATAAATGAAATTGTCGACAACAATGAAGGGTTGGGCATGATGTTCCCCTTTATCGAAGTCTCTACACCCGTATTAACACACACAAAGTGCCGTATGGTGGCGAGCTGTTTGTCTTTTATTGGACTCATACCGAGTTCGTAGCCTCTTATAACTACGAGTTATTTTTCCGGTGGCGGGACAGAATGATATTCCTAATGTAGCACGATCTCCACATATACAAATAAACTGTCTTCTTTTTTAGCCTAAACATGACTTTTAACTATTAGAACTGCCTTTGTTCATTACACAAAAATCAAAAACAAGCGCCGAAAGAAAATCTGCACGTTTATTTCTCTATAAATTGCCTCTCTTGTTGGCCATTAAACGATGCCATAACATTTCCAGGGACATATATCGTCATTAGATACACAATTACATATTTCTGTTTGCCTAGAAACGATGTTTAACTATTATGTATATAAAGGATGTGTAGACAGAGTTCCTACAAAATGTTTATATTTGCAAGCTCTGATAGAATATTCTCAAAGGAGATGCAATAAAAGCATACGCAGTTACACACCTACCGACTGATGACCTAATCTACGTAGAAGGTATGTGCTTGACTTTTTGTGTCTATCAAATATTTGGGTGGTCAGGGAGAGATTGAGAAGAGATGGATGGATTGTGTGAAAAAAAGTATGAGAAAGAAGAAAGTGACTGCTAAGATGACGAATTAAATAAAAATTGCATTTGCCAAGTAAGTTTTAAATAGAGCAAGAAAATAATAATGATGACTTGGTTAAAAGGAAACTGGGATCTGGTCAGAAGAGGTGGGACTAATATGGCAGACTAATAAATAGACCTGATTGGCGCAATGGTTAAGCGAAAGAACTGTTGCGTGTTAGATTCCCGCACGGGAAAAAAAATTGTATGATCCGCAGATGTTTGCCTCAAGTCTGGAGGTTGGTGTATGTGTAATTTCATGTTTGTGAACGATACAGGAGAAATTCCTAGTGAGTTAGTTTTTTAAGAAAATAAAATTATTGAAAATGTTTGCTTGAACATATTATTTTGTATCTTTAAACACAACATCAAGTTGAACCGGGAGGAATATGAAGCGAGTATAATATTATTAAAACACTCAAAAAGATCGGTCGATTCCCCTTCCACTGGGCTCATTTCCTTTTCATGTTAACTGAACATGAAGACTGTCGAGGAAGCATTAGTTTCGAACCTAACCCACCTTAGACCCATAATGTTACTCAGGTGCCTCACGTTATTCGAGCCGGCTTCACCCTGCACATCACGCTGCTGGTTTTTTGTCGTTGCCCTTCCACTACTGTAAAGATATTATCAATGGATTTTATAGGTTTGTGTCATTTGTTATTTTTGAAAAGAAATATTCTCAATAAATAATAGATGTGATTTAATTATTTGGAGTCCATTTACCATTGGATTTCTTAAGTAGGTTTCACACCTAACGAGCATGCATATTCCAAACTTTCTAAACAATGAAAAAACTAGTAACGAATCAACACTGGAGGTACCTATTAGAAATAACTCTAGCATCACAAATAAAAATAAAGTACACCGTGCATATCACGTAACTGACTCAAAAATTGTTTTTGCTCATATTCGGGACGTTCGTCGTGATACGCTGTAAATATTTACGCGAAATTTGCCATTGTGTACCATAAAGGAGACATTTCTGTGAATAATTAGATTTATAGGCGGCAATACCACCAACTAATTGGACATCTTCTGATATTCATCATTCGTATGATTTTGCTAAAGCATGTAGGTACTTCATTGTATACTTTATTATCCCCTTTTAGAACTTTTAAGTAATCTTGCATAGCCCGTACATTTGTATACTAATGAGGCTTTAATAAACATAAACGACGTATCAACAAGCAAGATTTAATAACTTAAGTCATTTACGAAATCAGACCTCTCTAAATTATACATTCTATTTTCAGAGCTTACAATTTTGTGTAAATCTCGATAATTGCGCTCAGTGAAAGAAATTCTTAACGATAATGAGTCCGTAGCAGATCGTATTTTATACGCGCACAGCGGTAAGATGTTTTGAATTATGAGTGCCCTGGGAATACTCTGTATATCCATTCTAAAGTTGCTTTAAGGTAAGGTACGATGCTGTTTACAAAACTGCCAGTCTTTTATAAATATAGAAGCTGCCTCGTTAGTCTAGTGGTCGCAAAGCGCGATAGATATATTTCGATCCTGAGTGGGTCAGTATTGTTGGGTTTTTCGATTAGATAATTTTCAGTAACTATAAAGTCAGGATTCTCGTCCATTAATGGCAATAAGCACGCCCTCTACTATTAAGAACTGAAACATTACGGGCTAAATGTGATTGTACGATACTCACTTAAATGCCTTCCACATCGAGGAATACAGGTGTGATGTTATGTTCAAGTAAGTTTTTGTACTAACTGTATTTCAAGCATAATAAGTGATTAATGATGACGCTTTCTTCTGATTTTTAGATTTGACCCATTTCCGTATAAAATGGTATAGTATGGTAGTAGAGTCCAGGCGGATATTTCATTAGCTGACCAGTGTGTGGATGGCGGACGCAGCCCGCCGTGACCCGGAGCGAACTTCACAAACATCAGACAGAAACTCGTTAACCATCCCCGCGCCTGACCTGCCATGCCCCGCTCCCCGTTACTAAATAAATGTCTCACTCTATTCTGTAGATTGGTAAAACTTTATATGATACAACAGCAATTTCCCATTTATATGTCATACCTTCACACGTGTACTTATTCTTAAAAAGGCAGAATACTAACACCGTTGGCCCTGACGTGCTGGAGCCAACATTTTTTTAAACCAAAGTTAAAAAATAAACAAATATAGTTAATGGTCCATAGGTATTTGTTACGAGAAAATACATTGATATTTCTCTAAATTATACGATACATAAAAAACCAAGTAAGGCAACGTATTGAAAAATTCAAATAGCCCAGACTAATGACTCTAATGAGGCTATTTTAATCGATAAATAAACAAAAAACAACCAAAGCGTCTACATTTATATTACACGAATATTAATGTACCTACAATAAGACATTAAAATCAAAACGGGATTCCGATACCTTCCCGATGCCTGCTCATTAACGATGAATTCCTTACGATCTCAAACAGGATTATTCTATCAAAAGTAATAAGTTAGTACCGAACGTATGACAAATTAGGTAGGCACTTATTGAAAGAAAAAATATAACGATACCTATTACTTTCTAAATCACAATTTGGACGAGGCGTGTGACGAAATATACATTTTTGTATAATTAATCGTCGAAGTTCCATACACATATTTAACTTTCTTCGCAACCTACATACTACTCGAGGTACATTTTTAAAAATATTGACCGATTTGAAACTAATGATAATATCATAAAACAATACAATAATAAAAAAAACACAAAGGTAAAACACATAATCTCACCCTTCAGTAGGCAATTAATATTATTAAAACCGATATTACTCGTAGCCACTAAAAATGGTAGGAAAACCGATACATTATTAAAATACGTAATGGCTTTAGACACGAAAATACAGAACACCATACCCACCATGCCCCATTTACGGGTTTCAAACACAGGTTAAAATGAAGTACCTACCTACTCGCCGGTACTATAAGACTAAAGTAGAATACAAAACATAAACTTTTAAACAATACAGCCGACACAAGTTAAACATCACATCGTATACAATACGTAGGCATATACCTACCTATATATTCCCCAATAAAACGTTTCCACTCCATTAAGTAAATTGAAAAACTTTTCGATGATCCGTATTCCGTAACCATATCAGAATTATTATTTCATTATCTTACAGTTACACCGTTTTAATTCTAATTAATAAATGTTTTGTTTTAAATCGGGAGGAGCTGAATATCTTTCGAAAATAGATAAGAGAAAGTTCATAAAATCGGCGAAGTTTGGAGCCTTCCGCCCCTAATCCCTGTCGCTCTCAGTTTTATTCAACTTATCTTAAATACTTAATCTTTTGCAAGTTCTTTAAAAATAGTAAGACCACGTCAATCCTTCCTAGTAATTCATTATTGGAGACAAACAAGCATTTCATTTCCATTTGCCTGATCACTGATCACGTCCACCTATAAACACGTGCATATTGAAACAGTCTCTAGTGCGTGTTTATTAACGTTTCAAACACGATTCTAGTTAACGTCATCTGTTTGCAGTTTTGTCACGACCTTTTTTTGCAAAACTTAAGTCATACTTGGCCTAATATACTACAGCGTATTATATATATCCTAGTTGGCTAGAAAAGTGAAGCAAATGAAGATTACATTTATAAAATTATTCCTTAGGCTATATGTGGCTGTTTCTAACTTAACCTTTCGTGATCTAGTGACTGTAAGTGACTAAAAATGAAGCATTCTCTATACCGCTGCCTTATTTGGGGACTAGAATTAGGCCCCCGGTCTGGTCACTCACCGTTGGAAGCGTGGAATACAACAATGACTTCACGTTTAATTGATATTCAGTGAGAGCCGAGCTGAATTTCAAGCTGCAATCAACCACGCATGCCGGCCGTTATTTATGATTAAGGCATTTCTTACTATATAACTAGAAAGCACTAGACACAAGCACAAAAGTAAGTAGGTACTTTATCCAAACGCTATCCATCCTTCCGTGAGAGAGTAACTCCAGAAAAAGTGTACGTATACAAGTTATTTATTATAATATCGTACGCTCCTCTTGATTGATTGTTTTACTCTGATCGTGAAACATTTGTTACACACTTCAAGTTACTTATTCTAGCATCAGAAGCATTTCTCGAAGAAGGGTTGTTAAATTTATCCGTAGCTAACAACAATTTCAGCGTAGAAAATACGCGGCAACAAATCTTCTTCTCCGGAAAAGGTTCTACTAACCGAATCCAGATTCCAGGTGTCGGCGGAACAATGCAATTCCCGAACAAATCGCGTCGGGGACGCGACGGGAGCACGCCGCAGTATCTCCTCACCGCCGCGCGCCGTCCCGTCGTCGTCGCGATCGGCGTCGTCCCGCAGCCGTCTCGCCACCGCCGCTCGCCGTTCCGTAGCAGTACCGGCCGCCGCGCCACCGGCTGCCTTCACGTCCTCAGTTCCCAGTCCTCGAGTGACAGCCAACTAATATCTGTCTAGTGAGCTATGAATTGAATATGGGGAGGATATAAACTGCTAAATGGCAGGATATGTGTGTGTGTTAGTAGGTAAAAAACGTAATAAATCTCGACTCAGACCTATTACATCGATTGTGTTTGTTAGTATTGTGTTGATTTGAATTTAAATAACCAAATTTTCGAAGATGGATGATATAATCGGTAACATCTCAATCAATCAATCCGTTGTATTGAGAAAAAGAGAAAGTATTATTTATTTTCACAGAGATAACACTGAGCTGACCAAACAGAAATCTATTTTATCGACAGCAATAAAATTGCCCATATTCTCATACTAGACATAGAAAAAGTAAAACAAAACAATATATTTCTGTTGCTATTACATTTATAAGCCTAATATGTTCTGTGTCAGTATTGAATAAGATAAGTGAGACTGAAGATATCGTATTTGTGTGTGTAAACCTGTGTGGTTATGAGTGTGCGTCCATCCCGTGGCTGAGTAACTTTGGTGAAAGAAAGCCGGTACAAAAGGAAAAAGAAATAAAACTGTTGGCTGACGAATTCGACAGAGATTTATCACCTCCGCGAGGTTTTAGCGGTTACTAATTTACCTACTGGGGAGACGGCTGAAGGACGATAATTCATTTTTATACATTTTCATTTTATTATACTACGAAAGTCTCTAAAGGGCAAATATTTTATACTAAATACAACTAGGCTGTGAAATTACTAAAACAGATCGAGTGTGACATTTCATGCAGTTTAATTTCAAATATGTTAAATTGCTACAATTTTTTTTATTACGTCCATACAATCTCGCCTGTAATACCAGAAGGGGTAAGCAGGGTGTTCTCCATTATCAGAAGTCAATACACCTACATTTGGCAGCTCATTCTAATTTCTAACTTTCATGTAGGTAGCCTAATATAATTAATCGGGTTTTTAAACAATCATTTTGTTTTATGTATTATAGCACTGATTATTTTTTTATAAAAAAAAATAGAACATTAGGCTAATTAGAATGGAGTAAAATATTAAAAGGAACAAGAAAAACGCAAGCTATTATACTTTATACGTTTGCTTTCCAATAAAATAAACATTAAATAATTCATGGCACTGAACAATTCACTGGACGCATTGTTTATTGTCGGTAGATAATCAATATTTCCCATTTCACAATACCACGATTTCAATCTTTGGGAAATCAACAAAAATTTGCATACAAAAAGCGCTATCTGTTTTGCATAAATCGATTTACCTATCCTCTTTCGAAAAGCTTTTTCCTTCCCAATTTCAACGCCAAGTTTATTTGTAAACAAAGTAGGAATTGCTCTGGGGTATTACCAAATAAAAGTTTGGAATGTGCCAGAAAATTATTCGAAATTTAAGTTTTTTATGGGCGGTGATAAATACAAGCGCGGCAGTAACACGTCATTTGGTTATATTCAAGAAGTTTCTAACCAGACACTAAACTGTCTACATGAACAACGTTAAATTTTTACTGTTCGAATATTTTATTTTATGAATTTCGTAAGTATTTTAAATTCTATTTTGGTAAATTTTGTATCGGCATTGCCAACCGGGTAATAAGTATAATAGTTATTAGTAGGTACTGAAAAGGACCCATTTCCTTTAACCTTTCCCTGCACTGTATATAATATAAAATGTATTTTGCCTACAACTCGATAGTACTTATAAATAAAAAAATACGTAAGTAGTATATTATTATGTATAAGTCAAAGTGTACATAAATAAGGTCTCGGTTATAAATGCCCAGTCTAAGGGTATTTATTTGAATAGCTCTCAGTTTTCAAGATTTAAATTCCAGTTACAGCTATTGAGTATGGACTCTCAACAAGCTATTAAAAAGATAAAATGTCAAAGCACTTTACATTTCTCTCTTTAGCCCTTGGGATTGTGGACAAAACAAAAAATATTATGGATAGTCCCGATATCCAAATTAACATAGAGCACCAATGAAAGAGTAGCGTTCCGTAAACGGCGAAAGAGTAACAGAGACGAATGTCGAAAGACACGAAACAGTGAGGAAAAGCGCGTATGAAAGATTTTATTGTTTTTTTAGGATTCCTTTTTGGAATGAACCAAGACAGTTGATGGATAAAAATATTTATAAGATGAACTCGGATTTTAGCTTACCTATGTTTCCATCGAATTACAGAATTTAACTATCTATAGAATAACATAACGTCTTAAGTCTAAAATTTAAATAGAAAAAGAGTCGCATTTTAGTAATTTTGGATTAGAACTTGCGTCATCGCATTTCATTCTGGAACCCCCAAAGACAGCTCTGTCATCGCTCCGCCGCTGCCGCGGGGAAATAAGTAATTTTAAATAGCATGATACTTAAACGTCAGGCGCGAAACCTCGCTCGGTAGAATAAATTCGTGGCTGGCCGTTTTTTGTCTCCTCGCTAACGAATCACAAGCTCATGGGGCTTTCAGCGCGCCGCTCGTAACGGCTATTGTTTCGTGCCAGTTAGTTTTTTTACTTGCTTTGTCCATTTCGTTCTTTTATTTTAACAACTATCGATCTTCTGAATATCGGATATCGAATGACACTTCTCAGTTCCACGCTTTTTGTATTGCGAAATATGAGTGCTACGTGGTCGACTTGAGGCTGCATATAAATTGTTTTATGTATACAAATTCTGATACTCTCATGTTATTAAAGTGACATTATAATTGTATATTGAACTTAGCCATTGCACTTTACAATTGAAACAATAACGATATAGCTCCTCCAATAATGTACGACACACTTGTAATGAATTGTAATAAATTAAATATTCTAATCATAAAGGAACATCTACGTGAGAAATAGTTTGCCTGAACTATTCACACTTGACCTATAACTTTTGTGTTCGCACCCCGAAGACTTGTGTGGCATGATTGATGACCCCACAACTTTGTATGTTTTCAACTTTTTATGTATTTATTCAATGTATTTGGTCAATAAACGTCACTCATCTGACATCAAATAAATGGATAATAAATACAATATGTAAGTGTAAGTATGTGAGTCTTGGGAATAGTATTGTTATTGACGAGAAGTAACTTCTGGAAAATTTGGTTTTATTGAACCTAGTCAAATTCTGTTATATTTTGTGGTTAGTAAATAAATAAAAAAAATGTGTATGTTATAAAGTTTTAAAAAGTCATATGAAGTAATTGTAAATTGTACTAATGCGCTTTGTAAACTCAAATAAAAATTGTAATAAAAGATCTCGCTTCGGAGAAATGCTGGAGCGAGTGTTAAATTGGCGACTTGACTGATGTTGATTATTCCCATTGCTACACAGACATTATCACTTTCTTTGTAAGTATCATATCTATATACGAGAAAAATGTAGCCGCAGGTTCGTTGGCAATTAATCGGCTAGTAAGTGGTCAGTCCCCGCCGTCTACTAACATGCCTACTCCATTATTTTACCCTAGTTCCAAATTGCGTTTAAAACACACAGAATACACTCTTAATTTTCATATACCGCGATACGAATTGAAATTCCATTCGAATCATTCACAAAAAAGTACATTACCCATTCTTTGTTTTTCTATATTTCAGACTATCTTATTGCCATATCATAAAAGGGTTATGAGAATCAGTTTAGTTAGAGGTGGCACCAGTATAATATTTGTACCTTCTACATGGTATTAACATTTCAATAGATCTTTTGTGTGCTTTCCAAAGTTTTTAAGCGATTGTTGAATTAGGTCATTCAAAACAAATAATATATTGATGCCAAATATAAAAGAACTATATATTTAATAAAAATAGATCCTGCTCGCTTCCATCGACATTATTGATGGCGCACCACTTTATGTCTCACATTAATATCACACCAATTATGCTTCCGAAATTAATTGGTAATGCATCCCTTTCAAAATTACATGCCTGAAAAATTATTCATTCTGATATTTCCGTATTGATTGGACAACGACTAAAAGCACAAATAATGTTAAACGAGAGTATTGTATGTTAATGTATATTAACATTGTTGTATGTACTCGTAATTATAATTAATCCTCCAGAAAATAAGTGCTTACACAAGACGAATAATTAATGAGTACCTCTGTAATGTATGCATACCTGCCTTAATTAAAATCTTATACTATTTCAAACCACGTAGTAACTCAAAACAATACGCAAAATTAACTAGATACCTAGACTATTATTTTATTCATAAACACACAAATACGACTAAAGCTGATACCGTGCGTCGCTCCATATAATTTCGTCAAGTGAGAACGTACAGCAATCAATGTGAAGCACCCCAAAATGCCATGAGTAATGTTCACAATTTTGTCACCCTCATTGCCACCCGGGACGCTCAGTTTTTATTTCAATAAATGCCAAATGCCTGTCGCCCAAATATATATCGTTATTATACATTTTATATTTTAATGAAGTGCTTTTTATATTACCTTATCCGTTATTATATCTCGTTATTTAAAAGTTTTGATGATTGTGGGCTAACAAATAGAGAGAGTGAAAAGAATTAGGAAGCTGCTGACTAGTAACTATTCATCTAGATCTAAAATAATGAGGCAAATTTATGAGCAAGAAGATTATTTGTGGTGAGAGGATAGAGGGGGTAGTCACAGGTTTATGACTTTTAACAATACCAGTCGTGCTCACTTATACTATCAAAATTTCGCGTATCGCGTGAAAATTACCCGTCGTGTTATACCCAAATATTGTTTTTGCCAATAAAGAAAAAACCACAAGTATTGATTTCATCTTTTGACTACCTAGGTAGATATCATAATTAATTTGGTTCATTCCACTTGTCGACTGCAGGCTTTCGAAATGAAGAGCCATCGGACCTTTAACGTACACGTTCCCTACAGATAATTCAATTTGCTGGGGTGACTCACCCAATTATTATATCAGCACCAACTCATTTTAAAGGCTACTCAGTTCTAATTTACTGTAATTTCATTCTGGCTTCCCATTTTATTCTTTCCCTAAGTATTTGAGATATCAACATAGGGTCTGATTACATTTTCTGATATTCAAACTTTTCCCACATATTAAATTTCGTTGGGAATTGAACAAACATGGAGAACCATATTAATTTGTTTGTTATTGTTTGGAACTTTATATCAGTTCTTAGAAAAGGTATAAACTGGATCTTATGGTATTTGATCTGCGGTAAGTAAGCAATTAACAAATAGTTTTCAACTCCTACGTAATTTTCGTAATTTCAAGCCGTAAAAATATGAACATTCATATACCTAGTTAGCATACCAAATGTTCCTTCCAATATAATAAAGTAAAAACATTTTGTATGGCAGGTGTATTTCATTTATTATTATCCTGGCATTCCGAGCATTGCCTGGCTTTTCACTCGGGTTTATATACAACCCGTGACCACGGCTGGGAAAACTGCCCGTAACCACGGCAGCTCAATACTTCGCAAAATGTAAATTTAAATAGTCCCTGAAAATTCATTTATTTGGCATTGTTTACAGAATTACTGTGAGTATGAAATACTGTAACTATAGTAAAATATAGGTACCATTGATAGGTAAATAGCGCCCAATATAAGTCTAGAGATATAGAGTATAAGTCGCCAGTCTCTCTCCGTGGACGTTTACAAACGACTCGGAATGATAAGCTGCATAAAGGACGCCAAGAATTTATAAATATTATTTGCCTCTCGTTTACACTTAGCACAAAAAAGGCAGTTTGTTTCTTAATGTTCAACATTATTTGCCTCTCTGTTACTCTTAGACCAGGAAAAAGGCGTTTTCATTTCGCAGAAAATAGAAATAAATGAAAGTTTCCGCGCTAATTTCGCTGTCATAAAGTTCAACGTGCCTATATTCTCCAGTGAGATAGCGAAGATACTTACGGGGTGGCACTGATGAATGCTTTGCACTAAACACTGCATTTATTGTCTAAAATATTAGGGACGCTGTACGACGCCATACTAAATAAAATTTCCTAACTGTCCTTTGCTAACTGGCAAATGGACTTACAGAACATAATCAAACGTCGAACACAAGATTGATGCTACTTACACTGTATGTTTGTTTTATATTTGACTAATAAATATTTTTTATTTTTTTATATTATTTTAATAATTCCTGTCAAGAATTATAAGTGATGTTATCATTGGTTATGTAATATCCTGATAATCAATAACTAAATCAATAGAAACTAGAATCTACAAATAATAAGACTGATAGAATTTAACTTTATTATAGCTATCTATTTCAGTGCAGAGATGTGAATCGTTGTCTAGAACAGTTCAACTAAGTTTTCTTTGAAACTCGACTACTTTTTCTCTGAATAGAACCAGTATCGGAAGTAGTTTTGCCCTCTTCTTACAAAACTTTACACTCGTTATACATTTGTAAAAATATACGTTTACTTATACTTATCATTAGCAAGTTCGGTCGAAGTAAAAACTTCTTCCTTTTCGTTTTACCCTTCTCAACATGGATTTATTGTTTGAAGGTCAGTTTGATCCTTATCTGGTCTTGTAATCGATCCCGTTGGATTTTACCACTTACACTTCTGTAAATCACTCAGCCGTATATTTTGATCACACGGGTCATTTAACAACTAAGTATTGCTAGAGTACATGGCACATCTGGACAACTATTAAACTGCTTGTTAAACATGTCACCTTACAGCTTCTAATATTGAGTTTGGAATATAAGTTTAATGTGCCTAATACATTATAAACGTTGAGACTAAGAAATAATTATTCTAAGTGGAACTTAAATAAGTAAAAATCAAAAGTAGAACAAACTTGTAAAAATTCATCTACTATTGGCCAACTACTAATCATGTCTTTCATTTCAACCCTAAACGGCATGCAAATAATAAAAACTTGTATTTGCGGCAGGTGTATAAAGTAAACTTAACAATATTCTAGAACACATGAAAACGTACCTTAAAGTTGTTAGTTAAAGAGGTTCCATATCTCAGTGGTAATAAATTGAGGATGTTCTCGCAGAGCGATGACAAAAGGTATAAAATAAGGTTATGTCACAATGTAAAGACGTAAATTCGCCCCTTATCTCACGGGTACGCTACCGTCAATCGTTGCTTTATAGGAAACTGCATGGAATCAAGAAACATCCATATATCTAAAGAACCTACATCACATGTTTATATCACACGCACGCAAAGTCAAACTCGTGTACAATCACAAAACTAAACACGGTAATTACTATTATCAAATTGTTTTTTCGTAGGTAACCATGTTGTGGAAAATTATATAAAAAACTTATGTTTAGAAACATTTTGCTCATTATAAGGCTTTATATAATTATTTCTACGCTTCAGGAAAATAAACCCACACTAATTTGCAACAAAAGATCCGAACCGCTTCGAGGCAAGGCCTATTTTCAATGTTTGTTCTTTGTTGTGTACTTGTTGTATCCAATTCATCACGAAATATTAATAGGTACCATATTTTTCCTTATCCCGCAGTAGTTTAATTATAATCATTATGGATAGTAGTAGATGTAATACAGATAGCTTTTATATTTTCTTAACAAGGCCAAGGGGCACGATTCCCTGATAATATTTCGAAAAATACGTAAATGAAATATCGGGGCACTTTCTCTCGCAGATATAAAATCATCACAGTGATATTTTCTTTTATTCAGTCCCTTTTTATGTTTGAACCCGTCAGGTGCAGGTAGAACCGCGGGTCATTAGGACGACTCGTAACTCCTCTACGGCGCTACGCCGTAGCACAAATCAAGCCGACCCTCAATCTACACCAAAATCACGCATAAAATATGTTCATAATAAATCATATTCTGGTTTCAGATATAATACATCTTCATCGAAATTAATGAGCTATTTCACTAAGTAAAACTAAGATATGGAATAGCGTGAAATCTACAGGAGCGTGTATCGTCAACAAAGAACTCGAAGTAACTTTCTCCTCCTTTCGGCACTCACAATGGTATTACAGGCCGGATTCAACTAAATGGGACGGAAAATCGCTTTGATGCGTAAATAATTGAAAGTTAGATGTAAAATTCGGGAAGCCGATTGTTGGCCTGGAATCTGCACGAAACCTTAGAATTGTGTCGGACGTGTCGAATTACGAACAGTTAAGTGAGTGCTGCAAATTGTGCCGTCGGGAGTCAGGAGTGCGCTTGTATGTAGTAGTCGTCCGATCGATAGCGCACTAATGAGCCGTGACATGCTGTTGACAATCGACGTGTGTATCGAATACGTCGGGCTGCCGGCAGTCCGGCGCGCGGCCGACCGGCGCTCCGGGCCGCGGCACGCGCGCTCCGTGCCGGCCCTGTGATCGCGGCTTTCAGCGCCGGATGCTCGCTCGAATACCAATTAGCTCTATCACGCAAAAATTAAACCGCTACCAAATTGATGCATGTCTAACGGGTTAACGTTTCCAATCGTTACATGACGATATATGACGGCGAAAACATTTTGGCAATGTTTGTATGTTCCGGCTTTAGAATTCATTGGTCTATTAGTAAGTGGAAACCAGTAAATAAATGTATAGGTGATAAACTTGCACTTCATTCAGGCACTAAATATTAGTACTTTTATCACAGTCATGATTTCGTTTACACATTGGAATGATTTAATACATGGTTTTTGCACTGAGAACACTAGTATTGAGTCACTAGCATAAATGTATAGTTCGCGTTTCACCAGTTAAGAACAAACGACAATGATGTGTCTGCTGGGAGGACAACGGTCGACGGCGCGCACCGCGCCCGGCGCCCGCCCGGCCGACGGAACATTACTCAGCCGCTATCTGATGGCGTCTGCTAATTGACTAGAAATACAGATAAACGCTATTTTTACTTCACCATTAATCTTCGAATGCCTTTTTTGATTAACGAATCGATAATCTTTTAGTTTGATGTTCAAAGAAAAGGGTATTTTATATATGCCGCTAACAATATCACTTTAGGGTAATGTAGGTACGCGTACGGTCAATGAAAATAAAGAAAACAAACAGGCATTTCCAAAGGCAAATTTTATTCATGGTCCAACGTATACACAATGAACGGACCCTTTCAATGTAAAATTTCGCATTATTATGTTTTTCAATCGCATATATTACAATATTTACAAATGGATACATCTCACCTAATTGAACACCGAGGGCGGTTAACTACTCGCAAGAAACACGAGGGTGGCAGCGGTGAGCGCCAGGCGCGGCGAGGACAGCGCATCGCGTGGACGTGCGCCGGCGCCGGCGGCCCGGGCTCGCGCACTGCCACCCGCCTCGCCGCGACAACCCGCCGGGCCCCCTGCACTCACACTGCCTAGGCTGCGCCCCCGCACTTTTAACGGAGATATACAAAAGTTTTCTTCCGCAAAATCTTGAGTCAGCGCAAGCGGGTTAGCGAGAGGATCCCGGCCACACTCACACGGCAAGTGATTGCCTCGTATCACTATATTCTCAACCTCGAGAATCACCGCCTCCGGTGTCTCCAACATGTGATTTCCGGTAAGTTTGAATGTAGTGACGCTATTATTTTGCACAAGGGAAAGTTCTTCAACGCCGTCAATTTTATTGTTACAAATTTCTAATATATCGACCCGCTGCAGACCATCGAATGCGCCGACTCGAACAACACCTAGATCTGATTCTCGCAGAGCTAGGCGGCCAACGCGCACCAATCCGCGAAAAGTATCAGGCAGCACGGCTGGCAGGTCCATATACGCGAGCTCAAGTACGCCGACTCCCTCCAGCCCCGCAAAAGCTTGAGGTTCAATAGATCTAATTCCTGAAGGGAGTTCAATCTGCGCCACATCATTAAGCCCTGAGAAGGCGTGCGCTAAAATGCGTTTAATAGGATTATTTCGAAGGGAGATTAACTTTATGAAATTGGTTCCTGCGAAAGCGTATCCCTCGATTTGAGCAATCCTGTTGTGTGTTAGGACGATAGACGTGATGTTTTGAAGAGCGGCAAACGCAAATGCGTCGACGGTGGCAAGTGGCGTGTGTTGAATGTAAAGTTCTCGGAGACGCGGGAGGCCCCGGAAGGCGAAGGGGCGAATGCGAGTCAGGTTGCAGGCGTCGAGTGCGAGCCGCCGGAGCTGCCGTAGGTGTGCGAACGCATCAGAGCGCAGCACGCGCAAGTCGGCGCGCGACAGGGAAAGCTGCGTCACGCTCGCACTCAACGCAGACGGCACACCACGCAGCGTCGCGCTGTTGCACACAACCTGCCACAAAACAATACCAGTTAAATAAACAGTTCACATTGTAATCAACGTTAAATCCTTCACAAATATTGTGTCGGCACAGTGACAACGACAAAAACAACCTACAAAAAATGATTAAAGTATCAGTTTCGCTGTGTCACGACCTAAGCGTTATTTCCACTGTTGGTTCAGTCAATAAAATTAATCCTTTCCAAAATATCGTCATCGACGTACACAACCTGGCCGAAACCCATATTTTGATTGAATTGTTCCAAACTTAAGCTTCGCACATAATCGACCAAAACAAATATCAATTTGATTCAGCCCTGTAGGTACAATTATATAAAGTGTCGACGGCAAAGCTTCAATTCAATTTAGTAGGTGCGTACTAATTCAATATAAGAGTATTATACAGCCTGTTTGTGCATTTCATCAATTTCATAGATACGAAGCACGTTCGCCGAAACAGGGATTTATGAACCAACTTTCAATATTTTGCAACACTATAAAAGGTAATATTACTGTTATGTTATATTAACTTATGTTTTTGTTCTTGGAGTAAATAAAGGTTTACAAAACGTAGTAAAACATTTTTTATAATATTCCTTAACTATTTGCTGGGTACAAACTGCTCTACTATCTTTTCTTAAAAGAAAAGGCTAGGTACCTTTAATTCTAAACGTAATAAACTCGATTAATTGAAGGTGAAATTAGGCTAATTTCTCAGTGTACTTTACAAAAATACTTTACAAAAAGTCTGAATACTAATTAAAAATCTTAAAATATTTACTAGGTACTAAATTTAATAGTTTGTACATGTTTAACAAAAGCTTAAACAGTCTTTTGAGTTAGGCGTGGTAGAAGCTCTTTTCATCTTACACTATATACTAGTTATTTATCTATGTAAATACATAACTTTATCCAATCATAAAGAGTAACCAATTGAATTGATAAAGGCTACAGATGAAGACTAACACATAAAGAGTTGTGCCATAATGTTTGACAAGAAAGGGAACTCGAAAAGCAAAACCTATGACAAAATTTATAACTTCAAAGATCGCGCACAAAATTTTGAATTCAAGCCTTGTTGCAGGATAACGAACTCACTTCGCATTCGGGTTGTGTTGATTGGTGCAAAGAATCTGGATTTTAAACCATATACCTAGTCCTAAAATGGTGGCGACTAATTGATTCAGACATTTCAGAATCATGTTTAACTAAGGCTATTACTAACTAAGGCTAGACTATATTTTGCATGTGCAACAGAACAACAAAATTAGCATCATGCTAGCAGAGTTACCATAAAATGTATTACAGCGTTACTGGCCCCTAAAACTCTTGGATACTGGGTGTATTTGAGTAGTGGTCCATCCAATGGCTTCAGAGCAAATAGTAGGAAGCGAATACGTACTTGCCTTTCACATAGTTACTAATACAACGTGGAGAGGTTTTTTGTCCAACCACAAATAGGACGAAGACATCTTTATAAGTCAGTCGTTCTAAATAGATATAAAGCCTTTTTTTAAGCAGAGTAAACTTACTGCATGACTTCTTCTGATGCTAAAAAGACAAAAATAACTAGGTTCGGATGCAACGATCGTTTCTAGATCCAATTCAGTGAATTTCTGTTACTTTTCCACTTGCTCTCCAAAACGGTTGAAAACCAGAAAATATAGGAAAAATATATGTGACGAAGTATTGAGTTTCGCTATAAATAATTTGCATACATACAATCACGTATGTAATACCTGAAAAGCTTGGCATAGTTATTCACCTTTATTGATAGTTTATACAAAATTTAATTAATGATTAATGCAAAATATCTAGTACACAAATTAGCAACCATTTCATCAGCCTGCATATTCGGCCGACACACTATTGAGCTCCTAATTGTACTGAGTAGAGTTAGTGGCGTGTGTACGTTTTGGATGTTATTGTTCAATAATGTTAATGTGAGAGTGAGCTCGCAATATTCGTTGTGCCATTCCTTGCATGTAGGTGCTATGTCATTTTATTGTATTGTTTTTAGTAGTAGCGACGACACCACACCCATTAAAAAGATGCAGTTCTTTATTCTTACATTCTTAATACATTTACGAGTAACAAGATCCTATTTTGAGAACTTACACTTCAAGGTAAAATTGTCGTCTAATGCGTTTGTATCAGAAAAATATAGCTATATAAGTTATATATATATATATAGTATATATAGTATAGTATATAGTTTCCTCATCTGTCATGTACTGTAAAATAGTATTAAGTTCGGTTAAATGCGCAACTGACGAATTAGTTTTTAAAGTTATTAGACATTGTTGTACATGCTATAACGTTTTATGATTCAATGGAGAATGATTGCACATTGTAAGATTTATCGAGTGTAAGAGTGTGTTACATTTGACACAATACCAGCTCAATGGCCTTTCAACAGATATTTCAGACGACAGACAAAACAAAAATCTTTATTTGAATAAACATTTTACAAATTTCCAAACATCGTTAACATTTCCATAATATTTGATTTCAAACAGTCAATTATCGAAGATAAGATGAAAATAAGATAAGAAACGCTTAACAACTTCCATGACTAGACGAAGTTATCCAAGTAAATGCAGATGAATATTCCGATCTGAATTATCATAAGTGACTGAATGCTGGAGGTAAATGTAGCGTGAGAGACGGCGAAAATAATTTCTGAACAACGTGCTATTTAAATGCAGGCAAATATTTTGCCCGTAATAGGATTATGCAATAATGGACTGAAATATTTGATAAGCACGTTATAGACGTATACAGCAGGACGTTATAGCTATATTTCCGGAGCTTTGCATTCTTCTTTGTGATAGTGGTACTAAGTATTTATTTATTTATTTACCAACACATATAAGTTATAGGTTAAGGTGCATTATTTGTCAATAGAATTTCAGTTACAACTGATTTTGGAAACTGCATTTTTAGTTTGTTTATATGCACATTTATAACTCTCACGACTTTTTAAGTTTTCAATTCCGTTTGCTATACCTACAGATATTATATTTTTGGAAATATCACATTCCGCGAAATTATTAATACCGATACAACGGTTACAACTGTAATACTGATGAGTGTACTGTACTGATTTATACGTCATTTACGCATCGAATAATTCATGCTCAAATAAATTATTAAAAATGTAATAACTGAAGAAAGATAAAACTCGCTTTACCTACTATAGAACAGTAACAGTCACATTATGTCGGAATGAGTACATATAAATAAAGTGGGTAAGTATTAACCTGCGACTGCGATAGACAAATGCAGTGCGTGGGGCACGGCGGCGTAAGCGCAGGCGTGAGCGAGGGCGAGTGTGCGCGCCCGCCGCCGCACAGCGCGCCCCACGCCGTCGCCGTCACCAACCAACGCAACACCCATCTGATGACAGAAAATATGTTATTATCGTTTTAACGGAATAGCTGGGTTTGATGCGATACCAATAACCGATTGCTATGAACACATCATGTATGCATAGGGTACATGGACATAAGTAGGTATGCTATACATAAGTCGTACTCTACACTGCTAACGTGTTAAGTATGTGACGTATTATTTACTTGAAGTGGAACACCTTTTAATCGGCAGCGGTGTTCAATGTTGCCGCGTCAGCGTCAGCTACAGACTAGGTAAATATTCGAAACATATACCGAATAAAGTGCTGAAAATTCACGTAGATCGCTGTAATATTAATGCCATCGACATCTAAATAATCTATATTATTATTACCCTAAAGGGAGAGCAGAAATTAGCAATAACGTGTCGCCAGAAAATGTACCTAAGTTCCATATGTATTAGGATTTTAGGCCTTTAGATTAATTTGTTCTGTCAAAAAGTACATTTTAAAAACAATTTCGATACAAGAGTTTGAATCTGCAACGTTGTATGACTAAAACCCGTCTTTCATGAAGAAACCCGAAATATGACTAATACTAATCTACCCATAACTCTATTGTAATGTAAGGACTTCCTATGACACAGTAGAAAGACCTTATACAATATAACTAGCCTACCTGCAAATGACAATATTCAACAATGATATATAAATAGTTGATCTAGTTTCTAAATGACAACACATTTACTTGTTAGCCCAAACAGGTATTAATTGGACTGACGATTTGTGACGGTAGATTAGAGAGGTTAGGTTCAAAATAGCTGTACGTGACGGGTCGAAGGATAGCAACGTGTAATATTAGTTATAACAGGTCGCTTGCTATCGCCACCGAGCAAGATCAATTTGCTTTTATGTGTCGACAGAATGAAGACACGTGGACGGGCTCCATTCACCTTTACACTAAGAGAAGATAAAGAAGTTAAGACTACATAACTCTTTCAGAACAATAGAATAAAATTACAAGTAGTATACGTGGACACAAAATATGGTACTTATTTTATTATTACTAGATAAACTTGTTTGCTAAAATCAATAAACAAAATGTTGTTACATATCCAGCGTTTTTAGTCTAAACCAATTTAGTATTGAAAAACAAAAAACAATTCTATTTGGCAAAATAATAACTTCGTATTCTTATTATCCAAGTATACAATACCAAAAAGTCTTTCTCGCGTATCCTGCCAGCAAAGTGTTATAAAAAACGAGTATTCTATAGGTACTTAAAGATTATTCTTGGTTAAGATTGACCAAATTATATAATCCACATATGTGAAAAATAAAGACATACACAGCTTACAAATTAACAGCTGAAGTGGCAATAGGCTTCAGCGAACAGACAAGTTATTGAGTGGTCTCCGCAAACCGTCAAACGTACAGATCTCACATTTAAGTAGATACTTACGTACTCAACCACTCATCTACGTAGGTACATAGGTATGTGTATCTTTTACATGTAAAAATCGTTTTATATTATCTTTCTCTCCAATTATTGTAAATTTAATGAAGCTATCATCCAAAAAAGTTAGTAACATACACTAAAATGTACATTGTTTCAGTGTCTTGAAATCCTAGAAGTCTAAGTTGTCATTCGTATTCTAAGTTCGCATTACCAATAATAAGTCAAATAAAGAACAACCGTGTTTAATGTCCAAAAAAACATAATTCTAATATCATACCTAATAACAAAACCTAGTATTATAAAGTAAATCCGCTTACAACAAAATAAAAAGGTAGCATATTACAGTTAATTTACAAGTCTCTTTTATGTTGTTCCCGAATGTAATAGGTACTGCTTAGGGAAGTATTCTATTTTAACCGTACGTGAGTATTACGTAGAGCTGCAAGAATTAGTACTTTGTTGTGCTAACAAACTATGAAATACGAAGTTTACAAGCTTCTAGCGAGTTAAATGTATTTAGCTTTCAATAATGAATCTTAACACAACAGTTTGAAGTAACTTTACTATGAGGGGTCCTAGTCTCTCGTACAGACCTACCTAGTTAGTACTAACAAAGGTGTTAGTTGTTGTTTAGTTGCTGTTGTTACCTGAAAAGTAAAGTTGTAGATCTAAAACGTTATATTGAAATTCAATCATCAATCCGTCGGTCAAGCGCGGTAATTATGGTAATGCCCATTTAGAATCGCTCGTGGAGGCGAGCTATAGGAGAGGCTTATGTTCACCGGCTCAATGTTTAGCGGTTGACGTCACCTACACAAATACGTATGCGTATGTATAACTATATATTACATCTACTAATTTCGATTGATTGAGATTCCCTGAATATTCCAAGTCTACCTTGTTAAGATATTGTAATGAAATATCTCTGGAACGATGCAACACAGATACTAAACGTAGCCTGTTATGAAGTTTTATATGATAAAATATTCTATATTTCCGAGCTCAGTGACTTAGAGTAGAAAGGTTTATAAATAAACTAATTGAGGCCAGATTGCTATATTTCAACAGCATCAAGAAATGCTTCTACATTTCCTGAGCTTTTATCGACTCGAGCGGGCCGTTAAAGGCAAATTGAGTATGGTTGTTATAAATAACAAATACAAAAAGAAGTTGCGTGTGCAATGCGAACGGGTAGATATATCGAAATAACAGAATAAATAAACATGAAACATTTCCAAGTGTTATTTTTGCAATAGCGACCTTCATTCGTAAATTTTAATCGAATGAAAACAACGTGAAATTGAATCGGTATCTGGCTCAAAGGTATCTACTGTAGTCAACAGCTTTGATGTGACTGAAAAGTAGGCATCTGCCCCGAGGTTGCTTGTATAAAAACAATGTCGTCTTCCGTTATAAGGCGTCTAACTGGTAATTGATTCTCAATTAACGAAGACTGAAGGTTTATTTAAAGAAAGACATACCTACTTTATCACTACATATTTTAGTATACAACGTATGATATTCTACGCAGGATAGAAGGCTACAAATCACATTTAAAAAGATACTGTAGCGTCAAAATACAGCCATATTTTGTTCTCAAAATGTGAGGTACGCTACATATGTATATCGTTCGATATCTAACAGCGTACATGCTAGGGTCGTGTTATGCTGCCAAATATTTGTCGTCTACCAAGTTACCTACAGAGCTTACTAAACCTAATAAAAGTGACCCAAAAACGATCTGGCTCTGTGCCGAAGAACTGGCTTTTACTTTAAAGGACCCTGGTTTGATCTTTACTAGACACAATTTATGCCTATATGCAATCTTTAGCATCAGTTTAAGAGGAGCCTAGACTTACGGAAGTAGGAGGTGGACTTACGAAAATGACATAGATAGTATAAAATTATGTTACCGGCAATCTGTATAATCCGGTATACTATACCATACCTAGGCAATGAATAAATGCCTAAAACGTTCAGCCCCCTTACCATGAACTGTTAAAACAGGGCAGTTTACGTTGTGAAAGCGAGACGCCGCATTACACAGCACGTAGCGACGTCTCGTTTCCACATCTTAAACTGACCTGCTTTAAGAGTTCATAGTAAGGGGGCAGGTTAATCTAAACATTGCCTAGGTATTGTTTAGAATACCGGATTATACAGATTAATACCGGTACACATCTTTCATCGGCATTTGAAACTGTTTGCATGACCGTCCCATACATAACTATAAGGTTTACCTGAGTCTGAGAGCAGGGGCCATGGGCGGACGCAGGCGGGGGGCCCCGCCCGCCGCGCGCCCTCACCGGCAGCCCTCCATCGCAATACAAAGGCCTGTCAACAAATAATTAAACAGTTACTTCATTTACTTCCGTGTACGCACTAATCGTATTACTATGTCCGCAAATTAATCTGGTACGACGCCGCTCGGGGCTTCAGTCTAAGAGCTGATAGTGGCTACGTAATAATGTATTAATTCTTGTAATGTTTTCCAATGTATACATGGCATTACAAGCACATCATGACTACGAGTACTTCAAAAGATATTCATGATAAAGTGAGGAATTCCAATATTACCAAATGAAAACCGCTTACACCTAACTTTATTGATATAACCAGTCTCATATCCCGTTGTGTTACACATATAAAATAACAGATTCAATCCGAAGGCTTTACAGCAAACAACCCCATGTCAAAATGCTCTACAAAACATTCCATGTATACTGTTTACCCATGGTAGGTAACCATGGGAATATATGGAGTTGTTAATCGTAAACCCGAGAGCACACAGCGTAACTGGTGACGTCACGGATCATTTTCCATAAAGGGTAAAGTGACCTCGGAGGCTCTCTGCGTGGGTCACGGGTTGCATGAAGCCCTGAACCGTTTTAAGTCAATGTTGTTGTTGCATGCCATATATGTAATGCTACTTACAGCCAAGCTACTATGATGAATACTAGAATGGAGATTCAGAACGCAAATAGCGCATTTAAAAACTATTTTTATGTCTACCATTACAATTGTATTAAACTCCTAATAAATAGGCAGAGGTGTGCAATTTGAAGTCCATTTCATTGGTCTATAATTACTATTCACAACGCATAAATAGGTATAAATCATCCCAAGACAGCTCAGACCAAAGAATAGTATTCGTCGGTAGAAAGTTCTGTCGAACACAACACTGAGAATATCACCGAGTAACTAGACATCCATATGTATATATGTAGTATAATATGTATATGAATCCATTTCAACATTAGAAAAAATCGATACGACATTTAATAAGAACAATAACGACATCCGTCCTATGAACATAATTCAGAGCTTTAACAATAACAAGTTGGATTAAATATTGCTTTAGCACACAATTACTAACAAGCTGTTTACCCTTCTTTTGCGCAGTTTGTAAACTGTTTGCCCTAGCTAACTTTTACAAGTTAAATCGTATAATAAGCCTCTAATGACTCCGTGTTTTAGTATGTTCGTTTATTTACTACTTTCATAGCAGAAGGTTGTCTCTTATGTATAAATATTTATTCAAAATAAAAGGAGTTGTTCTCATAAAAAACAAAATACAACAAATCTTAATAGGTAGGTATATATCGGGAGAATTGCTTGATAAAACTCAAGGCCTTACATTTTTTAACATTTGATTTCCTGATATTATACCTAGAGAAAGTAAAACTACTCGTATATTCAAAATTCAATTATTCTTAAACGGAAATTGGAAATGTCGAGACGATAGGGCTGCTGTCGCCCCGCGAGAACCTATTCCACTCTAGCTAAACTTTTTGAGTTTTAACTGTCTCCTGTTACTGGCGTGACAGGTTGTACGACAGTTACGTGACCTCCACTCTGTTTGAATTCACCATGTATATTAGATTTAAACAATCAGACTGAGATGACATTTAGACGCTTATTATTTTTATTTTTTTATTGTGGTGGAAAGCGTGTAAATGATCAGGAACTAACTGTAATTACTAAAACTTTTCATGAGTCTAAAAGAAGAGAAGTAATTAAATAAATTAAATAACTCGTTTTGTGCCTCTAACTTTAATTTAAGTATCTATGTTATATCAACTGACTGTCATCCGAGTAAAATTTACTTAAACTACAGCCGAATCATACGTGAAGTCAATTTAAGCATTTGCCCATTAAACTTCGATTCCAACTAAGTATACCATTTTATTCGATAATTTAATACCTTATAGACATAAGCAATTAAGCACATCTAAACCTTTAAATTCCTGAATAAACTCAGCAAAATGTTTGCGAAGAATATGACACAAATCGTGACTTTCCAGATTGTAGACAAAAATAAAGCGGTGC
The DNA here is from genome assembly GCA_905340225.1 of Abrostola tripartita. NCBI lineage: Eukaryota > Metazoa > Arthropoda > Insecta > Lepidoptera > Noctuidae > Abrostola > Abrostola tripartita. The sequence continues at coordinate 8,137,559 of HG996493.1, read as the reverse complement.
GGACGGGAACATTGAAAGACCTACGATAACGGCTTACACGTGATGACACACGTCTGTAGAGGTTCCTTGTAATACAAAACGCTTTGAATAATGTACATGTTGCATGCCAAAAACTTAAAATTGTACAAGTATGTTGTGGGCTTTCAAGGAGACTTTCTGCAAAGAATAGTCCCCCGGAGCGCCATTACCCCGCCCAACGAAGACGCATACGCTTTTAAACTAAACCACGCTTAAATTGCTCGCAAAACAAATTATACTTACTTTTTTGTGCAGTACACTTGAGAGTAGAACAGCGCCACCAATCATGTAGCAGAAAGCAATTCAAGGTATAAAATGTAAACAGAAATTGAGGAGCATATAACTTTGTTGGAAAAAAATCTTAAAATAAAGTTAGGGACAGTTATTATTATAAGCCTGTAAAAGGGAAGACCTGGACGTAGAACAGATATAAAATCACTCGTAATTTTATGATAGTCTGACGTTATTAATAGTCATAAAGATGCTTCAAATACTTTCTAGATTAATCCTTTCACAGTAAATAGTGAGGTAATTTTAAGCAAATGGCTGTAGTTCTACTAATTTATTTCAGATATTAAAGATAAATAGACATGAAAAAGAACCAATTCTTAAGGTGTTACAATTCAAATATCCCATCTTTCAATTGGATATTTTTATCTCCATGTTTTTAACTTACGCGACAGTGTTGGTTTTACATTGACATAAATCACGAGTGGCATTATCCTTTCCCAAACCATGTTTAACTTGACCGCCACCTGCGTATAAAGGCAATGATTTCTTTTTCATCTATTTTATCGGCTTGTCGACCCAGCAAAAGCTTGTTTTTCTAACATTCTTCCGACAGTCATGATGTTATTTGAGTAAAAATGTCTGGAATAAACGGAAGCCGTAAATTAAATAAATTTATAACTAATGAAACGGTTTTTTTTGCATATAATAATAGTAATAATCATTTATTTTCTCTACACAAGTACACTTATTGCTTGATTTACAATGGTGCATGTTAATGATTCTACTTTGTGAGAGACTGGTGCTTGAAGTAGGTTTACAAATCAAACAATATTTAGAATGTATGTTATATTTCACTCACAACTGCTTTCTTTATATGAATATCTTCTATTATTCTCTTCTTTATATTATTATTATTATATTACATTTGTTCGGTAATAATACCTGACCAGACCTTACAGACCTCAAACCTGGCAAGTTCTTTCGACAAAACCTCAAATAAAAAAAAACCTAATACAGGACCTACGACTTGAAAAAAACATAACGTTATTGCTTTGAGTCCATATTAAATTCTCCAGGTAAACGTATTAATCTTAACTTTCGCTATCTTAAAGGGATTTTACGAACGGAAATTCGTATTTTATAGTCGTATATCGTGTTTATTGCGAGATAACGAGTTCAGACGATTTTAAAATGTCCATAAAATACTATATGATAGCTACTATAACGTGTAGCCTTCTCTCTAGCAGTGGGTGTAAATACAAAATGAATATTTTAAAACTTTTTGCATAATATTTTGGTATATTTGGTTGGTAATATTTGTAAGTACATGCTTTTCAAATAGCCCTATAGAAACCAAACTTACTAGAATATGAAGCTATCTGAGAAGATACAAAGATATAAGTAATGAAACTAAAGAAAGCTGGTCTTCAGGACCTTTGCAGCTGTGGCCGTATGAAATAGTAGACTGTATGGAAACAGTAAGGTAAGAATTGAGGCATATTGTCTAGGGTGCGTCAAACATACAGAGACATCGTCACTCGAGATGGCTTATTCTTTTAATGTGTAAACTGAGCTTACTGGGTAAATATTTTTAGAATTATACGTCAGTGCTACGACTTAATTGTCATACATTATTCGAAGCGTTCTGTAACGGAAAGTAACCCAGGGAGTCTTACGCAACCGTCTGTGAAAATTCTCAGTAGCAGAAAGTCTGAAAATAAATCCCATATAAATAGCTCATCGTTGTTCTCTTAAAACCTGTCGAACACAAATACGCTTAACGGAATTGTAACATGGATTTGCCTTTAATTTTAGTTAGGCAAATGTTTGATGTTCAATATATCTTACTAAATGTATTTATTATATGCCCGTGTAGTGGACAACTTTAATTGGTTCCCGGCAGTGTACGATCAATCATAGCAGTGGCGGGTCATGTCGTCGCACCGACAGCGCCCGCCATGATATGTGGACGTTCGCTAATCCTAAACATTTTGGCCTATACACATTCCCAACGGTTCGAGCTTTAAAAACAAAAATGTTCTCTTTATAACTACCTCGCAATAAGATGACGACTTAACAAACATTTGCCTTTGAACCACCTTGTTCAACTTAATGCGTATTGTATAAATAGCTGTGTTCATGACAAGCGAAAATGTTCGTAAACAGGACTTCAAAGTATAATGTTGTAAAAGAAAATATTAACGGATACAACGTTAAACGCATAAAAATAATAAAGGCTTTTCGAAACGGCCACAGCTTTGTAAACAAAACAAAGGGAACATTCGCTTAATAATGTCGGTATAGACGCGCCTACGCCTAGTCTATCTATTAAAGTTAAAAATGTATTTCTTATCACATACATATCTCATACCACTAAAATATTTAGTACAATCGTATATTAGAATACTAGAATAATTATATCTTAACCAATTTACTATAGATTTAACATTGCCGCAGTATAAAGTAATTTACCTTTCCACAATTCTCTTTTAGGAGATGATGCCACAGAAACTTACCACTATTTCCTTAAACACCACTTTGATCTTCTTGTCAAAGTGAGTATAATCTAAAAGATTATTATTAAACGTTAATATTAGGATTTTATACAATAGTTTACTGCATTTATAAATCGTAGCATGTTATTAATTAGATATTATTGCCTTTTATAGTTTATTTTATGTCTATTAAGTAAACCAAGGTCCGACGAAAAACATTTGAGTACTATGATTGAAAACTGCTACAGTATAATGACCAAACATACGTATGATCTCCTCTCCAATATATTTTTTCTTTATCTTGATAACTCAATATATAACAAGATGAATTTCGAAAGCCGTATTTCGTAAAACCTATTACTTAGATATATTAAAATGTTAGAGTAAGTTGGTCACTAAATAAATAAAAAACGATTTGATATGATGGGTATAAACGTTTCTATAAGTATGATTTTCCATATTTCCTACATAGGTACCTACTTCTACTTTAGGAGACTATCGCTTCCGAATTTCTCCGTAGCAGCGACAATCAGTATCGTCATTTCTCATCGTCACATAGAAACTCCATTATCACCGACCGATCGGCCTTTCAGCTCACGGATTTCCAAGTACTTCAAACGTGTTCAGGAATAAATCCTCGCAGCTATGATTCATAATAGTCATGAAGGCACGACGTGAATACAATATTGTTGCGGTGTTAAAACTATGTCGGCCGCATTTGTCGCAGATGTAGGACCTACAGTTGTTTACAATGTAGCATTGTTTCCGATTTGGAGTAAATCTCGAGCTCGAGTAAATCTATTTTAAAACGTAGATATGAAAAGCAATAATTCTTGAACTCAAACTTACGCATATATAGTTTAAATAAATACAATAATAATTATTCGTGTATGAAATACTGTTTTACTCACTGAAACATGAACATAAAGGTTTTTCTTAGTGACCTCAATCAATCATTACACAAGTATGATGTGATACTACTACGTTCATTTAGTGTAGCCAAATATCATATAATTTTATATTATATTACCGTTTGATTACATATATGTCTAGATGGAGTGTCAAGACCCTGACAGCGTCGGTATTTTTTAGCGCCAATTCCTCACAATTGTCAATTGTGTTGTCAATGGAGACGCTTGTTTTTCTATCATAAAATAACGTAATAAAAATGGCGAAATGAGCTATTATGGTGTATAGAAATTACAGAGGCCGATTGAATTTGTAAAATATGTATCCTATCACCCGTATGTTAAATAAATTATATACTTATGTAAGACGTAACAGTCACGCACTCATGCAAAAAAAAAACAATTGGCACGTTGATTTTTGTTTCAATGTAGCGCCAGACTCCATCTAGATAATCTAAGACTTTACCTATGCCAGCTTTTTTATATCTACGTGGCATCTATAATAAAAAAACGTTATTACCAAAAATAAAATACGGTAATATTAAAAATGGAACCGCAAAATCAAGATAGTCAAGGGATCTGTAAAGATATCGCGTTGTATAGAAAATTAAGAGGCAAGCAGGAACATCTTAACTTTAAAATGAAAGGAGTTCATGCTGAATAGTATTTATGTAAATCTAAATCAGATCATAGGTGTCCTTTTATGAAACACATCGTGGAATTAAAAGTTTAAGACCTTTGTACATATTATTTCATAAACACTTAGGTACGTAAAACCTTATGAAGTACTTATTATTATGCGACGGTCTAAATTAATTTCTAAAACTAATTTGCGTATTCAGAACTTGAACATTAGTAAATAAATATCATTAGAACTTAAGACTTTGTTAAATTAAGAATTAATTTCATAGTAGTTAAGCAGTTTATGTAACACTAGCTGCGCCCCGCGGAGTTACCCGCTACATTTTTCGGGATAAAAGGTAGCTTATGTTAATCCAGGGTATCAGCTAGCTCCAAACTATTTTTTTTCGAAATCGATCCAGCTGTTTGAGCGCGAAGAAGTAACAAACATTTAAACACACTCACAAACTTTCGCCTTTATAATATTAGTGTGATGATGAGTGTGATTTATTTTTATATAATTATTTGTTTTTAGTTTAGATTTTAGGTATCTAAACAAGTTACTCATATCGGGGCTGTGCGCAGACATAGATTTCAGAAACTTGACAAACTTTGGTTGTGGTTCGGCCACTTTGTAATTTACGAGATAAGTATAGCGCCATTGTCTCAAATTGCTTTGTAATTTGTAATCTTATTACTCTATGAATACTAATAACGTGTAAATATTTAAAATATGCTTTTTAAGCTAAATTGAAGTTAGTTGAGCTGTTTATAAAATTCGGTTAATTAAGATTGTAAGCAATATAAATAAAGCGTTCTTTGCAACATTCATTAACGGACCTGAAGAATAGTTTAGACACCACTAACTCATTTAATAGCTAGCACCTTACCCGACCTTTTGAAGTTGGCTTGAACCAGCATAGAGGTCAAGACTCTACAAAGTCTAAACTATTTCAAAGACATATTGATTGGCAAATGGGCAACTTGCGATTTGACTTTATTGTTAGAAATAGGTATAATTCAATCAGTATTCGTATTGGATATTAGAATTAATTTGTTCTTATTTGGTTCTGACTGTCTCTAATATCTAGGGCCAGATATTGTTCCTTTGTAGTCTCTGACGTACCTACCAACTGTGGTCAAAAGTATTCATGTAGCTACTTAAGTAAGGTAGTTACTGTGTAAGCAGAGGGTACGGCAGGCGAGTCGAGAAAGCTAGTCGTGGCTACCCTAAACACAATGGACCCTGGACATGGGGCACAACGCTATTATCTAACATATAAAATAGAAAAATACAAATTTATAAGTATTCTAAGTTAAAAGGATTTAACTTAAACGTGGTATCAATTTCGTTCAGCAATGTATTAAAAATACAAAGCCAAATTTAATTTTAGATACGACTAGATGAATTGTATCGCAAAGGCGTGATTTCTTTATTTCTTTTTCAAGTTACGCTTTGGCTACGTTTCGTATTCGGTCGGGCAGGGGATTATTAGCTGACATATGTAATCTCATACTCGTCTTGTATAAGATTATATGTGTCAACATATACCACCTCGTTTATCTTGGGATAATGGAAAACATTCCGCGGTTCACAACACCAGTTACCGAAAACAATTTCGCCTAATTTTACCTTTGGTACGCTTATTTTACCGTTATACGTTGTATAACGAGTAAAGTGTTTTTGTCATACATTTTAGTTATAATTGCCTCCTTGTCGTGCTTGCTAATTAACGTGTTGGAGTTATAATTGAAATGTTTAGAAATCGAGCTTGACGTCCAGACGCGCATTGGCGAAGTTTGGTGAAACTGGCAGAACTCACAAAGGTGGCACGAGGAGTTAAAATAAAATATTTCCTAATCGAATTGTATAGAACAGTGTCTATAGACGGAATATTTTAGTGTTATAAAAATCATGAAAAATCGAATACGTCACCCCACAACTTCTTACATACTCCTAATCCACAACACCATAAATTAAAATAAGACTTGTAGCGTCAGTATAAACCATTACAACACTGTTACAACCTACAACCTTACTAATCTACACTTTCAACCTGTTTGATGGTCGGAGAAAATGTCAAGGCATTTTAATCGAGCGATGCACAAGCTAAGAAGAAGTTACTTTGTACTTAAAGTATCCCTCGTATGTTACAAAATACAATAAAGACAAGGTAGGTACCTATATCTTTTACTCCCAATTTAAAATATTAGGTTATGTCGTCTATATTCCGTCATTCCCTAAATATATTATCTCTTATCAGACGATAAACTTTTTTTTTATTAGCCTATATTGTGTCCCACTGCTGGGCAAAGGCCTCCCCTTTCTTCTTCCAAACTACTCTATCCTTCCTACTATAAACTTAGTCAACAATAATTAAGATTCCCAATATCAGCTTAAATATATTTAATTGCTACAGTTTTATTAAATGTACATTGTACACGACGAACGGCAGCCAGTAAAACAGTGGTGTCAATCATTCTTACCGTTTAGTTTCACAACACCTACATTTTGGGAACAGGTGAGTTATTATTTGCCGGAAACCGCAAGAAACTAATAACATTACAGTAGTATAATACATATTTTGTCGGGGACATGTGTTCTGTGGACGTTGCCGTGATGTGATTGTTTAGGGTAGCCACTACCGCGACTCGCTCGCTCGACTCACCTGCGGTGCCCTCTGCTCACACGGTAACCACCTTACTTACCTGGATACGTTTAAAGTTGCTACGAGACCCAGATTCATCTAAGTTATACACTTATATACATTTAGCACACATTAGCTAAAACAACAAGACTTAAGTACCATACCTCAAAAATGAACAAACGTGATAAAATAATGGAATCTCTTTGCTTACCCAGCGCTGTAATAACTAGCACGTGTACTACGCTACTTCGTTAAATAACTTTGTTTAAAAATGTAACAAAGGTAAAGGCTCCATTGGCACTTAAAAAAATAAACTTGCGGCTGTATAAAAATATTTTTCATAAAACGTCGAGTAACTTGACACTTTATGCCGCCCTGTGTGTACACAGCTCGTTTTTCTTGTTGTGTGTGTGTGCGTTAAACTTACGTATGAAGAACAGCGACGTGTACAGCGTGGGTTTACGACGTATTGTCGCGAACACAATACAAATCTTCTCCAGGGCGTAGTGTTTCCCACCTCGGGTTCGCGACGCGCACACCGACCGGCTCCCCATTATCATTCAGCCCCGAAAAGCTTTTAAAACATTCCTAATTTTATTGGACTTTAGAAATTCTGAATCTCTAATTTAAGAAATCTGTTATCACAAAAATACCTAAATGATCTCGTTCTTTGTATTTGTATTTCGAATAGAATGGTTAGCCAAGTTTTAGTTTTTAGTCCCACACTGAAAAGAAAAGTATCTAAGTATAGCAAACTGTTGCTAGTTTGTACCGTGGTAACTAACTTAGTTGTCAAAGTCCACAAAGTAGGATTTCCTGTTCCTAACTGTTGTTTTAAGTCCTTAAGTGAGTTAGATGTAGCCAGTCCATTTCATGACGAATCCCTACTCTAAAATTAAATTGGAAATGGAACGTGACCGCAGGTGGCGGACATAGTTGAGTACGTACGTATTGGTATCTACAACGAACATTGGTTCATAAAGGCAGAGTCAGGCCTTAGGATTCTAAAATAGTGTTGACAGGGCCATAGTTATGACGCGAATAGCTGATGAACGTCGTCCTCTCTTCTCATCACTTGATTAACATTCAGAGTGGCTAGCGACACCTAGCTTGGCATTCTTGTAACAATACCCGAGCACAAAATAAAAGCTTTGCACGTTCACTCGCTGAAAGGCGGACTTCCCCAACTTACGTCATTCCAGTTTTCTGTACTCGTAGAACTTTATCGAAAACAAAACACTGGTACCTATTGTCAATTGTAGAAGCTCTTCATTCATACTTTTTTAAGTTGAAGGAGTTATTTATCAGATGTTACTTAGAACAAAGTTGTTGTTGTGAAATCAAATTTATTGCACGGAAGTCGGCGCGTCCTTGTGGGGGTGGCGTCGGAGACGCATCAAGTTGTTTCGAGACAGTAACTTATCTTGCATTCTGAAGGAAAATACGAGGCGGAAAACGGAATGTCGGTCGGCTAAACATAGGTAAGAAAAAAGCTTTCTTTTTTAATAAAAGCCTGAGGTAGAAATACGAAAACGAGTTTAAAGTACACTGGCCTGTGAGCCACAAGAATGGCGAGATTCCCTCACGCTCGTTAATTTTAGTTAGGTATTTAATTTGTACTGTACATTTTACCCCAAGCATTTAACCTATGACGTAGAATCATAAAATTCGTTATTGCCTATTCCCTTCCCTTTATTGTTCGCGCGTTTAGAGTTGCCATTGTCACCCGAAAGCTTATTAGCCGCCATTACTTTCCTCTGTCGGCGCATTTATATTTTAATTAAAGTACTTTCTCCAAAAAATAGAGCAATTAAATGGATATTTACTGTAGCTTACAGACGTTTCTTGCGTAGGTTACTTTATATTTGTATAAGTATTGATATTATATTAATGTATAAATTATATATATATTCTGCTAAATTATACTTTACTAACTAGCACTCTATTAAATTTAAAGAACGACATAGTAGCACTTCGTATGTGTCAGTAATTTCGAGAAACTCTCCGGAAGTCTAGAATAAATTAGTCACATGTTGAAAACTAAAATAAAACTCCCAAATGCCTGGTACACCGTATTTAACTTTAGTAAATTTTCATTGGATAAACTTAAAAAAGGAGTAAAAATTGTACACGCTTCAAATTCATTGCATTTGATGCATTTTAGTTACATGGTTAACAATACTTTTGTTATACCTACATTAGTGTACCTACGTATTGTTTTGAATTTATATTTCGTTGACTATAACTAATTCATTTTTAAGTGCGGAAAAACGGCTATTACAGTTAGCTCGGAAACAAATAGTTTAGACAATGGCAAACAAACCGACATTTGAATCTCCGTAAACAAATACCTTTTCCGGCTATTCTTTTTATTACGGAACCCAAAACCGACAAATAGAACAGTCGTTTAGAAGGCACCTATCTGAAATAAAAATGCAAATTAGAGTAAGACGAATTGGGTTAGCTAAGACATTTTATATTTCTTTTTCCTTGTAAATTAAAATAATGTATACAAAGATGGTTTCGTACACAGCGAAACAATAGCAGTTCTTGTAATATTTAGTGCTAGACCGGCTACAATTCCCAGAAGTCTAGCTTAATCTGGTGTGTTCTTGATATCTCGCACACATGTTCCTTGTTCCGCGGTCCGAGATAAATTCTCCTATGTTTATTTAAACAGTTAGAAGTACCTAATGGTTTAACGTATCTTCGAGAAGTAAGAGTTAAGGTAAACGTTGTCAAATATTAGACTATTTTACAATAAAGCTATACCCGTCATCAATTTGAGGACTTTGTAAGATAAGATCTTCGTTCCATTTTCAAGCTAGTTTTTTAAATATATCAAAGTTACGATTTTCTGAGAAAGTAAAAGTATGTACTAAGAAGTATTTTATTATAATCTCAATTATAAGGACCTACAGTAATAGACTTCTAGGTAAAACATAAATAGAGTTATACGAATAAATAGAACTTTCGGGTCTACATATTGATTTCAGCTATGCAATATGACATTTAAAATACTATGGAAAATACCACCATATGCCTACGAGTATGTAGGTATAACGAGTACTGTTTAGGTACAGAGTAGCATATTTCCTTCAATAACACCTACAGAAAAAGGAGATCTACTTTAAGCAATAACAAAATAAAGTCAACTGCTAATCTCAATTCAAATCTCCTTTCTTTTGCCATTATTCTTTTCTAATAGTACTTTAAGTAACTTTGGGTTACTTTAGGAACCTTTGAAAAGACAAAAGTGTGTATTTGAAGCTTATTCAAAGTGCTCCAGTACGTACCCGTGTGTACTACATCAATATAAAATGTAGCGCAGGTACACAAGATACCTTTTTCTTAACATCGTCTATACCAAAAAGGCTAATACATTTGAATCCCACCATTAGGCACAAATGTAAATACCTATTGGAGTATTGAGTATACAAATACAGACTGTTTTGTTTATTTATAATTTGAAGAGATGTTATATTCGGGACAAATCTAGATATCCCTAATATACAATACCGTCCTTACGTTAATATTGGGTAGACTAATATCCAGTAATGGGGTTATTAGTTTCCCCATTATTAATATGCTTTTTAATATTCATTCATATTAAACATGTTCTCGTGAATATACTATTCTATATTTTTCATATTAGTTGATAGGTATCAATCGCTCGCTAATGTAAAATACCAAAATGGCGTCGCCCCGCGAATCTCGAGGACCGTATTATTTATTTACTAATATCCAGGTAGCCTAATACCTGTATGAAATTCGCGTATCCTAAATAATATGAATTTATTCGTCACACAACTAATAATTTTATGGAACAATAGGTAGTTCTGTAAAGGAAAATTCTTCAGTCACCATGTCTGTATTTGTGTAACATGCATGGCTCCAGGTTCAGTAATATTTGAATCTACCTACTACTGTCAATGATACTCGCAACCGGCGCGCACGTATAAAAATATGCAAGAAGCAAAACGAGTATATGAGGACCGTAGCAAGTTCAGTTTAATAGTTTATTTCTTCCCGTAAAAAAGGCCAGATATTATGAATGTATGTTTGAAGACTCAAGTCCTCAGAGTTAAGCAGAAATAAAACTCCAAACACAAGCACGATGCACGTGCGCAGTGCGCGGTGGCCGGTTCAAAGACGTGTCTTTACCTTTGCACATATAAGTTTATAAACTCACATATAGTTGCTTTCAGAATTACAGGAAAGCGTTAGAGCGCTTGTTTTAATTAGCAGTCGTTCTCCTTTCTCAAGTGTGTGCACAGCACGAACTTTGTACATAAACGAATGAAGTTTTAAACCTAGAAATTGCTATATAACCAGTTAAATTAAGTCAAATATTTTTAAATACTTCCTTGAATCGGTCTACAACCCCGGCCTTCAGAATACGAAGTATTTTTCTTTTCAAATCTGAAAACGTACGAACAATAAATTCCTTAATCCATAGCATGGGGAATTTATGTTCTCATGCAAAACTACTACTCTTATCTCCAATTCTATGTTGTTACAGAGAGGATCTAAAAATAGTTGAAACATTAATAATAAGTCAACTTTCTCGTTAAACGTATGTGTAAAATTGTGTGTGTGAAAGTATCAGAATTCTCTGAGGTGAAATAAAACCCTTATCAGATGAAAACTTTTGAAGTGGAAATAATATAATTCATTGCATATTTTATGCGTTGTTTTCATTTTTCGCAGCAGGAATAACATTTTGTCATTGCGAAATATTTATGTCGGTCCGATATAAAAGTAACATGTATGTATTTCATACCTTTATATTTAATGTATCCTGCATGAATTCTCAGGGATCAATATGGGTATATAAATCCGTTCTCAGTTCAGCTACCAATCATGTAGTGATGATTAAAACAGAGCGTTCGATTAAAGCAGAAATCAAATTGTTACGAATTTAACTACTTAATTATTATTGTAGATTTCAAGCTATTCTGTTTAAATACAATGAAATTAGCTTACCTACATAAATATAATTATTTTCTACTTTTCAGTAATAATCGATAGCTAGGATAACTCTATGTAAATATCGACCTTATAACAGTCAAAGGAGGATTTTACAGCTGCGGAAACTGTTTTTTTTTAGAAATATAGTCTGGCGCACGCAGCCTCAGGGAGGCTTTATCTGCTTTACAGGACTTCTTGGCGAGACCCAAGAGCCTAGGATAGGTATGGACATAAACATTCCCTATGTATGTCTTTACCACATAACGGCACGATATGCCCACAGATGAAATCTAAATAATGCTAATGATACCATATAAAAAAAAATGGCTGCAAGTTTTATCCTTTCCGTAGCTAAGTAACCTTTTACAGATTACAGTATTACAATAATAATAAAAAACAAACATTACCAACAATAATCAAATAAATACTGAGTTAACAAACGAACATTTTATTTTGCTGCATGTTCTTTACACAGGAAAAATAAACGAGACTGATAATTTAACCTTTGTCTACGGAATATATGAAGCACATAGTTAAATGGCTATAAAAAAATCGCATAGATCATCCACGAGTGACCGCTCTCCCCAGCGCCCGGCGACAAGGGGACGCTTCTCAAATCTCATTACCATCGTTACCGCGTACCAAATGCAATGCGAATGTCTATCAGAAATGCTAATTATAAATATTGTATTATGGTAGCTTTACGACTAGATTATACTATTCACACAGATAACAAGTAACACGGAAGTTTTCTAAAGGTTAATGAAAATCTAAAATTCGAATCTTTGTTGTCCATTGAGTATTAATCTCACATTAAACATTGATGTATATCTATTCATTTCCTGTATTAGAAATTCCCCTTAGAAAGTAATATGAAGCTCTTCGAATTCAATTAGATTCGATTCAGATGTAAAAAAGCTCCTCCACGCGTTCGAATAAGAATGGTTCGACTAAGGCAATAACTGAAATATAAATTGTTCTAGTTTCAGAAAGGATATTTGAAAGGAGCAGCAGCATCAGGGGTAGATATGCCTCGGCGGATTGTGAGGATAATCTGCACAAAGCTGTACACGAAATATTAAACTTTCAACAGTTTAGGGGACGTCTCTTAACGACTTTAATAGATAATGGACGTTGGTGTACTACCGTTTGTTACGTGTCTACATACAAATAAATGTATTTATCCATCGTGACCTAGCAATAAAAAAGGACACGCCGTTTCTATTCAGAGTAACATCCAGGTTAAATTATACAGGCGCTATAAAGGTTAGCCTATGGATTTTCGCAATTATGGAGGAACGAATTTTTAACTGTCCTGCGTAATGAGAGAGGTGCAAAAACTCTAACGTCGCTTTTGTGCTACACATCTATTAAAATGAGAGTAGTAATAGTGAATGCTACTCCTGGGGCTCAGTACACGATTAATGTGTGTCGCCCACATGTAAATCTCTGCAAGCACACCAAATAAATGTTTTGTAAAATGTTTGCCCCCGACGGAATACAACACCTGATAAATGATAGCTACGGGCGTTTTATGAATATGTGAAACGATAAAATGTTGCCAACGTCACTTGCCGAGACAGGTTTTGCTGAACATACGAATCGACTACACCACCTGCAAATCTAAAACTGGATTCTTTATTCCGACCTTAATAAATTTAAAAAAGAAGCACTTACACAGAATATATTTCTGAATTTTAAAACGGGCGGTCGCTTCATTTTGCATTTCAGCAATATGCTCTTTGTATATAGAAAGCTCATAAATTATATGTTTCTACACATAACTACAGCCAATTTCTGTAAGAATCAAAAACTACATATTTGTCTAAACATACAGGAAAGCTCTACTTATATAGTTTACTAGCTCATTTCTCACGCATGTGTTGGTCAATTAAATAAATAGGTCACGACAGCATTCATAGGTAATGGGCCAAACTTATTACTATTTGTGAACCACATGTTCGCGCCTATTCGCATGGCTTCATTAGGAATTTATACATCTCGAGTTGTAAATACTACACAACATCTCCCTTTAAAAAAATCTCGACCCAAAGCAGCTCTTTTCAGTTTTTATGTGTTCGCACTTTGCTGTACGTCAGAAACAAGCATTTCAGACGCTAATAAAAAAGGCAGGAAGAAGGTCGCTCTGACAAAAAAGTTTCAAAGCCCCTAATGTCGACGTACAAAGACATATTTAATGAACGTGAGAATTTTAATTAAATCACAGTCAACACGGCCGCGTCATTAGGGACATGTTTACTCAAGACATTAGATGCCTGCGTTAATGACAATTTACTCTAATAGATGCTGGGGATAAACAAAGTTGTAAAATTACACGATGTTTGTTAAAGGGATTTGCCTAAATAATCTAAGTACGTAATGTGTAATAGTGACGTTGTTAATAGAGATACCAAGTTGACTGACTTTACGTTAGGTCCTGGTTTTTAATATTAAAAGAGATAAAAAATCAAGGGGTAGATACTGAAGTATTGGTACTTACCGAATTTATTTTATTTATCATTATATTATCATTTTTACAGGTATACATCCAATATAACAATGTAGCCATGGACAAAAAAAAGACAATTAAATTATAATTTACCTATGAAGACTTGCCTAACGAATTGAAGGAAAATAATACTTTTATAGATATTGAAACAGCTAACCAAAAGTAATTAAGCATGGAAAGGAGCTAAAAACTTAATGAATACAGTCTGGATAAATTCTTAAAATTCTGAGCAAAAAGATCAAGCTAGACGTTTAAAATTTGTTCTTTCAAGAAATTAAATTATACACTTAAATAAATGTCTACTCTGTTTCTTTGTTATAACGTGAAAATTAATTTCAACATTATTTCACGACAGTTTCAGATCTGCAGAGCTTACAGGTCAACGTATCGTTGCCTACATTTTATAGTATTGTTTTGCCCAGAAGGTTTTATCGTCTTTGTTTGACCTAAAGATCTCATAGTTTATTAGTAAATAATATAAATTTAGTACTACAAAGCCTTCTATAAAAATATTGTAGGTATCGTCCATGATCTATCAAATTCATCATCATGTTATGAACGCTTCCAAAATAACGAAGACACACTCTTTGATATTGTTGGAATCGTTTTATTTATACAGAACCGGATTCCCGTTACAAATTAAACGAAATATGATGATGAATTTGAAAGTCTTCATAAAATAGAAGTTTAAAGTATCTGTTTGTGAGGCTTTGTACTTTACTTAATGAAAGCTAGCTTTACTCCGAGCGAACATCTCGCACCAATTCTAACAATACAACGAAGTCTTATGAATGATGAAATACGCTTCATTTTTAAAACAATATATCTAAGCTACTCGGTTGCATTTCTTAAAGGGCAGTGTAGAAGTGTACGGTTACATTTAGGTATATCAGCCCCCTTACTATGAACTCTTAAAGCAGGACAGTTTAACATGTGGAAGCGAGACGCTGCATAACACAGCACGTAGCGGCGCGGCGTCTCGCTTGTCTCTGTTGCATGATTCTTGTAATTATGCTCTGCAGTATTTAATAACACAGTAGGTACCTATGTGTTCTGAAATAAACTAGCCGAATACATATAGAGTTCAATCGTAGACGGAGATTTAAAGCTCGTATATTGCTATGCTACAGTATACAAGACCTCTCCCATGACTCAAAAAAGGGCTAATAACAGTGACTCATTAGTAAATACAACTAAGTAGTTCCTCCATAAATGATGAGTTACCGGTTGCAAAGCACCTACCGCCGCATGACCCTCGCAACCTACCCGAAACCGAGCTAGAGCGTCCTTGAAGTATTACCTACCTTACTCATCACGCGATTATACTATTATCATTCACAAACTTTTTATCAAAAGGAATGAAATAATTAATTCTGTAAAATGTTTTAAATTCGAGAAAGCGCGTCGATCGTGCGTTACCTTGAAAGACTAACCAGCAACGGCTTGGCGCCGAAACCTTCTTTAAAGGTTAATAAATAAATTCCGCCCTTTATATTCCTAAAGGTTTATACCGTCTGACTTAACAGTGAAAAAATAAAATGTGGGATGAACCTACATTTAACCTGATTCAGAATATTGAATAAATATAATTGTGTGACCTCTTACAATATGTATCTCCTATTGTACTATACTTCGTTTATGTATTAACTAATTGATTTCATTTAAGTGAACGTTCAGTACCTACACCTATGAAAAGTATACCTATTTTCAATACTGTTTAGAGACGGTAAGTTCACTAAGTTCCCTGAAAATATGTTGTTTCTTCATTTTTTTTAACATTTGTGGAAACCACAAGTCACAATTGTACTTTTCAGTGTATAAACTGCTGGTCATTAAACTTTTAAATATCTCCACAGCGTGCTCTAAGCCGCTGTATCAAAAGTATTCGATTATAACGTAGGTAGCATATCAGAAAAATAAGAAAATAGTTTTTCAATTAATTTGTGCTCTCCTAAATTCATTGCGAACTACAGTCTAATTAAGGCAAAGCAAAAACTAAAGTGAATTAAATTCCCGGCTACGTTAAGAATGAAAAGGCCAAAAATAAATTTAGCTAACAATTCAAGGCAATGAGTAGCGACAACTCCAAGAAGGCGGCGAAAGGGCGGACGACGCATAAGTCACTGTCACAACCCGCGTCCACCGACACTTTTTTGTTCTCCAGCGCGGTTTGCTACCAACAATGATTAAATATGTGTACTAAGACTCACTTTGAGTCGTAATGACCAGCGGTTACACTAGAGAACGGTCCGAGTTAAGAAGTGAAGTGTGCAGCCGCAAACTTCCAAAGTACTTCGCACAAAAGTACCCCTTCGACTTGCAATTACTTTCGGATTAGCTTATTTCTTTCACGCTATTTCACAAGTAGGTTCGTAAACACTAATGTAGCAGACTAAATTTACCCGCTTTTTTCAATTCTACAGAAATTATAATACATTAATTAAAGGTTCTTGATGTACAACTGAATGTGGGCTTAAACCCACTTACTTGTAAAAATTGTCATTGTTGAACAATCGGTTAAATTATACCTGTCCCTGTCGTTTGCATGTCAAAAAATAGAGATGCAAATAGACTTAAGAATTGTTTATCTTAAAAAACATGTTAGCATTGTTTATAGTAAGAGGGTACGTGTCTAACTTCGTTTGATGAAAATTTTGAAACTCATTATAAATAAAAATAACATACTCGCATATATTTTAATCTGACAGATATTTTGTTACGGATATTGACATTTTAATGTTTCATAACTGATGGGCTTCTCAGTAGATACCTAAAAAATTATACTCCTATAGGACTCCAGAGTATTTAAGGCGTTATATACCTATGAATTCGGAAATTAATTGCCGAATCTGAACGCCGGAATTTGTCGTAAAAGTGTACGGTACGGGTTATCTGTAGCATTTTAGTAATTTTTTTAATGGCTTTACTTATTAAATTTTATTTCGTTCCATGAAACAATTACGTTTAAACCCTTTGAATTCCTGAAAACACCTCACTTCCCACACAAAACATTCAGGAATTACGCGAATACGACAACGGTCATCGTAATTCATTCTACCGCTAGATCCTTACACAAAAACGGGTTTTGGCACTTGAGCCAAAATAACGTATTTAATGCTTATTCCTTTAGTCTCCTCTTTTATGCCAACATAATATAATGAATACCTGCAATGCGTGATGCATTACTTACTAACATCCTTATTCACCCTACCGAAAAAGATAAATTAACTTACGTCCAACCTGGCAACCGCCAACTCTTTTTAGGTACATTAATATGTACGCTTGAGAGTATGTTACCCATTCCGTGTTTATTGTATTGTAAATACGCAACTCTAAATATTTTATTTTATTACTAACTTCCGCCCGGACTTCAATCACGCGGAATTTTTTATACATAAATTAATGTTCCGACTATAAACAGAAACATGTCCGTCGTGAGTGAGAACTATAGTTGCGACTAATAGCATAGATAACTAAGTAAGCATTGTTCAATAAGCGTTAGTGGAATTAAATAATATTGCCACGACTACATTTTGTAAAGCATTACAACGAAACGTAGATTAGCACAAAATGAACTTTCATCCCAACACAAACCGTTTAAATAGTTCACGTAAAACACAAAATAATGTTACAAAATATACCCTGTGAATGTTCCGAAAAGCAAACGTAATTTTAATGAAGTACATTAATAAGGTAGGGTGGGTAGTTCTCCGCAATCTCGGCTCTCAGAGAGAACATAAGTAGAGATTGTCCGCTATAATAAATTGATGTGCCCGCCAAAAGGACAATGGCCAGTTTTGTCGTTTTACGAAGCGTCAGTCGATGAAGCTGATAAATTATTTCACGGGTTCACAAATGTTTACATGAAAGCTTCGTATAAAAAGGGGTTTTTAAATAAAATATAGACAGTATAGTGTTATTGGTAGCTTACGTCTTTTTTTATGAATATAACTATGGTTTCAAATATAATATGCTCATGCTTAAAAATAATCGTTTGATCTTTATATCTGCTTAAAGCCATTACCTTGTCATCATATACAATATGTTACTAAAAAACTTTTAATATGTCCGAACAACTAATCAGTTTGGTTTGAGAGGCAGCTGTCAGTCTTTAGGTATTTGTTTTACAGACATTGAGACTGCTTGGTGCCTCAGAGAATACGCTAAGCAATCGGACTTGTGTCTGATTTCTCTCCGATTGAGTCGTTTTCGATCCCATTGGACTGTATGACGTGTATATTGTGCAGACTCTTGCGCACTATTAATATTTCCTGCATAGTTGGCTAGTCTTGGTTAAGATTAACGATCCGGATGACACGGGAGCACATTACAGTAATGCCCTACTCTATTAGTTAGGTATTCTATTTCATAAACTCAGGACTTATTCAAAACAACATTTTTTTTTTACTATCGTACTTGTTCATAATTTAATTACAATATTTATTCAGTGAGTAATTTTACGTATTTGCCGGAACATTTCAGAATTTTTAACAATTTGTTGAAACTCGGTCTGGGCAATTCTAGTAACTAATAACAAGCAGGATACGCATAGAACAAGTTTATACTAGCTTTACTTGAATGTCAGATATATATATATTGTTTTTATTATTAAAAAAATCTGTTGTAACAAATCCGAAATCATTGTAAAGTTATAGTAGATTGAGTAGTAAAGTTAATCTCGTTTTCCACACTTTAAATATGTCATTCAATTAAAATCACTGCGCCTTATCGCTACACACAGGCCTTTCCCAAAAGAGAACATTTTCCGAGAGTCCGGTGTCACCCTGTCGGCCAGACAAGCGGCTACGGACCGCATAGTAAGCCTGTTTGGCCCAGTGACGCTACCGCCTGTCACCACCCAAATTTTTGGGCTGCCGAGATCCTGCCATACGATAGTCACCAGTAGCTTGTCACTCCATAAACGGCAGCACAGCCTGTTTGAGACGTTTAAAGACGTTTGGTATTTTATGTACACTTACTTTCCATATTTCATGTCACGTCATGTTCTCTCTCTTTGTGAATATCAATGGCATTTGAGGTTAGGGACCGGTGGGCTTTCTTTTTTGCATTCATGCACCATACATTTATATTTTGTGGATTTAAATATATGTTAGACAGATGAGAATAGATGGATGTAATAAAGTTGTGATAAACCTACAATCTACATCTTAGCAGACAATGAAACAACTAGCTGCAGAATAATGTTCTGTAACGTGACATTTCTGTAACGGTGCCGAATCTTAATTGAGACTAACTAGTTAGTTAGTAGAAAAATATTATATTATATATAAATAGTTATGTAGGAGAAAAATATTATAGTGCACTTAATGTGTGTACTAACATAGGTCCACTCTCTATTCTACCTCACTTATAGGCCGATAGCACGACAAACAGACATGGCCGGAGAAATATCAGGAGCAGGACTAACAGCTTAACACTAAGAGGCATAGACACATGTGGTGGGATGTGTAACAATGGGCACCCATCCATCCATCGTAAGGACGTCAGAAAATGACCTAATCTGTGTGGTAGCTATATTGCTACGAACACCCCTAAGTATTATAATATAGCTACTTAGGTATCTAATATATAGGTAACTAAAGGTATATATTTACAGTCAGGTTATATACCTATAGATTTTATTAGTTTCCTTTCATTATCATATGTATTACTGTAAAGAAAACAGAAAAGTAAAAGCTATCAACAACGGCGGACCTATTGGTATAATATATTGGCAGGTTTCGATCAATCAAATCGTAAGGAGTATTATCTTGAATAATATGTTCTCCTAATTATTCCATAATTAGGTACTTGCAATATTGTTTGCTTTTCTTTATGAGAGAGAGTGTGTAATTAATAGTAAGACATGTGGTTAAATGTATTAATATTAGATTTCATATTTAATTACATTAACAAATAGTCTACATCAATGGTATTATTATTATTTATAAATAGATGAACCTACTAATGTTATTTACTCCAAAATACTATGGCTCTACTAGAGATGAAATTCATCTAAAACACATTTTACATCACGACAAGATAATTTAACCAAGTTTACAATATTATTTTACGATGTCTCCAAAAGTCAAATCTATTGTTAAATTAGTCTGAAAAGCTATTTCTGGTTTGTGATTTGATAAAATAGCCCTAACTATAAGAGTATACAAATTAAATAAAAGCGATAGTTATAAATTACATCTACAAACAAAAAGAAATGGTATTCCTCCTTTAAAAAAATAACTTCAAGTACTTTCTCAAATAGATCCATCGGAAAGAAACATCGCATCCATTACATGCAAAAAGTTGACAAATATCAGTCATACAGATACGAAAAGTTCGTCTCCACGGGGACTAAAAATTCTATTAAAGAAAGTGCACCCTTCCGGGCTACGCGAAACATACACAAAGGTAATATTTAACATAACATAGTTCACCTGTTTTTATGTTAATATTAATCACTTGAGATGTCACTGTAAAGTAGCAATAATCATGCAATCACGCGCGTGTGAACATTACGCGTTCGCGGTTTTCAGCTGGGGCCGACGAGACCGAACGTACGGGACTAAATCCGTAGCACGCGCCGTAGCTGCGAGAAGCCAACTGTCGTAGCTACGGAATACGCGCTGCATTCCTCTACAGTTCGCGCAGTCGCAACTCTTGCAACCGCCGCTACGTCTGCTAGTCATTTCAGATAAATATTCAACAATCAAGCTTAATAAACTGCAAAGTGTATTAATCTAATTTTACTTTTCGCCTTTTAAATTTTACTGGCGTTAATGTTACGGCTTTTATGATTTCCTTATCTATTTTTTTACTAGCAGGTATAGGTATTAACGACTTTCTTAAATATTTTATTTAAATTGATACCAATAATCTTTTTTATGCGCATTATATACAGTATAGACATTATAATGAAGTAATTAATGGAGTTGTACTATGTTCTGTACATAATAATTTAATTATTCTGCAAATAATCGTAACTACGAACTTTAAATAATTAAATAAGTTTGGTACTAAATAAATATAAAAGCTGCTGGTTAGAGCAGCGCCACGGTACGACGAATGTCGCAGGTTCAAGACCTGCTCGTTTCCATCATTTTTCAAATTTCCTTTCTCAATTTAGATAATGTTGCATGATAAAAAGCTGATATTTACAGTAAAATGGAAATTAGTAGCTACTTAAATCAGCTCAAATCATTATTATAAAGAAATTTCTGTGTTCTAAGTTTATGTTAGAGCGCCACTAATTAACAGTTAAGGAAATCCTGGTAATTAATGATTTTACCCCCTGCAGTAGGAAAGTATTATTATTTATCCTATACCTTCGATATCTCAGCGTTACTGTTATGTATCTTCTATCAGATACATGCACAATCCTTTAGAAGATTGTCGTATGAACAAGACTTTGTCAAAGAGACAGATTTAGCGCGTTTACAGAAACGCAAAATAAACTAAACCAAGCTCCTGGTTTAGTTTATTTTGCGTTTGCCTCATAGGTACTTCTGAAAAATAGTATTATTAGGCCCCCAAAGAAGCATTTTTATGTATGGTCTTTATTTAAACATTAACATTCAACGGCGTTATAAACAGATGCCCTACAAAACCGTTTGAACGGTTTGACTGTAGGAACTAAAGTCACTAACTTAAATTATTATTTTAACAGTAAAAATGTATATTTCATGGATTCTAAACGGATCCACAAAATATGCTTCTTGGAGGCTTAAGAAGGGAAAGTTCGACTGGTTATTAATGCTCATTTCATATTGAAGTCTAAATTAGGTGATGTCATAAACATTATACCACTAACATTCAAAATAAACACCAACAGATGGTCGTTCTCGAAAACTCGGACAGAAATTAGCAGCGTTCAAATCAGTTTTAACGTAAACTTAGTTAAAATACCTACTACTATTGCACAAACATGCACGCAATCATTAGTGCAGTAATAGGTATTTTTTGTTGATTAGTTACTACTTGGTAAACTACATATGTACCTTCGTTGTTTTTTTTTGTTTACGGTTAGGAAAATGCATTACGCATTTCCCGCTGTTGAGAGACGATGGAGACATGTGGGACTCCCCTTATAGACCGTCTATCCAGCAAGGTATACCCATTAAAAACCCCACATTACCCTTCATGCGCTTTGGTGGTAAGAGGGCGGGAACTCGTATAGAAGATTTCCGCCAATCCGGGTCTACTCCAAAGAGGTTTCATCCACTACGTTATAGCCTCAGGTTATAGCATAGGTTATAGCATAGAGAAAATAAGTATAGGTTATAGTCTACCCTACTGCGTGTTTATTTATTTATTGATTCGCCTACAACTGTTACACATTTTCATATTTTGGTTTACATGCAACAGTAAAAAAAAAACCGTTGTGTACAATAATTATAAATCCGCAAACACAGCATTCATAAAAAAAAATACTATCGGATGACAAATTATTCTTATACAGATTAGTATCCTTTTTTTACATGTGTTACTGTTCTTAATTTGTAAAACTATGTCAATATGTATAACTAGGGTTTTATCACGGTAATATTAATATTACCGTGGTTTTGTACCAATAATTGTATGCTTTGTCTCATTCATTGTTAATTGAACATGTAAAACTTACAGAAATACAGATTTTATAGTAATTAATACCGTAGACTAATTAATACATAATTTTCTCTATGATAATATAGATATCAACCACAACATCATTTGATTTTTTTAATTATCTATATTTTTATTTTTCCTAATCTCGTTACTAAGTAATAATGGTAATACCTTCGGTAATACCATGATGGTAATACTCACAAGTACAAATTTTACATCAATCATCCATTTGCATACTGAACTATGCAGGCGAATTATAAAAAGTTTCATGCTTAGAGAATAGTAAAATACCATATTCTGGCAAATAAAAAGTTCTATTTTATTTTGATACATAAATAAAAAGCTTGTAGAACGCAAGCCTACGGACGAGCGTTGCGGTGACCGTTAAAATTATATAATTCAACATCTTGCAAATTATTGTATGCCATTATGGCGGGTCATAGCTGTGTACAATCTCGGAAACATTTAACAACTATTTGCTTACCTATGTACCACAATAAAGAAATTTGTATTTATTTGTATTTTAAATGTTTATAAACGGAAATAAATATATGTCACATTAGTCGACCTGTCAATGTCAAATAAAGTCATGTCATAGACAGTTGACACATACGACGTGACGTTTCATGTATCCTTTCTCCCTTTCTCCTATATTTTTGTTTCCTTTTCTTTAAACATACTTTGTTTCTGTTGTCACTGCTTTATTGTCATTGACAACCGGCTTCGATAAAGTTCATTTGCTCCAATTTAAAATACAAATATTTATTACTAATAACTATGAAACCTAAGTCTGGTTTAACGAGATTTCATAATTGTAATATTCTTCGTGATGGTAAAATTGTCAAAGAAGACTTATGGATAAGAGATGGTAAAATCGAAAATCCTGAACAAGTATTTTATGTAGAACAACTTCAAGCTGATGTAACTGTAAACTGCAAAGGACTGCTGATTGCCCCAGGGTTCATTGACATTCAAATCAATGGTATGTCTTAAATTTTAACAACTTTTAAAATTAGTGGTACTTTGTTACTTTGCATATAGGTAATATGCAAAGTAACTCATATATTAACAAGTTTGTATTGAGCAAATATTTAACGATCTTTTAATTTACAAGTTCCGATAACATTTGTATTTGTTCTCTTTATTCACAATATTTTCCTCATTTTATAAATAATTGAGTGTTGTTAGAAGTAGAAAATGGAATCAAACAGGAACGTGATAAGTCCATTTAGAGTCTTGTTAGAATTAATATATTGTAACTTAATCCATTTGCATTCTTTTTCTTAGGTGGTTGGGGAGTAGACTTTTCATTTGATTCAGAAAATGTTAAGGAAGGTGTTAGAAAGGTATCTAAGGAGCTCCTTGCTCATGGTGTGACATCATTTTGTCCAACGATGGTGACATCTGATGTGGAAAAATACCATAAAATCCTTCCATTAATAAAAAAGACTGATGGAGGCAAACATGGAGCTACTGTACTTGGAGTACATTTAGAAGGACCATTTATAAGTTTAGATAAAAAGGGGGCTCATATGGAAGAATATATCAAGACACCAGATAAGGTTTGTCATTATTTTATGTCATAATTAAACTACTTCTGCCAATGATAATCAAATGACTAATATTAAAATGTCTTCAGGCAAATTTCGATATGACTAAACATGTTAAAACTACTACATCTACTGTTGTTTATTATTATCGTAGACACTGACAAAATAAGTATGTACATACCATACAACATTATTATCAGTAAGCATTTATCATTAACCTACTTTATAGAAGTTGTAAATAAATAATATACAGATGAATACATACATACATAAAGGACCATTTATGTGTTAGTGAACTTTTATCATACTCTTGACATAAAAATTATATGACGGAGAGAATCATTACAGCTCATTGGTATCATCATAATATAAGCCTGGTATCACCCTCTGATGGGTATTGGTTTCATTGGTATAATAATTATTCTTTATACCAACTTACCTCTTTGGACACACAAATTATATTTAATGTAATATAATAGGTAATAATTTACTCATTAATTGTCCTCAAAATCAATGCCTAGCTATAAGATTATCTTACATCTAATACAGACAAATAAGTTATCATACAAAATAGCTACATTAAGTTTGTACCAGATTTTAACCATTTCAGGGTATAAAAACTATTGAAGAAGTTTATGGGTCATTGGACAATGTTATTCTAATCACCCTTGCACCAGAACTACCAGGTGCTACTGCAGCTATTAAAGATTTGACAGAAATGGGCATCAAAGTAGCATTAGGACACTCCACTGCTAGTTTAGCTCAAGGAGAAAAAGCAGTGGAATGTGGTGCTAATTTAATAACCCACTTGTTTAATGCAATGCTTCCAGTAAGTATTCTCCTAAAACTGTTGTTTTTGCTACTTCAATAATAATTGAACGAGTTTTGTCTTTTGTGCCTAAATACTACCATCATATTTTGAAGACTCGTAAAATAATATTATTGACCCGTAAATAAACGTTTAAAAATAGCCACCCTGTTTAAATTATTGTCAGAATAACATAATTCGTGAATGTACAAAAATGTCTGTCCGGACGCCAACAGCCTCTGGTTCATAAATGCTGAAAGTAAATTGTAATTAATATGCCTCGTCAGTAACAAGTTCGCGACGGTGGTAGTGCCCAGTTATAGCCTAACTGGCTTGCTGGTGGCACCCTAATCAGGGGCATAAGATTTTAACTGGCTTGCTGGTGGCACCCTAATCAGGGGCATAAGATTTTAACTGGCTTGCTGGTCGCACCCTAATCAGGGGCATAACATTTTAACTGGCTTGCTGGTCGCACCCTAATCAGGGGCATAACATTTTAACTGGCTTGCTGGTCGCACCCTAATCAGGGGCATAACATTTTAACTGGCTTGCTGGTCGCACCCTAATCAGGGGCATAACATTTTAACTGGCTTGCTGGTCGCACTCTAATCAGGGGCATAACATTTTATTCATGCAATTAAGTTTATTCTCCGATCCGTCATTATACCTTCCTGTAACCGGTTATTTTTGTACCTTTAGTTCCATCACCGCGATCCTGGCCTGGTTGGTTTACTGGCTTCCACCACTGAGAAACAAGTTTTTTACGGCATCATATCGGACGGTATCCATACGCATCCAGCTGCTTTACGAATTGCAAGCAGAACGAACCCTGAAGGTATGTAAAATAAATAATTTATCTTTCAGACTAGTCAGTCTGTAGTCAGACTTGGTCTAGTGATCATTAAACGCGACTGCTGAGGGTCGGGTTTCCATTAAGTAATTCTCAGTAGCAGCAGTCTGGATTTGAGCCCGGTTGATGGCAATAGGCTCGCCCCTAATACATTTGGACCTACACTATGGTCACCTCCACCTACCCCTAATATAAGGGAATACAGGCGTAATGGTATGCTTAGTCAGTCCGTAAGTTGTTAGTGGTAAGTAAGAATAAAGATAAAATAAAACATTTAACTAAATTCTGATCAATGCTATGTAATTATATGAAAAAGCAATTTTTTTAAATTCATTCGGTGGCAATTAAAGTTCTTCCTTTCAAAGACACTTTTTCCCACATACTGGTATCATGAGAAATTCAACAAAATATACTATTTGCTTATTTTGCAGTCGTAATATAGTGTTAATAAATAATAAGTTTTGCCAACTTTCAGGGCTAGTATTGGTTAGTGACGCAGTAGCGGCTCAGGGCCTCGCCGATGGCAACTATCGTATCGGTCCACAGCATGTTACTGTACAAGATGGTCGTGCCTACGTCACCGGTACTAAAGTACTATGTGGAAGTACTACCGCACTTGATGAATGTGTTGCCACCTTTAAACAGTCTTTAGGTAAGTTAGTATTAGAACTCGGGATATTACTCAGGACTCAAGTTTGTAGGTATGAATTTGTCACAAACTATGAACTTAGAATTTTCATGATGCGCCAATTCTTAAAAATTCATACACTACCACTACGTTTTAAACTAGATATTTAAATAAGAATATGTGTTATGTCAGAAGTTTTATTTTTTCACATACCTACACTAACATCGAAAATTGTCTATTCATTGCTACTTATTTTCAGAATGTTCTATTGAATACGCCTTACAAGCTGCATCTCTTCACCCTGCTAAAGCTTTGGGCGTTGACAACAAAAAAGGAAAACTGAACTTTGGCCATGATGCAGACTTTATTATTCTTCATCCCGAAAATTTCATGATTGCGTCCACGTGGATCGCTGGTGAATGTGTTTACGAATGTGATAAAAAGTAATCAATGTGATAATAAGTACATGGTAGAACTAGTTGTTTTGAGTTAATTACATATTTTTGTATATAAATGACGTAATAAAATTACTATTTTTTTATATCCTCGTTAAAATTACCTATATTGTTTTATTTATCATGCAGAATCTGGATGATATATGTGAACTGGATGGTACCTTTTAAATCGCGAAATTTGAACCTTATTATAAAATTGGTAAATGGCAATGAAAGTTATTAAATCCGTAGGGAAGAACAATTTAGATAATAAACATTTTTTTAGTGGCATGGAAAATCTTTATTGAAGTAAATATATTTATAAAGTCAGTACAATTTAAGTTCAATAGTTTCCAAAAATATTAAAGTGCAGGTTGCTGATCACCTGGCAATGTTAAATATGATTATTTCTTAATTAAAATACAAGCTAATATTGAGAAAACTGTAATATGTGAATAATAACATGTATATACCTAAATAAAATCATGACAAAAATATATTTTAGGCAGGCTCTGAATTACACTGCTCTGCTGTTGTTATCCTGGCCACAGTTCACGTTAATAAACTTATAATTATTAATAAACCGCTAAAGTAACGTGACAATTTGCATTCGCCATTAAATAAAGTTAAAAGAAAGAGTGCAAAATGGCAAACATCCAAATTCTCAAGTCACTTCAGCGGTAAACAAATTTGGTCAAAGTAAGATGTGCAACCAGTTGAAACAAATAAATTCTACGTCTGTCCACAGTAAACATCGAACTATTCATTAGTAACATTGAATATAATATAGGTTTAATAATCAAATACACTCAATTCCTCCACATCTTCTTATGAGTGGACAGAGAGAACCAGTTGGGCATCTTAATTTTACAATTAAATAATTAAACATCAAGTTACAAACCACGCAATGTATATTCATATTGTATACAATATTTCTAGGTGTATGTATGTATATAATGTAAATACATTTTCATGAAAAACAAAAATAATATCATGGAATATTCAAAGAGCCAAAATATTTGAGATTAACTCTACCTTGATACCATTAACTTCTAAGATCTAGGCACAATGCAGCAGAGACTCCTGTATGGATTACATAACAATTTTCGTTGACTGTGGGGCTACATAGTACAACTACAGTCAACACCATCACACAAGGTATACTGAAGACATTATATAAACTGCCATAATACCCTTTATATTTATGAAACATATTTTATGAGAAAGATATGTTGAATAAAACTGGACCTATGCGGACAAAGCTTTACGTGTGTTGTGCTATAACAAAACGAGCAGTATAGTATAATGGTTTCAGAGCCAGTGGCATTCCTATGTGTTGATGCTGCTGGCACCCCATGCAGCTTGCACTCTGCGGCAAGCCGCTGTGAAGGCAAACAACTACATCTAATAAAACTTCAACATTTTTTTTTCAAATGTTAACGGAGGGTATTGTCTGTTAGATATAATTTCGTGTCTGGAGTCCACATCCATACTAAACACACGGTGGACTACAACTAGGTTTAAAATACTTTTAACAGAATTAAATTATTGAGCAATATATTCTAAGAGAATATTAGTAGAGGTTTGCTCGGCTGCACCAACTCTACAGAATAATTCATGTTACTCCTAGTATCAAATACCAATGCATACTCCACTAATGTCATTTCCGCAAAATAAGAATTAAATAATTAAATTATAAGGAATTAATGAAATCTTTGGATCAAAATTAAAATATGCATTTGGAACTTGCACCTTTCACACTAACTATTACAATAAATTTCACATTTCAACATAAAATGACAAGAACATAAGACAGTGTAACTTAGAATATACTTATATCTACCTTGAAAACAAAAGTAATAGCCATTTTAACATCTAAACCAATGAGGAGAATAAATTCACGGGAGTTGCAGACAATTTCTATGTAAACTAAATTGATTCGGTATGATATGTTTTGTTGTTTACTGAATAATTTGTGAGATGAAGAAATATCTGAATGGCCGCTTAAGAGAAAAAAATTATGCTTATAGTTATAGAATCAAAAAATAAGATCACTACAATACGTAAATACCAAGATTGTATATTAAAATATTTGTACTTTTACTGACTAAAGGAAAACATTGGCAACTGCTAATAATCCTACAATTGTAAAAAAAAATAATTTGTATAATGTAGACTGAAAACGGTCATCTCAAATTCGTTCACTCTAAGATGTGGAATGCAATTAGAATTCTTTAACAATATTAAAAGGTATAATAATATATTAAATTTTTATAATCAGCTCAACAATGTATATAATCTATAATAATTTAAAAGCCTAGATCCAAACTGTGATATTTATTGCACAAGCACACATGTGGCTTAAAATTCCAACGGGAATAGAGCTCACAACCTTATTATTATTTATGTTGTTTTTAGAACAGTGGAGATTATATTGGTTAAGTGGGTGAAGGTTTAAATCAAATTATATTATCGTTTGAGCATGCCGTCTTTAAAGTAATAATTGGAATCATTTCGAAATAAAATAATTAGGTATAATAGAAATTATCTTAATCCCACCCACGGTTCAAAGTTGAACAAAATTGAATTGTGAGTTGAAACGCCACAACACTCCACCGAAACCATCGAGCTGTGTTTGGTGCCACTAATAGGCAATACGCCCACCTCCAATAGGGAGGGTAACATTAGAGCTCACCTTGTGCGCTGCGAACCCTACTTCTATCACATTACTTGGCACAGAGTTTGCAAATCTCCTTGGAATCATCATAACATGTGGGATCCACATAAGCTTTTTTATAATTACAAGGATATCTGCATGTTCAATGCCATATAAAATGATACTACACAACTACTGAAGTAATTTATTGCTGGATACATAAGGGAATATAGATTCAAGAGAAATATCTTTACCAAAAATTGCTTTAAAGTGTATATAGGTAACTTTTAAGATTCCCGAGAAAGGCTACTGTAATGTACTCTAATGATACAATTATTATCAAGTAATGTCAATGGACAATAGATACCATTTGACTGCCATTCATCCATGACATAGTGCTTACTCGCTACGGCAAATTATACAGCCAAGCAGACGCGACGAATAACCGCCGCGGCCCGCGCCAACCACTAATAAACATCTCTAAACAACACCACCATATAGGCAAACTTGTGATACTGTATGTGTGTATATCAATTGAAAAATACTAGTACCTACTAAACATTTCTACGCTGATCCCTACATAAAATACATGGCAAGAAAAGATGAAAGTGTCGATATCACCAAAATTAACGTTAAACGGAGGTTGATATTAACAAGGTATAATACTTTTGAAAAAACAATCATGTTATCGATGGAAATTATAAACTGTTGTAATGAAATATTCGAATTAATATTTTTATATTGGAATTCACACATAAAATAGTATAATTTGTAAAATTATCCAAAACTTATCACACCACCTTTTAATAATTTTATGCAACCCTAAAGCAATATTATTAATAGCGTCAAACGCTCCCTTTGGGGCAATAATAAGTTCTATTTCGGTTAATTTTACTTCACTAACACACAATAATTTTGATCAATGACAACGAATTAAAATTGAACATCATAATATTAAAACCCTGAATATTAATAAAACAAAAAATTGGCAACAACTAATAACTATTTTTACAAATATTATACAATAAAATAATTACTATGTGCATGCACAAATATCGTAAGAAAATAATTTGGCAGTAAAAATTCGTAAATCTAAAGGCCTAAACACACTGGCCAAAAATACTATTTATATAATATAGGCCCGGAACATATAATTAAACAAAACAATAAAACGACAAAATCAGAGTATTAATCACACCTGCTCATTCGCGAGGGGTATGTAGACTCATTTTAAACTAGTTAAAATAAAGAAAATAAAATTCCCTAATACTATTGGGACAAAAATCCTGAAACAAATAACTTAAAAACAATATGAAAAATAAACCCAAAAGTTACTCACTAATCAATAGAGGATTCAGACTCAAATGTCAAAATTCAACTTATCACTGGCTTTCCAAAGACCGATGTTGCTCCATCGCCCCACATCGCAATCTTTGCTAGTGTCTTTCAAAAATATTGAGTCATGTAAGTCTTAAAATGTTGGTTCATTATGTCTCTCTATTATTGCTCATATCACATCTAATTTTGCGTATCGAATATTGTAAAACTGTTCCAATACACAACAAATACATAAAATAAATACCTATTTCTAATTAAGTACACATATTTATACATGTTACTCTTCAATTATGTTTTCATTAATCAGTATAAATTATATGGCTCAGCAATACGAAGAGAGTGCCTGACTATCAACTAATTAATATTTAAATTACATTTTAGTTACATGAGGGTGGTTTTCTTTAATGAAATGCACGATTTTTCTTTCTGTAAATTGAGGATTTGAATATTTTAAATTGTAAACAAATGAAACCAAAAAATTAGAGAGCATTAAAACTGACATAACAATATTGGTAAAATATCACACTTAATTTTAGGTGGTCTGGTTAAGTACTATTTCCGAAGTGTTTAGTGTAAAACAAAATAATGGTCATGTACAACACAGTGCATTAATATTATGAATTCCCGAGTACTTATATTTTTTGTTTTGATTAATGTGAAACATAGTAATAACTTTGTATTTTAATACTGTATGTACCATCACTAGGGACAACAATTTATGTTGCACATTAAGACTATTTTACAAGTTATTCATAGTACAAAGAATGAGTTACTTTTATAATTATTCTTTCAGATATAATTCGTTCGAAGAGCCTAATTATTTATATCTGGAAGACCATGGATCCCTGAGTTTAGTTAATATTGGTATAGGGTAACATTGTATCTGACCATTACTTCTGTATTACAATTTTGATACCATATTAATGAGGGATTTATATGACGTCAAATGTCCCACTTTCCTAAATACTAATTTTAGGAAACCTAACAAGAGATATTAATATAATATGATGTATATTGTGATTATATCTAAATATGGTATCGCTTTAATAAACCGCATTTGTACCTACTATCTAAAAACTATGAATTCTCAATTTTGAATATAAATATGGATAATTATAAAAATATATAATTTGGCGAACTGTATTATCATTGATACATATTGATAACTTTATGTGGCAAATTCAAGTACATAACAAGTAAAAAGTTGTTGCTTTAAGTTTTATAATGCAATACTGCAAATAAATTCGTATTTATGTGACTATTTCAACAACAATTGAAGTGCTTCAAAAAAAAATTAAAGCTTGCATTAGAATCATTTAATATGCTCACTATATACAAGAAAATGCCAGGTAAACTATTTTTCTACATCAATTTTTAAGTATCCAAATTACATATGTTGTACAAAATTATTGCAGTTATTTAATAGCGGTCATCTAATAATACAGCATGCATTACAATGTTTAATAATTATGGTTATTTACTTACAATAAACCAATTCTTAACAATGTATACTGTAATGCCTACTCATGAAAATCCTTTCAAATATGTAATAGGCTCTCAAAACAAGAGTACACGAAAAACATTTTGTATAGACACAAGAAATCTGTAAATGGTAAATATATTTTAACGGACAATATATAATATTGTATACGAGATTAACCTAAACTAGATGGCACGTTATTATGGTGTCGCCTCCTTTGGTCATGAGAGACTATAATTTTTATATAATAAACTCAATTGTGCGTTCATATTTGTTCTTCTCAAGCAAATTATTGATCCAAGAAAATCAATAATATAAGTAAAACAAAACGTACGTATATTGGCCTAACATTTGAACAAATCAATATTTTAATTGAGGCGACACTCCCACGCAGTCCCCTAATTGACATGTTTAAACTTCACTCGAACTAGGAACCATACCAGCTGCTAAATTTAGTAACAAAATACAAGTCCTGTCGATGGGAATTTTTTAGTTAAATTTGGTTATGGGTATTCCTTGGCAGAATGTTTGAAGTTCCGGATATATTTATGTTTAGTTCACTTATAATTGTAGGTAGCCTATGATTTATTTACTCATGGGAATTGATGCACATGTCAATTGTTAATCCAACCCTGAGGTTATAGTGAATAGTGAGATATAAAATTAATCCGAAACTCTTGATCCTCCATGACCAAATATAACAAAATTGTTTTATATAATCGGACTAAAACGAAAATAAGTTGAAAATTATATACTAACCTTTGGATTTTCCATTACTAGAACTAAATGCAATTATAAAATAATAATGACAGATGAACAAAACCCAAATAATACGCAAGTATTCAGTACTTTGGAAATAATAATGACTTAAGTCTATCCATAGCAGTGAATAAAGATATAGTGTGTCTCTAAAATCTAGAATGCCATAAAAACAAAAATCACGAAGCATACCAAATGTAGGATCACTATAGTTCACTGCAAATGGACAGAGTGTTAAAATATCAGACTAACATGAAATTTAACACAACATAACAAAATAAGTAGTCAAATACTGGTTTAGCAAAAAATGTTAAGCTTTGTAAAAACAGCAATTAATATAAAATATAGGGAATAAATGTGAGATCTTGTAGTATGCAGACTTACAGCCATCGAGTTACTCCTCAGACAATATAAAGGGTGTTGAGGACTAGAACATGATGATTATTCTTAGCCAGAGTGACAATATAACCTTCAGATGTTATCTTCAAACCACAGCAGCGTGACACCTGCAACAAAGATTTTTTTTTTTACTTTATTCAACAACAATAAATACTTCACAGCGTATTTTAAATCATCTCAAAAATTTCCCAGTTACATTTTTTACCTAGATTGACAATACTAGTAATAAGTATTACTTAATTTGTAAGAAATACACACCTTGACATATGGGCACTCGAATTCAGTGACAAGAACACCGTCACGAGAAAATACAGCAACATGGAACTTGTTGCCATGCGAGTCGCCAATGAGGACGTCACCAGCATCGGACACATCAATGCCATTTGGGAAATTTGTTACGTTCTCGCATCCAATGCGACGCAGGAAACGGCCTTCATCGTCAAATACAACTACGCAGTGTCCCTTGAAATCGCAGACATAGAACTCCTTGCCTAAAAGAAAATATAAATTTATAAAACCAGGATTCTTTAAGATTACTTAATTTCAGCCAGTAATCTACTCACCACTGATTGCAATGTCAGATGGTTCCCTCATGCACTCACTACAATCAAACCAGCTCATGAGATCACCCTCTTCAGACAATATAAAAACAGTAGGTGTCACGCTGTCCACTGCCACGATGAGGCCTTCAGCAGTTACTGCTAATCCAGCCACAATGTCAATGAATCGCACCTAAAATAATATTATAGTACAATCACACGAAAAAAGTAACACTTAATGATATGTACTTTAATTTAGTATAATATACTAACTGCGATTTTCTTCAAGAAGTGTCCGTTTTTGGTAAAGATTTGCATGCGCGACCTTTCATTGCCGCGGTCGCAAACCACAAATTTACCAGTGGCTCGAACAACCGCCACCTTGCGCGGGTACCACAGCTGACCTTCTTCCTTTCCAGCAATACCGAAATTAAACTTGTAGGTTCCAGACTTATCAAACACCTGCCAAAGTTTTAGTTCATTAGCGACAATGCAATTCTTAGCATTTAATCTTATTTATTTATTGAATGAATGACAATATGTATACCGTGATGCGATGATTGTTTGTATCGGCAACAATAATATCTTCATCGTTACCAAGACAGAATCCATGGGGTGAATTAAACTGCCCCTTGCCACTGCCAAGTTGCCCAAATTTGAATCTAATATGCATAGGTGTAGCTTTAGTAGCACGGACTAGTGGTGCCGGAGGAGGCACAAGAGCAGCCTCCTCAGCAGCAGTTAACAGAGGTCTACCGGGAGATACACCGCGCGGCCCTACGCCACCGATTCCTCCAACACCCCCAAAACCATTTACTTCTGAAATAAGTATTAGAAGATTTAAACATTTTGTAAATTAGGAAATTAGGTATTATAATTTAAAACGATTTAGGACTTACCAGTATTCAATCCCAGTTTGGCCAGAGCTTGCAAGTTATTATATGCCTGAGGTGAGTTTAGGTCGCCAGCAAGTAATTCGGCAAGAGTGAAAGAGGGGGCTGGAGAAGCATGAGGGGGCGGCGGTACTTCTTTTTCAGCAATACTAGCCAACTGCTGTAAATTGTACTCAACCATAGACGGCAACGCGGGTACGCCACCTACTCCAGTAACACCACCGACTCCACTGCTAATGTTAACGCCGCCAGTAATTACACTAGCATTGGTGACACCCACTCCAGTGCCTGGTACTCCAATAGCCGGCACGCCGCCGACACCTGGTACTCCCACCATACTTCCAACTCCAGTCACGCCAGTAACACGCCGAACACCTCCCATTGGGTAATCATCAAAAACAGGAGCATTAGTTACCGACACGGCAGGAGAATGAGAATTTGAGGTCACTGACACAATAGCAGACGACTCGCTGGCGCGTTTTCTTTCCTCAGCACGAGTAGCTTCAGTGCGGAATGATCCAAATGTTTCTTCTGAAATGGCATCAAACTTATCCATCTTAGTGACGAATTCCAATGAATAATCAACATCGAACTCCGGTGCACCTTCCAACAAACGGGCAAACTGGGAGGCTACGGTCTTTTTCAACATAACAATTTCAGTGCCATCTCCGCGGCGGAGGAGTCTAGCCGCGAATTTACAAGCACAATCAATTCGCAGAACAGTTTTATCGACACGATCAAAAAGATCCATAACTTTGAGTTCTCGTTCCTTATGCAAACGCTCAAGTTCTTCAAGAGCCTTTTCACGGCATCTTTCAAGAGCAGCTTTGTAAGCAAGATAGGCCTCATTGATTATACCTTCGGCTTCATCTCGTTGACGTTGTAAATCTCCAAGTGCATCATCAAGCCTAGCGGAAGCACTACCCGCCGTTGCAGCACGAGCATTAGCCTCTACAATAAAATTCCTCAACTCAGCCCGAAGATTTGGCTCGACGTCTACAATTCTCTCGCAACGATGCTCACCAACTTTGTGATCCACAGTAAGACATTCGGTGCAAGCACCGACTTCACATTCGCAGCAATAAAATTTAAGACTTTCTCCAGCATGTCGAGCACAAAAAATTGGTTTATGCACGGCTGACTTCTCCTTCGAAGACCTTAGAGCATCAAATGGTACTACTCTGTGATTTTCAAAGCAACGCATAAATTCATGAGCAGAATTGCAGTTGGAACATAGGAAATGAGAGCAATCAGTGCATCTGGCAACAGCAGGCTCCTTACTCTTGCAGCAGGTACAAACAACAGATTGATCCATGGCAGACACATCCAAAATGTTAGTAAGCACATAATCGGAAGGGAGAGATGCAGCCCCACCTCCAGGAATCTAATAACAAGGTAAACACATAATTAGATATAATATCTAATCAAATATAGAAATAAAAACAAAGTGCATAACTTAATTGAGAATACCCACCTTGGTTTCTTGTTTGCATATTGGGCATTCTACAGCCAAATCAAATTTTAAAGAATCTCCAGCTTCATTAACCATCAACTTGTCAATGCAAGCTTCACAAAACACATGAAGGCAAGACAATACTCGAGGACTACATAGTTTATTGCTGAAAAAAATATAAGATTAAATTAATCATACTTATTTGTAATAAGAAAGAACTGTAGAAATCATGACAACCAAGAGACTTACTCGCAAATTTTACAATTTTGCTCTTGTTTTCCATTCTCAGCAGACTCAAGAGAACCTTCATCTCCCAGACTAACTAACCCACCCCCATAAAGATCCCCATTCATTTCTTCCATTTTAACTTACAATTATGTTGGTGTATAATGAATATATCCTTGACCTTAATCAACAAGAATCTGTAACAACAAGTAATAAACTATATTGAAAATGGTAACAATAAAATTGAAATTGGTTAATAGTAATAGTATAATTACGACTGTTTATCATCAAGAACGTGCGTCGTGTGGTATCCGGCCTAGAATTGACCACCCCCTTTTCTCCCGTGGGTGTCGTAAGAGGCGACTAAGGGAAAATCCAGAAGATGGGCAGCAGCGTCTTCTGCAACTTGATACGACTACTTATTAGAAAATTGTTAAGTTCTTGTACGTAGATTATTTAGATCATTACCTATCTTAAAGAACCCCAGTTCAAACAGGAAATTATGCATGGTAATAAGGTAACTTTAGCACATTATAATGTACGCCGTATATATCCTAATATACTAGTTCCTTCTGTTATTTTATTTAATTACTGGCTTCCGCCAGCGACTTCGCCCGCGTGGATTTCGAATGTTTTATAGCCTATAGCCTTCCTCGATAAATGGGCTATCTAACACTGACATTTTTTTTTTTTATCGGACCAGTAGTTCCAGAGGTATTCGCGTTCAAGCAAACAAACTATTCAGCTTTATAATATTAAAATATAAGTATAGATGTTATGTACAATTTTTTAAGCTAAAATAATGGTAGTATTATTGTTTATCCCCTGGTTTTCCGTATGTCCCACACTTAGAAAATAAAAGTCGCCCTGTTAACCATCCGATAGAGCAGGCGTCGTTTAGTTACACAATAATCGACAAACAGTCCGGAATTGGAGTGCTAATAAAAATTTAACTCAAATGTCAAAAGCTCGTTTTTAATACGTAATTTCTAAAAAAGCTAAACAATAATTTAAAAAATAATTTAAGCTATATTCTCATCAAGAATATACAAAAAATTGTATACTGGTTAAATTTTTTTTTTTTCATTGCAGTACAGTATTATCTCTCTTACGGACAAAAATGTGAGAACTTGTTAAGCCTTAGCCCACCTAAGTATGCCAGTCATATCGACCCGTCGACCGCGGTGTACACTTAGATGTCGACCCGATAAATACCTTTTTGCAAGCCAGACGGCATTATCTAATTTAAAGGTCACTGCAGACATGCGCCACGACTTTGTATATACCGCCGTTACATGAGCGAGGCCCTTTGCTAAAATCCGATCCCTTTTATTCTAGATAGTGTCAATAAGGTCAGTCTTAGATTCCAACAATATTCTTCGCTCTTCTTGACTTTAACTATTGTCATTAGCAGCTGGCATGCATTCTCATTAAGAACATTCCGATTTGTAAATTTATCGATATTTTGTATGAAATATTATTTAAATTATTATTATTTGTAAAATAAAGATAAAGGCTATAGTTATGAAAACGATTAATATATTATTATGTATATTAAACCTTTATATCTACAGGGTTTTAATACATGGATTACGGAAGGGTTCATTCTAGAATTAAAAGGCAAAAATGAATTAGTAAAAATTCATAGGGTTTATTATCAGTCACCTAAGTAATATTTTACAATAAATCATGAAAAAATGCTGAAGAAATATTTATTTGTATAGTAGCCTTTTTTATGGGAAACATACAGTGTAGTACAGTAGTATCGATCTCGTATTTGACGTTTGCTTATGTTCTGTAAGTATGTTTGCCAGTTGGCAATGGCCTCCTCCAACCTTCTCCATTCCTGTAGTTCTAACTAACCTAACCCCTCTGCTCTAAATTGTTCCGGCGACCTGCCTTATGTCATCATACCATCGTTTCCGAGGTCTACCTCTCTTTCATCGGCCATTTCTTGGGGACCACTGGGTGATTAATTTGCTCCTTTTTTCATTCCCTCTAATCGTGTGTCCAAGCCATATTCACTTTAGTCTTCTAATTTTTAGGGTTATGTCCTGAACTTAGGTCTTCTGCATTATGGTTATGTTTCTGAGTTTGTCAGCTTTCTTGATTCCTCCTTCCTTCTCTCCATTGCTTGTTGTCATGTAGCAAGTTGGTTTATTGCGTTTTTTGTAAGAGCCCATGTCTGGCATCCATACATTAATACCAGTAATATGCAGTGTTTATCAGTTTACATTTTGTAGACATTTATGATGGTTTGTATTATAACCTCTGTCAGGCCCCAGTATCTCGTCCAACTGTTTGCAGTTCTTCTCTTAATTCCTTGCTTTTGGTGTCCTTTGGCGATGATAATGAACATAGTTAAAAAAATGCTGTTTTTTTTTTGTTTTAGCCTAACCATCCATTTGGGTGGGTGTACTTTGACCTATTTTATATACACCCTGTAGATATTACCATTTGAAATATTTCCCGTCACAAAGAATGCTGACTGATAACCAAAATTTTTTATTAGTGTAATCTCTTTTTTTTCTGTAGATTCCTTTACCTTTTGATAATATAAATTCAATGTTGGCTTTGTTTAAGTAAAACAGGGTATTTGCACTTTCTTGTACACATTGTTTGCATCTTTCATTTGGTTATTTCATTTTTATTACATAACTAGTAAAGTACCTATAATGGTTCTACAATAAAACAATTAGACTTAATTATAAACCAAAGAAAAGATAAAGCCAAACCAAAGAAAAAGAAATAAATAACTATATAGTTATTTATTTCTATAGTGGTTTATAATTAACACTTTGACTGCCATGCCGCAGACACAATTGATTTTTTATTGTTCGCGGGTCAAATATGACCCGCGTGGCGCCCAAAGACTTAAGTGTAATTGGTAATTTGTGTATAATATTATAACCCTATGAAGCAACTATATCAGAGGGCAATTATGGATATTTGTTATCCATCACACCTTAATTACAGCTTAATGGGTGTTGAGGAAAACAGTTCAATTAAGCGAAATTTAGTGAACTATACTACTCTGAAAAGGTATGAATAAATAAATGATGAATACAGGTGTAACATATACATGTATAAAAAAAATATATTTATAATTTATAATATCATATATTAATATAATATTAAAAATTTATTTACTTATTTCTCTTAACACCCCTATTAATACAGGTTTTAATTATTTATCTGCAATTGGTCAAACTAGAGCTGGTCACAACATAATAATATTATGAAGTTGGGCAAAGGTGAAGCAAATAATAACTCTATATAAATAACTGGAGGGTGAGTAGGTACCTAGGATTTCAATTAGTTTTTATATTCTGATATATTTATAGAAAACTGGTACATTATTTCTAATTTCATTGAATGAGAAATTCTCCATGGAGTTGTCATGAGTTTAAGAAAGAGAATTATCTGTGAACAAAATCTTTATTGAAGCAAGTCACTGTTACAAGTGAAGCTAGTTTTACTAATGCCTAAACCATACACATTATAATTACAGTTTGGACAGTTAGTTGTGATCTTTAAAGATTTCAAGAAAATAACCTATTTTCTAAAATTATGGCTAAAATACCAAAAGCTATTTAGCTTAGTAATAATTATAATATAAGTACTATCTGGGAATCTGATCTAAAAATGAAATATTTAAGTTATGCAATAATTAGATTGGATTAAATGAAATTTAAATAAACAAGTGAGCAATTTAAGACCAATAAAATTTTAATATATATATAATTTCATTAGGTTATGGAGTATTGACTCCTTAGAAATAGTATTATAAATTAAAGTTTAAAGGATCTGTGTAACATTACATAACATGTCTTTGTCTTTTGACCTGTCTTTGACATAGGTACTTCCCTAGCAACAATGAACACTAAATTCTTATAATAAAGATTAGGGATAAGAAACAACGTGAAATGGTACTTTATGTTTACCACATAATGCAATGCAATTAATATTGTAGTGTTTATTCAAATAAAATGGAGGTATAGATAATAGGAGTCATATTAATTATATTTAGAATTTATTCAGAAATTTTTTAACAATTAATACTTATATATTTCATTCAGACATAGGTAAAAGAAAATAATGTTCTGAGAATCTCAGTATGGTCTAAATGAAAAATAATCTGATTGATGTCAAATAAATTATCAGAGAAACGATAAATTGAATTTTAATAATAATTCAGACATTATTAATAATTCACGTCTATTCAATTATAAGTTTAAAATGTTGATGGGTCCTAGAAGCTACTTATTGCCGAGTGACAAAGGACTAGATTTGATTCGTATTTGTATAATTATTAAAAACACTAAAATATAATCGCCGCCGGCGATAAATAACGATTAATACATACATGAGTGTCGGTAGAAATATAGGCTGGAGTATTAATGTTTGATTTAAGTACCCTGAAAATGGGGCATGATAGTAGCAATAAAGGTACAATTAAGAAAACAACAATACTGTATAAAGACAGCTCAAAACCCGTAGAAAAGCTAAAATAATATCGTCAAAATGGCTTCATAATAGTACCTCTATGTACATACCTATCGTACATTAAACGCAATGCACCATGCAGACAATGGCGAAGGTCGATAATCGGTATCAACACGTTTTTAACCAAATATGGCCAAAAATCTCCATATGATAATTATTTCGATGATCCTTATTAATTAAAAATGATTTACTAACCTTTAACAGTTTATAATTTGAAGGAAAAGCTGATAATCTACGCGCAGAAAGTTCTACCACGCCGTAACTATGAGAATACTCATCACTTTGTAAATAAATAAAAAATGAGCATCAAGTCTCAACAGATATTTTTTTTAAATAAAAGTGGTTTCTTCGATGAATTAAATTAATGTTTTGTCACGTTCTCATTTTAAAAAGGCGAATACATCACGGTGTATTGATTTTCTGCGTAGTTGGTTGCGCTGTCTGTGGCCTCTAGTGTTACCAACAGTAACTATCATTATTATATTCAATACAAAAACGTATGATTTAGGAAATAATTATATTTTATTTATTGTATGATTTGACTACAAATAAAATATCACCGTCAAACTTATTACCGTATACAAAAATGTGAATATATTTGTGACTTTAACAAAGTAGTATTTAAAAGTTTATCAGGCACTTAAAATTAATTGCTAGCTTAGGGCTCTATGCTTAGGGTACAAAATGAAGTAATGTATATTTTATTGTAATTTTTCATAATTTATGATTAATTATATTGCTAAGATATTATTTAGGTACTTTAAAAAAAGATTATGATTGCCCATAGGAATAATACCATATAATACTGATAATACATAACGATTGACAAAAATAGGAGAGGTCAAATATTATGTATTAATTTAGCTCGCATTTCCAGCTGGACATCAATATTTGCGCCAATACCATTGGTATTCGCGAATTATTTGACCAGACAAAAAATCCTTTTATCTAACACATTTAACAATAAAACTAATCGCCGCTTGTGTAGCATATCCTAGCAGCATCATATTACTATAACATGAGTGTCTTATTTTATTATTTTGGTTAATTTCCGAATTAATCTAAATAAATTTTACAGATAAAACAATCATCATCATCAGCCAAAGACGTCCACTGTTGAACATAGGCCTCCCCGTTTAAGCGGGGGGGTTTGCCATAATCCCCACGCTTGGCAAGCGGCTTGGGGATCGCAGTATTGGTGGTGGAGTTACAGAAGACGCTGCTGCCCATCTTCTGAATTTTCCCTTAGTCGCCTCTTACGACACCCACGGGAGGAAAGGGGGTGGTCAATTCTAGGCCGGATACCACACGGCCTACGGCCTACGGATAAAACAATATTAATTTTTAATTTCAAAAACATTCATAGAGATAATAATGCGCTTAGTAGTATTATTTGCACGGTCTAAGACTATAAAAAAAGATCCGAAAGATCTATATAGCGGACTTATTCTAGTCTCACTCTTTGCTCGGGAAAATTAAAGTCATGTAATAATAATAAGGAAATAATAACCGCTACCTCATCATGAGATTATCGTAACACCGCAAGGCATAGTAGTATAGCTTTCTCAACCCTCATGATAGAAATAAAAATTGATTATATCCCAAGGACTTATACTAAAAGCACACAAGCCGGGGGGCAGCATATGGCGAGCTGTTCGTGCGCGGCTTCAAAACGTGCCTTAATACCCCAGAGAGTCGGTCAGTGACTCATCCACGGTTTTTCGATATGGGTAGCTGAAGTGGAAACCGAAGAGCCCCCGTAGCTCTTTCTTGCTTTAGTTGGCCGGTCAGAGTGGTGGAAGTGCCTAATGGCGTATTAACGGGGTAACCAGCTCCGAGTCTTCGAGACGAGCGACAGTGAAACCGGGGCCGCACCGCTTTACACCCCTAGCTACTCCTTGAGGGGGCCTATCTAGTGAGTGGTGACTTGGGGAGTCACCGTCTGCTAATATACAGCATATTTTATGTTAAAAGGCAGACGCCGTTTATATTCAGTATTAAGTATTAATCTAAAAATGACTAATCAACGAAATATCCCTACACAATAAACCAAATCATTTTAGCATCCTAATGTGTCGATAAACCTGCACCTTCTGGGGACTTTTCACGGCTGCTTTCGTAAAGAGCAGCTGTGTGTTGTCCCTAGCTGTGTATCCCATTACACATTAAAATTCTTAACGGGCCTGTACGTGTTGGACCTGTGTCCCCACATAAGCCTTTTAAAAGACCGGGTATCTTCCGTAAGTTTGATAACCCGAGTATCAAAGTGAGATACAAAATAACAAGTTCTAAGATTTTCATGATTATATTGTTGATTTTTTGGACGCATTTGCCGAGAGCCATAACTTGCAACCGTGACCTTGACCGTGTGGTATCCGGCCTAGAATTGACCACCCCCTTTCCTCCCGTGGGTGTCGTAAGAGGCGACTAAGGGAAAATTCAGAAGATGGGCAGCAGCGTGTTCTGTAACTTCACCACCAATACTGCGATCCCCAAGCCGCTTGCCAAGAGTGGGGATTATGGCAAACCCCCCCGCTTAAACGGGGAGGCCTATGTTCAACAGTG
The DNA here is from genome assembly GCA_905340225.1 of Abrostola tripartita. Classification (NCBI taxonomy): domain Eukaryota; kingdom Metazoa; phylum Arthropoda; class Insecta; order Lepidoptera; family Noctuidae; genus Abrostola; species Abrostola tripartita. The sequence goes on along the minus strand of HG996493.1, from coordinate 8,093,471 downwards.
GACGTCTTTGGCTGATGATGATGATGATAACTTGCAAGATAAGTCTGTTGGTCTCAGACAGTGATGTCTCAGACTTATTTGTGATTGAGATCTCAGCTTAAGTTGACCGGATTGAATTTAGTTTTACGAGAAAGAAGCTAAGAAATAGTATGAACATGGATTTATGAAATAATAAGTAGTCCAGTAGCGCTACAAGTAAAAGTAGCATATATGCATCTGGGAAGACAAAATGCCATGGTCCATCTACTATAAAAAAAAACTTAAACCTGTGACGTGACATTTGTGGTCTTGTTTTTAGTGATGTGCTAATACTAAATACTAATTTATCGAGTCAGTTATAATAAATTGATAGAAAAAAAAATTACAATCGCGATTTCAGTTGTATCTTTTTACATGCATTTCTTTAAGAATGTTTAATTTAATAATATTGGGTTACCCTCGCAACACAGTACTAATGTTAAGGTTTGTTCTGTATTCTTAGAATTAATACACAATTTTTAAGTATAGATTAGTTTAGTTAGAATTAATTTTAAGTCTGTGCGCCGAAGTGCTTTCATAAGTTTATTTAAGTTAAAATGATTCTCATTTAAGTGAAATATATATTTATTTAAGAGAAAATAAATTCTTTAACCACATAATGACATGTGGCATTGCGTACAATGCTTAATAGTGTTAGGTACTTGATACTTGAGCGATCCTGCATATGAAAAAAACAGCACTATAACAAACTACGGTCCTAAAAAAACGTCAACACTTGAGAAGAATAATAAATTAAATTCTAAATTATAATCTCGTCGCTCTGGTCTAGCAGGCTCTTAGTGCAACTGCTGAGAATGGGACCCCGGGTTCGATTCCTGCGCTGGGTAGAGTGTTAATGTGTTTCCTACTCAGGACATTTTCAGTACCAGTGCAGACAGACCGGGCACAAGTCCAGACCGGAAGTCTGGATTTGTGCCCGGTTAATAGCAATAGACTCGCCCCCTATTACAGTAGGACCTATAACATAATTACATAGCTGGCGAAATGTGCGTGTAATTTAGAGTCACCTCTGCCTACCACTTCGGGGAATTCAGACCATGACCAACATCCTTTCGTATCGATATAATCCAATCGGTATTAAATACTCCGCATTAACCAACCTCCAACATGACATATGATTCTGACAGTTTTAAAAACCCAAAGAAAGTGTGAGATTTGCAGAATTTTAAACAAGTGAATATTTATGCTAATTGATAATTACGTGTATATAAAGTAAAATTATTACAAATATACAACGAAAATGACTTTCATACCTAATTGGGAAGAATTTGAAAAATCTGCAGAGATGTTATACATAAGGGATCCTTTAAACACACGATACAGTATTAAATACTCGCATGCAAAGGGAGTTTTTGTTGTTAAAATTACAGATAACAAAAAGGTAATGCTATATAAATTAATGTTTAAAATGCTTGAATTATTAAATTTAAAATTCCATATAGTAAATATAACACTAACCACCGAACTCAGAGACATTTAATGATTACTTAAACTATCACTAAGTAATGGCTACTTTTGTGAAATCCTTACTTAGTGACAGTTTAAATAATCATTAACGTCTCTTGAGTGCGGCAGTAAAAGTTAATTCAACTTAATTGTCTTGCGTCACTTGCTGAGTACAATGTCTGCAGACTCGTAAACTTGCTAATATGACATTTGTTAACTAAGCTGTATTATTACTTCTGAAAAGATCATGCTATAAAAATATAACATTACTATAAAATGTCAAGCAGTACACGGAGATAGGCTGATGATGATAATAAGATGACCCACTATAATTATGATAGATTTGGGTTATAAAATCTGAAATATATAAAGCACTCAATGTTTAATAGTTGTGTTGTTTATTTTATTGTATTTTAATTTACAGTGTCTACAATACAAAACTGAAGTACAGCAAGATGTTAGGAAGATTGACAAGTTTATATCCAATCTAATAAGGCATATGGCATCAAACGACAACTGATAGAAGATTTAATATAAGCTAAATATATATTTATCTAACATAAATTTAATTGTCTTTTCCTTTTTGCAGTAGATAGTATTATTTACTATAGATAAAGTTATTTCGTCGTCGTGGTGGCGTAGTGGTTGACATACCGGATTTCTATGCACGAGGTTGCAGGTTCAAACCCAGGCAAGTATCAATGTGACTTTTTCAATGTCATAAATACGTTCTTAGATATTCTAAGACACCACTGACTAACGGTGACGGAAAACATCGTAACTGTTTTCTTAAAAAACTTATCTAAATGCAAATCATAGTTCAGCGTTTAGAATAAGTCCCAGTAACATTAACTTGGACTGAAATAGATGGACCAGCCCTCTTACCATGAATGATGAATGAATGAACATGAATGAAAAATTACATAAATATTACCGTGAACTCTTAAAGCAGGACAGTTTACGATGTGAAAGCGAGACGCCGCATTACACTACACATAGCGGTGTCTTGCTTTCACATCGTAAACTGTCCTGCTTTAAGAGTTCATGGTAATATTTTTATGTAATTTTTATCAAAAATGTATGATAGATCAGAGACAGACATATCACCATGTGGGTGTTCTATACACCTCTACCTTCCCATCCACAGAATACAGGCGTGATATTGTTATGTAAATAAAAATAATAAGTATTTACTTTTACCAAGACTGTAATAATAGTATACATAGCTTTGGTAAATACTTATTATTTTTATCCGAAACAGCCACGGTTTATAATAAACCGTTTCAGATTTATTCATAATAATATAACAACACACCTGTATTCTGCAGAGGTATATAGTACTCCCAAGAACTGGTGTTCAGCAGTCGCGCTTTAGCGACTGGGTACTGGAGTGTGGACTAACGCCGTCTAAGGTCCGCAGTCTGATTTATCTAATGAGATGAGTCCTTCGGATTTGATAATTTTCACAAAAATCTTTACAATAACCGAAAACGTCTCTAAGTAAAGATTTAAAAAAAGTATGTATTTTCGTGGATATATGTACCTACTTCTTCTACAGCAGCATAGAGATTAGTTTAAGCAATTTAAGTAGTGCAGTATATTTTTAGGCCTAGGCCTGGCGTCAACTACAGTCGAAACTCATCGAATCGAGTCAAGTCGCATTTATTCCTCGTTCGTCCATCTTAGCCAAATCAAATCGAATCACTCCAGAATCACGCACTTATTATCGCAATACTAATATCTCATTAACTGCGTACAACGGACATTTTGAATATCTCTGCAGTTTATGAGATAGGTATTATTTTGTGGACATGCTCTTTTCAAAAGTCAAAGGTGGTCATGATAATTCTGAATAAAAATAAATACAAAAAACGGTCGTCGGTGTGCATCTGATTTCTCGACGAGGTGATCAGTTGCGGACCGACGAGTTTCTGCGGTTTGATTCACTTCGACTAGATGAGTCTAGGGGACGCGAGCCTAGTCCTACCTAGCCTGGTAACTCAAAATACATAAAGTCAAGCCTGTTTGAATGGATGAAAGAAGAGTGACAAAACTAATATATGAGGTGAATGTTGGTGAAGTATCAGGTAGGGGAGAACCTCGGCGTCCATTCTTAGATGTTGTACAAAAGGTTCAAGTGAGGAATACCCACCGACGAGCGTGTATGAGGAACGTTATGCGAGTGCATGAGGCGAAAGAATTATGCCTGGTTCATAGCATATGGAAATCCGTGATAAATTCCGTCTCTGCCTACCCCTCTGGAAAACTAGAAATAAATACGATTTCCTAAAGAAAAAAATAAGACATTGCGTAGGTGTATTTTTTTTTAAATCTTTATTTAATTTGTAGCGACATCTACCCGTCGAAGGCCGAATCATGATGACATTCCTGCATCTTGCTAGCGAAGTAATCACACGCGCTAGCTATATATACAGCCGCCCCGAGTTGAGAAGTGGGGCGCCGCGGCCCACCAGGCTTACCACCGCCTGGTTGGAAGATCTTCCTTTTCGTTGGAGGAACTCCACATCCCTTCCTCCACAAATTAAATGGGATTTTGTCAGACATGACTATGTCACCCCTAAAAGTGCTTTTAAATATAATTATATTTTAAGTGAACAACAATTTACAACACTTTTGAATATAAATTAATTAACAATTTGGCTTCCGATGATAATGGTGAAGCAAGTATTGTATTACAAATACCAACATGTTGATTAAATAATAATATCCATAAGTCATATCTGTTGTAATTAGTTTATTTGAGTGACAAAGATATGACAAGCAAATCATATTGAATAGTATTCAAAAATAGAAAAAACATAAAGTTCCTTCATACAGCCAGTACGATTAGGTCTCAACATCCTCCCCTTAATCGAGAAGGCTACAAACTAAGTTGCATGACTGTACAAACAGGGACACATATCAATCGACCTGACTGTACTTTACAAATCTTATAAAACACACGAGAGCACACATCATTAGTCAAAGGTATAAAACATTAGTGTCCAAAAAAAAAAAAACAGCTTAAGATATCATCAAGCCTATTTCAGACACGCAACGTTGATGTTTGCAACGACCTAAACCTTTGGTCAAAATATCTGCTAACATCCTATCAGTAGGCAAATACGATAGCTTAATTTTATTACTTTCGACTAACTCTCGAATAAAATGGTACCGGACATCAATGTGTTTTGTCCGATTATGATGAACCGGGTTCTGTGCTAACTTCTGCGCACTTTGATTATCGTTACAAAGAGTTACTACAGAAGACTCACCTGTAAGCTCACCAATTAGGCGCTGCAAATACACAGCTTCCTTAGAAGCACAAGTTAAAGCCATGTACTCAGCCTCTGTGGAAGACAAGGCAACTGTGGGCTGTTTTTTACATTCCCACGACACGGGTGCATTAGCTAATTTAAAAATATAGCCTGTATACGACCGCCTATCACTACCATTTGCCCAATCGGCATCAACAAAACCACGTAAAGGTTCTCCATCTCCAGTCTTTTTAAAGGAAAGACTGTAATCCAACGTACCTTTTAAATACTGCAGGACGCGCTTAGCAGCAGTCCAATGCGCCTGCATAGGGTTCTTATTAAATTGACTCAGAAAACTAACGGTAAACAAAATATCAGGCCTAGTGTTGATTGCTAAAAACATTAAGCAACCGATCAAGTTTTGGTAAGGAACATTGAGAGCTGGTTCCGACTGAGAACGCAGGTCAATACTAACATCCATAGGAGTAGAAACAGTTTTGCACTCCGACATATTAAAACGATTCAACGTCTCTAATATGTAACGTTTTTGATCTACCTTCACATCGTTATTTTCCTTTGCTCTAGTGATACACAGACCAAGTCAATAACTAAGTTCACCTAAATCCTTGACACCAAAATATTTTGTCAATCCGTTTTTCAAGTATGATAACTCGATTTTTTTGTCATAAATCAGGATTAAATCATCAACGTATACTGCTAAGATAGCAATACTATCAGTACTTCGTTTTAAATAAATACAGGGTTCAGACTGTAATCTTTTGTAACCTAAGTCTAGAAGTACCTGATCAAGTCGTTTATTCCAGGCTCTGGCTGCTTGCTTGAGACCATAAAGCGACTTATTCAACTGACAAACTTTAGACTCCTCACCTTCAGATATAAAGCCTTCAGGTTGTGTCATAAATACCGTCTCATCTAATTTACCATGTAAAAAAGCTGTGTCAATGTCTAAGTGATGCATTTTTAAATTCTGCTCTACTGCTATGGCAATTAACACTCTCAGTGACGAATAACGAATAACTGGCGAAAAAGTTTCTTCGTAGTCAATGCCATAACTTTGATGAAAACCTTTTGCAACTAAACGTGCTTTGTACCTACTAACTCTACCTTCGGCATCACGTTTTAACTTGAAGACCCACTTACATGGTATAACTTTCTGACCTGTATTCTCTACTAAAGTCCAAGTACCATTGGTCATCAAAGACTTGTATTCGTCCTCCATTGCAGCTATCCACTTACTTTTATCCGGACGTAAAAGAGCATCAGAATAAGAGTAAGGTTCATCTGATAACTCACCACTTTGCATTGTTGAACAACAGACTGAACAGCGATAATTCACAGGCTTTCTTTCCCTCAAATTGTACCTTTTACCGGGTTCCACATGCACCTCCTCTTCCTCAGCACAAACTACAGGAGTTGCGGGAAGGGGATCGGCAATAGGGAGCGGTGGTAACTCAGGTATGGCATGAGTAGCACTGCTGGTACTTGCCACAGGATGGTTACTCAAAGTCGACTTTACAGCCGAGCTGCTTTGCACCTGTAAATTGCTGGTATCAGAAGAGAGTACTATATTTTGACGAAGTGAATCCTCACTTGTTTTAGGATTCGAAAAACAATTCTCAAAAAATACTACGTCCCGTCCTTTTATGGCTTTCCTAATATTACTAGGATCTCGAAACCTATAAGATTTATTGTCATCGCAATACCCAACGAATATGTACTGTATTGCTTTCGGGTCTAGTTTTTGGCGATTGCAATCTGGTACATGTACGTATGCACGACAGCCAAATACACGTAAATGAGCAATGTCTGGTTTACTGTTGTACCATAGCTCATAGGGGGTACGATTATCTAGGGCTCTGTGTGGACATCTATTTTTCAAATAAGTAGCTGTACGTACCGCATCTTGCCAGAATGTTTTAGGTAAGCCACTGTCCTGTAGCATACACCTAGCCTTCTCTACCAAGGATCTATTTGTCCTCTCGGCAACACCATTCGACTCGGGACAATACGGAACAGTAGTCTGGTGCCTAATTCCTTTAAAAGCCAAATACGCCTCGAATTCGGCATTGACATACTCACCACCGTTGTCGGTACGTAAATTTCTTATTTTAAGAGAAGTTTCTCTCTCAACAAGAGCTTCGAATTCTATAAACTTTTTCTTAACATCCGCCTTAGAGCGTATAAAATAAGAAAAAATCATCCTAGAAAAATCGTCAACAAAAAATAAGTAAATATCTATTTAATTCTAAAGAAATAACATCAAAAGGACCACAAACATCAGAATGAATGAGCTCTAGCATTCTGGTGCCTTTCTTGTACTCAATTGTTTTGAAGGTTTTTCTACTTTGCTTGCCTTCAATACAAGCTACACAAGGGGTTTTATCTAAAGAAGAATATTCAATACCTTTTGCTTGACCACGACGCAGATGCTCTAAACCAACGCGGCATAGATGACCTAGTCTGCGATGCCACTGGTTTGAAGTGACACTAGCTTCAGTTACCATCGCGCTTTCAGGATAAATAGGTATATGGTCTAGCCTGTACAAGCCACCAACGTTGCATGTAGCGTGACCTACTGTTTTGCCAACTATCTGTATGTCATCGTGTCTGTACATTGAACAACCTTTCTTATTAAAAACAAAAGTAATACCCCTATCAATAGCCTTATTCACAGAAATTAAATTAGTGGACAGGTCGGGAACATAAAGAACGTCCTTTATACTATTTAACTTCAAACTATCGTCCTTTACAAGTAAAACTTCTCCAATTCCAGCAGAAACTACCGTTTTGTTGTTGGCTAAAGATATCTCCTTACTCGTAGACGTAGGGTTAAAATTGGTTAGCCATTCTTTGGAGCAGGTCATATGGGTAGATGCACCCGAATCCACGTACCACTCCGTAGGACTTAGGTTGCTACCAACACCAAGAGCTGAAATAAGTGTCGACTCTTTGCCGTCATCTTGACTTTTACTATGCGACCCTTTACTCTGACCTTTCTCGTGCTTTCCCTTCTTTCCTTTCTTTCTATGTGGACAATTAGGACTCTTGTGTCCAGGTTCCTTGCATGTAAAACAAATAATATTCCTTGTGGCTTTCAAATTATTCGTAGCAAGAACTGACTCTCTCGACTCACGTTTGGCGCTTTCATTCAGCAACTTCCGCATAACAAGATCAGACGTTACTTCGACATTCGAATTCTCTAGGGCCATCACTAGGGGATCAAATTCTGCTGGTAAACCTCCAAGTAAAATTGCACCCATAGACAGATCATCTATTGTCCGGCCTATATCTGCTAAATCCTGAGCAGTGCCAGTCACAGCATTAATATAGTCTTCAATAGAATTAAAGTTCTGTAATTCGTATCGATATAACTTTCGCTCTAACGCCAATCGTCTACCCATACCTTTGTCCTCGTACGCATTGGCCAAGGTGTCCCAAACCTCCTTAGCAGTCTTACAAGCACGTACTTTAGTGATCGCTCCGCCTTCTAGTGTAAGACACATCTTAGTTAACGCCTTCGTATTTCTAAGTTTCCTCTGGCTAACAGAAGTAGTATCCTCATCACTATAGCCCTCAACTGCTGACCATAGGTCCTCGTGCAGTAAATACATGCGCATCTTAAATTTCCATTGAGCATATCCATCCTTTCCATGTAAGCTTTTTATGGTCATCAAGGAAGCTCCAGAACCAGCGTATGTAGAGGCAACGGAATTCGCAACATCACTAGACATGGGATTAGTATTATCACCGTCGGACATTATTACGCAATAATATTCACCACTATTCTTGAATAATTACGTAAAAAATAAACTATTACGTTTTATTTTTATTTGCCCATAACCGATTTGTTGTAATTAGTTTATTTGAGTGACAAAGATATGACAAGCAAATCATATTGAATAGTATTCAAAAATAGAAAAAACATAAAGTTCCTTCATACAGCCAGTACGATTAGGTCTCAACAATATCTATGAACCTCGTTTCGAATACATTCCCTCAACACATGGAGTACATCTTCTATAATATCACATTCTGTACAGTTAGGTGAATCCGATAATCCTATTAGGAATTTAAATTTATTTGATGGAATGTGTCCTGAACATGCCTGAACGTAATCTCATTAACAAAACTATTTCTCTCCTACTCAAACAGCTATTATCGAACCATGGGCATCGAGCTGGCTGATTTTGAATCGTTTTGTACCATATTCCCTTTGTATGAGACTGTTCCTCAAAGTAATTTTGCCATAGGTGTCTACAGTATGCTACAGTATAACTTTCCTTTACTCAATAATTAACTATAAATTGGTAACCCATCATAAGAGATACCGTTACTTAAACCTTGTTTTGCAGCTCTATCAGCCTCCTCGTTGCCCATGATACCGACATGAGAAGGAATCCATTGAATGATAACATCTTTATTTAGAGAAATAGGTGTATTTGTAATATTGAATTCTCGTTGGTCTATGTTTTGAAGAACTCCAATTTGGCCTTTAGTGAGAAGAGTAGGTTTTTACAAAATTAACGAGTAAAATAAACTTTAATATGATTCCATATTTTGTAGGTACTACTTAGTATATAATTAAATAATTAATTGCAATAAACCATATTTCCTGTTTATTAACTGTAAAAGAATATTGTTACATCTCCTTAGCCTTAACAAAAGTAAAAACTTAGTGTTTGTGGATATATTATTAAATTCGGAAACGGAGGCTTTTGGGCTATTTGACAAACAAAAGCTTTTATTTGGATAATCATAAAATAAAAAGCTCTTATGATGTAATTTACTGTTAAAGCAAACATGTTACAGTATATTACATTAATAAAATAATTTTAATTATTCTGTTATTTTATTTATTATGTAGAACTTATAACCTAATCGATTTATTATACATGGTGGACATCCCTATATTATCTACAACATACACTGTCAAAAATTGTTGATGGACATTGGACATGTTATTTTACTGTCATGCAGTGTGAAACATAAATAAAGCATATTAGTTTTTGTAAAAATCATGACTTAATACTCAGGCCTAAACTGTTAATATGAAATAATAAATAAAATAAAATAACTGCCACTTACATATTTGTTTTAATTAATGACATTATGGATGGTTTAATTCACGCGGCATTGGAAGCTGAGGTATTTCATTGCTTTCTTCTATTTATTATCCGAGCTTACTTAATTAACCTTCCTTGTATACAGTTCAGTTTAATAAAAATTGTGTATATTTCAGGTAATACTTAACCGAGCGAAACATGTGAACTCAAACTTATCACAATTTAACAGTGGTGTCCCAGACCACAAAATGACTTGGACCCATGATAAGATGCACCTTGCAGAATCTGTTGATGAGTCTAGAATGAAATTCCAACGTAATTCCTCCGGCTCTGCCTCCAAAGCAACAGAGAAGTTTGATTTATTTAAAAAACTTCATGAACTTTACAACGAGTTAAATAGGGATGAGACGTTACAGGTGAACTATGTAAGTAGATATTTTGTTGCTGTATTAATTCCTTTTAATAATATAATGAATTCTTTTTTATATTTACCTGTTGTTCAAGCTATACCAACATTATTAAAATGTATCTCCTTGATTAATTACCTAGCCTAGAATTTTAGTAATGAAATCAAATATGAATTAAACCTCGATAAGAAAGTGATTGCATTGATTGCTATATTTTATCATGCATGAACTAAAAGTAACATAATATGGCTTAGTTATTGAAGATCAATCTGTGTGTATGTAGAGGAAAATCAAATAGCTTAGCTTTTAGGGTTTTCATACTACTTCACTTAAGTTACTAGTACCAGTGATGTTGTGGTATACTCCACTCCACACCCCATAAGATAATTATAAATATTAGTATTTAAAATTTGACATCTTGTGTATTTATGTTATTAATTATTTTACATTTACAGCAAGGTCTGAAAACAACATCATATCTATTGGAAAAGTTATTAGCAATATATAATCTTAATACACTAATAATAAATCTGTATCCAGGCAATAAAGGATATTCTTTATCATTAAAAGTAAATGGTAACTCGCAATATTTACATCCTCCAGATGGTCATGTAAGTAATACCTCTTATATATATATATTTATGTTTTTATTACAATACATGTTTTATGTGTATTATTGATTTGAGGAGCATTAGTTGGCTAGCCTAGCTATATTGAATGTTTGAATAATTGTTTTGATTGTGTAACATTTTTCTAGTTGTGTTGGAAGACACCAATTGGGTTTCATAAAAATATTTAAAGGGTGACATGACAGACTTCTTCTATCACTTAAATGCCTAATTTATATTTACTCACTTAATTTATAATTTTTTATTGCAAATCTAGTAAATTAATCTAAAAAAAAAGTTATATTTGTTAAATCTAAATCTTCTATTGTTTTTAACTTATTTTTATTATTGTATTTAATAATATCATATTTTCTAGTCATCAACAAATCAAGAGGAGACATTAATAGAAACTCCAAGGTGGCCATATGAGGAAGAGGAGTTACTGAGTTATATAGATAATGAAGAACTGCCTGTAGTGTTGCTGGACCTGTTGGAAACTGAGCACTCATGTCTGTTTTACTCAGGATGCATAATAGCACAAATTAGAGATTACAGACAGGCATATCCTAGTTTCCTCTGTGATACTCATCATGTTCTTTTAAGGCCAACAAATCAGGTAAACTATTTAAATATGTAATTTTTTTATAAGGTTTTTAATTAATACACATACATAGGTATGTGAATGACATACTATAATAACGGTGTGTAAAGAGGCCTTTTAAAAGTACTAAAATTAAAATTAACGTAGGTTTTGGTAATATAGTTAATAAACATTGAGTATTTTAATTATCACAAAGTAATGGTTTTTTATACTTGCTGTTTCTTATGAAACTATGTATTGGGAATTTAGTACAATTAATGGTAAAAATCCACAAAGTCTAATAACCATCTTGTGTACATTGCTAATAAATTTGGTTATTCTTGTATTACTACGATGATTATTAATGTAATTTAATACAGTGTCTCACCATCTGATCTAACTATCCATATATGGATTACAGTTCTGATCGTATGTGTTATGTATTTGACACATACATTTAAACACACATAGTCCAAAAGTTTTCTCCTATATCAAGAGTCCATAGTCCATACACCCACATTTCACTAATACATGGTTCTGACCATAAATAGTGAAATCTAGGTGTATATTTGACAACATTATCACTAGCCCAGTGTTAGAAAACTTTTTCATGAATACATAGACATTTGAGGTTCCAGAGAATATATAACGAAAATATAACAATGAAACATTCCCAACAGAGCATAATAACTGATGCGATGTGCATCGGTGGTCGATGTGGTTGGGCTGGCGAGGAGCGGGGAGCGCTGGAGGCAGTGGAAGCCGCGCTCGTGCACGCGGCCGCGCCCCCGCTGTGCCTCGACCCGCGCCCCGCCGTGGGGCTGCTGGCCGCCAGGCTGCATGCCGCGCCCAGACTGTTTAACACGCCGAGGATTAGGAGGCAGGCCAAAAGATTCTCACAGGCATGTATATGGGTGGCTTATGAGTGCTGTTTGTACTATTAAAGTAAACACAGCAACATTTAGGGTGTGGGTAAAATGTAGTATAGTTGTATACTCAAATTAGTCTTTTTGTTTTTAGGTGGCAGTGAATCGAAAGAGAAAATTGGATCAGTTTACACATTATCATGGCTTAGAGTTGTTAGACCTAATACATCGTCAAAGAGCGAAGAATAGTAGACAGTCGGTGCCACACACGCGATTAACTTCTAAGTACCCGAAAAAACCACCTGAGGTAATTACAAAATATAATTTCATATCTTCCAGATATTAACGAACAAAAATCCATTAATATTGAAAGTAAAAACAATATTTATGTAAAGTAAACATTACTGGATTTACTCTCAATGTTTACTCTCTACTCCTCTCAATCTTTATTAATAAAATCTGCAATGTAAAAACTATTGGTTTATAAAAGATTGCTGAACAGAGATCAATGACATAGACGAAGATATTATTAATTTATATAGTTAAATCTGTATTAGCATAGACAAATAAATAAATGTTTTAATAGAGATCGTATTAAACGATAATGAAACAATTTTCCATAGGTGTTCAAGCCAATAGAGCCTCCAAGAATGGATCTCCTGGCGCTGGCGGTGCCGTCGGAGCCGGGCGGGCCGCAGCGGCTGGCGCGGGCCTACGAGCGCGCGCGGCCCACGCCCGACTGCCAGCCGCAGCTCGTGGAGGAGTACATCCTGGAGACGGAGAAGACCTCGCCGCACGCGGGCGCCGGCTTCTTCCACATCAAGCTGTCCATCCTGCAGCGGCCCTCCGACCAGGAGTTCCTGGGGGAGCTCTATGTGGACCGGGACCATGTCGAGGGCGAGAGGAACGGAGCGGCGTGCCGGTTTACTTTAGGTTTGTTATTGTTGCGTTTTTAGATATACTCAGTGTGTACCGATAACATTTTTCTGTATCCCTTATGTGTGCTATCATACTATTGGATACTCGTGCAGCAAAAGCATTGCCATGGGAAGTGTACAAATTGTGCATTACACCCATTGTACCGCGCATTAAATGCGTAAATAATCACTGCCGTGAGATAAAATAGTGTTTCGGTACAAAACTGCTAAGTTTTCGAGTTTTAGCTTAGCCATGTCAATTGACCTAGATTTAGTATTAATTATATCTAACCTTGTAATATTCATTACCTAATATATCTACTGTATAACTCATTACTATCAAACATTCATAATCCTAAAGTGATTTATTTTGCGATAACAATAATGATGTCAATAATATAAACAATATTTTATTACAGGGTCAAGACTTCAAGCAAATAAATATATACAGCAATTTACCGAGATATTCACTGAAGAAGGTCGCAAGTCTGTTAGGATTAGACATATTGTGCCTGGCCAGCTACCTAGGGTGTCTTTCACTGGTGGAATGAGAGAATTGGTGAGTATATTCGTCGGCTTTCATACATAAGTTATTCTTATTAGAAAGACAACATGGATACAAGTAAATTGGCAACAAAGACACACACAGAACACAGTACAGTAGTTATTAATATTTAAACAATACTGTCTGATATTTCAATATCTATTATTCTTATTTTACCTAGCCCTAATCGTAACTTACTGTTTTGGATTTGAGATGACTATAAGATCTATTAAATTCAAAATGTCTGTTGTAGATCAATACGATAGTGTGCTGATAACTCGTAAAACCTTTATCCTAGTATATTATTTTCGTATTTTTACTATATTTTTTTTTAATGTAGACTAATTTTGATATTTTCCACAGGGACAGCAACTGTTACTGCAACAGCGCTCTGCTGCCGCCAGTGTCGCGACCGTACAGACCCACGCTACAACAGTGCCTGTTGTGTAAGTTATAATATATGTATATAATAAATGTTTTTACTTATTGAATCTTTAATGACATATTCCATATAAATATTTAAAGTAATTGCTGCTGATGCGGTCGCTGATGACCACGAAGAGTATATAAGAAACAATATAAGCTTTACGGCTTATATCCTACAAGAAAAAAACTCGCGTTATTGTTACATTCTTAAAATACTCTGTAACCAATATTTAAAATTTTAGTCTAAATACAAGTCCTATGCTATGACTTACGTTATTCTTTGTATTTTTTACAGAACTTCTGCAATTCAAGCAACCACAAATACTCATACAACCCGTCAACTACCCATCCTTGTAAGTCATTGAAAATAAGTGAATCGCGAAGCTATTTATTACTTATACGAAAAGTTTGCCCTATTTGATCGTTAAATTTTAAATTTTTATGAACGATTTTAGCCTTTTAATCATCAATTACTTATTTGTAAAATTTTTAGTGATTAAACTGTATTAAATAATAGCAGGCGCAGTTACAGCAAGTGGGTAACGTGACAGCGGTAGGGAACGTCGTCGGTACCGTGGGTAACGTCGTGGGCAGCGTGGGCAATGTTGTGGGTAACGTGGGCAACGTTGTGGGCACTGTCAGCACAGTTGTGGGGAACGTAGTGGGCAACGTCACTGCCACGACGGACAGCGCGCTCAAACAACAACCCTCACCCACAACGCCGCGACTTTCGCCACAGGTGAGAATTTCAGTAGGTTACGTGCCAGGTTAAGGATGAGTTTCCACTGACGCGGAGCTAGGCGGCGTGGAGAGTAGCGGACCGTGAATCCTATCACAGTGCGCAGAGTGGAGATTTCGAGCTCTATGATTGGCCAATTCACGGTCCGCTCCTCTGGTACTTAGGGTGCCGCAGAACTGGGCGGAGTGTAGCCCAGTTCTGCGGCACCCTAAGTAGCATTTGCAGCGGTCAGTCCTTGAATAGGTGACCATTCATGCATCAAGACCTCTCAGTGCTTAGCACTACATGTTAACGTTAGTTATATGGCTAACCTCTCTATGTGTGTTGTATTTCTGTAGAATAGAGAGAGCATCTGTGCTTGAGTACTCATTTATATTTTCTAAGTGGTTAGCTAGTCTCAGCTGAGATTGGACGCCGTAACCGAAAAATCTGATTTAAAAAAAATTGACTGTACCAGTTCTTGTTAAATCTTTATTTTATGATGTTTCTACTATATAATGATTGTATATTAACTGTATTTCCTGCAGGCTTCAACGAATCAGTTGCTCGCGCAACAGCTAACAAACCCACCACAGCCGCTCAACCCTCAGAAAATGCAGTCTGCGATCATTCACATACAGCATCCACTAATGTCCAATGCTGGAACGTCACAGGTATTTATCATGCCCATGATAATTAGATAAATTCCACATACTCATGAAACTAAGAGTTGCCTGAGTGTTCAATTGAAAATAATATTATAATAATAATATTATTATTCTTTAATTATATTTATTAATTGTTTGTGCACCTACCTATAAATATAATTTTGATAACTTTTTAACTGACTTCCTAAGAATTCCTGTTTTAAAAAATGCCTTTCGATAACTAGATTGTGCGTTTATTTAATGGTTTTTTGCTCGCTAGGTACAAAGCATCCAGTACACTAACACGACGACGACGCAGCAGAAAGCGACCATCACCAAGCCAAGAACAACGAACCCCGCCATCAGCGCGCTTGTTACTAGTCTTATGAACTCCGCACAGCAGTTCCAACAAGGCAAGTATTTATTCATTTACTGTATGTATTTTGAAAATAGAGTTTTAGCAGAACTTTTAGAAGGCAAGTTTTGGTATGTACAGCTTTCTGTCTAGTCTATTAGTTTCAAATGATATATTATAGTATATGACTGAACCAAAACTGTGCTGTTTAAAATTATTTGAATTATCCTAAATTACATAAACTGAATCATATTGAAGTATTCACAGTAAATAATGACACAGCAAAAAATAATTCTATTTATGTAATATAAAATAAAATTTTGATAAAAAAATTAAGAATGAATTTAAATGTAATAAATAATAATGATGCCAGTAATAATATAACATCACGCCTGTATTCCCCGAATTCCTCATGTCTCAGGCTAGTTAAGTCATCGCAATCAATATATATAATAACCCTACTTCTGGCGCATTCGGGTAAAAATACATAAAAGTGTCAGTAATAAAATGAATATGTCGTCAGCAGCGGCCAGCCAGAACGCGGCGAAGTCGGGCGCGAGCGCGGGCGGCAGCAACGCCACGATCCTGAACCTGCTGAACAGCGCGCCCGCCGCTATGACGCACGCGCCGGGCGCCGAGCCCGCGCTGGACGCGCACAAGCTGCTGGGCCGCGTGGCCCTCGCCGGCGCGCGCATCCTCACCGCCACCACCGCCACCACCGCCTCGCACACGCTGCCCACCTACACGCAGCAGGTCAGTGCCGCCATGACGCACGCGCCGGGCGCCGAGCCCGCGCTGGACGCGCACAAGCTGCTGGGCCGCGTGGCCCTCGCCGGCGCGCGCATCCTCACCGCCACCACCGCCACCACCGCCTCGCACACGCTGCCCACCTACACGCAGCAGGTCAGTGCCGCCATGACGCACGCGCCGGGCGCCGAGCCCGCGCTGGACCCGCACAAGCTGCTGGGCCGCGTGGCCCTCGCCGGCGCGCGCATCCTCACCGCCACCACCGCCACCACCGCCTCGCACACGCTGCCCACCTACACGCAGCAGGTCAGTGCCGCCATGACGCACGCGCCGGGCGCCGAGCCCGCGCTGGACGCGCACAAGCTGCTGGGCCGCGTGGCCCTCGCCGGCGCGCGCATCCTCACCGCCACCACCGCCACCACCGCCTCGCACACGCTGCCCACCTACACGCAGCAGGTCAGTGCCGCCATGACGCACGCGCCGGGCGCCGAGCCCGCGCTGGACCCGCACAAGCTGCTGGGCCGCGTGGCCCTCGCCGGCGCGCGCATCCTCACCGCCACCACCGCCACCACCGCCTCGCACACGCTGCCCACCTACACGCAGCAGGTCAGTGCCGCCATGACGCACGCGCCGGGCGCCGAGCCCGCGCTGGACGCGCACAAGCTGCTGGGCCGCGTGGCCCTCGCCGGCGCGCGCATCCTCACCGCCACCACCGCCACCACCGCCTCGCACACGCTGCCCACCTACACGCAGCAGGTCAGTGCCGCCATGACGCACGCGCCGGGCGCCGAGCCCGCGCTGGACGCGCACAAGCTGCTGGGCCGCGTGGCCCTCGCCGGCGCGCGCATCCTCACCGCCACCACCGCCACCACCGCCTCGCACACGCTGCCCACCTACACGCAGCAGGTCAGTGCCGCCATGACGCACGCGCCGGGCGCCGAGCCCGCGCTGGACGCGCACAAGCTGCTGGGCCGCGTGGCCCTCGCCGGCGCGCGCATCCTCACCGCCACCACCGCCACCACCGCCTCGCACACGCTGCCCACCTACACGCAGCAGGTCAGTGCCGCCATGACGCACGCGCCGGGCGCCGAGCCCGCGCTGGACGCGCACAAGCTGCTGGGCCGCGTGGCCCTCGCCGGCGCGCGCATCCTCACCGCCACCACCGCCACCACCGCCTCGCACACGCTGCCCACCTACACGCAGCAGGTCAGTGCCGCCATGACGCACGCGCCGGGCGCCGAGCCCGCGCTGGACGCGCACAAGCTGCTGGGCCGCGTGGCCCTCGCCGGCGCGCGCATCCTCACCGCCACCACCGCCACCACCGCCTCGCACACGCTGCCCACCTACACGCAGCAGGTCAGTGCCGCCATGACGCACGCGCCGGGCGCCGAGCCCGCGCTGGACGCGCACAAGCTGCTGGGCCGCGTGGCCCTCGCCGGCGCGCGCATCCTCACCGCCACCACCGCCACCACCGCCTCGCACACGCTGCCCACCTACACGCAGCAGGTCAGTGCCGCCATGACGCACGCGCCGGGCGCCGAGCCCGCGCTGGACGCGCACAAGCTGCTGGGCCGCGTGGCCCTCGCCGGCGCGCGCATCCTCACCGCCACCACCGCCACCACCGCCTCGCACACGCTGCCCACCTACACGCAGCAGGTCAGTGCCGCCATGACGCACGCGCCGGGCGCCGAGCCCGCGCTGGACGCGCACAAGCTGCTGGGCCGCGTGGCCCTCGCCGTCGCGCGCATCCTCACCGCCACCACCGCCACCACCGCCTCGCACACGCTGCCCACCTACACGCAGCAGGTCAGTGCCGCCATGACGCACGCGCCGGGCGCCGAGCCCGCGCTGGACCCGCACAAGCTGCTGGGCCGCGTGGCCCTCGCCGGCGCGCGCATCCTCACCGCCACCACCGCCACCACCGCCTCGCACACGCTGCCCACCTACACGCAGCAGGTCAGTGCCGCCATGACGCTCGCGCCGGGCGCCGAGCCCGCGCTGGACGCGCACAAGCTGCTGGGCCGCGTGGCCCTCGCCGGCGCGCGCATCCTCACCGCCACCACCGCCACCACCGCCTCGCACACGCTGCCCACCTACACGCAGCAGGTCAGTGCCGCCATGACGCACGCGCCGGGCGCCGAGCCCGCGCTGGACGCGCACAAGCTGCTGGGCCGCGTGGCCCTCGCCGTCGCGCGCATCCTCACCGCCACCACCGCCTCGCACACGCTGCCCACCTACACGCAGCAGGTCAGTGCCGCCATGACGCACGCGCCGGGCGCCGAGCCCGCGCTGGACGCGCACAAGCTGCTGGGCCGCGTGGCCCTCGCCGGCGCGCGCATCCTCACCGCCACCACCGCCACCACCGCCTCGCACACGCTGCCCACCTACACGCAGCAGGTCAGTGCCGCCATGACGCACGCGCCGGGCGCCGAGCCCGCGCTGGACCCGCACAAGCTGCTGGGCCGCGTGGCCCTCGCCGGCGCGCGCATCCTCACCGCCACCACCGCCACCACCGCCTCGCACACGCTGCCCACCTACACGCAGCAGGTCAGTGCCGCCATGACGCACGCGCCGGGCGCCGAGCCCGCGCTGGACCCGCACAAGCTGCTGGGCCGCGTGGCCCTCGCCGGCGCGCGCATCCTCACCGCCACCACCGCCACCACCGCCTCGCACACGCTGCCCACCTACACGCAGCAGGTCAGTGCCGCCATGACGCACGCGCCGGGCGCCGAGCCCGCGCTGGACGCGCACAAGCTGCTGGGCCGCGTGGCCCTCGCCGGCGCGCGCATCCTCAAATACTTTTGTTTACCTTTTCCTTCATAATAGCCTCATTATAGGCAAGATTGGCTGTTGAATACTACATATTTGGTATTTAAACTAAACTACTGGACTGCAACTTAATGGAATCGTTAGTCTTACGTAAATTAGCCCACTGGCTTAGGTAAGTTATTGGTGAAATTTAGATGCGAGCAACTCAAATACATCGGTAAATGATCTAGAATGAATTAAGGGGAAGGTACATGTCCAGCGGGAAACATCTTCGAGTTTACCAGATGCGTATACCCAAGCTTTTTTATTTTTTGTTTATGATGATGCATATTTTTAATTTTGTTTGCGATAGGGTGTTGGTGTCCAAGTAATGAGCGGGTACACGCGCGAGAATGAAGCGACCAACGTGTCGAGTAGTGAAAGCGCTCTATTGGAGCGACTGATAGGACCTGACACAGCGGCCGCCCCTTCTTCACAACCGCAACCTGTATGTCATTTGCAGGTAAACATCATACCAACGAAGTCAACATTTCAACGACGCAGTGCTCATGGTACAACCATGCATGATTATCACGACCACCAAGTTTTATAATTGCCAATCTTTCCTATGCATTAGTATTATTAGGTGCATCATATGTATACATCACAGAAGCAGTATTAGGAGATATTATGGTCTTATATATTGTAATTCTATATTTACTTTAAAAACTGAACCGATAAGACCAGTCTCATGGCAATTAGTTCATCACTCTCAAGCGTGCCTTCTGCTGCCTAACTTTCTTATTTTGCCTCTAAGTTTTGCCTGTTTTGTGATTTTCCCTATACTCCTTCTTTCCCTTTTGACTATTATTTGCAAGTTCCGAGACAGTTATATAGTGGCCCTGGATAACACCGAGCTTTATTGCCTTGGTGGTTTCTGTTGCTTACCATTATAACTGACTTACAGGAGTTAAATTGATGAGCAAAAAGACTTGTCCGAAAAAAATTAAAATAATAATATTATATTCTTGAGAGACTTCAATTACTTATTCCGTAAACGTCTAAAGAGGGTGATGTGATTAGCCTTTAGAGGTATATTTTGAGTATAAATATATGATATGTTATTGCACAGGGCTTGAGTTTAGCGTCGCTCCAAGGTCTCCAAAGCATCCAGGGTCTCCAGAACGTGCAGGTGCAGATCCCGGGCCTGTCCGCGCCGATCTCCTTGTCGCTGAACGTGTCGGGCGCGCCCAGCGGGCTACTGGTGTCGGTCCCCCCTACCACCTCCGTCGTCCTCACCAATCAACCTTCGGTGCTCTCCTTACCTATAGGTAAGTAGATTTCAGCTTAGGATAAAGTCCCACTATTTGCTTTTTTGATTTGTGTTGATCGTGAAGTTTATTAGACCATTCTACATTAGCCCATGATGTTTAAAATTTGGAAGGACTTTATAATTTATCGGAGTGCTGAATTAATATAGTTAATTAAAAAAAGACATCATTATTGAGTAGTAATATATTGTGTCGTTCTCAAGTCCGACTATACCTACCATATGAAATTAGGTATGTCGATCATAGACCGTTTAAACAAGCAGGAACGGTAATCCTCGCCATAGACATAGAGCTATGAGAGGTGTGGAAGCTAATGATCCAAGTCCGCTCCCCCGCAGCGCAGCTGGTGGGCGCCGGCGTGAAGGGCGCGGCGCGCGGCGGCGTGCAGGTGGTGCGCAGCTCGCGCGCCCCGCGCCCCGCGCCGCGCGCCCCGCGCCCCGCCGCGCCCGCCGCGCCCGCCGCCCCCGCCGCCCCCGCCGCGCCCGTCGCGCCCGTCGCGCCCGGTACGTACTGTCGGTGCCTAGCCCGCCAGCCGCCACTGTATTTGATCGCTTACTTAACGACTCAATATGTTTCTATACATTTTCAGGTACGGCGCAGTTCATAAGTCAGGCGCAAGCGCAAGCGTTGAGCGCGCAGCAAGTTCGGCGGAAATCGAACGCCGACAGTTCCTAGTGACGTCTTGCGTTCGCCGCCATAGTGAAATATACTGTAAATATTAACCCTAGCTAAATTATTTTTAACGTTAGTGACGAGTGCCGTACGCAGTATACACGCTGTGATGCCACATACGTACCCGGCGGCCATTTTTAAACACCGATATTCGAGAGATAGACTTAATTAGATATGTGCGTGTATGCAATTAATAGTGGATTTATGGTTGTTTTACTACAGTTACTTTGACTCCAGTTAATAATAACATTGGTTGAGTTACGGTTTGTTATTGCCGTTAATGTTTTCTAATACATAACTAGTTTCAATATAAAATCTATTTAAGAATTGTCCTCAATGTTGCTATCTCCAATAATGTCTGAAACGACGACTGAATTTTTATAACGTAGCAATGTTATTTCATGCAAGTATATAGATATTATTAAATTTATTAGTATTCATCACACTACATGTAAATGGTCTACAATATTGCAATTATTTGTTTTTAATCATGTATTTGACACATTTATTTTATTCG
The DNA here is from genome assembly GCA_905340225.1 of Abrostola tripartita. Taxonomy (NCBI): domain Eukaryota; kingdom Metazoa; phylum Arthropoda; class Insecta; order Lepidoptera; family Noctuidae; genus Abrostola; species Abrostola tripartita. The sequence goes on along the minus strand of HG996493.1, from coordinate 8,071,562 downwards.
AATTATTTATCATATACTATTTTCAATCATGTATTTTTATTACTAGAATGTCACAAATTATAATATTATGTATGAAATTTTAATTTTTAATGCAACATTGATAGTGATTGGATCATGACATGAATTGTGAGTAAAGTTTAAAGTGTTACTACGTAGTTAAATAAGGATGTTGATAAAACCGGATATTATTATTTTAATGGAGATTTTATATGTTGTTGGTGTTGTTAGCAACAACAGTACATGTACACGTTGTAAGAGGATGTGTTTATTACACAAATATATGATAGCACACATGATGATAAAATACAGTAAAAATTAGCAAAGTATGTTACTTAGGTGTGGTGATCTTGACTTATATTCATACTGTAGGAAATTGCGTAAATCAGTATTAATAGGAAATCACTGTTCGCATGACAACCCAGTACTGACGTTTTCAGAACATAATGAAGTACAACTCTACAGTGATTCATGAATCTGTGTTAGATAAGCTGTAAATATGTACTATATATAGTTTTATGTAAGCATCACAGCTATGAATAGTTGGAATGTAAGGATGTTTTTTTATGTTTTAGTACGATGGTGTATATATAAAACTTGTGAATAGTAATGAAATTTGTTTTGATATGTGTTATGGTAATTGTTATAGGGTTCCGTAGATACCAGCTTCAGGCTGTTAGAAAATGTATTATTTTTACTCAGAATTGAGAATTTATTTAATAGTTTAATTGAGCAATGAAAGGAAGCAGGGCATCAGTTAATTATTGTTAAACGAACATAATATATTATTGTGCTTTAATTAATTTCATAAACTGATATTAGGCTGCATTACCTTTTTGTATCATGCAGCTAATAAGCTATAAGAGTGCTGGAGAAGATAAATCTGAATGCAGATCTAAATACGTAATATTTTGTTGTGAATACAGCATGTTTAAAATGTCTTATATGGCACAAGATCATTACTGAGACGTAGGTGGTGAACTGAGTTGTATATGATTGAATAAGTAATAAATCTACGGAACCCTTGATGTTGCAATTTTACGAATAAAATATAACAACAATGCAATGTAGAATAAAGCTAACTTTGATATCTTGCACGTAATTATGGAGATTATCAGTACATGATCTTCTGCCTAGCGTTTTCTAAACGCAGTCCTACCAGCCTGGGCGGAATAGTCCATTTGTCGAACGTAATGCTTGTGTATTTTCTGGTTACAATAGTCCTCTTCTGGTCGATTCGGGTAGTTTTACAGACATGATCTGTTTTTTCACTTAGTGAACGGTTATTTCAAGTATAGAATGTTTCGAACGAAATTAATTCCTATTGCACGAAAGCCAAGATTGGTATTAATGACGGAGCTGTTAGTGTTTTCTCGATTCACGCGGTCGGAAGGTTCTAGATTATGTGATTAAGAGTACATAATATTGGAAATTACAGAAGATATGTTGGTATCTGCCCATTACACTCTAGCATTTGCTTATTTCATCACATTTATGAGATTTTGTTATATGTATGTACATATAATATAATAGTTTTGAAATCCTAAATGTGTGGCTTTAAGAAATACAACGTTATATCATGTTGAAGTATTGTGGAGTTTGGTTGCGAACGTAGGCTTTTGCAGTGTTCTGGGCAGTTATCAATCGAGGATTGTTTGTTTTCTGCATGTCTTCGCCACTAATATAAAATAGGGAAAAGATTTTGTCAGCCGACAAAGAATCCCTTAAGTTTTTAGTGTATCTTTACTGTTACGGCGGTAACGAAAAAGTTATTTATCAAGGTCCCACGAATGTGGATTTAAATCTAGCAGAAATATTGTACCTAAAGAACCTAGTTATAATAGACATGTAACCGTTTAAATGGGTTGGGCACCTATACATATTTATATTGGTGCCCTATTTAAAAACAAACGATTAAGATACGATTTATAGGGATATTGAACTTGTTTTAAACGCACGTGAAGTGTCCTTATAACTTTTTTCGTTGCTGCCAGGGTAAGTTATGATTAGTGGTTATTGTTACGACATTTGCACACGCACAATCGTATAATAAATGTTTATGAACTAAATTAATATAATGTTACCTGCTGAAATATTGCAATAGGCATACCAATTGATATATTTTATTCTGTACAGTTTTTATGTACGCGTACGTAGCGGTTTTGCTCTATTTACTATTTATTTTAGTTAACGAGATGTGTTCATACTGGCATTCTATGACATGCCTCGATAAGAAACCTGTTTTGTTTGTAGATATTCGTATTACCTAGGTGTATGATAGATTGCGTGGACATATTTTGCTATTAACACAAATATTGCATAAGTCGAGGTGTAGATGAATAACTGTGCGTTTTGTTGATCTCATTTGTTTACGGACATGTAGCTCAATATGTAGACGATTGTAACATAAAGTTTATTTGAACATGCGAATGTACCTATATTTTAAGAGATAATAAAATAATTATTGTATATATTTTCGAATGGAGATTTTTATAAATAAAACAATATTATTCAGTTCGAGTATGTATGAAGTTTTCAGTGTCAACTAGGTCGATTTAAACTGCATTGTAAATATAATATTATTTTAGATGACATGTGATAATGCATTCAGTCGTTTATAACATAAATGTGTACAATAAAATTTTTATGATTGCGTTGACATAGATTTTGTGTATAAAATTGATATTGTAAAAATTAACTTGAATACGTTGTTCAAAGATTGACGGTTCGAACATAAATAAATAACTTTTACACAAAATATACTTTTATTGCAATCATAATATTTATATGCAAGTACTTTTATAGCATCTTAATATATCCTGTCGTTCCAAAATCTCTGGTTTCAAATATTCATTTTACTTTTATGATTGGCAATTCACCTATAAAAGTGATTGAAGTCTTACAAAAAATACACCATGAACTTTAATAAAGTTTTTTTATTCTTGCCTATTTACTTACCTTTCTTATATTTGCCTTAAGCTAAGAAAATAGTATGTTTCCACGTTCGTTTAACAGAGATGATGTCGGTATTTTCAGTGTTCACTTTTTCTCACTTTACCTTTTTGTACGTATTCATGCTGTTGCAACCACACTTCGTGAGCGTATTGTCTCATAAGCACTAGGTAGCTAGGCTAGTGCTAATCAGATATTTTTTATAATATCCCTAACGCTCCGCTACTACTCTTTTGAATTTCCTAACTAAACTACTCACCCAAAATATTCATACCAGCTTACTTGAAATTGATTAAGTTTAGGTTAGTGCTTATTCGTAATCATTGCTTAAAAGGCGTAAGTAATATTTCTCGTAACAATCATCTGTGTTGGGGTTGGACCCGTGGTTGGTTTCGTCCCATGAATTTTAATTTTAAACTACTTGTATTTTTATATTTGTAAGATAAATCTATGGTATCTAGACTGCGCCGTTCCAATAATAAATTTATATATGACTTTTGGTGCCTTTTTAGCATGTTGCCCATGCTAAGCTTGAATCTAAATTGAAAAATGATGGACACGAGCGGGATTCGAGCCCGCGACCTTCGCCGATCCGTGGCGCTGCTCTAACCAACTGAGCCACCGTGTCGCTGCTCGCATCCATCGAATTTCAAGTTCCCTTTTAGTATTTACGTCTTAAGGGGACGTCAGGTATTATCTGTTGGAATCTATGATTACCAACTCAATGTTATACCTTTACAGCTATAAATCACTGAAACGATAATACCAACCCAAATTTATATGACTTTTGGTGCCATTTTAGCATGTTGCCCATGCTAAGCTTGAATCTAAATTGATAAAGGAAATTTGAAAAATGATGGACACGAGCGGGATTCGAACCCGCGACCTTCGCCGATCCGTGGCGCTGCTCTAACCAACTTAAATAAATTTATAGTTTTTTTATGTTTACGTAATGGGTAAGCTCGTATTTAACCCTAATTAACAAGGATTTTGGTTTTGTAATAAATTTTAAAAAAGGTAAAATTAAAACAAAACTGAAGATAGGTTTGGTTAAAAAAGTATGCCTTTTTATTCTTTCAAATAGTCTTCATCTAAATTTTATAAGAACATTGGACACAATGAAGCTTTTTTACCGATAAATAAGTATAAATAATTTCATATTCACATAAATCTTATTTATACATACATTACATTTATTTTAATATCAGTCCTCTCAAAAGGTCCATTCTCTCCCTGCAAATTAATTTTTATTATTTACACAGCGATAGGGATTCGCATCTACCGTACATACATACATCAACAATTAACAATTAATAGAGACTATTTACAAAATATATTTCCACAAACACACACACGATCATACTTCACCGTTTGCACACACCTATTTATCATTCACACCATTTGGCATATGGATGGCGGCACATCACTAGCAGAGTTCGTCCCAGGCGAGCCACCAGGCCCCTCGGCAGTCCTCGCGCTTCCGCCGCCGGCGCTCGGCGCGGTCCGATCTTTTCTTTACAAAGCGAATGTTGTATGGGTCTTCGGCTAACTCCGGGTACCGTGCCACGTCGTGCACGTACTCTCCCTCGTAGCCTGCTGCTGATCCAGCCTTTTGGATTTCGTCCAATTCGGCCGCTGACCAGTCCAGTGAGCCGCCGAGTCCGCTACGCAGGGCCTCACGCTCACGGTGCCACGCTTTCCGCACAGCTGCGGCGCGCGCGTGGTGTAGCAGTCTTTGTCGCTCGCGCTCCGCACTAGTGCCGTACCGTAGATTTACTATGCTTGTTTTGCCGTGTATTTTGACGTCTGCATACGAACGTCCTCCTTCGGCAACTTCGTGGAAAGTCACGTTCAGTTTGCCCTGCATCCGTTTTAATTGTTGTTTGTCGTCTGCGGCGCGCCAAGTATCTTCCTTTACGAAATAGAAGACATCTTGTTGATCGCCATGTACGACGAATGAAAATGGTAGAAGATGAGATCGGTTGAACACTGAGGTATAAACGTCACGGTAAATGGCGTTCGCCGACGGCACGGTAGTGACGACTGCGCGACCGCGAGAGTTCCGCGACACAAGAATGCCGCGACCGAATGGCGGCTCAGAGTCAGAGCCGATGCGTTTAGGTGCCAGATTCAAGGCGTCAGTCTTGAGTGCTGACATAGCTGGTATTGACAGGCTTCTGAAGTCAGCTATTCTCTTGTTTGACATGTGTGATAAGAAGCCAGATTCAATAGTAACTGTTGGCAGCAGAGACATGGCCGAAGGTAAGCCTGGGCTGCTGTCTGCTGGAGCAGTTCCCCACACTGGACGGCCACGAGGAATGCTAGGCAGCACTGATCCGCCGGGAAGCTCGTCAGGATACAGTTGCGGAGCCAGGCTCTTCGTATCATAACCAAGCAACTTCAGCCATGATAAGTGATCTAGAAGGACAAAAAATATTATTGATTAATTATTTATTTATCTATAAGTCACAGTAATATTTTTTTAATTGAATAATGAAAATGCAATAAAAATAAATAATATTTTACCTGTTGGCTTTTTGTTCTGTGGCCTTACGTTGATTGGATCGTTTCCGTTGAATCTGTATAGATGTAACTGAGTTGGGTTGTGAATTCTCTCAATTAAATTTTCCCATAACGGAGACATCCATTGACCTATCAAGGGATCATAAACTTTTCCATTTGCCATGTGGACTAATGACGTTACTTGATCCAAAAGTCCTCCACAAAAGTCCACCGGAAGATATAAGTATGGGTTAGAATCGTATACTATATGGCCGTATGGAGACCTCATGATTTCTCTAATTCCTTCTCCGTATTGATTGAATATCATTACTGGGGTTCCACATTGATCGGTGGCAATGTAATATTTATGTCGGGCAACCTATAACAGAGGATTATAAAGGACAAATTAGGCATCAGTTTACATAAAGACATTAAAGAAAATTAATTGCATATCTAGGTATCGGTTATGTTTTTACATACCTGTGTATAGATCAGGTGTCCTCTGTCGTCATAGACTAATGTCATGAACCTGTTTTCTCGTGGCGAATAGATGTGGCTTACTTCATGAGGCCTATCTTTATTCGTGTAGAAGAATTGGGTTACATTTCCAAAGTTGTCTTTTCTTGTTGAAAGCCTGTCAGCAGAATACAGATTTGTTATAATTTGAAAAACACAAAGCTTTAGAAAGGGAGTGCTTATTTAGCATTGTAAATTACATTAAAATTTTAAATTATTTTAAATTACATACCTATCAAGATGGTCGTAGAAGTATCGAACGTCAAATCTTCCCCGCTTTGTTGCTCTTATTAACAGCCCTTTGGAATTGTATTGGAATCTTTCCTCTCTGGCATTTTGAGATACCAGACCACGGCTATCATACCTGTATTGACCTTCACCAAATTTGACAATGCGATCCATATCATTATATTCCATTGGAATTGTGTTCCCTCTGTAGGTCAGTGATAACATATTACCGTTATCATCGTATCTGAAGCCCCAAGGTTCTTGTGCTTCTACTCCTGTAAGCTGACCATCACAGTCCCAAGTATAGTTCTTTACATTGGTGTACGTATTGACCCCAACATTTCTAGTATGTGTTCGTGTTTGAGATATTCTACCATGTCTATCATAAGAGAATTCCATCCTAAATGCTTCCATTCGGTGAATGTTTACGGTAACTTCCTTTTCCAAAAATTGGTCGTTAAGTAAACGGGAGAACATTGCAATACCATCGTATACTGATGTTTCGTTCCATTTTTGTTTTGACACAGTAAATTGCCCTAGTATTTCAGGAGATCCAGTCTTGCTATTGTATACAATATGGTGCGGAATCAGAGTTTGCCCACCTATTCGGCCCTGGACGGAAGTTATTCTGTAATTATTATCATACTCGTAAATTATTTTTGCATTGCTAAGCCCAGTTTTGGCACCGTAATCGAGCCTTTCTTCAGTGAGTAATCCACCAACATAGGTCGATTCCCATCGATAGTCTACGTCGCGATCGACATGCAGTATTTCTGAAGGCAGCCCACTAGTTTCTGCGTAGTGTATCTGTGTTTGTCCATCGCCGTGTACTACTTCAGATACCTTATTAGTCGTGAAATAACGATATACTACTCGGGCGCCATCACCCGGAAATACTGTCTGAAGAAGTTCTCCTGTATGAGCATAATGTTGTAAATATTTCTTTGAAGAACCAGGAGGAGTGTATGTCACCCTCAAGAATCCGATAGACGGCTGTACACTAAAAGAATGATTTGATCCTGATGGTAAAATTACATGCGTCAAGCCACCATCTTCATCGTACATGTACTTAAAACTTCTTTGACTGGCTAAGGTTATTTTAGAGACAAGGTTACCTTCATTGTAATATATAAATTTAGTACCATCTTGAGGACTGGTTATCTCCGAAAGCATTCCATGTGGGTCATAGCTATAGCTTTCTTCACTGTCGCCCCATTTCCAGCCATTTATTCTATAAAATCTATCGTACGAAATGTTGAGAGGAACTCCAGCCCCGTGAGGATTAAACGACAGTGGCAGTCCAGCTACATCGTAGGAGATCGTGAATAATGGGTTTCTGTCTGCATTAAAGAAAGTTTCACGACTCTTGAACTGATCGAATTCAATTATTAGTACTCTAGAGTCGTTGACCCATATTTCTCTGTTCAAAGTTTGCTGTGGATTCCTTACATCACCCACTAGAGTGTATAAGGAGTACATGTTGTTTATTAGTGCATCTCCAAATGTTGTAGTTTGATGTGACCACATGTGTAGCATTTCAGCTTCTATTGGAAGAGCAGCTTCCAGTAACGGGTGCTTTGCAGCCGCAATGCTCTCGAATTTCCCTGCCCATGGAGTTTCCAGTAACAGAGTATTGTTAGTATATATTCGACCTTCAGTTATTTGTTTGCCATTATTTATAGTAATTTGTTTGAATGATTGTCCATGTAATACATATTCACATTTCTTTGACACTCCTACAGGGATTGTGCTTGAAGGATTTGATACTGTGACGGCTAATCCATAATTCTTCGCGAGACCAGAGGTAATGTGTACTTGTTCACCAGATGGCATTATTATTTTTGTTACTCTTCCCAGTTCATCGTAATTATAAATCACAGTATCACCAGCCTAAAAAAAGTCATTAAATTATTATGCGAACTTATAGATACGTTAACATCGAATACATAATATTTATGATTTGATTCAACATTATATAATATTTATGATCTATTATCAGATCATTTAACATCTGATCGGACAACTTACCCCTGATCGACTGTTCAGTAATCCAGTACTAGCATCGTAGTCAAACTCCATATCAGTTGCTCCTTTTTCTGCTATTCTTGTAAGGTAACCAATGCCAGATATTTTTAATTCCAGTTTATGGTCTTGTGTGTTTTCAATAGAGCTCACAATATTGCTATAATCTCTGAGTAACTGTATTTTATTTCCAGAGGCATCAGTTACTGTAGATAACTTTCCAAAACTAGTATTTTTAGAATACAAAAATGAATATCTGGTTTTTCCTGAAGTCAGGTCTTTGGTAGTGATGTGCTGACCATATCGATTGAATACATAGATTTCTGAAGTAGGTGGATAAGGTATTCTAAATTCTCCGTTTTCATCATGAGTTGGCAAGTAGTGCTTTAACGCCAATATATGAAGAGAACCTAAAATAGTAAAATTAATTAGGTTGTTTTATGATAAAAATAACACAGTGCTTTAAGTACCTATTATTTTTACCCAAATTACCTTGATCAACAACATTAAGAACTCCATCCGGCGTAACGGCGAGAGCTGAGATTGTTTGGAATTTAGCATTGGATGACAGCAAAGTTTCCGTGCTTGTAGGTGGTTCATCGCCTGCGGCTACACTTAATCTACATGGACATCCAGCATCGTCCCGAGAATTTGTCGGTACAACTGTCGCAGAAGCAGAAGAGTTGCATTCACAGCTTAATTCTTTCAAGTTTTCCTGTACTTTTCCAGCAAAGTGCATAATTTTTCCAGATGGATCGATGGATTTTATGGCATTTGTTTTCTTAGAATCTGCCTCAGCAACATATAATATACCACTAGGAGCGAAGGCTATAGCTAAAATTGTGCCTAAACTAGAATCTTCTCTGAAATCAGTGTTCGTTCTGTTAGTGGGCTTTGTGATTGGTTTTCCGTCGCTTCCAATGCGGCAATGTGAGGGTTGGCCAGCTACCACCTTGATCTTCATGTCAACTGTTAGTTTAAGTATGATTCTATCGTCAATGAAGTAAAGAGAACCATCTAGAGGTGATAAAGCTACTCCTGTTGGCCACTGTAGTTGAGCTTCGTAAGGTGGTATAGCTCCATGGCATGGAACGGGTGACCAATGATTGTGGTGTCCGTGATGACCCACCAAAGTATGTATAATGCCATTTGGATCCACAGCCCTTATGTTGGTTCCATCTGCGATGTACATCGTTCTATCCGCAGCAATTGCAAGACCTGTTAAGAATAGATTTAATTATTATCAATTGACAGTAAACAATAGAAAAATAAATAATTGCATACAAAATTCTATATTTAATCATACTATATTTAAAATTTACCTTTAGGATGAGCCAACTTGGCTTTGATAGCGGGTCCTTCGTCACCACAATTAGAATCATCACCAGGAACACATCGATCTCCGTTACCAACTACAGCCTCAGAATTCGTTGCTGGATCACGTACTTTCTCTAACGTGATCACTCTTCGGACTTGGTGTCTCTCAGAATCTGATATATAAAGATATCCATCTGCTGGCGATATACAGATATAGTATTGATATGCAACTTGCGTAGTCCTGAAAATGTAATAAGTGAAATTAATCAGTTAGACACCATAAAAATGTTTTCTTGTTTAATATATTATAAAGCTGAAGAGTTTGTTTACTTGGTTGAACGCACTAATCTCAGGAACTTATTGGTTCGAATTTAAAAAATATTTTTGTGCTGGATAGTCCATTAATCGAGGAAGGCTATAAAACATTTAAAATCCACGCGGACGAAGTCGCGGGCGGAAGCTAGTTATTATATAAAAGTGATATGACATTCCCATCTCCTTTAAATACTTACTGTAGTTGAAGAACAGTGGTAACAACTCCTTCAGGGGTTATACGGCGAACAAGATTGAAATCACCGACATATAAAGAGCCATCTGGTCCTGATGTAAGTGCTGTTGGTGTAAGGAGACGAGCATCTGCTGCTTTACCGTTGCAGTGGTCCGGACATTCCAAGGATCGTTGAAGGCCAGTACCCATTACCACCTATAAGAAGATCTCGTTTAGAATACTTCAAAAAGCTGATTACGTTTATTTAATAGGTATGAAATACATTTTGCATTACCTGAACAGTTCTGGGGTATTGTTTCAAATGAAGGAGTGCTCCATCGCCTTTTTGCAGAATGCCTTCATGGAAGTTGTAATGATGATGTATGTCAAGTCCCCATCCTCCGATATCTGAGATGTCGACGTCGAAGCCGGCTAGGGTAGCTGTCTGCGTTTCCCACACGATCGATGCACATGAAGTGTATTCGTATCCTATTGATATTTTGGCTTGTGCTTGACCGTAGACCTGGAATTTAAAAGTTATAGATTCAGTTGAAGTATCTATTATTTATATAGAGGAATGAATATTGAGCTCGTTTTTTGCTTAATAATTATAGCAATATATTTTAATGGGTATTGAATTGCATGGTCGGGAATCTTTTTATGGTCGGTGTTTTCATAGAGATACCATACATCAAAGATAGCTTACCTTCTGTTTATATACGTTTCGTTTGTTCCATGCGAAGATGTGAGTCAAGTCAGGATCAGCCTCATAGCTATGCGTGTGCAACGACCCTTCAATCTCAACGCGGACATGCACTCGGATAAGTGAGGCCGGTACTATCCGACGAGTGAGTTGGACATGCACGCACGAAAGGTAACCAGCTGATTGGGATGAGCGATATGTGAGTTTCACCAAGGAGCCTGGTAAGCCGATGGACTCGCTTACAATCTGGAATTTTTTTTTTAGATTAAGATTTTTTTTTAAATAAACATTAATAACATAGATATTTAAAAAAGAACCGAGTAGTAACAAACGGTTTATACGGCTACGTCTGGTTTTGAAGTGAAATATGGCATTATTACCATACTCGATACCGAGTTAAAATCAGGGGATAATTCGTTTCACTTCTTGGAATATTTTATACTTGTCATATTGAACATAAGTTAATAATTTACCTGTGCCTCAGGATATATTACGGTGGTAGTGGTAGCAGACGATGCAGCAGGCGCTGCCAACGGTGGTACTGCCACCACTTCGGGCCTCAGTCTCTCATGATCATGTGCGGCGCACGGTGGAGTTTCCGATTCCCACCATTGTGGAGTTGGAGACCAGTCGATACGAGGTGGAGCTCTGTTAGGTAGGTAAGGAATTGTATAATTAAGAACCCAATCAAACTTTATGTAAATGTAGATTTTCTTCTATCATTGTAGTTTATGATTTATTGTATATTGATTGATATTCTTCTTCTTATCGTATGGTTGATAAACAACCTGGTGTCAGAGTTTAAACCGCCCTAAATATATTAATGATGACAGATTGCTTAACAATCGTCGTCTAGAATATTAAGCACACCGATAAGATACAATAGCTTTTTTCCACCAAAACATTCTAAACAGCAAGGTTTATTAAATTATGACATGTCATACCAAAATTACCACTGTTCGATTCCACCAGTATTTGAACTTAATAATTTAAACAGAAAGAAGAAACTGAATCTTACCTGGGGGTCGGTACTTTGACGTTGTCATCACTGAGTTCCATTTGCACGGGCGGTAGCACGACGATCTGGTTCCATGGCACGAAGACAGTCTTCCTCAGCGGCTTAAATGGAGATCGCTGGAACTGCAGAGTTACGGCGCCTCCTCCATTTACCAGCACGTCAAACCTGGTTTGGTGGTCATTAGTTTAAAATTAAGTAATCAAAGGTAAAGTTGGTGTCCTTTGGGTAAATTCCGGAAATTATTTTAGAACGTAAGCGAGTATGCTCTGATGATTTGGGTTACATATTAGCAATTATTAGCCTAGTTTGGGGAAAGCATTTTTTATAAATATTTTTTTTTTATTTTGCTGTAAGAAGTGCAATTAATTGTAGTTTGAATTTTCTCTTGTTTCTATCAACTTGCCAACTTTATCAGTATAAGTAACAATTTAAAATGCATTTGTTTTTTGCTTTCGAAGATCGTTCGTACATATAACGTATAATTATATCGTATATAAGTAAATACAACAAAAAAGAACGTAGGTATCCTATCTAGTCAAGCTATCATCTAGCTATCTTTGTATTTATGTTGGGCACGTCTTAAGAAAACTATCAGTTTCTACGTTTAAACGTGCCTATGGCACAGGAAAAACAAGGTAATTGAATTTAAGGGCATTGTTAGTAGAGCGCAGTAATAGGACATTTATCTAATCAATCTAAATTACGTATAAAAAAGTAAATGGGGATCCTAAGAGGACCATATGTAGGGAAGGACCCTGTCGAAGTAAATTTATTAACCGCAAACTGTTACATAATTCAAGCGCTTGAAAGATGTTTGGCCGTCGTTGCCAATATTGCTATGGTTTTCTGATCTAGTTACGACTTTTCCAGTAAAAGTAACTTATGTTCTAAACCAAGCCTTGTTGACAAAGTTAAGACATTATGTATTATATGTTTTGTTAAAAATATGTAATAGCTATACTAGAAAACAGTAAGATCGGTCTTCTCTGCTATATCCTCCATTCATTAAAATTTTCCTTATCCATAACATCAACAAGCTTTTCAACATGTATGAGTATAAGCTTGCATCATTATGTACCTGCTACAGTAGCCGTATAAGAAGTCGGAAAAGGACTTCAATTCAATTACTAGTGGAATACCCAATTCGAAATTTTTCTTAAGGTTTAATTTAAATTAGATCTATCTTGTAACGTTATGTCATTTTAAGTCTTGAATCTCGAACCTCGAACGAATACGAACAAAGAAGATATGAACAGTATCTATAGTATTATTTGAATTCAAGGCCTTGCAAGGACTCTGTTCGGGGTAACAACACGATCAATATTTAAAATTAATATCTTAAGTTTTCAACCCTAAAACTTAGTCTTTAAAGCAATAGAAGGTACCTTATATTATATTACATACGCTGTTGATGTCTGAAACGTATAATTAAAGTTAACTTCATTGGATATGCCAATGGCGATAGTTCGGGCTTTGCTTATCATATCAGATCTCTGCATTTATTAGCGAAAGGAGGGTTTTGGGTGGTCTGTATTCCGCTCTTGTAATTAAAGTGGTGATATGTATGTATACTCATTTAAATTTTACGAAATATTACGTTTATTTATAAGTACTAACTGCACGTAGCACGCCAATTGTATTCGATGTTTTCGTTTTTAACGAACCCTTATAATATTTTTCTTTTCGTTAATTTAAGCAACGACGGACAATCTTTTTACCTTTTTCTTTGTTTCTTTTTACCCTTAATGAGAATTTGTTATCGGAACGTGTTTGGCAGGGGTTTAGTTTGATGATCAGCACTTCTAAAAGGAAAAAAAATGAGACTTTTCCTCCGGTTACACTTTTTTAAAAGCTCCGTGGCGTTATTTACGATCTCTACGAGAATAACAAAGAATTTACGACGATGGAATATTTTTTCCAGATTTAATTCTGAGAATGTTCAGTAAATTCGAGCTTCATTAATAAAAGTGTTTTTGAAATTGTTTTAAACCGATACGACTTAAATGTCCTTTTTGCTTTTAATCCTACTTCAGGCCCAGAATCTACTTACTCTAGATAGCTTTTATCAATTCCTTAAACAAAAATTGTAGGCAACAATTTTACTAAATAACTGTAATAATAACTTAAATTGAATAAGAGTTATTGATTTTTTCTAAGAGATTTAAACTGTTTTTTTGTATGTTTTGTTACCAAAATAACGAACAGCTATGGTAACTAAGTTACGGTAATTGATTTTTAAAAGCTTAAACGTGACGTATTACTTGATTACATGTTCACATACTAGTTTCGTTCCGCCAGCTAATTCGATTTTATACTTGATGCTTTTAAGACCAACGTACAAGTATCGAATACCGTGGCCGAAAATTAATGACTGGGCACATCTCTACACAAATGTTTGAATAGTTATTTGTTCAAATATTTCTGTTTATCACGCAATCTTCACCAATCTCTCCTTAAGACAATTTAGTACCATGACTCAGTCATCGTGACTAATAAGATTCTACCATTTTCCACATGATAATTTCTTTTAACGATTGTTTTGACACGGCGTGTCTTCGAATTGTTAAATTATTACTGTTTGTTTACGTACTGTTTTAATTCACCATTTTGTTAAAACCAACTAATAGAAAATTAGTTAAATGGGTAGTCTTTTCACAAATTGAAGTCTAATTAAGTAATTACTATGTGTTGTGTAAATTTCAAATTGACCAAAAAAAAAACTAAACTTTACAAATTACTTTGAGAACTGCTGTTATTAGCCCACAAACAGTTTACTTGGTACTAGAATAACCGTATTGATTCCTAGAAAAATTCAAAGTTTATCAAGCTTTTATAAATAGAACATGCTTCAAGAATTTAAGGGGATTGTTGTATTGAGGCCAATTGTGTTATGGATGAGAAATAGCCATTAAAGATGACAGGTTTTGCTTCCTTGCTCTTATGGCAAGGTTAAAATGAGTACATGTAAATCTTATCCGTAACTTCCGAGGAACTCAGAGCTTTTACAATATCTTTTCTTCAGAGATTTCGGACTTCGGAAATTCAACGTAATAAATATTTTATCATTTTTGTCTAGTTTGCAACTCCAAACTAAACTTAATGTGAAGCTAAAACTTTATTACTCCGTGAAAATATAAAAAGCTTAGTAAACATTTCAAGAACGATGTATTAACGGTGTGTAAGAATATTGTCATGGAGGTCTATCAACTGGATTAATGTTACCTAGCAATAAATGAGTTAAAAATAAAACTTATTGGTATATAAATAACAAATTCAAAAAGTAAACATAATGGCTAACTAGGTCGCCACGTTTCTACTTGTGGACGCTGTAAATTGTGAATATGACATATTGGACACGCAACAAAAAACGTTATACTATTGAACCAAGTGATTTCTTTACGTGTAATATCGTTTTTAGAAGTGACTTACCATGGTTTTACTACTTACGGTTAGGTTTCCTTTCAGCATAACTTACTATATACATACATAATATTGGGCTTATAAAGTACTGATCACACATTGTTGACTTAATGTTTACTAACCATCCACCCTGCCTGGTGAGTGTGAAGCCGAAGCGAGCCTCTCGGTCGACGGACACCCTGATGCCGATGATGCCGAGTCCTTGCGGCGACACCACCTGCCCCCTCATCACCGACACGCGGCTGCACAGACCACCTCACGTCAGTTCGAGCCGCGGAGCCACAGCACACGGCATTGAGGGATACGTCACACGTCTACGCTAATTTAGCCTTTTTGATTTAAATTTAGCTCATGTATTGAATTTAATTTGGCTTGTAATCTATTTAATTCAGTCATTAAGACTTTTATTCTATTGCTACCTGAAAAACTACGCTGAATCTATTCAAAAAAAAAAGTTTCTTAAACAAAATAAAACATTTATTTTTAAAATATTGTTCCTCTATAACTTTGACTTTATAAAAAATAGTTATGTTGTAAATATATCATTCCTTTTTGACTACGATTGAAATAATTTAGTGTGGAATACAAAGAAACAACCTCATGTGTGAGACGTATCGCCCAATGCACACCTTCGATCATAATAACTTTGAGCGAGGTCACGTGCTATGCTTCATATTTTATAGTGTAAACACCGTGAGAGTGAAGTAAAGTATGAAAATAAAATCGAAAAACAAAATAAATAAGAAGTCTTAGCATTGCACATTCTCGTATTAGGATCAGCTAAATATCTAGGACACATTTCAGTTTACATTTTAACTGTCTGTCTGACCTTATTTTGAAAACAAATTAGATTGAAATAACAAAACATAGGAAAAAACGTAAACGGAAATCTACCTAGAAAGGTATGTATGCATGTAACAGCTGCCACACAAACCATAGTCAATCAATTTTGTTATATTACTTCATGTTTGAATGTTCGGTTACATATTCATGACGGTTGAAATTGGTGCAAGAAATGTTCGCGGAACAATGATCAACATCGAAATTAGGCGATATTTAAATTCGTTTTTGTTGTGAGGCTTAATAAGGCCGAAATTTATAAATACATAGTTTGATAGAAGATGGTTTTTACTGCTTGGCCAACGTGAACTTAGTTTTACATGTTACGTAGTGCTTGTGTCGCGATACCCGCTGCGAGCCCACAGGAGGCGCAAAAAGCTTCTAATATACGATGTGAAAGCTGATACCAGAGCAATTCAAATACAAAAAGGAACACTGACATGATAGGAGAAGCAAAAGGATATTATATTGACATTTAATCAAAATTTACGTTATCGTAATTTATTTCTTTATAAAAACAAGTTATATGCATGCTCACGGGGATATATGTATATTTAAGTTTTAAGGCACTGACTGGTATAGTTAATCCTAAATGTACAGTTGTACACGTTTATTTTCAAGATTATCTTAAGTACATATTCTTTCTTATCACGATTGTGCTTAGGATTAGTGTATGCAAGCGACGTGACTAAAATATGCGTTGATAAGCAAAAGCTCCACAGCTAAGCTTCAAGTTAGTGTTACAACAAAATAGTTTCATGTTATGTCTATGCGGAGTAAAACAGTGTTCTCATTTATCATTTAATCAATCATATCAAATCATTTAATACTAATTATCCATTGATTTGCATCTTTAACGGAAACGGGCTCTTTTTGCTCGAAAAGCTGGTAAAATATTTTTTCCCATCTCCGTGTTTTTCTTAGAACTATTTATTTTGCGGTGTCTCTTCTAAAAATAAGTTATGATAAAAATCATCCTCTTCATCTCTTTGTACGTAGGTCGCATATAAGTGGCCTATAAGCCGTATGATAATGCTATTTGATATATAAATATTGTACCTAAAAAGAAACATTTAAAGTAGATAGGCACCTCCCAAAAATATTAGGAATCTGCAACAACTTACAGGACATTTTATTTAAATCATTATTATAGATACAGGTAGTTTAGAAAGGTGTATCTGAAAAGAGGATAAGACATTAATTACATTATTAATACGTATCAGACATTAAACATGAATTCAGCATTATTTCATTTGCAGGATATTTATTAAAATAGATTAATAGTCGTAAGAGTGAAAAACAACAAAAACTCAAAAAATCATGAATATATGTCATTACAACGCTTTAAGAATTGAACTGCCGCATGCCGTTTCAATCAAAATGCGGAACATTCACTTTTATGTAAAATGCTAACATACGGTCAGTTACAGTTCTGAAAACGATGAAATAACATTAAAGAAAATACGTTCGTTGCACCAATTTCAAAGTGTTATAAAATGTCGTCAATGACTGATCAATGGAAGCGATGGTTGTAATGTACAATGTCGACAATTCTGCTATCATCTCGCTGTGAAGTAGTAGGAATACATTCAAATAAGTTGTGTTTTGGTTAGTTACAAAGGGTGAGGATCTAAACACATAAAGAGCTCGGGCGAAGGGTAGGGGGTTGGTTAACAGATGAAAGACGCAGACAAAGGGTAAGGAACACATAAAAGGGTAAGTTTATTTGAAGCTTAATTTGCGTGTTCGCTGAAATTTTGCTCAATTGATAATATACAATTCGCGTCTCGATTTGTATATTTTATAAGCCCTACACCTATCGATTGTGTTTAAAACGTTTAGCGTGAAAGCGTAAATGATTTTCCTAAGTTTCATATAGTATAACAAAATTATTTTATAGTATATATGTGAACTATAATATAAGCACAGTAGACGAGACAAATAAACAATACAAAATACAATTGTGACTGCGGCAAATCATATTTGAAAAGAGACGCGGCGCTCGCGGACTGTTTGCGGTGCTTGATTTACGCTGAGATTGCGAGGATTTTGTCGCAGTCACACGAAAACATTCAAGACAAACATACAGATGTTACATACACATAGAGAATGAAACGAATACAGACAAAGGATTGAACGAAAAGTGAAAAAGCGTCAGTGGTATCGTTCGCGTGTCAGTTGGGAGACACGCGAAGGTCACCGGCATCACACTCATATGCAGGAGTCGCAACAAAAGGGAAGAGGTGAACAGATACTGAACACTGAGGGGCGAGGGCGGGCTGACTGACACTTACCATGGTGTAAAGGAATTCCAGAACTCGCTAGGAGTGGCGGACACACGGCGGCACAGGGACACAGAAAGACAGGACAGATTACTACACAGATACCTACATCCCTCAGTGCAACCCCACCCCGGTTTTGCAACCGCTCCGGCCGATTGCACTCGTCTATATTGGTTACCTTGCGTTTTAACACTTTATCTACTGATTAAATTTCTATTAGTTACGAATCGATTCACAGACGAAGCCCGTTTGCATTAGAACAACACCACCACAAAAAATCGATTGTAAATAATATAATGTATAAAAATTTTGTTCAAATAAATTTGGAAAAGTTGTCTTGCAGGTTGCACCAAAGATTGAATGTAGAAAATAAACATGCTGGATGGTGAATGCATGGAGGAACCCCGTCATGTGGTATGTTTACAAGGGCTGATGGAACGAATGCCAGAACGCAATATAACCACTCTAGACTTTTAAACTTAAATAAAATAGTGAAGCGGCTCGTGTTTTAATGCAAACAAACTTTTTGAGGCGCTTTTGCATATTAAGCGAGGTGGGTTGACTACTTTTATTATTCAGTTTTGCTTTGTCTTATTTATTTACGAGATCGTTCGAGTTTTATCAACGCACACGGTATAAAGTAGGGCAAATAAAAACTTTGAGACTTTGTTTACGAACTTAGATCATGAAAGACGCATTTATGTTTGTTTTAATAATAGTCTAAGAAACATTAAAGCCATTTGAACTTGTACGTATTCATTTTGAATGTAATAACAGAGACTTAAGTAATGCTTTCATGATTCAAGTTTTTTTTGCTGTACCTTATTTTAATAAAGTTATTTTTTATATTCTGAAGACAAACAAAACTGTTCGAAAGCTTTTGAGCGCTTGATTTTTCTAATTTCATTTTGTTATTTTCGTTATACGCTTTTGTTTTGTTCAGACAAACAGGTAGGGTTAGACACACACAAGGGATGAACATTAGACAATACACAACACATCGGATCTGGTGTGAAAAAATAAATTAAAAAACTCAAAATCAAAATTAAAAATTCAATGGTAAAACATAACCATGCTAGGATCGCAAACAATAAATCATTATTTTTTACACGTGAGAAAACAGAGGAAAATCAAAACACTTCCACCAGATGAGAAAATAAATTGTAATTTATAAAAGTATTTATTCCAATTAAATTAAAATAACCACACCAAATCCTCGGAGAGGTTTAGGAAGATGAGCGGGATATTATATGGTGAAGGTGCTAGTTCCTAATTAATTTTATGTCGTAATGAATTTTGTATCTTCTTCTGACGGTTATACATTACAGTACGGCGATGATATCACGGATCTAAAATCATTGTAAAGTGCAAATATAATTAATTTATGAATTGTGCAAAACCGACAGGTCAGTCCTAAACCAACTGGTGCAAAAGATATCGTTGTATTATAACTATGTTTACTGATCCTATAATGGTTAATATTTTTTTAGTACTAACGACATCTTTTACTTACATGAAGTGATTTGGTGTTTGTTAAATATATAGATACTTTCTTATTCTACACATACCTCTCAGAATATTCATCCATGTGTGCGTAGCTCTGCACGGAGTTTTCTTCTATGAGGAATTTGACGCGCTGATAGAAGGAAGCGGTGACTGAAGGCGGCTGTTTTCTAAGGAGTACTTCTACAGGATCGTTGGAAGCTAGGCACATGATGTGCTCGGCGCATTCAGGTCGACTGCAGCATTCCGAGTCCGAGCAGTCCGTCATGCCATCTTCAAAATGGTAGTGCCATTGTCAAGCGAGAGCCAATATGTTTTTTTTGTCTTAAATTTAATTTGGTCTTACGTTCGAACCTATTTTGTCTGTAAAAGAGAGGCACTTACCTTCATCATTATCTTCGTTGTCATTGCAGGAGAGTTCAAGTGCAATGGAACAGTCAGTGCCGGCCCAGCCGTCGGCGCACGAACACCGGTACACTCCGTCTTCCAGAAGACATTGACCATGACGAGAACAGCCATTTGGACAACCAGCTGTGTAAATTAGTCATGCAGTTGAGAATGTTTTTAGTAATTCCACTTTTGATGTGCAGCTTGGTTCTATACTTATGTTTATGTGTTCAAACAAATAAGAATATAATACTTCCTTTAGCTTTTAATCTCAAATAATAATAAGACTATTAATTAAATCTATTTACCAATGTATGTATACCAGAGACGTTTTAAAATACGCTGCTTAAATTATGAAAAATTATAAGTGAATAGAACTTACGCAAAGTACAATGGCGGCCATTCCATCCTTGTGTGCATACACACGTGCCGTTTTTGCATTGTCCGTGATCATGACAGCGGGTATCGCAGGGTCTCTGGTCACACATGGAGCCTGTCCAGCCATCGTCACAGCGGCACACACCTTCAGCACAAACACCATGTGGCCCGCAATCCAGTGAACACACCACTGTAAAAATTAAACAGATTAAATAAAATTGCCGAGGTCCTTTAACTTTTTTAAATATTTCATTCACAATGATTACCTTGTGAGCAATCATCACCGGTATACAGTGGATCACACACACATCTTCCCGCGTCAAGATCATAGACGCCACGTTGGGAACATGCCGGAAGGCACCGCTGTACCCTTGCATCTCTCTCACTGCAGGAGGCACCTCGCCACCCCGCTCGGCACACACATCTCCCACGCACGCATGAACCGTGGCTGCCGCATGTTGGGTCTAAACAGTCCTCTGAAAATAGCAATCAATCATTAGGTATTCTTTTTTACTAATATTACTGATTAATTGTTTATATTTGGTCATGAAATTTTACCTTCGTCACACTTCTGTCCTTTCCATCCAGCTTTACAATGGCAATGGCCGGCAATACATTGACCTCTTCCGGAACAATCGGCGGGCTCGCAGTCGTGTGCTGGAACGTCACATTCCGGGCCTTTCCACCCTTCCGAACAGTGACATACACCACCTGCATACGCACCGTGCCCCGAACAAAGAACTGGGCACACACCTGCGAAAATAATTGTAAGTAAATAACTTATGTAAAACTTGGCCAACATGAGAATTTATAAAATTGTTTTTTTCTGCCTACTTTTTGAACAGTCGTGTCCTTCGTAGCCGTCCATACATTCACATTTTCCAAGGTAACAGGATCCATGACCAGAACAATCATCAGGACAAGAATTTGTAACACCTTCAGCTTCAGAAACAATCATTTCAACATTGTGTGGCTGCAATTCGTCATTGTATACTGCTATAAACCATCTTCCGGTGTCAAGATACTGCAGGATGCTAACATTCACTCTCATATCTGTTGACCTTTTGCTTATCGTGTGGTTCCATCTTTGAAGCGGGCTAATCGTGCTCAATAATGCATCCCAATCGTTAAGACTACTTTCGAATAGATTATCTCTGTATGAACTTCTTCTTCGCCGTAGCCTGTGGTCGACTCTACCGCCACGAATAAATTCAACAAAGTCATACTGCGTTACACTGGGAGCTACATTTCGTCTACCATATACGGCGAAATTAGCTCCCCAGGGAACAGTGAAGTTAAGGCTAACGTAGGCCGGCTGTTTGTTGCGGAATTCGGAACTCCAAAATTGGTAAGCAGGTATAGTTGCACTATGTAACTCATCGAATTCTCTAACTTCTAACGCTGGCGACCAAGGCGGTGGCGCGGCTTGCTGAGCTTGTTGTGGTATGACTACTGATTCTAATGCTGCTTCTGCTGTAGTTGACCATCCACCTAAAGAAGATGTTGATATTGATTCTGAAATAATGTGATATATTAAATAAAATAAACATGGTTTAAACCAAACAATAATTAAGTACTAAATTAATACTAAAAAACCATTTTAACATACCATCTGAAGGTGATGACGTTGATAAAGCATCTCTAATTCCCTGTGCGTGAGTCACTGCTTTTACATCTTGTACCAATATGCAATTTGAATTGTCTATATTACTTTTAATTGACGATAACGCTGTAACAAATGAAAGTTAGATTAAATAAGTACCTACTTACAGTTTTTTCACTCTCCATACAAAATGCATGCTTATGATCAAATCTCATTCTCAAACCCGGTCATCCAATTAAGTTTCCGTTAAGTTTGTTCCTTATCGATTGCTACCATCAATAATGCCCAGTAGCCGAGTCGTAATTCTATTAGGTACATATCACGCAGCACCGTTTTGAGCGCTATGTGTTACGAAACGCGACACAATAAGAGGTGCCGTTTTAAAGTTTAAGAGGTGCATGAATGCAGGGTAGGCGACGGGATGTCCCGCCGGGTTTTAATTAAGCGAAGCACGGCTGTGCTGCATTTCGTGTGACGAAGCGATTGGTTCCGCTGCCGCGGCCCGGCCGCTGTCAAGCACGTAGGTGGCTTAGCGACACCCAAACACTTCTTGTTCGGGAGAATGCTGTTGTCTCCTTATTATGCGACAGTTGCTGGCTGTCGAATCGATGATAAAACGCTGCGATACGCGGCCTAATTTGATAATTCTTCACGGTGTTAACTAAGAAAAGCACGGGCTGAGATGACACGAGTCGTCAGAAATTACTATTTATTTTAAAACTACTGAAGCATAAAATAGTTTCTTATCCTATGACGAAATTTATCAGAAGGCACTTACGCACGGATGTCTTTTTTCTAAAAGTCAATAAAATGTAGCTGGCACGCATTTCCTTATAATAGTTGGGTTGAATATTCAATGGTAACTACAAGGGAGCAATTGAATGTCAGTAATGTAAAGAGAATTTATTGCGTTCATATATTAGTTTTGTAAGAAGCTCACGATCGCACAGGATTTGTGCTCGGATGGGGATGCAGCATTTATTTGTTTCGGAGCGTGCGCAGGATGTGCGCCTAATATGTGCCGCGTTGCGTCAAGGGCAATATATCAATCCTTATAGTCTTAATTGGTGGGACCCAGATTTTGTTTGACTAATTAACATGCTTAGTAATTTGTTGAGAGATATAATGTTTGTTTGAGCAGTTTTAGAGCCATATTATATGTATTATAGTGTCGAGTGTGGTGTTCGCAGTTATATTCCCTAATTCGCAAACCCTCGGTGGTGCCAGAGCAATTAAGTTATCTTGGGTTCCAACAGTTGCCTATCTATGCCCGAGATTTACTCCCAGATAAGATCGCGAAACGTTGACGCCATTTGGCCGTTTGCGCTTAGGATTGGACAATTTAACTTAACTGTGCCATGCTGAGGGTAGATAGTTCAACGACAATAACCTTTATCGGCTTAACAACCAATAGTTAAGCAGGCAATTTATATTCAGTGATAATGCGACACGCGTATGTAGAAATGGATTTAAAATCATACTTCGAAAATAAGATGTATTGAATTGAAAGAGTTGTAACAGTAAAACACGTCTAGAGCGTTGCTCCACATTAAATATTGATAGAATGAAAATAAATAGACGTACTCCTCAACAAGCAGTCGAAATTAAATAAAACTTGATTTATGTATGTATGGGTTAAATATACCATAACCTACATTTCAAT
Organism: Abrostola tripartita; assembly: GCA_905340225.1. NCBI lineage: Eukaryota > Metazoa > Arthropoda > Insecta > Lepidoptera > Noctuidae > Abrostola > Abrostola tripartita. The sequence continues at coordinate 8,047,744 of HG996493.1, read as the reverse complement.
CATCATCACCAGCCCGTTGCACATTTAAATATTACCTATTTATAATGTAGCTATCAATACAAACTCTACAACGTACAAAGTGCGTTTTTACTTTCTTTTATGTGGTTGCAGATAAGCGGCTGAAGATTACGTAATTTTCTCGAAATGAAATAGAATATGAAAATGTGGTAAGTCGCAACTTTTCTCGATGATCCCTCGTAAAACCTATAAATTTTTGTATGGAGTGACAGCGGGTAGGAAATAGGAGGGTGGTTGTGTAGACGAGGTCGCCCGCGATGCATGCGACGATTGTGTGCAGATGGACGATGTTTGCTATCTCTACTATTTTTCGAGTTAATACAATTTATTGTAATACGATTCAGTATAGATTGCATCGTGCGTTGGGGGAGCGAAACTCGTTTGATGGAGTCCTGGGGGACAGACGCGCCGTCGCACATTCTCGTATTAGTCACGTGATAAATCTTCCCGTGTTCATGTGCGCTGTCTCCTTTCATTACACGGGATGTCTAGTATCATTGTCCTTGTTACTTGCGCATGTTAACTGCGTTCGCACGAGGTCGCGGTTTGTTTGCCCCATTTTCTCAGTGGAGACAAACAAATCTAAATTTTGATTACATCATACTAAAATCTTGTCATTGAATACAGACACTTTATAAACATGTGAGTTATTGACATTGTTTCGTGTTGTGATTTTATCAGTTGTTTACAACATTTTATGTAGCTACTGAGAAGAAGATCAGTGGCAGATAGATGTGAATCTAATATAGGTAGATCTTTATAAATCGTAATAGAATAATTTATTTACATAATATTAGTAATTATTACCTTATTCATCAACAGTTTCTGTTTACCAATACAAGTGTTTCGATAACAGCTAAATTTTTAGATAACAACAAATCAAAAGTTTAATAGCAATAACGGATTTTATAGCAACGTTTTAATAACTAGTAACCCTGCAGTGTTTTTCTTTAATATTTGTTGATGCTAGGAGCCCATGTGCACTGTTTAGTAGTGGAGTATTATTTTTTATATAATAAAAGCATTACCGACTGCGTCAAACGTGCGCGCGAGCCACTTGAAAAGCGTTAATGCTCGACATAGAGAGCGCTTTAATAAAACATTTGGGGTCCTCACATTTTCAATTACATTAAAAAGTTGACGGTGCTGTATTTGCCCCATTCATACACCATACAAGTAATGAAGGGTGCAACAGATGGTTTACATTTTTTCATTACATCACTAAAACTACCGGCGCAAACCATGAGATTTATGTCGGATTAAACTACAGACCCGCTTTTTATTTGATACAAATCCGGAACGCCAGGAGGCGTGTCAGAATAATATTTTATTGTGTTTTTGAAACGTGATTATAATGAAAGCTTCGTAAAAAATGAGAGTTAGTAGTAGAATATATAAATAGGTAGCGTTTAACAGATTCATTGGCTTCGATATTATCTTACGGAAATCTAAATGTGGTAATTTCGAGGCGTGTGTGTCGTCGTGTTAGAAAAAACGTATATCGTTTTGAAGTGGACAGGTCGCCGCAGCCGTCAATATGCTACATGCTGCCTTATCTCCTGGCGGTATAATTTAACGGGGTTCTAAACGAACTGAGATGCGATACGATAAGCCTCATTGACTAGAGACACCTTACATCGACTCGTTTCATTACATTACTTTCAAGAAGCATCTATTGAATTTATTTTATTGACTCTTTATTTAACAGTTTATAGGGATATCTTGGTATATATGTCCGATAATATAATTTCAATTGCAGTTAAAGAACTTTTAAGATAAATAGTGATAAGAGGTTTATATTTTCAGTTCTGTATATAATATGTAAACAAAAAGTAGATTAAAAAAATTACTTATATAGTAACTTATAGTCAAGTGTAAAATATAATCCAAGATGAGATCCAGCGGATTTTTTCACAATGATATACCTAATTCAACCACGGGCTACGCGTAGTTTTCTTAACTTAAAACCTTATTTTTTAAGCCAACTACGGTTACAACTGGCGCATCCGTCTAAATAGTAACTCTGATTAACCCGTCAGTGCTCTATTTGCTACCACATACGTATGTAAATAAGTTTTTGTCTCAGCAGAGCCAGTGGAACGCGTTGCCGAAACAAGTGAAGTAGTTAGTGGTTCGCGTAGCGTGCTCCAAGCGTATTATTTAGTGTTTGATCAAACTGTTTAGTAGAACGCCGGCTTAAGTTAAATTGAAACTATAGTTGGGACCGTCGTAGGAGCGTTATAATTACAATTTAAAAGCAACAATACACTTTAAAATTATCATTTTATGTTAGAAAAACTTAGTACCTTACGAAATACAACGTTGTCGCTTACTAAAGAGCTTTCCTGACTGTAGGTATGAGTTGAAGTACTGAAAAAATGTTTTGGTTATAGTAGTTTATAGCTACAAAGACATACTGAAGAAGTATACTCGAGACATCTTGTATATGTATCGTGAAGATTATTTAAAAATCAAGATATTTCAAAGGTAAGTTTGCTTCGAGTTCTGTTAAGTAAACAATTTTCAAATAGACAGGATAATAAACAGCTGGTAGGCGATGTTAATGTTCTAAGATTGGAACAAAGATATCTTGGAAGAAAGTTAAAGTATAAATGTGTTTAGTACCTATATTCTTTACAGCTATAGGGAATATGGTGTGCGCATATTGGCGTGTTGTTATTGCAATTAAACAAATACCCTATTACAGGAAGCAATTTAATTTAGTATAAATGATCATTTAAGTCCCTAATTGAGTCCCTATTAGGGACATAATTTGCCATCGCGGGCACCCTCGCCTCACTTTGAAAGACTTCGCTTGAAGGGAAATAAACAAAAGTCATTTCCCGACATTACAGCGAGTGAGCACTTTCAGCGTAAATGGCAATGCGGCTGTGCACCCAACGACATATTGTTTCTACGAATGTTTCACTGTTATACGGGATTCGCGTGTTGTGCCCTAAGTAGGTGCAAACCTTGCCAACATACGTATACGTTTACCTGATAGTACAGCCAACGCCACTGCTAACCACTACCACTTTAAACGTTATGACTTTGACTGTCTTCTAAATACACGCAATTAAGGACACATTTACAAGCCTACTTAAACACAATCTTGCTGTTATTGCTTTATTGGCAACTTTACATTATTCCTCTATACATAAACGTTAATTCTTAAAGAAACGTTAGGAATTTCTGGAACTTGAGTTGCTACATTTATACGACTCTTTAACTTGTTTCCTTTTCTTATTCTGCCAAATAACCTCTCCGCGACAATGTCAGTAAAAACACATTTGTTCCTCACCCTCGTCGGGCTCGAATTTCCGAAATAACTTCTTTGAGAGTGTTTACGTCATTAAAAGAAGAAAACTTGTACTAGTGTTTCGAAAGTAACTCAATAATTCAATAAAGAACGAAAGTTTTAGTGCCTCGAGTGTAGCATACACTATAGGGATCATTATACCAGTAATAACGAGTAACAAAGAATACACAGTCATTACCGTTCGAGTTGTTATAGTAATTGTGAGGGCTCGGCAGGCTAAACGTATGTTCGAATATAGGCCAAAAGTATTGCGTCGTCGTCGGTCGCGACCCGTGACGGGCTCCATGTTATTTTCGTGTGCCTGCGGTTTGAGAAAAGTGCTGGTGATCGCTTAGAGATAATAGCCTACTTTACTTGATCGTAACCTATAAGTTATGTTTTGTATTACTAATAATGAATATTTATGATGAATATACTTCGATAGATAATACTTTACTCATAACGTCTACTTCAAATCTTTTCCTAACTATTACGTGCACCAGGTCCTTTATGTAGTTTCGTGTCTTTCCGTCGTTAGCGTAAAATGCTTCCGTTACATGTAGGTACATTCTGTGCGGCAATAAGCATTACATGCAGTTGAGAGAATGTGCCATTCCATTAGATATAAAATGTAATGTATTGTTTTATTATACCGCAAGAAAGGATTAGTTTTTCGTCGTTAAATCAAACAGGGATTTATTTTTGCGATTTATGAAGCATTACGTATGTATAAATTATGATTGGTCGTTTGGCGGGTACGCAGGGATTGCGAGTGGCTGATGTATTCGTAGTGAAATAACATGGGACGTGGAAGTGTAAGATAATTTATAACGGCTGTAACACGGGCGCGGGCCCGAGGCACGCAGCGCGCGTTGCCTTACGTTAGGCGCATCATTTATATTTTTCTGATGTTTGTTTTGTTTTTTACCAACCTCTCTGTGGATGCCGGCTATGAGATCTAAACAAAGAATATACAAGACTAATGGTCAACGTCTGTTTTCATCAAAACATCAATGTTTAATCAACTCATTTGAATGCATGAAGTGAATATTTGAATTTATCACCTTTCGTAATTGAGTTCTGGTGATGGACAGGTTTTTTCTATTATTCGGTCATAAAACCATAAATGCATAAAAGTATTTTATAGATGTTTTCCGTTAGCATGACTTTGGATAACACAACAACATATTTTTGATGCATTTGTGTTTAAACAAGATTTTATGACATTTGTTGATTATTTTCTTAACACACAAAAAATCAACTAAAATTAATGATATTTTATTGCAGTTTTACTATTCTTCATAGTTGATTGAAGATAGAAAAGAGCTTCAAACAAAACAAGATAAAAAGTAATGTAAGAGTATAATGATCATATTATATACCTACACAAGTACACATAGCTCTACTTTTCTTTTGAAATATTAAGACCACAAATAGGTTGCAATTTGTTCAAGTCAAAGTCATTTTTGCTACTGTTTCAGTGTAGAGTTAAGTCCGAGGGACTATATAATCTTGTGTAACCCTCGAGGGCGATTCCTTTGTCGGTTTCCAATCATACAGTACGAGAACTTGCCCCTTAATTGGATGGAATCCCGCTTCAGGCACGATTCGGCATTAAGGGGATAAAAGCATACGAGTGCAATTTTACATTGTTTTGTAATCTGGTAAAACAGCAGATTGGTAGCGCAAAGGATTAGGCTCAGACATGTAATAAAGCTAATAGTTTTAGTCTGCATCTGTATTTGAAACAGCAATTGGAATGGGAGGCGATATTTTTATAGGACTACAAAGGTAGCTCAACCGTCAACATTGTGTGGTTTTGTTACACCACAGTCGGCTCGGTCCATAGCTAAATTAAATTACTTTTGAAACAAACGTGGGAGAGTCATATTTACTAAAAGGCTAACCGATGCCTATAATATATTTAAAAACAATTTATTTTATTTTCGTAACACCGAAATAGGGTTAGCCCCACATGACGTCATTATAGTAACAATAAACTTTTGTCTCGACGTACAAACGAAGGCCATACACTACCGCTAATGGATTGTGAAAGAATAATGTTATGAATATTCTAATCGGCATTCCGAGCGAGTTAATAAAAATACTGTCTTAACGAGAGTTCCGTACGCCCCGCTGTGATTTTAGAAACAAAGATGTATCGTCAATGTAACTCGTAGTTGGATATTTCAATATTAAGTAGACAACCTACATGGGTTTGTTGCTGTCCAGTTAAAATTGTCATTGGGATTGGAGTTCGTTAACTGTACAGACTTGATAAATCATTCAGAAATGTAGATTGCGCCTCGCAGTTCCACTGTAGCTGTATGTATAATGTACATATTATGGATACTTTATACTTAACAATAAATTTCGACGAACGAATAACTAGAGTCTGCTGGCTCATAAGTATCATGCCGCAACTTTTCGATCAAACTTAAGTACAGTAGTTATAAGTTTCCGAACTTGGGAATTGCAACAAGCTTCTTACTTAATGGACGTAGACGCATGAATTGCATACCTAATGCTTTAATTTTATATGCTAACCTTGGATATAAAAATATAGTAAAGATATCATGGGTAACGGTTGTTTTAATCGCGATCAATATTTTAGACTGTTTACGATTTAAATTACATAATTTACTGTTATAAAGTTAAATTTAGGGCACATGCTAAGAGTTGACGATAATCCTTTATAGGTAAACTCGAAAAAGGCTCTAACCATGGGCTACTGACACTATTGGCTCCTTCAAGTGTTTACGGGTTAAAATTTGTAATATAATATAGTATTTGTAGTATAATGTTATCCAAAATTTTATGCAAAAATAAGCTTGAGATTACTGGGTAATAATAATGATTACAATGCATGCATGTAAAATGTAAAACTATGGGTGTATACTTGAAAATGAACAAATATTTAATTGAATAATAAGGATCTTAAGTTGGGACCGAGCTCACTGTTGACAGACTTAAACCAATAACAATGTAACTCAAAACTTACCTATAAAGTAGGCGAGCATCGCCGCTAAGATGACGCTGAGGCAAATCATGGCTATGGCGAGGCACTTCCACGTGCAGCGGTGCTGACACCGCTTATCTATGTGGAAGCGCGACGGCGAGTACACAGGGACGGGGCTCGGCTGGCTGGCCCGCAGCGGGAACACCGGCATCACCAGCGGCTGGTTGGCGAGCTGGCAGTGCCCGCTGCCCAGCGTGCCACCACCCATGCCGCTCGACATCGGCGCGCCGCCCAATCTGTGGCACAATATACTTCATTTAAAGCTAAAGTCAGCTGTCTAAGGCAACGTTATTGAGGTTGAGATATACTATCCCTTGAAGTCTTGGGAAATATAATTCTCAAAGATTATACAATTCTTAACCATAAACACACGTTGACTTTTAACGACCTCGGCAGCAAAGTGCAATCTTAAGTAATACATATTTAAAATAAGGGAAACAATTAAGGAAGAAAAAAACAATCCTTTTAAGAAACTTTCATTTTCCTTCAATCTTAATATTGATGTAATTTTGTTTGAGATTCTTAGTGATCCAATTCAAAATTATTGTTGTTTGTTTATACAAAATTTCGTGGCTGCTGTGCTCCACAAACAACGTTGACGTTTATTAATTTAATATTTTAAATTAGGTCAAATTTAACTTTCCATATAGAAAGTTTTAGGTTGGGAGTAAGAGAAAAAATACAAATAATATGTCAGAACTTTTACAAGTAGGTGACCCAGATGTCAATTAGTTTAAATTGAAAAAAAAGTTGGAATTCTATCCGGTAACGATATTAAATGCTTGTGTAAAAACAAGTTTCCGTTGTTGATCTCAGGTAGATGTGAACTCGTATCGATGTCGTAACATGTTATGACCAACTGTTGGCGAAGCGAATCTCTGCCCCGCGCCATATGGCGCTTCTTTTATTAAAGTCCCCTGAAGACAATCAAAACGTATTATTACCGGGAATTCGAACAAAAAACAATGACCGAAGCGTTTAAACACGTCCGCCCTGTAGGCCATTAATCAATTATCCGAACTTCACTGTCACGACTAAATTTAAAGGCCGGAGCTGAGAACATATGGCTCGGTCCGAGGCGCTCACCAACTGACGCCACTATAATGACCTCTCGCATAAAGGAATAAGCAAAAAGAGAATAGAAATAATTGGACCAAGTTTAGCGAGAACGAAGCGTGACTCCTAAAGGGTTTGTTTCGAAGAGGCTCTTGACTGTAATTTTCTTTTGAATAGCGGCCGAGGAGCCCGAGGAACGTTCGGAAGGACGAATTCATTAAAACGTGTACAGAAATCACAATGCTTCGGCACGCAGACTTTGGCCTTAAATGGCTTTTAAAATGTCCGCCGCCTTTGTACATTATGTGGACTTTGTATATAATACCGTAGGTTGACCGTTTTGGGTTTTGGTGTATTACATTTATTGGGTTTGCATTCATTTATTAAAATTTTGCATTTTTATAATCAATACAGACCGACGCCATATTCTTATACCTGTAAACCCAAAAATTGGCATAAATTGTTTTAGGATTATCATTTAAATATATGAATATTTTAAATTGGTTACTATGGAATTCACCATGTTTCGTACATATTACTCGTATGTTTTTTCTCATTTCTGCCAGGATGATAGTTTGTGGTTAGCTAAAGTATTAAATTAAGTATTCGGGTTATAAAAGCTATATGCTAGAGTGTATAATTAGCTGTATTCGATTTGAAATGGCCATTAACATATGGGCGTTACTATAGATTTACCTGTTTCTATCAGGCATGTTTTGATTGAAAATTTTATAACCTCGCAAATAGTAGGTATACCACTGACAACAGTTCGTTATTAGCATAATAAAGCAAAGTACTAAATAATAACATACCTACGAGTAGAGAACATGCTTAGTATATGCTCAAATCGTGATTGCAAATGTAGTCGACATTTCCCAGATAACTGTTTACGAAATTGATTTTTTAAACCCATCATCATTGCAGTAATGGAATTTATTGTTTATTATCTAACATTGGTGCAATTACCAGCCGGTAGGCGCAGTGACTGAACGTTACCGAAATGAGATGAATGCTCTCATTTTGTTTTTAAGAAATTTGTGGTTTAGTAATGAAATGTTGCGCAATACCGCAATGCGTTTGTGTCCAAACGGAAACGAGCATTCTATTTTATGAGCACAAAAGTAGCTCTTCTTAAATAAAGAAGATGCCGCAAAGGAGAGAGTCGACTAAGACAATTAACGAGGCCGACGACAGCGTTATTGTAGGACAATGCTGCGATATTTCAAGCGGCGACGTGGCGGACGGACGGGCGTTTGGCGAGATTTTGACAGGCTCTCGTCGCGCGTGAGCTCTTAATGAAGCAGTAAATAATGAGCAGAGGTGTTGTGCCGTGCGAGAGCCGTGTCTAATTAACGTAACAACCAGCAGTGTACACATACAATACTATACTACAACATACACATACCTACAATTCATAATTACTAAAGTCAGACGTAACTATCGTTGGAAGTAACGGTCATCGTAATTTAGTATAAGTATGGCGCATTAGAAAAACATGGTCAGGTAAGGGTGGGCTCGTTATTCGTCCGAGGCTCGCCGTCGTCGCACAGTTTTTATCGCTGCAATCGCGCGTGCAGCGGTCACTTCTAGTCTCGGAGCGAGCAACGCCGACCTCTAACTCGGAAACCAGATGAAACAAAAAGAAAGAAACGCAGGCACGGGCCGTGAGAACGCGTCTCCTTCGCTGCGGTCGCCCCGGACCTTCCATTTATCTTGCACAGTCGTGCGGGAATGGGCCGGCCAGCGATGTGCTTTTATTGCATCGCGCCCCTAAATATAGGCCTGCGGAGGCTAACCACAACGCTTTTAGCCCTAAAACGATTGCCCCGCTCAACTGGTTTAATAGTATGAGACAAGTAAATAAAACTGTTTATCACTTCATGGTGAATAAAAAAATTTACATATTTTACTAATGAGAGAATGCCAAGAATTTACCTTCAATTGTTTTGAACTAATGCCAAATTTTTGTGCTTAGTAAAATTTGCGCATATAAATAATTGTTAGCTGTTATGAAAATGAAACAGCACAGTTATTTATTTAATTAAAATGTCAACATTTAATAGGAAGTTTATTTACAGTATAACAGGTGGTATGTGACCGGTTGTGCACGTCAGGCCTAAAGCTATTTGCGTAAACGGTTTGCAGATGACTCTTGCAGTTTCGTCTAAAAACTTGTATATGATACTTGACATATGCAATAAGCACCATATTGCTAAATGTTATCAACGGGCAATGACTTGTGCTCCCGGTGCTATGCCGTCGAATTGTCGAAATAGCATTTGGTTATAATAAATTACTTGAACTACATACTAAGAGGAATATTTTGATGTTTTTTGTTTGTATATATTTTTAGTTTTAATATTATAATAGGTAGTATAAAAGCAATCGTGTGTGTATATAATGTAAATTGTTCTAATAAATAATTATTTGACTACATAGTTGTGGGTATAGAGTTAGAAGCGTGCGTTGATATGGGCTTGACCGGCGTGAAAAGTTTTTTTTCGTAAATTATTTTATAATTTGATTATGTATTTCAATCTTTTTAAATGAGATTTGGCACGACTGATATTGACACATATAAAATGTATAATTAAAACATAACAATAGTTCGTATTTAGATGTCACAATGACAAGATTAATTAAATTAAGTAGACGTGGGCACTGGGCAGTCGTAGGTTCGTATTTTCCATCTTTAAAAACTTTTAAAACCCAATATTTATTTGATCGATGTTATAGGTGTGGTTGCGTTACTCAATTTAACGTTTTGTTTTCCTTTTGTGGTCGACTTTAAAACGCCCCCTACATTCACTGTGAGGGTCGAAAACCGTTTGGAAGATGTTATCGACTTTATTTTAATACGAGTAACGTTTTGTTATAACGATATTGAGTCGGTTTATTTTGAGATACCTTGGAACTAATTGCCCCATCGGTTGAATGAAGAACAATGTGATAAACTTGAAATAAGCGCTTCGAACTTGGGCGAGGCTTTCAATGATGATTGTTTCGCATAATTCATATTGAACGCAAATGGCATTCTCTAAGAATTAACAATGAGGGTTCTTCGAAAAGACGTATTCAACTGTCAGATATAAAGAAAAAGACTAAAAGGTGCCCGAATAAAACACTTGGCGGATCAATCGATACAAAACGTGGCCTTAGTTCTAAGGAGAGCCCTCGCCGCACCCTCCTATTGCAAGTCACGGGTGTAAATTCAAGAAAGCTCCCCAATTTAAAACGAAATGTATAACAATAGCATCACCCCGCTATGCCAATTTCCTCCCTCGACGAACGTTTTCACTACAAAGAAACTGAATAAAATTATCATCCATACATACTGCTTACTATTATTTAAAGCGGAAAGTTAGATTGAAGCGTTCTGAAACGAGGAATTTACACAGACGAGAATCATAAAAAGTGAAAAAAAAAACCAAATTCAAAATAAACATAAAGCTGAGAAGTGGCGCTCATACATCTCTCCGGAGCAGTCAGCCACGCCTGGAATCTGTCCACTTAAATAGCTGCCTTATTCGACACCGATCACACCCAACGGATTAATTAAAAACATTTGTCAAAATGGGTTCTCGAATGAGACTTTTCTACGAAGAGTTTAATCTATAGCCATATTAATTACATGTTAAAGTAATAAAACAGGCTAACTATGACAGTCAATTAAATTTATACAATCTTTTAGATTGCTGGGTGAGTATGAGTTCATAAATATAAATTGATATAGTAATTGATTTCCGCAATGGCCAGGTTGGGTTGTGTGCTCATTAAATGTGAAGCTGCTGTAATCCGTAGCGATGAACCAAAACTATAGAGTGCGGTGCACATTGAAATGATACAGCGATTTAAATACGTTACATACGCTCGGATTCATTGAACTCGCAACTCTTATTAATAACTCTCATAGCGTGATGTTTGTTTTAGTCGTCTCGTGTGGCGGTTAGGTAATGTTGAAGTTGATTCATGAATGGGAGAGCGGCCCGCGGCTCGCGGCTAGCGCAAGTACGCGCCCACTCGAGTATATTTAGCGAATATCATTTTCCTAGAAATATATCAGACGACGGAAGTGCCAACATTTACATTTTACGTTAAACTAAAGGTACTAGCGAGGATCACGAAACTAAGAACTGATAAGAAAAGCTCTTATATTTTACCTTCATAATATTATTGCGATAGTAATATCGTAGATTTACTAAGGAATAGAGTTAGTCTTGTGATATTCGTCGTTTAAAAGTACGCCTGATAACATCGAGAGTCACCCCCGTGACAGAGCCTATCACTTACTCTGTACAAAGATAAATTGAATACCTGGTACATGCTTACGAAGTCTTCACTGTAGTTGTTTACTTTTCATCAATGTGAGACTCCAATTATTATTTATTAAAAGCCAGGTGCAGAATCTTTCAGCCAATTAGGTACTTCATTACAGTCTTAATTTGTTGATGGATACCACAATAACCACTCGCTTTTAATGACCCTAAGAATATGTATAAAAGTACATAATTCAAATGTCCTCTGTTATCATATATCTAGAGATATATACGAGATATCGTCTCAGTAGCTTACTGGAGTGTGTAAACGCGCCCTAGGCAGGACTAGGCAGGTTTATCGCTGGAAATGAATGGAAGCGATATCGAATAAGCGGCCAATTACTGGTCGGCGGTTGGACTACGAGGGCCCGCACGTAAATAATCGTGCTCACGCGCAGAAACCCGATAGTGATAAACAATTTTCCATTAGCCAAGCAGTACAGCAGGGGGCAGACTCACCGCCGGTACCTACAATTTCCATACCTAACGGAGACTCGTATGCGATAGCCTTTTATTACGGAGTTTGTCGTTTGAAGATATTATTACGGTAATACCCGAGAAATGCAAATTAAGTACTGCAATAAATACCGAAAGAAACTGCCCGAGCAAAAACCGTAACATTTTACTAAACGGCCGTGATTTGAAACGGACGCGATGCATATAAAATGGGAACGAAATTGTTTTTCAAGTCATGAAAATTTCCCCTTTAATGTGAGTAAAACGAAAATGTGGGTTATAAATTTAATGTGTTTTATCTCGCACATATACATAAAATACCTATCACCTTGTGCGAGCCGATTTCTCAAGGCACGAAAGTCCTAAACTAAACGCTTGCTATTGTTCAGCGAAACGGAAAAACGGTTTCGCAGGAGGCGTCCCTCCGCGGGCGCTCGTATTTCACCCGGAGTTCAATATTATTTCGACAGTCGGCGGCACAAAGAGGCGGAAGGCCCGCGCTGGCGACGCCGCGCGGTCGCCGCGGGCTCCTCTCGCCTATCGCTCCACAATATTGTCCTCCCGCCTGGTGCCTCGGGTTACACTGTAAATATATTTCGGTGGTTGCCTGATTGAAAATTTTTATCGCATTCCACCCCCGCCTGTTCTGATAATAGATTGTGCTCGGCATACATTGATATGGGTACTGCCAATAGAGCCCTTGGCATGTGTTTACCACAGATGGCTATGTTGTAATAGCTGTCGAATTCAAATGGGTGTTTATGTACGATTTGAGACGATTCTTTTTAATTTGTCTATGGTATGGATGTAGGTACCCTAACTGACATACTGTAACAAACTGTAATCCGGATGGACTTTATTTACAAACGATACCTACTTTCAATATCATTACCTAAAATTAAATTAAACTGCTACTAAATGTTTACTTACCCATAATATTTTATATAATATGTAAAATTTGATAAGGACTACGGTCCGAAAGCTGTTTGTACAGTTCAATATCGGAACCAACACCGAGACAATGTCTCTCTAATTATATTTGTTTTGGGCGGCTGCGAGGCGTGCGGATCGTCGTTCGACGCCATTATTTATACAGAGGAAGATACAAATGAGGATCCATTACTGGATTTCCTCGATTTGAGCCTAATGAAAGACAAATAACTCGAGTTCAAAGCGATCGATAAGAGCATTTGCTTTAATTTGCACTACGCGATTGCTGAGGGCGATCCGATAGCGGTATTTAATAGATACAAATGGTAGGCAATAATTTTAAGAGTTACATTACAAAATGAAAGCTTTAATTAAGGTTATACATTTGATATTCTCTTTTAAGGTTAGATAGCAGCTATACCTATAAAAGTGGAAATCTAATAGTAACTACACCACTTGTCACAGCGGTAGAGACAAAGCTATTGACAACGTAACAGTAGGTCGCGAAATAGGGGTGTGTGAATTTTCAACTCTACAAATAGTAGTAGTGTCTGAATAAACGCGAATTCTATTTGCGACCCAAAAGCAGTAGGCTTAGGAGTAAAATTGGATTGGTTTTAGTGACACACTTGGACACAAAAACCACTGAGATGAGTTAGGGGCGCGACTCATTTGTTGCACTACATTACCCAATACTCATATCCCACCAAGCCAGTAGGGTCCTAGCTTTGAATTAAACACGATTGACATTTTGTTTCATCTACATTTTTTGCCCATAACCAACCCCATGGCCCGTGAAATGTATTAAACGGCGATTCCATGTGTAATATTTTATCAATTAAGCACGGTCGGTTTCAATTTTAAAATTATAGCGTGCCATTTGAAACTACCCGCAATTTATTACTTGCTATTATTTTATGTAAGAAGAAAATGTCACAGTTACATTTTAAAGCAGGCAATTTACTGAATTAGCAATTCACATTTTATAATTGTATTACGTTGGATGTGGACGCTAAGTTCCATGTACGAGTATGTATGAATGTATGGTGGTTTGTGCATTTGTTAAAGAAGTAAACTGGAGTAGGTCACTTTTCCGTAGAACTTGAATGTCCATATTTCAACAGGATTGCCGTAGCTTATAAATTATTACGTATAAAAGTGGCCGGTACGTCCGTCGCACGGTCGACCAGGCCACGCCAAATGATAAGGGTCATTCGTTTGCTTGCACCAGCCCATTGAATTGCAAAACAGTTTACTTGCGCGGTGAATATTTACACGTTTAATGGCTGTGACGTCCACTAATGACGAATGCATAAGATTGGCATTTAGAAACTGGGAGAAGACAAACAGGTTATCAGGACTGCTTCAGGCGTCGGCATTGTTAGTCTAACTTTTGAAACAACTGTGACTCCATAGTATGATTTGGTCTGTTTTGAGAGTTAACTCACATATATTTTACACACAACCCGATTAGGTTTTTAGCATCTTGTGTTTCGTAGTCAATATGCCGAAAGTGCTTCCTACGTATAATAAAATACAGGAAAACATAATAATATTCACAAAATATAAACATTTCAAATTAAGAACGAGTCATTAAAATTATGTAGAAGTGGACAGTTTAGATTTAATTATTCATTGAAATGGAATTTAGAGTAAGTTAATCAAACGTCATCAGTTAATAAAAATGCTCGTCGTTAAATAACCTCAAAAGATTACAGCATATAGAAGAAAAACGATTTGCCGCTGCAATAATATATTCAAGTTTATAGACGATATTAGTGTCGGGGGCCAAACGAAGAGCTATGAACTCTAGAGAAGTGGCAAAAAGTTATGCAGTAAAAACAAGTTGAATCCTCGAACGGTTTTTGTTGTCATGTTATAATACGATTACAACGCAAATGTTAAGGGGAGAAATGCTATTTGCCAAGACTAGGGGTACATTTGATTTAAGTAATTTACGATGCTTCTGTTACCAGAATGCCATGTACTTAAAACGTTTGA
The DNA here is from genome assembly GCA_905340225.1 of Abrostola tripartita. NCBI lineage: Eukaryota > Metazoa > Arthropoda > Insecta > Lepidoptera > Noctuidae > Abrostola > Abrostola tripartita. Next base: position 8,032,650 of record HG996493.1, on the reverse strand, counting down.
AAATATACAGCTCTTAGGCTGTATTAGGGAAATAAGAATCATTTTCTGAATATAATTACTGAAAGGTCACTTTTATGTCCACTTTGAGCAAATATTTGTAGGAGCAGCAGGATGAGTTTTGTGTGTTTTTGTATTTCTAACTAGTGCCAATATATGAGTTACTGGAAACGTGTGTATTACCAATCTATATACCATGTTTTAATTAAATATTAAAAAACTTGTTGGTAATGAATTACTCAAGTACAAGTATTTTGTCACCACGTCACTGTCTGTGTGTAATCTTGTGATGGACACTAATAGTGTTTATACAAACAAATGATAATAAATCACGTACTTTATGATTATTCAAACACAAATATTTTTAAACGGAGCTTTAGTCGTATCTAATAGATTTATCAATCTCTATCAAAGTTTAAACGGCTCTGTACGGATTATTAATGGTTGTAAGATTTAAATTAAGTATGTACCGTTTCTACATAGTCACTAGATAATTACGAGTTTTACATGTCAGGCGCGTCGGCCGGCATCGATGAAAGTTAAGCAACGTCTTTTTATCATATTTCGTGTAATTAGTCACGCTAATCTCTCAAGCCCTACAGAGATCACTAATTTAGTCCTTATCTTGTTTGATCGGAGATCTTAATTCTGTTATATCCACGCACATGCTGTTTAGTATTTAATCCGAACGTCACGGTGGCTTCGTTTATTTTATTTGTACGGTTGAACTGTATCAGGATTCCATGGGTCGTTATAATGTTTGATATACACCCAAGATCGTTGACCCCCAATCAGAAAGGATTAATGTGTTTCAAGTGTTCGGTGTGTTATTGGTGTCTCTAATTACGTTTATGGGTCGCTGAGAGTTATGGTAATGTTCGGCAGCCTTCGTAGATGCCCGGCCCCGGCGCTGTCGTGTCACTGATACTTACGACTCTGAATTTAGGGTCTGTAGGGCGAGCCATTCGTTAGTCACGCCCGATGACGTGTACCTTGGACAAGACCAAAACTGTTATTAGAAAGATTTCGTCGTCAACCTTTTTTAGGTGCTTGTCTTAAAAGGTTTTTTATACTACGAAATTATATTGGACGGCGTTAATGTGTTTTATATAGCGTACAAATAATGCTTTTACTAAAATGGGATGGAGGTGGTTAAAAACTAATTGAATGCCTTGTTATCGGGAGACAGTGACTCGTCACTTATAAAACGGAAAGGTCATTTCTTTAGTAAGGTATCTTCGTTTAACTGCACATTGCGGCAAAATGCATGAATTTCCGGACACAAACAAAGGCACTCGGCACGCAAAGCATGCAATGCCGCGAAGCCCTAAAGGGTAAAAAAAGACGTTTCGTGGTAAAAAGTGAGTTAGGGTGCAGCTTTGTTTGTGTATGGCTCGAGTTAAGTGTTTAGATAAGTGCAGCTGAGAGCGGCGAGCACGTTTGTTATCTCTTGGGGAGCATAGCAGCTCAGACAAATGGAACCACCCTGTGTGGTCCGTTATTTGGTCGGCTCTCACCAAATATGTGCTCTTGAGTCAAAAACTCGCCTCGGATATCACGAAGAGTCGTGGAAACATTACATCGTGAAAAGTTGTGGCAATCGGAATCACTAGAAGCCACTTTCTATGTCCAAGTACTTGTTTTATATCGTGACATATTGATAAACGTTTTTTGTTTTTTTTTTTAAATGATAAGGATTATCATCTGAGGTATTTTTAGTTCTCGTTAGGTTACGTAGTTAAGATAAATGGGTAATTCAGTATAGCAGTGGTAAGTGTTAGTAGTGTGTTAGTATAAGGAAAAATAAGGATTGTGGCATTCATTTTTTAAGTGAGTAAAAGACTTCCCTATATGCGGTATACATTGTCACCCTATAACATCGTGAGACTTCAGAATTAAGATTTTAACAAACTGTTTGTTTTAGTAACGTTCTTTCATTATACGTTCTTTCTTAAAACCTCGTAAAGCAAAGACAAGATTCCAGTCAATAACATAACATTTTATTTGCGGAAATAGCTAAAACCCGATATGGACATCAATAAACGTCATCTTAAACTATTTGAGATTACATCTTAAGTTATGTATCGCATTCGCCATACCAAAAATGCATTAATCTATTATAATGACAGAAAAACCTGTTTTCTTACACTCGTGACATTATTATCTGCTTGTTATCCATCTAACGGTTAATATTACTATCAATTAAGATATAAATAAGCATTTACGGCAATTAGACATGCTTGTATTAAGTTACAAAGTTTTCGGACGCCTATGTATCGCAACTTACAGCTAGATAGCCTCCCTTGCTGGTTTCGACCCTGTTGTGTATTACTCTCATGTCAGCTTTCTACAGTATTTCATCTAACCAGCTGGTTGCACCATAACGCTCATTTCGTTCCATTGTTATACTAATATAAAGCAACATGTCCTTCTCAATTATAAAATATTCAAATAAGGAGCGAAATAAATCCTGGCGAGGAAATGTCGACATTACATACATACACTGCGGGACCGCCAGCCGCCTATTCATTACAGTTATTTATAGGAAGCAGTGTCAAAGCGAGGTTTGTATTTATTCGGACGGGACAGCCGTTTATTTATTTTTAAAACGGGTTAGGCTGAAATACCCTATTCCGATAAGCGTCCGGTGACTGCCGGTGCAACCGAAATATCTGGCGTCGACACTGATTCCACCGATACCCCGATGTCACTGTCACCTACCTATGTATATGCGCCGTCTCCCGAGATGACGAAATATTGCCACGCTATTATTAGAACTTCATTATTCGACGCGTTCAATGAACCTCTCCAACACTGATTCGTGGTATTACCTGTCATACTGAAGCTATGTCTCAGTCACTTATTACCATTCACAACGTATCTGACTGTAAATATACCGATTGTCATAAAAATTTACTCACTCATTATATAACCGGAAAACAATTTCCGAAGCTGGCATTCCTCATAATACTAGAGATGAACTCAATCAATATTGAAAGGAGACAATAGACATCTCTTATTCAAAACGGAAACTATTACAGTCTCGCCATTGTGTTCGGTGCCTCACCTCGAAGAGTGTATTATTCAAACGAAAAGTGGTTTGTTTACAAACGCTAGAAGTATTAAGTATAGGGGACAGTCGACGACAGAAGCAGATTATGTGAATGTGTGTTGGTAACTAAGGAACGTAGTAGATGTCGATCGCCGTCAACATGAAAGATTTATGTCTAACTTTGTGACAGTGGTATCGTCGACGACGATCCTGGATTATCCTTTGTTGGAGATGCAACGTCATACATTCGTGATAAGCTTTGTTGTGCTCCACTGACAAATGCCCGATATGGAACAGTTGGATTGAAAGACAATATTATGATTCCATTATTTCATCACATTGTTTACACAGTGCAGGCGTTTCATATCCATTTGTATTTTGAATACGTTATAAATATAGATATGAAGTGAATCATCCGTAAAAAATTAAGCTACAGAAAATACAATTTTAATTATAGCATAGTGGCGGTTTTATGTCGATTAATGCGTAGATAAAGACTAACAAATAACACAAGTATCTTTATGACAAGGTTCGTTGTTCCATTTGCATTACTAATTTATATGGCCAAGTTCCATTACGTATCATTGCTCCTATAATTACTCATATTGCATACACTCGTCTAGGGACTGGTCAGTAATTGGTCCGTTTGATCAGTCCAATTATAAGCGATTGAATCACAAAGATTCAGTTTAATGAAATGATTGTGTCGACATTATGCATTAAAGTTAAAGGAAGTTAATTGAACTTCCTGTGTTTGGTGCGATTGGTTTGAACGCCGTGCCGCGTATTCAGTGCCCCTTTCATAGCATCTGAGGACAAGCCGAGATGGCTTGATGGGTCGTTTCCTCTAATTATACGAACTATTAATAAGATGCTGCACCAGTTATGATAAATAATCGATCACGAACAGGCCTAATTTGTTTGAGCGCTAGAGGAATGTTCTCAGGGTGAAGTTCAAGGGTTAAGCTGATTGACTATCTTCCAGATAAAGAGTCTCGGAAGGAAAGTTATTAAAAACATAATTAAGGCAATGTCGATAGTAATGAGAAATATCATTGAGTAACGTTTCCAATATTATAGATAGATCAATACAATATAGAGACTTGTAGAGTTAGTTTCGACTGAACCAGTATGTTTATATATTATCCAAGAGACTATTAGCAATGAACAGTGTCGACTGCCGAGGCTTTGTTTGTCTATTTGTTTGCTACCAATACGGCTGTCAATAGTTTGTTACTATCAACATGTGCATTCAGCTGTAGTTTAACGCTTCACATCTTGTGATTTTAGAAATGTAACTTGAACTGAGCTCCTGAACTTGTGTGGCCGTAAATAATAATTTGAAGTATGCTGTGGGACCAGTACCTGGGACTAAGCTTAAAAAACTTGATTAAGATAATAATGCAAACACAACGATAATGTATCAAAAATTGAATGTAGTATTCACAAAGGTCAACAGTTTAACCATCATTATATCAAAAATAAATGTGGGTGTACTATATGTACACCTCTGCCTACCCCTTCGGGGAATACAGGCGTGATGTTATGTTATGTTAAATGTCATTGTCCGCCGATCAAGGCATTTCAGTGCGTGATTATGGCCTTTATGTATAAAAAATCCCTATATTTTGTTTTTATTATGAAATAAAAGGTTGTAACAACTCCATTTGATTTACATACTTCCACTTTTTAAGCAAGAGTACGAATTTAAACTACATTATAGGATAATACGGAACAGCACAGCTAACAAACCGAATACGATTGAAGCAATGCACAAAGCAATGTGAAGTCGGTAGAAACGTGTGCGATTGTATAAACGCTATTAACTAAGTTGCAAGTTTGTGTTGGAGTTTGATGGGTGAACTGTGTTTGCGTTGTCCGGGCCGTATGGAAATCATTTCTTGCTCGGCCGAACTTCCCGGCTCCATATATGCCCAAATATTTGCCGTCAGTTTCCAACTCCTCAGTTTGGCGATCGTGTCTCTGCAGACGTATGACGCATTTGCCCATGTTTACATACCGACGTTAATTACAAAACTTTGACGCCTTCGAGAAATTTTGAGACAGATTTTCTACATTGTAAACATAATGTTTGTTAATATATTTAAAACTCTATCTATATAATTACTTACTTTGTGTGGAATTTAAGTTTGCTGATGGAAAGCTTTATTTCATAGGTAATGAAAGCAGAGTAATTTGCCTCAGAATAAAGCGCTCAGTAATTTTTGCCGTTTCGTTGTTTAAAACAAAATGACAGAAGAGATTCACTAAATGTTTATTTATGTAAATTTTATGCTGAATAAAACACTAAAATCTAAAAATGAGGTCTTGACAATTTTAATTACGCTTCAAAAGCTTACCACTATGAGGCTTCACAAATTAAGTAACCAATCACGTAACTAGATAGATTCTGCTGCCTTTTGATAATCTAAATGTTTTTTGCAAATTTACAAGGGAATTTATGCCTATTGAAATTCATGAACTACAAAGGTAGATACTTAATCATTTTATTTTAGATCTACCTGTGTACCTACATTTGTTTCGTTTGATTATTCAACGTTAAAATAATTATGCTAAATTCCTGTAAAGTGTTATTTAGTTGCGCTTGCGTGGAAAAGAAAGCGCATATGAGCAGTTAGGGGTTACCTTTGAATGTCAATTTCCTTGTCGAAGCGTGGCAGTGGCGATGGCAAGGCGCGCCTGAGCATGAAGGGCGCCTCGATGCTATCTACCTACTATTGTTGCGTGCACTTAACCGTCATATAGTTTGCCTCGTTGTTCGGCCCTTGTTAACACATTGTAAAGGAAATTACATTCTTTACTCACCGTTAGTACGGCGTCAAATGATGTTTCCGTTATCTATCATCGCTCTAGCGTGTCAAATCGTTATCATTAAACAAGTCAATAATAAATTTCATTTCTGACCTGGTTGCTTTAATGGTCAGACGGTGCGATTACTTATGAGTTATGACAGGTGGAAATATTTTTATGATATTAAAGTGCGTTTAACAACAATTATAGAAAGCCATTTAATACAAAATAAATGTTATCGAAACTACATAACGGTGTAAGCGTGTGTTCGTTTTCATTACAGTCGGAACATTACGTATTGATACTGCGGAATTAATAGTTGGGATTCGCCCTCGAATCTGTTGAAATTAAGCTGCGGCGATTGGGGTGTCGCAGATGGCAGTAACTGCGCTATCTGCGCTGCCCGCCCGCCCGAGCGCGCGCCAAGTATAAAAATATGATTTATGGCAGCATATAGAACCGCACATCCGCTGCAAGCGTTTCTGGTCCACCACCATTAGCACACACCATATGCATATTGTTCAGTATCCCTTACTCACGGAAAACTACTAAACTACATTTTGGAGTACGAATTTCTTATTGTGAGAACTCCGATCGGAAACCCCAAAGGACACCCCAAATAAGAGCCGCAGAATTAGTTTTGTGTAGTGCCTTACTTTAATAATGTTCTGTGGTCTTCGGAGGTTTGAGGGGGTTCGGGGGTTGCCCGTGTTTATGTAGTCGTGCGGTATATGAAATAGATGTTTTCTGGCTTCAGGCTCTTTATTATTACTTTGAACTGCGGCCATGAATACAGGGGCCCGCCCTTTATAGAGCTGGGGTCGGGAAGGTAAACAAGTGCCGTCAACTGATTGTAATACTCAATTGAATTGTACATAGTTCTTATGTTGATTAGATTTCTTTAATATTTCTTATTGGATCTTATATTAACTCGTTGTCAAGACGAAGATTAATTCTTATTAGAATGAATAATTAAAGATTAATTCTAATAAGAATTAATCTTGCGTTCGAGTTTTGTCTTTGAAGGGACTTAAAGTAATTCAGAATTTATCACAATAGTCATGTTTTAGAAATGATTATGAGCCGAGCTTGTTCCGTGGTTTCAATGTCGGCTTTATCAAAAGCTTCGTAATTTATGTGAGTTGTCATCGCATCGGCTCGACTAATGTGTTTTATCTTACGTTGTTGAATATTTTAGTTTTGTGTTCAAATGTCTTTAGGTATGTTACTTATCTTAAAAGCTTATAGAATTTTATCTTAAGACTTAATGTATTCTTATGCAGATCAAGAATTAAGAGTTAATCGTAGACGATATAGATAATACTTGGAACACCTCGATCATGTTTATTGTGACAAATGTTGGGTTAACTTATATCATTCTAACTAAATGATTGTGTTTGTGGATATAATAAACTTTATTATATAGCCTCATACAGTACCCATAAAATTATAGTTTTAAGTTACTAATAATGCCAAGTTTGTGTTGTTAGATGCATACTTACCTGTACTGGTGTTAGTTGATGGATTGCTTGATTGAGAAGAAACTTACCTAGGGTCTACGAAGGGTTCGGCGTAAATGTTCCTGACGGGCTGTCTGCGGGGGAGGGGAGGGGGCACTGGACTGAACCCCTCCATCATCTCCTCCCGCTCGCTGTACTTCAGCGATTTCATAGTCATCCTGCTGGTTTCCAAGTTCACTTCACAACTGTTTGATCTCCAAACCCAACATTTCACTGTAGAGTCTTATCACTTACATTGTAACACTGTCGCATTTACGTTCATCTTGTTGTAAAACTTAAGAAAATCCACTGATGTATTTAATTGTTTACTTTCCACATTCCGAAAACACTTTTGTATATTTATGTATATTTCATACACTTTGCTAAAAGGAGACAATTACGAAAATTGTTAAAGAAAGCTCGTAACGCGTCCACGATCCGCGACACTGGTATAGTGGTTGCCCTGCGGGTGTGCGCGGCCGACTGACGGCCGTTGCATCTCCCGTGAGCTTACCGACCCGCCCCGACCCTCGCCTGCGCCGAGCTTACTTGAGCTTTTGTCATTTTTTGCGCCCGCGCCGAGGTGCCGTCAAGCTCGTAGAGTTATTAGACTCACACACAAAAAACCCGAAACATACGCAAGACGAGGGACGGCAGTAGACCTGACGCTATGGAACGACAGCACACCCGTGTTCAACATGTCGGCGTGCGGTTGAATTTCTCATTGTATCTTAAGAATATAGTGTAAAGTGTGAATACGATCTGTGTCGTAGAGCCGAGGGTGCCTTTTGTGATGTGCCGCGATGCTACTCATATTTTTTGCAGATTTAAATTTAGCACTTTTTTTGTTGTTTTTTGTCATTATAAATTTTAGACACAAAATACATGATATAAACCGTTATCAAGTCAGCATGTGAGACTGGGTACCTAATAGTTGCATACCGTGTTGATATTTGAGAAGAAATTATTTTTTCGTTTGTAATATAAACAAGGTTTAATGATGGCATTAGGTCACGTAAAATTAATGCAAGGTAATCGAAGTAGAGACGGGAAAGGAGAAAGTATCTAATCGATACGATTATCGAGTGGATGAGGGTCGGCCTGGACGGAGCGCGGGGTGCCTTCGACTTAACAACTAAGTATAAATGATAATTGATAAAATGTGTAAGTGGGTTTGAATAATAAGATCTTTTGTTTCTTTATCATCTCGCATACACAACTAAGATCAAATCTACAGTTCATTAAATTAAAAGGATGATTGAATTATGTTGTTTTCCGTTGAAATTAAGTGCCAAGTTATCACATAAAGAAGAGTTGACGCCAACGCAAACGTAAGTTTTGTAAACAAAAACACATGAATCACTGAGCTATTACGTTAATGTTATAGACCCATAATAATAAAGCTTCGTACTAACGAGCAGCAAGTAAAAGCTCAATAGGTATTGTGTATTGACGTAATGCATGCTGCACTACATGTATGCATGTATGATCGTATTAGTTCAAAGACCTGCGGGTCCCCTGCTGGGGCGGCTGGCTAGCGGGTGCTTGATCTCAGCACTTTGCATCTCTAACAATTACCCTCACAAACATTGTTCACGACAAATACGTCTGGCGAACACCCGTTTACCCTTTTTGTTCTCTAAAATGTTTGTTTTTAAAACTCGTTACATACCCTCCGCGCAAATTTTATTTACGATCGCCGAAATTGAATTACGCCCGTGTGATTTATTGAATGTTTTCTAATTTAGAGACGTGTTACCGTGTGACTAATAAAAAATTTGCGAAAAAATGTGATTCTGCAAAAGCGTACTGCCAATAGAAAGGGATGCGGTAAAATTATGTAAAAACCTGTCCTATGGGCCCGAATTATCCCACAAGGATAAAGAATAAGAATATAAAAGAGGCTTAGAGTTTTCCATACGGCTTTTTGAAGAAGCAACGAACGCAAGATTTACATACATACATACATGCGGGTAAACATGCTCCTTGCCGAAGTGTCTTTGCGTACCTGTATAATAAATTGATTTAAGCGCCTCCTGACAGATTTAAGTATGTTTTGCAAACATTAGGGAATTTAAAACCCCAGTGACTAACTTTGTTTTATCCTATTTGGCCGAGGTCTATCGATAGGCTGAATGGTTTACCATCAAGTGGATTTTAAATGAGTTTTAAAACTTCGGACTTTTCTGGAATCAAGTTTACGAGGTTGATCAAATCTTAATTTTAAAGCTCAATCAATTATTACACCGTCCGATTTTATGAAATAATAATTAAGTGGAGTAATGGAAGTTTACAAAGTTTTGTAAATTTTATAATTAGACAATATCAGTAAAGATGCAAGTATTGCAAGTTTATAATTAATACATACTCAGTATCGTTACCTTTATCAATACAATATCGTTTTTCCACACAATTATATTATTGTAATTTTATAAAAAAAAAAACTGATTGAATTTGAGGTGGCGTAGTTCAATCTAATTTTAAATTATTTAACTACCAAATACAGTGTTTAGAGCGTAACTACACCGTGTGTTATGGATGAAACAATTTGTTTGGAAAGTAAATCACAGCCAATGGATCCCGGAGTTAGTGTACGAGCATGCTTGTGCAATAGCGGTTGTTGCATATAAGGCAAGTAGGAAGCGGGCCGTATCTCAGCCGAACGTTTTCCCATGCCATAGACTGACTGATGTATTTCTGACCGCCTGATGTATGTACGGCCCGGTCTTGCACTTGAACTTGCGTCGCTCGCGCACGCTTTGATTCTAACTTACGACAGCGCACCATGCATTACTCCCCACTAACTACAGATAAGAGCGCATGCCACTTCAATTTGAACAGAAATAAACCTCACAATGGGCTCGTTATTGGTTCCGAACAACTACCAAGCAGTAGTCGTAAAAACAATGTTGCATAACAACACTGCACCAATTACACAGCATTGTTTGTATTTCAAGTGCTCTATAGCACACTTTAACAGAACAGTTGTAGACTAATAAACATATTTTAGTCAGTGTATTTACACTAACATTAACAAGGCGCCCGTTCGTTTGAACCGTATTAATCTTCACTGGTTGGCCCAAATAAATTTCGGCATCCGTCAGCCGACTACACTACAAAAAGTTACTCAGCTATTTTAATTGGCGTAAAAGTTTGGAGCAACGCCACAGTCGGGAAAAATGTCAATGATAGTAGGATACCTGCTTAAAGATTTTTTTACAAGGCTACTAAATTTTTTGAATATTTTTCTCCTTATTGCTGTCGTTTATGATAACTACTGCAACGAAAAAATAATCACGAGCATAATTATAATTAAACGCAAAACTAATAGCACAACTCTAGAGCGAGATTTAATTAAATCTCCCGAGTTTTAGAGACCGTGCGAACAAACACGTGCGAGAGCGAAGAAATTTGGATTAATTATCGCTATCTCCCTGTGTATTTGTTCATTTTATTCTCTTACGTTAGCAGCCCTAACAGCACCCCTGTGTGCGTGCTGCGAGGTGAGATGGTGTGTGTATGTGGAGCACGTTTCATAAGATAAAAGACGATATTGATTCCGTGACGAGCCGAGAGCGGGCTGTGGGAAACGATTCCTGTCCGCTTAATAGATGCCCCGAGGATGCAAGTACTTCGACGTACCCCGTTCAACCTTCAGAAGAACAGTCATTAAAAATATTTAGTTTTAAGTGCGACTACATTTGATACCCGAACACTTCCAGTTATTCGAAGTTGTAAAATTAGAAACGGGTACCTAAGTATATTAAGTTTCCGAGTGTAATTAACGAGTTAAGGGTACCGCACTGAGCACTTTATTCCTAGTTTAGCGACGCGGTCGGGAGGCTGCCCCGGCCGCAGGACTCGGCCACATTCTTGTCGGGTAATTACGCACGCCCGTCTCGTTCCCAAGCCTCAGCTCTAACATTTTATGCCTCATTTCGTAGTGTATGATTTGCTGCATACATTACTTGATGTAATTATCGTGGGAGCAATCCACGTTCGCGTGCGAACAAAATGATATAGTGGATGTCGATGATAGCTGTTGTTTCATACATTGACAGTTAACGGTACCCATTCAAGTTCTTTAGAAATAGATTTTTGTATTTATACGTTTTTCTCTTTATTGTAATGTAGTAATACTTAACAGAGTGTTGTTTATGTATACCTATAACCACATAACTGCACAATGGGCACTCTGAGTGTATCATCATTATCAGCCAATATACGTCCACTGTTGAACAAAGGCCTCCCCCTTTTGGAAAGAAGTAACAGAAGACGCTGCTGCCCATCTTCTGGATTTTCCCTTAGTCGCCTCTTACGACACCCACGGGAGGAAGGGGGTGGTCAATTGGTGTCAATTGGTGGGCACTCTCTGAGTGTATACAGGATCGATATTAAATAATATTTGTCAACTCGATAAATCAATAAAAAAATCCTCAATTCTGCAATGTATAAGATTCCGTAGGCATTTTTCCAGTCTAACTTTTGAGTGCTGTAGAGAAAGAACAAAGTTGATGCACTTTGAACATGCAACGGTGTTGTGAAATGCAATTTGTTGTAGGTTTTACTAAATCGTATTAACATATTATGTAACTTTTTTGAAAAATCCATATTTAACTATACCTACACATAATTATTTTACGAGACCGACTGTAATGTAAATATAATATATTAGTGATATAAAAGTTAATCGTCAATTGTGCGAGTGTGGTAAGAATTCGTCTACCGTGGCTAGAGCTCGTTTACTCACATTTTGGAATTCTAATGCGAATAATGAGAAGTCTCTAACAAGGCTTGAAATAGAGATCAAACGGTTTTAGATTTGGTAAACGATGATTACATCCGACATGAGTTGATTTAAGATGGTGGTCGCGCGCGGACACGTGGCCTCGGCGACGCCGCGCGCCGTCTCTGTGCCGAGTCCACTCCGACTCCGTCATTCAAAATAAACGCTGTCTTCGCGAAACACGACGGAGATAAAAGCCACGACTCGTTACTTTTTACTCGGCTGTTTTTTCCTCTTTTTCCCGCCTTTCCACGAGTTTTTAACGGTTAATTTGTCATTAGCCCTGCATCTGTCAGCACACAGAGTTTTGTCGCCTGCAGACATCGGGCAAAAACAAAGCGGTTGAACCCAAAAGTTTTTTAACATATTACCCGACACCTGAAGAGCCCTCGACTGATGCTAAAGTAAAGTGTACTTCAACAGTAAATTGCGTTCGCCGCATTAATTAATTTTAGTAAACTATTAAAACAAACAACGCTTCAAGTTCTTCAATAAATCAAAAAATATTATAGAGGAGACAAGCCGCGGCGGCTGAAATATTGACTTTCAGATAATAAATAATGATGAAAAGAGAAATCAATGTAAGCGGGCTTAATGGTGGCGCGGCATCATTAATGATTATAATGGTTATGGAATTGTTTCTAGTGCGTAATGGCGGGAAGGTAGGGGCGGGCCCGGAAATTGTCCTCTTGTCGGGCCACCGCCGCATTAGCGGAGGACATTAGGCCACCACACCACATCGTGCGTGACGTATCACTCCTGACATGTGACATACGGTACACGTCAAGACTATATGTATGAAAAGAACAATGATTTGACAGTCTTGTGATAGATTCGTTTAAAACGCTAGCGTGTGAATGCGACCGCGGCGCATCAGAGTCATGTGTCATGGAATCTTAGTAGAACCATTAGCGTCCGACGAATCTTCCAGCAATTTAGTTTGAGCACATAATTGCGAGAACAAGTCGAACCTAATTGATGTCCGGGCTTGAGTTCAAGTTGCTGTTAATACCTACATCGCTGGCTGGTTCTTGCATATGGCTCTACATCGTTAATAGCAACCGTGAGACTTTACTTAACCGGGACCAAAGTCTCTGTACTTATGTCGTGCCATGATACGATTAAGTAAGGTTATAGAAGTTATGGTGTAATTATATATGGTGTTTAAATGAAAATAATAGTGTGTTTTTGTAACGCATTGTTTTACGGGTTTTATATAGAGTCGAGACTAAAAGTGGAAAGTATACTAAAATAAATCTGAAATGCAGCATTAGACAGAAGTGCGCGGTTTACTGTTTGTGAATCTCATTCTTAAGGCGTTTAAGGTGTGAAAATATCAATTCTAATACTTTAATAAGTTTTATTATCTGGATTAAATAAATAAGTGATAATATATGATGCCAGTAAATGTAAACTTTAATGGCATCTATTGCTCTTAGTTCCGAATGGTCCACATAGTTTTGTTAAAATTAAAATTCATTGTGTCAAGATTTTGTTTCGATCGATTTTTACTTTCACAAGAGATTTCTTTTATATAATTTCATGTGTCATACATAATTTAACAAAACCAGGTACACTCATCTTGCATTATATGGATATTCATGTAAAAACGTCTTCGAAACTAGAATCCTTCCACTGGTTTTGTACGCACGCGCGGTCGGTATAACAAGTGAACTGAGTTTTAAAGCCGATGCGCAGTTATAGTCATGAAATTTTAAATACAAGTTATCTAGCTTTTATTAAACGCATGAGGAGACCTCGACCATATTAATGGTCATATTTACAAAATATATTGAATTGAAGTAACCGAAGTTAAAATGCTACGAATGATTCTAACATATGAGCTTTAACTATTTGACATAATCTCTTTTTAAAATTATTGTTGTGGATGAACGTTGTCTACATTACCTTTAACAAATTCAAATTGCATTGTATGGATTAATTCACAGATGCCTTTATTTTGTTTTGGCATAACTTACATTCCAGCGAATTATAAAATAACTTAATATCAAGTACCTAATAAGTTAATGTAATGATATATGGAGGCACTTGTACCTACAATGTAGTGTTTACTATTTAGTTTCACATGTCATGGGAACTCAATGTTTATAACAACGTGACGACTCACTAATTGCTGTAACAATAATGAAATGTGTATGTTTATAATTTTGTAGCAACAGCACCACACAGCGAGGAATAATTTATCTCCTCTGCTTCGTAGACATTGTAAGTCAATATTTACTGTTTACATAATCATGTATCGTAAAAATAAGGATAAATTGATGCATGAACTACTTATTTATTTGTTTTGGCAATAACGCTATTATGCGAATGAGGCAGTTGGCAAGCGCATATCCTTTTGCCAATAACGTCACAAGTATCTTCTAGAAAGGATCATCATTCTCGAAAGGATATCCCAAGTGGCCCATCAAACATTCGTTCACATAGAGATTAATCTTCTAATAGATATTAATCTTTATAATACCTACGCATTTAGAATGAAATTTCCAGTTTTCATTACATGCATTCCCACTACTGGAAATGGAGATACATATCAGCGAGTACTAATTTCATTAATTTTTAACAGTTATCTTAATGAATTTATCAGCAGATCAACGACCACATAATTTGTATTTTTGTAAACAGATAAATATCGTACACGTTTTATTAATCCATGAATAAAATACACGTAACAGACAGTCCATCAATAACTCACGCCCTGACGTTGGAAGGCACCCTTGCGAACTCACTTACACGTCTGACTAAGAACATCGTTATTCCAGGAATTTTAGAACGATGAAAACACATTTAAGAAAACAATAAACACCAAAAACAATAAAGAAAAAATTCAAATCGGACACAGAGCGAGTGGTCGGGAATAGTGCGCCGCTTACGGAAATATTGGTGGGTATCACGCTACCGAGGGCCGGGGTCTCGGGACTACCTGGTGGTGCATGTGGAGTCGGGCGGCCGGGCGGCACGGGCCTAAAGATCGCGGGCCGCGCTCGGGGCGGAGGTCAAGCGCGGTGTTGTGATGTACGGCGTATCGGTCAGTGACCGCGATCGAGTCGCATCGAACACTGAGCGCACCTCACCGTCGTCGGAGGTGTTGTGGCGAGACACCGCGCGGGAGACAACGTAAACGCGCGCGCCACGGCTGCCCTCCGCAGGCGATTTGATGCCCTCCGCGCGACGCCGCTGCGCGCGCATCTATCGCCGATGGATAATGCCGCCCTATCCTATGTCGAGCTATCGAGTTATCCACCACGGGTGGATATCGTGTTTAACCCTGTCAGTTTCTTCAAAAGAAACGAGAAAGCTTAAGTTTACTCTACGTCATACGTGTCTTATTCTTTCGAAGACTTAGAAAAATAAAATTTCGTTGTATTCTCCAAACTTTCAATAGGGTTCTTTTAAATGTTGAAGTACAAAATAATTGATAAAGTGGGTCTAAAAATTGATCATGAATAATTTTCATATAAAAAATCTTAATCGACAATAGACATCCCTAAACAGATTATAATTGGAGCATGCGTGGTGCGAGGGTTGAGGGTAACAGGAGGACGACAGCGGGCGAGGGAAAGGCGCGCGGGGTGTCGCGGGGTGCGCGTGTCACCCGCGGCGGCGCGACGCTACGCCGACGTGATCTTGACACCGCATATGCACAGCTTGTGACGTTCCACGTCGGACAAATTCTGACCGTTGACAATAAGATATCTCAACAATAAAGACAATGTAAAACATTGATAGCTTATGTAAAAAATAATAAAAAACCGCCCTTGACAAAGTTTCATCAAATTCACTTTACAAATCCCGTCTACGATATAAAGTTACCCTTCAATTTCAGGACCCTTATCCAATATAACATTATGATAAGTTGGAGAAGATAATCGACTGGTCTGGATGGCCACTGGCTGTCATGTCATAGGCTTCCAGGAGGCTTTAAGCTTCTGAAGTAAGATGACGCGACTCGGGACGTGTGTACCGAAAATCCTTGGCGCGTGACTTTAGTTCACGCTCTATCGAGTTTTAGGTATGCCATATCTTTCCAACAATCTAAAAACAACATAAAAACATGAATACCTTGTTACTCAGCGGTTAGCGAGCGCACCACAGCGTAAGCTTTTGTCGTATAAGATGACACGAACTTGGTATTGTTGTCTAAATGAATTATAACTTGACAAAACAAAATGTGTGTGCATAATGTTATCTGCATATGGTAATCTTAGGGTTTGCTTAAACCGTTAGTGTAACTGTATTAAATGATTATTCTGATGTAGAGCTAATGTAAGTTTATACACTATTACACGTTTATATTTTTATAAAATACAGTTATAACAGGTACATATAACTTAATATAGTGTTATTTATACGGGAGCAACGTTGTTAGTGGAGGTAGTAAGGTTTCAAGCTCGCCGCAGCCCTCGCGAGTCGCGGCGGATAAAGGGTTTTGTTTTCTTTATAAACAAGCGCGAAGGTGCTGCTAACGACCCCACGAACAAATACGAAATTCGATCTACCATTACGAATACAAATGGCTACCCTTCAACCCACCACCGTGAAGGCATTGTCTTAGCTGCAATCTCTATCAGAGTTCACTTGTTGTGCTCTACATTTTGTTTTTACTTGATGTTTAAACATCTTTTCAAATATATTCGATTGACGACACCTGCTTTGAATGTCGGACACAAAATAAATACGTTTCAATAGCACGAAGATTGATTTCTGTAAAAAAATTCGATGTCCTTATCGCTATATTGAATCCGTATTAAAAAGGAAATGAAGAGTAGGTATCGGTTCCACAAAAAAGTTGAAGTGCCGCTATCGCTTTGATCTCGGGTTGGTATTGCCTTCAATTTTTGCTGAAGACATTTAAATTCAACGTTCTTTAAGTACCTACCTAATTCTGGGAGTACTTCAGTTTTGGAAATTGGATTGTCTTAATCACTGAATATCGTAAGAAGTTTCTTTGATGTTAGAAATATAATGTTATCAGCTGCAAGTGAAAGATTTCGGGTGATTTGTTAGTTTTAATAGTTTGCGGTAATATAAAACGTATGAATAAATACAAACACTTCAAATCATAAAAAAACAATATTAAAATACTATGCAGACAGGCGAGTAAATAAATCCAGAAACCGTTCCACATTCACATGAATTTATAAAAATAAGTTTAGAAACTTCATGTAGCAAACAGCTCTATGAAAAATGTTATTCTATTGTCTCTGTCTCCTTTGCAACGGGCTCGCATTTGCAAATAGTCTGTAGTTTACCGTGACAATACAGCAAAACTTGCAGCAATCATACTATCCTATGCAAGTACGTCAGCGATTCTTCAGGTATAACAGTTTTATGTAATGGCTTGTGCCACGAAACGAATAAAAAAGACGTCTGACAAAAAGTAGACGAGGAACGTAAATCGAAGCATTTCTATTGAGGGCCATGACGTCGCATAAATGTCGTCCACGAATGTTGTTTGTCACCGCACGGTCGGGAACGGGCGTGGACCTCAGATAGCGCGATAGTGCCACCAGTGCCACGCAGCGGATGGACGACCGACGACCAACCCACTTATAACAAAATAATAATGAAAAATTGTCTATTCACAACTTTGTTTCGTCATTACTATGATTGGGGATTGGAATAATCCGCTCACGTATATCTGTGTGCCTATCTCTCTTCTCTGAATCATGTAACTGATGAAGTTCGGAGTAAGCTGTGTTGGTGCCGATTGAAGTCACGTGTTGTTATTGGCACAAGTGAACTCTATATCGGAG
The DNA here is from genome assembly GCA_905340225.1 of Abrostola tripartita. Classification (NCBI taxonomy): domain Eukaryota; kingdom Metazoa; phylum Arthropoda; class Insecta; order Lepidoptera; family Noctuidae; genus Abrostola; species Abrostola tripartita. Next base: position 8,014,728 of record HG996493.1, on the reverse strand, counting down.
CTAGGAGATTGCAATCGTGTGTTAAAGATAGTAAATGGGCTATCGGCTTCTAGCAATCTTAGACTTCTGTTCAATCTTAAAACAGGTATTGTCTATTTGAAATCTTATTTTCTTCTTTTTTTTAAACATTAGAAGAAAGCAGAAGATCTATGGTAACCTTTTATTTATGTTTAGATATTATCTTATCTCAGAAACATTTGATGATGATCGATTTGATGATCGATTCCTTGCCATAATATACTCTTGAAATTTTATCACACCAACTACTGGGCATAACGATTTATGGTGCTAATTTACCATTTCCATAACTATGTAAAGTCCTTTACACCATCCGATATACACTATGACTCTATCGGAAAATTCTAAAAATAATCAATATAATCCACCGATCTTGACTAAAGATCTTTATTTCCTCAGAATGAAATGTTTTTAATTTTAATATTATCTTACATACATAATTAATGTTGATCAATATTTTTTGATTAATTATTTAAATGATCTTATTTTTACCTCATTTGGTTTATGTTTTAGCACATTTTTATTCTCGGTGGAAATTTATGTTGTGTGCTGAGATATTGGAAGGGACTGTCAAAAAAGTTGGTAATACACAATCAAATACTCGGAATGTCATAAAATAAATTATGCTACGCCATTTAGGTACATCGATGTAATTATTTTTACCGGTAACATTTTAAATAGATACTTGTTTTCATTTATCGTATATTATTTCCGAATTAAATTATTTATTAAAGATGAAAATATTCTTACACAATAACACTTTAAAAGTTAAGACCGATGTTTTATTAGACTTCACTAAGGTATTATGTTAGCATCTATGTCGATCGGTACATTTCAGTCAATTGAGTTTAACATAGTATAAGACTTAACGTAAGGTTAATCCAAGCAAAGTACTATTTCTATCCAGCTCTCGGCTCGAGCATTTAAAGTAACAAAGTAATTACGAACGGAAACTAGGTCTCGCCTCACTTCATTGTATGGAAGCTGAATGTGCGTGATCTTAATTCGAAACGTTTAAAACGCCTTTAGAGTTTCCACTGAATATTTTGCTACATTTATTACATTGTTGAACTGAATCGTGGTTTTAGATCGGACTTTATACAGGGTGTTCTAGGGGAATATTGAAGGCGTTTGTTTCTTAAGGTGTACCCTCCATTAGTTATTGTAGAGCGGCTTATTGAGTTACGACACGCTCGTCGCTCTCAGAGACCGTCACGGCGCACCGTGGTCTCGCGTGTCGTATCAGGTTACAATCACATGTTCATAATCTGGTAGTCTTACAAGCAACGAGAATGCGACCGGTCGTCAGATTAGACAGGGAAACACAAACAAGGAGTTCATTTTAATGAAGTTTAAACATGTACGTCACCGTAGCCGGGTACCGTGGATAAAAAGGTTTTCGACAAAAAATAAACTCAATTCTAAATTTTTGTAAAATAATACATATGGTCGTAAAGGAATTAAACGTTATACTTACAGTGTAAAGCCGCTAATCTTTGTATATTTAGCGGCTATTGAAATTCCAAAAGTATGTTATTATAAAAAGTAGAAGCATGCTGCAGCTACAATAGAAATACAATATCCAACGAAGTAACGAAAAAATGTGTTCTGTGATGAAAAAAACTTGCATTGAACATTTTTTGCAATGGTTCAAAAATAGAAGTGTATTCTCCTTCACACCTAACTTTTTAAATATTAGTTAAATCATATTAACAAAGCGTAATAAATCATAGTAGGTACTCCCTACTTTTAGATTTGCCTACGTTTTAAATCTGTTTACTAAAGTACAAGTTGTCGCATCTTTGAGATGTAAACGTAGTAAATCCTTCAGCGCTTTTAAACTCATAGTCAGAATAAAACTCTCGTTTATCCACCTTATACCTCCTACACTATAACTTACAGTTTTGTACACAAGAGTTAATATTGAAAACATTGTTTTGTAGTTTTAAATGGGAGAGTTGATTCGTGTTGCAAAGAAATATGTGATTGCATTTATAAACTACTAGCTGCGCCCCGCGGTGTTACCCGCTACATTTTGTCGAGATAAAAAGTAGCCTATGTGTTAATCCAGGGTGCCAGCTACCTCCACACCAACTTTTATCAAAATCGTCGACAAACTTTCGGCTTTATAATATTAGTGTGATTTAAACAAATTCGTTGTTTACGTTAAAATCTGTAAACATTCCTGAGACTGTTATTCCCGGGAGGGTGAGGTAGAGTTATTGGGTACAACAAAAACGACGACAAAAACGACTCCACGTTTTAACCTCCTGTATAGGGCGAGTTTACAAACGCAAATCTCACACGCACAAACATCCAGACTTAGAACATGTTATATTAATAAGCCTTACTAATGTTTGTTTAGCGGGTATTGAACCTAAAGGCCCGCAAAGGCGTGAACCATATTCATCCATCAGAACGTCGAGTAATTTTTCTACAGGTAGTAGAAGAAAGGCATTTTTCAGATCGTTTGAATGCATTTGTTTATTTTGTCACGAATGTAGAGTTGGTGCCGGGTAAATATTGAAATGTCTACCAGCTGTGTAATTATTAAATAAAAAGTAAAGTGGACTACGAAGTCAATTTATTATTGCACGTTTATTAATCCAACCAATACAGCAGATAAATAATTTTTAATAAATTTTTTATCTGTAATATTTCAATTAATTATATTTTCATTGTAAATTACTTAATTAATTGTTAATACCCCTGATAGACGACAGGCTAAATGTAGCAATAGTAATTTCTTAGTCGCACAGCAAGCCAGATGTTGTTGTCAGACCGTCACGTTGTGGAATCAGCTACACGCAAGCGCGACGTTCAAGTAGCGCACGACATGACGCAAAGCAACAAGTCACTATTATATTGTTTATGCCGAATTATATTCATAATTTTCGGTCTCAGGGACGGGCCGAGCTCAAATTATGCTCGACGCGGATCAAGACAAAATGAGCGTACGTTGGCGTTACAATTTATGAGCCAACGGACTATTGTGCCGACACTGATTACTCTTTATGGAGATTTGACGTCCTAACACGACGCGCCCTACATGCTCCGTTTACGTACACCAACGGGTTGTATGGACGTAAAACTTTTATGCTTCCACCGCGTTTTACAGCGGGCCTTTTATTATTTAGTGAAAGGAACGACGGTGATGTCATAAATCTCCGCTCCTGCGTGAACTTTCGCCTCTTATCTCGGCAAAGAAATTATGGAACTTTCTGGCTTCTCCTAGACAAAGTGTTTGGCTTTCGGGATCTTGGGTCACTAAAAGCTTTTCACAAATTAATGAGGAATTTGTGCAGAAGGAACGATAGAAAGAAATAAATATCATTCATTTGTAATATTATCTAATTGAAATTAAGTGGAGGGATAAATGTCTAAATGTCAGCGAAGGCATTTAGCGTCGACGACGCAACGTTTTAAATGACTGCAATCATGAAAACGTGGGCATTAAATATAGTCTCCACTACAAAATAAGTCATGTATCTGTATCGCTGTGATTCATTAATCTTGTAGTAACTAGGTTCTGTGTGGGCTTAGACAGGCTCTATATGTAATTTAATTACGTTTAACGTCGTCGGTCATCGCGGTCGAACCTCTTTAAATCATAACGAACCCGTAAATAAATGCTGGAGGTAGACTGACTGACAGAGCGGTCATTACCTAAGGGTCAAACGTTTTTGTTTAACTTTTTTGTCTCTGTTTGTCTAATGTATTGGAATTTATCACAATATTGTGATGTATTTCATTTCTGCACCTTCATTTTACGTATATAAATAATTTTTTCAGGCCTTCGCCTTATGCATGGATAATATAAGATTTATAGCTGAGACATATGAAGGTAGTGACAACGTTATTTCTTATTGTAACAAAATCGACTAGTAGGTACATTTTATACTTTATACATGTGGCACGTATTGTTATTTCGTGATTTTTACCGAGAGTTTAGATTTTATAAGATCCAATGTTAAAAATATGAACAAGATATAATGTAAGGATACACTCATCCAATCTTAATTACATCTCAGATAAGTATAGATGTGGGTTGGTTGATGCAAGTTTAATAAAGCTCAATAAATTACATAGGACATTGGATATTAAAGAACCTTTTAATATCATTGAAGATTTTTATGACGCTCATGTTAAATTTGATGGGCATATCATAGGATAATGTAATAAGAACATAACGGCTTAGGTGATACCCCGACAATGTGCCGCCGACGTCGCCGGAGGCTTACACAATTAAACAGATAGCATAAAATTAACGAAGCTGACTCGGAAATACACTCACTTTACTATCTATAAAAGTCACTAATTAATTAATTGAATAATGATAAAGTGCTTTCTTATGTGATGCGGAGCGAGTCAAGGCGGGCCTCTATCGAAAAGCAATATTGCGGCGTAACTTGGTTGTCGTCACGTTTACCTTGTTAATGCGTTTATCTTTGATGTGGGTCATATAAAATACACACTCACAGTATAATACAATTAATTAACGCATCATTTATACTTTGATAAACGACTACGCATCATCAATTTGTTTTTATCTGAGAGGTTTTATTTTCACAAGCTTAAAGCTGTGGCGTCGTTAACAGCTTAGCAAAGCGTCGCTTATTATTTAGCGGTGTTAGAAGCTTTGTAGCGTTGTAAATCTTCGCTCCTGGCTGTGACGGCAGTTAATGCAGTCTACCTAGGCTTCAAGAGATAAGCTAACAAGCCTCTTTGGCTAAACAAGAGGCGGCCAAACAATAAAGGCGAGTTAAGCGTCGTGAAATATGGCAGAAACGAGGTGCGATAACTCAGCGTGCTCGCTGGGCTCGCTTCTTTTCCCCTAATTAGCCATTCAATTCCCGTAATCTTGTTTACTCGTCGGGGCGGCTCGCGCTGCCCAGGTGCGATAATGGCCGAGCTATTTGCATGCCGCCATATTGTTTCCCCATGTTCGGCTCGCAGCCTCCGATCCCGTCCGATGCGACCCCCCGTTGTTTTGGCCGGGCTTATTGGATCCGCTTGCGATTACTTTGTATTGATCCCGCCGTCCATTATCTACATTCGTTTATTTTCGTATCACAGTAATGATACCGACTGATGTCCGCAAATCCAATGAATCCACCCCTTATGTTGTTGTACAAGTACGAGTAATTAATTTGTAGTTGATATTGGTTGTATTGGTATTATAGTTACGCAGTCGTTGCTTGGGGTTCACCTCATAAATATCATTTTGGTAACGCGTACATATATTAAACTAATACAAAGTTCACGTGCACGTGCACGACGCCGCCGCCTTGAATGTAACTTTAGTAAACTATAAGTTGAGTGTAACTTGTGTAATCTGACTTCCCCAAATGCCCTTTTACGACTGTTAGTTGCTTAATTAAATTATCACGATGTATTATTCCATTAAAATAATTAACAAAGTTGTAAGCAATGTTGTTATGAGACAGCCGTTGGTAATCAGCAGTGTGTTAATTGATATTTTTGAAGAAGTGTGAAGCCAGAAGCGTTCGGTCCCCGGCGGCAAGTTTAATATAAAGCTCGATCGAAAAGCTAATCGTAATCTGGAACAGTAAATTGAAGGCGATCCGTGCAACGAGGCGATGCCGGCACATCTTCTATAAATACATTACTGAACACGCTTTATTACTCCGCCATCTTCATCCAATCCTATTAAGTGTCTGTTCGCGAACAGCTTTCCTTCCTTACGAAGGCGTTCAGTTTTAGGATAGCCATTTTTTAAAATAGTATTAGGGTTCAATAATGGCTTTAGCACGGGGCACCCCTGAACGTCTATATTACGTGTTGGTGTGAATTTGGCGAGCTCAGTCGATATGCTAAACCGAGGAGGCGGTCGGTGGTCCGCTGACGCCGCGTCTGCCCGCTCCGCGCCGCGTCGATGAGATGCGATCATTTAACGACAACGCTTCGGGAAGATTTCCCTTCGAGCGGTGATATTGGCGATATTACGTCCTCTTCCTGTGGACCACGTTTTATAATTTAGACGCCCGTTGCCTCAGGCTGCATAACATTATAGGTATTTTATGAAAATGTTATTTTGCATGTTAAACATTTGAAAGGATTTTCGTCCGTAATAACTTGGTATTGTTATTAAATTCCTGGGAAGTTTGCGGTTCGCGGAGTGATTTTGTAATTTTAATGTATGTGCAAAGTCGGCATTGATCGAATGTTAACACCCGCCGTACAAATTAGATACGGGGTATTATTTATTGAATGGATATCTTCAAAATCGGGTGGAATTATATTCAGTGTGGGTAATTATATCATTGGACCTATATAATTAGGGGTGTCAACACAATGCTTCCAAGCGAGCACAATATGTCTGCACAAACCACATGTCAATTTAATTTGACCCCCGATTCAAGATGGCGGACAACCCTCGCGGCGCGGCGTCTGCTCGGCCGAATGCCTGTGGTTTACGCCTGTTTACTAATTGACGTGTTTTAGAGTAACACTGCATGGTTTCTGTCAGCATACCAACGAATACATTTGAATTTCTAATTTAGTCAAGTTTTGTTTTAATTTGGAAGACTAGCTACGAATCTATATTTAGTACCTACGCCGTAATACGTTTTACGTCAAGTGAGGCTCTTTAAGTAATTTATTATTGATTAAAATACTGAAATCCTTTGACGTTATACGGGGAAATGAATATCCATTTGTGTACGTCTTCGCGTTAAAGTTTTGATTGATGTAAAACTTTTATAGCTAAGTATATGTATGTGTCACATGTCTTATGTTTATTTCAAGCATTTTTTACAGTCAATGCGGATTGAGTAGTTTGTATGTTGCGATCTTTCGGCTGGTCTGTATATAAATAATCCCGGGCGAATCAATTTGTTTATATAACGATGTATTTAATAAGACATCCACATTCAAAACCCTAACTAAATCACACTGTAGAAGGACCAGATTTACAGTATAATTCATGGATTCAAATAATCAAATAACCATTAACTATAATAATAGTCACCTAAATCAGTACCCTTAGTTTATAGGCGAAGGTAAGAGTTGTAAATATTTTATAAAGGACGCAGACACTTGCATAATTTATGAAGAGCCAGGTAAAGACAGCTTACACAGTGGCGACTGAGCAATCTTTGCCCAAGATTTAATTTTAGTAATTATTATTAGCCCTTGGATTAAAAATAATGTAGTCACGTTGTTGGATAATGTTTGTTTTTATCACTTAGCTGTACTGTAAGTCCAGATTGAATCGATTATTTAGAATGTGCAGGATTAGTTGCTAACTATTCCAAGTATGCCTTGGACTAAACATTAGCCTGTCAACCGGTTTATTGCGGAGTGGATAGCCCAGGTCGGGCTATTATTTGAATATCGTCACCTGCGAAGAATCTTTTAATACTAGATGTATTTTATTTTAAAGCCCTATTTGAACTAAGTACGTGCAGGTATTTAAAAGGTCCGTTCACGATACCCTTTGCAATTTCAAATGGTTGACCTTCACGAAAGGCTTAAAGTAATTTGGGTCAAGGTTGTGTTTGTTTATTCTTTTTTTTATCACACCCTATAGATTATCCTGTCGATTTAATTACTAGGCTCAATGGCTACTCTATTTATACGTAGTAGATAGAGTTACACTTTATAGAAGTAAGTATGTTCCGAACTTCAGTTAAATTAAGGTACAAGTAAATTTATGTAGCGAACTGTGTCCATTTTTTCAGCTCTTAATACAGCAGTGCTATACGATTTAAACATCTCTGATTAGAATAATTAAACGAAGTTATGGTTCTGTTGGCTACGATGGCACGTTACGTTAGTTTTTTGCTAAATTTTCAAAGGGACTAGTAGAGTTTAGACTATAATTGTAATAAATAATAATAATGGCATTAGAACCATAATGAATGGTAATGTTGCTTTAATTAAAAACAGTGTTGGAGATAGTTTACAAGCAGAAGCAGAAAATAAGCAAAACACATTTTTAATAAAAGAGTCCATGGTTCTTGCTTCTCTTTTGCAGTTACCCACAATTTTGTTTTAGTTTACTACATTTAATTATAACCTGTTTTACTATGTTGTGTCCACAGGATAAAACTCGAATACGAAAGACTTTGATGTCATAACTGAAAATAACTTACTCCCCATACTAAATTTCTTATTTGGGCCGTATTGCTACTTTATGACGGTATCAGTATGTCGTCGCACCGCCGGTTATGACTATTTAACTGCTATTAAAATCATATTCTAAGAAAAGGCGATACAATTTGATGCCGTTATAATATTCGGTAGTACAATATTTTCGCGCGAGCAACACAATGGCGACTATTTTTAAATTGAGAGCGCGGGAGCCCGTCAATAGACGCGAATGACATTAAATTGGTTAAATTGCTTTGCCGAGCTTGGTTCTGCAACTCCTTTGGGAGGTGTCCGTTCGTCCGTCCCAACGCTCGATGCTACACAGCACTCAATCGATTCACAGCTCATCTATTTTTCTCGATACATGTTTCCGTTTTGTATTATCAACATTGTGAACTATTTCGAACCGGATCCGTTTAGAACAATTTACAACTTTGCTTTGGTCTCTAACGATGCCAAGCTCTACCTTTTATTTATTTTATTTTTTACCTTTTACACTCACCTTGATTAAGTAAGGATGTTTTGTGCCAAAACAAAGTTTTCTATTTAGGCATTAAGTAAACTTGATAACACAGCTCCTATGCAGTGCTGTCGATGTTGGTCTGATAAAACACCGCGGTGAACTCGTGTCGCTCCACTAATTCAGTGTAGAATGTAGTGGTGTGGTGTGTCTATCAGGCTGACAGATACGAACAGGGCCAAAACCAATCAATCAGTCCGCCGGAGCGTCGCGCGATAATTGAACTCTTCCCTCGAAGTACTGCGATTCAATAGATAATTACAATCGCAAACCAAAAATTACACGCGGCATTTAACCGTAGGACCCTATTACGTTTCACAAAGCTGGGTCGGTCGCATTCGATCGGCGATCTTTGCCGGACGGAGGATTAACTCGCAACGGCGCACAATGAGGGCCTCGAGAGGAGACGAGTAGGGAGGGGATGTATTAATAATGGTCTCCGTAGTGAATGGAGCACTTACACGGTCCGGCGGGAGCTGAATGTGTGACTATCGCGTTAGAGCAAATCGAATCGGTCAGGTTGGCCGCTCGCACGCGCCGAATTCGCCGTTTAACCGGAAACTCGGCTCAGGAAGAAACATGGTGAAGGGTAAAAATCACGAGTCGTTACTAAGAAATGTTGTTGATCTACTCGTAAGACAAGTATCAGTACTCTGCTGAAAACGTTTTTTCTCTTAAAATCATATTATATTAAATTATATTAATAACTAGAGCTTCTCTAATAAATAATTTCCGTACTAAACGTATTCCGGAAATAATGTATGATAGATGGGTTGTAATATGCAAATGCCCACAAATTGCTTTTGACAATGATACTTAATTGGACGAGGTATGCTCATGGGTAGGCCCGCCCCTGATCCTTTATACATATTTCATTGTGTTACCTTTGTACATAATAAGTAGTACGTTTAAATGCCAAAAACATTTTATCATAAGTTTGCTCACTTAAAATACAGTAGGTAGGTCTTTAAAACGTTTTTCCAAATAAATGGGAAGCCTAAAAGTTTCCGTTTATTCAGGATAAATTATTTATTATTCATAAGATATTATGAAGGAGCTTCTTGAAAATGATTAGGAAAAATACAGGCAATTTTCTGATGCAAATCCATCAATGGGAGACAATGGAAAAAGTTTCCTGCAACCTCCGCAGTGATGCCGAGGACATTGGACTTAGTTTAACTTAAGATTATTCAAACTTCTGCTATTATTACAATAATATACTTTTTTCGCTATTATGAAATTTTAATAATAATAAAATCAAAAGCGAAAAATCAATGACTCGGAAAGTCTATAAAGCTGCACAAGGTCGATATTAGGATGAAACTTGTTACGGTGACACATCAATCGACTTTTTTATAAAGTTGAAAAACGTCAGACTTATAAAAAACTAAGTAAGTTTGAGTTTTGACATTGCAAATTGAGCTAAGAAAACTAAATTTTAAGTGTTTGGGTTACGTTATCCGACTTGATTATTGAATTAAAACTTAGATCTGCGACATAGGCACATTTAAGTATGTATATGAGAAAGTGTCAAACGAAGTTATAATCCTACACGTTACCAATTAAAATACTTAGAATAATGAGAATTTAAAATCTAATAAGCTTCTAGACTCATTTCAGTTTGCGAGCTCTTATTATTGGTTGAATGTTTCATACTATCTAAGTACGATTTCTTCATTCAGATAGTGAATTGAATATACTTTATGAAAAACATTAATTGGTTCTGAGTCTGTATGTAGTGCATTTGAAGTAGCAAATCATTGACATTTCATACTACATGTGTAGTGTCTTCTTTCTCGACTATTTAGTACGCTCATAAGCATTCATATTTTTATAATTGGCTTTGTGTTCAAAAGGTAATATTGTTTGCTCATTTTAATGTTATCGAGATTTCCATTGTGCCGTGTAAGTGCGTGCCCTTCTTCTTTTATTTAAATAGTTTTTAATTGACGTGTATAATGTACCTACGTCGTATTATTGGAAATCCTTATATGTACATTCTACATATTAGTAACTTGCCGAAATCTCATCTTCAGTAATGGTGTAGGTAGATATGTATATGCAAAACATTAAGCATCTTCTTACTATTAGTAAGTAGAAACTAAGCTGCTAAGGTCCTCGTAAACTAATTTTGTACACCAACATGCTCTAAATATTCTTTACTACTACCGTATTCTTTAAAGCATCGGCTCCAAGAAACTGTAATGAATGTCATTATACGTTTACCTATTTTCAGACTTTGTTTGTATAAATGTAAATGTGACGTGGAAAAGAGAAGTTCCATTGAAAGTCGATTTTCAAAGTTGTTCGTCGGTGGACGCGGCGGGCATTCCGAGTAGACGACGCGTCGCGACGGAGGCGCACCCTTTGCATACAACACAAGTCGCGCGCCGTACTGCACGACATGCGACACCTATGTGATATAAGCTGGTGTTTTGTATATTATAATGTAATCTTGAAGACTATTTGCTGGTGATATGGTTGTTATTATTTATTTACTTACCTAGTAAGTACAAAAGTTGGTTGGTTTTTTGATACATTACTTTCAACAATCCAGAATTAATTCGCATCTTTTATTTTCAGGTAGGTACAATGTCTTTGTTTTAAAGTATTAGACACGTAACTGACACATTAGTAGATCATTTATTTTTCCTTTTAGTTCAGCTTTCGCTAGTTATCTCTAGTATGTATATCATTTGTTTTACTAGTTTTGGTGATGCTCTCAGCTAAAACAGCGCAGTCTAATTAAGGATTCTTTACACGAAATCTAGTTCTTTTTGCCAAGTGCTAAATGCTGACGTTCATCTACCGTATACAAACGTTAAGATAACAGCTATGCATCCAGCCAAGAGAGATATGGTGGCCTATATTTATCCGGGGAATACTCAACAAAAGTGTGTTATCTGTTCACTGTTGTGAGTTTAGTAAACTGTGTAGTTATAGAATATATAGCTAGGCTATATCATCGTACGAAAATTGCATAGGTAGTGCTTTTTGCTAATCATCAATCAGCAGCGGCAGGTGCATTATTTTCTTAAGATACATTTTCGTGACTGTTACCTACTTATTACATATTTACCATATTGAGAGCACTACCGGAATCTGTATGTACTCACAATTGTTTTAGGCTACGTATGCGAACATTTCAGACCATTGAGTCGAATTCTATCCTTGTTTTCTACCATAGGTAACTCAATGCAGTCAAAGATAGTAAAAGTGATTACGATTAAAAATGTCATACAGGACAGGTATTGTAAATAACTACACCTTTTTTTGAAATACTGGATAATGTTGTTATAAAAAATATTTTTGATTCTTCTCTGTGCTGTCTTAACAGCTATATTAACAGCATACTAAAAATGTAGAGCCGGTAAAACGTATCAGAACATTATCGCGTCTTTAGAGACGTTGTATGTGTATCGGATTATACGGACGTTTAATATACTTATACTTTACTGTGCTATGAGCTTTAATGATATGATAGGTTTGTATTGGTCGGTTATAAAATTACTCAGCTCCGTGATATCTTCACGTGACATTCGAGACATGTTGCTGAAGTATTTTAGTTCGATTTTAGTGCTTAGATTTTGGAACGAGTTTACTTTCTTAAGCTATTGTATGTATATGTATTTATTACAACCTATTTCGAGCATGAATCAGAATAGTGATTTGCACTTCTGCACTTATGCACTTTGCACAATACGGGGTTTAGACTTACGACCCAACGTACATAAGTCTAAAACCCGTATTTTGGAAATATTTACTAAAAATACATCTATATACATTTTACATATATTATATTTGAGCTAAGACAAAATTTGAAACGTATATTTTTTGTAATAGAACCCACAAACGAAAACTTTATTTAAAAATTCTTAGACATTCTAGGTAACATTAAATCGGTCAATTTAACTGTATCTAAGCGTTGTAAAATTAATATAGATTCTAACATTCATTTCTAAATCAACAAAGCTTTCGTAGAACTTTAAATTAAACCTAATCCTACTAGTTATAGTTTCGCTAGGGATAATTATTACTGACTTAATGAGAAAAGTTAACCATCGTTTACTTTATTAATTACCAGCGGTAGTAAAAGAAACCTTGGAAACAACGTAACAGGATAAACATCGCCGTATAATTGAGAGGGTAAGTACAGCCGATGTATGAATAAAAATGAATTGCAGCGTAGAGAATGAAGACAAACTACGAGTACAGTTACAGTTGGTTGAGCGTTCGACGGCGTCATGAAGACGTATTATGCTAACAGAAATACCTAGCCAAGAGATTTTTCGACCACATCCGAAGAGTGCCAAACTTTTCCGAAGTTTTAGTACTTAAGTACACACAAACTAGGTACAAATTGAATAATTAATAAAAATGTTAGCCCTCGCTGGAATAACAAATGCAAATCAACTCATTGCTATGTTCTTTTATTAATATGTAGGCTTGTTAATTCTGAAACTTTGTCGGAAGGTTCATCGATTTTTAACATTATAATATTGTTACGGGCCCACTGTGTCACGAAACGGTGGAAACTTTGTGATGATTAAAAACTTCCTTCTTTCCGGTATTCCAAGAGATATTTTTAATATATTTTGGTTCAGTAGTTGGTTTACTTTAACAATGCAAATTACATTACGAAACAATTACTTTTAACAATGATTTTTAACTACTGTTGTGTGTAGGTACTTATTTAATTACAAAATTTATAGACTTCGTTACCCTAAATAAGTTATTGTATCGCACGAGGTGCGAAGAGTAATATATCTTCACACTTTTAAGGTTTATTGAGGATGTGCAGGTTGTAATGGCCAGATGTGCTGTGACCCAATCGGCGCGTGCACTTCCGTTTCCGCATCGACCGCAGCGTGCCAGAGCGCAGCGGTCGCCGTGCGCCCATACATAATGTAGACAGGTGGTCTCTACTGATCGATATTTAAATTGATTGATTGAATTTATATCAAGTTATGCTACCATAAATAAAATTTTAATTAGATATACAAAAACACATTATGTTCCGTGAAGTGGTTACTGTTATGGAATGCATATAAATATGTGTTACTAAATTATACTGTATAGCTAGTGACTAGATTTTCTAGAAAGTGTCTAATAAATTATCTAGCAACGCAAATAATTATGAGCGGAGTAGGAAAATAGAAGAAACAAATATCACTAGTTCCAATTAAGACTAGTTAGTGTCTGAATTCTTGTCATGTGTGTATCTAACGGTCCTTATTGGCGGAGACAACACGACACTAACTGTGATATAAGAATGAAATAAACTACATATCCTCGGTCCCCACTAAATAGAGGAGCAAAAATTTCCAGCCGCTATTGCAGCGAGACCGTATGTGTATTGTTGCAATTTCAGAAATTCCCATTATCGTGGAGCGTAAAAAGGAGAAATAAGAAGTGGCGGACAATAGTATACAGCTGTAGGTACAACGTGATAAACGAAGCGGCGCGGCGTCTCCAGGCAACGCTCGCCCGTGTTCACGGTCCGGCCCGTGAGTCCGCACCCCACTGCATATACATAAGTATGTGTCGCATATTGGTATACCTTGCAACATACTTCTCAGAACAATTATTGCGATGTGCACATACATTCTAGAAAAGGAAAAATTCTATGAATTTACACTGAAACTTACCTACATTTTATGTGAGTATCAATTCATTCTGTAAATCTTTGTTAGCAATTATTGTGATGATTTCAAATAAAGGAGCGCTTATTATAGTAGCATAATGAAGATTCTCACAAACTAGTTATATACAGAGGTAGTTATTAATATCGGTAAATTAGTGAGAATCTTTAAAATTTCGAAGTAGCGGTAAAGTACAGTAGGATTGATGATTGATGTAAGTTATAATTGCGCGGCACTCACATAAATACGTCAGTGGATTCTGTCCATACGAGAGGAAATGATTTGAATGGCCGAAATAACCGCCGGCTGCGCGCTACCTCTGGGATGCTATTTCTGTACCATATTGACTGTTCATATTTCATAATGTTATACGCAATTAAATTATTCTGAGGCCTTTTAACGAGCCAGTGCCACTGTATCTAATAGGCACACACGTGGAAAATAAAGAATAAAGTACCTACTTGTGATTTCGCCTAATTAGACGCGTTAGAAGTGTCAGCAAAATAACTTTAATAAAAGTTACTTTCTTAAGGAAACCATATAAGCTTTAGAATGTGTGACTTGACTTACAAGTCGCTTTAAGCGTTAAATAAACCTACAAACATACACAATGAGATTCTTTCGTTCAGAATAATTCCTTTCTGTGAATGCCTACAAAAAAGTACAAAGAGGCCGCTTCTATCTCTTACCAAACTTGGATATATGCGGCTCGCAAACGCTTCCATTTCTAAGCAGATAATACCGTCGATCGATTCAGTATACGGCGTTCTAATAACATTCCGGGGCGATATTTCACACACCTCGATCGCGACTGTGTACATCACTTAGCCCAACACAATGGTACACGGACGATTTATTGTGTACAGTCTGTACCCAGATAAAGCACAGACAATGGCCTATCAGATGGCGGGCGATCAACACGTGTATGCTTTTAGCCCTAGACTTCGACACCCAATTACGTGGTCGCTAGCGACGGTATCATTCATCACGTACAAACGAGCGATTTTTTATTACACGCTCACCCAAGGTGAGGGAAAACGGGAAATCTTACGAGTAGATGATACTCTCCGAACTTGTTTTGGTGTGCAGCAATTAGGGACAGAATTAGTTGGCTCACGGATTTTTAGACCATTATTGTAGAAAGTTAAAATAATTTGTTTTGAAATTATGTGTAACTATAATATAAAGGCAAACATATTATTTAATTATGTAAAAGGCTGGAAGCGATCACCGTTAACCATAATACTTGTATCGTTTTCAGAATATAAGATGCCTGACGCGCCCTTATATTTCAGGCTGAATTATAATTTTGTGTTCACAACGTATAAACTCAGACAAAGGTCGTCACATACAACGTCATGCCATGTCTTCAGATATTTATCTTGTCATCTGCTATATAAGACCGAATTATTGATTAATTAGAACATCATATCTATTATTATGAAATATGTTTGAAAATAATTAAATACTGATGCGTAGGTAGTTTTTTGTTTGTATCTGAAACCAGTAGTGTGTTGAAAACCACTAAGAGCGTATAAATAGGTTTTACTACCTTTTATACGAAAAGCTGGAAGTATGGTCTGCCTATAAAGTTTTATATTATCATTATACCATCAAACTTTATGATTAGACTCGTCCAGTCAGACACTGAAACGAGGTCTGCTGCGCAAAACTGTTTGAGGAATAACTAATAAAATATTATGCTAATGTTTTACTTATGAAAAATAAAACTAAAATCAACTTTATGGCTTGAAAATAATAATGTTTAGTAGAAACTATGGGTAGTGGTTATGAGGGCAGTTTAGTGTACATTTTATGTGGTATTTTAACGCAATACGCATGACATTAAAATTATTATTCCAATTAATGCACAGCGTGTAACTAATTAGACGATTAATTTAACAAAAAACTTAACAGCCGGTATTTGTCGTGTGATCATCACGGGAGGGTCACAGCCTAATCGTGTAAAGAATTTCATAAAAGCTATAAAACTCGCATTGTGACATAAAAGGTGAAGTTGAAATCGTAAAAAGCCGGGGTGCAAACGTTTCACCCCCGCGGCGTGAATCCATGACGTCATTAAGAGGCACGCGCGCGCCCCGCGTCTCTACTTCGCGAGCAGCGTGTCCGCCTACCGCACGCCGCCTTTACATTCACTTTTCACACACCACTAGCAGCCGACAAATAAAAATATACTCTCAATCATAAAAATGCTGTAAATGTTTTATTTACTTCTTTTGTTTGTAGATGCGCACATGTAGGTACCTACTAATATCATCATGTAGGTCACATGTGTTAAAAACAAAAAAACGAGGATAGTCAAAAATATGATTCTTGCGATTCATATTTTTCAGTCTCCTAACGTCGCAATGTGCTTAATCGCTTCTTCACCTTATATATAAATTAAATGAAGATACACTGTTAATAGAGGTTTTGTGAAAAGGCCGATAGATTAAATTAGCTGGGTACGATGTTTGGCTCATTACTGCCATGACATCATACCTCCCGCTGCCGGCTCTACCTTGCTATAAAATGTACAGAGCGACCGGTTCGTGGTTTCAAGTGATTATGTATGATACCGAGCAAGATCGTTTCGTGTCCCATCTTACCCGTGACATTTAACTGCATGTTTTATGTATGTAGGTACATTGAAATTGATTAATTTATAGTCACTGCATCAGTCATGGGGACGAGCATGTGACGACCCGAGCATCGAACCGTGACGTTACGATTACGACATGCCTAAACTAGCCTACATAACTGTATACAGCTAATAACAAAACAAAAATACGTTACTGTAAGGCAATCATAGTGTTACAGTTAGATATTTACATGTTTCTGAAGGTAATGATATTATAGGATTGTAAAGCGATCCCTTTTATGTGTTTCGAACCATGTACGCACATTTGAGTGTACTCGATACATTATATAGTAAGCGTAGGATTACTTAACTGAGCGAGTATTTATTTAAGATCACATTCGGTACGAATGTTACTTTAAACCTTGTTACGTTACCGATACGACATTAAAGATGTTTAGGCATTTAGATATTTTAACTCAATCGTGCGATACCCAATTACGACAACATTGCAGAAGATAAAACAGTTAATTAAATTACACGATTCAAATAATGTCCTCCTGACCGAATTTCGGTCACGGTCCTGCGTAGTTGGCTTGTCTCAGTTGAGACAAGCCAACTACGAAGGGGATATTATAGTGCACAAGAATGCGTGCAGACACAGGTGCACTCCTTAGTCCCTCACTCTTATAATCCGATAGGACGGTAGACCGACATGATCGGAGAGAGATCAGGCGCTGGACCAACGGCTTAACGTACCTTCCGAAGCACGTTGGAGTCTCGACATGTGAAAACGGTCACCCATCACTAGACTGACCGCGGCGAGCACGGCTTAACCTCGCAGATCGACTGATCTGCGGGGTAGCCACATAGCTACGAGCCCCACATACGATTCAAATACATAGTAGGTAAGTCAAGTTTTGAACGGCTTACAATAAGACAGTTCCCACCACGCTCCCCCCAAACGCTCCTTGTATACTATAGTAGGTACTGTATTAGTGTTCTTAATACTACCTATTGACTTATATTAACTGACGTCATATTTGTAATATGGAAAATTATTTTTATGAAGATGTATAAACATTAACAACAAGTCAATTAAAAATAACATAGAGTAACTACCTAAACATTGATGAGCACGTTAAACACGATTAAAAATTACCTTAATTAAGAATAAATGGTGTGTGTTGAACTAAAATTAATACAAAACTCCTACGTTTATTCTATAATAACTTATTAATTAGAATATCCTAAAGGGTAAATTTGAGTTTGGGTTCAACATATGGAATGGAAACAAGCAAAACATTACCTTCATGAATAAGCCGTTATAAATAGATATTGGTATCATTACCTGATTGTTCAAAGTCTCTTGAGCGCTAATTACATTAGCATAATTATTATCTAAACATATTATATTGTTTAAATGCTCTTATTAAATGTGTCTTTATTAATGATTACATTAGGTCTATTCCTTGAAGGGCGACAGAGGTGTGTTAGTCCCCATGTCATAGAGTACAAGTCTACGGGCAATAACTTCTGTTGTATTTATGAAAGTTAGTGGTAGGTAATGTAAAATAACGAAGAAAGCACATCTGGAACTTTTTGCATATGGCTCTGGACTATAAATGCTTAGACCACTACGCCTTAAACTCGGGCTAAATATATTATTAGTATTAAAGTATAGCCATTCATTTAACTAGCAAAATTCAACTGCATACTGTAGCAACAGTTGTAGGGTAGGTATGTATATTGTCTTCTTCGTATCGTATGGTTGATGAACAACCTGGTGTATATTGTGTAAATATGCGTACTATAAATTAATTATCAGTTGCTAAAAACGGTGTGGAAAGCCATGTCCGAGGCCTACAGGCAGTTTAAACTCTGACACCAGGTTGTTCATCAACCATACGATAAGAAGAAGATTTGTGTAAAACCCAGTTTCTATCCAGAAACACGGATTCTCAATAGATTAACTCAAGAGCTTCTGAATATTTGATTATTCAGGCTAAGTTATCTCTAAAAGATTATTTTTTGTAAATTCTTAGAAGAGAACTTTGCGATGACATATCTCAAAATTTTGTATCGTATGATATCAACAAAAAACCTCATTTCTTGTATAAATGACCCTCAGAAGCGAAACTGTCTCATTGGAAACATTTGTAAGTTATCCAACTATTCGCACTGAATCAACCTTATTGAACCTATATAAAATAAATCAAGTGTCAAATTTTTGGACAATTTCTTGTATGTTTCTATATTTAATAATATTGTTTACATTCATGGGCCAGCCACTGCAGGTAATCAGCTAGTAGTCGTGTAGCGGCTTATGGAGAGCTAACTGTTTAATGCTTACAATTCATGATCCCTTTGTAGCTTAGAGATTGTAGTTTCGTTTGCGACTGTATGGCAGCATTCAGAGTTCCCTTGGTTGCAGGAATATACTAGAATTCAGGCGCATAACGTAAGTTCGTATCGTAACATAAGTTCAACGTTACAGTTATGTAAGTATTGACATATTATATTATAAATAAAATATAATTATATAATATAGGTTTATATTATGATTAAAAGAGCTCTACGAAGCGTGGACACGCTTTAGAATATATATTGGCACGATAATAGGAAAGGTTTGACGTATAGTTTAAGTCTAGCGTATAGGAGATTATATACCGAGTGCCCCTGTCCTGACCTTCATCTTTAAACATTTTATCACATCTTTTTAGCCGCTATAACCTGTATTTAAATTAAACTGCCCGTATAAAATGTAGCCGCGACGATGAACAATCAATTTTGTTTTGTCGTACAAAAATAATAGTCGGTTCGACGCAGCCTTTTCCCCTGTGACATCTATCGAGGCCGCATCGTGTGTCACAATGCCGATAGACATCAGTTCCCGTCGCTACGTAATGCTAAAGTGATTTTTATTACATTCGATTCGGTTGCTTTGTTCATATTCCAAGCCCTTGTGTGACAATAAGTCTTGAAAGAGCATCAGTGTGGAAAATAGTATCAAATATTCGTACATTTCTTTAGAAAATTGGATATATTATGACACAGTTATTAGGTTGCAAAATTACTTTCTAATACCGAGTTTTGGCATGTAATAAAACGTGTTACGTTGTCTGTCGCGGTTGCTAATATATTTATCTTTATTTCTACACATAAAGACGTTCTAACGCTATATAACTAAGTATTTCTCTAATTTAGAAATGTGGTTCCCTAGCTCTACATCTTTACTCTTTCATTAATTAAAAACACATTTTTACCAGGTTTAATGTTTAAGCTACCTTTTTTGTGTTCAGAAACGAAAGCATACGTTTGTAGGTCAAAATAAATTAAAGAAAATGTACAAAGTTTAGCAGATGTGGTTGCACGTGTGCCAAAAGCATCCTAACATTTGCTTCGTTAGTTAAATAAGGTTTCCCTAGAAAGTAAGTAAGTACATCAAAATGACCATAAGGTGCATCGGCACGCGACCGCATTGTCTGACACCCTGCACTCGGCTTCAGCCTGTCATTGCCGCGGCAGGCGGTACCTGATACAAAATATGCACGAGCAATGTAACATGCCCTGTATATAAATCAACATAGGTATGATTATAGTTCTACATAAGATAACGAATTAAAATTAAACTTCATACCTCGCCAAAGCGCGCGTTTAACCCACGTACTCAGCTTTCGTTAATTATTTTAAACATGACATCTGCAACTTCAAAGCGCGGCAATAGAAATAGATACTCATCCGAATCTATGGTTAGACAAGTAATGTCTGGGGTATAGTTTGAATGGAGGTATATCTGAAAGTGGCAGCTGGACATAAAGGAATGGAGAACGGTGTGCTTCGAGATAGGCACTCTGTGCAGGCTTGTAATTTTAGATATCGAGCCTCCCCCGTCACCCGCCGAATCCCCCGGCTCATCCCGACTCCACTGCGGATTAGAATGAAAATACAACGCTTTATTATCTTTCCTTTGACCGTATGTCTTACCTTCGCCAATTTACTGTTTTCCTTTGCCTGACGGCCAAAGGTGAGTGAATCGTGTTTTTTGTATCTTGCATCTTTGTATTCAATTATCTATGTTGCGAGAAGAGATCTATCTGAAATGCAAATTCAAACTTCGCCGATACTTGTGAGTGGTAAAAGATTTTATTTAACTCTACACCCCGAAAAGTATGCGTTTTATAGGGATCCTCAAACGCGGTGGATTTTTATTAGAGACACGTTTTTACCGACAGTAGATCGTGCTACAGGCGACATTTATCTTCGAGGCGGAGAGGCAGCGCGGGGGTGTCTTTGTAAAACGTTTGCGGATGAAAGATTTTCCTCCTTTTATTATTTCACATGTAATTTATGACACTTCTAAGGTAGCGATTCTTTAGAATAAAGAGACTTTTGACTCATAAACGAACAATTTTATTGAGGACGTTACTTTTTAACTTTTCAAATCACACAAAAGTCCCTTTATATTATTTTTATTTGAAACGAAAGTGGCAACTGGGATTTTATTCTATCTTATAAGTAGAGAACATCTCTGCGATTAAATGCAAGCGGAGTGCGGAGATCAAAGGGCCTTATGCATTATATTAAAGTTTTATTCGACGCCGGTGTGCGGCCGCCGGGCCCGGCAATTTCCTTTTCAATTACGCCTACTTGGAATAAAAATACAATTTTTATTTGGGCCCTGGTAATTAAAAAGGGATTTTGTAATGAAAAGGTATACCTCCAGTTCCGGGCGCTCCTCTCAATTTCACTTCCGTTTGTTTGTTCCACGGGTGCCACGCCTTTGGGGGCAAAGCAAAGGGTTGTCGTGCCGCGCTACGTGGGGGTGTGTTCTCAAACAGAGCCTAAATAACAAACACATTAAGGAAATGTTTCTAATGGTACTCGTACACTTTCTGACCACGTGCGACGTGCAGTTAATTCCTAAAGGCGTTTCTAGTTGGTAAAACAATGAGTGACGACAAAGACGGAACGGTATCAGGCGGATGTGCGCCTGATTGCCAACACGATGTCGACAGGATCTTACTTCCTGTGCCCCGGATACTAAACAATATAATACAGCTCTACGTATTCTTCCATGTGTTAGTAGACAATGTTTCACATTACTATTTCCTTCTGTATTATCTATTAAGAGAAACACTTAAGATGGACACCACTTTTGGCGACTATCTCTTTTTATGTAACTACCTACTTTTGCGTGGCTTTTCATTTACTGACTCGTGTTAGATTATGGAATAACTTTATGCGTACTAAAAGTAATATATTTATAACGTTAACCATGAATATTTGTACGCCCAAATAAATCCACTTCCACCTACATTAATGTCGGCTTAGGACTCAAGGAGCAGTCGAAATAAACTTATGAATCATAAATGCTGCCGTAATAGTTTCGTGTGACTGCCAGAGATAGTTCACTAGACTCTTTAATGTTAATGTAATGTTTATGTAGAGGGTAATAACATAGGTATAACTCGCAGTGCCGCCCGGCCGACAGCGTGCACTTTACCCTCTCTGGAGGAGATTAGCCATCTGAGCGGATTAAGCAAAGGTAGACCCATATAATACAGTATTTAACTCGTTTAAATGGCAAAAACGTTCCGTAATTCTGGGAGACGTTGCTTTGAGAGACAGTGCGTAGGAAAATATAGGAACATATTAATTAAAAGTGTTATGACTTGGTAGAACCATGATGGCCTTAGTAAATTTAATTTGGACAATACGAAAGAGAATTTTAGATTCTTATTTAGTTGTAAGTTAGTACGGTAAGTAAGTATAGGTGCCTACCTACTAATCGTAAATTCGTGAGATTACCGAAGCTACATAAAGGTTCACGTTAAGTTGAGCCATATTAAACTTTAATTTAGAAATACAATGAAATACTCAGCGGGATCTTGAATTTTATGAAGAGATAATGTCCTCGAAACGCTAGCGACCCTCTTGAAATATTCTAAGAAATTTGCGATTCAAATACGCAAAGCCGTTTAAAACGCCTAACAAATTAAAGGCGGACTCGTTAAAGCAATAATTACTGATTACATTATGAAATAATATCTACCTCGCATAGATGTGAGAAATGGTCTTCATTACGATATTACATTTATTTTAATAAAGCATTGTGTGTTCATTATTATACATTATTTCATATTTGAATGGTATTAAAGCGAAGTTTTTCCGTAATTCTACATAGGTATATTAATATGAAACACAGTATACTTATAATATAATATTCATGTTATTTGCGGTGGGAAAACATTGTAGCCACAAAAGGTTAATGTAGAAATCATCTATGTCTGAATCAAAAGACCGAGTTTTGCAGTAGTGAGTGAAGCAGCGTGTTCATGTTTTAATATTTTACCGGAAGCTTTGCGCTGAATCGCCGAATGTGCAAACAAAGCTGCTACCTTAATAACCGCGTCGCGGCGCTACTGTGCGCGGCTGAAAGCTCTCATAATCCGACCTCCACAGCTCGTCGAAAGAGGACGACTGAAGCATTTTAAAAAATTCGTTCCACATTTAGATTAGCGCCGATAGAGATAAGTCTACTTGTCATCTTAGTCTCAGATATATTTTAGCCCGAAAGTCCACCGGGAAGAAAAATAAACAGGCGAAAGATTTAATCTGTAAGCGTTTCCCTGACTGTTTAAATAGAAGTCACAGGAGACGGCGTGTTATCGGCGCGGCCCGTACCTATTTGCCGAGCCGCAGCCGGCGCGCGGCGCGGCGCGGCGCTAGCACCGCTCGTCCTAACTTCCCTTGTTTACAAACTCGGATTGGATCTCGCGTTCTACTTTCTGCAGGACATTCACAATTTAGTTTTATGACTATAAAATGTTAACGCGGCTACCTTAACTGGTTGATCGTGCCATTCATCACTTTTCTTGAAGTCAACTCTTTAACGTCGGTGTTTTTGTTTGTATTCCAACAAAATTTGAAACAATTGCGCTTTTTAGCAAAATATTTGGCTAAGATTTATTTCGAGTATGTCATTTTAATAGAAGATTTCTGCGAACCTGATCCACAGGATTGACAGGCGGAACGAGATCGGCGTCGACACAGTTGGGGTTCAGCTCAACAATGGCATTCAAAAGACGTTTCGACGAGCAAGCGTTGCGCGCCGCAATGATTGCATAAATGACTTTGACCAATTGATTTTAACACCGCATTGTGCATTAACAGAGAATGATGTGCGGTCTTTTTGTGTTTACATATTCGAATTAACAAGAACCGACATTTGACCTGGCGTCTTTAATCAATGTCTCTGATAATTCTTAGGAAACAGGTGAGAGTATATTTGTACGCGTACCTAATGCTTTTAGTTTTATCATTTACTAAGTGTAAACTCAGTGTCAAACCTTCACTTCTTCGAAAAGATTTATTTATACAAGTTCGGTAAACGTAAACACTGAAAACATAAACACACGTATTTGTAGACATATGTTAGTAACAAGTGCACGCGCAGCGGGTGTTGTGGGGCCGGCGTGGAAGGGAGGTACGGGGGGGAGAGCGAGCCTGACGAGCCTTTGTTTAGAACATAAAATTATACGACACCAATAAATTTTTGTTTACTCGATAAATGAACGTGTCCGTTCGTATAGGAGTGCGATCGACCCTGCGTGACTCGAGGATATGCATGTACAGCTATAAATATAAAAAACTATGTGACAGTACCTATTAAATAATCTATTGGAAGAGCATTACACAATACGAAAAGCTTCTAAACTGATTACTCAGTTATATAATACAATTTGTTATTTCAGATCGCTATCTTAATGAGGGCCTTTTTGAAATAAATCTCTTGAAAAAACAAGCATTGTCAAAACACTCGACTCCACAAAAGTTTAAACGAAGAAATGTCAACTCTTTCTGAGATAATGCCATTATCTGGTGTACCTGAAGAGAGCTTTGGTTAACAATGGCGATGTCGGCAGATGTCTCCGCAAAACAAACTTCACAACAAACCTAAATCATCGCAAAAGATAAAAAATGTGGGATTAATTATACCACATAGAGTCGGTCGCGGTGTGCGACAATAAATCGTCATCATTGACGTGAATCGCTGTTCAAAATGTTAATGCCAGTATTATGCCGTGACAACAATGACGCATTGTGCGACGATTCGGGAACGCACGTTGGACACACAATTTTCAAACGTCATATTGTTTGGGAAGCCTTTTTTTATAAATGCTCCCTATAGTGCAGTTTGATTTCTCTGATTCTTAAGATTTATTCAGATCTGAAACCGTTTACATTCGTTAGCTCATTGCGGAGCTAATCATAATACACAATTACACATTAGTATAACTGGCAAAATATGGATGTATCTTTTCTTTGGTATGTAATATTGAATGTATGTTATTGCATTACATAAATATTACATTACATTAACACTGAATCTACTTACAGTAAAACTTTTTAGTAGGTTAACAAAAACTACTCGATCGTGTAGATTTTTTTATATTTTTCATAAAATCTTATAAAAAATGGTCACAGTTAGGTAAAAATGTTTCTTATACCTAGAGTCCAGACGTACAAAGATAAATCCATACTCAACAAAAAATACAGTGTATTTTTGTCAAGAGCTACTAGCGTGCTTAGTGACTAGATGGCTACTAACATGCATTATAGTTTTTTTTTATCGAACAAATAAGAAATAAATATTTACATTTAAATCCTCGTCTACAATAACTATTATTTGGTATCACAGTCTTCTGCTAGCAGTATTTACTCATCGATCGAAGATTTGCACAATGTTGGCAGGGGTTTCCGGGCGCTTTTACGAGTACCTGGTAACAGATAAGTTGCAATACATTTTGGGAGCGGATTACGAATCGTCCTTGAGTCGCCTTTATCCTTTAAAGGAACCGATATTATAGCTTATGCACGGCCGCTCCACAAGCCCGGCCTCTTTCTTAAGAAGGATTTCAGAATATTTGATTATGCGACATCCTTATCTGGCTTTCAAGAGCTATTAACATTCTCTCTCTCCAACGCAAGAACCGCTTTCAAATTTATTGTGACCAATGTTATTTGTTCATGCATTCATCGATACAGTTTACCATACAATAATACTTTTTGTGCAACATTTTGAATACCATATGAGGAAGGAAATACTGCATAATAACTAGAATTCGAATTTGTATTTTGTTATTGCTAGTACTCGTCACAATACAAAAGAATAGTCTATTGTTGGCTAATGTTCGTACTGAAAGATATGATATAATGTTCAGAAAAATATTAATACATTTGGATTCATCAATACTGCCTGTTTCATTACAGGTTGCTAGGGGCTCCAAGTTACGGTCGTGTTATTATATTAGTTGAACTCGAGCTTGTTCACAGATGTCGCCATGTTTGCAACGGATAACTATTACGATGTTGCCTTCGGGCGACGCGACGCACGAAAACATACGAATAATCGTGGTATAATAGCACAGCTGTTCGATAGTACGGAGATATTCGCTTCATCCCTATAAATACGCCGCGCAAAACACAAAAGGATTTGTCTCGTTAATTCACGTGTATTATTTACGATTCGTTTCACCTCTTTAGCGAGCGAGATGATAAGATCGAGTTACGATACAGCCAATATTGTCTCATATTTCTATTGTTGAAATGATAATAACAAAAACTCGTCTGCTCTCGATTGTTTGGAAAGTAGTCGGTCGAAATTTATGAATTAACCATAATGGTCTAAATAAGTATACATATGCTTTTATATTCAGTAGATTGTATCAAATCAAATAATCCTGAATCAATAGACTAGTTGGAGAAATAGAAATTGGGGTGCAAATAACAGTAATTGTCTACAACTAACTGTTATTAGAAAGGTCGCTTAATCACTCAAGGGCACGGAGACAGTTCAAACACAAATATTAATTAATGCGGCTATTCCGGCTTACCTAATTCGAGAAGTTCCCCGTATCTGAATTAACAATTAAACTAGCAGAAGTGTCGAGACCGGGCAGGCCGGCAGGGGCTCGGGTCCGCCGACGCGACGTCGCGCCGCGCCGTCCGGCAAAACTACGATTATAGCGTTGCTCTAGCCAAACATACCAATAGAATGGTTAATCAAACACCACTAGAGCGATCAATAAAAATGTATCCCTAAATTGGGTACTCCCCATTTACATATTTAATATAATTGGAATCATTATATATATGGTATGCTAGACGTTTTGGTTGAGCTCGAAACGAAAACAAAAATCATTTTTCTGTTCTGATCGTCGCGTCGCGCGTCGTTATAAATTATGGATATTTTAATTATTTTCTTCAGTTTTAAGAAATCATCAAATATAAAAACAGTCAACATGATGTCACGCAAAATAATATTATAGAAGAATAAACTGTAATCAGGGAGATTGATATGTGAAGATGAATTAAAAAGTAGGAGCCGAGCAAATTCGAATAAATTATGTTGAATATTAATATTTAGAAAATTCTTTATTCAAGAGTTTTTAAATTCTCTATTGTAAAAAATATGCCTAAACATTATGGAAGTAAAATTTAGCCATAAATGTAATGTAACAGTGTGGTGTTCCAAACAGGACCAAGCGTGTGCCTGACGAACCGTGCAAAATGATAATTAAGAGAAACCGCTCAGTCATCGTTAATACGATAGCCGGCCATGTAAATTACAACGGCAGCGCGGTGTTTATAACAATGCCCGCAGTCGATGGCTTTCATTAAAATTTAATAGAATGAATACACAAACAAAAGACAAACTATTTAATTTCAAAACTATTGTATGTATGTATGTTACGAATGAGCCCTTTGCCTCTTCTATGCACCGTTCAAAGAAGTTTATAAACTCGAAAATATTTGAGCGCAAGGAGTCTTTTTAAAAACCTTTTCATGTTTTTTAGAGAATGCGAAGTTGACAGAGGTAAGCGATGTTGATGGCTGCCATTGCGTCGCAGTGGGAATGCGGTGTGTCGGAGGGTGCTTCATCCATTGAGCACGAGTACTGTGGTAATGTTCAGGCGCAAAGGGTCGCGCTCATGTGCTCATCCGCAGTTTATCCTCACACTATTTAACTGAAATTTTGCAGGATAATTGTTTATTCCACTAACTCTCATTTTTCCCTTAGATAGATTAACTGAAGTAAGTCTTACAATTTTACCTTTTAATTAATTTGCCGTGTTCTTAATAGCAGGGTGAAATTAATTTGATTTTAAATTTTGTGTTACTACAAAATGTTAGCAAATATTATGTTAAACATAATTTTGGTACAATACCGTAAAATTATGAAATCCATCCACTCTATAAAGTTATAACAATACAAGAGTGTAGGGTACATCAATTGATGTTCCATATTTTTCAATATTGGTTTGCGAGCGGTTTCTCAAGGTTTTCTCCAAAGGAGTGCAGTAAGAATATGACACTGTAAGGTGGCGAGGGCGCGCCTAGTGGCTCTGGAGTGTCATTCCGCTAACACATTGTCTAGCGTCATTGTCTGCCGCGGCTCTCGTTACAGCGACGTTCAACTTTTTATTTACGCCCAAGTGCACTCTGCCTCTGTCGCGTCGAGAGCTGAATTAAGGTTCTCGGCGTTGATATGGGATCATTCAACCCGAGAATATCGAATTACGCGCGTACTGGGCGCTTTGTTGGTTACTTGCACGTGATATTCCTTTTGTACTGGAAAGTCAGAATATATTCACTCCACATGTTGTTTTACGAGTTTTGATCAAAATCAATGTCTTGTAAAGCATTCCTTTTGTAATAAGCCTCATAGCTCCTGTTTTTTTGTATGAACTGCCCCCTTACCATGAACTCTTAAAGCAGGACAGTTTACGATAAGGAAGCGAGACGCCGCTACGAGCAGTCTAATGTGGCGTCTCGCTTCCTCATCTTAAACTGTCCTGTTTTAAGAGTTCATGGTAAGGGGGCTGGTATTATGTTATTTGGCGGGCAGGTCGACTCGCACATGTGTCTGAGTTTTGATTTGGTAACTAGTTAAAACTATGGTTATTGTATTGTAATTTTATATCAATAACAAAGTTTAATGTACTTTCTTTATTCTTGAATAAAGTATTTACATATTAATTTAAAAAAATACAGAAAGATTTACATTCGCAAGTAATTAAAAGCTTTTATTGAAACGCGGCACAAAATAAGCTGTATAAGTATATCATTTTAATTTCATACTCATCTCGAACTGAGAATAACAAGTCAGAGAAAATTCTCAGAGAATCCGTAGATTTTTTAATTTATTTTTTCTACGTGAACACACAGAGTGAATAGTGGACTTATTACGCGACCGGCAACGGAAATTGAATCTGGAGCTACGCACTTTCCGGTTGCCGCCGCGCTTCCGATTCACTTGGTCCCCGGCGCCCGACCACCCCTCGGTTACCTTTTATTGCAAGTTTTAACTTGTTTACTTTTACCTGCTGGTATCTGTACAGGTTCAAACGTTAGTATCATACGAAAGTAATAGCATTACTTCCTTGCTTAAACTAGGAGTATTGGTTTATTCCTTCTCCTTCTTTTGACGCGATGTTTCCGCAAGCCTTGTTTTAATTGACTAGTCAGCGAGTTTATAATAGAGCTGAGTGCTAGGACACCGTAGATGTATTGTAGGTTTCGTCACTTAGTGAAGTTGGTTGTTATTAACGAGACTGAGAGTTCAAGATATCCAAAAATTCAATCATCTCACGTGACTTGAAAATGTTTTTTTGGGTAAATATTGTTATACAATATCCACAAATTATATTTGATATAAAGATATTAAGTCATCTTTTGCATTCTTTACTTAATTACTATAATTTGTCACATAAATGATTAAAACCAAATCAAGAAGCAATCAGTTGTTTAATATCATCGTTTGGATAAGTTTATGTTGAAGTTCACGATGGGACTTGTGGACAAAGATGGCGTTAATATTTATGACAAGAATTAAATTTCCACTTTAATTGTATCTAAGATCTGTTCATCAATAGTTACTGTAAGTGCATTCCAATATTATTCTGTGCCTTCATTGTAGCAGTATTTAACACGGACCGAGTGACACCGGGTCACTAGTTGTAACATAAAATAGACGCATTGCATACCGTTCACCTCTCAGATGGTTCTTAGTACCGTACTTGTGAGCGGTTGATCTCTGTGACCCTTTATTCCGTTAACCACTTACGTTGAGAACAGTGTGCATATATTAACAATACCTACATATCGACATTGTTTTTATTCAATGATTACGTTAAAATTACTTTAAGCGCAAACAAAATAAACCGTTGATTCTGGAAATGTATCAGGCTGAAAAATACAGAAATGCAATATTATAATTGAATTTGTAAATTAATTTTTAATTTGACATTTATAATAAATAAGCGTCCGGAACGTCAGTCATTGTTTGGCATCTGGCGAGCCAAAACGATCGCGTAAATGCACGCCATTTCACAAATTGAGATCATACATCATTCAATACACATTCAATTTGATACGAACAATGTTTTCAGTAGGATATTTATCTCAGCGGCAAATTAAAGCTTATGGCTTCACAGATGCGTGCATCATTCGTCTATATTATCATCATGTCACCAGCCCTCTCATAAATGTTTCGTAACCGATTTCAGTATATGAGAACATTCTTGTAGTGTTTCAGGCGAATGAAAATTAATTTTGTGTGAACTGATTTTTGATCATGGACTTGGTCAATAGAATTCCTGAATGAATTTATGTTAAACATGGTTACCGGTTGACATCGATAGGGATGAATTCTATGATGCTTTTTAACTTTTTATTTTTGTATATTTTGCTTTTAATTTGTGTTAGAATCAAGTTGTAAATATATGTAATTTGTGAATATAATAAATAGTTCTTAAATCTACTAAATTTCACTGTCTACAGCTAAGTCCGCTTGGTCAAGGCCACCTAAAAAGGATTGGTTTGTCTGAAGATTTTCATTTGTTTCATAAAGTTAAAATGGAACTATTTATACGGATTTTATTTGATATTGGTGTCCCGACGTTTTGAATCTTATCGGATTCTAGTTTTTTCCACGGAGCATAGTTTTAACCTAGAGGTATGTAAAATAGAAATTTATCAGGAGTAAACCCTATGTATGACAACCAGCTTTAAAGGTTCCTACAAATTGTTAATAGTAGGTACGACCAGGAGTAAAAGAAGCAAGAGTCAATAGAAATCCGGGGTTTCCTATTTGAAAGTGAGATTTGTCACCTATTCCGAGCATGATCGCTACCAGCTTAAACTAATAGATCGGTCGAGCGACGTGGCTGTAAGTAAATTCAATTAAAGGTTGCACCACTCTTTGTTTTTCTTTTGTGTCGTAGCTGGGGTCTCGTCTATATAATTTAATTATGTCCATCCTGAGGTGGACTGTAGGACATTACTGATTGAGATAACATGCCCATGAGGTTGTATTATTTTTGACTTCTACATGTTTTGTGAACAATACTGAGATCTACTGTAATGTAAAAAAAATACCTATTAGTACATAATAAATAATAATAATTGGGCGCATGATATTGTGGCCATAGCGGGTGGAGCCTGGATGAGGGTGACACAAAGTCGTGGAGACTGGCACACAAAAAGAGAGGCCTTTACTCAGCAATAGGCGAAGTCGGGCTGCGGATGATGAAGATGACATAATAATCAATTTTGTTTTAGGTGGATAAAAGTTTTATTGAATATATGTGGGCTCTTATAATACTGTATTTATTATAATGTCCTCCTGACCGAATTTCGGCCGCGGTGGCCTTTCTCAATTGAGACTAGCCAATTACGCAGGAGATATTATAGTGCACAAGTATGTGCGCTAACACAGATGTACTCCCTATTTCCTCACTCTCATGGTCTGATGAGACGGTTGACCGACACGACCGGAGAGAGATCAGGCGCAGGACCAACGGCTTAACGTGTCTCACGAAACATGGAGAGGTCTCGACATGTAAAAGCGGTTACCCATCACAAGGCTGACTGCGGTGAGCACAGCTTAACCTCGCAGATCGACTAACCTGCGCGGTAGCCACGTAGCTACAAACCCGGCGGCATATCGACGTCATTCAACATATTGTGACTATTCTAGCAATCCTTATTTAAACCATCAATTCTAGCTATACATAGCAATTTATCACTAATAAAATATTTCCGATGTCGGTCTCTGAACGTAGCTGGAAATCGTCAATTTCACGGAAATCGAGCCAATGTGCTCTGTCCGGCCACACTATACTGTTCAAGAGTGAAGCTTCCGAGTGCGAGGGAAAGTGCCGATGCTTGGCACCGAGCCAGGGCCCGCCACGTCCGTCAAAACACTACCACATTTAATATTCCACCTAATTTGTGAAATATATATAGCACGCAACGATTATTAACATTTTTGTCATCGAAAGGATTAAGGATAACCAATTAATTCGTGCAATACACCGACATATTTATTTGACAGGCCATAAATATGTAAACGTTTTATAATGTATGTTGTATTCTACGAAACGCAGATGTTTATGACGACCAACTAATTATTGCGTTTGAAATTTGAATAAATAATTTGTCGTGTCCTAATTTTATGCGTTATTGAGTATACCACACATATTTGGTTTATTATTTCGAATATTGATAAAACGATTTACTTATTGATAGAGCGCATTCTTAATTACGTTTATAAATTGGCAGACACGTTTCTGAATTTCGATTTCCATTGGTGCTTCAATTTAAATTCAAAGCATACAGCGATGTGTCGCTGAGTAAACAGAATATGTTTGTTTGTCGAGGCCGTGCCGAGGACAGTCAACACGCGCACTCCGATGTGCCATGCTCACTTGTCCGTGCGGTGCTTACCTACTTGCTTTGCAATCATATCAACACTCGCGCGCGAAACAAACCGCTTAACAAAAACATTAAAGCACACTCGTCCTTTACAAAACAATCAGCTTTATTTCGCTTGACAGTTTTGTTTACCACGTAGTAGGTATATATATATGATTATGCAGTTTATTCTTACCTCATTAATTATATAGTAAAAGAAAATACTCATGCACTACGCATGAGTATTTTTTTTATAGAATTTACCAAATGTTGATCATTATACTAGAGTTAGGTTTTGGTTGAATGCTTTAAATTTATCTTCTAAAAACAAGTTATTAAGTCTTCCCATTTAATTTAAAGTAACACTCAATTAATAGTTGCATAATTAGAAATTTGGTGGAAGTGCAAAATGTCGTTGGCAGTGACAGTTGTCTGTGTTTACGTGACAACATAACAGATTTCCAATCAGAGTCGACGGCGCGAAAGAGATTCTAATAACATTCAAAACTCGTCCCGCGGGAGTCGGTGTCAGTTTAATTACAGGCACCGTGGCGGGACACGCCGTCTCTGCCGGCATTACAACGGATTTTTTTCTGCGGGACAAAGGACGATTAAAAAAGTTCGTAATGAAAGTCCTCCGCCAAAATCAAAGGGGTGAGACTCAACTGAAAATACCCGCATTTTTATGTACCTGCGCACTACTCTTATGTATTGTGAATAGCCCGCATTCATGAAAATTTTCTAAAGATTGGTGATTTGTTATAAACAAATATTAAGTCAAATACAAACACACAAGTGCTAAACTTTTGTCAATATTCGTAAAGGCCAATTCACTAACCAGTCAAGTAAATGTTTTTTATTGACCAACATGCCCGGTGAGCAATGTAATTCAGCAAAATCTCGGTGCTACAATGAACAGAAAGTTAGTTCAGGAAATTTTGACAGCCGTAGGCAGAGCACAATAGAGCTGCGCTTCGGGCGTCGCGAGCGAATAGATAAATAATTCGCCGCATACCATAGAAAGCCGGCTTAACTAGCTATTACGAGAACCTAAACTTTCCGCGGTGGCGTCTCTCCGCCAGTCACAATCTTACAGACGCCTTCTCCGATTAACTCTGTTGTGACGTATAAAGAGGAAAATTGTTGGCAAAGACTCACTCACTTACCTCAACGATTGATTTTGTTTTTTCCTGTAGTAGCAACCATGTGCAAGATATAGATTTAGACTAGAATGAAAGTTTTCGGCGTTTGTTTTATAGTGATACGAAGCTTAATATGACAGTCGATATACCTCAATTCTATGTCATTTTTTACACTCTTTCAGCACGTCAGTTGAATGCAAAAGTGTGCAGGTATGCTGCCGATGTGTGATATTTTTTCATTTGAACTCGGCTTCGTTAAAATCATACCACTATTTTGCAGGCTTGTTAGTTAACTTTTTGCGTATTGCTAACTAAAGCTCGTTGAAAGCGAACATCAAAGAGATGACTCACAGTGATACATCGGTTTAAATGATTTAGAACTGAACTTGAGCTCCGTGCGCCATGATATAATTAAAATAAAACCATACCGCCTGGATCCGAGTACCTGTAACCAAAACAGAATTTTAAAATGACAGAAGTGTTTAAACGTAACGAGGAAGGTGCTTACGGTTTTTTCAGGTAATCATTAACATAATTTGAGCGGTGTAGATGTGCCTTGTGACCCGACATACGCATAAGGTAATGGTGTTTCGAGTGTAACAAAATGAGCGCGTAACGCTAAAATGCCGCCCACGAGAGCGCTTTGTGTGCTGCAGGAAGAGAAACAGATAACAGGTGAGGATGCCGGCGCGGAATTGATGCCGTTATTTGAAAAACGCCCTGATAAGTCCCCTCCGGTCCCAAATAAAGGTTGAATTTTCAGGCTTCGGATAAAGGTTTCAAAAATGTTCACCTTCATTTAAAGTTACGCGAACGTTGATTAGAATTCTCTTTATTCATCCAAATGCCCGTACAAAGATGATATTCAAACGACAGTTTCTTAGGTTATAAATGGAAGGTATTTCCTATTATAAACCTATTTGATTTTGCCTTATGTTAGCGTTTCTCAAATTGTAGAGGTACATATATTTGTTTTTACGTGTTCAGTTTACAGTTTCACAGGCATGCGCAGTATCGCAGGCTATCGGTGTATTTTCGGAAGCCTAATTATCGGGTGCGCCGGTTAACTGGAGCGTAGAACAACAAATATTTACGTCATTTGAGTGCAATGTGAAGAGCGTCGTGAATAGTTTCCACGGCTATTGCAGCCTTGTATGTCCACAGAAACTTGAGCGTTGTTGGCAATGTTACTGTAAATTGTAATTGTGTCCTATTGTTAGACTTACATTAACAAAATTATGAAATAAAATTATAGAGCGTTTTTGTTATAAACTCTTAGGTTCTACAAAAGTGTTATATTCTTATTATATCTTTAAGCGGTCGTTACAAAACACTGTAGTAAATTGTTTTTTTCTGTCAACGGTACCTGGAACCTTCAGACCGAAAGCTTAGCAGTTAACCACCACGCTAATAGCGTCGCCTCGTAACGAAGCCTGTTCTCCTCTCGTTCATTTAATCCCGGTTTCGCGATGACAGCCAAAAATCTTTCACAACTTACATTGTTATGTCATCCATTGCAATTCACTTCAAAAGTCTTCGAACATTTCACTGATACGTAGGTACCTCCATAATTTGCAGAATACGATGACAGCTTATTACTGGATCGACTGGACCCTTCTCTAATATAATACGTATAATATGATGTGAAACCTAAATCTAGGCGCAATAATTCTGCGTTGAATTTCAAGATTATATTCAAATGCAAATGTTAAAAGCAACATAATTTAAGGAAAAATGCCTGTGGCATACCTAAGTAATATATTAGTGAGTGCATAATGCACGAAATATATGCACCGACGCAAAGTTTATTCCTTTCCCGGTGCGTGAGGTGCGTGGGCAGGGACCCCGCACAGGGATCCTAGTCAGTACTTATTACTTTAATCTTGGACAAGTCATTTTTAAAGTAAATTCTTTGCTTTAGATGTGTAAAGTTGTAGTTACTCTTCGACATAGAATCTTTGATCCTATTTCCCAGAAAACATCAATTCCGGGAATCCCTTTTCGAAGTTAAAATTCATTGGTAGGGGCTTTTAATCCTTTGAGTGAGGAAAATAATGTCAGGAACAGCGGCTTGCATTGAAAAATAATAACTATTAAAAGAAGTAGATTCTATTTATATATTGTGTGAGTAAGAATAGACCGGGTTTGACGGCAAATAGAACTTTTGCCCTTAACCTAAAATTGACATTTGACATGCTAATACGAAACTGTATGTAACTTATTCTTATGACATTATTTCTTAAGGCTAACTTAAGAAAATTTTCGGCGTAATCTGGTAATGGATATGATGTCCGATTTCATAGAATCAATCGAATACTAGTCATATCATCTTACTAATATTTGTTGAAATAATAAACAAGGTGATCGCAGCATAGTCCGTCGCTCATTCTCCTCGCTTCCTCGATACGTCTTGACGACAACTAAATGGCATTTTATAGCTAATTCTAATTATATTTATAGCTTTCTCTGAATCACCCTTTAATGATTTGAATGGCTTGTGTTAACATTTTAAATATAATTGAACACAAAGAAGTGAAGATGTATATGTACCAGAAATAGAAACAGAAATTACAGTCAGACATCATTGCCTATCAAAAGTAAATAGTTTCTCATAGATTTCAGATAACTATTGTGATAAGGAAACCTATAACGAAAACTGGGAACTTGCCGAGAGCTTTCAGACTCCCATTGCACTGTAACTGCTATTGCTCTGGTTTGGAAACAACTAAAGGAACTATAAAAGTCCCTTAGATACGCAACACGCTTATTGTGATAGCTACATTAACTAAGCGGAACTTAAGCGTGTAATAAGCCCTGAAGATAAGAAATAGAAGGTCAGGATACAAGTTCATCCTACTTATTATCAGGATTAGGTTTGCATGAACAGAACCGAGTGGGTAGTGTGAAAAGTTCCTAATTAGCCATTCTGGATCTTTCTTAATTGCTAATATGTTTAACCGCTACATTCAAATACCATAATTTCTAACATTTATATCATTAGTAGTACCTCAAATAAAGGTCCGCATGCCTCCTTCGACTTGACTTTGCACTTGAATGTGGAACGCCTACGCAGTCACGACGCGACTCGACGCGACGCTGTCTTAGTCGCGCGCTGTACGCAAACGACAAATGACACGGACGTTCTCAGAACAAACTACCGGAGTTATCTGATACAGCCACTTCGTGACAAGCTCCTCCGGCAATTCACTTGAACTCAGTAATGCAGTGTTGGTTGGTACGAGTTGTGTCGAAGAAGGTTTTTATCAAAACGCGATATTTATTATATTGTTGAAGGTTTCTTTCTGTTTTCAAATCTGTGATATGCGTTTGGATAATGATTTTAGGTTCTCAAACATGAAGATTTACTGGCAATGCTCTAGTCATGGAAAAAATAAAGTATGCGCTTATTACTCGTACGAGGGTAACTTGCAATTAGAGTCAAAGGACTACTTTATTCCCAACCCGGTGCCTTTAGGGAGTCAGTGGCGCAGTGGTTAAGTATTTGGTTTATTCCGTATGTGAAACCCAAAAGTCCGGTGGTAAAGATCTCGTAAAAAATTCACAATACGTATCTTCTTATTGTGAATCTTTTTAATTATAAATAGGTCCACAGAGAAATGATAGAGAAAACCTTTATCTTTGGTAAAGATTTTGTAAAAGTCATGCTAATTATAACTTTCTTTATAAAAGTTAACGATTTATGGGTTGTTAGTAAAGCTAATTCTACTTAACGTAAATGGGCCAACGAATCAAAAATAGCAAGTACATGAGTCTAATAAAGTCCAGTGGTCAAATAACAAGGTGACCAAACATACTTGATTCAAAACAAATTTCAAGCGGCTGAGAGGATTCGGTGGCGAAGGTAATAAGCTCTGTCTGTTACAAAATGAATACGTGACAAAGTTTGAATTTCTGTTCGCAATATTTTATGCCCAAACCTATGTAAACAAAATTTAGTCTGAAATGAGTCAATGTTTGTCAAGCTATCCCTTTGAAGTTTCGGCTTACACATATTTTTGGGCTTAAACTCTGAATTGATTAGGCATATACTTATGCAAAGTAGATTTTTTGAATAATGCTTAGGTCTCATGTTTCAAAATCGAAAAGATGTATTTACATCATTATCTTTATTCTACGAAATGGCCTACGAAGTGCTTTTACCCACATATCGCCAATTAGTGTAGATCATACATGAGTTAGAGGGCGAGCCTATTGCATTTTTCAGGCATAATTCCAAATTATGTAATAGGATATTACAATAAAAAAAACTATAGTTGGTATACATTAATACCTTTAGTTTAAGTTTTATGAAATAGGTATATTTACGCCTGCCTATATGATAAAACAATTGACGTTTGATTTTATCTTAATGGATAGAATCGTAAAGTTCTTAATAGAGCGTTCAATATTTATAGAAAGTAGTAAAATATACTTACTCCCTACTTGTCACTCGTTGATTCCCTTGGGTAAACAATTTTATTATTATGACTCCATTTATTGCGTTAATAATATTATCCACTATTGAAACTACAGAGATTATTATCGTCATTTTATAAGGCCGTCAACCTTATGCTATTCAAATGGCGATATAAATTCAAGGATAAATTAGTTCTGTTGTCATAATAGTAAACACCTTCCAAGAAGATCTATCTACAGGAAATCCCTGCATGTTAGCGTTAGGCTTACCACCGTATTTATTATTTTATACTTCTTGCATATTTAGTTCTTCATGATAATATTTTATTTCGTTACAAACACCTACGTATACTGTATCTAGGCATTTTAAAAACATGTTTACTGTTGGCTCTGCAAATGATAATAACACTTTTATTTTTAATAAATACGTTATACGTAGAAATACAAACTCACGGCGTAATAGACCCCATAACTCATTGGACACCAGCATTGTGTCATGCCATGAGAGCGTTAACAGGTAAGTACTTTTATATTTAAAGCATTGACTGTATAAAAAAATTACTACAAAATAGCAATACTATTGGGGCACTCATTTTAATATTCGGTGCAGCAGCTTCACACACGCTACATATTCATTTTTAGCCCCTTTCACATCCGCTCCATCATTTCAGAACACAGTGCCAAACACTGCAGGTGCGCATTACTAGGGGCAGTGAGCGCGTGGGGGCGCCACCGTCAGCCAGCTAATCAACCAGTCGGAATGTGGAGGGCACTCGTCGGTTACAGAGCGAACAGATACCATGCACCCATTAAATAGCCAAGTACTAAACTTGTTGCGAACGAGTAATCACGATTGTACAGAAAAAACGCGTTTATGAGCGTGTGCTGTGTTAAAAATACTGCATATTAAACTATCATTTGAAACGTTATGAAAAAATGTTATTCGAAATTTTCATTTATATTTGCAAATTAAGGGTTTTGATTCGTTTGTGAATGGAATTGTAAAGTTGGCACTTTTGAACGGTTTCTGCGAAAACAGCAATAAACATAAAATGCTTTAACAAAAAACTGAATTCTTAAAATATTTGAATAAAACTCACAAACATTCATATGTCCATCGGTCCTAAAATATGAACATGAATTTTTAGAAGCTTTCGTATCTGTATAAAAAGTTTACAGAGTATGAAAATGAAAAATGGTGACCAAATGAACCGTCGGAGTTCCATCGTAGCATAAACAGGATTGGAAGGGCGCAATTTGGTCGGTATTCAGAATCGCGGCGCTGTAAAAGCGCGCCATATCTAATTATCGTCGGGTTACAGCAGAGCTACCATGAGTTCTCAAATATTTCCACTCGAGAAACAAATTCCGCTTATTAGCCATCTATGAAAAAAAAACTTTCTATGCAAATAAAGTATATATTTAAGTTTTAATTTTCAAACTTAATATATTGAATAGATTTTATTTTTATTTCATCAGTCGACTTGCGCTTGAACGTCACCGTATCTCTTCTATTCACGTGTACAATATTTTAAAGAGCATTATGTTGCCTCATCGAAAATTAACACAAAGTAGAGACAACTCTTTGATATTTGTGGAATTTAACATTTTAGTTGTTCGTTATTTTATGTAGGTACAATGTTAACAACGGGCTTTCACCCTAAATATATAAAAATGAAGGGCATCTTTTAAAGCAGATCTGAAACCCGACTCAAAAATTCTTAACACGTCTGACATTGATACTAAAAAGAAACCCCTTTTCAAATGTAATTGACAACATTGAAGAAACGATAGCTTATTTACAAGTCTACATCTCGATTCTTATTGTAATATTGCGCTCGTTGGAAAGATTCAAAGATCTTATATGTAAGGTTAAATGATGGCTGTGAAATATATTATTCAGTTTATTCTACTAGCTTATGCATGTAGCATAGAGAGGGATCTTTTTCGGTTTCATTTAGAAAGGGAACCCTTAAGGTGATTTTAATTACCCCGACCTTTATTAGGAGAAAATGGGACGAGATTATTATATTTTAACCCATGCATAAACGAGGGATTACCCACTAGGCTGGCTGTGGGAGTGAAGGATGTCCTTTATTTTATAGTAGCGGGCCGGCTAGGATTGGCGCGCATTTTGATACAACAACATCTAATATCAATTTCCGTAAAATTTGTATGCGGACAAGAGTGCCTTTATTGTTTTATGTATTTCTTTTTGTGTAGATCAGAATTATTTAAACAAAAGTAAATAAAAAGTCTTCATGTGCCATTTTTTTAAGGTTTCCTTTTACTTAATTTAAAACGATTACCTACTATGCACCATTGATTTTTCCTTTTACAAAATATATAATAACTATCGTCAGAAAAACACCACGAAGTAAATTTATTCAAACAACAAAAACCAACTTCAATCATGATATATTAAGTTCATAGATTAAAAATAACATTTTATTTTACAATATTATGAATTTTATATTTGAGCAGCTCAGATTCATAAAAATGAGACGTTTCAGTTCGAGTTGTGACAGTAGTGAATCATAGTTGGGTACCATACCAGTGGTATAGTAACTGAGTTACTGGCGACGTTTTTAAAGCTTTTTGCAGAGCGTGCGCCCGTTTCATAGTTAATCAGGCTAATATTGGGTGTCAAGCTGGTGCAGTCTCCACCACTGACCAACGAGGGACCGGCGAAACTGCTAATTGGATAAAAAAGAGAGTGCTGGGGCATTTTCTAGGAGTTTTATTGAATATCTCTTGGATAAAGTAAGCGGACACTTGCCAGTTAAACATCGTATAATGAATTGCTTATAAGAGTGTTACAATGGTGCTATAATATTTTGTAATAAGATCTGTTAAGCAATTTATTCAAAAAATCTACAACATTAAATTTTACCGTTTGTGAACGCAAAAACTAAAGTTTTGCCTTGTTACAATACAATATTAGTAACTACCTATGTACTTAGAATCAATACCTTAATAAGAAAAATGGACATACCTATAGAAACACAAACCATCCGTAAAATATAAACTTAAATAACATCCCACTGGTTCGTCATTTGCCCTATCTATGAATTATTGATAAATATTTATTAATCGATGTTTATGGGTTAGGGGAAATATTAAACTCCGAAATACAACCACTCATCTGCCTGCATCGCCGATGTCGCTCTAAATTATTCAGATTCAATTATTTCCCGTGTAAAATACTTTAACTGCGGAGCTTTTCAATCAATCACTCTCTACCAATTTAGTGTGAGCGTCATTTGGCAAATTCGATTGCGTCTCTCATTAATGGCGCTAGTGAGAGAATAAAACAGTGCGACGGGTGCCATTGACGGTTGTGACAGAACGCGTACGCCCATCCGCCCGGTGTCGATTTAATTAATCTCCTAAACTAAATTTAAATAGGTGGATGTGCGATGCACGCCAACACTCGTCTGACTCAATTAAATCAAGCATTATTCAAGAACAACGTACTATAGCGTCGAGAGTCCTCGATATGACAGGCATCACATTTTTCTTTCACACTTACTGAAGTCGTGTCAGTTTTG
The DNA here is from genome assembly GCA_905340225.1 of Abrostola tripartita. Lineage (NCBI taxonomy): Eukaryota > Metazoa > Arthropoda > Insecta > Lepidoptera > Noctuidae > Abrostola > Abrostola tripartita. Next base: position 7,972,984 of record HG996493.1, on the reverse strand, counting down.
TTACACCAAATGTTGTCAAATAAATTAAAGCTTGATGTTTAAATTAATGTTGATAATTTGAAATTATATTTACTTATAAGACCTTATATCATTTAACTTAAACCTAATATCTATATTACTATGTAAAATGATATTATTACAACAATGATTAATAATTTAGTTATTAGAAATATAATAATAAATTTGCTGAGCTTATTTTTGATTCTTACCAATCTCTTGAACCTTATGCTATAAAGCAGAATCACGTAGCCCCAATATATTTTCTAAGTACAGTAAATACTTTCTTAATTAATTGAAAATTAAGACGTGCGCCTAGCGTGCGTAGAAATAAAAGCATGAGCCACGATGATTGACACTCAATTACGGTTGGAATGGTTAAAATTTTCTCCCCACTATACTAAAACGTCCCAAAATAAAATCAAATAAGAGCAGCTTCATTCCCTCGATATACGTCAAACATGGCAAGAGCCGCAGGCGAGTTTCGATATCATTATATTCAGGTTCCATACTCTAGTATTTAGGAAAATATATGTGTCGGTGCGCACGTTTAAGCACGCGAAATTCACACGACTCGCTTGCCACCACGCGCGAACGCCTCCCACCCGATCTCATTACCAACCCCTCGACAGCGATGCTATTGATCACCGTCAATATGCTGAATATTATAATCATAACACATGCATACATTAATTAAGGACTTTTGGTAATAACATTTTACTTTTCAATTGACATTGAGGACTTGATGTCTGTAAATTATTTTATATACCTAATTTATTTCATAAAATTACAATACACGCAAGTTAATAACGCATTATTATCATTATTAGAATTTAGTTTGCAAAGAGAATAGTTAAAGCTCACTAAATACCAACGTAGACTTTCAAATACAAAACCTAAAATGAATAGAATAAGTCAACCAGATAAAGAAAACTTTCACATTAACTAGTTGATCTCATTATCGAAATTCGATTACGAGGATATTTCAAAATTGAAAATAAATGCAAACAATTCTTTTGACTTAGAGTAGGTAATTACAAAAGGTCAATATCGTTTTATTAGCTCTTAGTTAATTAGATTCTTTTCTATTCGCCGACTTTGGCTATGGTTAAAGCATACTTACAAATTTGTCCGGCCATGGACTAATTTATACTTTAGTTGTTAGCTACAGGTATAGTTCTTCACAAAGATTTTATGATGGCAAAGCTTACCTTATTTTCTAAGTAGCAAGTAAAACTGCGTTAGTAATAAAATAAACTGCAATAATTATAAAAGCGATCCTATAAGAGTCCTATTTGTTGCAATTAGTTCCGAGTTACAAGTGTCTATCTTATTAGACTTTATAATATGCTCATTGGAGATTAAAAACTAATTCAGATGTAGACAAGATGACGGCGCCCCGAGACGACTCGCGGGCGTTCTAAACATAGGTACTTACCTGATGCGGAGATTGATATTTATTATGTACGAAGGCTTTAATAAAATACATATTTCATCAGCAAAAACAGTCGCTCGCTCTTTCGTTGACCGACGTATTTATTTCAAGCTTATTAGGTATATTCCCAGTTTGGTGTGAAACTAAAGTAAAATTTGTTAAAAGCTTTGCAGAACAAAGTTAGGTTATAATATTATATACCTAGGTAAGTGACCATCGTTTTGGCTATAAAATAATTGATTTAACTAGTAGTAGTCTCATTTAATCAAACTATCTACAACTTAATAATATTATCCATGCATAATCCAAATAAATTTAGTTCTTACTTTTAAACGACTTCAAAAAGGATGAGGTCTTTACTGAAATAATTAGATAATTCATCTGTCCCAAGTAATATAAGCAATGTGTGGTAAATAAAATCTATTTAAAAATAGCAGGTATTTTACTTTGTATGCAAGGCAAAATAAGTATCAACACTACTTAATTAAATACTAACCGAAAAATAACCCCCTCCTTATTCATAGTCAGTTAAAAATATCCTATAGGTATATTTATATAGTTATTAAATATTTGTCGATAAGTACCAATATGAAAGTTAAACAACAGTAGTACACAACAGTTGTTTTATTTGACTTCTAGTGAACACTGTAGCAGTTTAGTGGTGACTTTGTAAAGTTGGATCCTTGAGAAAGTACCTTTCTCTTAAGCCGTGTGCTCTCGTACAGAAACACATTGCTCGTAAAACTACAGCAGGCGTTCAGAGCTGTACCTACTGATAAAGTAATATTAAACGTAACCGGGTTAATATTTACTAAATAATAAAGGTTAATAAATGATAGCTTTCGTTTAGCTCATATTATGTTGTACATCGATTTTATTGATCGTTGTTTATTTAACGGTTTACCAACTTAGGTACCTATACATTATACCCAGAGATATGATTATATTTTTAGAATCAATTACATTTAAATCCTTGTTTGATATATTATCCGTAGTTTTATACCTAAATGAAATATTATTATTTATTTATCATATCATAATGAGAACTCGTTACCATCTATACATAGCCGCAATAATAAACTACAAATGAGGTCAATCTTAAAGTACCTGTGACACAAATAAATAAACAAGAAGAGAGTTTAGCTTTGGACATAGGCAATTGGCGAATTGGTTCAATAGTCGCTCGAACTGGGTCGGAAGCAATTTAAAGTTTTTACCAAATAAATTCGCCGAGTCAAAAATTCACCCATGCTTACAAGTCTACGAGACGGTCTAGATTGAAATAAACTAGGGCGAAATTATTAGAACAATATATAAATTAGGATTAGTGTTCAAGAATGAACAATAAACCTAATTAAGTTGGCTTCAACTCAAGTAGTGTATTCTAACAGAGCAAGTTTATCTAATTATGTGGAGAACAGAACTGGTTGTTCTGAGGAATTGGTTGGGCGATCCTTTTTATCGTCCATGTGAGAACCCTGCGCGATAGGTTTCTCTCAGTTTTATGACATTAACTTCTTGCACGAATTGGAAATCGGACTCTCGTGATTGCTTATGTGAGTTGGTCAAACACTCTCAGGTGTTTGTAGGGGAGTACGTGATCTATAAAACCTTCTTCCTTCGTATGTGTTTGTCCCAAATAGATGAAGCACTGTCAGGGGACGGACAGTTACATGTAATACGTTTCATTTAAGTAGATTTAAAGACCCTAAAAAATCTTAAACACAATTATAAATTAATAATAATAGCATCCAAAATCTTGCTTTTGGTACAAATACATGATAAAAGACAGTTACATAATACAAACCTAATCAAACACCATAATTCTTCTTTATTCAATATTTTCCGTCGGCATATCTAAATATTACATAATTCTGTAGTGAACAAAATAAAGCAGTAGCGTCGACGTAGCACTCCAAGTAAACAAATTGGATCAGTTGACTCAGTTTATCTAAAGTTGATCTTTCTAATGCTTATAGCGGCTGCTAATCGATTCTGTTTTTATAACAACCAACTACAGGCTTTATTTTATTTAACTAAAATGTTTCTATCTACTAGATAAGCCATTTAAGTTTGTGTGATTTTCGTACCCAATAAAAATAAGAAGAAATCGTATTCTAGTGAATATAACAGTAAAAATAAAATAACTTACTTTACCTTTAAAAATGTCAACCAGCTTTTTAAAATATTTCTGTTAATGTAAAACAGTCGGATTTTTGATACACTTTTTGCAAAGGCAATAAAATAAAAGAGAGAGCGTTGTTAAAACAGCCTTTGAAGTCAGGGAATTTTCAACGGGCACCTAACAAAATTGTTCTTTTAGCCTTCATAAATGTACGCGTACTTTCGACCCAAGCTTTTTATGTACTGCGAAAGTGAGTCAAAGCGTGACAAAGAGACTGCAAGCTGAGTTTTCAACAACATGGTTCAACGTGTAATAATGCTGTCCAGAATTTTAAAGACCATGATAACATGGAAAACAATAGATGACAAATTGTCAGTTACAAGTTTAATTATTTTGATTTACTTCTACAATTTGAACGGAATAGAAACCACGTGCGTCAAGCAAGTAACATTACAATTCGAACATTTCCATTCATTAAAACAACAATTACGATGACCTTGCTTTTATTAATGATAACGCTATCCAATTAAAATATTGTTACCAAATTATGTTTCATATTTCTCGTGCTTAGAAAGCTGGAAAAGGGTAAAGACGATTTGTCAAAAAACTGATTACAGTGAAATCTGTCAAGGCGACAAGTCATCAAGTAACTGTCGTGAGGGATACCACCCCTTGAACAGCACCCACGGCACCTCACCCCCGATAAGGGTTTGTTGACTTACAATACTTTGTAAGAACTCTGAAATAGCAAATTTAAACAAACTCCAAATAATTTAATTACTGAAAAAATATTATTATTATTATGTTTAGGAAGCTGCGGTTACTTTAAGACTAACTAAATAAGGGTTGTTGTGTTGTTAAGTTAGCTTGAAGTTAAAATGTTAGATACAAAAGTTACATAGCTTTTGATATTTCTTTGTTGTTTATGCTTTCGCATTGATCTAGAAGCAATTTGTTTCTATATTCAAAATATTTTCTGTAGGGGTTAGCAAGTGGAAAAAACCGATCACTTAAGTATCAAACTTAATATTGGTCATCAATCTATCAAATCGCTTAAAGTTTTAAATCTTTTCATAAAAACTAGAAATGAAAGACATAGTACTACTGTACACCCGCGACTATTTGTGACTATGACAGTCACAAATAGTCGCGGGTGTGTACTGTGTAGAGTATTTGTTAATGTGCGTGTGAATTACTACCTATTTTTATCGCAGGCATCTTCTGTGTTAGTATAAGCCACGCGGAATGTATGGTAATTAACTTTAATAATAATCAACTGTATCCTTTATAAAATTGTTATTTATAATAAAGATCGCATCTACTACAATTTTAAGCAAATTGAAAACATTTGGTAGGTCGTGACTTGCTTCTGACTGGATCTTTTACTGAGACCCTTACATAGCCAGAGGCGACAGAGGGTAATACCAGAGTAAGCAGGGGTGGCAAGAAGAGCGGTACCGGCTTTAAGTCGCGCGTTTTGCTGGTATCGAAGCCGGTTGGCCATTATTTAGCTTTGGGGATCCCCTCTCGATTGGTCAACTAAAACTTGTCAAAAATTGTAGTGGTTATGGACATAATTAAGGCTAAATCAACCTAAATCTATAGGTACTTTACAGATTTTGTGCTTTAGATTTTTTGGTAAATAGGTAATTTAATTTAATTTTTGATAATTGCATTTATCATTATCATGAAAGCATGACGTGAAAAGCAAATCTGTTGGTTAACATTCCTATACTATTCATTACGTAATGTTAACTCAGTATATTTAAAAAAACAAAAAACAAAATTAACATTTAAATAAGTGTCATTTGAATCTAAGATTAGTATAGCGATAAAAAGATACTTTCACATCAGTAGATCTTTATATAGTCGACATTTACTAGCTATAGTTCTTCCCGGAATGACAGTCGGGGTATGTCGTTTTTCGGGAAAACACGTTACAGTTTTTATAGGCATGGGTTGCATCAAAACTTTTTTCGAAGCCGTTAGAAGCTAATGATTGGGGGAGGCGATATTTTGTAGGAAAACATATTACCTATATTATATGACGCTCAATGTAAGATCTTTAAGCTACTTGTATTTGGTTCCTGCGTGGTTCAATTTTGAAGATAGAGTATATAATTATTTTAATTCGTATATTTATTTGATGAGCTTAACACTTATTAAAATCATATTTTGTTTCACCTTTGAGGTGACGACAAAATTTACTGCCAACGTAATTCTTGGAACATAAAGATTATATATAAACCTAATTACCCTATCTCATAATTGCCTTGTTTTGACGTCTACCCTTTGAGAGGTCGTCGCTTATTTCCCGAGTCCTCTAAAGATATTAATAACCATCTAAGTCGTGGGCTGTCTTTCATCCCGCATCTCGGTCGTGTAACGTCGCGCCCCCCTTCCCTCTAGGTCGTGTTTTTCGCTAATACCCTTTCGGAGATGATAAGATGATGGCTTTACAAGCAAGCAGTAATTACGCCCGTCCAATTACCGCTCGTCGACGCCTGTGCCGGGGGAGGATGCTGCTCATTGTTCAACAATTTTTGTTTTCAGTACTAATATTTTTGTCGTTCCTTTGTTGCTATAATTGAATAAACTGTAAATGTGTATTCTTAGAATATAAGTAACTGGGTCAGAATACGTTTTAAATATCTCCAGACACAGAAAAGAGAAATACATGTCATGTATTGCTTACATTTTTTACTAAAATCATATTTTCTATTATACTTACCCAGTAAAACTGCGACGTGCATAGTGCGTTGAGAAAAGGAAAGGAACCGACACCTGTCACGTTAGGTATGAGTCACGCCCTCACTACGATGAATAGCTTTATATCGAGGAAATTATTATATTATTTTAACCCCTAAGTACCTACATAAATTGTAATTATTGTACAATACCAGAATAATGATTTCATATATACCTAATAACTAATAAAAGCAAAACGATAATAAGGAAGGAACACTAACCCGTTCAAAGTTCTAAAAAAGTAATGAACATCTCATTGCCTGGCAGTATCCATCTAAAAGAACGTGTCACAGCGAGAAATTAGCAATGTTTCTCTAATCTTTAGAGCTCTAGAATCAAAGTGGAGTGCGTTGAAAGGAAACTATAATTAGAGTCGACAAGTTGCCGGTGTCAGTTGAAGTGCAGGCGGCGGAAGCGGACGTGGCCGTGGACCAGGGTTGCCAGAAAAATCTGTATTTCTAGGACTATTCCTTGGACCAAATTGACCTGGTACATATACCTAATAAATATTTTTATGAGTATGATTCAGATGATACCAAAAATTAGCTTGCGACTAATACTTTGTTCAGAGACCTAGAGTGAAGTAACTAGTTTGATGACTGTAAGACGTAAGTAGAGTTTTCTTCATCGCAAAAGGAATATAAAAAATGAATTAGCACATAGAATGTAGAATGTAGATATTATTATATATTTTAAGTTCATGTGCTAGGATCTCTCTGTGCACTAGGAAAATGAGATGGTAATGGAAATGTATTTTACAGGTTCCACGATTCTATGAATTACTATAATTTGGTAAACCTATTTACGTCTCTTAAAAACTGGCTAATAAAACTCAATGTTGTGTTTTGGGACACAATTCTTAGCCAGTCCGGTGTTTTCCGGACACGTGGCGGCAGTAAGGCGGACTCGGCGGCCGCCCTTCATTGACGCACCGTTCCCTGTAATTTCAGCGAACGCTGTGCACCCGGCGTTTGCCAACTAATTTGTCATCCGAATATCAAATTACGCATGAAATGGCGCGTAACAGTAGACTTGCCGCTCGAATATCGGGGTTTTAAAATAAAATTTAATTCAGTCTGGTTGCAATAACGCAGGTAATTGCAGCCACTGTTCGCTGACAACTAATTGGCAAGTAAATTTAGTGGAATCGTATAATTGAATACAAAACTGTTCGTAAAATGGGCTACCAATTATTAGCTAGCTATCATTGTTTGTGCCGACAGATAAATATTTGACTTTAATTATTTTGCAGACTTATAAAACCTTGTTATATTGTGTGTGTTACATCTTATTTACATTTAAATAATATCGCTATCTTTACTTTACTTTATTTAACTTCTAAGTATTTAATGTGTTACCAATTTTAAAATGCCCAAGTACTTGTACAACTTCGTTGATGAAATACTCAAACAATTAGAATTAAAATTTAATATTTTATTATAATATCGTTTTCTATTCTGTAACTTGATTCATTTTTTAGAAAAAGTTGTTCTTCGCGCAAGTAAATTATTAAACGTTCGTTACACAATTTTTTTTGGTCGCCCTGTTGTAATAACGGTACGCCTTCAAAATTTGACAGGCGATGTGAATCCATTACACTTCATCTATATCGTCGGAGGGGTCGGTATCTGTACAGATTTTATGGTGCGCTAAGTGTACGCCATTTTGGGAAGAACCCACGTGGTCAAGGGGTGTTGCTATGGGAAGCATACTCTGTCTAGGGGAATGTCAATAACGGCGATTTTTATTGCCTTATTTTCATTAGTTTGGACAACGACATCATATTTACGAGATTTTATTTTCTGTATGGCAAGATAGTATCTTTCAGGTCGGTTCAGTCTAAATAATTGATTTATTAAATACGTAGGTGCTCTGATACTTCACAAGCAATTAGCGGCGTAATTAACTTACACCATAAAGTTTGACGTCGATGTTATTTCATACAATAACACGAAAGCGCGGAACATGGCGCGGTCTCCACGGAGGGAAACCGGCGTTGCCGGGGGAACCTCACTTAGGGCTATGGGTTTTTCCAACAATGAAACGGCATAAGACGTAACGACATCTAATTAATAACGTCTATCATATCTCTATTGCTCGGCTTATGTGTTCCGAGGGAGGGGGATTAACGTAAGAGGATTGAATGAGGACGCATGATTTGTTCCGGAGGTACTTCGTTAATGAGCGATTTTTGCTATTACTTTCGTAAAATGATTTCCATTCGACAAGTAGTTAATGATAATATAGATAGTATGTTTAATATTTTAAGTAGGTGTATAAAGGTAGTGAGGTTTTTAATGAAAAAAGTATTTAATTTACGAATAAAGCTACTTCACATTTTAGTATTCTGTGCGTTGAAAAAAGTAGCTGCCTGTTTGGAATTTTAATACATACATTATATCCTTATACCCTGTAATTATTAGCCTCCCCTCCTCTTTAAACCTCAAAATTGTTTCTTAAAAAGTGTTTTCCTCCATTTTACCATCACACATTTTGTATACACAATATAATGTAGTTAATATTGTCTGGCACGTACCTATATAATATTTATACAAAAGGTCGATAATTAGTGACACAGCGGAACATCAGTCTGCATCAACGCTTGACATGTTTCATGTTAATTGGATAGCAATGGACAATAGCGGGACTACCGATGCACACTGGAGATGGGGTGTTGTGCAATTATTATGACATATTGTTCCCGATTCCAGTCATTCAGCGTTTTAACTGGACTGTATTAGTAACTACCTACCTGTCTGCTTTACATATTTGTTCACGTGACAATGTTCTGGGTTATGTCTAATTGAATTTAAATGTTATATTTTGTTCCACAGATGATAATATGTTTTAATACAATTAGGGATACTCATCACCTTTTTAAGTGACACTCACCGCGTAATATCGATAAATTTAATCAACCTTAATATCATTATATTGAAAATTCACCGCTGAAAATGTTAACCGTTACCGGATACGTATTTCGAGCGAGCAAATCTGCTTCGGCAGATTTTAAGTTTTTAATGGCCCTCTGTAATAAATTTATTGTCCGCTATAAGATTCAATTTGATAACTCTATGCAGTACGCACGCATATTCACCCTCTAAAAGCGCAGGCCCGTGATAAAAGCAATTAAAACTTTAACAACATAAACTGCCGGGCTCTTTCCGATTTCGCCATGTAAATATATGAACTTCATTTTACCGTCCACTTCACGGCTGAACAGTAATGAATCGATAAACGAGTTGCTAAAGTAATAAATACGTTTTAGTAACTTTGATGCGTAAAAATCCAACAAACTCATATTTATAAAGATTTGCAAAACAATTCGAGTTGTTATTTACAAAGTTTTCCATTTCGAAACAAATTTGTTTTTAGCTTTTATGACAGATAATTTGTCAAGGGTAGCTTTGCGCAAGTCAAAGATAATTTATCTGTCTCAACCGCTTTATTTATTACAACGCGTTCGCATCTTCGTTGAGCCCTTAAAGTTGGTGGTTAATGGAGCTTCTTTGAAGCTAGTACGTCAGTCACTATATGCGAGGCGGGGGCAGGGGTCGAGGTGAGCAGGCCGGAGGGGGGGGGGGGTCTGCATGTGGTCAGCCGCCAGGCGCGCCCTACTTGTCTTATTTTTTGCTTCCCTTTAGTAAGTGACGGGTTGATGTGAAATGGATGAACAGTTCCAATGTGGCTTGTAAACATACTTTACTTGCTCCCCTGAGGAAAACGCAAGCCTAAAATCTATATGTTAACATTGTTAACCTACAGTATCAAGTACGCTGGATAGTGGTCATTAATGGGATAATTCTCACGTTATTTCATACACGTGCTAAAAATCTTTGTTTCTATAGATTAACAATGGTTCTTTGAGTAATTACCGCTGCTTATAGAGATAAAACACATTTCTTCATAGCTGCTCAGTTGATGCCTATAGAAGGATAGGACATAGTAACACCATGTAACCTTTAGGGGAATATTGTACCAAACTATCAGACCTTATGACAATGACTACCGGCCGTGATAATGACAGACCCCAAGTAACAGGTGGCCGTAACTATTACCTATTCGAAGTTAGTCTATTTTTGGCACGTGGTGGGTGTCGTTTAAACGACGTCCTACAGAGTTTGGAAAAGGTCAAATTCATTATTTCTAGTTTTAAAAATACATCATTGGTAATTAGACAGGCAGGTCGTTTTTATTTGGAGGTTGAATAATATGTTATTCAGTTGACACGAATCAAAATATAAGGTTACCGCGGACACCAGGGTCAGAAGCCTGGTGGGTGGTGTCCATTTTGTACAACCTATCATTGTAAGGTACTTGTCACATTGTACAAGGCTAAATGACAGAAATAAAAAACGGTTCATGGTTACGCGTCAACCCTAATACAGGGTTGTCAACATCTCTTTTGTCGTTTTCAATAAACAATAAAAAGGTAATTAATAAGTAAATTAAATTAATGCAACAAGCAGTGGGAATCCGTTTGATCGAGGTTGCTTTGAAGAGGGAAGAATTATGATTGATGATAGGATATGATTCGTTTCCACTTAACACATTGTAAAAGGGGTTATTTTATTGCCCCCGCCTCGTGTTCCTGAGGTCAGTGACTAATGAATGAGATGACTCAGCTGTTTTAAACTAGTTGTTTTATGAGGATCATATCATTGATAAGCTTTGAGTTTATTGTTTAAAAAGCTATTAAGTTTTTATAACGTTACAGGAATTATCATTAAAGGCGGTACTTGGGGAACTCTATCTAACGAGCGTTTTATTGATAGCGCTATAAATGTTGACAAATCATAATTAATACGTTTATTGCGCAATAGAAAACAGGCTTCCATTTAATTAAAAATGTTCATGATTAATATCTACGAAATATTGTTACCGACTAGAAATTTGAAGTAAGATAATCATAGGCTTTCCTTACTCAAGCCCAATCCACAACATCTGACAACTAATTTATAATATAAACACGTATTCTATGCATTTAATGGCATACCGTCACTCCACCATTAGAGGGTGAAAACTCAAAAGCTACCCTTTGGAGTAGGTACAACGTGTGTGGTTTGTTTAAGATTGCATTAGAAGGTTCAAACATCAAAGAAGTTTTGCAGTAATTATAATATTTTCACTTAATCTTATGGACAGGGAAACTAAGTTTTTAATAGCATTTTGCTCCCTAACACTAATTGCAAATGTGTTGATTGTAAGATTGTTAAAGTAACAATCAAAAGAAAATTCCAGCTTTCTTCATTATATGTTAAGAGCTTGCCATAACATTATTATGTCGATTAACCATTTTTCTATACAGTGCATCGATTTATTACTATTGTGCGTGTTACTAACCACTTAGGTTTACCATCAGTAATCGAAACATAGACTTGAATCTTAAGTTACTTTGTTCATTGTTCTATGGAGATGACAAAGAATAGGTAGATACATATTATGAGTATGACGTGAAAGGGCAGTGGTAGGTAAAAGACTGACGAGCACGGCCTTACCGTTGTTAACTCTAAGTACCAAGTCAGCAAAAAATGCATTGTCGCCAGGTCGTTACATTACTATTGTGCTTAATTCATGCACCTTACCAGCTGTTTATTACAAATTCGGCAAATACATATAACAAAATAAAGGTCCATGGTCCACCATACGTATTTCCCATTAGCAATGCAACTAAACTATCGACAGATATGCTTAGATATGCGCCTTCCCTAAGGTAAGGTATGTATGTCTCGCTTCCACATAGAAGACCACAGGAATCTGGCGTTTTATTTTTAAAAACATGTTCTTCACTTCGGTTACTCGTATATCGTAGGTAAATTTACAGACAAGTCTCAAGCAAGAATCTCAAGGAGCTTTCTGATTCGAAACTATTTTTAAAACGTAAAGCTATCTGAATGAACATATTACATAATACACTGGCTATATGAATTCTATTTGTTTCGCACAAGAATCTCTTTTGAACGTCTCATACCATTTTCATAACATATTTAACGTTGCTATGTTACGGCATTGACATTCATCAATCAACGACAAAATAGAATAACCAATGTCAACAAGAAGTGATTATGAACACACAAACAAGTCTAGTCTTTAAGGATACTCTATTCATTATTTAGGGTTCAATTTAAAAGCTAACGCATTCAGAAATCGTTGGCTTGTATCGTGAATAAGCAAAATTGTGAGCAGACAGGCTGGCACCCCTATAATATATTAATGATCATACCGTTGCATGTTCTACTGGCGAAATATAAGGCACCGTATCAATTATTCCTGCATTTAATTTAAACTTCGTCATTTTTGTGTGAGCGAACATTAAAAATTAATAAAGGCAGAATCGATCCTGTCCATATTTTATTATAGGTAACAGATAAATAATTGAATGTCACTTCGTACCAAAAGTTGGAAGTAAAGAAAATGTATAAAAACATAGGTATTAGAAGCTCTTTGTAATTTACTTTATTTATAAAAGTTGAACTTTTTGAAGCATAAAAATAATTGTCATTTATTTATAAACCAAGAAAAATCGTATTGTTTAGTTTTCAACAGACTTGGTAACATTTACTTTGATAAAAACCTTTATACGTTTTAAAATATAAAGTGCAAAGTCATAACAAATTCGCGATTATATAAAAAAATAGGTTGCAAAATTTAACATACAAATACCGCCGTCACTAAAAATGCTAATTTCAAAAGATAAAATTGCGTTTCAGCATTTCTCTTAACAAAAAAGTGAAGTGGTTTTGGCGGTAAATAGATTCACTAAAGCATTTTACGTGTCTCGGTGCACGCTGCGGCGGCCACTGGTGCTCCTACCCTGCATTCGCCTGACGTTTCGGTTGACCAGCGAACCTGGGACTGCTACGTAACAAAACGGAGAATTTCGTGTTTCGTTTCCAAGGATTCCGAATTATCTTGCGAGATCCGTATAGAGGTAGATTTTTCTCATCTAAATTTATGAAGTGTCGTCACGTGGAAAATTCTTGAAGCGATACACAGTAATAAAGTGTTGAGTTAAAAGCTCGCAATAGTGTATTATGTTCTACACAAAGGGTATATGGTAGTATAGTAGTGCTAGTGCAATACGTGGTCGTGCTTAAAGATGGATAATGTAGAAATAGTATCGCTATATTAATGGTAGAAATATTAGGTTCGTAGTCGTCGTAGTATTTTTTGACGGAACTGTAAAACAGCAGGGAGTAAAACGGCCAAAAAGCAACGTAACAATCTCACCTTCCTCGTAAACAGGCCTTCGGTTCAGCGCCTAAGCTATTCCACCAAACTCATTTCAATTCAATATCCAAACTTTCTGGCTTATGCCTAGACTTTTTCATCTTATCACATAGTGTTGAATCCAATCGATGGCGACACGTTGTGCGAAAGACAAACTTTATATATTTCAGGACTGAGAATTTACTTCATAGGTACATCTGTATTGATAGATAGAAATGGTTGACTAAAGGTTCCTTGAAGTGTGTATAAGGAAGCATTTTACGTATGATTAGTTATTTTCCTTTTTATAAGAACTTCCATCGGATCATACATGTTATCAAGTAGCTACAAAAACTACGAATTTATACTTTTTTACTAGGCACCAATAATATGTTCGCCCGTTCTTGGAATTTTCACTTACTATATCATAATAAATTTATCAAAAAAAGTTATTTGGCTGTAGGTTATCATCCCGAAAGTTTTGAAACATTTTAATACTGTATGTTTTGTGGAAGTTTCACGTGTATATAATAAATAACATAACGGGTCTACGTCAAGTATAACTAATCTTCTTTGAAGTAATGTAAAATTACACAAAAACACTAACTCATTCTATATTATGTTTAAGCTAAACATAATATAGAATGAGTTATATCATAGTGATATATAACATCAACTTCGTTATTTTAATTTGTATCCTATAGGACAACAATATTTTCGTCTATTGTTGACAGACTAGAAAAGCGTTTCAGGATATGATACGTAAACCGACATATTCGTGGAATTGGCAACTTTATTCACAGGTTATGCGAAGGTAAGCAGGTCAGGGCATGACATCAGAAACCTCGAGGGAGGTAAGTTAACGAAGGAATATTCTGAGAGTCAAAGCACGTATATCGTGGCTAATGTATTCGGATAACGCCAGGAGCGAGTGTGGTGCACCACGTCCGGCCACGTTCATAGGTGCGGCGATGTTAATTACATAAAATTGGAACGTCGCGAGGGAGGATCGAGCTGCACTTGCATACACACACATGTATTGCAAGCATTCTTCAATTTTCTGCTATGTAACCACTAATTTGGATTTAGGTTGTATTATCTGTTATATCTTCTGATATCATTCGAAATGCATATTTATAAGAACAAATGCCAATTCTTAGTTCACTGTTAACCTTTTTCATTGCATACACAATTTAAGACCAGACTTAAAACACCACAAACCATTTATTGTAACAAAAGAAAATAAAATAAATAACTCAACGAACTAAAAAGCAACGTTTTACTAAAAAGTGAAAACAGCAGTGACAAAACACTATCGTACTTATAGGTCAGGTAAAAAGCGAAGTCACATGTAGCTACTGGGTCGTTGACCTGAGAACTGACACTTTTCCATTCTGTTCGTTGGCTAGTAATGCATTTGCACCGTCCGCCCATTCGTTTACTGATGACTTTTAGTTAATTAGACATTTTAACGTCGTGTATTGACTTAACAAAAACCATCTTATTTAAATTGGCATGTTCTTACACACATATTCAACGCGAACAAAGTATACCTAACAGCTGAAGTTAATCTAAGCAAATTACGCAATTTAAATTTTCTAAGAAGCTTAAGAAATACCTACCGCGATTAAGTTAGCCACTAATTTCCCTAGCTTCGACGCTAAATAAAATGGAGTAAACAGAACTACGATTAAAAATGTAAATTAGAGTACATTCTCGATTCTAAAGTTTAAAGTATTTTCCCGCGGATAAGTTTAAATTAATGTGGACCGTCACAAGCACTTTTACAGACACGGCGACCGGCGACCGGGAGGTTCCATCAATTTTTTATTAGCTTCGAGATTCTCTTTCAAAGAATTTAAGGGCAACAGCGATTATATTTAATTAGAGACCACACTACTGCTCTTTATTGAATTTGACACGTCGAATTCGGAAATTCGGTCTTGCGCTGCGGCGTACTCTCTCTCCTCGATTCAATACGCGGTAGGAATGTAGAGTATTTTCGATCCTTTTGATGAGAGCTAAGATTAATTTTGAAGGGCGGTTCAAAGGAAAATTTTAGAATATAAGTGCATTAATAAAAGGTTTTCAGTATGGGGCGCTACATAGCAAGATATGCTTTTATTGAATTTGAGGGCTTTTATGTGCATATTCGGTGGCTTTATTACGTAAAAGCTTTTGTTGGAGTATTGAGCTTTTTATGGACTGTTTTAACCTTATGACAAATAAGTGAATTATTTTAAGAACGAGTGTTTACTTAATACAATTTTGTTTGCGAAACGATAACATGATTTTGAATATTGACAGCATCAAGACAGCATTAAATATTTTATGAACCGACTTTAAAAGAGGTTATTATATCCAGGGCGTATCTTTTTTTAACCGACTTCAAAAAAAGGAGGAGGTTATCAATTCAACTGTATTTTTTTTTTTTTTTTTATGTTTGTTACCTCATAACTTGCGACTGGGTGAACCGATTTTCATGATTCTTTTTTTATTTGAAAGCTGGTGCTTCCCGTGTGGTCCCATTGTCACCATTTTAATACCTGATGATGGGATCTTGTAGAAATCGGGGGAACTCTTCAATAAATAACAGCAGATTAACCGCGATTGTTGCTATAGCATATCTAAGCATTGTTTACGCCATCACACAACATAATATTACGCCTGTACTCACTACAAAGGTTATAAAAACAATTCCGAAAAAAAATGTTCAAGGTCACTTACAACGTTTTACAAAAAAAAACGCAATACTGACAAATAATTAAATGTTTGTTCTGATGAGATATTCGGTTATATGAACAAAACTCTTCAAATTTCATGCGTCCTAATTTATTACGTAAGCTGATCCGTGATCGCGGTACTGACCCTAGGTAACCGTGACCCTGGAACGTAAAGGGCTATTGAAGGAACACTGTGGATCAGTATGATAGTAGTATGAATGTCAGTACAAGTCTGACAGTCCCTCCACCCAGGGTGGGAGGACTCATTGGATGATTTTGCCTCGGAAATAAAAGGTGTATTATGACTTACTTATGTACTACTGACTTACTTATCTACCTTCATTATCGGAAGACAGATTTCGTAGTCTTGTCATTTCCTGCAACGATCTATCGTCGTGTGGTTTATTATATTTCACTAAATACCCATTTCACAAAACAAAATTTAAATAGCTGAAATGGTCATACAAATAGCAAAAACACATTAGCAGAATCTAAAGCTAAAAAATCGTGAAATAAAAAATTTTAAATAAAAAATTATAACCTCCTTCAAAAAACTCAAAAGTGAAAAATAATATTTTATCACTTCACTTTACATAAGCGAAGTGGAAGTCGGCGCCAAATCCCAACATCCATTAAGCGAGTCAGAAAAATAGTACTTATGAGAATGCTGCCATACGTGCGTGGTTCATAGTTTAAAAGCTAACACTATAAACTAAGCGAACGCATAGGATTTGGCGCCGACTTCCACTTCGCTTATGTAAAGTGAAGTGATAAAATATTATTTTTCACTTTTGAGTTTTTTGAAGGAGGTTATAATTTTTTATTTAAATTTTTTTATCAAAAGTTTAGTATGGCAAGTAAAAGTTTGTTACTGTACTCACTTCTGTACGCTATTAAGGGTGAATGGGACATACGTAGACTTCTAAAATACAATGATGTCTGCTGCACCACGTTTGAATTCAATCGGATTAACGAACAGATATCTATACATAGGACAGCTTAAATCTGCTTTTCAGAAGAGAAAGTGGAAGCGGAAATCTTCAGATTATGATTCTGCTGAACGTCAGGTGCTTAGCAATTGGCCAAGGTAAAAAGGACGCACGTAAAAACAGATTAGAAATATTTTGATCTCATGACACTTCCGTTTTGGCTCATCTTGTACCGCTTTATGGGAACATAGAACATTAAAATTTCAACCAAATTTTGCAAACTATACCCATTACCCACGTGTTTTGGTTTAAGACTTATTTTCAAATGTATAAGGTAGGATAGACTTGCCTGTGGTGACTGGAGCTGGAGTGTCCCGTGGTAGAGCTGGATATGGGAGACCTGGCAGGGTAGTTCCCGCCGCCCGCACCCCCCTCCGACATCACGAACTCTGTAACAATAATAATTATTGAAATTTTAATTATTTATAATAAATAATAAACAAAATGTTTAGTCGTTTATTAGAATAATAGATTGTTGATGTTGAAACGAGGACAGTAAAAACAATAATAATATGATATATTTTATACAAAAAATGATTCCTAAATATTAAATAAGAATATAAAGAATAACTCAAATTAATATCTTTAAGACATTCATCTGTCATGCAGTTGCAGTTAATATATTTTGTATAAAAACCTGAGTTTGTTTCTGATTTGTTCTTGCCTCATACATTTGAAAATTAGACAATCGGTGTTTGCTCCGCCCGTCACTATGGCAGCTTGTTTACAACGACTTTAACGCTGACACACTACTTTCTTATAATAACATTTAGGATATTGGTTTAGTAATGCATTCTTAGAGTAATTGTTAAAGAAAGTTTTGTCGTCCATTCAAAGGTTCATTAAAAAAAATGAAATGCTCAGAAAACTGACATAATCATGTAATACTTATTTAGTTATTAAAATTGGAAAATGTGTTAAAAAAATTTAAAGTACCTACTTATATAAAAAATATTTGTAAAAACGTATGGAATACAGAAAAACAATTTACCTTTAAAAGACACGGTTTATTTTTACATCGTTTTTTTATTTATGATAATCACCATAGCAAGCAATATCACACAGCCTTTCAATTTTATCGGGGGTCGCATGTATGATTAAAGGGTTAACATTTCATCAATAATATTATGACAGATGGTGCAAATAAACCGCTTACCATCGCGGCATTGTATAGGGTAAAAAATATGTAATATAAAGTATAGTAATGTAGGTTAAATGTTTATATCAAAGTTTTTATATTAACATAAACAGTGTTAGTCCTTGTACTTGCAGACAGTACTTGTTAATATGTAAGTTACTGGACAAGAAGAGGGTTAATATTTAAATGTTTTTTGATATGTATAATTTTTATTTAAATATTTGTGTATTAATAAATATTTGTTAGCAAAAAGTATGCAAACAATGAAAGTATACATGGTAAAATAAAACAAGATTATCTGCAACAACATTTGACGTTTTGTAAATGCCCTTTTTTGGTTTGACATAAAAACACTATGACTATGATGAAATCAGTTACTGATAAACATAATCAGTAAATACACAGAGCTTTAATGTTTTGCTACGGTAGCAGTTACACATTTAAACGGCATGGATGTATAATTTAAGATTTTTCTGAAGAATTACCCGAATCTTTACGGTAACACGAAGTTATGATTACGTGTTTCTTCAAATTTATGTACTATAGGTACTATAAATCTGTTGTCGTTAATGTTTACTGAAGCAGTCTGGCAAGTCATTGGATTCCTGGTCTACCTTGAAAGGTTTTAAGGGTTTGAACCTAACAAAAAGTTAGTTTCCTTAAGTCAGTTTGCTTGAGGTGTGATACAATTTAATTTATCGCACAATCGTATTTAAAACCACGTTCGTAGCACATATGTCTCTAACTTTAATCTAATTGGGTATAAGTTATAGATTGTGTTTCAAGAAACATACTTTATAATTATTATGAAGGTTATTTTAGGTTATTACACTGACACGCGATACTAAGTCATGGAATACATTTGTTATCCCATTCAATACATAAGTTATTTTTTTCTTTATGTTCTTTAAGGGTCAGTTAAACTACAATGTAGAGCGGTTAGTCGGACACCCCGACCGTTATCTCGCGCCAGTTTTTTGCGTGACAAGCGGTGAGAATGCGAGCCGTAAGGCGCAGGACGCGGACTCGCTCTCTACTATCAATCCTTCTGTCACGATATCGACAGCGCATTTGTTTGCTCTCACCATTTTTGTCTCAGTGTTTCCTCGTTCCTCGGCGCTATATTTGTGCTGCGGGCGGGCGGCCGGCGCCGGCGATCAATCTGCCCACGACTCTGAGCATGACGGATGGTAGATCGAAGACCGTGCTCGCCGGTCTTACGCCTCGCCAAGATACCATACATTTTATTGGAAACCGTTTTTGTCAGTACCCCTGATTCTACTTGATGTTGTCGCAGCGATCTAATGAATTATTTACTTTGTTATCCTAGTTCCTGATGTTTATGTGAGTAGCCTATTTTTTGTGAAAATAAATTTATCTACGATTTGTGGAGAGAGGATTCTATTTCATTTTCATTTCGAAAAGAGCTTTGTAGTCATTTTAGTTAATGCCGACGGGCTTCCATTGATTTTTAATTCATGACAACTGAAATAAAAGTTATACATTTCTTAACAAAATGTCTGCCTATTTTAAATATTATAAAGACTTAGAATTCTAAAGGCAAACACTACGACTTATTATTATATCACAAGTTCTGAGCTAACTTACACGTGTATCACGTGCTAACAAAAAATCACTTTAAGTTTCTTTGATAATACGTCAAGTCCATTTCACTGTAGTTAAATGTTTGATAAATGCTACGCGTGAGAGAAGATGACGTGATGGGCTGATACGCTGGGGCCCCTGCGTCGGCTGCCGTCGAAATTCTGTAAATTATAACTTCCCGCGTTCCGTTCTGTTTATCATCTTGCAAATGTATTATGCAGGTCTTCCGTTTGTGTAATATGTAAATACGTGTCTTGAGCGGAAGAAATGAAAACAAATCTGGTGGATCCCCGTTATTCATTACATAAGATGCGATGTTTCATTATTAATTTATGCCGTACCCTTAGACAGGGACGAACGACCCTCTTTGATGTAAGCTGTAATATTCTTAGGATTAGGATAGTAGTATTTTTTCATGATGGGAATAATATTTTCCATCATATGGGAGTTAAGGAGATAGAATGGCAGCTGCTTGTGATTCCGCGCAAGTTTCGAGGACGTGTTTATGAAGTAAATATGTTATACCAGTGTTTTAGCCTACATAATAATATAATGAGAATGTTTTTTTAATTCTTTTGTTAGATTATAATTTGTTTGTTTTATAAGTTTTTTAATTTACTCATGAGTTGACTATTTGTAAAATTCAAAGAGCAGTGAATAAAGAGTACCGGTCTATCCAGAGTCAATCTATTGTGAATGTATTACTACTACTTACTCTGATTTATAAATTTGTTTTACAAATGTATAACAGTAAAAGTAAAGCGTGCAAATAACGTTTTCACATTAATATAAAGACTAACAATAGCCAGTAACGACATAATAGTATTAGTTTCTTTCTCTTAAAGAAAATTCGTAATCGGCACAAAATGAAAATTGATCGCCGCTAACTAAGATAAGTTTGGAAAGTTATGATGGAATGAAAGTGCTTCCGGACGGCGACGGCGACGGCGCGGGCAAAAATGCTCCTTCCACACTGGTTTAGCTTCACACTAAGTAATTATTGTTCAAACAAGAAACCTAACGAGTGAACTCATTAATCACGACCCATTAATGTCGTTGCTTTGTAACCTAATGGACACTACCCCGTAATAAAAGTAGGTGTGAAAAATTAAATCTCGTCGTATTAACTCACTTCTTCCAATCTATTCGGCGACTGATATTTTAGTGTCTACTTGAATTAAAGGATACGTATCTATTTAAATTATATATAATTTCGCTAACAAGATTTCAATGCTACAACAAATTACCCATTCGTATAATTTATGTAGGATCCTACGTAATTTGGTGTAGGTAAAAGCCTTTTTATTTTCCGGCAGCATTGCAAAAGTAATATTATTTATTTATTACAATTTTATTTTATTAAAGAGGGTACGTACTGAATAGGTATTATGGGATATAAACGACGATAGCAAAACTTACAAAACGGCTCTCAGTAAAGTGTCTCGTGCCGCCTACCTTTATGAATACCATATGAGGAGGCCGGTTTTACATATAAAAATCGGCACGGAATCAAAGTCCACATGTCCGTTGCGGCCTACCTTAATTTTCCTACACGGCTCGCGCCCTGAATACCAAAGACAGGAAAGGACATCACCTCTCCGCGAACACTACGAGATTTCCATACAAATTATGTAAAAAGCTGCATCCTACTAATATCGTAACTTTCTATACAAACATTACCCCTGATAATGTTAAATTATTAAATTTAATTTGTAAGAAACGTTTGTGGAAACGCTTTACCGTAACGTTGTTGAGAAGCCGACAATGCCAGTGTAATTTTGCTTATTTCGGCTTAAATTACTTGATCCCGTTTACGGCCTTTGAAGATTGTACCGAGTTTTCATAAAGTTTGTGTCTAATTTATTGTTTACCGTCACTTTCTTGTATTTATTTAATGTAAGTTAATTGTTAATTTTTGAATATCACTCTAATTAAAAACCAGATATAAAAACACGAGAAACTTTGCTTTAAGTATCTACCAACTTTACTTAAAAAAGAACCTACTTTTTACTTTAATTTATTTATTAATTTTCTGCAAGATAGGAGCACGCATTATCTTTTTCATTATTTTAGTTAAAATTAATAAAAAAATATATATATTATAATAGTTAAAGTTAAATAATAATTAGATCGAATTAATAAAAATTTGTTACAAGACGAATCACCATTTAGCTTTAATTCCGGATCGTATACAGTCACTCATCAGTTTCAAATAAACTGTCCTTTAGCAAAATCTGTTAAATTTATTAGACGTTAATCAGCAATGCCATTCATAGAAAAGCGGATCTTGTTGTTCTTCCATTAATTGATTATTTGAATTACTATTACCAATTACTCTCAAAGACGTAGTCCCATTGCGTGTCCTGAACCGCTGCGCTGGTCTTATCGTTACAGGTGTTGTCATTATTACATTACATCAGAATTCGTACAGAACTGGTCTCTTTCTAGAATATTCTGCTATCTAACCTCTTTTACCTTGGATCACAGTGTAATTAATAACAATTTCCAAAGACTGTGATATCTCGATTACTGCTTCATTCACGTAGGTACAACCTGTACTGACTCATACTGATCACATCAGATTTGTTAGACGTCGCGAACAAAACTAATGACGCGCGGTTATTCAATCACAGTAAGAATTTAATCTCAACTTAAATTAAGGTGATTCCCTTATAACTTTCCAACACAGTCGCTAATAACGAAACTTGTGGTTAATAGCAAGGAGACGAGTGAGGGGCGCGGGACGCGGGAGGAGGTGCGGGGCGGCCGCACGGCTTGGGGAAATTTCGAGACAATTCAATGGGAAAATCTGCCTTTGTGAAACTTCCATTGTAGTTATTATATTCTAACTTCATATTATAATTCGTTCGAACAATTTCTATTAACGGGTAATGAAGCTCCTTTAAGCTCACTTATGAGTTTTAACAAAAATATTGGCTTTTTAAAGAAAATCGTTCCTTGTTGTGGTAGATTGCCAGTAATGATATACAATAGTTGTACGTTGGTAAACAATAAATATTTAACGTGACAGTAACGTTAGTATCGATAGAGCCATGGTGGGTAATAAATGGAACACTCACGGATTTATAGATACATATAATGTATACTTTTAGCGAGAGCAGGCTTTCAGCACAACGCCGCGCGAACATATCGAATCTTTATGACGTCATTAAACATATTTTTACGAGGACACCGCCGTGTTCTATATTATTACAGCGAGGGAGAGACGCGTCACACTGGCATTTCATTGGTCAGTAATTCGCGGAAGTGAACCTTCCTCGAAATTGACAACAGTCGTGCAATAAACCATTTACGGTGTGATATTGGAATGCGCCCGCAGCTGAACGAATTCGATATAAAGTTTGTATTCAAAGAGTTCAATAAAATCAATACATAATAAGGTATGTTGGTTATTATGAAAACAATGATAGAAATATAGTTCGTAAAAATAAATTTTTGAAGCGATATTTTAACCTGGCTAATAGGACAATCCTTTTCTTTGTACTAATTTTGTTCTGCTATGTTTGTAGTACCTATATTAAATTAGCTACCTAGGTACCAACTTGTCACATCACAGAAAATACCACTGTGTCTATGATAGGATTATTTATTTAAGTATTCTGAAAATGGTCAACATAAAGAAGGGAACTCACTAGATCTAAACAAAACACGCGAGGAAGCTGACAAAATGCCACGTCAATTCACCAAATTACTGAGTAATTGAACCGAATTTCAGAGTGAAGCTCATGTAATGAAAGCAGATAAAGGGAAGGGAAGAGCGAGCGAGGGGCTTATTCAATTCGTTCGTAAGTTCAACCTGACACTGACTTAAGTAGATAGTTAAGATTTAGCCAAGAAAGCACCCGCCGGCACCCACTAATGTGTACTCAGAAAGTAGTCTGGCCTCAAGAATTGGCCGCTTAAGTACCTACGGGAACTTACCATCCATTAGTTACTTGTGAGAACACATTATAGTTTAACTTTTGTTTCTCTTTACTTACTGCCAAAAAATAGCGAAGCAAGCAAAGCAGGAAGGTAATCTAACAAAACTCGGCTGTACGATCCGAATACGCGCTGTGTATTCGATATCGTTTCTTTAAGAAAGAAACTTAAAATGCTTTGTTTAATGTAGTACGTGTTGACACAGTCGGACGCAAGCGAGTGGAGCCACTCAATATTGCAATAGCCGATACCGCAACTGCTGTCAACAACCGAAACGTTTCAGCTAAATAACTCCACGGAGACGCCAAGAGACCGCGCACTTTACTCGATTGGATTTGAGGTGGACTCTCCTTGTGACCTCACTACCACTTGTGCTCTAACGAACTAATGATTTTTTTAAACACTACTTGGAATATGCTGACAATCAACAGGTGTTTTTAGCTCTTTTCAAAATGAATGTGGAACCCTTACCTATATCCATCATGGAGTCAGCGAGAAGGAATAACGATATTTATGAAATACATACATTCAAACGGAACCTTACATTTTAGCTGAAATATGTTATTCTAAGATGAACAGTAGCGTAGGATATATATTTTACGAGAATTCTATCTATGAAACTGGTCATAGTTGACAAAAAGACGCAGAAAATCTGAATGCCAAAAATATGTTCCTTTTAAGTTTATTTACGGAATATCTTTCCATATTTTCCCAAGGATAAGAAACTGATCCCATGCATATCTGATTCGATCTTCATTCGTATGTTTGCGTAAAATCTTCTCTGTAAAGGAATCTACATAATCAGAATCAGCGAGACGCTGTCGAAATACGAAACCATCTGTTGTGTACGTCGTACTTACATGTTCTTTTCATGTCATAAGAAAAAAATGTGACCAAACACCCACGGATGAGCGTTTCCAATAAAATCTAAAACCTGCTCAGTAAATATAATTCACCGTATGTTATAGCGCCTTAAGGGCTTTTTGGTTATGAAATATCAACAAACATTTATAGTAAGAAAAACGAAATACAATTCTTTCTCGCGTGTGTCTAAAGATATTAATTTTGAAATATGAAGAACGGTATCGCGAGAAACCAATACCCTAACGCAATAAAACGTATGAAGCGAGTATTATTCGCATGATCACATTTCCTAATAAGTTGGATCCCACAACGTGTTCAATGTGGCGAAAACTAATACCGCCCATCTCGCCGCCGCCCGTCACTCCCGCGTCCGCCCGGCCAAGCATTTAGAGCCTCCACTCTATTATATTTTGTTTAGTTCCTTACAAAACAAACCAACAAAAAATATATTGAATTTCGAAAAAGAAAAATCCCAGAACTGCGTATAACTAAATTTCCTTTTTGAAAAAACGATTAATTTCTGTTTTTCCACTTTGAATTGAAATCGTCTGCAATGCAATTAATTGGTGATTGCATTGCAGAAGATTTGACTATTTTATTCATGAAGTCTGCACCGATTTGCACGAACATGAATTAACAATTCAATAACTGGTCAATTCTTTAGTGGTCAAGTAGTCAGTAGTTACAAATAGGTCATATCGATTACGTTGTTGCGTAACGTGTATTAAGCTTGCGTTTCATTGCACTTTGTAATTATACCGTTGGTTTCCGCGAAACCGGCTATAAATAACAATTTACTCACAAGTACACCTACAATACAATTACCTTGGCTAAGAACTTTTTTTACAGTAGCATACAACCTAGGGCGTGGTATTCGCTACAGTTTATTATATCGTATTTCAAACTAAACAATTGTTTTTAATGAGTGCAACATTAAATACCTATATATTTACCTACATTATACGAGACCTTATCAGTTTTCTATAAATAAGCTTGTTGCTGGGCAAAGGTCTCCCTTCATGTCTCCACACATCCCTATTCAACGCCATTTCCTGCCACGTCTGTCCCATAAAGGTGACATTAACTTATCACTTTGTTTAAAGTAAATAAAACCTTTCCGACTACAAAATGGACGATCCGATGACCACAGTTGTTAAGTGAAGAGATTTTTCTGAGGTTTAAAATATTCATTATAGTGAAATCGACTACCGCAATAAAAAAATAAAAATAGGAATAAATAAATATCCAAAACAATTCAAAAAGTAAGGTCTTTTGCAAATTACCTTTGGTAAAATAAATGGCAATAGAATTATCATATTACGGACACTAGGAAGTAGTAACTTAAATGTATTTAAATTGAAAAGTATGTTTTTCATTTTATTTAACACTAAATAACAAACAAATAGTCAATAAGTATCTAAATGTCATTATTTGGTACCTACCAAAAAAGCTGCCATTCTGATAAAGTTGAATCACGGGTCTCTACATAATATTGGAATAACTAAACTAAAAGTTTTCCGCAACAATACCGAATAACAAGCAAATACCCATTATACTAAGTATCTATTGATGTTCAAGTTTTCGGATATTACAAGACTTATTTATGCCAACGTTTCTATTATACAGTGCCACATTACGTGATTAGGCGGCGGCTGTACATTGTATAGTGCACGTGTCATTCGTCACAGATTTCAAAGCATGAAATGACATAGCATTACTTTAGTGGTCTGCGGTTAGGTGTGGTCCCGACAGCCCTGACAGGGTGCGGTCACTTACGATTACAGCTGTGGTGATAAACCAGAACCGTATTAGTTATTACCTATATTAACGCACAATAAACCACGCTATTACCGTTTTAACCAATGAAACTTTTTATATCAATCATAAAATGTATCAGACCGTTATCGATATTAATCCGGAAATATCATTCAAATGTATGGGCAGTTGCCTGCCAGAATGTTGGATAGAAATGAAATATCCAGATTATACGCAAGGTACTACCTTTACTTCACTAACCTCGGATTGGGAAGTCTTCGTGATTCTGAACGATATTAAAGAGATTGCATGATTATTATTATTTACTTACTGTGAAATCTTTGTGACTTATTTGAAACGTAGCTATAACGTTGAATACACCAAAGGTGGGTTCATATACAAAAAATCTTGTTTGTTGTTAATTATTCAATAAAGATAAGGAGCTAGTTTTAAAAGTGAATGATTTAGCAGTTATTTCATTAATAATGGATAGTGGAACACTTAAAATGTCTCGATGTCCCTCAGCGTGAATACAAATGTCCATTTCCGTCCACGCAATGCTCGCATTAACAGAGAACGTCCAACTTAGTCAATAAGTGCAGGGAGACTGACGGATTAGTCATTTAATTATATTTTTTTCAGTACAATATTATGAATCAGGACTCTGAGGGCAAGTAAACATCATGCTTTGTCTAGCCAACTTACGTTATGTGGTTGCAGTATGCATTTATATGTTGCATGTATATTTAGGAGTAACCTATGTCCGGTAATGGACTGAGATAGGCTGATGATAATGATGCTGATGTATATTTTAAAATATACCTTTGCAAATTTCTATGTAAAAATAATTTTTTGCAAAGATCTTTTGTTTGATTCTAATAAATTTTATTTTCAAAAGAATGTTACTGTTACTTTTATAAGATTTTAGAAGATTTTTCTACCAATAATTGAAAGGCAATAAGCGCATTTCAGACATTAAGTAATTATAATATATTATCAGGATGATTCAACCCAAATACTTTTACATTTTAAGCTAGAAAATTACGTTTTTGATCCCTTCCAGACCTTGGCTTTGATGAGGATGATAAACAATATGCCAACTTATTTTTCTTATGACCACTGAATCCTGGATGGCTCTTACTGGCACAATTCAAGCTAATAACAGTTTTTGTGACACTAAACACGAAAAAAGCTTTCCCCGTTTAACGGAGCGTAAATGTGTACTCCATGTTACCGCCACCCTTAAGCAGACATTATTAGGGGGGTGGCACACGGCGGACGTAAAATTTTGTAGCGATTTTTTCCTCTAATACTGTTAAGCTATAGACTGTAGGTCACGTTGACAACATAACTTGTGTCGAGGGCCAAATATTTGGGGGAGAGCTAAAGGCAATTTTTTTGCAGACAGTCTTTTGTTTATATGTCGTATTTGTATTTTGGTATGCAACGTACACACCTTTATTCATCGTTTTCGTACCTAAATGATGGAGAAAATTGGCATACACTACTAGAACTGAAATGATTTTTTGTCGCATTGAAAGGCCACCAAGAGTTCTTAACACCACTAGGTTAAAAACTCCAGGAAGCAAATACAATAATCCTGTTTTGAGGATTATACAACAGCAATTAACGAAATAACTTAGTTACTACAGTTTAGTATACACGCGTCGGAGCAAAAGTGTGCATATAGGTACCTACATAATTCTGTTGTAATTGAACATTGACCAAATTGTTGTTTAGCCAATTATGTGGCTTGCCCTTAATGAACGAGTCAAATTCTCATTAAACCCATTATGGTTTGGTGACATTAAAATAGCTTTTATTTGTGGTGCATGACTATTGTTTAAATGTAGATAAATCTATCATAAACTATTATATAGAGTGCAAATATATAGTTAGGTACTCATAGTTTCGAATGTTTAAAGAAATTGTATAAAAACAGATACATTATTGAACATATTTTGATTTAAAGCAGTTTGTAGTTATATTCAAGTCTTACAGCTCTCCTAGACTAGTAGCACGAACGCCAGACGAATAGAATAGAGAATATAATAAGTGCAAACAATTACCATTAAGTCTAGAGCTCGTGCCACTTGTCTACAATTGGTTATGCGGGCTGTAGATATTACTTATGATATTAGTACATACATTCGCATTTTAGTATTATCTTCTCAATATCGAAATGGTTGCTAATTATTAGTTAATAAACCATTTCAATTATGTGAATATCAGACTGACAAAAAATAAATAATGGTTCCAGATAATTATATTGCAAGGTCTAACACATGTAGCCTGTTTTTACGGATTTTATCGCGTTTATTATCTTAAAAAATTTAAAATTAAAACCGCAATAAATCCGTAAAAATATTTTTATTTAAATGTCTAATATTCGCGTAAGTGATAGAAATCACATGTAATGTAGCCTGCTTTAACTCTACGGTCATAACATGTATTAGTCATAAATGTCACCAAGTAGGTGACATACAAATGTCCTTTTTGAGTCATGACCTTCAGGTTAAAGTCCACCTTTCACTGGCTTTTATCTGATTTAATATTATTCATAGTAACTTAAGAACATTAATCAAATGTCCAATTTTTATATTTTTATGGTTCTATTTTGTTCTCATCGAAGGCCTGCCACAAACAGGCTCCCTCAGAAGTGCACAAGTTACTTTTAATGGTAATTAGCAATATTTTGCAAGGCGGCACAAAGGAGTGTCGCCGCGGGTCGCCCAGTTTTGGGACAAAAGCGGCGGCGAACTGCGCCCAACGCACTACAAAGGGCTTACTTACGGTTTAAATGTCGCCACCCTGAAAATTTGTTTCATTAAGCGGACTGGCCTAAAATTTCTTTTCCTTTTACGTCGAACTGAAATTCCCGTAACTGGATTTTGCGTCAAATATTTCATAGATCTCCGTTTACCAAAGATATACAAAGGGTAAAATTGTCAGGTATCGGGTGGGAACATCTGGTTTTATTTTTACAAAGACTAGTTTGTTCAGTTCGGGTTTGTTTAAAGTTTTTTTGTCCATGGGCACGTCGAGGTTCACACGTTATGATTTACTTATATAAATATATCCATTTTTTCTACTGCCACTCTAGGTACTAAGTAGTACTTAAGTTAAGTATATTAACTGATCACACGGAGTAGGAGCTCCGGCTAAAAATAACGGTTTTTATAACATCCATAAATTAAGCAGTAGTTGTTCCTGTTTAGATACCAAAATATTTCAGGAGAGATTGAGTGACGATGACGTATACTCTATTTATACATAATACTTCTTGAACAAAGCTCGTAGATTAAAGCAAATTATATGAAGCTTGCAGGTAGTAAAATTGTTGATAGTGATATAAACAAAGGCAATTTCCACCAACAATGGATACCTGTGCGTAAGGATAAAAGGATAGAGGATTACCGCCATCAAGAGCACACCAAGTGTTGTTCTTGATATAACAGCGTTAAATAAAAAGCTGTTCTCTGAACAAAGCCGTACGTGCGGCAAATTATTTATGTATTGCCGCGGTCGGTCTAATTACGAGAGGCTTTTGTTCTTGTAGCCCTCCCGGCTAGGCCACACTTTACTGTCCATACGACCTCCCATATAGTACCCGACTGAAGGTTGCTTAGATAACAATAATATAATGAGCTTGCGGTCCCCTAAGAATCGAACCGCTGCGTTTGTTTTACTTTTAAACATCTTTCTGTACTTTAGTTTGCTTTTCATTTAATTAATTTGCTGGATTTTGTTACTGCTTCAGTCGTTCTTTGTGGCGTTTTAGTTTCTATCTGTTTAGGACTCTAGAGCTTAATGTATTCTTGTTAACGTGTTACTAGTCAGTGATAGTTAATATTTTTAAAGTGATCGAGACATTCAAAAATTAATAGTCATTAAACATAAATGAACATAAATATTTCTGATATAATTCTGATAATAATTCTGAACTGCGCTCACCAATCCATTAGTTATGGCAGTACCTAATAATTTCCCCTATTAGCTGATACAATTTGAAATATGAATTTTCGAGCAATACTGATTAAAGAGATGCAAGTGGCACATTTCCGTCCTTTACTGCTTGGGGGAGGAAGTAAACCGTAGACGATGTTCCATTGTTAATATAAATATGGTGATATTTTACATACCACACCACTTTCGTTTGAAATAAATGTGATTGTGATAAGGCAATTTTATAACAGTACACTATACCACATATACCACAAAATACTTTAAATATTATGTTTGTATATATAAACTAACCAGATTTATACAAATATTTAGTACTAGTAGAACTGATTATGAATGTATGTATTACCTAAAAATCAGTACTGACTATGTTTTTAAACACCCTTATTTAGCAAGCCACATTAGTACCAATTTGCCTTGATTTGATGTATTGTATCTGCAAATAGGCACTAGACCATTACCATATCCTTATAGACGCTTCGCGGTGGTTAGATTAGTTGATCCACAAAGCTGTAGCGCGCTTGTCATGGGGTATTTTTAGTTGTATGTAGAATGCTTTCAGCATTACGTAAATACAAGTAAGACTTAACACAAAAACGGTGTTTTTAAGGCACTATCCGGATAGAAAAGTCTTCTATTGGTGCGTAAGCTTGTTGCCGAAAGGTAAAAAAAAGTTTATATTTAAATTGTTGACCGAGAGTCTTCTGGTTCGTGTTGGTTTAGGCAAAGTCAAATTAATTTGGGTTGCGCTCACGTTATTCATCTTATGGCCCTGCACTGTTTGGACCCCGGAGACCTTGACCTACAAATTTAACAAATTCAGCTGTCAAACTTGTAATCTTGATTTATGTTTAGTGTCTCGTCTAGCTCTAAGTCTCTAATGGATGTTTAGGCAGAAAGGTATGATTGAATAATAATCTTTATTATGATATAGTTGAACACACAACTAAAACAACATTATCACCCCAGTTAGAAATAAAACGACGTAAAGTACGTCTATTGACATACCTTTACATTACATTACAATACAACATTATTTGGACGTCTAGTGTACTTATAAGAAAAATATTAAGTATCATAAATATATACGATGCGCTAACATCTTATGCTCCCCCACGGCTCATGAGGGTTCTGCAATCAGTTCCAGGGAAAGTAGGAGCATGCGATATTCACGCGTTATAAATATTAGAGGAGCTGCAGTGATTGCGAGAACAGGTGCCGGCGAGACGAAGGCATGGACATAAACTGGCCCCCTGCTTTTTATTCCGACGACCATTTTGAAAATTTGCTGAGTTCTCACTTTTTTAGTGTGCATTTGGGGGCAACGTTTTATTACCGGATCCGGTCCTCGTCGGTGGCTACGATATCTTACTTCAGGCATATTCTACTGTAAAGGTGTTTTACGAGTAGGATAACAATATATATATTTTTATGTTACTACTTTTTGGTTATTGTATGGTATGATAATTGAGCATTTTTGTTTAACTGGATATTGACAAGAGGTTTTTTTTAATCTATTTTAAAAATTGAAACGGATCGGAGATAGCGGGAAGATTTGCACTCCTTGAAAAACCTTCCGCTAAAGCCTGCCAAAGATTTGAAAATTCTTCAGAGCGGCCTTTGCCCAGCTGTGGGACGTAACTCATACTAGTTTAAAAACAAATACTACAATTAGGCGATAAGATCCAAATATAAAGCAGAATAATTACTTTTCAAAATTGTATCTACTGTTTTTGTTATTAATACTCCTTAAAAATTACATACAATTTAAATTTATACGTCATATTTATAGTAAACAGCTGATAATTTACATAAATGTGTAAATCAGGTCAGGTATATTGGGTCAGTGCGCTAAAACAGTTGCTGTACTGTACACCTTCATTTCGGCAATGGCAATTTACACAACAGTGCCAAAGCTTTTTTTATTCTACATAGCAGGCTATAGTGGATTTGTTTAGGACCACAGCGCACACTGCGAGCGATGAGCGATGGACGAGCGAAGCGTGAGCGATTGTCACACGAGTGATGCGCGCGAAGAGCTATACGGGGAGGAAGTGAACGGCCGGAGGGCCCGCGCCTCCCGAGCCCCCCGCTATCGATTGCCCCAGTTGAGAGCGGAGCGGAAGTAATGATAGAGCGGGATGCAACCACTGCCCGATCCGATGCCCAACTCCACCTAGTAACTGTAGTGCACTACACAAACATTTGTTTAAGATATTATTTAATCTTCCACTTCTTTTGCTTAATGCGATCCTCGATAAGTCCTCATAAAAAGACCGTCGACATAATAATTTAATTACTTGATATTTATTTTCTTTTTGTTTACAAAGCCTTGTTTTAAATTTAAATGGTTATATTTGCATTTAGTTATAATAAAATTTAAATAAAATGACCCTCTAATTCTGAATCTCTAGATAAATTAGGCGAAAGTTCGAACCATCAAAGTAAACAACTTCACAAAGTCGAGCGTGGAAGTGACATCCTGCTTATATCTATCTGAACGGATCCCGTAATAGCTTCCTCAATCTCGGCGTCAAAGTTCTCATAAGGCGCTTCTTAACTAAGGCGTTAAGGAAGATAGTTAGTAAGAGGCCTTCGGCAGGGTCTTAAAACTTGTCCGAAACTTGCGTAACTCGATCTCCACGATCCGGCGTCGAGCATCAATGGACGATAACTCACAATACGTTATTAGCATAATAATCATAATCGGCTGACCGACAAGAGCTATGAGACCGACACCCCGCTCTTCTATATCCGTCGATAGCTCGCCTTGTCTGTACATTTTTGATCTGAACGAGAATAAATCACGAGTGGGAGCGGACTGCTCTCTCGTTCTGAACATCAAAGCCATTGTTGTATAAGTTGCGTGAAATACCAAAGTGGTGATTTGAAGGCCATCGTAAAACGAAGTTCACAAGCCGATGACGTTCCAGCGCTCGCGTCCATAATCAGTTATATCGATTTTACGATAAAATGCGTCCAACAAGAGTGTCTTCTTCGCGGCGGTAAATTGCGAAGGAATCTGAGCCGACGTTCACATCCAATGATAATAAAGTGTAAAAAGAGTCGTCGTTTTAACGTCCACTTTATGGGCACTTCCGGAGGTTCGTATGGAGGTTCAGGAAGCGCCCAGATATATGGTGGCTGTTAAAGTCCTCCGCCAATCGCTCGAACTCTTTGTCGTCATGCGATCGCTTGGATGGTGTAAAAGCGATCTACAGTGATTCATAAAACTGCTCAGCGACAATTTTTACATGACTACGATGAACCTTAAAGAGTTTTACGCGGATACTGCCAACCAAATTTACAGCTTTCACGGTTTAACATATTGGTATGAATTGATACTGGCGTAGTCAATGAATTTTAAGGACCTTAGAATCCTTTAACTGATGGGTTTTTTTGACAACTTTCTGTATGTGATAAATTACACATTACCACACAAAATAATTCCTTGACTTGAAAAATAGAAGATATCACTCGTAAAAGTCTGATCTTCAGAGTTCAGAGTCTGTTAAAAATGATACTAACTTATTTAATAAATAATTTAGCTAATATAGCAAAACCTATTATTTGTAATAATAGGGTTCGATCGACCACAAAACTATTTAAGCAAAGCCAAAACAAAATAAAAGTTTACGAAAAGTTAATTTTGAAGAGCCTCTTGCTCTGTGGTGACATTCAGGCCTAATTTTCTTCATCAGGTAAACACAATTTATATTCTATTGGTCAATGAGAAGGGTAATTACAAGAATAACATGTATGATAGTAAAAGTTCTAAATAACATTAAAAAGGGCTGGATACAAAAAAAATAGAAGACTCATCTTAATTTTAATACATACGATACTTTAATAAATAAGACTCACATTTTTATTGACCCATATACTTACTCCACAAATAGTATACAGTTACAGAATCGATAAAATATTTTATTGTATAATTAGAAAAGTCTCCACCTAAAAACAGATTCAGTGTCGTAAAACGAAGACTCCTATTTAAAGTAGATCGGTCTATAAAATAAACTTGAGAATCCAATTAAGAAATGAGCAGGCAACGGATTTATTCCGGTCTTTCTTTATCGTACATGACAATAAAATGGGATATTCCAACTTTGTGTTGTTGATTCGTGTTCATGAGCAATTAAAACGAACAGCGACTGCTCTATTAAAAGTAGTATCGTATAGTTTTTACAATTGTGTATTTAGAATAATAATGAGGGATTATTGTTTGTTGTATTGTTATATGTTTAAATACGTAAAATGTTGTATACTTTCCTGCATTTTTTTAGTACATAATAGGTATCAGTCAATATAACATGGAAGGTATGGTCGCTGAGACTGAAATCAGTATCATGCGCACTAAATTTACAGTTTTGAGATCAGTGATCACCTCACTACATTCCTTATCTCGTTTTACTCGAATATGTACAGACAATTCCAATTTACCACATGATAAAACCATAATTTTCAAGGTTAGGGCGCAAAACTGTTATTGAGAGTGAGGTTAGTCAATAGTTTAGATTCCTAGATGTAAAATGTACCTAAGAGTATGCCCTTAAAATGGTGACATTATACAGTCACGTAATATTATTGCTATAGGGATAGAATATATCCGGTACCGACGTCGAAGGTGTACCTTTCGTTTTCCATCTTCTCAGACCAACATTTCCTGCGGCTATTAAAATTTTACGACTGAGCTGGCGAAATGAATGCCAGAATTAGGTTAAGGAGTAATGTGGGCACGGTTCGCGTGTCGTAGATACGCCCCATTCGACGCCAATTTAATGGTAAAAACAATACAATTCATTTCTCTTGGTAGGAATTGAATTTATCTTCTACTATTAAAAAGTTTGATTGATATATTAAAAAAACAATTACATCACGTAGCAATTACGAAGATGATTTGAAGCCTTAAATGTTTTTATTCAAGTAAATTTTCCATTGGTAAGTTTGTATTATAAGTATAGTTCTTGAGTCTGCCTCGTTGGTCTAGTGGTCGCTAAGTGCGACTGCCGAGCAAGAGGTCCTGGGTTCAAATCCCGGGTCGGGCAAAGTGTTACTGAGTTTTCCATTAGGTAATTCTCAGTAGCAGCACGGAGTCTGGAATTGTGCCCGGTTGATGGCAATAGGCTCGCCCCCTATTACATTGGGACTTACAACATAACTGGCGAAATGTGGGTGCACTATATGTTCAACTCTGCCTACCCCTTCGGGGAATACAGGCGTGATGTTATGTTATTATGTTATGTTCTTGAGTCTTAAATTAGCTAGTACCTACTATGTATAAGAAACGTAATAAATTCCCTTGTTGGTGTGTGACTATGTTCCACACGGCTTGAGCAGCATTTTATGCGACTGAACGAACGAGTTACATGAAGTAAGACGTTACTCATCTACGAGTACCACGATAAATCATTCTGTGTGGTGTCGCGTAGCACGCGCAGTTTGAAAGGTGGCTGATACATTATAGGGTATTTTCATCTTCTTCGAAGTCAAGATAGTTCACCCTACTAAGACACATTCTGCATCGCTACATAAATACAAAACACCAAGAGCTACAACAGATAGTACAACCTTGATAAAATTTGTCATTTTATCCACAAAAATTACTTAATATTGAGACGGTTGCTCTAATTTTAGGTATATATCTTCGATAAAGGTTATAGGTTCTTGTTGATTGTATGCCATTAAACTACACTCAAGATTTATATCAATCAAAATTAACATATTTAATTGTCATCATCTTTACATAGATATCTTATTTAGTAACCGCAAGATTGCTCAAAAAGGTTGAGGTGATAAAATAGTATATAAGGTCAATATATCCTTGTGCTCTATGAAAATTTAATCTACGGCCCAAATAACGACGATGTTTGTAATAAACACAGGTAATATTATGTACACTCTCGAGGTTATCTGTGCTGCTAACATTTTCGTCTTGTTACGAGATAACATAACGGTGCATATTTGAACAATTTTTTACAGAGTAAGGAAGATAGTGTTGTTTTTATATATTAAAAAATGTGTAGCTTCGTTTGTCAGTAGCTAATTTTATATATCAAGGCATTATGGTCCTGAATATTTGTCCGACGTGGTTTTGGTCAGTTGAGTCAACAAGTTTGAAATGAGTCTGTACAGAGTTCGTCGTATGCAACTTTTTTAAACTTGTTTTTTTCGCGGCTCTCATTTAAGCTTGTTCTGTTTACCTTTGGTTGGGTCATGGCAATGATGAGAACACTTTTGTTAGAGATTGAAATAAAAAACTGTTTCGTGTTTTTGTGTTGTCACAAGAACAAGACACCGTAATATGCAACCTGCATAACGACAATTAACAATAAGGTTTGCAAGTAATAGTAATTGATCTTTGAATCAAGCGCAGGTGGTAAGTTGTTATATAGCTGGAAAGTCCTAAACCAGTCCCGATGTACTGATATCTGTTTATAAATGTCCTTTAAATTCCAAAGTTTGATATTATCATAGCGGGAAAAAAACATTAAATTTTATCAATTTGTAGTGACCTGCCACTTTAAAGTTATCAGCTGAAAAAGTGTTGCGCCATGGTTTTAGATTTATCAATTTGACAAGTACTGATTGGTTTGCTTGTTACTCAAATTTATACCGACCTTGACGGCTGCGTTAAGTTACGGGCCGAAACCATCTTTCATTTAAAAATATTTTCGGCTTTATTTATTGTGAGTTTATCATAAATACTGAATTGTTTTACTATAAGTCAGAACCTTTTCTACTCTGCATCTTTATCTTTTAAGTGTTATCTCTCAAGAGCTACCTTGAACTTTATTTATTGTACGGTCTTATTTACCAAACTTCTATAAAAAGACAGTACCTACCCAGTACATTAATCATTTAACTATCATTAAAATACTGTTAGTAACTTTCAATCAGATAAAACAT
The DNA here is from genome assembly GCA_905340225.1 of Abrostola tripartita. Taxonomy (NCBI): domain Eukaryota; kingdom Metazoa; phylum Arthropoda; class Insecta; order Lepidoptera; family Noctuidae; genus Abrostola; species Abrostola tripartita. The sequence continues at coordinate 7,935,582 of HG996493.1, read as the reverse complement.
GATATTAATCACAGCTGGCCTCTGACGGTACGCAGCAGACCTTTTGTAAATAAATGACGCGACTCACATAACATCGCGCACCTTTCGATAGATTTTCAGCTGTTTGAGAGCAGCGTCGACGCGGCCTGGCGTTGGCATGCGAAGCACGCGTCCCTTTCTTTGTTTCACCCGCTTATAACGAGATATTGTGATTCCCCACCATTACGACACCGCATACACAGATGATGCGAATATCAAACACCGCATTAGATACACGTTTTCTTATTAAGAAGAGGTATACGCTGAATAATAACAACGTTATTGACTTTTGTTTATAGTTATTGGCTTAGATATTTACACGTTAGATGTTGTATTGATAAGCTAATAAATTGTATGGGCCTATGTGACCTACTTGTCTATATTATGTACCTACCTATGTATTCGAAACGATTAAATGATTTATGAATGTGTTGTGTGTTTATGGGAGTAGCAGGGGTTGTAAAACTGTCGCTACTTTTGTTTACGTACGTATTCTGAATGAGATAACAGAAGGGGTAATTTTTAAAATATACGTAAAATGTGTCCTTCCTTAGGATTTTTACCAGTATGTTAATATCATAAAGTCGTTTCATATACTTTAGTCTGTCATAATGTAGATATTATGACTGTACATTTTATAGTACCTACTTAAACACCGTGTTATTTCATAAGTGTACTATTTAAATAAAGTTATCAAAACATGTATCAGCTATTACGGACTACAACGCTGTCAGAAACACATTAAAACATAACAAGCTTAATTAAAACAAAACCTGTGAAAGGAAATAGTTCACATCATACTCGACTGTGTGTCCCACAAGCCGGAGCTAAGCTGCGTTGTGATATTTAATATTAGTCAGGAACACCTTTAATCCTGTACAATCGGCCACAAACCGACGCGAGCGGTTCACTCGCTCCGACCCGACGCGACTTGAAGCACTGCATGTGCCGTGTAAGACGGCTTTAACTTCTTAGGAATAAGACACAAGTCTGTGTATGTGTTTTCAGTCATTAAGGGTGGTGGTGGCGACTGTTATGCAACAAGGAATAAGAATAGAAGATAGATAAGAGAAAATGTACCAGACCGTTGCATTTTGTATGAGAGTTTATTTTTTCATATTCTTGTACTGTTCATATGTGAGTAAAAAATATTGTGGGCGTCGCTCATGGTTATTTTTTTACGTTTTATAATTATTTAATTAACTGACAAAAATATAGGATATATTTGCCTTTTAAAGAGTAAATTGATATTCTCCTTGTAAACCTACGGTTAAAGATATTTATTTCTCAAAAGAATTACAAATTCACTTATAGAGAAAATATAAATACGGGTTTACAACAATGCTTTCTTCCAGCAAGCGTAAATAAAGAGAAAAGAAATAAAAATGCATCTTAATACTAACAACATTACAATAATTAAATACTTCACCTTAACTTAAGTACATCGTTTTAGCATAAAGAGTACAAATATAACCAAATCAGAAGGTAGGTTACACAAGAAAGAGTACAATAGTTTTGCACTCTGAGGGTAGGGTGCAATTCAATAGCCGTTGCGTGTTTACTAAGGCCTACGACACAGTGCAGAACAAAGCTCAAGCGATTAATTATGTGAATTGAAAATAATTGTTTTGTGTTATGTAATATTTGTACATACATAGTTTATTTATGTTCGTGTTTATGCAGACTTTTATAATTATATTTTTTTTTTTTTTTTTTAATTTTTAATTATTATTATTTTTTTTTTTTTTTTTACATAATTATATAAATTTATTTATTTTTGTTTATATGAACTATTTTTTTTTTTTTTCTTTTTTGGTGTGTATTTCTACATACACAGATTTATTTATTTTTTGTTTATGTAGTGTAGACTATTGTTATTTATTTTGGTTATTTTTATTTCTATGTTTTTAGTTCTTGTTATACATTTCTACATATATAAATTTATTTATTTATATTTGTTTATTTTTTATGTTTTTATTTTTAGGTTTATATTTCTATGAGTTTAGGTATCTATGGTTTTTTTTATTATTATTATTATTTATCAGAAGGCAGAGAATGTTCCTTTAATATATATTTCTTTAAAGTTTTCTTGTAAATGTATGAAGATTTGATTTCTTTTATGTCTTTAGGTAGTTTGTTATAGAAGTTGGCCCCTTCATACATAATATTTCTCTTTCCATATTTGGTCCTAGGCTGGGTTAAGCAGATGTCATTTGCTTGTCTTGTTAAAATTTTATAAGTTTGTGCTCTTTTTGTAAATATAATCTGAGAATGTATATCTTTAGTTAGAATTTTTCTTACGAGTATGCATGTGTTGTACTTATACATTTGAGGGAGATTCATAAGTTGCGTTTCTTTGTAGATTTTCTCAGTAGGAGTTAAATAGTTATATCTAAATAGTGTTTTGATTATTCTATTTTGGGCAATTTGGAGTACTTTTAGGTTTGATTTGGCAGCAGTTCCCCAGACCTCAATCAAGTAGTCCAAGTGAGATTTAACCATGGAGTTATAAATAGCATACCGCACCTGTCCGGGAAGACATCGCACTATACCACGGAGCGCACCTGTTAGTGATGTGAGCTTATTTTTGATACTCTCTATGTGTGGTTTCCACGTTAATTGATCATCAAGTATAAGACCAAGATATTTTTCTTGATGAACTCTCTTTAGCATTTGCCCGTCAATATGTAAGTTACTGTGCTGACCAATCTTTTTGTTTTTTGCGGCGAATATAATATAATTTGTTTTAGATATGTTTATTGTCAGTAAGTTTGATTTAAGCCAAGTATGTAAGAGGTTAAGATCATGTTGAGCTTGTTCTATAATTGAGCATATTGAGGTACCTGAGTAAAATAAACTCGTGTCATCAGCGTACAGTGCTATATCTCCCTTTAGACCGATTTCATGCATGCTATTTATGTAGATCAAAAATAATAATGGCCCGAGGATTGAGCCCTGGGGGACACCGTAAGTGATTTGTTGGGGTCCACTTTGCTCTTCACCGATTTTCACAACTTGACATCTGTTACTAAGGTATGATTTTAACATTTTAGCAGCGGAACCTGAGACACCCAGATGATTTAGTTTTAACAAAAGTATGTCGTGGCTAACAGTATCGAAAGCTTTTTTTAAATCTACAAACACTCCTAGTGTAATTTTCTTACTATCAATATTGGATTTGATTTTTGTCACCAGATCGATTGCAGCTGCAACCGTGTTTGACTTTGATCGAAACCCATATTGTTTTTCATATAGAAACTTTTTTGATTTTAGAAACGCGTTAAGTCGGTTGTGCAATATCTTTTCAAAAACCTTGGATAATATTGGTAATACAGATATTGGTCGGTAATTACCTGGATCTGATTTTTTTCCTGACTTATATATGGGGCTAACTTTTGCAATTTTCAAGGATTCTGGAAAATTTCCCTCTATCAGACACCTATTAATACAAAGAGTTAGTTTTTCCGCTATTTGATCTTTAATACATTTTATAATTTTCGTACTTATTCCATCAATACCGGCACTTGTGTTGGCATCTAAATTTTCAATTATTTTGCGTACCTCTGCAATAGTAGCAGGTTCAAATTGCGTTAAATTGGTCGTACTGTCTATTATACTAGCGGGTACTTGTAAAGCTTGATTAGTATGATACGATTTTGGAATTTTACTAGCGAGCTCTGCACCAATAGTTGAAAAAAATAAGTTAAAACTCTCACAGATTGCCTTAGTGTCAGTAATTTGGCCTGTTGGTGTGTCTAATTTTGTAAAAGTAGAGTTTTGTTTAGTTTTGTTGTTAGCCAGACTATTAATAAGTTGCCACATTTTAAGAGGATTTTTTTCACAATCTTTAAAGGCTTTGTAATAGTATTGGTTCTTTGTTGATTGAATTTCTTTATACACATTATTCTTCTGCTGAAGGAACTCATTTTCTACCTCTTTGTCTTTAGGTGAGGAATGTTTCAATTTATGCCACAGAATATTTCTTTTGTTTATGGATGTTAAAAGGCGATTGTTGATCCAGTCTTGTCTTGGCCTGTTTAGTATTTTGGTCTTTTTTGTTTTATTTTTAGTAATAGCATCCAATAGGTATTTTTCCAACGTTGTGAAATCATTGTCTATGTCTGATAGATTATTATTTTTAATATATTTATATAGATTTTCATAATTAACAGTTTCGTATGTTACTTTTTTGGGTCTTTCCGGTGTAATTCTGTTAACCTCGAAGTAAATTTGCTTGTGATCCGACATGGCGCTTTCCACTAAAGCTATATGAAAAGTATTATCTTTTAGAGTTGTACATACATGATCTAATATTGTCTTGGTAGTTTTAGTAATACGGGTGCCGTATGTTTTATCAATTTTATTTAGTATTCTAAGCCCGTTTTCTTTCAGCACTGTCTTGTATTCTTTAATAGCTTTCTCTTTACTCAGTAGATTCAAGTTAAAATCTCCAAAAATGATAATTCTCTTCCTTTTGATTAAGTGACTTGTATATGTTTCGAGAAATTTTTGTACATTTGCTGCAGGCTGTTTATAGACTACTCCAATATCTAAGGAAAGTTTGTCGAGGTGTATCCATAAAAAGTGATTGTTATCTTCGCAAATTCCTTCCATTAATTCATGCTTTAGTTCACTATGCACGTATATTGATACTCCACCACCCCTTGAAGATGTTCTATAGTTGTAATAGTGTGTATAGTTTGGTAATTTTTGCCTTAAGGCTTCATTTTCATCCTTTATCCAGGTTTCGACCAGTAATATTACATGTATAGTGCACTTAAATGTTTGTATAATACACTGTATTTCATCAAGCTTCCCTGGCGCAACAATGCTGCGAACATTTGCGTAAAGGAAGCATATTGATTTAGTGTTCGTTGTAATATTTGCATAGTTATTTGTTAATTCGTATGTAATTGAGTTTCGCTTTGTTGCAGGTTCTTCTAATTTACTTAGTTTTTTGACTGTTCTTTTACTATCTTTGGTGTCCCCTTTGAAAATTTTATTATTAAATCCTTTTCTCCGTTATCTTTCCTCTGTTGTAATTCGTCTCTAAGGTTTTTCAAGAACTTTTGTTGTTGAGGAGTCTGATCAGAATAAATTCGCACACCATCTACTTTGAGGTTAGCTTTATATCGCAGTATGGTCTTCGCAATTTCCTGGGATGAAAAAGATAATTTAAGTGGTCGTATCTTCTTACCATCATATTTTCCAACTCGTAATACTTTTACTGCTCCAGGACAATCCGGGTATATAGTGTTTATGATTCTTTCTGCTTCATTCCTTTCTGTTTCACGTCTCTCTTCGATGTTACTTATGTGTCTCTCAGGAACTCCTACAATAATAATGTTCTTACTACGTTCAGCTCGGTCTTGAAATTCCTCAAAGAGATTTTCATAAATAGGCTGTAGTGTTGCTGTATGTGGCGGTGCTGAAGGAGCAGATTTTAACTGCTGGACGTCAGTTTGGAGGGATATTATTCGTTCTTCGTTTTCTTTAACAGTGTTCGAGAGTGTACTAATGTGTGTTTTAAGATTTTTGTTTTCTGCTATCAACTCTTCGGTTGTGATCTTCATGTCTCGTAGTGTTTCGTTAATGGAAGAAATATTATCACATATTGTTTTAAAATTTTGGTTCTGATTTGTACAAGAGTCCTGTATAATTCCAGCAATTTCTTTCATTACTTCCTCTTTAAATTCATTTTTAAATGCAGTGAACTGATTTTCAAAGTCGTTTTCAGGCGATTTTCTCTTCCGGTGGGACACATTCTCTGAGTACAGGTCGGTCATTTTTGACAAATCAGGCTGAGAAGTACTTGTTTCTCCCGAAAATGTTGTTTTCGTCGTAGTAGGATTTTTAGTAGGCGAGCGGAAAGCCTTCATGTTGTTGATAATAAAAAATAAAAAAAGTTGAAAAAAGGTATGTCAACAAACAATAACTCCGCTTACCGCTCCGCTTATGCACTTCGCGCAACCTTATATCAGCACCACCGCTACGCGTGCCCCAAACTATCTCTTTCGCACTTTTGTGTCGGCGATTACTTAGCTGCGTTCACTTTCTGAGCACTTTGAAAAATCAACTGTCTTTATATGGTAATTAAGTTCTAACTTGAACGATCGTATTAAGTATTTATCAAAGCAAATCAGTCGGCACGTCCACTCACTACGCTTGCTGGCTGAGAGTTCTATATATCAGGCTCATAAACCTATATATCTAGTCCGTTTTACTATACCTTATAGCACCCCCAAAATGTAATTCTAATGATAATAAATACTAGGAGTACATAATGTTACAGAATAATATTGTATACCTACAAATATATTGATAGACACAGTTAGAAGGCAATCGTTGTCTGCGGTATCGCTTACAAGCACCGCATTAACTTGTTCCAGTCAGTTGACTTTTACAACGTCTCGATCGTTTTCGTTGTTTTTTTTTATTCTGGAATGCTAAGTCTAAAATAACATTATCCTCACGTCTGTATCTACGAAAAGGTCGGGCCAAGGTGTACCGTAGTATACCTTCAGAGCGCCATCTTGGATTGAGGTTTGTGGCGCTATCCTATCTATAGTTACGACAATTATGATCCCAAGTGAGAAATTGTAAAAGCAATCGAATTCTCGTGTAGTCAATCGGTGTATAAAACAACGTTATAACAAGTTAGTACCTATATGAATGGGAGAAGAAAAACTTTTACAATAGGTGTATCGTTTTTGGCAAATATAGAATAATGCAAAACATCAGAAGTGACAGACAGGATATAGTTATAAAAATAAACAGTCAATCAACAACTATGTTGTGCTACGACTGCTACGAGCGTTGGAAATTTCCCACAAATATAAACAAGTATTTATGATAACGCCTATGTGGTGGCATCCGATGTCGCCTTACAAGGTGGGTGTTACGCAGCGATCGTTATATAACCCAGATAAGTAAGGGTGAAATCCTATCTTATTTGCGCCCTCGGATTAAAATTAAATTTTATAACGCGTCAGCGACTCGCGCTACACCGCTACATCGCTTATTGTCTAAAACCTTAATTTAATTTCATGTGAATTCGTAAATATTAACATCGTTTAATGTAGGTGTAAGCAAACAGTAATTGTTTAAACCTTATTCGTAAGATACGAGATCTTTTGGAGGAATTAATTACAAAATATTAATAAACGTGTGGTGTTTTATGACTTCAGGACAAAAGGACGAAGTGAACGAATGACTAAAGAATAATAATCGCGTAAATTGTATTAACTGTCTGGATTCCATTGTGTTTTATCTTGAGGATAAAAAAGTTTGCTAACTCATAACTATTTTAGACATAGCACAGTCGTGTGTGAGTATATGAACCTATACCTAAGCCAAATATATAATCCGTTACCTAACTAAATCCTACAAATACTCAGATATAATATATGATAAGAATACGTAAACCCCAAAATAAAAGAAACAACCCTTCATTAGTTCGGTTTAATACAATAATTAATAATAAACACGAATATACTCGACAAAACATACCAGCAGCGCCCAATAAGATCACTATATCTAGTAAACGGATACCCAATAAATACGGATAACCTTTACAAGTCGGATGTCGAAATGATAATAACATGTAAAGAGCGAAAGAGGAGGAAAATAAGGCAATCACATTGTATCACAAACGGGGCATGCGTCAGATAATTTTCCTCCGCGTGTATCTCATAGTAATATTATGATATAGTGAGATTGTTTCGTTTTGCATAGAGTTACGACGGAACAGCTGGACTGATTTCAAAAATCGTATTCAATGGCGAAAGTGAAAATTTGTTAATTTAAGATTTTTCATAAAAAATGCCATTTACTTAATTTTTATGTTTGACACACAGTTAAATCATGGCCGGGATAGGCATATTTTATAAGCAGTGGAACGTTCCTGGTATTTCTAAACTAGTAAATCGATGCAATAAAATCTGATATCATTGAAATGTCGTACGATGAAAGCGATGTTCTTACATCAACGAGAGCCTTCTCAAGCCTTTTCTAACTTCGTTCTAATGCTCACTGATAACGATGACAATAAAGATAAATATAAATAAGAATATAATATTTTTACAATAGGCAAATATTTATAAATAAGAACATAATATTTTAGTAAGTTATTTAACATTACATTTTAAGGAAACTTCTTAAGATTGGCCTTGATGTACCGGAATTAATGATGCAGACACTAAACTTATACAAACAAACATCCAGACTTAGGCCACGACAATAGGCATTACAAATTCTTTTCATGTTTGATGCGCAGATCAAACCTTCCACTTTCCGGGACATTATTCGTTCTTTGTGTCGACTTGCGCAATATTATAAGTAGGTCATACATCCTCCGTTTTATTTACCTACATCTAGATCCAAGTGGAAGTGAATACCTATTCGCTTCCGTAAACTTTCACAGTTCAAGTTATACATATCTAACTGGCGTTAAATGGGGCAGCTAATACATTTAAATCATGTTCTCCCGTGTTGCGTGACTTTAAATGTTTCCGAAACGCGTTATTGTAATTCCGAAACCGTTTGAGTACCAGCGCTTTAAACTTGAACAAATGTAGAAAAATATTAGTGTAAGCCAACGTTTGGCCCCTTTAAGTTACTTGGATGGAATTTTTCTTTGCATTTGCAGGTGAACACTGAAAGGCAGTTTCCGTCGGGAACGGTACACGGAAATGTACTACAGGCGGTGACAAAAACGCAAGAGCTCAAGCCAAACTAGTTTACAGAAGCGAAAGTAAATATTCGGAGGAAGCTGATTTACAAACAATTACCTGATGTTTTTTGTAAGAGACGTCTGATTAAATTGAAAGAATGTATTCGTACATACTATAAATTTTCAGTTCTTAACATGATATTTTTGTTGAAAAATCGTGAGCGTGTAACTGAAAACCTTATAGCAAGCCTTATAGCAAGGCTTATTTAAGAATACAGACACATAATACATAATTATTTTTCTATAGAATGGCGATATTATTAAAAACTAAAGAAATAATTATGAGCCATGCACCGTGCAAGCAAGCAGACGACCCGTATTAAACTGTACTTACAACAAAGAAAGCTTTATTCAGTTGGAATGTTTTCCCGTCTATTATATTCCTGTTCTCTAGTTATTACTGGTAGTTACTGAGATAGAAGATAAAGAGGGAGATCACGCGATTCTTTCGTCTAATTGCATCCAGCGGCGATTCCCTCTGTGTCCCACACTGGCTCACGGTATACAGGAAGCTCAGAAAATAGACTAGTTAAACAAAGCCAAACAATTTTTCACGATTTAAGTTTTTTATTATGAAAATATTGTTCAAACTGAGTCAAAATGTTCAAATTTAAATATTTGTGATTATAATAAAAAATGTAGTGAGTCGTTGGCATGTTAGGTTTATTATAACTATTTGTCTTAAAAGGTATCCTGAAAAATTATGTGTTATTAAGGTAACGGCAGTTGAAAAATGAAGCCAAAAGATATGGAAAAGTTCCTTTTTCTAGTAAAGCAACTGCTAGGTAATTATCCAAGTTCTCTTCTCTCACTACGTATAACTGTGTACCTACGGTCAGTGTTAGTTTATCAAATTGTAAACTTACTATGTTAGAGGATCATAAAAATAAAAACATATTTTAAATAATTGAGAACAACATATTATATAATGAATGAATGATATCATATATTCATATATTCCACACACTAAACAGATTTATTACATATTGTATTGAACCGTCGCATAACAAAACCATATTACGCCAATCGATTAGGTCTAGCACAACGTCGACGAATATTTAATGTGGTCGCCTAATTTCGTGAATATATACAATAAAGGTTTTCGTTCTTATATTAAAGGGTGTCAAAACAGTGACACTGAAAAGGCCCACTCGGCCTTATAAGTGTCCATTAGGGAGGCGAGACTGATATCATGTAACTCTATATATTTGACATTCAGTAAGGACCTACGAGTGAAAATGGGCCTGATAACGATGGCTCTTATAGGGTTATATTTATCGTCAGATTATACATACTTACACGACCTTATTTGCTGTAACAGATACGTGTAACAGCCAATTTTCATAAGTGTACTTCATCATGAGTACGTCCTTACTTTGATGAGTCAATTAATTGTCACTTGTGAAGAATAGAACATAATGAAAATTGTGTGCCTGCGACACATAGAGTAGAGCGAGAAAGAGTAGAATTTTTGAGTTTTCTTAATAATAATAGATCAGACTTACTGCCGACTTATCTCAATAGAAATACGACTGGTATATATTATGTAGAGATCTATCGAACTATCGTAGTTTAAGTGTGATTTAGTGGCATGTAGATAATTTAAAAGGTTATAATTTTAATGTATAATAATTTACTTTTTATTTTTATAGCTTCGTTAAAAATATACAATTTATATTTTAAATATAGGTATTAAAGAAGAGATTTTTCATGCCTTGACACTCACGTAAAGCAAAAAAAAACTGTCTATAGTCTGCTTTAGGCATACGTGACCTTGTAAAAAATATTTCTTGCTGTCTTTGTATTTAAATAATTATGGTATGTTATTTATATTTTTTGGAAATATGCATTGCAATTAATATTATTTAGTGTAATTCTAATATTTTAAAAGACCTTTTCTTCTTTGTTTAAATGTAAAGTCAATAAAAAGCCAGACAACATTAAATGTAGGTAACTTAAAAGTCATAATAATTAAAGTGTAATACAATAGTTTTGGGTGGGGATGTGAGCAAATGCTCGTAGAGTACCGACAGATAGTGGTGCTATTCAGAAAAGCCAGTGGCTTCAACGTAACAACTGAGCTTTAGCTTACAGATATCACAATTCCACTCACAGAGGAATTGTCGAGTAATTTCACATTTATATTACTGTGTTGCGGGCAAAGTGTGACGCAGGCGGTTGAATATACGTATGTACTATGTACACACATATATAAATGTAATATAGCTGTAACTTCGGAAGGAAACTCGGTGAGGATTAATTACGTGGGTTTTCTCACATTCTTGCAAGCAATCTTAAGAAAGTGCGAAATTCTTTGAATGCGACCTTCAGTAAGACACGCCATTCGGATAAGGATGTGACAAATTAATTTACTAACTTGATGAAAACGTGGAGTATGTACCCAGAACTGTGTTAAAAGTCGCATTTACTTACTCTAAACCTTTAATTTTTACCATCGGAGACAGGCGTTTGCCTTATCATCATCAGGCTAGTGTCCATTTTTGGCCATTAGTGACCATTTACTTTACATTAATGTGTAGATACATAATAATAATTTATATTTATTTTACTAGTTATATTTAAAATATTTTATTCACCAACATGTAAAGGTCACATTTGAAATTAAATGTTAATCACACGCCACTTGTAGATTAAACAAACTGAATTGAATGTGAATAATGAATTCAAGTTTAGTTTTTGTTTAAGCTTTCAAACGTCTCTTATGTTTGCTTTTTCATATCACATCATTTGCATATCAAGGTAACAAACTCCACATGTTATACATATACAAACGATATAACTGAACGCTCAGCTAGTTTCGTTGTAATAATATCTGCGCTTTAATTTCAAGACTGTTGATGTCGCTATGTGCTATAACGGTTATCTCTTGGTGTTATGCTGGAGCACAAAACATTTAAGTCGCAGTTTGCGGCTGCGCGATAAGCTCCATACCCTACCATGACCTTACATCCGGCCTCCTCAGTCTAACATTCACAAGATACGAATGCATTACATGTGTGTACCGTGTATATAGACCCACCGACATTTAGACTCGTTATTTCTTACACCTACATGGTAACGATTCAAATAGAAATGGTTATGAAAACAAAGGCACGGAACGTGTCAGCCTACGCATTGGCATTTACATTATAATAGGTACCACTAAATAATATCGAGGGAATTAGTCCATAAACTAACGCAATTACCATTTATCATTAATTTTTTTAATGATCTGAATGGAAATCCTTAATTCAGAAGGAACTACCTACGCTGCCCTGTTTTTTTATAACAATGCAATTATACTTATATAAATAATTATATTCGATATCTATTCGTCTAGCATTTTGCCACTTGTCTCAAACCCTAGATTTTTTTCTCTCCATCAGTTTAAATTAAGTACTATCATGGCAGACACTGCGTGGGCGTCGACTAACGCTAACTACGTAAAAAACGTATAAGAATCAATCACAATCAATCTCATCAACCTATTGCAGTCCACTGCTGGACGTAGGCCTCCCCCAGGGCCCGCTCTCCGTTTTTGCCACCCAGTACCTATGAGAATATCAGCAAAAAAAAAAAACAATGGTCTTATTGAATATTGGATGATATTATTGAAGATAATTATTGGTTGATTCATTCCAATCTTGCGAAAAGTAAGTGCACTAATCCGATCAAAAAAAGTCATACTTGAAATTTTATAAAATTGATAATAGTTCTACTTTAGCAGTATAGATCCGAGGGATGGTGATCCTTGAAGTGCAAATGCGAGACTGATTTAGTGACACGGTAATGCACTCCTCACTCTCAACGCGAGAGTGCTGTGATGTCAATCATAACAAATCACTTCGATACACACTTACGAAGGACTTTACTACGTCGCACATTAAAAAGTTATTTTCTAGCAGTAATATGTTATTTTTTTCATAGGTGTGTTTTCTGCAACATACAATATAATCATACTTGTACTTATAATTGTGTCAAACACGTTCTTCATAACGAGAAGCAATGCTACGTGAATCTTCGTAGCGGCTTGAACCATAACCTCGTAGATAGGTTAGTTAAAATATACAGTACTACGGTGACCTACGCCATTCTACAATAGTCATTATTTTATACTATCGCTAACATTGACTAAGGAAGATTGTTAGCAAATGTATCCGAATGGATAAAATCGATCGTGGAACTGTCCTAGCGGAACAATCCCACAATTAACACGAGCGAGTGGCTTTCAGCTGGTGCTTTCATTATTACATAATTGCTATTTGGTTGTGCTGCTCATAATGTATCCTCTAGTAATACTCTTAGAAAGTGAAGTACTATTTGTGTCCAAATCACATGTACACATGCGATGTTTGACATCAAAATACTGTAAGCTGCGATGAAATAACGTAAATTACCGTTTCTGATCCATTAGTATTATTGAAATTAGTTGAAAACTGTTATTATCCTGATTATTGATCCTGATATTATTTATTTATTTATTTACTTTGTTTTATCCAGCGTCTAGACAGCAGAAGTACAAACATTACAAAATACCTACTTGTTTGCCTGGTGTAGTTTGGCTTCCTTGCATATTTTGGGAATAACCGAGTAGTGAACGCGACTACGCTGCAAAGAGAGCTTATCATTATGTCTAGCTGAAGCTCAAACTAATACAGCATTTCCAAAATTATGTAAACTTATAAATAAATACATATTTCTGTAACATGTACTAGTGAAACTAGAAGTGCACGACTTTTTGGCATTTGGAATAAAGATGTATTGTTTTCCTGTAACGCTTAGTGTTTTTGAAGAAGAAAACATCCGTCGACTTCTCATATAATCATGAATATTATAAACAACAATGACTTTCTTAAGAGGTTATAAAAGCAGGATCTAAAGAAAATATTTTCTTTTCCCACTACCTACCTGCTGCATAGATACAATATCTTCTAAGCAGCGTGGCTTAAGTACACATTTGTTACGTCGTGTGTTATGCAACTATGCAAGAACGCAGAGTATTCATCCTTTGCTCGCTGATCCGTAGAAAGGGACACATGTTTTCTTCATCCCAAATCCAAGATCCATGAAAACAGGACGGCTTTCATCCCTTTTTATTAAGAATTCCAACACGACTAAATATAAATGCTAACAATAAAAATTACTTGTAAGTGACGTGCTAATGTAAATTTTTTTACTCATGAATAGTCACGCAATCCCCGATGGGCGTTCCGTCAATTGATTGCAGCCACTGAACCGTGTAAGTCGTCAGCGGTACGGGAAGTGTGCCAATTATACGAAAATACACCGCCTCACGACACTTCAGGGACCAAAGATTTTTAGCACTACTGATGATAATTTTGTGTCACGTTTGGCACATTTTTGAGTTCCTTCACGTACGTTTGCGCAAAATATAGCATGACTTTCTTCTATACTTTTACAGTTACTAATTATTCCTAACCAGAGTGACGATAATTTTCAAGGAACTTTTGAAAGACAGAAGGTACCGTAAGAGCATGGGAGTACCTTTTACTACACCATAAACAAATGAAATGAAAAAATAAAACCCGAAATTGTATAAAACGTGCAAATTAAAAAATGGTGCCGCCTCTTCACTTCAATAGCTACGTCGATATAAAAGTATTTACAGTATACAAGTCAAGTTTTTCATCCGTAAACACGACGGTGTGGAAATAGTTTCTTAGCGTGTAGGGTCTCGCTCTCAACAAAATTATTATATCTGCTGCAATTGTGAAGCAGACGAGAGCTACTACATACCATCGTATAACAAAGAATTGTATAGAAACGCTCTCAACTGGAAGGACCGTCCACTTTAACAAGACTTTAAGTGACTGGATAACGAAGGCTAACTGGGTGTTTGTTTCTACAAATAAAACGGTAGAATATATACACAGACTTTCATTACAGTAATTAATTATCCACACAATAGAGACTGATTACATCGTGGCATGACATGTGTTATCGAGCGACTGCTATGGTTTAATTATTCATAAAACAGAATACCATCAAACATATTTTACGGCACGTCCTTGCCTTAATTTGTTTTGATGCTGGTGGGTAAACTTAACAGCTTTTTGTCTAGAACGTAACCTGACAATATGGTAGAAAACATTCCTATAAATTATGAAGTACACCAAGCCAGACGCCTACACACCGACACCTACCTATGTAAAAATAAAAGGAAAACTGAACTGCCACAGTTCTGTCGCGTCGCCACGTCGCTCCCATACAACGACACTCACCATTAGTTTACATACAAATGGGTGTCGTTTTACATAATCCATCGTACACGATGGCTGTAATTTGTTGCGAACCTTCTGAATAAACAAATTGATCGCGTTCATAATGCATATCCGACGGCGTGTCGTGTGGGATAATTAAAATAAAATCTCTATCGGCGCTGTACGTAATACGTCAGTCTCGACTAACGTCACTGGTGTCGAGCACTGATTGATCAACCGCGCCAGATATATCGTTTTAAGCTGAATAAAGAGCTTGTTTAACAGCGATGATGTTATTGAAACTGGGTACAAATATTACTGTTGCCAGTTTGTTACTATAAATATTTATTTTACCTTTCAGTTACCAACATACCTCTACATTGATAACCTATATATTGCTTTTGTCAGATCGTTAATAAATAGAGGCTCGTAATGAATATGCTGACTTGCAATTTCGTTATAAAAGTCCACCACGACAGAAACAATACACAACAAAAATGTATTTCGATTCATTTATCGATCGCTCAAATTTGCTTCCATAACGTTTGCGAATGTCGACAATTCGTTTCCGAGTGATAAATGTCTATTGATATAATACAGTGGTATCGTACGCGTTGAAACGTAAATACCTATGTAAGTACCTGTGTGTGAAATCCACGAACAAACGGCTAACGAACGCGAAGCAAGAGGCGATACGATTTGTCTGCCGCTGTGAAATTCATGGATGTAGGAATGCGGTAGAGGCGAAACGCTGAAAATTTACATTTCATTAGCAATGTGCACGAGTTGAAGTGGAGCTGTAGTAGAGACGCCCTTCACATTGAGGGACGTAATAATATTACAAACTGGTGTGTTTTTCTAGAATCAAAGTATCAATTAATAAAAATTAAACTTGAGTCAGAGTTTTATAAGTGAATAAAAATGGTTTTTTATCATGCTTTTCTTAACTACCAACCTAATATTTAAAGCCAAAAAATACACATTCTCTAATTACTGTAGTACTACTTGAAAACAAGTCGTAGTAATTTGCTACGGTTGCTACGGAATACGGCGTAGCCAATTATTTAAGCTGTAGAATGCAGATATAGTGCGAAACTACACTAAAAAAAAAACTCCTAAAGCCTATGGCAGTTCATATTATTTATACTAGATATTAATTAATTAGGAAAATCTTTAGTTTCTTTATACGTTAAATTAATACATAACTTGCCGTAGCACTTATATTTTAAAAACAATATCTTATCTGTTATGATGTAGGTAGGTATATAGGTTGTAACTGAATCAAACCGAAACTTCAGATTGGTATAGACGGAGACAGTAATCGGGATTAGCACATTGAGTACTTTTCGGCCGAGAATGTAAAGATAGGTACGTCCGCATAGACGACGCAACAAGCAGTATTTTATAAAATAAGCATTTAAAAATATATTCCAGACATCTTGTGCATTACCTTCAATACAACCTAAGAGTGGAACACACACAACACGTGATATGTTACATCCCTGGACCACAGAAGTCATACATTGTGCGATAAACTCTTTTCCTTTATTACGAATGCAGTGCATTCGTTAGTAGCTCGGCGTCGCGAGTCGGTATTTGCGCCGCCTGCAAGTGGCGATATTTCAGAGCGCCCAGAACCTGTTTGTGAAAACTTTATTCACGTCAACAACGCGCTGTCTGTCAACTACAACACAAACTCACCATTATTACATTCAGAAAACTGACAAACAAATCTCACAATGACTAAGAATAATCCGAGCGTTTGAGCCTCTATAGTTTTCACACTTGTTTACACATTAATCTTTTGAAATGAAGACACAGAGTACTTACATTAGTTTCAATTAGTCAATGGAGCATAGTCATACTTAGTCACTGTCCAAAATCTTTAATATAAATCTGTTCTAAAGCTGGTTTGCAATAAATTGTGCCCAATACACAACTAAGACTAATAGAGGTAAAATTAATTATCCGCTCTTAGAACAGAGATAAACAGGTGAATTGCTTACTATTTATTTTTACTAGCTCGGTATAATTAGTGCCAAAGTACGTAATAATAACATTTTGCACCAATTAGTTGTTTGAATAAGCTTTTTGTATATAATATACATAAAGGTATTATGTACTACTGAACTTGTTAAAAATAGTACATACCTATGTACAACAGCATACATATTCAAATCTAATCTTTTCAGGGACTTAGAATTCAACATTGAGGCGGCACCTTTAATATACACATTGATTTGGCAATATGTAAAACTCATAGGTATACGTACACAATGATCAGTGTATGTCGACGAGCTTTTGGGAGCGCGGCGCGAGGCGGGCACGCGGCTGACTGACTCCGATCGTACGCGTCACTATTTTACATATAAATGGACGTCGCTCCATAATCCGTCTAACACAATGGCTTTAATTTGTTTCCTGAATGTGTACGTAGGCAAATGAAACTTGAAATTGGCGTGAAGGTACGTCGCGTGCGCTGCAGCGCTCCAAAGGGTAACCGCAATACAGAACGGTAAATAAGTAAGTGCAGTGATGAGTGTTTGCTCTAATTTCAATACGACAGTGAAAGGTTCCGCTGCAACATCGGATTGTTTGACTCTCGTAAGCCAAACTACGTGTGTTGTTTAGTTTGACTTAGCTAACAGAGAAGTTAAATTAGTACGAGTATTTCCGAATGCAAATCCCGTGCAGGCTGAAGTAGTGGGTCGGCACCTGCGCTGACAGTTTGCGTAATAGCTCGGAACCACCGAATTAATTTACAAAACTCTGACCTGTCTCGAACAAAATAGTTTTTGATGCCAGTACCCAGTTTGTTCGCTCCACTATGGCGTAACCTCGAATAAGTGGGTTAGTTTTTGAATAAATATTACGTGGAATTTGTGTTTCCTAAGGGGATTATTTTAATGAAACATAACAGGTATTTGTTTCTTTGTTAGCGGAAAATAGTTTGCATAATGCCAACGTCACTAGAATAGTAATTTAATTTATCACAGTTTTTAGTACCGAAACTAATATCATGGTTTTACATATTTTACCTGAATAAATAACATACCTACACAGAGTACCAGTATGTAAGAACTAAAATTGAAGTTAAAATTTCCGACCGTGTATTAATTAGTTTACGCCCGTAGCCGTGTGAAATATCATTTGGACAGGCCCGCAGTTTTAAAAATTTTGGTCGAAATAAACCAAGGGAGAAGGACGATATTTTATTTTAATAGTATCTAAGCATAAACTACGGTGAGTTAGAATTGAGTTAAAGTTAAAATATAGACATGATTAATGTTATCGGATAAAATGAAATTGTTGGACGTTTAGTTCCCTTAAGTAAGGAATTATCATTTTCCTGTCTTTATGTGTTCAATGATTACAACATTATTTTTATATTATGATCAGCAACAATTGACTGCATTTAGAAATGATATTACTAAATATACTTTTGCAATAGCACAAAACACGTGATTTGTTTTAGTTATTACAAACTGGTATGTAAGTAATTTTCCAAATAATATTCTTATTAGTACTAAAGTAAATCATCAAAATTATTTTATGTTTATTTCATAAGTAGGTACTAAACTAAAAAACCATAACTACTTCAATTTGTTTGTCTACATTTTAATTAAAACATCTTGTTTAGTCTTCTGTAATAAGTAAGGACTTTATCTAAGTCGAGATGCGTCTTTACATTGTAGTCCCGCTATATCAAAGCGGACTTGGCAGCTTGTGCATCCTTACAATTAAAACGTATTTATCATTCTGTTATACGCAGACAGGTGAATTGGGATAAACATCAACATGTTTATTATAATAACGATCTCCAGCGGTGCCGCAAACAACTTTGAAACTGGCCCAGCCACGCAGATGGGGATGACATCTCTTTGAAGATAAAGACGAGAGATAATTTTGCAATTTTCGTGCCGAGAGGTTAGCGATATGTACCTGCCTGTCATGTTCCTCAAATTAACTTTTGATGGCAAGCAAGCAGAGCAACTTTCGCGTTTGTGGTGACGAAATTTTGTAGGCATTTTCGCTGACGGCAATGTAACGGGAATTGGTAGGCAAGTACAATTTCCAATTTCGAACTTTGATCGATGTCAGATTATATAAATTTGTATTTTCAGAGTCGAAACGAGTCCGCCAATGCTTTGATTATATCTCAGTGTGAAATTGCCATTTCGAATTACAAGTTTTACACAAAAAGGTATATTTATAGGTACGTTTTAGATATGTAATCGACTGTGTTGGGTTGAGTATTTAAACGGGTGTAAAATTGTTTCTTGTTGATTTATAAATTTTAGTAAAGAACGATGAAAGAAGGTTGTGTTTTGTTATAATCTCCCTCGACCCCAGCTGAAGGGAGCCGCGGTTACGCGCGCCCACGCCATTCATTCACCATTCAATGAGCTAAGCCCACAGCTACACTCATCCCACTTTTGATATTATTTTGTGACCCAATACATAGGGCTAAACTTATACTTAATAGGAATAACATCTGCTACATTTTATTTTGGTACGATCAACAAAAACATTAAGAGATAGAAGAAATTAACCAAAATTATGTTAATATTATTTGATATGATAATAAATTGAATAAAGACTATTATCAGAATTGTAATAGGTTTATTTATTTCGGTTTTGATTCCTTAATCAATTAGAGTCGGTTGAACGTGTTATCGATCTTTTTCATATTTTTTTTCTGTTACACTTGTTATTACTTGCGTCGCCACATCATAATCACATAGATGTTTATCAAAACAAACACGTCAAAGTGACAGCCCTAAAGTATACATTTGTCACTATGATTATGTCAAACACAAAAATAATCCCGTCATCTATTTGGCGTGTGGCGCACCCCTGCTGTTCGCGACTTGCAAATTTAGGGAGAGCGAACTACGGCCGGGAACAAACGGCAGAAAGATTATAAACTGCGCTGTATAGGTGATCAGACGTCAAAGTCGTGATGTTTTGAAAAAGTAGTTGAGGGCGAGGGTGGGCAGCGTCGGTTGCCATGGTTAATAATACCCGTGCCGTATTATACACCAAACATGTTGGCGTCGTGGCCAATTTTCCCCAAGTCGCTGTCGACCGTCGCTGTAGCAACAGGTCGCCTGTTTTATAGCGAAGCCTTTTATATGATTTCTTATGCTTATAACGTCTCCTTACAGTTCAAAAGAAGTCAAAAGCATTAGTTTCAAAAGGTGAAATCGCTTTGAGACTGACTCTTTTAAAATGTCAAGAACATATTAGTATATTATTTGTTCACGTACTTACATAAGTACAAAGTAATGTGTACGAAAAGTATCAAGCCTACTTACTTCTTGAAATGAGCACAGATTTTTATTCTCAGAATACTTTGCTATTTATTCCTTAAGTCGTTTCTCAAGCAAAGGTATAAATAATTTTCACGTGTCAGCCATCTTCATTAATTATGAATCATTCAGCTTTAGCTACCAACACTTTCGGAAACTATCGCATGTGTTCACATAGTTATATCAGTAGGCAATTGTTGTCTGAATTTATTCATAAATAATGCACAATATGTACATGTCTAATTGCTCAATTATATAATTATCTAATCTTGTTGCCACCTACCTATACATACCTATACCTACTAATAATGTGTCTATTTGTGTAATGTTTTGACACGGGCGTTAGATTTTTTTTAGGTTTATTTGAAAGTACCTACCTAGTAAATAAAAAGGAATACTATAGGTAGGTAGGGATAATGCTTTAACAAAACTTCGAAGTACTTAGCTGAGCCTGTTGTTATACCAAAACAAACGCGACAAAATAAACATTTTGCATCATACAAATACATTCATGTGATAATTAATAATACCACTTCAAATATTAAAGCTACTTAAATAACATTTCATGAAATATATATACCACAGTATAAGTTCATTATGTTTGCTTCATGTTATCCGAACGGACGATTAACACTGTCTGTGAGTCTTTAGAAATTGGACCGCACTGCATGATCGCTTACGATACGACCGCAGGGCTATTTAATAACATCACTCATGCATAACCGAGCAAAAGTAATTAAAGCGACGTCACCGTCACAACGACCATATAGTATTAAAGCCTTTTCAGTAAAAGAGGGCGCTGAGCGCAATTCCAAGTTACATTTTAATCAAACAGTGACCACGCCCGACTCTGTCATGTCGCCTATTTATGAGTTGTAAAGGGGATCCTTCCGCAGTTCACTTTGTGCGGGCGTATGGTAATGGCGTGGATATGGTGTGACGCGCTCTGACATGTGTCGGCTCCGGAAAATGAAGTCCGAACGCGAGGGAATGTTTGCACGCGCACGCCAATAACGTGCGAGAGCCAACAAACGGTTTTATGCCGCGCAATTTGTTCAGCGACGTAATTAATTGCGGCTTTTACTTACCTACTTCTTATACTTACAAAAACTACGATGCTGAATTCGCTATAGGGGAATTATTGCTTTAAATCAATAATTTATTTGACGTTGCTATGCAATATGTTTAAACACGAATTAATAACTAGGTACCTACACAAACAAGAAGTATATGAAGTCTTCAAAATCTGCTTGCTATCTTGAATTACACTATCCATGTATACCGTATTACATTCTTGGCCTCGGCTATTTAATGGAGGCAATTCTCAAGTACGTCATTATATTACGATGATGACGTCATAAAACGCAGTAACGCGTTCGAGGGGACCAAATTAGGTCCGCAAAATCGTACACCTTCTAGACGAGATGTTTACATATCCACCTACTTCGGTATGTCGCATAGCCTTGTATACCTAGTTATGTAGAATTAGGTTGAATATGAATTCATTTAGTTTAGATCACTTCAATTGAAAAACTGCGTTAGTACATACTAGTCACAATAAATTATTGAATTAAACCAACCTTCAATGAACTAACATAATATATAGGTAATAGATAGATAGCTTTGAATGTTTTTGTCGTGTGGACAACGAATTCGAAGCTTTTGAAAAAACTGTTCCCAGCACATGCAAAGTGACTTGCTCTTTTTGAGCTTGGCGTAGCTTTTTATTATGTCTGCAATATTCTTACTGTAATATAACTTATTAATGAATACACATTAGACCGTAAGATAGTCTGTATGAATATACGAGTATGTTTAGCAAAGTTCAGTTCAGCACACCTAAGAGTTCTTGGAATCTGTTTTAGGATTTATTCGTAAAGAGAGGTAATAGCGCGGCTCATTGCTTTTTCACTTGGTTACTCAAATGTAGATGGATGAGGTCGTCGTCGGCGTCGCCGGAGACAATTGTCAGCCATCGCTCAGTGTCCCCGCTAATTGAAAATTCTCGTCAGCTTCATTTAAATCTCCATCGACAAGAGAAGACACGCGACCGTTGAAAATTAAGCCCAACTATAATTTAATTGTCCTACACCTTTATCATCTAATGTCGGGGGCTTGGCATCTGCGTGACTGATTTCAACAAAGAGCACTATTGACATTTTGAATAGTGTAACAGAACCGTGAAATGTGTTTCCACTAAATACAATACCGATGATTTTCACTTGTTGATTACATAGGTAATTTAATCAATATTCGGTAGCTTTGTTGTACTCATTTAAATTTGTATGCATATTCGAATAAAATTTTAACAAGATGCTCAAGAGAAGCAATGTTTAAAAAACTGTTTGTAGCATTTAAATTTCAAACAATATTTCAGTAAAAGTGCTAATATTGTACGTATAAAACACGTAGTTAAATAAATTCGTTCTACCAATTAAGGATCCCTTATTCCTAAATACCCTTTCAAGTGGATTCGCGGAAGGAAGAGGGCGCGAGCGGAAGAAATTCTCGATAACAGGGAGTAAAGAGTGGAAAATTATAAAACGTTAGAGCCCAGACACCGTCTTGAGTGGATAATATTATGATTATGATCGTTCGACTCTGAAATAATACGCAGGCGTGGGTTCAACATCACAATTGTAACGTCTAGTGCGAACATTACCATAATTAACATTAGTTCTGTATTATGGGTTGTATATGTGGTAATTACATGCTGACGTCCGTATTTGTTAGTAAATGAGAAGTGCTATAATATTTTATATCTCTTTTTCGCTTGTCGTTTGTTGTAGAGAAACCAAATTTTTATTTAAACCTCATAGATTATACTAGCTCTGAAATGGGGTATTGGATCGTCAGAAAACTTCCATTGCCATTAAAGTCTCCAAACTATTTGCTAAACTACACTATAAATGAAAGTTATTTAAATAATTGTCAAAATTATTATTATTTTGCCTTGAATTTGGCAAAGAAACCTGTAAGATATTAAAATATCAAAAGAACGTAGATAAAAATATCTTGTGATGTGAAGATTTATGACTAGTACTTCATTTACTCACAGTTTACCCAGGACGTAGCAGAATTATATTAAGTGTGATCCAAGGAAAAGTTTCCTGAAGGAAAGGGACAACTTGCGTTCCCATTTTTATTCATTTCATAGCGAAATCAACATTTGTAGAAAGCGTAGATATGGGCGTGGGGCGACCCGTATTAAAATATTTTAAGCAGGCTATGAATATGCAAAGACACGGCGCTCGTCGGCGGCGGTTAACGATTTGCACGTTTTTGGACCACTTGCTAATTGCAAATGTGAACGAACACTTATGGCAAATGTAATTGCTTTCACTGATACCAGATCAGATAGAAACACAATGTTTGATTTTGTCCCGCTACGGCCATCTATAACTGAAAACTAATTTACTTTTATCGGATAGCCGGACCGCGCTAATTTCATTTTGTTCGCGATTAAAAAGTAACTGCGGGTTTTATTATTTTTTATGCTTTGTTGACTTAACTAAACCGCTTGTCTGTATGATCACTGCTCTGAGTGATATGGTTAAAATAAAATGGAAATAAAGATTAAATGTCTATAGCCTACAAACTTTTATTTAATTCGTTAGGGAGATATCTAGGTAAAGCTTTGTGCGTTCACAAAGATGTCTGGATGTAAAAGAAAATCCATTTGGAGGATGAAGGCTACATGACCTGTAGGTGATCCCGGGGGAGGCCCACAAACCCCGCATTACCACTTAACTACATCTCTTGAGCAATTCCCAACTTTAAGGTCCAAGGAGGCTTACGATCAATTTCAACGTCATGTTTAAAAAGGATTCTAAAAAACTCATGCAGACATATGAATGATTCGTTAAATTATATGTTTAAGCAAGTTTAGTTTATTATTTATATGGATTTTCAGACCAACATATATGTTAATAAATAAATTATAATGATTTGTATTGTAAAATGAATAATGATTATTATTAAACTACTGAACCGATTATAATAAACTTCGTTTGGACCCTGAGGAAAAATATCAGCTACTATTGATCTTAAGACACGTAGTCTGGAATTGTGCCCGGTTGATGGCAATAGGCTCGCCCCCTATTACATTGGGACCTATAACATAACTAGCCAAATGTGGGTGTGCTAAATGTTTGTAATCATTGTATTATTTGATAAAATAATGACTTTTGGAATAAAACGTAACAATAACTGGGTTTCAGTAAGTTAGACCATAACCGCATACGGACTAATAAACCAATAACGCAGCTAACATGAAAAATACAAACAATGAAGTTTAAAACCTGACAAGCGTTATGTTAATACATTTGGTATTTCCAATAAACAATATTCATCTGTTTTTGGGTTGTGACCTTCGTATGGCACTTATTTGTGAATAATAAATATTTGGTACGAATAGGAACTAGTTATTCTAAACAAATTAGTATCCGGTCTACCAACAATAACATACATATCTATATTTTTGACTCTAGGCATTAGTGCTGTTGATATTCAGCTCTGTGAACGCATTTCCAGGATATAAAAATAATGAAGTCTTGCTGCTACAATAGTCTCCTAACGATACATTTCTTCAATAATTTATATCCAATTTATTGAAGTAAAGTGGGCAGCGTGCACTGTAAAGTGGAAGTTGGTTAACAAGATCAAGCACAAAGTGCGATACGCTGTACGATTAGCTGCTTGTTGTGAGTAGCTGGCTTCTATCCCGGCCTTTTCAAGTGTGATTAAGGTTGGATTGAGGCGAGCAACGAACGTATCTATTCAATTAATGCTACTCTAGACCCAGGTTGGCCAGTCCCTCAATTTATATTGCATTGGATCTGAAAATTGCTCGTATTTGTACGTACGTACGCCTCCTCGTGCCGCAGACGGTCGTGACTGTGTGCCAACAAATTGATATGTTGCCATTCGAACAGTTTTGAGAACATATGTATAATTTTAAAAATCACGTACTGGTATGCAAAAGTAGTATTTTTTCACAGATTCTTATACTGTGATTTTAGCACGATTTATGATTAGAATACTTGTGTAACATAGCAATAATGGTTCTAATTAAAATTTAAACATCAAAAACAATCTGTAGAATTCTTCACTCTAATGATTAATCTAAGTACTAATAAGCACATAATGAAAATCTGTGAGCTCAGTCTACCCCGCTAGGTACAACTTTATGTAAGTATGTGTGTAGCTAGTAGTAGTAGTATGTTACATAACATATGCACATGTTACATAACATACCTACAACAGAAGATCACTACTCATCATAATAGCACCCTGTAGTTATGTCAATACACGCTTATATTGTTATACCAGTAATAACTAGATACACCGCGATAGTTACAATTCCTTACTAATGTCGCTCATCGAGACATAGCAAACACGCAGCATTGTGCCGTGTAGTTCGGCCGGAGATCAAGGGATTACAGAGCATAGCAAAGCGCCAATAATGGCTGTCTTCGAACATCAATACAGATGCGGATTTGTAGTCATGCTTCGTGGGAACTCACTTTGGATTATAGTCTTAAGGTACTGCACGGTATAACTCTAGCGTTACCTAAATTAAAATCTAGGGCGTTGAAAAGCTGCCGTATAGGAGAGTAACGCTGTGTGCCGTGCAGTTTAGTAGTTAACTTTTTAATATATTATGTTTTGTGATTCTTTATGTGAATATTTTTTATGCGGTATCATGGCAGAGTTTGAAATATGTGTAAGTCAAAATTCCGTAAATTAACTAATATTTATATCACGGTAAAAATATAGATTCTACTTGAATCTTTAGATTTAAGTAATTTTTTTTATTAAAAAAAAATTGTTTCATTTTTAAGTAGGGTGATTAGGTAAACGTAAACATTTCTTTAGGAGCTATAGATATTATTATAAAGACATATTTATGGTTTTATGAGATACTTTCAAATCTTGTGCTGATTTGAAAATTCTTATGATCTACTTTAAGGAAGTTTATTCTGAGACAACCATGACAAAGTCGTGTTCAACTATAAAACCCTAGAAGGAAAAGTACTCAATACATTTAATACTCTAGGTCACTTTTATAGACGTTTTTATTTTAATGCCTTTGTTTGTAGTAATACTATTAAATAACAAATAAAAATAGTCGAAAAAATATCTGTAAAAAATAACGAGTTATTGAACTAAGAACATTACGGGATATCTATGTCTAGCATTAAACTGCCCTAGGCTGAGTTGAGGAAAGGAATAATTGGAGACTAATGTTGATTGTCCAAATAGACTTCCAAATCGCACGCGGGGTTCATAACAAACTATTCAAATTGCGTTTAATATTTACGTACAAAAATGTTTCAACATTTTATGAAATACCGGAAAAATATTTCGCTGAAATAGCTTTTCGAAAACACTATTAAATATAGTGATAGATATAAAATTTGAACACGAGAAGCAATCTCAGCAAATGGACGCCGCTTAGCAGGCCATTTTGCCATTTCGATGCATTTCCGTTTGGAAATTACTATCATTTGTTGAAAGAGGGACGAATACCGCTAAACCGGTCATGGAGCTGTTCATTAATCAAACGAAGGAATAAGATATTGTAAAATATGCTTATTGAATATTTTAATTAGTTTTCACGCTTATTAGGAGTGAATACATTCATTTGTTGTCTTTGTTTTTATTTAACGCAATACGTGTATGCCCGCGATTTTTTCTGTTTAACATTTCTTAATATTAGATAACATGGGTTATGAACTGACACGGTGCTTTTAATCCTCAAAGTGTACCTATTTGTTCACGCCAATCGTCGTTTCAAGTAGTACTTTGACATGACTGTTGCTCTGTTTAACTTGTTATTTGAGGGATAAGCGCAAGCTTCAAAAGCATGATAAAGTGTACCAGTGTACATCGTATATAATAACATAGGTGCTCCAACTCGATTCAGGGGCTTAGGGTGGCTACCGCACTTGCCTCAGTAAATTTCTAGATGGGCGACAATTTACACATCAAACCCCTCTGTGCTTATGAGAGTGTGCACAAAATCGTTGATTTTGAATGTAATGTAGTACATATTGCATTCAATTCAGAACGCAAAAGCTTGATTCTGAACACAAATCAAACTCATAACAACGATTCTACATAATAATTGTATCTAGTGATAGATATAGTTCTAGAGTTTAGATAGTAGTTCCCAGAATTAAACAGATATTTAGGCAGGACGAGGTCTACCTAAGCATAGTTCGAAAAAGTTTCACCGGATATTTCTATATAGGTAGGTACTTATCTATGTCAAGAAATTCATTAAAACAATGTTGCTTAAATCTAGGCACGCTTTTAAACTGAAGATTATGCCTAAAGGTTAAAGTTTTTATCAATAAGTTTATTCAAAGCCGTTTATGTTGAACGCGGCTAAAGGTCAACGGGTAACAAAATCATTCGTACCCGACTAGAAAAACCAAAAGTAATTTGGATTTTGGCGATACGCGGCAACGATGGGGAGGGTTGTATTGGAAAATAGGACACTCTTGCGACCAGTTTCCTTGAGAACTGATACTTTAATTAACGGGATTTATTCTTAACAAAAAATATCAGTGTCATTGAAATAACTCCTAAATCATACAAAGAAATATATAAGTAAAACATATTATGTTTTATTCAAGTCGTTTTAAATAAACACCCCCGCCTGTATAAAATTGTGCCGAGCGGCAAATCTTGGTGAAACTGTCTATAAATCTGACCATAAAAGTAAATCCCTACAATCAAATCGCGAACAGCAAAAAAAGTAAGGTTGTTTGTTGCTATCTCTGGAAACATACATGAAAATAGCTGAGGAACTATTTCGTAGCCGGATAAAAAGGTTCTCAGACCATGAATATAAATATGTACGGTGCGGCCTTATGTCGCTTAAATGCGCTGTAGGGCTGCGAAGCGCGTTAACGCTAACAGCTATTATTTTAGCCCACTTCGTACCGATATACCGTTCATTTTTACGCCTCGACCCTCATTATTAACTCATCTCGCTAAAAAGCAGCAAAAAATAAAGGTTTCACAATTCAGCAAAATATTTCATAGCATTTACGCGGTTGTATATTTTAATGTAATTACTTCCTAAAGTAGGCAATTACGGTAATTTATTCTCAATTTATATCAAAATCTAAATATCCGTAGTGAGTAAGTGGATTCAAAGTGAATTGAAACTTAAAGGTGTTTCTGAAACGTATTTGTGCGCAACCCTACAAGCCTACAGGAGCAAATAGCAACTGTATAAAGGTTATAAAAATGCAAGAAGCCGGAAATGAATACGCCCCTGCGCAACGTACTCGAGTACCTAGTCAGTGTGTAGCGTGCTCGGGCCGCGGACGTGGGGACACGGACTCTCATCAAAAATAAAGGCAGTGCACCCACTATTTCACACAAATTGGATTGTTTGAAACGGCACGTTTTACACTTGCTCGATAAAATGCACCAAATTTTATTTTTTATATGAGCTCCAGGTTGTTCATTATGCATTTTTGACTATCATAACACCAAATAAACTACCTAATAATGTCCGGCAGTCCATGAATCATTGCATACCCGTCTGGCATCTCTAAATGACGTTATAATCTGTATTCATGTAGTAATGAGCTCATACCGATACAAAGAAATAGATTAACCATATAAACCATTTATTTTGCCACACACAATAAACACGTAATATAGTCACATAATACATCACAGTTACCTTAGTAAAACATCATAATTATTTCTGTGAATGAAAAAGGATACGCATTAAAAGTTGTGCTCCAAAACTTAAAGGTATTGTGATTTACTCTTCTTAGAAATTGTCCTGGAAAGCCAATAAAGCGGTCACTTAGAGAAAAAAATCTTCTCAACAGCATGTCGAGTCAGTACTTGTTGATTCTTATTCCCGACTCTAGCAACATTGTTCGTGTAATCATTGTTTTGCAAACTCATTATAACACCGGGAAGTTATAAATAGTTCTAGATGTGATTAGTAAAGCATTACTGTTACTTGTACAGCACTGCTTACCGACGCCAAAAGAGGTGTTTGTTAGATTTATTACCTACCATTTCGATTTGTTTACTCAGTTGTTCAGATCCAATTACTTGGCACTGTTTCTGTACTTAATTAAAGGGACGCTTGATTACTCGCCCGCTGTGGGGCTTTGTATAATTGCTATTGTTTAGCAAATGAAGACAAATGAAACTTTAATTTAATGACACTGTCTCATTCAGACGCACGAGAGAAGAAGTCCTGTGTTCGCGCTCAGAAACCTCATTTTAAGTTTAAATTAGGTATTGTTGACATACCCCTGACGATAACACTGTGTGCCCTTGATTTATGTTCTAGCAACTACGAAGGAAATCTATAAACAAAACCATATACGTAATATATAACACGTGCTGCCTTTGCAAAAGTTTCCAAGTAGAAAATGCCAGCTGTAAAAATAAAATATTTTATTAATACTTCTACTGATTTACGCTTTATATTTAAATTCAAATTAGATAAATTGAATATTCGAAATCGTTGACTTTCTAAATTTCTATTTTAATAATGATTCCACAAAAATAAGTGTCTGGGAGAGCAAACAAGTTTCGAGAAATCTCATTACAGCTCAGGACTGAACTTAGCACTCCCATGCGAGCACTGAACCGTCTGCTCGGAAACAAAAGCAATAAAAAATGCAATTTTATTCAAATTTTATAGACTTGCAATTGAAATTGTTGTTTAATTGAGAAAAATGCAATATTGCCCTTAATAATTAACGTGATTTGTGTAATTACCTACATGTGAATGACGCTCATGTAAGTTTGGATTCATATTATGAATAGAGGATATTATCAAAAACGGTTTGACACATATTAAAGCCGAATTTAAGTTCTTTAACTTAAATATTTAAATAACAATGTTTGACCCGGAATTAATCTGGTCGTTAAAACTGCGTAGTAATGTTAATGCTATCTACATTTAACAGTATAATGATAACATGGTTGAGCGCGTCTAAATGAGAATAGTTGTAAAGAGTACTTTAATTACCTAGCGTTCTTGGTTATTTGTTTGTGCCCGTCTCAAGGTTTTACTCCCGTAGGGGCGGTAACTCGATTCGCCATCCACCGGTGAGTGAGTGGCATACTTTTAATTGGCCGTAACTGCGTTTGCCTGCAAGCGTTATTGAATTACGCGCAGAACAGCGCTTGGGGTTGTGGAGTTACTAAATAATGTTTCTACTCCCATGATATAAACATTTTTGCCATGCTATTTAAACGTATTCATTCTGCTTGTAAAATTAGGTAGATTATAAAAAAAAATCTGATGGATTTCGTAGAACCAAACTAAAATATTTTATTACTTTGCAACAAACTTTGAAAGCAATAAACAAATATCTTGGTTAAAGCATTAAATAAGTATACATTTGGGAAACTTTGATCTGACACTTTTACAAATTAGATTTAGGTATCTACCATATGGCTATTTAGGCATCTGCAAAAATTGACACCTAATATGTGATTAACAAAAGGCTCGATTTACTGAAAAAAGGGCAATCTATAAAAGTGATGCTGTAGGTTGTAACTCATCATTTCAATTTATAAGAAAATGAAATATAATAACCTAATCAACATCGACAACGTCCATATACCAAGTTCATTTTTGAGAAGATAATCTAGTTGCATGAGAACGATGTTTGTAACTCATGCAATGGCGCGGAACAACTCGCTTAGTGAGACCAGGAGCGAGCGCATAAGCTGAAGCGAGAGCGGCCCGCGTCTATTGGGCATCGGTCATTGTGTTAGTGGACTCGCTCAGGCAAGCTCGCAGTAATTACATCAGGGAATACGCTCCTACGGACAGCTACCGACGGTCCCTGTTTTTACTCGAAACTGTTACCTATGAACGAGGTAACTATGGGTAAATATACAGCTTGTTACTTGATGCCACAGCTTACAGTTTGCATAGTTAGCGAGGTGATGGAAAACCTACTTCAGTAGGTAGCCTACTTCAGTAATAGGGTTTAGGTGCTCAGCGCGAGTATCGGTGTGTTTGCTTTTAAGACACTAATTTAATTGAAGTAAGAACGGTTTAAGTCTCTCTGTTGATCTAGTTCACATAGTCGACGTATTTCTAGTGTACGGAACATTTTTTTTTCCTCTTTTTTCTTCTTATTTAGAAGCTCGAAAAAACAGTATATTATTTACAGTACAGTATTTATTAGTAACAGTATTCTTAGTACCTCCCTACACAAAGCAAGTTCAACAAGTATACCAGTAATTATATTAATTAAGAATAATACAACAAAAGACATTACGCCTGCATTCCCTGAATAGGTAAGTTGAGGTGCACCTACACCTTTCTAATTATAGTTCATTATAATGTTAAAATACAAAATTAAAATTATTACTCCACCAGTGTAAAACAAAATTAATTATAAAGAGTAAAATGAAGCTACTAAATAAATGCATAAACCGGCCAAAACAGGCACATAATAAAAAGTGAAATTACTGGGGCGCGGACAGGGAGCGTTTTCCGGGTTTCCGACATCAACACATAATTCAGCACAAGATTAAATGCCTCTTGGACTCCCCGCCGGAAGGCCAAGGCTCCATTAGACAAGTGCGGGCCTGTAAAGTTGGACCTCTTTATAAATGCCACTATCAACAAAATGTGGACAGGCAATCTCCGGATAGACGGACTCTTTTAGTTTATAATAAACAGTATTATTATAATTATTAAATGTGTCACTTTGCAGACATTTGTTTGTTGGTATTAAAGGGTTAACATTCCATTTTTTAAATTTGGTACGGGGAAACATTGCTTTGGGTTTGACATTTTGTGGTTTGTTTAACGCGTGTGTATACATGCAAAAGGTACACAATGAGTTTGACGCACACTTGTGTACCTATTGGTGTTCAACATCCTCTTCATATAGTACCTAATGCTGCTTTGTTACATTTTTTACGAGTTTACGGCTACTGCAACGACTGACCAGGCCGTTTGACTGTATTTTGACAGGACAAATTTATATAGGTTCATGGACAAAACAATATTATATTTTCATTGTGTCGAGTTGGAAAGCTGTGAAACATAGTTACATAAAAGGTTTTATTTTGTGTTAAGTTCCATGAAATATGAGATTAGATTTGTTTTAAACCGTTGTGCCTCATAGGACAAATGAGAAAAACTGCAAATAGTTTTAAAAAGTACGATTCTCGTAGTATAGTACTTTTACTTTCTACGTACTTCTTTCTTAAAAATCCTTATTTTTCCTTCAAATTGAACATTACCGTATCATTTAGCACAAAAAAAAGGTGATAAGTGGAGTTTGAAAACTATGTTACAAAATAAAATGTCAATGTAAGATTCAAGACGTACGTAGCTACGTTACTAATTATGTGTGCGTATCTAGTTATAGATCCCAATGAAGCTTCTACTTCATTAGGTTTTTAAGGACAGCGATCGGATCTATCTGATTGACACACTGGTCATGAGCAAAGGCTAATACACTTATAAACAAGATATCAAGCGTCAAAGACAAACGATTAACAATCAAATGTGGCCGGATGTTACTAGGTTGTCGCCATTCACAGTGTGCACGCGTCGCCATGGTGAGCCATTCAGGTTGATGGGGGCCCGCCATTGTCCCCCCGACTTGGGACCGCATACAAAATCAATGGCCAGCATTTGCTACGCAAGACTAAACTGTACACTGAAATCATCCCCCGTAAGCAGATATCTATCGCCGATATTGTCGGGCATATATCAGACGTTGGTATTCTACATTTATTGGTTTCAAGTTCTATTGATAAATCGGTTAACACTTTGAAGTAATGTCGATACCAAGTGTTACTTTATTAAAACGCTATCAAGCATTCGATAATTAAAATACTAGGAAAAATGGTTGGAAATGTCGTAGGTAAGTCTTTACTAAATATATTTATGTTACAGCATAGTATCGTTTAGTTACTTGTCTGTCTGTTGTCTATATCAGACAAATCACATCTTCCGAGGTGTGTTACGCAACATTGTTAAAAAGTGAGTGTTATAGACAAGCAGTGACTAGAAAAAAAAGAAAAAGTGAGCTTGAGATTTAATGTACAATTTCTTTTGTTTTGACTTACTAATTCGAAAGTAATACCTAAGTAAGTCAAAATACATACCTAAGCTTAAAAGTTATTTGTATTTTGAATATATTATTCAAGGCCTTTGCCCAGCACTGGGACACAATATAGGCTAATAAAAATTTAAAAAAATCGAGCCCACAAATTCTGTAACGTATGTACGTTAAATCTCTTTATGGGACCATAAGCGAAATATACAGGTACATAGACATGAAAAATATACACAATCATAGGCTTAGACATTTGTACAAGTATAAGTACAAGTATAAATATTTGTATATATTCGAAACTCTTATTACAATATCATACTTAAACTAATTAGAAATCACTTGGTTAATAATTTACTCAGCAGCCGATGTGGTAACGTAATTATAGCAATTATCACTATCGAGCTGTAATCCGATTTCTATTAGTAGTGAAATTCTATTCGCTCTTTAGTATCTAGCAAGGTTATTTTTATAAGCTATAGTTTAAGGTATTAAAGATTTTTTGGAACAAATACAGAGCAGGTTGAGATGGGGGTGGTTCATAGACAGGACAAGACGAGCGTATACATATGCATATACATATATTGTTTTCAGTCTATGAAAAGAATCATCTTACCATGTCTCAAGTTAAGATAGTAGTAACTGATAACCCTAATTGAAAAACAATGTAACGATTCACGTATCTCATTTTACTAATTATGTGTTTAAAGGAAATCTTATCTGTTTGACTACCGAATACGTTTCAAGATTGTAAGTCGTACATACACTGTTAATGTAAACATTTCTTAAATAAGAGCGTTTAATCTCACGAGCCCGAATGAAAATTTACATAGAAACAAAAAACCAATTACAAGTTCCGCCACATGGGTAATGGCGGAGTATTTCTCCTGGGGCGGTTTGATTCGGTAACGTTTGGATATTATACGTTTTATTTCGTCTTTCTAATGTTCTTGTTTATTTAGACAGAGTAATAAAACTCATGTAGATACTGCCTCCAGCTAATCTTAGCTTCTTCAAATTAGGAAGCTGATATGTCTGTCACGTCTTTTTATTCTTTCCTACATTTTTTCCTAGAGGGGACGGATTAAAAGTACATTGGCTTTCTTTACCAGGAAAACAAAACCGTTAGAGGCGACGAATTTTTTCAGGACCCTTGAATGGCAATAGGCATCTGGTACGTAGTTATGATGAGTGTGACGTGTCAAAAAGCGGGTGTTTAGACTCCTGATAATAGAGAAAAGGTTTCCCCTACCTACACCTTCGCAGATTACAGGCTAAAAGTACCTATCTAGCAGTAATAGACAAAGTAAATATAGCCTAACAGCAATAACTGTGCTTTGTTACTTCAATATTAGACAAGTACAATAATGTTTACTATCTACACCTCAGGGAAACGGGCGTTACTTGTGAAGGTAGAAAAACTCAAAAGTAAATGTAGAAAGAAGGATTTACTAAAAGCTTTTATTTATATGACTGCATTTGTTCTTGTTTCTGAGATACCTTTGTAGTTTGACAGGCTAAATAATACCTACTATAATAAGACAAAGAAAAACAAAGAAAAACCTGTATACATTTGAGTTCCAAACTAAGCTAGAAGGCTAATATGGCTAGGAGCACAACAAGTGAGTTTTATTGGCA
This sequence comes from Abrostola tripartita, assembly GCA_905340225.1. Taxonomy (NCBI): domain Eukaryota; kingdom Metazoa; phylum Arthropoda; class Insecta; order Lepidoptera; family Noctuidae; genus Abrostola; species Abrostola tripartita. The sequence continues at coordinate 7,900,574 of HG996493.1, read as the reverse complement.
CACTATTATTGGTAGCAGACACATGACAAGCCGACGTAGGTATAATAAGACGTGTAATGGACACCACTGAAGTTTCCTCATCCAAGTTTGCGACAAGCCGCATCTAATATAGCCTGAAAGCGATCCAGCCAAAATCTATGAGCCAATACAGCTGCGGAGAATAATCCATGCGTTCGTGTTGATAATATATTAAGTAGTTTGAAAGCTCATCAGCATATCCGAAAGAAAAGTTTAATATGGATATTATTAAAAGTTATTTACTGTTATGGTCCATTAAAATTTACTCAGAATTGATTACATTAGTAGAATTAAAAATGCAATAACGAACAAGAAACCATATAAAGCAATAAGAATAGTAGAAGGGTTAGATTTACATAATCACTACAAAAAAGGGTACATTTTAATCTGCGTTAGTAAGAATATAAATTAATATTTCAGTGCAATCCCAAGCAAGCTTATTTTTTCCTTGAAGACAGCTATTGACTTGTTGGATAATTTGTATTCTAGACGCATCGTTTAATATTTTAGGGTTGAGATATAATTGGATGCACAGCGGCTGCATCTGAATGCAGCCTTGAGTCTTGGCGGCTCGCCATGACTTTGCATAATTTAATGTTCGACTAATAAATACATTGCATTCAGATGTCAAGACTGGTTTTCATAAAATGCACATGAAATGTACAGCTAGTTTGGATTTAATATTTAATAAAAGTCGATTATTAATACAATTGTGGTTAACAAACATTGCTGTATTTATATAAACGGCAGTTATTAATATGTAACTTAACAAAGTTTTGGATTGCTATTGGAAAAATAAACTGACCGTTTAACTTTTTAGTTTGAGATGCAAATTCAACTAACATAAATGCAAACATCGCTCTTAGAACCATATTATTATAACTAAAACAATATATCAACAACAATCAATCAATTAATTAATTCAGCTTATATCATTACACGATACGGTAATGCCACTGTACATATTTAATTCGCTAAATTATTCAGTCATGTCCGTGAAAATTAACCGATCAAATAGCGCATCACATTATTTGTGAAAGCTTATTATTATGCACGCTGAAATAATGAACCACGTACCGCACTTTGTATGCCTGTAGCGTGCCAACAAACAAAACCGTACTTAATTTTTAATCTGAACATTACTTACTGGGATTGACTTCGGTCCATTTGTTCTTTGAGGTCCCCACAATAAATTGCTACACCAAGTAGATGTCACAGGTGACAGAAGTTTAATAGGCAAGCAAATGTATTATGTATGAAAATTTTAATTAAATCCGAATGTGGCATGAATTTTCCACATCCACAGTTAGAGCTTTAATTGAAATTTGTTGGTTCACCGAAACGATTACTGTGCAATTGATATTTTAATTGTTTATGCAAATAACAAACCAAGTAGGAGTAGTCATGTTCGCATTATCCTCACTCACGTAAATCATTTAAAAGCTGCTTTACTACCCTAATTCTTTTCTAATACTCCGTCTATAAAAATAAAGGTCCCCGTATTCCTTTCATTGTAATTCTATTTCTCGAAGATGACTTCTTACAACGCAGGAGTAACAGGCAAACCGAATTGATTTCAATATTCCCTCTACACTTTTCCTTTAGATATTTTTCGTTCCTGTTCTACATTTTACATAAACTAATTTCCTTGGCAATATTGGTCTTGCGACAGTTCTGTAGGCACGGGCGCCTCCCTCAAAAAGAAACTCGTCGAGTCGGGCCTTCGACGACCAAATCAAATCACTCGACCTTATCGATCACCCCGAGAAAACTTACAACTAAATTTATTTGCGTATTTGTAGACACAGATGACGGTGAAACTTGATGTACTGACAGATTCCTATTGGGTGAAATATATATATATGGACGCGATACGAAATTAATCCAATAGTGCTGCTGATTTAACGCAATTGCTGAGGTTGCATCCCCTTCGCAGGCCCACAGGGCCAGTCACCCTTCACTGAAGGGGAAACGTTAATACGAGGATATGAGAATTTACTGTTTAATCCAGCTGCAGGCCAATTTGTTAATATTTTCATTCAATCCACTTAAAAGCATGGTTGTATGTAAATTTGATACGTAAACACGATATCGTGTGTCTGAATCGACTTAAGTATACATTTTTTTAAAGAAATTGAAAAGGTTAGGTATTAGATGATCACTTTATTCAAATATCCTAATATCAACGGCGATAATGTTTTATCAAAATAGTTTGATAACGATACCACCATTACAACATTTTAAGTGCTTATGCCAACCAATGAAAAGGTATAGTTATCAAAACAGATTTAGATCGAGGTTGGCATGTAAACACAGGAATGTTGGGTGCAGTGTTTGATGTGGTCGGCGTAGGCTAGCGCTCCCTTTATCAATTACGGCTAAACAAGAAAAATGACCGTCGGTAAGCCTACACGAGGCTAATTAAAGCAAGTAGGTAAATTTTGGTAAGCGCCGCCTGTCCCCGCACCCCATCCACCCGCGAGCCGTGCTCATCCCTCTCGGAACAGGTGGTTAAACTTTGCGTAATTTCATTAAGAGAGGTATATATTTTGATCAACACGCAAAAACTCCACTTTTATAAGCTTCGGCGTCCAGACTGTCTTTCTTACGTCCGTGATTAATTTTAATTATACTTATTAAATTTTTGATGGAGACATTAAAAATCTTTATTCTCTTAGGCCCGTTTTATTTTTAAACCGATGCTACTTATTTTTATCGACGGGTCACGGCATCTTTACAGTATTTCAAAACATCAATAAATCATTCACGCTAGATTAAATAGTAGTTGACCTCTCCCTCCGTGGGATAAACACCATTACGAGTAGTTTAGGGGTGTTCACGAGAAAAACCGTCACACTTATTGGTACTGATTTTAATGCAAAATTACTAAAATATAAAATACTTAATAATAACAACTTTTATTTTATTATGTTTGCCTATAGTACCTTCATGTTTAAAAATAAAACTAAATGACAATAGCCAAACATAGTTTTAATCAGATATTTGTGTAAAATTAAGTTACAAGATTTATTTAAAATCATTGCGTCATATATAAATATGTATATGGCGCAAAACATGAGAGCATTCGAAATTTATGAAATGGATTTTACCATCAAGGAAGAGATAATGTGCCGAGTTGTTGTTGCTTAACTCGAAGCTTCTACAGATCTTTTAAATCACACTAACCTATTTTCGAAATAAATAGTACCTATATTAATTATCCAGCACCTACTCCTAACTAAAGCGTTCAGATAATTGGCACTTCTTAGAAATAATCTGTTCAAGTTTCAGCTTAGACTTAAACCTTAAGTTGCTTATTAAAGTCCTTATCCTACCCTTCTACACTCAGCTAAATTATATTAAAACTAAGAAACAATTTTTTATTTAGTGATAAGAAGCCAAAAGATAAAATAAATATTGTACCAACTGGTGACGAGAATATGTAGGTACTAATAGGTCATCTGATATTAATATCAACCGTCTGGTATTCGTAGGTATGCCTGAGGAATATGATAATAAGCTCTATAGTAATATTTCAACTCCCGCAAGGTTTTGTGAGGCCTTCACGCGTGTATATACATAAATATATGGAGATTATTTGCGTAATTTTATCCGCATAAACGGAATACAGACAGTGACAGAGATACCACATGATTAAATCAAGTAGGTATAAATTCAGACCATTTTTTATCAGGTTATGTTTTTCCAGGATAAAAAGATTTGAATTTACAAAGAAGCAAGTTTTTGATAAGTCGTATATTAGAGTTTATAGTCGAGTATACAAACACTTATGGTAAATATATTATATTTACATAGGTACCAAAACTTAAGCCATCAGCAGTATCAACTACATAAAGTTTAAACATATTTTCGCCTGATTCACTTTCATTTTCCGGTCAACGGTCAACGTGCACCTCGCACGTCTGTCTACCTCGACCGTTGCCCTCCCCGGGACAAAACGTTTATTAACCTCAAAATATCTTACGACACAATTTATGCAGATACCTATATATTTATTTATTACATGAAACTCAGTATCTACGTAAACTGTGTGACATTAGCGGCAAGCTCCGAACTAAGTACACACAAGGCTGATTAAAACTTTCTCATAATGGATTTCATACTCAAACTAATATAACAACTCATAAAACTTATATTAGATAAGCGTATAACTGAGCGCGCAACTGATTATGCTTAATCTTCGAAGAATTTGCGACCCCTGGAGTGGCCTGGTGACGCCTACACGTTAGTTTCTCTTCACTGTCACCTACTTTGCATCATAATCGAATTTCCACAAAGTAAAACAAAATCTCGTCGCCACATTAATATTCAGCGATAGGGCCCGACGCATCGCCGCCGGATTGACGTTTAACATGCAAATTGCAATCTGAAAATCTAGCGAAATTGTGTGCCACTAAATATTTTCGACATTATTAATTCAGGACACAGTTGTTTGAATCGGCAGCTAGAATATAATTTAAATGTTAAACGAATTTGTGCCACTAACGCTAAATTAGACTGGGGCGCTAGCCGCCGGGAATTTAATCGGACAGGTGAATCTACGAAACATACATTTATTCATTTTGCTTTGCGTTCATTTTGAATGGTTTAGTCATATTGGCTAACTTGTCTTCTCAGCTTATAGTTTCATAATTGTTTTTGAAATACAACCTTGTACTGTCTAACGTCAAATGAGGAAAACTGAATTTGCATGGATTTTTAATATGATTTTGTGAAGCAAAATTAAAAGATAATGTTTCCAAAGTTTAGTAATTATTTAACATACTATTATCTCTAGACATTATAGACATTCTTGCAGTTTAACAAACTATACAGTAGGATACATTATAGTTTATGTCAACTCAAGTAGTTTCATTTTATCGCGAAAGCGCCGTACTAACTAAACCTTTATATACGCCTTTATGTAAAAGGTATAAAGTAAGGGAAAATCCCAACCGAAAGCAATACATTTATACAGATAGGTACGTCACAACGGGTCATTCTAAAAGTGCGGTGCGATTAAACTAAAAGAGGGGAGACAAGACGTCTCAGCTGTACGCGGCCCAGTGATGGATACGGAAAATAAATCAGGTCGCAGCACTCGTCTGCGATGACCAGATGTGCTCCCCGCTAATGTATTACCTCAGGTCATTCAGGACTTTCAACTTATTGCGAGCCGGCCGCTACGTAATAACATACCGCAGTCGTATGTCTTGCGATTTAATACTTGGAAACGGCTTATTAATGTCATGAAAGTGTAGGGATTATACAGGATATTTCAAAAATATAATACTGAATATGTCTTTTTACTTAAATGCGCCCATGTGCTACGAGCATGCTACGAGCTACGAGCAATGTAGCGTAGAGCGAGCGGTGAAGAACGTAGAGGTAAAAAGTAAATATTGTTGTAAATATATAATAATCTCTTACAAAACATTACCTTTAACTGCTAGAATTTGAGCAACCATTTAGTGGATGGAAAAGTACGCATATAAATAATTCAACAAAACGATTACTCCAATAGTTTTGGTTATACACAGAACTATCTTTGTGTTATTAAATATTAAATCATAAAATTACCGTCTGCAATTAACGCATGTGTTTTATTAACACCATCAATCTGCATGTTACCCCTTAGAGCAAGGAAATACCCCTTTAGGGTGTACCCTTAAGTTAATTTCGTATACCAAAATGTTACAGTACAATATCTTTGTGCTGTATCTACAATCTACATCGCAATCTTACGATCTTTATCGCACGTTCAATATCTACTAAATGTTTCTACTATCCGTGATCAACACGTAGTCGTTAGTATATAAGATGCACCTTTGGATAATTATAACCAGACTATACTACAACTTTGTCTCATTTACGCCTAACCATATACTGTCAAGAAGTTTGGCAAATTGGTGACCCCGACGAACGAATACGCAGCAAGAAACATGGCACAATCACCATGCAAGGCGAACATAAATCAGCAAGGAACACTTGAAGTAGCCGCTGGCACCTCGGTTTTATCTCGCATTCCGGAATTTTGGAAAGACCAACCAAGATTATGGTTCACGCAACTAGAAGCCATATTAGCACCACAGAAGCAAGGAGACGAATACAAATACTGTACAGTAATAGCAAAATTATCCAAGGAAGAAATACTACAAGTTAGTGACCTAATCACTTCACCACCGACTACAGATAAATATAAAAACATCAAGGAACGTTTAATTGATTGTTACGAAGAAACAGAACAGCGACAGTTTCAAAAATTAATATCAGAGACAGAACTCGGTGATCAAAAACCTTCGCAGTTATTACGTCAAATGCGAGTCCTCGGGAGAGGAAAAATCAGTGACGAAACAATTAAACTACTATGGTTCAGGCTTTTACCAACATCAGTTACTACGGTTCTAGCAGTTACGGAAGACATGGAAATTGACAAACTGAGCCAAATTGCAGACAAAATAATAATGAATTCAAAAGTAACCGAAATATTCACCTGTTCCTTGGACAACGGAAGCAGACAAAGCTTACGAAAAATGCAAGGAAAGCATGAAAAACGCAGTGTTAACAGCGCATCCTTCCCGCAACGCATCACTAGCGCTCATGACCGACGCTAGTGCTACTTGCGTTGGTGGAGTTTTACAACAAAAATCCGGACGCAATTGGGAACCATTAGGTTTTTTTTCACAAAAATTGAGCGAAACTCAACAAAAATATTCTACGTTTGACAGAGAGCTGTTAGGAATATACATGGCCGTCAAACACTTTCACAGATTAATCGAGGGAAGAGAATTTACAATATTTACGGATCACCGACCTTTGACATACGCATTCTCCCAAAAACCATCATCAAACGATACACCGCGACGGGTCCGGCAGTTAGATTTCATTTCACAATACAGTACCAACATTCAACACATAAGCGGACGTGACAATATTACCGCCGATGCCTTATCTCGAATAGAGGAAATATACGTGCCATCACCTATCGATTACGCTGAATTGGAAAAATGTCAATCAACAGATAATGAACTAAGTAAATTACGTGACAATAAAAGATTAAAATTCAGAAACATTACGTTTCCGGGTTCCACAATAAACATCACCTGCGACACGTCTACTGGAAAAAGCCGCCCCTACTTACCAAAGCAATTTCGCAAACAAATTTTCGATACCATTCATGGTATGAGCCATCCAGGAAAAAGAACTACGAGAAAAATGATAACCCAAAGGTATTTATGGCCGTATATGAACAAAGATATCAATAATTGGTGTAGATCATGTATAGCCTGCCAAAAATCAAAAATACAACGACATACGATATCACCTCCTGGTACATTTATGACAGCGCAACGTTTTGAACATTTACATATTGACATCGTCGGACCACTTCCGATTTCACAAGGGAAGAGATATTTAATCACAATCATAGATCGTTGTACGTCATGGCCCGAAATATTTCCGGTAGAAGATATAACGGCAGAAACAGTAGCCAAGACACTTTTCGAAGGATGGATTACTCGTTTTGGATGTCCATTGCGCATTACTACGGATCAAGGCCGACAGTTTGAATCAAGAATATTTGAGTCACTCTCACAATTTTTGGGAATACATAAAATTAGGACAACACCTTATCATCCGCAATCCAATGGAATGATAGAGAGATTTCATAGAACTTTAAAGGTGGCGTTAATGACAAGAGAATCCAACGAAAATTGGTTAAAAGAAATTCCAACAGTTTTACTCGGGTTGCGGAGTAGCTTGCGAGAAGACACAGGTTATAGTTCAGCAGAGATGACATATGGAACGCCAATACGACTCCCTGGAGGATTTTTTGAGTCATCAGCAGCACAGTTATCAACGTACGAAGAGTTTGTAAAACAAATTCAAAAGGACATCACACAAATGACATCAATTCCGAAAAGAAAAAACCACAACCAAGCTATATTTGTGCATCCCGAACTCAAAGAATGCTCACACGTATTTGTTCGGTGTGATAGAATTAAGAAAGCCCTGACACCGCCGTATGAAGGACCCTACCCAGTAATTAGTAAAACAGATAAAACATTTTGCATTAGAATTAGGGATAAAGAGACAGTGATATCAATTGATAGATTGAAACCAGCATTCATGATCAATGACGAATCAAACTACGTGCCAGATTCAAAGGATTTATACAGACATTCACACACGTACACTACACGATCGGGACGTAAAGTAAAGCCAGTAGTGCGTCTATAAAAAATCGCTATACCATAATAATATTTTTTTTTTTTTTTTAAAGGAGGGTGTACTGTTACAGTACAATATCTTTGTGCTGTATCTACAATCTACATCGCAATCTTACGATCTTTATCGCACGTTCAATATCTACTAAATGTTTCTACTATCCGTGATCAACACGTAGTCGTTAGTATATAAGATGCACCTTTGGATAATTATAACCAGACTATACTACAACTTTGTCTCATTTACGCCTAACCATATACTGTCAAGAAGTTTGGCAAACAAAACATAGACGTTCTCGCTCAGTGCATAATAAGACATCTCCCTAGTGGCGAAATAATGCGCAAGATTACACTATCTATGGTATACGTATATTACGTATGATATGACGTTTAATCCACATCGCGCAGTTCGAAGATCTTGATATGTTATATCAAGGGATTGCTGTTTTGTGTGTGAATTAATACAGTAGGAACTGCTTTTAGATAGACAGAATTTGCTTTATTGCACACAATAATTGTTGAACTAATGGTAAGTTGCTTTCCGCATATAAGGAATACTCATACAAAATAATATGTTATGTAAAATTTCCAAACATAACTTGGTAAATAATCTCTTCATAAAACGAATACAACAAAACAGTAAGTTAAAAACCACTAAGCTTAATCGACGTTTTAGATCGGTGGGCATCGTTAAAAATAGCCGTACACTTAATTAACAACAGCCCGCCAGCCAGACAACAAGACGAGTAATCATGCTAATTACTGAAGGCTTGCATTCAAATGTTGCACTAAAGTGCAATAATAGCAATCGTAGCCAAACAACAGCTCTACCAATACACGATATAGGCGCAAACAGGATATTCGACATCAACTGCACCGCCTATCGACATATTTATATTCGTAAACCGCAGTTAACAAAAAGCCGCGGTATATTCCCATCAGCTAACAATAAATAGGAGTCGGCTCCGACGGTAACGTAGAAATATAAACGGGAAATGATTCATTCCGAATTTCGACATATGCACGAATTGAAAGGTCGGCTGCGAGTGACGTATTTTTAATTACCTTCTACCGCGTCGTCGGATCGGCTCCATATTGAATTTCTATAGTGGACAATAAATAAGTCGAGAGCCACCTCGGTCTCACGTTCCCTTTTAACTATCGAACTCGTACGGGATAGCGGCGACGTAATTAAAAGTCAAATCCATCTATGTTCTCCAACGTGTAAGGTGTAAGCAATAAATCTAACGGCACTCAATAACTAGCGTACGTATCATAACACTTTTCTAAATGCAATCTCTTATAGACTGGTCCTCCAGAGAAATGTTTACAATTTTCCTTGTATAAAAGATGTATAGTGTCGAAAGCGCTAAGCTGTTCCTGTTATATTGGGTGTATTAAAAGGTGGGCTTAGGTAAAATGTTAGGTATTTTAATTACCCCAATCTTGATCGAATCTCCGTGCTAGCTGATTGAATTTCCGGACGAGGCTATCTCTCGTATTTGCGGAGCGTTGCGGGCGGCGCGCCCGTTCGCTCCGGCTCACTGGCCTGTGACGTCATGCCGTCGATTACATTTTTTTTATTATTTGCTACTGTAAACAGGTTGTTCATAAAGTCTACTCCTGTCTTTTTGTTGTGGCGTTCATGATTAAACGCGATATTAATAGAGTTTTCTTTTCGTCCTTTTTCTGTTGTGTCTGGATAGCTTATTTTTTATATTATGTTTCGTAGTAGTTTGTTTACTTTAGCTGGTTGGTTTCTACTGTGTATGAATATAAAGTCAAATTGTTTGTTTTAAATATAATACCTGGGAGTTTGTTTAGAATAAAAACAAAACTTTAACATAAACTATGAATTAACAAATAAACTTTCCAAAATGTAATAGACTCGTAAACACAACTAACAGTTTATTTTATTCTATTTGTTATGTATTGAAATATTCTATCAAAATTATATATAACAATATAGTGTACTATCCTGAATGGTTACCAAGTTGACTGCCAACGATCAGCGACATCGCCTAGTATGTAGAAATATTTATTTACGTCATGATATTAAGAATCACTTTGAAGCTAGCAACGATAGTATTTTTCTCATTGATGTAACGCAAAGGGATCACAAAAAAAGGTAATTTTTAACTAAATGACATATTTTTCCTCATAACTTATTAAAATCAGGGCTCTCAACGTACACAACAAGCTATATAACAACGCACCAACCACTGAGATACTCGAAACGAAACGTTAGCAACGTAATCGTATACTTCTGGGGTTCTATGATTGATGTGACGGGTAATAAGGCCCACAAGTATTGCAATTTGTTTACCCTTATCGCTTTAATATACTTTCGGAGCGCACAAAGACAGGTTTTGGTATCGTATTTTATACCGATCAACAATGCCGACCCCGACGTTCACCGATAATTGGAGAAAAAGTCCCCAAGGAGCCAATTTTGCTGGCTGTAAAGATGGTGGCATCCATACGAAGAAATAAATTATAAACGATCCATCACTCTCCGCTGTTGACAAATATAGCGCGACGCATTTAATATCATAACAGGAAAACTTAACCAATAGGTTTTTTCACCGACCAACGGTAGCGTGATAGATTCGATATTATTACGAAAATGGCCGTGTTGTGTGGCTTGTTGTAGTCATGTTTCCGTACCGATCATTAATTTCCGTGTACAAATTAATTTACGGTGTTTTACTTTGACATAATACGATAAATACGTGATACTGTCGCTTATTAAAATGATGATAAAGTAAATGATTATATTACGTTTCAATAACCGCAAAACGTGTAGTTACTTTTTATTCTATCGCAATAAAAATAGCATACGAGAGCTATCAAATAGTATCTAGTGTTCTTTTGTTTATCACGTATTATTTAAAAACATAAGATGGGGTAAGCAACTAATGTTTTAGACTAGTAGAACTTTTAGTAGTCTGAAAAAGTTATTTTGGTGAAAATTCTCAATTTGAGTAATTTTTCGAGGCCTAGGTACTTTACAAGCACAATCCAGTAATAATCAACCTAAATCAAATCCTGAAGGGTGTCCTTGACCGTCCAGAACAAACTCCAATCGTGAAAATATATTAATAAAGTATCAATTATGTGAATGAATGGATGTAATTATTATATCCTAAAAACTATCAATTAAAATAAAAAATAATTGTAAACGACTTGTAAGTAAGAACTTTTCATAACGTAGACTAATAATGTAGCAGTTGGTTCTGAGTAGCAATTGCTACATTATTAGCAACAGCGAAGGACCTAATGAAGTGTGAAAATGTGAAAGTAACATCGCAGTCTCCAATAAATACAAAGATAGCCAGACGATAGCAATGCCCGTGCAACAAATAATAATAATATAATAAGACGCTTATTGTTTTACAAGGATTCGATTTCTAAGTCGGGGAAAGTATCTGGTTGTACCTAGAAATATTGCCCTAATTTTCACCTTTCTCTAGCAAAATGGTATTTTCCACACTTATTGTCCCACCCCAAAGAAATCATCTGTTATTTAACGGAAATAACCTTTTCCAATATTTAAAGTATTGAAGACAATATTTTTTACATTACTTACATTTCTATGGATATTTAATAAAATTATCAGTCGTCAATCATTTCTTAATCTTTGATTAAACAAGAATATTACAATTGATAAACCTATATTATCTAAAAAACTCTCCAAATTCCCCTTCTTTTATTTGTATTACATTAACATTCACGAATATGCTATTCTCCTAAAATATGTTGTATTAAAACATAGAATACAATACATACAATACAAATACAATACGTAAAGTGATAACATAACACATGACCAAACCTCAAGTTTTGTGAGTTTTTAGTGTGATCAATATCGTAGGCTCGGTCTACATCTTTCGGCTCGGCACGTGTCAGTCATAAACCTGCTTTTACAGGGACGACAACCCCGCCCTATGGGTGAGGACATCAGGGGGTTAGACGCAGTAAAAAAACGGACTAAGGACTCTCTATCTTAAGTTAGGTTTTGTCTGTCTGGTAAAGTATATTGAGGGTAGACGTGACTAAGAAAGCTTTCATTATCTAATAGCAAGTCTACTTGATTGATGAAACGAAATGGGGGGACTGGGTATGAGTAGTGACCGTTTTTCTTTTATTTAATTTAGTTTTGGAATCTGGAAGAATCATTTTTGTATGTGATTGTGAAAACCAAAGAACATACTTGTTTAAATTAGATATTTGTCTAGTCGGTGTACTGAAATTCTTAGGCAGTTACTGTGTAAAGACGTCGAAAATTTTCCACACGTGTGTAAGCATTTCATTTGAATTCGTAGTTCATAAACTATATTAAAACCACCCTCAGCTATCGTTTTATTTCTGACATGATAACATAATATTAAACGTAAACCTGCCTCATAAGATAACACTGAGGTACCAAGAATTTTCATCGCCATCGTCTTGCAGCCGCCTTCGCAATATAAACGCGACGCTCACGCAATAGAGACAACACTCAACTCATACGCCTTCTAAGCTTGGTTAGAAAGAAACGACAGAGATTTCACAAGCACGCCTTTAATTTCTAAAGGTTTTATTGCATTCCCCGCAAGCTCAGACGCTTAAACTTTATTGCTCTGGGATTAAAGTAATATTTGCAGCGACTAAATGATGTCGAGGCAATTTCATGATATTAAAAGCTGTCTATGTTGGAGTTCAGGTCAATAGTTTGGTGTTCCGTGATAGTTTGCGTGGTATAATCGTCGGCGAACTTTCTGTCGTTCACATTCTTGGGCGACGACGTGCGATAACAATACGTTCCTTTTCAACTATTTGCGGTAGCTAAATAGTTTGCCTCCTGTACTTCGTCACCGTTAGACGTGTTCACAATACATCTACTTACACGGGTGACTGAACTTTGTTAAATACAGCTTTACAAGCTATTCAATTTGAGTTTGAACCTCATTCCGTATTCAATGTTTTCACATGGAATTTTAAAATACGAAACAGCGCCTACAATATGTGTGTGATGTTTTTATCGCGCATTACTGCTGTGACATTGCATTTGCAATGTAGCATGGCAGAAGTGCACTGCAAGAGTTTACGGTTGAACGAGCTGGTAAAATTTTTCAGCAAAGCTTCGATATATAGCTATGAAAGAAGCCCTGCGAACGAGAGGCGGTTGAAAAGGGATCGGAAATGTGAGCCCGTTGAAGTGCATTCGCTATTGGTGTCGTTTTCGGATGTACTCGCAGCAACAAAGATACATTTCATGAACTCTGTACGTCGTCGGTACATTTATTTGATAGTTGGTACAGTGCAGGTGCCGTTCTGAGTGGCTACTGATAATACTGAATTGTCGCGCAGAGTATAATTTTGTTTTTTGCTCATATTTTTATTTACTTTGAATAAGTATTATAAATAATATATTTGATTAAACTACAACAAATGAGAAAGTGGTCACATAACACAATTTATCAATAAGTTTTATCAATCACCTCAACAATTCAACCTATTTGTGTGTGCATCTGCGTCAACAAAAAATACTATTTCGAGTCACGTCAAGCAAGTACCTACAAGTTGATATAATGTACGGAAGGGTAGCCCCGATCGATCTGCTCACACCCTCCAGATATGATTAGCAGCTAATTGAATCCCGGGGTGAGATCCGCAGTTTAGTTTTCTAATTTACGAGACTTTCCTTTGCTTTGCACAGTGAAGGGTTGAATTTAATTATCTTCACCTAGACGACCCTCAACTAAAACTCGCAAAAAATGGATGAAATTGCATCTTAATTTGAGAAAAAGCTTCGTTAACCTTCTAGATCTCGCTGTTCTGACTTTATAATACACCGTAGCAGACATCCCGTAGCTCCGTTACGAGAGTTCGTAGACCTTTCGATTCGTTATAGCAAATTGCTATTTGATATCATAAAAATAAAAGATCTCTTTTGCTAAGTCCTTTATATCATTTTTTAAAGTATTCGACGAAAGAAAAACTTTTTACTTGATTTATATTCTACGTCGGCGGTTTCTCAAAGTTCGCTACATTTAAAAAGTGGACAGATCACTTGTTTTTGGTTTTGTAGGCCACTCCATAGATATCTATCTTTAGTCTTTCTTCGGGTAGCTTTATTGCGTCGCTAATCGGGTGATATTTTTTGCATGGAATTTGGTGATAATCACTTTCAACTTCAACTTTGTATTCAGACGGCACACGCCGCACCCCTGTGTTGTGAATTTGATAATGAAAGGGCCCCACTTGTGTGCTGCAGAGATAATGTAAATAAGTATGCAAATTATACACCAAGTTCCATTCAAATGAACCTTTGCGGCTCTTTAAAGTTTTCCTCAAAGCTAAATCTAACAGTGTGATATATCTACTCGCACAGAGATCCACCCTGCATTTGAATATTTTGAAATAAGGAAATGACGTACAAACAGACACGGATTCCTGTCGGGAAACTTTCTCTTCGAATCGTATTTATGATGTTATGAGTTTGCAGCAACAGACAGACCGAAGGCACACATAGGGACGCACAAGGAGGCAACATTATTAAAGTACGTCTGTAGGTGTTGACTATGCGTTATGTTTACTTCAGTGATTTACACACGTGCACAGTATTAAAAATTACTAGACCAACACAATATCCGTTAAAGTTTTATATAAGTGTAGTAAATATAACTTTTTACTACAAAGTGAGTTTAGAGTGATTTTGAATTAGGCACACTCACGAGTACAAACAACAATTAGTGTGCATTATTGATGCTTCGTCCGCTTTGTCATTTCATCCAACATTGGCCATGGAATGTGCAAAATATTTTCGTGGTACCAAAGTAAAAGTGGCGCGTGATAGCGTCGTGTGACGTGGCGTGCCATCAATCATTTATCCGCGACTCGTTCAACGATACCGAGAAAAGCTCTAAACCAACGCTATTTTGATAATGTATCACATTTAAAGGCGAATTTTAAAAATTCTTTCTCCCTCCATTATTAACGCCAAGAAAGCGTGAATAAAAATATCAGTGACGCAATGTACATTTACATCACAAAACATTTAATGTGTAAGCACTTGGTCTTTGGACAATTCGTTTGATCATAAATCATCATTATTAGGTATACTTTAATTGTCCATTACCTATTCTTTTTTAAACAAATCGTGAGCCATCTTGATGATAAAGTAGTACCATAAAGCAATTGCATGTGAAAAACAAAAAAGTCTGAAAGTAAAAAGCTAAAATAAAAAGACAGTTTATATCATGTTCCAAGTAAGTGAAGTGTTGATATCGAAGACGTGCAGTGCGCATTTTTCTGCCAGTACCTTGCACTTAACTGTGATACGTATTATATTTCCGATAAGTGCGATCCAATTTGTTCAAGTTCCGTAGAACGGCACCCAGAAGAATGTATGATAAACTGTCATTCAGATGCGGCACTCTACAGGGACGCGATATCATTCCAGTTCGGTTACACCATAAATTGGGTTA
The DNA here is from genome assembly GCA_905340225.1 of Abrostola tripartita. Classification (NCBI taxonomy): domain Eukaryota; kingdom Metazoa; phylum Arthropoda; class Insecta; order Lepidoptera; family Noctuidae; genus Abrostola; species Abrostola tripartita. The sequence goes on along the minus strand of HG996493.1, from coordinate 7,884,859 downwards.
TCAATCAATATTACTTTCGTATCTCCAATTTATGTGGCAATTGTTTATATTACACATACACGAACAGACATTGTTCCTGATCATTGGCGTTGGGAATGGGCAGATATTACCGTTTTTGTTAAAGTCGTTTGGTTCCTACCGCCGTCGATATCAGCACAACTGTCCGACTATAAAGGTATACTGCCGTCGTTACTTGGTATTTTCTTACAATCTGGGCAAGTAGCAAGCTGGGACAGCGCTCGTAATGGCCCAATATATCAAATAGGATTAAGTGTAAATGAGAGTAGCGCAACCGGCTGATACTTTGTTGTGCGACATGACTAGAATAGATACAGAGCTATTGATTTTTTGTCATTCCAAGAAATAGAACACGTTTTGGCCAAATAAGAAATCTCTAATTTATATGCAAAGTACAGACTGGCCGAGTAATACTTTGCACTCTACATTGACTAAGTTTAGCGAATACGAAAACATAACAAAATGAAGTCTGCAAAGTAGCCCGAATAAATCGCATTTGTGAGCGACAGTAGGGCGCAGCAACCTGCGTCGAGACACCGTCTCCTACCCCGTATGTTACGAACATTTCTAGTTTCCACCTGAGTGACGCGTCATGCGCTCTATCAAAATTTGCAATTTATTTTTGCTAAGCTTGTTATATTCAGAAAGATATTCCTACCTTTAAATTATTTGTGGGTATAGGTATAAGGTATTTCTTCGATACAAAAATGTTGATGGTAACCAATAAGTAAAAGTGATTACTAAATATAATCACAAAGTTTCTTAAATTTATTACAACGAATAAATTGTTCATAGTAAAAATTATGTACAATGTGTTTATTACAGAGCTTGCTTGCTGTCGCAACTGTCTGCAGTTAGTGTAACTACCACAAAGTTGGCCGTAAACACAGTCCAGCGCAGAAAGAGAAACGAGTTAAGTCGTAATGAGCTTTTTGCTGGATATTTTACACACGATTAATGTGGACGGGGTGGATCACGGTGGCGACATCTCGGATATTTCCCAGACGACGCCGTCTACCAACACGAGTTTCTTTCTTGATTAAAACTCGGAATAATAAACGGCGAAACAATTTTGCCTCGTCGCGCGCCGCCGCGCCCGTCCCTCTAGAACAAACTAATATTGAAGTACGGATGAGTACCGCCACGGCTCCAGTCATTTTAAACCCTTAGATGGAATTACTGTTATTAAATATTTAGACAGAACTATTTGTTAACATTCTACAGTATCCCTTTAATAAACCTATACTGTGATTATTCAACGAAAAGGGAGAGAGAGGTTATTATAAATTATATTATGATGATTGTTTTGTTATTTATTTTGTACGTTTCTTACAAATATGGCAATAAGTACATTTACAATAACTATCTATTAAACAATATTTATTTATCAGTTATGTAATACTTGAATTAGTTAACATATTTTGAGCATGTATTTGAGCATATTAATAACAATTTTAGTAAAATATGAACATTTATATTTTTGTATATAAATTCAAAGTAGCTAAAAACCTATTAGGTATCGTATAAAGCATAGTCAATAAAATTCCAATATACAGTTAGATACTAGTTATAAATGTTATAAGAAACACACACAAGCCCGGGTTGAAAATTGGAAAATTTAATATTTCAGCAAAGTTGGAGCAAAACCTACTTGGTTTACGTTCTCACCCCAGCTCATCATTAGTGCGCATTCTGTTACTAATTTTGAGAAGTGATCAAATTTTACAAATTTTCTATTCTATAAAACTTTTGCATTTATTTAATCCCTCAATGTGCCCTGATTAGGACCATTGAGCTTTATTCAATAGTACTTAAAACTTGCTGAACACAATATATTTTAATGAGCACTACTTAGGCGCTAATTATATTTAGTGAAAATTTTAATTTAGGTTTAGAATTTGTGAATTAGATAGATCTACTAAAAGGTTAGCTGAGTTCGAATTCGCAATTACTAAATTCTAACTCATTTATCTTTCATATTACTTAATTTGCTAGTTGTAGTAACTAATAACTCTTATACCTACTAACATTTTAGTGAAACGCCATTGTCATTGATATTCAACTCAAATATGATTGTCATGAGTCGATTTTTTCCCGTGGGGGAAAGTTTCAAATAATCCTGATCCATCGTTACACAAAACTTGTAAGTTGTTCGCGTCTCAACGGATAATCGAGTTTATACTTGGAGGTCCGCCATCAATCATTTATCCCGCTTTCTCCGTCCGCGGACGGATCTGCACCGCGCTACGCGGAAAAACTTTAAAGTGTTCCAACTTACTGTGACGTATCGCACACTCGCTTGTTACTTGAATAATGTCTTCTTCCAATTTATTACTGTGGACTACTTGATGTAATCTATTATTGTAGATCTCTTGTGTTGTCATGACGAATTTTATTTTTATGACACCCATCCTGCATTGCGTGGATACTTTATCTACATAAACACGGCTCATTTCTCCCCATGATAATTTAAAAGACGACTAAGTGAGGAATAATGTAGTCGAGCTGCCAAAGTTCGGACTACCTTAGGGCAACCCTGCATAATCCCACGATTTTAAACAGCATTTGAAGTAAGATATCGAAAGTATGATTGTTATGTGCGTTAGTATTCTTAGTATAACGCAGTATATAATGTTCGTATCTTTAGAATGTTATTACAAGTCTAACCACTCGCATTCTATTAATTATATATAGTAGATACGTAGAATAAAAATATATATACCAATCTACATTTATATTGGAAATAATTATATTATATTGAATCAACTTAACAGAGCTCTAAAATAGATTTACATAAATTATAACAAAAATTTCAATAGAAAACTGAAAAATTGGAAATCCCAAAACTCATAATTCAATCAGCTCCACAACAACGAACAAAACAACCCATTTTAATCTAGCTAAGGTTAACCTCGCCAATATTATTGACGATCCAATAAATCTGGTATCAAGTCACCTCGAGTGAGGCAAATAACACAAGTAGACACGATTCTATACGGATACTGGTATGAGTGTTTTATGAGCACTCAAGTGCCTTCCGGACTGGGATGTTTAAAACTCTCCCGCGAGCAGCGAATCGAGTACATTCCACTCACGGCACGACAATGTCGGATTTGATCTCGAACGACGTCATTTTATGAGCGGTTAAAAGTTTATGAATATGCTTACAGCTGCAGATTTTACTTGTTTCTACCTATATAGCAGTTTAAGTCGTAAAATAAAAAGGTTGTATGTGCCTTGGTACCTTTTTATTTGTGTCTATATTAAATGAAGATTAAGGCACGTTCAACATTGCATCTTGTGTAAGTTAGAATCGAAATGAATCAGTATTTGTGAACTTAGACATATGTACCTACCTAAATAAATTTGAGTAACCTTCATTAATTAATCTCCCTGTAAAAAAAGGTTTCTCCTTATTATTTTCCAAATATTATATCCTCTGCATATACATTATGTTTAAATACGATTATTACTAAACTACATGATCTAGTAGGTGTACAAATTCTGATTTCTTCGTACCACCACCAACCAACCCCAAAAGTCAGTCAAATAGAACAGAAAATGCCAACAATGAACAACCAAAGTTATATCAATTTTATCACAACGTTGTACTGAGTAATAATATTTTTATTTCACCATCAAGAGAAAGAAATATACACGGCAACGTACACAAAGCGGCTGTCAGAATATAATGAGATTGCAAAGAACTCATTATAATACGCAGCAAAATGTTCATAGATTATAATACATGTTACGTTAGTCGATGAACTGAATAAACCGAAGAAACAAGTATTTCATAAAAAGGGAATGACAGTCGATTAAACAATTCTCTAAAGCTCGCCTTATATACATGATATAAGAAAAATATAGATACCTCACGTTTTATTTTTACTTGTATATTTATTTATATTAAGTCGATACCCACCTTCTGCTTCAGATAAGATGGTAGGTACTATCGTATAGAATGATTTAAATCTTTGTCCAGACATTCTTATAGGAATATTTTAAATAAATATTGAACCATTCAACTATCCCATGGCGTAATATTAAAGAAGACGCATTTTTAAATAAAGAAAATTTTATCTATAATATTTTATTATATATAACGAACATTAATAAGAAAACAAAAGTATTATGTGTACATATTTCTGCTACATAAAGATTTATTTTTCCAAGTAGTTAAAATAAATAAACAACTATATTTCCAGCTTAATTAGCTACAATAACAACGTATCGCAATAACACAAAAAAACATCAACCTGACATTGTTTAAGATGTTGGCAAGTCAATTAATTAGGTATATGTACATAAATACATACAATAGGCAAGCTTAAACAACTATTTTTGAACTTCAGCATCAACCATCACTTGAAAGCTACACAATACGGTGCCATAAAAATTAAATTACAGCAAATCTCGAAGGAGGTGTAAATCACAAACAAGAGAATGGACTCAAGATTTCGATTTCTTACGAAATAATACTGCATTAACGATACAGAGTACGAATTACCTACTCTACTTAATCTCACAAACCCCATACATTAATATTAAATCAAATAAGCTATAAATGCGCCCACTAATAAGAACAACAGGAGAAATCAGAGCTGCAACGTTAAATTATAGAGTACATACCGGGAATTACTTTTAGCAGAGTAAATAGAAATGTTAATTTGAGACTGTAAAAAGTATCGCAGGAGCGTAGCGCGACGGCAAATTAGAGGGAATGGAATATAGTTTACTTTAAGTTAAACTTATTACGGTCCTCGAGAAACAAGCAGTGGGAGGCTCGGCCGGCGCGCGGGTCAAGTGCCCAATTTGTCACCCGCGCAAACTTCCGACTACTTCGGCCGGGGCCTGTTCGATTCCATTAAACTTTCGAGACCTTTTGAAGCTATTTTCTTGTTTGAATCAAGATTTGCCTAATTCATTTCGGTGTCTACCTACTTGAATGACTTTGACTTTGGTTTAGCGTTTATAAATATGTCACTTACATTACTCGTAAAATTATGAAGTGAATAATGGTTCAGACATAATGCGTGGAGTATTTTAGGGCGTCAGTGACCTTACCTTAAGTGAGAGTACGAAATCCAAATAAAAGTCCCGGGGACGCTTACAATGCGCTATCATAAAAATTAAATTACGGTAAGAGTTTCTGTGTAAGTGCGCGCCATTTCAGCGGGGCGGGTTAGGCGCGGGCGACGGAGGCGCGCCACATCAAAGCGACTCATCCTGCGCCCGGCTCTCGCCTAAATCAAATTTAGCAGCTTTCTTTCTTTCTTCTTTCGTCATGGCACTGAGGCTATGATTTTGACCCATGCTTTATTAAGTACCTGAGTCTGTGGTTGCGATTCAATATGAAGCTAGTCGCAGTAAAGCAAAAATTATTACAACGTAACAAGAGCTTTGAAGCTAATGAAAACGTAAAGTATAAACAAGGGGAAAGATGAGACGGGGATGTTTACCGCGCGGAGGGCTCTGTACCGCCTAGACAACTATTGTTTGTCTTAACAATCACTTAGTGTTTTATATTACGTTATAAATACCAATATTTTTGGACGCTAACTGAATAAACGTCAAAACACATCAAGCAAAATGTGTATTATTATTTGATAGGATTTTAACACATTTACAATTATTTTAAACAAAAAATCATACATCAAATCTGCAGTCTTTTCCGAAGGGGTAGGTAGAGGTAGTTATAGTATTTTTAATTAGGTATCTATAATTTTATAATACCTACTAAATTATTTTTAAATTGTTAAAATAATAGGTACCTACATCTTAATTCAAAAACGATAAAATAAAACACTGACAACCCTAGCAACATAATTGTGTTTTCTTAAAGAACCCTAAGCCCGTCGAAGAGAGAAGTAAAAGAAATTAAAGTCCAAGTTGTTTACGTATACACGCCTGGAGCATAGATCAAGTGGCTAATTTGTCAGAGAGGCAACTTGGTGGCACCGGCAACGGCGCGGCGGTCTAGTGCGGACGATGCGATTCGATTAAACTTCAGCCAAAGTACCAACACAAGAACAAGGCCTACTTAACGCGCTTCTACATTTACTGCGGAAACTTAATTAGCTAACTCGTCGGGAGAGTCAGGAGCGCTGTGTGATATGAATGGCTGGTACATTATTATGTGGTGGACAAATACATTTAGACGTGGGGCTGACATTGGCTATATTGACGACCTGATTGTCACAGTGGCTAAGCGATTGAACTGCTGCGCTTAGGCTTGCGGGCTTGATTCCCGCACGGGACACAAATTTGTATGATTCGCAGATTTTTGTCCCGAGTCTGGGTGTTGGTGTATGTGATTTTTCATGTCTGTGAAACGCACCCACGATAAAGGAGAAATTCCTAGTGTCCCCGCGATGTAAAAAAAAGACAATTATAAAGATTTCAGTCAACAATAACCTCATGACTAAGAATGAATCAATTCGATAGCTATCAACCTCTATCTATCTCTTTAAGAAAGAAGGATCATATATGTATCTACTCCTTTCAAACTTCATATTTCAAATCCATGTTTATACCTCCATAATTGTTTTGGAAAAATGAATGCAGAAATCTGATTACTGATGTCTTTATCCGAATTCAACGCGGACGAAGTCACGAGCGACAGCTAGTGTTATAAACTGTTCAGATAACATTTAAGAACACAACATGAGCCGTTTAACACGAAATCGTTCTACTATTAAATTTTACCACATTTTATAGAACCCTTATCTACAAACTTAGATTAAAGGAAAGTTTGTACAGCAAGTTTGTTTCCCTACGAAGTGCATATCTATGTAGGAGATCAAACTACGTAGGTACCTGTATAATTTTAGTTTGCGTGTTTTAAAACTTATAGGAAATTCAAAGTCATAGAATTTCATCGCAAAATGAGAATTTAGACGGATTAAACTAAACTACATAGATAACTGAGTATATTTTACCTTGAACACCTTTAAAGATCGCTAAAGTACTTGGTGGCGTTATTACTCGTATAATTAGTTTCTATGTGATACTTGCATGGAACAAATAATTAAAACTTGATACTCGCTCTATGAAAGAAAGTCTGAAATTCTGCAAGTAAACTCTCCCACGAAGTATAACAACCGTATGTTTGGCGTAAAACAAGGACGAAACTAATCAGTTATTATGTCACGTAAGCTCATTGAGTCAAGTCTCGCTATTTTACTTTTATATCTCACTGTACGGATCTCGAATAACCTTCGTAAATACTTGTACTAATAAGTTAACGAAACATTTTAGGCATAGATGTTAAAATTGTATTAAATGTTGACGTCACTCATTGTAATTAATAGCCGTCTGCCCTTCTGTCACCTTTTGATGCCTATTTATAAATATAGGTACAGTGAAAACCTTTAACACGCAATAATACAACACAAAATTACTATGATTGCCTAGCCAATGTAGCTGTTCCAAACAAAAAATTATTTACAATAATAAAAAATATGTATAAAATTTGATTTAAGTAACACCTGTCGCTATACTAAACGGAGCTTAATTTTTATACTTTGCCACATGCTAAAAAATAGTACCTACCTAAGGAAAATCATATTATTTAATTCATATATTGGATGGTACTACGCGACATCTTCTCGTCCAAAATTCCGCAGTGTCTGAAGACGAAGGTTTTTAACCAGTGTGTGTTGCCAGTGATGACGTATGGCTCTGAGACGTGGTCGCTAACGGTTGGCCTTTTAGAGAGGCTCAGAGTCACTCAACGAGCTATGGAGAGAGCTATGCTCGGAGTTTCTTTGCGCGACAGGATCCGGAATACGGAAATTTGCCAAAGAACTAGGGTCACCGACATAGCTCAAAGCATATGCAAGTTGAAGTGGCAATGGGCAGGCCATATCGCTCGAAGAACTGACAACCGCTGGGGAAGAAAGGTTCTCGAGTGGCGACCACGAACCGGAAGACGTAGCGTTGGCAGGCCTTCCACCAGGTGGACCGACGATATCGTCAGAGTTGCGGGCAACCGGTGGATGCAAACGGCATGTTGTCGTTCATTATGGCGTTCTAAGGGGGAGGCCTTTGTCCAGCAGTGGACGTCTTCCGGCTGATGATGATGATGATGATTGGATGGTATAATCCTGTTATACAGGCTTCACTTAATGTATTAACAAGTCAGTAAGAATAATCAGTCATAGTAGTCCAGTATAATATACCCCTACTAGGACATACTATCTTCTAGCTATCACCTAAAGTCCCTATCCCACTGCACAGTGCCAAAGTCAACGACTACACTCGTTACTTAATCATCGGAGAGGACCTACAATAGTCTTCAAACATACCTTCAGATAAGTAGAGTCGGTCGGACTCAGCAGGCGGCTCGCAGGGACGGTGGCGCAGCGTGACGTGCAGGCTCGGGCCTCGCGGAGGCACCTCGGGGGGCGCCGGCTCCGGCGGGGACTCGCACTCGCGCTCACCGGCTTGACCAGCGTTGACAGGAGGTGCTGCAAAACAAGTACATTAATTAGTTCAATTTAAAGAAAATTGTCACAACAATTGACATGTCTTCTACTAATTTTTACTTTTACTTTACTAATGGTTGCATTAACTCTTTATCTTTAGAATTTAACATTCTTCTTCTTATCGTATGGTTGATGAACAACCTGGTGTCAAAGTTTAAACCGCCTGTAGGCCTCTGACATGGCTTTACACACCGTTGAAAAATCTCTCAGGTGTGCCGGTTTCCTCACGATGTTTTCCTTCACCGTTTTTAGCAACTGATAACTAATTTATAATACGCACATGAATTCGAAAAGACATTGGAGCGTGCCGGGATTTGAACTTGTGTCCTTTGATTTGGCAATCCAACGGTCATACCACTCGGCTATCAGTGCTAGAATTAGCGTATAGAATTTAACGTGAAAATAATTAATTACGTAAGTTATCAGTGTAGATATGTTATTGGATGTCCTAAGTATGTATAGCTATCTAAATTAGCATAACGTCAACACAAAATAATGATGTTATTTTACAACCCTAGCTCCGTGATCCTCTGTTATGAATTGACATTCCCATATTCTCCCTATGGGTGTCGTAACGGGCTTACTGGGTAAATATTAGATGTGATCACCATGTCCCTGATTCAACAACATAAAATAATTATATATTTCTATATCTCGTACGCCTGCGTGATAATTATGCTATTTACACCCCATTATTTTTGCGAAAGGCCAATATTTCACTTAGTTTATATATTTTTGCAATAAAATAACTGAGCGAATATAACCCCACATTGTATAATATTGAAAAGCTTTTGAAATATGCTTGTTATATCAAAACCTGTAGCAGATTGACAATCAAAATAAGGGACTCCAAAACCTTTTATATAAATAACTAAAAGTAACACCTGTCATTTGAAAAATTTCATTTGATAGGTTACACAATATTGAAAATATTAATAAATACATATTTTAAAAATAAAGCTTATTTATATGGACCAAAATATATGGCACGACCTTCATACTTATTTAATAAACCATAATTATTAAACCAGTTTTAATCTTTTAAGTAGTAAGGTACTAGTTAGCAAACTTGAAACAATATTTTTGTAATTCATAATAACACATTAAAAGCTTCGAGTCGATATTTAATGAGATTATGACGTCATAATGTGTGTCGCGCGAAGCACGAATACAATTCGGCCCGCTCATTGTCTACACGTACCTACGTGCCAGTCACATGCGTCGGGGTAACTATGCCAGGCATCCTTATCAAAGGCATGCACCCACCTCCGTATTACGCTTATAATAGGTACACTACAGAATGCCTAACTACAATAACTAAACTGGAATCCGACACTGAATATGCTTAATACCTTGTTCATTCCTTACATTTCGGAGTAGCATTATATTAATAACTCTTGCAGTCATCGTTAAATTCCTGTGTAGATACGCACCGCATACAAGCAAAAACATTATGCTCTAAAATAATATTTCAATGGTATTTCTTACAATGTAGAGTATGTAATTCTTTTTTATATGTTTATCTTTATTACATTTTAGCTTATGAATTGATATTTATGGAATATGTTTTTATTGGCGTGAAAGGCACCAGATAATGTATTGAGCATTATAAAATTTCTTGATTGTTATTTTATGTAAGTTTTCTCGAAAATTGTTTTCAAAATTATACAACGTTCCCTTTTTTATATCAATAAAGACCATGTAGGTACTTAGTACCTATTACTAAGTAGAAGTCTGATAGGTTCAGAGATTAGTAGAGCTGGCAAACAATCACTCTATAGTGCAATATAATTAACCACATCATATTTTCGATGAACCAACACCATAAGTGAATTAAAGTTTATTTGAACAACTTCGCCTATTTTGGATGGCAATGGAAACTATTTCGGTCGCTTCATCGATAATGTGGTCGCAAATGACTAGACCACAAAGTCTTGAGTCTAAGTTTGTTTTCGTCCTATAAAGTGGTCTAGTGTACCAATAAAATTCAGCTCGATATATTTTTAACCCTTTCGATAAATAAATTAGCTATTGGTAAAATGTGTTTTCATCGATGTTGTCTCTGGCAGCAGCTATGAGTTACGTTATGACTGCTTTTGCATTTGAAGAAACCTAAAAAAACGTGCCAGCTGCATAAATGTATTCTTAACAAGCAGAAGATATAGCGCTATCCCCTATAGATCAAATATTCAGATAGTTATGTACGTATTCCGTGTATATTCAGATAAATAGCTGGTGATCGTGCGTTATAAGTTAATTAAAAACTAATACAACTTCATCGGGAACTGATAATGGTCTTGAAAGTTGTAGGAACTCCTCTATCGCTAAGAGTACAACAACTGTGATTGGGATAATATATTTGGGTTCTTGAGTAAATACTGCAGGCATGTTGATAGTCAAACAATTTGTTTTACCTCACAAGGTTTCCTGCTCAAATTCCGCTGATATTAGACGCGAGCCGCCGTAAATATTGAATGATTTACTGATTGAATCCTTGACTGAGTTACCTTGATAAGGCAATAAATATTTGTTTGACAAATTATATTGGAAAATCTTTACTGACGGTAAAATAAATAATTGTAATCAATAAATCTTTTTACGTATAACAGAATTGGAAAAAAAATAATGCCATTAATGATAAATAATAATAAATATCCGTAAAAAAGAGAGAACACGTATTGGTTTTGCCGGGGCGTTTTGTGGAAATCAAATGGTAGTAGCAATATATTAAACAGCCTCGGGACAACAATAGCTTTGACAAAAATTCGCTTACACACTTTAATAATTGACTTGAACGAAAATCTAATTTTGGATGATAAAGGGGGTAAAAGGTGCCTCTACTATAGGACATATACGATGATGAACATGTTGATGAATCAAAAGCATAGTTATACCGTTGTTGAGACAGAGGCGTGCATTGCGCGCGTTGTTGTCGTGCGGGAAGTCATCGGCGCGCCGGCGACGCTGCAGCGTGCCACCCGTCTCCGCGCTAAAGATCTCCTCACCTATTTGTCAAAGATATTAATATTACGCTATGTTACGTGGGTTACGTTAGTTTTATGTAAGTATTGAATCTCAACCAAAAACTAGACGATTGGAACATCGTATAGTTTAGAAACAAGAAGATCGTCACTATATGATTTTTCATCTATAAATGACATTTTTCGTTAGCGAGGTTAACATGATTATTTATATCCCTAATAACTATTTCTAAAAAAATAGTGATGTTTCGGAGAAAGCCCTCAATTTTCGTAAAATATGTACTCCTTACTTTCAGAAACTATTTACATCAATTTCAAAGCTGCAATGACTAAGTTTATGCTAAAAGCGATATCTTCAAGACTACCGATGGACAAAAGTAACTAAACAGACAGAAAAGTATGTAGACCCGAAACTTAATAGATCTGCCCCTTTACCATGAACTCTTAAAACAGGACAGTTTACGATGTGGAAGCGAGACGCCGCTACGGCCAGTGTAATGTGGCGTCTTGCTTTCTCAACGTAAACTGTCCTGTTTTAAGAGTTCATGGTAAGGGGGCTGATGTTAGATCTTTGTAAAATCCTTTTTACCTTTGGAGTTCCTGTTTCGTCTGTAATATCTTCGGTTGGTGCTTTCATGAGGAAACGGTGATGACTGTCGTTGCGGGCTGCTGGCGTACCGTGGGAGCTCTTCGCCACCCTCCGATCCGTAGATACGACGCTGTTCATCTTTAACAATATGAGCTTGATTAGTAATTCAAAATATGTATACCTATAGTAGGGAGGCCTTTGCCCTAAAGAGGGACAGTATAGACTCATAATAATAATATAAGTTCCTATTACCTATAGTTACTTATTAATATAATATTTAGGGTCTAAAAGAGTAGACTAAAAGGAATAGTCAAATACCTACGGATATCTTTACAGAAAAGAAAATATAGATGCCATATTAATGATACCTTATCTCCGATGCCAGAGAAGAATGAGTCGGATTTCGTCTTGCCTTTATTTATTTAAATTTGACTTTATTTAACACAATAACAGTAAACGCTTAAAACTATCTACATAAAATCAATAAAGCCACTTTAATACATTTACAAAACACAAAATATTGAAATACTGCGGACAAGATTAACACCACATTTTTTACATGAAAAAGTTCGCAACTCCCGACGTTACCAGTTATGTTATGACTAAGTAATAATTTTCAACACTTTATACAAATAGGTCAGTATAAAAGTTAAGGCCGGAAAGTTTGGAATTTATGAGGCGGTTTGTTTGGGTAGGTAATTCTAAACAATAACAAACAAAATGTATACGTAGCCGGAGGTTGCACGGGCGGCGCGAGTCGGCCTGCGGCGGATCGAACCCGCTCTACTACTTCACCAAACAACGCTACGGCACAAAACAAGAATGTAAAGAAAGCGAAATTCCAATAAACGTGAGATAAAAACTTATATGAAGAGAAAACTTAGTCAAAGTTACTCATAGTAAATAAAACATCCTACTTATAGTTTAATGGAATAGGAAAACGTGATTTATTTATTTTATTGATATTTGTTACTAAGTCACGCCGAAGAGCTTTCTGGGTTGATACAAATAGGTAGCTATGACACTTCCACGTAGGCGTAGGGTGTACCTTGTATTGGATATTATTTAGAGTTCCATGAACCTGGCGTAATACAATACGCCTAAAAGAAATAAATATAATAAAATTACATGACGATAGGTCAATGTAACCAAAATTGTTCGGAAGGATCAGTTTGAGAAGATGATTTGGTTTATTCATTTTTACTTGCGAGCTTTCCTTATAATCTTGGTGTCGGTTGCTATAGAGCTGAGTAAATTTGTAATCTTATTTTAGCTACTAGCTACCTTTTAGGGCTTGTAACAAAAATCGGCTAAAATATCGTAAACACTACACAGGATTATTTTATTTTGTTGTTTGGTACCGTTTTCACATCATAATATTCGTTAAAATACATAGTTATATTTTGCACAATGTATTTGGTGGAGTGGTTAGTTAATAAAAGTTAAAATCAGTTTTATCATTTTAAAAACAATTATATATTATGAATTTCCTAGTAGTTATACATATAAGCGTTAGGTATTACAATATCAACTTGTATTGATCATTTCATAGGTCCATATTTAAACAGGAAAAACATTATTCTCCGAGAGAAATAAAGAATAGTCTTTATACATTTTCATCGTTCCTGATCAATCGATCAGTATACCTATACATAATGTTCAAATGTAAACAGTAACAAAGTGCCTCACTCCATTTTTATTTCTACCCACATGAGCAACGATGAACGAAACGCGAATATTACCTATACGAACTTCAAAGAAAATTACTAAGCAAACTTGTAACTACACCGTGCCTATCTTGTTACGAATGGGTATAAAAGAAAGTTGTTGAGCGAAAGAAAATGAATTAAAAATACTCGTTCAGATTGGTAAGTTTCGCAATACTTTGGAAATTTGTTGGCAACGTTAACACAGCTCTCTGTAACGAAACGTGAATAAATTGAAAATAAGCAGAAAGACGCAGTCATTTGTAACTTTAGGGAAAGCATTTTAATATTTTTTGAAAGTCGACGATAAAAAGATGCAAAGAACTGGCGTAACGTAGACACGAAAATGTTGTTATAAGTGAAAGTAAATGTAACTCAAGTAAGTAAGTTAATCAGTATCGTTCAGCGGCCCGTTTATAATGTGAGAACAGGCCCGTTAAACCCTCTCGTATGCACACAAAAACAAATTTTAACATTTCTAAATTCTCAACTGAAATAATATTAAAGGGTTTGGATGTAGCGTTTAATGAAAGTTAAGTCGGCTCAGTCTGGTGTGTAGCCAACGGCTGTATGAAACTAAACACCTTGTTTTAGTTTACTCAACGATTCTACAAACTCAATTAGCATTACAACCTCTGAAAGTCACTTTAGGCGAAATGGAATTATGTAGGAAATAAACGCGGTTTGGAAGGATAGACCTTACACGAGTATTTTCCGGATAACATTTCCTTTCCCGCACTGTTTATATCGGAGTAATTTGGTTCGGTTTATGGTTATGATATATTAAAGTACGTAAGCACAACGACCGTCAGGTACTCTACGCTCAATTGTAGCTTTGATATGAAGCTTAGGGTAGGGTGTCATGTTCGAACGCGGGATTCGGATATCCGCTTATGACGGAATAGATTCAGAAGTTGCAAGCTTATAGAGATATAGATGAGGTATTAATGATGCGCTACGCTAAATCGTTTATCTCACAACGTACCTATTTATAGATAACTAGCTTTTGCCCGCAGCTTCGCCCTCGATAACCCCTAAAAGTAATGAATTTAAAAAAAGTAGCCTATATCCTTTCTCGGGTCGGTAAACTTTCTTCATGCCAATTTTCATCGAAATCCGTCCAGAGGTTTAGTCGTGAAGGTGTAACAGACAGACAGAGTTACTTTCACATGTACAATCTTTTAATTCACATGTTCATAAAGTGGCAATCGGAATATTTATTCAGAAGCTTTTTTTTATAGGGCTGTAAACATAATTATATTACCTAAATAAAATAATACGAATTAGATATGAATATGTGTTACTGTTTTTAAGTGTGCTTAAAACTCAAATACGTTTAAAGCGACTAATTAATAAAAACACAAAACGATCATCAGTAACTACACATGTATCTTATTGATTCATCCATTATTATTACTATTGCTAACATTTTGTGTACTTACATAAAAGCATCAAATATTTTATTTTGCTAACAATTTGAGTAATGTTTACCTTTGTAAGAATAACAGTTTAATATTATTCCAACATAAGTATTCAAAACAGAGGGAATTATTTTGATACTCGTTGACAATTTGTTAGGTTGTTGTTTTACTTAGTGAAACACAACTTAAATAGCTACTTTATGTGGCTGGGCAAAGGAGGTCAGATTAGTGAGTTTTGGAATAGTGGAAAATTCTTATTTGTATTCAGGTTAACAGTAGGTATATCGTATTATTTAAGTGGGTATATAACACTGAAATTAATTTTGTTCAAAGCGTAACACTTATGTTATAAATCCTTTATTTAAAAGTGATTTACATTTTATAAAACAAAGTACCTATCGTTGTTATCAAAACAAACTACTGCCGAACTCCAGGCGAACTAACGCATATTACCTATTCAAACCGATCGAGATCCTAAAATAAATTACCCATTTCTTTTCATGAATATTTAAACATTAAACAATCTTCTTATCACTAAGCCGAACTTCAAAAACATAGATACTGAAAACAGGCTATCATTTAGGAAAGAAAACACTTTTAGTAAAACGGCCTCTATAACTATCGACATAATGTACGTTTTTATAAGTAACCAAAACAAATTAAACGTTAAATCTAAAATGCAAGCAATATTCCGTAAGTTCAAATGTTTTTCTCTTGTCATAGAACGTATAAATATTTAACTATCAGCCTCGCTACCTGTAATCTTTTATCGACCTTAAGACTGTGTTTAAGGTGCAAAATTGAAAGGCAAGTTATCTGCTTGGGAGACGCGAAGCTTCCCTTTAGTAAACAACTCAAGATTGAATATGAAAATTTAATCGACTAATTTAATCGAAGAGAGATAACCATGTGGCCGGCGACGGCTGAGTTTATTAAACGTCTTGGCGTGGGCCATCATTGAGTTTGTAAATAGGAATTCCTAATAAAATGTATTATCAGACTTACAAGTAACGTCGCTGTTTGAATCCTAAATATTTACGGGAATTTGGAACAGGTACAATTAATTGACTACTGAGAAGTGTGTGTTAGTAGGTATCAGATTGGATTGGGATCAAAATATATTTCTTTAGAAAACTTTCTATTATTGGTAAAATGATGAAAGATATTCTTTATTTTAGTAATCGATCCTAAAATAATTCAATCTATAACCTGGGAAAAGCATTCATTTGCAAAGCGCCAAACTTTGACAAGTTAGGTTGCATTTTAATGCTGAACGAAGTCAGTGGTTCAGAACCTGCCCGTCGCCCTCAAAATTAGCATTTTTCAAAGTCGTAGCAGCCTGAAGGCTTAATATTCTCACCAGCTTAAGTTCGTCAAACAATCAGTACAATCCTTTCTTGGATAAATGTAAAAATGTTTTTGTATTCTAAAACTTGTAACTTACAAATTGTATCGTATTCTAGATAAACACTATAATTATTTGATGAATTATAGGTTTTCGGTCGCTCTATGATTCATAGTAAACCTTGAAATAAAATGTAAGAAATTATTATTCTACGATATCTTATTTCACTCTACGATATAGTTAGTGGTAGTGTTTGAAATATCACAGGCTAAGAATATATTTGTATTATCTACCCCCTGTAAAAAAACAATATTCTATAGTTAAAAACTCCAAACGACCCTGGACTTTCTCGCTAGTGTGTAAGTATTATGTATAATGCACGCATTGCTTTTTTAGGGAAACTTTTAAAAACATGTCCAGGTATACTTGAACAATAATAAAAAGTTTTCGCATAATACCAAGCAGTTGTAATAACATTAACAAACAGTAGTGGCCGTGAAGAAACTTGGGAGCACTGAAGCTTGACGTGAACTGCATAAATAAATGGAGATTCCGCGGCTATGAAATTCATATTTAAAAAATGTTAGCTGAGTAATAGTCTTCTTTGGGGAAAAATAATAGATTCCGTTACTCCAGCGATGAAAATGACCTGAATTAAATTTTCACATTCAATCGTCGCTGTTTGCCCCTGAGAGCGATCGCGGGCCGCCGCCGCAACGCCCCCGCCCCGCACCCCCACCCCTCATCCGTCTGTTGTTTCTCATCATACCTATTTTTGTTTTTCGGCAATATAATCGCAGACAAAATTATACATTACGTATAGAAGAGTTATGCTTTAACCCTTGAGGAATACTTCTACGTTATTTAATATAGCACCTTATGCCGTTTCATACTAGTAACTGACATTTTTTCGTTATGCAGTGTATGATATATTGCTTGAAAAAGTTATTTGTTAAGTTTCTCTTATGGTATATTACAAATATAAGTTTATACGATTTCTCTTTTTCAGTTTGGAACATAACAAAACTTTGGAACCACAAGACGTGTGGAGTCATTTTGGCTGTAAAGGTTGAGCTGCTAGCTACAGTATTTGATACTCTTACTAGTAACTAGTAAGACAGCAATTTTTTTTTACAGTTTTCCTTTATGCTACATATGATATAATAGTATAAACTATGTATGGAAATTTATGAACCTACTTAAAAAAAAAAAAACAATTTTTATTAGATGGATCTGTTTAGTTAAAGATCGTCCAAGAATAGCCAATTGTATTGAGATACAAACTTTTTGTAACTTTATCTGCTTAGATACATATCAGTAGAATGTTATCTAGATTATTTAACTTAGCTATTAAGTCGCGCCAGATAAAATATTAGATCGCAGTGAAACCACTTAGAGCTATTTCCCCAGGATTGCGTGATAGCAACACTTAATTTACAAGCTCCATTTAATTTGAACTATTTTGAGGCTCAGGCAGGAATTTAAATATCTGCAGATAAGGAGCTCACGCGAATTGTGCGCCGCGCCGCCGCCGCCCGCTGCTTGCCGCGAGCGCTTCGGCTAAATTACGAGATTAACGAATTAATGCTATACAAATTGCGAGTTTTTCTCCGAAAAGAAATATGTGTACCCCTCGTGTAACAACAAAAACCTTAATGAATATATAAAATGTTGTCTTGTACAGATATAATTAAATATCAAGCCATCTAACAACCGCAAACATCCAAATTCGCGTAATTTTGGTTCACATGTAACTACACAGTAACCATATAATTAAAATATATCTGACACCCTATTTCGCAAAATTGCGAACCCAATATTACCCGCTTATCTCAAATAACGGTACAGTCCTCGTAAAATGTAAACACATGAAATAAAAGTAGGTACCTACACATGTGTGTGTTAAATGCGAATTCGTTGAATTTAGAATATCGGCATTTCATCTGAATCGAATATAAAATAAACCGAATTCGTTGCCGAGGGCGAAAACTAGTTGGCAAAACAAACATAGGTACTGTGTAATACTTTTTTGAAATAGAACGTGGATATGAGGGCTGGGAGCAAAGTGCAGAGATTAGACACGGGGACCATCAATTACTCTTAATCCGGGGCACGTGCGAGCCGCTCATCGCATCACAAACCTATGGGGATTATTGAAATTTTCTATACAACGCAACGAACGCATTTATATGTATAGCCCGAAGGATTTAAATAGAAACGAAAATGAGATAAGAAATTATGCAGAGATTTGTAGCGTGCAATTATTATTTGCGATGGGACATTATTTGTATGGCACTGACATAAAAAAATCAACTATCAATTGAGATACTATACCTGCTAAGATTTCTCTTGAAATATGCACACAGTAACACATTATATACTAACTGGTACAGACTCATACATTCTCAATCCAATTACACGAACATAAAACACAATTAAATAACTCAAATGTTTTTAACTGAGTGCAGATAATTAAGCTCAGCCACAGCTCTAATCGCTTCGATTGCTGAATCAGTGACATTTCTGATACATCGCAATGCGCGCAAACGGTATACAAAGTCACGTCTATTTTCCGCTGGTGCAGGCAGAGACCACGGATTTCCACGTGCAACGATCCTGATATACGCTTTCGCTTTAGGAAAACTAATAGGCGGAAAATAGTGCTAGCTCATAGTAAAATACATACGTATGGTATAGAGATGTCAATATCACACCCGTTTTGCATGTCCAAACAGTTGTACAATAAATCTTCGTGTAGATTAGATGGACTATGATATTTCGGTTCTTTCGCACACAAGTGTGAGCTGACTATCATCAAAGGTTTACAGCTCCTGGTTAGTAAGGCACGCTTTGATAATTATTAAAACAGTAGTAATTTGTCAAAATGTCTAAAATTTAAAGATAAATAGGTAATATTAGCGGTACCGGAAATACCGACTTCACCAAAGATAAGAGACAATACTTTTGAAGCATGAAGGCCTAGGATTTGTAAAGATCAGTATACCCTATGCCCACAATATCCCAATCTAAGAACTGGCCAAAGAAAGCAGCTAACCCTCGAGAAGGTCGTAGCCCTGGCCACATCGCCTCGAGCGCTTTCCAAGTAGGTACGTATATGAGATCAAACCTCGATAAACAACAATAATGGAACAATTAGTTCCGCTGTAGTTGTTTATCGGAGTTTGATCGCTATTGAAACCGACTAACTTGAATGAACAAATATTGATACGTCTGTTCTTGTTGACAGTACTAAATCCACACATTATCAAATAAATAATATTTGTCTACTAACGTTTCATCTGTTTAAAATGTTTCTCATTAATGGTATTTAATGCTACCATTGAGTCTGTATCAACATATACTAAACCTAAACGAAACGTGAACACAGAACTCGTAAACATTACTCAAACTACAGTAATATTCTTGGTGAGTGGCGCATTACACCTAATAAACTTACTCATTCATCACATCATCATCATTTCATTCGATTTCTACTGGTCAAGCGTTTTGCCACTTATCTAGGGGGGCTGTTCCACCAAGCCTTGGGGCACTTCCATACAATTCATTTTGTGCATTAGGTAAGTCGTGATCGTATTCTCGATTTCCCATGTAACGTCTATTAAAGGTATTGCAACCAGCGCGAATTAAAGTGATCGTTGAAGCGCAATCCGTCTGAGGGAAGGATGTATCAGTGCTGACATTCGCTTCAATAAAACGGAACAAACCGACGCTGATGCTCACATCGCAAATAATCTCAATATACGGGGATGCCTTACATCTACCTTGTAGTAAACTCTTCTTTAATTGCACTGTGGCTGGAAATTCAGATTGCGAGTGTTAAAGAAGAATTGGCTTGGGCGGGAATGGACCGTTCAAGGTGTGTTTTCATTGTAGTGAAGTTTTAATTACCCAAAAACTGTCCTTCTTCTAACCATTTGTAGAAAAAAATTATTTACTCCTAAATATTTATATTCTCTCCTTATATGTATATTCTTTGCTACCAGGCATAGCATTGGTTTGGTGGAACACCACGCCTTGTTTCCTTAACTTATAACATTGAAAGTAAAGGTTTAATGACACCATTTAGTAACAGCACCTCACCTTAAAGCCTCAATATGCAAGAACATACATTATGTAATATATTATCGTCTCGCTTACCTAACTGGGCCAACAAAACTTCTTGGAAGCTACTATAGTTGAGTTTTGCTCATACTTAAGTCTTGTTGTACGTAGTGTTAGTAACGCTAGCTACTTATTGTTTGCTACGGGAATGAACGTGTTAGGTTTAGACGATATTATGCAGTATTATAGTATCTTAAATTATGAATTGTCTGATTTGTTTTCCGAGGCAAAGTATCGCTGAAGTTTTATCTACAGTAAATCTGTAGAAGACTAGGAAGGCATTGTGGCCGTTGATTAGCCTTCTCTCTTTTACAAGCTTTTTTACGTAAAAGCTTAGACATTGAAAAAATAATAGTGCAGAAAGAAACTGTAAAAGCGAATTTATTGTTTAAAACCACCAGGCATTTATGGCACCCTATGTTAACTATCATAGTATCATCGTTAAGAAAGCATTCACATAAATAACCTAACTTGAGTGATAATTCAATATGCAGCATGGCAAATCCAACCTGTCCGCTAGGCAATCTTGTAAAATATTCAATCAACCTCGTTGGGTAACTAAACAGAATAACCAATTAGATAGCTTCTCGGCTCCTAATATTCATTACTTAGCTGTGATATTATATATACGGTATTGTCTGATTGCTGCATTACTGTCCTAACTGTATATACGCAAGACTATTGTTACGAAAACACTAATTAGCATCAATACATATTCGCCTGTCTAGGTTTGATTGCATTACGCATCGCTGGTTTAAGGATGTGTTCACGTCACGATCTCTATACTTAAGTATTCACGCGTAAGCACGTCAAGACGGCATTGATATGAGTATTCACCCTTATACTGTATTCCCGCAATAGACGAGACTTTTACGTTGCAAAACTTCAGTCCCCTTCAATAGTCTATGACATCCGACATCCATAAATGCATGTTTTGCGCGCACAACAATAATATCCAAAGAACTTTTTAACTTTTGTATAGGCTAGTAATGCAATAGCAAATAACTTTTGAGTACCATTTTAATGTTCGACACATATAGATTACAAAGTAGGTAGCTAAAATAAATTGAAATTTTTCGTCACAGCGTTTCCGTTCCGTTTTCCAAAGCTTTTTTTGGGTAGACTCCAAACTCAAAATCCCAAATAATAATAAACAAAACTTTGATACTTTGTTATACCCCCTAAAGTAAGTTGGGGGACCCCCGGGAGTTCGTGGACCAGGTTGTGCGACCCTGCACTAGACAAACTATTGTCTCTAGAAATTTCTTTCTGATAGACTTCCAGTCGGCCAGTCTGAACTAAAGTAGCCTGATACGCGCAGGGAGACATAAATGCACAAGTGTTTGCGCGAAAACAGGTGCACTCTCTATACTAGGTCAAGTCCCCTTACACTCATAATCCAATGTAACCGACAAACTGACACAACGATAAAAGAGATATCAGGCGCAGGACCAAAGGTACTCCTATAAAGGTTATAGACACACAGTCTTGAACAGATTCAGATAATTATAAATACAAGAATAGGTTATAAAAAATATGCAACAAAAATGTTATTATGTCCCGAGAAGTGTCTGTATGTTTGTATATTTACTTAGGATAAATCGCAAAGGTATACTAGACGAATATAATTCAACATTTTACCATCGTACTTCCTAATCTCCTTAGACTAACATGGATTATGTAGCATCACGACGCTTGCTCTTGGAGCTAAGCCGTCACGAGTTATGTAGAGCAAGTCTGGGTGAAATCGATGATGCTTAAGATGTACTTTATAAACATTTAAGCTGTATGCATCATGTTATTTCAGTTACCATAATCCATTTTAACTTACTAATTTAAAAATAAATGAATATACGCATTTACCGCTTCTCGAACGAATTGGATAAATACAGATTCTTCTTACCTATGCTTAGGTTTTACAAATCGTTGATCAGTATTTTTTACCCATTGTGCATTGGTAACGCAAAAGAAAGGCGCCTAGTAGTGCAAATGAGAAACGATGCTAGTTCAGTTAGAAAATAAATAGTTATTCTACATGGTTAACTTGATATAGGTACAAATGTTGCATTTATCATTGACCAAGGAAACTCATTATATCGGACTAACTTTTACAAAACGTTAGTCTCATTAATATAATGATCAGGTTTGCAAATAAAACATAATGCAATGTTAATGACCCGTTAAAGTTACTTACCTGTTCCCGCCAAGCGTGCGGTTTCATGGAGTCAACTACGAGTTTTCTGGTAAAGAGGGTAAATGAGCTTGTCTATGGCGCCCTCTCGTGACCTGCCGACGAACAAAACGACAAAGAGAAGTACGGCAACATTTACAGAGAAAATGGCCGTGGGGCAGTCAGGCCGACCCTCCACCCTTTGTTTCCTTATAGCGCCGCCGCCGCTCGCCGCGCCGCACGCCGTCAACTTGCCGAACCTTTCGACGAAATATGTACATTGCGATTTGTGGCCTTTGTCCTAACATATTAATGCGAATTCCAAAACGTATTTATTAACTTTTGGTGGGCCTGAGAGTATTTAAGTTTACAACGTAAATTCCTACTTTAACTTGTTGTTTATGTTTAACATACGTTACGTGAGCATATTTAGTGATTCGTATACGCATAACATGCAATTTAATAAAAAGTTGTGAAAGAATGCTTATTTTTTGTTAGCGGCGAGCATCGCATCCGTTGCCTGTAGGGGAAGTGAAGCCAGGCGTACGCGGCGCGGCGCGGGCGAGGCGCAGCGCAACGAGCGAGACGCACACCGCAGGAATTTCTAAATCTTCATAAGATAATGGATCGCTCTGCGAAAGAAAAGGACCTCTCCGGCTTGGAACTTTGTTGAATTCCTGACTCGTAATTAATAAAATTACTTTTTGGGAGCTTTCCTCGACTTCAAAGAATTTTAGCATAAAAGAAAAAGTTAAGTAGATGAATTATTTTTGAATGATAAAGGGAATAATTTTGGATATTTATACACTTAGGAGTTGAGTTATTCTGGAGATTTTTTTCGCTGTTTTGAATATCATAGGCAAACAGAACAAATTGCTATATGATACTAGTAAAAACATATTGTTTCAATATTATTCTAAAATAGATCCAATTTTAATCTAAAACGCACATAAAATATAAGTGAATTAATGTTTTCCATATAAATATATAAAGTAATATTCTTAAATAAGCTTTAAGTTGGTTGCTCTCAAGGGTAAATTGCATTTAGCATGGACTATCAAGAAAGTATTTACCCTGCAATTGAACTCTACGAGATTTATAGGATTTCTCTCGACGCATATTCTCGAGAGCTCTCTTCTTTTAATTTCTTATTCTTCGTATATTTACCTTGGGTGCTTCAACTGTACAAATATTAGTCAGCACTATAAAAATGTATCATCGCTATTCAAATAAGATTTTAAGATATGACTCAATAGGTTGAGTCATATCTCATATCATATCATATAATGATTCATTTTTAAGCGTTCTGAAACTACAACTTATAAATGTCTGGATTAACTAGATACACGGCTCAAATCTCTGAAGTTTATTCAGTTGAATAGTATACTCAAGTGGGATGAAACAGTTAATTTGTAGCGAATTTCACTCGATTGTATTAGTGGAGGTCGAACTTATCTGCCAGTGAAGCGGAGCGGCGATAAGAGCCCGCATGGTAGTCGGCGGGTGGTGCGACAAACGCAGGCGGTCGCGGCGCGTCGCGTTGCCAGTCGTACTGCAGCGACTGCTAGTTTAATTTGCGAAGCCACATAAATCCCTGTTTGATGAGGGTAGCGAGCTTTCATTAGATATGGACCCAATGCTCAACGGCAATCGCAGTTGATGATAGCATGACATTGTCTTTTGTTAGAACCTCGTAGCTTATGTGTGTAGGTACTTATGTTTTATCGTTATCACAGTTGTAAATCAAGTACCGATGATTACTATAAATATAAAGAAAATTATTGACATTGTTGTTTAAAACACGTAAGAAGCCTGTATACCTACCAACACTACATATATTTATTCAACATACATAATTTCTTACTTTACTATACACGTTTTGAATATTACCGTGAAACCAACATAACCATGGTACCATGTTAAATAAATAATAACTTTGGTAACTCATCATTATGTGACACATCAAAAAGGCTTTTAAAGTAATCAATCAATTGGTTAGGTTTATTCACTATGTTTATGGTAGGTTCCGTTCATGCGACGTGTCAATGTGCCATGCTACCTCGTGTACAAAGCCACCTGTCACGATGAGAACATTTATCACAATTCTACCGAATTTCCTCTAAGCTCTTCCTCTAAGATATCGGCTGCAATGTAACTGTATGAGCGGATCGTGTTATCACCGATTGTTATGTAAATATACGGATTAAATGTATCCTAAAATACGTTCCGAAGCTATTTATGAAAACAGCGTTTACAAACGGATTTTTCGAAGCGTAGCAAAACTGAAAAACATTTCAAACAAAACGCAATACCGATTATAAGTCACAGACAATGAGTGGCCATTCCATCCAGCTCATAGAATTTCAATGTTGTTATTGTCTTACTCACACTTGACTGGCGTGCCTGCAATACACAAAGGTCGCGTACACAAGCTTAATTGAATAAACCTAACTGCTTGTGATTCAGGGAAGGTAATATCAGGTGCCTCCCTCGCTTTTGAAAAACAATAACCGTGGAACATTGCGCGGAAACCTTTATACAAAAGAGAGTCGCTCAATGAAGTTGCACGCCGAAGAATTTCCATGCAATAACGGGGCATAGCCTCGGCGAGGATTCTTGTGGAACGCGGCCGGAGATATTGCGTACTTACTGGGCTTGCCTCTAATAACACCGCCGATACCGTTTGTGTAAGGAGAAAAATACGAAATGAAATGGAAACTACCAGACGCCTTATGGTTTCCAATCTCGACTAACATTACATGAGGGTACGAGAGCTATTTCGCATTTTAATATTCTGTACCGATCGAGAATAAACCATAAAAGTTTCGAGTAACGTAGGCAATCGTGATTCCAAGAAAGTGAAAACCAGTTTCTTGCAGTTAATGAAAATTGATGTGTATAAAATATACAGGTGTAGTAATTTTATTATTAGGAACCTTACTGTACTTTTTTGGTATCAAGATATCTACTCAAAATCTAATTTTAAATTCTTGAACATTAATCACAACCTTTGTGAGGCGACAATAGAAATAAAACAATTTCTACTTTTTAATAATTATCCACCGAACATTGTTTCACAATTTGTAATGGCTAACTGGCATTAATAAACCGTCGGATGTTGTATACTCAACTGAATACCAGAACTTTTTGCCTATGAAGGTATGTATGCTGGAAAAGTATTCACACTTAACAAAGTACAAGGCGGGGGCTAAAAGTTGGGCATGCCTTCCTTTGCCTTCGCCCTTGACAGCTCTTTAAGACTTATCAACTTAGCGTCTCTTTCCACTCACTTAATTATCATCCCGATCGCCGCACGTGACTTTGAAAAGATAAATAGTGCCCGTACATGGAGCTCTATGTAAAGTCAAATAGATAATTGATTATATTTATTCGTCACATACACAATATATACTATTACCTGTTATAAGTTATCAAAATATTACTATTTGTTAAAAGTAACATGATATTTATAACTTAAAACCATTAAAAATATTGCTCTTTTATACAGTAACTGTTTCAGGACACAGCAATTAACCCATCACGAACAGAGACCAGTAGATGGACACATCGATTACCAAATTTTGAAAACGTATTTATGATCCGACGTAGCGGTGCATTAAAGCTCTGCAAATGCCATCACGCGGCGAGACTAATCACATTAGTGCCCATCGCAAAGGTAATGCTGGTAACAACCTAAAAAGCCGCCATTTGCATGTCAGAGCGAACCCCAGGAACGGACTCACACTACACTGCAGCGTAAATTATTCACTCTCATATGAATCTCATATTGGAGATGGGTACTAAACTTTGTATCTACTACGCTAGTTATAAATAAAAGATTTTGAAGGAACAAAACATATTTGAAATTCACGTTGAACGGACTTCTGTAAAAAGTTTGCGTAATAAAAATACAGTTTGTGTATTGATAAAATGCCTTCAATACAGACTAAAAATATGTGAATGAATTTGCTCGCAGTTCTCTTGACATGGAAATAATATTTTTCTTTTTTAGTCATTTATACCATTTACTAACTGTGGCAATTCATATTCGTACGTAATGAAGGTAAAGTAGAATGAGTTGCATGAACATGCATATTGTACATACGTGAGCATTTTAATGATTGAATGCACAAGTTTCAGGCAACTATTGTAGAAGTAATCACGCCTTTATCACTTGAAATTCAGGCGTTTTTGCACTTGTAATAAAAAATTACATTGCTTCCTCTTTTTATAGAAAGAATTCAATTACATACAAGACTACCTTTAAGTCGAATAATGGTACTCAATATTTGTTAACAGAATGTTACCGGTCGTCGCTAAATCTGTAGGAATTGTCTCAAGAGGTTTACTATAAAGGTCAGACTAGATACAAGTCTCCTTAGTATTGCCTACCGATACTTTCGCAGTGAGATAAAGGAAAATAAAGCTCAGCATAGATTACCTACGATAAAAAAGATACGAATTACTGGGTCCCGTTTTCTTGCTCTACTTTCTTCAAGGTTTTGTTACATAAATTATTACTTCGCAATTTTCAAAACCTGTAGTTACATAATTATAGATTAATTACTGCGTTAATTTTCATCTTTGAATAAATAGGTACATAATAAGTAAACGCTGATCGACGAGATACGCAAGGCATTTTATGTTAAGACTCATTTTCAGTTATAATTACTTATTTTCATGAAATATAATCAATAATACTACTCGCATACAACCTTACATTAATCAACTAATGAACGACTATAATACAAGCACCTACACATCAAATCGACGTAACACATCGAGAAGTGCACGTTTCCCGCTAAATGGTAGCAAGCACACCCGTAGCGGCTCTCGAACGTGACGCTTTATCAACATACCGCCAATTGTCGAAACTAATATGTAGCATGCGGGCGCACTCGCCGTTATATGGCATCATCCAATTAACTGCATATTTACACCCCGTATGAGCACCGGCCATTATTACCCGTGCAGTTTACACGGAATAATGGTGCCTTTACGTTCTGTTACGCTTAGCAGTTCAATACGAAGATATGAGCCAATATTTAC
Source organism: Abrostola tripartita (assembly GCA_905340225.1). Lineage (NCBI taxonomy): Eukaryota > Metazoa > Arthropoda > Insecta > Lepidoptera > Noctuidae > Abrostola > Abrostola tripartita. Next base: position 7,856,969 of record HG996493.1, on the reverse strand, counting down.
TCAATATACTCATGACTATTGAGTTCTGTTGAGCACCTAATTACGATGTATAGTATGTAGTGTTAACTAGCTATTTGTTTCTGTGATGTTTTCAAATGGAATGATTTTTGGATAAATAAACATCTAAACAAGCTATTTTTGCAAAAAAAAAGCAGCAAAAACAATGTACAAAACAGTACAAACACGAATCCACCCTAAAATTTTTTTATATAAGAAAAGCGACTGTTTCCTGAAAAAAATATACATGAGAGTATTGCTAATCAGGTAAAAACATATCCTTCATCATCATCATCATCATCATCAGCCGGAAGACGTCCACTGCTGGACAAAGGCCTCCCCCTTAGAACGCCATAATGAACGACAACTTGCCGTTTGCATCCACCGGTTGCCCGCAACTCTGACGATATCGTCGGTCCACCTGGTGGGAGGCCTGCCAACGCTGCGTCTTCCGGTTCGTGGTCGCCACTCGAGAACCTTTCTTCCCCAGCGGTTATCGGTTCTTCGAGCGATATGGCCTGCCCATTGCCACTTCAACTTGCATATGCTTTGAGCTATGTCGGTGACCCTAGTTCTTTGGCGAATTTCCGTATTCCGGATCCTGTCGCGCAAAGAAACTCCGAGCATAGCTCTCTCCATAGCTCGTTGAGTGACTCTGAGCCTCTCTAAAAGGCCGTGTGGTATCCGGCCGCCTAGAATTGACCACCCCCTTTCCTCCCGTGGGTGTCGTAAGAGGCGACTAAGGGAAAAAACCAGAAGATGGGCAGCAGCGTCTTCTGTAACTTGACCACCAATACTGCGATCCCCAAGCCGCTTGCCAAGCGTGGGGATTATGGCAACCCCCCCCCCCCAAATCTAACTAGCACGTGTATTATAAACGGAGGATCACTGGTGAAAATCTGTTCTTCAAGAAATTCTGTGATCATTTTTAATACATAAAATGAAAATAGTTGAATTTGGATGTATTTCATAAAATGCTCGCTTAATAATTCTAATACTACAACCTTTTGATGCGGTCACCAATAGCTGCTAATTACATTATTCAGCACAGACTGCGATCACTATCCAAATCCGATGTGATTATGACATATTCGCTCATGATGTGTTCAATATAGGTTACGGGCTTTAATGATGATGTCTATTACGTCACATCAGGCTAGATGATACATTACAGTATTACAATAATATCGGTGGCTTTACAATGTAAAACAGCCGCAGTGGTCATTTGACCTGTAGTAATGATAATGTAAACCGCAACGAAGTCTGATTTTGTTAAATGGTGATAACATATCTCCATGTTTATACCATCATATAAATAATAATAATATGTGTGTGCAGTATTGTACTAGCTATAGACTTATAAAGCGTAGAGTCGACGACGGCGTATAAGTAAATATAATTATAAAATTGACATTTAAACCAATATAATTAAAGCCTAAAACGTTAAACGAATTTTCGGTAGCGTTCGATACCAAATTGTCCTTTGATTGATATAAAACAAATATATAATCGTATTAATACGTTAACATTTAACCCACCTTAACGTACACTTTTTATTATCAGTACTTACAGTATAATGTATTAAAAAAAGAATATTGATTGTAAATGTAATAATATGGACTTGAACCTTAACATGTTTTAATTATTTATTTAGGTTCAACTCATGACAAATAATAATTTATAAAACGTCGTTTCATATCGCAATAAAATTCAAAAAACGTGTAGTCTCAAATCTCCAAAGGCATTATTTTTCCAATAAATCGCTTGTCATCGGGAATCTAATAAAATCTTATATTGAATAATGGTTGCCCACTTGATGCTTTGAAGGCTGTTTATTGAATAGGAGGTGCTAAGCTTTCTCTCGTCGTGTTGTTCACACTCTGAGGTATTTATAAAGGAGACTAACCAAATAAAGGCATAATAGCTAAAGCCCGCCACAGCCAGAGGTATTAAAAAATACGGTCATACGCTGTCAAATCATAATATTTAAATATAGAAGTGTCTATGGCCTTGCCCGCTTGGCTAGATTATTGCATACCAGGATTATTAGATTTATGTCATTTTACCGTTGTAGTCGAATAGCTGAACTATGATTTAGTTTAAAGTTACTTTAATTTCGATAACTCACTTTTTATTATTATATTGGTTCATTTCATAAATCTTTGGCTCATAAGTACGTGACAAATAACAGATAAATACAATACATTAGATATACAATAATAAATCAGAAAAATGTGAACACTTTACATCATCTTTAAACGTATTTTCAGTTAAATTCCTTTCTTTACGTGTATTTTCCGACTGGAATTAAGTCAGAAAATAAGTATTAAAAAGCGACTCCTATAACATTATATCCCTCTTTGAAATAAGGATCTAATCTCCTTACTTCTCAAACGAAACCATAACTTCGCAAAATAAATGAGAAGCTTACGCATTTTGTAAATACGATATTACTAAAAATACCTCGTAGTACAAACAGTTGATAAAGATCTACATTTGAAAGAGACATTAAAGGATTCATCTAAATAAGGCAGGCTAGGGAGGTCAGAAAGATAACGCTATCGTCGTCTTTATGTAATATGAAGTAAGGTAAAGTAAACTAAAAGGCAATATCTGAGCCGCAATAACATGAACCTTTATGATATTCCTTTATGATAATGTTGTACGTTATGTGCTAGGTAAATGTATCCGTGCATGCCGCGGAAATATGAAACAGCGCTAAACTAGCACAAGATTTAGTATTGGTGGTTCAGTATACCTGTGTGTGCATACTGTGCACCTAACTTGCTGAGCTTGTAACTTGTTTCATGTGCTAGCTCAGAACTAACGTACCTTAGTGCATGTATTTATAGAAAACTAGTTTCCCGTACTACATTGGAATGAGGATTAAGTAGCATGTTTTCCTTGTATTTTATCATACGGGAAACAGATTCTCGGGGTGTGTTTACAGAGCAGAACTTAGAACCTGAATTAATATCCGTCAGAGATAACATTATTTTTGTTCGAAGTGTCAAGTAAAGTGTCGTGTAAGTCAGTCATTAGCGAGATATCTATCAAACAAGTACTGACTGTTACAGCATATATACATAAATATAGTTATCTTCGTAGGTTTTAAGAATAAACATTTATGTATTAGGTATTAGATTATGTGCACACCATGTTCACACTAAAGGTTACATAACATTCAAATCAATACAAAGCTTGGACCAACGACTAGCATTTATTCTCATCAGGGCGACACACGAATTTTCGTCATAAGCCCGATCTAAACCTTAATCGATGTACAGCCATTTAAAAAACGCCCCTATTGTACAGGCGCTAAAGTCGTATTCATCGTTACATGTGTGATCGTTTCACAAGGGTTATTATCATGACTGAAGCTTTGTTAATCCTTTCTGTTCTGTAGCAATCGATATGTAGAGTTCGTGCGTAACATTATAAAATGGGATTTAAAGTGAAAAAATATTATTGGTAACCTTACATAATAATTGAAAACACAAATTAAACACATATTGACAATTACGTCATGAGTTTAGTCGATTGATGGAAGTGATAAAACACATTTTTGAAGACTACTGTATACCGATTCTCGGATACATATCGCATAAAAAATTGCTAGTTTTTTAACCTAGATTTGCTTGATTTGTATAAGTATCAGAAATAAATAATTGTAATTGCTATTTTCAATGTTTTTAAATTACCAACCCTCGGGGAAATCTCTTCATTTGTATATTTAGGTAACAACATTAAAAAAGAAATGCTGCTAGATTAGTTGATGTTGGTGACAGGTGCGTGCCTGTTGAGTTACTAATAAAAGTCATACAACTGATTCTATATACTTAGTTATTAAATTACAATTTTCTTTATTTTACCTGCACCTATCTCGGACACAAATGTTAAGTGCATAGACATACAAGTACAAAACAACGAAGGTCGTAATACTCTGTACGACATTCTCGGACATTTGCCGGTATGAAGCCCTCGGCTATTGTGCCCATCGGGGCAATGATATCGTATGCATATCATAATATTAAGGGTTAGGTAGACATGGGCCTGTTGCTCTCTCACCTTCCCATCGAGCAATACGTTATCCTATTAGAAAATAAAACAGAACCATTTAAAACTGTGAACTCCAATTGAGTATTTTCCAGATGTGAAAACCATGAAAACTGTATACGTTATTTTAAATACCACATTAAAACTTTGTTAGCTTTATATTCCAAGGTTTAAGTTTAACAATAGAACAGGAAAAAAGGTTTCTTAAATTCTAGACTAATTTTAGATAGAACCAGGAAGCAATTAAGTGGAGTCAAAATTATACTTACAATATATTATTGTAAGGTAGATAAGTTGATGTCTTCTTCCTTCTTCTTCTTCTTATGGTCTAGAGGCCACAAGAGAATGTCGAAATACAGTAAAACAGCTGTGATATCTCAGCTGCCTCTAACAATTGTTCAGATCAGTCTGAATGTATACGCTGCACTACTAAACCACAGACTAAAAATATTTCAAAGGCAAACTTCGAACTCCGCTGTGCATCTGTATGACTTCATTAAATCCTTAGTTTGCGTCACAGACGGACGAAGCAGAGGCTGCGTCGGGTTTACGTGTAAAGTTTTCCTCATAAGCTCACCGCAGGGCGCTCCCCTATCAATTGCCGTGATCCCGTGTCCCCGCGCCCCCCTCCCCTACCCCCTGCAAGCCCCACTAATGATCCCACTTGTTAGGGCTCAGCACGGACCTTCGGCCGTGTCACTTGGTGAATAACAAATTCCTAGCTGATCCCACTTCGCCATAGCCACTAGAGCTCACAAACGTAGGTCATATTAAGTATGGGCGCGCCTCAATTTTCATATTTTTGTTTCGTGCCAAAGTCGAAACGGAACAGTTGTTAAGCCGTATCGTTATGTTTGTTTTTGTCACCCCGTAGACGCAAACACGACAGCTGTATGTGGTATAACGTTGAATTTCCAAGTCGGGGTAGTGTTATTGGAATTTTTGGTAGCAGTCTAACCACGGTCATTTGCCTCGTGAGTTAAATAGCAACAAGTACTTCTTTGCGGAACGTAGGTCGAGAATTTTCAGAATATACAAGTAATAATAATATGAACCTAACTTAAAGTAGTCTATTTTTTTTAAACCACCTTATTGGTTATAGTTGCATCATCATAGTCATGAGTGGTGTCCCAACAAACTGTATCTATATTCACAAGATTGTGTGAAGGCAAAGATCAAGGTGACTTTTGTAATCCACTTTTTAGTTATAGCAATATTATTTCTTTCTATAGCTTTCTTTTATTTAAATTATTTTTCTTATAAATTACATTTTTAAATATCTATATAAAAATACAATATTTAAAAATATAAAAAATAGGGCCCAACCAGCAGCAGGAACAGGGTCCAAGCTATAGCTTTCTATTATTATTATTTTGTTTTTTATATACATATTGTCTATACACACCTATATTACAATTTATACACACTAAATAAATGAACTTATTAGAATAAGTTCCATAGATATAAGTTCATAATTCTTATGTTGGAAAAACTAGGTTAACCCTCTTCCTCTCTCCACTTTTGCTGTGCCCGACAGGGTCCATAATGATCTGTAATATTGTAAGTCCACCTATGTACTATTATGGAATGCAATAAAGTATTGAGTACCTATATGATTATTAGACTGACGCCTAGCAAAATTGGGTATCTATTCTTATTACAACTTTTACCAACAAAAAAATACGCGCTGTAATTATAAAAATACAACACACCCAGTAGAACATAAATTCCATTTTTAATCTGCTCCCAACACATACTCGGCTGACATTCAATATCGGAGATTAATTACATGCAAAACTTACTGTCGAACTGTTGCGTGGCCTGTGCGAGGAGTGAGGCGAACACCCTGTCAGCGAGGGGTGGGGGCTTCGGGGGGCGGTCGTCGTCGCTGCTGCTGTACCTGTCGCCGCCCCACTCCAAGGAGCGCTGGCGACGGACGCCGCTCGCGCCGCTCGGCGCGCTGGGCAGCCCGCCGGACAGACCGCTCAGGGAGCCGGCCTTAGCCCGGCGACCTGGCCGCTCCATCCTCGACAAGCTCAAAACATCTTGTCAGCACATCTGATGACAAACATACCAAAGGTTAGTTATTTACTCAAGAGACATAGGACTTTGTACATAATGCTAAATATTTAATACTATATAAAAACTGATAAAACCATGTACCTACATTTGTTACGACCCTGTAACTAGCTCGCCTCTTGACAATTACTTTTACTAGCAGGAGAAAATAGCCACTATACAAAAATAAATATTAAGTTCAAAGCACAAACAATGTCTGGGTTTTTCATTAATGAATTTATGTGGCTTTCGTTTACAAGCTCGTTAATACTAACCTTTTTTAATTATTGAAGGTGAAAAATAATAACAACATCGCAAACATTTTTCCGCAACAATGAAAAACGATTTACATTACGAAAGTTTTGGACTTTTAGTTAGAGATCTACAACTGGCCGCTAAACCATAAGCCCTCGCTCAAATAAAAGAAATCGACGCGATATTTTATCAAAGCAGTTACAACATCGTGAACGGAAAAGAACAACTGTAATAAAGAGCCTACAAGTCGTTTGGTTAGCGGCCCAACATAAATAGGAAGTTTGCGCGAGAGGGCGTGCGTGTTGGACGCCTAATCCAGTGGATTGCGACGCGGTGTCGCTCGCGCTCCGCTCGTTCCAACATCATTTCTCGTATTGACTTAATTTGTACAAGCTTCAGTTCCGCTTTGTACTTCATTGACAATTTAAAATACAATTTCATCTAAGAGTTAAACTAAGAGTGCTTATACTTCAAATTACATTACAAGACCGATTCGATGATAACTTTTCATGATCGTGTTGCAGTGAATTAGATAACAACTAAAAACCATACGATGTTTACCTAGTCTAAATAACGATGCATAAAAAGAGTAGGGTAAATTTATATCTCCCAGTACAAAAATCTAAATATTTCATTTTTAATACTGGTAAGTAGTTTGGTTTTTTATCTACAAATGATTGAAAAGTAAAAAAACATTATCGTTGATATTTCCACAGTATTAGGGATTTTTTGGAACTCTATATTTTGGGACGTCTATCCCATATAGTGGATAGTTGCCTAATCCATATAAATTACGTATAGGATAGACGTCCAGCTAAGAAAAAGAGCATCTATCCCGAAAAAACTTTGATTGCACCTTGCCTTCTCATGCAATCGCACAGAGACATGAGACAAGGTCCACTTAGTGGTAGTTGGAAAGTCTGTCGATAGATAAATAAAATAGCACAGAATTCATTCGCAAAACATTCGGGTCACCTATACCTCTGGCGCGTCTATCCCGGTTTTACCCTCCTACCTACTGGTATACTCAGCCATCCAGGTGGCGACTTTTTGGTCAAACAGTTTCTAGGTCATTGACATAAAAAGAGAAGAAGAGATGATATACTTAGCAGGTTTATTCTTGTTTATATATTTTAAAATATTTAAAGATTTACCTATTGGTACTACAATCAAATTAAATTCACATTAATAAATTGGAGGGCACAAAGTAGAAATTCAATTCCATTAAAGTTGAAAATATTTCAAAAGTATGTGTTAAAATATAAATCATTATTTACAATTGCCTTTAATACTTCTCAGAACCAACAAGTATTTACAGGCCCTTAAATTAAATACAATTTGTAACTCTACTTAAAACTCAATTAAGTACAAGTTACTCTACTTAAAGAATAAGTAGAGTATCTGAAGGATAAGAGATTAAATGTAATGAGTTTTACGTTAAATGTAAATACGAAGTGGGTATTGTATTTAAGGCAGGCAATTGTTAAGGTTTACTGCACTCATTTCTCATTTCGTATCGGCAGAATAAACAGAGGCGGTTTCATTATAGATTCGTCGACATTCCACAGAGTTACAAATACTTTAGACATCATTGAGATTTAATAAAATTCTTCAGAAAACTTTCTGTTGAGATTTTATCTATATTTGTATTTATCTTGAGATGTTTTGTAGCTGTTGAACAATTGATTGATGCTAAAGGCATATAGTTATTGCCGTCTACTGAAACTACATGATAAAAATGTCATAATTATTACGAATATATTATTACTATTGTTTCAATCAATAAACTCATGCTATAGGAGTACAATGCTGGACACAGTCATAGCTAGCGCTAGGCATTGTTAAGACGAAAATTGGAAGAGTCCATATATAGCTCATTTGGGGCACCACTCGACTTTCCACCTTCCGTAATGATTTAAATAAGTAAAGAACAATTTTCTTTATTTAACTGTTTAATTTATTTGTTTTTCAGCTTATCGGACCATTGCAGACTTAGTACTCGATGCAGTCATTAACATGACTATTTTCATATAAAATGAAATACTTACCTCATTACAACATCCCTAACAATATAAAACCTAGATAAAACAGTTTAAGTCTTTATTTTAAAAAGGCGGATACGTCAACATTCTCAGAATTGACATAAGTATCCTCAGATTAGTCCTTAATTATTATTTAATTCATGTTTACTGATTACTTTTTCCCTATTCAGCTATTAATTGAACAATAATTAATGAGCGCCCAGTCTACTCCCCGGCAGTGCGTCGACTAGTACCGTCTGATGGACCGCTCGGTTTAATATAAAGTAGGCTACTGTTTACCCGCCCGTGTCACAGCGTTAATAAATACGCCTCTTCCCTTCACAGACAAGCATCTGTTTTTATTCAATATTTACTCTTATTGTGATGACAGAAATATTGAAACGACCGGACAACACCGGTAGCAGTAGGTATATCGCATTACTGCAGCGTCACTTGAAATATCTGACTTCATTTATTGGCTCTAAGGTCTAAATAAATAAACCTATCAGCGTCGAAATCCCAAAAGATGTAAACACCAAACGTAGCGAAAGTCGCCATTTATTTCAAAGCTATACGTTTTTAAATCATTCTGTTTCCGTTTCACCTAAAATCCACTCTTGAAGGTAACGGTTATTTAAAAAGTTGAAATAGAACGATTCTGATTGACTATTTTGTTTTAATGATAACAATTATTTACCTTGTCTTTATCAGGATGTACTTAAATACTGTAAGTAGTCTATGAACTTTCCTAGACTTCAAGTAAGTTATGTTCATATCAAAGACTGCTATCGGTAAAGTGGTTTAATTGTAATTAGCTGACAAACTGGTCGATAGAATTACTCAGTAATTTTTTTAAACAATATTAAGCATGTTGCGTTGACGAATTGTTGCGTCAGTGCAAAAAATACACGGCAAACTTTTTTACCTTAAGAGGTTTTCTCAACTTACGTTTAGCCGAGCAACTAGTATTACCACAACTATTTCCCATCCCACTATAATCCAATTCTCAAGGGCTTACTGTCTAAACATCTAAAAATGTTGGGATAGTACTTAGTGACTATTAAGGCGAGAATTATGAAGGTCAAGTTATCTATCGTCGAAGCCAGGTGTAAAACCTTGATAACAGTTAAGCCCTTGAGGAATTTTATGTTTCGCCTTCCCTTTCTTGTTTTTACGGGCCATCGAACACCCTTTGCAGAAAATCGAAGGTGACCAATTTTCGCTCAACAAAATGTTGGAATACAATTTAGTATTTACCTCGCGAGAAGACGTTAATAGGTATTGCGAACTAAGTGAATGTAATTCGAATAAGCACTGTTAGTTCAGTATTATTAAAAATCTGTCAGTCACTCATGAAAATCAATCCGTTAGATTTAAATGATTAACTATAGGCAGCTCGAATTTCTGCATCTCCTTTTTAATGGATGCACCCTGTTTGCTTAAAGTTACACCAACCTACACTATAAATAATATTAGAATAATGATTGAACACTTTAAGAACCAAAATTCCAATTACAAAGTGATACTTTAAAGCTAACAAAATCCGCGCTTGTATTGCAATCCACGGAGTGTAACATCTACAACCAAACTCATATTTGTCTAGTAGTGCTCCCGACACTGCATTATTTTGTAGCAACGACAAAAATGCAACTTCGCGTTCTATCACTGCACTAAAATAACGTCGCCTTAGGGTTGCCACACATCCATCGTTGCCGATGCCGCCACTTTCTGCACAGCTATCAATTTCCATGGAGTGAAACACTCATGTATTCAGTGATATTAAAATACATAGCAGTACTGAAGTGACCCGTATCAACTATGTTCTACTACGATGCGTTATTATTTATTGGTATTCTGTTAAAACGGTACAATAAATTGCTTTTCAAAGAGATTATATAGTGAAGCTTTTATTGTTATGTTTATAGTAACAATATGTACGAGGGTAATTAACGTTAACCACGTATATAGTCACATCACCTTGTACGATATGTAGTTTAGTCAGTAAGATCGATTATTTTAAAAGAACATATTTTTAATGGCGATTTAGTATTGGTTATGGTTTGCATTTAGACCGCGTTAAATATTAAGCGAGAAGCAATCTCCGCATACGTCGTTCTATAAATAAAAGATATTAGAAATAGTGTTGTAACAAGTTGCGGTTCCGCGTCACGTATAAAATAAGCGTCAGGCCAATAGGGAGCAAGACAGCATGTGAATTATGAGCGGCACGCCTTCTTTGTATTAAAACTGCATCTTGCCAAGCTGACCTTCTTAAGTCACACTTTGCATACTCGTGTACAAACTTAGTAAATTAACCGCCGTCCGAGCTTGAGATCATAATCTACCGCGATTAACATTTAGCGCTTTAAAGCGTAGCGCGCACTTGCTTATAATGGCTAATATGGAATTAGGATTAACGGTACCTACTACGTATAACACTAATATAGGTTATCATCATCGGTCATTGTTTTCCTGATAGAAATATGCTTGGTCATGACAAGTTTTTTTACGTTGTGTTAATCACAAGAATATTAATAATTCCAAAGTACAACAAGTAAACACAATTTAAGAGACAATATTTTTTTGTATGCCTAAACTAAGACTCGTAACAATAAAGGGCCTTATAGTTTTTAGAATCGACTTATGAGAAGAAACTTGAGCAAGCATAGAAATAGAAAAAAAGATTTTTACGGAAAATAAAAATAACGTACAAAACCTGAAGCGAATCTATAGAAAATGGACCTCAGAAATTAATACTTATATTTAACCTGAGTACTTTTGCTTAGTATACAAGCTTTGATAATGAATCCCGTCAATAAATGTTTTAAATATTTCATCAATCGATTTGAAACTTTAATTCAATATCAATAGTTTTTATCAGAATTCGAACAAAACAAATCAAACGTTGTAAAATAAGTTTCGCAGAAACACTTATGGCGATCAGATTTTGAGGCAAAACACAATTTATACGTGGACGTGATCAAAAACCTACATCAGTTAGAATAGTTTGAGTTGGATCGCGAAGTCCCAGCACGTAGGGAATAGGTCGGACAGGCATCAGGCTCGGCCGATCACGCGTGCTGAATCCATTGCATTACTCCTTACAGCACTCGCTGATTTTCGTCGATCGACAGTAATAGCGCAATGTACTCGTTATTGCAAAATTAGGATATAGGAACCCTAATCGTATGAATACTAAATGTTTTAAAAATATTGACATTAATTTTTCATTCGTCAATGGTGTTTTGCAATATTGTTTTGTATAACGCTGAGAGTATAAACTAATTATGATATTATCTACATGAACTAAAGTTTGATCCCTATTGATTGATATGCCTTGACTCATATTGATCACAAAAAATAGCAATAGATACTTACAATCACAATTATTCCAGTCCATGTTTCAATTATATTTAAAAAAGTGAATTTAATAACACTATTATACAATGAGTGTAGAAAGTGTTATTTTGAAAAAAAACGAACGTGTCATTGATTTTAAGACGAGGTTTTCTAGATGATCTCATTCATTACCAACTTGTTCCTACTTAACATACCAACTAGTATGAAAACAATGTAATAGGTATCAGTAGGAATTAATATTTCAAAATGAAATGCTGAAAATTAAATGTAAATTTATCCCGATTGATACGTATTCTGTTAATAGGTACAGAGCAATTTTGCCTATGTAAATTATGTAGCGTTTCACGGTTGACTGAATACACGAATTAACCAAGCACTAGAGTACGTGACGTGTATTGTATCAGCAGACAGATGAAGGCCGATACACAATTAGGCGTTAATTAATTTATGACGCACCTATAATTAGATGTCCAATAACATTACTAGGTTTAACGCGGCTTTACGTGTCGACCATAATTTATAACAGCCATGATTATTGATGGGGTTGCTATACAACAAACATCCTAACATCAGCATAACTTCTCATCACATTACATGTTAAACTCTTATCAAGTTAATATTAGAAATCAATACAATATCAATGTCATCATACTAAGTTAGTTAGACTATGTTGTATAGACAGCCAATCAAATTATTGTGCATAATTACAATGTCACTAGTGATAAATGTAGCGGAGCCAAATAATTGAATAGTTGTCTGAGCGAGCCGACTTAGCGGAGATTAACACAATCCAATGAATGTCTCACATAGTTGTCTCACAGGACACTGAGAAGCATTAGATTAACAAGGTGAATATTCTAGCCAACTGTCGGCAGTTAATATGAAGCTGGCCACTTTGACTAGAACTTTTAACGAGCAACGGTGTATCGAGTAGACTGCCATTAAAGACTTAAATATTTTCATATTGAAAAATGGAAAAATGGATGAATGGAAAACGGCAATTTAAAAAGCAATTTTTATACAGAAAATCATTTCGCTTAATTTTATTGAACGTTAGGCTTCGTTAATGATATTTTTCGAGTGAAGTCCAGGAGGAGTTTCTACTTTATAATTAAAATGATAGAGACAGCCATCAAGTTACCTTGTAAATGACTTTTATTATAGGTATCCCAGCAGTTATAGTACCCAGGGAGCTTCAAGGTAACTATATTAATAAGAAACAATGGTAGGCACTTTAACCTTTGTTGATTGAGTAGAATATGCTTCGTGGATGCAGTTAACCGACGAATTAGGTACTATATTTGATTCATCAATACCACTAGGATAATGTTAGTTACTATATGTATATACTAGTGATAGGTACTATACATATTTAGAAAAATATCCCCAAACCTTCAAATGTTTTCCAATAAGCAGCTTCCATTGCAAAAAGGAAAATTGACCAGTACGCACTCTTCGTTAAAATAAAAGTATCTGACAATACAATAAATAACTAAGCAAGAGTCGTCGAATATGTTTATTAATCTTCCAATTATATTAATGTGTGTATCTAATGGAAAAATAGCAAGCAGATACAGTTGTTATTAAAATAATATGCGCATGTAAAAATAGACAACAAAAGGTCAAGAGTACATAGCGTAATATTTTTGGCTTAATATGAAGCCGCTGAAAGTGATATAGGTCGTATCAATAACGAAGGAGACTAATATGAGAACTTAGAGAAGGTAATTAATTAGGTATGTTTTTTGTTCTCATTTGCGTAATATTCTAAATTCTTCAGTTATTTTAATATTCTTCTTAAAAACAATTAAAGCCAGTTTCAAATCTGACTTTGAGTGAGATTTCAGATATAGGTAATAAAGTGTTATCGTTATATTTCAAAGGTCATATGTGTTAACAAGAAGTACCTTTGGCATTTTGTTATTCGGAGTTTTAGCTTACCATGAGGAGGAAATTGCTGCTAAAGAAAAAAGACATCTATAGAGATAGAGTAGACATCTTTCATGGACGTAGATTTAAATCATTTAAGCCGTTAACTAGTGCACTCTAAATCAAGGAATGGGTAAGCGCAGAAGCCTACTCTTGACTCTAACATTATATTCTTTACTAACTTTATATTCATAATGACATAAAATTGAACTTGTCGAAAAAAAATTTGCTAAAATTATTCCTATGATGCTAACTCTGAAATGTATATTTACCAACTTACCTCAAATCTCTTTAATATCTGGGCCATACGAGGCCAGTAATAGCTGAGTGGTATGCCCGTTGGACTGCCAAGTCAAAGCGCGCAGTTTCAAGCCCCGGCATGCACCAATGTCTTTTCGAATCAACGTACATACGCATTATACATTAGATAAAAACGGTGAAAGAAAACATCGTAAGTAAACCGGCACACCTGAGAGATTTCAACGATGTGCAAAGCCATGTCAGAGACCTATAGGCGGTTTAAACTCTAAAACCAAGTTGTTCATCAACCATACGATAAGAAAAAGAACATCTGGGCCATACATACAATCTTTTCATTTGCATACTTCTTTAATCGCTACACAGGTAAGTCGTTATGTACTCCACGTAAAGCAGTAAAGTGGGTGTATTATATGTAGTATAATTGCCTTCAAACATCTTACACCACAATTGACTCCCAGCAGATATCATAGCACAATCTCATTAATACAAACATATACGTATGTACACACTGCGTTAATACGTTGACGGGTCTAATCTGCATGACTATTGAATGGAACGTCGCCATAATTGGTTGGATATTGTCGGTACTCGTATATAACATAGTGGGTATGACGCTCACTAATGTAATCCAGTGAGGAGCTAATCTGATATCGAGGCGGAGCAGGCGCGGGGTCCACGCCAGTTTAATTGGGTTGCGCTTAATCCCCACAATGCAACTTTAGACTCATTTCCGCTGTCCAATAAAGCTGCTCGCGCTTTATACCATCCTTAAAGCTTTGCAAACAACCGACGCTGCACTCTGCTTCTTTACTGGTTGCAGTGCGTCGCCTGGTTTTTAATCGACAGGATTTATCCAAGGTTTCGTAGTGTGCCATGGTATTGGAGTATTATGTGGAAAGTTAACTTACCTGTTATTTATTCTATTTAAATTGGCAAATCTTAAAAAAATACTACAAATAGTAACATAACGTCACGCCTGTACACCCACATTTCGCCAATTACGTTATAGGTCACATTGTAATAGTGGGCGAACCAATTGTTATTACCCGCCAAAAATCCAGACTTGCACTACTGAGAATTACCTAATGGGAAAACCCAATAACACTTTTGCCCGAACCAGGATTCGAACCTAGGACCTTATGCTCAGCAGTCGCACTTAGCGACCAACGAGGTAGTACCTAGAAGTATAAAAATATATGAAGAACGTTCATTTTTTATTCGTATCTCCCTCTAACAGTTCATTTTAATTAACAAATATGGCTTCTGATTCTTCTTGCCAAGTTAAGAAGCGCTCGCTGTGACCAGTCCCTGGATGAGTTACTAAAGGACTTATATAATGAGACGCAAACACTGGTACATTGCCTCATATGAGAGGGAATAGAGAGTGTATTTGCATTGTTTCCCGTGTTTGCGCATATTACACAGCTTACATAATATTATGTATTCTTAGTAGCATACCTACATACAAATGAGAGTGTGTCAGTGTACGTAAAAACAAACACAACAGGCGAAAACTGTCCAGTACGCATGTCGACCCTTAACCCCGCTTAAGATACTGTGTTGTTTACGTGCGCCAATCCCATGCGAATACAGAGAATGTTTAAAAAAACACGACGAGGAATAATTGAATGTTTTTCGTTTTCAGTATTTAGCAATTTCACGCTCAGTAAATGCAATAATCTACGCCACAGTAGATAATTCAATTCCAGCGTAAATACATGGCCCGTTACCGAATTTCCTTTGAGAGACGGAGCGTGCGGCAGGCCCTGCGAGCCGGCACGTTTCTCTGAACTTCGGAATTCCAATTTTGAAAAGTTTTCCAACAAGGGCCCGATATTGACAGCCAGTGTCAGAGGGCCACTCGACGGGCAGCGACGGCCTTAAAAACAACTTCACGCGACACAATACAGCCTATCTAGCGAGACACGTGACACACACATACAGCCTACAAACGGTTCACGAACGCCGAACGGCTTAACGAGGTGTAAGCTGAAAATGAAAACCTGAAGCGAAAACTTCGCAATATTCGCATTTTTTCACGTTCAATGTGTAAAATGTTAACTATTCTATCAAGATATAATATAGGTATTAGCATAGAGATTAGATATGTATTCAAAAACTAAAATTGATGCTCATTTGGCATCAACTAATAATTATTATTGAAACAACAGTAAATTAAATTCTAATAAAGTGTCACAAACTCTATACTCGCACCATAAAAAGGCTGAATATTATAATATAAAATATAATAATATAATAAAGTTGGCTTTGTGATTGCGTGCCAAGTGTGGGATAGCGACCATGCTTCATTTTTGTAGAAAAGGAGGCAACCGGAAAGATTAACTTCTTTTATAATTAAGTTTGTCCCCAGACACCAATTTATAAATGGTGTGCGTTTCACTCTGGGTAAAAGCAAAGTAAAAGGGTATCTTCTGGAAACCATGGATGTTTAACTGGAAACTTTAGATTTATTTATGATCCTTTGCCATCAGAAAATAGCTATCCATTTAAAAGTAATCGAATAAAAATATAGGTACCTATTACCGTATTTAATCACAATTAAAATTACATGAAGCTGTATAGGTACATGGCAATTATGAGGTACGTATCTACACAATTAGTAGTAGTAATAGGAAAACATTTAAAACAGTAGTTCCCAAACTTATTTTTCTCGTGCACCACTTTCAAAATTAAACTGGTGTCGGTGGACCCCCTGCTGCTACATTCCTACCACATTGTTAAAGTCGACAAAAAATAAAAATTGTGTCGCTTCTGAGTTCCGTCCCTATATTCTGATAGGTTAAAATTTTAAATTTTAAATAAAAACGAAAAATGGTACATTTTATAACATTTTATTAATTAAAAGAAAAGAATTACAAAAAAATAATAATAAGGTAATACTTATAGGTTGTGGACATAATTTTAATTAATGGGAAGGATGTATTTGATGGAGTGTCAGCAAACGATCAATGTTTGGCTTTATTTTTGTGAGCAATAACCGCAAATCCCCCCGCTCTGTGATGTTTAGTTTGCTCCTTTTTTTTGTTAAGAGGTTTGTAACGGCACTAAAACTTCTTTCGACAAGGTATGATGAGGGAAAAGCTATCAAAAATTTCCTTGCGATTTCCCACAGTCCAGGATATTTTTCGTGTATTTCTGCTTGCAGCCAAAATGTTTGGTAGCCTTTTCTAAATTTCACCTTCAGCTCCTCATTGGTGCTTAGCTCAAGCAGCTCCTCTTGTAATAATACATTGGCCACTTCAGTTTCATCAAATGGATTTACGATCCATGGTGGTATATCCATCGTCAGCATATCTTCAAACCTGGTTTTGAAGTCATCATGCAGGGCACTTAAATGTTGACTGTAGGTATGGATATCCTCATCAATAGTTTCTACCTGCGACAAGTTTGGAAATTGAGATAATTCGCGCCGACTAATGTTTTGCTTCATAAATTTCAATTTCCCAAGAAAAGCCGAAATTATCCCCTTTGTTTTTATTAAATTCAGGCTGTCCCCTTGTAACTGCAAGTTAATATCATTAAATTTTTTAAACAAATCTGTCAAATACGCAATGTCTCCTTTGAATTTGATCAAGTTTTCTTTTAAATCTGGATCTCTACTTTCTAAGAACTCTAATACGGAATCGAAAACAGAGTAAAATCTCGTTAAGCATGCACCTTTCGACAACCAGCGTACTTCAGTATGTAAGAGCAGTCGTTGGAAGTCTTCGTCATTTTCGTCGCACAATTGAGCAAATAAACGCGTATTCAATGCATTGCTTCTAATTTTGTTGACAGCGTTTATTATAAAATGAAGAGATTGGTTCAACCTGTCACTTAAATGTTTCGCCACAAGATGTTGTCGGTGGATTACGCAATGAATAGCTGTAAGTCCTGGTATAATTCTTTTGAGATGACTTATAAACCCACGATATCGCCCTACCATTGCAGGAGCTCCGTCTGTTGCCACTGAAATAATGTTTGTAAATGGAATCGATTTTTCCGTAAAAAAATTACTCAGGACATTAAATATTGATTCGCCTTTAGTGTCAGTCTCCAAAGTTCTGGCAAATAGCAATTCTTCGTGAATTTCTTCCTCCATGATAAATCGGACATATGCTAATAATAATGCTTCATTACCGGGTAACGTTGACTCGTCCAGTTGTATAGAAAAATGACTTTTTTGCAGATGATTGCACAAAAAACTTTCGATGTCAGAGCTCATTTCATCAATGCGTCTTTGTACAGTATTGTTACTTAATGGAATTCTTTTTAGTACGTCAAATGGAGATTTGTGCAAAACAGTTTTTAAAACCTCTTCAACAGCGGGTAAAATTAATTGTTCTCCGATAGTGTGCGGTTTTCCAGATTTTGCTATTAGTAATGAGATATTGTAAGATGCCCGCAAGCCATCATCGTTACTTTGAGATGTTGAAGCGAACATGCTGTGCATGGTGGGTCTCTTTTCATATTTTTCCTTCAATGTTTGAAAATATTTTAAATCTTTACCCATTTTATCAGTATGACACCTTTTTAGATGATCTTCGAGCTTTGATGGTTTCATAGAGTCATTGCTTAAAACTTTATTGCATATTAGGCACATGGGCAAGTGTTTATCTGCCTCTGATGGAACAAAACCATATTTCAAATAATCGACACTGTATTGTCGACATTTTTTATTTGCTGTAGCCATGTTTTGTATAAGTTACCTTCCCTGTAAAAAAAAATGTTATAGTAACCAAGTTTTTATTTGAATATAGGTAGCACAACGCAGCCTTTGTCAGCTTTATATTATTATGATTATCATTATATTGAAAAAGTATTACGGCTTGTAAAGGGACCAACTAATAAACCGCTAAGACAAGTACAGACTTTTTCACGAAGCGATATCAATGTTAAATACCTAATTTACCACAATTTTTTAATAGTAGAAATAAAAATTAGTTTACTCAGTATCGAATATTGATCATATTTGTGTAGGAAAAAATAAAAGTCGAAATCCCAAATTGACCAAAAAAGTGACCATAAAAACAATAACTAAAATTTCATTAAATCAATGAGTTCACGCGCTAGTAGTTTTATAAAACAGTAATTGCTCTGCAATATTGATTTTTCGGCCTTTTTAGAGAGGCAGTCCTCTCGTGAAAAAACAATTGAATAAAACGTGCTGTGTTTGTCTTCAAATCGAAAGAGGACAATTAAAATATCTGTAAGTTACTAAGTTAGCTATATACAATGTGTCCGAGCGATAAGACCGCCCGGCGTTTTTTGAATATTTGTACGAAATCATTAATAATTATATTTACATTTGTGACTTAGCGGCCTTAGTGATTTTATATAAGTAATTTTTTTACTACATTTTAGTTTTGTCTAATGATTTTAATTGATAAATTATGATGTCGGCTAGTCAGTAAACAAAAATAATGGAAAAAGATGAACAAACTTAGGAAATATCGTAAAAAAACTGCAGCACGTCACGCGTCTTTACTTAATTTAATTTTGTACAAATATTCTAAATACGCCGGGCGGTCACTTATCCCTAGGACACATTGTATACAAGCATTTGTTATCAACCGACCAGTACACGAAACAAAATACTTAAGAACTAGGTACAACAAAAAAAAGGTACGTACTTACTTTTCTCCGGCACTAGGAACACTAATATAAATTTTCTCACACCTTCTTTTTCGAAATTCCGGAAACAAATAAATGAGCATGCCTTTGGCATCGAGTATTTATAGTCTTGATCAAGATCATGTCTAAACAAGCACTAAGCATTGTCGGACGGATTGCGCTTTGCAAGTCTGTACACGAAATTGTAATATCGAATACGCAAGTTTGGACAAGTAAGAGTCGCTTGCCAGATTAAAATGTTATCTGCTTAGTTAGGTACTTAAAACAATATAGGTAGGCCCTTATAAAAACTATATGCAGATAAATTTTCGTGGACCCCTATTAACATCTTATGGACCCCCATTTTTTATTGACGCCTACGTAGACCCCCAGCAAGGCTCCCGTGGACCCCTGGGGGTCCACCTGGACCACTTTGGGAATCACTGATTTAAAAGATCTCCATAACAAACAATGAAAAAAAAAATTTTACTTACAAAATTAAAAAAATATTTTATCTGAATTCAAGTTAAGGCTGGTTTTGTAAAGCGCCATCTGTTCGTAGTTTGAGGAACTTCTCAGTGTAAGAAGCGCAACGAGCGCCATCTACCTTAGCCCTCTTGAACTACGTTGCCCTCTGTGATACAAACCCTGAACCACGTTTGTTTCAGATGAAGTTTCAGCGTTTTCATTTTACAGGAATGGAGAGCTTGTTTGCAACGTTCGAAGAATCTCTCATTTATAGGTTTTATTTTGGGATTGTACTATAGTAAAATAATAAATTCAAATAAAACTGTCTTTTATAATTATTTTTGCACTATTTGGGCACCCTTCCAGTCGACAGTGACGAGGAGGAATATTTCGATGCATAATTTTTAGATGCATATGTTATGTTGTATATATTATTAGTTTTAATGTAGGTAGTATAAAAAATCGAGTGTATATATAATGTTAATTGTTTTTGTTAAATAAATATAATTATTATTATTAAAAAAAAGTCGTGGTGGCCTAGTGGTTGACATACCGGATTTCTATGCACGAGGTTGCAGGTTCAAACCCAGGCAAGTATCAATGTGACTTTTTCAATGTCATAAGTACTTTCTTAGATATTCTAAGACACCACTGACTGACGGTGACGGAAAACATCGTAAGGAAACCAGGATTTAATTATCTGAAATCGCCAACCCGCAGTGAGCTAGCGTGGTGATCAGTGCTCAATCCTTCTCTATACGAGAAGAGGCCTTTGCCCTGCAGTGGGACAGTTATAGGCTGTTATTATATTATTATATTATAAATATAATTATTATATTAAAGAAATAAAAAAATTGCATCCAAATATAATTATACCTGCCATTTTAAACCATAATTTACCTAAAAAACGCATCACGTTAGAATAAAGGTCATTTTGCCCTCTCATTTAAAGATTAATTACATTTCATAATATAATTATTTACATTTTAAAACTAACATAAATTAAAAATAATACCTATACACAAAAATATAACATTTAAAAAGCATCATAATATTGATCCCCTCCCACTTATTTTTTGGAATAAGACTGAAGCTTTCCACATTTTTTCTTAACTAAGCTTGAGAGGAAATCACAATAAATCCTTATTTACACGTAAAAACGTACGCATATGATGCGGTATTTTCTATGTATTTTACTCGTACTTATCACATAACTTAAGGATTGTACGACGGGGTTACGACATGGTCACATTTGCCATTGCTCATAGGGAATGGGAAAGCTTGCTGAGGATCGAGACAAATGGCGCAAACGTGTACTAGGCGATCATGAAACACGACGAGCTTTAGTTTAGGCCGATGGAAAAGGAAACTATAGACATAAAAGCGACATTATGACATCGGTTGCTTGTGGATACTTCGAATTTCCGGCGTGCTATTTTCGTATTCACGCTACAACTAGTCGGAGGTGTGGCATAATAATTAACTATTCAAATATTTCAAACTGTGCCGTTGACAAAAAGACATTAGAGAATAAACTTTTTAATTCGTTCGAAAGATACGAAGCTGGCTGCGAGTTTTAGGTATTCATTTAGGTTTACGCGAAAAGAATCAACGTCAGCTCTCAAAAATAAAGCAAATACTAGCTACGTATAGGTATCGAATATAATTTCGATAGATTCAGAAACCTACGATTAATCGTTTCGCAATATGTACAAAAATACGCTCCAATGTGGGCTTACTCGAACAGATGTTTCAAATTGACTGATTCCCAAAAGCTGTTAAACCAAGCGTGAAGGTTGTAATAAAGACCGCAGGCCGGCTCGAGATTAATTAAGATAGAGGCTTGTGGAGCTTCAAGAACGTTTCCACTGACCACGACTTTTACTTCGTTCACACACATTTAGGTTTCTTGTGTAATTTATACGCCATTAAGGTAATACGCTACGAGTTGAAAATACAAACCTACATCCTTATTATATACCTACTATTATCCGGTTTTCCTCACGTGTTTATTTAAGAACTCCTGACTAGTACACACATCATGCCTGTATTCCCGAAGGGGTAGGCAAATAAGTTGACGGTTGGGTCCTACATGCGTGCCGTGTGGTATCCGGCCTAGAATTGACCACCCCCTTTCCTCCCGTGGGTGTCGTAAGTCGCGACTAAGGGAAAATTCAGAAGATAGGCAGCAGTGTCTTCTGTAACTCCACCACCAATACTGCAATCCCTAAGCCGCTTGCCAAGCGTGGGGATTAGTGCAAACCCCCCCGCTTAAACGGGGAGGCCTATGTTTAACAGTGGACGTCTTTTGGCTAATGATGATGGGCCCTACATAAATGGGTAATCATAGCCTTTTGCCGCTATCAGTGCAGAAATTTAGAGTCTATGCTGCTACTGAAAGTAAAAGCACACACTTTATTCACTTAAATCGGGAATAGAGCTCAAGACCAACGAATCAGCTACGCTTGCGGCAACTAGACCAACAAATTGGTCTAGAATGTTGATAACGTAACGTGATCCTATTTATTTTATGTCTCCACCCGCACCTCTACGTCAAATTTAGGTAGATCCGCTTTATTTCAATCAGAACAGGCATTAACAATAGCTAGATTAATTGATTGACACCGCCCCATTACCACTTTGTCTGAATTTAGTAGATGTTATATTATCATAGCCTATAGGTACAATGGTAAGATGGTAAACAGAATATAATAGACAGGGTATAATAGCCAGATTAATTACTTCGGTGGTTAGTGTGGTTACGTATTAATATACACAATAGCAACATTATTATCTACCCATCACTAACACTCACGACTGCAAAGTACACTGGTGTCCCGTTATTGTATACAAGGTAGGCAGTATATTGTGGGATCCTGGGTAACCCATGATATACTCACTCATGTATAGCAATAAACCTAGTACTATACTGCCTACTGCGTGAAACTACTATTCGAAAATGCCAATCCCGACGATTTCTATAAATGTTAACTATATATACATCTAATTTTATTTTATATCTAATAAGGATTTTTGTCTTTTCTGGACCAAATATACGAATACGACTGCTTTTGAACACATGCTTATAGCTGTTATAATGCTATTTAATATTAACTAAAAGCTTTACAACATAAATCCAAAATAACACTGGACTAATGTATAACACACAGATACTCGACCGCAAAAATAATTGTTGTTTGATATTTTAAGACCCGAATTCAGGTACCGAGTCCCTAGATAGATGGCCCACATTTATGATAACATGTCTAAACAGTCCATAATAATCCTGTCACCTATAGATAAAGGAGTCTCCCGGGACCTCCGGGAGCACTCCATCTTTTGCACTATCCGTCAAAGTCATAGAGACAGCCTTACTTTGCGAATACAAATAACTTTACATTCGTAAATCTTGTTCGAACGTAATTGACACATACAAAACTAGTTTTGGTGTCACCAATATTTGAGCTGGCAGCACAGGCACCATTCGATTTTTGTAGATCCCAATCTTACATTGTTATGATTTTGGGTAAACAAATGTATAATTTCAATTATTTGACATCATAATATGAGTAAATCCCCCGTAGCAAAGAAAGCTTCTTTCATTTTCTTTATTATAACATCTTACGTAACATTTTTAAACCCTTCGCGTGCGCTACGTATGATCTCTTATTTTCATACAAAGTGCTCAGTGACATCATTGACAGCCGTGTGAATTCGAATTAAACGTTGTATAGACTAAAAAAAGAAAAAAAAATGCTAAAAAGTAATTTACATTCAACATCAAGTAGCTACTTTTAAAAATCTTATCGTTTTACTTATGAGTCCGCTTAAACGATAAAACTCTCATTTCCGCTTCTACGCGCTTAAATAAGAAGGAATAAAATAAATCTTATGTATGCTAGTTCACAGGTTCACACGTATATTACAACGCGCGCTAAAAGTGTGCTAAAGAGCTTCATCGCACTGTCTCGCATAAAGATTTAGGGGAAAAAAGCTTATTTTTGGTTGGGCTGACAGTGCGATAGTGTAAGGCCCATTACAGGCAAATTATGGCGGCCATTATTGTCCGCGTGTCCCGCGCTCACCGCCTTGAGTTACGTCCTCACTGGGTCAATGGGTTTTATATAAGAAATCTTTCCTAACGCGTCCCGTTCCACTACAAATAAATGTAAGTACCCGAGTGAACGAAGTCTTCTGAAAACGTTTGCATGGAAACGGGGAGCGGCGATTCTCGTTAGGTGAGTAAGGGGAGAGCCAGATTGTCACCTGTGTAGTTGAGTTGATTGCAATTTCCAAGAAGTACAGCGAACGAACTGGATGATTGGTAACTTTATACAATGTAATTTTTTATGTATGTGTTGAGTGTTCAACCTCGCCTTATTCTGGCAACAGGTCATCAAAGGTGTGCTGTATAACTTCGTTATTTTTCAAGTTTACCATGACTTTCGTCTGTTACGACATGAGTGCGATAACAATCATTACAATAAAACACATAGGTAAGTTAGCTTATTGCCATTTCTCAGGAATAACAATACGTAGAATGGAAAATATTAAATAAATATTATTTCATACATTACCTGAACGTTATATAGATTCCATATATTGCCTAGGTAATAGAATACCGGATTATACAGATTGCCGGTAACATCTACACGTAACACGTACGTAATATAAATAAATAAATTATATCAAAACACCCGTGGTGGGCTAACGGGGAGTCCCAGAGCGCGTCGGGCTTAAGTTTGACGAAGTTAACCCATTAACAAGGTCACTAAATCATTCGCGTCACTACTAAGTTCGCTTGCTTGTCTCGCCAAATTATTTTAATTACCGTTACAAGTTTATCGCGGAACTAAACGGAATTAAGCGCAACTTAGCTATGAATATTTCCTTGTGCTACCCGCGTTACGTAAGCGTTTATGGCTCTTTCAGCGAATTTTAAAGTTCGATTTGAAATAAAATACTCGCAGTCTTGGAAAGTTTATTGCAGGCTTTCTATTAAGCTAACGACGTAACAGTGGCAATTATCCTCGTTGATTCAGATTGTAGTCCACTGATGCGCAAAATAGAGCCAGCTTAAAATCGGACTTGGTTCCCAAGGCGACTACAAAGCGGCATGCGGCCGATTACGGTCAAATTATTGCTATCATTATAGTCCGTATTTCTGTGCGATACTGGGTAATCACGGCCGGCGTTGTCGCACTGCAATACTGCATCTTATTTACCATTACATAGGACCCATCTAGTAACTAACGCCAGCGCTCGGCATGTTTAATGATACCATTGGTCCTTTGCTACCCGCCACTGTACTTTTACCTGCATTTTACTTTGTTCAACATATTCTGTAAGGGACTATTAAAGTTCTCGGGTTCGTTCACATCATAATTATGTACCTGTCAATTCCAATTGACTCTGTAGCTGAGCGATGCGACCGCTGCGCTAGTGGTAAGTGTACGTTCTGGTGCATATTATATTTAATAAAATCCAATCTAACACCTAACTGTGGGCCATAAATATTTGAAAAAAGAAAATTACATTTTTCAACATTTTTCTGTTTATACATAAACAAGTTCTTATACATTCCTCTAGATTCCATGTAAAATTGATACTAGAGCAGAATTTTGTATTTAATTCAATAAGCTTAATAATTCAATCAATAACGCTAACTAGTACTACCACCACCACCTAAGTCAAAGAATAATGTATGCATTAAACGGGTATATGTTATCAATTATTACAGTATGACGTCGGTATGTACGATCACAATAGCGTTTCAGTGGAATAATTCATGAGAGCCGAGTATATGAGCTAACTGAAAATAATGTCGACGTTTGAACTAACACAATCGTCGTTGAATTACAACATCGGTTCGTGCCGCACAGTGCAAATATGCCTCTTAGTTAAGACCCAGAAAAGCACACAAAGCCTGTGTGTGATTTGTCAACCAACCATTTAAACAGTTCTCAGAAATCCAACGTGTTTCTGGACGCTTTTAATGCATGAACTCCGCACTGAATTCAATATTGATATTGTATAATACAGAAACATACCCAGACTGATACAGCCAAATAGAATAAATTGTGATGTCATTGCAAGTGTTTGCTTTCAAAACTTAAACCTTAACGGTACCTTTATGCATTCAGTAGGTGAACACACGAACGCCAAAGTAACTGCCGATTGCCACGCACTACTTAAGCACTCGCCGTCGTTTTAAGTATAACCTTCTCCCTTACACTCTGAAAATAAACCAACCTACACTATATCTTATAGAAATAAACGCTGTGTTACTTTATATTAATATATAGTGTGCAATAAAAAACTATTTACACCGAAATAAATGATTTTAGTACAACTCATATGAAGTTAAATGTTTGTTGAAAGCAAGGAAGTATGTTACGTAATTACGCCGAAATAGCTTATCCAACTTTGTTGAAACTTGACACAGATATAAATCATAACTTAGGAAATTACACCGACAACATTGATGACACTTTTTAGCTGGGCATAAATATGTTTTTTAAGGGAACACTTTTTTAAATGTTGAAACAGGCGTTTAAGGTTGTCTTCAAAAGCTCTTGAAAACTAATTTTATTTATAACATAACGCATGCATTCTCATAAAGAGAAAGCTTAGTTTTGTGACTATGTTACTAAAGACAACAACACTTTTTGTCAAAGACGTCATAAGTGGAAACTGTAAAAACATCTTTATTATTAGATAGAGGCTTCCACTTTTCCAGTTTTTGAGCATGTGTTTTCTTTTCTATAACCTAAGCCAGTATAGAAAAACGAAATTTTGTTTCTCTGAAGTGTATAATTTCCAGTTCATAAAACCAAACCCATTCCGCATACACTTACAAACCCATACCCTCATCTGCATCGCAGCATTGGCGACCATGGGGCCAATAAGAAATACAGAATTAATTAGAACAAGAAAACAAATGAAGAGTTGCTAATCAAAGGTGAGAGAGATCAAAGGATAGTTTGAAATCGCGTTCGGTCAGCGAAAGAAAATCACTGGTCGTTTAGGTAACGAGCTGGCTTGATTGACGCCCAGCTGCCGGCTTGATTAAACTGATCAGTTTTTGCCCCTTATGAAAAGAACTCGATCAATGTAACTAGCTGCCATCGATGAACAGCCCCTAAAGATGTACGAAACGAGTGATCGATAGAGCATGTTACCAACTTCTAAATACTTGGAAGGCTTTCAGTGAGAAAGTGATTTCGTATTCATCTTTGTTATTTTAGGATGGAATTTCATCATTACTCTGCGAGGTTAGATTAAACGCGGATTTTCTTTGTTTAATCATATCAACCATTTTATAAATTCATGCGTTTGAAATTACTCGTCTATTTCATGAGCAATATTCTGACTTAAGCTCTAGAGGTATTTGATTCCTTGCCAAAATAATAAATTGAAACGATAAGACAGTGTTAATGCGTGTATTTATGTTATTAACTTTAATGGCTTTGTTATAGGTATACTTTGTAACCGTTCATAGTTGATTGTAAGAAATGTGGTAAGTAGGTAATTTCATTAGGTAGTTAATTTAATACCGAATGATTTACAGTGACTTGAAATAAATTAGTTTGCTGGGCAGTATTTAATTTCAACTTTTACTTAAATTTTATTCAAAATGCAAATATAGTAACTGTTGGGTATTGGTATTAACCGGGCACGAGTCCAGGCTTCGTGATGTTATTGAGAATAATAAAAAATTATAAAAACCCATTAACACTTTGCCCGTACTAGCAATCGAACCAAGGAGTCCTCGCTCAGCAGTCATGCTATGTGATCCCTAGGTCTAGCGAGACAGTCTGTAATGACAAATCGTAACGTAACAATTATCTACCAACAACGAGGCACAAGCCACCATCGTCATAAAAATGTTAACTGCTTATATTTAATAACTAACAAGCTTTACATTTTTCGCAGCAGTTTGCAGAGATTTATTTATTTTTACGTAGGTATAAGCCGATGAAGCTCTGGATTAAAATACTTTAAAGTTATTATGTAAAAAAACTGGGCATATTAACGTATACAATTGCATACGTACTTACATACTACCACGTATGTATGCAAATACTGGCTTAAGTTGTGTTTTTTTAGTTTTTGCATACTTCGAATTTTCACGTAGGTATGTATATAACGCACTAATACGAAGTGCTAGGAAGTGTTTTTACTAACATAATATTAAGTCTATATTATACTAACAAAACATGTTACTATATTTATATATGTTAGTTTGTAAGGTATTTATCTATGGGCCATAGTTGCCTGAAAATAAAGGTTTATTATTATTATTTATAACATTGACATAAATATCTCATTAAATAACGCCAAACTTTATACTAATTTGTAGGTTTCACTATTCACACGTTTGTGGTGTTAGGTACGTGCTAGAAATAAACCGGCGACACTCGAGCAGAAACTGAATACGGCATGTTGAATATTCTACATTACTTAATATATGTATATAAGTTAAGTGAAAAAAAAAAACAAACAAAAAAAAAATTTGGACTTAATAAAAGTCCACAAACATTAAGCTTCAAATAGCCACACAATGTCACACATCCTAATTAAAAAACATTGGAATTTTCACATCAAAGACTAACCCTTTTAGTCAAAGGAAAATAAAATATATTTTGACTAAAAGCGTAATACGGTTAATACACGTAGGTAATCGTAATACAATCGTGGACTGAAAACAATACGTTTGTTGAAGTAACAAAGTGTGCCGCCTAATGGAATGGGGTTCGATCCCTTTAATGTAATTGGATCTGTCAGCAGCAAGCAGGTAATTACTAACTGCTACTAACGAAAATAACAGCGCTCTAAGACACTTGATGCCCGGAGGCGTCGAACTTCTAAAGCCCAGGACGCATTATGTGGTAACCGTTAGGGTGTATGCGGACGAATGCACTTTACCTGTTTTCATGTAAAATCTTGAAGCGACTCTATCGCATAGTGCTTATTCACCCTTTCAAAAATAGAACATTATGAACGCATTATACCTTTGGTATTCATTAAAGTTGTATCCGACAGACTAGTCTTCTCGTGACTACGATCAATGCAACTCAATGTCGATGTTAGTGTGATTTAAGTAAAGATCTGCGCGATTAAAAGTTGTACCATATCATAAGCGCTACATAGAACGATTTTATATCTAAGTACCTAAATTACAAGGACAAGTAACTTTGTATACGTCTATAGGATTTCGACTCTTACGATTTTTATATAGACTCGAAAAATCGAAGCTTTTAGAATAAGGCTTTCTTTAAGTACGTTTCTTCGATAAAAGGCACTGTTTTTATGTACTCAAGTGAACAACTACTTAGACTTCGCAATACTGTATTAATTATCATGACATAGACGTAGGTAGATTCTGTTTAATTATGGTCTTTTCAAATACATAATAGTTTAAATTTAATATGTACAATCTGAAAGTGAGCGCTGTACAGCTCTCGGCTATCGGATTAACAAGCTGCCACGCCATTCATTATCTCCGCCTGCTTAATTCTTTATTCCTCTACAGGATTTAATAACTTGTAAATGCTACGTGGAAATATAATAACGAAAGTTGGAATTAATTTAGCTAAACGATCCCTAACATTAACTAGTTTCGAAATGATGTTATGTTACGAGAATCGCTAATCGATTTTCAGAGGAAGAGATAATCGACTCGTGAGTACAACATTTTCAACTAACTACCTTACTCCAGTATTATCATACTTATACCATCACTCCTGTACTTCGCAGAGGGGTAGGTAGAGGTGTATTGTTGTACCACATTTATTCGATACAATTATTGAACCCTCACTATGAAGAGCGCGCTTAACAGTATGATAATTTGAACTGCTGTTGTGAATTTTATAATTGAATTACTCGTTGCCAAGGAAATCAATTCTAAGAACTTCAAGAGCAAGGCAAATTCTTAGAAATTATAGGCTTTAGGCCAAAAATAATTATTTCAGTTTCTGTCTTGTGTCAAACTAGTCGTTTCCCTGCAATATTCTTAGCTTTGTTATGTACACAATGAATATTTGTTAATATGAATCAGTTTATTAAAATTCCAAACTTCCCTTAGTTTACCGTATATCGTTACTTCCGGAATTTGATCCATTTCAACGACACTATAGGATAGTGCAATATTTTCAGATTTTGTTTTTTGTCAGTAATCAATTGGGAAATTGCTATTTTTAATTATGTTTTTACAAATTTGGTGTATGCCTTATCAGTATTTTTCAGCAATCCAGTCCACGCACGTATGGACAGTGCAGCCTGGGGGCCTGGACATTTAATTTCCAACAATACCTATACCTTGTGACAGATTAATATTACATTTATTAATTCGTTAGTTAAAAAAATTAATTGGTACGTTGTATTTGGGTTTCATTGTTCTTATTTAATAGGTATAATCTTATTTTATAGTATTGTTAAGAACTGAATATTACTTCGTATAATTTCTGCCATCGTCGTCTTATTCATATCGATTACCATCTCAATCGTTATCCACCCCTCGAGAGTAATAAGCCTACTAATATTGCTTTACCACTTCAAAATAACCGTTTGTTAACTTCAATATTATTTAAATTGCAAATGGCACGTTACATCAAAAATTAAAATAACCCATTCCAGCTAAATGTCGCACCTGCTGGTGAAATAAAAATGATATAAAATGTATTCGGTTCAACCCATAACAAACATTTTTAAGTGAACGTAAAATAAATACCTACTTTTACGACACGGGCAATATACCATTACACGCGTCAAGAGTGCCACACACTAACGTGTTTATAACACAGCAATGCTTGTTCGCCATCACGATTGTAACCCTTCAGGGCAAACTAGAAAAATGATTTTAGATGTGACACTATTGTTAGACCATCTTTTTCATAAATTCATCCCGTTTTTTATTTACTGGACCTAAACTACTTCGTGTATTAGTAGTACTAATACAGCAAAACACTTAAACTACAAACCTTGTAAAGGAAGTCTCGTTAGAGAGCAACACTTGCGACCACTGAATACAGCGGTAAAGTACTTTGTCAAAGTCTTTACGTCATTTATAATATACACAGAACGGGAAAATAGAGCCATAATTCAGAGTGTTGTTATTTAGATCCGTTAGCTTCGACACCATCTCACAGCCTAAGTCGAGCATGACATAACTCACACAACAAACACAAAGAGCAAAGTGTTTACCATAAAATCGCATACGCGTCCCTAAATCATAACACAATAAAATTTATAGCGAACGGAAGGTCCGGCCTCAAGTGCTGATAAATCAAACACATTTTCTTCGTGTGACTGAAACGGAAAATCTTTCCGGCAAATATACCAAGCGACGCCGTTATTTACCTTCTTTTATAATACGAGTGCCTACATACATAAAACCCCGCGACACATTGTTTCCACGTAACATTCACGTTGCTATGGTATTATATGCCATATAGGTACTTTTTAATTCAATCAGGGCATCCACTCTGCGTCCCAGGCCTATTTTAAAAACGCTCATTGTTTTCCAAAAGTGCTTGTTAATCATCATCAATCGATGCTCGTATTTTCTTTTGTTTCATAATTGCTGGCGGTTTAATTCCCTATTTAATTTATAAATTCCCGTAGAGGCCATTATGTTACAAATTTGCAAGGATCCGGTGTCGCAAAAAGACGCAATCACTCTTTTGTGAATACAATGACGCAAACGATCTATTTAATTAAACTGTTCATTCAAACCTTTTATTCGTGTGACAGTTTGTTTTTATGCGAAAGTTTGATTGTGTATCAGCCCAAGAAGCGTCAAAACTATTGTTCAGCAAAACATTTTTAAACATAATATTATATATGTATAATTGTATATGTACTAACGTTCGTTGATAAAAATTGTTTACAAGTAAAAAGAGGTCACTAGAACAATAAGTGTAATTAAGTAGGGTAGCCGGTAATTAAGTAATTTCTGTTTCTCTTTCTTTAAATAACAAAGATAAAAGGCGCTAATATCTCATATTTTCTTACATATTTCTGTCACACTGTTTTAATTTGCTATAGGTTGAGTTTTTATGTTATTACGTGTGTGTTAACTGCATATTATTATAAAAACCTAACATTTCCGACGTTAATCGAATCTACTTCCACAAAAAACAAAACCTTCAAACTAAAATGTACCTAATTCATTTACTATCAAAAAGGTAACCTATAAACGTACCTTATAGCCGTACCCTACAAGGACATCGCTCCACAAAATTATAAAGCCGAACGTAAATATAAATTGCCATAAGATCTCGCTCATTCCCCAAAAGTTAGCAAGTTTAATAAATTCCGCCCATTAATCGGCCGCCCCGTAAAAACTTATTTGAAAATGATAAATAAAATTAACAAAAATGTAGCAGTAACACCGTGGCGCGGAGCAAAATAAATAATTTATTAAGGACAAGTTAACAAGGGTCTCATAAAGAAGGCAAAAGGTCGGCTATTTGTTTTCAGCGAAGGATGGTTCACCCCACTTTGTTATTTAGAGTTTGTGAGAGTTGCTGAGACGACGGGGCTCGGTGGCCACAAACAACCTACATCGCCGACAGCCAGTCGTGTATCAAGTAGTTCGTCTACGGGAGCTGCCGACTGCTGCCCGCGAATTGTTGCAAGTTTTAACTACTGTATCACATTGTGTATGATAGCTCACATTCTGCTAACTGGTTCACTTAATGATTCCAACAAATAAAAAGTAGGCATATTTGTTTTTTAAAACAGCCAGTAATTACAACCCAATTGCAGCTATAAATAGTGCTTGACTTTTTGCGCTTCAAATCTAGTCGGAAAACATCTACATAATAAACAATGCAAGTGTAGCGTAGGTGTGCCTTGATATAGGAGGATCTCTTATGTTTACTTTAAGGATAATTACAGCAATGCCCACGTATTATTTATTAAACCGCCTTAACAACTTCGTACTAAAGTAATGAATTTCTCTACAAAAGGAGCAATTTGGATGGTTATTAAAGAGGTCCGAATACAATAAAAAAGAAAAGTGTATTATTGAATAAATATGTTCACATCACTATTCATTATACTCGTGCCTACAAAAAGCGTCTAACATTATTAGCTTTGCGTGGTCACCGACGTCGGGTAGACACAGAGAATACATTTAATGACTATTAAATACATATAAACATAAAGCCTATATCGGACATTAATGACGGTATTAAGTCTCATTAATAGGGATAGACCTACTTTTACCTACGACAAGTAAGCTTAGGCTACTGCTATTGATGACATTACCCATTAAAAGCATTGCCCACGCACTTACTACTATTTTTAACCAATGTGTAGATAACGGCACGTTTCCTAATCTAATGAAACACAGTAAGGTCATCCCTATTTTTAAATCCGGTTGCAAGAACAATCCGACTAATTACTATTTCTGTGCTTCCAACACTTAGCAAAATCTATGAAAAAATTATGCTTGATCAGATGATGGCACATTTTCATTTATATAAAGTTCTTCACAGTCGACAGTTTGGTTTCACGAAGGGAAGTTCTACTATTGATGCAGGCACCCAACTTACAACTCATATTTTAGATTCTTGGAAAGACTCGCAGGACGCCATTGGAATCTTCTGTGATCTTTCCAAAGCCTTCGACTGCGTCGACCACAATACACTTATCCGTAAGCTACACCACTACGGAATTCGTGAACGGGCAGCTGACCTTATCTCATCTTATCTCTCGCAGAGAACGCAAAAAGTTAACGTAAATGGCGCCACCTCTGCGGGGGCTCTGGTCAAAATGGGTGTTCCACAAGGATCAATTCTTGGTCCTTTCCTATTTCTGGCTTACATTAATGACCTTCCATACGCGATGGCCGAGTTGTCGAACATAATCTTATTTGCTGACGATACGTCACTCATTTTTAAAATAAATAGGAGGGATAGCGAAATTTTAAACATTAATGATAGCCTTAAAGTCCTTTGCAAATGGTTCGCGGCTAATAATCTCTTACTTAACTCTAACAAAACTAAATGCCTTAAGTTTTCCTTGCCTAATGTAACGCATGTTGATCGAAATGTGGTTCTTAATGAGAGTCGACTTGATTTTATAAATGAAACAACTTTTCTAGGGATTATTATTGACTCCAAACTGCAATGGAGTGCTCACATCACTGCACTGTCTGGCAAGTTGAGTTCCGCGGCATTTACGGTTAGGAAAATTAGACAATTAACTGATATACCAACAGCCAGACTAGTATACTTCGCATATTTTCACAGTCTAATGTCTTATGGCATTCTGCTGTGGGGATCGGCAGCTGACGTTGGCTCGATATTTATTCTACAAAAAAGAGCCGTACGCGCGATTTACAACCTAGGCCCTCGTGAATCTCTTAGAGACTTTTTCAAAGAGATTAATATATTAACGCTGCCGTCACTTTACATTTTTGAAAATATTATGTATACCCGGAAAAATCTGCAGAAGTTTAAAATAAGAAGCGATTACCATGATAAAAATACTAGAAATAAACATAAGATAGTTGTACCGAGATTTAAACTAACAAAAAGCAACAAGTCATTCTTAGGAAACTGTGTTCGGTTTTATAATAAAATTCCAAATTCTATAACTGACCTTACAGAAGGCAAGTTTAAATCCTATGTGAAACAAGTACTAATTAAGAAAGCCTACTATAGTATTAATAGTTATATTGACGATAGGGACGTGTGGCACTGATTTTTCCTGCATTTGTGGCTTCCCTGGCATACCGCCATTCAACCATAATTTTGATATTTAATATTGTTTACTGATTAGGTATATTGAACCATTTCACTGTCATGTATTTTACCCAAATTGTAAATGAGAGAATAACCGATCTATATTAATATTTTTTATTTGACTTTGATGCTACTCGTATTCTTATTTTAGGTATATTGTGTAGCTCATTATTCTCTCATACTTGAAATGATTGTTAAACCATATTTTTAAAAGAGTAACTATGGAGTTTCTTGCCGGTTCTTCTCCATAGAAACGACTTTTTGGAACCGTGCAACTAGTTTGACGTTTTGTAAGTGCTCTTTTGTAGCCTATATGAAATAAAAACATTATGACTATGACTATGACTATGACCCTCTTAAAAAAGTATAAACCATCTTTAGTAGTATTCTTAATCTTCAAAGGTTCTCTATCTATATATCACCAAATATCATAGAATTATAATAACATTTGGAATACAATTAGTTGAAAACAAATCACCACAAGCAAATCTTTTATTTAAGTTTGTTAAAATGTTGCTCCTGTATTTCTAGTTCAAACGACTGCAACATTTGTAGCTGTTATAAAACACATAAAAGTGATTATTATTTATAAAAAATACGCACTTAAAACTGTAATTCTGCAGGTAGTTAAAGGCTACACTGCACAAAGCTCTGCAAGTCTCATTCCGTACGAGTCGTAGAAGATAGCTGAAGCTAATGGTTACTGTTATATCGGTGAAACTGAATAGAGCTAGCTACTTGACGGCAGGTACAGCCACTACAAAAAATAAAGTAACCGGTAGCCAAATGCAAAAATGAATTCTAAAAGTAGATTTAATATTTTCCATGTAGCAACAGAAAAAATTAACGGCATACTGTTGAGAAAAGTACGTTCTTTTATTTCATATAAAATATAATAATTAAAACAAGACAAAGCATAATGAACTTCATTCGCTGCATGTACCTACACATACTAACATTTTATTATGTTTGCAAAGAGTATTGATCATTATGCTTGTTTACAGTGTATTTACGTTTTCTAATAAAATACGATTAATTTAAAAAATGCTGCGATTTATAGAAATCATGGCTAATAGCCATACGGGACCATCGATCAAGGTTAAGCTGCGCTTGCCACGGCCGATTCATAGATGGGTGACCATTCACTTTTATACTAATGATGATGGCTTAACATGTTACCCGTTCATGCCTTGGGTAACATGTTAAGCCATCGGTGACTTTAAATCTGCCTACCGGTCTTCATCATTACCATCATCCACAATATCCCACTGCTGGGTATAGGCCTCCCTTAAACAATGCCATCCGCTGCGGTCCTGTGACAATCTTATCCTAACGGTTTTAACACCAGGTAACTAGATTGTGAAGGTTAGACAGTTACTACATGTAAAATTCTCGGGTTCAGCTGCATCTGATTTGACTGAAAGCCGTCTCCCTGTTGGGTGATGATGGCGACATCAGTGAAATGTCCAATCAGAATAAATATTAATTAAAAGGATTAATAAATATACTATGTGTACACTACAAACTCAACCTATATTTTAAATTATGTTACTTATTACCCAGAAATTGTATCTTGTGGTATTACGCAACTGTAAACCGAACACGAACGTAGAATGTGGCACGAGCGTCATTGTGCCCACAACGGCTGAATTATTGCGAGGACGCGACGACTTCTACAAACCTCTGACGCACAACAGGCTACCTCTGCGAACGTTCCTAAACCACCATACTAGTACGAACTACGTAAGCAACCATATTCGAATTTACATTCGATTTTTTACAACTTCAGCTTATTTCGTTTATGCGGAAACGTGGGTCTTGATTTGCTAGTTAGTGCAAATATTATAAGCATTCAATCTGATACAGATATGTAATGGTACTAATTTAATAGTAGATTTGTTTTTGATTAACCTTTATATTGATTTCCTTATTTACATTAAAAATACATTTCGCCTATTCTATGCATTTTTATAGTAGTATTCCTGTAATATTTAATCCATAAGCTATGGCCATAGTCAACGTAAAGCTACAGCCTATTTCCTATCGCTATGATATAAAACAGAAACAGTTATAAAATAAAATTCTATACAAAAGCTAGAAAACAATACTACAATAAAGTGTATGATAATCAATATATTATTCGCTTATTCAAACATACACCGTTAATTCGTGGTCGAATATTTAAGTGAGAGTAGATGTCGTCACGTAGCCACTCGATCGTATGAAATTGCCTAATGGGCATCCTAACATCGATCGGTTCAGAACGGAGTCAATTAGTCTCGCACCGCTCAAAATTTCGAAGTGGCCGAAAGATACGCCGTGATTCGAGCCAGTAAATGCCTCTGGTTGTTCAATACTAAATTACTCAAATTGTTATTTGCGAAATTGATGTCAGGTTTCATGGAATAACCGCAATTAGCGTTCGAGTAATTCAAACTTGCAAATAGGAAAGTCTGCTGGAATATCAGACTCCAAATTGACTTTG
The DNA here is from genome assembly GCA_905340225.1 of Abrostola tripartita. Taxonomy (NCBI): domain Eukaryota; kingdom Metazoa; phylum Arthropoda; class Insecta; order Lepidoptera; family Noctuidae; genus Abrostola; species Abrostola tripartita. Next base: position 7,819,710 of record HG996493.1, on the reverse strand, counting down.
GCATTTAAAATTAAGTAAAGGATATAATTGAATTTTTATAGCGTGAACTTTGTAAATTTATCTGGACTTATTTTACCCTACAAAACCTAGTAAATTATGTACAAAAAAGTAATTGCTTTTTAGCCAATCAGATTTGAATTTGTTTCTGACAGAAATTAGAAAGGTCTCATGTGGGTTTCTGTAATCTCAAATGTGGTTGGAATAACAACGCATTCTCTAAACTCGATCCCTGTTCAACTTGTATTTTACCCTACTTGGAAAATGTTTTGTTATAAAATTTGTGCGCATGAATAACAATTATCAGCCAATACTTGAAAACAATAAATAAATCATGATCAATTTTTACAGTTGCCTTTGGTTAGAATTCAATTTACAACTCCGAACTAAAACGTTACAATACTTGTTTTACATTAATGTTACATAAGTTGAAAACCAATTCTATGTACAGTCATTATTTTTGAACAAGGACAGTAATCTCTCTTTACCATTATTTCAAAAGCATCGTCAAAGCAGGTTTTGCTTACAAAATATCAGTGTGTTTTCGCATCTCATTATATCGTCGAGCCCGACGTGCATCGTCTACAGTAAATTCTTGAGCTCTCGTTTGCGTAATACCGCCATTGTAACGGCACACCTTTGAAGATAAAAGCTTCGCATGTTAGCTAGTCCGTTGCCTTTTCGCGGTCTGGTAATCTTGAGCTTAGCAAAAAGTTAAGGCTCTCGAGGAAACTATTTTTAATTTAAAGTTGAAATTAATTTTATCTAGACTGCTACGAGCTACTTAGATTGAAATTTTAATGCCCCGGGAGCGATGCGATTACAGGAACGATTAGTTGTTCCTTAAGTAAGAAAGATGATGAAATGTCTAGTCTTTTATGAGGTTGTTATATAAACAGGGTTTATCCGTAGAACCAAATCAAAACAAGATTTATGTTTTGTGGTCGCCGCCGCGATTAGGGCTACCTCATTAATTTTCGTGGGTGTCGTAAAAGGCGCCTAAAAGATTATACTTGGAAGATTGGCAGTAGCGTAGACTTGTGTACTCTAGTATCTTAGTAGTATACATACTACGATCAGTAATCCCCTAAATCTTATAGTACGGCGGTCAGTGGAGAAAGAAAGCGGCCAGAGTGGTTTTACTGGAAATCTATTTTACTTATAATTTCTCCGTCAACCAACTAATGCGTAAAGTGGTGTACAGCAAAACAGTATACATTAGTACACCTCTCCCTTACCTTTACAGGATACTGGTGGATTGCATTTTTTAATTCTTACTCCTTACATAGAGGTATCGTTCATATAATAACGTACCTTTATAAGGTATGTATGTATAATATCTAACTGTATTGGAGATATTTGACACAGAAACCTCGGATAATCTGTTCAAGACGTGCAATATGCATCGAGCCTAACTATTGTATTCGGATGAATAGTAATAGTCCGTTTCTCAATCCACTCTGTATTCATCAATTCCTTAGTAAACCGTTCTACTCAGTTTACTCGACGAAATGTCGAAAGAAAGTAGCTAGCATTTAAAATTCCCTTTTAAATTAGAATAGCTACTACAACTATTAATTGAATGTATTACTATGTTAAACACAAATAAACATCGGAAATTAAACTAGAAGATGCGAGAAAGTCTAACCCACCTACGATGTAGCGGTCGTAGCCGCGTAGCAGGGAAAGCGCACAATCGTAGCATAGCGTAGCAGATGATGTTCATCAGAGCCTGTCTCTAATTTTAATACATTATTAGATTTCGTAACTCTATTCACGCGCTAGTACCTGTCTCATCATTTTACGTCATCAGGGGAACGAACCCGGCGAACTGGGAGCAACTATTAAGCTCTCGGAACATGATAATATAATTATAAATTGTAATTGTTTAACGCAGCCACTGTTACCGCTGCATTTGGCCCTAATGATACAGAAATATTATCTTCATGTTTTGCTCTTGTATTTGTCAGCAAGTGCAGTGCCATCAGATGATAATAAAAGTATGTACACAGCATCGCTTAGTAATCAAGATACAATTCAGACAATGCTGTCTTCCAACTAGTACCACAATCATAGCTTTAGTTAAGCGATCGCTTCCAAAATACACAAGTTAAGACTCGAGTTTGTCTATGATTTTGTTTTACTAATCCACAGGATTTTCAACAGAATCGTGACAAAATTTTGAAAGAACGTTAAGAGATATTGTGCTCCTATCTTATTAACGTTGATATTTAGAAATAGTAACTATATAAACTGTATCATAGTGTTCTACTTTTTTCTTCAATGAATAAACTTCCAAATATGTTTCAGTTATATGATATGTATAGAATATGTGTCTCAAGAAGGAATCAAATCCACTCAATTCTATACATTAGCTAAGTATGTAGCCTCTGCGCTTAGTTTAGCTGCGTTTACAATTACAACACCCATGGGACGTGATACCGAGACCTTCGACCCGACTACAATACATAATTAGGCAAAGGTTTTCCCAAGATTATGTTAGGGCTGAGTGCTAGTCCAACTGAATACGATTGCATATCTGTATGTTATTATATGGCGACTACTGACGTAACTTATGGAGAAAAGCGTATTTTTTGTTAAAAACATTGCAATCGGGCAACTTAAAGATCAAAGAAGCACAAATTTATAACAACGCGCTCACCCATCTACATCTATACCCACAGAAATATTGCTTAACCTGACAGACGAATTATTGCGTGATTCACCATCAATCCCTAATGTATTACTAATTGTTATATATCGCATAACGTAGTATTAGGAAGCACTGTATCATGTCTTATTTATAATTCAATTGTATGACCATTAATGTCATTCGAATGAAAGATGTTTCTATTCAGGCCACTGACTCGGTGTAATAATACTAATCTAATATTAAAGAGGGCATTGATTATATTATTGATGATGCTACCGAGTACGCCGTAATTACATAATAATGTCAAAAAACTTTTCTTTCTCATTAAAGTTGCGCCTTTTATTCGATTTTGTAAGTACTTGTATACTGTCTTTGGATAGTACTTATAATTATGTTTTACTTTACATACTTACACTCATGCGGACAACTCACTTTTATTTATTAGTTAGTACCTTAAAAAATAATTAACCAAAGTAAAGTATTAAAAATAGTATTCCTCATCCTTTTTTGGGGAAATAAGGTAAAGCAGCTCTTTAATGTTGACAGTGTTTTGCATAATGAAAATGTTTCAAAACTATACTAACTTTACGTGCATATTTAAATTAACATACTGCTGGGTCCTAAAATAATAAATTATATTAAATATTTAGAATGCACATTAAATAAAAAATACTATATATATATCAGTGTATTTTATCTCAGATACTTCATTTTTTGTTCACTTCACACTTCACTCAGAAGATGGGCAGCAGCATCTTCTGTAACTTCACCACTAATACTGCGATCCCCAAGCCGATTGCCAAGCGTGGGGATTATGGCAACACCCCCCCGCTTACACGGGGAGGCCTATGTTCAACAGTGGACGTCTTTGGCTGATCATGACTTAATTTTTTGATGAAGTTACTATGCCAGCTTGTCTCTTAAAACGAATTCTAATTAAATTATTCCTAAAAACATAAACTACATGATTACCTGATTACCAAACCAGCAGTGTGTTACTGATAATAATCGGTAAGACGTGTGATAAACGTCAAGCAGGTCGGTGGCGCGCGGCTGCTAAATAATTCAACCATTCACCGACAAGCACGCCTACCGCTACTTTGAAAAGGGTAAGAGCGACCCTACCATCTAATGACTGAAACGTTATACACCAAAACACGATTGCTGTTTATCCAACTAAAAGTATTGCCATCTATCTGTCCTACAAATTATCGCGTCCTAACCCTCAAGGCCAATTTGTTATTTGCTCAATATGGCTCCGAATATTCTGTTTGACGGTTAAGTCTATGCAACCTTGAATATTTAGACAGTTCTGCGGTTATATAAATTTTAAAATAAATTGTATAGTGCGGTAACTAAAGTTCAGGACAGCTAAATCGTTGGAAAAATAATATGTTAATAGTCTGTTATTGTTGGTATGCCATGTGTGAAGGTTTAACTCTTAAAACCATGATTATCAAGTTAAACGAATGGACTCTAGTTTCTAAAATCGAACTAAACAATTTAAAAATTCATACCCAGTCGGTATCGGCTTTCGGTCCAATATATTTTGTGGTTTATCTATAAACTCTGTTTTAGAAACAAATGGAAACAACACATCGCTTTCCCACAAATAGTACCTACATTTTTAATACTTTTTAAACGGACTTGCAAACATTGCTGTGTGCAAATATTTTTAAACCAATAGCCGGGATTACGTCATCAATATATCATTAGATAAGAGTTCTGAATCGGAAAAGTGGCATAATGAAGAGGATGCCCATACTCAACCGTTATTGAATAGAAGCAGAAAAGATAGATAGCACGGCGTTATTCTCAGTAACAATACTGGCGCTACATAGATAGCTGGAATACGTCCGTATATTCTCGCAGTTAGTATTACAGTAGCGTAGATCACAGATGACAGAGTTTTTGCTAGTACGATAATCGGTTACGGATTCTTTCTTTGTCATTGTAACATATTCCCTTTTCATAAATTCCACATTTTTTTATGCCTATAAATTGGTCAGCCTGTATACTGACACTTTTTTATTTGTTGGCCCCTTTTTTGTTACTTATCACGAATGCTTTATGCCATCATATAATTCGTATAACATCCTTACTAAGTACTGTTAGTTTACTAGTTGTTTTTAATAAAAGACAAATCCCAAAATACAAACTAACCGTACTTTAATCATTACTAATAGTAAACACACTCTTAATTGTCATCAAAATACGTTAACCAAACGTATTTTTAAATTGACAACCCGCACTATTGTTAGTACCATAAATTAATTTGTTCTTATCCGTGGTGCTTTGCTTGACAACGAAGCTTATCCCAGCTTTAAGCCTCTATTATTGTGCATCTAGGTCGTATCTGTCTCCCACTTTGGCTTTGTACTGAGTAAGTAAGGTGGATATCCTCCCCTTGTATTATGTTCTTATTATTTTCCAAGAAAGTTAAACTAATTACCGACGATCACGGAGCCTAGAACATACTCACATTCGTAGCCACAGGGCTTTGATTTTCTCTCTACATTTTCTTTTTTTTTCCATAAGAATTACAGTATTGCGTAATAGTGGTAATTGTGGTGGCTTAGTCCTCATTACTTTTACCACTCCAGGTGTGATTGAAATAAGTAGGTACTGACAGCCTCTGGAACGCAACTCAACATTGAGTAATTCCCCCACAAAATACACCTACATGAAATGTATCATAATATTGTCACCTATAATATGCCGCTCATATATCATATCGTATTTATAATTCAGTCGTAGGAACATAAATATCGTTGTGAGCTAAGTATTTCACTCAGCTCTGTAATATATTAGATGGAAACGTTGCGTTAGTGACGTGTACCTCGCATGATGTATTTATTGCTCGCTCAGCATAAGGACGCGGTCACATCATTCTTTAAGACGCCCTTAATTCGTTTACAATTAAATTAGCGTCACCCGATCCTGTTGACATTAAATATATAAGCACGACGCTATTAGACCGAGGGGACTTTGTTTTACAATCTATTAGCTAAATTTGACGGTTTAAGACTGTAAATTCTACAATGAACGTTCATGCCGCTTTATGTTAGGATATGTCTAACTTACAGAGAAATCAAGGTTGTTGGACGAAACTACCGCTAACTTATACCTATGATTAAGATTTTTTACTTAAGGCACTACTGGTGTCAAGGTTTAAACTTAAGATCAATGCTCCCTAACAAAATATGCACCTACGTATCTCTTGTCTATATTAAAAGCGTTTGAACAAAATTATTAACTTGTCTAGACGAATCGATTATTTTGTGGGAGTTAGTGATATTTTAAGAGTTCTACCACTATAATTACTGGGTTCGATAATATTCCACAGGCTCAACTATTGGCACTAATATATTTGTTTTTATTTTTTATTCAAGGTGACAGAGAAACAGCATTATCAAGCGAACGCAACTAATTTGTAATATGCACAGAAAATCCTGGACAAAAAAGCTAAGATTGGTCGGCGAACTGAAGTAGCCACTAATAATTCACGGCACGTAGCCGAAAACAGAATTATCCGCTGTAGTAGTTTGGGAACTCTGCCAACTCTCATCATATTAAGGCGAGATGATAATGAACGCGATGTTTCTGTTGCTATTTTTCACGGTACCTTCTGCCTGGCACAGGAAATTTTGACACACAACAACTTTTCCACAGCTAATATCTCGCTCGATATCCAGTGGCTGTAGCGCAATAAGTAAAACAAATAAAAGGAAAGAATATTGCCAACAACGACGTTTATTCGGAAAATCGTTATCGTTTTCAGTCATTCGAGTTGTTTCAACGAAACCATCAAGACTGTACACATTTTTCGATACCCACAATCCTTACAAACCTCGGAGTGAACGAGGCTTTAAAGCCCAGAAAGCTTTAAAGCCCTCACAATTGTCACTAAACAAAGAGGAAAATAGAAACCTTGGACCACCAATGCGTGGAAACAAGCGTGTAAAACGCAAATTAATACTAAGATTTTAGTAATGTACATCTAAAAAAGCTATGAATGTATGAGTGCAATGAACATAAAAATATATAAATGTGATTATTTTCTTTCCACTTTCGTTAAGCTTGATACAACAAATTCACTTTATTAAAGCCTTACCATAATACAGTAATGTTAAAGTATTAATTATAAGTTGTGATTTAAAACAGCGAGTATTTGATGTATAAAAATACGGATTATCCTAAGCAGCTTCATGTTGTGAAGTAGAACAAAATAGATTTTGTCGTACATATTTCACAATCTAAATGACGCAACCGTGAACCGTTCGCATTTTATGTTCAAGGTAAGGTAGATTCTGAAGCAGGATAAATATTAGCATGGCTTACATGTATTGGCTTCGAATATATGTAGGTACATACATGTTTTCGCATGTAGATTGTATATGTAATCGCACCTGGAGCGGAGGGAGTCTTAATGTGCAGTAAAACAATATAACGTCTGTAAAGTTCAGGTAACAATTATGAATACGTATACAGCTGCGTATACACAACATTAATAAACGTATTATTTCGTGCAACAAGGGCAATCCCGGCAGTTACAAAGCCATTAAATACCTTGAAGTCCCTACCTAATTGCTTCCGAAGTCGACAAGCTCTATTATTAAAAATGTTCTGAATTGAACAAATTGTCACTCGTTTTAAAAGTTAAATTAGTTGGGTTAGTCGTTTTCCCGTCCATAGTGAATAAAACATAAGACTTAGCTGTCCTAATGAGGTGGGGTTCTTTGTTTTTCTTAGTGACTGCATAAGTTGTGAATGAATGTGGGATCAGCGGGTGTCGGATCAAATCGCACTTCATTTGTCCGCGTCAGGCGCTCACCCCGCGTGATGGATGACAGCGGCGCAGCCATTGCGTTGCCTGCTTTTAATTGATACCGTCATTTTTGTACCGGTCGCTGCCCGTGCCCACCGCCACGCCCGGGACTGCCTTCGTCACTACTCTTTCCATTACACAATGCCGCAGAATGTTTTCGATCGTTTATCTTTTATTTCGATGAAATATATCCTTTGAGGAGCTCGCTCTATTTCTGAGTCTGAACGAGTCTATTATCATTGATAGATGTTATTTATATGATATTACATTTCATATCTGTCCCACATTGAGGTTCGAATTTAGATAAAATAGTTAGATAAACAAAAAATTTAGTAAGAATATTAAAGTTGATTGATATCCTTTAACGTATTCCATGAAGTGTGTCGTACTCAGACGGGCTTACTGGAGTAATAAGTCTACTTTGCAGTGAACAGTAAAAATTAGATTAGTATTTAACGCCAATATTATACGTGTTTCTTACAACATTGTGTACAAAAAAAAGTCCTTTTACGTTTGACGATCCAATTTGCGCGGTGCCTAAGAGCTTAAACTTTGCGTAAAGAGACTCAGGTTTGATCTTCAAACGGGATAAATATTAGGTAGTATTTCGCGTTTAAGTGCATGTAAAGTAAATGTGAGGTTATTGTCTGAAACGAATGTGGTTGAAATATACAAAACTTTAAACATGCAGAAGAATGAAATTCTTATGCTTCAAACATAAACATTTAAAACAAATATAACAGACTCTATCGATAGACATCCATAGTAGATTTATATTAAATACCACTTGGTATGTCAGCAGTACACACTGCACACTTTGCCCGGAACTTAATCGTCCAAAAAAGTGGCACAGACAGAAAGCCAGTCCTATTGTAACCGAAGTTCGAATTTAGAAAAAGTTTAAATAAGACGATTAAAAGTCTGCAGTGCGCTCTGGCTCTAAGTATTGTAAGATTCCGAATAATACTTGTTGACCTACTTTGTCCGCTAGAATTTACGCCTTCCGCGTAGAAATTAAGCTTTAACTTTACACACTATTATTCTCCTATTGTCAGTGCAGCAAAGTTTCTATTGTCATACATAAACTAAATGGTAAATTGTCTAGGGTAGTAGCAATTAAGTTTAGTAAATAAAGTGCTCTTACAAAGTAATTTCGAAATAATAGTTGATGCAGCTTATATTTAGCCGATGCGAAATTTAACTTACTTGTTGATTGGTGGCTATTATATTATTATTTATTGTGTAGGGTTTGATTGCGTAATAGGTAACAAATGTGTGATCCTCTGATATGTTCTACAAATCTGGGCGTGTCCTTGTGCGATATGTCACGTTGGTAAGTGCACGCATGGTGCAATAGGAATTCTTAGTGTAGGACATTATTTACAACAAAATATTGTAGCTAATTAATATTTGCCAGCAATAAAAGCTTAGGTCTAAAGGTACAAAATTAATATTTATTTCCATAATCATTTTTTTCCGTACTGCTGCTTAGGCAATATTCTTATTTTTTTCTAATGTAATTGTGAACTAGCATAAAACCATACATAGCATAAAAGCATACAAACACAAAAGAAACAACTATTTGGAACGGCAAGCACTCAGCTACGATAGCTACGAGTCTACCACTACGAGCTACGACGTAGCAGCCGTAGCACGTACCAGGAAATGGAGTTACTCTCCTGGCGGGCGCAGGACTTCTGCCAAACTCGGTAAATGGTAATGAGAATGCAATTTATTTCAGTTTTTAGCTGAATATAACGTTTTTTGAAATACTGTTGAGCCAAATTGCACTGCTATTATGTATCCGTATTGCTTTTTAAATTGTACGAATATCAAGACATAATATTTTCTAACTCAACATTTCATCAAAATAATTGCTGTAATTTAGTATTATGGGCGTTGAAACACTGGCCGCAGAACATTGTTGTTTATTTATTGACACTCTCAGTCAATAAAAACATCGAAACGAGTTGAGTTATTATTTATAAATCAAAGCAGCGTTATTGCCTCGTGGTGAAAAATGTCTTTTCAGAGTATAAGTTCTTTACTTGTGTTTGATTCCTGAGTTGGACAAAAAGTACCATTGATTTATATTTTTTTCTAGACGGGAATGCAATACGGTTAAAACTCTCAATCATTGAAAATATTTTTCTTGATCTCACCGCATCACATTTTAACAATAATCAAAAAATTGCCGCAAGTGTGTAATATTGAGCCATAAATAAAGTCGGCATGTAAAAAAAGGAATCAACTACACCGGACCTTAACTATGTAGCCAATTAATAATAAAACTGAAACGATGCGAGTATCCACTGGGGATGCGACTTGTATTCAATATACTGGTTGTTTCAATCTACGTTTAGCTTTTTTATTTGGATTTGATCGAGGAGAACGGTTTGATTGTTACTGATAAATGTTTCGATGGAGATTTAGTTGTCAAGCTGTGTAAGAGACATTTGTTGGGATCACGACCCTATCTCGAACCAACCATGAATTCTCGAGCTCTCATTTGCGTAATGTGATTACAAAAGCACATCTTTCGAGATAAAAGCGTAGGCTTTCTACGTAAGTAATGAATTTCGCAGTCTCCACTGAGAAAGCTGAAAGCCTCATAATTGTAACAGAACGCAAGCGGAGACCCATGATCATGTTAACGCTGCTCACATCACAGCTAAATTAAATTGACAGTGATTTAACTTTACGAGAATTTGTACGTTACAACTGAAAACAGACTTTAATACTAGCAATAAAACATCTCATAATTATGTAATAAATCTTACACACACATAAAATGTAAGATTAAAAGATGAAAACAAAAACCTAAACGGGTTACCGAACGAAAATAAACCGCTTGAAAAACAAACCTGACGTTTGTAGCTATTACTTAGAAAATCGAAGTGTACAATGCTATCCGATCTGATAAGATGGGTACAGCTGTCGGGGAGAGCCGGGGTGCCTAGGTTGTCTACAAATTTATTCACACTCCATTAATACGCGTCAACCGACAGCCGGCGTGATAGATTAGTGTACACGTTTATGTAGAGCTACAGCGCACACCAACCTGGAAAAAATACCATCCTTACTCTGGCCGAGGAAAATCTAATAGTAACATTAATCTAAACGCTCCACTCAGACTCAATTTAAGAAGACCACATTTTTATTAAAATATCTTATAAAAAAGATATACTTACACATAATTCATAAACCGTAAGTAGAATTTGGGGAATGTTTCATAAACAAAGAAGTTAATAAATCAACGACAAAAATGTGGGTTTCTATATTATGAAAGACAATATATGATAACGATGAAACGAAAACACGAATATAATCACCCGTATTTAGATTTGTCCTACAGATAACAACGTAATTTGATAGGTATGTACTATCGATGTTACAATCGAAATATCAACTCACATTGCAGGGGACTATTAACAGTCGTAAATTGTGTAACGTTTTTTTACTGCGGCCTCCAGCAAATTGCAAAGGGAAGCAGCTGCGAGTTGTAAAAAGTTCGCACAATAAACGTCTTCCCGCCACCTCTGCTGAACACAATTAAAACATTCATTTTCATCTAGGCGTATACAATAATAACAGGGATATTTAAAGGCGAAACAGACAAATTACTCATGAAAATCTCGGGGGAAAGTTGAATAAATGAAAGCGGTTATCACAAATTATTTAACTGCAACATTCGGCACGCGGCCAGCGTGGTGTTCGGTGAATTTCACTAAACTATTCAGGTCGAGGAAACCACAGTCGCTCAGTTGTCCGTAGCTCTAACTTAAACTTTTGCTAGGAGAAAAAGTTTTAACGTCCCTCTGATCCTCTTTTCATATACAAGTAACTAACTCAATAACTGTGAATAATTTCACATTAATATTTGCATGCGAGTTCAAATGAAATATTTTAAACTTCTGGAATTAAATTACTGTTTGTTTACGCGTTGGCGCTTGATTCTTTTACCGCATGCTCCATGGGGAGCAATACACATGTACGCGAATATGTACTTTTATAATAAAAACACAAGTCAAAAGAGCCGACAGGGCAAAATTAAAAGCAAGCAAACACGACACGTCTTTGGGTAACGAGTAAGATGATGCATTTAGCTCTTTTAAAAGAAAACCTATTAGAGTCATGTGTTGAAAACTAGACGCGTAATTAATCACCTCAGTGAAATATTTACAACTCAACCAGTAGGTTATTATTATTATCTTACCATATCAGTTCAGATGCTCGGTCAATTTCAATTATAATCTTGTGATTATTATTTTAAATTCTCCTTCGTAGCAGATAGCTTGGATTTCGTATAAAACACAATTTCGAACAGTATTAAGTTATTTACGCTACGTGCGTTGGCAAAGCATCCTGTTCTAGTAACGCGTCAAATCCGTATATCACGATAGCAAATTAATAGTGGAAGCTGGTCTACAACCACAGTAGCACCTATTTCACCCTCAATCTAGTCCTAACTGTTACTGATTAATTATAATTATTGTTTGGTACAATATGATGGAACACGTTCGCTGATCCGGCAATACAGTATGTCTGTAGTTTGAGGTTGTTGACATCAATGATGACAGCTACTTGAATGCAGTTGTCTACCGTTGTGTATTTTAGCGTAAATGCTGTAGCAAAGTAACATACATTGATTTTGAAGAAAAATGTTTGATATTGTACTATAAAAAGTTAGATTAGAACACTCCAATACTACGTTGTGTCAACAGTTGTCGTACGTGTTTTAATTTAATTTCAAGAGAAACATGTACCTCTTTTTGAAAGAGAAGTATTATATTTGGACAAAATTCATGAAGAATTAATGTTCAATTATTAGTTATGATATATTCAATATTTGGTAATGATACAATACAAAACACATATTTTGGTTATAATCTTCTAACATTCAGGAATGAAATTAATGTTACAAAAACTCTTTGTGCAGTAGACCCCTTTTTTTGCTTTGCGACGCGGTCGCAGGTTTTATTAGTATGAGCGTAAAGTAAGGTAATACACGTGAAATATTTACGTATGTCAAGATCCAGGGAGATGATGTTATAAGACATGTTCAAATTAAGAAGACAAAACCAGCGTAATAGTACTGTAGAAGTTGAGAAAAACAAATGGGTTTCTGTCCGAAATGTATCATCATATCTTATCATGTATCAATGATTTTGAACCAAAAGGAAAGGTATAAGATCTTTAAATATTGTATGTCTGCCCTCAGTAAAAACTGATCGCTGTTTGCATCAACCCCAACATAACGGATGGCAGTGATGCCACCAGAGTATTATTAAAGTACGAGGCATTTAACATTGAGGCAAACTGCTTCCCATTGGCCTAAGCCTCTTACTTTTGTTCATACGGGTTTCAATACTAGTATAACTTTCGTCAAGGTTCAAGGATCGCCACTTCGTGGTTTTCCTTGACAACCTTGGAAGTAGTTGGTAAACCAGGTACTAGCTTAAAACAATGAAAACAGGGTTGGCCCTTGATGTGATTTTCATTTGTAGTTTATGAGAAAGAGATAACATGATAGTTTCAACGGCTTTTCTACGTACATAGTTGATTTCATTCTCCTTTTATGGCTGCCCTTGCGGAACATAATTTATTTTTAATCTTATTGCTCACGTTTCAGCTCACGTAAAGCTGCCGACATAAAAGTTCACCGCGTCCAAATTGGAAACAGCTCTTGTCGCTCTACTGTAATCCATTTCTTGTTTGCTATTAAAAAGTGTTTAGATGATCATACTGTTTGGAATTAACTTGTGAACTTGTGTCGGGAATAAGAAATGAGTAACATTTACAAGTCACAAGCCCTTATGAAGATTTTTTATCCAACGGAAAGAATAAGTTTTACACTGTTAGATCGTGACCTGCGAACGGCGGCGGGCTTAGTATAAAAGTCGTCAGATATTTATGATTTCTATTGGAAGTACGTATACAATGTAGCCTAGTTTGCAAGACAACGAGTCATCTTAAAAATTCACCATATTTTCGGTAAAGTTAAATACGAGCGGTACATAATACGTATATTGATTTTAAAAACTAACTGACTTAATCATGACAAGATACTTATGTATACCTGTGTACCTATGTAAGTCTATTATATTTTTCACATTCCTCCATGTATATATAATGATAATCCTTAGATGTGGTAAAGCGGACCCACTTGTTTAATACATCTTACTCCCACGAGAACGTCCGTGCGACACACTGTATACTTTATTTACAATGCCCCTACTCCTTTAAGTCCCATTGTTGCTACGTAACAACAATATAAACGGAAGACGAAATGTTTTATTTCTTTCTATATTCTTTACTTAAATCAAAATATTAATTCTGTAAAGAACCAAAAGTAAGTTTGTGTTATCATCATAGAAGGTATTTTTTATATTAAACGAATTGTTTTTTGTTTACAGGTAACTCCGGCAAATGGAGGCTTCAACTTGTAGCCTGTTTGCTCTGCGGAGAACTTATCTACGAGTTGGCCAAGTTTGGAAAACTTGGCATTGAGTTATAGATTCCCAACTGCCTCCCAAATACTTATTTGTTTTGTTCGCTTTGACCATAAACAAAGATATCTATTTTGATGTAATATGGAATATTTATACGAGTTTATTTATATTCTACTTATTTGTTAATGTATCAAAAAATAATATTACATTCAACTGTTTGTTATTAACGCGTCACTGAAGCGTAGTCGTTTATTTCTCCTACGAATAAGCCGGAGTAGTAAATGTTGGTACACACCCGACTCACACATCATCTAATTCAGATTTACAGGATTTCTAAATTTCCCGGCCTACATCCACCCACGCCGCGCCCCTGGCCGCACTTGTCAGTGTAGCACATGCACATGACTTGCGCGGTCGACGTTGGACCGAACTACTATGTAATTTAGGTTTAGAAACAAACTTACGTCGTTTTTACGCTCTAGTATTGAAATATCAAATTAAAACTCTTTTACTTTTATTCCATAGCGGTTACGCGCAATATCTCACAAAGTCCATTGGTTAGCTCATAACTCTTCGATCTCCTACATTCCGTTCACATAAAACCACTTGACCTGAATAAAACACCGAAGTCACATTTCTCAATTGGTAGTTGCATTTTATGTCACTAAAATAGGTCAAGTTTTTGTGTAGGATCCGCTCATGCGTGCGTGATCCACTATCTAAGGTCTCGAATAGATGAGCGGCTCGATAGCGTCCCACCATAAAAAGGCGGGATGTAGGCCGCGGGCACACTGACTGCTCACGTCCCGTCACCTTCCGTCCCACTTTATAGACTTGTGTGTCCCAAACCGCAATTTATACCCGCCCCGCCTAAATTACCACTTACATTAATTACCCCTACATATTTATTGTAATAGTGTTGCGATGTAAAACAATGTGATAAAATAGTTTTAAGTTCTGAATTATTTGTAGTTAGTACATGAAATTAACATTGCAATAATGTATTGGTTTTAGGAATAGTCATCGGGAAATAACTAAGAGACTAGAAAACCAACTGTGTTTAATGTTTTGATGCATCAAACCAAAGTTAATTATAAGAAGCCACAGAGGTATATGTTGAAAAGTCCCCTTAAATATGAAGTGAGTCCATGTACAACATTTACATATTGCCTGCTAACTTGCAATACTGGCTGGCAATTTAATAAATAATTGATAAAATAACAAATACCACTTCGAAGCTCGAATAAACTTAAAAGAGCGTTCGAAAGTGGCATAAGCAATACCCATGACATAATTGTCTTATGTGTTATTGTTAATGGTAAGGCAGCAAGTACTTTACTTATACCATTCGATACGTTATTTGTTACCGACGCTTCTACTTCAATGTAATTATGTAAGTGTATTTAATTTAATAGAAACACTTTAACGTAATTACTTCAGTTTTTTCCATTGCATCTTCTATCCCCGTATATATCTACCTACCTACAATGTTAATTAAATACTTTGCAATGTAACTTTATATTTGAGAAGAGCGTTCAAACAATTAATGACGTGATGACATTGACTTCTTCTTATCGTGTCGATGGCAAAATATATAAATAACTTATGTTACTATGTATAAATAATTGTAGGTATATCTTAGAGATAAGTACTTTAAAAACTCAGAATACAGAACAAACCAAAAGCCGTGAACGCACACAAAAATGACACCACACCAACTACGCTGAAGGAGCGTAGTTGAACGATTTGACATTTAGTTCACAAAGATCGCGCGCATAGCTGGAACGTTTCACACGCTGCACATTTAATTCAATTATGCCGAGCTGCGTAATGCAAATGTGCAAAACTGCGGACGGAATTATACAAAAATATGTTAGGATTATATTTAATTTGTACATTTCACATAAATATGTCATTTTATTTGAATATTGAATAATTTTAATTGTAGTGAAAGTCAAATAAAACCAAGCGTCCCTTTTGTCAGTGTTGCAAGTATTTGGTTGAGATACCCCACGATTTTATATTAACTCTTTTTTGCACAAATGTCAGAACGAACTATGTTTTCGTGTGCTGGTGTTGAGTTTGATTACCAGTTTGAGCAGTGTCATTGGGTAGCAATACGGATTCTAGATTTGTATCTAGTCAATGCCAATAGGCTCGCCCCCTATTACACGACTGTACTTCGTGTATGTATTAAGCTATTAATATTATTGGTCTCAGGACCTATAACATAAATTATGAAGTGAGGGTATACTTTTTTTTTTTTTTTTATTTGAAAAAAACGTCGCCCCACACTAGGAATTTCTCCTGTGTCGTGGGTGCGTTTCACAAACATGAAATATCACATACACAAACACCCAGACTCGGGACAAACATCTGCGGATCGCACAAATTTTTGCCCCGTGCGGGAATCGAACCCGCAACCCTTAGCGCAGCAGTCCAATCGCTTAGCCACTGCGCCAATCAGGTCGTCGAAATACTATATACCTAATGCCTTTTAGAAATACAGTTTATAAGAATACCCATTCGAGAAAAATACAGGCGTATTGCCATATCATGTTTATTGGTAGAATTAACAACTATCACATTATAATATATCTTTTTTAATAAAAAATATATATAACCTTTTATAGAAATCTTAAAATAACAATACCCAAAAATCGTCATTTATCCCAGAAGTAGTAACTGCCGCCCCTAACCTAGCAACATTAAGCGAGTGTGAAGTGGTGGCAGGGGGGAGCGTACGTTATGTTGATGGACACAGTGCACCTAAAGGAAAAAGGCTGAACGCGGGGCCTGTGTTTAAAAATTATATCTAAAATTAAATTTGAATATCCTACGACTTTCTGAGGTCGCAATGCGGTCTGTGGATCGGCAGTCGCAGTGGCGGCGTCGGTTTAAGAAACCCTGTGAATATCCAGTTTCGTTTAAAGCTAGATCCACTAGATTAGCGTGGGCAGAGCGGTTCCATACTAAAAACAGAGCGCCATTCCAGTTGTTCATAGGACTTGCGGAGCCTCTCCCCATTGAGTGGATATTAAGCGACGAAGTAGGTGATTTCTAGTTTGCACTTCCTGTTTTTAATGTTCGCAGTTCTTTTTGTGCCAGACGGGCACTTCGGTCGAGTACAATACCAGCGTACCACACTCGTGAAGCACTCACGTCCTGCACCTACGGTTCAGGGATCCCTGTGAATGACACCGTAGCTTGAAGATATCTATACTTACAAAGAAGGGGTATCTCGTACTTCGGACTAATGAAAACACTATTTTATAACTCTTCAGGACTATTCAGGGAACGACTCGACTTGCTTCTAAATTCTTCAAGTGATTCTAAGTTAACAAAAAATGGGCTCTGCCGATGACTACAAATGACCCGATTTGAGCGCGCACTTAAGTATGACGCTCCTTTACCATAACGAGAGCCACCGCGAGCCGTTCCCCGAGACAAACTTTATTATACAAAATTATTACAAAATATACAGTTTTTTGCTTATTCTACTTATACCCTAATCAGTACGCAGGTGTGTCATACATCGTTGGAATCCTGCTGATCCCACCTATCTAATGAGGTATAGTGGTACCTCCTAAGCCTTATGGCTGAAAAGTTGTGGAATGAAAAAGGGGAAAAAATTGGAAATTTTGGTGGAATATTATTTTTCTAGGCGATTATCTAGAAAACTACAAGAGCTAGGTTCATGAAATAAACTGAAAGCACTAGCTAATCTATTAAATTAGCGAAATTAAGCTATCTAAACATTACATACCAAGCACATAAGGCACCATATACCCTTATGTGCCGATACAAAGAGTCGCATTTGCAAAATGCATGTTATTGCAAAAAAGCTGTCCATCTGCCCATCCCTCTTCCAATCACGAGGATAAGAGTGTCTAGGGCATACTACGGCTGGGGCTAGTACTCAGAGTAAGTCTAGACCCAGGGTTCCTAACTGTTCATGATATATAACACTCCTACCGTCATGATCAAGTCAAGGAATTCAACAGTGGGTTTCTAAACTATTCTAGGTGTATGACTACCTGTTTATGAGTTTAAGTTTATTAACTAAATAAAACAAGACCTAAATTACCCTATTTTCAGTGACTCACTGTCCTGAAAACCTATCACAATGCTTTATTTAGCTGAAACGCTATTGGCGAAGTATCGCCGTAACTATCTATTCTAATACTATCTTTATTGTGTATGACTCTTAAGTTAATACAAATAACAATTGAATGTTGGTGACGCTTCGTCGCGAACACTTTTTGTAAGTAAGTAACCTGTCTAATGCGATTCCTAGATATTATGGGTGAGATTTTATATTATGTAACATCATAACTTTTTAACTTAAGTTTACCCATCTTTAAAATTTAACCAAGCACCAATTACCAAGCATATACCTACATATGTTATATGTTTAAAACTACATAGACAAGTTAAGTTCCAGAAAAAAAGGTAAGCAGACTAATGCCTTAATACAAAAATAAGAACGCTATGTGGATATCAACAAAACTTGATAAATCTAGTGAAGTAAGGAAAACAAAAGATGCTTACAAACACTGAACGGATTATATCGAGTACGTAACGTACAACTAATTCGCTTTTCTTGCTTTGAGGTTTAGAAGGCACTCCAGGTCAACTGGCTCCGACAGCGAGGGACGCAGCACGTAGCCTATACGAAATTATCTGCCCCGAGAGAGGGCGCCCCGGGCGACTCGAGGAAAATATAAAACGAAAATAACTTGCGCCTACCTAAGCCTTGTGCCAGAGTTTTTTTACATTAACACGGAAAGGCTGCAAATAAAATGTTTATTTTAAATAAACGTTTGTTCTGGCATTCTCTACGTGAACTTGTTCCGCTGTCTGTTTGTACAAACGCGTCATAAAGGTAATTTGCTTAGTGGCCTTTGTTTTTGTGCGACTCTAATTATTCCGGAAGTCACACAATACACAGAAACTCCGATACTGAAACCGCAATTGAAGATATCTGCGTGATGTAAACAGTAACCATAATATTGAACGCAATATAACGCTATCTGGTTTGAAATAACCGTTTTGAGGAGAATAGCGGCTGACTTACGCAACTACAAATTGGAAATAGTGGTTCAACTCCAATCCTAAAAGCGGAGTCAGAAATCAAGCGGTTAGTACATTAACTTGCACAAGTTGTGTTTGTTCTATACACATGTTCCGATGTTACAGAACCGCGGACACGCATTTGTAGTAGAAGCGTGTTCCCGCCATAACTCGGACGACCTCAGACCGCACGATATTAAAACTATAAAGTGCCGCGCGCGACCGATTCTCCCGCCCCTTACGACTCGCCGGCGACCCGACCTAACTTTTTGTTTTCACCTTAGGTTTAATCTACATTTTATTTAGCACTTTGATTTTTATTACACTTGTAAACCTTTATTGAAAAAATGCTAAGCGTACTTTATGTTTTCGGTTAATGAAATTGAAATGTAGGTCAGAATGAATTTACTTATATGAGACGGCATAAGAAAAACATATTCAAATGGAAGATGGAAAAGGATATGCGTGTTTATGACGCTCCACGGGGACTCACACGTTGAACTTCCCGACGTAAGTACACCGGAGCAAGAAGGGGTGAGCATAAAATGACTAAGTTATCGCTCTCAGAAGACGTATATAGTCGTAAAAGTCTGAAACGGAGCTACTCATACGAAAATAATCAAGACCAAATCGATGTTTGCAGGGTCTTACTTTTGGTGACGTAACAATGTCGATTGCTTGGCTCATTTGTTTCCAGTAAGAGGTCTGTTACAGTAATTGGGAGCACAACAAGTGTCGTTAGGGTGTTTATTACTCGGTTGATGGATACGAGGATGTACTTACAGCGTCCTAGCCCCAAGTTTAGTGCCATAAGGGTTGGGACTGACTTCTATTTATTAAATTTAAACGGCCTTAAGTAATATGGTTGCTGTAATAATATACAAGTATAGGTACATAATATTATTAATTCTAAATCTGTAGCTGCTTCGGCTTATTGGAAACAGGGCGAGGCGAGGAAAACGTCAAACAAGTAAATTTTCAATACATTGTTACAATACCATCCTAACTTCGTTATTAATATCTTTGAACAGCTATCATAAAACAATGAAATTATTTATTTCAACGTAAACCCTTAGAAAAACAAAAGGCAACAACACAATGCAATATTAAATTAATAATACTGTTTATGCGCTGATGGTAGAGCGAGCAATTTCGAATGTGGGTACTTGAAAGTATTACTCGTTGTTTAAAAGAAGTGTGGGAATGACGAGGATAGTCGTATTCATAGTATGTGCCTGCTAGATAGTTAAGAGCCACGTAACAAGTACTCTAGCGAACTTTGTAGGCCTAACATGCGAGGCCGCATGTAAGTAGAGTAGAAACTGGTTTGCCTGCATGAATTCAAAATCTTAAAAAACAATGCAATTGGTAGTTTGTATAAAAATGAATACTATATACCTACAAGACATATGTACGTATATTAACAACAGATAGTGAATTAATAAGCCTATTTCTAAGAATTAATTGAATTATGGACGTGTTATGCCTCTCACTGCCTATAGAGATACTTTAAAATGTGTATCAAGTTCCTAACGTATATTGTTCGACCCTGTTGGATATAATGGCAAGAATCAATCACTATTGTCAGGTCCCGATATAAATCAAGCTAACTTTATATTTGCGGCAAATTCTCGTCTACATTCCGGTCATACTGTCCGCGTATACTTTCCAATACGTCTTGTTTATCGTGCCCTGATACAACTCGATACTATAAGATTTATTAAATCCAGAATTCCGAGTAATACCTATCGTACGCTGCATAAGCAAACATTGTCGAATATTTTTTTTACATAGTTCAGCTACTTTCTGTTTCAGTGGTTACGTATCCAATATCCGTTTAAATAAAGAAGCTTGAACACACTCAACATTGACCAGATAACACTCATATATCACTCAAGTTAATTAAGTATTATTCACATTCAAACATATTGTTTATGTATTTTTATTTTAATAAATCATTTTACGTAGATGTACGGGACCAAAATATGAAAACATATTAGAAACAATTTTTCGTATGTCCAATATTACTCAAGAAAGAATATGTTACATCAGTGACTGCTGTCATCTCTAAACTGAAAGATATATCGTTGATAAGATGGGCAATAGTGCTATGTATCGTTCGATTCCTTTTCATGTCAAACGGCAATGTTGTTGAATTGAATGTCGTTGACCGGGCTACGCAAACGGCGAGTGATATTCCGTGCCCCTCCCACCACACCGTGAGTACATATACACGATTTGTATAAAGACCTTCCTACTCCGGTACCTGAGCTGAGCTCAAAGTTGGTAATAAACCGTGACTTCTGAATGCTAAAACGTAGACGCTCCGTTGAACTTCGCTTCTGATAAAAGTTTAACAAGCGCCTCCGCGAAAAATTATCGTCGGACTAACCGTAACACTTTGCTCCAATAAGTATACTTCGACTACGTAAACAATTGTTTACTCACTTCACATATGTGATATTTACTCTACAGCTTCTGTTACGCATGAATGAATGTAAACATGTTTGGGTTGTGACTCAACGCGAGATTACCTACGAAATTGATATGTATGTATCCGAGGATCTATTTATTAATAAATTACGAGAAACATATGTTATAGAAACTAAGCGGTGACATGTACCCATTATTTTACATTAGGATAACGTATATCCATGTCTCACTTTAATAACGTAGGTAAATAAAACAGGTTGCGAATAAACAGTACCAATTATAAATCATATTTAATTAAAGCTGCTTCCTGAAACCGTCGTGCCTCCCTACTTCATACGGGCATTTTGTGCATTCTCTTTTAATTGTTTTCCTATCTGTCCTGGCCGTTTAAATCTAAGCAGCTTACTAAGTCAGAAAGCATTCTTATAAGTCAATAAAATATTTTTTTTAGTTTTAAGTAAACTATGACTATGCTTATAAATTCGGTCCAAAATAGCCAAATGGCCATCGTAAACTGAGGGAGCCATTATCCGGCCGCCTCTGGCCCCGGCTTGTCGCAGGAAAGTAATAAATTAATACATAAATTACAAAGAATTGAATGTTTATAAACGTCACGTAACCTCCTGAAATCCCTCCATTAGACGTTGTTTACTTAGTCGGTGCGCAAATCTTGAGAGGTCGACTCACGAAAATGCCCCATGAATATGCGATGACACAAACCGTACACAGTTTTTCCATTTAGAAACCATAATGAAATCTCACGCACGCGCTGTATTTGTTTTTCAATCAGACGTATAAGTTTTTAAAGGTATAATAAACAAGGACGTTATTTAAGCATCCATTTATTTGCAAAAATAAATATGTTATAGAAAACAATGTATTTTAACATAAAACTGCCAGTACCTATGATATTTCAGTTTAATTTCCAAATCATAATTTACTTTTATGAATGTATGACTTTTTACGGAACACAGATTAACTTCTCCGAAAACAACTTCATTGTCAATTCAACACTTCATTTCAAGAAAATAACACGATTTTTTCGTGTAAATAACTTATGTTCAATGTAGCACAAACCAGGATCAAATGAGGTACTAAATTGTAAAAAAAGGGAATCAGAATTTAAAAATTAATCAAACACGATTCTCGATTCAAGAGAGTGGAATCAGCAAAAAAATAAGCCGTGAAAAATTGTGTAAACAAAAATGTGTCAATATGCATTGAGTCCTTGTACAGGTATGTGTTAGTATGACTAGTTAACGAGTGTGTGCTCGTAGTGTTGTCAGAGACAACAACAAAATACGAGCACGTAGCGCGTGACGGTGGCGCGCGCGCGGCACGGGCGGCGCCCGCTGGGCCGGCCGCGTGCGGGTTTCGCTCGGCGGCGGCGGCGCAGAGGAAGCGCGATTTGTATTTGCCGTCGTCAGTTTTTCCGCCAGCCGGATGCACTGCGCGCTCAACACTGCCGTCGAACTAACGAACCATTTGCTACCGAATCATCCAACCGAAATATTTATCTCATCGTTTGTTTTACTTTGCTCAATTTTACTTTAATCATGACAAGACTATCTTTAGTGTTTTTTAAAATAATGTCCTGAAAAAACATATTTTGGGATAATTAATTGATCAATTTATGTTATAGGCAAATATTAATTGAATAATTTTACGGTTTATGATGTACAATTGCTATATAATAATTAATCAACTTATTTATTTCCTCAACTGTAACTTAAAGATTTTCTATTTCCATAAAAAGAAACGTAAAAATGCAAGTTAAATATTTTAAATGATCTCTAACGTCATAGAAAAACGTTATTAAACTTTTAAGAATATCCTTTGACAGGAAATAAATTCTTCGTTCTGAAACAGGGCAATTTTAATACCGACCATTTATAAGTTTTTGGCTTTCAGTAAAATATTCGTTAGACATTAATAACAGTCATTTTTCGCCGCCTTAATATCGCTGAAAAAAACAGTTACGGAACACAATCACGTTTCACCAACTTATTACATTTTCAGTTATTTAAGAAGAGGATGACGAGAACGAATGAAGTTGTCACTCTGAAAAGGTTTGTTTGTAGGGACTGACTAATTCATTTGTTTTTATTTAAAGCATCCTATTCGAATTTGAACGTGCCAACTTGTGTCGGCAAAAAAGCAGGTATTTTAAACCGCTTCGCATCCACACGAGCCATTGTAGGTGGCTGAATGCCAAATGAGTTTTGTGATGGAGTCCCCTTGTGAAAAGGCAGATTGTGAACGTGTCTCCTTGGCTAAATAACGTCTCGGTAAAGCACACAGGGACAAAGCACTCAAGGTATGTTTGTGTTTTGTCACTTGTCAAATTGAGACCCAATTCCTAAAACTAATTACTATCGTCATCGAGAATTGTAAGCGAGAGTTTCCTTCAGAAACTAACCACTTCAATCGATGCGTTTCTCAGTATTTATACAAGAAATAAACATTGAATAACTTATTGTGTTCATGTGAATTACGTAAAAACATGACGCTGTAGGTAATTAAATGTTTCTCACGCATTATTTGATTTTAATGGTTTTGGTGCTAGCCAAGGGAATATAACAGAGATCCTAACTCAACTACCTACTAACTACCTAAGGTTAGTTATTGGAGAAAGACAAAAAATATGTTGAACTCAAACGCTCGTATTTCGAAGACCTAATAAAATTTACAACTTAAGTTTTTTAAGGCTAGATATCTTGCGTAGGTTGTAATCCGAAATCTCAAGATGTATTTATCAACACTGCTGTCTGCCGTTACTTTTCATATGTGAATTTTATTTAAATACCTGTAATTGCCTCAGTGAGTCTAGTCTAAGCGCTTGATTAATAATCATTTTTACTAATAAAATAACATAGCTTTAATACACATTATAACACTATACATATATTATTATTGTCCAGTTATCGAGACGAGACACGATACTTAGGCACTGAAGCCTTATATGTACATATATCAGGAGTACTTATATTGATACGAATACTATTTAATATACTCTGTGTTACTAGATACTCATAATTACCTATTATTATAATTATAACAACACAGATATTTGCGAAAGCGCTTATAAAAATTAATATAAATATATCTAGAATTTTAATACAATAACGAAAAATATCTATTATGAAACACCTGATGTTTCAGACAAAAAAATAAAACAATTACCTAACTACCTCGAATCCCAAACAATAAGTACTTGGAGAAAAATTAATTGTCGTTGTAGAACTAATTAAAATGAAATATAATATCTACTAAGATAATAATTCAAAGCAAAAATTATGAAGGTTCTTTGAAAAAACAAGGACAGAGATTATTAATTTTAAATGGAGTAAAAAGCAGTTGGTACGTAATAACAAAATCAATGAAAGCGGATGGTACACAACTATTTCTCATTTATGTAAAGCAGTAGAAGTAATTTCAAGCTCGTGCAATTTACACGGTGCAGGTAAATGTTCATCCTGCTAGACTAAATAAAATGTTATCTGCTGGCGTTAGTAAGCCTGTTTATACTAACACTCAAACTACTACTACTTGTATATGTAATATAATATGTAAGTTTATAAAATATATAGTTCTAAACAGTACTTATTTATTTACCTTCATATCCCTGCTATATACTAATATAATAAACTGAATGTTATTAGTTTTAATATTCTGCTTTAGGATAATTTTATTTTCTGGCAGAAATAAAAACGTATCCTGTAAAAACGTATAATATTCCCTTTCTGTCTGTAGTCTGATTAACAATCCAAGATAAGAACTTTTAAATTGAGAGGATGTTATGATATCCGTCCGAGTTATAAGAAGCTTAAAAGCATAGTACCTAACCTCCAATCACGAGGTAAAATTCAAAAACAAAGCCATAATATTATATGAGAAAAGGCATGAGAAACAAAAGTAAAACAAAAGAAGGTGAGTATGTAGAGGTAGAAGTGAAAGGCTCTTAACTAACTCTCTCCTTACACAGTCCGCATGGAATGCCTGAGCAACATTTAAATTAGTTTTCTGTTTTACCCAATTTGTAATACTTCGAAATTTAATGGTTCTTTATTCTTCGGGAATTAAAAGTTAGGTGTTTAAGGAACTTAGAAATTCAGGTAAGTAAATTAGTATTTCTCTGTAGTTGTATTATTCCGCAGCCGGGAAGTTTGCGTTGATTAAGAAGAATTTGTTGGATAAAATACGCTGACTACGAGGGAAAAAATAAGCAAGATTTGTACAGGAATATAAATTGAGGTGGTTATGCCAGACGAGCGCAGATTTTGTGTTATGCATCAGCTGCCTCCTGAAGTATAGATGTCATGTGTATGTACATACATATGTCGTGTTGATTTTTAAAGCGCTGCATCTGCAAAGCTCCAAACGCTCACTAAACTTGTCGAAGTTAGTTTCTCCACTGCAAAGCATTATCAATAAAAATATATATAATTTAAAACGTTGTATAACGTTCTCAACCATGTATCCTCACAATAAAACTTTGGAATAAGCAAAGAAAATGTTCGTTTTCATAGTTTACTGTAAAATACGTGGCCTTCTATAATAAGGTCAGCATTTGTGTTTGTATTTTGACTGAAATTTTGAATCAAATTCGTATGCTTATGTGAAAGCAATAGTAGTAATATTTTTATAATCAGTTAGTATTGTCACGACCATTAAAAAGAAAATGAAAAATTGCCCCTGACCTCTTAAAATGTTACCTTTCTTATCTAAAATTAAGGTAAATAATATTAACTTACCTCGTGATAAATCACCAAGAACTTAGTTGACTAGTTGTATTCACAAAAACACTTTCACAGTTAGAAGGAATGGCACAAACAGTCTTTATTATCTTAAAGATTACTGACTAATGGAGACAACTAACAACACATATAGAAGCATTTTATATAGCGCTAAGCATAACAAGAAACACTCAAGTCTTATTTTATTATTCGTAATTGACTACGATCAGTTACTGTGTTAGCTACTCGTATACCACGATGATTGTCGGTCGGTGTCACGCAAATGTCACGTGTCTTGTTATTCACTTGATCGCGCAGGAACACCGATTTATTCTGAAACAAAAGGATTTTCATATTACTTGTATGAACGGGGAGTTACGCATCAATAGTAATACCTACCGTCAATGGGAAAGTGACTAAAAGGCGATGGACCCGGTGTGGGCCCGATACATGGCAACCTCAGCTTATTCTTTCGAAGATTACAGACTAGATTATATGCATGTATGATTGTATGACATATGTACATCAGCACGGCTATGTACTACAAAAACAAAGTCGCTTTCTCTGTCCCTATATCCCTATTTATCTTTAAAACTACGCAACGGATTTTGATGCAGTTTTTTTTAAAAGATAGAATGATTAAAGAGGAAGGTTTATATGTATAATAACATCCATTAAATAGTGGAGAAATACTTATAATATATATTGTATACCCGTGCGAAGCCAAAGCGTGCCGCTAGTGTTCAATAAAAGAAAGAGTACTAATGCATTCCCACAACTCGCCAGACAGTCTTAGTGTTTTAGGTGACGATGGTGTTTCCATGAAATGTAACATTTATTCGTCAGTGATAGCTTCGAATAACCAGAACCTTTTAGCTGCTGCACTATACACGTAAATAACGTAAAAGATTTAAATTACAAAACATTGTCTTCTTCAACTGATACCTGTGCTATTCCACACACCAAACGAACACAGTAGTAGCCTAATAGATACTACATAATGCGAGCGAGGACAAATCATATCCCGCACGCTAAGGTTTCATACCAACTACCGCAATCTGACTTAAATTATGGTAGTCTGCGCTGCCGTTCTCAAGACAATAATTAAATATGACAAACTGGCGGCAAATTGTGGGTTTTACTTCAGCGCTTACGAACAATTTTTCACTGAAAATATAACTCTTAAGGACGGTAAATTAAAAATATGTATTTATGTACAATTAAGTATCTCCTAATGATAACTTGCTTAATTTACATAGCTAGTATCTTATAGGTAAATAACATAAAATAAATGTGATTAAGTCATAATATTTTTATTGTATATATGTTGTACAACTCTACAACTAAAATTGTAATAAGGCTTAAGTTCTTCAGAGAAACATGAAACACCGTAAGTTTACATGCAAATACATTCGACCACAACAATTCAATAATTCCAGGACGTCCTAAATACTATTTATAGGCTTACTGGTCATGTGTGGGTGGCCGATCCCATTTTAACAATTTAATTTAAAAAAAAAAATGGCAATACTCAGAAAAATAATATCATTAACTCAGCTGTAAGTGGGAAAATTAGTAAAAAATAAACAAATATATTGCGCAGGTAAAATTTTATATAAATAATAGTGCGCGGCTAACATACGAGTGTAGAGCATCGTTGTTTAATACGCGCTATCAGTACAGCAATAACGAAGTTTGTTCTTCGTATTCTGTTAGAGCATAACGAGCACCAAGACAAACTTAGTGCACAATAATCTGGTGGCGTGAACACAACACGAGGCAACTGAGTCCCAGCATTTCCATTATTTACCGTAGCGGTTTGCGCTCGCTTCCACACAAATGAATTGGACAATAAACCGGCAAACATCCGTCAACTTTTCCTTAATGAAACTTTTTGATAATAAAGTAGAATAGCACTGGAAAGGTTTTGTCTTTGATCACTTGCCCTTCTTTCGAAAAATTTAAGCGTGTAACAATGAATTGTGCGGTAACAATAACAATGGCATCTGGCTAACTTTCTTTTCGAAGGAACTGAATCGAATTAGAACAGAGGCTCTTTATTTCAGTTATAACATGATAAACGGTTGAATTTATTGATTGGATTTCGAATGTATTAATAAATATTTAAAAACATTGAATGATTTCTTATAAAATATTTAAATCGGACTTTACCTATGAAATAGAAAGTAACCTTTCAAAACATTTGTAGGTAACTCTTATCTTTTGACAAATATCATCAAAATCTACAACAAAACCTCACTAAAGAAATGTATTTATACAACCACGTTTGTTAAAGATATGTGAATACGGCCAACGACCTAATCAATACTTATAACATAAAACTGGCATTCACATAAGATAGCAATAAAATTCACATAAAGTTGAAGAATCTATACGCAGTTACGTTACAGCTACGAGACAACAACAGCAATCAACACAAAAGTTAAGCTATTCTTGTTCCTAAGTGTAATTTGAGGAAGCAGTCGAATACAGACACGATCCGACCTTGCTTTATATAAATACGACCGTATAAAAATATTATATACCTATACTACTGCATAATTTTAAGCATTTTGTTCATAGAAATGAATTGCATTGTTTTTTTATTAATAGGCTTCAAATGTAACAAACAGAATTTACTCCTATAGTAACGTGATCATTCTATTAACATAACTGTTAAATAAACTGTCAAACGTCTCCAGGACATCATCGCTTCGTTATTAAGTTTTCCTACACGCCACACTAACTCGTTGTTCTGCGACGCAGATACCATAAAACAATGTCAAAAGAAATATTCCAAGCGGCGTTTCCCTTTCACAAAGTGACGCTGGAGAATTGACTTTGCGTAGTCACACTTCACAAACGTGTGTCAACATGATATAAATATTTACAAATTTAGAAGTCATGTCATACGTCGGGACATAGCTGAGCGTGATTCAAAAGAAATTTATATGTGTGAGGGAGCTTGGTTACCGCACGTGACCGCGTTGGTTGCAGCTCGCCAGCTTACCGGCGCCGGCCTGTCACACTCACCCTCGTCAATCAAATCCTTGCTGCAAACTATGTTCCAGTTTCATCACTCAAAACGGGCAAATCGCTCAATGAAATTCCACATAAACGGACTCTGCATATTAACATTACATCAGAGTCTGAATGTATTGCATTCCGGCCTAATGCTCCCGGAATAGTGTTCTACATAATAGAACTACTTATTTTTATTACTTTAAATGTATGTTTGTTTCATGTCACAGATTGCGTAGACTAAGTCATATTTGAAATGGATTACAATTTATAAGTTTCCATACTTGACTTTAAAGTTTTTGTTGCGACGCGTCGCGGCGTGACATCAACACGTACAAAATTTGTAGCATACTTATCATGAGTGAGAATTGCAAATAACAAGAAGAAAACAACCGTCCTCTTTTGTGCTTCGTCGGTGAAAGCAAACAATAAGATAATTCCGTTAAACATGTCCCAAAACAAGTTACAGCCACTACGTTATGCTGCTGTTGGCAAAAGTTTCGACATTTTTACTGTCTACGGAAATCTTTACAGCGAGACACGAAATGGGTAACGGTGTTTCGCGGCTATCACGTGGATTTTGACAAACTACCGGTCGGACAATGATAAATACTCTGATGTACTGTTATCATAATCAATAATTGATGATAGGCTGACTTCAGCAAGGGCCTACGATTTCCGGTTACCAAAGTATTGAATAACTTATAATCAGCAGAATGAATAGGTAAAAATATGATATTCTTTGCTAACTGAATGCTGGGTTTCACTTTAATATTTTCTTTGGTGGTATCAGTTACCGGGTATACTTTTTCGATGTTTTTGCTGAGGCTGATAATATATCGGAAATTATATAAAAACAGGTATTGTGATTTAAGCAACACTTTTTGTATTGTAAATATGTTGAGGAAATAAAGATACCTACTAACAATTGACTAGTTAATTAATTCTATTTTTCGTACCGAAAACACTAACGAAAGAGGTAGTTAACTTTTCGAGTATCCGCATTTTGCATACTACTATAACATAACAAAACTATCAGAAAAGTGAAAGTGGCTATGAAGAAAAAGTAATTACTAAGGAGTTGTCAATTTTATTGATGGCCGGATATACATTACACAAAAACCAGTGGTTGCCGGGGTAAAATATGTTCATGGTATTGTGACGATAGATTAGTGCAGTGATTACAGAGCATTGCAATAACATAATACTTATATAGTTCATTAAGACTGCATAATAGACGTTATTATAAATCAAATTAAAGAAACAGTATTAAAAAGACATCCAAGTAGTAAGTTATATTTCAATATCTTGCATCATTTCATTCCATTACACAGAATTATAAGAAATATATTATCTAACATGCAACTTCCACGTTGGTCTTGGAATGAAACATAAACGTTATGGTGGCTTGCACCTAAGTTGTGACCAAAGTTCACAGCAAAATGCTATCATCATAATTATAGTATATACGGAGAATATTGGTAGATGTATTTTTACTCACAAAATTCTGATGGTAAAAGCAACATTTACCAACTCTTGATAAATCTGTGGATTTGCAAAATAAAACCTAGAGTTTACCAATACACGGACATTTACCATCATATGTATAAATCGACTAGTCTTCTTCTGTCGTGTCGTCATGATCTGGACTTTACCTTACGACATGGCTAAAAGATGACATGTTGGAAGGGTGGCTAACTGCGCAGGGTGCGCCGTAGGTTCATTTCAATATAATCTCTCGAATTGCGTAGGCACTAGATTTAGTTGTCAATATATTTTTACCATAATACCTACTTGGAGATAGTCTCAGTCAATGAAAATTAGTAGGGGCCATTGTGCATTTTTATTGTTCTATCTACTGGTAATTCTTAGTAAGATAAAAACATCTGGTGCCATTTCATTCGTGAGACGCTATTACAGTAGTTAGTTTAGTTAACATCCTGTTCTCAACTAGCTTAAGCTATCCCTGAATGCCTTATTTCCGCATATCACTTAGGTACAGTAATTTTATTTGTGGTATGATCAATCATTAATTCCCCAAAGGGTTTTTTCTTAGCAGTTTTACACAATTTCGAAGACAGAATGAGTTCCTTGAAATGATGATTAATATTATCATTAGTCCGGAACAAGTCTATACTCCATGCTGCTACCAAGGATATGTTACTATGATTCACACAATTATTACATTATATATTACAGAAAACGGACTCCAAGAAAACTGCCATAGTAACTAGCGATAGGTCATAAATGTGTCATGAATATCGCCAGTAATAATGAGGAAAGTTCAAACCCTCAGTTTCGTCGACGTAGGTGATCTTGTGTGCATTACTAATGCAACTAGACCAAACTTAAAATCAAATCAAATCTGGTACCGAACTAAGCTCTGCATAACAAGCAGCAAGCGATATGCTACACAATCAGTAACTAATGGCAAGCTTCAGGGAGTCAATGATACACATAGGATAACGATTGTGTAGTCTTCTTTCGCTACCTAGTAATATTTCATCACTTCAGCTTCAGCCATATCCAGTAGGTACTCAGTTTTGAAACTTTATAGTGATATGGTTTTCATTGAATTTATGTAAACAGTATAAACAACATTGACCTGAGCTCGGATTGTATTTTACATTTTCAGAACGCGTCGCAACATTCAACCCCGCGCACTCCTGTTACATTACATTCATTTGATATTTTTACAGAGCACCACGTTGTTTGTGGCTCACGTAGCACAAGGACAGTCGCGTTACAAACATAAAGTGTAACGCATATTCGCCCACATTTGTTCCAAATAACTAAATGAATTCCAGGCTTATATCTAAAATTAAATAATAAATTGTTACATATATTGTGCATTTTAAACAAAATTAATCTGACATAGGCAGCACCTAATGCATTTGCTATTTCAACGCACTGCGTCTGCAATGTAGAAATGCTGGGACACAAATTAAGCAATATGGTAATGAATAATACCCATTACCATACATTATGTATGCCGTTGCTAGATCAGATGAAATGAGAGTTTGCTATTGTACTCATAATAGCTATTCATATTTGATTAATAGGTATAATAATATTAAATAATGCATTTTATGCTCGGAGTTTCTTTGCGCGACAGGATCCGGAATACGGAAATTCGCCAAAGAACTAGGGCCATATAACGACATAGCTCAAAGCATATGCAAGTTGAAGTGGCAATGGGCAGGCCATATCGCTCGAAGAACTGACAACCGCTGGGGAAGAAAGGTTCTCGAGTGGCGACCACGAACGGGAAGACGCAGCGTTGGCAGGCCTCCCACCAGGTGGACCGACAATATCGTCAGAGTTGCGGGCAACCGGTGGATGCAAACGGCAAGATGTCGTTCATTATGGCGTTCTAAGGGGGAGGCCTTTGTTCAGCAGTGGACGTCTTCCGGCTGATGATGATGATGATGAAAAGTTATGGCCAGTCGTCTCTCATAAGCTGCGTGCGCATGCGACGATGCTGCTCGGCCAGTAAGACTAAGCACCACCAAAGACCAAGGACCAAGACCCACTCTGAGAAACATAATAAGACAAGATTCTTGGCTCGTTTCTCAAACACTTGGTAAAGATGTTAAACAAAACTTTAGTCTTATATTTGTGTTTAATTAATGTGTCAAATGAATGAATGATTATGAAAAGCAGATTACCTACTTATGTCTCATAATTAGACTATTATAAAATATAAAATTATAAAAGCCTGAGGAATATTTTTAATCCAGGTGTATATGTGATGAATAATATAACTGTCAATTTTTATCCCACGCTTAACCGTATTTTCTTGTGGGTTCATCGATGACCTATATACATTCACAAACACTCAGACACGACCCAAATAGGTATCAGCATACATAGTAATACTTGATATTAATGTTAGTAACGCGCAGGAATTAAAACAGCAACAAACAGAGCGTTCTGCGCAGCGTCAAGATATAATAATGTAGATTAATATACTTTACTATATTAAGCTAATATGAATAAAGTGCAATTGGTTTAATGCGAGGAACAAAAACGTCGAATAAAAAATCATTATTATATCGTACCTATCCACGAGGGCGCAATACATATAGGCCTTTTAACTCATTTAGATTTAAAAAATTATAACTAAAAGGTTACATTTAAATAAAACTATTTTTACGGATTTTATCGCGGTTTTAATTTTGTTTTTGGTCCCGACGTTTCTTTTGAAAGGTTACATTCTCAACTCAACTCAGGCTCAACAGGACAGATGGCAGCATCGACATATAAACTTTGCATTACTAAATGAAATGGAACAATGTGTACCTTTTAAACGTTTCAAATGCAACGCGAACTATCACAAAAAAATATACTATAACAACATTAATATGGCTGCTATAAACAAATGTAAGAACACATATTCTGTTGAATAATATGCTTATACAAGAGATCGAGCTAGATATCTGTATATCTCATGAGTTTGCATTAAGTCCATGAAAATGAAGAATACGCGACAGATGTGTCCAACTGTCCAAGTCCCGGCTTTTGGCACTCACTTCTGCTATATATTTACATTGCTTTCATATAAAGACGGTAAATGGAACATAACTGGTGTTATACTGTTTACTACACTTTTGGCCCAGACTTGGTGCTCGCGGATTCCGAATAATAGAAACTTTATGATGTAAATTACCCCTACATAGTCAACTACGTGTTTCGTGGAAATAAAATGTAGATTAAGTTCTTTTGTGAAGCAGGTACAGGTATAACCTGTAACCCAAACCACTTTAACGAAAACCAAGCATATTTACTGCACTTTAGTGCGGTTCTCAAACTTAAATCTGACAAATTTAGACTCCTTAGCAAACAAGAACTTCCAGTTCCTTTAAATATTAACAAGAAGGCGAGAAGAACTACATACTTCAACTAATCTTCGGATCTGTATATTTTTAGGTGTATTTATTTATCAAACGGCATCTCAGCCAATTGTTATTTACTGTAGAGTGAGTTGATATCTATCTCTCCGATCAAATGTTTTAGTAGTCCTAGTCATAGTTTTGTTTATATTTTCAGGCAAACATACAACATTGTACAAAGTGCTGCGGAGCATAGACGCCTTGACGTACAATATAGTAGATTGGCGACCTCGATACATAACGAAACTACACAACACAAGCGGCCTTTCATCCTTCACAATGTAATATCTATCCTTGATGTGATTCGCCTTTTCGTAGGGTACCCAATCGCCATCTTCAAGAAACTCACAAGATTCTCAAACATGCAATGTAATGAATTCAAAAGGAAAGAATTCTGATTTTAAGTGGCAAACGGTTAGCAATATTTTAGCAGCGAGTCTACTCAAGACGCACCGGAAACGACAATACACTCGGAAATGACAACGGTCTCTCTTCCACTCCTTCGGTTTCAGTACACGGAAGTGAAATGTCGTTGTTTCCGAATAGGATGTTTTCCCAATCATCAAATCCATCCATAACATAATAATATTTTAAGTTTCGTCCAAAAAAAACTTGTTTTAGCAATTTAACCTGGCCATTTGTCCTAATATAATATAAACATAAGACCTCGTCTTTTATTTTAGTTTGTTTAAAGAAATACCTATAAAAGATAAATATTGAAGTAAAGAGCGGAAAGAGAATAGAATTTTCACACCAATCTGGCCAGGCCAAAAGTGCTTAAAATGTTTAGTAAGACTGAGATGAAAAATCCTAAGTTTAGTAAGTAATAACAGGACGTCAGCTAACGCACGAGAGCACCGGCCACGAACTTCCTCGGTTGACTCACACGCGCTCTGTATAACAAACAGATGTATTCCCGTTTAGCTTTCATTTTTAGATTAGGAAACGTCAACAAACCATTTTCTTTATATTACTATGACATACATATTACTTCGGAGTGGACATGATCTCTAATAGTTATATATAATGGTAAATGCTCAAATGTGAGCTTAACTCACATTTGGCAGTGATATGGCGGGTTTTAAGTTGTTAATATGCCACTGAATAGTGACAGCTTGCCGGGCCATCGCATTTCTGTTAGTGCAACAATAAGTTCGCTTTATTTGAGTTATAACAAACACGGAAGATGATTATTTACTATATATCCCGGTTATACTCCCGGCTCGCGACTCCGCCGCGTAACCAGCTCATGAATAAGGGCTCCGTTCGAGTTCGAAACTAGTCGGGCATTCCCGAATACACACGTGAGTATAACCGGGATATATAGTAAATAATATGGATAACACTCACGGAAGTTATTATAGTAAAACGGAAGATGATATAAGAAGGCACCTCTTGGTCGTACGTTCTTCATAGGTATGTTTCACTATTACTTCGCAATCAGTATGAGAGAATGCAGATTAAGAGTTCCGTTGGTTATAGTTTATTAACTTCAATTGAATTCTACCATATTAATCTCAACTTCTTATTAGATATTTCGCCAAAATAAAACTTTCATCTATTCTTATACCGAGAATAGCAATTTAAAACGAGTCCTTGAATATAAATGTGATCGAGTTTTAGAAGTCGTCAAACCCGGAATAGTTGGCAAGGACGTGAGTGTCTCACTTCTTGCAAACAGGGTTGACAGGAACAAAAGACTTCGGTATCCATCTATAATATAAAAATGAATCGCAAAATGTGTTGGTAAGCGCATAACTCAACAACGCCTGGACCAATTTGGCCAAATCTTTTTTTAAAATGTTCGTTGAAGTTCAAGGATGGTTTTTACGGCGAGAAAAATTAGAATTATTGCTGGAAAAACCCTAAAAATAGCCCTTCTTTTTCCCATACAAATGATTTGTTAATAATATGTATTAAGGTTTGAAACTCCGAAATTGACAGGTCACGTCATGAGTACCAGGATAACAGAAGGAAGTATTTGTGAAATCAATCGTAGGGGATTTTTGTTTGGGGGTTCGCAATGTTGTAAAATTACCCACTGCGGCCGTATTTTTGAATGTTGGGTACTAGGATATCAGAATGAAGACAAATAAGGAATACACAAATGCAAATGAAACAGATAAAACCGCGGGGTAAATTTTCCGCAATTGATAGCACATGTCATGAGTACCAGGATAACAGAAATATAGGGAAGTATGTGTTTTTTACCTAGCTCCTAAACGTGGGACCGAATTGGATGAAATTTCATATGTATATTTCAATGGGTTCTTGGATGGTTTGAAAACACAATCCGATCCAGTACGTGGCGCTGCTTTTCCGGAGCAGAACAACGTCAGCCGGGTCCGCTATAATATTATAAAACTGAAGAGTTTGTTTGCTTGAACGCGCTAATCTCAGGAACTACTGGTCCGATTTGAAAAATTATTTCAGTGTTAGATAGCCCATTTATCGAGGAAGGTTATAGGCTGTAAAACATTCGAAATCTACGCGGGCGAAGTCGCGGGCGGAAGCTAGTGTATTATAAACTTTTCAGAATTCAGCTTATCTGAAGCGAACAATTTTACATATACCACGTATAAACGTTGATTAAAGCATCTTCTAGATTTGATGTTAGGTATGGTTTGATTCCGGAGTTGGTCTTTTGAGAGGTTCCGGGACCTCCCTAGTTCTTGCAGATGGTGACTACCGGTATAGTTCTAGTAAGGTCACACTCCCCGGTCCCTTCTCCCACAGGGGCCGGGTGCCTTTTGAAGGTGTCCCCCCGAAAAAAAATGTATGGTGGTGAAGATTTTTCACCTAGCATTACTAAAGGCGAGTGTGAACGTATTACTGCTATTACACAACGTTCGTTTCTGAACGCTAAACGGAGATTACGCCGCTACTTGTAAATGGCTAATAAATATCATTATTAGGTAAATAAATCCGTAACAGATTAACTCCTATTCCGTAAATATGCCTTCTAACATCCTGATTCCCAGCGAAGAACTACATGTAAGTCGAAGATTTAAAGACTTTAAACCTGACGACAGATAACGCTTCAGGCAATTAAGCGCGTTACCCAATGCGATAGCTGCATTCCTATTGCGTTAGCCAATCCGACTTGCCTGTGGTGCATTGGATTAATGTCTGCAGCCTGGCTGCCTAATGCGTTATTGCTTTTATAATTTCCACGATAGTTCTAGTAGCTAAATTTTAATGGATAGCAACGGAATAATAGTGGTATGTTCGATATTTAGAATGAAAACGATGCCGCCTCATCCCTGTACCAAATTCTCAGTATTTTTGTTTTAGTATAGTATTTATCCAATGCCGAACGTCGCATGAATTTACTTTAAGTTGTTTTAAAAATATTGTCTGTCTAGGTATTATAAAATTCATCGATTGGCCAATAAACCTTTATTTTATAACGAATGAATTGTATGTGTGTCATGCACAATAAAAGTGTGAGTGCTACTGGACATTTTCATAAATACAAACGTTCACTTATTATGCCACGGATTTAAAAGGGACCAAAAGAAGTGCAAAATTGTATTCCTGGCTCCGCTATTGTGCATCGCTTGCGAGACTATTGTATATTAACTGAAAAGAAAAAAATTCACAATAGGCGGACAACGCTAATTTTCAACTGACATAACGTTCAAAGAGACAAAGATATTCCACGAAGTTGCACGTCTGACAACCCTAGTTGAGGATAAGGCCTAACATTCAATAGCCCAGTTGAAAGCCCACCCAGTAGAAAGTCTACATACAAAAGGAAAACCTTGAATACTTAGATCTAAGATTTCCGTAAGGCACATCCTTGAATGTTGGTTTATCGGATTCAATGGACAAGTCTCGTTAAAAAATGGCAGGTCTGTGTAAGTAGATCAAATGTTTTAATCAAACTTGAATTTTACTTAAAATGTAAAGTTAGAGAGAGCATTTATTCATACCTATGCTTAAGTATACTTATATACAACATTATATGATTACATAAATTACATTTTTTTTTAATAGACTTTGGTTCTTTTCTACATGGAAACCAGGCATGTCAATAAAAATTAGCCAGTATATGAGGATGAAGGTGTGGTTGACCACCTAGCGTGCGGTGTACTTATGTACTTAGATGTTGTCACTCGTGGAGACTTTCTACTTTAAATATAGGTACTACCCAGAAAATATAATAATGCACAAGTGTGTGCAAACACAGGTGCATTGACGACAAACTGTCAAGACCGGAGTTAGATCAGCAGAATAGCGCCTAGCGTGCTGTTCGAGGCCTGGAAAAGTGTCAAGGTGTGAAGAACGATCACCTACAAGATTAGACCGCAGCAAGCTTCCTTACCCCCGCAGAGCGAACAATCTAAGAGGAAACAGCGCTAACCCTTAAAAATACGTCATTGTGTCTATTAACAATTTACACTTGCTCTTAGATATCGGAGATTTATTCTTACAGTTCCTCGTTATAATTGAAACTCGTTAATTACCATTTTTATAGTTTACGTACCTACATAATTCACTGAAAGTGGGTCAATCAATTCGCGTTGAGCGATGGAGAATTATTCATTTCGTGATATTATTGAGTATTTTTCGTTATTTGGTGTCCATTTACACACACACGGTGTAATTACTTAAATGTGGGTATTATCTGAAAAATAAACTATATACGGAAAAACGTATTATGCAGATAAATGACAACCTTATATTTTAATAAAAAAGCATAAAACATTACAAATTCTCTCTGTTTCCGGGTACGTTTAGAGCTAATAAAAGTCAAAATTCTTTACGAGAGTAAGGGCAGTTATGATAACCTAATAACCTCAAAAGGTTCAGAGAGCTCCTTTCATGACAAGACGCAATTTCCACATGGAAAGTCAAATGGAAAAGCGTAACCAATCTTAATGTCTTCGCTGCATGCACGTACAACGGTCGATTGCAAAAATTTTCACACGTGATAATAAATAGAGAATCAGATATCACGAACCGACCTGCAATCATGACGTTAGATTATTGAAAGCACGCCAATTCCTGTTCCAATACTTTATTGTTTCTTCCGTCTTTCAAGTTACTATACACGTACTCGCACGCAGTTACTGTACATCTGTAATACAGCTAGGTTATGTGGCGTTTGTAGTTAACTAACTTCATAGATATAAATCTCGTACAAAACTAACCCTGCACCAGACCTGCCGTATTGTAAACGCATATGTGGAGGCACGTATGTCATCATCATCATCATCAGCCAAAGACGTCCACTGTTGAACATAGGCCTCCCCGTTTAAGCGGGGGGGTTTGCCATAATCCCCACGCTTGGCAAGCGGCTTGGGGATCGCAGTATTGGTGGTGGAGTTACAGAAGAGTTCGCTGCTGCCCATCTTCTGAATTTTCCCTTAGTCGCCTCTTACGACACCCACGGGAGGAAAGGGGGTGGTCAATTCTAGGCCGGATACCACACGGCACGTATGTAGTTATGCATTATTACAAAAAAAAACAAAATCTTAGGTTAAAAGTTAAAAACAGTACTTATCAAAAGGAAAATTATTGAATCATGTTTTCACATGAGTGTTTTTATTAGCTTTGACATCGCTTATCAAATTACTTTCCTGACATTTTAACAGGCAA
Organism: Abrostola tripartita; assembly: GCA_905340225.1. Taxonomy (NCBI): domain Eukaryota; kingdom Metazoa; phylum Arthropoda; class Insecta; order Lepidoptera; family Noctuidae; genus Abrostola; species Abrostola tripartita. Next base: position 7,780,021 of record HG996493.1, on the reverse strand, counting down.
AGTAATCTCGTTACTTATTTTTATAATGAACACATTTTAGCTGCCCTCTTTATTTCCCTAAAAGGAGTAGCTACATTAATGTAGATGATATCGAAAATTAAATGTTTTGGGCTAACGTCAACGCCTTTTACGCTTCAAGAAGTTTCTGAAGTTGAGGTGTCCCGTAAATACGTATAACCATTTTTGTATAGCGCAGCGTCCCAAGTCTCCAAATTAAACCTTAAGTACTAAGTCCCTGCTTGTCCGTGAGCAAAGGTCAAAACACATTTGTCCTAAGCTCGATTCGAGGGTAAAGTAAAAATATCAGAAACCTAATTTGTTGTATACCTACTAAAGTCTAGGGTTGTGTCGATAAAAAATACAAAAAGCTAATATGTTACCATTATTGCTTTCCAACTATAAATGGTAAAAGTAAAAGTGTTGAAAATAAACCTCCAAAGCAACAAAGGTGGCGGGACTCATTGAGCCACGTTCTAGAATAACTACTCGGAACTAAGAGAGTATGAAGCTAAACAGAAAGAAAACAGCCTGCAGCGAGGTAGGAAGTGCTTTCATAACTTAAAGTGTTTTATATCGTCGTTAGGTTGCACGCTGAAACTACGGATGAACTATGGATATCCATTGTCCCCAACAAAGTAACATGGAAATTACGACCAAAACTGAATGGGTTTTGGGTCACTTCGCTTTATTAACATATTTACGAGTACTACATAAGTCCCTAGCTGAAGCCCGTTGACTGTTCGATGCCCGAAAACTACTGCGTAGATGGTAGAGTGTACTTTATTTGTATTTACTTAGGACCCATTCTCCACTTGGCCTTATATCGTACACTGCTGCATACACGTCTTAAAGGTCGCAAAAGTGAATGTTTCAGTTACTTCGTTAAGCACGCTGGACAGTGATTATGTCACAGGCCACACAGAGCTTGGAGTAGCTGTTTGATGCGAGAGCCCTGCAAACAGGGTGCAGCGTGCCGCTCACGTCGATGTTTACATACACAAATCTTAACAACAGACGGCCTTCTGGGATATTTTAATGAAAACAATAATTATATTATGTAATAGTGTCACGAACTCTATAGGTACGTAACTTTACTTATATTGCGACGTAGGCTCAACAAATACGAACGGTAGCGCTGTACTAGAGATAGTAATCTACGTACCGCGTATATCCCGTATAGATCTATGTATACTATGAATATCTAATCTCTTCACTGTCTTTCGAATGTGTACATTCTGGATCCATACTCAGTCAACTTAATTTGTTATTCGTGGGTATACGTAACAACGTCGGTAATACCTGTCATATTCGTGAATATATCATGGTAACGACCTGTCACTGCCCAAACATTAACAACAAAGACCGATCCTGTTAAAGTTTTCAGGGTTATTAAATTACACGTCAAGAAATATAATGGGTGTAAACAAAGTTGTTGTTTCAATAACATCAGCTTATCATGCTATGCCTATCATATATACAGCATAATCAAACCTAACACAAATAATTAAAAACTAAATATGTATTTAGACTTTTGATTGATGCAGTACACCTGCTAAATAATTATGAAAATAACAAACACAACAAATTAGTAAACTTTTTAAACAGTTCTCAAGCTCTTACAAAAGAGCAAATACTTAAAAAAAACAACGATTTTCATTTAAAATTAACTTCATAGACAAACGAAATCTCTGGAAAGTTCATATTTAATGAAAAAACTTTTTAAAATTAGGCTGATCTTACGTCAAAATGTTCGCATACCAGTTTAGTGTCGCGCAACTGACTCAGCTTGTGTCATTTCAGCTTTCACGAAACTTATATGGCAATATCCACGTGAGCTCTCAGTTTATGCGACACTTAATTAAATTAACGAGCGTGCAGGGCACGAATTGTCGGCGGTGGCGGCGGCGACCGCGGCTGATGCGGCGGCGCGACGTTCGCTCGCGGCGGAGTAGCGACCAGCACTGGCGCGCCGCCCCGCGCCCCGCGCAGATCATCCCTTAAGTTTTCAACCTCGCCACAGGGTCCTCCGCGCTCGCACCTCTAAGGTGCAGCTTTCCTTACAGTCAAACTGCTGACTGCCCCGCTGCTGAACATCTTATTAGCATACGCGACGCAAATGAAGCTGCACCTTGCATTAAGCCTACATAAGGCGGGTAACTTTTCCGGGACAACTGTTGGTATGCTAACGAAATGCATTTTATCTTAGTACTATTCTTCTTATCTCTACGCGTAACAAAGCGAACCTCAAGAAAATGTGTATTTGTAAAATGGATATTTTCCTAGTTACGCTGAACCGAAAGCTGGCAACAGATAGCGTCTCATATCTTTGTTTAACATATACATACAATGAGACCTAATATATTTTTTACTTAGAGTATGAAACTTATTATTAAATAGCTGCTAGATTACCGAGTATATCAATAACGAACGTTACCTATTCACATTCATAAATTGTCATGTTATAATATGAAATGAAAAAAAGCAACATCAAAATCAAGTATGCTTATTTTAAAATATCTGCTGTGATTATACTTTTACATTTAACGTAATCAAAAGTGAACAAAGAACTTTCCGAGGTGCATGCGCCGCGTTTAGAAAGACCGCCCACAGCGCTGTTGCTTCGCCCGCCTAGCTTTGAAATCTAATATTTTACTCAGCATGTTATGCTAAACATTTTTCTTGCTAACTATACATTCTAGGAAAGGAAAACTATACACTGTATACCTACATTTCAGAATACCATATACTACTATGTGGCATAAAGCTATTAAGAAGCTTAAAATACGATTGACTGTTTGCGTAAATAGTTTAAATATTTATACATTAATATTCCAGTGACTTTGGTTAGTCACTCAAATAAAGCAATGCAATCGTAATTAAATAAATAATTTAAAAGTAACATGTTATTTTATGAGCGTAGTCGGCTGTTGACCTACATTGACGCACAGACAAAATAAAATTGAATCGAGTTGTAGTATTCGATGTGCATGGCCGACCTGGCGCGTAGACACTCATCATAGACGGTAAATATACGCGCCTGTCACGCCGCGCCGTCCTTAGATACGTGTCAATCACTACACAATTGCACAATTACTTACGAAAATTGACAATGTTTACCCATTGATTAAATTATACCTACCTGTCACTATAATTTGCTTGTCATATAATAGAGATGATGTTAGACTGAAGAAAAAGACGAACTGAAAGAGAGACTAGAAAAATGATTTTTAGTTTATAAGAAAGATGGTAAGTGATCATAATAATATACGAGATAATAAAAACCCTGTCTGTCAATATATTTCAAACAATATATGGTACAAAATATCATAATAGAAAAATTAAAGAAGTTTCAAAATTGTATTGTGTGTTTGATGTAAAATATTCGATATCCGATCATAATTTTGTTACATCCCAGGTTTTGTATTATAAACAATATCGAACAATATATCAATAAAAAGTTATTATTGATTGTGTACCTTTGAAAGTCACCGTGAATTCGAATTAAATGCATATTACTATTTAATGTTGTAAATCGCTGCGCTAATAGTTCGTGTTAGCTAAAACAAAATCGTGTCATAATATTACTTTTTGGGTAGCCTTGACACTACAAAACGTAGGACTTGGGTTACTCGCATTCATACAAAGATTGCTCCATTTCTGTTACGTGATAACGGCTAATAAGAATATCACACCTGTACAATTATCACAGCACTATGGCGAGACATCGGAAGAGAGTTAACTAGGCCGACACGTAGCTCACTACACACGAGCGCATGACTTAAGCTGCACAAAAATAATCTAGATAAGAGATTTAAAATCGACGTTATAGCCCTTATATCGACGTTATAGCCCTTATATCTCGGTCACCTAAAACAATCAGGTAAGTACAATTCTATATTATATAATTTAGTATCTTATGCTTTCGCTTGAATCGTAAAAACTGTTCCACTTTTAAAATTTAGACGTATTTTATTCGATGCTAACCTGAAGTAATATTCAAGCTCACAAAATTCCAAGTGTACATTTTATTGAGTAGCTTTATAAATTTTTACGACGATTTTTATAGCATTTCGCACAATGAAACATTACCCTGGGAGCGGCGCCCAGAGCCGCTGTAACAGTTTTATGTGAGGTCTATTACCTGTTTGTTTAGTTCCACTTGTACACACGTACCTGAAGTGAGTCCCCGCAGCACATCTACGGAGCCGTGTGTCACTCGTGGCGCCCGCCAATCGGTGCTATAATGAAAACAAAACGTCTACTATAGCTGGCGCGTTACTAAGAAATATGAACGACTTGCTACACTGAACTTTTTCTACTTTTTTTTTAGCTACGTCTATGGCTAGGCAATCGAATGTAAGCATTGATTTAAATACTTTACAAGAATGCGTACTAAATATAAAGAGGGAACGGCTTTGTGATGAATTTGAGGAAAAATCATAACATCAACGTACCAAAATGTTTTACATAACATGATATAATTATCTGACACGTAGAGATCCTTCGTGTTAAGACTCTACCTAATGATTTTCTGATTCATAAAAAGGTATTTTTAACACTTGACCCTACATACTTAAATACGGCTGTTCAATAAGCAAGGAAACGTTTTGTCAGGTACTTGGGGCAGCTTGGGGCCCTTCTTCGCTGCCCCAAAAGGTCGGAAGCCACGATTAGCCTGCGTTTGAAGTCTTTATAGCCAGTCATTTACAGAGTACAGTAGTACAGAGTAATGTGCCGCTCAAATTCAAATTCAAAAGAGCGGTTTTACCAAATATGTCGTTACTATAAAATAAAAGTACTTATATCTAAAAGTAACCTTCACCTGTAATATTTAAGCAGGTCTAGAACGCCTATTTTAAACATCGTACCGGTCTTAAACATAATAATATAATTTTAAAGCAGTTATTTTTATGAACCGCAGAGACTTCTCTACGACTACGACTATGTACTAAAAAGTATCTAAAACAAAAGACGAAAAGAAATATGTTACAGATGCTGGGGTTTTAACATATAATACGTCTATTTAATGTAATAATTTTATTCATAGAGGAAAAGGTCGTGTGTTTGGATGAATTTTAATAGACGATGATGAGGCTCGGAGCGTGGAAGAGTAATTACGACTTTCATCCGACACAGGCGATACCCGCCGCTTGGCTGCCCTATACGCAATGTTATTTACATTTTTTAATTCAAAGCGCTTCACCAATTAGGATTTTATTGTGCTCATGTGAACATAAAACAAACACTTCTGGCATGTAACTAAAACACCTTATGTCAATGTTACGGAGATTATATTATACATTTTAGCACCTTGGTAGGTATTGTAAACGAGAAAATTAAATGACTTTGGGATTTAAATTGCTTGTCAATAAAACATCAACATAATTGAACAACGCGGAAACTGGCGATGGAAAACCGGTCAAAACATATTACGTGTATAAAAATGTCCCCGATAACGAATTCGACCGAACACCTGGGACGGGCATTTGATATTATATCACACAATATTTTTAATATTCGCCGGTGACAGCACGCACACAGTCGATGGCTCGAACAGCCGATGTATGGTGCGGGTGGCCGGGAGGAAAGCCTCTGTACTTGATATTTTTATGGCCCTCCGTTCCCCTCTATATTATCATGAGTTACTGCAATGTAATTTAAATATAAATGGTGGTTTGACAATACCATTTCACCGGTAAGAACGGTTACATTTGCTACTATTACTGTATCTATACATCAGAAATATCCATAAAAAGGTGCATATTTTAATATCGAAGATTAAAAATAGTAATATTTTAAAAATCTTAATGAATTTTTACCCCTAACATACTTCACCACTTCGCAATAAAGCCGCAGGGAACAATTCCACAACTTTTAACTTTATTGCTTACAACAGTCTTAATTACGTAGCTGGAATAACTGAACCTACTTCCAATTTAAGGCAACGGTTAAGCATCGTTAACTATTTGTGTGTCCATATATTTGCACTAACCAATTTTTCTTTCACGACTTTTTCGGTGAACTCATAAAAAGAAGCTCGCGTACGGCCGGAAGTCATGACACAACACTATTAACAAGAGCAGTTAACGTCGAGAGTTATTAAAGTATGTGAAATTCCCATTTTCGTATGTAGCCTTAATGTTGAACATCAAACGAGCTCACAACTTGTGTCGTTTAAAGGAACTTCCCAAAAATTCCACCACTCTAATTTTGCGCCGTAAAATATTTGAAACCGCTTGTCGGCCTTGCGGATTCCGATAAAACACTCGATAAGATTACAGAGCTGAAGGAATTGTCTTCTTTTTTTGTTCGACTATTCGTAATGGATTTATCAAGCTATCTACGTTGGGTGCCAACAACGAAATGTCTAATGATCCCAAAGACTGATGCTCAAACTTACTAATAACTCTAACAAGCCCCTAATGTTAAAACATTCCTAATAGTTCTAAAAAAGTTTTGTGAGAGAATTATTGGAGTCAAAAGGTTCAAAGTTTTTTGTTTCACATTGAACAATAAATTACAAAAAGTCAATTTTACTAGTATTATTTTGGTTTCAAAATATTTTAACGTATAGTCGCAGTAGATTAGAGATTTTATGGGACGAATACGCCCTCCGTTGTGGTGTTAAATCCAGAGAAGGACGTAGATTTTTTCAGACCTAAATGCCTAATTTGCAATTACATATGTCTAATAAATAACTATAGACTTTTCCTTTATTACATAAGTCTTATAGTGTGTATAGAAAATAATATATATACGCCCTAAAATGCAATCAAGATCGAAATAAAACACAAAGAGACCAAAAACTCTACTGCCGGGTAAGTGACAAAACACTATGCAAGAACGACAGTGTAAACACAGACAAACTGCTAGCAACCTCACGGAATAGCTCTTAATTTAGAACGCCTGTAAAATGATTTTTTTTTACATAGGAAATCGAAAGATATTTATGGCTTAAAGTCCGTAAACTTAATTTAAAACGATTGATATATGTACGTGATATTTATATAGATTACTAATTGATTGATTCTAATATAACCAACGTTTAAAGAATACATTCATTAAATTCATGTGATCGTAAGAAACTGGTTCCAGAACGAATCATATAATAGTTTTATCAAGCTACGTACTAACTTCGTAAGAACTTGGTCCTTAAGAATTATTCGTATCTACATTTTTATTTCATGTCGTCTTTGGTCCCAATATACATGAACCATTAGAAATGTACGATCCTCGTCCCTCAACGAATAAACTAGAGCTAGAGATGAAGATACGATAGTAGTAGAAACGGTTGGAATAGCCCATGAACTGAAATGAGTAACAGTAAACGAGTACACTACGGTAACTTTTATTCACTAGATGTCAATATAATTTAAGCCGATTCAGATAATTACATCGGTGAGGTAATATTTAATTAAATATTAAACGCTACCGATATTGTATGTTTACTAAATATTGAGTAACATTTAATCAATATCGCCGCTATGTGTCTTGAGTCCAGCGTTTATTGGATGTGGTATTACTGATGGCAGTAACTAAGACAGTATTTGTTTAAAAGTACATGTCGTATCGTAACATTATAAGTTGATCACAAGTGAGTCACCAAAACTTTTTCTAAATTGATCTATAAATAATAGGTACTGTTCAAAGGGTAATTAGAGCAAGGTTAAGGTTTAGCAAAGACTTAAGGTAAATAACAAATAGTTTTCTTTGATAGGTAGACTTTTGATTTGAGACCCAAAGGATTGTTCAGCTCTATTTAAATTATACAAAACGATCCTAGACTAAACACATAAGCAGAAACCGAGCCTGCCTAATATAAATGTTCTTAATAAAGCGTTACATTTAAAACTTTAAATATGTCAAACATTTAAATTTGTCGTGCATTATCATGTTGACATTTAGCTAGCACACAGCTCGGTAACGACTAGTCGGTCCCAAGTTGTTAAGCCGAAAGGGTCCGTATATTATGATTGTTATAGGCAAAAGGACCACTTTATTGTCCTAATGTTGTGCCTTTTACGTGATCATCATTTAACGCCCGATGGGTGCGGGCAACCCTACGGCCGTAACGATATTATAGTTTGGAATACATGATTAAATCATACATTCTCCCGCCTTTGTACAAAGTTCCCCTTGACATAGTAATAATTATTTGGATATATAAAATCATCGATTTAGCTGTATGATACAAAACTTTTGCCCCGCCGGCATCTATTAAAAAGAAAGTACTAAATAATCGCTACAATCAGTCTGTCTGTCAAAGCTAGTTGGAATGATCAACCTAAAGGACAGTTACAAACAACCCCCAGCGATTTCGATTCTCAATACTTTCATTAGCCTTAACAATGCCAACAACAGTTGAATTGTACACGCTAGCCTATTTTGTTGACTCGTATCGATTGGAAAGTTGAAGCCCAATCACTCAACGAGCCTCCATGTACAACGTAATCAACACGGATATATTACTATAATGTTTACTCACCGTCCCTAACAAACGCTATGTATTTACATATTACCACCCAACCTCCCTTACCTATTACAATATCTCTAAATGTAGGTATTCGTTTATTGGATGAACACGTCGTGAACACCCAAATACCATTAGACAATCATTTTATTAGCTAGAGCGTGTATCTAAAGTGCTTCAAACACCTTACTGTCGTAAATCATGCTAACTGGCACGTGCACATTAAAGCTATTTAAGATTTAAACGAAAATCGAGTTATTTATGCCACGCGATGTCCTGTCATTGAAATGAACAACGATTTTTACAGCAGGGCCGAACATAACATTATCAGATGACGCCTCCCTGGGGACAGTAAATATTCCTGGACGCCGCGATTAGCCCGCGCCCGCGGCCAAACAAACATGCAACACATTTAACGCTATAGCTATACCTACAACCTCGAATATACTCAACATTCAGAACATCATTCAAAAAATTTAACTCATACATTACCAACTCCTGCGAGGTAATAAAGACTGCAATCTGAATCTTACCCTCATTAAAGTTTTACTGAAAAAGATCCTCCAGAATAGGAACTGATTTTTTCCATGTCCTTTAGGGCAACAAGTTGATGAAATATTTGTTCAATCGGTTGTGTAACATAGTTTCATTTATTTCACTTCACCCCAGTCACTCAACTGAAATAACAACACTGTACGTCGGACGTGAATCAGCAATAAATTTCAATGGCGATACACACCCTATACCCTCATAACTGCCGCATTCATATATCATTAATATGTAAGAATCCAACATAATATTTTGCCGCACAATTTGACGTAACATCGTCTCATCAGGTAGGTATATTGCCTTAAAATACAATTTCTTTAAAGAAAAAGGTAGAAGTGGATAAATAATATATTATATTAACACAGCACTGTTTCTTTTTGCCTTGTTCTCTCAAAAAAGAAATACGACTTCTTAGCTGGACTGACACATTTATACAGTTTGTGAAATGAAGTGAAAAATTATAAGATTACTGTAACTGTATTTATATGTAACAGAATAAAAATATAATAGCTTTTGTTTCAACAAAACAGTATTAAACCGTAAGGTAAAACCTGTCTGTTTAGTCTCCGCCGACGAAAAGGAGCGCTCTATTACTCTTGGGAGTCCTAAAAGCCGAGAAAAGGTAACTATGATAATACCTACTACATTTGAATTACTAATCCAACTGTTAAACGTGGCTCTTTATTTTCAATAACAGTCATAATGTAGATGTTTGTGCAGATCTTTTTGTAACAGTTAAAAGATACATTTAAATGTGAGTAAACCGCACAGTCTAATATAATGTAGGGTAAAGTACCTACAAATGAAATTTTCATGTGTGTAACCTTTGCATCTTTGGTAACTAAGATGAATTTGTCATTTCCTAAGATAAGGATAGGTAGGCATATTCTTTTTCCTCTATCAGGAACATTTATACGAGATTGTGCTATGCCATGAGGAGATTTTGCTTAAATTGACTGATCGCACACGTTCGATTTTTTTGTGCTGAAGAATCGCAATTCTTGTTTGGCCGCGGACTACTCAACCCATTTATTTCTGAGTTAGTCTGACTTTTACCTCAACCAAACTACAGGCCTCTCCACCTCTTGCTAGTCACTCACGCACTTTACATTTGCGCCACGTAGGCAGAGCGTTAGGCGAAATTTTCATTTGTTGGTTGGCGGTTTAGTTACCCGGAGTGCCCGGAGGACTTTACGGTCTGGCTTGCTCTAATTGATCAATCAGAGGGGAGCACTAGAGACCTCTAGAAAATTTGCCCTTGAGCACATAATCAAAACATAATCATTCTAGAATAGGAAACTAAATGTCACCCGCCTAGCACATCATCGGGGGAATTAGCATCGAGCGAGTCGCTTTCATTCAACAACAGGAACGAACCATTAATCTTATCCAATGTGATTGCGGTCCGAATTCCTCTTCATTATTCAATAATCCGATGACACGTAATCTGAAGGTTCTAGTAATCATGTTTACAAATTAAACAGATATTTTCGTGAGTTGGATTCCTTAAGAATGTCCGTGAATAATAAATATGTATATTTATTATTTAATTTTAACATCCAACTAAATTAACTTATGATCTTATGCATGCCGAATTGTCTAGTAATACGGTAACATACAAAAACTTTCAACGTAATATTAGCACTAAATAAAGCTGTTATCCTCATCTACTTATGTATACATGAGTCAATGTTCTCTAAGTAACCCGGCATAAATTCAAATGATATACGCCCCGTTCAACGTTACACGAAATTTCTTAAAGAATTTGTTCAAAAGCCATATGCAAAACTCGCCAAGCAAACCGAGGTATCAGACTCCTGGTACATAATGCATAAACATCGCACCTCGGCTGCGCTGCAGAAGGCACGGGGCAAGAGCTCTTGATATCTTGAGCATGCCTCCACTTAGCTTGCTGCATACGGCCCGTCCGCGTTACACTCACTCGCCACCACTAGCCGGTCTAATGTATTACAATCAAATGGATGTGCAACACCATCGTTTGTCCAAACGGGATACACAGAATGTATTTGTACATAAACAACGTGTTGTTTGCGATTGTTGCGTTCCAATAAATGGATTGGTGCCTCTATGAATAAATAACAAACAAAATGTAAAATAAAAAACATTGTTTACTTTAGTCAGTATTACGAACTGTTTATTTTGCAGTATAGCCTCCCTAATGTATTAATCTGCTGACTGCGTGATTGCCAGTTCAATGCCCAGATTGGAGTAAGATAGATTAATTCTTGAAAGATTCCATGGGCAATAAAACTGTACATATCAAAAGATTTATCTTCGAAAAAAGGAAACCAGGCAAACAAATCAAAAACTTTAGCAAAGCACGGACCGAATGAACATAAAGATTCCACCAAAGCTATTTATTTCCGAATAAAAACAATCAACATAATTCTTAAAATATCTGTGCGTTATATAATAGCTCAATGCATGATGGGCCCACAACTTTTTCTACAAACAGGTTTTATATTATAGGCAAAAGCATCAATAAGACATAGGCAACTACATGACAAACAAATAAAAAAGGAGCATCGTGAACACGCATTCGATATTCAAATTCAAACAAGCGATGTCTGCAGCTAAATGTAAGTTTCTGAACCGAACTAGAGCATAAACAGTGCGTACTTGAAAAGTGCATGAGCGCCAAGCAGCTGAACCGTAGAGTGCCCTCGAGTGTTGTAGGGTCGTTAGAAGCCGCACTGCACGCTGCACCTCCTACTAGGATTATTTAGTTAAGCATATTTTCACTAAACCTTAATGAGACTTCATCCCGCGTCTACGAACTTTTGTCCGTTGGAGATTCATTGTGAATAAGTCACGTAAGGTATATTCCGTTTGGTTTTTGTGGATAACATCATAATAAAAAAAGGGTGGGCAGAGGTGTACCTATAGCCAGGTGTGTTATAAATCCCAATGTTATAAGGGGCGAGTCTAATACCATCAACTGGGCACAAATCCAGACTCCGTGCTGCTACTGAGAATTATCTAATGGATCGGATTACGGTAATTAAGTACCTACATAGTAGGTTAATAAAGCTACTTTACATACATCATCATTTCGTGGGTTTTTACTAATGCTCCGGTACCAAATTTAACTAATAAACACAGTGAGTAATCGTTATGTTACAATTAAAGTCAATAAAAATGGTTTGGTAACTAGAACAAAGACACATGATTTACAGACTCCTTCATCGCTAGTTGAACTGTATTCTCATTTCCCAACCAAAGAAATACACGAATATTTCATAACATTTCGAAATTCGAACATTTTTCATCTATTAAAGTCACCAAATAGATTGAGTACCAGGCGTTGCCCACTGGCCCCTATACTTCAGAATTATGCCATGCACTATGCCATTAATCTTTACCTAAATAACGGTTTTATATTGAAAAAAACACCTACAATTTTAAAAGGAAATATTTGTTTGAAGCAGGTATTTTTTTGCGGTTTTAGTAGCAGTTGATTTACGCTACTGGTGCGGAAATTTCCTGGACGAGAGTCAAAGAATTCTTTGAACGAGGTTTTCACTGCATCTCCGATGTCTTTTTGTTGCCTTGTAAAAAGCTCTCCACTAAAATAAAATGGCCTCACATGTTGATATAGCTATAAGTTTTAGTTGACCTATATTATGTTAATATTGAAGGAAACAATGCTGCAATGTTGTGAATACTAAGGGAAAAAATATATTTTTAATGTGATTTACTACAAATATTATTAACTATAAACGTTTTAAATATAATTTGGAATTTAATTTTCAAATATTATAGTTAGCTATATGCTATAGGTATTACGACTTTAGTTTACAATACTTACTTAAGTTTTCATTAGTTTTTCTTTGAAGGATAAAGAGCGCCCGCACAAACAAATAATCCTACAGCTTCTTGTTAGTAAATAATGACAAAATGCAATTTATTTATCGAAAAAAAAAACTATTATCTCAGAACTAATAATATTGACAACATGAAATAAACAAACCATGGTTTTTCAAACAACAGATTATGTCTAAAAGCCTCTTTACAGGATAAAATATACGAAAAATACGAATGGTCCTATATTCGTTAGTTAGAATACAAAATAAACCGGTCATGCTTTTGAAGATCCAACATTTTATAGGATGGAGCCCTGAGTGACGTTTTATATTTTTAATGAATGGTGGGGATTACAAAAAAAACATTTTTGTTCGGCTAACTGCTTGGTGCGGTTCCCTTTATTCTTATTGGTTCACAGTTTTAAATAAATATCTTACGTTTTGAAGTATACACTAGAAGAAAATATCATAAAAAAATTGTACTTACGTTACGTCACTAATATTTATTTTTGACACGAAACCCGATCGTGACTGTTGCCCTTGTTACCAGGTGTAACATTAGGTAAGCCTTAGGTTTTACATTGATTTACTTAATATTCTTATGTAGCAGTCAAAATATCTCAATCTCAATCCTTGTTGTAAAACGTATTACAAATAAAGTTCCCCTACAAATGTACGACTGAATAAATTAATTGGAATTCGCAGCATTAACATAGGAACCCGGAAAATCCGAATCGCTGACCGTCTTCGACCCGATCCCTTTTCGTCACTGTTTAATTTACTCAAAACTACTCCTATTACACCTTTTTCCCCACTCTCTCTGAAAAAGGTTTCACTTCTATCGATTGGAAAGAGGCAGTCTTAGACAACGGCAAATAGAATAAATATTTGTATAGGTGGTAGGAGTAACTAAAATCTAGTAGAAATGATACGTCTGTCTCTTGTCTAGTTTATGCTGATACTTACAACTTACAATCTACATTAAATCCTGAAAATGCAAGAATATTGACTAAGTTTGAATGAGTTTAAAGGTGGCTTCGTTTAAGGGAGGCTTACACTTAGCAGTGGGGTATTGAAGGTTGTGGATGATGATGTTGTTTAACGTATTTATTGGTCATGCAGGTATAATTTATTTATTTTCAGGAAGATGAAATTATTTATATCATTGATTTGCCAATAAGGTTTTTATATAACAAATACGTAAACTGATTAAGGTTGCATTTTTGTTTTGTAAAACATAGTATTTATTTTATCCTTGCGTTACATCCATTAACGCTACATTTAAAATAATTTTCGTATAATTTTGTAAGCGGAAACAAGTATTGTGTGTAGGTAAAGTATGCTGCAGCAATAAATATCAATTGTGCCCCGCGTGCAATTAAATTACATGGCCCCCACTAATGTTCCACAATTATTTTAGCATTCATTAGTTGCGAAACAGAATAAAATGTTTGAAATAATTGGGTTATTCAATTATTTATTTAATTTACTTAACTAATTAGCGAAAATCGTTTATTGAGTGGGGAATACTATATTTTACTATATATTAAAGCTAGCAGAAATGATAAACTGATCTACGATTGAGGATAAATTGGTGGCAGTAATTTCCTGGGTTTACATAAAGATCAATCCTCAAATATAACTTCACAATCACCCAACAAATGATAAGACAAATGATCATCCCTGCGGTATGCGGTATTTATTTTGGCACAACAAAACCCAACTGTACGTGTCGCCTTTCAACCTAATCTCGCAGCTAAAGAAAATAAAAAACGTACGGTAGACGTTTGGCGATCAGATCACGAACATTCAATTGGGTTATCGTCAAAACATTGGAGTGCAGATATCCGTGACAAAGGCGCAACTGGATACAGCCGCCGAGCCCTATCGCGCGGTGTCGTCGCCTCGCGCCGCACGCCGAGCCTGCTCGTAAGCTTCATATAGAGATCGGGAGTTCGCGTGTATGTACCCGACGTAGTATAACCCCACAGTATTCGCTGTATCGGGTGTATCGAGAACAATATTCGGTCGTGTATCGGCAGTAATTGGCTGGGAGTGGGCGGATCGATTGCTGGATGTGACACAAATACCTCGTTCCGCGACGCAATCACCCTCAGTAATCCACTATCGACCTAATTGTTTCTTCTAATGACAATTGACGATCACTTATTACGATTTATCCGTTGTTCTGTTCGAAGTCACGTGGATAAGTAAATAAATAAATATTATTTTGTGTAAGATTCGTGAGTTTGAAACATGTACGGTGTTTAGGCTCTCCAAATGGCTATACGTTTTACGCGCGCATGCCCGCAGCAATCTCAGAGGATTGCACTTGACCTGCAATGCAAAACGCGCAACAAAAGCCGGCTTCTCGGACGCGAGTGCGCACAAAACAACCCTCGGATCTTTCTGATCTAAAGAACCAAGCTTTGCTCCTTCGTACATATATTTTCAGTATCATAACATATGCATGTATGTTAGTGTTCTAAGGAAACGCTAGCGGATGAAAATGCAACAAGGATCTAGGTCATTGCACACTTCTCTTTTAGGTCAATATAAGAGCATCTTATTATATTTTCCACGTGTAAAACATTTTTTTCCGTAATGGCATTTTTTATAACAACATTATTTTATTGAGGTCCATTTAATTGAGCAATAACAAATGTTCGAGTGTTCCTATAATAATATGTTACCTGAATAAATATGATACAAGGCGGACTCTAAGTAGGTAACGACTAAAGAATAATGCATGCAATTTTATGGATATCGATTTTCTACAAAAACATAACATAACATAACATCACGCCTGTATTCCCCGAAGGGGTAGGCAGAGGTGTACATTTAATACACCCACATTCCGCCAGTTATGTTGTAAGTCCCAATGTAATAGGGGGCGCGCCTATTGCTATCAACCGGGCACAATCCACATCCAGACTCCGTGCTGCTACTGAGAATTACCTAACGGAAAACCCAGTAACACTTTGCCCGACTCGGGATTTGAACCCAGGACCTCTTGCTCAGCAGTCGCGCTTAGCGACCACTAGACCAACGAGGCAGTCTAACGAAAAATAAGAATAAAAAGGGTTTTATTTCTACTAATCTTTGAATAACTGCTTACATGCAGGAAGCTAAAAAATATATGGGTATTGGGTAGGTAGGTACATTAGTTGTTTTAATTCGTAGATTTTCACACAGGTTCGTATTTTCCTTACGTGAATCATGTTGTAGATTCCATTATCGTACCCGAATGACAACAGCCGCTCAAAAGAACAAAATCAAATCAGTCAAATAAAAAAGGCATCACAATACAGGATTATGTGTTAAGCTTTAGCCTAGCGGCTGAAATTGCATTTATTTCTTTCAATTGGTTTGTGCTACACACGTATGTGTATCCGCACAATTTGATCAATACCTTCGGATTGGATTGTTCTGCAGAGTGTGGAGGAACGAGCAGCGGCGGCGGCGGCGCTCGGGCCGTAAACATCGCACGGCGCTCCATTGAAATGTTGTCTCAGAGGGCTATGTTTTATTGAAAAACTTTTCGCGTTGCTCTTCAATACTCAGAGCGCTCTACCCGACACGCTGTCGCCAGACTACTAACGTACTTCAGCGTCTACTATATTGATATTATTCCACAGGCATGCATTATTCATTATAATTTAAGATCTCGGAAGTATCTAACTTTTTCCAACCGGTACAAACAAGAATTAATTCCATCGTCGTTATCTGCCCAATTCGGCATGCTTCAATGTAAACAGCGGAGCGGGCGCAAGGTGGTCTGAGTAAATCGCTCCATTAGGCAGTTAAAAGCTCGTCGCTATCGTCGGGACATAACTCAGGCACCCGTCTCCGCGCGGCCCTATAAATTACGCCTTTGTGCGAACGGGGCGTGCCCGCTTAAAATATGTACGACATTGTCTTCCCGGCGCAACTCCCCTTCTCATATCTCCCACTGAAATCCGCTGAAGGTCACCTAACAGTAAATTATCTATTCGTACGTTTTGCCAGCCGGCTGAGCTGCGTTGTACTTAATCCTAAACTTTTATGTAGGTCGCGCCCGTGTCAGAATATGTTAGTAAATGTAACAAGAAGAGGGAATCTGCCATCATCATATTTGAGGAAAATTTATTAAATTAAGTCTATGATAGGGTAATTTGTCGGCTATAAATCAACAAACAAGAATTTTTAATTATTTTTGCAATTTTTCGTTAATACTGCATAGGTAACATTGAAATAAATCTACGCGTAAACTACGAACTAAGAATACAAGGAACATACACTAAAAGCAACGGCTATCCTATAAACAACGTTCGCTTGAATGAGAGAAACAAACAAAATATGTCATTTTTTGAAGTTATATAGCAGCGTGTTGGGAAGTAAGCGTTTGTGGCAACACAGACAAGCGACACAATACCTTCACAGGATTAAGTCTTACCATCAACAGACGAAAGCTAAAATTTGTTAATATTAGCCTAAGCGTAGCCAAAACCAAATAAAAAATTACTCACCACAATCACAATAAAAATATCTAATATGGAAGTAAGTAAGGATGAGTTTTTGAATAAAAAAAACACGAAATAGTCCATAATTTAGGTGGAGTAACGCCTCCGTTCGCGCGCACACGGGACATTTATTAGATCTACGGCGAGGTAGATGATATCTGTGTTTGATTGCTGGAACGCTGCACAGAAAATCTTTAGATTCCTGGTACAGGAGAGTAAATAGGTAAACTTCAGTTATCGACCTTATAGGAAAGATCCATTGTTATTATATATTTTAGGAAAAGTAAGTCGTTTGTTCATACTAATCTAAAAATACCTTAAGTATTTTACTATAATAACTTCCGTGAGTGTTATCCATATTATTTACTATTTATCCCGGTTATACTCACGTGTGTATTCGGGAATGCCCGACTAGTTTCGGCTCGCGACTCCGCCGCGTAACCAGCTCATGAATAAGGGCTCCGTTCGAGTTCGAAACTAGTCGGGCATTCCCGAATACACACGTGAGTATAACCGGGATATATAGTAAATAATACCTTAAGTATTTATTAAGTAATTTAAATGTATGTCATTTATGTGACAAGTAACCCGTAGTTTACCAATTCATTTTATTTTCACATTTTTTTTGCATTATAACACTATTAAATAAACCTCTTACTCGATTATCACCTGAATCATTTTAAGAGCTATCACAGCGTTGAAAGGTATAAATAAGTGGAGATTTCGGTTGTTCTCGTGTCATTAGGCCTTAACAAGGCTTTGGGAGTCGTCGAGGCAGTGATCGAAGCTCGGTCAAGCGCGAGAGATAATACTCCCGGCTGCCCTTCCTAGTAATAACCATTCAGCAATGGGGTGAAGCCTGAATGGAGCATTATTATATTTACTTTTTTGTTCCTTAACAAACTGTAATACAAGCCTGTACCTATTGGTTTATACATATTTCAAATGATTACTTTTCTCTTCAAATGAGTGTTATTACGTACCTACCTATGTAGTATGAACTTAATGTGACTAATCATGAGAATTAATCTTTGCCTTATTTTTTTTTGTAAATGCCATTATTGCAATGTTATCGTAAACAGGATCAGGTAAATAAAATTACGTCTACATACAAAAAAGATTTCTAAAACTGCTAAAATTATTGAGGAGTCACTCACTGCAAAACATTTTCACCCTATTGGGTCTCATACTCTTTCAATCTTTCAAATATTGAGTTATACGCTTAACAACAAGTTGTGTGGAAACCAAGTGTACTGGCACTGTTTGAGCACTGTATTGTTTTCAACTGAATATCATTACATATAGTATGTAGCTTTGGTCGTCGCCTGTTGTATCAAGAACATTTACATTTCAGTCTTTGTATGCTTAATTGAAGATGCTATTAATATCTTATCATATATAATGACCAGTCATTTTAAATTCATGCATTCTAAAAAGCCACCCAAACTATACAGATTAAATTCGCGTATGAAATAATTAAATTCAAAATGCAGAAATTTCGGTATAGATGTCACTTACACCACGTACCTCTAGAATTAATTACTTGTCAAACTGCGAACTGTGTCGTAGTGGTGGCAAGTTGGATCGTACCAAGTCGATAGTAGTAACTCCTCGCACGTGGTCTGAGTCACAAAACCCTGTTAACTAAGATGTCACGATTTGACAATGGCACGAGATAACTTCTGTGTCGTTAATATGAAATGTTGTCTCGCCTACGCCCTGTGAGATCACGTTTGCAGTAAACAACGTTACGCCTCCGTATAATTCGGCCAGCTGTAAGCAAGGACAAATATTTATAGATGTATTTAACTATAAACAAAAATAATTTTCTAGACATTAATAAACCAGCATAATTCTTAATCTTATTAGTACCTTAAAAAAGGGTGCATTAAAAGAGCCTTGCATACAGCTTGTGTCAACACGGCAAAAGAAGAAACCACTTAGAGTCAAATCTAGCAGTCCAAAACAACTATATACTTTATGTGACGCCGTACATCTGTGTAAAATCTATAACCATACCTAAAACGTCTAAACTGATAGCGAATATCCGGCCTGTGTAAAACCTTTGCTTCTCTATATTGACATAGAGACACTAACATATCCTATATTTGCTTTGAAACTTCGAGCGCAAAGCGGACATGTCAAGGCACCATTGATGACATTATAATTTATAGCCGCAGGTGGTTTAGCTTTGAGGTTGTCATGTTTCCGATCAAACTCAGACCTATTTTATGCGTATACTGCAGGCACTAACACAGATACCAACGGCATAACGTTCGTATTTTAATTAACGTGTGTTGCTCGGCACGGCGCGGTGTCCACTTGAAATAATCCTTTAGGAAAGGTGAACAATTTCCTCTTTCGCGCTTACCATGATTACAAATGGTTCGATATCATGGCGTGGAAGGCTATATTTCCTCACGGCAGCCGTTCGTTTTTGCGCATCGATGTTAAGCTGTTCATTAAAGGCAAAAGTTCTAAGTACACTGTATCTGCAATTCTACAATCTGTACAGACATGAATGATTGTAAAAAAATCCAAACCATCACGAGGGTTAGAATTGGTTTAATAACAATGATAGTCATGTGGTGATTTTTCTATTATACAAGTATTTACGAACTACGCATATCCCACAACATTTTGAAATCAGGAATGGAATAGCAGTTCATTTTTTTAATGTATGTACCTACCTTATAGCTTTAATGTGCATTTAGAATTGCAACATTTGATGTTCCACGAACCTAATTCCGTGAATAATTTAAACAATGCATTTATATTATTTTTTTTGTCGATTCTTGAAGATTCTCATCTGTGAATACATCCACGCACAGGCCCCGCGTTCAGCCATTTTTCCTTTATGTGCACTGTGTCCATCAACAATACGTACGCTCCCCCCTGCCGCCACTTTACACCCGCTTAATGTTGCTAGGTTAGGAATGGCAGTTACTACTTCTGGGGTAAATGACGATGTTTTGGGTATTGTTATTTTATGATTTCTATAAGAGGTTATTATATATATTTAATTTAAAAAAGATATATTATAATACAATAGTTTGGAATTCTACCAATAAACATGATATGACATTACGCCTGTATTTTTCTCAAATGGGTATTCTTATAAACTGTATTTCTAAAAGGCATTAGGTATATAGTATACCCGCATTTCGTAATTTATGTTATAGGTTCTGGGACCAATAGGACAAATAAATGTAGGTGAGGTCAATACATTAAATAATATTAATAGCTTAATGCATACACGAAGTACAGTCGTGTAATAGGGGGCGAGCCTATTGGCATGGACTAGATACAATTCTAGACTCCGTATTGCTATCCAATGACAGTGCTCAAACTGGTAATCAAACTCAACACCTAACGCACACAAAAACATAGTTCTTTCTCCTTTTAGAAATTTGTGCAAAAATTAGTTAATAAAAAATCGTGGGGTAAACTCTCAACCAAATACTTGCAACACTGACAAAATGGCCGCTTGGTTTTATTTAACAATCACTACAATTAAAATTATTCAATATTTAAATAAAAGGACATATTTATGTGAAATGTACAAATTAAATATAATCCTAACATATTTTTGTATAATTCCGTCCGCAGTTTTGCACATTTGCATTACGCAGCTCGGCATAATTGAATTAAATGTGCAGCGTGTAAAACGTTCCAGCGATGCGCGCGATCTTTGTGAACTAAATGTCAAATCGTTCAATTACCCTACTTCGGCGTAATTGGTGTGGTGTCATTTTTGTGTGCGTTCACGGCTTCTGGTTTGTTCTGTATTCTGAGCATCCACGATAGGGAAAATCGACCTAAAGCGAGTCATCATTATATCAGTGTCGAATGGACTGCGATTGAACAGGTACCGAAAAGTGACAGGCCTACCTTCATAAATATAAGCATAATATCTTCCTGACGTGATATTTACGTTTATCGCGTATGTTTGATTGTGCTACAATTTATTCAACATTGTTATTACGATGAAGCACGAACAATAAAGATCCATTTACAGCAAAATGTTGACACGTCCGATGCATGATGCAATACATTGTCAAGTTATGTGTAAATATTCATTGGATTTTTCGGTTCGTTGAGAATTTCCAGATAAACCAAAACCCTTTATTTAAAAGATTTAATATTTAACCTGTAAGTGTACTTTAGTAACAAGCTTTTAAGAAACTGTTTTGTATTTCAACCCTTTAGTTGGAAAATGTTATTTGAAAATGTATTATGCTCTTCTTAACTAAATTTATTTCTTTCAATGATATAGGTAGTCAATACAATATCACAATACGTATCTATACTTAATAAACATAATTATTATTATCGTCTACCTAACTTTATTTACCCTTCCTATTATTAATTAACTGTTACGTTATAACAGTGATAGTTTCGGGCGGGCGGAGGTCATAAGGAAAACTTTTGATAAATGTTTTTCAAAAGGAACCACTAAGTAAAAATGCATCGATTAACTGGCACCCTTTCACAGTGCATCTATGTCCAATGCAAGTAAGTAGACACACAGCAGGCTAATACTTTAACTTTATCAGGCGTCGGCACACGGATGTAAATAAAGTTGGTGACATGAACGGGAGAAAGTCACGCCATCCCTTACTTTAGACGTAGAATATAATGTTACTATTTATGTTTACCTACAGTTGCTGATTTGGTATGAGCAAAGATAATTCTGTAGTGTTTGCTACTTTAAATATGTCTGGATTTAATAGCCCAAAAGATTGAGTAGGTAAGTAGATTCAAAAACAATACCTACTTTATTCTTAAACTCTAATAATTTGATAAAGGAAGTAACCAATTCACCTAATAATAAAAAAACACAACAGAAGTCGTCTAATAATAAATAACAATATCCAATTCACTAAAATCGTTTTATATATCCCAAAAGCATACAGTTCGGGTAAACTACCCTTAACCCAAACATTGCACTTCATTCCTGAAACTGAACCGTGCCTGTTAAATGACTATAGGTAAGCCAAACATAAATGGAATTTAGCTTAGAGAATGTCGATGAAACCGCAATCCTAGTCGAAATCATAGATTTGCTAACGTGAATTCTAAACTTGTTCTATATTAGGTAGGCTTACCAAGGTACCACCTATTATAATTCAAATTTATTTAGATTCTAAAACTGCGCGTTCATTTCTAATTAAAAAGTAAGCCGAAAAGGAACCAAAGAAGGATTTATAAAAAATATCTAGTTACTTATTAAAACCTTATTTTTTAATCAGGATTAGATATAATTACGAGTATTTAAGTACTAACTACAAAACTGATGTTGATCGATATTTATAATAAACACCGCGAAAAAATGCACGATTTATATTTTATACTTTATTGGGTCAAACGGGTGTCATAACTTACAGATTCCAACGCCCCTTCCACGCTACTGGCATCCCAAAGCCGCTGGCGTTAATACAGTCGCACACAACTAAATAACTTCACTTTCTACCTAATATATATGTATATTTTTGATTTTGATTAAATTTAGACCACCCATCATCATCATCTCAGTCCACTGCTGGACATAGGCCTCTCCTATGGCACGCCACTGAGCTCGATCTTCGGTCTTCCGCATCCAACCGCTGCCAGCCATTTTGCGTATATCGTCGCCCCACCTAGCTGGACCACACGACCTATAGGTATTACCAGCTGCCTGTGATAGGTACATAGATTGTGTTAAGATTTAATTGACAACTACTTCTACGGTTGCTATTATGTGAAATCCCTTTTGCTTCAACTTTAGGTTGCGTCAATTTGAATCTAGAGGTTTACTGAATAAATACAAAGAAGACGTAACTATTTTTCCAACATAGAAGAACAACATATTAAACAGGAAGTTAGTTAACTAAACTAGTTCAATTTACGCAATACATTACAAAATTTTATAATACGAACGGACACGGCATTCTATCCGGATCAATCTCACGACTCCCACCGGAAGAACAAATAAAAACTTTTCCACTTACAAATCGAGAATAGATCGTGTTATTTCAAACTAGTAAAAACTAACCGTTACTGTGTAAGTGTTAGGTACCAAGTGGTTCCCAGCACAAAATCAGTCAATAAATCTCTTCTCTTGGGTGCCGTAGACAGTGTAATGAAAGGTAGAGATATAATTATGTTTTTGTCATAATAATTGTGACTGATATTAGTGTAAGTAGTCAGTAGACGCAAGCGTAAGGCGCCTTTATGAGCCTACCCTTTTAGGAAACAGGAGTGACTTCATTGCATGTTTGTAAAAACAATTATTGTTATTTATTATACTGAAAAATTTCAATCTAACCATCATTTAACAAAACCCGTAGGTAACTATGCACTTGATCGTAGCGCATTGCTGTGTCGTAGATAGCAGTCTACTACAAACATGCCTACGCTTGTAGCAACCTTGATTCTTATCCGTTTTTTTTTCTTTTGGTATATTTTATGACGACGACCCCGAGGGGGTCTTATTGGGCGTAACCGGACAAATTCTTATCCATGACGATACACATTTAAATTAATAAGATCTCAATGACTTTACAGACTTGAACTTCTTACTTTTACATTAAATAAGTAAAGAATATGATACATTTTGTTTGTTTTTGCTTCATTATAGGTACCCAGGCACCTTATACGTGCCTATAACGTTACCAGAATGAAGAATAAGAGCTAACCAAAAAAACATTTACCTAGTTAGGTTTTCTATATGTACCTTTAAAGAAATCAAGAATGATGAAAATTAATCTATAATATATTTTGTTATTAATGTTGAATTGATTTCTCTTAGGGACTGACCTATTAATTAGCAAGCGGCCATTACCAAAAAGCCGCGTAGCCAGCTCACATCCTAGAAATCCCTCTTAGATTGTGTAGTCTGTTCGTTACACTAACCTAGGTTACACAGCTACCATAATCTACCATTTCGCAAGGATTTCATATCTCTAGACGTGTGATCTCCTTGTGCCCAGCAACATCTCACAGACACGAGAGTACCGTATAAGACGCGCACTTAATACAGATAGTACCTAAGACGAGATGTATCAGTAATGGATTTAGCCGTACTAATGGAAGTTAACCGCAGGCTTAGCGTTGCGGCCGACACGTGCGACGAGTGTACACCTCCGACCGGTGCCACATCCTGCACAATAGTGACATCCGTTAAGTAACGGTATGTACGTTCACAATAGAGCGGTTACATAATTAAGAGGAAGCAACCAGAGCAACAATTCTAGCTATATACTATATACTCTAATAGTTGTTAGGTACCAGAAATTAGAATATTTTTGACGTAACTTACCTACTTGACTTACCGTTCCTAGACATGGGCCGCGTAATCCGTGTAGGTATAGAATAAAAAGTAATGTTAAGTACCTAGTAATTATCACGTTTATAAAGGAAGTTTTGTAGCAGTATACGGTATTGATAGGGTTTTAAACCAATCTACGTAGATTACTATAAAGACGAAATTGACGAGCATTAAAAATAATATTAAAGTACCTATAGCCTAAAAACCGAACAGTATAAGTAGTAGGCATAACGTCAGGGGGCGCAGCGCAACACTCGTTCTCGCAAACAACGCTCACAGAGCATATCCTTGAAAAGTATGCTCCAGACAAAATAGCTAAAGTTAGCGCCCGTAGGAGTGTATTCCGACAATAAATTTGGATGACAATTTTATTAAAAAAATACTTATTAGGAACCTAATGGAAACAGTTAAAACCCAATTATTCCTGACCTAATCGAACCCAGGACATTATGCATAGCAGTCGCGCGATGCAACCACTAGCCCAACGAGGCAGTCGTATAATTATTTATTTTAAAATAATTATGTATATTGTTTTTTATTTACCTACTTTCTAAGCAATTATTTAGGTAAATACAGGGTAAATATAGAATGGCCTATGATTACGTGAGGTACAGTTATAAAATTATATACTGATCTTCGTGTCTTATCCATATTATTAGCTTTATAGGACGGTTTCATTCACGTGAATATTCGGACCACCGCACGCGTCTATAAACGTGAGCCTACTATCGGCCGATGTAGGTCTCGGCCAGAAGGCAAATAAATAGGTAAGTACGGAAGTACCTACCTATTTTGTTTAGGGAGCTGCTATTAACACCACTATAAAATTATTTTTCAAAATATAATACAAATGTAGATATATAGGTAAGTACCTAATATACCCACATGAAAAACACTTGTTATTTATTAAATAAAGGAAAAACAAATTGCTGAATTGCGCACCACGGACTGTAATGAGAACCATAAAATAGATATTGTATCATCAGCTAAGAAAAACAATGATTTCTAATTGCACTAGGCTGCTGACTGGCAGCATATTATCAATGTTTAATGCCCCAAGACTAATATATCAGGTATCACCAAATTTTGGATGGATAAGGGACAAAATTAGTGACAACAGGTTGTCTACAGAACCGTTAAATTGTGACACAAATTCATTTAAACTGATATGGATATTATGTGTACACAGAATCTTAACTTTTAGCTATGTGTAATCTTATGTTAAGAACTATGAACCAACTACAGATTTGAGGATTAAAAAAGAAACTGCTATGATATGCTTAAACTTAGTGTTTATTATTCTTGGCTAGCATCCACATTCTCTGTCTGCAAGCCCTTGATGGAGGCAACTGGAACATAGGTCACAAGCGTGAACAGTTTGTGCGCAGAGTCCTCATCATCATTACGTCTGCGGGACAGCCTGACGCGGACACGGAAAGGGACATTTCTGGAATAGAAATATTAAACTGGTTTGAGATAATTACAACACATGACATGAAATATTAATTATCTTAGATTGTTACACATGACTAGGAATGATTATAATTAACTTAAGCACTATGATTGAAACATGATAACCACGACCACTCTGGTAAAAAAGCACTATGATACAAGATTGATTCCCTACTTTCTAAACTATGAGGGATTACTATTAATTAAATGATAAATGATTATAATTCTGCAAATAGGTTTCCAAAAACACTTTTACATGCCTTAAGTTACTTACAAGCTTTTGTTTTCAATGCTTGCTTTTATTAATTTAATAAATTAACCGAGATTTAAATGTAAGCTTTACTAACACAGATATGTGGCTATACTAAATAATACTGGTAGCACATTAATAACAACATTATGTGACTACAAACTAACTTTGATTACTAAGTTCAAATGTACAAGAACGTTTATAAACAACTGTTTGCAATTAAGAAACATTACCAAAAAATTAATAATTACCTGACTCCCTTTGACCAAAGGAATTTGTTTAGGCGAGTGTCTACTCGAACATCAGGAGTTCCCATTTGTTTCTCTGCGAATTTACGAATTTCCTTAATGGCACGCGGAGCGCGTTTCTTAAATCCGACTCCATGTAGCCGTTTGTGTAAGTTAACCGTGTATTCACGCGTTACAACTTCATTGATAGCCGATTTGCCTTTCCTCTCTCCTTTAGGTTTTGCCATTGTGATCTGAAATAATATCACAAAATAAGACTTACAAGACTTAGAACGGCATGTAAGAACACTTCCTATTGATTAATTTAGATATTCCGGCTTTGATATTACATGATTATATTGGATTATTTCACATATACACACACCTTGGAGCTTCGTGCACCAAACCAATTCAAAAAAGAAACGTCAAATTCAAGAAACACATGTCAAGCTATTTTGACAGCAGAATTATGCCGAGCTGTCAAACCAAACGATGCAATCACAATTAGTAAAGAGCTTTACGTTTTTTTTTTAATAAAGCGTTTATTTAGCAGTTTGGTATGTAATAATGGTAATAATAAATTAAAATAGAGCTTTATTATTACCATAGATAATAGGAACAGCAATGGGTCTGTGCTGATTTGAATCGCTTACATGTATCTAGTACTTTCACTTTTATTAGCGAAGCACACGGCAGTAAGAGATGGCTAGATCACTGTCTTGTCACCCAGGCAGCCGCTAAATGTATTACAGAGGTCTATGTTAAGCATGACGTATACTGGTCTGACCATTTTCCGTTAATAGTTAAGTGCAATTTAAATATAGTTATACATAAAATAGATGTAAAATCCTTAACCCGCAATAAAGTATGTTGGGGCAGTAGAACTACGCACCAAATTAGTGCCTACGAAAATGTATGTAATACAAGACTAAAACGTATAGATTTCCCTTTAGAAGTACAAGACTGTACAATAAGTAGCAAGCAGTGCAATACTAAAAGCCATATATTTGTTATAAATAAGTTATATGATAATATTGTAAATGTATTAAGTGATGCAGCGAGCTCAATATGTGTCGAAAAACAAGGCAGACGTAAGAAAATATTAGCTGGATGGAGCAAGCATGTAAGCGAAGCTTACAGGAATGCAAGGTCGAAGTTTACTATTTGGATGTCTCATGGCAAACCATCTACTGGTCAATGTTTTATTGACATGGATCAGTCACGGAAAATATATAAAAGTAGGCTTAAATGGTGCCAGAATCATCAGGACCAAATTAAAATGGACATCATAGCCCAGTATCACGCAACCTCAGATTTTAAGAGCTTCTGGAAAGGCACTAATATTCTGAACACTAGACCGAGCATCCCTGTGAGTGTCGACGGAGTATCCAGTCCTAGTGATATCGCTAATTTATTTAAAGACCATTTTTCAGTTATTTCCCCACTAGGTCCGCCTTGTCGAGCGTTTGACGGAAACACCCAGGTAGATATCACTACTAAAATTCTTGCAAAAGATATAAAACTTGCCATTAGAAATATGTCTGGAGGCAAGTCGCCTGGACATGATGGACTTAGTGTCGAACATCTTAGACATGCTGGCGTACATCTGCCTCGAGTGCTCGCTTTACTGTTTAACTTGTGCTTAAGCCACTCTTATCTACCTACAGCGCTAATGCAGACTGTGGTGGTACCTATTGTTAAAAACAGGACGGGAGATCTGGCTGATAAAACTAATTACAGACCTATTTCTTTGGCGACCATTATAGCCAAAGTGCTTGACAGTGTGTTAAATTCTCATTTTAACAAGTACATACAGCTACAGGACGCCCAGTTCGGATTTAGGTCTGGACTCTCAACTGAAACAGCGATTCTTAGTTTGAAACATACTGTTAAGTACTATACAGATAGAAAAACATCCGTGTATGCCTGCTTCCTAGACCTATCCAAGGCTTTTGACTTAGTCTCTTATGACGTACTATGGCAGAAACTAGCAGAAGCGGGTATACCACCAGAGTTGGCATCACTCATGAGATACTGGTACCTCAATCAGGAGAACCGAGTAAGATGGGCTGGAAAGCTTTCGGATGCGAGCGGGTTGGAGTGCGGGGTTCGGCAAGGGGGGTTGAGCTCACCCCTACTCTTCAACCTGTACGTAAATGCACTGGTTGAGAGGCTTAGCAGCATGCATGTCGGTTGCTATGTTGATGGTATTTGTTTTAATAATCTCAGCTATGCGGACGACATGGTGCTGCTGGCCCCCTCGGTTGGAGCTCTCCGGAAGTTACTTTTAGTATGTGAGTCTTTTGCCGCATCACACGGTCTCATGTATAATATTAAGAAATCGGAATACATGGTCTTTAAGTCAGGTCCCAGTAGTCCCACTGTACTACCTGTTTTCCTTAACGGTATATCTTTAAATATGGTTCACCAGTTTAAATATCTTGGACACTGGGTAACTGATGACCTTAAAGACGATGTAGACATGGAGAGGGAACGCAGAGCGCTGTCAGTCCGGGCGAACATGCTGGCCCGCAGGTTCTCGCGATGTACGGACGCAGTAAAAGTAACTTTATTTCAAGCGTACTGCACGTCACTATACGCGGGTAGTCTGTGGGTCAACTATACCCAAAGGGCTTACAACGCTCTGAGGGTCCAATTCAATAATGGGTTCAGGGCGCTGTTGCGGCTTCCACGTTTTTGTAGTGCGTCAGCAATGTTTGCCGATGCGCACACAGATGGTTTTAATGCAGTCTGGCGCAAAAAATGTGCTTCATTACTTGGCAGGTTGCGTGGAAGCAGCCACAGACTCCTGAGCACCATTGCTGGAAAACACGACTGCCCTTTTGTGTGGAAACTCACCCAAAGGACCAGGTCATTGTTAACTATAAAGTATTAATTGTTGTTTTTTATCTTTGCTATGTTTTATGTATTTGCTTTGTATGCTTATTGTGATGGATCTCAGTAATCCGAATAAAGAATTTTATTATTATTATTTCCTTTATTTAAAACATTTACTTATTAATTACATTTTTAAATATATATTATGTACAAAAACAGCAGAATAAAAATAAAATATATTTAAAAATATAAAAAATAGTCGCCAACCTGCAACGGGATCAGGGTCCTAGCTGCCGGCGGTTAGGGCTCCAGAGAGAGGAACCTCCTGACTATGCGCGCCGTGTCAAGAAGTACCGCCTTCTGCATCAAGCCCTTAACCCAGCCGCCTAACGCGAGCCTCTTAAGATGGTGATCGAGGCTCTTGGCCATTAGGCCATTGACCGTAACTACTATCGGTACAACAATTGCCGAATCCACCTCCCACATGTCGACAATCTCGTGCGCTAAATCCAGATATTTAATCTGTTTATCTTTTTCAGCTTTCACGAGATTCTCGTCATGCGGGATAGTGATATCAACAATCATTGTGCGTCGTTCTGATCGATCTATCACCACTATATCAGGCTTATTGGCAACAATAGTCCTGTCAGTAATGATAGATCGATCCCAGTACAATGTGACACGACTATTTTCGAGTTATTATTATTATTATTATAGTTAAATATGCTTAGAGATCATTCGTGAAATTGTCTTATAATCTCTTATCACCTATTGGCATAGAGAAAATTAGCTATTGGTAAAAAAGCATGGAATTCAGTAACACATTATTTCTTATAATATAAGTTATTGATAGTATCATATAGTATTAATAAGTTTTAATTGAACTATTTACATAAAAATACATTTAATTTATCAAGATTGTTCATGACAATAATAATCCCAAGTAGGCAATTGAACGTAGTACCTACCTACTTTTGTAATAATTATCTGTGAAGCAAAAAGACGGCTTCAAAAAAAACTGTCAAATTAATGTCAACAAGATTAAGAAGTTTTGAATCTTTTGATTGAACTTTTGAGGTTAAGTAGATTGTATTACTACAGTATGTTTTAAACTAATAACTAAGGCTACTGATCAGATAGTGTTGCTTTGACTGACTTGTCTCGTTTAGATCAACAGCTAGATTTTTTTTCCATTTCAAGAATATAAAGAAATTATTAATTATTAAAATGGCTGATATTTACAAGTAAGAACTTAATGTTTTTCTACCTTATCTGAATGTTAGTATTATATCTTATTATTTCATTGATATGTTAATATAATTTTGCAGACTAATTCACCCTGTTAAGTATTTTAACGACTATATATCAAGAGACATTCGTCCTGATGGCAGAATATTTCATGAACAACGAAACATAAAATTAAATGTAAATTCTATAAAATCTGCAGATGCTTCCGCTGTTGTTAAATGCGGAAACACTACAGTCATCTGCGGTATCAAGTTGGTAAGTATTGTTCATTACTTCCAATCATGTTCTGAAATGTTTAATAAACAACAACAAGAATCTCAAACTTTGTTTTTACGTTTTTTGTTTTAGGAACTGGCAACGCCAAAAGCTGAAGAACCAGATGTGGGGTTCTTAGTAACAAATGTTGAACTGCCCCCATTATGTTCATCAAAGTACAGGCCAGGCCCACCATCAGACAGTGCACAAGTGACTAGTAACATAGTATCCGATATTATCATTAATTCAAAATGTGTTGACCTAAAAGATCTGTGCATTGTGTCAGATAAGTTGGCATGGGTAATATATTGTGACATGGTCTGTGTGGACAATGATGGCAGTTTGGTAGATGCCTGTATTATGACATTGATGGCCAGTTTAAAAACCTGTAAGTTACAGTTTGATTGTATTAATAATAATAATGATTGTTGATATCACGATCCCCCATGACGAGAATCTCGTGAAAGCCGAAAGAGATAAGCAAATTAAATATCTTGATCTGGTGCACGAGGTTGTCGACATGTGGGAGGTGGACTCAGCAATCATTGTACTGATAGTAGTTTCGGCCAATGGTCTCATGGCCAAGAGTCTCGACCAACACCTGAAGAGGCTCATGTTAGGCGGTTGGGTCAAGGGCTTGATGCAGAAAGTAGTACTCCTCGACACGGCACGCATTGTGAGGAGGTTCCTCTCTCTGGAGGCTTAGCCACCAGTAGCTTGGACCCTGTTCCTGCTGCTGGTTGGGCCCTATTTTTTATATTTTTAAATATTGTATTTTTATATAGATATTTAAAAATGTAATTTATAAGAAAAATAATTTAAATAAAGATAATAATAAATCATTTATTTCAGGTAGAACCCATAAATACATTGCAAGTCACATTCTATCCATAAAATAAAATTAAAATTTAAAGACAGTACAATCACATTCATATTTCATTACAATAAAATAAGATTAAATATTAAATAGAATTACAGTAGTGCCATTACAGATTACAAGTCTTAGTCAGTACATGTAGGTTGCTGAGGTATTGCAGTATGGGACAATCCATTTTATTGGCAATAGCGTTTAAGAGGCTGTTGGTGCTGGCTCGAACTCTGCTTAACAAAGACGCAGCTCGCTTGCGTCTAATTGCCTCAAACCTATCAGTGTGCGCAACTGCGAACATTAATGCTGCCACTCCACTGAACTACTAACAACTATGTGACAGAGTTCTTAAATTATTAATTTTCAGTAACCCTTCCAAAAGTTACTTACGATTCTGAAACAGAGGAGATTACAGTTGATACAACCGAAAGGACAAAACTAAATATACATGGGCTGCCAGTAGCAACAAGCTTTGCTATGTATACACATGTCCAAAGGTAAATAATTATTAGTACATACACATACCAAAAAAATGCAAAATTTATAAAATTGTGTCACTTCTTGTTTCAGGAATATTGTCCTAGCTGACCCATCATCATATGAAGAGGAAATGGGTGGAGGACTTGGTGCTAATTTAATAATATGCTACAATAAAGGTTTCATCTGTGGCTCTCAAAAGTTTGGTGGAAGCAATCTCTCTGCAGATTGTGAAGAAAAAGCACTTAAAATTGCTAAAGAAAGAGCACAACTAGTTGAAGAAGTTATTGATGTTTGCATAAAAAATCATGAGTTAGAAACAAGTAATAAATAAATGGGTTTTTATAAAAATATTCTTTGTTTTTTTACATACATTCTGTGTACTAAATATCGGGAATTTTGTAATAAAACAAAAAATACAAATTATTCATCTAAATTTATTTTATCGCCTTCATAGTAGGCCCCATCGCTTGCAATACAACATCTCCAACGCTTCACCCAGTCTTCCATACATTTTTCATAGGCTATTTGCGGTATGGCCTTTAGCTCATTCAGCGAATTTTCTTTTATGGCTTCTATCGACTCAAAACGTTTTCCTTGAAGTGGTAATTTTAACTTGGGAAATAAAAAAAAGTCAGACGGACCCATATCAGGTGAATACGGTGCTTGGTCGAGAACTTTTGTTGAATTTTTCGCTAAAAAGTCTTTCACTATAATGGCTGTGTGTGATGGTGCATTATCATGGTGCAGCATCCATAAGTTGTGTTGCCACAAATCTGGACGTTTTCGGCGGATACTCTCACGCAAACGCTTCATGACGCCTAAATAATATTCTTTATTCACTGTTTCTCCCTCTGGAAGGAATTCGGAGTGAACCACACCACGGTAGTAAAAAAAACTGTCTGCTGTCTGCCTGCGACTTTGCCGCGGTTTTTTGGGTTTCGGCTCGTTTTCGAGACGCCATCCTGAAGACTGTTGGCTTGTTTGCATGTCGTACTCATAAACCCATGTCTCGTCGCCAGTTATTATACGTTTCATAAAGGTCGGATCCGTAGAAGCTCGGGACACCATGTCTTCAGCGACATGCTTTCGCTGCGTTTTTTGAACAAAATTGAGCTCTTTTGGAACTAGTCGAGCGGCGACGCGTTTCATGCCTAAAATGTCAATGAGAATGTTGTGGACGGACTTAAAAGATATGTTCACCTCACTAGCCAACTCTCTCAGACTCATACGTCGATTTTCGAGCACTAGCTTCTAGCTTCTAGATTCTGTCGATGTTTTCTTTGGTCGTAGCGGTTGAAGGTCTACCAGAACGAGGCAAGTCTACTACTACTTCTCGGCCTTTTTTAAAAGCCTTATACCATTCATAAGCCCTTGTTTTCGATATACACGATTCGCCGTAGGTATTTCGCAACATTTTTAGTGATTCACCACATGAAATATCATTCGAAACACAAAATTTAAGGCACACTCTTTGTCCAACAATATTTTCCATTGTAAAAATCGCCGAGAACTCAAAACTATGACCAACAAAAAGTGTAGTTTAAAACAAATTAAATGACAGATCCCGCTCAAACTTTGCGCGCTAAATCAGTACAGTGCTACCAACATGCAGTAAAAAAATTAGAACGACCTCTTTTACGCGGGTCTTTTTATTGACATATTCCCGATACTTTTTACACAGAGTAGTATAAGCCTCTGCCTTAATTAAAACGACAGGATGAAATATGTATATACTTTATGATCGAGAATTGCTTATATTTCTTGGAAGACAAATCTTTAGCAGAGATGGTCAAGCCTTAAGTGCTTCAATTCTAAACAAATACAAATCATTTTTACAATTTAACACACTCTGAACAGCCCGAAACTATATTAAAAATTAATCAACAACATACTGGCACGACAGGAAGTCCGCACTTCCTTTATCTTTAAACTGATCTAAAAAGCAATTTCAATAGTCAGGCGTTATCCGAATAGAACGTGAAAGCGCGATTATTGCGTGCAGTTTGTTCTGTATTCTGAGATTGCGTGTATAAACGATGTGAGCTGCAGCGGAACCCGTGCGGAGTACGAACTAAGTTCGCGCGAACTTGCGAATTGCGATAGTCGCGCATTTCGCGTTCTACTAGGACTCTGCGCGACTTTTTTTTTCGGTATAATTTAGTGCCGACGACCCCGAGGGGGGTCTTAAGGGGCGTAACCGGATAGATGACTCTGCGCGACGCGACGCCACAGTAGTACAAGATGGGCAAAAAGAAATCACTCTATTGCTTTATGCTCTTATTTTTGCAAATGGCGGCCAATATCAAATCTGTTTTGACATTTGTGGACTAGACAGATGTAGAATACAAGTGAATAAGCCATGGAGCGATACACTCCCCAAGAACGCGGAATAATCGTGTCTATTTTTTTGCGTAACAATTCGTCTGTGGTGTTGGCGCAGCGCGAATTCCGTCGCCGATTCCTCGGTCGTCCGACACCGACTGCGCAAACACTGAGCCGTTTGGCCACCAACCTTGAAGAGTATGGGACCACTGGAGGACATGTGGTTCCAACAGGACGGAGCAACGGCACACACTGCGCGAGCAACAACCGATATTCTGAAGGCGGCGTTCCCGGATCGCCTCATCTCTCGATTTGGCGTTTTACACTGGCCCGCAAGATCGCCCGATTTAACCGTTCCAGATTTTTTTGTGGGGTTTTTTGAAGTCCCGTGTTGTGAGGCGAACAGGTTACAGGAGGTCCAGGTGTAGTCCGAATATGATGTACAGTGTTATGTTTAGGTGTGCGGTGTATGCCGGGTGGACGGGTGATGTCGGGAAATTCCCGTAGTATGTCATGATATGCGGAATTACCAAGACTCACCTTCACCGAAGAAATATCATCAGACCGACGGGTAGGCGAAGCTGGGATTGATAGGGTAGTGTGATTGTCAATGAGGCGTTGGTTCCTGCAATCAACCACCAAACTATAGTAAGATAAAAAATCAACGCCTATTATCGCCTTTGTTACATCGGCCACAATAAATCGCCAGGCGAAGTCGCGGCGCAACCCAAGGTTTAAAATAAGATCTACAAAACCGTACGCTTGTATCGGAGTACCATTTGCCGCACAAAGTTTGTAATTGATCTTCTCGCGTCGCTAACTTAGCGCTGATCGGGGGTAAACACAAAGGTCACTGCCGGTGTCGACCAGGAATTGCACCTTGGAGACTTGGTCGGTGACGAATAAGCGACCTGTGCTTGGACAATCAGCGGCCGCCATTACTAATTGTCCTGTGAGTTTCCCGATCTGTAGTCACAAGGCTTGATACATTTTTTCGCCCGTTCTCCAAACTTCTCATGATACCAACATTGCGGATATCGTCTGTAACTGGACTGGGAACGGGTAGAACCGGAACGATGTCGATGACGTGAACAACTACTGGAGCGGGCTCTTGATCGCGTCAAGCTCTCTAATTTATTCGTCAGCATCTCCACTTGCTTCGTAAGTGCTGCGATCTCTGAATTGGCACCTCGAGATGTCGACGCAGATGTAGCAACAGCACAAGTTGAAGGTACCTGGGTGCCGACAACATCGCGAATTCTGTCTGCCAGTTCTGCCAACTCAGCCAGGTCAGTCTTCGATTGAGACGCGACGATAGCTTGCGTACTGCTTGGAAGTCGACTCGTCCAAATAGTACGCAGGAACTCCTCCGGGATACCTGGGCCAGCCAAATTGAGTAGGTGGCGATAAAATTGGGATGGTTTCCGGTCACCTAACTCCTCGTGCATGAGAAGCTGTTCCACAGTCTTTTCGCGCGAAGCTGAAAGGCGCTTAATGAGCTCCGACTTAAGCTTCTCATACTTATCTGCAGCGGGGGGGTTGGCGATAATGTCCTCCACTTCAGACGCATACTGAGGATCTAAGTTCCCAGTGATGAAGAAGAATTTGGTCTCATCTGACTTTATGTTCGAAAGTATGAACTGCGCCTCCATCTGAGAGAACCATAGGGCCGGCTTCTCCGGGTAGAATGGTGGAATCCGGACACCAACACGAAATAATTCCGCTGTTTTTTCGGTCATCCTCGTGTTCCTTGCGGGGTCACCAATGTAGATATATATATTACTACTTTATTTCAAGCCGTATACAGTTCACATACAACGTTTAGATTAAAAATATTAAATACCAAAATTAATCAATGATAATTATTACATAACATGACATGACATGACATTCAATTTCTTCTTTTTATAATCACCCAAAACAAAAGTCCTGTAAAAAGGTTGTATATCCATGTCATTTAAAATTACGAAATATTAACTATCACTACAACGTGAACAAGCCCGAGACTCTGAAAGCCCTCAAGGACAACATTCGACACTAATGCGAGAATCTGTCGCCCGTAGTTCTCGCCGAAGTAATGAAAATTGCCATAAAACGAGCCCGTATGGCAATCAATTGTGACGGCGCCCATTTGGCCGATATCATCTTCTCGACTTGACCAATAAAATTCTAAAGGTTCAAATAAACATAATAAAAAAACAGAATCGAAGTTTTTCATTTAGAAAAAAATGAGAGCCAAACAACATCGGATGACTTCTTTTGGCCCTTTCTGTATGTTTCATTTTTTTTTGTTTCGGGTAGGGCAACTATAGCCATGAATTAAAATGACAGCAAAATTATAATGCTGGTAACATTCATGTAAAATGTCACCACGTCTTAAAATATCAAATTATGTTATTGAGGTAAACTATTTATTTTTTCATATACAGAGATGCGTGCAGGCTTCAAAACAGAGATATTTAAGTGACTGTTTCGGCAAACTTTAATTATTAGCCATAATTTTCCCGTAAAAAATTATAAAATGCTGAATAAATTACATACGTCATCATCTGAAGTCATCACAACATTGCAAGGGGTGATATCTCGCAAAAAATGTGTACCTAACTTAATATTTATGCTGATATTTCCTGTTTTTAGAGGTTGTCTAATATAGACACGAACGAAAGTACAGGATGTCTGTACGGCCTCATGTACGATGGCACATTGCTCGTGGTTGGACTGAGCTTAGAATTATTTGAAAATGAGAAGAACACTTACAGGCAGCTATTGCTTAACCTTCCCGCTGAGATAGAACTATGCGGCGTAGTGAGATTTGGCGAATCTTTCACTACAGGAACTACAATGAAGGAAATATTGCAGGTAATAAAAACTTACACCTACATAAACTACGGAACTAATAACACTCATTAGTTTTAATAGTTCTGTTATTTTCTCTACATCCTTTGTATGCCTTATCACACTAACTAAAATAAATAATAATGGAAAACTCAATCAAATCAAATGATTTCATCTTATAATCATCTCTCAGCCTATCGCGTTCCACTGCTAGACATAGGCCTCTCCCAAGTTGCGCCACAACTCCCGGTCTGGTTGGCCTTCTGCATCCAGGCCGACCCAACTACCTTTTTTAAGTTGTCGGTCCAAATTATTATGAATTCTGTCTATGGCTTGATTAGAAGCCAAGTAATAATTATTATAGCTTGAATCTCCACTTGTCAGTTTGAATTTAAGTTATATTAAATAGTACTGACCTTTATACATAATTATTTAAAGTGTCAGTGTACATATAGGGTTATGAGGTTACGAACAACCCTTTCAGCCTACATATTCTGTTTCCAGGATGTAGATGTTACAGATAATCCTCTTGTGATGATAGTCAATGAAAAAAAAGAGATGAAAACTCATTTTCTGGTTCATGACAAGTTTGAAGAGACTAAGTATGAAGTATTGAGTTCCGATGATATGTGGAAACAATTTCTACATGTGCGCTTGAATACCATATTGCCACTGAGCTGTGAAGCAACTATATCAGGGGTCAAAAATATCCTGCAGAATAAGAGGAAAAAGGTAAGCATGTCATATTGCATACATGGCAAATTGGTATCCTTTTTATGCTGCCTTTTTAATGCCCACAGGCCACAGCTTTGTAGACCTACTGAGGCTGTACGCCTCAGTAGGTCTACAAAGCTGTTCCTAAAACTCTCTTTTGTTTATATGCAGCATGTGCCATTATTATAGTTTTCATGATCATTAATTATTATTTTTCTTTCAATCACACTAGTTTACTTTGCTGTCGTATAATGAAACACATTGTGTATTTACTTTATTGTATGGTACAAAATAGTATATATTTTATTTAAAAGTGTAACCTTTGGAGTTTCTTTCTGCCTGCGCCTGTAATTGGTTTATATGAAATAAAATCAATTTTGAATTTGTTACAGATTGCATCAGGTCAAGTTTCATTCCATGTTGATGGAACATCAGTATATTTGTTTGGTGTTGCATCTGATGTTGGTTTGACCGGAACTAGTACTGAGGCTACCATAGGAGAACTTGTTGATTCTATGAGCCCAGAACAGCCTAAGAAAAAGAAACATAATACAAATAGTGTAGTAAGTAACTGCTTTAACTGTAACTACTTTTTACTACTGTAACTTCTTTTTCTGTAACAACTATAACTACACCCTATAATGGAGATTTACATAGATTGAATAAATATTAATTGATAACTTTTATAATTCTGTAGGAAATAGTACCTATAAACCTTGTATTGAAGACAACGAAGGATATATTGTCAGATAAACTTGTAAAGACTGCAGTTAAAATGATGACTACACAGCGAAAACGTAAGTATAAAACTTAGGATAATATTAGCTTTGTTGCCCGTCTTACTCATATTCCAAAATCTATTTTATACATTTCAGCTGCATTTTGCATCAGCATGCCTTTGAGAATAGACACATTAGCCATGATTCATCGCAACACAAAGTTACTGGAGCTTTACACAGTCCTTGTGGAGGCTGCCTGCAGATCACTAAGGTTATTAGAGAGTGTGCTATTAGAACAACTAGGTATTTATTTATAATTAATGTTTACAAATAGATTGGTAATAACTAAGATAACAGGTACTAAATATAAAATGTGCATTTTAGGTCAAGAAGGTATTGGGGATGGTGCTGGTTTACGCTTACCTGAAACTTTTCACTTCCTGCCACAAGAACTTGGGCATTTCGTGACTAGAGTAGTACCTAAAGGTATACCAGATGAAAGTATGGGTAAGTTAGTTCTTCTTAAACCTATCTATTTTAGCCAAATTCTAAAATTATGACATTTTTTGATTTTAGTAATCATAATATGAATTATAACTTGATTAAATGATTTTCAGAGAAAGAAAGACGCCTGATGCATGAACAGTTAGGTATTGGCCTGAATAAACCCGTATTTCGTAGAGGTAATGCATTTTCTGACAAAAGTGGTGGGCGTTTAGTAAACCCGCACGAAGCAATATCTCAACAGCCTCCTAAGGCTGACGTCACTGTAGCGCTAGTTCGAGGACGGTATACTTACCATCATTACATGCAGGACAACTTCAATGACGACGGATGGGGTTGCGCGTACCGCTCGATGCAAACTATATTTTCATGGTTTAGGTAAGTTATTAAATCAATCAATTACTATTATAATTCCATTAATAATTATTCAACCAGTTCTATGGGGAAATCTATATCGTTATTTATTAGCACAGATTGTAATGTTATAATGTAATCAAAGTTCTTGATGAGCTAAATTATATATATATTTAACAAAAAACACTGAAATACATTATTATTTTGCTTCAATTTATAGATTTCGTATGTTCTTTTCGTACGATTGTATTGTGGTTACCCAAAGATTCTTTGCGTCTCATGCCATACTATATTTTTTCAGGTATCAAGGATACACTACAGTAGACATACCTACACACAGAGATATTCAACAGTGCCTTGTTAACATTGGTGATAAGCAGCCCTCGTTTTTAGGTTCAAAGCAATGGATAGGTTCTACTGAAGTAATGTTTTGCCTTGAGACACTTTTAGGTGTGCAATCAAGGATCATTTTCGCCAATACCGGAGCTGAATTACAGAGCTATGCTCATGATCTGGTTCATCATTTCCAGACGCATGGAAGTCCAATTATGATCGGTAAGTCTACACTTCAATCGGAGACATTTTATCTCATTTAATATGTTAATGTTAGTGATATGATTTATCAATTTTATTTTGGTATTAACTGTGCTTTATTTTGTGACAATATAGGTGGTGGAGTGCTGGCGCACACAATCTTAGGCGTTGAATACAATTCAGCCACGAATGAGATTCGCTATTTAATCTTGGATCCCCACTACACAGGCCAAGATGATTTGTCAACTGTCATCACTAAGGGTTGGTGTGGCTGGAAGAATTCTGACTTCTGGAATAAAACTGCTCACTATAATCTTTGTTTGCCACAAACCAAACCTGCTATTTAAGCTCAATCATATCTTAAACATTTCAAATTAATGTTTGGTCATAATTTTCCATAAGTCTGTTTTATGTATTTAGCTGCTAATAATTTATACCGTGGTTATAAAGCTGTGATAATGGCTTTAATAAGCCCTTAGATTCCAAACAAGTGCATTTCTTTATAAGCCGGTTCTAACTTAGATTGATTAGATAACTAAATTAGATATTATTTCATGTTATTAGCTAAATACTCAAATTGTCTTGATTAAATACAGTTTTTATTTTTAAATAGAACTTAAAACGACTCAAGATTTTTTTCTAGTACCTACGACACCAAAAACACTCAATTCATCTTAAATTATAATTTTTGGTACCATGGTAATCTAATTAATTTATTGTGTTGATCACTTTCCTAAATTATTCCAGCTACTCTTTTTATTGCCAACCTCTATGTCCATGGTAAAATTAGTATGAATTACTAATATAAGCTCAACCCATTCTGAGAAAATTGTGATTATTTGATCAAAAGTTTATATTTAGGTTTAGGTTACAATTAGCATGTTTTTGTACTTGTTAAAATTATTTTTTTCGATGATTAGTTAGTTTCCATCGTATAATTAGCTAGTTTAATTTTACAGTCGTCACCCAACAACATAAATTGGTAATTATTTACTCTGCATTGAATTTGAATTAATGTTTTATAATCACGTAAGCTTGATACATTACGTGAGCTTTTATTCGCTGTCAATTTATTATTGTGTCAAAATATCAAGCATGTAAGTTAAATGGAATTGTTATATTTTATACTAAATAAAGTATGAATGAATATATGATTTTTATTTAGTAATAATGTTATTCAATGTACCAAAAGGCACACAAGTCACAACAAACATGTTTTTTTCCGCATTCTATGCAATAATGGCGTGACAAATATTTTATAACTCTTTTCTTTATTACACAACATTATAAACAAAAAGTCACAAAATTGAATAAATATCGTAACAGTTTATTTACATAATGACGCAGAACATGGTACTTACAAATTACTTTTACGCCTATGCAACACATACTTAGATCAATATAGATTACATACATAAAAAATACAATCCTAGATCACAGAGAAATACAACAATTAATCAGGATACGCAGAAAATTGAGACTAATAAATCAAGGCACACTGTTACAAATAAAGTGGAGAAAGACTATGCCTACGTGTTCACTAGGAGCGATTGATTATGGAATGTCTTCCAATCTAATTCAAGAATTAATGAAATTAATTGACTTGTTGAGTCAATTAATTACATATATATAATAATTATAAACAGTAAGCAGCTAATA
Organism: Abrostola tripartita; assembly: GCA_905340225.1. Lineage (NCBI taxonomy): Eukaryota > Metazoa > Arthropoda > Insecta > Lepidoptera > Noctuidae > Abrostola > Abrostola tripartita. The sequence goes on along the minus strand of HG996493.1, from coordinate 7,738,108 downwards.
TTTTTTACTATATAGTAAGGCAAGGCAATTTGTATAAAACATTTATTGTTACTATTGTGTCTGTGAGTGTTAATATATTACATTATCGAGTAATGGACTGTCATGTGCTTAAAATAAAAAAGGTAAGGTATATTCGCCTTGTCCTCCCTTTTGGGAAATATGACGTCGCGTGTGGGTATGTTGACTCGCGTCAGACACTTTTACCTCAGTGACACAAGTACGTTTTAATTAGGTGTACTTGGTCATATTAGTGTATGACAAAGTATACACAATTTGAAATAACACTAGAAATTAAGAAAACCCATATTTACAGTCCATTCAAACAAATTTTATAATTCTATAGCATTAATGACAACTGCACGTTTCTAGTGTAAACATTAAAAATGTTGTTGCTTTTAAACCTTCAATATGCTTACGGAATAGAATTCAAAATCGGTTGATAAATCTATAAAGTGGTTTGTAAAAAAATCTACGGTTATACCAAAATAAGGAATTCAATTATCTTAACATTCATGCGATCACAATACTTTTTGATAGTGCATTTCAAGTACTAGGTCTGCCAGTGCCATTAATCTAACCCGAAAGCCTGATATCGATAGTCGTCCCAGCGGAATACTCACGTAATTTTTTTATCTTAGTTATCAATCGACAACCCTATTTTCTGTGGTGTAGTTTTTATTATTTGAAGGTATTGTTACCAAATTAAAACCCTAAGCCCTGTGAAATAAGCGGACTAATGGAAACCCTAAACTTATTCATGTTAATAAATATTTACATCCAACAATTAGTTTATATACTCAAGTTATATTGATTACCACACAGCACGAATGCTCTACATTTCAGCTATAATTGCCAAAGTTAAGATGTACAAGGGTTACACCATTATTAAATAATAAATATTAACAACTTTAATACATTTTTAAATGATTTGTCCAAAACATTTTCATTTTACTGTGAACTCTTTCTGACTAGTTTGGCTATGCAACTCTCAAATTCGCAATAACGTAATTTAAAACTAGATCGTTAAAGTATTTCTAAATCACAGTGCCGAATTTGTGGAAACTTTTTCTGAAAAAAAAAAAGAGAATTAGTTTCAGTTAACGAAGTATACATTCCAAGGATACTTATAAAATATTTCCATACCCTCAGTTTTAATTCTATTCTGTCGATCTCTCCACCTAGCATATCAACAATATTTTCACCATGTTTCAGTAAAAATGCTTCCACATCATCAATGGTCACCACTTTCTTCATATCCTGAAATAAACCATTTACTTTTTACAGAATTCAATAATGTTAACCATAAGAAGAACTAAACTGAATTTGTTACAACATTAGAATTTATAATAAACCTATTTACAGTTTGTATAACTGATTTCGACTTCTATTCCCTAATTAAAAGAAAACAAAAAAGTAAGTATGTGTTAAAACTGTGTACTGCAGATGTCAACATTGGTTGAATATAGGTATCGGAAATAATGATTACATTGATTCGGTGAATGCGGTTAATTCGTTCACTTCCTAGTGCCTGTAGAAACAAATATATGCATCTGAAAAGCTATTTACAAATGTACGAGTGTACCTAGACACCGAAAATTAGATCCCCAAGATTTAGACAATCCAGGCATAAATAAAAACAGTGTCTCAATATCAAACACTCATGTTGTATTGGTCTAACAAAAAGATATTTAAATATATGAATGTATTTTAATTTCCATAATGTATGTCATAAAGCAATAGTTCTCTGTATAATGCAAATTTTTAAGTATGAACATTAATAATAGGTTTTGTTGTTAAAAATAGCATCATGAACTATCAAGATAAGAAGACCCTCACCTCCATTAGGGTGTTTAAATCATGTTTCTCCAAATAGGACCTTGTGAGTGCTCTTCCGTCGAAATCAACTTCAGCCTGGAATAAACAGTTTGTTGTAAAAAATATAGCACATTATATTTTAAAGTGTAATAATAATTATAATAGTTGGAATTTACTTTATATATATATTTACCTTATATCTAATTAGGTTACTGCCTATATCTATGCCCTTAACGTCATGAATAGCCCTAATCATAAAATCTCGCTCCAGGACACTATTTATTTCGTCTAATTGCTCTTGCGGTATTGACCTGTAAAATTAATACACATAAATAAAATTGGAGAAACATCAAAACAACAGATTTTTACTCAGTGTGTCTGTTTGCAACATCAAAATAACAGATTTTTACTCAATGCATATGATAATATGTACACAAAACAAATATGCAATTCAATTTTTTTTGTCTGTCTGATTGTGCCGGCTAATCTTCGAAACGGCTGGAGCGATTTTGACGTCTAATATAGGCTACTTTAAATTTCGAAAAAGTTCAAGGTTCCGCAGGAATACATTAAATTTGCTTTGATGTTATAAGGAGTAACTTAGGCTACTTTTTAACCCCCGACGGAAAAAGAGGGTTTTTTTAATTTTTAATTTAATTTAATTTTAAAAATTTTAAACTTAAAATTTAGTCTTGTTTTTGTAATATACACATCATACCCTTTTATTTGATATCCCACTTGGGTATATTTAAAAATATTCGATTGTTAATGCTTACTTTTACCCCTATGTCTTGTAAATGGCTGAACCGATTTTGATATAAAATATTTTTTTGTAATGTACACTCCATGCCCTTTCATTTGATACCCCATTTGGATATATATAAAAATATTCGATTGATCATCCCCACTTTCAACCCCCATATCTTGTAAATGGCTGTACCGATTTTGATATAATTTAATTTTTTATAATGTACACATCATGCCCTTTTATTTGAAACCCCACTTTATTAAAGATGAAAATAGTCGATTGGTCATCCCCACTTTTACCCCCCATATCTTGTAAATGGCTGAACCGATATTGATAAAACATATCTAAGAACCATCGCTGGAAAATGTACTTTCAAATAAAAAAAACCGCATCCAAATCGGTTCACCCGTTTCAGAGCTACGGTGCCACAGACAGACAGACAGAAACTCATAGCGGTCAAACTTATAACACTTGTTATTGTAATATTTTTATTTGACAATGTCGCGGCGGGGTACCGCTACGTGTTTAGAGCAATAACTTACCAATTCAACACCCAGATTTGCAACAAAAATTAGTTGATTCGAAGCAATTGCTAGTAACTTAATAGATAGTACTCAAACTGAGGGTCTGACTTACTTAAGCGGTACCCCACCGCGACATTGTCTTAAATACGTGTTACTCGGATCGGATTAAATGGCTCAATGATAGGTGTTATTTTCGACTTTTTAAATGACCGCTTTTCTCTTTTGCGTTGGGGGTTTTTTAAATTTTGAATTTTATTTTATAATTTTAATAAACTTATTAATTGGAAAAAAATAAAAACCCATAAAATTATTGACAAAATGAGATTCAAATAAATAAATCTGCTTACTGCTGCTACGTACAGGTAATTTTAATCAAAATAAACGGGGACGAAGTCCCGGGCATAAGCTAGTATAAAATAAATTATTATCTTTATAACAAACATAACTGATAAGGAACTGACTTGATTAATTACCTGCCAACAAGTGCTCCAACATTGGTAAGAATAATAAACGATGCCACACCTCCAAGGAGGGACCCTACCAATATGCTGCCAACAGCATCAAATATTGGGTTGCCAGTATACTGTGATATGGACATACAAGCTGACGCCATGACCACGCCCGCTACAGCTGCAGTATCTTCTAACAGTACCACATTTACTGACGGATCAGAACTGCGCATTACTGAAATTTTATAGAAACTTTAAACTATCATCACTATCCATAATGATTAACTTTTAAGAGCATACATTGTAGGCCAACACTGAAAAGAATTAGCTTTATTCTTAAAATATTTATGTCATTACGTCATGTACTCTTAGCTAGACTACGTAATTTTATAATGACAAAATTCGTTAAAAGATATAGTTAAGAGTGTTATGAATGAATGAATGTTGTGTACAGACAGGCATGTTTTTATTGAACACAGGCAGATATATCATAATATAATCAAAATGCTTACTATATTCATATAGAGATGTATTGGCCTCCTTGGCCCCTTTACGAATAGCATTTAAAGCTACCATTAACGTAGCTCCTTCAGACACTACTGCGCCACCAAGGACGAAATAGGCCTAAAAAGGTAACTCAAATTATGGATAGAGGGTAAATATTAAAATGCAAATAACTTTTGAAATACAAAAAGTAAAAAAATCCTACGTCATTATCAAAATACAATGTTACATACCCAGTAAAAATCATGGAGGGGTTGTGGGTCCAAAATACCAGTAACCCCATGGTAAAAAGACAAGCCACTTCCTACGCAGAATATCCCAACACCGGATATTAGGGAAGAGACATATCTCATATTTGTATAACCATATGGATGGGCAGGATCTGCCATCTACAACATTTCATTAGTAAAAATATGACTATTTATGAATACATATCTAAACAGTAATGTAGGTAGTACATACCTGGACTGATTTATGTATTCCATATGCAAGAATCAATTGGTTTACAGTATCTGCAAGAGAGTGAATGCACTCAGAGAATAAACTGTGTGATCCAGTATAAAACCAAGCGCAGAGCTTGAACAGGAAGTTACATCCATTTCTAAAAATACATAAAATTATAGTATACCAGAATTTTTTTAACACATTTTCATTTAAATAACTTACATTCCTATAGCTGTAAGTACAACCCTTCCAGATCTAGTTCTTAAGCCTAACTCTTCAACACCGTGTTTTAGTCGTTTGTGGCTCATTTCCCTTCTATAATTTCTCAGCCTCCTTTTCACAGTAAACACATCTGTAAATGAAATTATTTACAGATATCCTACTATGTGATAAAGTATTCAAAGGAATCCTGAGTTAAAATATTATTAAAGAAGTTTCAAATGAGTTACAGGTATTCATTCTTAAATCTTAAGCCTACCTTGTTCATATCTTCTTCTGTCCAACTCTCTTCGTAATAATTCCTTATCGAGGGATTCTTTTGATCCCCATACCTGGTAATTGTATATTATGTATTAGATTTATAACTATTAATAATACACCACACATTTATTATATTAACCTCAAAAGCCTTTGCTTCGACATCCTTGCGATAATGTACAGTTATTGGTGGTTCTGATTCATATGGTGATCTTCTTAAAACTTTGGGTAATGACTCCAAATCAGATTGCTTTAGTAAATATTCTGTCATGGCCCTCATAGGTGTTATGAAATTACGCTCTGTATATGATGCAGAGAAGTCTATGAGCAGTCTTTTTTTAACTGTAAAGAATAAAACATATGGCTTTTCAGATAATCTTCTTTTATAACATGTCAATTAGCTTAATATAAAATAACATCACTACATGATGCATTTGCATACAGAATTTAAGGTGTCTTTATCATCAGTAAATAGATTATGTAACTTATTAGATAAGAAAGTGCTTGTTACTATTAACTTGACAACAGGAATTAAATTTCAGTTCATAATAATTAATTCTAAATAAAGTATTGACTACCTAAGGGGAACATAGCAAGTTAAAACAATCATGATTATGTGTGGTGGGACAACAATACATGTGCCTACATACATGTAGGCATCTTAATAAATATGATAATCAAAATTCTATCTTCACTATCCTTGACAGTTTACAAAAGATGACATTTAACTTAAATTGGTATGCAATTTAATGTTGGTTTATTTCATCAATATTGTAGCCAACTATACAAAAATAACAAGACGATAAATAATAAGAAATACCTGGTGGTGCAACAGCTTCTTTATGTTGTACTTTGTTCTTCTCTATTGTTACTTTAGTCACAACTTTATTGGCATCAGATTCAGTTTTGACTATTATGTCTCCAGTTACACTCTGCTTTATTACTTTTTGAACGTTATTTGTTTCTGCAGGCGCTTTTTCCGGGACAAGAGCATTTTTAGATTTAGGATTTTCAAGTAAATAAGCTGATGTACTCACACATCTCCACAATTCCTTGCCTTCGATAAAAATGTCTTGTCGCAATATTTTGGGAGCACCAAAACATAGCGTATGCAAATATTTAATTTCTATCGAATGTCTACTTAGATTTCTATAGAAACACTTAGCGGCTACCGAAGGCAACATGATAGTTGATGATACGAAAAAGTCCAACCTTGAATGGAACAGAACTGTCACATGAATATATTGAAATTACCAAAGCACATAAAATTGAATTTGTTTAAATATACATTATACTTAAAATGTACGTAAGTGTATCGCCTAAATACTAAAATTAACGTTAAACATAGTTATTATATATTTTGAATAATTCGTCAAGTCGTAAGTCGTGATGACTGATGACAAATGACAATGACATGAGACATGACACAATTGACATATGCCAATTTCAGAAATGATGTCACGTACTAACTAATAAACGTAACTATCGATAACGATTTTAATCGATACAATTGAGAAAAGTCTGTTAATAAAGTGGGAGAGAAAGGACATGTTCCAATATAGTTATTTTCTCTATGCTACTATACTAATTTTCTCTATGCTACTGGGGAGAGCGCTGGACCCCGTATCTTCTTCTGAGTCAAATAAAATTAAACGAAGCGGTGAAGGAAGGGCTTTTCTGAATTTCTGAGGGCTGTCTTACATCATAGAGAAAATTAATATATCTTACATGTGTCCTACATGTAAGATATATTAATTTCAGAATGTAACTACATATTTTAAATAGTTTAGGTTGATTAAATTATTTTCATTTCTAAAATAAAAGATATTATTCTGTACTCTATGACAAGGACAACAGTCAACAAAATTAACTATGACAAGCTCAAGCTAAGCATAAACCAACGGCATAAACTATAAAGTACGTAACGTAAAGTCCGTGAAGCCGTGAAGCGTCTGTATATGATATAAATGTCTAACATCGCACTCAAAGTTGTAATTTGTTGCTTATTTTACAAAATTGGATGAATTGTGACCGTTAAAATAAACCTATAACGTGAATAAGTGTAGTAAGAAATTTTGGTTACTAACTCCTCAAGAACGACCAAAACCAAGTCGGAAAACGAAAATGCCGGCGAGCAACAATAACTCATACTTGCAGGACGCCAGAAATAATTTTGATGCCGTACGGCCTGCCACAATTTGTACCGATGCCAATCAATCAATGGGCCAATGTCAAAATGTTCATATATCCACGAATTGCTATTATGGGTATCACGACTTGAAGAATATCGAAAGCAACCACGTTGACACAGATTGCGAAATGGTTGAATTGGAAGTGGTTATTGCTGATAAAACGCCGACTATAACAATTTCAAGAAAACGGACTGCTGATGATGAAGACTTTCCACAATGCAAACGTCTTCGACAAGGTATGTTTATTATTTGTCTATATGTAGTGGAATCTAACTGAATTTCTTATTTCAATGTCATTCCGGATGCAATTCAGTAAGGTTTCATAACCTAACAAATAGTTGCCATAACATGCTTTTTTACAGAAAATATTGCATTAAGACCATTAAGTAGAGCAACAAGAATGTTCTGTAGATAATTTGCTTTGTAGGAAGTCTCCCATTGCCTTTGTTGTGCAGATGGTACCTACCACAGAATTAGTTTTTTTTTTCATTTTTTATGGTTTTGTTGCAGTTTCTCTTATGGTAATAAGATTCTTGTTAATGTATTAGTTATAAGTCATTAACTCTACTGCTCCTAAATAAAGGCTAGAGCAAAAATAGAAACTCATTTAAGATTTTTATTGTTTAGTATGAACTATGTACATTCCTACAAGTATGCATAATTTTTTTATACACACCACTATAAACAGTCAAGTCTTACAGTATGTTCTTGATAATTCTGAGAAATGTGTAAAATGTACTAACCCTTTTCCTGTCCAGTGATTCATAAAAAATTGTTTTGCTTTGTGGATGGGTGAGAGATAATTGTAAAGAATTGGGAATTTATGATTGTCAATGAAATTTGTTTATATGAATAAAAATACATATTATTTAAAACCAGGAAGAGTGTTAGTATCCTTTAAATCATTTGTGTAACTGTAATAATAGGAATGTATTTGCCAATTGATCAATAATAGGTAGGTTAATTACATCATAATTAATTTATAGTGGTTAGCAATTTATGCTTTTCTGTATGTGTAGTCAGAATCTTGAAAAATGACTTTTATGTTTACAATTTATACATAACAATTAGCTTTTTAATGTTAAGTAAAACTTAAAAGCATAATTGGACAAGTCCAATTAGAAATGTATAATATTGCCTATATATTGCATAAACTTACTTTACTATCCTGAACCTAATTAATTAATACTAAGAAAAACTAGGTATAACTTAAATGTTTGCAAAATCAAAAATAATTCTGTAAAGCAGATGTGGGATGCTACAATAAAGTGCATGAAACTTTCCACATTTATTACTGTTAATTGCTGTTTAAATTATATAATATTATAGTTTTAATTTATTAAGAAAAATCTCCAGTATATTTGAATTATACGACTTTAATGTTTTAAGTTTTTGTACAAATCATGTTTAATTTAAACCTAGACTGGAATTAATGTATTTACTATATTCATAAATTTTATGTATGCCCTGGAAGATTAGGTAAGGTTTGATATTGTTCACCCAATATTTATCAGATGGTGTCAATCTAATTAGATAAGGGATGAACATACACTGTTCTCTGTATTATGCAAAATAATAATTCTTAAAAAAAAAACAGGATTTTTATAAAAATATGTTTTAAAATTGCATTATTCAAAATATTTTCATGTGGAATTTTATAGTGTCTATGTGAACTTTACTATAACTTTATACAAGTACTTAAAAAATACGGAAAAACCATCATTAGAAATACTGCAGTAGGAAAGAATAGAGTTAATATTTTGTTTGTTATTGGGATAGTTTTAGTATTCAGTTGATAAGAACTTGAAGAAGTAATCTCTGTTTTAATTGGACCAAAATTATTTGGCAAAATAAAATCATAAGTATCACATGAGGGAAAACACTATCTTCCTATGTATTCTGTCAATGTGGTAATGTGGTACTATGTTGAGTTTTCACTAGTGCATGTTGTATAAAATTACAGTTGGATCAGGTAGACATACAGAAGTTGAAACAGCAACAAAACTTGGCTTGGAGGCTTCCTGAATGAAACTTGAGGCCCAGTGTGATGAAATTTGAATTTATTTCAGAGGGTATGGTGCCATCGACTTCCCACTACAATCCATGTTTACTACGTCCAACACACAACAATCCAGACATATCTCGTTGTCTCATGGTCCATATGATCTAATCTCTACTGCAATGTCATCAATGACAAAAAATAATTTAGATATGTCCATTTTATCTGCAGAAGTACAAAGAGAGAAAACCAATGAACCTGAGACAATCGAGTCTGTGAAATTGGATACAAGTGCAGAAGATTTTATGGAGTCTTTATATTGGAACATTCATGGCGGAAATATTTTTCATTTAATACAGTGTCTGTGACTGATATAGATTATGTGAATTTTGTGATATTCTTAAGTGATTGGGACTTTAAGGATTATGCATCAATACTGTTACACTTTGTAAAAAATGTGCATAATATGTTTTCTCAGATAGGTTTGTCTAATAAAATTATATGATAGGTAAAGGGAGGGTCTTTTAATTTAAATTATAAAAATATTTGTTTAAGGTTATTTATTATCATATATTAATATATATTACACAAAGTATTTAAATGAAACATGAGTAATTAAATAATAATGGGATACAATTAATAACATTGAATAATACTAAAGTCATCGGGGAATTGTTAAACTTCTCAGTTCAATCTGAAAAAGAAAAAATATAACTAATTATTTCTATTTATTTTGTTTTTCTGTTCCAGGTGCTGAATAAGAAGCTCTAATTGTTGTATTATTTTTCAGAATTCATTCAAACAGAATAAGAACCTTCCAATGGTCTTGTTTGAGTGTTTGTTTCATTTTGAAAATGTATTAACTTCACCTTTTTGTTTTTCAGATGTTTCTTCCATGTGCAGCCTTGTTGGCACTCGGTCAAGTCCAAGCCACTCAGCTTCTGCCTTTAATGTAAACATAACGTGTTACACATTTTTTGTAAGATTAAAATTAGTATGAAGTGTAATATAATTGAATTTGCAGGTTATATACCAATACTCTTGTCTGTGATAAATTTATCTTTGTACCTGATACTGTAATAAATTATTTTATTATACAAGTCTTCATTGGTTTATGTTTACCTTGGTAGTCATTTCATTTCAAGTGAAAATGCAAAAATGAATTCTTTCTGTTTATTATAGACCCATATTACAAATTAGATAAATAAATTTGAGTAAACATGTGTTAAATATTGGTTCACATAAAAAAGTGCATGGTATTGACAGTTTTCAGCTTAGTCTGCAAAGTAGCTATAAAATATATAATAGTAAAGTTTTAAACAAAACCTGGCATTATCTTTAAATTTATCAATGAGTAATAAATTAAGACTGAAAAGCATCCTTCACTACATCACCTTGTATGAAAAATAATATACCAAAGCCTTTATTTAATAATTAATACATAGATGTTAATTAGTAGTAGCCTGAGCACAGTGCAGATTAAATGGGTATTTTATGGACCAAGTAATTCATCAAGGCAGTTAAAATAATATAGTTTATTTTAGCACTGCCTAGTAATTGTGGAGACAAGTGCTTCGTCATTGGACGGCGATTTTATTCTGAACGCGCTGAAGACGTTTATATGCAGGACATGAATAGAAATTGAACTTGTTCAACAAATTATAGTAGGTTGATATTAGTTCTTACATAAGCATTGACTGCTTTTTGTGATTTGTGACTACTCACAGAAGGCGAGTTATTACGGCCAATTGTCATATACCGTCCATTTTCTACGACCCATCAACGACTCGGTTCATAATATACTGTAAATGTTATAAAAAAGGTACTTATTCATTACGATTAGCACAATTGATTAATGGCAGGCATCTACAATACAGAACGTGTTGCATTACCTCGGTCGGAGTGACTTCTTCAGTGTCTACAACATCAGGCAGAGCTTCAGCATTAGCACTAGCTTCGTCGTGTCCATTGGCACCAGGATCCTCTGCCTCGGTATGACACGTTTGGTCAGCTTCTGCCAAATCTCCGTTATGCATTTCTGAACAATTAATAAGATCCACTTTGCCTTCTTGACTCGAACGGGGACTATTGTCGTTTAAGTCCGAATTTTCAATATCCATATGGACATGTCCCGACCACAAATCGTAAGGACAAGCATTTATTTGATGCAAAAGGCTATCACTTGAACTAAATAAATTTAACGAACCAGCAACGTCTTGTAAAATAGAGGATTCTGATAGCTCATTTGTGAGTTGTGTCGGTTCGCTTTCGTTACTTGCTGGTATGATTAACGGCAAGTTTTCAATAATGTCGCCTGAAATATCACACACCCGCATACCTTCGTATTTTGAAAGTAATTCTAGAAGCCTCCTCTTAGCTTGTTGGGTATACCTTCCATCGACAACATTGCTTAAAATCAGCGATACTAGAGTTTCCAAAAATTCTGTAGTGCACGTCTCGTCACTTTTTAGCAATAAAAAGTGGACAATTTTATTATCAAGTTGCATAGCATTTCCACACACATTCTGTATTGATAGTGAGTTACAATCATTGTATGTAGTAGGTTCACCAGACGTAGTAGAAACTGATTCTTGTCTATTTTCTTCATGTGAACTTTCATTGGTTTGACTTTCAATTATAGAACTATACTGAGATAATACATTTCGTATGGACTGTAAAACTTTCTGTCGTAAGGCATCAGAACTTATCAACTGTAGCTCTCGAAACAGTTGAATTAAAAAGTCGGGGTGGGATTCATTCACATCAATTAAGGCGGTCACCTCGGAATATATGTTTTCTCGCAGTAGATCAAATAGTTTTGATGTAGCTTTATCTTGAACTTCGCGACTCGTAGAAGCTAAGTTAGGGTTTGGCATTTCGGATGTACTAGCAATGTTAATATTGCTCATTTGAGAATAATCCAGAGTGAAATTTCTTCGATTAGACGAATTCTTGGCTGGTAGTTTAGAGGATGACTTCTTTTTACTATTAGCGGACGTATTTAAGTTATTAGCATGTGCCTGAATAATTTCAGGAATCGGATTAGTTATATTCAAATTTCTAAAGGAATTCGATGGAGCTTCTTGGCGATTAATATTAATATTAGAAACGTTAGCAACGTTTTCGTCAATATTTCTTGAATGGCAAGCAGTGGCGTCAGCATCTGGATTTTGATTAACATTCAATACGTCTGGGGCGGATGAAAATGATAAAGATCTTTCGTATGCAACGTTTCGACGCGTGTGTCTATTGGGTACATCGTCGTTATTTGTCTGAGAAGATTGAGGACCGTTGTGTGAAGAACTGGCAGCATTGGTATTTCTTTTGGGTGTTATGCAGGGAGGGGTTGCCGAGGGTGTACGATGCAGCGTGTTATGAGATCTTTCTACTAGAGGGTGTGGGTTATGAGCTGGCACAACCCCTAGGTGCCCGTCGGCGTTTGCCTTGTTATTAGCGGAGAGAAGATTTTGTCGAGAATAACTGAAAAAGAAAATATATTTGTTTATGGTTTATTCTTTAGTTAATCATTAACAATTAAAAACCCTGATTGCAATAACACTCCTAGAGTCAATTCATGTTGTCGCAGAGAGGAGTCCAGACAATTGCTAATTTTGAGCAATAAGTGTTAGCTAAGGCAAGTTTAGGCCAGTAAACTGCATCTTACAAAAAAATTGGACTTGAGGCGACGCTTACAATAACAAGTTAAAGAAATGCTTGTAAAAATGTACATTTGATAGTGAGGACCTTAGACCCTGCGTCAATCTGATATGACTCGCGATGTTAGTATAAACCAACACATCATAAATGTTTTATCACACAGGCATGTATGATTAGTCTTGTACAAAGCATGAACATTATATTTCAAAACAAACGCAAAGGGCATAACACATTGCTCACCCTTAATATCTTTTGAACTGAAGTAAATTAATTGAAATCAAATAAATACATAATTTATGTACTAAAATAATTAAAAATAAAATAATAATTCAAATTATAATGCATGTTTCCTAATAATATCTGAAAAGAGAAAAGCATGATAAATATATACTTGTATCATAAAAATACATACTACTATTAAATAGAAGAGTTTGTCCTGGTGTAACTGCTTACCTACGGAAGTTGTCCCAATAATTATTGGCTCGATTGCCCGGTGGCACTTGGTTATTTAAAGTATGTGAGGCTGTCTCTGCACGCCAACGCTCTTCCAACTAGAAAAAAATAATTATTTAAAATATAGTGCAGTCGAAAAATAAATCATACGAATACAAACCGTAAAACAATAACATGGAGTATGCAATTAAGTACCATTTTATGAGGAAGGATTAAGTTGACAAAAAAAATTTTGACTAACCGCCGCACTCAGAAGTTAATGATTACTTAAACTGACACTAAGGAAAGATAATTAAGAACAAAACCTTTACTTAGTAATAGTTTAATTATCATTTAATGTCTCTGAGTGCGGGGGTAAAAGTAAAGGTGTTCTATTAATGTTGTTTTCCATTTGACATAATTTTACGCTTTTAAGAAAGCTAAATTTGTATCTTACATGGTTAAGTTGATCTCTAAGTTGGTGAATTTCTCTCTGTTGCATAACTAGTTGTTGCCAGCACCACGCGCCCCAGAAACCACAACCACAGCTGCATCCTCCTACCATACCTTAATATGAAACAAACAATTAGTTAAAAAGTTACGATGATCATGGAGCATGCCGGACACAAACCCAGACTCTGAGCTGCTACTGAGGAATTACCTACCGGAAAAATTCAATAGAACTGCCCGATCCGGGAATTGAATCAAGGACTATACGCATAGCAATCGCGCTTTGCGATCACTAGACCAACAAGACAGTCGACATTGTAGTAACAACTTACATAATTATACCAGATGTTTACAATAAAGTTACACAGATGTAATAAAATCTTACTATAAGGCATCATCATATTAAACGGCATAGATGGCGGGTATGTCAATTGTGGCGTCCCCATCAAACGCTCCATAGTTTGAGAATGGCTGTTCTGAGTGAATTGGTTACGCATGTCCTGAAACAAATTGAATTTAAATTATTTTCAACACATCTCTTTGATATCAAGGTTTTGAACACGCGGTGTCGATTTAAATTATCTTTCGGTCGTAAAATTTACTTAGTTTTAACGTTAACCCGATAAATAGGAATCACCCTCTTTACTGAAAAATGATTGTACCCAATTAAAGATTTGTCTGGCCTTATGGGAACATTGGTTTGATATAAGAGAATTAATCTTATTTGATGACATTATTTCTAAAATATAGAGGCACCAACATCACATAACATCAAGCCTGTATTCTTCGAAGGGGTAAAGGTAAAGGGGAGAGGTGACTAAAGTACACCCACATTTCGCCAGTTATGTTATAGGTCCTAATGTAATAAAGAGCGAGCCTATTGCCTTAAACCGGGTACAAATCTCGACTCCGTGCTGCTACCAGTAATACTGACCGACCCAGGATTCGAACCCGGGACCTCATGCTCAGCAGTCGCGCTTAGCGACCACTAGACCAACTAGACAGTCTACCAAATGAGGTACCAATTATCTAATAATTACCTGGTTAGATTTATTGGAGCTCCATCCAGGTGGCGCATGCGGATACGGCATACTGCCTAGATTTTCACCGGCTATAAAAGTAAACATTTATTTAATGGATCATTCGCAGTTGTATAGTTACTTTGAAAATGTATTATCGAAATTTTATCTTACTGTTTTGTGAAATTGGAGGGACCATGTTGACATTGGAAGCTTCCGGTCGGGGCTCGTGACGAATGTTTTGATTCGTATTATTTGACTGTGTTACCTGAAGGAAGAAATCACAATGTATTATATAGGTTTTCAACATAATAATTATTTTATATTATTCTATACTAACTATAAGATTACAATGAAAATCATAACAAAATAGTACATACACTGTTCTCATCGGGCTGTCGCTCTTGAGGCTGTCTTCGTCGTACCCGGTTTCTCTGGTTAGACTTATTTCTAGATGCACTGTAAAATTATAAGTACATAAAATTAGTAAATTATACATTCTTGTGACACAAGTAAAAAAAAAAACTCTAAATTGCCCATCAACTGATATACGGCTTACAATGGATAAACGTAGGAACTTTGAGTAACCTTTATATAAGACCAAGATTAACACACCTGTCAGTGTCGCTGCCGTAAGAGCTGCCCATGTGCGCCGGAAGAGCTGCGGCGGACCTTCCACCTAAGGCACTGTCTCCGCCACCCTGGATATCAAATACAGTCCCATTTATTAATTGCCTTTCTCAAACATTATGTTTTCAGAAATCATCATCATTCTGGAGCCGTTTTCAATTCAGCGTAATGAATATTATTTTTACTTTATACACACAAACAGTAACAATAACATAATTATTAGGTAATAGACTAAAATCATAAATAAACTGACCCTGAAGTTTTCAGTTTCCCTCGAGTCTTGGGAATCTAAGAGTATTTGTTCAGATCTAGATTCGGGTTCGCTGATGTGATCTTGTACACTAAAACAAAAAAATCTCATTAAATTTATAGTATCTTTTAAATTTACACGATATTTCATTAACCGTTAACCGTAATTACTTTATCCAGTATATACGTCTGCAAAAGTATTAACGATTTTAAAAGCTTACCTATTATATGATTGATTAACGACTGAAGCAGAGCGCGATTCTTGTTTCATCTGCTGTGGTTCGGCTGTAGAACATAGTACTTTCTGAAAAAGAAAAAAATGGAAATACAAGTACCATTATATATTTTTGTTTATAGATGTAAAAAATATCATGCAGCAAATCTGCTTAATGGTGTTCAATAAAGAATATTGTATAATTAATTATTATTTATAATTGCCGCCTTTACAAAAAGATATTGGAAATGAAGATTTAAAATTTTCGAGTGTTGTTTCTAAAGTCGATCTTGTAGCTCTACTATTGCTTCGGTAACAATACTCAGTAGACTATATATGTATATCCTATTCACCTGTAAACAGTCGTCAGGGATAGCCAAGGTTAAAACTTATGCATGTCTAATGACATAGGTATTAGGTAGGTACAATGAGAATATTCTTATAATATATATACATATATGTATAATACTATCATACAATATCATATGAATAAAATTCCGATCAATTCTATTTCGTCGTCGAATGATAAAAACTTCTACGCCAAATTCTATATATATGTCAAGCAATAAGCCATATTGGTAGATTTGTAATCAGAAGAGTCATGTCGCTTGACGTCAAATTATATAAATAAGGTCCACATGGAATGGAGGCATAAGAGTTGGAGGACACCTCATTAATAATCTACGCTTTGCAGATGATACCACCATTATAGGGGCAAATGAAAAAGAACTAGCTGAGCTTCTGCAAAGGGTACAAAGAGTGAGTGTGGAATATGCACTCCATATTAACCGAGCTAAAACCAAGTTGATGTTTGTGGATCGGGCCGGTACATTACAACGGACTAGAGAGCTATCTGACCTGGATACCGTACAGAAGTTCGTTTACCTTGGGTCTATGATTACTGCAGATGGTGATTGTGAAGTAGAGGTAGAAAGAAGATCCGAGATCGCAAAGTCAGCGGTAAAGCGATTAGGTAAGATTTGGAGAAACAGAGGAATCAGCAAAATTACTAAAGTAAAGTTAATGCGAACCCTGAACTTCTCTATCTTTTTGTATGCTTCTGAAACCTGGACACTGAAATCACGCATTCTTAGCAGAATTGATGCGTTCGAAATGTGGTGCTGGCGCAAAATGTTAGGTATTCCCTGGACGGCGCGTCGCACAAACGCGTCGATTCTGAAGGAATTAAAAGTTAAATCGTGTGGTATCCGGCCTAGAATTGACCACCCCCTTTCCTCCCGTGGGTGTCGTAAGAGGCGACTAAGGGAAAATCCAGAAGATGGGCAGCAGCGTCTTCTGTAACTTAACCACCAAAACTGCGATCCCGAAGCCGCTTGCCAAGCGTGGGGATTATGGCAACACCCCCCTTCTAAAAGGAGGAGGCCTTCGTTCAACAGTGGACGTCTTCCGGCTGATGATGATGATGATGAAAAGTTAAATCTCGCCTGTCGACCATCTGCATGAAACGACTCCTACAGTACTTCGGACACGTAGCTAGGAGAGAGCCTGATAGCTTGGAGAAGCTCATTCTAACTGGTAGCGTGAAAGAAAAAAGGGGCCGTGGAAGATCACCAACCCGATGGATAGATGTGGTGAAGGAAGTCTGCAGTGGAAATTTCCAGGCATCTGTCAGAAGAAGGTCCATATGGATGAAGTGGGATTGGAAACTCGAAATTGAATTGCGTCATTTCTCAACTGATAGCAATTTATCTGAGATATATGTACATCAATGCAACTCATATTATTTTGACTTATATTTTGAAATTAAGTTTATGTAAGATACCCGATTAAATTATTTAAATTGCCATTCTAAATTAATTCCTCGTCCTAATCAATTTCAACCCGAATCGTTAGCCACTTTTTATTATTACATGGGACATATTATAATGAGCGGTGAAATGAGTGGTGTAATTTTAATAGAGAAGATCTCTAACAAAAGTGTTAAGTTTCTTTTTCAAAATTAGACCTTTGTGTTGAAATTAAAAACATAGTATAAATTTTACTGCTTTACCTCTTTATTGAGTAGTGCTTCTAGTTCTCGTTGTTTGTCCGCCAGCAAGGCTCGTAGTTGCATTTGGCGGCGCTCAGCCGGGCCGGGCTGTCCGCTAGGACCTGCTCGCACCTCTTCATTCACTTTCTTCTGTTTGCGGCTCACCTCTGTGATACAACGATTTAATATAAGTAAATTTCTTTGTTTTACAATTATTACGAATCTGCTAAGTTGTGTTTTAAGTTTTTCTTCGTATCTCGCATGTGCTTATCGTCACATGGAAACAGGTCATCTCTCAAGTAAATCTCGAACAAGCAAATTTGTTTCAATTTAATCGTAGAGATTTGCCAGTCAACAAGGGTAGTATAGCAAGGATGACCAGCTAGTGTGCTGGACGTACTTATATCATGACGCGTAGAGGCTCCCTAAGTTACTCAATGTTTACTTACCCTTGTTAGATATCATATCCTTGATACGTGCGCGCTCTCCCATTATCTTCTCTGTTTCCATCCTCAGCTCTTGTGCTAACTCTTGTAACGTAGCTATATTGGCCTCGTGACCTGAGTTGAGACCAATTAAAACATTTTTTTTGTAAGTATAGATTTCCAATGAGATGAATAAATCATTTACATTTATTTACATAAAATATTTTTTTTTTATACGAGTGTTGCTTCAGGCCTCATCTACTAGTCAACCTGAATATAGCTCACTTTAAACGACCGACATTACATAGCCTATAGCTAATGTAGTTAATTTAGCCATTCCTTCTCCTCTTATAGGATGCCTAGTGAGCACTAAACTGTTGATACTAAACTAGTAAAAAATAAATGTATTATTTACTTTGTTGCTGCGCATGTAGTTGTTGGGGATGCTGCTGTGAATGTTGCTGTGAATGCTGTTGAGGATGTTGTTGAGAATGCTGTTGAGGATGTTGTTGAGAATGCTGCTGGGGATGTTGTTGAGAATGCTGCTGGGGATGTTGTTGAGAATGCTGCTGGGGATGTTGTTGTGAATGCTGCTGCGGATGCTGTTGTGCATGTTGTTGAGAATGCTGTTCATTAGTAAACTTATGTCGTTGCGGCAATGAGTTGCGAACACGACACATGCTGCCGTCGTTAGACCATCCTCCCATGCTTCCGCCACCTTCAGATTTGCTGCAAAACACAATATGTTATGATTTTGTCAATTTATTATCTAAGATACTTTTTTTTATAAAATATGTTTATCCCTTACTTGTCATGAATATTTGAATGAGTCGATAATTCTCTGAATGAGTCATCATGGCCTGTAGACAAATGTTCGGCTTCGTAATTTTCTACTGACCTCATCAAGTCTGTGATATATAAAAAAACAGTTATATAAAAGAAACAGGTTGTATATCAGATAATTTAAATACTTTAATTTATTACCTTTTGTTTTTTGAAGAGCCGTTTTGATTGCTTTTATTTCCATAAGTTTAAAAGGATCTTCATTTTTGTTGTTGCTAGTAGCTTTATTACCTAAAAAGCATAATTAAATGATATCATGTGGGATCCTTTGTTTTAATTTGTCCAAGCGTGCGTGTAAAGAAGTGTAGCGGGAGTGGGCTGGCCAACTCCCGCAAATGCACCCCGACAAATGCGCTAAGATCGTCACTCACTGAACGCCTGAGGGAGGACATCGCCGTCGAGGTCGACCGCGGCGAAGGTGGTGTGATGATCTAACCACATACGCGGGACGCACGTGGTCAGAAACTGCGAAGGATAGAGTGGTTTAAAAGAAGAAGCCTTTCTCCTTCTAAAACACTGTATCCGTCGCAGATTAGAGACCTTTGCCAGTGTGCAGATGGAAATGAATTAGGCTAATAAAAAAGCAAAAAAAAAGCGTGTGTTTAGCAGCCTGCTTTAACGGGGTATAGAGGAATTACTTCTAACCCTTCCCACGCTCTACTATTCATAATACAATAATTACATTTTCGCGGTAATTCCTCTTCGCCACTGTCTTCACCTGAACTGGAATAAGTGTTATGACCTGTTCCAAGATGCGTTGCCATTTGTAGCTTTTGAAATTCTTGAACCTTAAACAATAAAAATAATTGAAGAGACTATTATTACTAAGTGTTTCATTATCATTTTTACCTAATATTTTTGCAACTTTTTTAAGTTTAGCTTCTATTCGAAGGACTTTTCTAAATTGGCAGGCAAAAAAATCGTACTGTTGTCTTACGATCCGTACAGATGACAGAAGCACGACTGCCGCCGTCCAATTAAAAATAATCCTAACCATATTCAGTTGAATATCAGTATTGTACATAAAGCGATTGTGTAGTTTGCATGTTAAATTAATATATATTCGTACCAAGCTTTCCATGTGTTGTTTTTTCATCTGCAGCTCTCGCAGTTTCAACTGTAGTATGCGGCTGCGCTCATTGAGCAGTACTTCGTCATCATCTGCTTCGCTGTCGCGACCAACGCCAGCTGCTTCCTTTAACAATTAATCACGCCCATTAATTTAAAAACAATTAACGAATTAACGATATAAAAAGTCTGGTTTCAAATAAGAAAGGAACCTATTTTCTAACCATAGTGAATTCTGACTAATGTACCCATTTCAATAGTAAAACAGTCTACTAACCTCACTACCGGTAACATTAGTGTCTCTTTGCGAGAACCTGTCGTCTTGGCTATGTGTGGAAGTGGCCGAATGTCCGCGGTCTGCGTCAACAGTAGTTGACATATTCTGTTGCATGTGCAATGCCTCTGATGAATGTGGCAATGTTGTTGCAACGCCTATTTGATTGGCGGCGTACATTCTATTCGGATGATGGTAGTTACCACTGAGTGATTGGTTCTGAAATTACAAAGTGGTCAATATAACTAAAGTTAAGGTGTTTACCACAAGATTTCATAAAATATATCTTTACAGGTAGAGCAAGATAGCCAACTGTAGGGATTAACAATGCATGAAATATATTTACTTGAGCTCCACTAAAGTTGTCGTGTGAAGTAGATGGCTGTACTTCTTGGGCCTGCCTCTCCCTTTCTCTCTCTCTGTTCATTTCTTCTAATTGATGCTTGGCTTCTTCCTACAATGTAAGCATTGATGTTTAGCGTATTTAAATGTAATCAATGAAATAGTTTTTTATAACTCACCTGGTACTTGAGAAGCCTTCTTTGTTGTTGTTTCAAAGCTGCCAACCGCATTTGCGACAGTTCCATTTTATTTTTAATTTCATTCTGCCAAAGTTCATTGTCACTGTATGCTGATCCGTTGCTTTGTGCAGATACCGGTCGCGTTACAACATCCTGCTGAAAATAAGGTTTTATTAAAGTAACTAGGAGATAAGCTTTGTCTATAATTATTGTTCTATTGATTTAAAGGTAACACAAAAACAAACAGCTGGTGTGCAGTGTATTGTTAAAAGGTTTAATATGTTTGTATATGTTAAGGACCAAATAGTGAACTAACAATAGAGTTGGCATTGCCGAACATAAGCAAAATTATAACTCGGCCTAGGCTAAGGCGTCGTCCTAGGTGAGCGACTCGACGCGACTTGTAGCGATGCGATGCGATGCGACGAATATTTCCGACGTGTGTCCTACTTCGTAGTCATCGATTTATTTACATTCAGTGTTGGCAGTAAAAATACATTCCGGTTTCCCAGGAATGTGGGAGTTCTTTCCTTTCTTTCAGAATGAATAAAGGAAACTCGTTTTTTGTGTTTTTTATACATAATATGTTGTATGATTGATTTGTAGCATTCCTTAAGACTCAAAGCGTCAGGAGAGGTGCATGGTTTAGATAACCAATTAGTTATTTTATTCTATTTTTAGTATTTGTTGTTATAGCAGCAACAGAAATATATCATCTGTGAAAATTTCAACTGTTTAACTATCACGGTTCATGAGATACAGCCTGGTGACAGACGGACGGACGGACAGCGGAGTCTTAGTAATAGGGTCCCGTTTTACCCTTTAGGTACGGAACCCTAAAAAACGTACATTAATTCACACTTCTGCAATCTGATCACAATAAATTGTAATTTACTGACATCTTTTTGTGTATTTATATTTACTTTATATTTTAGTATGTTTCGATTTTACGCTAATATTAATTTAAATTAAACAAATCATTCAAGTATCTCAGTACTCATTGATTTAATCTTTAGGTGTAAAATTTCACACGATAGGCATCACTGATTAATTCCTGGGAGTAATATCGCCATCTCTATCAAACTATATAATGTCACAAACATAACACGTTGGAGTGAGGGAGATAAATATATGTTATCGTTCTTCACGTCGTCTGCATGGCGTCTCGTCACGCAAAAATCAAGTCCGCTCTTCGCTTCTCGTCGCAGACTGATTGAAGCGACAACGTAGGACACAAATGCATACAATGACTACTTGACACTTTCGCGTTAAGTCGCATCGCATCGCGTCGCATTAACGCGTTTGTCGCTCACCTAGGACAACGGGTAACTATAATCCTAAAACGTACGTTCTATTCTAATAGTGATATTCATTTCCTAAATCTCTTTAATTGTAACTAATTTAAGGTATCTTTGGTCACTAACATGCACAAACCTTACAATGATTGTTATGATATTACAATACTGTCACATACAACAGAACGATGAGTATAAATCAAAACGGTAAATCTAAATTAAAGCTAGAAAGCAGCTTTGACGCGATAGTAAGTGTCAAATGAATTTGGCGTATGTGGTATTAGGTATTAGAGATGGTTATTTTCTGTCTCAAGATTGCATCCACTTCATGCTATGGATTTTTCGGCTCACAACAGAGGGACACACTCCATAGTTCACATTAACAAACAAAAACCTGATCGCTGCATTTATTTGGATCTATTTTTTTAGTTTTCATTTCTTCGATCCGCGTTATTTTCTCCACACAAGAGAGTATGTTCTTTCGCAACATATCATTCAATTCTTGATCATCCTTTCGTATCTCGGGTTTTTCTACAATTTGTATGGCTTTACCTTCTTCAGACACTTCTAAATTATCAGGTGCTATTCGCTGCCCATTTTCAACAGGAACACCATCAGCAACTTTAATAGCTTCTTCCTGAGAGTGTCCTTCTTCTTCAAGCCTAATGTTGTGCATTGACTTATTCAACTGTTCGTTTTCTATATTTGTAACCTTTTTCAAGTTATTGTTAATAACACTATTATCAGACGTATTTTTGATTTTGTTTGTTATATCAGGACTAAACCTCATTTCTGCTGCTGGATCATTTTTGTCCTCGACAGAAGTATCACTAGCAGGTATCTCTACAATAACTACTCCATCTGCCTCCTCAGCAGGCACTTCAACATTTTCAACCAACATACTTTCTAGTTTAGTTTCACTTTCCTTCAGTTTCATTACCATCTCTACGAGTTCGTCATATTCTTCTTTAGTGTGTTCGATAAAAGCCTAAATTAAAAATAATATCAACCACTTTTGCATGTACTTATATCTATTTATAAACAATGGAATGACACACATACCTCTTCCTCAGAGTTACGCATAGTATCTACGAGGGATGAAGTAACTCGTATGTATTCTCGTATTTGTCCAAGTCGACGTTCTACTGCTGCCGCATCTGGACAAGCAGCAGCGATGGCCTCTCCTAAGGCCCGCGCCGACTCTCTGTGAACCTAAACAGTATAAATATTTTATAACTTTATCTATGACTGTTTAGTTATCTACCATACATATAAATTTAAATAATTTAGTTCCTTAGTAATAATGTCTTCTTGACCGAATTTCGATCTCAGCCGAGACTAGCCAATTACGCCAGAGATATCATAGTGCGCAAGTGTGCGCGCTAACTGAGGTGACTCTCCGTTTCCTCACACTCATGGTCTGATGAGACGGTAGGCCGACACGACCGAAGAAAAATCAGTTGCAGGGCTTAACGGCTGAACGCGCCTTCCGAAATATGGAGAAGATCCATAATAAAAAATCTATTACATGAACTACGATTTCAATGTACTTACATGATTACTCTCATTGAGATTATTAAAACTTCCTTGTCCCTGCTCATACATGTTATTTATTAAATTTACAGTCTTCGTCCCAGTTCTAGAATTGGAAATTGGTGGCGTAGTATTATTGTTGCTTGCGTGGCTGCCGTCGAAATTATTACGAGAAGGGTTCAAGTTCCTTGTTAAATTATTTCTGTTTGGATTTGGTGCCTAAAATGCAAGTTATTTTATCATTATTAAAGATGTGTAATGTATATTATTATATTACAAAGATATATTGTTAAAACTAAAAACTTACATTAAATGGTTGTGATATATTTCCAGTAACAGCATTGGGTGTTGTAGGATTAACAATCATAACAGCAGCTGATGCATGGTTGGAATGAGGAATTAATCCTAGGAAAGTAATTACACAATAAGTACCAATACTTTAAACCCTGAATATTTACCATTCAAAAAAATTTCAATCAATTCAAGTTTTAAGAAGGCATGTGATTAACTCCTTTTATGTTTTATTATTGGCAATGTATTTACGCCCATAGTGTTGTTAAGGCAGGAGAAAACTGAAATATTTTTATAACATGGATCTTATATTTGTAAACCTACTTTTTTGATCCTGGAAAATAACAGTATATATTATAATAAGAAGTTTCACATAACAGTAGATGCTTGTGAGATATGAAAACAGTAGATTTATTACCATTCTGCATCTGATGCACATAGGGGTGCAAAGTATGGCCAGATATTGATGACCCAGTGCCATCATCATGTTGTTCAGCCGATATATTTTCGCGATTTTGGACGTTCAGGGGCAATGCGCGCGGCTGCGGTCTTACAGGCACAAATCTTCCAAATCCACTCTCAAATGATACAGAATTGTCTAAAAAAACACTCATTTAAATTCAGGGTCCAAACCCAAATTTGGTTATATGAATAAGAAATTATTAGCTTACCCAAATCAGTCAATTCATGATCTGATGTATTATTTGTTGGCTTTCTTGATTGACTGTAGTTCGTCCGAGTGTTGTATTCAGAGACGGGCACCCAATCAAGAGATGTCTAGAAAATAATTGTTTCATAGATCACATGCTCCACAAGTTCTTAAAATATATATTGTTGAACAGCAACCAAGTATAGTACACACCTTTGGTGGACTAAATTTAGAAAAGCAACCTCCCATAAGGTATGCTACAAATTCTTATTAATATCACTAATTTGTATACTATTAAACATAATTCTAAACATAAGAAATTGTAGTATTATAAGAATATAAGAGAATTCTGATTAACATTATCTGTGTCACAAAACGTAGCAGCTTGGCACTGATTCAAATTATACAAATCTCTCAGGTTTCCAAAAATAAACACATACGAACTTCACATGTGTTAAAATTTTACTTAGAAACACATCCATTGTTGTTGAGGGCTCCACTATATTTAAATTATATCGTGGTTTTTGTCTAAAGTATGTGTAATATTACATTATTAAACATTTTCTTTATATATTTCAGAATGTGATGTTATTGTGAAGTAATGGTGTGTAAAATTTAAAGTGTAAATCATTTAATATATTTGCTCAGGATTGACCATCTTCTTTGCATTAACATATTTACTAGTACAAAATATTTAAACTTTGTAATATTGATATGAGCATTCAGGTATTTTGGGAAAATCATTTAATGTTACAGTAGTAGAAAATAAATGTATATAGACATGTATTATTATAAATTAAGTATTATAAATGTCAGCTGTCTATGTAGGTTTTAAGAGTGTAGTGATGGTAGTCAATTATTGCACTAAAACTTAAATTGAAAATATACAGTATAACAATGTTTATCTGAGTGAACATTACAACATAATTTAGAAAGTATGAATTTTCATACCACCATGTCATAAGTTTAAAATTATAATGATACCAATTTTAAGCTTTTTAATTTGGTACTGCAGTTGCTAATTAAGTTTATTCTAGTGTTCTGGAGTTTTTTTTATAACAGAACATGAAGATATTATTTGCAGAGATGTTTGACAACTAAGTGTAAAATGGTTTTTGGTTATTTTACAATAGAACTAGGAAATAATTCTCACCGTTACAAGATTGGTCGTCATGTCTCTTCTGGTTGGTGTAACAGCTTCTTGTGGAACATTACAATTGTTTCTTACTTTTGTCTTGGGTATAGTTCCCGTATGACCTGGATGCCGCTCGTTGTTACCAGGAGCCATAACATTCAGATTCTATTTGCTGACATTTATAAGATTCATAGCAATAAATAACAGTTAATAATTAAAGTAATGTAAAGTGTAGTGAGTAATCTAAAGCAATAATAAATATTAATTCTAAGCAAAGGAAATTATAACAGTTCACAAAGCTTTATCTTCTACAAAACCTACGTTCACTTAAGCCATATTTTATTTTACATTTTTTCTAGCATAATGAAATATTTTTCTATCGCTTGCTTGCAGAAACCTTTTGCAAGTTTTTTTTTTTATTTTTTTTCTCGATACAAGGCGAAGACGGAGCGAAGTAATTGGCTGGCGAACCGCTTTTTTTGGGTACGACCTATCGCAATTTGGCACAATATGTATTTGTCTCTAGATGCACATGTTAGTATTAGTAGTTTTCTTAACAGCTGTTACAGTACGGCCAGTGATTATGATTATGTTATTCGTTTTTAAACGTATGCATTTATTTACAACCAAATAATAAACACTACGAGGGTGTTTGGATATGCATATCACCATAGAGAAAAATATCACACAAAATAGCTATTCATCTATAATTTGTAAAAGGCTAGATGTTGAGTTAGTAATAAAGAAAAAAACAATTTTGCACATTATGCATGATAGTTAATTATTATAATAAAGTACCATCAGCAACACGAATTATGAAGAATAATAAAAAAAATAGTAGTACGTATATCAGTTATCCATTTATTTTCCCAAACACTTCATATACCTACAAGAAAAAGCGGAAATTTCAGATTCAATCCAGGTTTCTTCACGATGTTTTTTATGACCGTTATTCAGCGGTGTCTTAAAAACATCATCATACTTTTTTACGTTGAGTAGTTCGGTCCCGTCACGTAAAAAGAACGCTGACCGTTACGCAATTTTTTTTTAATCGGGTCTATACCAAAGTTTTACGTAACTAGTAAAGTACCTTTATTGACTCTACAATAAAACAATTACACCTAATTATAAACCACAATAGGAATAGAAATCTTTATTTGCCAATACCCGAGGACCATGGGAAAATACTATATATCCGAGTGCAAACCCAGTCGCCGACTTTGGCTGGAGGTTCCAGAAGTCTCGCCTTTATCCGGTTACGCCCAATAAGACCCCCCTCGGGGTCGTCGGCACACAATTATACCGAAAAAAAAAAAAAAGTCGCCGACAGTCGCTCAACGTTCTTTTTCGTGACGGGAGTGGGTCGGAAGGACGGAATAGCTATGTATTCAAATATATGTATCGTACATATTGTTTTGCTTAGTTGTTTTGATAGGTTTTGATTAGCGAAGTAGTATGAAGAAACGGCTATGAAATCACACAATAAATACACTAACAATCCCATAACTCCTACAATAATTTACAAATTGAAATTTGCCTACAGTGCAAAATTTTCAACCATTAGATTTTTTATTTCAATTATTAATAAAACCGAAAAATGCCTAATCTTATTTTTATTTATGATTCTGAATTTTCGCGCGGAACCGCTAACCACCATGTTTTTCGGCTTGTGACGTCACTGAGAGAGTGAACCACAGATATCTATATCTGTGGAGTGAACAATATGGCAGAACTATTTAGAATATAAGCAGTGATGTGTAATATAAGGGTATTAAGTTTGTCTATATTGTTTATTTATTATTAGCTATATTGTTTTTTTTCTTGCTTTATGGATGTTTTTAATTTTTTCGAAACGATAGAGGTAATTATTATTATAAAAATTTTTACATTGTAAATTTTGCATACCGAGTTATCGGTGAAACTTTCTGTACTCTTTACAAACCATTTTAACAACTTGTATTACCGTGTTTCTGGCAAATAAAGATTTATATTTCTATTTCTATTCCCTGATGGGTTATTACTATCCGAGTGACGTCACGTTGGAATCACTATGGTGAATTGCTTTTTAGACTGAATAATAACTGATAAAAAAAGAAGATTTTTAAAGGTGCCAAAGGCTGCCACGTTGGTCTAGTAGTCGCTAAGCGTGACTGCTGAACATGAGGTCCTGGTTTCGAATCCTGGGTCGGGCAAAGTATTACTGTGTTACCGTGTTTTTACATTAGGTAATTCTTACAATAGCAGCATGGATTTGTGCTAGGTAAAATAGATAAAAACCCACATCCTAAAAATATAACATGACTAAAATACTAATGTTCTCTATGCCAAAATTTATATAACATTTTTATGAAGAATATGATATTTTGAATTACAACAAAATAATTATTATGTGTTGAAAGAAAAACACACAGCGTCGATATGAAGAATGTTTTCGTGAACTTACCGATTATTCCCGCTATACTGGTACTATACCTGTTTGTCACAGCTAAAGGGCAAAATATCCTTGTCGTTATTTACGATAGGTTGCCCCCCTTGAATCCCTGTCATATGGTCTTCACCAGGAAGTTATTTCTGCGACGCTGTGTGTTTTTCTTTCAACACATAATAATTATTTTGTTGTAATTCAAAATATCATATTATGTGTTTACTTAAAAACACACAGCGTCGATATGAAGACCTGTTTGATATCTGCTGGTGACAAACACAAAACGCTATGTGATACTATGGTGATACATCTTTATAAATGTATATCCTGTAAACATAAGAGGGTTAGAAGTAACAATAATACTGTTATTAAATCAGTCTCTTCTAACCATTCAATAGTTCAATAAATATGAACCTCTTATCCTTATAAAAAAACTTCATAGTTATTAACAAATTATAATTAAAAATAAAATTATAATAACTTTTTCTAATATCAACACATTATCAAATCCAATCACATAATTATGATGATTAAGGTTTATGTGGGTTGGAAGTTTTTAAGTTGTAACTGAGATCCTTTACTTCATTCTATCTCTGACCAATAAATTTATATTTATTATATTAAATGTCTTATCACTCTTGCTAGTTCCCTCTGGTTTGTTCTCAACCTAGTTAGCAGAGGCTACTGCAGACCTAACAGATCCTGGGGAAGCTGTTATTCCCTCCTCTTATATGCTGCATGCTGGATATGGTTTCTTAATTACTGTTATTAATAAGTGATTTAACATAACATAACTTCACACCTGCATTCCCTAAAGGGATAGGCAGGAGTGTATTGTAACACCCTCGTTTATCGAGTCTATTGCCATCAACCAGGCACACCTTCAGACTCCCTGCTGCTACTTAACTACCTTATGAAGTAACTCACTAAGTTTGCACAACCCGGGATGTGAACCCAGGACTTCATGTTCTTCTTCGGCAGTGATCTAGCTGTTCTTTATTCTCTCTCCTACTTTAGAAACTTTAATGAGTTGTTTTGTCCATTTAACTTGGCTGGCACACTTGCTAGTTAGCATATTTTAATAAAAGCTCTCCTGCTTGTTCATGGTTTATTGAGTCTGTCTTTGACCCATAGAATGACCACTTGATTATTTTACTATCAGAGATGTTCACATCAGCATCTAATTCCATGAATAATGGCAGTTCATGTACTACTTCTGCCCAATGCCAACATAAGAATTGCAGCTGTGTCGCATAAAACCATCTGTACATCACACACTGGTAACTTTGATTCTATAAGTTAAGCAGCAGCAATAGCTAAGAGCTAGTTGTTGCAAGTAAATTCTGTTCTACTGTTAATTTACAGAATATATATATAATAGAATGTACATATAATTTACAGAGTCCTATACCCAGCAGTGGGTGAAATTGGACTGTGGATGATGATGATGAAAAATAACAGTAAGTCTGTAATATTGCACTAGAATCGTACTTTGTAAGTTAACCTTTCATGTATATTTAAGTATGCTAGAACTCTTGTAATTGTCGCTAATTACATTATTACATCGCACTATTTAAACCATCTTTTTATGGCTGAATATCTTAATAAACATTATATTTGTATTAAATGTTAATTCTGTTTCTCTACTTCTGGCCAATAACTAACTGATTTGTTCCTCCCACTGTTAACTAACCAGGCATGAAGAGCCAGTGGGTTTGTTTATACTGATGGGGGACCCGTTGCTGTGTCCTCCAGCCTCTCCGCGAGGTTGTAACTGGTGGCTCTAGGGCTTGTGATTTTAGATCCGCTAGTATATTAGCCAAAATGTCTCTTCCTAAAGTGGAGCTATAAGTATGTAAGTGCTACACCCTACTGTTGAGGTGAGCTAAACTCGAGGGATCAAATCAGATTAAAGAGGTGGAAATATCCATCCTAACTGAAGTTTATACCTTAGGTTAGAGGCGTTAGAGAATACTGCCAAATTGATCTTTGTAATCGATTGAGACATAATAATCTGTTGACTACGGCTTTGTCTGCAGACGCGAACTGGTCGACGTCTGGAGTGCCCCAACGATAAATTATCGGTTTGTTTCGGCTGGCAACAGATGCCATTCCAATAGCCGTCGTCCTCGGGACAAGTGATCGGCTGTGCAGTTGTACCTCCCCGAGAGGTAATGAGTTGACAGATGTATGTTTTGACTGTCTGTCAACTTCAACAACTTGCTTGTCAAGTTCAGTGAACCTAAGGAGTTTGTCCCCCTCTTGTACCAAATGTAGGCTACCAGAGTCTGATTGGACTAGAATGTGGGTAGTAATAGGCTGTGCAGTTGTACCTCCCCGAGAGGTAATGAGCTGACAGATGTATATTCTGACCGTCTGTCAACTTTAACAACTTGCGTGTTAAGTCCAGTAAGCCTAAGAAGGGTTTGCCCTTCGTTCCCAATTTTGTATTTAACTCTGTAGCGACACATAATTATGTTACCACAAATATTCACACATGTTAAAACATAATTGACCACAAAAATTGGTAAAGATTTATTGACCCAATAGCCTTTGTACCTCTAATAGAGTGCATTTTCATCTTTTAACTGTCTTTAATACGTTGAACGCCACTTGGCCAACCGGTGAGCCGCAAAGAATAGTTCTTCTATTGTGTCTACTGCGTAGCAGTCAAAACTTAATAAATTTCTTTAATACTCTTTGGAGAA
The DNA here is from genome assembly GCA_905340225.1 of Abrostola tripartita. NCBI lineage: Eukaryota > Metazoa > Arthropoda > Insecta > Lepidoptera > Noctuidae > Abrostola > Abrostola tripartita. The sequence continues at coordinate 7,707,148 of HG996493.1, read as the reverse complement.
ACAATGATATTATATTATCTAGTTGGTGTTCCAGGTTATACCTAAGTACTCTAACTGCTGCACTAAGCTTACTATAGACTTAGGGTAATTTATGTACCATCCCCGCGATTCCAACTGATTCTCAACTTCCGCAGTTGGGATCAACTTGGACTGGTCCTGGTGGGTTCAGAGGAAATTATCTAGACAGACTAGAGTGCGTATCCCTCTGGCACGAAAGGTCTTCGCGACCCAATTCGTCATAGCTGCAAATGTCAGAGTAGATGCAAGGTCAAATGGTAAAGCTGAAATTTTTGCTGACATAAGGATTACTCCATTGTAAACCATAATAATACATGAAAAGTAAAACATCTCATCATGCCTGTATTCCCCGAAGGAATGAAAAAATATACTTTATGAAAATAAGTATCTGAGATATCTATCTTTACCATCCAGTCCTGCTCCTGAAGAAAGTCAGGTACTGATGCATAGGAAATGAGTTGGAAAGATTTTGTAAGGACATACCTGCTTAATCTCCATTGTCATCTCGATGTGGTTCTTGGAAATGTCTTTAAATGGGATGCAAGCACCTGATATTATTTTTATGATAAACCTTTTTTTTTTTTTGTCCGACTACATTCCATTAAGTAATGTGTTTTTATATAAAATTTAATATTACCCCTTTAAATATTAGTCATTGATAGTTATCATTTATCTTTAGGGCAAAAGGAATTGTTTCTTTTATTATACTTTCTTAATCCTCTTTTGGGATAACTTATTACTGCCTGAATTAAATGTCAAGGTATGTTTTAAAAACCCAGGCTGTGTCTAGATAGTAGAGCCAGCTGGTTCATGCATTATACTATGTCTCTTTACAGGCTTGTTATCTTTTAGATATGTTAGTGTATTGAGAATTCTACCCGTTCCTCCTAAGAGCTGTTGTATATGCATAAGGGCCTTTTGATCAATTAAGTTGTCTACACTTAGTGGCACCTATCATAATGACTTTTGAAGATTCTTATTAGAATTTTTCCTATCAAGCGATCTCGCCTTACTCTATATAATCCTCTAATACTCTATATAGTCTGCTCTTTTACTACAGACGACATGCAAGTCTTTTGTAATATCAATTGGATACTGTTAATTCCCTAGGGAACTACTGGCTTAATTACCTATCCTATTTCTTTAGGTTCTAATAGGCCATCTGTTAGGCCAACTAAAGCTCTTTCAGTGGGCATTAAGTAGGCCTTCCTTTTATTTAAAAGGCATAGCCCATCATTAATCTTGAGTTCAAGAAACCCAGGTTAAGCTAAAAAGCACTGTGGTGATTTAGAAAACTTTACATCTTTCCAAGCATTTATATGAAAGTGTTTAAATATCATTAAGGTGTATACGCGGTTTGGTGGAGCACTCCTAACCGGTTTTGAACTACCCGTGTTGTCTCACAGTTCCCTAAATCCAATTGCCCTAAACCAGTTCTAAATAAATATTCCGCCGAGGAATTTAAAGGTACTGCTTTAGCCAGCGATGACAAGAGCTTGGGCTTTATGTTGAAAAGGGGCAATACTGCACGTAATTAGACAACTGACTTAGGGTCGTGCTCCACGAGTGCATTGACATGAGGGTCCGATGTCTCATGACGACGCGACGATTATGGTGAGACTATCATTATCATATCCTCTTGTTAGGAAGGCGCAAGGATTTACCCTCAGACTCCGAGTCTGATACCCTTTCTCCACTAGAAGATAAACTGTCTTACTCTTCGTAAAAATATAGCTTCGGTCGAAAGGACGTCTCAACCATTTTTTCCGTCACATCTTGTGGAACAGTAACACTTTTATCACTGACTGATTTAGCAACTTCCACTGCACACTTTATTCCTATTTTAGGTTTGAAAATTCGACTTTATTAAAAATTTTCACTTGGAAAAGTTTTAAAGCCATTGGCGCGAGAATTTTCACAAAACGCTATGACAGGGATTCAAGGGGGGCAACCTATCGTAAATAACGACAAGGATATTTTGCCCTTTAGCTGTGACAAACAGGTATAGTACCAGTATAGCGGGAATAATCGGTAAGTTCACGAAAACATTCTTCATATCGACGCTGTGTGTTTTTAAGTAAACACATAATATTATTATTTCTCGTTTACTTAGCACAAAATCTATCAGAAACAATCTTTTTTTTTTCTTACCTGAAGCCTATAACTACCCTATCCTCTCGACTGGCAAGCGACCAAAAATGGGACGATTCACAACCCCCCGCGTCTGGCGCCCCCCCCCGCACGATTTTAATTTCCGGAACTACATGATAATCTAATTTTAAGCTGTCGATTTTGAGAGATAAATTTTGTGGGTCTTTGTAGGTATTCTTCAACAATTCAATCATTGAAACTTTAGTTGAACAAACTTGGCCTGCATATCCCAGGAATTGATTGAATGTGAAGGTGATAGATTTTGTAGTACAAATTAAACCTAAGTAGTACTTACTACGTGCAGCAGGTAGGTTAGGTACCTAGGTACTATACCTTCCTAGTATAATATTTATCTGGACACATCATTTCTATAAGGAGGCGGAATAAATATTTAATCTGTTGATTCTAGCCGATAATAGAATTTTTATACCTTTAACAACAATGAAGGGCGACAGAGCTTATCGAGTAGAAAAATGCTACCATTGCGTGTTGCCCAGTGTTGTCCCGTTGGCCCGGCCGGCTTTGCGCTTGATGTATGTCCATTGCCCCTTTTTTAAAGTTAGTTCAAGTCTGCCCGCGTACAAGTGAAACGATGGATATGGATACATTTATATTTAAGCGATGTTGGTTCGCGTAGTTGGCCTTAGCGTACAGGCACTGGCAGCGGTACATTATTTTCGACTCTCGGTGAACTCGTTCGTAGTTAAGTGTACATATTGTATAGTTGAGTCAGTTTAGTGCACGTTTGACCCGCTGACTGGCTGCGCGCGCTTTTTCGCAGCGATCGTGGATCGTACTGTATGCGTGAGCATCACTTTGACGAAGTTAAGTCTAAGTTCAACTGGATTCCCATACACTTCGGATGTTAAGTTTGTGTTATATTCTTGTGTTATAGTATAAAAGTTGTGGTGATAAATAAAAGTTCAGTGAAAATTGGGAGTGTAATTTAAATACTTATCTCTGTTGTAATAAGGTAAAGTTCAAATAAAAGTATATTGTAGATTACTTTATAGTCGTTGTGGAGTTTAAGATTTTCCTTTTGTACTTGCAGCAGGATTTTGGTAGATGCAAAATTAAATTTTGTATTAATGATACATCACAATTCAACTCTACATTTTTAGTAATTATGAGAAATTTGTTTTAAAGAGTGAAGAGGTGGTAACTAGTATGTAATTATCATTTTAATAACTAGTTTTTTACGAAGAAGTATTATAATTTGACATTTAGTTATTTGTGTTATGATATGACCTACTAGAGCTAACTTATATTTAGTAATATCACAATTTATACAAAGTAAAGTAAGCCACTTTCTCACAAGAAACTCTCTTACCTATACATGTATATGCGTTTGCATAATTGTTAGAACCACATTATAATGACTTTTACTTAATGTATTAATAAAAAAGTACATAAGTTTGTTTACCTAGGAGCAATAAGAGAAGACCTCTAATTTTATTTATCTCCGACTTAATGCCTGTATTTATGCGGCAAACAGTAAATTACAGTTATTGCGTTGTTTATTTTTTTGTCAAATTAGCTGCGCCCCGCGGTGTTACCCACTAAATTTATTCGGGATAAAAAGTAGCCTTTGTGTTAATTCAGGATGTCAGCTACCTCCGTACCAAATTTTATCAAAATTGGTCAAGTTGTTTGAGCGGTGAAGAGGTAACAAACATATATACACACAAACTTTCGCCTCTATAACGTTGGTGTCTTTGATTATATAATTATATGGTGGATGTAATACTTATAGTTATCTGTGTTTCTCTAACTATTATAAATAATAAAAAGAAATCAGCTTTAACTATTTTATAAACATTGCAAAAGTTTTAACGTTTAGATCAAACATACTTCTTCATCAAAGAATAATAAAACTCAAACAGGTTTTCGTAACATACTATACACATACATAACTACTCGTTTATAACAGCAAATGTTCCAGTTGGCTGTTAGTCAGCAGCTTTATATATTAGTCAACATAAATTAAATGTTTTGGATAAAGTCTGAACTCACAAACAAAAACCGGCATTAACCTGATTAACAGGAAAGATATTTTTTACGATTATAATAATATTGCTCTACCATTGCATCTTGCATGTAAAATTACAAGATACACAATAAACTCTATTCTGCGATACTGAACAGAGTCTATTTGATTGGTTAGAGAAAGCCTCCTTTTAGTAAGTAGCGTATCTCAGCCTCAACTAAGCATGGGCATTGCCGTAACCACAGAACATTATATACCCAGAGGGCCTAGCCTTTGATGCGCCCGGTGCGAGCTTCTTTAACAGCGCCCTTTTTAATTGTCTCTGCTGGTCTTGGTCTGGTCATTTCTGCGCCCCTCTAGGGTCTGCGCCCTGTGCCTGGGCGCTGCTGGCACCGCCCTTTTTACGGCACTGAATGTAGGATGTTGGCATCTTTGAAAGGATTGATTCATACTTTAGGTATTTTTAAAACATTAATTAAATCAGTACCTAGCAGGTACCTACCGAAGTAACGTATCGTTCGATCTAGGGGATAAGTGCTCTCGCCCTATTATTTGGACTCTGCAAACGGATCGAACAAGTTAACAATTCATAATAATATAACCAACATTATTTTTGATAAAACTAAATATTTATGAGACAACAGGGATTACCTGTTAGCGAGAGAAACACATTCCATCATTGGGAAACCACTGTGCGAATGTCTTGTAGAGATTGTAGAGCATCTTTGGGATTTTTCAGAAGCATCGCGATATTTAAAAATTACCAAAGCATCTTGGTGGGGACCAAGATGCTTTGGTATCACGTATGTAAGGGGTTTTCAGTACATGGCCCTCTAAAAAGTTTGTTTTCAGCTGTTATATGACTATGCCTTATGCTAGCGTATTTAATCAAAGAATAAAATATTTTCTTCTATTAGCTTTTTAACAAGAATTGGTTTGAATCTTTGGCTAAATATGTCGTCATAAAATGTGCTTTTATATTATAATCATTAGGGGTATAAAATAACATAAAATAATAAACACGAATCATATTAAAGTTATAAAGTCTGGTGTAAGTATAAATGTTTTGATGGCACAAGCGGGTGGTGTAGTTTTGTAGGGTTGGGCCTGACAACCACGGTGGGTGTGCCGACCTAGATACCAGATTTTGTGTGGACTGTTGATGACAGTTTAATTAATACAAAGTAGGTAGGATGCCCCACCTTATTTTACTGCAGTATTTCATTAGAATTTTATAAGTACTCTCTAGAAAAGCAACAATTTGGGCTTTTGCGGCTTTGGTTTAGTGATTAGACTGCTGCTGCTGCGCTAGAGGGCGCGGATTCGATCCCATTCCGGAACACAAAAACAACTCTGAGAATAATAAAAAAGAACACTCTACTTGTCCCAGACGTTTTGACGACAAGTGCTAAATCACTGTTTAGATTTATAACGCGTTTTAAATCATGATAAATATATGGATATTACCTTCCAACTTTCATTATTTTTATGGAGTTAGCATACGGGTGGTGATGTCAGTGATGACGTCATATTCGTACCACGAACCAACCGGTTCCACGGCTGCCGCCGCCGTCCTCCAATTATGCTAATGCCGATGCCGTTCCAGTCCACTCCTTAAACATATATACGTCGTAAACAGATATACATAATTATCTAAATTGGGTCTGAGAAACCTGAAATCATCTGTCTATCTCAATCTCTCAATTGAAGAGAATTTCTGCAAATTGTGTAGTTTTTGTTATTTTGGATATAAACCATTCAGGTAAACAAGGTGTCCTGATAAAGCACACCTTTCGGGCAATTATAGGCGCATAATGTTATCTTAGCTTTCATTTGAATAGAATCGAATAATTCAATTAGTGGCCTTTACCCATTTAGGCTACTACTATTTAGGTATATACCTACCACTTACAATTATTGACAGTCATTCTTTCCTAATCTAATAAACCACGTGTTACGTTTCACATGGGTGCTACGCCCTTGCCGCTTAACTTATTTAAAAAAACTGTAGCACATTTTGTGTAGTAATGGCATCACGCACGACTTCCGTTCGATGTGCTAATAAAAACTCTGGCAGTTACTACCACAAACACCATACCATGGTACGTTAATACACAATGTAGTTTATGTTATGTAACATGAAACTTACTGTTAGGTACTCATGGTCTGCTGCTGTGAGACTGTGACTAATCACTCTGAATTATGCCATGGCGATACCGGCTTACTGGACAGGGCTTTTTTGTATACACCAGATTTTTTTCTAAAAACATAGGATGAAGTAGGTCTACATAAGTTGAAGAGAATGTCACGAACGGGGTTTCACTGCAAAATAAAATCGCTGTAAACGTATGAATTCTCTTGCGATTTGCGAATGGAAATAATGGTTGTTGACATGACCAAGTGCGGTCAACGATTTATTGATGAAGATGGATGGCCGGTCGGTTTATAGGCACATCATATTTAGCTATACTTACTACGAAAGAAGATCCATTCATAACGTCCAGCGTTGACTGTTTTGTAGATTAAAAAAACTGTTTCAATACATTTCATTTCGCAAATAAATACGTTTCGTCATTCGAATCACTTACATTAGTTACATTGTTTGTCGTTTTCTTATTATCTTCAATGAATGAACCATGTTACAAAAATAACATTGCTTTTGTTGAGCAATACGAGATGACTTGGACACCCACGATATGTCATTGTTATTCAAATCTTTATGAAAAGTGACACAGTGGCTTAAATTACGTAATATTAGATACTGTTCTAATAATAGTTACATTTAGGTATTATAAAAGACTGTTGGTCAGGTCGAGATCGTTTAAAATCTCTTAGTACTTAAGTTGTTGTAAATGAAACAATGTAATGTATGGCCCAGATGTTCGCAGCGTGACGGCGAGTTCTTATCGGTGCAAAGACGCACCCACCTACACTCTCCCCTGAGTATTATAATATGTAACGTCGCGTCGCGCCTCGACCGGACACGAAAGTTCAACGAACTGCCAATTCGCCATCTTTCCAATTAATCTATTTTAATTATTACTATCTTCCGCTAAACCACAAAATTCTGACGCAACATATTCATAACTGTCCTCCTTTTTTCCAAATCTCTGGGAGGAATATATGTGTTGCGAAATATTGGTGTGAAACACCTCAACTTTGCCTGCTCCTTCGAATCCTACAACCGTGACGTTAGTACATTTTTATCAGACAAGTTTAGTGTTGAGTTGCCTTACCTTTGTATCTACCAACTATTTATTAATTAATTAATTACTAAGTATCATATATTATATTACAAATGTTTATACAGGTTTATACTATATTTAGCATTCCTTTGGCTCTAGTACATTTACAAAACTTCTTCAGGATAGGGAATGGTAAAGGGAATGTGGCAAGACGACCTATTTGTAAATAATTTTTCTTTGAATGAAAAGTACATTAATTTAGGAATAGATATTACTGTTCTGCCTCGTTAGTTTAGTGGTCGCTAAGGACCTCATGCTCAGCAGTTACGTAATTGCTGAGCATGAGGTCCTGGGTTAGAATCCCGGGTCGGGTAAAGTGTGATTGTGTTTTTTCATTAGGTAATTCTCACCAGAAACACGGAGTCAGGATTTGTGCCCGATTGATGGTAATAGGCTCGCCCCCTATTACATTGGCATTTGGGACTTATAAAATAACTGGCGAAATGTGGGTGTATTATAGGTACACCTCGGTTTACTATTCGAGTAATACAGGTGTGATGTTATATTTATGTAAGTACCTATATGTATTCTAGTATTCATGTGTGGTTAAAGGTTATCAAGAACGAGTAGGCATAAAATTTATAAAAATAGTTTATTGTGGTGCGTTATAAGAAAGCCACTTATGTAGAGACCGGTAGAGTAGATAGTTAGTATCGTAATATACTGTAGAGTTGGTACTTTAACGTGAATATGGTTATTGTATTATCTACAAGATTTATTCATCAGTAAGAGTATTTGAAAAAGGTGCATAATATTCATCATTTTAATTTGGCAATCGCATACGTGATTGGAAGTCAAGTAGTCATTCAGTTGCGTTTATGTATTGTAACGATGCTATTTAAATTCAGTCTTCGGAGAATTGCAACTCTATTAGCCTAAACATGTGCCTACGTTGTAAGATTGTTAAACAACACTTAAATGTACATACCTATGTGCAGCAAAAAGTGAAAGTACAACAGAAGATATCCTAACTCTTTTAGCTGAACAAGAACAGGGTATTACTGCAAATTATCTATTATATATAATTATATATTAAATTATCATGCAACTAGTAAGTATGTATAGTGCTATTAATGTTCAACTCCAGGGCCCTATGCACTGAAGTTAAACATCTACACCTCATAAATATCTCCTATCAGAAACCTCACATAGTGTAGGAACGAAAGCCTAAAAACATGACCGGTTTTTATAGCGGTCTCTGATGAAGTCCCAGTTTAGCTATGAATGATCACGGACAAAGATGTGATAATAGCATCTCTGTCATGGATAAATTTAAAATGTCCGTTTACATCATACTTGATTGAATTATAGTGTGATGATATCTATGAGACGACTCGCGCAGGCGTCGCATTCGGTCACAAGTGGGTAACAGGCCTTCGCCGATAATAGCGGTGACGCCATCGCTCCCAGCAACACTATAATATAACAACTCGGTTTGGCCCTAAGCCTGTTGCTGTAACTTAGCTCCTTAAACCAGTCCTCAATCCGCCGGTCAAGGCACGTTCAAGGTGATGTACTTGATATTGTATTGTAATTAGTAATCACAACTGCTTAAATGTCCCGATTGTTTTTCGTGAGATGGTATCGATAAATTTCAATAAATACATAATTTACAAGCCCGCTTCACTTAACATACTTTTTGAATAATAATCTGTTCTCGTAGATAAGGTATGCGATTTAGTGTGGTAAAAACAAAAATACTCACATGGTAAACATGCTTGCAATTTTTTTGGCTCAACGTGAAATCATAATTACAAACAAATGTTGCTTCGGTCGTATTATGTATGAAGATCGACAAAAGTAATGTTTATCATGGCATGGTAAAATACATTAGTGTCCGAGCCACAGTAAATAGGTAGTAATAGTAACTACTTATTAAACTGTTAGTTATGGCAAAAGCAATGCTGAATAGGGGCTCCGTTTGAATCCGAAACTAGTCGGGCATTCCCGAATACTGACGTGAGTAAAACGACATAAACATAGTAAATAATATGGACAACACTCACGAAAGTTATTTTAGCATTAAAATCAATGCTTACTGAATTTGACTTTTTGTACTGTATTTAACTGTATCTGAATTTAAGTAGAAATTAATAATTATATTCCGTCTCCAGTTCTTTAGAAACTATTAAATCTATTATCTAATTACCCGCGTAGGTATTGTTACCGATATTAAAAAATATAGCTTAATTCAGACATGCGATCTGACTTTTGTTATATTGTTTGTAGCTAGGTCAATTACCATGTCATGGTTAGAGAGAATGATAGTGCCTTATAATTATATAAATGTTTGTTTTGGTTATATATTATTTTTAAGTTATTCTAGCAATGATCAGCTTGAAATACAGGTAGAAATTACGACTTCTAAAAAAACTACACTACGACCACCGTCTAAGAGGCGGTAGAGCTTTGTAACAGAGAATACCCATACATGCATTCTGTAATTCTTGATTTATTTAGTTTTGCAAAAAATATTTATTCGATGAGATCATGTAAGTTCCCTTTTTATAAAACATACCGTTTTAATAAGTGTTTGTCACTTCATCTTAGTGCTACACGCGTTAACAACTAAATGAATGCGTTTTGTTATCAGTAATGCTCAAAACGCTCAGTCACGAGCATCGGACGTGCTGGTTTCAAGACTTTGCAAAAAGTTAGGTTAGACTAGCAGACCGCTGTATGCTTTTGTCAGTTGTGCAATCAAGATCAAAGCCAGGACCCCAATTCGATTGCAAAGCGAAGTGACATATACTTTATTCGCCCGTTAACAGGATTTGGTATATTTTTACGGTAATTAATTCATTATGTAACTAGAAACCCAGACAGCGTGCAAGTTCAACGTTCTTACGGCTTAGAAGTTACATAAAATTAGTAAGGCGGCGAATATTTTTTGAGTTTCAGTATTGTTTAATGTTATTACTCAACTTATACATTACATAGAATAACGAAAATCTCTACACATATACAAATTTCTCAAAAGAGAAAGTCCAGTAAATATTAAATAATTCCACAAACCCCTGCTTTATGAGGTCATGTTCTGAATTGGGTTACACTGAACTGAAGTTCAAGCATGGTGTTCTAGTTTCTGTCGCTTACTTTATCGATTTTCTTTCCACTTCGCATAAGTTTACACTACCAACACAGCTCACTATAGGAGGCACCTACCCATAATTCACTATCCAACTGGCGATGTATAAACAATTGGCTTGCCAGACTACAGTGAATTAAATTGGTCCGACAACTGTGACATCTCCACTCAATCAATTTCATCGACCTAAGTATCTTCTTATATCACCACGCATTGGGTGAATGAACAGTTAAGAATGTAGACATACAATCATACATTTATACACATAATATTACATAGTACATATGTAAAAAGTACAGAAGTTTATAATCATATTGCAGTTTGAAAAAATCGTATTTTACTCTATAATATCGTGGCTCCGTTTATAAATTGTTTCAGTCCTGAATTAAACAAAAAACCAAATATAAAAGCTTATTAAAGGCACAGAATAAAAAAAAATAGTTCCTACTATAGGCCGGTTTCATTACATAAACTAGAATTGCATTTTTATGCATGAAGCTTTATTACGTTGGAATCATAGAACCTTGGAAGGTACGTAGGTTTATTGGTCGTACTGATAACCCTGTTCGTCGTTTCGTCGACCCGATTGGCGCAGTGGCTTGGCGATTGGACTGCTGCGCTAAGGGTTGCGGGTTCGATTCCCGTACGGGACAAAAATTTGTGCGATCCGCATATATTCGCCCCGAGTCTGGGTGTTTGTGTAAGTGATATTACATGTTTGTGAAACGCACCCACGATACAGGAGAAATTCCTAGTGTCCTAGTGTGCGTTTTTTTTTTAATAAATAAAAATATAAATAAAATAAGAGGCCACAATTTTGATTTGTTGTGATGCACACATATTAGGACATTTAAATTTATCTTACTTTTGTATAAGAAACTTACATAATTTTATCGATTTGTCAATAGTAAAGGGTTTAGGTAGATCCTCCACGAAAGACAATACTCCTTGGATCGTACCGTCGCCGTCGTCGTATGGCGCACTCTACGTAGTTAGCCTCGTTCCCAAACGGCTGTCAACCAAACTTTTGAACCACGTTATGGGCTTAAGTTGGTATCGAAAAAGCTGACTGAAGTTTCCCAAGCAATGAACTTCATTTATTTATAGGAAGGAACTGCCAAACTGAGAAGAGATAAATTGAGCTAAAAGTGGCAAGGGTAGCCGGCTAGCGGCAAAATTCGTGACTTCTTTGTGCCCTCAAAAGGAGTCATTGTGTGAGATGAGTTTCGTTCGCCGAAACTACAATCTAACCAAAAATATTAAGTTAACGTCAACGCATATACTAATGGTAGATACTGTTTTCTTTTAAAACCCCGGGTGGAGTGGTGGTACATATGCAATTTCGCAATGAAATGTTTTATGGTCAAAATTATGTCATTACCAACAGCAGCTGTCTGTGTCGTGGCAGTTGGTTACGGTGACTGATCATGATCGCAGTCTGTATATAATTTATTATGCGTGCCATTGCGCTACCGACATACTGCATTCGGTACTTACATTCTAATATTTTATTTGATGAGTCATCATTTTTTGTTGTTAGCTTTGTTTCTCAACGTTGTCTGAAATTTGTCAAATTTCGGCCACCGACCTTGCCTTACCCTCCCGGTGCTCAATTTGTCAAACGTGTCTCTAGCACGCATACGAACAATTTGTTATTATTATATTACATGACTTTATTGTTACGATGAAGAGGACCATTTAAATTAGGTAAATAGGTCATATATCTACTTGGTATCTAGACTTTATTATTTTGAAGTACACTAAACTTCGGATTATCAGAGGTTTACGTTTGATCTCTTTTTAATGCTTTTATATACTACTCTATAGATACTGTCCCCTTACCATGCACTCGTAAAGCAGGACATTTTCACCTGCTCTCCTGCTTTAACAGTTTATGGTAAGCGGGTTGTGTATGCCACAAGCATTGATGACAGCAAAATTTCGCGCTTTCATTTCAACGCTGAGGACTAAAAGCGTGCTGCGATGTCACACAATTTTTTCTCCTTAAAAAATCAGAAAAGATAGTTGGTAAACGTTATGTAATCCGAATAGTCTTTTCAATGCGTCCTCGACGTCTGCAATGTGAAAGGTGGAAATATGTGGTTTTTATAGATAGCTCACAAATTGATTAAAATGAAATGAAACTTAATAGTAGTAAAGAATTCCAATCAGAATTGGCGGTTTGCCACAGGGCAAGCAGCTGTCGTGTGAAAGTATGGGACGGTCATGTTTATATTTCACGATCGTAACCGGCGTAACCCAGTTACACAGACAATGATACCCTTTGGTAAGGAGATGACGTCGAAATATCATTAACCCGAGACGCCGATTACTGACCCCTTTTATTTACCCGAGTGACGACATGCAACGAGAAAGATCCCGCCAAATATATTTATTTATTTATATCATGTTAATAGTATACATATACAAACAATCAATAAAATCACACCTTTATTTATGCTTATCTTTAACGAAGAAGATTTCCAGGACGTGGTCAAGTGACCCACGTAGGGTGTTTTTGTCTTGTATGACGCACATTTACTGACTAACCGCCGCACTCAGAGACGTTAATGATTACTTAAACTGACACTGAGTAAAGATTTCACAAAAAAAACCTTCACTTACTAATAGTTTAAGTAATCATTAAATGTCTCTGAGTTCGACTGTAAGAGATTATCTGCATTAAGTTAAACCACTGTTAGGTTGGCAAATGCTCTAACTGTTGTAGTTAAACTAGTACACCACACTAGGTTAGGAACTTATAAAGATAAGAACCGTGTGGGAATTGAGCCCAAGACCCAGAGAGCAGAATAAAAAGACATAAGATTTGCAATTGATATTCTATTTGTAACTGTAAGTCATGCACAATGTATATTGTACAGCCCGCTTACCATGAACTGTTAAAGCAGGACAGTTTACGTTGTGAAAGCGAGACGCCGCATTACACTGCACGTTACGGTGTCTCGCTTCCACATTTAAACGATGATTCTGGGCAGTACAGGTCTAGTTAAATACACCGTACGAAGTGTATCATAACAACATGTTATTCAGACAGGGATCATGTGCCAACTCCTAGTTATCACATTTAGCTTGCCTAAGTTGTCACCAAAAATATTTTTTTCCCTTGACGGAAGCCACTGTAAGGATGTGTAGAGTACATATCCTTACAGTTACATTTGTAGATTCTGATGTGAAGAACAAGGAAAAGGAAAACTACTCGAAACTTCGAAGTCGATAAATGCGTTTGAGCAGAATGTGGAGATATTGCATACCATGGTATGGCATATAATAATTGGTTGGGTAGCCAATAGCCAGATAAACTGCGAGTGTGCACCAGTAGGTAAGCCGTAAGACAGGTTCTAAGGTTATCGGCTGCTTGACCATTGTACGGCATGACTTACAATTTTGATATAATTGTAACTATCTACTTAGGTTACTTTCTCTATATTCTTTTTATTATTTGATCAAAACTGATGGTACATAACTACCGAGAATAACCATATAATATTCTTAAAACGTTTCTCACATGCTAAATTAGTTATTATAAGAATTAAGAAATCGTCCGAAACTAATTAGAAATATTCATCCTTTTGGTGACATCTTTAAAATCATCTTGTCTAGAAAGTCACTAAATAAGCATATTTATTTTAGGATATAAATTCGCTACTTATAAATAAGAATGATTAAAAAGAAGTTAGGTACTAACGATTAGTTCCATAAAAAAAAGTAAGATGTTTATAAGATAAGCACGAGTAACTTTAGTTTTATGACTCATGTTTGTTATTACAACGATCACAGATAGCCTTTAACTGAAAACGTAAGTTAAGTTACAAGACACAGTTAGATTATTTAAAAGAACCCCTCCAAAGTATTACATCCAAATTATGATTGGCTTTCGCAGTTTTTGTAATTGACTGACATAAAAGCGTAGAGCTTCTTGGTTTTATGCCAGAAAGTCGAAGTTATAAGGATTATAATATAGTAAGGAATTAAAAATATGCAAATGTAAAGTCTGATTGAATCAGTCTGCTAATTAATCGTCGCCCTACAACCTATCTATTCACCAAGCGTCCAGTTGCACGCAACGCAAAACTAACTTTTTACGAGCCTGTTTGTCCACTGTTGTGCTCAGGATGAGATCATTGCAACCGTCATCTCATGGCATCTATTTTAATTCTATATAACAGTTGGCATTGGTTGTGTCACTACGAGACGCCACTGATGTAGGCGTTTAAATAAGTGGCCGTGGCCCCGATTTACAAAACGTGCTGCACCGATTGTTCGAGTTTTTTACCACTAAATAATTAAAATTGAAACAGATTGACACCTTCTGTTTATTTAGTCTACCTACCATCACGTATCTCTATATGGGTGTATAGGCCAAGATTTATCTTAGGACAAGATAAAACTAAGTGGTTTTTTTTTTTTTTTTTTTTTTTCGGTCTTGGGCGGAGCGGGAGATAGTGTCAGACTTTTACTGACTAAAAACCCACTCCTGTTCCTTCGTTGCCTTTCGTACCAGGGCCGAGTCTTCCTTTCGGAATCAGACCCTTGGCCCCAGTAGGCTTCGACCCTGATGGGCCCCTACAGTTGCTGACATCTCCTTGAGGCGCGCGTGAAACAGTACGCACCGTCGACGACTTGGGCTCGGTCCGGATGGTTACCGGAAAACTAAGTGGTAGAAATGCACTTTCTGCTCAAATCCACGCACTCGTAAATTGACCACTATACAGCTATTATGTATTCTTATTATAGGATCCTTGGATTATTAAATAGTCTTAGATATTTAATAGACCTTTATTATAGTTAGATGTGAATATATTTTTGTTACAGATGCAAGATACCTGAACAATTGAACCGTTTCGAATTACGAAAAATACAGCAAGGATGAAGCAACTCGTCAATAAGAACCTTATAACGCTCAAATGCGTACTCTTCTGTTTTCTATCAGGTACATACTTACTGTTTAAAATATTTAAGTCTAAAACACAAACAAAAAAACGTAACGTAAGTATCTACGCAATGAAATTTTATTCCGAATTTTAAGATACTAAAAACTAATCTACATACATACGTAAAAATATTTTTGAAATTTAGGTCATTAGGTATAATTAATATTATGAGAGGTTCCAATCATCCAAATGAATCACAAACCATGTACTTAGATAGGTAGGTATCTATGTATGTCTCTAACAGGTTTGATTAAGTGCTAATTCTGAGATATACCTAATGTTGACTTGTAAATGTCTTCGAAGTACTAAAAAATAAACGACGTGCTGTTTACTCCTTGTTTGGGCAATGAAATAAAAAAAGTTGTTACTGGTCCCCTTCAGCCGCAAATAAAAACCAGCTTCAAGACATCACGGGCGATCACATACATACATAGCCAATAATTGAAGTCGATGTTGCAAGCTGCCTTCTATGGAGTGTCGAGAGCTACCTATAGAATGATTTAGGGACCGTTCACCTCGGACTTGCCACAGTGTTGGGAACGCGGCCAATGTGACCCATATGCTCGGACTTTTTACTCCCGCATTGAGATGCTTGCGCGCACGTAATTCGATACTTAAAAACTCTTTTGTTCATTTTTTCAGATCACTATAATGACCATTTTTCAAACTAAATTGAGTCTGACATAATATTTATTTTGTTTTGTTTAGGTGTGGGCTGCATATTCCCGTTTCTGCCACTGCATATGCTGTCAGTGGGTCTAGACAAAGGAGAAGCTCGGCTCATATCAGCTATCGCACCATGTATTGCTCTGCTTGGCCCGGCCGTATTGGGGCCTCTCATTGATAAGTTAGTATTGTAGACATTGTAGTACTCTATAATTATGCCTCTATATGGCAAACGGACCAAGGTTCGCTGGGTGACAAATGATTTTGCTTTATGTATACTATATATTATATATATAGTTTTATTATTATATTATATAATTATTATCTTCTATACTCTATACTTTTTATATTATAAAGCTGAAGAGTTTGTTTGTTAGTTTGCAACGCGCTAACTTCAGGAACTGCTGGTCCAATTTGAAAAAATATTTCAGTGTTAGATAGCCCATTTATCTTGCAGTAGCGAGTGCAGCTGTATAGTATAATATTATTAATCTTGAGTGCACAACTTATCGATATATGTGTGTGTGCAAAATGTTTTACTAATTACTTCTCAGGTTACTTTAGATGATTTAAAAACAGTCTAAAAATGTAATTGTAAGTGGTGATTATATTATTATCATCTCAGTCATGATACAGTCGATTCGCGGAATCGTATATAGACAGGGCAATCGTTCGGTGCAGTGCGGTGTGCATCATTGTACCTAAGGGGTTTTTATGTGTGCTAAGTACGATTTAGACATACTAGGTACTACAGTTTCCAACAATATAAATTCAGTCAAATTCGAGGGACAAATACGAATATTTCTCTTGGGAACATAATTATTATGTCCTTTTCTGTATCCCTGACAACATATTTTTATACAAAATTTCATGGTGTTCGGTTCAAAGTAACAAACAAACCTTACTTACTTTTTACGGAATCTTAATATTTAAATAGGTAATATATTAGACATTTATATGTAATGTAGGAAGGAAGGAAAAAAATGTGATTTCATGTGAATTTGTTGATTGAGGGCCGATTTCCATTTAATTCCAAACATACAATTAGGCTAATATACAGATTTCCTTAATGTAATAATAGATAATGAAAAAAACATACGTATTTACTACATGTTTAAAAACATATTAAATATGTAGGTACCCACCTTCCTTCAACGCGTGACAACCCTTAGAAGGTGTCGCGACAACTATTATCTTCTAAACATCAGCTTTTCCCGACTGTATGTATGAGTATCTAGACTGTGCTATTCTAAAAGTGTGCGTTGTGTTTAGGTTGTCAGTGGGGCGAGGGTCTACGGGCGGCGGCGCCAACCCAAGCGGGTCAGGTCGTCTGCTGCGCGTCATCACCGCGGCCTGCCTCATTCTCAGCGCGGTGTTCTATACGCTACTCCTCACAGTACCGTACACGGAGAGACATGAGGTATCAATAACTACTAACCTTTAACATCTTTAAACGTGGATCCTTAGAGCTTCTACAGGATAAAAACGATATAAACTTAAAAACTACATACCTGCCACTACGTTGCTAATTGCAAGATGTAGTTTTTAGTTTGCTTTCATTATAAAAAATAAGTTAGACGGGATATTCAGGTGAACTTTGATTAAAGTCTAGTAAATTAATGTAATCTTTTATGGGTACCCACAACTGATTGAAACCTAATTAAATTAGGCGCAGTGTACCTTAAATTAAGTTAATATATCAATCTAAGTTACTTCCTTCAAAAAGTCCATCTTTAGTCACATATGTAAAGAAGTTACTCGCTGCTTGACCTACTTTCTTACTTGCGTCTTATGCCTCTTTCCCACGCACACTCCATGTACGAACGAAAATGTAAAAAAAATTATTATTAATAATTATAATTTGCCCTAAAATAATCTAAATACTGTAACACAGGCTCGTCGACCTCAAGTGCTGTTCATGTGTGACGAGGACAGTGCTTATGTCATGCAAGAAGTGTGCAAAGAGGACATGCGCTGCAACCGGTGGTCAGGCGAGAAGGTCAGTATACGAAGTGTATTAGTAGTTTGTGATGCTTCGGGGATATGATCTTAAATATAGGCGTTATTGCTTGATTAATATATTGAAGAATATTCTGATTTGATTCGAAGCTTAATAGCTTTAAAGCTTTACTGTAACTTCACCAGATAATACGCATTTATCTTGTCTAGGATAGCTTATATTTGCCTTATCCTCGCGTGATATAAATATTTTCAGATAATAATTCCAGAGTAGATATATTCAATTTTTTTCTTAAGAAGCTATATAAAGAGAAATGTAGGTATAAGTATTATGTAGATATTATTTTTCCTTAGGTACATACATACATAATTGTATCGATATGTATGTTCACTAAGCCACCATTTCTTGCAGTCAGGAGTTCTGGCGGTGACAGCCTGTGAGTACGGCTGTGCTGACGAGAACATGACGTGGGTAAAGCAACCGTTTACCACCACGTCCACCACCACAACACTCAGCCCCATGTACCTGAACGTTGCCAACGCTACGGTAGTTACTCAGATAAGATTATAATAGTTATATAAGTAAACCTATAGAACTTATTTAACACTTATAATTATTATACAGACTTCGGAACCGGCCGTAACGGAAGATGAGGAAGTCAAACACGCAAGGCCATTTGAAGTGAACCCCCCACACTTCTGCTACAATGGCCAGTGCTTGGTCTACATGCAGCATCAGGCGAGACTCCGCGTGCCTCTGTCTTTAATTGCCCCCGAACTGCCCGAGGATAATAGCACCGATGACTCCACACAGACGGATTGGTGTACTTATCGTACAGGTAAGGCTAATTACGGCATTTCGACGACAGATTAAAATAAAATAAATTATTTAGTGTAAATTGCAACAAGAGTTGGGCTAGCTAGTGCACTGCACTGCATTAATGATGAATAAATTTTTTTTTAGCTGGTCCATCGAGTTGCCAGGTCCCACCGAATCGCTTGGCAGAAGTAATAACTGTAGACGAGGAATGTAGGCCAGCCGTACGTTGCCAAGTGCTGGACCCTTACGACGAACCGGACGGTGTCCTCGCCGACGCCGAATGCCGACTTGTGATCGGAGACCCGACCTACACGTTCTGGACGTACTTAGTTATCAGGTCAGAAAATATTCACACTAAATCGTCAAATAAAGATGAATATTGTTGCAATAGACTCGCCCCCTTTCACATTAGGACCTATAACGTAACTGGCGAAATGTAGGTGTACTATAACTACACACCTCTGCCAGCCTCTAACTACCCCTAACCTAACCTAACCCTTACGACGAACGAATAGGTTATTATTTAATAGGTTAGGTTACAAATAATGATGTAAATAATTATATTTCTCATGAAAGTCTAGATGACACATCAGTAGTGAAGTCATTGCAGTGGTTTTACTATCAGCGACTTATATACCTACTTCCCATTGTAAATAATAATGCACAAAAGAATTAAAATAATCAGTTCGATACCTACTTCCTTAACGATAAATCAGTTAAACGCCACTTAATCAGATTTTAAAATCTTTTTCTGAAAAAGGTTGAAGTACAAGCCTCTACTCATTTCACTTAGGGCAGTCACAAATCGATAACTTCCATTTTGACTGGCTATCAATGGCGATTGGCCTCTACAGCATAATAATCTGCTTCCATGTGACAATTTCCTAACTACTTACTTAATATACAAAAAAGTATGAGAAGAAGCATTCAATCATCAGCCACCAAATTGTTTCATTTTCAGAATCCTTGCAGACATTTGGCCGACAGCTGCTTTGGCTCTTCTAGGCACTGCCTGTGTTATTGCGACTAGAGAAACGTCGCTAGGGCGAGGAGATGTCGGCCGTCAGTTGGCCTTTGGCACCCTTGGCCTGGCCGTCTTTCCTCCGCTGGCGGGACTGGCTGCTGAACAAATGCCCGACACCCCTTACCTTATACCGTTTGTCCTACATGCGGTGTTCATGGTCATCGGAGCACTTATTCTACTATTCGATCGGTGCGTACACATTCCCATATACTATGTCAAGGGTTTTAAACGTTTACGACAGTTAAAATTAGATTGTACAACGTAAATGCTATTTGCAAGAGAATTATGTGTTTATGTACTCTGCGCATGCTCATAGTCAATGTGCTTACTTTAATAAATTATGAATCACTGAATAGGCACCTTCGATGTGTAGGAAGCGATGATTTGCTTTGCATCACTGAATCTTTTTATGACTCATAATGTATACAGTGTACATCAATACAATATATTCTCTAACATATTGTGATGATCAACAACTCTTTACAAAGACGGGATATTATCAACTATGAATATAGATCACTGGTTGAACTGAACATGTCATGATTAGTTATAAAGTTCCTTATTTGTAACTAACTTGATAACACCGTATGAATATTAAAGTATGACTATCATCCACACAATACAACCATGGAATTCCCCTAACTTTTGTAACGAAACTTGAACGGATTTCCAGCCGGGCGCAATTACAGATTTTATTTTATAATGAATCACATACGTTGCAGTCACATGCCCCTGTCCACTCCGGAGTGGTGGTGGCACACAGCGACGGGCGTGCTGGCGATGCCCATGAACACGGTGCGGCGCTATGGAGCCGAGACCGCTGCTGTTTTCGCTGTGGTCGCTCTGCTCGGTACCCTGTGGAGCGGCATCGATGCGTACTTGCCCTGGTAAGGACAGAACAACGAGACCTCTATTCGATTCTAGTATATTAAAGAAATTTAGGGTAGCATTTATGCAACCGAATTTCAGGATTTCATTATGATAATACCCTGCTACTATTTATAAAAATGAAAATAAAGTAAGTAGTTATTCATTGTAACACAGTAGATAATTCATTGCTCCTGTACTGGACATTAAAAAAGGTCCCTATAACAACTGCTATTGTTTCCATTTCCGAACATGCAGGATAAACTTGAACTAGATACAAATGATTACAGGACAGTGCTTGAGTTGAACGGCACAATAACTGAGATGGGACTAACGCTGACCGCGGGCGCGCTGCCGGCCGTGCCCGCGCTGTGGTGGGCCGAAGCCCTCGTGGACTACATCGGGCATTCGAACGTGTTCATTATGGCCTTCACTATCTACGGCGTACGATATACCGGTATGTTTTACTGTTGACTTTATTTTTTATTTAATCCTTATTAACCTGCTCAAGTCGGTAGGCAGGTAAATAAATATTGAGCAGAAATTTGTATTTACTGGGTCAATTATATATGGTAAGCATGCGCAAATATGTATTGCCTTTAATGTATTAATAACGCTTCTGGTTTTATCCGTCACGTGACTACAATTTTGCGATTTTACTAATTGTTTGTTCTCTTTATATCGCCAAATCGGAAGCTACAGAAATTATAAGTTAGGTCACTTTCATTCTAAGGGTGTGATAAGAAGCTTTTTCATCTTCCAGGTTTGGCATACAGCACTGACTACACATGGATAGTAGTGTGCGAGGTCCTAGAAGTGTTCACACTGAGCTTGGTCTGGATGACGGCTGTACTATATTTCCGTCACTTAGTGCCGCGAAAGTACACAGCTACGGGCCAGGCTTTACCGGTTATTGCACACTTCTGTATCGGTATGTACCAATTACTCTACACTTGCATGTGTGCGTGAGGAGTGAGTGCTCCTTTTTTAAAGTTGGTTAATTTTTTACAAAATTAAAGACTGATTTAGGAAATAATTGTGAAAACTTCATGGAGAAGTCAAAAAAATTGTGAAACCGATGGTAAGACAGTTTAGCCAAAAAACTGGAACACTCAATATGCTAACCTGGGAAAATACACCATAAAGTTATCACAATTATTTCCTAAATTCGTCCTTTATTTTGTAAAAATTTAACTACCTTTAAAAAAGGAGCACTCACTCCACACGCACACCATTTGCAATAGTAACTTACTTTTATAATAAACTGAATGGTTTCTTAGTTATAATTACTGGATCAATTGATACACTTTCTTCGGTAAGAAACAGTTGTGTATCTCTTGCAGTTAGTAAATATCAGAGTTTAGTCACAGGGACAAGGACCAGTTGGATAAAAATGAAAAACTAGTAGGTAGTTACCTAATCTATCTATCCTATCTACAAATTTTGGTGGGGGCATTAGGTAGAGAGACTCGTAGAGAAGTATAAACCTTTCCACCAAGTTATTTACGTATGACAGTGTACCGTACTTTTAAATTAGAAAGGAACCATACAGTATTTGAATCCGTGCAGGTCGGTGTATAGGCGCGATAGTGAGCGGCATGGTGTCGCTGGAGCGCCCGCTGGAGGCTGCGCGCGCCGCGTACCGCGCGCTGGGCGTGGTGGCGCTGCTGGCCGCGGCCGTGTACCTCGCGCTCTACCACCTGCTGCTGGCCCCGCGCTGCGCCGCCCCGGCTGTCTCGCCGCCCCATCATCTTCTACAAGGTTCCTACCTACTATATTTCAGAGTTGCGTGTCAAGTACCTACGTTGTGTGCGCGGTCCATGTCAGATCTGTGTCACCTTTTTTTGAAATGCTATATGTAACTTTGATTGTATTCTTAGTATCATTGACTGGTGGTTTATGATTAATTTTACTGTGTTGTGCTTAAATATTCCATGTGCTAATTATTGTATTATTCATTTAAGCTTGCTCTATAGATGGACAGCTTAATGCTAAAGGTATGACGCAACTTATCTGTACAAGGAATCTTCGTTACATTCTACAAAGTCAATTCTTGCAATGAAAGCTCGGGAATACAATTCGCCCTAAATTACACTAAAGACTGATGCCAAGAAATAAATACAAACCATGTTTAGAACCGAAATAATATACCTAATTACGTATAGAGATGTGATTAAAAGTTAAAAAAAAAAATTGTTAAAAATTAATTGTTAATTAAATATAACGTGTTAAGTTAAATGTTAAAAATATAACGGATAACGTTTATCAGTTTCGGTAACAAGGGTAACGTTTACGTTAATTTAGTTCTTTAGATTGTTAATATAGAAAGCCTGTTGTTAGTTAAAAGTTAAGTATTTTTAATCTGTTGCCGAATATAATATTGAGAACTAACTATAAATAATATACTCTGTTAAGTGTAAGTGTAAGTGGAGCCGATTAAATAAAACTCTCGACTTATTTTGTTGTGCCTACGAACTGCGTTATAACTTTTAACGATTATGTCAAAATTATTTATTGATGTTAATAGTTAAAAAAAATAATGTGTTGAATTAAACGTTTAAACTTTTAATCCTCACCTCTAATTACGTACATAATGAAATGTCTTACTTGAATAAATATATACCTAAACTCTCAAGATTTAAAAATATTATGAAGATATAAGACATAAAACTAAGTTTAAAATCATTTATATTCCAGGTTTAAATACAAACGGTGCATCTAACGGCAATTATTCACCGATGCGAGTATACCACGAAGAACGTTCTAGGAAAGGCCAGTTCCGTTACTAAGGAACATTTATATACGGCCCTGTATTAACAACCAATTGGTGTAAAACATACAATTTGTAATACACTTGAAGACGTATTTGACGGTATAACTGTACCAAGCCACAAATTGTGTGTTGTGTTGTTAGGTGTGTTTGGTTTGAATGACAAGCACATTATGGACTAAAAGTTTTATCATTTTATGTGTATCTTCCCTTAATGTAACCACCAATGCAAATTGATCTGTTTCGTGTTTATAATTACTATAATATTATGTCATGTGCCGAGCATAATACGTTTAACTTAAGTAGGAAGGTGTACCTATCATAATAAATAATGAGTGAAAATGTATGTAAGTAAAGTATCATCAGTGAAGATAACCTTTATCTAACACAAACTTTAAAGTCAACACTATAAGATTACTATTGGTGCTTGTAGACGAAAGGCTAACTACCTACTTGTCGCTATGACAGCACTTCTATTTCAACAAGTATGTTAAGACTAGCTAGATTAGTCACTACGTGTAAAAAATACATCTATTTTGTTTTATTATACTGTTGATGTCTATACGATAGGTAGGTACTGAATTAATTTGATTAGTTTATAAAATAACAGGTAGAGATTGATAAGTATTTATATTACTTATTTATTCTTCCTACCAAGGTAAGGTGGCATAGCTACCTTTAGAATTCCAATTCTCTAATTACATTGATGTTAGACTGTAAAGTAAAAAAATGTTATTTGACAATCTTGCTAAAGTTATAGTTCACGTTTGCCTATGAATTTACTTTATAGGTGCCTACGTAGGTATAGCTTTTATTTAGATTCACGTCGTGTTACATGTTCTGCTTAGACACTAAGCGTGAGTGATTTATACATATATATCCGATAGACCACAACAGTTTTTGAATAAGGACAGAATTGTGATATTCAGTGCTTTTGTCTAATTATAAATTTCTGATATTGTTGTCATTATTTATTTTTATAATTATATAACTACAATCTCCTGTCTGCATTTGTACGTATTTTCTAAAATAATTATTATAATAAGTTTTTTTATGAATAAAAATGAAGTCACTGCCTCGATGTTATGATTTCAGTTACATTACTTACAAGACCACTTATTTCTATAAATTCTACTAGCTGTACCCCTTGGAATCTTTGTACAACATACGCCTACACATATCCTCCTCTTTAGTCTCTTTCATGATCGTTCGTTCAATTGTTCACCACCAACTTAGGTGTTTAATCTAAAAGTTTAATGCCAGACTCGTGACTCGCCTCGTGTCTCGTTGCAAGATACTCGTGCTCGAGCGCAGACGCGAACTACTGTTTACACACTCGCGAAACATGCATTCCGTGTTGGACCTCGCAATATGTATAACATAGGGATAGTTACTGCCTCAGCATTATTTTTGCTGAGTTTTCAATTAAATTGTATTTATTTGTGATCTGTTACAGGCAAAAACAGTTTGATTTCTGTCAATATATAACATAATAAAATAAGTTTACATAATTACAATACACACAATCACACTAATATTATAAATACGAAAGTTTGTAGTGCGTTTGTTAGGTACCTCTGCAACTTAAAGGGCTAGACCGATTTTGATAAAATTTGGGAAGGAGGTAGCTGACACCCTGGATTAACACTAGGCTAGGCACATTTTTTATCCCGATAAATGGAGCGGGTAACGCTACGGAGCGCAGCTAGTAATAAAGTAACTCAACAAAGTTAAAGCGGTTTTACCAATACAAATATTATTAGGTTCTAAAAACAATAGCGTTTCGTCATTGCCCTCCATATTCATAATTAATCAATGTTATGGGTTCACTATGGCACTCCTTCAAAGGTTAGAAGGCAACTGAATCGATGCGAGCATGTAAACAGCACGCTCGCGTTCATCACGAGTACCTTTGACTCACGTCCACGTCCCGTCCACGAGAGGCAAGACTACGCAAATATACCACTTATTTCTCGTTAGTTACCTTCTGGATGACCTTACAGTATTTAAAAGAACTACATACTATGTTCAATACACAACCAAAATGAAAACTAATTAATATAAAGTTATGAAAGGTTAGATTAGTACGTGGTGAAAATATTGGTCAACAAGGATGATGTTATCACTAGCAGGCTATATTCCCAGACGGGGTGGCCGTTGTATATTACACATACATTTCGCCAGTTATAAGTCCCAATGTAACAGGGGGCGTGCCTATTGCCATTATAACTGGGCACATATTCAGACTGTGTTCCTACTAAGAATATGATTCTTATTAGCAGCAGCGTAAATAACACTTAGCCCAGGAGTAGAATCCACAACCTCAGTCCTCACGCTCCGCAGTCTCGCTTTGAGATCACTAGACTAATGAGGCCTCTGCGTGGCCTTCTCAATGGGCCTCTGCCTGTTGGACCTGTGTCCACGCAACCCTTTTAAAAGACCGGGTATCTTCCGCACAGTGGATAGCCCGAGTAATGAAGAAAATAGGAAAAATAATAAAAATGCGTAATTATGAAATACAACAGTTTTGTATTTCTGGAACAGATTAGTCTTAACGACAGATCGGAACTGAGGACCTATAAACTATCACAATAACATTATCAAATAATATGAAAAGATATTTTTGTATACCTCAATAACGTAGTTACATTCTTAAACATACATCAATAATTAGCCTGAGTCAGATTTATATTAACATTTTAGTTTTTCGAGAATACAAATTAATGTTAGCGACTGTTTTAATAACTAAATTTTATAGACCAAATGTACTTCACTTTAAATCTAAATTATAAAACGTTTTATTTCCGAAACTTATTGGAATTAAACTACACTATAACTATTTAGATATCACGAAATAATTAAAAATAAAAATGTTTGAGGAACCAATGAAACTTAAAACATATTGATATTAAACGAATATATATAGCACCCAAACCAGATTCAACCTTCGGCCAAAATATACATCAATGCAATAATACTGAAAATACATCCGTTTTAGGGCTCTTTCAAATTTGCCTGCAAAAGTCGTGCGGCTGTCGTACGTTTCACACAAATAGCTGAACGGACGTCTAATATTTGTATGAACCGTACGACAACCGCACGACTAACGCAGGCAAATTTGAAAGAGCCCTTAGGGACGTTTAAATCAGGCAATCTTGATAATGATTACACTATATAAAAGACCAGATCCATTAACTCACTTGTATATTCGAAGGAATTATTTAAATTTAATTATAAAGCCATGTACTAGACTAGCAAAGCTGCCTCATATCTACCTTTCTGTGATAAAATCTTCTATTGATGTATTTACAGAGGTCCACCTGATCGTCAGACAATTGCAACTGCATCCGAAATCAGAAAAATCGACTTGAGTTTGTATCATAATTTCCGTTAAATTGTAAGTGCAAGTTTAGGTTCAACTTAGTTCACTTGTATTATAACGTAGGTACTATTGACAATTGGCACCTGAGACATATAATGTTAATTTAAATCTCATTACGGTCCATAATTGCCGTAAGAATGATGACCAAAAACTATTGTGATATGACTGCCGGCCAACTGACTTGCTCGCAAGGTCTCACAGGGCGATAGCATCAAGGATTATAAACACATTACGTGGTCGAACAGATGCAAGTTACACACGATGGTTAAAGTTGTACACGAGAACTATAGAGCACACGAAATTTAATAAGATATACAAGTGTTTATTAATTCTAACCCCAGCCACTACAAGACTTTATAAACAGAATATAGTGCAATCTAGGCCTCTAGGGATGTAAAATTAAACCCCTAAGGAATAAAGAACTGGTATGTATAACAAAATAAAACATTTTGTAAAGCTATGAAAATCAAGATTTCTATTTCTATCATAACGCTCGTTGAATCTTGTTAGGTACTAAAATATTTAATTAGTGAGTCACGTGATACACAGCGATTGTTTAACTATGGTATGTTTTGTGGTCAGTTAAGTTGTTAAATACATTATATTAGGGAAATAAATTGTTCTCGTGTTTGTGCTATGTTATAGAATGTTAAGTAAACCTAAAAAAGAATAACAGAAATAGGAATTTTCTATTGGAAAAGAAACATTCAATCTGTTATTAACATCATTGATTAAAACGTTCTTGACGATAATGTAAGTCAACATAATAATGGTAGAATTCGATTATTTGAGGATTACGTTGCTGCCGGCATCGTTGGTGAGGCAAACATTTGGCACAGACCAATAAACGAGTAAACTCAGAGACGAATCACATCCGAAATTAACATATTATTCAGGTGAATATGACGGAGCTATGATATTGCCTGCAACATACATTTACTGTAATAAGTATTAAATGTTTTACTCTTCTATAATTTTAGTATTGCAATTATTTGTGAATCCCTGCTATTAATTACAAATTGTACATTATTTTTTTATTAGTCAGGTGCAGGTGCAGTAAGGTTCTGCCCATTGGAGCTAATTGTCTATAAATTACAGATTGTACCTGTCTCACTCATAAGTGAATTCTGTAATAACTTTTTATTAGACCGAACCTATTAATAATAATAAAAAAGAAATTTGTTACATTTAGGTAATATGTTGGAGGCACAAGCAGTTCCGCCTTTTTGTCTAGTGACGCCGGCAATAAAATGTAATTAAAGTCATATGGAATTTTAATGTTTATCATGCAGTCTATAGTCTTTAGTAGTTGCTAAGTCAATACTCGTAGAAAATGACCAATTAACAAAATATTTGTCAAAGTTATGCACATGATCGAAATATGTAGTTCTACAATATGTATATTCTACATATATTATCTCCCTTAAAGTTTGTGCCATATAATATATTTATAACATAAACTATTTATTTTAGGTTACTCGCAGAAATTAATGTATAAAAATACAAAGAAATACACATTAGACTGAACCTGAAACATAAATGAAAATTAATGAGACCGATAGACAAATATTATTACTTTATAGCACTGAAATGAAAACTATAAAAAAATAGATATTCCATAAAATGTGTAACAAGCAACCCCTCTCTGTAAACGTGGCAGTAAATGTGGTCTCATCCTATATTATTGTAGCTATAATTTTTAATTGTTTTATACATAAAGTTCTATTGCTCTACAGAGCGTGGTATCTAATTAAACAGGATATATAATTATGAATTTGAAATAAAATAATAATAAATCAATACAGCGGATCCATTTCCAACCTACAAGGACTCAACTTATTAAAAAAATTGGCCAATAATATAAAAAAAACACTATTTGATAACTGATATAAATTAAAAACAAATAACCAGAGTAGATGTAAACATTGTACTCAATCCACGTAAGCGATATTTTTTTAACTTACTACATACATACTTATGTGCAAAGAGTAACTTTCTATCATTCGTCAACGTCAGTACGATTTATATTTTAGAAATTTTGTTTTCTTTACGTTGGACCTACTTGACCATTTAAGGCCATGTACTTACCTACCTATTATATGCGTATAATTAGAACTTATTTAACTTAACTACAACAAGATACAAAATGTTTAAAAATTATTAGGTTTCTTGTAAAACTGGAACATCCATATTATTTACATTGGACTCTGGGTCATCTATATTGTCATCCTTTAATAATGTTTCAATCATCTCCTCACTCATTTCAGAATCTTGCATTTTATCATCACTATCTTGACTATCAGCCTTATCATTGAAATCTTTTTGAGGCATACTATCTTCACTATCAAGGTTGTCTAATCTGACAGGACCAGACAAACTGTTTTCTTTGTCTATATTACTTTTACTATCTGTCATTTCTCCATTGACTTCATCAGTTTTTGTTTCAATGTTATTCATTTCATTCCCGAGAGATGCTAAATGTGTTAATTCGTTAACAACTGTATCGATTTCCATTTTGACGTTATCACCAGAATCATTATTTTTCGCAGTATCGTCAGTAATATTATCTCTTACACTAATGTTAGTTTCAGTATCATCATTTTGAATTACTTCTTTTTCAGTTATATTTTGCTCTATTTCTTTTTCATCTACAGTTTGCAATACGATGTCTTCTGCTACCGTATTATTAACAATGTTTTCTTTGTCAATTTTTTCTAAATTATTTTCTGAATCATTTTGCTTTAGGTTATCTTCCGTTACATTTCCCTCTACTACATTACCAGATTTATGTTTGTGTAACATATTATCAATAAATCTTTTCTCACTTTCAACATGTTTTTCAGTTTCATCTCTTTCTAAGTTTTCTTTTTCAGTAATATTATCTGTACAGTGCAAAATAATATTATTGTTAATTATATTCGGTATGATACTACAATGCTCGATATTATCAATATCATTCTGTGATTCATTCAAGAGGGAATCAGTATCAATTTTGGATACATTATCTTTGTTTTCTCCACTATCATTATACTCACTGCTACCAGCCCCTGTTAAATCTACTTCCTGATGTTCAGTACAATTAATATTAGATTCCATTGAATTTTCATCTATAAAAATTGGATCATCAGTATCATCCATGTCTGGCAGTATTTCAACGTCATCATCGTCTTCACTGATGTTTCCACCTGATTTTCTCAATACATACTGTTTTAGTCCCTTGTTAAGATTATCACGAATTTCACCAAATCTGTTAGATGACGTGTTTAATAATCGTTCTAATGTTCTATGAAGATTCCTCATTTCATTGAGGGTTCGGGTCCGTAAATGAACTGTAGTAGCTTCTTTTTTCAATTTATTAAGCCTTGAGAGAGCATATTCTAACGCGTCGACGGCATCAATTAAGTTATATCTATACCATTCTACGGGCACTTTTAGATCACATTCCCGAGTTGAACTCTCAGATAATTTTGTTAACCTAGCACCGGCAGTCTTTGGCGTACTACGTTTTAAAATGCGAGGCTGATTCCGGGTCGGTTTAGGAGGGGGCGTTAAAGGCGTAGAAGTGGTAACTGAGCTAAGTTTAGCTGCATATGTTGCACCTTTTGGCGCTGTTTTTCCTGATGGTTCAGTAACAGCTACAATAGTAGCCGAATATCCGCCCGGCATATTAGGGTTTGCATTTATAGCAAAAATGCGTCCATCTGGTAGGCGATACATTTTATTAGAAGATAAAGTTTGAGGATCCACTCTGAATTTCAATCCACCGGTTGCTGCATTTACTGTAACATCATTTTCTGTCATTTGGATAATATTCTCTGATGTTACATCAGCAGTCAGAGTACTTGCAGGTCGATGAATTAAAGGAGATGGACTAACAAACTTGGGAGCTACAACTGGTCCTGGTGTAATACATTGCACATCATCATCATTATCTTCAGTAACCTGTAACATGTTTTATAGATATATTACCTCACATCATATTATTTTAACCAAAAAAGTTGTCAAGTGTATTTTTTGTTATTACCTCACATAATGGTTCTAGAGGAAAGTCTGGAGTACAAACTACATCATCGTCTTGGAAGTTTTGTGATATAGCAGTTACTGTAGCTACAGCTGACATGTCTAATCCCTAAAACAAAAAAATCTTCTTCAATCTTTTGATGTCAACTATTGGGCTTTGTACTCTGTATTGGCTAATTGCCATTTTCTTAGGAGCTTCTTTTGCATCGCTAACTGATTTGTGATAGGCGTTTTACGTATTTGCCTCAATCAATGTTGGCCCTTAAAGCAATGTAGCTGGTCTATTGAGTTACATTAATTTGTAAAGAAATTGTTCAGCGCCCATACATTGTTAGCCTAAGAATAAACGGAGCAGTTAATTTACTTAATGGGTACTTATTATTGCATACATTCCATAGAAACTAGATTGAAACCATGGACACTTCTAAAAATTGTTAAAAATCCAAATACGTTCGGAATTTGACGTTATTTTTGGTACTAACAAGTCACAAGTGTCAATTTATCGGCTGTCAAACTACCAATTACTGTCGATGTTATAAACACAAACTCTACCCACACAGCTGCACTTCAATCACTTTTATCTGTTTTATATTACTAAAAATCACCGAAAGAGCCTGAGTATTGATTACCTGAATAGATACACATCTAAGTATCGCTGCGCGCATAGATTTGGTCATGTATAACGTAAATAAAGACCATGCATAAACTGATGTACTTTTTAAAATGTTTATGAAATCTAGAAGTGGCCATTTTATTGTAATGATGGGGATGTAAATCAATACACATAAATAAAATAGTAGTGTCTTTTGCAACATCAAAAAAAAATACTCTATGCTTACGATGGTATACACGATACACAACAAAAATGCAATTGAAAAAAATATTGTCTATCTGTCTCTCTGGCTGTTTGTTCCGAGTAATCTCCGAAACGGCTAGAGCGATTTTTACAGGATTTCCACTGGCAGATAGCTGATGTTATAAGGTTTAGTAAAGGCTAATTTGAATTAAAAAACATTTCGGGTTCCGCGGGAAAATTAAAAAAACGCGGGATACAGCTTCTCCGCGGCGGCTGGACGGATTTTAACGGGACTTTCAATGGCAAAGAGTTACCATTGAAAGTCCCGTCCCAGAAATAAAAGGAGTATCTACCACTACTTTGAATTTTGAAAATATTTATGGTTCCGTCGGAAAAAATAAAAACCCGTGAAATTGTAGTAAAATCAGATTCAATAGGGAATATGCATGTAATTTTTTTATTTTTTCAGACGATTCTTTACGTCCTTATGTAATAGTAAAAAAAAACAGCGCCAAATAACCAAAATTTAGGGAGGAAAAAAATGTTATAAATGCCTAAAACTTACCATACCATACTTTAAACACCCGCCATTTTGGCGCACTTAAAATAGCTGTAAAATAATTGTGCTTTGTAATTTATCAATGTTTTGTATTTTACAACTATAACAACAAGAAAAATAACATAAAACCTACTTATAAAAGTAGTACTGTATAAAAGTACACAACAGTAAAATACACTTTCGATAACTTAGACTTTGAGGTCAATTTCATGTGGCAGTGTTGTGTTTCACTACTTGTTTTTTTTTTTTTTTTTTTAAAAAACGTCGCCCCACACTAGGAATTTCTCCTGTATCGTGGTATACACAAACACCCAGACTCGGGACAAACATCTGCAGATCGCACAAATTATTGTCCCGTGCGGGAATCGAACCCGCAACCCTAAGCGCAGCAGTCCAATTGCTTAGCCACTGCGCCAATCGGGTCGTCAAAATTCCCGCTCATTTGTGGCATTTGTTAATTATTCTTTCTTTATCAAGAAGAAATTATATAAAAAAATATTGATAGAAGCACAATTCTTAAGCAAAAAAATATTTGTCTCATATTTGAATCACATACATATTCCCTATTAAGTAAATCTGCTTACTGCTGCTACATACAGGATTTTTAACCAAAATTCGCGGAGACGAAGTCGCGGGCAAAAGCTAGTCATAAATATAAATAAAAATTATAAATAAGTGTTGTAAAGGTGTATTGAGTATTGGTCCATAGGCCAATTTCGACAAAGTCATTACATAGTGGAATTTGTTTTTTTAGATATAAGCTCGTTTCTCACAGCACGGTGTAAAGAACACGAAACCTCTACAATTCGACCCGTAGCCTAACAGAGAAGAAAGCTACTTATTAAATCCTAATGAACAAATTTTAATTATTCATTATTTTACCAATTTGTATAACCATTTTGGTCATTGCTTTCTTCCCAAACAGAAGAGTAATTCACATGATTGTAAACCACAATTCTGGTTCAGTCTCTCTTGTTAAATGTCACATTTTGGTTAAAATGCATATCGTCACTTAGCAAACAACATCGCTCAAATCATTTTAGTAGGGAAGCCCAAGCGGGGATTTTGGGATTTACTGAAGCGCGGCAGAATAACATACGGAGGAAAACTTTATGCCCTGTTCACCTACCTATGTACCTTTTATATAGGGACAAGAGTCCAGTGCAGCTGATCAGAATTGTAAAAAAATCTTTCGTTACAAAAACTCGAACGCGTCAGACTAAAGTAAGGAGTTAATTACGTGTAGAAAAGTGTGTATTTCAACTATCTGACAATTTGAGCTTGACGCAAGGAAATGGGAGAGTCACAAAGTTATAAAAAAATTTTGTTTCTCTCGTATACCTATAT
The DNA here is from genome assembly GCA_905340225.1 of Abrostola tripartita. Classification (NCBI taxonomy): domain Eukaryota; kingdom Metazoa; phylum Arthropoda; class Insecta; order Lepidoptera; family Noctuidae; genus Abrostola; species Abrostola tripartita. The sequence continues at coordinate 7,673,497 of HG996493.1, read as the reverse complement.
TATATTACAGTCAAAATAACTTGTGCAGTGTTGTTTGCTAAGCGACGGTATGTAACTAATTACCTGTGTTAAACTTTCTAATGATAAATTTATATTATCATTAGGGGCAGTGTTGTAAATACCCACACTATAACCATTATAGCTACTATTCCCAATAGGCATTGGAAGTTGAGGTGGTTTGGGCCTTATGCGTGTGTAAGTAGAGATTGCCTTCCGCTCATTTGCGTTTAAAAGCCTCGGAGTATTCACTATAATAGGATTCGGCAACTGTAACAAAAAAAAGACAAAATGTAATTTTTGTGTAACTTTTATAATGGTAATGCGCATCAACCGAGTACTTTGTAGCCTGGTAAATTAGGACTGGCAATTCAATCTAGGGACACTAATATCATGTTTGCGCAGTTATCCTATAATTATGCAATTTCGCACTTTGCCAAACTGGGCTCAATATTGAGAAAGAGAAGCTGTAATTGCTCGTAGCCCGATTGTGGCTAGCGCGTGCGAGTGAGATTTAAATGCGATAACTTTTCAATAATTTGATAAGGTTTGAACTTTTCAAGTAAATATTCTAGACCAATTAATTTGGTAAGCCAAGACAGGCTTTAGGGGTAATCTAAATGGACCATCTCTGCTCCTTAATACATTTATTTTTCAGAATAATTATAATAGTAAATAAAATTACAAAGTAAACTCATAACATACCCTCATCTTTTTAGCCACAGGTGGTGTGCCAATTGGATTTATTACTTTTGGACATGGTGCTATACTGATTGGGTTCTTAACTAAAATTGATTTTAGTTTGGTTGGACTTTGTGGTCTCTTCTGTGGTTTTTTATCTGGTTTTACTGGTTCATCCATATTTACAGCAGCAGCAAATTTTTTAACCTGCAATTGTATAGTTGTTTATTATAATATTATGGTATGTTTATAATTTTAGAAGTTCAATCAATTAAATATTGAAATAACAACAACCATTTGTGAACACTTGTGCCTAGGTAACAGGATGATTAAAAAATTATCTTATTGTATTGAATAAGTTAACTTATTTAGCAATAAGTAGGGTCAGATGTATAGCACACCCACATTTTACCAGTTATGTATAATTCCCATGTCATATGAGGCGAGCCTATTGCCATAAACACAAATCTGGTCTCTACCTCTCTATGCTAAGAACATGGCTCTACAAGGAAACTGAAATCCCAGATCTCACAGACTGCAGTCACACTTGGTCACCGGTAGATCATAAAAAAAATCATATCATCAGATCATAAAAATTATTACTTACAATATTACTTCTCAAAACAAAGTTCTCGGAATTTCATCATCTGCCCCCTTAGACAAGTGGCAAACCGCTTGACGAATAGAAATCGAATACAATGATAAATGTATGGGGATGACATAAGGTTTCGACTATGTTATCATTGACTTATGTCAATCCCATAACATTTTTTTATTATAATCAATTTCTATTCATCTAACATTTTGCTGTCTGAGGGGTCAGATCATGACAACATTTCAATGGGACCAAACTGGAAGTATATCCTTTTACAAAAAAAAAACATTTTGACTAATGAGGTAACAAACATTAAAAAAATAACCAAATTGAGAACCTCCTCCTTTTTTTTAAGTCAGTTAAAAATGGTTGTCCAGTAGTAACCATAAAAACATTCAATAGTACCTGTATTGTAGATGGAATTTTTGATATTATATTAGCAGCTAACTTAGCATCCGTCTCTTTTTTTACTTCTTTTTTTTTTGAGCTTTCTATCTTTTGGGTTCTCTTCTTATGCCTACAGCATTCTGAATAGTCTATAGCACAATCTTTTTTATATGCTTCTTTTAATTCCACATCCTGAGTTTGATGTGTAATTCTGCATATTGAAAAAAAAATATTAGTCAACAAATAGTTAAGGTATTTCAACTAAGCAAAAAATACTAGGTTACAAAATTAACCATAAAGAAGAATAATACACTTGAAACAATAGTTTGGTGAATATAACTTTCTATTTTAAAGAAAATTTAGTACCTGTATAAAAATTCAAAAGTATTTTAGTGCCATTAATACAAATCCTAACTATTCAAAATACTAAAAAAAAACAATTACTTATTTTTTAGATCACAGTAACGCAAAACAGCCCAACATAATGCACGTAGATCCCATAGGCATCTTGGGTTGCAATTGAAACATTTCCAATCATCAGTATTCTCAATTTCTTTGATTTTTGGAGCACCCAAATTACGCTTGATGCATTTCTGAAATACACAATTACTTTTTAATAATAATCACCGATAAATATTTAAACAAACATTTACTTTACCCAATTTGGACCAAAGCTGTATCAGTTCAAAGTTATTACAATCTTCACCATATAAGTTAACAACTTAAATATTTATTTTATCATTAAAGGCTTTATACTTATTTTTAATATAGTAAAATTGTCAAATTAAATAACCTATAATAATTTTATTTAATACTATCATCAATATTCAAAGATAATATTACCGCACAAAACACATGAGAACAGTCAGAGCAGCAATATACTTGTCCACCTTGGCCACACCACCTACAGTACAGTTCTGAGCCATCATCACCCTTTTCAAATTCTCCACTGTTGTAAAATATGTGACAATTGTGACACACAAGAGTGCGAAGCATTGGATGAGCTCGCATACGCATTTCATTTCGTGCTGAGCATCCCATATGACCGTCACATGATGAACAATGCAATCGCATGCTTTTTATATTGTTTAGGTCTGAAATGAGCATAAAATGTTTTATTCAATAACAGCGCGTAAATCTTTAAACATCCAAATTATATTATAGTATTCTATACGCAGTTTATGTTTACCTTTAAACAATGTTTGATAGTAATTCCTTTCGTCTTGCCCAATATCATCATCAAAATCCTCATCTTTTGGATCTAAAATTTCACAATACCGTGATTATGTCGAATTCATATGCATGAAACTAGTAAAGTATGTATTGTTTAGCAAGCCATAAGTACATACCAGGGAAGGGCGGGAATTGTACAACATCGTTTTGAACCGGCTTCTCAGATTCAGAAGCTCTTTCACTGTTGGCAATTTTGCTCATTGTGAAAGTTGATGTTTATTTATTTATACACACATTGAGTACTTTTCACTGGTTCAAGAAACAAATAACAATATCTTTAATAGAACTAAAGTACTAGAAAACCTAATGTATAACATTCAAATTTGCACCTAAATTAAGATTTCAAGTCGAAAGTTAAAGTCGGCCATCTTGCTTGGTGGTGCTTTTTTCTGAATTTCACTGAAATTCACATACATTCACGCACACTAGCCCCGAAAATTATAATCTACTAAATTTTTTAGTCGATGATACTACCATAATAATGCCGATCGCCCAGATCTAACTTGATTGGCGTAAAAAGATGATAATCTTTACAATGAGTGCGTATAAGGCGATTTTTTTTAAAGGCTACCTTTTGTGTTTAGCTATATTTAGCTTAGAAGGGCGTAACCTGGGTGTAACCATAGAGAAAATAAGTATGTGTAACCTATGGTGTAACTGAATTTGTCTGATATGAATATCCAAATATCTCATATCTAGTGTAAATTATATCTGTTATATTTTGTCTAAAAAAATGTTTCTAATACTTTATTTAAATCAGTCCATACGTAGAAGGATATGTGTCGTTGTTTTCTGGCTATAATTTAGCTATTTCTGCGAATTATGCTGATTTCGGCGTCGCATCGCTAGCCTCCTCAGAGTATAACCAATCAACCAATGGCCATTAGGCCCATTAAGGTAAAGGATTATACTTTGAGGATGTTAGCGACGCCGGATGGTTATTAACCATGGATAAATAAGTAGAATACAGTCGGGTTGCTTCAAACAGTCTGATATCGTTACTTACGTACATCAAAAAATAAAGCGAAGCGTTGTTTCATGGCATAAATAACCCGGTTATCAACGTTATTAAGGCTACTAGAAAACAAAATTGCTATCGCTATATTTGACATTTACGTGTGCGTCAAGACTCAAGTGAAGTTGATGCAACCCTGCCTAAAAATGCTCTTTCATCTCTGGTACCAGGCCCGGATTATCCATTAGGCAGAATAGGCAACTGCTTAAGGGCCCGCATCGGCAGGGGCACCGCGGCACAAGAAATTTTCATTTTTAGATTTTTTTTGATAATGTTATTAACCTAATATTATGATTGGTATGTAACAGGCCATTGATGTCAATGACTGCCTAGTTTTCTTATAGGCATTACATGTATGATTACATACAACTAGCTTTCGACTTCGAGAAGGCCTGAAAAGGGTAATGGGGCCCTGAGACGTGCATTGCCTAGGGGCCCCGACATGATTAATGCAGCCCTGACTGGTACAATCAGATGAATTAACAGAACAGCACTGAGTATTTTTGTAACAGTAAAAATAAGTTTATCTATACGCTTACAACTCTATATAATTATGTTATGAGTAGCGTATATTATTTTGTTTTCTGTAAAACTATATAGCGCATTAAATAAATAAACAAAAAAGGTCTGCTGTCATTTTGACAAGAATTATGTTCCGAAAAAGTTAGTTTCAATTTACACCACTAGCTCAGTTACGTTAGCGTTGTGTGCGAGATTAGTTGTGTATGTGTGTAGCGAACTGTGAATGAATAGTGATACTAAAGAATGAAGAATTAGAGTAGAATAATCGTGTTGGGAAGTTCATTCATTCTTTTTCATTGTTGGTAGAGTGTTTGACTTTAGTGAGTGTGTAATAAACTATTTCTTTGTTTTCTTAAAACAATCATGTAAAACTTAATAAGCGCCTAGCAGTGGTCTAAAACATACATGTGGGACAGATTTCCATTTAATGTAGTTTTTACTCATATGTATTAGTAAAAATAGAAATAATTATTTATCTAATATTCTAAGAATAATGTTATCGAAGTGTTCAGTGGAAACTAAATCATGATAAAATTTAAATTTTATAAATTAAAACAAAAGATTTCTTCAGTACCGATAACACACATTATACAAATAATTTATATGAATAAAATCCTGTTTCTATGATATATCTTTAATAAATAAAAGACAAAGTCATTCTAATAAACATGACTGTTACATACACCGGCGAAGTAGCAACTTGTCGAGGATTTGGAACATTCCTAAAAGTGTTATACAGGTAAGTTTAAGCTTAATTAATTTACTACATAAAATTATTATTTTTATTTATTATCTTGCTTTTATCACGTGCTAATTTAAGAATAAGTACAGTTTCATACAAGCAGCGTTATTTTTCATTTAGTTTCGTAGTTCTTTCATAAAGCTCTAGCAGCTCATAAGGTTTCAATGGCATTCTTCGGAATTTCATTCGTGACCCAATGTACCCATCTAGTCAAAAGATATCCAATGTCTGACCTGCGTGCCTAAATTCGTCACACCGTTTAGCGTGATTGATTATAAATCCTAATTTATATATTTTTACGTATTATATTTTAGTAGGATACGTTGCTGCCTATTTTCGTATCTACCTAATGGTACCTAGGTATGCCTGCTAGATAGAGTACGTAGAGCAATCTAAATGGGACTAGGTAAGACTGATAAATCGGCAGTAATCGGTGAAGGATCTAAAATAAAAGCTGTGCCAGGATCACAACAGCCGGTTCGCATTCATTTCTGATGATTAAAGTAGGTATGTAATGTTAACATTGTCAAAACATGCAACACGTGAACTCGTCGATCGAAGAACATCTTTTCACATAAATAACCGATAAGTAGACACACTTGTTGTGTCATAACAAAAATAACATCGGATTTTAAAAAGATCGATGGTATTCTAACCTAGGCACCCATCTATCGGTTAAAGCCAGAGATCCCACCGTAAGGTTACTTCATCTGTTTTTGTATTCAGGCACAGTTTTTTTATTATAAACTAGCTGACCCGGCCGACGTTGTCCTGCCCGAAAAAGCAGCGCCATCTACCGGGTCCAATTTTGTTTTCAAACTATCCAGGAACCCATTGAACATATATATATACATACAAAATTTCATAATTAGGTACTTATGTTTTTTTATGTTACCTAGTAAAATTATTATACATTCAACCTACACTTGAGTCCAAATGCAAAAAATACCATAGCATAATAATATGTACCTATATTGCTCTATCTAATGGTATTTTTTGCGGGCTATCCAACGAGTAAGTTTTTATAAATAATGTAATATACTAACGCAATATTGTTTTCAGTAGTGTTTCAACGAATACAAAATCTAATTTTCTCATTTACTTGATAACAATATAATAATACTCGTATAGTAACACCAGCCTATAATTACTGTCCTACCGCAGGGCAAAGTCATCTTCTGCCCCCTTACCATGAACTCTTAAAGCAGGGCAGTTTACGTTGAGAAAGCGAGACGCCGCGCCGCTACGTGCAGTGATATGCGGCATTTCGCTTTTCACAACGTAAACTGGTCTTTAAGAGTTTATGGTAAGGGGGCTGTTATAGAGAAGGACTGAGCATTAATCAACAGAACTCGATTGCTTATAAAATTTTCATAGTCTCTGCTCTGTTACACTTGTTAAGTTGGTAGGTACTAGTTCATAAAATGCAAAATATTTATCGGAATTTAGTTTTGAGCTTCATTTCAGTGTAGATCAAGATATTTGGTTTTGTTCCAACCGTATTTGTGTCATCACTATAATTAATGCTGGGGTAACAATTATGTTATACTTTAAGAGCTCTCGATCTTATTCACTAAAATAAAATTTCGCATTTATTATGAAAAACCTATAATTGGCAATTTATACCACTACATTTTAAGTACCTACCTAAGGCCATTTACCCTACAAAGGTCGCGTGTTTGTTTCGTCAATGGAAACTGCCGCGGTGTTTGCTTACTGACGAACTGTGTACCTACATAGTACAACCTTGCATGTGCGTGAGATTTTTATCAAATGACATAAACTAACAAATCTTTTAAGATTACACACTTTTGGCAGATAGAACAAGGAAAAGTTGATTATCTTTAAATATTGCAGTCCAGAGTTTACCGGAATGATAAATTATATCTAAGTATTATACAATGAAAGATATAAATGACTATTCTTACAATGTGCATACCGTCGCTGAATTCTTAACGCCTGGCGTCAAAAATAAAAAATCGCTACTTTACAAGAAAGTTAAAAATCTTTTTCGATAAATTCTCTGCAGCAACCGGCAGTTGGTTCAAAATTTAGGGAAAATATACTGACCTACGTGCTGTTTCCACTGATTAGTGGAGCTGTTGTGTTACTTTTTACTTTATTTAATGAGTCGGCTCGTGATCCGATCTCTAGTAAATGGCATCAAAATGTTGAAATCGCTCAAAATTTACTAACGCAGTGTTAAAATTTGAGCGCGGATACAGTGCATACCATGATTATCATCGTTCCATTTCTTCTGTAGCCCATTGAGGTTTACGCAGAAATGAGCATTGCAGCTTGCAACACATCTAGTTTTCGGCTGACAATTTCTTTTAGTCCCGTGTATAAAGTTGTATATTGCTAAGCCTATTGCTATAACCTAAGTTATAATAAGATAATAATATACCTAGTTTAAAACTTTCTTCATGCAAATTGAAAGTGAAGTGTAAATCTGAAGAAGGATACATAACGCTCTTGCCACGTTATATAGTTCCTGGTCTGAGTACAATAACAGATAGCCAGACAAGAAGACATCAGCTGGAATTAATGACCATTTGTGGAACTAAATTAACGCTCTTGTGTGTTTATTATGCCGTGCTCGAATACTTATCTTGAAGTGGTAACAACGTAGAGTGCCTCGGTGCCTCGTCACTACTTCGGTTTTGCCGCTAATTAAATACTTACAGTGTTACCTAGTGTTACTTGCACCCATGTATATTGTAGTCTCTGTAACATTGGGCGTAACTTTCTTCGGTCATCACCCATATTTCGCCAGAGAGTGTAATTCCATACATAATATTACAAGAGCAGGCATTGCCAATTGGACACAATTACTTTATGTTAGGGGTGGTTAGTGTCTCAGTTTCTAATTACTCGACTTCAAAAAAAGGAGGAGGTTTTCACATTAGATTTTTTTTTCATGAACTTTCCGATTCAATTCGGAGATATGGAACAGAACTCCTCTTAAGATTAAGCAGACCTGTCGTAACAAGTGATATTGCTTAAGTAGTAGTCGATGACTGACCATCACTAACAAGGAACAGGGAGAGGGATTTTTTTAGTGATGTCTATGATTCATCCGCCCCTGACTTTGTAAGACTAGTCTTTGAAATCCTTATTTTCTATGAAAGATATTATAAACTTAGTTATATTTTACATATTGATTTGTTTGTCTGGGTTGGAAGTTCGGTCCCGTAACCTTGTGCATAATATTATTATGAATCCGGTCCGTCAGGCGTAAGAGTAATCGCGATGTTGTTTCAAAATGCCCAATTTATTCCTAGACATCCTTGTTTAGCCTAGGTTAAGAAGTTAATTAAAATGAAATATTACTAAATTGTCGCATTTGTTGTGGTGGCCTAGTGGTTGACATATGTAGGTACCGGTTTTGTATGCTTTACGTGCAAACCCTGACAAGTATCAATGTGGCTTTTTCAATGTCATAAATACTTTCTTAGATATTCTAAGACGACACCGACTAACGGTGACGAAAAGATCGTGACAGAACCTGGATTTAATAACCCGAAATCGCCAACCCGCAGTGAGCTAGCATGGTGATCAACGCTTAATCCTTCTCAAAGAGAAGAAGCCTTTGCCCCGCAGTGGGTCATTTAATAGGTTGTTAATATTATTATTACTAAATGTAAAATTTTAAGATGATTAAAAATTTAAAACCATAATGTGAAATATATTAAACTCTTATATTAAATTATAAAAAATGCATAGAAATAAGGAGTTATGGAACATGCGAGGGAAACACTTAAGATAAATTTATTGTGCAGTTCTAGTCATTCTTAGTCTCTCCTCTGGGGCATTGCGTAATTCAATGCGAATGCTTTATTTACATTGCTATACCTACTGTCTTGTATGTAGGTGCTAGGTACATACTACAATTATCATTGTTTTATCGCATTACATTACTCAGTCCAATAAAAAATCACGAACAGCCAAAAACCATGTTTCAATAAATAACTTCATCAAAGTTGAAAGATAGGTTTCTCTAATTATTTTAAACCTATAACAGCTAGTCAGTCAGTCAAAAATTCTTTAATTCAAATGCCCTCACCAATATTTTAATCTCAGTTAAAATTCCGAGAAAAATGTTTTATAAAGGTCATCGCTCTTGTGGATCGATCGATATATAGCCGCAACTGCTTACTTCAGAACTATACGCACTATATGACTTCGTCTCATTCCTTCGCACCTTCGCATATATTAGATTATCAATACCTATGTTACTAGAAGACGTCAACATCATTTATGTAGCTATTGTTTTAGTCATAAGTCGTCCGTTTCGCACGGTTGCAAATGACTAATGTTTTCTATAGTCTCCTACATTTTGTCATGTGTCATACGAGAAAAGAACATTTTCACGACTGGCTCTACGAAGACATGTGTTTGTCTGGTAAATATAGCAACGCAAGCAGGTGGGGCAGTTCCGTCATTATCATTAGCAACTTGGTTTCATCATTTCTTATAAAAAATTTATGTAGATAAAGAACAATCATTTTGTTCGCGGCTATTTTCATTAAAAGCTTAAACACGTTGAATATCGATAAATAATAGCGTCACTAAATGCATTTTCATGATTGTCATAAATATTGTCTAAGAACCATTCAATATTAATTTTCACATGTGTTAATCTAGTTTAATTTCGCAAACTGGTTAAGTGGAAATTAGTACCTATTGTAAGAGAAAAACCGGAAAGAAATCATTATTTTATATAAGTAACTACTTACCTTTGAATTAGGGCTAATCTATATCATAATAATTATAATCTTTGTGATAAACGTCAGTTTTACTGGACATTGTACACTCGCAGTTTGCACTCTAGGGTGGTTTTGGATTATCAAGATACGTTCAACTTACATTTCACACGTTTAGGATTTTGAAAGAACTGACTAATTTATATAATTGCAATAAAACATAAAGCGATAAGATTAAAAAGTTGCGATATTGTAAGCATTAAATAGCATAATTATATAACTGTTCATCAGACTGTCACTGGTTCCCCGTTTTTGCTTACTTGAAACTAAATAAAAAGACCCCCTACGCTTTATAGACCTTCGCATCTGACCCTTTTTAATATAATCTAAATAAGCTAGAGAAATATTGACAATTAATTTACAAGTATGATTTGGAACGGATGTTGAATCTAAAAAACAAGTGTCTGGTAGGGTTAAAAATTATTTGGTCGATAAAAGAAAAGTGAAAGCGAAACATGTAGCCAATATTTAAGTACTTCACAATATGTGCAATGTTTGAAAAGCACATTTAATATTTTTTAAAGGTTAATCTACTTATTTCATATAAAAAAAAGATCCCGACGAATTGTGAACCTCTTCTTTTTTTTAAGTCGGTTCAAAATACGGTAAATATTGGAATATACGACAATGTGGATCGTGTAACTGATCTTATGTTTTTAAAAACTACATTAGGTATAATGTAGTTTTGTAAGTTATTGATTGTAAATTTCTAGCGTAACTGGTAAGTTAGGCTAGGCATTTACAATCATTACACTGAAACAAAATTGTAGTATCTGTTTGTAACATGAAATTAACAACTTTTTACTCAATAATATACAAAAAGTACTGTTTGAACGTCAAAATACATTGAGACAGCCCCCAAACCGCCTGCCCGTCAGCGCTTCCTAGTGCAGTAGCTGGGTAGAAGAAACGGCGAAACAAACTACCCAGCAACACAATCTGTCTGTCAAATTTAGGAAAATAAAGTTATAAGCCAAGAATAAATCCAAGTAAATAAATAACAAGTGATCTACCTCTACCACCTTACACGTAACACCTTATTATTGTACCTACTTTCATTGCAAATAAAGATATCTATCTGGGGGCACAGCAGTGCCCCCGCCAAGTCGAGCAAAGAAGCAGAACGGCTTACCATCCTTTTCTCAAAGCATTTCGGGCCATTTTCGACCCCCTATAACTTCGTAGTGAATAAAACTAGAAGCCTGAATTTTCATTCAATTTCAACCAGTAGTTTAAGAATTATGACAAGTCAAACTTCTTAATTTTGTCACTCACTGACTCACTGACCGATCATCAAAATGATAAGGCACTTCTAGCAGACATAGAAGCTTCAAATTTGGTATACAATTAGTGTTTAGTGTATTAATCAAGGAAATACTAAAATATTTTGTAATTTCGGTCTTGTTTTCTAGATACGCCAGCTGCATAAATAACTTTGTAATCCCATATGATAGGATTACAAAGTTACATTTCTAGTTAATGAATCAGTTTACCTGTTTATGTATAATATGATGGAATATAGCTCGTAGCAATGTGGCTACCGCGCAGATGAGTCGATTTGCGAGGTAAAGCCGTGCTCGCTGCGGTCAGTCTTGTGATGGGTGACCGTTTTCACATGTCGAGACCCCTCCGTGCTTTGGAAGGCACGTTAAGCCGTTGGTCCTGCGTCTGATCTCTCTCCGGTCTTGTCGGTCTATCGTCCCATCGGACTTGGGGAGAGAAGGAATGGGGAGTGCACCTGTGTTTGCGCGCATACTTGTGCACTATAATAATATCTCCTGCGTAGTTGGCTAGTCTCAGATGAGATCGGCTGCCGTGACCGAAATCCGGTCAGGAGAACATTATTATTAATGGAATAATAAGTGTAGATACACGATTACAAAGTTACTTTTGCAGTAAATAAATCAGTTTACCTGTATATGTATAATATAGTGGAATATTAGGTGTAGATAGGTACTACCTTGATATAACTATGTTCAGAGGTAACTTGTAAAATGGTCAACGGAATGAAAAAGCGAGAATGGACCATATTTTATGAAGTTGTACCAACATTTCGCAATGTATTAGGTAGACTAAATCGCCATGAAATGAAAGAAAAAACAATAATAATCATAACCGCGGCCGGCGGAGGTCGCTTGCCCGCACCGCGGCTTCCACGCTTCCCGTCCGTCACGGAAAGGCGGCTTCTTTCTTCCAGGCAACCTTTGGGTCTTACTGCGATATCGCAGGTATGTACACAAATCATGTTCTATTTATCTTACGCACATTGTATCAGTCAGTATGAGTATAAAAATTTAAATAATCTCTATATAAATGTAATTCTATAGAGAAATAATGGGTTAAGTAATTCATTAATTTTAAAAATCTTTGAGTACGACAGTAAGTGTTGTACATTAGTTAAAGTTAATCCTCTGTTAAGCTTGATGTTGTAATTTTCTGTTAGGTACACTGACAGTATTTATAGAGAATGCGAGATAACAATTTTACATAAGGATTAACTTTGAACTGACGTTTGACGAGTGCGGCCCTAAATATTACTAACTAATGCAAAAATAATAAACTTTCTACAAAAAGGAATGACATGCCATAAAAAACATAACTGTAAAAAAACCAAGTCTCGCGACTCAGTTTTTCTACCGTAAAAAGTTGTGAGATCCATACACATAATACCAAGTCGATTGCTTTATTAAGTCCCTACTTCAGGGACCTTCTGTCTCAAGTTATTACGTAAACAGCTAACCGAACAAAATCTTATATTAACCATATTAATATTAAAAATCTGTTATGTTTTAAATAAAATAGATTGACTTTGCTATCGCATGAAAACACAATGTATCTCACAAGTATAACATATTACATTAAATAAAATTGTTCAGTGCGACGTTACGTAATAACTTAAGACAGAAGGTCCCTGAAGTAGGAACTTAATAAAGCAATCGACTTGGTATTATATGGATCTCACAACTTTTTACGGTAGAAAAACTGAGTCGCGAGACTTTTTTTTTACAGTTATGTTTTTGATGGCTTCTATTCTATTCATTTATGGAAAGTTTGGTGTTATATAAACTTGAACCTGATCATACACGATACGCATAACAAAAATGCAGTTTTTCTTTCTGTCTGTTTGGCAGATAGCTGATGGTTCAAGGTCTAATAAAGGCTACTTTGAAATTCGAAAATGTTTAGGGTCCCGCGGGAAAATAAGAAAAACGCGGAAAATTCGCGGGTTATAGCTACTCCGCGACGACTTGTCTGATTTTGATGAGATTTTCATTGGAAAATAACTGATATTATAAGGTCTAATAATAAATAATACTTAGAATTTGAAAATTTTAAGGAATCCGCAGGAAAATATGTTAAACACGTGAAATTCGCGGGTTACATCTTTGCGGCGGCTGGACGGATTTAGACGGGACTTTCACTGGCAGCTGATGTTTTAAGGCTTTTACGTAACTTAGGCTACTTTGAATTATGAAAATATTTAGGGTACCGCGGGAAAATAACCCATAAAATTGTTAGCATAATCAGATTTAAATAGGTAGCTAAATCTGCTTACTGCTGCTGCGTATATCTAGGTAATTTTAATCGAAATCCATGGGAAAGAAGTCGCTTCAGTACAAATAACCTTTACACACACAAGGTTGGCTCAAGAGGCTGAAGGATCATTTTCCTTTCGCGATTATCGTCATTTATTTTCCTGTGAAATCATAACACAGTTATATTAAAATAATTAATTTAAATAAAGTAATCCCTATTCCCTAGTTGTCGTTTATTGTGGCTGGCGTTCTAAGGGGGAAGCATTTGTCCAGCAGTGGACGTCTTCCGGCTGATGATGATGATGAATCCCTATTCTTTATAACAATAATTTTCACCAGAAAATCGCTTTCCTTCAGTACCTAATTGAAATTGTAATTTGGGTTCCTTTGGAAACTTTTTTGTTCCTTTTTTTGTAAACCATTTTAGTTATTCTGTTTCTGACATTAATATAATAATGTGAGAAACAGAATTACTAAAAAGGTAAATGGTAAAGCTTCTTTAAAGCTCCTGATAAGGGTATAAAGTAAAAATACGAATTAGAATTGAACGTTTCTTCTTTCGCTTTGGGTACACTAATACCTACTAATACAAATGTAGGTTTTTTAGCTTTATGTTATGTATAAACCTTATAATCTAAAATATTTCAGCCAATAATAAAACCTGTAGTGTGCAAGGCAAAACATTTATTCTGTTAGATATATTAATATCGTATCAATCTAGTAATACATTTGATTACGTACGTTTGATTGAGTTCAGAACCAATAAAACCTCTTCAATCGAACCATAGGAAAGTGGCGTTAAATTCTAGTTACTATCCAAGTCTCAACCGATCCTGACGTATATCAACTTTCCGAAGAAATCAATTGCCGTACAAAATGGTTTACTTCGCCGTTGCCAGGCAAGGGACATTTATTATTCAGTGCACCCTACTGCACTTTCCAGCCCCACTTTTATAGAGTACATTGCACTGTATGCTTTAAAACTATACAATTCAAATCGATTGTATATGTATATAAATAAGTTTTATTCAATTTCTTGTTATAGTGTTGATTTCACAATTAAATATTTGGAATTTGTTCATGATAAGTAGTTCGGCTGTTTGACAAGAACAGCGAAACAAAACAGGTTGAACTTGTCTGTATTGTTATGAATTTAGGTTGTTATTGTAATAAAAATGTTAACTAACACTCTACGATAGTAACATTTTGGTAGAGAAAACTGAGCTATGCTGTAGTACATGTAGATATTAAACTATATCTACGGAGATTCAGAGGTCGTGTTTCTAATTTAATTAACTTCTTATGAATTATCTGAACTTCTGCTAGCTCAAGTGTCAAACATAATTTTTATACAGTTTATTTTCAACATAAGAAGAAAAGGTTAAATAGAATATTTAATGCCAGCATACTGGACGAGACTACTCAAGTCAAGCTACTGATCCTTAAAAAGTTTTATTATGTACTAGATGTGCCCGCGACTCCGTCCGCGTGGAAATTCGGAAACAGCAAAAGTATTTTTAAATTGTTTTTAATATATTAGCATTAGCTAAGATTGAGCGAATTCGATTTAGTAGTTTTTACGCTATGCCGTACTATTTTATTACATGTATAGCTGTTGCCCGCGACTTCGTCCGCGTGTATTTCGGATAAAACACCAGTAGTAAATTGAACTTTTAACAGAAAAAAATACCTACCAGGCAGGCTTTTTTAAGTAGGTTAGAAATCTTTAAACCACTTATTTAACTAAGAATACTTTCCGGTATTTAAAAAAAACCGCAAAAATTGAACGGTAATTACGGGAGTTACAGAAAGTCTATTGAAAATAATATATAACTGAAGAAGAGAATATAAATAAATCCGTTTTGTGCGTTTCTGAGTTCCTGTACATTGAAACTACTGTAGAAAAAAAAATACCAAGGATAAAAGACAACCGTGACGACCTGATTGGCGCAGTGGCTAAGAGATTGGTTGTGGGTTCGATTCCCGCAAAAAAAGTGTGATCCGTAGATGTTTGTCCCGAGTCTGGGTGGTTGTGTAAGTGAAATTGCAAGTTTGTGAAACGCACCCACGATACAGGAGAAATTCCTAGTGTGGGGCGACGTTTTAGAAACCTATACAATACAAACCATTTCTATTATTTTGGATATTTTGTCTGTGTGTCGGTTTATTCGTAATTAAGTTAAAATAGGGAATCATTGCAGTTGACTCTTATAAAAAATATTGTTATAAAACATACGACAACGACACGCTTGTATTCCGCGAAGGCGTAGGCAGAGGTGCACATATTGTACCTACTCCCACAATTTCGCTAGGTTTGGTGTAGATCCCAATGTATCAGTATCTCAACAGACAAAATTTATAGAGAACTCGTGACCTAAGAGTAAGCGTCGTACCATTGTGTGTGCGTGTAAGAAGCAGCTAAGTATTCGTAAGATTAAAGGCTACTTTAAGACTGCGTGAGTCAATGGTAATGGTTGATGTTGATGGTCATGGCGAAGCATAAGGCTGTACACTCAGCCGAAATCGTTATACACAGGATAGAAAATCTATCTTGCTGCTAGAATGTCCGCCTCAATGATGTTACAGCTGAAGGATGCCTTTGAGCTAGAAGTCGTTAAATTACTTTAACAGAAATAAGTTCCGGAGAACCGTATGTGTTACTTGCTGCGAGAATTACAATTGTCTATGAGGTAATGAGAAAAAATCTATATCTATACATATAATAAAATCGTAAACGACCCGTGTCTGTACATTCAATTTTAAAAAAGAAAAACCATTTATACCGCCGTACCCATACTGGTGCGGCGAGATTTGGAAGTTTTATTTCATCTATATCTTTTAAACCGATTTGTTTTATAAAATAGATATTAAAGTGTACTTTTTGAATATTGGAGTTTGATAACGATATATCTATGTGAAATACAATATATTTATATATTTTATTAATACACTTGAAGAAGTGCCTAACGATTAAACACACACGTTATTGTGGCTAATTTATAAAAGATAGATATATACTATTGAGGACTTTTTTGTAGATCTTTTAGAGACCATCATTTTTGTAATACATACTTTTGGTGTATGATCGACGTATGCGAGGATAAGAGCTCGAAAGCGCATTTTCATCCGACTTGCTTCAAATTTATCGTTACTGCTCAGCTCCTATGTGTTTTAGCGTTATGTTATATAGCCTATAACCTGCCCAGGCGTATGGACTACAATCGTACCAAGTTTGGTTAAAATCCCTTCAGTAGTTTTTGACCCATGCGTGCACATACAGACAGACAGACAGACCGACAAAAAATTTACTAATTGCATTTTTGGCATCAGTATCATTCACCAGTTATCCTCCAATAATAATTTTGAATATATATTCAATGTACAGAATTGACCTCTCTACAGTTTTATTATAAGTATAGATATGACTTCACCATGTTATTTTTTACTTTGCGTCTATGTTTTTGGGATAAGTAAATAAAAATACTTCAACGTAAATGGCTTTTAAACTTTTACAAAGAAGACTGTTATTCATTTTATATTTTAATCTTTACCGACTTTCATTGTTTAACTCTAATTGATATTAAATCAATGTATATATGTACTGTATAGCAAAAACGTTTACTTGGTGAACATAAATTTTATCCAGGGACCCGGGTGCGCTAGGCGTCCATTTACGCGTCGCCACTGGCCACTCGTGAAGGTTATAATTTCGAATTACCCATCCTAACATTTAATTGTAAAAAATTAGGTTTTCATTTTTGTGTAAATATTTGGAATAGTCTGAGGAAACATTGAATCTAGCAATTTTCTGCCAACAAAATTATCCAGGCTAAATTTTTGTTTTCAAATAGCCGCAGTCTAAAGATTTTATCTGGGGGCACGGCAGTGCCCTTGCCAAGTCGGTAAAAAAGCGGCACGGCCGTATCATCCTTTTCTTGAAGCAGTTTAGGCCATTTCGAGCCCCTATAACTTCGTTGTGGATAAAACTAGAAGCCTGAATTTTCAGTAACCAAGCAGGCATTGTATATGCACGGTATATTTCAAATTTCATTCAATTTGAACCAGTAGTTTAAGGATTATAACTAATCAAATTTCTTAATTTTGTCACTAAGCCACTTCTAGCAGACATAGAAGCTACAAATTTGGAATACAATTAGAGTTGAGTGTATAAATCAGGGAAAAACGAAAATGTTTTGTAATTTCGGTCCAGTTTTCTAGATACGCTAACTGCATAAATCCTCTACATTTATATGGGATTACAAAGTTACATTACTAGTTAATGAATCAGTTTACCTGTTTATGTATAATAGAATAATAGGTATAGATATGTACCTAAATATAATTATGTTCAAAGGTAACTTGTAAAATGGTCAACGGAATGAAAAAGCGAGAATGGGACATGTACTATGAAGTTGTAACAAAATCCCTAAGTATTAAGTTGACTAAATTGCCATGAAAGAAAGAACAATAATAATCATTACCGCAGCCGGCTGAGGTGGCTTGCCCGTGTCGCGGCTGGCACGCTTCCCGTCGGTCACAGAAAGGCGGCCTCTTTCTTCCAGACAACCTTTGGGTCCCAACTCCCAATATCTTAAGACAGAGGGTCCCTTAAGCAGGGACTTAATAAAGTAATCGACTTGGTATAACATGGATCTCACAACTTTTTACGGTAGAAGAACTGAGTTGCGACTTTGCGAGACTTGGTTTTTTTACAAGTTTTGTTTTTGGTGGCAGTGGTTTTATACATTATGTTATGTTAAACATAAGTGTTAAACTATTTTTAAAACTAAAACTAAGTTTTTTCTTCTGGCTTGTGGTGTTGGGCTGTAGTTCAAACTTCAAGCAGACGAATAATTCTCTGCCTGCCAGTTACCGACAAGGTTGTTTGCCCATGGCGCGCCGAATTGTCGTAGGTAACATCACTCAGGAAAGCTGTTTCCGTGCTCTATTTATCCTGAGGAAATATACGGCGTAAAAGTGATTCCAAGATGCTCGTTTCCTATTTAAACAAGTTTTTCGGAGAAGGTTATGCGATAATGTAACATTGTAACATGACATAAATATAATTTAAGGCAGTACACAAAAATACCTATGCAATAAAAAGAATATTCGTTTCGACTCGCTTTAAATTTCGTCTTCTGGTTTGTCGACCTTTCCAAGATGGAATTATTAATAGTTGTCGTCAACTACTTTAAAATTAACTACCTTATAATGGCGATCCATTTGCTTATTAATACGTGTAAGTTTAATATTATGATAGGCACTTACATATTTTTCAAGCTTCTTCTTCGACCTCCATGGTAAGTGTACAAATACAAGCCGTACAAATTAATCAAGTATGTCCGCAGATAGAGGAAACTAGTTATTTTCTTTTGATTCACAAACACGTTGCGATATGATTCTAATCAAAGATTGCTTAGGTAATTTAATCAACTATAATGACTAGAGCTAATTTAACCTTTTCAGTTAGCTCTCGTTTTATCATCATTGTACTGACAATCTAATACATCTAAAATTGACTCTAAAAGTATATCTAATCAAAATACTAATATCTACTGCACCTACGCTTTAGACAATGATTGTAACTCAGATAATATTTAAGTTATTAAAACGTGTTGGCTGAAACCACATAACTCGTAAATACCGAAAGTGAAGCAGGAAGTATAATATTTTATTATGTAAGGTTTGTATAATTGAATATACAGCACTGCAGCAGCTGTTTAATTATTTTCTATTGTGAACGAAATGTTTTTACATATTTTACCTTAACTGCAATCTTATTACACAGTACTTAAGTACACATGAAAGCATTGAAAACAATTGATTGTTTTTCGGATCGTTTACAAATAAATAGGCAACCCGTATATAGTAAAAGTAATATTGTGTGATTTATCGCCCGGTTGTACACGCTGGTAATGGCCGGCTTTAATATTGATCACTAGGAAAAGTTACACTTGGAATCAATAATTGCATTTTATACAGAATTAAGTGCTTTAACACGCTAGCTTACTGTTTTTTACCTAAAATATTTTTACGATAACTCTTTAATACCTGGAATCCACATGTTATAATTTATAACGGGTAAGGATAGATTACCTTTCTTTTCGATACACTTTATTCCAATAGACATTGTGTCTCCTGTTGAATCTAAGATAAATGCAAAAGCTGCAGTGCAGAACCTGGTAGGTTAGTAAGCAATAACCGCCGTTGCACAGGCTAATTATAAAGACAGCCCCCTGAATGGCACCATGTCTTTTTTCTATGCAACTGTTAGATTAGGCAATTTAAAAACTATTTGCATCAATTCAGTCTACCTAAATAAACAGATTTTAATTATAGTGAGTGAATCTCAATAAGTTAGATTCGATAGACAACCATTTTTCCTCTTCTTTAACACTGGTTAAAGAAAGTTAAATGTATAAAGGATTTGCTAAAACTTGTTAAATTAGTATTTTCCCGGGCTCTATTTATTGTAAAAATTGGAGTATCCATTGGCAAGTTATAGGCCACATTTGAAAGTTTTATTTAATTTTTATTAGTCCTTGATAATCATGAATACTCAAAGGCTTGTTAGCACGTGAATCACGTGACGTGATGCAGTAAATTTGGTGCTGAATGACCTTTAATACTTGTGTCCGTCGGGCATCAGTTTCAGTCCAACCGTCGTCGGTCGAATATTAGAAGTAAGTAAGAAAGTAGTAGTAGTAAGATTAAAGTAGGTATAAAAATAGGTTATTTATTAATTCTCCCAATTATAATATCCTAAAAATAAGTTAGTTTTATATTAGTATAAGAGAATAAAAAAATAGGTACTTATTTTTTTACCTACTTTAGTGTTACTAAGCCTTATTTCTGCCACTTGCCTTAGTTTGTTTTTCTCAAAGTAATCCACGTTGGGCGCCAAACATTTTATTGGTTTAAATGTAGGCCTCTTAATTGCTGTTGCCTGAAGCAGCTTTGAGCAAGCTTAGAGATGTATGATTCATGCTGTAAAACTAATTCTGTTTAAACCTAAAAACGTTAGTTTAGCATGCGACACGTTGCTTTTATCTATACTCTAATTTGTTCTAATCACATTAGCATGTAGTTGAAACTCGTGATTGAAGCCTGAGTCATTCAACCGATGTTATTCAAATGTAGAACGCGATAGCTATACTAACTAGCACCTAAACAAGGTTAAGTTCAGCATATATTACAATCGGTAGGTTGGTGATATATAGAATCAGATTATGATGAAATCCGTAAATTTTTGACTTAGCATATAACTCTGTTTTGATGACGATACGGATCCACCCACATTGCGGCACAGACAAAAAACGTACTGCAGGATGACGTAATATCCTGTCATGTCAGTATCAAAGTCTCGTAATGACCTTTATAGTATTTAGCTATTGCTATAATTCCGATAGTGTGTTTGAGACAGACATGACAATAAGTCGGTGTCTTAATTAGTCGCAGTGGTTTGACTTCACCTATACTAAGTAGTTATATAACTAAATACCTATGTGTTCCTGTCGAACATTTGGAACGGATGTGGCCAAAAAAAGAGGAGTTTAACAACAATACATCCAGCATTGTAAAATATAATGTAACCAAATAAATACAATCTAATATAATCTGTCACTAACAAAATGTATGAATCAGTATTACTTTAACTGCCTACGTACCGTTTAAAAGAGTTATTACAGCGAGTTAAGTCGGTCTGCGAGCCTGAACAGCTACATTGAGGCACATTGTGAGTTGCGCGCGAGTCGCGCTTTTCCGCGGACAGTGTCTAAATGGTCTTATGTCAGAGTTACTAGATAGCTAGTGTTGATTCACAATGGCGTGGCGTGAAACTGAAGAGACATTCTATGATGCTTTGTCATATAAAGTGAAACATTCAAAACGAGTTTTCTTCTTAGTGTAAGTTCTTAATATTATAAATTGCCCTAAAATTTGATAACCACGCTCATAATTATTATATAATTTTCATGAAAATCTACCTAGATATATAAAGTAAGTATACTAAAAGAAACAGTTACTTTCATTAAGTATTCGTATTGTAAATCTATTGTACTTACTTTGAATGGATGCTGTCGCGTTCCAAAGTGATTTATCTCATTTGTCACATGTCTCTGGTCAGGATATCCTTATCAGATTATTAGAGCACAAACAATCACGAAGTTGTTAAACATTACATGGTTCTATGTATCATAATAACGGGTGTGTTTAGTTGTGATCGCGTGCTGCGCGGCTAACACAAACACAACAGCTGTATCTTCGCAGTCAAGGTTAAAACTTAACACCAACGCGTTTATTAGACTGATACAATTGGAACTTATTGTGTAAAGACTCGCGATAAATTAATCCATTGTCTCGTAAGTGGCTAATCTGTATCGCAAAGCTTGACAAATTGTTGCCAGCGGCTTTTTATGTGTAGCTAATTTTAGTTAAATAAAGTAAGTGTATTATTATTAATTACAGGAACTAACAAGGTATAGAAAATAAAAATACATAGGTACGATACTTATAAATAAATTTGGCTTCGCGTTAGGAACATACTCCGTTATGTTTACAATAAAATGAATAGAACATCAAAGAAAAATGTTGATTGATATAATTATTCATATGGTTTTCTTGTTAACAGCGCGCTTACATGATGCTATGTGATTTTTTATGAATGTATAATTCATATGCTATAAAACGGCGAACCACTTCGTAACCGATAGGGCATCCAATTATTTTAATGCTTTACCCGTTTCGTTAAAGTGTGGTCTAAAAAGATTGTGGACAGAAACAGTGGGGCCTAGCGGTCATAAAATCAAAATATTGTGGTTTAATTAGAAGTGTGTTTAAATACACTCCTCCCAACATTTGGTACTTTTCCCATACATAGGTTTCGCCATTTCCCCTAGTATATTTGAAGATATTCAATCACGAATGACGTAATCGTCGCTCAAATGTGACGCTATAAAACAGCTATACGCATACTAATCAACGAATGTCATGATAGTCAAAGGTTTGACTGGTAGAAAATGCCTAAGGCATTAAGTCCGCCTTGTACACCTCTTGTATAAAGAATAAATAAATAAATAAATACCGATACAATAGTTTCCTTACATATAATTAACTGTGCACTTACTACTCAGCCAACAATTATTGGTTTCAAGGACATATGCAGTTTCAATTCGTGTTAACTCATCTCTAGTTCCTTTATTTACGTTACACCAGCGTTGCACTCATTAATTTTAGAGGTATAAGAATCATTATTGTTTTAAGGTACCAAAAAAAATGATAAACGAAATTTTACACGAGTTTTAATATTTTCAGATGGCGGGGGAGCATTTACAAGTTAGTCTGGTTGGACCTGCTTGTGTTCCTGCTTTCATATTACGTGCTCAATTTAACATACCGCTTATTATTAGACGAACATTCCAAGAGGTAGGTAATTATTTTGTTTATGAAGATATACTTTTCTAATTATCCAAAATATTCGACCCTAAACCCCTTTCGAATGCTTATCAGAGCTGAACGCAGTGCTAGTTTAATTACTTTCACTGAAAGCTTACGATACATTTTATTGCTACTGTAAAAGGAAATACGTATGTATATATATATGTATACTCACTGCTTAGGAATAACATCATAAATACTAATGATGTCATTGATAACAGTTATTTGTGAATCATGATAGAGCATAATATCTAGTTTTCTTCGACTAATAAATAAAGTGTCTAAACTTCTAAAGCTAAATTAAATTAATTAATAACAATTAATTAGAGTTACTTTATATTATTTATTATTGATTAATTAGACTACTCGCCAAATATGAATAAAATAAGTTACATCAATATTTCGTGTTGTAAGGTCTTTGTATTTTACTGTGAATTAAATTTACGTATTAGCCATTCCCGCATCTATAATTAACTATGTGCACGCTGCCATTGTTAAATAGCTCTATTAATTTTTATCCATATTTGTAACATCATTAAATTCGAACAGCAAATAAATAAAATTGCTATACAATACAATGTAAAATTAAAATACTTGGTATTCTTTCCTCGCAGGGTGTTTGAAGGTGTTGTAAACTACTGCAGTTTTCATGGGAATGTGATCCCTCTGTCTTTCGTGCTAGGGTTCTATGTTACTGTGGTAATGAACCGTTGGTGGAATCAATACACAACTATACCTTGGCCCGACTCTATCGCTGTCTTCGTCTCAGCCACTATACATGGACAGGTATGAACAAAATAGACTTCTAATCTAAACCCCACGGCATTATTATTACGATATTTTTGTAATTATTTATAATTAAGAAATACTTATGCTGCCACATAATAGGTTCCTGCTATGATGCTTAATACATAGGCTTGAGTTAATTTTCTAACCTACATTGTGTACCTATCTATGGTTGTAGTACCTAAGCGGGAATAGTATATATATTATATTATAGTATTTTTATCGTTCTTCAAAACGTTGTTCTATTTTATATTTTGTTTATTTATAATTATTGTTTAAATGTAGGTAGTATAAAAAATGGAGTAAATAATGTAAATTGTTTTTGTTAATAATGTCTAAATAAATAATGTATCATTATTAATTAGGTGGGTGATGATAGTTATGTCTTGCATGCAATGCCATCCCGTGGTTTTAAGAGAAATATAAAATATTCCTATTTATTTATTCTTGAATCCATTACAGACGCTAAGATTAGTAAGGATGATTGTTTGAAATGCGGATTCAATGGACAATCGAAAAGGCACCTCCACGGGTACTAGTAAAAAAATCTTGATATTAAACAGTATTTCTAGTATTTAGTTTTAGTAGTTGTATAAAAAGAAGGTTGTAGTCTTGTTCTCCATTCTAACGAATCTGATCTCAGTATTAATACCTAATATTATGAAAGATTTCAAGCGAGATAATGTAGCCATAATTGTTAGAAGGAAACGAACTGACGAACTGATTGTGTACAGATGGAAAATTTAACCGCATGATAAAATCTTTTCAAACTAATGCAGTAATATAAACATAGAAGTATGTTGTTCGTAGCAGGTAGTCAGTAGTCTTTTTAAAATAGAGTAGTTGTTTCTGTGGTAATAACCCTTTGGTGGAATCATAAATAGAGTAGTTGTTGTATCATAATATGGTGTTAACAAAAGAGTCACCCGTATGTATAATTTATTATTCATTACTCTCCCATTCAAACCAACAAGACAACTTTACGTGCAATCTAGGGTAATCTTATCTTTTCAAATGTGACGTGTATAAACATAAATAGGTACGTAATAAATTAAATGATTATAATGAGTAGGTACAACTAGCAAATTAGCTGATAAATACTTTTAAAGGAAAGCTCTTTATCAAAATATGTATCTATTTTAGAGTATCATATGTAATGACCTATTTTAGAATAGGTCTCGAGAGGCTGTAATCGACGTGACAATAACAAAGTGAGAAAACTCAAGCTTTCCTTGAAAAACACCTAAAACGAGCTTTGGTAGTTACTTGTAGCGTAGGCCTTGTAGCAGTAAGTACCTAT
The DNA here is from genome assembly GCA_905340225.1 of Abrostola tripartita. Taxonomy (NCBI): domain Eukaryota; kingdom Metazoa; phylum Arthropoda; class Insecta; order Lepidoptera; family Noctuidae; genus Abrostola; species Abrostola tripartita. The sequence continues at coordinate 7,648,502 of HG996493.1, read as the reverse complement.
TTGTATAGCCTTGAGAGATGAGTTTAGATACAAAAAATACCTACATCATTTCTAAGAATGTGAATTCAAAAACATTTTAATCACGCATTTTAAAGTATACTTTATTCCTACGAAAAATTCATTGTTATTTAATTATTATTACCGGCTAGTTTTACGCAATAAAATTAAAATAGTATACTTAGTAATGCCCAGCCCACTCTCAGTTTTTCCTTCCCGACAAGGATTATAGCAGAGATTATTTATCGTTTTAATTTATTATTACAGAGGCTAAATTTAATTGAAGTTCAAAAACAAGTGCCTTGACTTGCCACTGTATCTATAAACCACTAACCAGCCAGTGATGAAATTAACTTGTAATAATTAAAATGTAATATAATTTCGAAAATAGAAACAATCATGTATTGTTTCTATTTTATGCACGTTTTGTTAATTCAGTGTTAGACGGGACTTATCTAGTTAATAATGCAATTTGAGGACAGGATGAGCGCGGGCGTCTGATGCGGCGAACAATCGTCCGCTACGTGTGCCTCTGCCTTACGATGGTGCTCACGATGATCTCACCGAGGGTCAAGAAACGATTCCCGACGCTCAACAACTTCGTCGACGCTGGACTTTTGTTAGAAAATGAAAAACTGATCCTTGACAATCTAAATGACAAGTTTCCAAAGCCTTCGAAGCATTGGTAAGTGTTTACTAATGGGTAAAACCCGTCAACGTCATTTTAAAAGTCTTCTTGCAATAAAAATCTATTATAATAATGTTCGCATATGTACTTATGTAATAGCCGATTTTAGAGGACAGTCTAGTCAGAAGAAGGTCAAAAGCAACCTTTTTTTTTATATTATATCGGGTATATCCGAAACTTAACGAACACTGCAGGAATCAAACCCGTAATTTATTTTTGGTATTTAGGTTTGTAGTTTGGTAGTTATATATTTTATAGCCGATATTTTCGGTCTGATGCATTAATTTCCTCAAGTTGTCTCTCATTAAATGCTGTCATTTCATAAGTCTTTGTATTCTTTCCCATATCATATAAATAGACAGTACCTACGCCAGGTATGCATTGATACTTTTTATCTCGTCCTTGTAAAGTGTAATAAATAAAAATATGTTTTGAGATAACAAACGCGTACATTTTTGTACGTATTTTCGTTACGTCAGTTTCTTTTAATAAGATTACCAGGGTGTGCTACACATTACGTAGCCCGACTTGCTTATTTTACTGATATTCCGACCAGGAAAATAATTACTTAATCATAATAATTTATAAATTGTTTTCCCCTGCCTGTGTGGTTTTTAATAGGGGCTCTCACGGATTAGAAAGTAGCATAATGGGTCTTTCCTCAGAGTTTTAACAAAATACAGCCTATGTGCAAACAAGAAATAACGTTCAGTTATTTTTTCGTTACAGATATTATTAAGATTACTCAATAATTTGCAATCGACAGATAAAACATTAATATTAAGGAAATTATAATTTACAGGTTACCAATAGTTTGGGCCACAAGTATAGTAACGAGAGCCCGTAAAGAGGGCCGAATAAGAGACGACTTTGCTGTTAAGACTATTATAGATGAATTGAACAAGTTTAGAGGTCAAGCAGGACTTCTCCTGAGCTACGACACTATAAGTGTGCCTTTAGTATATACTCAGGTTCGTATTCATTTTGCCCTCTAGCTGGATTCGTGCATTGTGTACCTATGTAAAATTTATATACTTTATAAAGATATTTTTGTCCGTTTTCAGGTAGTTACTATAGCAGTATATTCATATTTTATAACATCTGCCTTAGGCAGTCAATGGGTCGACAACAAATTACAACGCAATGATTCGGCCAATATTAGCAATATTGACTTATATTTTCCTATATTTACTACGCTAGAATTCTTTTTCTATATGGGCTGGCTGAAAGTGGCTGAGTCACTAATTAACCCTTTTGGCGAGGATGACGACGATTTTGAAGTGAACTGGTTGATCGATAGAGATTTGCAAGTAAGGATTATCAAATAGCTGTAGAAGACGTGTTCAAATTCTTGATGTCACTGCTAAAGTATACTCGCTTTTATTAGGTCTCATATATGATAGTGGATGAAATGCACCACGAGCACCCGGAACTGATAAAAGACCAGTACTGGGACGAGGTGTTCCCGTCGGAGCTGCCATACACTATCGCGACGGAGAACAACCGCGAGGAGCACCCCGAGCCGTCCACTGCGCGCGTGGCCGTGCCCGTGAGGCAGCGCAGCATGGTGCTGTCCACGCCCTCCAACGTTAAGATCGACGAGATGAACCCCTCCAACACCGTGAGTTACAAGTTCGACCCCCCAGAGGTTAGACCCGTCCGTATTATGAGCATGCTGCACGCCCGGACTGTATGGAGCTTCGCAGTGTGTCGGTGTCGAGGTTTACGGTCCATTTATCTAACTACATACATATTTTCCTCGTAATTTCAGTCAAAAGCAATTTTAATAATTCATTATTAGAATTGTTGTGTCTAATTTTCAATGGTTTTCCGGTTGTTTTGAAGTTTTTTTAATAACAATCTTTGTTGAATTTTCAGATGATTTTCTCTAAGATGTATGATATAATAACACGTTTGCATCACCGATATCTTATTTCATTAACAATTTTATATTTTTCACTAAATTCCTTGCTTAAAAGTAATATATAGAAACTAACATACATACTATAAAATGAACTGCCATTAATTACCTATAATATATATGCTTAAGTATAACTTTATAGTGTAATAATTAAGTGTTTATTTCTGCACTGTTGTCATAACATTCTAAACATAAATCAAATATTATGACTTATAATTGTCGCTTAATAACTAAACTACATAATATATAGGTAATGTTAACTACATGCATCGGGTATACGTTTGACTTATACATAAGTCTGTATATATTCGTATTATTCGTGCTGTATGCAGATAATTACATATCAACCTTGATACCGCTTGGTTTCTATAGCCATGCATTTTAGATTATATCGATTTTCAGTGTCACAAAAGTAGGGTACTTACTGAATTTTGTTTTCTGTAATCAACTTTTGTCGTGTGTTACAAATTTACGCTTGTCTTAAATTCTATATTTGTGGGATCTACTTGATGTATACCGAAGTCAATGTTACTTGTGCGTTGTGTTGAATCTACTTGTACTCTATTATCTTGCATTTGTCGCTGTATATATAGAAGCATAGTTTATTTTGTTGTCCTTATGAGCATTAACTGTAATCTAGTAACAATCTTATCTTAAAGTAGACTCTTGAAGCCGAAAAAGATTGATACTTATCTCTTCCTGTTATGTGTTAACTATTATTACGTGAATGTTCTTTACTTATCTAGTATTAATGGAACTATTACGAATGTAACTAACTTTTCTTAATGCTAACAGCAACTACAGATGAATGACGACGCGGTTTCTGGCATTCATTTCATCGTAAACCGAGGCAGTAAGCGAGGCAAGAAAGATGACAGAAATTCTATGGGCTCTACAAACTCTATGGCGTCACTGCAACAGACTCCCATGACTCGCACCAACTCAGTCACTTCGATGTTGAAGAGATTGTTCTCGAAGGAGGACCAACGAGGGGTGCCAGGGTCGCAGACTGATGGTGGTATGTAACAACCTGGCTGATAGTACAGTAACTCTCTACTGTTGTCGTGGTTTAGAAGTAGGTACAAGAAAAACCAATGCGTTCTATTTATAACCAGTTTTGGTCTATAATTTGGGCAATAAAAGCCTGAAAGAGACTTTATAAAGACAAACAAAAGGCAGAATACTGCCTGTCAGTCTTTCCAGGAAGGCCATGAATGTATAGAATTAGTATTATCGTGCAAATCAATGTGCATAATTAATACAAATCTTACGGAATTTGAATATCGGTGAGCAAACTAATGCTAATTATGCCGATGCATGCATATGTAGTTCGACAGTTTGTTATGAGTAAAATAAACTTAGATAGTTGTTGTTGGTGTAGGATATTCTAAAGTAAACATACTGTACTTACTCATTATTTATAAATCCTGCTAATTAATTAGACGTTTTTTACAGATAAATTATCTAACGAAATATTGTACTTGCCATCTTAAAGTATCTCCGAATTTCCATAAATAGTAAAAATATGACATGAGCTATTTATTTCCTTATAAAATAAAATACGTTATTTTAGGGCTTAAGTGGGTTGGTCGAAATACCGTTTTCAAACAAACATAAGTCTCGTTTGACCAGAAATTTGTCATGCTATTCGTCAACGCTATTTGCTTACTACTCCGTACTCCTTATCCATCTAATAAACGCGTCATCTTTGTAATCGGCTTGTATTACGAATTAATAGTCGTAGTTGCTAATCAGATGTGTGATCCAAGTGGTTAGGTAACTGATTTTGATCATAAACATTACAGGTTCTCGCTTTATGATATCTGCTAGTAATCCGACACTAAACAAGCCTGTCACGGCCGCGGGAGGCAGTATGAAGATCGCTAATGATATCATAGAGGAGGTCGACGAGCAGGCGACCATCACGAGCATGGGGAAACGACCGGAGATCAGGTGACTGCCACTTCAACCAAGTAGCCTGTACCAAGTAGTCCTGAGATCACGCGACTCTTATAACATTTATTTATTATCAACTTATTGAGTTAGTGTCAACGACATTTGTATTATGTTATTGAACCGCAGAAAAGTACGTAAGACGCGGGACACAATTTTTAAATATAAGTACATACATATACATAATTATATACCTGAAGGAAGTGAATTTATTAATTTATATTCTAGTATTATTTCAAAAGCCACTGCTTGGCTGTTTTTATTTACATACAACGCGTACCTACCTAATACACGAATGTAAGCTTTATTCTATTTCAGACCTACAGCGATGAGTTTATTCACACAAGTACCTCCGACGCCGAGCGATCCAGTAGATGTTCCTTCACGTAACTCAAATAACAACAGCTCCAGTAAGTACCCATTATATTTCTAGATTTTCCTGTTCTTTGTTATTATATAGCAAAATGTAATTAAACCGCATGAAACTTGCCTATGATTAATGTTTCGAAGAGGTACCTACATACATTCAAATTTCAAAGTATAGGCTTAATTAATCTTGATTCAATATAATTAACGTTATATGGCTGTTGTATTGTACATAAAGGCATTTCCAAGTACGTGGTAGTTAAATAAACACGGTACGCGTATTTTTACTGGACCGGAGTCAAGTTAGCTTTGCAAAATGAGGATAACAGACTTAAAATAAACTTACCTCTTATACTAACGGTACCTACATAATCATTCTGGTTATTGAAATTAGAGATAGGCATAGTGAAAGTTTAATGAAAATTTATGAAACTTAATAAATAAGACATGATACAACGCCGTTCTTAACTAACATGTCGGAGGTGATCTCGCTCCTCATGAGTACTGACGTGTCCGTGCCCCGCCAGACGGGCGCCTGTCGTCGTCGGCGCCGAGCCCGTGGGGCGCGGCGGGCGGCGGCGCGGCGGGCGAGCGCAGCCCGGCGGCGCAGTCGCTCACCACGCAGGACTCCTTCAGCCTGCCGCCCGAGCGCCCGCGCCTCGACAGCGACGTGGGGCCTTCGCTCAGCGCCGCCGGAAGTCAAACCTTGTGTAAGTATATTCACCACCTCCAACAATCCTTCGCGGTTCTAGCATATTTCTGATTTCAATTCACTTGCAATATATACAACTTATATGTAGTAGACGCTGTTTATTCTACGCCAAAGTGCAAACTGAACATTACTATGTACATATCTACATTATTGTGTTAGGTACCAGATTGAACGTATCCTAGTAGCACTGTACCAGTTGCTGTTAAATTACAAGATGAATAACTATATACTGTTTATGTATTACAGTGGACGAAGTGGATGGTGAAGCTGAAGACCCTGACATGGACTTTAACCGCTTGCGCAGCATACGCGAACAACACCGTCGTGATAAATACTTACAAAAACTTATGGCGCGCTCTGTGAGTGCACAGCAGGTAAACCGTAAATATATTATAATATTATAAAATAGAAAGAGGAAAGCAAATTTACCTATACTCACTAGTAAGATTAAAATATTTAGAAAAATCTCGATGAAGCATAACTGATCCTTTTTTAAGTAAATAAAAAGTTTATACAAAAAAATAATCTGCTACATTTGATTTACAGCGAACGGGTAGCATGGAATTAATGGACAATGACTTGCTCTTAGAAGACCTCCTTTCTCAATCGGCTGCACTGAATAAAGACGTCAAATCAAAGAGTGATGATCCCAAAGACAACACGACTTGACAAAGCAAAAGCTTCAAATTTCCGTGGGATGGCGCGGAATTCTGAACACCATAGCACAGTTCAGTATTAGCAAAATGTGATACTTTTTATTGGTGCATTGAATGTATTATGATATTAAAAATGTAAATATAGAAATGATTTTCACAATTTTCATTACATTTTAATTTAGTGAATTGGTAAAGAAAAACCTTTTTATCCGACGCGACGTTTAGTACTACATGACCCGTGTTTTTTTTAGTCTTTGTCAGAGAATACGTACGTACATTAGTAAAATTGTTAAGTTCCAATATCAACACGCTTATTCCCGGAAGGGTGGAGATGTCCTTTTTCATGCTTGTAGTAACTATTAGAACGAATTAGACTGATTGTAAATGTGAACCTGTAGTTTTATGCTTTGTAATCTTGTGAACGCAGCCGTAGCACTATCCAGTGATGGCAAATAAAGGTAATCTAGCGAAATTGTTGGAGTAGGTAATCCGCTCAAACTTAGCTATTTAATATATATTAAAAACAATTTTGCTGTTTCCGAATGTCCACGCGGACACAGCTAAATAGTAGTCACATATGTAGTAAAGGTACCTAATATGAGAGCACGTACGTGCCATTTAATTAGGTACTGTTGCTTTACATACATAATGATTTTATTTTGAATAGGTGATATTATGACGAATTTCGTAAGGTTTTTACAAAATAAGTGAGATTAGAATCAAATTTTCAAATCACTTGTCAAGAGCCCTGCCCCCATTAGTGGGAAAACGTTGCACAAATCAAATGAAAAATGTTTGACATGTCATCGATAACGTTGAAACATTGTCGATATGACAATATTTTGACATGATAACACCTTGATTATTACCATAGACTAATGAGAATTATTTTCTCTATGTTATTACATACATGTATCATTCTATTTGTCAAGTGTTTGGCCACTTTTCTAAGAGGGCTGTTGGTCATGAACCGAATAATCCTTTTTTATTCTATGTAAGGAAATTAAGTAATGTCTATGAAAGTTGCACACTGCAAGCACTTATGTGCTTGCTTAACTTATTTTGCTGTTAAGCTTTCAGAATATTAATTTATTGAGAAAGCTTGTTACAGCGATATAAGAAGTAAGGTAAAATCATACGATAGTAATTAAGGTTTTACAGGAATTTATTTAGCTTAACTGTAATTAACAAGCTTCAAGCTTACAGCTTGAGCTTAGTCCTCCTCCAGTGACGCCTCTTAGCGTTGTATCTGAAACAATAAAACAATGAGTTAGCTAAATTCACAATTATAGACTTGACATCTATAATAGGACCTCTTTACATTATCAACTACCTGAATTGTACATGTCATAAAGATTAGCTGTACAGCCTTCTGCTTGAAGTATTTGATGCCTGCATGAGACTAAAATTATGTTTCTGTATTTGATGCATGTAAAAAGCAGTTGTAGTGACACTTACACTCCTGAACAAAATATTTAGTGTGTAAAATATATTTAAACTTAATCCAATTGTCAGTAACTTAGTTGTGTCCGTTTGATAACCAGATATTAAGACACAAATAATTGCTACAAGTTATGGTAACTTGCTGGTGGTTTAGTGAAATGTGATGAATAAGATTATTATCAGTTATTGACACAAGCTTCAATTTAATTAGGTCATCACATTAACCTTTAGGGCACCACAGCCTTAAATAGAAAACAAACGTTTTCATGCCCTCTATGCCATAATTTTATTATAAGACAATTTCTAATTGTAACATTTATTACGATTATGGTTTTGTTTTGCATTACACAAATGTTATGATTAGATATTGTTCTACATAAAGTTAAGGTGTGGAGAGCATGGAAACATTTGTCTTCTATACAAGATCATAGCGCCCAAAGTGTTAAGAAATACAACTAGCTGCAGTACTTTCTTTAAAATTTATAATGACTCCAAGAAACTAATTACACATTACAAACAAATAAATACAATTAATTAAATATAACTCTAAAGCTAAAATTCTACCTGGCAAAAGATTCAAATAAATCGAAGCATTGAAGGTAAATTAAAAAGGCATTATAATTGAGTGTAGAACCCTTATTTATACTGTAAGTTTTAAAATGAGCCTGATGACATTACTACTACACTGAATAAAGTTGGCAATAATTTTGATATTATGTACTGAGACTTATAAGCGCCAAACAACCAAGTAAAATCCAGAAGTCACTTGTCTGAAATTACAAACCTTTTTAGCTTATCAACCTCAGAATACAGAACAACATCAAGGACCTATAATAACTACACTAGGCGCTGACTGCAGTAGACCAGTTATTAATGCATCCAAAACTACAACTAGTACTAGCACTACAGGAACGACTTTAAGGCACTATTTTGTCTCAAAAATTGTAAAGATAACAAGAGCAAAACATGTTGTCATATAGCTTTTAGCTGATATCTGAAAATTCGTAACATGATATCGTGTTAATTATAATGTTTTACCTGATTGTATTCCCAGTGCGCATTCTGACCCATTGTGGAATAGGTCGGTTTTGTTTCAGCTTTTTGGCAAGCTTCCGCTTGATAATAAATGTCTTGTGTGCCGACTGAAACATAAGGAATTAACTATATTTATAAACGAATCTTTAAAACATAGAGATTACTTAAATATTTTGAGATTTTAAAGAAAAATATCACGCACCATTTTGCCGATCACAGCTGTCAAAACAAAGTGGCAGAGCGTTGCTAAGTTTTTTCTCAGACTGTGTACTAGAAATTGGGCTTTGGACCATAAACTTTTGGCATTTCAGCCACATCAAAATTATATCTATAACCATAGACAAATATATACTATTTGATACTATTTCATTCATGGTATCATAATTTTCGTTTTATAGTTTGGCCAACGAAAGCTGTCCACGAATTTTTTCAGAAACTTTTATATGGCAACATTTTTTTACTGTCAAGGAACTGATACATTTGTCATTATTGATGTCAACAACAACTCCGTATCGTTTATTTTTTTCCTTGAATTTGTTATTAATCATGCCGAAAACAATCAAAAGTTCGACGAGAAATCTACTGTTTACCATGATCAACAAATTTAATGATGTGAAAAGTGATATAAACGAGAAATCTGCAAAGAAAATACAACAACTGAACTCAATCGCTTCACTTTTAGGTTAGTTTTTTTGTAGTATGTGGAAACATCTTGATATTTCTTGAATATTTTAAACATTTTGTAATTACTTTTCTGGTTATTTTTAGAAAGTATTGACGACGAATACAACAGAGAGATAAAGCTCAATATAACAAAGGTGTTACATGAAATGATATCTGTGGAAAAAAACGAAATACTGACTTGTGAAAAACATTATTTAGAAAAGATATCTTCAATGACAGGTATTCTAATTTAACATAATTATCGATATAAGTTAGTTTAACATGACATTATTGTTTTACTTATCACATTCTCACACTGATAGGTGTAACTTATTTTATGCCAATTAATATAAAAAAGTGAATTCACTGATTCATATTGAAAGTCTCTAAATCTTCAAATAATGCAATGTTTGAACTACATCAGTTCAGATAAAAGAAATTGACAAGTTGTGAAAGTGTTTGGTGTTTTTAGAGTTTTGTTTACATTTGTCTTTTGTTTTTTTCAGAAGTAAGTGTAAAAACACTTAGGCGAATAAAAAAGGAAGGTTCAGTAAATCAGGGCCAGTGGAACACTCCAGGAAAGAAACGACCTCATCCAGCAACAGTTTCTAATTTGGATGATTTTGATATTTCAGCCATAAGAAATAAAATAAATGAATACTATTGTGTAAAAAAACAAGTTCCAACATTAAGAAACCTGCATAATGAACTGAAAGAAGCAATTGACTTCACTGGATGCCGTGAAACTCTTAGAAAATTGTTACACAATAATGGATTTGAATTTGTTAACAATAAAAATGAACGGGCCTTGCTTACAGAAAGATACGATATTGCTGCATGGAGGCATAGATACCTAAGAACAATTAATAAGAAAAGACTGGAAGGTAAACAGATTATTTATATTGACGAGACATATGTACATCAGAATTATAAAGTAAAAAAATCCTGGCAAGGTCCTTCTACGAGTGGCGTAATCAGTAATATATCATCAGGTAAACGGTATATCATTGTACATGCAGGATCAGACGAAGGATTTGTTCCAGGAGCTTTATTAATATTCAGCACAAAATCGAAATCTGCAGATTATCATGATGATATGAATGCTAATAACTATATGAAATGGCTAGAAGAAATGTTGCTACCAAATTTAAGTAAGCCCAGTGTACTTGTGATGGACAATGCAAGCTACCATGTAAAACAAGTCAACAAACCACCTTCAATGTCTGTTACGAAAGTGGTAATACAGACATGGCTTCAAGAAAATAACATTGCTTTTGAGGATTATCAAACAAAGGCAGAATTAATGTGTTTGGTAAAAGATAATAAACCTACTCCAAAATATGAAGTTGAAGAACTTCTAAAAAAGCACAGCAACATTCACAACCATGAAATTTTATTATTGCCTCCATACCATTGCGACCTCAATGCGATTGAGCTGGTATGGAGTCAGGCAAAAAGAAAAGTCGCTAGCAAAAATATTGGTATACCAGCATCGGAAATGCAAAATTTAATTAAAGAATGCTTTGATAGTGTAACTAATGACGATTGGAAGAAATACACTGATCACGTAATTAATGTTGAAAATCAGTATAAAGCGAGGGATCAAATTTTTGAAACTGAGCTCGAAAGATTCATTATAAATGTCGGGGGCGATAGCAGTGAAGAAAGCAGTGAACCTGAATCATTATCAGGTGTGGAATACTTAGAGTCGGATTTCGACTACGATTCGTAACTTTTTTACAAAAAAAAATTATGTTCAGTTCATTAATAAACGTTTAGTAATAAAATGTTGTTTACTTCATGCACATCTTATTCACCTTCAACTAATAATAAAAAAACAGTGAGAGTCAAAAAATCCATATAGCAATGTAACTTTGTTATAGCATACATTATAGGTTATAGCATGAGAAACGAGGCAATTCTCTCTAACACAATAGGTACTCGTATGTAGGTTTGGTACCATTGGATAAGGTATCTGTATTATTAACAATAATTAGTCTTCAAATATTTATTTTTGTTATAGTGACATTTTTCCCTGAATATTAAAAAGTATCAACTCTGTTTATGCAGTATAATAACAGTGTTGACAACCTAATTTTTTTTGAAATTGCCGCCGTTTTCAGTGGACAGCTTTCGTTGGCCAAACTCTATCCGAAGCATAGACCAACGAGAATACTACTTTTTTTTCTCTATGTCCTAAGCCATTTAGGGTTCGAAACACTCGGGTCATGGGATCGTCTCTTATTTGGGGTCCTAAAACGGTTGGCTGACTCTTCACATGACCAAAGCGCGGCGCGGGGTTGTTCTTTGGTTTAAGAATTAGCCATGCCATTCAGTATGGCAATGCCGTGCTGCTAGCGTTTTGGACACCCTAGTGACCCAACCAGTCGACAGTGATAAGGAAGAATACTACGATGCATAATTTTAGTTAAATATATATATATATATTGATGCTGTATTGATGTATATATTATCATAGAGAAAATAACTATATTTATTATATATGATTATATGCATCATGCAAATGAAGATTTCTATTTCTTTAAGTCTTAATATAATATTACTGGAAGTATAATTTAATTACTTTTTTGAAATATTTTCATTGAGTACATTTAAAACGAAGTTATTGCAACATTTATATAATTTCAAATATTATAATAACTTTATTTTAAATGTAAAAAAGATGTAAACCAATATAATCTGTGTGACCTTTTCTCGATGAACGTATTGAAGACGTAATTTTAGGCTACTATACTTAAATGATTTAGGGAGTCATAGTTATCATGATGTAAAGAATGTATATCGTGCCATAACAAAAATATCAATCATTTTAACTAAAAAACCAAAGTTATTTTTTTTTTTATAATCACAAACTAAATTATTAGTCAAACAAAATTTCAACAAGAACACTGACTTACTATAATAACTTTCGTGAGTCGTTGGTCTATGGTGTTATCCATATTATTTATTTACTATTTATATATACATATGTTTAGCTCGCGACCCCGCCGCGCGTCAGGGTATATAATAATTATGGTCTGTGCCGCGTCACCTGCTCTTATTACGGGCTCCGTTAGAGTCTACGGGCAAAACACTAGTCGGGCATTCCCGAATATTGACGTGAGTAAAAATCAGTTTATAAAGTAAATAATAAGGGTACTGACCTTTATTAAAATACGATTTGCCATCCTGGTGAAAGAATATATATATATTTATCTATGGATAAATATACAAGGTCTGTATTCTGAATAAAAAGGACCTTTGTATGGCAACTGCATGGGCAACTGCAATCATAGACCATATAAACCCGTGTCTTCTAGTTATTATAACCATAGAGTCATGACTGACCTGTTGGTCTAGCGGTTAGTGACCCTGACTGCAAAACCGGAGGTCCTGGGTTCGATTCCCACCCAGGACAAATCTTTGTGTGATGATCATAATCATTTGTTCTGTGTCTGGTGTAATTTACCTATATTATGTATGTATTTAGTAATATTTAAGTAGATATGTTTATCAGTTGTCTGGTTACCATCATACCAGGGATCAGATGACCGTGTGTGAGTTGTCCCAAGATATTATTATTGTTTATGGCATTTCTATTTTTCTCTCGAGCTCATTGGAAGGGTTATTCTGTTATCCCATTACGGGTTATCCTATCAGCTGTCCGCGATAGCTCTGACAGCTGTCAATATCACATAAAAAAATAAAAAAATGTAAGAAAAATACTCTGCATACACTCATAAAACTAATTCAAAATACATTAAACATGAATTACTTTAATCTTAGCAAAATAGTGACTGGATTTAATTTTAGAAGATATTTCGATTTGAGAACAGTTACAACCAAAACCATTATTACAGCCGAAGGAAAGGATGTACCCAAAAGGAAAAACTATGAAAACAGGATAACATTAATAAGTCCAGATAATTCAGTTAGCATTACAGATTTAAAAAATGCGCAAAGTTTGTCAGTCCGGCGAGAATTGAAACTTGTTAAGGTACAAGATGTGGATTCCAAAACTAGACGACCAGTTTACAAGTAAGTAGTATCTTAGTAGTAAGTAGTAGCTTCTCTTAAATCCTACAAGTATAATCATCATTTTTATTGTTATATAATACTTGGTAATCAAACTAACCATAGATTTCCAATATTTCCTTATATTTAACACTTAGTTCTGTAATTTTAGGCTTATGACAAACACTGAATATCATGCAGAGGAGCTAGCGCGAAGAAAAGAAAAGCAGGCCGCACGACAAAATAGTTTAGTTAAAGGTGAAAAGCTGTTGACCTTGTCCTCGAGGATAGGGGAACATGACTTGATGACTGGAGTTAAGAAAATGATGAAACTTTTGGAGAAGCACTATGAAGTCAAAGTGGTTATCTCTGGGGATGATGCACAAGCTTCACAAACATCGGTGAGTGACTGTATCTGTGTCTGTTTGTAGGAAATGCTAATATATGTACATATCACTACATAGTATAAAACAAAGTCGCTTTCTCTGTCCCTATATCCCTATGTATACTTAAATCTTTAAAACTACGCAACGGATTTCGATGCGGTATTTTTTAATAGATAGAGTGATTGAAGAGGAAGGTTTATATGTATAATAACATGCATTAAATAGTGGAGAAATACTAATAATATATATTATATACCCGTGCGAAGCCGGAGCGGGCCGCTAGTATATAATAATGTAAATACCATGGTTATTTTGGAATAATAGTTCTAGTATATGCCCTAATGAAACTGGCTGGTATATACACACAGTTATATCAAAACTTCGCATAAAAAATATAATATCTAAAAAAATATGAAATTGAGCGAATATTATCTTTTGAATAGTGTCAAATAATGCATTTTTTTATTCTACACTTTTAAAGTGGAAAGGATATTTAAATAGCTATATATGTAAAATATTCCTAAGATGTTTCATATTTTCGCACCATTTATTAATTAGATAATCACATTTTTTCAGGAAAGAATATACTCAGTGATAGAAAATGAAGTTAAATCTATCAGCAAAGTGGTACAGAAGAGGATGAAGGGTAACAGTTTAAGATTTCAATTACTACCATTAAGAGAAAGCAGTTCCAAAGGTTCACAGAACACAGATTCAAATGAATATGACAACAACAAAGGCCCACTGTGACTAGGAGCTCTTTTAATAGCTATTTTAACTATGAAGTATGTGCTATTGAAAAAATATTATTTTAACAAACATAATCATTCACTTGAAAACTATCCTAAAACAGATAGCACAAAGGAGTTAGAAAACATTTGATGTTTATATTATGTGATCTGCCACTGGGTTATACAAGGCTAGGAGAGCGAGGCTAGGCTGGTGAGATGCAAGCTAGTAATTACTAACGATCTAGTTTCCATGTAGTGAAACTTTGCCTTTTATCAGATATTAGATACCTAGCTACCTTGCAGGATATATATAAATTTAAAATCATATTTTGTGTGTGTAGAACATAACTAAAAAGGCGTATTTTGTAAGTATTCCTAATTTTCTAGTACATAAAGACAGCAACCCACTTATTTTCCCTTCTACACTTGATTTTTAATGTTGGAGAAGAATAAGTACTGGTAGTAGTACAAGTGTAATAGACACTGTACTTATGACTGGCTTAAAATGTATAAATATTGTGTACTGAGCATACACAACTTCAATCTTTATTCTAAGCCACAGTAGGATATTGTTTATTATCTTGGCATGTACTCACATTTTGTTTTTTGTTGTGTTTTTACTTGACTGCCAAGGAAGGGTTATGGTTTTTCACACTTTAATCTTTACTTCCTGACACCTATAAAATCGGTAGAGGTTGGGACCTAGTCTTGTGTGGCCCAAGCAAATAATTCATAAAATTTTAATTAGCTTGCAAGATAACATTAATTTCTCATGTTGATAATGAGATCTTTTAATTACTGTTATGACATAGTATCTATATTGCATTATTAGTTTAGATGAGATACATTGTTGCATTTAGCTAACAGCATGTTAATATTTATTAACCAATATGATGTTTAATTGGTCCTTCAATCTCAATATAAACTTCCGCGGAATATACCTACATAAGATGTGTTTTATAGCACTGATTGTTAATACCTACGAATGTGTGTATATCTGTTAGAAAACCAAGTTTAATTGAAGTACCGAATTTATGATTATTTGTAAATATTTATATATTTTTGTAAACCAACCAGGATTGTAATGTAAATATACTACTGTTTGAATTTGATAAAATGAAAGCCTTTTTAGAAATAATTGTCAATTTTAATACAGCATCCATCTAGTCAGTCAGTTCAGTCATAGTAGAAGCAAGTGTTAGCAAGGCAAGTCCGTCGCCATGTCATTTTTTAATACTAACTATTGTAACACATAGTGTAGGCACTAACCTCCACAGACTTGCCTGCCAATATACAAGTATCCACTCTGAACTTAGAACTACCTTAAGTCTAAATACATACATTTTCTATCATAAGGAGAAACATTCAACTACATAGTATGCTGACATAATTAAAATTCATAAATTAATGATTTATTTTTATCAGTTGGAGTTATCACAGATGTCTTAGAGATCGTTAATTCTTAAATGGTAGGAGATTTATTGGTAGCGTATAGGTACACATCTTAGACAATAATAAATTATTAATTGGGTGTCTATTATGGCAAATGTTAATGTTTATTGAAATCTAAATATACACAATTTAAGAACTATTATGTTCCCTTTTTCTTTGTCCATTACATCGTATTGCATTCATAAGACGATTAGACTAATTATATGAAAATAATTTTCATCCCTTAACAATAGTATGAGGGTACATTCAATTACTTTTTCTTCAATTAACTATAGGTACTATGCCTCTGAGTAAACGGACAAGAAAAAAAGGAATAATTGGAATAACATAAATAGAAATACAATGATTTAATTTTACCACTGTAGTGAAATTATGCCTTTTCTATAAATCTATGTGACAATATAATACAAAATGCTATTTATAAACATTAGCAGAAAAGATAAAGTAGATTTGTAAAATAAAAGTATACCTTATGATACACTAGGCATTACGTTAAGAGAGCATTCGTAAAGTGTAACACTTGAATCTTGACGATAATATTCATACTTATACTAATAGACACTGCAATAGGAAATAGGATTTGATATATCGCTACATAAAATAATGAACACTAAAACATTGTACCTACCACGTCTTGTACCGTACAACATGAGTTCGGTCTTTCTCTTTTCACAGTGACCGTTGGTAGTGGCGTCGTCAACCGTTGTGAACAACCATAGGTTTTATTAGGTGTAAACGACATACGCGTACTGGTCCCGGCTGGCCGTCGAGAGGTCAGTGTTGAGTGTCCGGCCCCACGTAATTAGAGGCGATACGGTGCCCACCACGGGAGCAGCGCGTGCTGCACTTTTTACGAGGTCCTGTGACAACAGAGAAGTTTTGTTTTACAAACATAAAATACACAGTATAGGTATACCTAGGTACTAGCTTCAGCCCGCGAGTTAAAATATTTATTGCATCTTTTCTAGAATAAATACTATAAATAGTAGCCTATCTCATTCCCTAAGGTTTACCTAACCCCATAAAGCAGTGATAGCCAAGTGGTTTGACCGTTAGGCTGCCAAGTCAAAGGTCGCAAGGTAAGACCCCTGCACGCACCAATGTCTTTTCGAATTCATGAGCGTACTAAAAATTAGTTATCAGTTGCTAAAAACGGTGAAGGAAAACATCGTGAGGAAACCGGCACACCTGAGAGATTTTTCAACGGTGTGTAAAGCCACGTCAGAGCCTTCAGAGGCCTACAGGCGGTTTAAACTCTATCACCAGGTTGTTCATCAACCATACGAGTACGATAAGGAGAAGCTAACCCCATATCAAAATTCATCATAATCGGTTTTGAATTGTAGTAATGAGGCGGTAACGGATAGACTAGTTAGCAGAGGTTACTCTCATAATTTTAATAGTAAAGGATTAGGTACGTTAATACGTTATTTATCTAAAGTAAAACTTAAAAAAAAAACTTTTTTGCAATTAGCAAAACACGGTACAAAACGCTTGCGTTTAGTTGCAAGAGTTAAGCAATTCTGCTAAGATAATACGCTGGTGGTTTAAGTATTTAGGTACAGAATTTATAATATGAAATATTAGTTTTTAAAAGTCGTAGAAAAAGGAGTATAGGTACAGTGAATACACTCCGAAGTACTGAACAGTGTAGAGCCGCCAAATGTGTGTGTAATGTGGGTGTATATTTTTCCACTCACATTTCGCTATTATAAGTACTAAGTACTTAAGTGGCGAACTTGTTGAGTTTCCACACTACATCAGGCCCACGATTGATTCGCCTCTCACCGACTCTCACGTCTCAATATCTCGGCCACGATTAATTAAATATTTATTACAGTTCAGATACTTATTAATTTACGAGTATTGTTATTAAATTTAGCTTATTTTATCATGCAAGTAATTATTGCCTTAAAATACAGACCCCTCGTTGTTGTTACAGTGATACACAGTACACTGAGCGTGTCTGTGTTGTGGCGTGCTCAAGAAACGAGACTTTATACAGTGTTGCAAATTAGCGCCATGAACGATAACAAAACATGGGGTAATGTCGGAACCATTAGTTTCTAAACAAAGATGCCGCATACTGATGATGCACTTAGTAATTGACGTAATTGGAAACAGTGTAAAGCAATGAATTAAAACATCATATGTCTAGATAGGTAGATATTAGTTATAACATAATATAACATCACGCCCGTATTCCCGAAGTTCTCCCCGAAGGGGTAGGCAGAGGTGACCATATAGTACACCCACATTTCGCCAGTTATGTTGTATATTAGTTATGAAATCAAGGCATAATTCTCAGAATTCATTCTGTGTTAATTATGGACTTTACATGCGAGATCATTTCATTTTAACCTTCCACATGATTAATTTGAGATCGATTAACCGAGTGATTAGTAAGTGAACAATTAGTAAACATGCAAGAAGCATTAATATGAGGGTTAGTTAATCGCCGCCATTATATTCTCTTTGTTGCAAACACTGGATTATTATTTTGATTTAATGTAGAATCATTTTAAGTTAATATTTATATAACTTTGATTCAGCTTAAATAGTATATGATGTCTCAGAGGTAGTCAGTTAGGAAATGCCGACACCATCATTCAAATTAGTATATAAAAAATGACGTGTAAAAGTGTTTTTTAAAAACCTATTTGCAGAAATAAAATCATTTATCATTTATGTATAATATAAGTAAAAAAACTCTCATGCAACCTTCAACTCTTATTGTCGCTTTTGGCGTTTGTTGCTCTAACCTTGTCCTGGTTAAGTGAAACAATTATACCATAATTGAACAATAATTATTGTCTATTACAAGGTAGTTAATGGTATAGGGAATTCAATGTCTATTTCGATTGATGATAATAATTAAAAGAGAATAAATTGGCGGCGAAGGACAGACACACCATGTTACCCATGAGGGAGGATCGCCGTCGACCCGAGCGGCGCTTGCGCCTGCACCAACAACGGCGGCCTCGTGCTCGTGCGCGCCCGTACCCGCGGCTCTGCGCGCGGCCCCGCGCCCCCTCCGCCGCGCGACCCGCATACCCCGCGCTGCCTACCGACGCTGGTGCCGCCGCCGGCGCCGCAGCTGACCTCGCCGCGTCCTTTGACTCCGACGCGCCTTGCTCCGCAGATCTGTCGGCTATTATGTGCGCCTCCATGTCCTCCAGGGGTGATTCTGAACTGTTGACCGTAACCAATGTTAAATATTACAGAGAAGCCTCTCTATGTTTACGTAATATTTATGTAGACCATTTGGGAAAGAAGTTCAACGAGGTCCGGAGCTTATATAAAAATGAAAACGTGAAAAATATCAATTAATTTATACTTATTTATTTTCGATTCACCTTTTAGCGGTCTTTTATACAGCTACGTATAATAGGTAGATACCGATCCGATACAACTAATGATTTGACTCAAAGTCATAAGTATTGAGCCAAAAGTTACCGTTAAGTAGTACGGTCGACATTGCGGCAACATATTTGTCTCAATGTGGATATAAATAATATTTTAAGTGGCTAGGCTGTTAAAGGAGACAACTTACTAGGCGCTGATGGAGCAGTATGCACTAAGCTGCTCCCACGTACATCCGTGGTTGCAGCATTCATCAGCAATACCGCTGCCGCCCTGTCGTCTTCTTCTCACCACGGACCCCGGTTGTTCGACTACTGAAATCAAATTATAAAGAATACAGACCTATTGTCTCCTCCAAACATCAGTAGACTCAACAGCGAAATAATATTTGGAGAGTAGAGCAATTTTTTGACGCTTGGAGTGTTGTAAATGTTGTTAGGCGAGACCTAACAAAAGGTCTCCGATCTGGTATAACTGAAAAGTAGAGCTAGCAGTAAAACTTTTGTTTGAAAGCGTAGGTATTAAACTAGCATAATAGGACCTGTTTTTCAACTTGTTTTCAGTTTGATGAATTACCAAGTGTTGTCAATGTTCCTATAAGGTAGCCTAAATATATTAAAACATTTTATTATACTAATCCATAATCTCGTTAAAGGTTAGTTTCGCCATATTTTTTATGTTTTCGGTATTACCTAAGCCTTGTTATGCAGGTAGAAAACCACTATTGTACCCATAACCTCCCCATAATAAATGTAATAAGTTGATAGTTTAAAGCTCGGCAGCTCTTGACCTGCACTGCGGCCACTCAATTCTAATGTTTGTATGATAACAGCTTTTTCGGGTTAAAACTATAATCATTGAATTTCCGCGTAAAAGATAAAACCTATAGTATGATCTTGTTTCTCATTAAGAATCTATTATTTATTTATTAAAACTATAATATAACTATATACTATAATATAAGCAATATATACTGTTGGTGGACTTCTGTTTGATACGTCATACCTACGATCCAAAAGGGAGTGCGACTTTTTTATCATTACCAAAAAGCAATTTTTCCCACGAGTGGGGGGTTAACGAGTTACATGAGTATTTGACTCGTGTAACCCGTTAACTCTGTACCCGAGATGATAAAAAACGCAAACACGATAAATAAATATTCAAGCTGTAGACATTGGCAAACTATGTATCAAATCGCCACTTTGTTTTTGGGAATAATGTGATTGGTTTAGCACAACAGCAAATTAATATAAATCGAGCCCCATAATATTATTGAAATAGTTATTTACAATCTAATAACTGATTTGCGGAAATTATTTTTAGTTAGTTAAGTACGTTTTGAAGGAATGATTTGGGAATTCGTAGTTAGGTACATACATATAGTAAACCGACGTTTATTTTCATGCTTCAGATTGAATTCTAAGTGACCTTTCATAATTTGTTATTGAATGTTGTAAGCGATAACGATGTAAGTATCTGTTACTTTGCGGATATCATACGTCCTAGGCTGTGTCTATAAGGCCACTCTTTTCTCGCTAGTTGCTCTATACCTGTAGCCTATTCTTCCCTTTTTAAACGTTTGGTTACTTATGTTCCTTTGCAAGTTTTAAAGACCGTTCATGTTGTTGTCAATGTAGAGTGCTAACTTGTTAAGCATAGGCACTATACCTATGTGGCGAGTATTGTATAGTTTAAAAGATAACGGTTCACAGGGTGTTGCATAAATAGATCACGTTAAATATGTACAATACCTGTAGGGGTGTCCCACGGACTGTTGTAGGCGTGGCAGACCCTGCTCATGATCTCGCTGAGCTGTCTTCCGCAGAACTTGACTGCAGGGGAGGTGGCAGCTTCGGATCGGCTCTCTAGTAGCACTGCTGCCGCCAATACGGCTAGTTGTACTGCCTTGTTTACCAGCATATTTACTAATCTGAAAAATTTAACCAATAGTTAAAATTATTTGGACTTCTCCATGTCATATCCTCCAACTAACATCAGATAGTTAATGTGCGTAACTCGAGGAGGTTTTCTGCTTTTATAGCTAAAGGGCAAACATGTAATCCGACACCGGTACCGCCCATTTGATACCAGATACGCGTCCCTCCGAGGACTTTCATTTCCTAAGTGCATTACTAAATAGTCTCCACAGTGAAATGCACATTTATCAATTCACATTAGGAAATAGCAGATTAGAAGCATGATACAACAAGTACAAAATAAAATAATAAGTATACTAGTGTAGACGCGTGGTTAAGATCAGATGTTATGTTACTGATATACACAATTAATTTAATTCACGATGTTGACTAATGGTTCAATTAAATATTGTAAACAATCGATAGGTATTATCTTTTGGACGCTCTACCTAAAGAGATTCTCTCTTCTCCTTGAGCCATATTTACTCGTTAGTCCACAAGTTAGCAAGTATACACAAATACTTATATGATGAGTGAGTGGTTGATGAATCATCATGTGATAATTTTAATTTAAGCTTTTATTGAAGCTGAAAATGTCATTCAACAATTTATTATTGTTTTATGTAAACATTGCAGGTGAGTCGATTAAACAGTACTGTGTTTGGTAAAATATACACGTATATTTAATAAAGTACTGTGTGTAAGTGCGTGTACAACCATGATGTAAAATAAGTTATTATTTATATAGCATTGAAATGGAACTGATTAATAATGATGATTTCACTTCACCTTCCCCGTTCATAAAAATGCAAATCAGCTACTTCCTTTTATAAATTGTCGTTCCGAGAGTATACTAGGGTGGGTGCCATATTACCTACATCGTTTGTCCACATCGTAGTGTAATGAGTATAACGCATCGAGGACAAGTTCTATTTATAGATAGGTAGAGGCTGGTACTTACGTAGATACTAGCGACGTGAGAGAAAAGTACGGTGTGCTACCTAACTAGTGTAAGTAACAGTGCAGTGCAACCACTTAACGAAATCTATTTAATATTTGTAAATACATGTAGATAACCATGCGTTCACACGAAGAACGAGTATGTTCGTCTGTAGCCATCTTATTATTCTCGATATGTGTTTGTAGCAATGTAGAATGTACATGTCCACATATTGTTCATTTGTAATGTGTACATACTACATGGTACCACTTGAAAATCAAATTCAGAGGTCCATAATGTGTTGTAATAGCTAGTAATTAGCTTTAGTAACTGTAAGCTGTAGTTAAAGCAATGACACGGTTTCAATGTTTTGAGGCTGCTGCTTTGTGCAAACTGAAATAACAGTTCTTGGAATTTGTGATTAAGAATCAGACGGTATAACAACATGGTACTAAGTTCTTGAGAACACAATACTTGTCAGTAGATGTTCGCCGGCCACTCGTCAGAAGCGTGCGCCCGCGCAGCGCGCATTGCTGTTTTGGAACGCCGTAGAACGTCAGCGTCTCGTCGCTGCGAACCGCATGATGAGCCTCGTGCGCGCGCACTCGATTGAATAATTACATGAATCTCTGATTGTATCTGTAGCCTTGCTCCTGCTTTAATGTTGTTCTATAACGAGACTATTTCGTTCACACAACGAACGGTTGAAATGTTCATTTACGCTTTTCTCTTGCTAATCTGACATAATAGGTTCTGCTCTCTTAGATTATCTTGTAGTAGGTACTCGTATATCTATCATATAAAATGGATTAGATAATAGTTTTGTACAAAGGTTGCGTATTAGTTCTACTTACTATGTGAGATCATCTATAAGTATCTAAGTAAGAAATAGACTGGATATAATTATAAATAACGATAATGATCGTTTTTTTAGTAATCTTAGGTTGAATGTAATAGGTACCCTCAGAATACAGAACAAACTAGGTACCTTTCGAATTATCTACTAAATTACTTACTTGATGTTAGATGCTTTCTAAAACAAGATAGTATTATCAAAATGTTATTGAAATTGTTTGTATATTTGCCAAAAAAGATATATCCAAACGAGCTTATGTACTAGTAGTGTATTAATGCATTCTATTTTACGTTTTTAAACTTGCGAATGGAGATAGTTCCGTTGCTATATGTAAGATTGTAGCAAATGGCTCCTAAGATACTGTGTGTAATAAGCGAAGCCCACTTAGACCTTAACCGGTATACCTACTTACATAAGCGGTATATGTTGATTCCACATAGGTAAACTGCAGTTATATGCAGAAAGATTTAGCCTTTATGAATTGACTTGCTGCTTGCCTATCTCGTGTTATTAAGATGTGGTAGAATTTCTAAATGAACGCAGATCTTGTTAGGAAAATATATTTTTTTAAATAATAACAGATGTATAATAGGTAATTTTTATAATAAGAAAAGTACCATATAGTTACCGATTTTTTTTCTTTGTTAAATACAACCTAAATAACAATTTTTTTTATGACATTAATTAAAAGAAATAGCGTTACTAAAAAGTTTTCAATGTTGATAAATACTGCCTTTTTTATATAGTTTTATCTTTAAACGAACAACGATTTCCAATGATTTATTTGTTTCGTATCAATAAAATGCCATTTTTAATTACGAATCCGTATGAGCTTCAGTTTCCTAAGCAACTGTTAGGTAAAATGAGACGGTATTTTTGTTTATCAATTCGCAATCGTGAATGTCTTGTGATTAGTTTAGCGTGTCCGTCTCTTAGCAACGAGACACGGTAGACGTTAGCACATGGCGGCAGACGATAGGTAACAAAAGATAATTGAAGAGTTTGCGGGGTCAAGTGTATTGTCGGCTTGCCCAATTGGTGAGACGAGTCGGTCACTGGCTTTACACCGATATCTGTCTATAGGCACTATTATATAACTATTATCCAGGTCAGTTATTGGGTTATATAGCAACAGCGAAAATTAAAAAATATCTTCAGTAAAATATACACTTGCTTAATTATCTAAGTTTGTTATTACTTATAAGTAGACGCTCGCATTATAATGTTAAAAGGGCATTGCAGCAAATTTAATGAATCCCAGAAGGTAAGGGTTAACGGTTTTTTTTTCTGATTTCTAGCCTCCAAAATTGAAGATACCCTTACAAGGAAATAAATGTGGAAATATATGGTGTAGAAACATAGGTAGATACTAATTCATGTATACATTTTCAAACTTTGTCTTTGTAACCTCCGATTCGTAACGGGTAAATTGCTATAGGTCAGAGGGGACATATTATAGTAGTTATACCGCAGAACTTAAACCGTCATCTGTGGGATACAAGTGTGTAGCAAGAGTATGATATTATAGTTCTCTCTACTTAAATATCCGTTCGCAGAATACAGGCGAATCAGTTTGTATTTTAAGTATCTTTATGGCTCAGGTGGGGGCCGAGCTGAGTCTACTGGTTGACATTCGTAGTCACGTTTCATCTCAATACAATCACTCTTCGTACTATGCGTCAGCTGCAAATAGAATGATAGTAGGTAGAGTCATGCAAAAATCATAAGAGGGGTGGCGTAGTACGTGCGCACGTGACAATTAAGGTCCGTAGTGACCGCTTTCGACCTCAATTTAAACGTTGACCTGGTACGGTTCAAACACCTAGGTGGCCAAACAAGATATACATACAACAATACGTTTATCGGCGGCCATCTTTGTTTGTATGAATCTGATCTTGATATTGAACTGCATAATCGATCAATCGGTGGCGGAATACGTTCCTGTTTAAACATTTCACAAATTTCTATACCTTCTAAGGGATACATCGTAAAAACTGAGTTATGTGTCTGAGTGGCGAGCGTGGGCGACGGACAGCAGTAAAAAGCCAGGCGGTAAACGTGAAACTCGCTGGATTCGTCCACTTCTTAGAATTCCTATCGCGAATGGTTTCTAATTGTAACTACCTTACGACTTGCGAGGCGAGGCGTATAAGCATGTCATTAAAACTGTAAGTTTCTGACTTATCATTATGCGAGATAAAATGGAATCTGCGTCGCGTGTTTCTAAATAAAACATCAGCTCGTATTAATTAACTGGCCGTAAGTCGACCATTAAATCTACATTGATGTTTATTATATATTATAGAAAATGAGATAAGATCAGGTTTTTCGATGATCGTATAATATTAATTAAAACCAATACTTAAATTAAGAGCTACAATTGTTTTTTTTGCCGTTATTAAAGCCGAGTCCTGAAATTCTTATCACGTGTGCGGTTTTTCTGGTGTATCTTAAGTGTTTTAGAGGCATGACGAACCGGATCTATACATGCAAAAACTTAAAAATAAAGCAATTTCTTAACTACTCAACTATACCTACTTACAAACATTATTGATATCACAACAGTATTCCATCGAGTGAGTACTATCTTGATAATGATAGGTAGCTATAGGTATCTTGATAATCGTAGGTCAGGACCAATGCTTGAAGGCGGAGTGAAATAAACACTGTTATTATAAATTCAAAGTACAAGTTACATTTTTAATGGCAAATAAGAACATGTTATGATATAATAGTAACGATGCCTTAATTAATTGAAAAATAAATAGGTATGTATCTCATTATGTCGATAACATAGAAGGACGTTTAAGATTATTTCCCTTGTTTTGCAAATATTGGACTAATAATAAAATAATTTTGAAGTGTGCGTAAAAATGAATAACAGATTAATTTCTTCAAATAATTCGTGACTTTCTTACTTTAAACGGTTGGATTGTGGTGATATTAGGAGAAAACTCCAGCTATGAACATAATATCTAAAAATAACTTGTAAAGAATAACGGCTGCTATTGCACTTTGTATGAGGATGCAAAACCTACGTGTATATGATGTTGCTGACTTGATTGAGGAAAATTAAAAACATTTGTGATGTTTGCCATGCAATGTAGGTAAGTTACTATTAGTAATGCACAATTTTAGCGCAGAAAATAGTAGAACGCTGTCTGTAGAGGCAATATTTTATTGTAAGATATGCAAAATTTGTAAAGCTTTTGGTTTTAATGCATGCAACGCATTTATAAATATGTGGAATGTAACTTCAAACATTTCCCTTTACAGACAAGATAAACTCTTAACTCACAGAAACTGCATTACCTACCTGTTTTGTAGACTATGATTTCTAGTTGAGGTCTTAGTACATATTTGTAATAGATGTTACATAGTTGCTGAAACTTGTTATACTTGTTTGATACACGAAATATTTAATGTGGATTTATAGAAATGGCACATGTGATGGTTTGTTTAACGTTAGCAATCACTTACTTTGAGTTGGTTACTATAGTCCGGATTGTTGTTGTTTGTGTAGTAGTATTGTGTCACAACACGGCGGCGGCGTGGTCGGTAGCGCCGGGCTTGCCGCGGTAACTGGTGTGAGGTGCGAGGTGCGAGGTCGCGGAGTGCACACTACGCGCGTCGTGCACCGGCGCTGCTGTGGTCGCGCTAGCGAGTCGCCGCGTGCGCCGCGCGCACTTATTATACGCAGACGGTGATGGGCGGCGCGCGCGCACCCGCCACGCCCCGCGCCGCGCTCCGCCCGCCCGCGCCACAACTCACCCCTGATTCCGCAATAAAAACATTTATGACCTCTCTCTAAGTATGTAGTCACTCCGAGTCATTGACCAAGTGGATGTTGTTCGGTGGTTATGGAGCTGACAGGCTTGCATCCAAATTAGAACTGTACATAACTAAAACTATGAAGTCAGGGTTGTGTCTAATATGTCCTCATGAAACAAAAATGCATCTAGAGTTGACAATAGTAAACGCTAGTTGCAAAGTGAAGTGGAATCGATTTGGAACAAATCCAAAAGATGTTATCCGTGATAATCAAATGTCCAAAAATCTTGTAGATAGACGCGATTGACTGTTTATGTATGAAGACGAACCAAAGCTCGAGATGTCAGAACCATGATTACGAGGCTGAAAGCTGGATTGGAGCTGGATGGGATGAGTGGGCATAACGATTTGATTATCGTTTGAGGCCACGTCAAGGAAAACGAACCGTTGTTCGTCCGGGAGTTTGAAAAGTCGACCATATTATTTACAACTGGCATTATATTGGCCTCCAAGGTGATGAAGCAGCGAAAGAGTTTTATACTTTTGAGAGGGTACTGATAAATGATTTTACGGAGTGTCTACTATCAACATAATTTTCTGTAAATTAATATCTTATAATTGACTCAGATAGTATTTCTGTAAAAGATAATAATTAGCTTATCTTTAACCAGAAAATCTCCTTCTTATTTAGTCCATTTCAGGACGATGACGATTTTCAACTGCTTACGTAGTCACAACACACGGTTTAAATTATTTCTGAAAGGCAACTCTATAAATATTTGTCTTGTAAAAAAACTAAGCAGTGTCAGTCCAAAGGCAAATCACTTAGCCAAAGGCCAATATAGTACGCTTATAATGTTTGTTGAATATCCTTCTCCTACATTCTAGAAGATCACGCCATCTGACTTAGCTGAATGTACAAATTGTAAAAATAAAGATCATGTAGGAATTATATACTAACTATATACTATGTAGGTACTATATAGATACTGTTAAAAGCGTTAAGCATGAATCTCGTGAATCGCGTTCATCGAAAGGTTTTTATTGTCACTATTATAGGATTTGGTTTGGTATTGCTACTTTCATTAATGATTGAAAAAATTTCGCTGCGAAATTCATTCTGCTAGCTTGTGGTGGATTCATCTGGCTTTTGGCTAGATAACCTGACCAAAAGTTGAAAGTCAAAATGGATATTGTTACGTCAGCGTTTTGTAATTCGCTCATGCAAATGCGCAAGGTTGATATTAACGATGCTACGGTCGATAGTCCGCCAGTCTGAGATAATGAAAACATACTTTGGACCTGAAAATTTCCGCTTACATATCTGAAATTCTATTTACATATTGCCAATTTTAATAATTAACTCTTAATGTGACTTAATTAATGTATCTGATAAATAGTATATTATATATATACCTATTAGAATAAATGGCAACGTTGAAGGTGGGAATTAGGTAAATGAGTTTTGACTGTCCCGCTTGCTGGCCACGCGGCCACGGCCGCGGCACGCTTGACTTGATCGCTCGGCGCGCGCGAGCCGCGGCCGCAGTTCTATCAGACTTAACCTAATTTGATCAATAGATTTAAAGCGGTTATTTGCAAGACTTGCAAGTTGTTATTTCATAACATTCGATTCTTTCCTAATATCATAATTAATAGATAGTAGATATGCAAGTAAAATATTGTTATAACTAGCTGTGCCCGCGACTCCGTCTGCGTGGACATTCGGAAACAGCAAAATTGTTTTTAAATTGTTTTTATTAGCTTAGTTTGAACGGATTCTATTTAGTAGTTTTACGCCAAGCCGAACTGTTTTTTTTACATGTATGTAAAGGTTGACGTAACTTTTTTGTTTGAGAACCGATTTAAATAAAACAAACACTAAATATTATGAGCATTTGCCACAATACATCAGTGCCGCATTCAAATCGGTTCAGTCATTTCTGAGATTAGCGCGTTCAAAGGCATAGACAAACCAATAAACAGACAAACATTTTTTAAACTATATTTTGTGGCTTCGTAACAGAAATACAAAGTGTATAAATTGTTTTTCTTTTTTAATGATGAATGTACAGATACGGGTCGTTTACGAATTTATAATATTATGTATATATATTAAACGATATATATAGATAGATTAAACGCTACTATTAATGCACCTAGTTAAAAACCACAACAAAAACGATAGTCAAAACAATACTCATGTGATACTAGGGTGTGTTTAACTTCCTCTATCGCTGCAATAACGAAGCTCAATAACTACATATATAAATATGCTACGAAAGCTCTACAGTTCAGCGATAATGCAATAAAAGGAGTTATGTTAGGTTGGAATATAAGATTTCTATTAGTACGTATTAAGTGGTTGTGTAAGGTAAAATAAGATTCTCTCTTTCTCATATCAGAATGTAAAATATGAATTGCATAAATTGAAAATCTTTGATGTTTACCGATATGCGTGTGATAACTGAAAACACATTTCACCGAGGTATACAAATAGGTGTATCAAGCCAAGATCTCGAAACTAAACTAAGATAGCTAGTAGAGCCAGTGAAGAATGGGAAAGCAAGGTATCGGTAGTGTGATCTGATGCTACGAAAAATGACTGCTTAGTTACAACCAAGATTTTATAATCAAATAAATACCTTTCTTGACCTATATATTGCAAGTACAAAGCATATAAAAATAAAAGTTGACTAACATTACTATCGCAGTGTAATAAGCGTGCCGTAATCCACTGTTTACAAGAAGTTGCAGTTATTTATTTGCAATAACAATCTCGTGATTGTTGACATGGTAGACAGAAGTAGGACCGTTGTCCTAAAGTGACATCAACTTATCAATAAAAAGGTGTAATTGAGACACTACGACTAACATTGCTGTTATCTGTGGACAAGTATAAGTAGAGTAAATAATAAGGGAAGGAAATATACTGTAATAGGAGAATAGTGGAGTATCCTTCTAAAACGGGGGTTCATTGACAACTGCACTACCTACAGGCATCAAGAACTACGAGTAAGTACGTGTCACTGACTTATTCAATACTATATCTACCCATATCGAATTCTTTGCAACAAGTTGTAGTGCTCAATATAGCCGAGCTATTTACAAACAAGGTGACAATTTATTGACAGGACATTGTATGCTAATGAGAATTAATTGCAGTGAAATTGTGTTTCTCCTCTTGTCATTATGATTAGTGTGTTAAAGGACTGTTGGGGGTAGTTAAATATTGCTTTATTACCTTACTTCATTGGTAAAACGGATTGAGAAAAGGCGCATAAATATAGACGCAGAACCTCAACTTATTAGTCTGCTAAAGTAGTTTTGCTGGAATTCTGGAATCTACAGAGAGTTTTAGTATCTAGTAGATCTCTGTTGACGAAAGACGAGTGATAGATTTATGAATGGATAAAGCCGGTTAGCAGGGCTCATGTATGGATTTTCTGTGATTTCTACGAATCTGTTTATTATGCAGATTTGAGTATTTAAAAGTACTGGACGTGTGCTGCGTATTTAATTGTTTACCAAGTACCTATACGTTGCGATTGTTTAATCTTGACTCGTTATTCAATGCTCTGAAAAAATGATTTTCGCAAAATAACAGTAGCCGCTCGTGTAAGTTAGGCGTAAGTGGGTGGAAGATCTGATAACTATGCTAATGTTGTTTACGTACATATACATATAATCTGTTCGTTATCATTCCTGTCTGTTCCACAATTTAATTAGAGAAGACGCGCTTGAAAGCTGTCATGCAAGCGCCTCCAGACCTGCCTACATGTTTGGGGGATTCTGTTTATTTCCATTACATATCTAGTCGCTATTTATAGATGGATGAAGGAATGTTGTTATTTATAAATTAGTCTGCTGATAGCTCTGAATAGAGTTCATAAATAGAATAGTCAATTTATTCTTCTATCGTACGCATATATGTAGAGACTACCGCTTATTTAGCTTATTATTTTTGGTGTACCTTAACATACGAATACGGAATATGTGTACGTGATGCGCAGCAGCTATAAATAGGTCTGTGTTCCTGTGGGTCTTATGATTGTCACGTGACACGTCGTGACAGTGTTAACTTGAACCTTCACAGCGATACGATATTATTATCGAACTGCCCTAATTCCGTTATACAAAATTTGGGCCAGCTGTAAATTATTTATAGAATGCCAGTGAAGTGTTCAGTATCTAAACTAAAATGCATTTGATTGATCACCACTATCTAGGACGTGACAAGGCCAGATCGTGTTCGGTTCCAGCTAATAAACATCGTCTCATTAAGGGCAACTAAGTGATATTTATAGGTCATAGCTGACTTCAAGTGTATCCTTTTAAAATAAGTTCAAGAATTAGTATAGGTACCTAATAAAGATTACTGAAATCTTTTTTTGGGCTTTATAATTGAGGATCATTTAATTATTTTAGACATAAAACATCTTTATTGTTTCGCGTTAAGTTTACCTACCTGTTCCCATGCACTGTACTTCATCATATCTAACGTAAGTAGGCGGTAATAGTAATACTTTATTACCATAATATAGCAAATAACATAGCAACTATACAACTAAAGTATAACAAACACCGGAAGAAGCAACAATCAATTAATTAATCGGTAGCTAAACAAAACAATTTATTTGTACGATAAAATATAAACTGATAAAACCGTTCCAGATATGACCAAGCAATTATGGAAAAAACCTTCCTAAACTAACCTATTATGTGAGATCATGACATATGGCGTTGATAAATAAATTACGAAGTTAAGCAACCTTGTCGAGCTTTACGTATTGAATGGGAATTATTAGTAAATATATTTATACATCCGTCTGAGCCTAAGAAAGATATTTATGTAAAATGTTTACACCTAATACCTGGGCAGATAATAGCACGGGCATTTTTTTATTCATCATCATCAGCCGGAAGACAGCCCACTGTTGAACAAAGGCCTCCCCATAAGGAGTATTTTTTTTAATTACTTAATGTATATTTATACCATGTTTATTTATTTTTATTTATTTATTTATAGTTAATTAAAACGGCGTAACGCCAATTACATTAATTAACATAGAAACAATATAGTACATGATATCTACAATATTAAGAACTAACACGGAATAGTAGACACTCTTGCATACTTTCTCTCACAGAACATCAGACATACACGCATAATTCTGCTCCATTCATCTGCAAACACATCACATTCAGGATAGGCAGTTAGGAGGGCGTTGAGCATCACAAGGGTACGGCACACTGGTGACTCAGCTCTGGCGACAGTTCTACATGTTAGGCGGAGGACGACACGCATCCATGTAAACAGTTCTTAATTATCCTTACAACCAGCGCATTTACCATGTGGTTATCCTTACAGGTTAAAATTAGAATGTAGGTACAAATATACACTTTAGGCGTATTCTAAGGAACTTGATTTGTACCATAATTATGTGTGAGTCGATCTGTACAATCGTTAAGTATACTTTCGGTGATAAGGTTAGCACAAGCCACAATGCGGTCTATTTCCTATGTATCTTTAGGTTACATGTGCGTATGTTTGGAGCAATGCTCCAAATAAAAAGAAATAAGTTGAGTTTAGTTTGTTTCGATTTCTTATTCATTTGACTGTTTATTGCGTGTTAATTAAGGGGTCACTTTCGCGTATGTATGTTAGGATTATGATCTTTGATATATACGAATATTTACTAATTAAAATATAATTAGATGAACTGCCATCCTTCTACATAATGGAGCTTAGTAAAGCTACTGTGTAAAATGTGTCAGCTCAATCATTATACATCACACGTTTGGCATTTCCTCTTATGGAAACTTGAATATTATGAAATTAATAACACACTACATAATTTGAAACTGATCCAGTGGAAAACATAACTGTTCACCATTTCTTTTTTATCCATGTACGTAACTTGTTTGTGGCCTTCATAGTGTGGCACAATCACCTGTATCGTTACGTTTACGTTACTATAGTACGCATACATACCAGGCTTGATTTCAGGTTCTATCCAGACTTTAATTTAATGTTACGTGATAAGGATTATTAGGAGCGTGGGAATTATGGCACCCCCCCCCCCCCTTCTAAGAGGGAGAGGCCTTTGTTCAACAGTGGACGGCTATCGGCTGATGATGATAAGGATTATATACTGAAATATTTTATTATGTATCGGCCTATTATTATAAACAACTAAGTATTTAAATTATAACACATGTATTGCAGCTTGCACTGCAAGTTTTATAAAGGATAGACAGGACGTGTCGTAAACGGATTCAAGCACGGTAATGTAATTTATATTTTTATATTTATATGTTATTATTTTTGATAGATTCAGAATACCAAAAGTTAACATGTTATCTTACATTATTACTACTTACAGTCGTGGTGAATTTTGGTGCGTTCAAACCCAGGCAAGTATCAATGTAACTTTTTCAATGTCATAAATACTTTCTTACATTTTCTAAGACACCACTGACTAGCGGTAACGTAAAACATAGTGAGGAAACTTGGATTTAATTGTCTGAAATCGCCAACGCAGTGAGCCAGCGTGGTGATCGGTGGTGGTGGTTAATCGTTCTCTATAAGAGAAGAGGTCTTTGCCCTGCAGTGGGACAGTTATAGGCTGTTATTATATTTATTATTATCTTACATAAACATAACTACTTTACCCATCTCATTAGAGCAGCTGCTTGTAATCCAATACTAAGTTGGTCCCACGAGAGAGCTGAACAGGAACACTCACTCATTTATATTTGCATCTCGAAGGAGTCGTAAAATCTTACATTAAAGCATTTATGTGCAAACTTACTTAGGTACCTACTTACTTAAAAAGAGATTGTACCGGACTAGCGTTATTTGTAGAATGTTAGATTGTATTTTCGTCATACAAGATTACAATGACCGCAGTGTAAACTTTGGCTCACTTGATAAACCACACGTGTTAACCTAAGATAGAATGTCAGATACGTAATACGCTTCAATTGCTATAGGTACAAGAGTATATTTTTTGTTTAAAAATAATTATGATGCGTTTTTTTTGTAATTATACGTAACTGTTGTTTATTTACACTGGGTAGATTATGACGTGAACAATAAGATTGATTTTAAATATGGGAAGTAAACGATAAGGTTACTTAAATGAAGATAACAAACGAGTAAATTATATCGGTACAATAATGAACGTTGATGGTTTGAAGAGAAGGCGAACTGCTCGGGATTTATCCATAAAAGAGTAATGCGGATGAGCCACCAAGTGCAGACACGTGTAAGTTATTATTTATTTTATGATTTACTGTTATATGGGCTAACAACAGGACATCTCCACATAAATCTTCATGATCATATGTGTAACGTGGCACACTTGGTTATAGACTAAATTTAAGTAGTGAGTACTATAGGTATGTGATAATCGGAAGCTTTCTAAAGTTACCTACAATATTTACAAACGACGCGACGGTCCATTTTGAATGGATTACGATCGACTACAATTTTAGGTCGATGACACTATAACTGATTTAGAAAACAAAACAACGTCTGTCGGGGCACGTGCTAATACTAGACAAATATATCATCATCATCATCATCATCATCATCAGCCAAAGACGTCCACTGTTGAACATAGGCCTCCCCGTTTAAGCGGGGGGGTTTGCCATAATCCCCACGCTTGGCAAGCGGCTTGGGGATCGCAGTATTGGTGGTGGAGTTACAGAAGACGCTGCTGCCCATTTTCTGAATTTTCCCTTAGTCGCCTCTTACGACACCCACGGGAGGAAAGGGGTGGTCAATTCTAGGCCGGATACCACACGGCACGACAAATATAGCGAAATCTTTATTCGGGACCAAAGATGTTCTCCTCACAAGTATATCCAAATATGTAACAATAGTGCGTTTGTTAAGAAACTTCCTATGTTATGACTGATTCACGATACAAATGTTAAATATTGTTTAGGCTTAAACAGGCTAATAAAATTTTACTTTTGAAGTATTCCCTGTACTATGTTGCGTTTATATTTATGTGCGCGTAGAGACGGTCGTTTTAAACAAGGTACGCCTTTACTACAACTTCAAGTGGAGTGTCCCAGTGCACTTGCGGCACTCGTGGGCAGCAGAGGAGGCAATAAAATATTCATCAGTCACATGTCAACGTGACCCACGTTTCTAAGACTTGTAATAGCTATTCGTGTGATGTTCAATTTTGTATCAGTCTATGCACTTACTTTGTTTGTCATAGGTATGCAGTATTATGTAGGTGTATAATTTAGGATCAACTTAGGGAATTACGTAAGGTTTAAGTGTTGATCTGTACCATGACTAAAACAGTACTGGCGCACCTAATAGGCGAAGTCCTTCAAGAGGTGACTTAGGTGTGACCTTAGGCTTATGAATAATATTACATACATACATCCTAGTACTATAAAGTAACGAAGAAGTCGACTGTGCACTTTTAGAACTCAATAAACGTAGTATTCTAAACGCCTAAAACAGATGTGATGTTTTGTAATCACGTATTTTACTAAAGTAAAATCTCATTCTAAATATCGTGTTTGAATTTTACTAATCAAGATTTCTTTAATAAAAAACGTGCTGGCCTAGTTCTCCTTACCGTGTTTAATCAATAGCACGGAGTATCAGGCATTCGTTAGTCAATTTCGCGGGCTCAGTAGTATGTACCTAGAAATATTAAAATTCAGTAGCTTAAAGTTATAAACTTTTATTAAAATGTTTTATTCATTTAGTGGCTATTGGAAAGTACAAATATAGAGCTTTGATTAATACTACAGCCAAATTTGCGGGTATAATCGTCTTCCAAAATTTGACAATTTTTTTGCGGTTTTGGTTTAGTTACGTCTTGGAAGATTGCCAGAAGGGTAAAGGGATCCTACTCCTTTCTTGTCATATAAAGGTTTCTTTATGAGATCGTTATTACCGATAAGACTGCACTTCCGGTGACCACGAAACATACCAAGACTAACTCAGGCCCATTGACTAGATACTAAATAATGTAAAAAAACCTTTATTGCGTCCGATTTCCTTTGTTCTGCTTCGCGTTAGCTTTACCCACTCGTGTATCTAGTACTTAGTATAGTTACTAAGAACATAAAGTCTAACGTGTTATAAATAGATCGGCTCGAGACGTGGGTCATGGGACTAGTCAGTTACTAGACAGTTAGCCATTGTAGAACAAAGTTCAGTATGCCAGATAAGCCATTTCTTTCATAAACGGACATCATAAAATTAGTCTGCCACATTGCGCCTGATTTTAATGCTCGTTTTAAGTACTTTAGAATGAGATTCAATTGTTTAACTACATTTTACCCTAGAAATATACCTAATTAGTACTAATACCGCTCCTTATTGTGCTTTTTATTACTTATTGTTTTTGTCCTTTAACAAGGTGCGCCTTACGAGCATGCTTGATTGATACCTGCAAAAAATACTTTTGATGGATCAGACAGGTTCTGTATGATACTAAAGTGGATCTTATTGGTGAGTCAGTTTGAACGTTTACGACTTGATTTAAAAAATGGAATGATATTTTTAATTCAATTTAAATGGGCAAACATTTTAACCGACTTCAAAAAAGAAGGAGATTCTCAATTCGGCGGTATGTTTTTTAATGTATATCAAGAAATCGGCTCCGCAGAGTTGACTATTCATTATCTTACAAATCTTTGTCATTTGGGGGAGAAATATTTATTTTAATAAAATCATATTGTGCGTTATGTCGTACTCTTAAAAAAGATTGAAAGCGGGTTGGCTGGAATATAGAAGTTTACCTCTCTTACACGCAATCCTCATTTATTTTTAGTGCATTAAATCATAATTATGATGGCAGTTAGTTACAACATATCGTATCGACGTTAAAAGGTCATGTAGACGTAAACCCGAGGTAAACTAATGATGTGTCAATCATAGATCGTGAACACTACGCTCGGATTAATTGCTTTTAGTAATACCTACAATATATTTTATACATACATAATACATATATTATATTAAGTTTGTTTAACGCTTTAAAACCACTATGTATTAATATATAATAAACTTAGTCAACTCGTAGACGTAGTAGTGCAACACTAAACAGACTGATCGAAAACTACTTATGAAACTCATAGACGCAGTAGACTACCAGTAATAAAATGCGTAAAACATCACTGAGGAGACTAGTAGACCAATATAACTTAAATTCATAGCCGTAGTAGACCACCACTAAAGAGACGGATAGATAGCTAGTAAAACTCATACATGTAGGAGACCACCCTCAAAGAAACTCGTAAACAAGCAGTAAAAAAGCACGTAGATCATTATTAAAGAGACTATTACACCATTACTTAAATTCATAGACGTAGTAGACCACCAGTCAAGAAGCTCGTAAACTAGCAGTAATAAGACACGTAGAGCATCACTAAAAATACTCGTAGACCATCAGTGATGAGACGCTTAGACCACCAATAATTATATTCGCAGATCTCCAGTAATTAGGCCTCTAGACCACCAGTAACATGATGCGTAGGCCACCGCTGAGAGACTAGTAGAGCACCAGTAATTAATCTCCAAAATGTAGTAGGCCACCATTAAAGAGACCTTTAGACCATCAGTGATGAGACGGGTAGACCACCAAAAAATACATTGGCAGGCAGGTAGATCTTCCTTAATAAGGCCCGTAGACCACTCTACATCACCACCGTACATTCGTAGACTTGTAGACCACCATTAAAGAGACCGTCAGTGATGAGACTCGTCGGCCAACAAGTAGTTACATTTGTAGATCTCCAGTAATAATTAGGCCCGTAGACTACCAGTAATAAGACGCGTAGACATAATAATAATGTCTTTATTTAGACCACCGCTAAGAGACTAGAAGACCACTGGTAATTAAATTACACTCGTAGACTTCCAGTGATATCTCGTACACCACTAATAAATTCATCCGTAGAAACGAAGATCGCCAGTAATAGAACCCGTAGACCACGACTAAAGAGACACTCGTAGAACACCAGTAATAAGACGCATATAACACAACTAATAAAATTCGTAGACTTTTAGACCCTTATTAATTACACATGAAAAGTGTAAGAAAAAACAGACGCGTATACCACCACTAATTAAACTCGTAAGCCACCACTAATTTAACTTGAAGCCCATCATTATTGAACTCGTATACCACCACTAATTAAACTCGTAGCCCATCATTATTGAACTCGTATACCACCACTAATTAAACTCGTAGCCCATCATTATTGAACTTGTAAGCCACCTCTAATTATACTTGAAGCCCATCAGTATAGAACTCGTAGACCACCACTAATTAAACTCGTAGACCATCAGTATAGAACTCGTAGACCACCACTAATTAAACTCGTAGACCATCATTATAGAACTCGTAGACCACCACTAATTAAACTCGTAGTCCATCATTATAGAACTCGTAAGCCACCACTAATTAAACTCGTAGACCATCAGTATAGAACTCTTAGACCACCACTAATTAAACTTGTAGACCATCAGTATAGAACTCGTAGACCACCATTAATTAAACTCGTAGTCCATCATTATTGAACTCGTAAGCCACCACTAATTAAACTCTTAGCCCACCATTTCTGAACTATAAGCCACCACTAATTAAACTCGTCGCCCATAATTTTTGACTCGTAATCCACCACTAATTAAACTCGTAGCCCATAATTTTTGACTCGTATTCTACCACTCATTAAACTCGTAGCCCATCATTTTTGAACTCCTAATCCACCACTAATTAAACTCGTAGCCCAATATTATTGAACTCGAAAGACACCACTAATTAAACTCTTAGCCCATCATTATTGAACTCGAAAGACACCACTAATTAAACTCGTAGTCCATCATTATAGAACTCGTAAGCCACCACTAATTAAACTCGTAGACCATCGTTGGTAAACTCGTAGACCACCACTAATTAAACTCGTAGCCCATAATTATTGAACTCGTAAGCCACCTCTATTAAACTCGTAGACCATCGTTGGTAAACTCGTAGACCACCTCTAATAAAATTCTTAGCCCATCATTTTTGAACTCGTAATCCACCACTAATTAAACTCGTAGCCCACCATTATTGAACTCGTAATCCACCACTAATTAAACTCTTAGCCCATCATTATTGAACTCGTAAGCCACCACTAATTAAACTAGTAGGCTATCATTATTGAACTCGTCGACCACCCCTAATAAAACGCTTAGACCTTCGTCGTTGAACTCTAAGACCACGACTTAGCCTTGTAGACCATAGACATATTAGACCACTTGTAATGACACTCGTAGACCGCTATTAATTAAACTCCTATACCGCCATTAACCCGTCACTAGTTGACAATTTAGGCTTGATAAGATTTGTAGACGTTGTAGACTACCACTAATAATTATAATACACGTAGTCGTAGCACACCAACACGTTTTGTCACATACACCATCATGTGTTTCGTCTTGTCACCGACCGAATACTCAAACGCTACGAAACTGATTTCGTGAGTCACCTACGATGTGACGGAAAAAAGGTGGAAATTCTCTGTTACGCTCGGACACAAAATTGGTACTAAATTTAAGCGTAATTGGTTTACTGGTTGCATGTGACTTGTGGTGCAGTGTCGCGACCTGGTTTCGCTAACCCGCAACAAGTGGGCCCTGCCGATATCCTGCGGTCATACGGGCCCTCAAGTCTTATACATGAGACAAACATCATACTTATTACACACAAATTAATATTGTAAGTATACTCTATGTATGTACTTTAATGCATATCGGCAAACCTAGAAAATAAACTGAAAGATGTAGGTATTAGGATGTAGGAATTGTTCTGTGTTCGTATGTTATCTATACATTTTTATAATGTTAGAAAAATAGACGTATTATGTAGATGTTTAAGTATGTAAGGTTTATAGCTACTTGGCAAATGTAATGTAAGTCTAAAATGATTGTCGAATGATATAGATATTTCTAGACCAAGAGGTATTGTATACACATTATGTAGGTAGGTATTATTAGACAAATCACGTTTTTCTGATAATGGTTAGCTGATAATAAGGTTAATCGAGCTAAACCAGCCACTAATCTGTGTCGTCACAAAGCTACTAGCTGATAAATGTATAATTATTCACCTTTAAAATAATTGTTTTTATATTAATTTTATACCTTTGTAGGCGTACGAGATATGTATACCTCTAGGCTCTACTTCCTTTAGTTTAGCTTTCTATGACCAATAATCTGTAGGTTAACGGGCTGTGAGGTAATGTGAGACGCAGACAGGCGGACAAGGCGTAATTATAAATAGTTATATATTATTGTACCCTAAAAGAAAGATGCCCACGATATATAATTAATTACCTTAGCATACCTCAATACACATTGCCTTATTTATTAACATCGATCATCATTAAAAAGCATTGCCTAAAATAAAACCTCCCAATAATATTATCTATGCTAAATACTGAATACCCTTTGGATCTCTTAGGTCCTGTGTCACTCATCTTATATGATTTGCATATAAATAAGTCGGCGATGTATTTGTTATTATAATTGTCTGGTCTCTACGAGTATAATTTGATCAATAGCTGTTCTCCGTAATCTAAAGGCCATAGATCAAATTAATCATCTGATAATATCGTGAACATGATTTATAGATATTGTTAGGACAATAGATTTATTCCAGTGAAGGTCATAGTTTTATTCGTGTCTAGCTCGGACGTTTTAATCTAAGTTTGTTTTAAAATAGGAATCCAGTATTCTCAAGTCATGGCAGTCAACAGGTTAAGTACCTTACAAAGTGTATTTATGTATTATACAAATATTGCTACGTGTTCATCAATAGGGATATAGGCATCATATTTTGTTACAGAATAAAATAGCAAAACTTCATACATAATTATTATAATTAAAATTCCATATTCCTGGTATAAACACTACATAGAAAGATTAATCTCATTACAGCGACAGTACATACGAGTCTCGTGGGCGGCAGCTTTGTGCGTAAGCTTTATCTAAAGGTGTGTTGATAGTGATACCTAAAATTCGTGAAAAAATATTCATATATTTTATACCTACGTTGTAAATAGAAATTAATTTGATTTAAACACAGAGTGCACAATAATTAGGGCAGGATTCTGTGTGGCTATAAAACTTTTTAGTTAAACTAAGTAAGTAGTTCGAAAATGACCTTTTATATACTTTATTATAATTAATTTGGGTGAGTCTGTAATTTTATGGTAATACACAAACATTTCTGTAACTACTCCGGTTACCTTAATCCAACTAGTACTCTTCTCTATTTAGATGCGTATGGTTCTAGTATTATAAACCTCACTAAACGCATCGAGCTTGTTAAGCGAGTATGATCGCGTGTGTTATTGCGACATCCGACTCAATCACGTCTAAGGGCCCGTCCTTGACGACAGCGGGTGGCGGGGCGGTGGGGTGGCGGGGCCCCGGCGGTGCAGAGCGAGAGTACCGCACCAGGGCAGACAGTCATGGCTACATCATACGTCTCAACATCACTTCGACAGGTCATTCATTTTACACACGTTTGTCGTTCATATCAGGTATAGATTTGTTCTCTACCCACTAGTTACGATGAAAAAGTGTTCAAAATAAATTGATACCACTTTTTTTAAAATCTTTTATTCTTCTTCTTAATCCAAAAACATCTTTGCAAAATTAATTTACTTTAAAAATTTCTATTAGTTGTAGTCGCTAAGCCATAATTTATTTACTTTCATTTGTAATTTTTATTCATTCGGTCTAAACCCAGCTTAACGCTGATGAGTCCCAATAATGTAATGGCGCAAATGTCGCGCTGTCAGTGTTCGCCGATCGGTTCTAATCTTGTCTCGAGGGGACCCGGGGTCAGGGAGAGCTTCTGCTTTCACGAGAAAATGTAAACAAAGAAAATACCGTTAGGTAGGTAATGTGATAAAATTAATGGTAACACGCGGCGTATCATTTTGACCTTAATACAATCAGTAATTTTCCTATAAGGACTTATGTATTCTTGCTCTCGTGCTTTGGACGCTAAATTTTCTATGTAATTATACATTTAATGTCATAATTAACCGTATGCTATTGTTTTTAAATTGACTGTCTGATTTTGTGGTCGTGTCATAGTGTGAGAACCTGAGTTAAAGTATTATTGAACTTTTTCATCTGGATTTTACGGAAGCTTCATAATACAATTATTTAAATTATTAAATTATAATTTACCAATTAAATGGGGAAATCCTCATGGACTTGGATTTCCTCCGTCCTAGGGCGGATGGAGGGGTATACCGAACTTTTACCGGCTAAAGCTCCAGGGTGTCCTCCTAACCACCTTGGGTAAAAGTGTAGTAGCTGCGACGTATGTATCCCTGGACACTTGGACAGGACACGACCCGCCTCTTCACGGCGGCTCCCGCTTATAGTCTTAGCCTGACACCGAATTTAATATACTACGTGAAGCAGCAGTTGGATAAACGTAAATGAGGTTGAGAAGTAATTATGTGTATATCCATCAACGTTGCTGCGCTGAAT
Source organism: Abrostola tripartita (assembly GCA_905340225.1). Taxonomy (NCBI): domain Eukaryota; kingdom Metazoa; phylum Arthropoda; class Insecta; order Lepidoptera; family Noctuidae; genus Abrostola; species Abrostola tripartita. Next base: position 7,606,098 of record HG996493.1, on the reverse strand, counting down.
TAGAAAGCCACTTGAGTTTGGCACAAACATCTGAAGATAAACAAACATGTTTCAATACATCTTATATAAGTTTTACGTCTATCTACAAAAAATTACCTCTATATCATATAGGTAATAATAAAGAATTAGCTGAACGCTGAAACTCAGGGTATTCCGACTGCCTATAGCATTGTTTTACCTCATCTGCACGAAAGTGGGTTTAGTAGGCAGAATCAAAAGCCGTGGAATGACGGCCAGACAAATAAACATACACACAGTCGATTAGGTCTGAACAATCATTCTCGACATCTCCTTTATTAAAGATTTATTCTTAAGCTCAAATCCTGAACCGTCTCGATTAACCGATAAAAATATCTAGTTCATTACTGTCAAGCAGCAAGATTTGAGCTTTAGCATCCTGAAATTAAATAATTGACTAGGTGTTCACATTATTTATTGAATAATACACAGTACAGTAAGTATACCTGCATACTTGGATATATCCGCTACGAAAATCAACTTTATATGTATACATATTTGTAAGAGTGATGGCTTGAAGTAGAAATAGTGCTGAGCCATTATTTCGGATAGTCAAATCATGAAATATTTGCCCCACCCACAAAAGCCGCGTTGGTGTTGATCAATCTAGGAGAAAATAAAAATAAAGGATTGGGATGAATAATTTCATATGATATATCAGCTGACATTTACATAATCAGGTACATTATCCTATCGATACTTATACGAGGGTACATAATATTATTATCAAAACCATTTATTAAAACACTCTCTCTATAAATATAATTTCGGGTTTTAAAGAACAAATGGATCAATAGAATATTATTATAATGATGAAATTAACGAGCATGGCCAATTTAAAAACTAACTCATGGCATTATAATGGGACCGATATATAGGTACGCTACAATACCGTACGGTTCAATACCGGCATGAAAATATTTAGAAAATACATAAAAGAGTTGTAGACCCTTTTTCCAGTCTTCATTTCTAAAGAATTTAAATATTTTGTGTGCCATTCATTTGAGAAAGCACTGATAGAAGCTTTCGTGATAATAATGTGCTTCATTAAATATAAATTTTCTACATAGCACAGAAAAGGAAACGCCAATAGACAGTTCTCGTTCGATTTGAATGGCCTAAAACGACGCTAGTAAGTTGAAACAAGATTTATTTTTAATGACTGCACCAGATTCAACTTATGTTTTTCCGCATTCCCGTACTGTGAACCCACTTGTTCTTATATAGCGATTTCGAAAGTTATTATACCTATTATAGTTTGTAAAGAAGGTTATCAGGTATAGTAAATAACTACTACTCTCGCGAGGGAACTGGGAATCATTTCTCACATGACTGTTCGATATTAATTATATCTCTTAGTATCTACGTCTACCTATATTTCCGACGTACAAGGTAAAATTACCGACATTTTGACACCAAAAGAAAATTATGTTAAAATATTTGTCTAGTCAAAGTATTTATTAATAAAGCCATAAAACTATTTAGAATATAAATCAATCGGAAGCGTAAATTTTTTTCGTTAATGCCTAGGGCTACAATATACTTAACTTTCGGCAGCATAAAGCAAGAGGTTTTAATCGCCCTTATCTGTATCTTGAGCCCTATTTCTGACAGATCATTGATGAGCCCAGTAAAAACAGCGTTTGTATTAACATGAAAATCGAAGGTAAGTAATGTAAAAAGCTTTAAAAGCTGATTGTAATTTCGTTATCATCTTCAGGAAAGCAAACCCGGTCCTTTGATAGCCTCCGTCAAAATGATGGTTATCGAAGAGGAAACCTAACATTGGTTTCCTATTCATGTTGTACCTACTTATACCAAATTTTACTTGTGAATGCGAAATGACAAAAACATAAGCCCAACATAATACATCTTATTAATTTTATAAAAGCTGTCAAACGCAAATATTGTTCGAAGTTTAACCTCAAAAATAATTATAAAGTTTTTAAATATCTGCATAGGTGTGTGAAGTTAGGTATAGGCCCTACAAAGTTATATATTTTTATATGTATACTAGTGAATTAATCTTACTTCAAAAGATCCAGTGATGAAGTAGCAATGCAATAGCATTTTTCTTATTAAACAAGTACACTGATGTAATCAATTACGTGTGTAAATTGATTCAATTCGTATATATGATCACGTTGTTAGTTTAAATATAAACAATGTCTTACAATATTTTTATTACGTATAATTAACATTATAGTTATTCTTTCTGGTCAAAACTTATTTATCTAACAACTTGAGTAATTTATGTTATGCGGGCTTCTCATGGCGCGTGTTAACACGGGCCGAGCCGACCACGCGCCGTAAGAAGGTGTGGCGCGGGCTCGTCCGTCGTACGTGCTGGCCTGTAAACAATGGCTGCGGGCGGCGCGGCCCTTTTATAACATGCCGTGGGAAGACACCATTATGTACATGTAAGTATATAAAAATTCACAATTATTAAATATCCCTTACTTACTAGCAGAAGCCTAAGTACTATACATTTTTTGGAACTTGTGTCAAGTAAATTTATATTTTTTTAATTATACATATTTCACAGCCGACTTTACATGCTAGTAGAATATCTATTGAACAGTTCATGGACTAGTACAGGTAGCATTATTTATCTAAGATTATCTTATTTTAAAAACAAATGTCATTTTAATACCGAGCAAACACCTACCTCCTTGGCCGTGTGGTATCCGGCCTAGAATTGACCACCCCCTTTCCTCCCGTGGGTGTCGTAAGAGGCGACTAAGAAAAAATCCAGAAAATGAGCAGCAGCGTCTTCTGTAACTTGACCATCAATACTGCGATCCCCAAGCCGCTTGCCAAGCGTGGGGATTATGGCAACCCCCCTTCTGCTTAAACGGGGAGGCCTATGTTCAACAGTGGACGTTTTTTGGCTGATGATGATGATAATGACCTACCTCCTAGGGTAGGTATTTCGTCAGTGCTTTTTACCGTGAAGGTATGAACTACCATAAAAACATTTGACTCTATGATAACACCGATTATCAATGTTAGTGTTAAGTTTAGTAGAGTATAATGGCTCGTACTGTACCGTATTGTTTTGTAAAATTAGAATGAAAATGATTAAATTTAATAGTTACGAATTTACGACCCATCGGCTCTCTCCGCCCGTGTTCCACTACGTACATACATATGTGACCTGACTGTACCAGGGGTGATTATTTCTTCCCGTTCATCTGAAGGTATTTTGCAAAGTCGGCCTTAAAACTTCAGACCGGCCAGCTGATATTGCGGGTATCGAGGATGGAGACGGTGCTTGGTTCAGTAGGTGCTGGCGTCGTTCCCCTTCATGGCGACGCTCATCCTGCGCACGGGCGCGGGCGCGGCGCGCGCGGGCGGCGGGTGGCGCGGCCGGGCGGGGCGCGGCGGCAGGCGCGAGTCCGTGCTGGCGCGCGCGCGGAAGGCCGCGCCGCCCTCCGAGCGGCCCGGCGACGCCGGTGGCTCGCTGCGCCCCGCGCACACCTCGTCGGCTTCGTCCAACTCCATCTCTGTCCACCTACGACCTGGAAATAAAACCCCACCATTATAAAAATTAACGATGTTTACAAATTATTAAATTAACTAGCTTATTTCCGGGACTTCGTCCCCGCGGATTTCGATTATAAAACCTGTACGTAGCAGTAGTGAGCAGATTTACCTATTTGAATCAAATTTTGTTAACAGTTTTATGGGATTTTATTTTTTTCCCGCGGATCCCTAAATATTTTCAAAATTCAAAGTAGCCCAAGTTACTCCTTATAATATCAGCTATTCGCCAGTGAAAACCCGTTAAAATCCGTCCATCGAACTTACCACGTTCATCTAATTTTCCCGCGGAACCCTAAAAAGTTTTATAATTCAAAGTAGTTTTTATTAAATCTCTTAACATCATCTGCCAGTGAAAGTCCTGTCAAAATCGGGCTAGCCGTTTCGGACATTAGCCGGAACAAACAGATAGACAGACAGACAGACAAAAAAAAATCAACTGCATTTGTCATGTGTGTCGTGTGCACTGAGTAAAAACTGTTATTTTGATGATACAAACAAACACTCCAATTTTATTTATGTGTATTGATTGATAGCTGTTTCCTACGGTTTCACCTGCGTTAATTTGCATTAATCTAGGTTGAACCGCGAACCATAGTTAGTATCGTTATAAATTATAGCTAAAGTGTTATTCTGATCCACTATATTACTCTTAGGTTTCAGCAAAATTCGTCCATTAGTTTTAGAATGCAGGAGGAACAAACATCTATCCTCACTAGCTTTCGCGTATATAATATTAGCAAGATGCCTGTCACTGACAATTGCGTGTCAAAGAGATAGAGACCTTACAAGTTACAGTTAGGTTACTTGAAATTTTACTGAACTTAACATAACTGAAAAAATGATTAAGTTGAAATTAAAGACCATCGTTTGTAAGTAAGAGGGACAAAAGTCCACATCACGTTTTAGCGCTGTCTGGTAAGCTTTGTGCCTTATTAACGTGATTAATGTTTCTTTTGTTTAATGTCACAAACAGGAATGACAGTCATTATTTTAATTTCCAAGTCAGACGAAGACTTGTAAGTTTTCTCGTTAGGATGTTCTTAGTAACAGCCCGAGCTACTCAGTTTTGGCCCGCTTTACACTTTATAGTCGTATATATTCAACATCTTTTATTCTAAATAGGCCAAAGGTGGCTTTTTGTAGTAGCTTCCATTATTAAAAAGGACTGTGCAGTACAAAGTAGGAGTGCCATCCATATCTAATTATTCATATTCATTTAAAATACTAAATCAAGCTTCTTTTACACATAGCAAAATACATTTCTTGTTTGAAATCGCAATTCAATCACTTCAAGCAGAAAAGGTGCTTACAATTCCGCTAGTACGATTTTCCTTGTGGGATATTAAAATTAGTGATGTTTTTTTCAACTTTATGTAAGGTCTTTATTTATATGCATTAGCACGGATCATTGAATTGGCAAGTTAAAAACGTCTGGAACACATAATTATAATATGATTATCTTCTGTAACGAATATAATTCACGTGTTTATAATTTACAGTATTCCGAAATCAAAATATTTGTCGTAATCCGTAATCACAAATGAGTATATTTTATAACTGATGATTTTAATGATGTTTTCCATGCATGACCAAAAAAGGAGAGCTTGTTTAACAATGTATTATGTGCTCTTATTTAAATATCAAAAGCTCTACAAAGAACCTACAATTTTTATAGTCTTCTTATTATACGAAAGTTTGCTTTCAGTATTCTTCAATATCCTTTCTCAATATTCCTAATATCCTTACGTGATAATCATATCGAGTTATTATACCGTCTATGCCCAAGGGCCTCGTATAACCTACATATGTATGTACATATAGCCTCCCAAGAATCCTATATATTATTATGACCGGCATAACAATGCTTAAACTTGCAAGTCCCTAAAGTTATGGGATTATTCATAGATACTTTTTGAAAACTGTTGAGAAGAATTATATTCACAAAAGTTCCTCGTATTTGTAGAGATAGCGCCACAGAATATCTACGCGTATTATTGCAGCAATACCCAAAAGAGTTTTTCTTTATGATTAAAATCCTCATACCAAAACAGCCTAATTATTAGGCCCTGACAGGGCATCATTAATTAATGGTGCATAAGCAATACATAGTACCTATCAGTCTGGATACTGATCTGTTGAAAACAGACAAAGAAAATTTGTAGCATGAGAATAATGGTAGATAGAGCACGTGTTCACGTAGTTAGCTAATCTTCTACCGGTGAGTACCTACAGAAGGGTGGTGCAGCATTGGTGTCCGGCGTGGTGTCTGAGGCCGCGCGCGCTAGCGGCCGGCCCAGCGCCGCCGGGTGCCGGTCGCCGTCGCGCCGCGACCACTTGCTGCTCACGCGCCAGAAACGACGCGCGTCTCGGAAAACACCCCACACCTACACCAAACATAACTCGAACTTTATTCTCATCAATTCAGATAAGGTGCTTTGACTTTCCGACTAAAATGTTCAATGATACTAAACTAAGAACTCTGTAATTAGCAACCCTAATGGCTGCATTTATATTATGACAATGACAAGAAGAATTGCATTACAAATATAAAATATGACTATAATGTGCTTTGTATAGAAGTGCGCGTTTTGCATACATAATTACTTTTATTTACAACACATTAAATTTAAATGTGTATAATAATGTTAAAAGTTAAATTTAAAAATAAAATTGCGTATCTCCGCGTCGTAGGTAAGTATATATACAACAGCAACAAAGCTGTTGGGGCTGCAGCGCACCCGCCGCATCAGGGAGTATTCTATTCCTAATTAGACCATAAAAATCAGGTACGCCAGTCTCTGCGAACATCCCTGACGCACTGCGGAATCGCGGCATCCCCAACACAATCCTGAAGGCATTGTTATACTGAATACGCAGAGCATTGTACGAGTTCTGTGTATAATTGACCCATTTTTATATCATTTATTATATGATAAGAAAGGAAAGCAAATATACTGATGTACAAACGTAATAGATAGACTATTACGACGGGATAAGGTAATCTAGTGATGGATTGCTTTTACTCAACCTTTTTGAAAGCCTATTCGTATATTAGATGAATGATCAGAGATTTTTACCTATATTCATAAGTATGAAATTTTTAAGTGACTTTAATTAAGTTTATAAGCTATCGCTTACAAAAATTATACTACGCTTGGCTATTTGTTCAATTGTTTAAATGTTGCTATATCTACCGGGGAAAAGATAAAATATTTACAGTGAACAATGTTATTCGTAGCATGTATGTTTGTACCTACAATATGTATGTATCTACCATATGCGTAGAATGTAATAACTGTGTATAATTCTGCATAGAAAGTATGTAGTTTTTGTTAAAGCTAAGATATTTGTAGCTAACTCTATCTCAGAATGTTATAGTGCGAGATGTATGCTTTTAATATATTTATCATCATCATAAAGATGATTACGTATCCTACACTTATTTATAGAAGCTTGTTAGGTGTCCGTCTACTATCGTAAAAGAAATATAACTCGCTAGTTCCCAGTACCGTTTAACTAACACCTACGTACGATATAATTTAACCAACTATAAAGAAGACATCACATCCTGAAAGTCCTGGCTTAGAATTTCATACATACATACACCATTATTTATAATTTCGTGGTGAAGTATAGTAGTAATTATAGTAATAATTATAAGTAATTATATATGGAAAACTATTTAATCACAAACAAAATAGTGTAAATACGTGAAACTTGAACTAATAATGCGAGGAAAAAGCAATATATACCTAACTACAAAATGCGAAGCGGACCAAACACAAATGTGTAAAGAATTTTGTAAGCGGAAAACTAGGAACATGATAGTACCTACATGTCTACACGAACAATATGTGGTTTATTTTGAATTCCTTTGTTACGGTACGGTTATAGCTCGAGCGTGGCACCAGGGGGTTTTAATCGTATTAAATGCTATGTCAAATGCACGCGTGATATTAACAATATTTTGTGAAAAATACAAAGAAGTAATTTTTGTACCCGGTGTAAAATCCGACGTGGGTATGAGATCAGTTCAGGTGGTGGCAATTTAGGCACTGGATGTGAATTATTAACTTATTTGTACAAGGGTAACTTTGACTTTAAAGTACCTGTACAAGATACAAGAGAATAAACCCACGTTTCAAAAGAAGACAATCTCCTATATTAAGAACTCTCAAACAAGGGCAACAGCGTCCGTAAACGGACTGAGCGGGCCGGTATGGCAGCTTATAAATTTGTAAATATTTAACTTAATTAAGAGGCTAAAAACTTCACCTTAAGTTCGTAAACAAAAAGTTACTTTAAATCTACAGGCTGTTATAATTTACGGTAATGGAGATCAGGCAACATTAATGTTAAGGATACAACGTAACGCAATATCTGATCAAAAAGCTTACATGAAGGATTTAGGTTAGTAGGTACATGGCCTACCTGAAAATAGATCGAACATGTCAGATACAGAGAACATATAAATTGGGTAGGATCGAAAAGTTAAATTACTCTACACAGCCGTCTGTTAAGTACCAAACTAAGTACTTATGTAAATAGGTTAGAAAGCCGTCCTTCAACCCTACGAATTCAGTTGCTTGGTTTGACTATTCTATCGTGTCTATAAATATTAATGAATATGGTAGAGCCCTGCTTATCTGCTACTGCACTTTAAAGTAAACTAATATTCAAGTTTTCACAAGTATCGCGAAAATATATGAAAATGAAAAAAACCGATTATCAGTAGCATGGTATCGAGACATCTAGTAATTAAAGTAACACGATTTTCTTATTTTCAGTCCGTAATCTCTAAAAGTTCACTTAGTATGGCATGTGCCTCCAATGGAAAAAAAAACGAATTCGAATGAAGTAAATCTATCTCCTACTTCCAATTGATTGTGTTTGTAGTCTACGAACCAGCTTTTGACTACCTGCTATGTATGGCGATCAAAATTAAATGCCCGTTTCTTTTTCTACTTTGTGTACCTTTTGCAGTTTCCACTAATAAAACAATTGAAATGTAACACTGTTGGTTTTTGTTTGCTTTCAATTAGTAAACGATAATAATGAACTTATGAAGTAAAAGCATCATTCAGACGACTTTTGAGTTTGGACTAGTGATTTTAGGTCTCGATGTCTAACATTATTTTTTTAATGCACCTTGAAGTAATCCTTGTCTTCTAAGTAATATCCGAGCTAGGTTGGCGTGATCTATTCGTAGAGATTTATTCGGTCTCAAAGTTCTCACCACAATATTTTCTTGAGCTGGCTAAACTCAATCTTCTATAACACGGTAACACCCTCACAACCAAGTACTTATACTGATATTACCCATTCCCCAGTGACCCTTAGACATCAAGCAGTAATCGGATCGTCCCTTTTATACCACATTACTCTATTTCAAGAAACACAATAGGTGGAGTTGGCAAGGCTTTTTCTTCCATTCAATGTAAATATCGAGTTATGATTCCTTTGTATCAAGAATTTCTTGCTACAAGTCAATATTCTACGGGAGGGTGGGTATGGGTATATTTACAATTTACATATACATGTACTAGTAATGTAAGTTCGTAGTGTCAAAGGACTACGTAATACATTAAGTAATTTGGCGTCATAAACAATCAAATGGATCGAACCAGTGTAATTACTTTTAGGGTTGTTGTTTTAAAATATGTTTACGTTATTTCTTCTTTTGATTTGCGTTCAGTTTCAAAATTAATAACGAGAGAGGAGTTCATAGCGATGATGGGCTTTGATTGTTTTGTTTTTGTTTTAAGCGTGATTTGTTGAAGATTATAAGTAAATTGTAATTAGCAAAATATTGAGCAAGATTCGTATTCGTATTAATTTTAGTAAGCAGTCTCAGTGACCGGATTCATATAGATATTTTACCTTTAATTAGTTTTTCCTCGTATACACAGGAGTTGTATTAGATATGTTTTTGTGCCGACATACTTTCTTAACCTACAAACATACCGAGCAATCGCAATACCATGGCTTTTCCGATAAAGAAAATATAGTGAAGAAATTGGTTCGGCTCTCGTTCACGAAGGTAATGCCTTTGTTAATTATAAACCTGTATAGCCGGATTCGTAGTCTTCCTTTGTTAGAGTAATTAAGACTAGTGTAGGTATACAAAAGTAAAATGGACGAATTCCACTTATGACAAACTTTCCTCAGTAATAAATTAAAAGCTTTCACTTTTCGTAAAGGAGATTTTTTTTTAACATTTTATCATCCGTTTACTGTAGCATTCACGCAGGTTGACAGAGTTTGACGTAAGCGAAATGGAATTTTTCAATCTTAACAAGATTGAAAATACCGACATTTTTATATGCATATTTTTCGTTTATTAAAAATCCTTTGGCTAGATTAGTCTGCATGGACTTTATTGAATAAATAATTGCTGCAGTTTGTTGAAATAAAGTTCTAAATATTGAACTTATTTTTAGGGCTACGGACGTAAAATTAAAATTACTATTTGACTCGATGCTTGTATATTGTGTAAAGTGCTCGCACGTGTGCGATTCTTCTTTATAGGGAAAATTCTATGTCAGCACTAAATTCCACGGCTTCATTGAGCAAAGCGTTGGTATCTAAATATTCAAATATCAACTTGCGAAAGATACGAGGAGCGTTACAGCGGGTCTCAAAACGATCGATTGTAGAAACCGCGTTTTTACGGTCTGTTTCTGGATTTTTTACTCATTGAGGCCACTCTCTGATTCAATGAACGCTAAAAGGCTGGGGGTGGATATGGCAGCCGGAAAACGTCAGCCTGCCCCTTTCTCGCGTTGCTAAGTATTTAGATTTTGGTAAGCCGGTAACTGGAGTGACCGTGTCAGATGCACTGCCGGCATGCTAAGCTAATGCTGTAAGTAGCTAATACTTGCCTGATCAATACTTTCTCTGACTGAGATCTCGTGAAAGCAGACACAGCCGATCTCTTTACTACGCCGCTGTCCTTCTTCAGTGGAGACCATGCGGTCACCGACCTGGTCTATCTTGTTGCCCACCATCACCACAGGGGTCTCTATTGCACTGTCCTGAAACCAAAAATAAATTACTCAAACCGATAGGCTGAGGTTCAATTACTACAACGACATACACGTATGTACACATTATACATTCATACAGAACGCCTTACATTTATTGATTACCTTAACCTGGTTGTTATTTAGTATCTCCAAAGTTTTATCACATCAAGCGATCGAATTAAGGGCGTAAACCTTAGACTAAAAAGACGCAAATAACACTTTTATTTAAAGATTTAGATTTAAATTGATTTAAATAACTAAGTACTATCCTGTGAGAAACCGAAAAGTCATTGGGTGTCATTTCTCAGGAGTTCTTTGTAGCAGTGGGTGGAAAAGTTTGATGAGAAAAAGCTTGTTTTCTAAAGCTTTGACTACGGAACCATAAAAATATAATTTTATAAAAAGGTTTTATTTACTGACTAACGAAGCAATTAATTATCTCAAACCATCCACGTTAGGAGTCTCGTTACGACAGCAGTTTAACAGGCTCGGATTTAAAGCTATGTGCAAACCTAAAAGATTAATATCGGTTGTGTCATATGCGACTGGATTTTCATTTCGGTAATCTTGACACTGACCACAGACCATTGTTTAAAATACACTTCTTATTTAAATAATTGTTAATAACTCCTAGTATTTCCAAGTAGAAGACAATGAGGTTGATTTGATTTAGATTAGTTTCGGCGTTACTTCTAAATGGCTGCAGGAAATGCCAATGCTAATAAAGCAATGATATAAACGGCTTTATTTAACACCAGAACAAAAGTAAATCAATATCAATAAAGACAAAATAAGTCTTTGTGTAGACGACGTTACCTGAAACCATTAAAATTCGAAAGCGTTCCATGTAAATACAATTATTTTAGCTCCGAAACCTATCAAGACATTCCGTTACGAATACATATACCTATTGTCATTTCTAATATGATCCTCATTTCACAAAAAGGTTGATAGGCATCTTATAAACCGTATTTCGCATCTTTCTAAACTAAAGACTTTATAACGAAAGGTCTTAGAAACCGGAATTGCTTGTAATCTGAACCTGTCCACCTGCAGGGTAAGGCAGGTTACTAGCGTAGCTTACTAACTAACTATATAACTAGTTGTACATACCGTACGAGAATAATAAATCAAACTAAACCCTTATTTGTTCTTTTAGGAAACTTGGGAATCGCGTAACAAAGTTAAATAAAAGTTACTGGATACACGTGTAAAGGAGGCATTTTGGAATAAGAAAGAAGAATAATTTTCATTAAATAGTTACTCTCTACACTCTTGTTAATAAATAAGAAAAAAAAACAAAGCACTTATTATTCCTATTATTCCGTGGTTTATTTTTATTTTCTCTTGCGTTTGGCAGATCAAACAAGACCACTTGACCTGTTTTAAAATAAGGCGAAGTGTTATATTAAAGATGGTCGAACCTACCACGTCGTCATAATTAATTTATTTATTCGATATCATTTCGTATCTACTTATATTTTTACGTGGTGGTGGGGCTCGTAGCTATGCAGCTACCCGGCAGATCAGTCGATCTGCGAGGTTAAGCCGTGCTCGCCGCGGTCAGTCTTGTGATGGGTGACCGTTTTCACATGTCGAGACCCCACCGTGCTTCGGAAGGCACGTTAAGCCGTTGGTCCTGCGCCTGATTTCTCTCCGGTCGTGTCGGTCTACCGTCCCATCGGATTATGAGAGTGAGGGAGTAGGGAGTGCACCTGTGTTTGCGCGCATACTTGTGCACTATAATATCTCCTGCGCAGATGGCTAGTCTCCGCTGAGACAGACCGCCGTGACCGAAATTCGGTCAGGAGGACATTATATTTTTACGTCTAGACTTTTGATTAGATTATTTATTTACGGGCACGACGACGTACGTAATTGGGGTATTGAATAGTAAAAGTTAAATATATTAGTAGTCTAAATCGAAATTAGCGTTTATTCTAAGCCTTAAAATCTAACATGTTGGCTGTAACTAACCCTCATAGTAGAAGCAAGCCGTCGTCTCCTCTTATTGTAGTTGATAAGGAATTTAAGTCTATGGCACTCGTCGAAGGAACACTTGTCTGTGACTGAATACATCAGAATAAACGCCTCTGCCCAGCGTATGTTGCTCTCGAGATTCGCGTATTCACTTTCCTGAATGCAATAAAAATAAACGTATGATTCACCATGTATTTCTCAATAAATCGATATTAGTTTATAGGTTGAATAGAGATATATTTCGACACGCATCGTTTTAAAAATGCTTAGATTAACGTTTGAAATATTTAAAAAAAAAATGTGATGCTTACTTGCTAATGTTAGATAAAATGCTCTTTTATCTCAGTTTGGTATGAAACTTACATGCGAATCTCCAGCGGAATCTAATATTTCAAAATAAACCATCTCGTTATCAATGACAGTTTGGAATGCGTAGATCTTCTCTAAATTGGGGTCGTATTCGCCGATGAATCTTCGCGTAATGAATCTTACCACTAGAGCTGAAAGTGAAGTAGATAATCAAAATGTTTTGCATATCTTAAGTGAATATCTATAGATTCCCATACTTCAAATTGGTCTTCAATATTCCCAAACAACTTGAATTTTCTCGCTATGGAGCCATGAAATTACAAAGCAGAATCTATATAATATAATTCGTATTTAAGATTTTATGTAGGCTACCTACCATTTAAATAACGCTTTTATTTTATCATGACCTTTAAAATTAACTTTACGTTCAAAACATTGGCCTAAATTGCAGCGTTCACTTTTTGTTATTTGTTTCCGTTACTTACTTACCGGATTTCCCGACCCCCGACTGGCCTAGCACCATAACCTTAAAAGGTTTCGGTTTAGGATACAGCACGAGTTTAGCGAGTGAAGACTTTGGAGAAGTTGTGGTGCTCATCGCCACAACGGCTGTCATAGTTCTCCAAGCACTTGGAACTGCAGTTGTGCATCGATGTTTGCCAACCTGAATAGAAAATAAATTACTATATGTATAGCTATATACATAGGTAGGTTACCTATATATGGCGTATCTTATAATATTCAGTTGTTGAATTTAATGTTTTTTTAATAAATTGTTAGCAAAATGAACAATTTTTTTATCCTGTCCTTGACAAGTTGGTTTTGCGCGTAGATTTCCAAATTTCAATCAATCAATGCCTTGTTACTATGTAAACATTTTTGTACAGATATGTGAGAAACTTATTATGGGTTAAGTGTAACTGCCGTGACACCACCGGTCCACCGTCCAATTCAACATGATTTTAATAATAAATGATATCCAATTTCTTTATTGAACTGCCCCCATACCATAAACTCTTAAAGCAGGACAGTTTAAGTTGTAGAAGCCAGACGCAGCATTACATCGCACGTAGCGGCGTCCTGCTTTCACATCTTAAACTGTCTTGTTTTAAGAGTTCATGGTAAGGGGGCTGAATGATAGGTAATGAATGGTAATTTAAAGAGGTTTCAATCGTTCGGCTTTGAGATTTATTAAAACTGATCTTAGGGCAGCTTTTACAACTATAAATATTTATGACACATCACTGACTATAAATAAATAATTCGCTTTAATGACGTTACAGCCATGGCAAAGAAAACAAAATATCATTACCTGACTATGGACCCTTAAATCTTCTAATAATTAGCTGTAGGAACGAAGGGTACCTATTTATTTTTTAGGTTTTTTAGTCCGACAAGGATCCAATAAAATATAACCCAGTCTGAGTGACAATTCGTTTCTCAATCGAACCAAATTGAACATTGATACAAATCTAAAATATGCATTATTTTACATAAAAAGCCCAATTGACCGTAAAATTAAAAAGCGTGTTTAATACAACTAAAAAAGTTAGTTTTCCATGTAACATGGTTAATTAGCAGTAAGTAAGTATGACTTCCGTAAAAAAAGCAATGTTATTTGGGTAATATTTACGTGGTACTTATGCCACGCTTTTTTATTCCAAGGCTTTCAAGGTATCAAGAAAGTCATGTCTTAATAAGCCCATGGGCTAACCGGTAGTGTAGGTTTAAGGACAGAAACACTAAGTGTATAAATATGTCATAAAGAATTTTATCGTGATTTAGTTCGCATAAAAATTAGACCACGTCAGATTTTCAAACTCGTGGGTGATTGACGTAAACTCACGCGACGACTGGTACCTAATAGTATTTAGTTTTGGCATTTTATAGAGAGATAATAAAAAATAAATAGAAATACGCGGATATTATCTAGTTCACGTTATTTGGGTTAAATACTTACATCCTGTAAAGATGTTTTAACTGCCAAGATAGCATTTGGTTTGAACAACAAATATCTTTGCATTTTATACAGTGTGGTAGCGACCGCAAATTGCCATTGCGTAAAAGTTAACGGCCTCGTTTGCTATGGTTTGTGTTGGAGTTCCCGCCTCGTGATTTTTATGATCGTCGTATACGTAGTCCGTATTACTACTCATATCTGCTGCTATCTGCTATCACCTTTGTGAATCCATCAACTTTTTTGAGTTTTTTTAAATCGGTCTATTTATTAGGTACCTACCATAAATAAAGCATGATGTAGCTATACGTACCTCATGTTAACTTATTTTGAGGGTTGCAAAATAAACTCTTAACAAATGCATAAATGCGTGGCGAAATCGCATATTTATAAGCTTTCGTAGATAGCTTAGTCATTACTTAGGTATGTATGTTTATGTAGGTACATGTAAATACCTGTTCACCATATCGAAACAAAAAGAATTTAGATAACTAATGAAGGAAACAATGAATATTATATATGTATATTATTATTTGTTGTGTGATATTTTGCATTTTATTCCGTAACATTTGTGACTCCAATGTACCTAAAGGTAGCAGTAGAGCCTTTTGTTAACAGTTTACAACCCATTTATGCTGCGTACAAATTTTATAAAAAGAGGGCGAGTTAGAGTGAGGGCGAGAGAGGCGAGGTTAAGTAGCCCTAAGTAAGCCCTTTATCGATATCACTGAAAAACCCAGGCTGTATCCGAGTTCACAAATTTGCATACTACATGTACCTAGACCTCCTGAATCAACCTCAATTAAACCGTCTCATCAGGCCGTGATTCACCTGTTGACGCTCGTCAGACACGCATGTGGCTACTAGATCAATGAAACGGTAGGCATGCTCAATTGCCTCAATAACTAATTGGAAATCATAAACAATTAGGTATTATTCATTACCCTTGCTTTGAATTAAATCACATCGAAGTAAATAAAACATCGTATCCGTTAGTAATTCACCCCATTCGACAGAGGAAATGAAAAATTTTTCCTTTTCAAGACGTGCACAGAAATAATTTTGCGTTTTACCTACATTTCCTGTAACTTTATCGCGGCGCGTTTTGCAAACACTTCAGTTGGTAAGTACGTTCAACATTTTGTCTCCTTTTTTCTTAAGGCTTTTACCGAGGCTTCCCGGTAAGGTAATAAAAGAAACAAGTAACGGTATTTCGTGAGCTTAGATTAAAACAAATCTCCACGATTTTCCTGGTACACAGAAAAATATAGATAATTCTCAGCTCAGTATTTGTATATGCCTGTCAGTCAGTCAGTGTCAGTATACCTTATGCTTTAACTTTTTACGATTTGTTAATCCAAAGTTGGTTTGATGTATTTTCCTGATTGCTTACTTGGTATTTTAGTGTAGATAAATTTCCCCAATATTTAAAAATAAGAAAAGCTTTTACCGAGTAATAAGGCATAGGTAACAAAAGCTAAACTTAAATGCTTAATTAAAATTAATTAAATTAAACTAAAAAAAACTTAATTAAAGTTAGTATTCAATACGAACGATTACAGAGATCGTATACTTTATCAATACACATAAATAAAATTGGAGTATCTGTAACTATATGATAACAGGTTTTTACTCAATGCATAATGATAGTAAGTCAAAATTGACGATTTAGACGGGTCACTGGCAGTCCGCTGATGATACAAAGTCTAATATACTATATATACTTTGAATTTAGAAAATATTTAGGGTTCCGCGGGAAAAAAAATCGCGGATTACAGCTTTTGCGCGACGGCTTGACGGATTTTGACGGGACTTTCACTGGCAGATATCTGATGGTGCAAGCCGTACAAGGTCTAATATGGCCACATTTAATTTTAAAAATATTTAGAGTTCCGCGAAAGAAAAACCCATACAATGATTAACAAAATCAGAATCAAATGGGTACTTAATTAATTTGGCTTACTAGTAGCTTTGTACAGGTTTTTAATCGAAATCCACGGGGACAAATTCGCGGGCATAAGCTAGTATTTGAACAAAAAACGACGGCAACATCAATCAACTCATTAATGACCAGCTCCCGAAAAATGTTAATCGTTTGACGTTCCCATTTGAAACAGTGTTGGATCTAAATTCAATTCAAGGCCAAGGCGGTATCAATCGAATTATATAAATTCTTAGTTTAACAGTATCTAAATCTTGCTGTAGTACCTAAAAATACAAATATTAACACATTATTAGAACGTCATTTTAAACTAAATAATATGTAAATAAGATTTCGATCCACAAAAATGTATTACAGGATTTTTATATCTAAGTATATTTATATTTTATTTAGGCGAAATGTGGGCGTACTAAACACCTCTGTCTAGCACTTCTAGCGTGTCATGTCATATTATGCTTCTTCTGAATAATCACTAAAAGAAATATGTTCAGAATAAGCAGATTTTTTTTAATGTACATACATAATAACCTATGTACTTACTCAATTATAAAAAGAGTCTAGGTCGTTAGTAAATGTAGTAAACTAAATTCAACTAACTTATTACACACATAATTCAACAATGGTAGGTACCTCTTTAAATTTATACAATGTTTGCGAAATATTGAATTATGAAGAGAGATGCAGTCTCCCCTGTGAAGAACTTATCAACTATGAATATTCATAACAGCTCGTAAACGTCCACGACTAAACTTGATAGACCGCTACAGTAAACATTCTTGGTTTTGCAATGAAATATCTTTGTTATGATTAGTGTAATTGGATGCACTATACTAACTACTATAGAGGTATACTGTCTTATTAAAGTAAGTCAATTAACATCTACTGTATACTAAAGTATGAAGCATATTATCTACCAACACTAATCAAAGAAAGTGAGAAAGAGGCTTATGCAAGAATTTATTAGCCCCTATACTTGTGCTTTCAAAGCTAATGGTAAAGATGAGCCCCTTATAAGTTATAGATATAATTATAGTATAAGTTCGTCTGTCCGTCCGTATGTAAAAAAACTGTGATATTTTCCTTTTTCTTATGATGTGAATAATAAAGAGAATTTGACAAATATATATTTTTTTATGACGACAATAATTATATTTTTGTAAAGTTCAATGGAAGTACTTAGCCCACATTTAACTAAAACTAAACTAAAAGATTGCATTGTCGAGAAACTTAAATGTGTAAAATATTTCGAGCAAGATAAGGTTTGATTGTCTTTGATATACTTTTGTTATTTTCTGTTAGTGATAAACTGTTGTGTTTATAAATCAATATTTATGTGTGTATCCTAAGGGAATATTAGGGTTTACTATGAAACTCTTACGTGCCACTCGCTTTTGTTGAAGCCGGAATAGTATCTCGAAGAATTTCATGATTAAAATTTATTTATTTATTATTTTATGTATAGTCTCGTTAATTAGGCACTGTTAGTTGTTGAAAAAAGTATTCCTTAAGATTTTTTATGCCGACGTAATTATGAAAAAATTACGATGATTCAAATTTCATAACATTTTTCTTTTAACTGTGCGCATATTTTGTTATTTCGTACCTATTATTTAAATATGTTTTAACAAAATAAATATATTACTACTAACTTTGGCACACAGAATAAAATACTATAAGTTCCTTGCAAAAATTTTGAGATGCGGTTTCGGTATTGTAAATAAAATTCAAATGAATAGTGTACAGTTGCGATTTTGAAACATATTTACGCAACATAAGTATTTTATTTAATATCTATGCTTAGGTTTGCAAACTCAAGATTTATAACGCTTCTTACAGTAACTGAATGTGGGTATCCCATGAACTCAACAAGGAACGGCTAACATAGCCAATATCACCACGACTAGCAGACGTATTGGTCTTCACATTGCACATGTCTATTGTTGACCAGTCAGCAGAACGCCCGTGGGCTTTCTATTAATTTATTCAGATGTCTATAAGCAGTCTCTTTCCCAATATATCATTGTGCGCTGGACCAATCGGGCCTAATCCTAAAGTTATCCAGAAATATGTAAACGTCTGAAACATTAACTAGTTAGTAACTACTTACAAGCGGAAACAAATGTGGTTAACCACATCCCTCCTTTATATTATTATATAGAGCAAGTAGAATTAATTAGAAATCGACATCATAGCTGGTTTAGATGTATGTATTTATTTACATAGTGTAAGAGCCGGAAATTAGTAAAACCCCGCTAGTTATCTCGATTACTGTAATTTAGAATCTAACTTAAAGTTATCTATATTTATCTAACGAACAATTACTTACGATAATTGTGTAAACTATTGTAGAAACATCTTTCACACAAATTACTGAAAAACACTTGAACAAAGTTAAAAATACACTTTTATGTGAATATAAAAATGATTTAAAGACTTTACGTGAAAACTGGCTAGTGTTTCAGAATCACTCATGTGTTGATTGAAATAGTATACGTTTCCGAATGTTTTGTATTATGAATGAGATTAGTATGTGAATGCGGCGACGTCGGTGAATACGGGCGCGATCGCGCGCGGACCCAACTCGAATGACTATTGTTGTCCATGCCTCCCTCGCCCTGACGAGGGGCTGCTGCGTGAACTCGCGATACGTACAAACTACAAGAAGGATGGGTATGTTTTTATTTGTATATTAAAACTGACTACATGAAAACTGAACTGAAATGAACATAAATATTTTAGTTTTCATGCCTCGTATATTTGAATATTTTTTTTAGGTTTAGGCCCTATAAACTCCGGATTTACCTTGTTCAATAGTTAACCGTTTTGATTTAAATACGTTTTTATTTTATTGAAGTTGGATAAGTTAAAAATAGTAATCTAATGTTGCAAATTAATAATTCAACCACTATCTCGGTAATCAATTAATATGTTATAACTTACTTTATTTCATCCAAATATTTAACTTACCTAACTACCAATTTTTATGATAAACCTAATTAAGTTTGAACAGATTTTTATCAGATATACCGTATTCACCCCTTATGAAATGAATACTTAATTGATTTTGTACAAGTCGACAGAATTATGAAATATCAACTACCCTTACCTAAATAAAGATAACAAATAATAATTAGTGAGTACTAAGTACTTAGCAAATGAAACGGCACAATAACTACCTACACGTATTTATACTTTAAGTGGCTAGGTATCTACTGGCAATGATGTCGCATGTACGATTACACGTAGGTACCTACATGTGTATTTACCAAATTAATAACTGAATAACTAATACTTATGGTGCCCATTTAAAATGTTACCTACACTGTTTCATGAACTCGTACCGATATTTTAAACAACCCACTGACTGACTGTACTGATAGATTTATAGCATGCGTTAAGGTCGAAACTTCACATAACACATACTACGATAAAATATAGATATAATTTTACAAAATAGTATAAATATTTATTTATTGCTTGAAATGTTTTGCTTCTTGGGCTGATTCGGAAGTTAGAAACACACTATGCCGAATATACGCGATCCAAGTTTGGCGTGATTACGCCTCCAATGCTATTTGAATTACATAAGACACATCATATGATGAAGAAATTACGTCGTACGTAGATTGAAAGGATGAAAATTATACGATTAGAAATTTAAAATGTTTAACCGGAAATCTAATAGTTCTCCATGATCTTCTAATTTTGGTGACCTTTACCAAAATTGTAAGATAAAAAATAATATTTTTTTCGTTCGTCCCGCCTGAATCCCCATTTGATAATAATTACTTCATGGTGAGCATGCCACGCCAATTTTGAGCCTTTACTAACGCTTTGGGACTCACAACTGATTATAGGAAAGAGACTAGAAGAGGTTTTTTGGATTTACTTATTAGGCGTTAAATTTTTTTGTATTTCCAGAAACCATTTTTTTCCTTTTTTGGCACCATTTAATTGTTGTTAACAAAATATTTTTTACTGGCAATCCTTTTATTTTATTATTCCATTAAAAATGATATTAAATTACACTCTATTGATCTATAGATCACATCTATAACAAAACAATGTTACATTTAAAATAAAGAATATAATACCTACTCTTGTTTCCTGGGCTTTGTTGATGTGTGTATTAAACTATTAACTTATCCATTTGATTATTTAATATATTAATTTATACATTTGAAAGATTCAGATAGTATTTGTTCAATTCTATATTTATACTAACAGTCCTATCTATATGGGTTAAAAACACGTTTTAGTTTTTTACTAAATACCTAATTCGGTACGTTTTTCATGACGTGTCCGCACTTTTAATTTACCCAACTGTAATTAATTATGAGTAATTAAAAAAAAAGTTATATTTAAAATCAAGCCGGGAAAATACTGTTATAGCACATTGTTTCAATTACATCCTTTGTGGCCAGTTGTTCAGTCCCACGGTTCTTTCCTATCAATGTGAGCAAACATGTAGGTAATAACGAACACTTTTATTAAATTTACGTAATACCCGCACGCACTTAATAACAGTAGCCAATAGCAACAGGTATCGATCTTCACCCTCATCAATTATTATCTGATCATGGTCTTATCACACGCTTTGTTTAATGTATGTATCTATACTTCATTGTTTAACAAAGCACGTGTGATTTAATAATCGGTCATAAATCCTATTTGGTATTATTTAGAGGCTTTGTTGCAATACGAATAATAACTGGAATCGCTACCGAGTTCATAATCTTGAAGTTCGATTACCATAGTTCAATTTCCGTAGATGGATTGAGTTACGTTCTTCCAAGTAACCGTTGCGTTGTTCGATATCACTCGATCCTCAAGATCATAATGATGTAATACCTGGATATCGGTTACCTCAGAACGGCCTTCGGTTAACAGTAAAGTTAGTTGACTTATTGGTTATTATTTAAGAATATTTCAATAAAATAAAATGTATTGCTAGTATTATTGTAAACTATGTAAGTATTC
Organism: Abrostola tripartita; assembly: GCA_905340225.1. Lineage (NCBI taxonomy): Eukaryota > Metazoa > Arthropoda > Insecta > Lepidoptera > Noctuidae > Abrostola > Abrostola tripartita. Next base: position 7,584,341 of record HG996493.1, on the reverse strand, counting down.
AATAGAAGTGATTTAACCGAAATAATATTTATATGTTGTACGATTAAGCCGAAGCGCGAGTTAAATGTGTCGGTATCTAAGTAAGTAGTCATTTTAGTGACGCTTAATTAAAGCATTTTAAATTATTTTTCGGACAAATAAATTACTTAGAATTAATAAAGTTAAAATAAAATCTTTTAGTTTATATTAAGTTCAGTATAACAGAAGTAGTTCAACTACGTCTAATACCACGAATATTATAATACATGGACAGATACATAATTTCAAAATTACCTCTAATAGGATACTTTCCATAAGTATCCACTAAGGGCAAGGGTAAGGGCATAAGTACCTACCTAAGGACCTACATACCTAAAATGTTTTTGCTTTTATACGACTATTTATTTTGATGACCCGATGAGAGCAATGGCTTCGTAATTGAACTCTGCGCTAAGGGTTGCGGGGTTAATTCTGAACAAGATAAAACCCAATTACAAAGGAGAAATACCAAGTGTGAGACTAAGCTAAAAAACTGGTAGAATAAGAAGGTACTTAATCGCAAAATCGTATAAATCAAGAATGATCTTTTGATTACATTACTGAGAAAGCGGTAGGTACGTGTTGAAGTTGAAGCATGTCTTTAGACACTTCTCGATATTAATATGATGAGACAAGTGTCGCACAATTATATTCACGGATCAATGAGCCATCACATTCGATTTCATAAACCTACTTTCATAAGCTTAACGTCAATAAATATAGGCAGGAATAGATCCAAGTTGCAGAGTAGTTAAGTAGAATACATTAATAATAGGTATTAGTGGTGGTGGGGATAGGTGGTAGCCTATTCGAATACGAATTCTCGTGTGTTTAGCTCAATAGTTCGGTATTTTTTAAGCAGTACATATCTTAATTAAAATTAAAAGATCAGTACATAAGTCACCCAACTATATTTTGTAATCAAATATTGTTTAAAGATTATGTCAAAATCACTATGCTCTACAGATACCCATATGTGTCAATAAAGATATAATATTATTATAAAATCATATATATTATTCTCAGAATGCAGAACAAACATATTATTATAGATAGGTACCAACTAATAAACAAAACTTAGTCGTGGTATTTTGGTACCTAAAACTACCTAGGTACCTTTATTCTATTGCCCGTGCTACTAATGGAATATAGTTACGGGATTCTCACTTTCGTAGCTTCAGTAGTGCACCTATGTCAGTAAGTAATGCAGATTGAAACACTGTAGGCAGGTGCTACACCTAACTGGGTCATACCGTCTTACGTTTAACAACCACATATTAACGTTAAGTAGACCTGCTTTTATTATTAAGGATCAGTAATCGGTATATAAGTAAGTATTTATAAGGTTTCTATGCTATAATATCTTTGGCTAATATTTAAGTTTACTTCCATCAGCAATTTCGAGAGATGTTTATGATGTTTTACTTTTTTCTACTACCTAGGTACCTCATTAAGTATAAATTTATTAAATTAAATAAGTATTTACGATTTCAACCGAAGTTTTATCATAATAACGTTTCACCTTAGAGAGTGCAATAGACTCTTAAACAGCAAAATAAGTTTGAGTATCTTGAGCAATGAGTCCATAAGTATCTTCATCACTGAGCTTCATCATACGGTTTAAATAATAAATCTTTCCCGCCATATAAACATATGGAAAGAGGAAATACAGATAACAAATAAAAAGAAGTGAAATATACGAAATTCATGAAATATAGGAGAAAATTTAAAAAGTTTTTAATTTGATGATATTTTAATATTTATATTGTAATTTGATTTAGTATTAGAATATATAAAACCTTTTTATATATTTTTATTACAGATAAAAGGTAAATACATGGTGGCGAGTTCTGGTAACACCTATTATTAAAAGTCTCAGACGAAGGAATATATATAGACCGGTTATACCTACAAAAAACGGGTGCCTACCTACTGTCGCATATGTCGCAAAACATGGTGAAAATCATAAGGGATGCTCCAGATAGAATGGTCAAAGGTCATCGATATCGATAATTTTTTTTAAACGATTTTATGTTATTAATTAACTTTTAAAAAGGATGTTCCATGTTAGTTTACATATTTTTAGGGATCCGTACCTGTAAAAAATGTCACTTCTGAGTCAACGAAATCAAAAGATACTTCTACATAAGAACATTTCGGCAAAATGAAACAAGTTGAAATAGTTATTTATTATAATAAAACCACCTTTTTGTCACTGCCACTCGTTGCGAAATTAAAGCCACGCAGATCGACCGCTATTCATTTCCTTCTATCAGGTTTTAATGTTATAGCTTATCACGGTTGGTCTGCGAATAGGCGCGCATGTGAAACGCGTCAGATGTGACAAGGGCTCTGAATCAAGAAGACTAAGACTTTGTATAGTTAGGTATTATACCTACTAGGTTTAATCATTGCTCTTACATATAAACAAGTACCTAAGTTGTGGAGGTAGTAGAAAAAAAAGGCAAAATATGTTATGTTACGAGTATAATTTAATAAACAAAACATCTTTAAGTTCGCCAAAATGAAAGTCGGAGTGGTTACTGATAGTTAAACAAGCTTTTCTTTCGCGGAGCTCGTTACGAAGTTGTAGTGACAAAGATTGACTGCTATTTATTTACAACTAGCTTTTGCCCGCGGCTTCGCTCGCGTTAATTTAGATTGCTCGTTAGTAATATGGATAGGTATATATATAGCTTTTGGCCGCGGCTTCGCCCGCTTAAACCCTGTATTTAAACCCATTGGAGGGCTGAATTTCACCAAAATCCGTCCGACAGACGGACAGAGTTACTATCACATTTATAATATTAGTATGGAAAATACTTACTCCCCCTAGTCATAAAAAATTACAATTTTAAACCAAGGATTAACCTGACACTATCATGTGTTTATCAAAGAATAGAGATGTCAATAGACTTGATACGGAGTCAGTTAATGCCCGTATGATCCTCGTTCATGAATAAAAGGGACTAGGTTAAATCATTGTCCTTACACACAAACAAGTAACTTGTAGCGGTAGAAAAAAAAGGGATAAAAAATCCGGTTCAATGATTCAATCAATGAAAAAAGAAAACAACTTAAAATATTATTCATTTCTGAACAAAATCAACTTGTTAAGAAAACTTCGGTGAGATACTTTATCATTTTTCTTTCCTTGGTACCTGTACCTTAAATCTATATAAGTTTTTATTACACTTTTAATTAGCAATAAACGGTAATTATTATTACGTTCAACATTATTTTCGGTGTAAAATATATTGTCTGTGTTATAAAATTCAACGAGGAATTGTAATATATATAAATAATAATGCTCTGGTACGTTTTTTGTATCTAAAATAGGCTTGATAATTTTTTCCGTTTTTTTTATTATATTTTGGACACCATGAGAGGCGAAAACAAGGCCGCCTCTTGATTTCAAAAAAATTAAACTATTTATATTTTTTTCACCATATAACAGTGATAAACATAAGTGCATTTGATAGTTCGGGACAGCTTTCTGTATACAAAACCCGAAATGTACTCCAGCACACTTTCTGAATATTGGTCAAGATCCACTCCTATATAATTGAGGTATGTATCATATAGGTCACTATGGTCTTCCTCGATGTCAATAAAACCCTTTCGTTCGGTTAGATCATTAATAGTCTGAACTGGGTTTTTACTGGAACAAGTCAAGATGTTGACTTGCTCCAGTGGAATACAATTTCCAACGCCACCATGTCTGATTTCTGCCCGAATAAGCAATTTCTTATAAGCCGCACGAAATTGTACAGCATCGGGGTTATTGTTAAAACCACCTCTAGGCCCTTATTGCTGAAAAAAACAACTCTACATGATCCTGGCTAATTTTATAAAAATGAATTTATTTGAGAAGTTTTAATTGCTCTACCAGATGATTATAAAGTGCTAGTGCACTATTCATATTTATAATGAGGCCAATAAAACCCGTTCTCCAACGGGAGTTTATTAAAAGCTCTCCAGAGGAAGCCAGCCTCACATTTTTACTATAGTGAATGGCACTATCGAACAAAGCCCTCACAAAACCAATATTATCCGCACATATAGCTTTTTTCCATCCAGGTGGACGGATAGAATGACTGTTGAGAACGTCGAATACGTCATTAATTCATCATCCACAGCCTTCAATATCCCACTGCTGGGTATAAGCCTCCCTTAAACAAAGCCATCCGCCGCGGTCCTGTGCCAATCTCATCCAGGTGCGCCCTGCGATCTTGGTAATATCGTCGACCCATCTCGCTGCTGGTCGACCTACGCTTCGCTTACCCGTTCTTGGCCACCATTCTGTCAACGCCTTACTCCACCTGTCGTCACCTCGCCTAGCCAAGTGTCCTGCCCAACTCCATTTCAGCTCCGTAATGCGCTTTCCAACATCTTGAACTTTAGTTCGCTGTCGGATCACGACATTAGGTACACGGTCTTGGATCTTGATACCGAGCATAGCTCGCTCCATGGCTCTCTGCGTTACTCTGATTTTATAAACAGCCTCTTTGGTTAGCGTCCATGTCTCGGCTCCGTATGTCATAGTTGGCAGGACACACTGGTTAAAGAGACGGGTTTTTAGACATTGTGGAATCTGGCGTGACTTTAGCAGTGCAGTGCGATAACCCGAGAGTATGTGCCATTAAAGTATGCATGAAAGCAAGGTCATTTCTAGTGTTCAGTGTATACATGCCGATAGATAATAGTGTGAACTTAACGGATTTTACTGACTGCCTCAGCCTGGTGAGTGCTATAATCAATAGTAACGATATCGAAACTGCTTTTGTACTCGGAGACTTTAATTCGCACCCTAATGAGCAATTTTATAATGAATTGGTTTCTTTTTGTCGGGAATCTGAGTTATTATGTGCCGATGTCGAACTGTTAGGAGTAGACTCTGACACCTATACTTTTATAAGCGAAGCGAATGGCTCGACACGCTGGCTGGATCACTGTGTTGCTACGAGAGCAGCCATGAGTACTATTTTAAATGTAACAATTAAATATGATGTGCTTTGGTCCGATCATTTCCCTCTTATAATACAATGTAATTTAAATGAAATCAAACCTAAATTTTATAAATCAATTAATGAGGATTATGAAAATCGGACATGTAATAAAATAAAGTGGGGAAATAGAAAACTTAAGCAAATTGAGATTTATACTAAATATTGTAATGTTAATTTAAAATATATTGATTTTCCAATTGAATTGAGTGCATGTAGTGACTATGTTTGTAATAATTTGGATCATAGAATAATTCTTGATAAAATGTATGATGACATTGTTAACATTTTGTGCCAAGCAGCTTCTGAGGGTTACGAAATAAATCATGTGCGTAATAGGAGGCCAGTAATAGGGTGGAATAAGCACGTGGGTGATGCTCACAGGCAGGCCCGGCTAAAGTTTGAGCAGTGGGTGTCTTATGGTAAACCGAGTGAGGGTCGTTTCTGGAATGATATGCAAGCGAGTCGGAAAATTTTTAAATCACGCTTACGTTGGTGCCAGAATAATAGTGATCAAATTAAAATGGACATGTTGGCGTCGCGTCATTCTAAGGGCGACTTCCGCAGTTTTTGGAAGTCCACCAATAAACTCAATAGTAGGCCGGGTCTGCCGGTGAGCGTCAGCGGCGTTGCTGACGGCACAGGGATTGCCGAGCTATTTAGGCAGCATTTCACTGTTTCGTCATCTTTGGGACCGTCACAGTTTACAAGTAGTGCTGGTTGTAGTGGTCAGGAGTCTAGTGTCCGGTTTACGGCAAAGGAGGTACGACATGTGATTATGTCTATGTCGAGAGGCAAGTCTCCAGGCCACGATAATTTGAGTATTGAACACCTTAAGCATGCTGGTTGTCATTTGCCCAGAGTGTTAGCGATGTTCTACTCTTTGTGTGTAGGACATTCGTATCTACCTGAGCGGATGACGAAGGCTGTGGTGGTGCCAATTATTAAGAATAAAACCGGTGATGTTAGTGATAAAAACAATTATAGACCCATTTCTTTAGCTACGGTTATTTCGAAAGTGCTTGATGGTCTGCTTAACATTCAACTGGATAAGCATTTAAATTTACACGATAACCAGTTTGGTTTCAAAGCCGGTCACTCTACAGAAACAGCTATATTGTGTTTAAAGCAGACTGTCAAGTACTACACTGATAGAAATACACCTGTGTTTGCTTGCTTCCTCGACTTGTCGAAGGCATTTGACCTGGTTTGTTACGATTTGTTATGGCAAAAAATGCAGCAGGTGTCAGTACCAGATGAACTGATCCGTATTTTTCAATACTGGTACAACAACCAGGTTAATGTTGTTAGATGGTCGGGGGCATACTCGACCCCGTACAGGTTGGAGTGCGGCGTGAGGCAAGGGGGATTGACTTCACCGAAGCTCTTCAATCTGTACGTCAATGCGTTGGTGGAGAGGCTCAGCAGCACACATGTCGGCTGCCATATTGGAGGTGTGTGCCTAAACAATATTAGTTACGCAGATGACATGGTGCTGATGAGCGCCTCCGTCTGTGGATTGTCGAAGCTGATTGGCATTTGTGAAAAGTATGCGGCAGAACATGGCTTGTTGTATAACGCGAACAAGAGCGAGTGCATGGTCTTTCGGGCCAAGAGGAAATGTCCAGATTACTTCCCGGTAGTTACGCTTAACGGATGCCCACTTAACAAAGTTGATACGTTTAAATATCTTGGACATTTATTAACCTCTGACCTGAAAGACGATGCAGACATTGAAAGGGAGCGTAGGGCGCTGTCTGTTCGTGCGAATATGATAGCCCGCAGATTTGCTCGGTGTTCGAGGGGCGTCAAAATAGCCTTATTCAGGGCTTTTTGTACGTCCTTCTACGCTGGGAGTCTGTGGATGGACTACACGCAGAAACAGTACAGCGCTCTACGTGTCCAATACAACAACGCGTTTAGGGTGCTGTTGGGGCTGCCTCGCTTCTGTAGCGCATCAGGGATGTTTGCTGAGGCGCGTGTGGATTGTTTCCACACAATCATGCGCAAGCGGTGCACATCATTGGTGCGTGGGGTGCGGGCCAGCCGTAACAGTATCCTGAACGCTTTTGCCGAACGGTTCGACTGTCACTACGTGAACCACTGTTGCATGGTTCACGTACTGAATAATGTTAAGATTTTGTTTTGATTATTTAATTTTGATATTCTGATAATTCTAATAATAATTTATTTACTAACAATAATTATAAGGAATTTTACTAACACAGTGGATCTTATGTGGTCTGAAATAAAGAAGTTTATTATTATTATTATTTATTATTTAGCACATCCTCTAGTTTTCCAAATGCTGCCCATGCCAGTTGTATGCGTCTAGAGATCTCCCTGTTTTGGTGGTCTTTGCCAAAAGACAGAATATGGCCAAGGTATACGTATTTGTCCACAACTTCTAGTCTTTCGCCTCCAATCATGACATTTGGAGTCGAAGTTCCAGAAATGTTGGACATAACCTTCGTCTTTGCCATTATGCCGTCATTAATTACATTTATAAAATTGACTGTTCCTGAACAGCCTTCAAATTCCTTTATACTTAATTTTGTTCGACAGTATTCGAGAGCATCTGCTACCGAATTACTAAATAACTGCGTTGCCAATTTTACATTCATTTTATGTTTTTGAAAAATGATATGAGCCTTTGAAATTTACGTAGCAAGGTGCAAACCTTGTTTATTTTGGACGTCATATAATAGTTCTAAGTATTTAAAATCTATTTTTCTCCCAAAAGAGTCAGTAAAAACTTTTAATTCGCCAAATGTGTTCCTTATTAATTTTATGGCATGGCAAGGGTCGATGAAGGCGTGGATATTACTGCTATTACAGTTGAATATAGTTTCATTTGGGTTTTTATACAGATCAACAGCACCTAAATGAGAAAACATGCTAAAATTAGGAGCCAGACCGTCACATGTGACGCTAAGAATCTTTGCTCCTACATCTTCACATAATTTAATCGCAGTCTTAATAATTACACTTTTCTGTTGACCTGTAAGGGTCGTTATAAAAAAAAACCCGATCCCGATCGGTATTTTCCATGACCCGTTGATGCAATTTAAAAGAACGACTAAGGCTTGATTTGCTTCAGCGACACTATCGATATCAAGGTCATGGCCGTAATCAACTAGTCCATAATATTTTTGCGTCTTCGGATCCCAGGTAAGAGATTTTCTTATAGCCATCTCGTCAAAAATTAAAGCACATACTACTGCATGTGGAGTTTGTTTAACTTTCCCTTTTAAAGTTTCGAAAGCTTCTTTAGTAAATCCAGGTTCAGCATTTACTTTTTCGTACCACTTGCATAAAGTCCGACAGTGAGGTTAATCAAGTATTATAAGCATGTCTTATAAATTCGTAAGCTTTCGGCGAGAGAAAGTGCAACGTTAAAGCGAACTTCCGGATTTCTTCAGAATATTTTTGTTGGACAGGTAACCCTCTGGTCTTGGCGATTTGCCTCTTAAGGAAATCAACCGGGCCCGCGCAATCTTCAAGCAGCACAGATTGTTTTTTATTTATCCTATTATTTTTCTTTAATTCGTCAATGACGTTTTTTATTAAAGCGATCTTTTTTCTTCGCTTGCGAACTTTTTCATTAAGGCGTTTAATCTTTTGGCGTTGCGTATTGCATAAAACCGTCAATTTTTTTTATTGTTTCCTTACTCTGCGCCTAAAATAAAAATGGTTCAATCAATTAATGAAGATTTAGGCATAATCGTAGTTTTAATTAAGGTAAAAAACTTTCTAACATGTAAAATAACTATTGTACTAGGATAAAAAATTCAGTATCATTCTTAAAAATCAGCCATATACAATAATATTTATATAGTATAAATAGAATAATACTATATAATTACCTATTGTCTGCCTATGACTGCCACATTTTGTAATGGTGGGACCACAAATCCAGAGCAATGTGCTTGAATATTGTCTGATTCGCATAAAGCAGACGTTTCTTGCACCTTAGTAGGCTAAAAAAAATTATTTTTGTTAGTCATAAACATAAAAGGAAATTATTACAATTTAACTATACAGCAAAGGAGTTTGCCTAAAATTTGAGTTATCAAGGAAGATACAAATTTCCCTGTTTGTTTGTCACATTAGTCTTAACTCCTATATAAATAAAAAACACAAGTTAAAGTAGTGTCAAGTTTACACTATGTTCCCATGTAGGCAAATAACCGTGGTTCCGTTCCGCATGACACTGAATTTATATATGATTTTGGTTGTGGAGGAGGGGATGTGGAGTTCCTCCATCGAAAAGGAAGATCTTCTAACCAGGCGGTGGTATGCCTGGTGGGCCGCGGCACCCCACTTCTCAACTCGGGGCGGCTGTATTTATAGCTAGCGCGTGTGATTACTTCGCTAGCGCGATGCAGGAATGTCATCGTCATTCGTCATTCGACGGGTAGATGTCGCTACATGGTCATTTTTGTTTGTGTTAAATGTATATAAGTAATGCACATATTAGTACAAAGGTGTATTTAATGCCACTAGGCATTAATATATATTATAATTATAGTAGTATAGAATGGATATGGATACAATATGCTTACCAATTTGAAAATTGAAGGTACTGCATTATTATGTAATCTGGCTACATCAAGTGTTCTGTTAATGCTGCTTTCTTCAAAATGTAGTGAGCAGACATAGCAATATTTGTGTTTAGGGTTCATATTCTCTATGCCAATAATATCTAACCATTTTTGTCTCATTATCTCATGTCTTGGCATTCTGAAAAGAGAAATAATAATAGTTATGTTTACTGAATGATATTATATTCATAAGAAGAAGTGTTTACTATTTTTTTATTTTCAAATTATATTAACCAACAATAGTGACGCGAGTCCCACTTTGCTTGTATCGATATACAAGCAAAGTGGGACTCGCGTCACTATTGTTTGTTTACGTATTAACATGTCAACAAACAGTACTAGCAGAACCAAAGAAACCGAAATTCAAGCTAAATGTAACTAATATTACTTAATGACCACAGTATTTGAGTATATAGTGATAAATATAATTAGTCATTTGTAATTATTTTACCTAATATTTCGTGAAAACGAACACTAACCTGTGAAATGTTATTAGAGGCCGATTTTTGTTCTTACGAGAACCACACTGTATTATACTACACATAGGCATGTTGGAATTCAATCCCTGACTTCAAAAAAGAGCTTAGCTTCAGCACTTAGTGGTTAAATTTATGTAATTCACAGAAAAGATACGATAACACGATCACTTGACAGCTAATATACCACAAATGGACGCAAAAACATGGCCGCATCGGCACCCAAGCACATTATCGTGACGTCACCGCTCCAATGTTTCCAGAATTAGCAAAAACAAACAGCATGTCACTTCGCTTTCCTTATGTACAACTTCAGTAGTTAGAAAGAGACAAACTGTAATTTGATGTTACCATATCGATTCCCTCAATAGATGTTGTATAGAAGACTAGGGCGCCTCCATAGATATACCTCAATGTTAAAAGTTAACGTAAACTGTCAGTCTGTCACTGTCACATAATCACATTAGCTAATTCCCAACCAAAATACTGCTGATACGGCGCGGTAACAGGGCAAGAAAGAAGGGACGTTCACTTTTGAAATATTTGTAACTAAATCAACATGACACCAGAGGAAACTATAGAGAGATTTAAGCTTTTAGGCTTAAATGAACAAAAGGCTAAGGAAACTTTAAAAAACGCTAATGTTACAAAGTTTTTATTGGCCGCACTAAATGAGGTTAGGATTATTAAATTCTCTAGTAATTATCCTTATTCCAATAGGTATTGCTCTTTATAAATAAAAATTATGAATAAATACACATGTATCTAATCTCTACGCAGGTGGATGTCGATAAATTACCAACTGGTGCAGGAATGTTGATATACCATCTGGCAACAAAGATCAAGCCCCAGATTGCTGCAAAGTTACCATTCGTATGTGATTATGTAGCTAAAGGCAAACTTGACTCAACATTACGGGTTGATGCCGCTTTAGAATACTTGATCACCCATGTGAATGAGACAAATGTGGATACTGATGCATTTGAGAATGCTTGTGGGGTTGGTGTAGTTATCACTCCAGAGCAAGTTGAACAAGTTGTGGAGAAACACATGGTCAAGTATAAAGCAGAGTTGTTGGAGAAGAGGTACAGGTTTAACTCAGGTATTGTGATGCAAGCAGTGAGAGCTGACTTGCCATGGGCTGATGGAAAAGCTATTAAAAATGAGGTTGATATTCAGGTAAGAATCTTAATACCTTGTATATTCTTAATACATCTCAAAATTTTTTAAGATTTACTTTAAGTTCATAAAGATATTTAAAAGTTGTACTTAGATAAATCAATTAATTTTGATGAGGAGACGAGGTCAGCTAACACATAAAACACACCCAGATAAATATATAAGTACTTCATCCTACAGCACCATGTATTTATTTGCATATTGAAGATTTTAGATCTCTTGGGCCCTAAAACAGAAGCAGATCTAGCACCTCCACCAAAAGTAGAAAAGAAACCAAAAGGAGATGCTGCAAAGAAAGGGCAGAAAACTGAAGATAAAGGTAATTATATATTTGCTAATAGTTAATGTAGAATAGCAAACAAAAACTTATTATTAGGTGGTATAAAATTGACATGTCATAACATTTTCTTATATGTCTCACTACAGCTTATTTCTACCATTTTGTAATGTCCATTTTACATTATCATTCTTAAAAAATTTCAGTATCAAAACCATCTGAAAAACCAGAATCTTCTGATGACATTGGTGGGGCTACATCTATATCTGAATTAATGAAGAAACTGCCATTCCATGCCCCCGGAGAGAACTTTAAGGCTGATGGTTATGTTGTCACCATGGACACTAAACGGCTGCTGGAAGAACATCTTAAAATCACTGGTGGGAAGGTTAGGACACGATTCCCGCCTGAACCCAATGGTATCTTGCATATTGGTCATGCAAAAGCCATCAACATCAATTTTGGATATGCTGCTGCTCATGACGGTATCTGCTTCTTAAGGTACGATGATACCAACCCTGAAAAAGAGGAAGAAAAGTTCTTTGTAGGGATCAAAGATATGGTGGAATGGTTAGGTGAGTCGTGAATTATGTAGTTAGCTTATTATTATTTGTCCATTGTATCTTTGTCCATATACATTACATACATAGTTTATTACTTTTACAGGTTACACTCCATACAAAATAACACATTCTTCAGATTATTTCGATCAACTATATGAATGGGCTATTCAATTAATCAAAAAGGACCTAGCTTATGTATGTCACCAGAAATCAGAAGAAATCAAGGGTTTTAACCCACCCCCTTCACCTTGGAGAAATAGGCCTATTGAAGAAAGTTTGCAGTTATTTGAGGTACTTAATATCACAGGTCATTTTGACATTTATGTGTAGAAATCAATATCTCTACATATTAAAATTTGAGTAATAATTTCAAAATATGGAATTGTTTTTTAATAGGACATGAAAAACGGCAAAATTGATGAGGGAGATGCAACCTTAAGAATGAAGATAACTCTTGAGGAGGGCAAGCAAGACCCAGTAGCATACAGAATCCGGTTTAAACCTCACCATCGTACAGGCAACAAGTGGTGCATCTACCCCACTTATGATTACACACATTGTCTGTGTGATAGCATAGAACATATCACGCATTCCTTGTGCACTAAAGAGTTCCAATCTAGAAGGTATATATTTTGTTTTTTTTTAATACATTAAATTTTTAATACAGTTTTTAAAGTTATCTCTTAAACTACCAAAGACACATAATTCATTTTTACACTTACCAAGTCCTACATCTATATTATAATACCATGTGTTTAAATTACAGGTCTTCATATTACTGGCTGTGTAATGCACTTGGTATCTATTGCCCCGTGCAATGGGAGTATGGCCGTCTGAATTTGAACTACACAGTAGTATCCAAGAGGAAAATAGCGAAACTCATAGATGAAGGCATTGTCAAAAGTAAGTAAGTCTGTAAGTAATATCCACATCAGCTGGACCGATTTACACTGGACTTTGACTGGCAGATAGCCGATGTTATACGGCCTTTTAGGCTACTTAGTCTGCGACGGGTTGACGGGACTTTCACTGGCAGATAGCTGATATTATAAAGAATAACTTAAATTTCTTTTAATTATATAAGTATATAACAATATTGTTAACAATTGAAATAGATAAATCTGCTTACTGCTGCGACGTTCAGGTTTTTTAATAGAAATTTATGGGACAAAGTCCCAGGCATAAGTTATTTTATACTATAGGAATGAAGGTAGTGTTACTTGTCGCATTCCCTCGTATGTGTCACGAGGGTGTGAGTGAGTGGGTGTGGTGTGCCGTAGACTGGGACGACCCGCGGCTGTACACGCTGTCGGCGCTGCGCAGGCGCGGCGTGCCGGCGGCGGCCGTGGGCTCCTTCTGCGCCGCGCTGGGCGTCACGGGCGCGGCGGGCGCGGTGCACCCCGCCGTGCTGGACGCGGCCGTCCGGGACGCGCTCAACAGTGCGGCGCCCAGGTGATTATAACGCCGTCTGCAAACCCACCTATAGTCAGCCCTGACCGTGAGCGAGCATTAGCAGTTTATTGTATTTCCATACGTAATCACTTTTTCGTTCACACCTAACTGACAATACGTTATTACGCTATGCGTAGATGCTGACGTTCGGCGGCCGATTAATAAAGCGCGTCACTACGTATGTAGCTACAGCGTATTGTCAGCATGTGAACTAAAAATACCGTCTAGTTTAACGTTTACATTGGGGCTCACAGTGAGCCTGCTCACAGTCGGCGGCTGACGAAACTTTATCTAATCGTGATTTGAAGGCACGTACAGGCGTCAGTCCTGTGCCTAATCTCTCTCCGGCTGTGTCGGTCTACCATCCCATCGGGCTATGAGAGTGAGGGGAATAAGGAGTGCATCTGTGTATGCGCACCTACTTGTGCACTGTAATATCTCCCGCGTAGTTGGCTATTCTCAGATGAGATAGGCCGCCGTGACCGAAATTCGGTCAGGAGAACATTATTATAGTAGTAACGTTTAAATATACCTAGTTATTACTGGTTCCGTACCAAAATACGAAAAAAGAAGACACGATCTCAATTTGCGCAGTTCTAGCGAGGTGTATAGCTTGTCACGCATGATTCGCTACGCCTGATTAAACTGTAGTGCTTATCAATTTGGTTGCAGTCAAAATAAGCATTTTGTTGTAATGTATCTAAGCCATTTTGAAGGATATGCTCTGCATAAATTAGTCCCCTCTGTCGATAGTGTTATCTCTACATGTCATACATTTTAATGTCAAGGTCACCTTGCTAGTTGTGTAGCAACACGACACTACACGACTACTTAGTAGATAATATCTTTACAAGAAACATTCAAGGTCTGCTAAAAGTCACGAAAATTATTTACAAGTTCACTCTTATGATATATCATTATGACTTTTTATACTACTTGAAGACCTAAAAATAAAACAAGATAAATAGTAAAAATATATTTTATTGTACTCCATAGTTTTTAATAACTAATTTACATCAACGTTAATTTCATTTAAATATAATATTAATGCTTAAGCGTTCAGAAAAGCGTGCCAAGTTACCAGTACCATTTGTTTCAGAGTTATGGTTACGTTAGAGCCATTAAAGATCACAATAACGAACTTCCCTAGCGACAAACCGATACAAGTGGCTGTGCCCGACTTCCCTAACGAGCCTGAGAAAGGTTCTCATGTCGTAGTCCTAAGCAGAGTCCTTTACATTGAATCAACGGACTTCAAAGAAGAACCGGAGAAGGGATACCGCCGTTTGACCCCTAAACAAACAGTCGGTTTACGACACGCCGGTTACGTGATTAAGGTAACATACGATTTCCGTATTTGTATAATTATATAAGCTTTAAAACTTATGTTGATGTTTGTTCGTGCCCGCTTAGTTAGGAGACAGAGGCTCGTAACATTACGTTGTACAAAACTCTACACATAGTACAATACCCAGTGGCACCGGATAAGGCGCAGGACCACTGGTTTAACGTGCTTCGTTAGTTATGGCAAGCCTTAAAAAGTAAATACATACTGTTTAACCTCGTAGATCTGGATAACTATAACCCCTCAAATAAATCGTTATAAATTCTATGAACTTATTTATGTATTTTTTTACTAGGTATCAAAAGTAATCAAGGACGCAGCTGGTAAAGTTACCGAAGTAGAATGCACAGCTGAATCTTCGGAATCTGCGGACAAGCCTAAGGCTTTCATACATTGGGTGTCCGAGCCCGTCACCATTGAAGTCAGATTATACGAACCCTTGTAAGTTTTATTAAGGATTTACTTTAAAGGAGTCTCAAAAACCAGTTGCGGCGGTTGATGGTCGACGGCAGCAGGCCGTTTTTGATTGTGTAAACTATATTTTAATGTGAACATAACATTACAGAAGCAATTACCATTTAAAAGTATTATAATGATTTCTGTCACGAATAGCCATTGAAATAAAACTATATTTTACAGATAATTTGAAACGTCGGATAATAAATATGAAATAAACCGGGGTAAAATCCGTTAAATATAGTTTCAAAGCATTAACAAAGAAAGAAAAAAGAAATAGTATTTATTCGACGCTGCAGGGGAACAGCCAACAACTAAGTCTACTAAAGACTATTCAGATGTAACTTATGAGCGGTTAAAACGTTAATTACCTACATATTTTTTGACATTTTGTTTAGGTTCAAGCATAAAAACCCGGAAGACACCAACGAAGTGCCGGCGGGCTTCTTGTCAGACTGTCGTGAGGACACGCTCAAGGTGTTGGAGGCCTACGCCGACGCCTCCATTAAAGGAGCCAAGGTGTATGACAAGTTCCAATTTGAACGAATTGGTTTCTTCTCTGTCGACCCTGATACAACCTCCACTCATGTAAGTTTCATTTTTTTATCATAAAGTAGGGATTTTTGTATTTTAATTGTAATGCGGGTAAAATAATTTTTCTGCTTTGCTATTTAAAGTAGACTGCCCCCAATCAATTGACTTAAAAAGTTGGATTTTCTAACGGTTCTATTATTTACGAGTAACATTATCTATTTTAAGAGTAAGCAAGTATCTACATTCGTAATTTTAGTGGTCACAGTGGTCAGTGGCCTGTGGTCGAAATGACACTATGTGTGTACTACATTGTATCACAAAATAATCACGCAATAAATCTACAAGTTTCGTGGTAACATAATTTAAATTTCGAAATTGTCACTAATAAATATAGATGGAGATAGATACTGGCAAGTGTTAAGAGCCATTTTACATTTTTACGCAGTTTTCTAAGATTTCGGACGCCTAATTTACCATCTTAGGTAGTATTTAGGAATTGATATATAAATGTAAAATGTAGACCTATCTTTCGCATTGACACATAAGCTAATAGATTTACAAAAAATAACTTAATTGCTATATGTTGATCAATCTCCCGCAACACGTTTTCTGAAAAATCATCGCAGAGTCAATTTCGGGCTCCAAATTCTATCAATTACATTCACAAATTTAAACGATAAAAATACAGTAAGCATTAGGCATATATTTTTATTGAAACTTACGGTGCAACATTTTCGATTAATTACACTTTTAATTGATAAAAAAAAAAAAACTGAAACCTATTTTCACGGTTTATACTGTAATTTTATTGCGACTTTTTGGTTTGAATAAAGGTATATTTTAATTTTAAAATCCTGTCATAATAAACTATGCTCTTTAAGAAATCTAATAATACAGTGATTTTCAAAATTCCTTTATTTAATTAGAAATCACATCATTTTCAATATCACTCCAAATCACAATAAATTACGATGCACAAACCTAGAATGATCAGTCGGGCCCGAGCGCCCAAAGAGGTAGGATCTGTGTCACTTTTTTCTAATTTCAAATTACGTAAATTCGTATTGCAAACGCATGTTTATACTACGACCACAACGTTTTCATTTTCTATGTATTATTTTCATTTGGTTTTGTTTATTATCTAGTAAAATATATTATTTTATTAGTTTATGATATTTTATCAAATTAATATTCAGCTACTTTAATCTTGACTGTACTATTTTTGTCCGCGACTTGATCCACTTGGATTTTTTTTTTACGCATGAAAAGTAGCTTGTAGCCTTTATTAAGTTAATTCAGGTTATAAACTATCTATGTGCAATTTTTTTTCTGTCCTTTTAACCGTTTTTGCGTAATTGAGTAATAATCCTCCAAAAATACAATCGCTTACATTTATTATTAAAATAAATTTTACAAAACATGATCTATTTATAATTGGTGAATAAATTATTATTGTAGAAATTATAATTTGTCTAAATAAATTACTAAAGAAATAAAAATATTTTCATAAATCTCGAATAAGAAACATTGTCATAACGATCAAAATTTTTATGTCCGTCTCAAAACTCTCGCTACACTGTTTGCATTGTTTTTGTGTGGGTGTGCTACGCACACATGACAATTTTGACAGAATTCGAACGTCACAATTTTGTGAAATGGCTCTTAATGAATTTAAAGAAATATAGTCCTTTAAAATATGGTTGCAAGTGTTTTAGTGAGTATCTTGTAAGCTGTTTCGGTAAGCTTCTCTTGTCAGGCCTGTGGCAAGCTGTGCACTAGTGCAGCTTTCGTATCGGCTAAAAAACCACCAGGAGTGATGCCTCACAGATATTACCATAGATCGTCTATAATTAATAGACGTACAGGCCTATGATGATGATACCGAAAAGGTCTACTTAAATCTACTTAATTACTTAATTTAAGTAGATTGAATTGATAGGTAAAGTTAAATCAGTTTATTATATCGGGAGTTTTCTTTTTTTCAGATGGTCTTCAACAGAACCGTATCACTGAAAGAAGACACAGGAAAATAATTGCTTTTGGAGTGTAATTTTTATATTGTATACATTTTTTTAATAAAACTATTTATTCACTAATTTGATTTAATTAATCATATTTGCGTGTACTATGATTGAAATTCAACATCAAAAAATGCTGTTAGGACCAAGAACCTTGGTAGTCGTGTTTGTGACTGCAAGATCAACGAGGTGGCCTCACATTTCAAATAGTTTGATCTTGAATTCTCTATTTATTATTTTCAAGCTCTTAAAGTTACTGTAGTTACACTACATTAAAAAGTCACATGGTCACAAGAACGGGAAGACTGATGGATGCTTTAGTGCTTGTGATTAAGATCTAATTTTTAATAAATAATCTACGTAGCTGATGTATGTATGAATGTAAAACCTAATCGTGTCCTTCATAAGTATATGAAGGTCACTCAACACCAGATAAAACTGCATTCTTCGTTTATTGATAGTGCCTTTGCCTCTGCAAAGGTCAGAAGTTATAATAAGATTATACCACATTAAATTACCTTCTTCAGAAACGGCGCAATGGATTGTTAAGTAATTCTGAAACTTCAATAACGTCCCTAGGTGTAGACAGTCGAGTAGAAGGGGAGGGGGAGTGTGGGGTAGAGCGCAGGGCGGCGCGCGGCGGTGGGCGACGGCGCGGCGCGTATCGAACGTGGGCGGCCGCGCATGCCACTCCACTCGCCGCCGCCATCCGCGATATGCACTACTACGCGGTTACATCTCGTACTAAAACCCGACGTTCACAATATCACGTTATTACGCGCGACGTGCTTACGATGTAGAAACTATACAACCTCGTGTTAACTTAAGGTAAGCCCGTAGCTGCTTGTTAAGGCATCGCTTTTGAAACTCGAAATTACCTTGGTTTGCCCTCCGATGTTCATTACCACGGACCAGTGAAAAGTGGTTCAAGTGCGTCATGTTGACGTGTGTGTGACGTAACCCACTGAAATATAAAAAATAAGGTTGTATTTTGTAGTTGTGATTACATTATTTTGTTTTGCATTTACACTTTTCCAGTTCTCCCTAGAGTAGGTAGTAAGTGTGTAAATATTTATAGCCGTATTAGCCTTGTTTAACTTTTGACTTCTTCACTTAGTAAATCAATTATAAACATGTAATACTCTAGTTCCCGTATAATTTACCTAATTAGTTCTCCATATAATTAGTACCGATTTTAAGCATCAGTGTTTCCTATACTTACTGCGCAACTCATTAGGTATGAGGTATCTATACTCATTTAAAGGAGAATTAAGATCTTAATAAAACCGAAATGTAGGTACCTACATCTGACAGGCTTGCTTAAGCCAGAGCACTTATTTAGATCAGAATGTATATATTCCTATGTATAAATACATTACCTAATGTTAATGTTTGCTTGATGTTTAGATTACAAAACAGAAAAGATGTTCTAATAAGGTCGAAATGTATGTGATAAACCTATACCACATACATTTGGACCTTTTGGTAAACCTTATTAACCTACCAATCAAGTTTCGTAAGTCCAGTGTCTACATTATTGTTCAAACAATTACATTTGAAATGTCATTATTAGGTAGGTACTTCCGTCGCACGCCACGAGAGCTTATCTTGTGTTATCTGTTGTAACAGCATTGACTTAAAAACTATAATGCTGGTACGATTACTTAAATGGAACACGATTTGCATATGTTTATGTTCACACCATTTTCGTTTTCAGTTTCATGGCCTAGATATACGACACTGAGTTTTGGTTACGCTTAGAAATAGCAATATCCGTATCTGCAATAGGTAGAGCCTCGACCTTTTCAGAATAAAATATAGGCTGTGGTCATCCGGTATAAATAAAGTTACGAAATTATTGATTTGTGTCAAAAAGGCGACCAAGGGATTGTGTTGAAAGGAAGGTCACCGCAAACGTATGATAGCTATAATTATGCTACGAAATGTTGCTCAGTTTTCAGATAAATTCAACAAGATTAACATTGAGTTTTTTCAATGGGTCAGAATAAATAAATAATATTCAAATCTATTCTTATTCACCTAACGAATCGGCACTCACCTGAATCCTTCACAAATTATCTAACCCACATCTCCCTTTAATTGCAGCATTAATTGCGATTTACTTACACATTTTTCTTACATAAATATAGTGATTATAGAACATTTTCATAATCAGCACTTAAAAGATTTCTTCCGGCTATTATACCTTTCTACTCGACCTTCCGTTAAGCATACTATACTATGATAATATACTAAATTATTTAGTTCAAATGTTTTTAATTAGGTAGGTACTTAATTATACTTTCCGTAAAAAAATGGGTTTAGTTTGGGTAGAAGAAGGTTGATTAAAAACTAAAGAAACACACTCAGCTTGTTTAGCATTTAGCAGTGCAGTGATATATATTAAGCAATCTTCACAATAAAGGTACTTACTCTTACCAACTGACAAAAAAAAGACTTTATTTTTAACTTATCGTAGGTACCTACGTTATGAGAAAAAATGTTCCATTTTTTCCTTTGGTATTCCTTAGAAATTCTTTAGAAAAAATGTTCCTTTGGTATTCTAAAAAAAAGGCGAAGCCTTAAAGTTTCGACTCAGTTTCAATTGTTTACATAAATAGACGGAAATCAAATATAATTAGCGCGTCGAGGTTGGACTGCTAAATGATGTAGCTAAGGCTGATTTTATTTGTTCTTTTCTCTATGTTCTAGCTTTGCTTCTTACTTGTGGCCAAAATTTTAAGGTTGTAGATCCATGCATAGTCCCATAACAAAAAAAATATTATATGTTCTTGGAACGTTCGGTGGTTTACTCCCTAGAAGCTCTAGATAGTAGCGATTAGTCAGTTAGATGTGAAGAAATATATATAACATCGGCATGACAGCACGATTTAATGGTATTTTTTAGGGAAAATATGGTGACGCAGAACCGAACCTTGGATAAAATTTCCGAGCCGATTAAAATTCGCGAATTCAGAAATGTTTATAAATGCTATATTCGGAAGGGTTCTTTTTATTGCAGTGTAGTTTAAGTAAAAACTTGATGCTTATTCTGCCTATTAGACCGTAGCCTATACATAAGTAGATAACGAAATTCCTATTTCAAAAAAGGACCTTGGAGGTGTATTAAGGTTCTTTTTTCGAAGTATAGCACTCTGGAATGGAAATAGGTAGTTATTCAATTTCCCTTTAGGAATCTAATCGATTCCCATCCCGTTGAAAGCCAATTTCAATTACCGAGTGATTAGATCCATACCAAGGCTTCGTTCAATTTATCAAGATCGTGCATTCAATTTACAAAGACAGTGATAACTATTCTAAAACAATGTTTGTAAAAATAAACTTGTTCAAGTGAATAAGTTTTTATAGATGTACTAGATACAAACTTTTCTTATTATTTTTCTTATTCGATAGCCGTGGTCATCATAGTCATTTCTCACAGTTGACCTGTCAGCTTATATACACTGCTACTACGGTCTACTTATAATTTTGTCTACTTTTGTAAACACACTCGGCTTAATTTGAATGAATATTTTATTTTAACATATAAATATAATTCTTATGTAACCTATATAGATACATAACTACCTACCATTTAACAAATACCTAACGAGATTTTCATAAAAGGGCACACAATTTAGGGGATAGCGAGTTGGTAAACCCAGCTAACGAACACTTTTTCATTAGACCTTTGTCAATTTACGACGCGTAGAGCGTCACTTGAGCAGGCAATTACGGACGCGTTTGGTCTACTGAAATATTGCCCCAGTAGGAGGGTTAATTAGTTGCTTTTAGACCCATCAATGCGTTTTCCGAAATTCCCGCTTTTTGTACTTTGATTTATAGGACAAGTTAATTAATAGGATCCTTTTAAACGCTCAATATCAGATTTACGATGAAATTGAAGGAGTACCTACCTGCGTGTCCTTAATGAATTGAAGGCAGGGTGTAGTGTAGTGGTGGAAGTGGCATCGTTAAGTGAATTTATTCGACATTGTTCAATAGAGAAAAGATAATCTTGGACATAGTACTCTATTGGTGTTTTTTACGTTAAACAACTATCGTGCCTTGTCATTACATATATTTATTTGTACATAATATCTATTATACAAAAGTCGTTAAAAGGGTAACCCGCAAAAAGTTTGGCTCTAGAGAAGTTCGTCCAAGTATCCTGGGATGTTAGTTCCATCAGCGCTGTATAATAACAGATGTAGAAATTTATTTCCATTCTCGTTACATAATACATTCGTCAAGTTGTGTGGTATAATAAAACTCTATATCGGGGTTCAAGGTGGCGGTCCTAATAATGATGACTAGCCGATCTATTTGTCATTATTACGTACATTGAGGTCCAAAGCGTTTTGCACATTCATAATCAATTTATATTATAGAAGTAACAGTTCATCAGAACCCATGTGAATCTTATCTAAATAAATATTTATTAAGTAGCTTGTAAAATAAATAACAGTTTACAAAATTTGAATAATATCTTATAGGCATCTATAGGCATCTAGTATAACTAAGTAGAGATTTACATGTTTTTAGATTTTATACCTGTTGGTTTGGTAGCACTTAGGTAGGTAGGCACGTACCTACTATGTTTTGATGGGCTCGGAGCTACGTGGCTACCGCGCAGATAAGTAGATCTTAAGCCTTGCTCGCCGCGGTCAGTCCTGTTATGGGTGGCGGTTTTTACATGTAGAGACCCCTCCGCGCTTCGGAAGACACGTTAAGCCATTGGTCCTGCGCCTGATTTCTCTCCAGTCGTATCGGTCTACTGTCCCATCGGACTATGAGGGAATAGGTAGTGCACCTGTGTTTGCACGCATACTTGTGCACTATAATATCTCCTGCGTAGTTGGCTAGTCTCAGATGAGACAGGCCGCCGTGACCGAAACTCTGTCAGGAGGCTACGTTTTAAATTAATATAAATAACCTAGATACGTCATAGGAACTAATTTACAAGGTAATACTATCATGTCTCTTACAGATTTGACTATGTTTAGTTAAATCTGTAAGAGCACGATTCAATAGATAAACTACAGTATTCTTATGTTACCAAATATTATGTTCTCGATTCGGCAAACAGCTTTAGTATTGATTTAGTCATCCCCTTTGATACAGATATTACTCACGTCGACTGATTCGTTTATTCAGGTCATAAACTTCATTAACCAATCAGAAAAACTGCTCGGCTATGTAAACAATAATATATACCTAACTACTTTGAGAAAGTCTGACGCAAACTATTGATTTTCCCCAGAGGCCCTTCGGACGGATCGTGCTTGTGAACTAAAATAATAATTATTTAATCTAGATTCTGAAACATTCCACTCGTTCCAAATTGAGTCCAGTTGTTAATAGCTATTTGTACTTGTTATGTTGTTGTTTGAATCAAGCTACGTATCTACTACCTGTTTAAATAGTCAAACGTAAACTATACGATCTTTTACCTATTCGGTCAATGTCAGTTAAGTTAGAAATCCCTTTATGCATAGACTTCCAATTCAATTAATCATTGCAAACGAAAACATGAAAATAAACATAAATATTTTATCGACCCACACGAGTTATAAATTCAATTGCAAAGTTAATACGCTCGTGTAATGTTGGACGAGTAACTTGTTCTTATTGACGGTCAATTTTACTGCTAGTAATAAAATTTATTGTGCGTATGTCATTGCTAGAGGTAGTTTAAGTGCGTCTCAACCGTTTAATGTCTGCAGTGCAAAAGAGTCATAAAAACCATGGTTGAATAAGTTATGCTATCACGAACCCCAATTTACAGTTAGCTTCGCAACTTACAAATATGTTAAGTATCACTTTTTGTTTTCATCTAAATCGTATTTTCAAAGTTGATTGCCTTTTGCAAAACTAGTTACCAGGTACGTTAGTTTACATAAACTTTAGTTAAACTTATCCCTGAAGTTTGTTTAGTCCGAATAGCGATAGTTTATTTAAATATAATAAAATAAAGTTACTCTGCTGGCGTTAGCCCTAGGCGCTATGACTCCACTGTAGTAGAAGAAATGAGTAGATTTTCAATGAATAGGTTGGTAGTCTACTATTATTTTCTACTACCGCGGATCAAATTTTGTTTAACGTTTAATTTTGCTAAAATCGAAAATAAGATTTAGCGATTTCTCCAATATGCTTTTTGAGTCTTGTTACCTCAAGGAAAAAACTGCACAATTGAATTATTTACGACTAAAAATCACTCTACTTTTGTAAAAACCGAGGTAAACCAACTGAAAAATAAGTGATTTCATTATAATCATTTAATTCATTATGGAACACTAAAACAAATACAAGATTTCAAGACAATATTGTTTTTCTATAAGCCTCATAAACTCACAATAATTGTACAGTATCTATACGGTCTACGAAGAGCTGCCTACAGTATCTACGACAAAGGCGTAGCATGATACGCAAACAGAACCGGCAATTATCTGAGCTCGTTAAATGCACGCATTGGATAGATGGCTGTTATTCGATTGTAGTTTATGTTCGTCTATGGATCGAATTCCCTACATAGGTTGCTACCTCGCTTGTCCCTTGGTGAGAATTCCTCGCTGTATCTAAATTAAGTGTTGGACGTAAATAATAATATGTCTGACCTTTTTTGGTAGGTCATCCTTGCCTCAGATAGGTTAAATTTAAATGGCAAAGGATGTTATTTTTTTTCTTCAATTTGAGGGTAGGTTTATATTTAATATTTTGCCTTTACATGCAGGTAAGGCTTATACTTAAACATATTTTAATATTGTGCTTGCGTGGGTATACACTATACGTCCTACTTATTTAAACACTTGTTGCCTTAGTACTTAGTAATGATAAAAACGATCACGAAAACTTGTTTTTTAGGTAGGTAGATACGTTCTTCTTCTTATCGTTCGTTTATGGCCAACCTGGTGACAGAGTTTAAACCGCCTGTAGGCCTCTGACATGGCTTTAAACACCGTTGAAAAATCTCTCAGGTACCTACCTAATCCACAATACGTTTTTACTAACTGCCAAAGTGGCTACCACTAACAAGACTGATAAGTAGCCGAACCGTGACGTATGACAACTTCACAGCGTTTTATCAGGATTTTTGCTAAAACAACAATGTTTTAAGCCGGCTATATTTTACGTGGGAAGTACTATTTTAGGAAGTGTTCATATTTTCATACAGACATAATTTTATTCACCTATATTATGGTGTTCTGCGGTAAGATTTTCAAGGCTCTATCAACCCACACGGTAAAGTACCAACGTCCTTGTGTCCTTGATATAGTTTACATACCTACAATACGTACAACCTGTTTTGATGTCGGTATTGTAATACACTTAGATTATGATAGAGTAATATTTATTTTATAATTACGACGACTTTATAACTATCGGATGTACTTATTTACCATCACTGAATAAAATAGGTTGCGTGACAAAGGTAAATTAAACAATCGATGTTAACAACACAAATCTATACCTGTACCTCAATAAATAATATGTTTTCAGAAAAACATACCTATGCCTTTTTATGAACGTAGTTTATTCCTGTACATATTTTTATCGCTTTGACCACGTGAACGCATTTAATTATCCTTATTTTCCGCTTAATTAAGTCATATAATAAATAAACTTTATGAAGACCCGTAACTGAGGTTGTTTTATTGGTAATAAGGATTGTTAAAGTTCCTCCGCCACTAGTAAAACCGCGCGCGATCCGGGAGCGCGCTCAGAAACGTGTCAAGGCAATAAATGGGTCAAGGGGGCCGCGGTTACAGCTGCGATTATACCGGCTACCTTCAATCAATAATTTTTGGTTAATTAACGTCGGAGCGAGCTTTAACAAGGTTTCTTAGCTAAATTTTATTGGGAACGTTGTTAGATAATAAATCAAATGTAGGTAAAGTTTCTTTATGTTTTAAACATAAGTCCTACGTGGCTTTTAATTAAACGTTGAACAAAATAATATTTATATTCGACGGTTTATCTTCATATTAATTTAATGTGTGCCTACGAAATGAGTCATTATTCTCACACAACCCTTTGCTGAATATTGTTTTATATCTACACCTTCGATCAACAGTACATTGTTGACTATATACAAAATGTGAAAGTATGATAATGTTACATGAGCCGTTTGCAACTTTAGGCATACCGTGTTTTACGATGTCTTATTAAAGCTCTATTATATATCTGGATAAGTGTGACACAGACTTAAGTCAGGGTAGTTGACTAAACCAGCTAAGTGCCAGTCAGACGGCACGCCTCGAAAATCATCGTGACTACGATAGCGATGGTTCATGGGGCGCCGCGCCTCGCCTTTGCCCAGTAATATAATTACTTATAAGCAAATCGCGTATCGGCATCGCGCGTCCCGTGTGATACTCGCCTTATGTTATTTAATAAAGCACTTTATATCCCGTCAAGGTTTGAATAACCCACATGGGTTCTTTTGTTGGTTATTTAGGTTATATTACATATTATTGTGTTTCTTACAAGATAAACTACCTACATGGCAATTATGTTGATTTATTTGTGATGATTATTTATTATTACATATGTTGTTTTTTCGTTTTCAGGAATATTAATAAAAAAGTGATAATTATGACAAGCAATATATTAATAAATTATAATGGGTTCGAGAGAACTTCCATGTAAGAAGTCAAAGAATTTAAGTTGGAAAATTTTACAAATATGGACATTCAGAAGCAACATTTGTGCCCGCGACTGGTGGATTATTTAACGATCGTCGGAGCAAAACCTTACACTTCGGGGAAGGGCCTCGCCCCTGTTCAGGTAAATAACCTTTTCCCTGAATTTATCAAATACTTTTAAATGCCAATATACACCCTCTGTGGATATGAGGAAGACTAACATTAACATAGGTAGGTTTATCCTAACCTATGGTTTTGATTTGAAGGAAATTTTGCTTTTGCTAATGTAGAATTCATCTTATACCGCGGTATACGAATAGGTTACGAAGGCAAGCGGGGACATTAACGATATAATTTATAGTAGCAATTTCAACTGATAAATGCTGGCTATAGGTGATGTAGTAGTTTTTAATTGTAGCTTTATGTTTTGTTTCGTATAGGCCCCTGAGCTTCTCCGTCGGTATCCGCTGACCAATCACGATGACTTCCCCTTACCATTGGACATGGTATACTTCTGCCAGCCGGAGGGATGCGTGTCCGTGGGGCCGCGGCGCGCACCCGGACACCTCGCTTCCAGGGACACTTCCTCCTTTGTGTTTACGCTCACGGATAAGGATTCAGGTGAGTTTTGCGGCATTTCTCACAGGCGTTTTACTCCAACCAGGTATTTTTGACTTCACAAAATAAGAAAAGAATGAAATAGTTATCTATACAACATTGTTCTATGTTACCAAGAACTGGCATGCAAAAACCGAATAACAACTTAATAACTACGCTTAGAAATAGATGCAAGAAAGCCATTCGTGGGATCTTGAATGGGTTGTATCAGTTGTATACTTTTAGATTTTAGTTAGATAGTCCTACATTTTTTAATCATGTTACAAAGAAAATAAAAATATGTTATAATAATAATATCCTCAGGCAAGACCCGCTACGGCATTTGCGTCAACTTCTACCGCGCGGTGGAGCGAGCAACAGTGCCGGGCCCGCGCGAGCGCAGCATGCTACGTCGCGAGTCGTGGCGCAAGTCCATGGAGAAGAGCTCCGATTCCGCATTCTCCAGGTGAACATAAACTACTGCTACTATACACTATATAAAATGAAGAGTAAACGCTCTTGAATATCGTTGGGCTAAGCACTGCTCAAATGACAGAAACACAAGTCAAAATTATTCATTTTCATCAATAAAAAACAATTTATTTCCACGTATATGAGTTGAGTATAAATTACAACTGAATATGCCTGTCCGGTCAGACTAACATGAGGTTAGACTAAGACGTAGCGAATGTTCCAGTGACTATAGGAGCAGCAACGTGGCGCCGAGTGACTCGGAGCGCGACTGCAGTGCGACGCTAGCGCCGCGGCTGGCACCTGCTCCTGCGCCCGACTCTGAGAGTGGTGGCTCACACTCGCACTCGCCGAGCCCGAGAGCGACTAGAAAGCGACAGGTTATTTTATATGATAAGATGGAGACCAACTAATTGTTTACAGCATCCCATTTTCGAAATAAATTATCAATATTATTGCAATACAGTTCTGCTAGTCCAAAGTAAAACCAGTTGTGTGATAGCTGTATTCATTTGGTAAAATTTTTTGCTTGTTTCAGAGAGTTCGAAATCATTCCTTAACATCATTATGCCTACTATCACATCATCCTTTCTTCTCCACATTCCGAGAGTGCCTATTTATCCTAAAGAAGTTAATAGATGCATGCAACGAGTCTTCCAGTCCACGACGCGTCGGGGCGTCTAGACAAATACTTAGGTAAGTCTCATTTTAACAGACTTCTTGATACGTTAATTGCCATTATGAGGTGTAATGAAACGTAAATATTCCTATATCTTTAATTAATCTTTGAAAGGAGTGCAAGTAAAATCGATGTTCCTAAACGCATGTCTGATACATAGATACCTGAGATATTGTGACTTTTTGTAAAGAGAAAAAGTAAAAAAAACATTTACTAATCGAATAGTGACTCGGAACAAACTAAAATAATGAATCATATTCGAACAGGGACACAGTATGGTCAGTGCTAACAGGACAAGCATACGACAACACACCGACGATCGTGCTTCACGACGTCAAAGAGATCGAAACATGGATTCTACGCCTGCTGTCGGCGCCCGTACCGGTGCCGGGCAAGACGCGGCTCGAGCTCGAAGTACTGTCACCAACGGCTCACTCGCCACTGCTGTTCGCGTTACCTGACCATACGAGATTTACACTCGTAGACTTCCCGTTACATCTACCTCTGGAACTTTTAGGCAAGTACTTTGATACTATTTGTTTTAAGAATATTTCCTCAAACGTCGAAGGATCTTTCTTCATTTCAGTTTTTAGCTGGGGTACCTACTTATACTTATTATAACCCTCGATGCAAAAAGAGGGGTGTTTTTAATCTAAAGTTTATGGAATTGTAGTTACCAATTCATCAGATCTTTTCTAGCAACTTCTACAACTTTTCTTTTACCGACAGGTGTGGAAACCTGCCTGAAGGTTCTTACGCTAATCCTCCTTGAGAACAAGGTAGTGGTCCAGTCGCGCGACTACAACGCGCTGTCCATGTCTGTGATGGCGCTCGTCGCCATGCTGTACCCCCTGGAGTACATGTTCCCGGCCATCCCGCTGCTGCCCAGCTGCATGAGCTGCGCCGAACAACTGCTGTTAGCACCGACGCCCTTCCTCATCGGAATACCCGCCACGTTCCTCACATACAAAAAGAACTTTAGGTTTGTTTTTGTCTTATAATCCTGGTTCTTCTTTTTCTTTTGATATATTCATAGGCTAACTTAATTATAAGCTTTACTGAACATTTTATCGTTTATTCATGAATGTGTCAGCAAGAATTTATTCGAGTAATGTGAAACTTGTTTATAGAATGCCAGATGACATCTGGCTAGTGGATTTGGACGCCACAAAACTAATATGTCCGTCGGGAACAGATCAGGACCTGCCACCGCTGCCCGAACCAGAAGGCTCGGTATTGAAAAGTCATCTGAAGCAGGTACACATTTCATTAGACTTCTTTTTCTATTTAACCTCTTTTTATGAATGTTTAATCCATAACTCTATGAAACATTTCTCTCTTATCACGTAACCTTTCTCTGATACTTTGCACTTGTGAGCAATTCTCTTGGTGTCGCTAAGCTGTTGTGACGACTAATTGTACCTACTTACTTATTTATTTTTGTGTTCTGCATTATATTACTGATGTGTATATGTTGTAAACCCATGTACACCGTACTTGTACGTGTCAACACAACTAACCATTCAATTCATCACTAACGCTAACTTAACAAGTTTAAAATTTTTAGACCATATTTTGAGCAATTTCATAGAAATATTAGATAGTAAATGATAAAGCATGTTTTAAATATCTAAATGTTTAGATTGAAATAAATTCAATAACATTTTTTATTATAAGGGATTTTTTTTCTTCAACAGGTTATGTTTTGTTCACGTTTTCCTTTGATTTGTACCACTAACACACCCTCACTTCTTTCCTGACGCTAGGCCGTGCATCTCATGGGCAGTGCCGGGAGTGGTGTAAATATCTATCCTTTTTACATTGCACACTTTGACTATTATTCACAACATCCTTACTCGATATATTATGTATAATATAATATTTATGTATGCGCCGAACTGTATAACTTACAGCTAACTTGCACTCAACAAAAATGTTAGCATGCATTTATTGTATTCAATGCTACAATATACGATTACATCAGCTTTTCTTATCGGAAACTTAAGAATTCTACAATTATATTGGGAGTTATTTATATTTTAAAAGTACAAAACTAATTAACTTAAAAATTCTTCATTGAGATCTTATATCAACGTCACGTCAAGATTTCACAAAAACTAGTGTAAAACCATACTATAGTACTATTAATTGTCACGCCAATATAATGTAGGCAACTCTCGTAGCCAACAGTGTGCAGTGCTACGAACCATAATATTTTACGACCGACCGGCGACGTTGATGGTTACATCATCTGTCTCTGTTACCACTTATCACAATATGTAATCAAGGGTGTTATTACATTTATAAATATAACATAACTGTTTTGATTGTGATCCGGTTTCCTTAAACGGTAAGAAAAGCTGTTTATAGAGGCACATATAAATATTCGTTGACTGAAATACGTGTTACCGTCTATCATTACACAAACAGGTACATACTTCATGCTACCACCACTTCCAACCCATTTGTATTATTTCCCAGACCGTAACACTGTTTCAATCTGTTTTGTGTTGGTGTGCGGCATGTTTTGTCTGACTTGTTGTGATTGTGCTAACGCTGGAACTGATAATACAGCTTTAATATAATATTTATAACTATAAGTACTTACGTTATATTTTAGTAATATCCTATATGTAGAGTTAAACTAATAAATATAACTAAATTGTATTTAGAATATAAGTAGTTAACGTTGTTTTTTACTATAATATAATAAATTATTTTTATTTAAATATTTATATAATTTTAATCAATTTAATAGCCTACTATCCAAGGCAGTAATTTATTATAATTTTGTAAAAACAGTAGGTATGTAAATAAATTAATAATATTGTATTGTATCTATTGTATCAATTTAATTAGTACTAAATATTATTGTAATGCTGACAGGCTCTCAACAGTCTGACCAGCAGCACTGCAGAGCAAGCGGCAGCTCCACTGATGCCTTCTAGGCGAGACAGCGTTGGGGGCGCCACTCTTAAGTATGTCCATAACTAGTAGTAAAATATTCATCTACAATAACTGTTTATGCCAATCAAGTTTCATCATTATCACCTTCTATCGCACCAGGGTCCAACCAGCGTCTTACCGCGGAGGTGACGGCGCCCAGTCGGCGCCGCACAGCACGCCTGAGAGCCGGCGCGTGTCCATATCGGGCAGCGGCGCGGCCAGCGCAGGCCACACGCCGCAGCGACACTCGCTGGCCTCGCCGCACCACTCACACGCGCAGCCGCAGCCCTTCAACCCTCTCATATACGGCAATGACGTCGACTCTGTGGATGTCGCTACTAGAGTCGCCATGGTGAGTACAGCTAGTTTAGGAACGTATACACAGGTTTTTAGTCGTTTAAAGGCCGCAAATGGGTAAATATTGCAGTGATATTGAGAGAAGACTCGAAAATCGTTACGAACAAATGAGAATACGAGCAGAACTTTTGCCAAAGCTATAATATTTGCTGTATACTCTTATACCATTCAGCAAATATTAGTCAGTTTAGATCTTACCTCGTCTATTTACGATAACGTATATTTATTATCATTGTGTTTACGAGACTTTTTATTTGCAGGTACGATTCTTTAATTCTCAAAACATCCTTGCTAACTTCATGGAGCACACGCGGACACTGCGCCTATATCCGCGGCCCGTGGTTGCCTTCCAGATCAACAGTTTTTTGCGCTCAAGGCCCAGAACTACTTGTTTTTTAAACAAATTTGCTCGAACACAGGTCAGTAATACATTATGTAATAATGAGAATTTAGATTTAATAAAACCAAATATATTTATTTATTTCTGATTGCCCACAGGCAGTGGAATTCCTTGCGGAGTGGTCGTTAACACCGTGTAACGTAGCGTTCCTGCGGGTTCAAACAGGCGTGTTCGACCCGCGGCAAGTAGGCGACAAGTCCAAGTGGTTTGCTGAACAGTTGCAGCCCATCCGCTTCGCCGTATGGGATGATGGCAGCTCCCTCAACGGAGCCCTGCGACAGCTGCAGCGACAGGAGAACCAGCCCACAGGTTTGTTACCCCTGAAGTTTAGAAAATTTTACAGGCATCCATTACTGAGATGTAGATTGAAAAAAGGCTAAAAGATTCAAAACTATACTTTATTCATTTCTAGATGAAAGTGGGTCGGACTCAGAAGCTGCAGAAAGTACAAGTTCGTCATATTCTTCTTTGAGCGATTTCGTTTCGGAAATGGCTTCCTCGGATTTATCACCTGGTAGGTCGCACGAGATGTTTTATTTTGAAAATATATTTTTTATTATTATTGTTTTTAGTAGCAATGTTTTACTACTTTTTTTGTACTGTATTCTTCCATTTTGATTGTTTAAATTTTCAGGAAACCAGCAGCACGTCATCGGGGAGACTTACAGTGCCGTGGTACAAGTACCAATGACTCTTTCGTCATCGTTAGATCCCAAAACGGTAAGTAAAAAAATCGACAACCATCACTTTACTTTTTATTATTCCTACTCCTCCAAGTTGCGGGTTCCAAAATAGTCCGAGTCATTTCTCTGAGACGCATCGAGCTTCATTGCCTCGATGGTTCCTTATATTTATTATTGTAGATCCAGGCTTCAGGAGTTAAAATGAAGGGCACGAGTGGCTGGCTTGTCCTGTAAAAAAAAACATCACTTTAAACTTGCTTACCAATTTACCATGTTATTCTTCGTGCTCTTATAAAAGTTTGTAGGATAATTGATTTTTATGTCTCGAACATATTGTCATTTGCAACTCCATATTATATCTTTAAAAAGCTCTTCTATTGTTTCATAAGTACAATTGTTCGTATTTATTACTATGACGCCAGGTATACAGCCCACCGTCGTCGCTCATGTTCGGTAACGTGGACGAGGTGGTCAAGGACCAAGGGCGCGCGTCCACGTCCCCCTCACCCTCCGCGTCCAGCTCCGATCACAGCGACCTCTCTGACGACGAGGCTCCCGAGGCCGGCGCGGTGGAGGCCAGCGACGCAGCACATGCACCACCCGTCAAGAAAAGTGTAAGTATGCCGTAGATTGGCGTAGTAGGTCTCCTACATGAGGTATAAAATTCACCGTGTTTTGTAACAAGCGCTTGCACTAGGTCTAGGCTATAATAGAAACGTCGAATCAGAAAAATTGATTTTGATTTAGAAATAGCTCAGTTTATTTATATAGTCATCGTCCATGAGTACATAATAATAGATAACTTTTTAGCACTTAAATGAGAAGTACGCTAGTGGCACTAGGTATAAACATCAAATACTTATCATAGATATGTATATATAGTATGATTGAAGCATTAGTAGCTTGCATTAGGCAGTAGAACACCATAGCTAATTAGGCACAATCACTAGGACACGGACAGCGGCAGCTTCGGGCGCGAGTCTGACTCGAACTCGACGACGACGCCGAAGACTGTGGTGAGCCGGCAGCGCGCTGCGCCCGACAGCGCCAGCACCAGCGACTCCGACCGCGCGCTCACGCCCTCGCACCACTCGCTGCCCACACACCACGCGCACGCCAAAGTATGCTCTATTTTCAAGGAGTAACTAACTAAATTGCGTGCCGTCTCAGACTTCTTTCGATCAAAATAAATGGAAAAAAACAAAACAACAATAAGCGACAGTAAAATGTATTATTTAATCTTTTGCACGGGCCGCTACGAAATGTAACATAAGTCATCGATTTTATATCTAAAACCTGACTCCAGATTCAAATTATCTTCCACTATGCGTGGTGGTAATTTCCAAATTTTTTGTTCATTTTGTAATTATAAGACTTTGTATTTTTTTAGAGCACAAGTAGCGGTGTATCCCGTCAAGCATCACAGTCGTCACTTCTAGAACAGTTCGCCGCTCAAGCCAAAGAGCTTGTAAGGGAGACCACTCGGCAAAGCAGCCAGGAAGGCCTACTCTCACACATGGACAAGGTATATAAATAAAACACTACTTGCGTCCACACTCTAAATGTTTGTTTCTGTGTTTGTAACTGACATTCAAAACACTATGTGTTACTCAATCACACCAATAAAGAAGAAAGGAAAAGTGCCAGATGGTGAGGACAAGAAAATGTTTGCACCGTTTGGTCAGGTACAGATCACCGCGTGGAGTTAAACGAAATGTAGAAGCTATAGTACACGCATAGACATGGCGTATCAGTATCGTTCATCGAGTAGCTTAGTTGACTAAACAATGTACAAGAAGCTAATGCTGCTAAAATCATTCTTTAAGACTACTGCGTAGACTTTCCTACTTTCAAATAAGCTCACTAATTTAACTTTTATTCTTCTACCGACCAATATTGCTTCTTCACTTAGCTTACGTGTATCAATCAGATAGTATACGACATAGTTGTAGCTGACCTGCATAGTACTAATTCCCTCATAATGAGTAGTACCGCAATAATGTATTACATACTTTAATTTATATTAACGTAAATGTCTTAGTTTACTCTGCACGCGAAGAAGGCAGCCGAAGAGGCTTCCAAGAGTATGCATGAGGCATCAAAATCTGCTTTAGAAGCTAGCAAGACTGCCACGGCCGTTAGCAAGAACACGTTCGAAGACCTGACGTATGTGGGAAAGTCTACATTGGGAGACCTCACAAAGAGCGCAAAAGAAGTTGCGGCCAAAAAAGGATTGTTAATGAAGGTGAGCTTAAATAACTCGCTAGCAGTAAATATAATAAACGACCTTTGAGGTCGTTTATTCGTCGTAAATAAAAAAATATCTGCCCATAATTATCTGTTAGGTCACTCAGGGTTAAGTTGATAGCATACCATGGGACTCGATGGTCAGACCACGTGATGAGTGTCCATCACGTGGTTTGACCATCGAGTTTTAGCGAGTAGTGGCACTGCTAGATCACTGAACGATAGT
Organism: Abrostola tripartita; assembly: GCA_905340225.1. NCBI lineage: Eukaryota > Metazoa > Arthropoda > Insecta > Lepidoptera > Noctuidae > Abrostola > Abrostola tripartita. The sequence goes on along the minus strand of HG996493.1, from coordinate 7,549,162 downwards.
CGTTATAAAAAGACAGTTACAGCTTCATAATTATACAAATTTCCGTCATCAGGGTGAGAGTCAAGACTCGAACGGCAGTGCATCTGCCCGGCGCGACTCTACAGCGTTACAGACAACTAACTTACTGACCACTACGCATCGCGACTTCTTTTCGAACATCAGCTCTGATCTTAACGGCTTGGCTGCTTCCACTTCTAGCATGTTCAGTGACTTCTTTGGAAGTAAAGGTATGAAAACTAACTGGTTTTTCTTTATGAGTACGCGACGTTTCAAGTTAAGAATTAAATGTTAAATAATGTATTAAAATATTATGAAATAAATAGCAGTAATTTTGCTTAAAAATGCATCTCGTAACTTTTTGAGTTCGAGTCCCCCTTAATCCAAAAATGTATTTTTTTTGAAATATGTATTACTTAATATGCCAATAACTTAAGTATATCGTATAGGAAAACAATCGAAGCCGGGTGAGAGTCCGCGCAGTATGGGTCCCGGCGGGGCGGCCGGTGCAGGCGGGCCGAGTACGGCGGGGTCGACAGGCAGCAGCACGCCGCTGTCGGCGTCGTTCGGTCCGTTCTCAGGCGGCGCGCGCGGGCTGGTTGCGCGCTCGCCGCTGGTGCGCCACGCACCGCCGCAGCCGCCGCCAGCTCCGCCGCACTCACGCCCCTCCGCCAACTCCGAAAACCAGGCCTTCCTTAATGACGTAAGTTACCTCACATACTTTCGAGCTGCGAATAACCAGACCTCCGTAATTTACGCTGATCCTTGTAGTACAGTATCGTTGTCTTTATTACAGTTGGTACAACACGCCCTAGAGGGCGAGGGTGTGGGTTGGCTGAAGCTAAACCGACTCAAGAAACTGATGGAGGACGAGTCCTATAGAAACATGGTGCTCAGCAAACTTAACAGAAACTTTACCAGGAAGACCACTCCTAATGACAAAGTTGATGATGTGGTAAGTACCAAATATAATAAGGTACATATAAAATCAAGTATCCACTAATTAACTTAGTAAAAATAATTAAAATTATCATGTCAAGAAAATGTTCCACTCAAAAAGTTTATATTCGCCATAAAAGTCGTAATACATTTTCTAAGAAACAATTGGAGTACCTATATTACTTACTTAGGCGCAAATCAAATGTTCTTGTAGTTTGTGAGCAAGCCAGTCTGGAAGGGCATGCTAAAAGTCCTGCAAGCGGTAGTCCATGGCCTTGAGCACACGTACTCCAACTTTGGCCTTGGCGGGATGGCCTCTGTGTTCCAACTGGCGGAGATGGCGCACACCCACTACTGGAGCAAGGAGATCGCGGGCCTTGAGCACGGCGGGATGGCCGGCTCCGCGCTCATGGACCACTACGGTAGGCAGGACCTGGAGACGCCGTCGACCTCGCCCTCGTCTCGGAAAAGCTCGCAAACTGGTAAGTGAATTTGTTCATGTCGTATTGTAAGACAACTGCAAAACGATAAAACTAGGCAAAACATGTCTGATCATTCATGATAGCTTTTAACCTTTTTAGTGTGTCTATTTATTATGTCATCAACTAGTCAAGTATATTACGAAATGCATTAATATTTTATAGATGTGCCAGTAGTGAACTACCCTGAAATGGATTCATCTGAGGCGCAAAGCACTACGGAAATGTTTAAAGATATGCTTAACCAGAAGCGGAATTTACTCTTCAGCAAATTGACGTCCTTCGAGTCTGATGTAAGTATTAAAACAATGTTGAGTGTTCTATGTAAATGTAAGTTAATAAGTGTTGCAAAATAGTTGCATGGTTTTGTCGCTCTGAACACATCTATGGGAGTCTCATGTCTATATCGAAAGTAACAAGCACTTGAGCATGACAGCAATAAAGTTACTTAAACTGCTTCAGACTTTCCAAAAACATGTACCAGTGCCCTTGGCCAATTTCCTTCCTGTCCTTTTAAATATATTAAGTATATAAATGTGCTTTTACTTTATTTCCTAAATATCTATAATGTTTTGAGTAAGTCAATGGTGTGCCGCTATACTTTAACATAATGCTGTCTATGGCTCTCTATTACTAAATAAACTTTTAATTCATTATATATAACCACTTATTGTACATAATTATATTTCTGGTAATAACGAACAGGCTTCTATAATTCAATGTGGAAAAAGTATGTATCTAGCTTGTTCCAGCATGACAGTGGTATATTATGTAAAAAAAATATATTTGTGTAGTAGACAATGTCTAACAAAACCTTAGTAAATATTATGCTAGACTGAGTTGTTTGTACAATCGTAACATGTCTCATGTAACAGCACTAAGATAAGAGTGGCGGAATAAGTAAAAGCCGGAGTTGTTCCTTCATTTAAAAATAGTACCTACCTACCTATTGAAGTCCTCTCAAAAATCTTGCTAGTTTTTTTTAACAATTTGCTAAATTATTTGAAATGGTTTTAAAATCAACTTTAAGTTTAGTTGTATTTTTTAATTATACCTTACATCTATGATTAATAATAGCCCTATAAGTTTTACTTTTGAAAATAAGGGTTAATAATATCAATACATATAACATTAAAACCTAATTATGGAAGTTTGATATAATGTGAACCTATCTGCTTCTTTAAACTATGATGGGCCCCCGCCTAGACAGAAGTACCTCTAAGCCCACATATTTACTAACTATGCCTGCGATTCAACATTATGACTATCTTGCATAGTTCAGTGATGAAAAATATGTTCATGTCAATTAATTAATTCTTAATTGTACAGAATGTACACATAACATATATAACATATTAACTGTATAAAATTTGATGTTCAGAGACGAGCTTAACTCGGAATTGAGTTCAGTTACAGAAAACCTTTGAGTAATAGAGGGATTTTGGTTAAGAGGATAGAAACAGTCAATCTTTGCGAGACAAAAAAAACCATTTAATATCGACCTGAAGATAGTTAATGTTCTTGTATATAAGACATTTACCTGCTTATCCGCCACTAGTAAGTTATCGAGTGTACAAAGTGACATGAGACAGGGTACAGGCGGGTTGTTTGTGTGCGTGGCAGGCCCCTCCCTCGTCGGACTGCTCAGCTGACGAGAGCGGCTCGATCACCACCAACCGAGCTAATATCTACGACCATCGCGCCTCCTTTAAGTCCAACCTCTCTGACACTGACGTCATGTTCCTCAATGTAAGTCCTAGTGCGATTTGTAGTGAGAATAGTGACCCGTCTTAGATGCTTACAGAGCTTGTAAATGCGATTAAACATAGCCAGATAATTGGAATTATTTAAACAAAATTTATTAAGGCTATTTATCGCCTCAGTATTTAGATTTGCATGTTACGTGTCTGTAATAACCAAAGGCTAAGCAAACCTTTAGAAGTTCTATAAATCTTAATAAGTAAATAAACCTAGTGTTTTTTGTATTAGTTTCCAGAAATTAGAAAGAACATTTTAAAGTATTTATTTATGATAATACTTTATTGAGAAAAGAACGACGCAAATAAAACTAAACGCAGAAAATTAGCAATTAGGTACATGATTTGTTTTTAATTAATTTATAGATTAACATCAAATTATGTGGCCAGTGACGGATTTTTTGGTAGATCAAGTTTGTTTGGAAATAGCTACTGGGGCTGTGCGTGATAACATTTGCATGTAATAGCTATGGGAGTTGTGTGCGCAGGTGGGTCGCGGGGCGCAAGGCGCAGGCGCGGCGGGAAAGCCCCGCGCGGCGAGCGTGTTCTCGTCCAAGTCCTCCCTGAGCGGCTACCGGCCGCCCGTAGGGGTGCCCGTCACCTCGCCCATCACATCGCCTGATACGGCGCGCACGTATCTGTATCAGGGACTTATTGGTAATTATTATTACAGTACGCCATTAAACATTCTAATAGGTATTTCACTTTTAGGTCTTTTAGGTTACTCCCTGCCTCAAAATAAAGTTTCATTTTAATTTTACTGCGCCTTAAACATCATAATATTTCTTTTTCATTTTCGTAAAGGGTATCAAGCCAGGATAACCCATGGGGCACACCGGTCTTCATTGATGGTTTTCAGACTTACTGACAGTAGTTGCAGTGATGCAAGTGATAAGAATTAATACTCGTATATAACTCACTAATAAATAACAATCTTTTTCGTCTTGGGCGAGGTTCTTTCAGTCAGTTTCAATCACTTACTTGAAATGAGGGTTTATATATTATTATTTCTGAACAGGAACTTGAAAATTATTTTACTTAGAATTAATTATTAAGTGTAATCCGTATAAAACAGTACCAATAAAAATAATTATCCTCTTTGCTTCTTCAATAAAGGAAAGGAAAGAACAAATCTATGGGACCAAATGCAATTCTGGGAGGACGCGTTCTTAGATGCGGTGAGTCAAGAGCGCGATATGATTGGCATGGACCAGGGTGCCAACGAAATGATGGAGCGGTACAAGTGCCTGAGCGAGACGGAACGCAAGCGGCTTGAGCACGAAGAGGATAGGCTGCTGTCTACTGCGCTGTACAACCTGACAGCCGCCATGGTGCTGTTTGGTGTGGAAGCTGATATAGTCCGCAACAAAGTGAGGCGCCTTCTCGCCAAGAGTCACATCGGTCTCGTGTACAGTCAGGAAGTCAACCACCTGCTAGATGTCGTGCATACTTTGGTAAATACCAACATTTGTAGCAATGTAGGATTTTGCATGTTCATTTTAATTAACCTTCACATTAACCACATTTCTAGCGTGTTCGTTCATTCAATATTAGAAGAAAGGAATGTGTTTAAATGTATAAAAAGCGCTGTGACCGTGTCAGCCCGATAAACTCACAAGTAGGAAGCCTGTTATACAGCAAACTGTATTCAGTATTCTAGTTAAATATTGTGTCGTTATGATGTAGCACGGCAACGACATAGAACTGAAGCCGCTGGGCTCGCGCCTGTTGCGCCGCGCGTCGTTCACGGTGCACGAGGGGGACGCGGCCGGCGAGCTGCGCTTCATGGAGGTGCGCGACGACGGGCTCGTGCTGCGCTCCACGCAAGGTATGGACTACCTGACATACCTATAATTACACTGCTCTTACAGAGGTGCCGCTGAAACTTATCTGATGTGAGCGAAAGTGGACCCAATATTAACCCATAAGGAAACCCAGAATGAACACTAGTTTAAATCACACTGCATAGTGCATATGCACAAATCATAAATGTTTAATTTATGACAATAAGGAACAGAGGTATATATGACTAAGCCAGTTAAAATTCGATTATCTCTAATCATTATTATTTTAAAGAAGTGTGCAAAGAGCGTAAATGATATTACATATTATGAAACTTAGCCTTTTTCGAACTAAAAAAATATGTTAGGATTATCTTATTAATTGTCCACATACTAATATTCCAGGAACCATTGTGGAGAGATGGTGGTACGAGAGGCTGGTTAACATGACGTACAGTCCTAAGATACGAGTTTTGTGCCTTTGGAGGAAGAATGGCGGTCAGACGCAACTGCATAAATACTACACCAAAAAGGTTTGTGGGACTTTTCACAATGTTAACAATTGTACATCAGTTTCATTATTTAAGATTGCGGTTTATAAATCCTAGCCTCTCTTTTTTTTGGACTGTCGAAAGCGATGATTTATGTGTTCTAAATGCACTTTTTTTGCTGTATGTAGCTACGGGCACTTTCTAGAACAGCTCTAATACAAGTGTAAAGTCGTGTTGTGTTTCGTAAATGATATTTAATTCTTCTTCTCTTCTTCGTCTTTTAGCTCACCTGAAGGTTGAATCGGGATTTATAAACTTGACCCTGATATGAATGAAGCCACTAGAGGTTTCTAGTTTACAATATTATAATATATATCACAATTCTAATTTACAACATTATAATTGCAGTGCAAAGCTTTATACTACTGTATCAAAGAAGCGATGGAGAAAAGCGGTCGTCGTCAAGACGCGGCCGAGCTTGGCGGAGAGTTCCCCATACAAGACTGCGCCACCGGCGAGGGCGGACTTATACAGGTGACGTTCACACACCGCTCGGATATGATATACCTATAAAAATCTTTTAGTAATATATACTTGATATAGTACTTTCTGATATCTATACATAAACACAGACCCCGAATCGCCTACCCTTCACCGCCTTTAAGAAGAAACGGTGCAATAAACTCCCCAATAGCACTATCTGTCTGTCACAATAGGGATTATATTACTGAGAAGAATATATAGATATGTGTACCTAATGTCGTGTTTACTATACTGAAGATTAAAATAAAAAGTATTGATAAAAATGATGTATCCAATAGAATTTTGCATAGACTTACTTTATCGATATAAATAAAAGTTCCTCAAAATTATTCAAAGTAACCGAGATTGATACCGAGGCACTATAGTAGGTTTGTATAGGGCCTGCAGTTATAGTGAATTCGCTATCCTTATATGTATTTGTGTTAATTCCAAAGGTGTGCATGGAAGGCGTCGGACTTCTGTTCCATCACAGCAAGGTATGCCCCTACGCTTTGTTTGTGTGTTCGTCTCTTTTTGTCAGCTTGTTTATGTTATTCATACCATAAGACTAAGTTATTGAAATGATATACCAAAACCTCCAAATCAAAATAGTTGTGCGTTATCAAACCAGATTGGCAAGACGTTTTGGTATTATCATATATATACGTCAGGTAAGGTATCTGTCAGTGTACACGCTTGATTTGGGAAAAGTCTCGATACAACTGAGTAATATTATAGAATGTTGTACAGTCCCGCCGTACGACAGTCTATATATACAGCAGCAGCATTGCTGGCAATGCTTCATTGTTTCAATATTGTATCGGTGCCGTTAGCGCGTTGTTATCGTACGTTACTATGAAGCTTCTATATCCAACGAAGACATTTAAACCTGATATTATACAGGCACAGAAGAATAAATAGGTATTTTTAGAAAATACATTTAGTCTACTCACTATTATTAGTCGATACCCCATAAAAAAATACCTAGTTTTAAAATTTTCATTCTCATAAAATTTATCCGGACGCAAGGACCACTCAAACTTTCCTATTTGGATTTCTCTTAAATTTTTTCTCTAAATACGTTTTTTAAATATATTTTACTATATTTATATGTATCTTATTTATTTTATTTCAAATTCAGGTGATTTTGCATTTACTAATTCCGTATTATTGTCGAGAAAGCTTAGGTCTGATTAAGACCCAGTATTTTTGCCCTTAAATATCCTTATCTACTATTCGATGTAATAGTTTAGATTATTTTTTACATTTTATGACTAACCGTTGTCCATCTGATACGTTCTTATACTCCATACGACTTGTGCATGTGCTATTTGTCTGCAACACCCGTACATCGCTGGAGTGCGTGGGCGCCCTTGAGCTCTCGGAGCGCGCTGAGTCGCTCCGCTAGGAACTTTTGAGATGGTCCTTAACACGCGCTCGGCCGCCCTCAACTAATCTCATCTTTTTGTCTGTTCTACTCTTTCCGGACACGCCGAACACGCGCCGCTGCGCAAAAGGATTTCGAGGTACACAGTGGTTCATTCATAGTAATGGCTGGCTCTTACGATGATCGACACGACCTTTACGACCATAAGATTTAGTCACGGTCACCGTGAGGATCGCAACTAGCGATGATCGTTCGAGGTCGTAGGGCTTTACTTGTAGTTTTGAGGCTTACAGATTGTTTTTAGCCGTTGTTAGCGTTGTATTAGTTCTCCCGAGTGCGGCGAGCGCCGATGCGCGCAGTCGTGCATGCACATAGACGCCCTTTGTTTATTATCTGTTTATATTAACGCACCCGACAGCTTGCATTCGTATCGTGGATCGTCCGGCGAGCGGTCTCGATCTTTCTTTCTCGCACATTGTGCCGAGATTTAGTTCGTTCGTCCCCTATCACCCGGAACCATAGCGAGCGTCACGTCAGCGCTAAAGCTTAACGGACGCGAGTCACGAGGTCAGTCGTAGAGCATTCGCCATCTCACAAGTTCCGGTGCGGCCCGCCCCCCGCACCCGCACCCGCTCCCTCCCGCACCGCATCTGACCTCGCACACTGCACTCCCGCCCTGCCGAATTCCTCACCCTTGCTCTTTGCTCGATGTCTCATGCTCAATTGCAGAAACTGACAGAGATCTTTGATTCTAATTTACTTAATTGTCATATTACTAAGGTATCCAGAAACTTCAAAAATGACAATTTGGTACAAAGTAATCGGGGAGTTTATCGGCATGTATTAAAGGTTCTGCACTCGACATAATACGTCACGGCACATTAACAAGGGCGGGTTATTTCTGGGGTTAGTGTATCGAGCTCCAATCCTCGCATCGCGTTGCTCGTATCGCATGTATGCATGTATTATTTTATTTTCTTTGGAGATATATTAACTAATATTACGTCTTGTAAGATAGACTGCGGTAGAACGTAATTAAAATAACCGTCTGCTGACGTCACAGTCATTGTGTTTACAGTCTCCCTAAAGTGGTCTGGTAAAATATATGCGGCCGTAGGTACTAGGTACTACTGGCCATCCCTATTTACATTTTCAACATTATTATCATCTCGATACATAAAGCTCTCCAACGGAAATAATATATGTACCTAATAATATAATTATGCATTTTTTGCTGATGTGTAGTACCTAAGGCTTGTAAGCATTACAGATATCATGTATATAATATATGTATAATTTTATATGCATGGGTTAAGATTTAGTTTAGTTTAGGTTCTCGATTATTGTTATTAAAACTTATGTTAGGATATTATAACCATCACAAAGTTAATTGACGTAAAACAGTGTATAAATTATATGAGTGTTGTTAGGACGTCAGGTTAGGAAAATATATAAATTCTCCCTTTAAGATAGTTAAGTGCCACTAACTAGTATTGTCTATGGTAACTATTATTATTTAACGCTGTTTAAATGTGCGCACGTCTGTTTGTTTTATTTAGTGATTACATAATACAGTTTTTTTTAATTCATGATAGTACTATTTATCATGTTTATTTTACAGTTTTTCGTGCGGTTGGATCACATTAGGAAGTGCTTCACGCAGAATGGCGGTATCTTCGTTTTAGAAGAATTTAGTAAGTTTAGGCTAAACAATAAAATATTGGTTGAGCGAAAATTGTGGCATTGGGTTTGGGCGTCATTATGCTGTACTTGCTACTTGGAAAATTAAATATAAAATGGCAAGACCAATAAATGTTTACGAGATAATACAAAAAAAAATCACGGTTACTGAATAATAATAAAAAAACATAATTAAAAAAATTAAAAAACACGACTTCCATGACAAATAACGAACTAAAAAGTAAAAAACAAGTTCCATCGCAGTCTGGGTACCTCTTAGATAAGACAGTATTCCACAGAACGGTTCCCCGACTGCGATGGAACTTGTTACACGACTGCCCAAAAAAGGAGTGTAATGTTTTCAGGGTTCATGTATGTATATATGTATGTGAGTTTCTTTATTCCACCATAACTTCTGAATGCCTGAACCGATGTTGATGTATGGAGTGTCGTTACACTATCGCGAGTAACATAGGCTATAAAAAATGAAAAAATAAAAAAATATCTAATCAAAAAAATTAAAAAACACGACTGGCATGACAAAAAACGTACTTAAAAGTGAAAAACAAGTTCCATTGCAGTCGGGGACCATTCTATGGAACACTGTCTTATCTAAGAGGTACTCAGACTGCGATGGAACTTGTTTTTCACTTTTAAGTTCGTTTTTTGCCATGGCAGTCGTGTTTTTTAATTTTTTTGATTAGAGTTTTGTTCTCGTTTTATTTCGTTTTTTGTCATGGCAGTCGTGTTTTTTTAATTTTATTACTATTACCTATCATACATTATTCACTTATAATTTTACGACTTTCCCCATAAGAATCCTAATGAATATCAATATTATGAACCGAAAGAGACGGACTTATAGACCCTAGAGAGACTTATTATCCGAAAGAAGACATGTATAATAATTGTGTAGCAATCTTCTCAAAAAACCATTTTTCTCTTTACTCTTACCTTTATCTTTTTATTTCAGATCCGAAAACAAGACAGATCATACAAAGAAAATATAAGTCTGTAATGGCAAGTACAATTTTAACACTCCTATTTGTTTTATGTTTTTTGTTGTTATTTTTTTTAATTACCTGTTATTGTTTATGTTGTAGGCAGACAAAGTAGTGCTTGATCTCCATCGTTTCTTCTCCTTGTGGCTTTCCCGTTACTTTGTCGACACCAGCGGACTTGAATTGAACATTACACCTTGCGTTTCATAGATCATACCTACCTATCAGTTATGTACGTACTGACACCTGTGTTTGTTTTTATTTTTCCTTTTTTTCATGCGTTTACTATCAGCTATTTACATTTAGGTAGGTACTTCAAACCTACTATTTTTCATCAATTCCATTTCATGCGCACACCTGTTGTTGCTTTATATTTATGTGTAAATAAGTAAGAATATATTATGTGTCTACCTATGAAATTGCCGTTTTTTATGAAATAAAATAACGTATTTTTTTCTATATTTTTATTTCTATTAATCAAAGTAATCACCCATGCAATTGATGCATCTTTGCAAACACAATAGCATTTTATTGATGCCCTTCTTGAAGAAATCAGCTGAACGTGAGGCACAAAGGCATTTTGTAATGCCTCTCGGGTGTTGAATTTTTTCCTCGCCAAGAAGTTATCGAAGTTCAAGGAAAAGTATAAGTTTGTTGGCACAAGGTCTGGTAAGTATGGCGCAGACGGAGAGCTTCCAACCCCAGCTCTGGGAGACCGTCTGCTGTGCAGTAAGAGTTGCGCGTCGTCGTGCAGGAGCAGCGGACACGAGCCATTGGCCACAGCTGGTTAGAGTAGTGTAGTGTTCAGTTCTTCACAGTACACATCAGCAGTATTGCTCATCCCGTTTGGTAAAAAGCTGCGATGAATCACACCGGCTCTCGACCACCAAACAGTGACCATCACTTTTCTTGGGGTAAGTTCTCGTTTTGGGTATTGTTTTTGTTTAAGTACCAGGATCCAACCAACTTGCTGAGCACTTTCGACTGTCAAACAGAATTCACTTTTTGTCCCAAGTAATGACGCTGTTTAAAATTCATTCGTTTGTGTGCAATAACATGTGGTGCGTTTGTTTGTAGTGGTCGCTCCGTAAAAGACGTTGATGTTGCGTGCCGCGCGTGCCGCGTTGCAGCCACGACAGTACTCATACTACATATGACTCTAATTTGCACTATTTTTAACGTATCCAAGACGACGAAAAAGATTCAAATGCGATGAAAACCTAACGCTAATCATGGACGCTAATTATTAAACAAATGACTAATTTAGAAAAAGAATTCCATTTAAAAAATAATAATAATTTGAAATTAGAATTCTTAGTCAAGCAAAAAATATTTTTATTTGTAGGTACCAAAGAGTAGGTATATAAACACTACGTTACCTCAGAATGACAATTTCATAGGCAAAGACCTAAGTACTATTAGGATATTAAATAATAATAGGGTACTTTACACCTAGTACAAAAAATATAAAAATGCATGTTTATCATAGATTTCATATTAAACGAGAAACGTCTTCATAAAAATGCAATTTAAATTTTATAATTCAATTTTAATCAGTTCTTCAAATGTCTGTCTGCCATTCGCTAAACGTCACCCCGAGAACCTTTACCCGTATAAGTTTTGCCGTATTATTCACGTACCGAGTTACGTCACGAGCCGTTAAGCATGGCGGTTAGCGTCTCCGCGCAAAAATTCAAAATCATAAATTAAAATAATTTTACGGCATTTCTTGGTTTTATAAAATTTAAATAAAAATTCTACTGGTTAATTACGACCTCAGGATTGAGTTAAAATAGTTTTCAAAAAAGGTGTAATACCCTATTATGCAGAAAGGCCATATAAAATTTGAATTTATTATTGAACATTTGCTAGCTTATTCATACTGTAGGTTTTACTAGTTTACTTTTGCTGATTGTTTCAGTTTATTAAGTTTACGTAATTTAACACAAGCTACGAGAAATATAAGTATTTCTTTCACACACTACGATTCATCGTAGCATATTGAAGTGCGAGTGCGAATTCAACGTAGCGATTTCTCGTAGCATGTGTAGCCCCTGTAAACGAAATAGGTAACACATTTAGAATAATTTAAAATTGTAAAATCGGTAGTTCGCCGATAATTACACTAGAGGCTGGATTGCAGTTCGAGCTGTAAGCAAGGGCTTATTGGAGTTACGAGTGCAATGACTGTCGGAATAGATAATAACTACCTTTGAATCTGCTTTATTATGATGTATCTATAATAACCTACAAAATGCGCAAGGCAAATAAACAAAAAATAGACACCTAATAAACAATAATTTTAAAAATTTCAGGCCGATCAGATATGCTACGCGGTGCTGTGTGTATTTTCGTACTTCGCAGCAGGACAGGAGCAGAAGAAGGCAATACTAGAGCAAGCGGCGCGCGTGCCTCCTGCGTCGGTCGACTCTCTCGCGCGCACCAGCCACGCACACGAACACGACTCACTCAGGAAAACCAGTCCACAGGTTAATTTACAGGACACCTTTTGTTCTGGTTATCTTACGCCTGACTCAGACGGTGGAAATTCAGCAATAATATTATTTCCGCCCAACTTAACCAGGTGGAGAAACGTTCGCCAGTCGGTCGAGGTGCTAGCGACGCCAGATTACCGACTACCAGGGCGGAACCGGGGCACTCCAGCGAAGTGGAGCGGCCTCACGTGAGGGCGGCAGCCGGCAACGGCCCCGCGCGTGCCGGGGGTGGCGGAGAGCGGACCGCGCGCGCCGACAGCCTGCCACCCCCGCGCCGCCCGCCGCCGCCCGCCGTGCCTCCCGCCGCGCTGCCGTCGCACCAGCGCCTCGCGCGCGCGCACTCGCACGCGGCGCCTGCGCGACCCCCAGACCCGCCTGTTGTGAGTCTTTATTTCTGACACTGATTATGTAATAAAAGTTAGTGATCTCACAAAAGCACTGCAGGCATTGAACCTTGTGCTCATACAAATAAATAAGAACATAGCAATACGACTGCCAGCCAATTCGTAAGAACTCCTAAAGTTACCACAGATGAGGTCTGCGGCAACTGCAAAGTTACATGACTTTTGGTGTCATTTTAGCTTGTCGCCCATGCTTAGCTGGAATCTAAATTGATAAAGGAATTTTGGTAAGAGCAGCGCCACGGTACGGCGAAGGTCGCAGGTTCAAGTCCTGCTCGTGTCCATCATATTTCAAATTTCCTTTATCAATTTAGAACTATAAAGTTCTTAATATGTTATCAGATTCCGCCGCGAGTGGGGCCGACGGTCGCCCGGCCCGCAGGACCTCCGCCGGCACTGCCGCCGCGCCAGCTGTCTGTGGCGGCGGACGTCGGCACCGCACCGAGGTGAGCGACCTCCCGCTGTTGTCTTGTAGCGCGGCCGGTCTCGCTCGGGGACACCGCAATGTACATATATGTATTAGAGGAGATTCGTCTGGCCAGAGAAGTGCTGAAGCTGACTCCAGTGACGCTTGTCGCAGAGGCTCGGCGAGCCCGGTACGCGGAGGCGAGGCGGGCGGGGCGGGCGCGGCGAGGCGAGGCCCTCCACAGCGGCAGGGCTCGGTGAGCGCGCCCTTCACGTCGACCAACCCGTTCACGACGCCGCGACACGCTGAGTTCGTCATCCCGCAGCGCAGCAACTTGCGCCGCTCCTCTACTACTGACAGAAGTTAATTCCATTAGTGATCCAGATATATGTCGTTGTTAAAAGTGTATCCGTTCCGCACCTTGACCCCTTCCTGTTAAATATTAGACAGTAGGAAGCCATTCGTGTAACCCGCAGTAAAGTGTTATAGAAAAAATAAACGTTAATCATGTAAAGCTTGATAAAAAAAAGGATGTTATCTAACCATAGCACAAGCAATAATAAAATTCAGAAAAATGTGACATTGATTGGTCAACCCTACGGTCCAATTGCATTATAACAGATTCCTATAAAATGGGTAATGTTAACAAGGAGAGTGCTATTAAATGTACAAAGTCTTATTATTTACAAATACTTAAACACAACAAAGTGAAGTACCTACATTATTCTGACGGTCTCTTAATTAATGTCCTCCAATGATTAGGTGTTGTATTCATATTTATTTTTGCAATTTTATTGCTTTTGTAAATTATACCAACAATTGTACCTTACTTATGTATCATAGACGAGGTATTTATTGTAAAAAAAATATCCTCTTATAAATATTAAGTAAAAATAACTGAAAACTCAGTAGGTACCTATCCCAAATAAGTAAAATGTTCTGGAACTTGTAAATTACATTGATTAATTTCACAGAGTTGTCAATCGGTACCTAATTATATCTATATATTATAAAAATACACTATACAATATTTTTAGAACTGTAACATAAAATGAGTTTAATATGTGTATAATTTCCGTAAAAAACAATAATAATCGTTATTTGTTTTGGATAGCAGTTGTATGTAACTCATTAGTATTTTATGCATATCATTTATTTATTTATAGTTCATTAAAGACTTAAATTGAGTAAATGTTTAGAAACGTGTTGAAATGTTGTAGGCCGTAGGGCGTCAAAGAATTCGTAGAAAGAACATCGTAAACGATATTGCAAATAGTCTTATCGACTTTCGATTCAAAAAGAGCTAATTATGTAAATATATCATACCCCTACCTTAGAAGAGAAAAAAGTAAGATGGTCACCATAGTGTGATTGAAGCTTGGCGGCAAATGTATAAATGTATAATTAATACATTTGTTGGAGTATAACACTAAGATCAATCATTTATTCTGGTTTCAGTGGTAAAATACCTACCGATAAATCATAACAAAGTACCCACATTATCTTGCAGTCGTCTGCAGACTTTCCATAAGAACTACTAGTCCAGTCCCGTTAGCTTTTGACCTCGAAACCCGGTTACCTTTAATGTTTACCTAATTTTTTTTTTATTATTTTGTATACTTAGGTCAAATAATGAAAAGTTTCCCTATTTTTTAGCCGCTTTTGATTCTTGTTTTACGTCATTCGATGTTCTACCTACTTAAAGGGAGAGATTTATAATTTGCATGCCAAAAGTTGGTAAATGTGATGGATCTATATATTTTATAACATTTGTAACCACACACATTAAGTAAAAGGCCAATAAATTGATTTGATTTGAGATCGATTATCGCACAGCCTTAATTCGCTGGAGCTAGAATGTTGAAATTAGGAAAAAAAATTGGGTAAAATTTTCATTATTTGACTTAAATATAAACATAATAGAAAAGATTTTCTAATAATACATTAAAAGTAACCGGGTTCCGACTTTCGGCCTTTTGATATGTTGACTGTCACACGTTTATCTTAATTATCGTAATAATAAAAAGGATGCAGTTATTATCATGTAAAGAGGAAGTATTTTACTTAATAACCTTGTATCTATAATTTTAAGTTCTATGTTCCATAAATAATTACTAACAGGAAACTTTACCATTGTTAGAAATAACTGTGTGCTTCCCATTATCCATTTTTACAAATATTATAATACTGCAAGCCTTTTTATATTTTGTTTTATACAAATAGTATAATATTCTATGTTCCTAATGTAAAATAATAGCGGCAATACAAGTTGAACTTCAAAGATAAATATTTACTAGTTATTATAAAAAATAGTAATTATAAACATAACTGCCGATGTTTAGGATAACATTATTTTATGCCAAAATAAATCAATATGAAAATTTAATACATTTTTTTAATTTCGGAAAGTAGCCACATTATTCACAGCTTATCACGTATATATACATATATATATACGTAGGTACACATCAAGATATGAATGAATTGTTTAGTTATCCAAGGACAAGGACCAACATTTTCATATTTACAATATCTACCCACAGGCAGGACTACAAAATAAAGGTAAAATAATAAAACCAACCTACAGGAATCTATTACCTATCTTCACTCAACTATTCTCAATCACAAATATTTTTCTTGACTTCAAGGCAATAAAACATTTAGGTACATTTATCTCTCTTTGTAATGAACATTTGCCAATTCATATCACAGATATTTTGGTTTACATAATAACACAACTAAAATTTAATTACAATTATATGTAAGTACCTACATAATTCACTCGTTTTGAAATTTCGCTGGAACTCAAATTACGAAGGTGACTTAAATGTTATCTTTAAGACGACGTCTTACTTGTTACATTTAGGTGTAAGTAAGTATAATATATAAATATTTAAATATTAATAATAATATTTATTGTATAAATATTATACGTTACAAGCCAAACATTACAGATGCAGCGATCTCAGCCGCTTCTTCATAATGCCATGTGTTCAATTTACCTGATAAGTGATAATGTTATTTATTACCTAATCCCTTTGAGTGTTACATTAAAAGTCTGTAAACCTTTACGTCTGCAAGCAAGTATAACTAAAATGATCGTCAGTCAGTGAAAAGAGCAGGCACACGTGCTTAAAATGGAATCTTGAACTATACGCGAATGGTTCTGGAGATAAGTAGATAATGTGTACAAGTCAGTCGTCACCTTTAGATAACTACTAAATGGGTTCTTATACTATACCTAACGCACAACATTTGAATACATTTTATTCGTCTACCATGGCTACATTAAAATATGAAACCGTCTATTTAATAAGGAAAATATAGATATCTAACTAGCTGACTAACAAGTACCTATTATAGATTTAGTAGAAGACACGAGACAACAGCATTTAAGCATAACTTTGCGAAAACTTTTTCAGGATAGATATTAGGTACCTATCTATAATATTCCCACTGTTAAATATTATTTGGAATTGAACAGTTCATAAGGTGTGTTCAAACATAGAGCGGCAATAACGCGGCAGCAACACGCGGCGTTTGCAGAACATATTTCGGATGTGCCGTATTTCGCGGCACATCCAAGATACGCCGCGCGCTTCAGTTGGTATCAGAACTAGTAACAAAATCGGTTGCGTGTGTCATGTTGTAGCTCTGCTTATTATACAAAAATTGCAATTGAGGAGGAAGAAAAAACATATTTTTATTAGGAAATCTGACTGACTGACATAGTGATCTATCAACGCACAGCCCAAACCACTGGACGGATCGGGCTGAAATTTGGCATGCAGGTAGATGTTATGACGTAGGCATCCGCTAAGAAAGGATGTTGATTAATTCTACCCCTAAAGGGATAAAATAGGGGATGAAAGTTTGTATGAAACTTTGTCAATTTTAAACCGATCGGGCTGAGACTTTGCATGCATAAAGCTACTATGACGTAGGCATCGTCTAAGAAAGGATTTTGATAAATGCCACCCCTAAGGGGATAAAATAGGGGATGAAAGTTTGTATAAATCTTCTTGGATTTTCGACTGATTGAACTAAAATTAAAGATTGGAGCTACTATGATGAAGACGTCCGCTCAAATAGGATTTTGATAAATTCAACCCCCATGGAGATAAAATAAGGGATGATGGAGGATGTAAATGTATTAGTTTGAACCTATCAGTACCTAATGGAACGAATTCTAAATGTTGACAATAGATGACTTCTTAAAGCGAGCGAAGCCGCGGGCAAAAGCTAGTGCTGGATGAAACCTTTTCGCTAATTACCGAACACCACGGTTTTCAATAGCAACCTTGGAAGAGTTTGAACATTTACACAGCCTGGTTGCGCCGAATGTTAAAGAAGATTCGTTCTGGCGATCACTTGCAACAAAAGAGATATTGGCTAAACTTTGCGGTATTTGGCAACAGGAGACTCACATTCTAGCATACAATACGTGTTTTGTAACCAAGCCGCGAGAATAAAGAAAATTCTCGGTAAGGGAAACCTTGACCTTATGGGCTCCCTTAAAAAGGCTGACGACACCTACACAAACACAGAAGACGAAACCAATGCATTACTGCTCGAAACACATTTTCCCGGATGCCAAATCACGACAGAATCCGGATGGCCAGACGAGCACCACAGCAAACCCACACCCCAGGAATGGGAAATAGCGGCCAAGGTAGTAACTGCAGATAAGGTGGCATGGGCCCTGAAAAGTTTCAAGCCCTTTAAATCTGCAGGACTAGATGGAATTTTCCCAGGACTACTACAATGACAAACAAATCAGACAACAAAGTACCTTATACCAATATACAGGGCATGCATAGCCTTCAAATATATACCCAAAATATGGAGGGAAGCGAAAGTAGTATTCCTACCAAAACCTGGTAAGGATGACTACACACAAGCAAAATCCTTCAGACCTATCAGCCTAACGTCTTTTCTACTAAAAACACTGGAAAGACTAGTGGATCGACACTTACGAGATGGAGCCCTAAAAACCGAACCACTACATCCCCAACAACACGCCTATAGGAAAGGTAGATCAACAGAATCGGCCCTGCACCTGGTGGTGCACAAGATCGAATCCGCCGTGAACAATAAATCATCAACTCTCGCAGCGTTCATAGACATAGAGGGAGCTTTTGATAAAATCACACACAATAGCATCAACCATGCCCTACAAAGATACAAAGTAGAACCAGTAATAGCAAACTGGATCACCGAACTGGTCAGCAAGAGGGCTGTCCAAATAGAAGTGAACACCACAACAAGGGCTAAAGTGGCCAGAGGATGCCCACAAGGGGGTGTCCTATCACCACTTCTATGGAATATGGTAGCAGACAGCCTTCTGAGAAGACTAAACGATCGAACCATTCGGTATGCAGACGACCTAACCGTACTGATAAGTGGAAACGCAGAGAACATCCTGTGCGAAGTAATGCGTTCCGCTCTTCGCATTGTAGAAGACTGGTGTGACGAACACCAGCTGTCAGTTAACCCAAAGAAAACAGAACTTATCCTTTTCACCAACAAAAGGAAGTTACCAGAACTCCAACTACCAAAGTTATTTAACACCAAACTCTCCCTATCAACTCAAGTAAAATATCTGGGCGTTATACTTGATAGTAAACTAAACTGGGCGAGTCACATCATGGAAAAAACAAAGAAGGCCTGCATAACGTTCTACCAGTGTAAGAGACTAGTTGGTAAAAGATGGGGTCTCAACCCGAAGATAACACTTTGGCTGTACACTGCAGTTATCGGACCCTCTCTGACCTACGGGTCAGTGGTATGGTGGCCCAGAACATAACTTACCATAGTAAAAATGAAACTCCAAAGCCTGCAACGCCTTGCAAGTATTGCAGCGTCAGGATGCATGAGAACCACTCCATCAGCCGCTCTAGAGTACCTGCTAAACCTGAAACCTCTACACCTTGTCATACAAGAGGAGGCACAGGCGGCAGCACTCAGACTGAGAGCCAACGGACTATGGAAACAAAACATATCGACAACGCACTCAACCGTCTTGAAGGACATCCTCAAGGAGGTTCCACTCCTTGAGGCGCCTATAGACAGAACGATGTGTCATCATGTTTTCGATAGAAGATACAATATCCAACTTACAGCAGAAATGCAGGATAACTCTGGCACAGGTGAAGTTAGGATATATACAGATGGCTCCAAAACCTCACAGGGAACTGGAGCGGGAGTCTTCTCGAACGACCTTAACATTAAAATCTCGACCACCGTAGGTAAACTTAATACTATATTTCAAGCAGAATGTATAGGCATTACCAA
Source organism: Abrostola tripartita (assembly GCA_905340225.1). NCBI lineage: Eukaryota > Metazoa > Arthropoda > Insecta > Lepidoptera > Noctuidae > Abrostola > Abrostola tripartita. The sequence continues at coordinate 7,529,532 of HG996493.1, read as the reverse complement.
AGCAGCACAGGCGGTTGCAGCCAGAGATGTCAGAGGCTACAATATTAAAATTGTGGCAGACAGTGCATCCGTCCTTCAAGCTCTACAAAACAATACCATAACCTCTGTCCTAGTACTGGAATGTCACAACGCACTCCAGTCCATCGCAGAAACAAACAGTGTAACCCTGCAATGGATTAAAGGACATAGCAACTCAATAGGCAATGACGCAGCCGACGAGCTGACTAAAAGGGGATCAAGGACGACGGTATATGGACCGGAACCACTACTGCCGATACCCCTGGGACAAGTCAGATCTTGGTTGCGTTTCAAAACAGAACAAAACCACCAAACAGAATGGAGAAACGGTGTAGGTTGCAGGAAGACAAAGAATGCAGATCCGGTACTTTCGAAAAAGTTTGCCCGCAACCTCACCAGACAGACAGGGACAAAATCCGTATGGTACTAAGTACAATAACCGGACACTGCCCTCTAAACAAACACCTTTTTACCATAGGTGTGACGGACAGCCCTCTATGCAGAGGCTGCATGGAGGCAGAAGAAACGCCACAGCACGTACTCATGGAGTGCGGAAGTGTGGACGATCAACGGGCACGCATTCTCCAGCGTCCAGCATCGCTACCGGAAGCTTGTAGCAACCTGAAAAGGCTGCTCGCTTTCTGGGACGAGCTGGGATGGCTGGAGTAGAAGAAAGAAACCCATCACGCACAATGGCCCATTCAAGCGGCTAAGTGCGGATAATGCCCAGCCAAACTAACTAACTAACGTGTTTTGTGTATCAAAACAAAGTATATCATAATGGTATTATTATGATATACTTTGTTGTACGTGGTGGAGATTTACACCTATGATGGAAACCATACCATAATTAGGTATATGATGTATTGAAAGATTAAAACTAAGCCAATCCAGTTGCTTATTGTTCCATAAAGGCTCCTCCACACAGGTGCGTTATTATCCCTGAGTTTGTTTCGGGATTTCTTCTCAAAGGCAGTCGATCAGGAAATGCCGACGTCATCTAGACTTTAAAAAAGAATGACGTGTAAAAGTGTTTCCAGTAAACCTATTTGTAAAATAACAATCATTTATCATTTACCGGTCGATAATACCGCTGCGTTATTGCGTTAATGCGTCCCGATTTCTTGCACACTACTGCGTTTTATCGTCCGGTAATTCTTTTTCGTATATGTATTTTTGGCGGGCTTTTCCCTTTTTTTTATTAATTACCTTCGTTCTTGGAGTCTTCGTCGGTCATCTTCTAAAGCTAGGTACTGTTAGTGCTAAAAATTCTTCGTCTGATGATAAATTAATATCCAAATTATAGATTTTTAGAACACTTGTAACTGTCTCGTAAAACCAAATTTCGTCCTTGACGTACTACTAGAACTAAAGATCTTGCAGCTGTGTGTGGGGTTCTAAAAACTCGTATCTGAATATCGCAGGACGGAGAAACGTATGCGTCCTACTTCTATTGTAGTATACGTCGTTATTATCGCAGTTGTGTGTAACTTCGTAGCCGTCCTAATACATAATGTACAAAAAACAGATATCGCAATAATTATGCGGTATTATCCACCGGTAATAACGCATCAGTCTGTGTGTGGGAGCCTTAAGCCCTTATGTTTCTTTTCATTGTGGTATTCTTTTTGTAGAGGATCCCATAACTCTGTAAAAGATCAATCCATTTCAATCAAACTAATCGATGTTTAGCTGTCAGTTTTTAAACGCAGAAATACGACCAAACACTTTTAGTAGCGAATGTTTACTAAGAATGTTCGCGCGGGGCGGGCCTCGCGCAGCAGCCGCGCGGGATTGCCGCTCGATGTTTGGACACACCTTTATAGCCAGACTTATTCAACAACATATAAGTCAAGATATTGAAAAGTCGGGATCTTACACTGGGTAGGTTACCTAATGAATAGGTAAAACAATATACTACATATATTAATAATACTTTAATTAGGACTTTCACTTATCTTAAATAAGGACAATCGACACTGACTCTATAGCTATAATATCTACAGAACCATGAGAAAAACACGCTGAAAAAATCCTAGAAGAAAGAAAGTAGGTAGGTACTACGAGATTGTCATCGAGTTGTCACCGTGTTCGTTAAAGTGGAATTTAGGACAATCTCTAGAACATAGACAGCAGTGAACAATCAAACATTTAGGAAAGACAACAGTAAAAAGTTATCCTGTCTAAAAGCGGTAAATTGCTGTACAGACCCAAGTCATGGTCGGAGAGATCACACTCTCTAAAACTCTAATATCGGTAGGTATAAATAAGTAAATACAATTTTTTAAATGCTGAACATACATTCATACCATTCTTACATACGTAAAAGACTAGGCAGATGCTTGTATTAATAACTAATAGGAAGGTATATTACAAAATGTTTTATAACAATCAGTCGACTCTCATATTATCAGTAAGTATTTGCAGGTCACTTAAAGTGAAATAAGAAGATCAAAATGTTGATCTGATGTTAGTCTTCCTGATTTTCGCTGGAGACTTTTACATTGTCTGGTAAATTTTTCTGGAAAGAAAAGAAATTATTAGACACAAGAATAATTCGTTTATCAATGTCAAACAGTTTTAACCTGACGTATCGTCCTGAAACATTACCTTTACAGAAGAATCAGTTATAATTGGTACACACGATGTAAGACTCTTGTCTTTATGTTGAATGTTTTTTTTATATGTTTTTATATGAACATTTCTACTTTTGATAACATCACATGTATGCTGTAGACCTTCTTTAGTATTTATCTGGGGAAGACATAGTTATTTAATACTAGATGTGCCCGCGACTCCGTCCGCGTGGAAATTCGGAAACAGCAAAAGTATTTTTAAATTGTTTTTAATATATTAGCATTAGCTAAGATTGAGCGAATTCGATTTAGTAGTTTTTACGCCATGCCGTACTATTTTATTACATGTATAGCTGTTGCCCGCGACTTCGTCCGCGTGTATTTCGGATAAAACACCAGTAGTAAATTGAACTTTTAACTGAAAAAAATACCTACCAGGCAGGCTTTTTTAAGTAGGTTAAAAATCTTTAAACCACTTATTTAACTAAGAATACTTTCCGGTATTTAAAAAAAAACCGCAAAAATTGAACGGTAATTACGGAAGTTACAGAAAGTCTATTGAAAATAATATATAACTGAAGAAGAGAACATAAATAAATCCGTTTTGTGCGTTTCTGAGTTCCTGTACATTGAAACTACTGTAGAAAAAAAAATACCAAGGATAAAAGACAACCGTGACGACCTGATTGGCGCAGTGGCTAAGAGATTGGTTGTGGGTTCGATTCCCGCAAAAAAAGTGTGATCTGTAGATGTTTGTCCCGAGTCTGGGTGTTTGTGTAAGTGAAATTTCAAGTTTGTGAAACGCACCCACGATACAGGAGAAATTCCTAGTGTGGGGCGGCGTTTTAGAAACCTATACAATACAACCCATTTCTATTATTTTGGATATTTTGTCTGTGTGTCGGTTTATTCGTAATTAAGTTAAAATAGGGAATCATTGCAGTTGACTCTTATAAAAAATATTGTTATAAAACATACGACAACGACACGCTTGTATTCCGCGAAGGCGTAGGCAGAGGTGCACATATTGTACCTACTCCCACAATTTCGCTAGGTTTGGTGTAGATCCCAATGTATCAGTATCTCAACAGACAAAATTTATAGAGAACTCGTGACCTAAGAGTAAGCGTCGTACGATTGTGTGTGCGTGTAAGAAGCAGCTAAGTATTCGTAAGATTAAAGGCTACTTTAAGACTGCGTGAGTCAATGGTAATGGTTGATGTTGATGGTCATGGCGAAGCATAAGGCTGTACACTCGCCGAAATCGTTATACACAGGATAGAAAATCTATCTTGCTGCTAGAATGTCCGCCTCAATGATGTTACAGCTGAAGGATGCCTTTGAGCTAGAAGTCGTTAAATTACTTTGACAGAAATAAGTTCCGGAGAACCGTATGTGTTCCTTGCTGCGAGAATTACTATATTAATTGTCTATGAGGTAATGAGAAAAAATCTATATCTATACATATAATAAAATCGTAAACGACCCGTGTCTTTACATTCAATTTTAAAAAAGAAAAACCATTTATACCGCCGTACCCATACTGGCGCGGCGAGATTTGGAAGTTTTATTTCATCTATATCTTATATACCGATTTCTTTTTTTTTTATAAAATAGATATTAAAGTGTACTTTTTGAATATTGCAGTTTGATAACGATATATCTATGTGAAATACAATATATTTATATATTTTATTAATACACTTGAAGAAGTGCCTAACGATTAAACACGTTATTGTGGCTAATTTATAAAAGATAGATATATACTATAAAAGACTTTTTTGTAGATCTTTTAGAGACCATCATTTTTGTAATACATACTTTTGGTGTATGATCGACGTATGCGAGGATAGGAGCTCGAAAGCGCATTTTCATCCGACTTGCTTCAAATTTATCGTTACTGCTCAGCTCTTATGTGTTTTAGCGTTATGTTATATAGCCTATAACCTGCCCAGGCGTATGGACTACAATCGTACCAAGTTTGGTTAAAATCCCTTCAGTAGTTTTTGACCCATGCGTGCACATACAGACAGACAGACAGACCGACAAAAAATTTACTAATTGCATTTTTGGCATCAGTATCGATCACCAGTTATCCTCCAATAATAATTTTGAATATATATTCAATGTACAGAATTGACCTCTCTACAGTTTTATTATAAGTATAGATTTGTTACTGTAAAAGCACGAAATGTGGTAAATTTGGTAAAAAAAGATTTACCAAATGTTTGGTAAAAGTGCAAAATGTTCTGCGATCACCATTAATTTCAAACTTTTACTAACATTCACTCTGTATATTATCTTATCGACGTATCATGCCAGGACTTATATTAAAAACTTTCCTAGGAATCCTAAAGATAGAGTGATTACTGCGAGCGTGCAGCGGTAGCGGTCGGTAAGTTGTACCAGAAAAATTGTATCAATAGATGTAGGTAAGTAAGTCCTTTTCCGTATTTAGTAAACCCGAACATTTACCATTTTCTGCAGTAGTAGAAAAAAAAGGAAGGAGTAGATAAATCTGCGAATTTATAGGTAGAGTACCTAACCCTAGAATTTCCCCACATACACGGGCTTTTACAGTAACACATATTGTAAGCCTTCCGGAAGAAATTCTTTATAACTATGAAAATGAACGCCACAACTGAAGCTGTTGCGTAGCTTAAAATAGTTACGAGGACAAATAGACCGACGCGAAAAGCGACATTATATTAACATTAAGTGATGTTATTATAAATTATCTACTTACATAATCTCTGTTTAAATTTTCAAGATTCATCTCAATTCCTTGCAGAAATTGGGGGTATTCGGTAACCTGCCACTTTATTTTCAGAGGTGTAGAAGTCTCAATTATATCTAGCAATTTTCTGAAAAAAAAAAACAATTACTTTTTTATGTAACCAACACTCAAGAAACGTATAACAAAAACTGTGTCAAATATAAAACCAATGAAACATAGATAACAAAGTTGTTAATTTGTATTATCTTTCTTAGTTTTTATTATAACTTGTTTATGCTCGGGACTTCGTCCCCGCGGATTTCGATTAACAAACCTGTACGCAGCAGCAGTAAGCAGATTTACGTAATGAGGATCAGTACAGTAATAGCAAATTCAATATAACTACTATCCACATTATTCTCTATGACATAAGCATGATATATCTTTTTGAATTATCCAAATCGGACCATTAATTACGAAGATATTAAGTGATAAACATAAGCCGTTCCTGCTGCTAAAAGTCAATGAGCGCGGATGCGTGTGACGTCACAGTGCCGGTTCCGAGCGTAGCGGGCACTCTATTACGTACTTCAGCGCGGCGACGCGGTCGGTTACTTATATTTGGCAATTTATATACCTACATAAAGTGTTGTTTATTTTGTAATTTTTAAAAATGAAACTACCTACTAATAAAATAGAAGATGGTTTTGTGCAAGCCCAATCAGAAAACCTAAAACTGGATACTTTTATGGTATTTGATAACCTAGGTCATCATTCTAAGTTCACCAGTGCGGAAATCCGTGGTTGGAAACTACAAAGGTAGGGGTGTTCCTTATTAATCTACGTAGGTAGTTACTAGTAATGTTAGGTCTAAGCTGTTAGTGGTAGGTAGAATGAATGTAAAGTATAGGTACAGGGAAGTATTCAGAAGCAGTACTGGTGAATAGTGTTTATAATATCTTTAAGAACGAATGTTGTTTTCGTTCAAGGAAATGTATAGTATAGGTTCAGGAAAGTATCCAGAACTAATGAATAAAGTGTTTATTAGATCTTGATGAACGAATGTATATATTTATATTTATTAGTTTTGACAGAAACCTTAAAATTGTTAGTCTATGCTCATTGTAACAAATCATTCAGTAGGTAGGATAGATAGGTAGGGTATGTAGCAAAAATATATATTTGTTTCTCTATATATTTCTTCCTTTATTTATATATTTATTTATTTTAGTTTTATTTATTATCATAGATCAGCACGTGAAACCTAATTAGATGATGCTGTGGGATTGCTATGTGTCTACCGCGCAGATCAGTCGATCTGCGAGGTTAAGCAGTGGTCGCAGCGGTCAGTCTTGTGATGGGTGACCATTTTCACATGTCGAGACCCCTCCGTGATTCGAAAGGCACGTCAAGCTGTTGCTCCTACGCCTGTTCTCTTTCCGGTCGTTCTCTTCTCTCTTTTCGGTCTACCGTCCCACCGGACTTTGAGAGTGAGTAAATAGGGAGTGCACCTGTGTTTGCGCGCATACTTTTACATAGTGCTGTGTGGTATCCGGCCTAGAATTGACCACCGCCTTTCCTCCCGTGGGTGTCGTAAGAGGCGACTAAGGGAAAAAAAAATCCCCAAGCTGCTTGCCAAGCGTGGCGATTATGGCAACCCCCCCAAATGAAACACTCAATTTTGCCGCGGCCCCCAGTACGCGGCAGCTCCCCTATCCCTGGCTATGGTAGCGGGCCAGGTAACGGAGGAGCAGGGGGTGCTAAGAATCACCGGTTGATTCCTCGCTACCACCCCCACCGGACTTTGGCCCTGGCAACGCACAACGTCCACACGCTTCGGACCGATGAGAAGATTGTCGAGCTGGAGGAAGAATTGAGCAGGTTGCGGTGGGACATCATGGGATTATCTGAAATCCGACGAGAGGGACAGGATACGATAATCGAGAAGGAGACCGAAAGTCCTAGGGTGGTGTTGGGTTTCTCGTCCGTAAGTCCCTCATTAATAACGTGGTAAAAGTCGATAGTGTGTCGAGCAGGGTAGCTTACCTGATACTCAGAATCACCGATCGATAATCGTTGAAGGTCATCCAGGTATATGCGCCGACCTCGACACACCCTGACGATGAAGTAGAGGCTATGTATGAGGAGATCTCTAAAACCATGCATACCTCCAAAACATACTTCACCGTTGTTATGGGGGACTTCAACGCTAAGGTGGGCACTCAAAATGGCGATGAGTTGAGAGTAGGGTCGTTTGGATATGGGCAGCGGAACCAGAGGGGCCAGCGGCTGGTCGACTTCATGGAGAAGGAAGAACTCTATTTGATGAACTCTTTCTTCCAGAAGCGACCATCCAGGAAGTGGACGTGGATTAGCCCCGATGGTTCAACCAAAAATGAGATCGACTTCATCATGACGACCAAGAAGCGTATATTCAGTGATGTCTCTGTGATCGGGAAGGTGAAAACCGGTAGCGATCATCGTATTGTCAGAGGCACACTGAATATCCATGTTAAGCTTGAACGGTCTCGTCTGATGAAGTCCACGCTCCGTCCTGGTCCTGCCCAGATCCAGAACCCCGAAATCTTTCAACTCGAGCTGCGTAATCGTTTCCAGTGCCTAGCCGAATGCGAAACAGCGGACGAGATAAACAACGGGTTGGTGGAAGCTGTCCAAGCAGTGGGGTCCCAGTTCTTTAGAACCCCACGCCGCAGAAAGCCTCAGAAGCTCTCCAATAAAACCATTAAGTTAATGGAAGCCCGGAATGCGATGAGACTGCAATCTTCAGCTGACATGTCGGAATACGGTCAACTTAATAGGCGAATTTCTATCTCCACGCGTCACGATTTGCGCTCCTTTAATACTGCCCGTATTAAGGACGCAATTGAGTGGAACCAGGGCTCCAAAGTGTTCGCGAGGAATTCGTCTGTTGGGAAAAGCCAAATGACGAAGCTGAAGATCGACGATGGCAGTATCATCTCATCGAAACCGGAAATATTGAGAGCTCGAGAGGTTTTACGGAAAGCTGTACACCTCGACACGGGAACCCGTTGTCAGCGTAGCTCAGGACTCTAGAGCTAAACTGACCCGACACTACACTGAGGACATCCCAGTCCTGTACGAGATTAGAGTGGCTTTGAAACAGCTTAAGAACAACAAGCCGGGTGATGACGGAATTACAACGGAGCTTCTGAGAGCGGGTGGAAAACCGGTACTTTTAGTCCTCCAGAAGCTATTCGATTCCGTCATACTCGAGGGTACTACGCCAGAAGCATGGCACAGGAGTGTGGTGGTGCTCTTCTTCAAAAAAGGTGACATCACCTTGTTGAAGAGTTATAGACCCATCTCACTCCTGAGCCATGTGTATAAGCTGTTTTCGAGAGTCATTACGAACTGTCTCGAACCCAGGCTTGATGACTTCCAGCCTCCTGAACAAGCCGGCTCCGAAAAGGCTTTAGCACCATAGACCACATCCACACGCTCCGCCAGATTATACAGAAGACTGAGGAGTATAATCGGCCACTGTCTAGCGTTTGTGGACTATGAAAAAGCCTTCGATTCAATCGAAACCTAGGCTGTATTGCAGTCCCTTCAGCGATGTCATATTGACTATAGGTATATCGAGGTGTTGAAGTGTTTGTATAGTAACGACACCATGTCGATCCGGTTACAGGACGAGAGCACGAAACCAATCCAACTGCAGCGTTGTGTGAGACAGGGAGACGTGATTTCTCCGAAACTGTTCACAAATGCGTTGGAGGACGTTTTCAAGCTCTTGGACTGGAACGGGTCCGGCATCAACATCAATGGCGAATACATCACTCACCTTCGTTTTGCCGATGATATAGTTATCATGGCGGAGTCGCTGGAGGAGCTCAATACTATGCTCAGCGACCTCAGTCTTGTTTCCCAACAGGTGGGTCTTAAAATAAACATGGACAAGACGAAGATCATGTCAAATGTCCATGTCGCACCCGTACCGGTTATCGTTGGGAACGATACTCTCGAGGTTGTTGACCACTATGTCTACCTTGGACAAACTGTTCAGTTAGGCAGGTTCAACTTCGACAAAGAGGTCGCCCGAAGAATCCAACTCGGATGGGCAGCGTTCGGGAAACTACGCGACATCTTCTCGTCCAAATTTCCGCAGTGTCTGAAGACAAAGGTTTTTAACCAGTGTGTTTTGCCAGTGATGACGTATGGCTCTGAGACGTGGTCGCTAACGGTTGGCCTTTTAGAGAGGCTCAGAGTCACTCAACGAGCTATGGAGAGAGCTATGCTCGGAGTTTCTTTGCGCGACAGGATACGGAATACGGAAATTCGCCAAAGAACTAGGGTCACCGACATGGCTCAAAGCATATGCAAGTTGAAGTGGCAATGGGCAGGCCATATCGCTCGAAGAACTGACAACCGCTGGGGAAGAAAGGTTCTCGAGTGGCGACCACGAACCGGAAGACGCAGCGTTGGCAGGCCTCCCACCAGGTGGACCGACGATATCGACAGAGTTGCGGGCAACCGGTGGATGCAAACGGCAAGTTGTCGTTTATTATGGCGTTCTAAGGGGGAGGCCTTTGTCCAGCAGTGGACGTCTTCCGACTGATGATGAAGATGAGTTAGCTAGTCTCAGATGAGACAGGCCGCCGCCGTGACCAAAATTCGGTCAGGAGAACATTACTATTATTATTAAACTACGTAATTTTCCATATCTTGTTCCAACTGAAATATAAAAATAGCAGATATATAAATGTACCGCTGTTGTGATTTAAATGATTTTAAAATATCACTGCGTTTTACCCGAGTGTCCCTGTGTCATTAGTTTGACCTTGGAATATTACATATCTAGGAATGGGAATCTTGTCGTTGTCACAACAGCCTACATCAGTCCATTGCTAGACCAAGGCCTCTCTCTTGTATGGGAGGTATTGCAATAATCCACATGCTTGCCAGGCGGGTTGAGGATCGAAGTTGTAGTTTATTAAACAGTTAATCACTACTGCCCTGGATTATATTCCTTTAGTCATCTTGTAGAACACTACGATAGGTAAGTAAGTACGTAGATATCTCTACAAAACTCAGAAAATGTAAGTAGTTAAGTATGTTATTATATTTTTTATTAAAACAGCAGGCTTAAATACTTATTTTCATATAATTTTTCAACAAAATAATAGGTACCTACCTGGTAGTACGTACCAGGTAGGTACCTATTATCGAAATGTTTGTCGAAAGTTTTGTCATGTCTACTTAAAGTACTTAAGTAGTTTTGCGACTTTCGGCACGTTTAAAAAACTGTTTTTCTGGCGTTTTACTAGAAGTATTTGTACATTTCGGCACTAAACATTATTTATACATAGTTAAAAAGTTAAATAATACACAAACCGGTCACTTAATTTGTTTCCAAGTAACAAATCACCAAACAAAACACTGCGCGGCTTATCGCTCTTAACGGCTAACGGTCGGCGATGGGCCCAGTGACGTCACACGCTTTGTGCCGCGGCAACGACGACGGATCGACGATCGGCGCATTAAATTGATTGCTGCTTGCTCATTTTTGGTCGTATGACAAAAATAATTACACCAATGTTTTGGATTTTTCATGGACTATAATACTGCATTAAAAACTAAAAACCTGATTGATCCTCACTGAATCTAATTTTGTTAACAATTTTATGGGTTTATATATTTTTCCCGTGGAAGACTAAATATTTTTGATTTTCAAAGTAGCCTTAATTTCTTTTTTTTTTTTTAAAAAAAACGTCGCCCCTCACTATGAATTTCTCCTGTATCGTGGGTGCGTTTCACAAACATGAAATATCACATACACAAACACCCAGACTCGGGACAAACATCTGTGTATCACACAAATTTTTGTCCCGTGCGGGAATCGAACCCACAACCCCTAGCGCAGCAGTCCAATCGCTTAGCCACTGCGCCAATCAGGTCGTCAAAGTATATAAATGTATGCAATTTGGCCCTGGACCATCAGCTATCTGCCAGTGAAAGTCCCGTCAAAATCGGTTCAGCCGTTTCGGAGATTAGGCGGAACAAATAGACAGATAAACAGATAAAAAAATCTTATGCATTTTTTTACGTGTATCGTGTATACTATCGTATGCATTGAGTAAAAAACTGTTATTTTGATGTTACAAACAGACACTCCAATTTTTTTACGTGTGTAGATGATTTTCCTCCTCAAATTATTTTTTAAATTGATTTATATACTTACAAGTTGATGTTAGTAAAAGCTTCTTCCTCAGCATAGAATTCTGAATAGTCACACCCTGGGAATTTAAAACTCAACAAGTTGTCAATATTCCTTCTTCCCACGATCCAGCCCAGATCAGGCACATTTGTACTTTCTATCCAAACATCACTCATATAATCAGTTTCTGGTCCATATTCAAGTGTGTTATTTTCATCATCCGATATTACATAAATATCATCTTTTGGGGCATTCAACAGCTCTTGGTCAGATAAGCTATCTTCGGTTAATTCTGTTAGATTAGTGTTTAAAGTTTCGTCGTTATTATAAGAATCATTTGGTGATGTAATGTCGGAGTTTAATTTACTTTGCAAAGCTTTTCTATTTATTTCTTCAGGTTTCAAAATAAACATTCTGTCATGTTTGACACTTCTGGCCTGTGAATCTTCATCTTGCATCGAAAATACATCAGCTATTTTTATTTGAGGTGCATTTCTAACAACTGTTTCCGAAGGTGTTAATGGAAATTTATTTATTGATTCCTTGCTAAATTCAGTGTTAGGCTTGCTTGATAATGGCATAGCATCTGCGCTAATATTTGCACACGAATTTACTGGCACGGCCTTAGATACGATCGTAGGGTACATCGTAGGTAAAGATATTTTTTTTAAAACACCATCTGATGCCAGGTGATAAAAGCCATTCGTTTTGCGTATTTTAATAGGTTTAACAATTTTGATGTCTTTTTTTGACGGAGAAGATTCTTTTGCTTCCTCTATTCTATCAAGATTTTCCGGCAAATTTTGTTGGTTTTTTTTTGTAATGTCATCGGCACAGAAATGGTTTTCTAGCGGAATAACGTCATTACTTTGTGGACTAGTTAATTCCATAAATTTAAATGGATCTTCTACAACTTTCAAATTATCAACCTTATTAGTCTTAATCCAAAAACCTCTAGTTCTTTTAAAATGTCCTACATGTAAGACGGTTTTAATAGTTTCTATTCCTAAAGTTTCTTCCATTTCGTATGGGCCTACGAAAACGGAATTTTCATTAGCAGTAGGCATTGCGTATACACCAAATGCTGGAATTTCGCATTCTTCCATACATTGCTTAGACGATAGCCGGACAGCCTTTCCGGTGACGCGTGCCATACTAATAGCTCTTATAATACTCTCATATGAAACAAAAAATCCTTTTCTGAAAAACCTGACTTCAGTAAAATCATTTTCTACGGTCATGACAAACCATTTTGATAAACTAGCACTATCCGAAGTTTCAGAAGAGGCTTCGGATCTTTTTTTAGTTGCTTTTTTAGTTTCTGACCCTTTTTGAGTTATCTTTTGAGTTTCGGATCCTTTTTGCGTAGTGTTCTGTTTTGTATTCTCAGATAACGATAACGAATTATTTGATATATTATCTCTATACAAAACTAATGTTTCCGTTTCAGATGACTCAACATTAAGTTCTGGTGCATCTCCATGTAATTCATTTACTTTGTTTACAGAGCCGATCAATTCCCAACAGTATGACATACCACGTAATATACAAAAGTTATCTTTTAGGTTTGATGCATTAGTAAGTAAATTTTTTACAGTTTGTGGATATTTATGCAAATCTGCAAAACGAATATCATTTATATTTATGCAATTCACAAAGAATGGACTACGTGTATGAACAGCCATAAATATTCTATAAGGCTTTTGCTGGGATATTAAAAATAGGTTTTTTCGTTCTCGATATCTGTTAAGTATAAATTCCCAGGAATGAAGTACTATTTTCCCAGCTTTTGGTGGTTCAAGGGAGTTTTTCATTAGACCTTGGTCATTTCGTTGTTTAAACATTTTATAATTACTTTCTAACCAAGCCACTAAATTTGTTTGATTAGACAACCGTACCCGTTTTGACAGAGGTGTCGTGTTATTATCATTTTGATTGGATGGTGGAAAGAGTTCATCTACATCGCACAGTAATTCCAAAAGACTTATGTCATTTTTCGTTTTTAAGATTGGTTTTTCAGTCAGTACAGTAGGTGAAACAGTTGCAGTAGGTGGTACAGTTACAGTAGGTGGTACAGTTATAGGTGGTACAGATTTTTCTATACCAGGATCGTTGTTAAGAATAGCTAATCTTTCTTGCAATCTTTTATCGTTCTTCTCCATTTGCAATATTTTGCTATGAATATTTTTGTAGTAACCATCGCTGAATTTCCTCCCTTCATAACCATTTATTCTTGAACATGTATCTGCATCGTCGAAATTCTCACTACTTTCAGTATCAGAAGTAGTTTCATTGTTATCATGATCAGACTCTTGTTGATTATTTTCTAAATCTGAAATTCGTAATGAATACCTTGTTTGGTGTTTGGGTATTTCTGGAATAGTTCTTTTAACAGCTGTCTTTTTAACAGGGATGGCATGTTTTTGGGTTGCTTTATTAAAATACAAACTTTCAGAATAGTAATTATTTGTCATTTTTTCTGAATGTTGGCCACTAATTTTGGACCTTTTTAAGAAGTTTTGCCGATCTAATTGTGATCGCGGAGCGTAATCTTCGTTGGGATTGTTGTCTTCAATACTAGGATTTGTCGATTGTTCTTTTACAACTTCCGCATTAGTATCCGTAACAAAAGATTGAGTAACAGCGGATTCATTTGAAGTACCGCAAGTTTCCGTGAGTTGACCTTTACAAAAACACTTATATAACTGATGAACCATACACCAGGGTTCTATATTTTTACAATCAAGTTTTATTGCAACGATTGATAAAACAAGTTTTTTCCGGTTTTCATGTTTCAAGATTATATTGTTGCTATAAAAATCTGCATATTTTTTAGGTATTTTACAGTTTCTCCTTTCTGCCTTTAATAATATTCTTTTTTTGCCTGCAACTATAACAGTTTGATGAAACCTTTGTTCCTCTCTGGCTAATTTTATGTTGTGTTCATTATCTAAATTTAATAATTCAAGTCCAAATTCATTTAAACCTGCATGCGATAAATCAGTTTTGTACTTTAAAAAGTCACATTTGCAATCAAACATGCATTCGACACGGCCACAATGTTGCCGTAAAGCGTAGCCTTGTAAAGAATTACATATGCACCCTAGAGTACAATGCGTTTTATTGCAATTTCTTGCAAAATTTTGTAATTCTGTTTCTGGCAGCGTAATAACAGTAACGTCCAGCCGCTCTAACTCACCAAATCTTTTTTTCGTTTTGTCCTTTACATTCAAGACTGTATCACTAGAGTTTAAACTGTCTGAAGAAAATGGTTTATACTCTTCTTCTTGAGTATATATTTTATCTTGAATAATGCTTATTTCCACAGAATCTAAGATTTCATTCATCATTTTTTTTATTTCAGATAACACAGAATTGTCAAATGTGTCCAGGCATGAATTGTTCTGATATTTATTTTCCTTTTCGTAAAAGCTCGCCGTGTTTAATAAGTTCCCTATATCGTTGCGCATGAGAATACGACGTTGATTATATTTGTAATTTAAATCGAATGTTACACAATCATTATTCAGTTGAACAGTGTTCGATTTTTCAATTTTTCCTATAACGGAGACGGCCAACTCTGCCCATTGCTTAGAAATAGTGCCATCTTTCATGCGCGAATTGTTTAAGAAGTTAGTCATTGTTGACTCTAAAGCAGTTCCATATGTAGGTTGAATATCTAGGCCAGGTTTTGGAAGTTTTATAAGTTCAATATTTCCAACGTGATGTTTTTGATATGAATCATCTAGAATTTGTTTCTTACTTAAAGGACCTGGTTTAAATTTAACAACTAAAGAATTGCGTAATAGCCCTTTCTTTTTATTTATAATAGTATTTTTTTGTTTTTTAGTCTGTGGCGTCAATCTCTTTAAGGCTAAATCATAGTTACAAATCAATTTATTATTGCCTCCATAACTTCCGTTCACTTGAATATATTTTCCATTCCATAAAACATATTGGCGCGCATACGCACGGTGTTCTGGATTAATATTTGTCAACATATGCCAGGTTGATCTTAAAATAGGCTTATCACCCCTGAATATATTCCTAGCAAATATTTTAGTCTCATCGTTCCTCGAGGAACCACTCCTTATATTTCTAAACAATACATTTTGTTGTGATTCCAAATCACTAGATAAATTAGTATATGTATCTAGTTCAAACGATTTTCTAATGTCTCTGACAGTTTTCACTTTCTGTTTTGATTTTCTTTTTGGGACATAATACTTATCAGTGTTAGGTCTAAAATTGCAAGTATGTGTTTTTATATTATTAATTTTTAAAGGTTTAGCTGGAACTATGTTTAAGAGATCATACAGATTATTTTTAAGACGAATTTCTCCCCTGGTAATATTTGACGAAAAAACTTTGGTATCGCTTTCCATACTTCTAAATATCTGAAACAAAAGAAATCAATAAAAATATAATAGTAGTTAGTAGGTAACTATAAGAAATCTTATGAGACTTATAAAATAAAACCTATTACTGAGGGGTGTGAATGTACAAAAATACAATTTTCCTGCCGGAAAGGTAAATCTTTTCTTAACTAGGCATGGATTGCAAAAAAATGGATGAAAAAAATAAAATAAAACACATTATAATTTGAAATAAATTATAATAAAAGGTTCCTGAAAGGTAGCGTCGCATTTTTCTGGATGTGGTTTTTCGAACTTGACCACAGACGGTAAAAAAAAATTTAAATAAAAAATTATAACCTCCTTCAAAAAACTCAAAAGTGAAAAATAATATTTTATCACTTCACTTTACATAAGCGAAGTGGAAGTCGGCGCCAAATCCTATGCGTTCGCTTAGTTTATAGTGTTAGCTTTTAAACTATGAACCACGCACGTATGGCAGCATTCTCATAAGTACTATTTTTCTGAATCGCTTATTGGATGTTGGGATTTGGCACCGACTTCTACTTCGCTTATGTAAAGTGAAGTGATAAAATATTATTTTTCACTTTTGAGTTTTTTGAAGGAGGTTATAATTTTTTATTTAAAATTTTTTATTTCACGATTTTTTAGCTTTAGATTCTGCTAATGTGGTTTTGCTATTTGTATGACCATTTAAGCGATTTAAATTTTGTTTTGTGAAATGGGTATTTAGTGAAATATAATAAACCACACGACGATAGATCGTTGCAGGAAATGAAAAGACTACGAAATCTGTCTTCCGATAATGAAGGTAGATAAGTAAGTCAGTAGTACATAAGTAAGTCATAATAAACCTTTTATTTACGAGGCGTTTTTTTTGTAAAACGTTGTAAGTGACCTTGAACATTTTTTTTTTCGAAATTGTTTTTATAACCTTTGTAGTGAGTACAGGCGTGATATTATGTTGTGTGATGGCGTAAACAATGCTTAGATATGCTATAGCAACAATCGCGGTTAATCTGCTGTTATTTATTGAAGAGTTCCCCCGATTTCTACAAGATCCCATCATCAGGTATTGAAATGGTGACAATGGGACCACACGGGAAGCACCAGCTTTCAAATAAAAAAAGAATCATGAAAATCGGTTCACCCAGTCGCAAGTTATGAGGGAACAAACATAAAAAAAAAAAAAAAAAAAAAATACAGTCGAATTGATAACCTCCTCCTTTTTTTGAAGTCGGTTAAAAACAGAAGGCCACGCCGCGGCCACATTGTCGCAATGCAGCAATATCGCTTCGGTCTGCAGTTGAATTAATCCCGTCCCCTATAAAGTGGCGAATCGACAGTGAGGACTAACAGATTTGGAAGTCATCTCATTCAATAGGTAAATAGAAAAAATACACAGTCGAATGGGCGCTACCGTTTTTCTGCTCAATGGCAGTGGTGGTAAGGTCCTGAAGTATAGTTGATATAATTATTGTAATAATTCTTTCGTGTTTTCAGAGTGGACAAGACTGGTCTTAAAGAGAAAATATTTTTTT
This sequence comes from Abrostola tripartita, assembly GCA_905340225.1. Classification (NCBI taxonomy): domain Eukaryota; kingdom Metazoa; phylum Arthropoda; class Insecta; order Lepidoptera; family Noctuidae; genus Abrostola; species Abrostola tripartita. Next base: position 7,512,106 of record HG996493.1, on the reverse strand, counting down.
TACGTGTCATGAGAGCCACGAATTATTCGTTCATCGTCATAATTTATGTCCTTTTTATGAACTGCAGTAAACTCAGTAATTTCCATCACACATTCTCATTTTTTTTGTAAACCTCTAAAAGTAAATGGTAATATTCACTATATCATGCAAAATAATTCACAATTTTATTCTACGGTTCCAATTCATGTGCGCATTATAAATTGGTTATCAGTTCCTAACCCGGTAAAGGAAAACATCGTGAGGAAACCGGCACACCTGAGAGATTTCTCAACGGTGTGTAAAGCCATGTCAGACGCCTACAGGCGGTTTAAACTCTGACACTATGTTGGTCATAAACCATACGATACGGTAAGAAGAAGTGCGCCACTATAATTAGCCTAAACTGCCGCTTCGGCCTGAAGTCAAGTTTAGAATAACACCTTTGATACACTTAGGTAATACAGGAGTCAATGAGTTGGCATAAATTGGCAGAAAACTGATTAAGAATGATGTATTTTGGTTAAATATAATAAAAACAGTAGGTCATTAACCATTCACCAAAAAATCTAAACAGGTGACTTCATGGTACCTAAGTAGGTCCCGAGAATGCGCCAGACTTTCAGCTTTCTTAAATCATAGAGGTAAGTCATCATTCACTGAACGTAATGTATACACCATTGATAATCATAACTTTCAAAGTTACGAAACTGATTAGAAGCCATTTCACAAAATGTTAACGTTCGAATTTTAGATAAACTTCGGCAGAATTATCATGTGTGTGTGTAGCACACCCAATAGAAGCAATGTCGTTTGCATTGTTTTTGTGTGGGTGTAGCGCGAGTGTCGAGACGGTCAAAAAAATCTTTATCGTTATTCCAATATACATTCTGTGTACTAAATATCGGGAATTTGTCAATAAAACAAAAAATACAAATTATTCATCTAAATTTATTTTATCGCCTTCAAAGTAGGCCCCATCGCTTGCAATACAACATCTCCAACGCTTCACCCAGTCTTCCATACATTTTTCATAGGCTATTTGCGGTATGGCCTTTAGCTCATACAGCGAATTTTCTTTTATGGCTTCTATCGACTCAAAACGTTTTCCTCGAAGTGGTAATTTTAACTTGGGAAATAAAAAAAAGTCAGACGGAGCCATATCAGGTGAATACGGTGCTTGGTCGAGAACTTTTGTTGAATTTTTCGCTAAAAACTCTTTCACTATAATGGCTGTGTGTGATGGTGCATTATCATGGTGCAGCATCCATGAGTTGTGTTGCCACAAATCTGGACGTTTTCGGCGGATACTCTCACGCAAACGCTTCATGACGCCTAAATGATATTCTTTATTCACTGTTTCTCCCTCTGGAAGGAATTCGGAGTGAACCACACCACGGTATACGGTAGTCAAAAAAAACTGTCAGCATCACCTTGATTTTGGAGCGACTTTGCCGCGGTTTTTTGGATTTCGGCTCGTTTGTTTTCGAGACGCCATTCTGAAGACTGTTGGCTTGTTTGCATGTCGTACTCATAAACCCATGTCTCGTCGCCAGTTATTATACGTTTCATAAAGGTCGGATCCGTAGAAGCTCGGGAAACCATGTCTTCAGCGACATGCTTTCGCTGCGCTTTTTGAACAAAATTGAGCTCTTTTGGAACTAGTCGAGCGGCGACGCGTTTCATGCCTAAAATGTCAATGAGAATGTTGTGGACGGACTTAAAAGATATGTTCACCTCACTATCCAACTCTCTCAGACTCATACGTCGATTTTCGAGCACTAGCTTCTTGATTCTGTCGATGTTTTCTTTGGTCGTAGCGGTTGAAGGTCTACCAGAACGAGGCAAGTCTACTACTACTTCTCGGCCTTTTTTAAAAGCCTTATACCATTCATAAGCCCTCGTTTTCGATATCCACGATTCGCCGTAGGTATTTCGCAACATTTTTAGTGATTCACCACATGAAATATCATTCGGAACACAAAATTTAAGGCACACTCTTTGTTCAACAATATTAACCATTGTAAAAATCGCCGAGAACTCAAAACTATGACCAACAAAAAGTGTAGTTTAAAACAAATTAAATGACAGATCCCGCTCAAACTTTTCGCGCTAAATCAGTACAGTGCTACCAACATGCAGTAAAAAAATTAGAACGACCTCTTTTACGCGGGTCTTTTTATTGACATATTCCCGATACTTTTTACACAGAGTAGTATCTTCATTTTTTTCACATCACATTAACAGCCGTCCTCAGAGACATTTAATGATTACTTAAACTGTCACTAAGTAAAGATTACACAAAGAAAACCTTTACTTAGTGACAGTTTAAGTCCAAGTCGACGAATCTTGGAATCCAGTGATTCGTTTTACACAACCTCGCCTTTTTGCAGTGTCGGGTGGCGTTCCGAGTACGGATGCGGTGTAGGAAGAATTGAGACTAGATGAAAAATCATCTACTGTATCCCATGTCATGTGCCGTTGCGTGATTTTTAGGTAACATAAATGGTTCCGTTTTTTAACAACTGTCTATTGAAAATGTTATAATATCGTATCCGTTTTAAAGCGATATCATATAAACGATATGGTGCGTCTTTATCGCAACAAAATGTGAGGAAGTCGACCACGTTTGCAAAATGAACTTGTCCTTATACTTTACCTGGGTTTAGAAGAATAAATTGTTTTATCATACGATACCTTTTTAATGCGTGTTTTTTAAAATTATTTCTTATTGCTGACAAATTGCATTGTTTCGTTCGTTTTATTGGCAGAAATACTAGATAGAGTATAGACAGATACATTGCATTGCGGTTCGCGAGCGACATATTGACTATAGTTGACAACAACAGGACAAGTTAGTAAAATAGACGGTTAAGAAAAATACAACGACAACCGTAACGATCTATGCTACTTATCGCCCACTACTAGTCATGACACCGCAGCCTCAGTCTGCTAGTGACCACGGCCGGTGCAACTCGATCGAAACGTCAAGGCAAAATTAAAAACTGGTGATCGCGTTAATGCCCGTATTGTAATTTAATTTAATTATCATCATGCAACGCGATGGTTTAAAAGTTAGTAAAATAAATTAAGCCAATAAAATAATATATTACTTGATAACTAGCTTATGGCCGGGACTGCTTTCCCGTGGATTACGATTAAAAAACCTGTACGTAGCAGCAGTAAGCAAATTTACTTATTTGAATCTGATTTTGTTAACAATTTTATGGCTTTTTATTTTTTTCTCACGGAACCCTAAACTAAACTAAATATTTTTGAAATTAAAAGTAGCTTATATTAGACCTTATGACATCAGCGATCTGCCAGTGAAAGTCCCGTCAAAATTCGTTAAGCCGTGTCGGAGATTAGCCGGAACAAACAGACAGACATTTATTTATAATTGCATTTTTGCTATGTTTTGTGTATAGTTAATTAGTTACTATCTTATTGAGTAATGTTAGGCAAATGCTGCGTACCTACCTAAGTATATTTTACCTATTTTTTGACTACCTCGTTGGTCTAGTGGTCGCTAAGCGCGACTGCTAAGCATGAGGTCGTAGGTCTGAATCCCGGGTCGGGCAAAATAGGTACCTAAAACTGGATTTTTCCATTGGGTAATATTCGGTAGCAGCACGGAATCTGAATTTGTGCCCGGTTGATGGTAATAGGCGGACCCCATTTTACCTCTGCCTAGCCCTTCGGGAAATACACTTCCATTTTCGATTCCAAGAGCCATTTTACATTTTTACGCAGTTTTCTAAGATTTTGGACGCCTAATTTACCATCTTAGGTAGTATTTAGGAATTTATATATAAATGTAAAATGTAGACCAATCTTTCGCATTGACACATAAGCTAATAGATTTACAAAAGATAACTTAATTACTATATGGTGATCAATCTCTCACAGGACGTTTTCTGAAAAATCATCGCAGAGTCAATTTTGGGCTCCAAATTCTATCATTTACATTCACAAATTTAAACGCAAAAATACAGTAAGCATTAGGCATATATTTTAATTGAAACTTACGGTGCAAAATTTGCGATTAATAACACTTATAATTGATAAAAAAAATAAACTGAAATCTATTTTCACGGTTAATACTGTAATTTTATCGCGACTTTTTGGTTTGAATAAAGGTATATTTTAATTTTAAAACCATGTCATAATAAACTATGCTCTTTAAGAAATCTAATAATACAGTGATTTTCAAAATTCCTTTATTTAATTAGAAATCATATCATTTTAAATATCACTCCAAATCAATAAATTACGATGCAGTAAACGTAGAATGATCAGTCGGGCCCGAGCGCCCAAAGAGGTAGGATCTGTGTCACTTTTTCCCATTTCGAATTACGAAAATTCGTATTGCAAACGCATGTTTATACTACGACCACAACGTTTTCATTTTCTATGTATTATTTTCATTCGGTTTTGTTTAATATCAAGTAAAGTATAATATTTTAAGATATTTTATTAGATTCATAATCAGCTACTTTAATCTTGACTGTACTATTTTAGTCCGCGACTTGAATTTTTTCTACGAATGAAAAGTAGCTTGTAGCCTTTAATATGTTAATCCAGGTTATAAACTATCTATGTGCAATTTTTTTTTCTATATCTTTTAACCGTTTTTGCGTAATTGAGTAATAATCCTTCAAAAATACAATCGCTTACATTTATATTTGGTGATTATATTATTATTGTAGAAATTTTAATTTGTCTAAATAAATTACTAATGAAATAAAAATATTTTCATAAATCTCGAATAAGAAACATTGTCATAACGATCAGGATTTTGATGTCCGTCTCAAAACTCGCACTACACTGTTTGCATTGTTTTTGTGTGACACATGACAATTTTGACAGAATTCGAACAACGTCAACATTTTTTTAAATGGCTGGTAATGATATTGCATAAGTAGTAGTCGATAACTGACCACTAACAAGGTCTTCCTTGTTATTGTTAGTGGTTAGTTATCGACTACTACTCCCACGAGGGAGTGGGGGTGCGTTGACCTCCCTCCTATCACTTTCCTGGATTAAATATATCGTGTGAGGTATCGTTTAAAGGGCTTTATGTTTTGTGTGTGAAAGGATTTCAAATACTAGTCTCACGAAAGTCTGGGGCGGATGAATTCCATACACCACTAAAAATCGTGAAATAAAAAAATTTAAATAAAAACCTCCTTCAAAAAACTCAAAAGTGAAAATAATATTTTATCACATCACTTTACTTAAGCGAAGTGGAAGTCGAGAAATGGGTTTTTATAAATTAGAAGGCAAAACCTAACTTGGTTGGTACGGGCTTTAGTAACTTATGGAATTAACAGAATTTTGTAGATATATTCGTTTTTTTTTGTGGTAAAAAAAAAGATTGCTTTTAAATAACTTGTGTGAGTCTAAGCGCCATGTTATGTTAATATTGAATGTGGGAAAAGGTGTTTAGGGCTGTGTATGCTGGAAGCTGGACCCAGTTAACGCAAAATTGCAAAGTCCCATTTGTTGATTATAAGCATGCTACAGGTCTGCAGAACATGTAGCTTAATGTCATTGAGGAGGTTGCAGGTTCAATACCTGGAAAAAAATATCGTTATTTGCCAATTACGGCACGAATTCAGTCAAAAATTACAGTTTGCCTGCTGATAGGAAGGCTCCAGTTCCAATGCGAAGTCTTTTTTAGTGATCTAACTGCCAGGAGAAGACTAAATAAAGTCAATCTTCATGATCGCAGTCTGTTTAGAGTTCCAACTCCGCGATATGGAAAAGGAGGAAGTCGTTTAGTGTAAGCTAACGCAGATTCACGTTAGGCCGATACTCTGTGGGCTCGTATTATGTTTTCCTATTAGCCCCGCTTGGAATTTCATTCCCACTTAAGGAGAATGCATGTTTGGTGATTTTGTGATCATAAATTTCTTTAGAATCGTCTGGAAGGTCTAAAAGTTAGTGTGGGCTAAAATCATCTGGATCTCGTTTTAACACGAGGCAATTTCAATGTAGAAGAGTACCTTGTACCGATATTACGGTAATGCACGAGTATGCACCGCAAGACAGGCGTTAAATGTGTTACGCAAGCACAATGCTCTGTTGAAAGAGTGACCTGCTCAGTCCGCTGATCTCAATTTCATTCAGCACTTATGGAATTTACTTGGAAGAATAGTTTTCAGTGACCTTTACCAAAATTGGTAGATATAAAATGTTTCTTTTTTCAATTCGCTCCAAAGTATGAAGCCTGAATCCTCAATTGACATTAATTACCTCACGGTAAGAATGCCACACCAATGTTGAGCTTTTACTAAAGCATTTGGAGTCACAACAGATTATAAGGAAGGGACGAGAAGATGTTTTTTAAATTTAGTTGTTACCTAGGCGTTCTTTTTTTTTAAATTCCCAGAAACCAAATTTTTCCTTTTTTTGTTAACTAGTTTTTTCCTTGCAGCTCTTTTATTTTATATTACTATTAAAAAGAATATTAAATAACGCATCTATTAATATATAACATCTATAACAAAACAATGTTACGATCAAGATAAATAGTATGTTATGTAACCTAATGTCCCTAGACTTTGTTGATGTGTGTATTTACCCTTGTTGACTACATTGTATACATTTCTGCCATTTGATTGGTAAATAATTTCAACCCTTGAGATAGAGCTCCGGTTTTCTTCCATGCAATGTCTTGTAGTATTAAAACTGTTTCTCGAACAGTGTAAGGTCTTTCGTTATCATGGAGCAATAATGGTGACGATCGATTGATGAGTCGGGGCTGCTTTGCAAGTTTCGCCATCATTGTTCGGTCAGTAAACAAGTTCAAGTTTTTTTAATTTTACTTTTGATTTGCTGCAAATTGGTTAATATTGTGGTAAAACAAAAAAATTCTTTGGGCCGTCGCGCCACCCCCAATTTTGTGACACAATATATTTAGTATTGTATTGTCAAAATTTCGGCTCCCTCACTTATATATAAGAGGTGCTCATCGACATTGAAAAATTTGTATTTTATGAAAAAATCTTAAAAAAGGAGAACTTAGGTGATCAAGTAAGAAATAAAAAAGTCAAAAATAATCCGATCCGAGTAACACCTATTTAAGACAATGTCGCGGCGGGGTCCCGCTAAAGTAAGTCAGACCCTTAGTTTGAGTACTATCTATTAAGTTACTAGCAATTGCTTCAAATCATCAAACTTTTGTTGCAAATCTGGGTGTTGAATTGGTAAGTTATTGCTCTAAACACGTAGCGGTACCCCGCCGCGACATTGTCTACAACATTGTGTAAATTTTAAACTTTATTTTATTTTGAAATTTTTAAACTTATTCGGCCTTATTACAAAAAGCGGTTTATCTAAAAACCAAGGTTTAAAACCTCTAAAAACCACGGTTTATAGGAAAGTGTTATTACAAAAAGTGGTTTTGCGAAAAACCATTGTCCATTCTATGGTCTAACGCCAAACCTGGGCGGCCCCTAGTTTAAAGTAAAGAACTATGGTTTAAAATATCATATCTGTCAAATTTCATCTTTTAGGTTATCATATATTGTTGTTGTTTTTACCTGAACATGGATATTATAATGGTCAATTTAATTGATATTGAGGATATTGAAGCCGATATAACAGATATTATTTGCTTTTGTTGGTTCATCACACAAAATATAATAGAATACGATTCACAAGAGGAATTATTAGAACCTCTCGTCTGTGAGCCATACCGGCTCCCGGTATAACAATAATATATTCGCATATATTTCATTACAAATACCGTTCTAACGCATTATTTATGTTTATCAATAAATAAACTAGCATAAAATACATACTTTTGGTTTTAACATACTAAATTACGTCAACAAACATCTCATAAACAAATGAGTTCGAATTACGTCACGTTTCGTTACACGGATGTACTTAGTTGTATTACTAGCTAATGCAACAAGCTTCGTTCTAAACAAAACTACAGTTGACGATATAATTGATATTATAATCTAAGCAAAATAATAATAGTCTCAATATTTTTAACACTTCTATAGAATATTTAATTATTAGTTTATTATTAAACTTTTTTCTTTTCTGGGCAAATGGAACGTTTTTGTAGAATGATAACATTATGAACGAACGATGTTTGTATTAGTCTGTGGTTGATATACAAACAATGGTTCAAATGACAGTGCTAAGAAAACCACGGTTTTATATAACTTTTGTAATAAGGACAAATTTAGACCATGGTTCTTCAGATAAGCCTGGACTTGAAAGGCCAGGTTTAAACCGATGTTTATTTAGTTTTTTATAATAAGGCTGATTTAGTCTTGTTATTGTAATATACACATCATGTCCTTTTATTCGATATCCCACTTGGGTATATTTGAAAATATTCGATTGTTAATGCTTACCTTTACCCCCTATATCTTGTAAATAGCCGTACCGATTTTGATATAACTTAATTTTTTGTAATGTAGTACACACCATGCCCTTTCATTTGATACCCCACTTTGGTATAATATATGAAAATATTCCATTTGTCTGCCCCTATATCATTTACTTGTCTGAACCGATTTTAATATTACTTAACTTTTTGTAATATGCACATTATGCCTTTTCATTTGATACCCCACTTGGATATATATAAAAATATTCGAAATGTCATGCCCACTTTCACCCCCCATATCTTGTAAATGGCTGAACCGAATTTGATAAAACATATCTAAGAACAATCGCTGGAAAATTTACTTTCAAATAAAAAAAATCGCATCCAAATCGGTTCACCCGTTTTAGAGCTACGGTGCCACAGACAGACAGTCAGACACACATAGCGGTCAAACTTATAACACCCCTCTTTTTTTGTCGGGGCTTAAAAACAGTTGCTGTTTCCTCAACGTAAAATTGAGATTCTCAACGATTTTTTAGACGTATCGGAAGAAACGGTTTACGATTTTGTTTCACTACGTGAAGTTTAGATTGTAATTTTTTATTCTAGGTAATTACAGTATTGTAATCATAAAATAATTTTACACCTCTACCGTTGACCAGTCGTACATTTCCCAGGCAACTATAGGCTTGAAGATGATCAATCTTTCTAAGTCTTAGACGGTAACTGCAGGAACGAGTACTAAATATTTAACATTGAGAGCGTTTTTTAACGTTTCTTTGATACAAACATTCCTATGGTGCCATCAGTGGATAGTAAAATAGGCTCGACTCGTACTGATCAAAGACTTTCATGAAACTTTATTATAGCCTGTTATTAGGCAATATTTAAAGTATAGTACAAGTGATTAAGTTGTCTCAAAAGTTTTGGAATACTATCCTGACTTATTTTTTCTTGTTGAATTGTATTCCGCAAAATCGGGAGTGAAACAGGATTGCAAAAAAGTGCAGCAGGCTAGAGGACAGTCATTTGCAAAGCTTCCCGATCTGTGATTCTGTTACGGTCAGGAGCGCTGGATACATGTTTCGTAAAAATACTTCTTATCTATAGCACACTATTACGAACACTGCTAGCACTCTGTCTTTCTTGATAATGATTAAACAAAATCCTCTTTTCCTTTGTTCATAATAGTGCAAACAGCACTGGAAGTACTATCAAAGCTGAAATCAATGTGTTGTTGGCGTGTCACTGCTGTATTAGACACATTATTTTCAAAAGTCTTTTCTCTAAATTATTCAGCTAATTATATTCGAGAATGTTAATTTAGTATTTTCCAGTTTCTTGACAATGGAAAACATAATCAGTATTTTTTGTTTCCGCGCTTTCCGTTTTGGTCCATATAAAAATCTGCTTTCAACAATTTCAATAGAATTCAAAGTGTTTGAATGATTTAATATCAAAATCAGTTGATCTAGTCTACTGTAAACAAATGCTTTCTCTTTTTCTGTGCTTTCAAAACTTGTTTTATTTTTCTTAAAAACTAGCCAGACCTTAGGTAGTTTGTTAAGTTCATCAATGCAATTTTCTTAATTTTCTTGTTTTATTCTACACCTCTATTTTACTCCTTGAATGACTATGCGCATAATCTTTTATATTATTTATTCATATAGTATCTGGTAATAACGGACCGGAACGTCACAAAGTGTTTGTAGTTGGTTTAATCTCAGCAATGGCTTAAGATTCCGACTTCAGAGAAGACAAATCCGCCAATTTTCTTACGTGTTTCAACTCATTTGAATGTACTGCTACACTGATTCCAAGTCTTTTAATTAGTATTTTTATATTTTTTCTATTAAATAATGTATTCTCATTTACAATTAAAACTTAGTAAACGGTATTGACACTCGAAAACAACTAGTAACAAAAAAGCAAAATGAACTTTCTAAAAAAATATTAGATTTTACACTCGATTAAGCACCAGAAATTTTACATCGTTAAAAGTATAGATAAGTGTCACAAATGTGCGGGGTGGCCAAATGGAAAATCGAAAAAAAAAATTGGACCACCCTAGTGGGTATGGTAACGTCAACAAATGCCACTAATCATTCAATCGTCAATAAATCATTCATCATTATTTACTTTAGTGACTGGTCCTCCTCGTGTTTCATTCTTCATGTCGAAGTATTCGCTACGAAAGCGGTCAAACCAAAAACCCACGTTGCATTCGTTAGCCGTATCCTCTCCTAGTACGGCGTTGACATTACGAGCAGTTTCTGCTGCGTTAGTGCCACGTCAGAACTCGTATTCACATTTCATATTTAAACCCATAATATTATTATTGCCGTCTCGCTGTGCCGCTAAACGATCACAACTGCAGTTTGGCCATCAAACATGAATTTACCTTACGAATTTAAATTCAATACATATGTTCATTACGTAGATTATTTGAGCGCATTTTTATTTCTCAATATCGATTCTTTAGAATCCGTTGTCAAGCTTTTCTTTACTCTGAGAAGTACCTATCTATGCACTAACAAAAACAACCTAAAAAGATCAAGTACAACACTTACCAGCGAGTTTTGATATTCTTAACAAATTTTTAGGTTAAATGGTATAGAAGTGGGTAATGTATCTATTTTAATTTATAACTTCTTCTTCGTATCGGCATGAGTCAATTGCCACATGGAAACAGGTCATGCCGTGGTGTACGGAATATCATTCAAAAAGTATGGTAGCGAGGTTGACCAAGAAGCGTGCGCCAGACGTACTCAGGTATCGACACGCGTGGAGGCTCTCTGTGCTCCCCTTAATTTATGTAGATGACAAGTTATTGAAATTAACTAAGTAAAAAAATATACTTGGCTAATAGAGAACATTGACATAATTTAGTCTTTTTGATAAAAATATATATGATTTACTTTACGTCGAGTCTCTCTACTTAAAGCGGGGAGACGAGTCAACACGCTTTTATTCCCATAATATCGAGCAGCCAGGTGGGGACGATATACGCAAAATGGCTGCGGTTGGAAGCGGAAGGAAGAAGTTCCAGCTCAGTGGCGTGCCAGAGGAAAGTCTTATGTCCAGCAGTGGAAGGAGATAGGCTGATGATAATGATGATAGTGTCGAGCAAGGAATTTTCCTCGCTTTCGTTCCCTTAACCGCCCTTAACGTAAAATACCGAAAGCACTTCATCATCATCAGCCTATCTCAGTCCACTGCTGGACATAGGCCTCTCCGAAAGCACTTATTAAAATGAAATAGCTATTGAAAGTAGCAACTTTTATTTTATTATTTGTACAGGAGTGACGAGATGCATTTCTTAGGGCGCACCAAGATGAAGTGCACCCATAATAATCCTACTATTATATCTCAATTATTCTTTAAATTATGTTCTCACAAGTGAATTTTTTTTTATAGCTAAATATTTCTTGACTTTATCCATTTTTTTCATATCCTATTTTGTTTCCCACTTCATCCATTTCACTAAAAAAAAACAATTATTTTCTCTTTATAACAAGAGGAACGCAATAACAAAATTAAACAAAATTGACCGTTATAGTACCTACTTAGTAGTAGTAAAGGATAGTTTTAATACTTAGGTACAATATGATTCTTAGATGACAAAACTAAAGTGAAAATTAAAAAAATCATTGATATTTTTAGTAAATACCCCCTACCCCTCTCTTCTTACAATTAATCTGTTAGTGCGAGGAATAGTCTGGGTGGCGCCTGGAGGAATGCTTTACATCATCACATCACTTCTAGACAAATAATAAAATAAAAGTTGCCACTTTCAATAGGTAGTTCATTTTACCATGTGATTTCGGCACTCGACATTACGGGAACGCAAACGAGGATGAATTTCTTGTTCGTCACCGCTCGACTTAGAGACTTGACATTTAAGGAACCATATCAAGATATCGACTTAGCGACTGAATTAAAAACTAATAAGTACGAAATATAGGCAATATGCTGCTAAGGCATATAAGTAGTTATTTAAGATGATTTTAGGATGTAGCATGTAGGTACAGACTCAGTTAACACCAAAGAATACTTTAATATCTATATTATACTACGTCTATATATTAATACGTGAAACAAAAAGTTGGGGTACATTTTTACGAAAATTACGCGGACGGAGGTGTATGAAATTTGGCACAGTTAAAGTTTATATTGAGGAGGACTGCAGAAAACTAATATTTTTGTATATTGTGCATTAAAAACAGAAAAAAACATCACACACACTACCATGCGTTTTACTCACATACATAATTATTTAATTGATAATGTCTCATGGGCGTAATCTAACTGTCATTTAATGATTTTTTTTATTATTACTTTAGTCTATGGTCAAACATAGAAAATTTTTATATTATTTATCGTTATTCTCAGTCTTACCGAAGTACTGAATATCAATACTAAGTTTGAGAAGTGTGATATTTGTTAGCTAAAGTTCTATGAAGAAGAAGTGCAGAAAGCTAAATTTTAAGCTTAAGTATACGTAAGTATTTATCTATTAACAAACAACTCATTAGCCTTTCATACCACTCTTAGTTTGTATTAAACACGAGTTTTTCATGCTGGAAAACATATATCATAGCATGTTACTCTTGCTAAACATATTCAAATTCATATAATCGCGTTGCATGATGATAATAGAACCACAACACGGGTAGGTATTATCGCGAAACTCAAGTTTTTAATTTTGGCTTGACGTTTCGACCGAATTGCATTTTCACAAGCAGACTCAGTCTGCTTGCAGGAAATTAAGGACTTGTGTTTTGCGTTAATTCCCGTGTTGTAGGTAATTCGTAAACGAAATTTGAAAAACCATGGACATGAGAGCTCCGCCACAGATCAGTGAAGGTCGCGGGTTTAAAGCCCACTCGTGTTCATCAATGTTTAAATTCTCTTTATTTTAAAGTTGCAAGATGTTAAAAGGCACATATAAGTAGATACTCTTAAAATAATTTTCAGTTAGGAACGGAACAGAGATGTAACAAATCCAGAAAATGTATTGCCGCACAACATAGGTAGGTATTAAAGAAGTAAATAAAAACCTGGACATGTTTTGGATCTGAATGCAAGACGGTTTTTCTTTTACGCTATAGACCTATAGCAACCAGAAGGTGACTAATTATTGGCCCTTTAACCTTTTTTTTATAAGATTATTATTAGACGTAATATTAGGATCCCATTCTTTCCACTTGTATTTAGCGGACAATGTAGAAACGAGTTGGAGTTCCGCCATCGCAAAGTAAAGATCTTCCGTCTAGACCTGCTGGGCTGCAGCGCCTTACACTTCGACTCTAGGTGGTCTTATATAACCTCAAAAACGTGTTAGGAATTATATTTCTAGGGGGTTAGCTCTTACATGTTTACCGATAGCTAGGGAAGTAAGCATTTGTTTTGAGAATATCTGTAACTACAGTTTATTAGATAATCGAGGTTATTTTTTATAAAGTTGGTAAAATTTAACAAAATGGAACTTACCTAGGTTATGAATTAAGCATCGGAGCAATACTTGATTACAATATCTGAAACAAATTGCCTATATGATTTGTAAATCAGGTATCGACAATTTTATTATTCCAAAAACAGACTTATTTAAAAACAATCTACAAAGATTTTGCATCACTTACTACATACCTTAAATCACAAATGGAGACGGCACACCCAGTTAACAAGATGGCCGCCGTTGTATCTTTGGAATACGCAACTAACTTATCTATATCACAGAAACCCAATGATTATTTTATAATGATTGTTTATTCTCGAGTATTTGTTTACTTTAATTAATTGAAACAACGGGTATTTTTATTTATTATTACCTTAAAGGGCAAATATCGACCGCACTGTAATGCCACAGATTATTAAGAAAATGGGTGCGTTCAGAAATATTTTAGATTAAATGAACGCCCTACGTATTATAACTTATAGAGTAATAATTTGTTTCATTTTGTAAGGGATTTATTATCATTATTATTTACATTTTTGAATCACAGTTTTGTGTAGAAATCAGTGCGCATCTCAATTAATCATGCGCCCAACATAACCTAAATACCTACCATCAGCATCAGCCTACCATTTATTTATCGTTAAAAGATACCTACCAAAAAGTGTAATGTAAATAAGGGTTTAAGAAAAGTAATCGTGTAATGCCCGATAACTAGATATACTTGTATCACGACAGCACGCGGTCGTAATTTTAACGACAATGCTTTTTTCCAGTTTATTATAAATAGTCGCAAACTGGCACATATACGATAAAAATAAAATTTGAATTATTTAAAAAACCCTGACAATTATATGAAGGCTATACTTTAGACTGGATAACCAAATTGTAAATATTGATATCACTGAAGAAAGGGGATATCAAATTTAGATACTTTAAAATACTTGTCTGATGGGTCCGAAATTTGATATCCCCTTTCTTCAGTGATATAACAATATTTACAATTGGTTATCCAGTCTAAAGTATAGCCTTCATATAATTGTCAGGGTTTTTTAAATAACTCAAATTTTATTTTTATCGTATACGTGCGAGTTTGCGTGTTTTTAGCTAAAGCATTGGCAGACACTAGTTTATTCGGTTTGATGGTGTTCAAAATAAGGGTGCAAGTAAAGAAATTATCAGGAAAGCCTTCGTCAGTGATGATTCCTGTCTAAAGTTGTACGTCCGGTGATTCCTAAGCAGTTAAACCTCACTTCTTTTATATACCTATAAAGTAGGTTTACAGGCTGCAAAAATATTTGGTTTATAATAATATGGTAGATCTGTACCAACTGCCTATATACACCCATTGACCTTGTGACTAATTTAGTTATTAGTACGTTCGTAGGTTACCATCGTACCTGCTTATTATGTTTCCTCAAGCAACATTGGATTGGTTCAATAAAATAAAATAAAAACGAGTAAGAAATAATTAAGTATAAGACAAAGGTCTTGAGTGTTTCAAGCTGAAATCCGACTGCAGTCGTCTTAGTTTCAAATAATATAGTTCCTTTCATTATTTAGTTACATAATTGCTAATGTTGATTTAATATAACATCGTAATTCATAGAGTAGGTACTTCCTTACATGCCTTCATGTAGGTAGAGATAATTAATATTTTGAGGTTATAGACTTATAGGTAATATTTGTGACACAAGGAAGGTGGGTCACATTTGAGCTACCCTATTGCAATAAGAAGTGACCCAGTCGCATGATTAAAGGTAGAAACATATAAGACACTTTTTTTATGCAAGTTGCATACGAAGTATATTGCATAGATTTTCATGCAAAATCAAGCGTCCAAATATAATAATGCGTTGCGTACGTGGGGCCGATGTTTCTAGTCTACAGTTATGATGCAAGTGCTATCCTACAATAACCTTACATCTTAGGCACATTTAAACACATCCAGTCGCTATCTTTGTTGGCGACTGTAGTTTTTACCAAGGAAAGGAATCAGCTTTTATACGTTTATTGAAATTGTTCTTTCTGTTTGGTTTAACTTCATTTTAGGTTAGTGTGCGTTGCCACAGGCTATCTTCTAAGTATACAACCAACTGACTGAAAAATAATTAATAAAACAATCATCGGTGGTTTAAGATTTATTCATCACAAAATCATACCACAATTGGATTTTACTTTATTAAATCAAATCTTCGTTTCTTCACAACGTCGCAAACACTCAATAAATCTTCGTTTCTTCATTCAACGTTGTGTTTATCTTCTTATATTTTTAGACTCGTTCGACCGTCTAGTATACAAGTGTTAAGAAAATCAATGTCTTAAACTGATATCTCGTTTTAATCAAAAGTTAGTAATACAATGAAGGTACCTTATTTGTATTTTTTGTTTATTCTGATATAGGTGCTCAGTACGCTAGACAGTAACCTAATTATATGATTAGGATCACGCTAACTTTATTGTTTAAAATCCCATGTATAAATCATTCAACATGACATTGAATAATGTCAAATAGATATTTGACAATAACATTTATCAAAATACAACAAAATAATCTGGCAGAATAGTTGGAAGCCCGACTCAATTGCCACAAGAAAAAAAAAACATAATAAAACGTGTGAACTTTTGACAACCAATATCGTAGTACTGGGACAAAACCTTTTTGCTACTATAAAGCCATCAAAGCAAATCCGAGGCTATCTTATTTTGTCATGAAACCAAGCAAACAACGAATTTACTCTTCTATTAAGTAGTCGTATTAAAAAGGATATTGTTTATCTCTCGGTTCTTCATGGGAACGATCTCGAAACGGCGACTTTTCCTGTAGACAATTGATGAATAATTGAATGAATGAAATATTGTTCTTAATTTCTTTACAGAATTCTAATTATTTACATAAATTATGTGGGTACGTAAAGGTCAAAATGCATGCATAATGTAATTTCGAGACAAAAAAATATTTGTATAATACGGTACGTTAATATTAATTGACTGAGTGGTGTCTTACCCTTTTATGATATTTTTCATAGTGATGTTCTTCTTGCGATCCATTTTGATGGCTTCCCATTTTAATTAGCGCTAAAATAAGATAAATTTACAACATTAATTGCGTACGGAAAGCTTGAAAATGTTCCCAAAACTGCGTGCCTAGCCTGTGCCCTTGTGTCCCACAAGGGCACAGGCTAGTTATAGAAGTCGTAGATCTTTATAGCTTTAGCCAATATTTGTAGTAAAACGGTAAAGACCTTAATTCTTATGATTACTACTAATATTGGCTAAATAACTTTAAATTAATGAACTCGCCGCCTATTACATGGCAAATGAAAATGGACCAAACGGCGCGTATATAAAAAAAAGAGTTGCTCTTCCTGCCTAAGTGATGCATAAAAGCTTACCTTACCTATAAACTTTACGGAGCCCCCGTAAAGTTTATAGGTAAGGTAGATCAAATGTTTTCATGCAGTCACTCGCATTAGAAACATTCCTTGTTTATATATAGCCCCAGTGCTTAAATCCTGAGAAATTACAATTTAATGTACATGTTATGGAGAATTATTCTCTTTACGTCGATTCCCTCCAAGTCGAGCGGTGAGACGAGTCTTCACGCTTCTATACTCTATTCGTCGAGCAGGGAATTCTACCTAGCTTTCGTTCCCGTTATGTCGAGTTTTAAAGACTATGGTTATATAGAAATACTAGCAGTTCTCTGCAATTGCACCCGCATTTCATTTGCATTTGTGTAATCTCCATTAGACTTCTGATCCTAGTACCCGACGTTCGAAAACACGGCTGCTGCGAGCACTTTCTCAAAGCATTGCGAACCAAACCAAATAGTTGAAGATTAGGTACTCCATTTATTACTCTGAAGGTATTTGCAGAGAGACTGGATGGGTCGACCATAGGTAGGTTTATCAAGATGCATGTTTCACATGGAACTTGATAAATCTTCCTGTGGTAGCTATTTTTATCTCGGTTTCTATTTTATTTTATTGTGATTACTAACATAGTTCTTTTGCAATTGTATTAACACAAGCCCTAATGATGCTTGAAGATAAAAAATAAAAAATTATTATTATACTTACATACTATTTTTAATATTTTAATAGTTATTCTGCTAGGCGGGGACGAATCCAACAAATCAGAGATCAATAAAATCGGTCCAGCCCTTCTCGAGTTATAAATAGTGTAACTAACTCCATTACACTTCTGTTATCCTGATACTCATGACGTGAGCTGTTGAGACGAATCCAACAAATCACATCACTTCTGTACAAATAATAAAATTAAAGTTGCCACTTTCAACAGCCATTCCATTTTACTATCTGGCTGTACTTTCGGCACTCAACGGAAAGCTTACAAAAGCGAGGAAGAATTCTAAGCTCGAAACAGGGAATAAAAGCGTGGTGGCTCTCACCGTTCGACAAAGAGAGAATCAACGTTTTTATACTTTGCCTAGCAATATGTGTAAGAGACGAGAGCAGGGAATCTCATTTGGTGTAAGTGACCCATAATTGTGAACGCCTGCACGATTTGAACAAGACGCTGTAGTATGATACAATAATCTTAAAAATTCCGCCTCCTTCATGCTGATCACGGAGGCCACCATCCACCCTGACGTTATACCTAATGGTTTGTCGAAATAATATTCATATTTCTCTGAATGTATAACACAGGCTCTGCCTAGTTTGGGATCAGATGACCGCGTGTGAGTTGTCCCGATATTATTATTATTTAACGCGAACATACTTGGACCAGATCGGAGATATTCTACAAAAGGGTCAAGTGAAGAGTAACCTTAACCGACGAGCGTGTATGAGGAATGTGATGCAAGTGAATGAGGCGAAAGAAGTATGTCAGGATCGTAGCAAATGGAAATCCGTGGTCTCTGCCTACTCCTCGTGGAAGTACAAGGTTTTAATTTTAGCTTGACGTTTCGACCGAGTTGCATCCGCCGTGGTCACATGCAGAATCATGTATAGCAGTTATTGAAGAAATGTAGCAAATAAGCAATTGGATAGCAATTATTTTTCAAATATACTTTCAGAGCCGCTTGCCATAGGCAACCAACCATTCTGACGCTAAATAATAATTATGTCTTTTATTAGACTCTGGCTGACATATAGTTGTATCCTTAAATAGACGGTAAGAATTGTCTTACTACTTATCATGCGCCAGTTGCAAGCTTTATCACGATAATTTATACTATACTTTAGATTTTTTACAATAAATTTAATTACAAAGTGTCAAATTAAAACACAGAATGAAATAATAAATAAGTAATAAATATATATATATATTTTTTTTTAAAACGTCGCCCCACACTAGGAATTTCTCCTGTATCGTGGGTGCGTTTCACAAACATGTAATATCACATACACAAATACCCAGACTCGGGACAAATATCTGTGGATCGCACAAATTTTTGTCCCGTGCGGGAATCGAACCCGCAACCCTTAGCGCAGCAGTCCAATCGCTTAGCCACTGCGCCAATCGGGTCAATTGACTAGCTTTTGCCCGCGGCTTCGCTCGCGTTAAGAAGCCATCTAATGTCAACATTTAGAATTTAACTTAATTTATTCGTTCCATTGGTACAGGTACTGATAGGTTCAAACTAATACATTTACATCCTCCATCAACCCCTATATTATCCCCTTAGGGATGGAATTTATCAAAATCCTTTCTTAGGGGATGCCTACGTCATAGTAGCTTTAGGCATGCAAAATTTCGCCCGATCTGTCCAGTGGTTTGGGATGTGCGTTGATAGATCACTATGTCAGTCAGTCAGTCACTCACCTTTGAGTTATAATAAATAAATAAATATATATTAGATAAAGGAAATTTGAAAGATGATGGAAACGATCGGGGCTCGAACCCGCGACCTTCGCCGTACTGTGGCGCAGCTCTAACCAACTGAGTTATCGTGTCGCTGCTCGCACCCATCTCATTTCAAGTTTCCTCTTAGTACTTACGTCATAAGAGGGACGTCAGGAATTATTTGTTGGAATCTGTTTAGTGCCCATCACTTTTAAAATTTCCTTTATCAATTTAGATTCAAGCTGGGCAACACGCTAAAATGACACCAAAAGTCATAAAGGTATTAATTATGTTGAGAAATACTTTACTGCTTACCTTTTTGTTCATCACGACGTCTTTTTTGCTCCAAAATAGCAGATTCTTCAGCTCTATCCTAAATAAATAATTTCATATAATTAGATAATAAATCTTTTTGCAAAAAAAAATGTATATCATACTCTTTAAGGGTGACTACATATATAACTATCACTAAAATTTATTTTTCATATTGAGTATTAAATCTTACCATAATTACTAAAACACTCGCTAGAAAACCATATTACATAAAAATTCTACTCCCATAGCTGTTACGTTATAAATAATAGAAAAAAAACCGATAAACACCAGCCGCAAGTTAATGACGTAATTAATTCAAAAGTTTTGGCGTTAGTAGCATCTTATCCATTACTTACCCTCTTACGGTTCATCTTACGCTCTTTACGTTCGTCGCCTCTCAATTTAGCCTTTCTTTTTTCTTTATCTGGTGATCGTTCCTCTATCTCTTTGTTACCCTGCTTATGCAGAAAATATACATTAACTATTTGCACAATATGTAAGACCAAAAGTAAATGTGCACAATTGAACATTTAAATAAATACTCTGATAAAGGTGTAACGAGGTCTTGAACAACTCAAAAATATAAAGTCAAAAGGGACTATGAATAAAGGCGACTCATGATTCTTCTTAGTCTTCAGGATATTCTGTTTCTTACTTTCTTCTCATCTGTTTCCCGTTTGATTTCTCCACACTATCTTGAATATTCTCGCTTTTTCATGACAATGATTGATATCGAAATATATGCTGTTGAAATTGGTTCTTAAGTTGTTGATGTTAATTATTTGCAGTTGAAGATTGTTGGTAAAATACGTAGAAGGTTAAATATGATGGTTTATTTAAAAGGTTTTTTCTTTCATTGTATATTTTATCTTTATCCAGGTTAAATAAAAGGTAACGTCATAGATGAATGTGTTCATCGATTTATTTTCTTCTTGTTTCTTTGAGAGCTGCTAACCTCGATTCCGTTCGAAATGTTTCTCGTTTGTTTAGGATTTCATCTTTGATTCTATATCTTGTTTACACATCTTCTTTTAGTGGTTTATTTTAATTACATTTCATGGTATTTACATTAGTTTCCTTAGCTTTATTCACAGGACCTTTTGACTCTTAATAATTTTAATAATAGCAAGCCTTACCGTATTTTATAGGACCGGGCAATGGACTTACGATACACACGATATTCCATTTGTCGCTGATTTTTAAATGTATGTCGCTTTTATTTTTATATTAACTTTCTTTATATCTTCTTCAATGTAAGTTTCCAAAATTATATATAGCACGTATTGTTTCATCTCCCACATCATTGTTTATTTTTAATTAAATTGTTCCAACGTAATCTCCTCAGCAAAATAGTTTACTAGTTTATTTATCTGTATGTCATCAGAATAGTTTTCCTCTTAGTACCATTCTGTATTTAGAGTTATGGTATTTTGTTATTTCTGCTTGTTTGAATTAAAGCCGTAATAATGCTCGAATTATGTTGATATTTTGTAGTTCTAAAATTCAGTCTTCTATGTATGCAAAGCCAAATCCTTCTTCTTGTGTCCCAGACGACTTAGACAAATAATTAGTTTTTGGAAGGTTCAGATTCTTGAAATTATACGAATAATTACTGATATTTTTATTTACATTATCACTTTTATTGTCTATTAGATTTTTATGCACTGTTTCACAAATAGTCCCGATGATCTTGAACACTTATTTGTTAGCAATTTTGTTATGTTTAAGTCGTGATCGTGCGGCACATCGTGGTCGCGGTCCAGCCCAACCCTCAGTCCGGTTCGAGCGCGATGCAAGGTCGGTTTATTACAACAATACTCACCTTGCCATTACCGCTGTTTTCTACTTTACGACGTTTTGCATCTGTAACGCGATTACATACTTTTCAATTATATTTGTTTATAATTGCCCCACCTCATTTAATATCAACAAAGAACTACTTTACCTCGATCAATGTCATCGGGAACATTGCGATGATCGTGTGGTGGCGACACAGTTTCCAAATAACGATCCTCCTAAATATATTTAACAGATTATTATAAATAACAAATAAAGTTAGTATTTATTTATGTGTACATACTATTTGAATGAATGGATTTCTTTTCAATTTATGATACATTTTAACGATTTGATCAGGAAGCATAATACTCGAGCCTACTATGTAAATGAAGCTACTATTTTTTAAGTGTTTACCCTGTGAGAACGTTCCCGAGGTGATCTATCTTTGCTTCTTATTTCCTCCTTTGTCCTTTCCTTGAGAGCGCTAAAAATTAAAGTTTACGGTGATTTATTGACTATTTATTTATTTATTACGCTAAAGCAATATGAAAATACATATCTGAACATACGATCGTGATTCCCGTTTAGATTCTTTATCTCTGTCTACCTCTTCCCGTCGTCTGTCACTGCTCCGTACCTCTTTTTTGTCACCATCTAAAATAAAAACAGCTAAATATATTGTTGGTCTAGTCGTTGCTAAGCGCGACTGCTGAGCATGAGGACCTTGGTTCAAAAAGCTGCGAGTAATTTTCAGCACGAATTTTTGTATATGTGCCCGGTTCATGGCAATAGGCTTGCCCCCTATTACATTGGGACCTATTGGTTTTAGTTGGTTTTACATAACTGGCGGAATGTTGGTGTAATATAATTATGTGCACATACCACGTCTGTAAGAGTAGGCCTACCCCTTCGGGAATTACAGGCGTGTTGTAATGTTTATAATATGTTAAAAATATATAAATTCATTTATCAACGGATAGGAAAACCTCTTTTTATTTTTTCGTTTCCAAAAAATTGCATTTTACTTTGGTAACCCAGATGGTCACATTCACTCCTAGGATGCTGCGTTCCATTGCTCGCTGGCAAACCTCGAGCTTGGACCTCTGCTAAGCAGTCAAAGACCAAGTCTGTGCACCATATGTAAGAATAGGGAGGATGCATATGTCCATTAATTTCCGTTTGTGGCATATTGGAAGGTTTCCCTTCATCAGTTTTTTCATCGACCAAAAGCTCTTCCAGGCGTTTTCTGGATGTCTAGTAACTTCTTTTTCCTGTCTCGCCTGGAAAGAAACTATTTGGCCGAGGTAGATGTATTCCTGGACATATGCTATCCCCACACCATCCACACATAGATTTTGTTCGGTGCTATTGGTCATAAGTTTGGTCTTCGACATGTTCATCCTAAGTCCAATCTCAAGGCTTGCCCTATTTAGATCTTCAAGCATCGCACCCAATTCAGCTGCTGATGACGAGAACAATACTATATCGTCGGCGAAACGTAAGTTTGTCAGCTTACTCTCACCAACGACAACGCCTTTATCTGCCCAGTTGTTTGCTAAGTTTCAAAAAACTTCTTCAAGTGTTGCAGTAAAGAGCTTAGGGGACAACGGATCTCCTTGTTTGACTCCCCTTTCAATAGGGAATGTTGGCCCCGTGGAAGTAGTTTTTATGGCAGCTGTACTATTGTTATATATTGTTTTTAGTATATTTATATAAGTGGGATTGATATTTTGTTTATATAGGGCTTCGAATAATGAATTATGGTGTAAACTGTCAAACGCCTTAGCGTAATCCACAAAAGCTAAATAAAGAGGTATTTTAAATTCAGTGTGTTTTTCAATTAATTGGTTAAGGGCTTGTAGGTGGTCAAGAGGTTGGTGTAAATCTAGTTGAACTGAGATACGATGTTCAATAACTTTTATGAAAGCTTTGTACAGATGAGAGATCAGGCTAATAGGGCGGTAATTGCCAATGTCAGATTTGTCACCTTTTTTATGCAGAAGAATGATTGTAGAATGGCAGAATTGATCGGGAAACGTGTTGGTTTGAAGTATGGAGTTAAATAATAAATTCATTGTAGTATTATATTACTAGCGGCCCGCTCCGGCTTCGCACGGATATAAAATATATAGCCTATGTCATTCACTGAAAAAATGATTAAAATCGATCCAGTAGTTTTGATTTATTCATTACCGCCCGTGGCCCGCACGCTACGACCCGCGATTTTTAAATCTGTAATATCTTCGAAAATATTCTTTTAAATCATATGCTGTAAAGGGCTATATAGATCTATATTAAATCAACAATGTATTTAAGGTATTTAATTAGATAAGGATTAATGCTGTATTGGTTAAAATCGCTTCGAAAATTAGCCATTGTTTGTCGTAAAAAGTAAATGACAAAAAAATGTTATTGTGGAATATCCATAAGAGATAGACATATACCATAGCGGATTTTTCTGTAGACCTTTTAATGTGTACAATACTTAGTACATTATTTTGATAAATCTCGTAGGGTTCAGCCTGCGCTTGCAATGTAAGCGGAAAAAATGTAATTATTTACGACATCACATTAGAAACCTCAAAAATAACAGTATTACTCCACTATTTAATGGATGTTATCCTTTTGACTGTAGCCTGTCAAAATATAGGCCTAAGGGGAATTCTGTGAGTGTCATATTTCACTAGCCCGCGGCGGCCATTTTCCCGCCAAATTTTCATTCCAATTGGAACATCTGCGATTCTAATAAGTCTTATAGGACTTTGACGATTCAAATAAGACGAGAGATAACATAGTTACGAGCACAGGCCCCGCGTTCAGCCATTTTTCCTTTACGTGCACTGTGTCCATCAACAATACGTACGCTCCCCCTGCCGCCACTTTACACCCGCTTAATGTTGCTAGGTTAGGAATGGCAGTTACTACTTCTGGGGTAAATGACGATGTGTTGGGTATTGTTATTTTATTACTTCTATAAGAGGTTATATATATTTAATTTAAAAAAGATATATTATAATGCAATATTTTAAATTCTACCAATAAACATGATATGACATTACGCCTGTATTTTTCTCGAATAGGTATTCTTATAAACTGTATTTCTAAAAGGCATTAGGTATATAGTATACCCTCATTTCGTAATTTATGTTATAGGTCCTGGGACCAATAGGACAAATAAATGTAGGTGAGGTCAATACATTAAATAATATTAATAGCTTAATGCATACACGAAGTACAGTCGTGTAATAGGGGGCGAGCCTTTTGGCATGGACTAGATACAATTCTAGACTCCGTATTGCTATCCAATGACACTGCTCAAACTGGTAATCAAACTCAACACCTAACGCACACAAAAACATAGTTCTTTCTCCTTTTAGAAATTTGTGCAAAAATGAGTTAATAAAAAATCGTGGGGTAAAATCTACACCAAATACTTGCAACACTGACAAAATGGACGCTTGGTTTTATTTAACAATCACTACAATTAAAATTATTCAATATTTAAATAAAAGGACATATTTATGTGAAATGTACAAATTAAATATAATCCTAACATATTTTTGTATAATTCCGTCCGCAGTTTTGCACATTTGCATGTAAAACGTTCCAGCGATACACGCGATCTTTGTGAACTAAATGTCAAATCGTTCAAATACGCTACTTCAGCGTAATTGGTGTGGTATCATTTTTGTGTGCGTTCACGGCTTCTGGTTTGTTCTGTATTCTGAGGTTACGAGTTATAAGTAATATTTTCCTTTATTTATATGTAACTGTAACATTGTTAAAATGTAGGTATATTTACGACGCGTTTGAAACCCGACACCGACACCGATTTTATCAATTTTATAAATACCTACGCAACAATATTGTGTTATTAGTATTAAATATTGAACAATACTTATTTAAAAATGTTATTACAACCACAAAATGATAAAATAAACACAAAATAAACATTTATTTTACGTAACAATGCTCGCCGGCGATGACGTTATTTAAGGTCAATGTTTACGAGTTGTTTACTGACGTAATCACTACATAGTAT
This sequence comes from Abrostola tripartita, assembly GCA_905340225.1. Classification (NCBI taxonomy): domain Eukaryota; kingdom Metazoa; phylum Arthropoda; class Insecta; order Lepidoptera; family Noctuidae; genus Abrostola; species Abrostola tripartita. The sequence goes on along the minus strand of HG996493.1, from coordinate 7,486,372 downwards.
AAAACAAAGTCGCTTTCTCTGTCCCTATATCCCTATGTATGCTTTAAAACTTCGCAACGGATTTTGATGCGGTTTTTTTAATAAATAGAGTGATTGAAGAGGAAGGTTTATATGTATTATAACATCCATTAAATAGTGGAGAAATACTGTTATTTTTGAGGTTTCTAATGTGATGTCGTAATTAATTACATTTTTTCCGCTTACATTGCAAACGCAGGCTGAACCCTACGAGATTTATCAAAATAATGTACTAAGTATTGTACACATTGAAAAGGTCTACAGAAAACTCCGCTATGGTATATGTCTATCTCATAAGGATATCCCACAATAACATTGTTTTGTCATTTACTTTTTACGACTAATAATGGCTAATTTTCGAAGCGATTTTAACCAATACAGCATTAATCCTTATCTAATTAAATACCTTAAATATATTGTTGATTTAATATAGATCTATATGGCCCTTTACAGCATATGATTTAAGTGAATATTTTCGAAGATATTACAGATTTAAAAATTGCGGGACGTAGCGTTTGCGCGGTTCCGGTTGGCCGGGGCGGGAAAGGTGGTTTAGGGAAAGAAGAATTGTTTTACTCTAAATTTAACGCGTGCGGGCCACGGGCAGTAATGAATAAATCAAAACTACTGGATAGATTTTAATCATTTTTTCAGTGAATGACATAGGCAATAATATATTTTATACCCGTGCGAAGCCGGAACGGGCCGCTAGTTTAGTATATTTTAACAAAAAGTAGGCATATTATGCTAGTTTATATATCCATGAACATGAATAATACGTTAGAATATAATTTCTAATAAGATTTTAGCGAATATAAGCGAAATACGTGCACCGTGTTTTGTAACCGTTTCCCGGTACGCCCACAGACACGGGTCCGACGGCTCATACCGGGAAACGGTTAGTCTCACAGACAAGGGGTATACATATAAAGCTTCCTCTTCAATCACTCTATCTATTTAAAAAAAAACCGCATCAAAATCCGTTGCGTAGTTTTAAAATTTAAGCATACATAGGGACATATGGACAGAGAAAGCGACTTTGTTTTATACTATGTAGTGATACCGCAATAAATTTACAACTTGTATGTAACAATTGCATCACTGCAATAGTTTACTATCTTTGAAATACTAGTAAAACACTGTACCTACATAATATATATTAGTAATTTCTCTTACCAATAGGTTGAGGAGGCGATGACACAGTTTCCTGTTCGGATTTGATGGCCGAAGGCTCTTCCTTGTCAGCAGTTACGGGGACGGCTGCGGCAGCGCCCGCTATTTTATGTTTGTCACCTACCTACAAATGGAATTGGAGACATTTGTTTTCGAATAACTAAATTCATTGTAACATGTTTTCATTAATAAATAATTATTTATATATTATACTTTGTTCAATGTACCTGGTGAAAATCACTTTCTCGCATCATAGTAGGTCCCTTATTTCTCAACTGACCACTGTAGCCTGTAGCTAGTACATACAGGTCTTGCCTTTGTGTTTTCTCTTCTTCTTTGACCTAAAAAATCAAGTAATATCAGACTATCTATGTATCTTCTAATATTTTTTATACTATGGCAAAATCAGTACATAATTAAGATTATGCATACTTTATCAATTTTTCTCTCGATGATCTGTGCCAGTTTAGCAAGCACAGGGAAGTGAGGCAACACTCTTATTAGTACAATAAGCGCGTTACGTATTTGAACATAGTCTCCAGAATCCAGACAAACGACCATAGCTTTAGTAATCTTATAATGCCATTTGTGGCAGACATGCCTGAAAATAAAAAATATTGTTTTAAAGGAATAAACCCAGCTTTGTTATTTAGTTTCTCTCCTATTCCGTTTAAAAATCATATAAAAAAAAAATTTGAAAGAAAATAATAATTATTATGGCGTATAATTGATGGACACACAATATACCTGTAATTTTCATATCCAACATGATCGTTAGCCTCTGTGAACTGGTTGGAGACGCGGTACTTGGTGACGAAGCCGGGGTAGTGCGCGCACTCGCGGTGGAAGGCCTGCTTGTCGCCGTGCCAGCGCATGGCCGTGCCCAGCACCTTGCATAGGAACGTGCCGTAGCGCGACGCCTCGCCCTCCGTGCACGACATCACCGAGTATGTGATGTCGCAGAACAGCTGGACATTGTGGGATTACAAGATACCGACTGATTCATACACTTCAAAGACAAACAGCTAATGAACAAAGATGATTCAATCTGGTTGAATACTTTTTAAGATTATAGTAAAAAAAAACTAGCCTAGTCGGGCATTCCCAAATACACACGTGAGTTAAACCGGCGTATATAGTAAATAATACAAAAAAAACATTGAAATTCATTTTTTTTTTTGGTAAAGTATGGTGTACGGTGGTATACCCTGGTATAAAAAGAATACATAGTCTAAATCTGCAATGAGTAACACAAAATTAGTTGGATAAATAATCAATCCCATCGTAAGTAAAGATCTGAGGCAACGCCAAAACGTTCAGTACTCACCCTGTCGTAGCACAAGAGCGTGGAGAAGTTGGGCGTCCTCAGCGAGTGCACGGTGTGGACGAACTCGGCGCAGTAGAGCGCGTCGGCGGCCGTGAAGACGCAGCGCGGGAACAGGCACAGCTGCATGAGGCGCGTCACGGTCTCGTTCTTGGCGGACTTGGCGGCGCGCGCGGGGAACCAGCCGCCGCACTCGCGCGTCAGGCGCGCCACCACGCGCCGCACGTGCTCCTGCTGCCGCCGCCGCTCCTCCTGCACACCCACACACACTCATCACCCCACCCCACCCGCGCCGACAGACGGTTTCTAGGTTCACCCTTCATTTCTTTAACTCTTTACCTATCTCCTTTTACTTTCAAACTTAATGCCTTGACTATTTAAAAAAAATTAAATGTATTACTACACCATCACTTTAAACCAATTCTTGCATTTTCCTAGTTAACTTATTTATTTATCTTGAAATTAACAGAGAAAGTCACCTTAATTACATTTTAGTGGGGTCATTGTATTAAAGCCATCTTTTTTCATCAACTATGTACTTGAAGAGTTAATAATAATGCGACTGAAACTCACCTGCAGCTTATCAATAAGAGCGTTGAAGCGCTCTTGTTCCTTTTTGCCCTTCGAGCCCTGAGATGTATCCTTAGTAGCGTTGACTGCAGCCGCTTTTAAGCGTCCAATTTCCCTATCGTAGCTCTCTTCTGGTACTCGAAGATCGTACATAGACAGAGACCTGGGATTAATTATAAATTATTTGGATTTGTTCATTGAATTATATATGTAGCCCAAATATTAAGCTACTTACCAGAAAGTAACATAGAACTCTGGTGAAATATCCTCCCATACTTTAATTGGTAGTATAGGTGTTACAGATTGAACAATTGGTTCTAGTGCCTCCTGTGAAGCCTGAGTGTACCTTTCGATACTTTTCTCGGGTGAATCCGACTTTCCGTCCGAAAGTTTTCGTAAGGCTTCAACTTTTGCACTAATTTTTTGAGCTAGCACTGGGCGATGTAGGAAAAATGCCACGTCCGCATCAACATGGTAATCTCTCAGTAATTCCTGAAGAACATAAATAATACATACATAATGTTTTAAATTTAGGCATAATGCAATTTATTATAGGATCGAGATATTGGATCATTACCTGTAATGGCGGCAGTCTTGCAGCGTATTCATCTGGAGCATGTGAGGACGCCAGAAATGTTCCAAGCTGTACTAATGCATCTTGACATTGATCAGCTAGTCTGCCAACTACTTTCAGTTGCGACCCAGGTGGTTCTCCGCTAGGCGTTACATCTTCTTCATATTCTAACGAAGAACGCGTAATACTGTATCAATGACATCAAACATAATTTACATAATAATTTGTTGGACTTACCTTTCCAAACACAGCAATGGCGTTGTTGTGCAGATAAGATACACAAGGAGATGTCTAAATTATTACCAACAATGGCTTCTTTTAATCTAGCCGATGATCTCTTAGTATTTCGTACTTGCGAAAAGTAGCCAGCCTGTTAAACAAATAACTTATTTAATTGAACATTAAATTCTATTGATCATGAGCACGTAGTTAAGAACTTATAATTGTTGTAATGCATTTGTTACATTACGTTATCTATTTCACATACCTCTCCTTTTAGAAGTTCCCCGCCAGCCATAGCTTCGAGCTGTTCAGGTGTCATTTCTTCAGCCGCTTCTATTCCGGCCATTTTTTGAACAATCTCTTTTAAGATGAGAAGATCTTGGCTGAAATAAACATTCAATGATGTAGTTGCAGTAGGTATGCCTTCTAGAATAATTGTGCATGCAAGTCGGCGATGAAAATGTATATATGATTTGGCCAAATATGTGGGACAGACGTGTCCAGGCGAAGGGTAGAGCGGTTTGAAAGAGGGGGGCCATCACTCAGCGTGGGACACAGAGTAGGCTATTAAGATCAGGGGTGTTACGGAAATGGTTTTATCGGAACCGGAGTCGGAATTGAATATTTAGAACTTGTTTTATCTGAATCGGAATGGAAACCAGAACTGAAACCAGAGTCAAAATCGGATTGGTCTGATTGTTAAGGACTGTTGTATGTTATCTCTTCTTATCATTGATACACAACCTGGTGTCAGAGTTTAAACTGCCTGTAGGCCTCTGACATGGCTTTACACACCGTTGAAAAATCTCTCAGGTGTGCCGGTTTCCTCACGATGTTTTCCTTCACCGTTATTAGCAACTGATAACTAATTTATAGTACGCACATGAATTCGAAAAGACATTGGTGCGTGCCGGGGTTTGAACATGGGACCTTTGACTTGGCAGTCCAACGGTCATACCACTCGGCTATCAGTGCTTTTTTGTATGTCATAAAAAACAATTAGAATTGGACACGAGAAATAACATTATAATGTAAAAATGTGATGAAACATGTTTCTTGCTGCTGTTTCTTCTCGCTCGCCATTCGCAGTCACTGCGTATTGAGTTCGAGCTCCGTTTGAAAAATTTCGATACTACATTGAATTTCAAAAATGATTAGGGTTCCGCGGCAAAAAACGCGGGAAATTTGCGGGTTACAGCTACTCCGCGACGGCTCGACGGATTTTGACGGGACTTTCACTGGCAGATAGCTGATGTTATAAGGTCTAACAAAGGCTACTTTGAATTACAAAAATATTTAGGGTTTCGTGGGAAAATTATAAAAACTTAGGAAATTCGCGGAATACAGCTTTTCCGCGACGGGTGGACGGATTTTAATGGGACTTCCACTGGCAGATAGCCGATGTTATAAGGAATAACTTAGGCTACTTTTAATTTTGAATATACCTATTTAGGGTTTCGCGGGAAAAAAATAAAAACCCATAAAATTGTTAACAAAATCAGATTCAATAAAGTAAATCTGCTTACTGCTGATACGTACAGGTTTTTTATTCGAAATCTGCGGGGACGGAGTCCCGAACATAAGCTAGCCAAAAATATATAAGTACCTCTGCTGAGCCTTTAGTCTGTTGGCGACGAACTGCAGCAGCGCCGTGAGCTCGATGTTGTGCTTCTTGAAGGCGGCGCCGGCGAAGGCCGCGAGCGCCTGCAGCCAGGCGGGGTGCGCCGCGCCGCCGCCCGCGCGCCCGCCGCACAGCGCCTCCAGCAGGCAGTAGCCCAGCACGTCCAGCGACAGCGACGTCAGGTACTTCAGCGACTCCACCACCGGCCCGATCAAGTTGTCGTACGTCTGGATCTGACGAGGTACACGCTATCAATATAGATCTAGCTATTTATATGACACTCGAATACGGACTGCTTCGTTGGACTCACTAGGATGTTTGATGTTTGTGAAACGCACCCACAATAATTGAGAAATGCCAAGTATGGGGCGACGTTTAAAAAAAATATATAAATTTTTTTTTTTTTTACTTGGCATTTCTCCAGTATTGTGGGTGCGTTTCACAAACATGTAATATCACATACACAAACACCCAGACTCGGGACAAATATCTGCGGATTGCACAAATGTTCCATCTAAATAAACCATACCTGTAGTAACATATAATCGAAGATCAAGGTGGGCGCGGCATGCGACAGTTTTCCAATGAGACGTCCTTGCGGTTTAATATTTTCCTTTGAAACACGTTTCATTATATGTTTGATTCTTTGAAGAGAATTGCCGCGTACTCGCATCAACGATGGTATTCTTTCGGCGGCTTCATTCTTCCAACGCGAATATAAACAGTATCTAAAATAAAACAAAATATGTATAGATAATAAACACTTAATAATTTGTGAACAGCACACTTGGTATTACTGATTTGAAAGTGCTTTCTCACCTGCTCTGGTATGAATATAATTTCAATAAGGTGTAAACTTCCTCAGCCATGCAACAATTGCCGTCCATTAAAGTAAGAGCCGGCAATATGGCCGCGTCTAATACTGTCAGTGCTTCATGATGTAAATAATCTTCTTTCATAGAACGCGCTGCACGTAGTATACGAATAATCTAAAAACAAAAGATATATAATGCAATAACTGTTTTATTACGTAATGTTATATTACCCATCACTAGGAATTAAATAAAACTTACTTTGTACATTAACACGGGATCATAATGCAGTGATGGTCCCAATACTATTAGGGCAGGTATGACAGTCTCTTTCATATCTTCAAATGTCTTGACTGCTGTTGGTGCTAGGTGTGACTTGAGCAGTGGGATGGGTTTACCAATAATTTTTGGAGCTACGCGACAATTGCTGTAAATAATAGTATAAATCTATAAAGTAAACTATATAAGGAAAGTAACACATCATGTTACTTAAATACATTTTCCACAAGAGATATGCCTATGGTAATGAAAAGTAAACGAAGTGAAAAAAGTCCTAATAAAACTGTTTAGTACTTATTATGCAAAATATGTAGCAGGCAGAAGTTAATATTTGCGTAAATATTGGACACATGTATACCGTAGGAGTATTTTTATTTATGTAAATAATACTTACTTTCTGTACAATGGTTCTACAATAGCATGCAGCATGCCACACAGGGCTACAGCCGGGCGCTGTGGCATGATGGTGGTGGGTAGGCGAGCTGATAGGTTCGCAAATTCACGCCAAGCATTTACTTTTAACAATGCTTCACATAGCACCAATTTTTGATTGCTCCAGTATTCCTAGTTTAAAATAAAACATATTTAATTTAACAAAAGGCTCTTTTACTTTACGCATGAAATTAATAATATTGTTCTTTTTAGTGGTTCCTAGAACTCACCATGACTTTTGTGAGACTAAATTTTGAAATTCTTACAAAAATCTGTTTGAAACGATACCTCACATTTTATATTTAACTTTGGGCAGTGGTAGGAGGAGTGTCAATGCGGAGTGCATTGACACTCCTCCTACCACTACCCCTCTAACTTGTTAGAGGTCAGTCATCAACTACATATGTATATGTTAGAGGTGAGGATTAAAAGTTTAAACATTTAATTTAACACATTTTTTTTTTAACTATTAACATCAATAAATAATTTTGACATAATCGTTAAAAGTTATAACGCAGTTCGTAGGCACAACAAAATAAGTCGAGAGTTTTATTTAATCGGCTCCACTTACACTTAACAGAGTATATTATTTATAGTTAGTTTACAATATTATATTCGGCAACAGATTAAAAATACTTAACTTTTAACTAACAACAGGCTTTCAATATTAACAATCTAAAGAACTAAATTAACGTAAACGTTACCCTTGTTACCGAAACTGATAAACGTTATCCGTTATATTTTTAACATTTAACTTAACACGTTATATTTAATTAACAATTAATTTTTAATTTTTTTTACCTTTTAATCACATCTCTAGTACTATTGAAATGAATAAACTTAAAGCTTTTGACAATATAAACTTTTCTGATATATCCTTATGGAGTTTAACATAACTATCAGTAATTTTTTTTTAAATTCAATATTCATAGTTAATACAGGGCAAGGTCTGTCTGGCCAGCTTGTTGTAAATAGATTTTATATATTATGGTTTGATTTCATAGTATGAAAAGGATTTTACACTAATTAAGCATTTTTTATTGAAATAAGAGAATAATATAATATTAAACATTCTATAAAATATATACCTGTGGATCTGCTTTCTCTTCAACAAATTCAGTCTGTCCATTGGCTTGAGGTCCTTTTGTAGAAACAATGCTCAGTTTGCGTATGTAATCCTGAACAGTTTTTAATTCCTTATCTGCTTCTCTAGCCATTATGGAGTCATCTGGGCGTAGCTGGTAAAAACAAATTGTTTTTTTTATCTATACTTATAAATACACAATATGGTATTATAAAACAATTTTATACATACCCAAGGATATATGTCATCAAGAGATATAACTTGATGTTGTAAGAGTAAAGCTATTACAGTCATTAAGGGTGGCGGTTCTTTATAATTTTCAAGTACTTCCATGTTCCCAAGCTTGAATCCTAAGACCTCGGAGATTACTTGAGGATCACCCATGTAATTCTTTATTAATGGTACAAATAACTGATCTAAGTGGGGGCGTGCCTCGAATGACTCTAAAATTATATCTAGTGCCCTGTTTGGATCTAAGTTGAAGCAACCTAAAAAATACAGATTAGTTTTGAATTATGATTATGACATTGCAGAGTAAGGTGTTCTTTTACTAGTTTTACATACCAATTAGTGACTGAACTATTTCTAATAAATTTTTCCATTCTGTATCTTCACTTATTTCCTGATTTAGTTCAACAATGAGTTTTGCATAACCTTCACTTTCCTCCCTAAATAAATTAAACTTACGTTGTTTATAACTGAAAATGAATTATTATATTAAACATGAGTTTGACTATGTTGAACATCCTGCACCACCATATTTATAAATAATAATTCAAAGTTAAATACATACTACAACTTTGTCTTGATTTTTATAAACTTCGTATAAAAGAGTTTATTTTTTAATGTTCCAACATCTTGCAATGTGTCAATTTCCAGTCTCTCCTTCAAAAGTTTATCTGATATAAAAGACTCCAGTTCTCTGACAATATAACAAAAGTTTGTGCGCTCCTCACTTTGTATGTCATTACAGGACTCTGCATCAAGCACACAAACTACATCTAATATTATTGATGGTATATCAGCATGCAATACCTGTAAAATCATTAAATTATTTTTAAACAGTTTGGCTTTGGAATGCATAGCATTATTTTACACATATTTTGATAGTTAAATCAAGTTCAAACTTACAGTTATGTCTCGTAGGGCTGTAAGAACAGCATCCTTCTTTAGATTTCCACGTAGACCACTGAGCAATAAGTCATAAATATTCTGAGATAGCCCCGAAAGCTTTCCAGACTTTGAAAAAAGAGGACTTTTATCCTGATCTTTAATAAATTGAGTCACATGTTTAATGCTGAAATTTAATGTTAAAATTATGTTCTTAAGTTACAATATAGATATTAATTGCCTAGGTAATATGTATGTTTTAGTAAATGTACTGCGGCAGTATTGGTTGCATATTTGACCTCACACACATATGACATGTATTTTACAAATTTATGTGTCATCATAAATTCAAATTTTTTTCACAAGCATGCAATATTTCATGTCTGTAAATCACACCTACAACACGAGAAAAATTACGAAAAGATTGGAGGAAGAATTACAAAAAAACTACCTACTTGCATACTAAGTTAGCTACCTATGAAGGGAACTTATCAATTATTAAAAATACTTTATTTGTCAAAAATTTAACAAACAATATGTATTTTCATTGAATGTTCTCCTAGTCATTAAAACTTATAATAAATAACCTTAAACGTCATAACATAATACCCATACGTCGTCTGCTCAAGAAATGAGAGCTATTATGTTAATTATGCCTGAGTTTACAATTTAATGTAAGATGGGCAAAATTACTAGGATCCTATACTACTATCAGAACAGTTGACAATCTTTTCAACAAGTATGTATGTTTTACTTGCAGATAATTTTATTAAGTTAGTGTAGGCGGTTGAAGTATGGAAACATTGCAGTTCCTGAATAATAATATGCGGGTGGGGCGGGGGGGATTACAGGAGCGCTTATCAAATTTTAAATAGATAAAACGCTCGTTAATTTAACCTACACTTAGAATATAGAGCTGATATAAATGTCGGTCGAAAATAAAAATATCCCACACATAACATAACAACATTTACATGTTGAATGGGCTATGGCTAGTTCAGAATCCATTTGTTATAAATTAAAGTACAGCTTACAATTGCTCCTTTCCGGATTTCTCCCAAGTTTTACAGTAATCCGAAACAAATTTCGCATACGACCCCATGATTAGGATCTAACGAAATTATTTCAGTTTTTGTCAATTTACTCGTTCAGTAAAGAATAGCGCACGCTGTCGCCATGATTGATTTACTTTTGTGTTTTGTGATTGGTTGAATTCTGTTTATGGTAATTTCTTGTTTATTATTCTATAAATGTCTATGATATAATTGTTTCCAAAGAGTAAAAGCAATCTTTTTTCTCAGAGGCGGGAGGAGTGATGACTGATAACTATGCTGATAACTCAATATTTAGCGGGCTAAGGTTTACCCAAATACCCAGTTGAGAGTTGGCAACAATGCAGCAATGCTCTTCCGTTGCCCGGGCACATAATTATTAGACGGATGAATGGCAATCCACTTCATGCGGATAACATTGATAACAAGTACATCCTCAGTACATCGATAATAAAATAATCGTGCTAATCATAAAAAAAATATTGGTCTATGAATAAAACCTTGAAAAACAAAAACTCAAAAGAGAAAAATAATATTTAATCACTTCACTTTACATGAGCGAAGTGAGGTTTTAATTTTTTATTTCACAATTTTTATTGGTGTGAACAGGCAGGTCTAGGATTCATTCGACCCAGACTTTGTAAAACTAGTATTTGAAATGCTTACAAAAAGTCCTTTCAAACGATACCTCACACGATATATTTAATTTAGGAAAGTGGTAGGAGGAGGGTCAACGCACCCCCACCCTCTCTTCCTTGTTCACTAACAAGGAAGAGATTGTGGGGGTGCGTTGACCCCCCTCCTACCACTTTATATTATACTGATTATACCAAATTGCATAAGTAGTAGTCGATGACTGATAGTGATCAGTCATCGACTACTACTTATGCAATATCACTTGTTATATCACATGTTACGACAGCAGGCTGAAAGTTCTGCTATGATCGTATGAGTAGTTCCGTTCCATATCTCCGAAGTTCATCATCAGGTCATGAACAAATTTCTAGGGGATCAATCGGAAAGTATATCCTATCATATGAAAAAAATATTTTAAAATCAGTTAAAAAATCATTGAGTTATGACGGAACATACATAAAAAAAGATCCTAGTGAATTGAAAACTCCTCCTTTTTCGAAGTCGGTTAAAAATGTTGTATGTCTTTGGACCTGAGTCTGTCTGTCTCTCCGTCTGATAAACAGTATGTCCGAGCAACGACTGTCCAAAATTTAAGAAAGTGTTGTATGTTCAGCCCCCCTAGACAAGTAGCTAAACGCTTGACGAATAGAAATCGAATAGAATGGAAAATGTATGGGTTTGACATGTTTCATCGATAACATAGTCGAAACATTAAGTCATCCCCATACATTTATCATTATATTCGATTTCTATTCGTCAAGCGTTTTGCCATTTGTCTAAGGTGTCAGTTCAAACAGTAAAATTGTTTCACCCTATGGGTCTATAACCAACACCCCCGATTTTTTTTTCCTTCTTGTGGCAATTGAGTCGGGCTTCCAACTTTTCTGCCAGATTTGAGTTAAGACTGCAACGTTTGCAGTTAGACATTTTTGTGGGTCTATTTTTATTTAATCGTTATTAAAACCTAAAGAGCTACAATTTAATATTATTTTGTCTGATTAATTTAGAGAGAGTTTTAATAATAGAAGGACAGAAGTTACATAGAAGGGAACGAAAGTTAATAGGTAGAGGAATTTTAATTTGCGTAAGTTTAAAATACAAGTCAAACGACTTGCAGCCCGAATATTAAATTCTTAAACGTCGTTGACAATGACAATGAGTTAAATTTTTAAACACTTGAAGTTAATACGTTGACAGGAGATCACCGGTAGATTCAACTCATTCGTTGATTCAACTTGGATTCGAAGCACATCTCTACTCACAATTGAGCTGTCAATGCTGTCATTTTCATAACCTAACTTCAGAGATAAGGTTTGTTTTGAATTGTAATTATAAAAAGAAATGCCTACTTACGAACTAGCTTTAATGTTACGGGCAATGCCAAAGCCTGAACTCAAAGCGACTCTTAAAAGAATTTCCCATGCAATATTTGACCGTGGTGGCATAATAAGGAATATTGAAAACTTGGGATTTAGACCTATGCCATACAAAACTACTTCTCATGGGATAGTTCACAAAGAAGCCAATTACTTTGTGTTTAAAATTGATACAGCCACTAAAGCAGTTACTGATTTAAAAGAAGAATATTGTAGAGATGTGGATGTAATCAGACAGCGTGTGTTTCGTGCTCAAGAAACTTGTAACAGCGAATGTACCTTGGAAGAGGAACTTTTGCCTCCTGCTTACCGTGAAGACGTACAGAAGATGATCGAAGTTGGAAAGACACAAGTAAATCGCTTTACATACAAATTCAAATATAATTCAGGCCTTGATTATTATCCTTTCCAGAAGTAAATGTTATTTATATAATTATGCTTTAGATGTATATATTTTAGTGTACCTTAGCGAAATAAATAATAGCTAATAATATAATCAAAGTTTAAATTGATTGTTTAACCCTTTTGGATTCTCAGCCCTCTAGTTTTAACCTGTCATGTCTTAAAAAGTCATGGATTCCATAATGTAAACACTTCCAAATCTTTTTTAATAATCCTCATGCTCATTTAAAATGTGGAAGCGCTCACTAAAAACAACACATAGCTGTATAACACCAAGAAGAAGGTATTTATTCTACCAACATAATTACAATGCAAAAATTGAAGAGGTTGTCAATGCACAAATTCAGGCAGAACAGCAGGCTGGTCAAGATTATCTTAATATGGCTGTCACCTTCTTACATCCCACTAAATCTCAACATGGTGCTGGAGGTTATTTTTTAAAATTGTACAAAGAAGAACTTGTACATATGCAAAAATTCATTAGTTATCAATTATTACGAGGTGGGATCCCTAGAATTTCTGGGCTTGAACCACCAATCATAAACAAAAATCTGACATTGCTTGATGCATTTAAACTAAGTCTTTGTATGGAAAAACAAATCACTAAGGTAATTTCTAAATTTTTGTAGATCATACTATACCAACTAGGTAAGTAGATAAAAATTTTGCTCTTGCAAACTGCTTCATTTACATAATTTAGATTTAGTTGGGAAAATATATTAAACAGTTTGTTCTGTATTCTGAGATTAAACACATACATTATTATTAACTTATTACATTATAATACAATCATGATTGGTGGTGGAGGTAAATGACACATCCATCTCATGTCCTAAAGCAATTGTGACTATCGTAAGTTATTGTTATTTATTTATATCCCATCTAAAATTGCATTACTATTTGACAGCTTTTAGAAGATGGCATAAAACTAGCAGAAGAAGTAAAAGATTATCACTATGCAGATTTTGTAACTTCTATCTTTCTACCAGAGCAAATGCAATCAATACATGAAATGTCCAACCATGTGACTAAACTAACAGCTCTCAGTAGCAACCAACATGCACTTCATCAGTATGACCTAGAGCTTACTAGAATGTACCCTTATTCATACAAATAAAAAGTACAGATAGGTAAATTGGATCTGGCTCTTTGTATTTAATTATATCTTAAATTCTTACATCATATAAGAAAAATATATAAAATGCATGTTCATGATAGATTTCGTAAAAAGTAAACGACTGGCGCAGTGGCTAAGCGATTGGACTGCTGCGCGGTTCGATTCTCGCACGGGACAAAAAATCGTGTTATCCGCAGATGTTTGTCCCGGGTCTGGTTGTTTGTGTATGTGATATTTCCATGGTTATAAAACGCACCCACGATACGGGAGAAATTTCCAGTGTGGGGCGAGATGAAAAAAAAAACTTTACCTAACTGCTTAACGTAAGAAAACTATTTAGAACTGAAAATGTATTTTTATTTGATCAGCGTTTTATGAGGATTTACTAGACAGGATTTTATAAACATCATCTAGTCGACAATCAGTTAAAGCTGCTTGAAGTTTTGAAGATTCATTACCATAGGTATCATTATGTAAGGACATTGCACGCCATTCCAAGTACCACTGCACCACAGTCTCTGCAAATAATGTTATTATTAGCTGGCCTGTTTGTATAAGTAGGTAGGTATATTTTATTTAGAGTATATAATTAGGTAGGTATCTAGGTAGGCACCTACCTAATTATATAAGTCGGCAACAAAGTAAATGATATTGAAAGAAACTAATATTAGGTATACTCCAAAACAAGAATGTTTAACTTTTGTTGCTGTCTGCACCTTCTTGAGAACTCAGGCTTACCTACAAGTTCGTTGAATTGTGTCTCTTTAATACTGTCCTTAGAATCCCAGACGCGAGCGTACTCTTGACATAACACGGGACCTTCTTCATTCATTGAACTGTCCAAATCCAACATGCTGCAATATAATTATTTACTAGATAATATTTATTTTATGTAGTTAGAGTTAAAGTTTCTTGCCTTAGGAATAGAAACTAGCCAGACGATAAAAGACAGTAGTTGGTATAGGTACTCTACTAGAGTTTACCCACGGCTCACCCCTCTCGAAAACTGGCGTGACTCACCTAATAGCCTTCTTCAAAATTATATCTTTATTTTTCTGATACTCAAGCTTAAATTTACTCTCTAAGTTCTTAAATGATGTCACACAGCAATTCTCCAGAATGTCTACAATATAAAAAAATAGATATACATATATACTTAAGTATATAATTTAATAATGTACTAATTAACTAATTTATGTAACATTTTTATATTACCGCAAGATATTTCCACTCGAATACTTTTCTCGACTGAACAGTTCGATACTATATTACGAATAGTTGCGATGGTAGATACGTTGTCAGATTTGAAAGTCGCTAGTCCACGCCTGAAAAAAAGACGAATAAAGTGAAGCTGTAAATACCAAGTAGGTAACGCTCTCGTAGGAATCTTCCTGCAAAAATGCAGAAAGTACTTACTGATAATCACAAATCAGAATTGTTCCTAGAAGAGTGTGTATTCGGGCAAACATTATTTCTGAAGCTGGTCGCGGAAGTTCACCCGGTAATGCTTCTGTAAGCCACGACGTCATTTCAGCTACTGAAAAACTTCCCGATACTTGAAGCCGACAAAGGTTTCTGTAATATTGTATTAAACTAAAGTAGGTAGGGATCCTTCATGTAGGTAGGTAGTAGGTACGGTGTACATACTACCTATAAAGTGATTTACATACGTACGCAATTTTTTTTTAGTGCTAGATAAGTATACTTACCGCTCATGCATTTCAAAATCCTTTTCCAATTCATTATGTTGAGAGTAATATGGTAATGCTGGTAATTTGAGGCTTAGCAATCGGGCAACTCTTGGGGCACCCGCTGGTAAAGCGTAAATTAAAACGCGTTTTCCTTCTAGTTTCGATTCTATAGAAAAGTCCGAGGTATATCGCATCTTAACCCATACCCGCCGGGTTCCAGCTTGACAACGAACAGAAGCCAGCAAATCTGATCCTGTTTCCTGTTAGAGCACAAAAAATTATAGCAGATTGTTTTAAAGATATTTTACGTGCTTAATTTACTTACATTATATTTATTACCTTAGAAGAGCAGATGCTTAAGACTGCTGCTGTGTCTGTTTGCATTTCTAACTTTTGATTACAGTAAATAAAAAGCATATCTAGAGGTACTGCAGAAGTCATCCTTACTTCCTGCCAGCCATCACTTGCAGCTCCTAACAACTAAAATTGTTTGCTGATTAGAGTTAATATAAAATATTAATAATTATTTTAGAGCTTACAAAATACAAATAATAGAGACTTAACCTCATAATGAATATCAAGAAGTGGTGGCGTAGATAATCCAGCATTTAAGGACCGAGTATTACGTTGGTATTTTTCTCTCTCATTTGATGTTTGTTTCTCTAGACGGGCCACTTCCACTCTGTTAGAAGTAATTTAGAGATTAAAATATTAGAGTTATTTATAGGGTATTTATCTACTGCGTATTAATGAGGTACACTTTTGAACGTCCAGACTCGGGTGCGAGGTACTCTTGAGCAGACGCAGAATCTGAATCCAAGCTAGGTACTGTGCAAATTCAGTCATCCAAATTGAGTTGTAGGTAGTCTCATAGTATCCGTAGGTAGTAGGCACTTATGGAACTACAGTCATACTACTTTGTATGTGAAACATTAGGTGAGGTGATGGTGTCATCGTAAAATAGTAAATACCGTTAGATTATAATCTATCTTGCGAGATTGTAAACTGTCGAAAGATTGTGAACCGTAACATTCTGCTCACAATTTAACGCATTATTTTTCGGTAGATTATCTCGCATTGGCTAATGTCTTCCCGCTTGCGAATATTATTGCGAGGTTTATTACTAAGGGGTAAGTATTTCCCTGTTTGTATTTTTTTTTCATTTAGGCAAGTTCCTAAGTAAATTTGTTAGTCATAAAAAAATACATACTCAAGTTTGGCTCTTCGAGCCGACAAAATATCTTGAGGCACTTTAACTCCTGTGACCAAGTGGCTCGATCTCAGTGCAAATACTCTGCCTGAAAACGTAGCTACGAGTAATTCTGACTCTTCTGTCCCCACGCATCCACCGGCTACAGAAGTCACGGGTTCTCCGCAGAACTAAAAGCAAAGTAAGACTTGCAACTCTTCAAACTTTGGAAATGAAGTAAAAATTGTATGCCTTGATACAAACGTAAGTATACTTCAGTCGAGGTTTTTCTCCAAGATTGTCTATATCAATTAGATACAACTGGATGGAGCCATCGTGACGACCGACACTAAGGTGGAAGTTTCCATTATTCAAGTACCAGCCTAGGCATACCACAGAGCCCAGGCCTCTGCCATCCACTAAACATTTACTTGTTAAGGATGACCTGTCAACATATCGAAAAAATGGCAATTGTAGATACTCGACTTATGGAAACACAAATATTTGAAAAAAGCCATTGAATAAAATGTAACACTTGCTCTTCGTAAGCAATGAGGCCTATAGAACCGTCACCAGCACCGTAGAAGGCGATGACTTCTGTCACATGCGTTGAAGGTGGGACAACCAAGCGAGATGGCCCCGACGAAATAACAGTACGAGAAATGAGTTTTCCGTTTTCCAAGAGTACCGCTCCTTTATTAGCAATCAATACCAATAGTCGAACTCTCGGACTCTGAATACAAAATATTTTTAGTTTCAACAGGTGTGAATTTATTCGTGCTAGGCAAATAAATTATATTATTCTAACATTAGGTACCGCAAAAGCTGCTATGTCAAGAACTCTATCGTCACAAATATACGAGTGATATTCACGCAGATCCCTGTAATAAGTCACCGTACGTCCGCTGCAGAGTACCAAATCACTTCCCATTATGCACCTAAAACAATGTATGTCCTATTAATATCAAAAATTGCCCGATCGCCCGCCGCCGATGGATCAAAAAAGAGTTCGAAGACTTGTTATATAAATATCAGACAAATATCTTACATTGATGTTATAGTTTCTGACAAAGAAGTTTCAATGCTGAGAAACACCTTTCCTTTTCTGGTGTATCCTTTGACTTCATTCCCTGCTGCTGTGAATATTTTGTCTGCTTGTGATCCTACAAACAATACTCTTTTACACACCTGAGACAAACTTATTCACAATCTACATAAAAGTAACTACCCATTAACTTTATGAATAGCTCGCTGGGTTTATAGTAAAATGACCAAATGTAGCTGAATGTATTCATCAAACTAATTATTTGCGAACCACTTGCCTACTGAAGATGCTAGTTGAACAGAAGTTATAGGTTTGCCCGGTAATGTCTTGAATTGCACTACAGGCTCTTCTTCTTTTATACCCAAACATTGAAGGACTCCGTTTTTATCACCTATTGCAAACTGAAATAAAGTTATCATCAGATGCAAAATTATAAAACACAATAAACTTTATTATATACTTACCAATTTTTAATACATAGTTAGTGCTCCTACCTTTTGATCGACCTTTTGTCCCAGAGGAGACATTATTTTTAAAGTATCCGGGTAAGTGATTCCACATACCGTATAATCTATTCGTGATAAATCGTAATCCATGTCGTAGTTTCACACAATAAGATACATGTAGGTAAGTATTTACTATGACTTTAAATAAGTGTAGTATAAGTATAAATAATCAATAATACCTAGGTAACAAAAACCAAAACAGTTACCAGGTTACCATACAAAATTAACAGATAGTCCGTGCGATTTGTACTTACTTTGAAGAATTTAGATTATAGCCCACTACTATTCCTGTACTATGTCAACCTGGGAATCGAACTCTAAATTTTAAATACCCTTTTGATCATAACTCGCAGTATGTTATCAATTCTATGCATTAAAATGATATTTTAGCTTAAGAGTGTCCTTACGTATATTATTATTGAATTTACTAAATTACATAATTTAAAAAGGGATCCATTATTATTTATCGTGGATGAAAGAGCTATTAGAATGGTAATAAGTGCTGGCCAAAGTATTGTGTACTACTATCATTAGCTAAACTGTCCAATGAAGTCAACGCCATTAAGATTATTCATTATAATGAATATTTCAACTTTATAGTATTATTAGTGTGCATTTTTGATGATAATTTGTTGGATCAATTTGTATTTAGATCCTTGCCCAAAGTAGTATAGAAGAAATGCAACTTAACATAAAAACTAACCGAATATGACACCTGTCAAATGTCAATGTCTAAAGTTGGAATGGAATTCTACATTCGTGTCTTCTAAAATCTTGTTGGATTGACGACTTTGTTTTAATATTTAATAGATTATTTTTACAAATAATTGTTTATAAGAAAAAAATATAAAAATGGAAATAGATAAGGAAAATGTGGTTCAAGCTGTGGTCATTATGGACACATTTAATGACCACTTTAATCCCATTATAAACAGCAAACCTATGGTGAGTTAATCATATTATATTATGATGTAAGTAATAACTATGTTTAGTTTTAGTTCATGAGAATAATTATTATTTCAATTGTATTAAATTTTAGAGTTTACTGCCGGTTGCAGGGGTGCCATTGATTAATTATATACTGGAATCTCTATCTCATGGAGGAGTGGGTGAAGTAATTTTATTCTGCTGCCAAGATGGACAACTTATTAAAGATTATATTCGGTACATTTCTTAAATGATCATTTTGTATTTAATAATTTTATTATCAAAATAATTATGTTATTATAAATTAATTTCCAGGAAGAGTATTGAAAGTAAATCAATATGGAGTGTGACTATGGAGGTCCAAGTGATGATGTCTGATACTTGCCAGACCATGGGAGACGTGATGAGGGAAATAGATGCTGCTGGGCTTATTAGAGGGTACTTTGTCTTAGTGGGGGTAAACACTATCACCAACATTCATTTTGGATCCTTGTTAGAACAACATAAGTGAGTAAAATAATTACAGTGAAATTACCTTAAGCATAGTAAATAAGAATTGTTTATTTGCTTGAACTAATGGTGTTTACAAATGGAGTTATTTTTAACTTCAAATAGGTACCACTACTATTTATCAATTTTTATAATCATATGTATCAATTTACCTTGACATATTTTATTTGCAGACAAATATGCAAAAAGGACAAAGGTGCAGCAATGACACTTGTCTACAAGAAAGTCTCATGGGAGCATGCTTTGATACACTCTGATAAGCCTATTTTCTTGGCTGCAGATGCCAGCACCAATAAAGTACTGATGCACCAGAAGTACAAACCGAGATCAACAGAAAAATCAATACGTCTTCCATTGGTAATCTAGGCTATTGTTTAGTTTAAATTTTATTTATACATTTTGTTTTATACTGTTTAGTATAATGTTACCTTAAAACGTACTTCTTTACATTATTTTATTTTTATTTGGGAAACAAACAGAATACAATATAGATAATATAAATCATACAGAGTAAACAATACATAATCCAAAACAGTTTCCACATAAAATCTAAACATTGGCGTCAAATTGGAAAAGAAACTAAATGAGAATAAACAAACATACATTAAACAATTAAAACACCAACAAAAATATAGCTGTGTACCTTAATAAGAAATGTATATTTATTTTCAGGAAGTTGTATTAAATCATTCTGAGGTAAAGTTGCATCATAACTTAGCTGATGCAAGCATTGCACTGTGTTCGCCATCAGTCCCCCCTCTTTTCTCAGACAACTTTGATTTTCAAACAAGAGATGATTTTATTCATGGAATTTTGATAAATGAAGAGATTCTTGCCAGTTCATTATATTATACACTGTTGAAAGGAAATCAGTATGCTGCAGCTGTAACTAATTGGAAAACATATCAGACTGTTTGGTAGGAAAATTACTAACCTAACTTTTCTTTTAACAATTACAGATTTTAATGTTTCATCCACTTTTGATGTTAACTGTTCATTACTTGTGTATTTGAGTCTTATTTGGCATATTAATTCAAGTTAATTTTTATTCCAGTCGTGATATATTACACAACTGGGCTTACCCATTATCAATTGAAACTGGCTCAATCAACCAAAATAATTATCTTTTTATGAACAAACACATCTTTAGAGAAAAGTCATCGACATTGAGCAGGTAAATATTAAAAGAGATTGAAGTATTTTTTCATACAATAAGTTTCATGAATGTTTTAAAGTGTTATGTAATGTATTCTGAAACCTTTGTTTTCTAGATCTTGTTCTTTGATCGAAGATGTCTTGATTGGCTCTCAAACCCATATTAATGATAATGCAGTTATCACTAAATCAATGATTGGGAAAAAATGTGTCATTGGAAATAATGTAACAATCAAAGGAAGTCATATAATGAACAATGTTGTTATAAAAGATAACTGTAAAGTTATTAACAGTTTTATTGATGAGAACTGTACAATAGAAGAGAACTGTGTTATTGAAAATGGAACCATTATAGCATCGAATGTTAGAGTGGAGGCTGGTAGTCAATTGAAAGGAAATTTATTGGAGAGTTCAGAAGCTGATAAAGGTAACACCACCATTAATCCTAGTGTGCAGTACAATGATTTTGGTTGTATATATTTTATTTAAGGAACTTAGTTTAGTTTAAATAATTATATATTTCTAACTTATTAACATGAATTTTTCAGAAAAAACTTTGATGAAATCAACGTCAGAAAGCACAGAATGGGAGAATGAATCATCTGGAAGTGGTGGTGATGACTTCATTGGCTTTGATAAGGCATGGAGTAGTAGTGAATCTTGTTACTCTTCAGATGGAAGTGATGAGTCTTCCCTACCAGATTCACCAATCCCAGAAGACACAAATAGTAAGTTTCACATTTTATTTTTCGCATATGTCACTACTTACCTCATCTTTTTTGGTATATAAATAAAATTGATCAATGATCAAACAATTTAGGATTAGCTTTGTTGTTTTGGTAGTTTCTTGACCGGTTGGTCAAGAAACTTACCAAAACAACTAAATTTAAGACTTAAACTACTAAAATATTCTATCATTACTCTCCAAGTTATTTCCTCTACTACTAAAGGCTGGTTTCAGTGAATCTAATACTGTAATGTAAATGCAAATCTTTGGTATCTAAGTAGTCAAGCATTTTTTTAAATTGTGTTTATTTCTTTTTAGTATTTTTGCAAGAAGTTATTGACAGCCTGGCAAGAGGGTATGAAGAGAAATTGAAAAATGATTATCTAATATTGGAGATAAATTCATCAAGATATGCATACAACATCCAGTTACATGAAGTGAACTTTTTTGTCGTAAGAGCTCTACTTAGCATGCCTGTTCTTGCTCAAACCAAGAATGTGCTGAGTACTGTTAAGGATATTTTGAAATATTTTAGACCAGTCCTGTCAAATTATATTAAATCTAAATCTTCTATCATGGATTGTTTGAGGGCTGTTGAAGTAAGTTTAACATTGTTTCTTATTCTTCTAAAATCTAAATCTACTATGAGATAAATAAACACAAATTGTTTTCAGGAGAGTTGTAATAAATGTGAGTGGCTTGATGGCAAGTCTGGTCAAATATTACATTTGTTGTATGAAGCTGATGTTGTGGATGAAGATTCATTACTAGAATGGCAAAAAGACTTGCTGGAAAATGAGAGTCCTATTGCTAATCAGACATCACTCCTTAAGTTCTTTGAGTGGCTTGAAGAAGCAAGTGAAGAAAGTGAAGAGTCAGACTGATTTGTAAATAAAAGAAATTATTTACTTAAGACATTAATTTATTTGGCATTAATTGCTATCATATAAAATAAACCTAACGAATAGTAGCATATTGTTGAAATTGTACAGTAGAAAAATTCCTAAACTTGTTAATATCAAATGAAGTAGGCTCACAAGGAGAATGTATTTTTATTTGGCGCATATGTGTATCTCGACCATTTTGGTGGTTGCTCAGGACTGCTATTTGTATCATGTAAGTTCTGATGGGTCTGTCATGAATATCTTTGATTGGAATCATTTCCCACCCTGAAATATAAATTAACCAGCTATAAAACAAAGCCATAAGCAATAATCACCTAAATAGTACCAGTTTTAACTGGTAAATGTTTCAACTATTAATGTTAAATAAATATGCACAGTTGGCAACAGTCTATAAGGCTATTGAATAGCCAATTTATTTGAACATGCTACAATACTGTTTACATAACGGACTGATTGCTTGAGGCATTTTCTACCAGTCAACCATAGGGTGGTGCAGAGACAAAGTGGCGTTATACTTCTCTACCAGACTCAGTAACTTGTAGGAATTAGACTTTAGAAAAGAAAGTCACAAAATATTAATTTAACACGTACAGCTAAACAAGTCAATACATACCACTTGGTTCGATCAATTCAATAACTTCAATCTCCTGCAAGTCATTGAAATGTGTCCCAGCTCGAATTGATATTCTACTGGGAGTGTAACTTTCGTCGAGCTTATAGTCTGTGTATATGTAAATATGGGAAACCATAGTTTTCCTCTGGAACTGAATGTTTACTAGATGTGGCAGCTGACCATCAGATTGCCAGTAAGTATCCATGCAGTCATCTCTTAACTGATCTATACCGAACCCTGTAATGCACAACATTAAGTTATTTTCTCTCCATAATCATCGTATGGTACGATTGTGAGACTTCATTCTATACTCGTAAACTACACACTATAGAAAAATATTAGCGAATACCCAAGTTAGCTTTTCTAGGTTAAGGTACAATTGTCAATACTAAGACGAAGAATGCCAAAAATCATTTTTGTTTACTGACCTGGCTTACATGATGACAAGCTCCAAATTGCATGATTTCCAACTTCTCGAACCGTGCCTGATCTTTCACTAACTAGTGGATCCTTTTCTGATGCCATAGGTATTTGTAAGAAGCGTTTTGTTTTCTAGTACAGTTTTCGTAGAATATTGCGTTTACAAAATAATAAAGAGTCAGTCTTTGACTATGAGCCAGTATTGTTTGATTTGATGATTGTCCAACTTTTTTGTTGTCTGGCAGTTGTCAACTCGTCAGCTGTCAGTTTTCAAATTTACGTCAACTTGTCAGTGTCATGGTACCTGGGAATAGACTAAATAGAAAATAATTTTATTTCTTAGATGGTTTGGACAATTCATCTTTTTAGAATATTTTATTGGAGGATTATGTCCTTTCTTTAGTGGTAAACTAGGTGTACCTAGCTACATGGCTACTAAGCAGGTCCGCAAGTATAAGCAGTGCTTGCCATGGCTCAACTTTCCAACCTATCCCGCCGGCTAGGAGTTTCATTTTATGTGTAGCTATTAACATAGACTAACTATTAATAATAAAGCTTTCCTGAAAGTTACATTCGGCGAAGGTAAATAGTTTCAGAAAAATAAAATCCTGAAGTTTCAAAAGAATTGTAAGTAACTTTCGTATCAATTGACATAATGTGTCGCAAATGACGTAAAAAATATACACATAGCATGATTCTTTGTACTTTACGAAGTAATAGCGAATTTTAAGTTAAGAATGACCTTGACCTTAGAAAAAGTAGGTTAGGTTAGGTTAGTGTGGTGACCAAAAACGCGCGAGGCGAGCGAGTGAAGCGAGCGTGCCGCGGCAGCGGCCGCCGAAGCGCCATATGTCCATAGTAACTTATTGCATAAGACATCAACTTGTGAAAAAGAATATTTTGGTTGAACCTCGACCTTAGCTAAAGTAGGTTAGGTTAGTATGGTGACCAAAAACGCGCGAGGCGAGCGAGCGAAGCGAGCGTGCCGCGGCAGCGGCTGCCGAAGCGCCATGGTAACTTATTGCATTAGACATCAACTTGGGAAATTTCATCTGGCTCTAAGAAAAATTGAGCAATTTTTTTTGGATTTTCCCGTTTTGCTGATTTCAAAAATACATTAGGAATGCTCTCCTTTACCCAAAAAAATACCCCCGGGATATATTGGAAAGTCCTTCCCTATGTCCAGCTGTGGACCGCGATAGGCTGAGAGAGAGAGAGTGACTCCTTCATACCTGGGAAGGCACTTTAAGCCGTTAGTTTTGCGCCTGGTGTCCCTATCAAATTGGCTTACAGTCCCATCAGGCTATGAGTCGATCATGCGTGAAGAAATGGAAGGTGCCATTACACGCGTATTTGTGTTCACACCTTTGCACTATAGTAGTATTTATTGTCATTTGAGATTTGCCACTGTGATCGAAATTCGGCCAGAAGGATATTATTATCACTGATTAGGTACCTATTTGGTGATTCTAACATCCAGAAATAAATTGAAGCCCTGTCTAAACTAACATAATAAAGCTAAAGAAGTGGGTTGTTTAAACGCGTTACTCGCCGTACCTACCAGCGGACATACGAAATAATCTCTTTGCATTTGATACGGGTGAAAGTTTCAATACGTTAAAAAATAAAAAATACATTAAAGTTCAAAACAGTATAAATCAAATATTAAATTACTACAGGTACTCACATGCCCAAGAATCAATCCTGTTAACATTAGCCATTAGAATCCATTAGCAAGGCTGTCTGATTGTTTACCATCTATGATGATCTATTCTATGCCACTTGGGTTGTCTAATCAGATCTTCGTGGCCTCTAATTATGTACAGAAAGTTCTTACATCTTCTATTTACTCGTAATAGTAGAATTTCAATAGTAATTACGATACATTAGCTCATTGCTGTATGAGTTTAACACATAAGTACTAAGTACTAACATAGACTAATCAGAATAAGACCTCCAACCTCTAACAATAGACTTTGCTCACTAGTTTCCCCAAACTGTGTAGGAAGGTCAAGATGGCGTTACTGTGCGCGTACTTACAAGTAATAACAATAATTTCTTTACTAATTGGCTTATAAGAGTGGACAATAGATGGCGATGTCATAAATGTTGCAAAACTTAGTATACAAATTGACTTGTGCGTAATTGGAATAGATGGCACTGTCGTAAATGTTACAAAACTAGATCATAAAGGACAATGCCAGATCCTGCCCTAGCCATTTACAGAATATATAAATCCACGAAAATAATTGTAACGACTACTGGACCTTTTCATAACAATTTGATTTTCTTTAGAACTTGCGGATTTCAAATCAATGTTAAAAGGAATTCAACCCCGGAAATTTCCTTTTGCCATTTCCCCTATTCTATAACTATCTGCGTTTCTTGTTACGCATGAACATATCTAGGTAATAAAAATTAAATTACATAAAATAATTAATTATAGATTAAATGAAAGCGAACGTATGCATTACGTTGTACGTAAAAATCATTAAAGATTATGCAAATAATTATGTATTAGAAAAATGTTGCATAACAATTAGTTTCGCATTCATGGATTTTGTATAACGAAACGTTATTGAAGCGCATGCGCGTATTAGTCTTATGTCAAAGTTAAAAGTATGACATTGACATTAATTCGCTCCAATACTATTTTTAAATATAAAGTACTTTATTAAAGCGCATGCGTGTATTACTCTTATGTCAAAGTTAAAATTATGACATTGAAATTCATTCGCTCCAATACTATTTTTAAATATAAAGTACATACAAGTACATATAAAAAATACAAGATATACGTTCTTAAACAATAAACGCAATGTATGAACATCTATTTTACCAATATATTTAATATCAATATAGACTTATGGTTTATAACACTGACTGCAGATTTAATGTCACCTGGATCAAATCACAACTTCTACTTATACTTTTTGAATCTTTTTATGTTCATATTATAATATTATGTTGATGTGTGACACAATTTATAGTAGATATATTTTGGCCACGCACAACGTCAGCTCCTCGTATTTTACTTCAATTCAAACCAAAAAATAAGCAAATTTGTAACTTAAATAGTTCGTCTTCCGGCTGATGAAAATAATCAAATGTGTTAAATAGTGTAATCAATTTTAACAGTTGGCATACAATTCTAAAATACAAATTCACCGTGTCTTAACGTTTCTTAAACAATAAACGCAGGTTTGGAACATCTATTTTGCAGATGAATTTAATGTTAGAATAGTCTTGAAATATGTAACCCTGATCGCAGCTTACATGATGCTAAGATCAAAACACGGTTATATAAATCACTTTTTGATTCTTTTTTTCAAATTTCTAGAACATTCCACTGATACAAGAACCAAAAAATAAAACAACTACGTATGAACTGAATTATCTCATTCGAATCCACAAAATATTATTTTATGATACGCCTAATATCACGAAGTAATTATAAATATTATGATAATGGTGGATATATTTATGAAAAATGGTCGCCTAGCAGTAGCCGAGTTGTATTATTTTAATTGAGTTTAACAGTTGTCATACGATTCTAAAATTCAAATTCACCGCGTCATAACGTTTCTTAAACAATAAAAGCAGGTTTGGAACATCTATTTTGAAAAAATATTTAGTGGTAGAATAGTCTTACAGTATGTAACACTGACTGTAATGTACATGGTACTGGGGTCAAATCATGATATACAAGTTCACTTTTTGAATCTTTTTATGTTAAAATTTCTACAACATTCCACTGATACAAGAACCAAAAAGTAAAACAGCTACGTATGAACTGAATTATCTCTTTCGAATCCACTAAATATTATTTTATCGTATTATTATTAATTAAATTGTAAAACCATATTAAGTAAGTCTTGCACTTATTACAATCAAATATTAACAAATCGCACGTTAACTGCTTCCAACAACATAATGTAAAATAAAAAGCTTTTATATATCAGAAATAGTTTAAAAAATTGTAAAAAATAATGTCTACCACAAGGATTTGAACTTACGACTACTAAAATGAAAAGCAGAACCATAATCGACTGAACTACCATATCATCTAATTTTGAATCGAATTTAAAGTTCCTTTTTCTTTTAAGTCGATTAGAAAAAATAAATTCAAATACATTCTAGCAATGAATTTAAAAACTAT
Organism: Abrostola tripartita; assembly: GCA_905340225.1. Lineage (NCBI taxonomy): Eukaryota > Metazoa > Arthropoda > Insecta > Lepidoptera > Noctuidae > Abrostola > Abrostola tripartita. The sequence continues at coordinate 7,458,723 of HG996493.1, read as the reverse complement.
TATAGATAAATAAAAAATTAGGTAAACTTACAAGTATTACTGGTAAAATAGATCGCGGAACTTGTGCTTTGAATGTGACCACTTTTTCATCTAAATCGGCCCTGAATCAACTTCAAATACCTTTTAACATGTCCTATATAGTTTTGGCTTTAACCATTCACCCACTAACTAATCATCAAAAAGCATTAAAATATTATAATTAATAATTATTATATTTTTGATGTAAATAAAATATTTAATTTCGTAATAATTATTACGAAGTAAGCGTATGTATGTTCTTTATGAGTGTTCATATAATCACTATCTCATTTATTTCCGCGCCATCTATCTGTGTTATAATCAACAGTAGTTCATAAAGAGAAGGTTCAGTTTGTTGTTGTATCCGTAAACTAGTCTAAAAATACGCGATCGTGATTTTTGGAACTCCTAGTGACATCTCTGATGGCATGGGGAACTAATCGATCTTGGGTTGCTGTTTTGTTAAGACACCGCCCCTCTTCTATACTTATTTTCTCTATGGTACTAACTAGATGAAGGGACTTAACATTTAATTGCTTCCTATGAGATCTGGATTTAAAGAGTAGATATCTGTGAACTCTAACGAGTAAGAATGGCATTGCATATCATTTGCAAGGAATGACATAGGTACCTACTCGGCTATAACTGTAGGAGAGAAATCTCGAAAAATTCCCTGAAAGAAGAATTCTGGCCGGTTTCGTGGCCAACTACGTGACACCAGTCAGCGAAACACGACGACGACGCCGAGACTTTGTGTGCAGACTGTGCAGTATTATTTTAAATGGTATATGTATTTATGTTCATTGTGACCTTCTGAAGGGGAGGCCTTTGTCCAACAGTGGACGTCTTCTGGCTGATGATGATGATGTATTTATAGAGTTTTTAAGTTACATTAATACAGTATTGTATGTATCGATATTAGGCAGGCTGAAATAAATGGGTAAATAAATAAAAAACCGAACGTGTCATCTTATGCAGGAGGCAAAAATAACCTTTAGTAAACAACTAATCAGTTTTGAATATGAACAAAAGTAACCGGTAATTTTACGTATGTGGTTTTTCCCGTTTATTCGTATGTAGTGCACGGTGATACGGTAACACGGGGTAGCTTAACGACAACAATAGAGTTCTGTACGCGAACACGAAGAGGGTGTAGCCGAGAAACTTATTATTTTTTGCAAGCAAGCTGTTAGAGTCAACTGGACTATATAACTATGGGCCTGTACGTTTCTAAGATGTTGATTGTTAAACATGTTCTTGCTTCCATCGTTATAGTAATATAAGAAACGTCCACTAAATTGTAAAACAACCTGAAATTGAAGTAGCAGTCTAGCATCTTAGATAATAAGTTAAAATTAATTGATGATTGGATAATTGATTTCAAGTGATTTAATAATATTTATTAGATAACCACTTAAATAACGAATACAGAGTAGAGTACCTAGTTGAAAGAACGTAAGATTAGCTTAAAAGATATAAATTCCCTGAGGCGGGAACAGGTCTTGTCAGGTCAAAAGTTCGGAAAATAAGTAATTGGTCAGCATTTTTCTAGAGTGCGTTAGTATTCCGTACTTACACCTATGCTTATACGTATATCTGTCTGGTATTAAATTATACGGGACCTATAACATAACGGGTAAGTTTACGGTGTTTACGTCTTTCTTTTATTTAAGGGAATGCAGGCATCATGTTATGATATGATAATAGGCGTTATTTAGGTACCTATATCCTTATATATTTATGCTCATTTGTCTGTCAGCAAACTGGAGATGGAAACGAGTTGACAAATTGATATCTTCATAATTAGTGGTTAACGTGCGGTGGTCTAATTCGAGTATGGCATGTGCGATGAGTCCGACACAGCGCGGGAACTGTCCACTCGGAGGCTCCCAGACGGACACCAAATGTTAATACAGTTCCGGCTATGCACACGGATATTACGCATTCGTTAGAAAATATTATTACTTAAATAAATTTACATAAAGCTTGAATAATCACTACATAGTATAAAACAAAGTCGCTTTCTCTGTCCCTATATCCCTATGTATGCTTAAATCTTTAAAACTACGCAACGGATTTTGATGCGGTTTTTTTTTTATAGATAGAGTGATTGAAGAGGAAGGTTTATATGTATAATAACATTCATTAAATAGTGGAGAAATACTTATATTTTATACCCGTGCGAAGCCGGAGCGGGCCGCTAGTATCATATAATATGAAATATCCATTTGATGACCTAATTGGCACTGTTGAACAACGCTAATAGGTTAATGACAGTTTTATCGAAGACGATTATTTTTATGATTTAGGTTCTACAAAGTGCACTCACAATACGAGCGTAGGTATACAGTCTACTAAGACCTAAGCCTACCTAACCATTTAAATTATTTGGAAAATAAATGGTTTAATATAATGATGTGGACTTCTTTGGGTAATCTAAATATACATAATTATGTATAAAACTCAAAGGTGACTGACTGACATAGTGATTTATCAACGCACAGCCCAAACCACGAGACGCATCGGGCTGAAATTTGGCATGCAGGTAGATGTTATGACTTAGGCATCCCCCAAGGGGATAAAATAGGGGATGAAACTTTGTCAATTTTATACCGATCGGGCTGAGACTTTGCATGCATAAAGTTACTAAGACGTAGGCATCCCCTGAGAAAGGATTTTGATAAATTCCACCCCTAAGGGGATAAAATAGGGGATGAAAGTTTGTATAAATTTTCTTAGATTTCCGACTGATTGAACTGAACTTAAAGATTGGAGCTACTATGATGAAGACGTCCACTTAAATAGGATTTTGATAAATTCAACCCCCATGGGGATAAAATAAGGGTGATGGAGGATGTAAATGTATTAGTTTGAACCTATCATTACCTAATGGAACGAATAAATTAAGACGAACAAAATAATTTTTAGTTCTAAATGTTGACAATAGATGGCTTCTTAACGCGAGCGAAGCTGCGGGCAAAAGCTATTAATGTATATAAGCTTAGGTACTTCGGTAATTATTTACAGTCGTGGCTAATTTACCGATATTATATTGGACTCTTTACAATTTACATAGGACCTAAAGCAAAGAATGTAGGTATCTAGGTAGTTTCAAGTATTACCTATTACCATAGACTAATGAGCTATTACTTTCCATTATTTATTTTTAGAAAATTTCACAAGAATCTTACATAGTCGAAACGTTGCCCCACAAAACCGTTTTCTCTGTTTATCTGTGGGGTACGGATTATCTATCTTATATCCATGCTTTCCTTCATTCACTGGGTAGGTACCTACCAATGAGTTTTCAAAAAAGGTAGATAGGTAGGTTGACTTTTTATTCATAATTAAACTTTTTCAACTATTGTTGTAAAATAATCCCTATGGTTGATTTTATCTTTTGACTTTGTCAATTTTTGTTTTATGTCATTTTTGTTAATAATTATTTGCTCTTTTACTTAGAATTATAAATCATGGTTTTAGGTAAAAAGCAAATAGAGCAGCTTTCCGGATTTACTCCCACAGTGTTAGCGTATGGTTTGGGTACACTGATAACCACATTATATATCACGGAATGGAAAGCTGTTTGCAAGTACATACCATTTTTTAATAAAGCAGAAAAGTTTCAGAATCCAGAACCCAAAAAATAATGCTAAAATCATGGAGTGTTTAAATTATGATGAAAGTTTACCTGACCAGGGTACCTTTTACAATAGCAGAATAAAATGACAGGTAATAATTTAATACTATACATAAGGGCATATATTTCAGCTAGTTATTTAAATTGGGAGTGGGCAAGTTAAGAGCACGCGCTCGAAATAACACTATTATAATCTGAAAAAGAATGGCATTATAATAATGACTGGTCTCTGCATCAGGTGAGCTCGGATTTGTAATAAAATGTCAACCGGATCGTACGCAGCCGGCGGTGGCGCACGCGCAGCTGTCGGCCCTCCTCCGTGCCTCCTGTGAGGTGCACCCTCTGAATAAACATTACCTCTTTTGTAGTATATTGTATTGTTATGAAATTTTACAATGTATTTTTTTGATATGGTCAAATATACGTAAAACCATTATTTGGTTTATTATTATATTAATAATTACTTAAACTAACACTAAGTAAAGATTTACTTCTTGAAATCTTTACTAGTGTTTATTGAATTAATCATTTACATCTTTGAGAGCGGCGGTTACATCAATTGCGGAATTAACATTTAGTTTCTTTTAAAAGCTAAGAGAATTGTTTTTAGAAGATGATGTCTATAAACATACTTACGGTATTATTATTGCCTCATTGCAGGGCAAACACTTTTGATTTCTCTTAAATTTTTTTTGCTTTATGACAAAAACGATTAGAATAAGAATATTTATTGTCACTGAACAATAAGTTGTACTTGAATTAATTCTTTGTCATTCTTTTCACGTACGTCTAAGGTGTAGTAAACTGGGGAAGGCAAACGTTCTAGGTGTACTTATTTACGTAAAACTATCGTGCCAGTTCCCCGGACTCGTAGGCCGAGAAACACCGTAGTCTCTACTACGATGTTTTCTTATATTGCTAGGACTTGCTACGATTCCGACACAACCCTCAGTCTTATTTTAAACGTACCGTTCTTACGCCATCGATATCCTATACACATATAAAGTTGAAACGTGTACTTTGAAAGTATATTGAACTTCCAATACACAAATCTGCAAGATAATAATTATTTTTTCAATTCGATTATATCTATAATCATGGCAAAAGCCTGAGAAGTATTATTTTAAAGATTTTTAATTTCCTTTACCTCATATCTATAAGAAAATTAAACAGAAGCTTCAGCATACTTAGAAAGTTGACCCAAATCTGGGCAAAATGAGGAGATTATCTAGGATCCAATTATTAAAAACTTTATGATGAAATATTAAAAATACCCAATGAAATATCAATTTTTTTATTTGTAATGGCCTTACTCGTAGTGATGGTGAAAAGTTCCGAATTTAAAACTCTATGTCTATCTAAAAGCTAAGCTGCCAAATAAGTACAGTCAGCTACAGAATTAGCTTAAAAAGTTAAGAAACCTTATGTTAAATAGTTAAAAAGTAATATACATAATTTCAATTTATATTTACAAATTATAAGAGAGTCCAAATGGTTATCTGAGAATAAATGTTCTTTAATCAATGATATGCTTAAAAATTAACTTAACTTTTTTTGTTGACTGTACCATACGAATAATTTATTTTCTATTCAAGATTTGTTAAAACAGCTAATATTATGTAATTCTCCAATTGTGTAAGATTGACTAATAGGAGATTTATTTATTATCAATAATTCGCCGATTTCTTTATTAACAAATAAGCGTCTAAACGTTGCTTGAAGTAATCTTGCACGTGGTTTGAGTCACTCAAACTACTACTTATGTACTGAATTACTTTATTTAAAACCTAATAATTTTTAATAAATAATAATATATAACCATCGAATAGATCTTCCTACATTCATTGGATCCGACTCAGATTTACAAAACTTAAAGCATTGAACATTTTCAGTACCTACAGCAAAACAGGATCGAACTATGAGTAAGACCCGAATGCGTCAAGGACCAAGGGCCACAATAGGGAGATCTAAAGTGGGGTGAGGTGCGGAGTCGAGCCGCGTTCCGATACAGCCCTATTTTACTTTGTCTGTACGCCGCTTCCAAAGCGGCTGTGTGCAGTGCGCGTGCGTTCACTTCCCTCGTGTTAAGTACCCACTTTGTAAACAAACTTTTAAACTTTGTGCGGACTTCGAGAAACATTTTTTTCGCTACTTAATATCGAACTTTATTGATAAGAACTTGTGGAGAATCAGTGTTGATTGGGTTGTGCACAAAATGGATTTATCCTGTGGAGAGAACATGCAGCATTCGGGGAACAGTGGCAGCAGCAGGATGGTCGACATGTGCGTCGCGGGTCCTGACCGTGCTTTAGACAGAGACCCACGGCTGCTCCTCAACTTGCTGGCCCTGGAGAGGTCACACGCTCTTCACACGGACTACTTTCAAAACGTGCAGATAGATATCCAACCCTTCATGCGGAAGGTTGTCACTACCTGGATGTTAGAGGTCAGTTAATATTATAAATCTATTGTTAGTAACCCTTCAAGAACCTAATAGTTAATAAATATAAACAAATACTTCGTATAATCTAGATCGCGTAGGAAACGTTTGTATCGACTCAACTACCTAACAGCTGATTAAGAGTGAATGACCTGGATATGTGAGCTTGCGTAACATTCAATTATCTTTTGTGTTTAATATTGTTTACACTACTGTTGATATCCAATAAGTATGTATATTTGTCTAATACTCTAATGTATTATATGAGTAGTTATTTATAAACTAAGTTACATGATTTATCATGTTTTAGTTCATGGCTAAGCAGAAAACAGTTCGCTCTGGAGTTTTTAGATTTGTATTTTTGAGAATTGTAATATTTTGGTATGTTATAAAGTAAATAGATAACAAACATTTTAATTACTTAGTTCGCCTGTAATATAGATGACTATTTAGTTCGTTATAAATTACAACCATGTTTTCATTCATCATTTTAAGGAAAATAAATTTGTTGATGGTTGTTCTCTTAGTTTTGAAATAAACTACACGATAGCTACTGCAGCGCTCATCTTGTAATTTACGCACCAATGACAATGACCCCGTCCCGTCACTCCGCTGCAACGCGGTTACTGTGAGACCCTAATCGACGACACTCGGGAAATCACTTCCATTCCAATAGGCTATGTAAATGAAATATCTTAAAACAAAAGCTGTTGGCCATTAGAACTAAACTTAAGACATATTCTATACTGTATTTCAAATAATAACTCATGGGACCTCAATTAATGTTGAAGTATTGATGTAGGTATGCGAAGAGCAGCAATGTGAGGAGCAGGTGTTTCCCTTGGCTGTGAGCTACATGGACCGGTTCCTGGCACAGCGCGCGATCTCGCGGCAGCAGCTGCAACTCCTCGCCGTCACCTCCATGCTGCTCGCCTCCAAGTTCCGCCAGTGTCACCCGCTGTCCGTCGACCTGCTGTGTGCCTATACAGATAACTCTGTGTTGCCACAGGAAGTCAGGGTAAGTGTCCCTTAGAATTGTCATATATAATATGGGGTTGAGGCTTTTTTAATTAGGAAAAATCAAGGTCCGTGGAGGGTGTAATTTACACCAGCAAAATAATTAAATTAAACTCATAGTTTTGTTATGTGTAATTACGAGTTGCCTACGATGTATTAGTATTTAGTAGAACACAATATCAATATTTACTAACATCATATCGGTGCCAAATTTTTGTTCCACTCACAATCTTATATAAAAAACGTCAAGTGGGTCTATCGCCTCCGACGTCCGGCGGCATGCATCCTGCGACACAACTTAATTGTTGTTTTGATTGTACTGTGAATGAACTCGATTAGTCAAGTCAAATGTCACTCCTTTGCCCCAAAGCGACATTTCCTTACACCATGCCAGTTTCCGGCAATTACTCCTTCCTCGAGAAATTCAAGAGGGCTTCTAAGACTGTCACCCTTCTTATGAAGCCACAGCCTGTGACGAAGTAAGGCACCGAATTAGTTGCTTACTTGCTTCCGACGGAAATGTGGGTACAAGATACGATACAGGGCCAGTTAAATTAGAACTAATTTAAGAAGCCGTAATTTTTATGCCTTTAATGAGATAAGGTTGTTGCACTCTTTATATCTTTTATCATCTTCATTTAGTTCAAAATATAAAAGGCAATTCAAAAAATGAATGTATTAATAATACCGCGGTCAACATATGATACTGACGAAACTCCCACAGAAACGTATAATGACAAAATTGTCATAATCGTTCACACCCGCACAGACAGGTGCTTTTCGTTGTCGCCCATGGGTTTACCTTTTGTAATCAATTTTGACTTTGTCACGTTTTTCACACGCTTCTAGTGCAATGGCATTTGCCCGAAAATGAACACCCCCTGACATTATTTATAAAAGAGAATCTATTAAGTATATGTATGTAAAGCAGCCAAGAATTAAATTCTTGGTGTCATATCTTAGCATCTATGGTAGTACTTGAATATCTAGCTGCTGTATGCTACGCATTCCGGACCTGACCTCTTTCCTGTTAATACAAGTACACATTCACCATATGTTATAGTTAAATATCATTCGGATACCGTGAGAACATGTTTCGTCACTCCTTTAGAACGTATGACACCGTGGAACGCTCGTATTTCCTTGCTATTAATTCGTGCGATGGTCGCGATATGTCTGTAACGCACATACTTAATGCTGTCATATGGTGCGCGCCGATCCTACTTTCCCATAATTACGAAGTCAAATATGCACTTTTAATGCCTTCATTAAAATGGTCAAATTGTTTCTCATTAATAACATCTTATGCTATTGATACTTTTATTTTTAACTTTGTCATCATAGTAGTAGTAACCTTAACCATACATATTTGAGTAAATAAAGTTATGTGATGTTTTGTCAAAGTCAAAGTTATGGTGTATTGACCTCTAAACAGTGATTACTTCACTAAGCATGGTAAAAATAGACGATGGTGTTCACCCTGTCTTTATCTTAATTAGTCCATGTATTGTTGTGTAAGTAAACAAGGAGTCGTATGTCCGCCCTTATTATATCAGTGGCCATGTGAAAACTATCAGCAGCCGAGGGTTCCATTGTCCCTTGTTGTCTTATGACATTTCTACAGTAATTGTAACGTGATTCGCTACTTTTTGCGGTTTCCGCCTAACCCATCAAGTATGACGGTTACGTATCAACTGTTAAGAATAGGTCGCACATCCCTTCCTTTAAATAAAAGAACAGGGAATTTGTTACGATGTAAGAAAGTATACCTACAGTTATTCACACGGGGTCGTGCCCTTTGGGAATAATTAAATTCAAAGGCCAAACGACCGACGTTTATATTGCATTTTTTTTGTTATAGCAATGGGAAGTGATACTACTTCAACGACTGAACTGGCAGTTGTCTATTGCAACGGCGTTTGACTTCGTGGAGCCTTTCCTGGCGCGAGTGCCGTGGGGTCGCACCAACCCTCTGGTCAGGACACACGCGCTCACATTAACTTCAGTATGCTATACCGGTACGTACACAATCTTCATTACGACTTACGATTTTTATGTGCGTACTCATTTCAGCACCTATAAATCTCCTGCAAAACTTATGTAACATGCGGGTTGGGCTGACTTCCTACTGTGATAATAAACATTAATCGATAATTGCGGTTAATTTAATTTTTTTTGTAATTCGTCGAGGTATTTGCTAATGGTTATATTATTATGGGATATTCCCTTTGTTTCGAAATGTGATTGTCGTGCGGTGGACAGGGTGTAACGATGTTATGTGGGGTGGCTAGTGGACGCGTGTATCGGAACGCGCACATGCCGTTGGCGCAGTGATAACGTGCACACCTTGCGCCGGCGCACCCCTCAGGCACTGACCCTCTCGCACTCCTATTGTAAAAACACGAGAGACCTCACTACATATTTAAATTTCAAATTATGCCATTAAATTGTAATACCTATTACAATTTTGAATAGTTAACCTGTTTGGGCATTAAACCTTTGTGTCGTTAAATAGAATGTACAAGGAGGGCACGTGGCAGACGACTTATGTACCTACCTCTTTACTTGTGTAGTTGCCTTATTTGTTGGATGTGTGAGTCGTAAAATTATGGAGATACTCAAGAACCCGTTTCATACGTGTATCTACGTCTTACGAGCGAGATAAATTATTGAGAAGAGGTTGAGTAGTAATTGTGTAATTCTGTTTTATTTTATACTTCATAAACATTATGTACTGTAAGGGTACATCGTACACACGTGCCCTCCAGGCCTTCATAGACGTTAACCACCAATGACCCTCTGACATTACCTCCCTACGAGGGTTGCGCTTTTCCGATCACTGAACACATTAAAAAACTAGTGGAAATTATTCGTTTATTAAGCTTGCCTGGCTAAACACCTGACCTTTATTAAAAGACCTTCGCTACACATGGTTCATATAAAAAAACTGCAATACGAATAGCATAGTTTCTACTTCCGGCGACTTTTTTAGAATTCAATGTTCCATTATCAGAATTAACATAGCGATCAAAATTATTGTAGCACGATTATTATGCTTCATTTAAATGTCTTATTGAAAAACGATAGAAAGTAAGTACTAAATATATAACCGTACTTCTTGTGGGTAGTCGTCGACGGCGCGTACTGTTTCACGCGCGCCTCAAGGAGATGTCAGCAACTGTAGGGGCCCATCAGGGTCGAAGCCTACTGGGGCCAAGAGTCTGATTCCGAAAGGAAGACTCGGCCCTGGTACGAAAGGCAACGAAGGAACAGGAGTGGGTTTTTAGTCAGTAAAAGTCTGACACTATCTCCCGCTCCGCCCAAGAGCGGGGGATGTCATAAGATGATATACCCACCGAAAAAAAAAAAAAAAAAAACTTCTTGTGGGTAAAGGCGTCTTCTCGAACTTAGCAGAACACCTTAGAAAGAAGTGGCATTGAAGTAAAAATACAAATAATACCTACTCTTAAATATCAGCTCTGAAAACGCTATGTTTTATGTCGTATTTTGTATGAAAAAATTTAATTAGTTCTAAACTCGAAGATGATCAAAAAGTGTAAAATTATCTCATGATAGTTAACCCTGTCCGCCCCTATGGTCCATCGAATCCCGATAACAGATATTTATAGCCGTCAGTCGCTATCCGTCTGACACCCTCCATTGGTCCATTGGCTTTACATTTTAAGGTTTTACTGCTCCATCTGTTGCTACATTAAAATAGATTTTAAATATGTTGAGTTCTTATTAAAACAGTATCGACCTAATCGAATAGATTATATTACATAAAAAGTATACATTTTCACGAAATTAATTGGTAATTTCCACTGAGTGAAATATGAGTGATATCTTGCAATGCATTATTGCTTAAACCCTTAACAACATTTTGTGAACGACATTTTTGTATAAATATACTGTCGGGTCAACTATCAGTTGCATCTATTCAGTGTATTGTAAACAGAAACGTTTCGTGTATCGGGGCGTCAAGTTTTGTCGGTGTCGCCGGAAGTAGCATAATTGCCGGTAACTGATCGTGCATTACTCTAGGTGTGAAAGGGTTAATAACATTACTTGACCCTAAACTTCTTTCATCTTCTTTTATTAGCTATTGTAATTACTACGACCATAATGGCTTACACTTCCGAATTTTGGTAATCAGATCCGATTCGAAAGCGCTGGTAAACTCTGTCAAATGTTGTTTCTTACAATAAAGTTTAACATTATGGCAAGCAATACAATTTCCATTGCGCACACAGTCCGCAGTTTGACCGGCCTAATTTCTTAAAGTAATGTCACGGTTACGGTGACTTATGAGACTAGTCGGCGCGTACGCAGGGGAGCAACCGCGCCAGCTGACTCGGGGACAATGCACGAAGACGTCCCGCGGCCATTGTTCCGCGCCCGAATCCCTGTCCCAAAGTCTCGACAAAAGCTTCGCGACAAAGAGCCGTCTCGGCGCGCACCTGGCGGTACCACCCTATCTAACCCGATACTAAGCCGAACATCTCCACAATATACGATCTCATCGGTATATTTGAGTAAAACTACTATTAACTTGCGGGATTCAAGCTTCCGTTTTTAACATCCGATCCAAAAGTTAATAGTCGTGTACCTACCTGCCTCTATTTTTTGAACGCCTGTTTATTAATTGAAGTATTGTCAATCTCATAAAAACTAATGTTAAGTACATTCTAATAAAACCGTTTCATGAATAGATATTAAATGTATTCGCGATAAAATTATTACAACCAGTTATACGCACAATTAGATCATATATTTGCAACCCCTGCGTTTTTGCATTCTGTTAACGTTAGACAAGGATTCACTATTAGGGTGGGACTGACAGGTTTCTCAAACGGAACTTAACGGTTCTCGATGTCTGTTGAGTATGCCATTTCAATTCAGTTGAGGTAATTAGAAGGGTAAGACGCGTGGGTGTGAGGTCTTCGGGTCGACGGCAGTCGCGTGGGCCGTCAGCAGATGTCGGCACGCCAACTGACGGCCGACCTGTCGCGCAACGGATCGTGACGCACCGCTGCTCATGCTGACCAGATCAGACCTGATACGGGGCTCACGAACCTTTTTGATTTTTAATATGCTACTGATTCATAGAAATTATACTCAACAACTGTCACGTGTTCATTAGATATTAACTGCTGTTCGTTATTGCACCTACATTATATTAAAGTGTTTAGATTCATAGATACGCTAGGTGACTGGCACTTAAGTGTTTAGAAGGTGTAACGTCTGCAACGGACCTAAAGTTCATATCTAGACTAGATTCATTGACCTACCGGTTACCCGAGCCAGTAAGCTTGCGTTATATTAATAAAGTGTGGCCACTTTTTCTTAAAAAATTATGACGCGCTCGCGTGTAGCGATATTGTTTTTCTTAAGGAATAGTCATGAAGTATGGCGTATAAGGGCACGATAGAGTAAAGAAGGGTGCATGTTGTAGGTGGGCAGTGACCCTACACGGTTGTGCTATGCTTGCGCGGAGGTGCGAGCGGAAGGGTCGCCAGGTGTCGTTACATCTGCCGTCTTGGCCTGACTTCGTGGGTTCACCCAAAGCGACTTGAAGTTTATGTTGTATTGACTTGTAATGCTCCAATGCCTTCACCGTTAGTTGTATGTAATGATAAACGATAGTTTTATTTTTTACAAAAAGAAATTACCTGAATGGTTCTTGGAATGAATGAAATGGAATTTAGAACCATTCAGGTAATTTCGTTTTGACAATTTTGTTTAAATGTAAAATATTAATTTAAATGCAAATTAATAATTTTACATTATGATAGATTTCAGATATTCATATTATGATCCTTGATCGTTTATGCAAAATAGGGTTAGTGAACGCGAATAATATTGATTAGTCAACTAGTAATCGAAGTTACGTTTTGAAATCGCACAAAAGAGTCGTTCCTTCATAGCAAAATGCAGCTGCGCCCTTACCTAGACGACTTAAGATGTAAATTACCATTATTCCCAGTCTATTGTCCCGCAGTAGGTACACACCAAAATGCAGATGGGGACGGCATGCACAAATCGGGCAGCTGTTCGCCTCTCCTTCCTTATTCTCAAACTATAACAAAGGAGTTCCCGTATTGTGCAAAATGTAACGCGACTTTTATTATACTCGTCGTCGTCGAAGGAAACATTTTTTTGTTTACATTGTTACAAATAAGCTATCTTATTGGCTTGACTAGTTTTATTTATAGGCGTCAATCTTGATCTTGGTCAGTCAGTAGGTTATAAGATGTTAATAATGCACGCAACGCGTCGGATCGCAGGACGCTAAGATGCAAGGTGTCCGAGCCACCTGTCCGCACTCCGCTCCGCGGCAATTATCTCGCAACAGATGCGCACGTTCTACCTGCGTCTCAGTCCTTCGTGTACAATATTTTAATATAAAAACACGTAAACAAGAAACCCGTTTTAAAATAAACCTTATTAGTAGTCTAAAGACAAGTCCGTAATGTTTGTCATTTAATAACAACAACATAATATAAAACGCCAATCGATCATGTATTAAACTTATTGTTTTTTTTGCCAACAGAGACTGAATTTCTTCTGGTACCACCATCTTTAATAGCTGCTGCGTGTATCACGGCAGCTGCTCGAGGTTTGCGTGTGCGCATGTCGGTGAGCGATATGTGTGCCCTGACACGAACGCCGTCCGCAGCCGCTGAGCTGGTGGCACGCCACGTGGAACGTGTGCTGGCCAGAGAGACACAGGTTCTGGAACCCAGAAGCAGACCTTCACATTCGTACAAGGCAACAACACCAGAACAAACGGAACTCCCAGACACACCGACGGACGTGCAAGATGTACATTTCTAAGCATAAATCAACCAAAAAACTGTACCTTCTTTTGCAGTCAGTTTATTTTACTTCAACATATTTATAGCCTGTGTAGAAAATTGTACAAAAATCAACAACCCAAATCAAACGATCTCAGTGTTTATGAATTGTATTGTTACGAATATTTTTTTATTTCGTGCACCTGGATGTTCATGAGAGGAGACCCATCGTGAAGAAAAAAATCTTCCTTCAACAGCTCAAAGAAGCGATGTCAATTCTTTGACAATATATAAAAAGCTTTGTAGAAGAATTGATTGTTCATTGATCTCAAATTATTTATGTGAAATATTAACATTAGAGTAGATTAATGTTATTTATTATAAAATAGATCCATTAAGATAGTTGTTCGACGTATAAACATAGATAGTTTTGTTCGGCTGAACATTGACGAACGAGTTTTTGTACAGTCTGATCTCCTTAAATTCCAAATATTTAGTAAGACAGGAAGGCAGATGAAATCATTTTTTACTAATAACAAAAACTTCAACATAATCTGGGTTTTTTTTCTGAATTTAAGAACCAGAATAACAAGGTAAATCAATTTTTTGAACTAACGTTATGTATATTTTGTATTTGTAAGACGTTTTGTGTGTCACTGTGTAACTAACTTGTAAGATCTCATTTTGATGTAAATTTAAATAAGTCCCTTAATAATAAGGGGTGTAAGAGTGTGTTTAGTAAGTATTTGCTGATATGAGTGAAAATGTTAAATGATGTAATATTTATTTAGGTCGATGTTAAGTTTTAGTAAATTCTAGTCAAACGTTTTACACATTCCTGTTTTCGACCAAACTTAATGTTTTACATATTGTAGGTTAGTCGTGTTTAAGTATTATTGAGTAAGTTATAATAATGTTTTAGTTTGTTTGTCCATTTGTTACAAAGGCGATAGAATACTCAACACGGAGGCAGTATCAGTTGTACTGTATTAGTTAATGTATAGAAAATTAAATTTCCTTACGTGTATTTAGTATGTAACTGTATTTATTGGGTAGTGGTGTGTAAGGGAGAAACTTGCTTAAGCACTACAGAGTAAGTGATAAAGCGGCGCGGGGTCGCCGAGCGTTACGTTACGCAATGTTAATTATACTAATTGTCATAAATTAATGGGCGAGCTTTCAAGTTTCTCTCTGTATACCGTCTTGACCCGATGTAACTTTCACATAAGTTTTAAAAAATGATGTTCAAGCAACCACGTAGTTTTAATATTACCTCAAATTGAAGTTAGACAAGTAGCTTACGAGCTTTTCAATGGTACTTGGAGCTTTTAAGTGGCTTTGGTAACTTGCGTACGGAAAGAATATTCCTAGGCAAATTCATTCTCTTGTCATTGTTATTTTGAATTATTTATTGTTTATTCTCGGCTCTAAAAGCCTTTTTATTTACAGACATGTATCTTTAAGACATACCATTTCCAAAATAGCATATTTAATATTTCACTTTGTGGTACGAGTAGCCTAAGGTTGCTCTAAATTCATTTTCGGTTCCGTAAACTTGAGTTGGCTAACGACCGTACATTCACAGCGCTGTATACATGACACCATGACATGTTTATCTATCCATCTTGAACTTGTTTGAAAGATTAATCAATTTGATTATAATTTTTACTTTAAAAAGTTTGTAATTATGAGAAAATTTTGATAATAAATTAATGAAATAGCTATTGTTCACGTATAGTTAAGGTTTGTTTTAAAGAGCGATCGTGTTAAGGTAACCTATTGTATAAAAAGTGTATGGTGCAGCAGATAGGGTGACCATAAATAAATGTATAGTTTTATAATAAAAGCAAACACAAAAAGTTCTGTATTTCCTTTCCTTTTCATAGTAGTTATCAATATTAAAACGATTCCTACCATCTTCTTTTTTATAAATTGGTCGTAGATATTAACAAAAGGTAATGCTGCCGGACAAGTTGCTCGATCGTGATTTGAATCTATGCATTTGTAGCATAAACGGTTTCTTTTAACAAATGCCCAACGATCTCTGCGTAATGCTTTACAAAACTTCTTACAATCTTGGAACTTGTGAGATGATATACGGCAATATAGACATTTGTTATTACCGTTTTTACTATGGTTATTTCTATATACCATTACATTTTTTCATTATATATATAAGTAATATAAAGCACACTTACTCATCCAAGAGTAGTCTGAAATGTTACAGAAGATTATATATAAAATAAAATAAATAACTACATTACAAATGTAAGTACCCTTAACGTTAACATTGTTGAAAAAGAAAGCAAATTTTTCTCAAGTAACTATAGCTTTGTACCTAAATGCGATAAAAGCATTCAAGGATAGAAGCTTGAGATTTACCGTTACCGCGCTACAATATCTAATCTACAATATTAGGTAATGAGTACTGCTGCTGTATAAGTTTTCAGTTTTTTTTATTGGTTACCAATAACAATAGAAAAACATATCTAATATGTAAGGTTTCTAGAAGTTTGTGTTATCACGTCTCAATAAAAAACTTAACCCCTTAAAATATGTGCCTGAAATTTCTATACGTGAGGTATTTTACTGTAATAACTGTCGTGAGTGTTATCTACATTATTTACCCTAAATGCCGGTTAAACACACGTGAGTATAAGATGAATATATAGAAAATAATACCTGAGGTACGTACTGAGTAACATTGTAATATGATTAATCTGTTGACATAAACAAGTTCATTCAAGCGTTATATTTTATTTAGTACTGAGTACGCAACAATTATACTTGTTCCTCCATAGTACGTAATGTTACTGACCTAACCCACATACAAATTCCCTGAACAGAACAAATGCAGACACGAATCAATAGATGGCGTTTGTATTAACGTGCGAAAGCTCTCATGAACGAGCACGTGGGAGCTTTCTATATTAAATTTCTTACCCCACTTTGGTTTAATACTTATTTTTAATATTCAGTTTCGTGGTTGACATTCAGTATCACACAGATTCTTTATAAATGGTCCGATTAATTCTAATGGGCACTATACAAGAAGCTTTTAGAATAATATTGTGGCGCCCTCTATTATAAAATGAGGAAAGCACTTAAGCTTCCGAGTCCCGAAGGACAAAATAAATGCCCGGGTATAGTTGCTTGTCTGTTCCTTTTCAATACGCTTGATACCGCACGATGTTCATAGATAGCAGCACAGGAGATTAATTATTTTATTTTTAACTCTTTGGCCGACACTCCGACCGTGATCCGACCTTTGGCTCCAGTTTCGTGTCTTGTTCGGTTTAGTTTAAACTGGACTTACGAATCAACTGTACATTCTTGGTCTATTCCTTGAGCAGGGCCGGTATTACTTCATCCAAATATTGAACCAGAGTTTATTCCTCGTCCACACAATACAATATTAGATTCAATTTGACTAGATTGGACAAAAAATTGTGTCGTTGGAGCCAAAAATGATATACCTATAAGATGTTGGGTAATTTAGTTGCGAACGTGTGGAAAGAAAGTTCCACACGTTCGTATCATTGGCGATTAAATATTTAATGATTAATCTGGTCGGTAGTAAAATTGTGTCGAATGAAAGAAGTATTCAATCATAACGCACGCAGTTAGATACTTCACGATAATACTTTTTATCCGATCGAATGTAAGCCATATTTGGAGATATGTGGAAGAAACGAAGGAAAAACGTTATCAATTAGCCGTTATCTCGTATCAGTATGGGGTTACCGTTACTTGCTCTTTAGACTGTAAAGAATCTGTTTATCTAGCACAATATGAAGTTTTCATTCCATAACAGATCATAAATCAGTCCATAATTTCCGAAGGGGTTGGCAGAGGTTCTACTTATTATAAGTGAGAGAGTCTACTTATTATAAGGCCCATGTAGGTAATCGGTAGGAAGCTAATTGCTATTCTGGTCCCAAAAATACTTTGGCCCGCGTACATGTCGTAGATAATTCTTGTATTCAAGAGAGAAAGGAGCTTCTTATGAACGAATGCCAGGCCAGCAGGCCAGGCGAACACAATTTATTTTTTCATAGAAAAAAAAGGCTTATTTTGAACATGCATAAAAGACAATTTTGTTTTTTTTTATCCACATCTTGAGTCGGTAGGTACCTAACTAGGCCTATGTAGATGTAACCTACCCTATATCTATAACGTTGTTTTTGTCTGACCTATATAAAATCATTTGTAACTAGCCCTAATGAATAAATGATGACACCAACTAATATTGTAGCTATGACTAGTTTTACGATGGGTCAACGACACATAATAATCCTAATTGATAATTATCAGTAGGTACGTAAGTACATTCCTACTTTTATGTAAGTAATTACATATAAGTACCTAATCATAAAGATTAGTATTATGAAAAAAAAAGTTTGTAGTGTATTAAATACCTATAAACTTTTTTTGTCAGTAGGATAGTAATATTATGTAGGTACTCCAAGTGTAATCTTAAGATTAATAAAACGCAATATATAATAGGAGATATACTTACATTTAATTATATAAATAGTATGTTGTAATCTAACGTGTTTATAAGAACACAGGTGCAAAGATTTACCAGATACATGATCTCGTTTATATAGGTAGGTTTATCTACAAATTTCCAATTTACACTCGAAAGTCCGATACGACACCGAGTGGCGAGCAAACAAGGAGAGCGCCGCGAGGGCAGTGGGGGGAGAGAGACCTCGGCAAACCCAGGCGTTTGTACGAAAAACCCAGGCGAGCGCTTGGGGCGTTTCGGGGCAAACACAGTGTCTCCCGGGAGCCGCTCATTAGTTGTTCAAACACGCCGGCGGCCACTTTGACAAGCAGCGCGGCAGGACCTGCCTCCGTCCCGGCGACGGGACCGATCTTCCCCTTCACCGATCTAACGCTAACTATAAAGAGCTATCGGGAGTGCAGATAGTAAATACGCGGTTTGTTTTATTAGACAAACGACGGGATCTTTGCATAGGCGTTTACGAAGATCCGGCTGGATTAACTAGCTGTTCTGTGTATAGGTGGATTATACCTACTTATATGTTTATTTAAGATCTTGGTAGACTGTGATATAGATTTATATGTGAAAGTAAACTTCGATTGGATATAGTAACTGCCCGTATGTAATTAGCAGACCTATATAGATAAGCGTCAAAAATACGTCACGAGTTGTTTGTTAATGGCGGCGCGTCAGTTCGCAATCATGGCGATGGGTGAGCGCTCATCAATCACGGGCTCAGGTGCACTACAACCTCGTCCCCCGCGCGCCCGCTTCCCCTCTCCGGATCCTGCCCTCGTCTGCACTGCACAGTCAAAAGGCCTCGCTCACAGTCTTCAATTATAGCTGTCGAGACTACAGTATTGTCTTATGTGGTAAACTTTGTTCAACCTACATACATGTAGGTACTCTATTGTATACATATACACACATACGACAATAATTTCGAGATTTAAGCATTGAAGCAGTATGCATATCTGACGAAGTGATGACTCTGTCATCTATGAGGCTTCATTCGTTTAAGCACTAAGAGTCGCAGGCTTGATTCTAGCATGATACATATATTTAAATGACTTAATAAATATTATTATTTATATTTTGAATACCATAACCTTACCTAAGACCTTTCTCTCCAAATAGCAAAGATTGGAAGTCAGCTCTGCGTATTTCTTTCAGTTTATACAATATTCTCTTATTCTTAATTTTGGTACTAAATGTATTCCAACTACATCTGTTTTCCATTACATATAAAAATTAATTACTTTATAGGGAATGTTGTTTAGTTATAGCATAGGTTATAGTTAGCATTTTGACTATGAATTACAAAACTAGTCGGTCATCAATATAAATTATAAAGTTTGGAAGTTTAAATAGTTTTAATCGGCTTTGTGTGTGTGTGTTTAACTTTCACTTGTTTTAGGGGTGTCGCTCAAATTTTTATGAGGTCGTTACGTCTATGTGGAAATAAAAATATGGTTTTAAAAATGATTTTTATTATGAGTAATAAACTGCATGGGTCTCATTAAGCGTCTCGTAGAGTCAGCTACAAAAGGCCATTGGTAATTTGAACTCATTAGTAAATTTTTATTGTAGTAGGTATTTCAAAGCTACTACATTTAAAAAAATCTAATCACGATGTACAAGATCATTGTAAACACATAGGCACAGTACAACGTGTCTCTAGACGAGCGCACGGCACTTATTCTAACTCTAGACCTTTTATTGCAAATGGTCTTGCAATAAACAAAATTAAATCGTGGTGTGCTTACGCACAGGCTTGAGATATCGCATTCTGGTGACACCAAGTGTGTCATATTCAGTAGCAGCGGTGATTTATAAGGGACAGATAAATAACTTTATTTGCATGATAGTAGTGACATGATAAGTATTATTATTATTATAACGTGCTTCGAGAAATATAACTTTTGGCCAGACAAAAGTAAGTTCACAACCATAGGTAATACGTGCCTGCGTTCTTATGTGACACTCACACACAACCCTAAATACGTAAAATTATATTCTGAGGAAGTGAGGACCGTCCACTCATTTTGCTTGTAATTATTTAATTCTAGATAATGTTTTCCCAAAACGTAAGGGACACTTCAGGATCGAAACTAGCAACTTACAAAATAACCAATGATTAAACCCATCACAATAGCTTCCTACTAGGACTTTCAAACGAAAACAGAGTTTGTGGAAACAAACTTGTAATCGTTTTACTGCGTCTGTTGGTATAATTTTAGTTCGTTTAACAAAAGTTAAAGTAAGTGAGTGTAACTCAACCGGTGACACGAAACTCATGTCATCCACACTAACTGGTACCTACCTACCTACCTACCTACTAGGACCATAGATTGCGATGTTTGGCCATTCGATTAAATAATTTAATGCTGAAAATTGGTGAACACATCTTATTTTAGACACAAGTACAAACTTATTCACATTTCAGCAAAAATGTTAATTAAAAATAGTACGACAAGTATGGGGACAGTCGCGATGCAGCTCGGCATGTGGCCCGGCGGAGGGCGCAAATTGAATTAGCCGAGGGTAAGTGGAGAATGGCGCACGCACACCGCCCGTAACCGACGCATTATCAGATTAGATGCCGCGCTGCCTGCGACTTGTGAGAGACGCTCGCAAATACATGCAATGTTTAGCTAAGACTGTTTGGTACGTCCTGATTTGATGAGCTGGAGTGTCAAGGTCGATGGTTATTAACAGTGTATTTGGAATTATGATAGGCATTTATAATATTTTGTTGGGTATAATGGTCTCATAAAGTGCTGATGCTGTTGGGATTATTTAAGTTATGAAGTTATGTAATTTATTTTTATTAACATTATTTTGTTTTTTTGGACTATCGATGGTGATTTTTTTAAAAAAAAAAAACGTCGCCCCACACTAGAATTTCTCTTGTATCGTGGGTGCGTTTCACAAACATGTAATATCACATACACAAACACCCAGACTCGGGACAAATATCGGTGGATCGCACAAATTTTTGTCCCGTGCGGGGATCGAACCCGCAACCCTTAGCGCAGCAGTCCAATTGCTTAGCCACTGCGCCAATCGGGTCGTCAGTGTGAATTAGGTATTTGGTTTGTGCCGTGCCAGCCGCAACAACCCAATATCTATGCATAGAATGTAATATGTGTCCTGGAAGAGCTTTTAAGTAACTTTTGTCGATCTTCATCCTGAAAAATTAAACTATTTCACCCTGAAAAAGGAAATACAGTTTGGAGAGAGTGGAGAAAATAATTAATTAAAAACGATAGGTACCTAAATAAGTAATTAAAAGGTTAACAAAGTAACACGATACCCTAAATCAACCTTTAACGTTCAGAACACAAGAAAAAACACAATTCAATGAAAGTAAAGCTCTGTTACAAGAACAGCGAAAGAAGCACATTCGTCGAAGGCAGAGGAGAGAAAAACTAAGCGGCAGTTGTTGTTTGATTGCAGGTTGCTAAGTGATCACATATTTTACCGCGGCTTCTTGTTTTTCATCCCGCGAGACGCGACAGGCGCAGAATACGCGCTATTTACGTTACCCCTGTCTACGCACTTTGGTTGCGGTAATGGTAAAGTATTGCTGGGGCTTTCCTTAAACATGTAGAGAATGTTCTCGATATCAGAGATGTATGAAGTGTATAGGATTTTATTGAAATGATGATTGGTAAATTAATTTTTTATTTTATAAAATGCCTCGAATGTAGTTAGTTTGAAATGTTTTGTTTAGTTAAGCGATTGTGAAGGATTAGGACCAGTGTCAATGTGTATCTATGTTATATATCTGTAGTTATGTACTACCTGGAGTATTTGGTTTTAAATATAATAACTTTACTTTAAATAAATATGTAGGAACAGTTATGATTACTTCTATAGGTTAATAAATTGACACTTAGAAATAAAATAATATTCTACGACCACAAACGTTACAAATAAAAAAAATCCTTACACCTACAAATCAAAGGAAGTGGGCTAATCACCATTTTTTTAACCAGATAGAAAAGCAATAACAAACAACAACAAAAAACGGTGTAGCTACAGTGTAATTAATATAAATAATAAATAAGACAGCGGGCTGTGAGCCGCGGAGCTGGCGCGGTCGCGTGCTTCGTCCCTAAGGACCAGCGACGTTGTAATTTCAATATTGTGAATATTATACGCGTCATTTTCTCACACGAACCCCTGCACTTGACGCGCCACCCGCTGGGCTTAGCTGTGTATGTATCATCTCAGATTATATCAGGATTGTGATAGTTCGCTTTTTAACTTAGATGTATTTAGAGGATATATTTATGTCGTTAGAGTAGCTAGTGTTTACCTTAAGCATTGATTCAGGTATGCTATCAAACACCTACATTTTACCAGATATTTAAACGTGGTTGAAGACTAACTAATTTTTATTTAGGTACCTAGGTGTATTCATTTTAAATAAGAGTTGCTTAAATATTACCTAGTAATTATTGTAAAGGGAGAGCAAGTAGAGAGACTCCATGAGTGACGATACATATGTAGTACCTACGTCCGGCGCACCCTGAACGGTCATCCTCGCCACCATCCTTGTGGACTGACCCATTTCTACACCATGGCATGACCTATTCCATGTGGCTATTGGCTCATGCCGATACGAAGAAGAAGATTGTGAAATTTGTTACTATATAATATTAGGTATAGGTATGGGTGCTAACCTAACTATATAGCTACCCATTGTAGGAAACGTAATTTAGGTTATACTTACATTTTACAATTACATAGCATTACAATAAACTATAAATCAATTTCAGTCAGCTAAAATCGTTGTATAAAACGAAGAGAGAGAGTCACATTAGCATTTATGTCTTTACTATTACTTATTCAAACGAACAGTGTTATTTGCTCGCGCGGACCTTAGGGCGCTAGGGAGCCTCGTAAAGAAAAACTTATCAGTTATCGAATTCTTCTTTGATCCGAAACTTAAGAACCATGCTTGTATCTTTAAAATAAATAAAATTAATATTAAAGGAAGTTATTTTTGTTGGTCTGATGAATTTTTTTGGAAAAGAATTTTGAGTTTCCCAAATTAAAAAAAATTACCTGGTATTAAATTATGGAGGTCGAGTAATATGTTTATATTCGTAAATTAAAATGTCATCTAAATACCTACAAGTTGAGACTTCCTATATTACCTATACCTTCCGGACCTTTTTAGTAACTTCATTTAATCTTAACAAGAAAGGCTATATTCGTAGTTTTGATAACATTTTAACTTGATCAGTAGATAGGATAATCCTCACAATAAAACTTAATTTTAAAGAAAGTTGAACCACCACATATTTTTATTTTACTGTTATTATTGAAATTACCTATTAATAAACCGAGTTAAGACTAAATACCTACAGTCATTCGTTAAGTACCTACCTGGATCGTTAATTACAACTTTTTTATTTTCCTCAATGACAAAGGAACTGTCGGCGAAAAGAAAAGTAGACAAGTGTCGTGACACGCACCCCCGAGTCACCGCGCGGAGAGGGGGTGTGCCGTGGGCCAATGGGGTGCCTGCTCCGCGTCGCCGGCACCGACCATTGGCCAGCCGCCGGGGGTGCGCGCCCCGCCCCGTCCTCGAGGATCGTCCTTATTGAATTAGGCTTATCATTCGATTTCAAGTGGGGCGAGCGCACGGTTCTCCGCGCCGGCAAAAACTATCGCTGGGATCCGATACCATCTGTAATCGGCATAATTCGATATAGTCGCGGCTCATCCAATTATGCGGCTGTGAACCTTCGCGCGGCGCCCTACCACACAAGACACACGCGCCCCGCGCGGCGCGGCGCTTTCGCGGCCCAACTGTTGTTTTAAGCAAAATATTAATTACGAGTCTGGTCGGAGCACATGTCAGGGTGTTTGGGTAGATAGCCGGTGTTGACGCTGATCGCTATGGAGTACGGCTACTTGAGCGGCGCGGGCGGCGGCTTCGACGGAGGATGTTTGGGCTCGGGAGGCGGCGAGCTGTCCTGGGGCGAGCTGGCGTCGTGCGGCCAGATGTCGCAGGCGGCCTACCGCTACCAGGGCATGCGCTACCAGCCGCCGCCGCCGCAGTGCGCGCGCCCGCAGGACGCCGCCATGAGGAACCACCACATATTCCCGCCATCCATGAACCTGCAACGTAAGTATCATTTTATTACGTCTGAAAAGTAACCGACGGCATCCTACCTAATGTCACTATTGTTATCAGTTATAATTACTGAAATGTATAATACACTCGATAAACCGTAGCAGTATACATAATTGCGGACTTGGTATGTTGTTTTACTGCCAAGAAACAGTGAGTCTTGTAGTCATGCGTTACATGGTTACGACACCGTAAACTTTCGTAGCGGATGTCGGTCTGCTACGCTGCGGCGCGTAGCGTTTTACGTAACTTGGAGAATACGAATGTAGCTAATATGTTTTAGTAATATATTGTGGGCTATTATTTATATTAGTAGAATGGAAAACTGTTGGAAAGGTTTATACATTTTAAATAAGGAATGATATAAGATAACGAATAATAAGATAAGCTAACAAAGATTACACATACGTAACGACCTCTTGTGTATCAAATTGTGTCAATACTTAAATTATAATAAAAAAGTACAGATAGAAAATCAATGTTTCATGTACTTGGTTGAGACTATAGGTGAACAGCTGATGTGTCTCTACATTTTGTAATTATTGTTACATATACAATCGGATACTATTTGACCCAGCGATGAATAAATACCATAATAATGATGCCCCTTCTATAGCTGTATGAAAAATAAACATTTATTATTCCTACCTTCTTTTTTTAGGTACCATTTTTAACCAAAGTTTTAAACTGATTAAGACATTATTTCGTTGTTTTTTAAGGAGATGGTATGCTTATTAAGACCTAAAGTATTCTAAATGAGAATACGATGAAAAATTAAATCTTTAACGCATTCTTCTTATCAATAACGACGAGTTTTTTTATATACTTATATTGTTTTACTGAGGCGCAAGAAGAAAGCCTCCACGAGTGACTATAGGTACTTAAGTACGTCCGGCGCACCTTGGACGGTCAACCTCTAGACCACGGAATGGCTACTGCTCATTCCGATATGAAGAAGGAAATTGTTTTAGTTCATTAAACTAAAATATTTATCAAGAATCATTTAGGCCATGACAAAAGGGCCAGCTAACAGAATAGAACAGAAGGTAGCTGATTGACCGTACAATCTATTGTTTGTATATTGTGACCCGCGGAGGGTTATAAAAGTAAAGGTAGTTTTTAAGAGATCGCATTAATCGCGCCCCGCGGCGTAACCACCTAAATTTTTTCGGGATACAAAGTAGTCTATGTGTTAAATCAGGATGTTAGCTACGTCCATGCCAAATTTTATCAAAATTTGTCCAGCCGTTTGAGCGTGAAGAAGTAACAAACATACAAACACACCAACTGACTTTCAACTTTATAATATTAGTGTGATTATATTTAAAATCGAATAGGTAGGTATTTTTTACATACTTTTAATTATCATTAATTTGAGTTGGTAACACAATTTACATTCTTACTCTCTTATCTGTCAACTAGACGATAAATGAGATTTGCTTCTTCTTCTTAAATAAACAAAGAACAGGCGAGACTTGTTAAAACGCAAAGTTTTTTAATATATCCCGGCTCTAGGCTCCGACGTAAATAAACTACAGAACAGAAAAAGTCTATTTTGTTTCCGTTTCCAAACCCATATTCCCCCAGAGGGTGAGTTGTTCTTAGTACCAACAGACTTGCTCTTACGTAGCTGCATTTAACAACGCTCTATTGAATAAATCGAATTGAAAATTGAATATTATATTTGGTAAACACAAATTTAATTTTCTAAAGCAGACTTCAATAATTTGTCGATTCAGAGGATACTAAACCGTTTTATGATTTCAAATCATAAGGTTTTTATTTCGGATGGATCAATATGATTTATTCAAGAAAAGGCAACTCTAATGTATTAGTAACAAAGCGTGATCAATTTGCAGAATAGGTACTCAGAAAGTAACCCTTTACTTCGTGTTATTTTTATTTAGGTACTAAATAATAACTGTGAAGGAAATACTCATTAATAATACCCATTAACATCTAAAATCTATTTTTATAACACATTGGGAATATTTTTTTGGAACTGTGCAACTAACACTTGACGTTTCATAAGCGTCTGTAATAAGTAGGTTTATAGGAAATAAAAACATTTTGAATTTTAGTATAAGATCCAGAAATGATCGAATTTGTCTATTTAATTTATTCGTGAAACAGAATTATCAATTGTCCGCACCCATATCCATGCAGGCTGAAGCTAACCATACAACGTATAACGTTAATAATAAACTAGAAAGTTTGGAAATCAGAAGAAGTTTTCAAATCATATTAAACTTTATTTGTATACCTACTATGTGTAGTGTGTAAGTAAATAAAGGTCTTATACTTAAAGTTGGTACTTGGTAACTTTGCGGCCTTTTGCATGCATTACAAATTGTGGACGAATGTTTAAAAAACCGTCTGAGTGTTGTCGGTTGGGAGAGCAAATTATTTTTGAAGCTAGGTAGGTGTGATGATTTCGTTTCATCGCAAAAAACTTCTCAAAATGCCAACTACACGCAAAAAGCCAACTTCTCGAAATGTCAACTTTATTATTATTGGATCCGCATGTCTATTCTATAGAACTTTACTCTGCCTCCTTAATGTCATTTGATCGTATTGCTCTCCATGATCGTCATTTACTTTTAGTGTAGGTACCTTTATGTCTAAATGTTTACTTTGTAGGGAACCTCGAGGTTTCTACGAGATTTTTTTAAATCTAATATCGTGTCCGAATTGTGGATGTTTGAGGCTTAAACGATAAATCCAGTAGGAATTTGAAAAAATTTATACATATAACATCATAAAGACACAATACCTCCAGTTTAAAGGGTTTTGATATTTGGATGGTTTTTATGTGTCTTGACGGGTCTTTTAATAATATCACCAGTCATTTAGTACGTCTTTTAGTACTAATCAAGATAATCATTGTTTCAAAATGTTGCATCATAATGGTATCTAACAAGTTGATAACAGTTCATTCGTTCACACTCACTACTTCTGTTGTGTGCTTATATTTTGGACAAAAAATTTCATGTCATTATTGTTGACTCCTTCACTGGTCTATTCATATTTAAATTTTGTATATTACGGTAATGTTTAGGCTACAGTAAATTGTTAAGATTGAATTTCGCTTCATTTTATTCGGTTAATATTTCGATTTCAATCAAAATCAAAATTTTCATCAAATATTTAATTTATTTTTACAAGCTTTTATCAATAAAATTTATTGTATAATTTTCAAAGGGCTCATAGCTGAGCGCCTGTTTCTGTCCGGGATTGGATGCGATGATGTGATCAATCTCTGCACTTGCATATAACTTGAGGCCGTCCGGGAGCGACATGGGTAGATGACATCGTACCGGCGTGAGAGGAACCTGGAAGAGGCTGAAAAAGATGCGTGGAGACTGGCACTCAAGAAGAGATCTGATAACCAAGCCAATAAACCAAAATGTGGGTTAAGTCGGGCAGCGGATGTTTTTTTTATTATTTTAGCCATGGTCGTCCCACTGCAGGGCAAAGGCCTCCCTTTCCTTCCTCCATTCCTCTCGGTTGTGAGCTGCAGGTGTCCATGTGGTCTTATAAGTGTCAAGCTCATCCCGCCATCTTCTTCTGGGCCTGCCGCGACGCCTTTTGACATTGCGTGGCATCCACATCATAGTGGTTTTCGCCCACATATCATCTGACATGCAGCAGATATGACCAGCCCAGTTCCACTTCAAACTAGCGGCTTTATGTCTAACATCAACGATTTGTGTTTTGGAGCGCAGTTTTGTATTCCGTAGGCGGATGATGCGGATGATGATGATGATAAAAGTTGATGCGGGTGTCAACAGCCCAACAAGATCGTAACCGGTATTAGATAAGAGTATCAGTTTCTCCTAGTAATTGGGTGGCAGAGTTAGATGGCAGTCACTCCGTGTCAAAAACTGAAAAGGTACTATCAGCCCTATTACTAAAACGACTGGGGGCTGACTGATTACAGATAGAAATAGGCGAGATAGAATACGTAAAATACCAAGTTCTTATCAGATTAAGTAAACGACTTTTGAGAAATTTTTACAAATGTCTTACTGCGTTGCCTTAAAAAGATCACTCAATAGATAAATTGGTATATCTAAGCACCTCCCTATTATTTTCGTTACATTTTAAAGACCATTATTATGATTACCATTGAATGTGTCAAAGTAACAATTTACCTATGTACATAAGTAAATAGTTATTTTGACACATTCAAAGATCTTTATGCCGTTTTATCTCAGACTAACTATAATTATTTCGAGTTTTTTCAAGTAGTAAAGAAACTTTATTTTAATCCAAAATAAATAAGAAAACCGGTACTATTTATGTATCTTTTGTAAATTAAATCTTGGAGTAGGTATTCATGACAAAAAAAGAAAATAGTCGTACACTTGCAACACTTTTTAAAATATACCAGAATTGTCAAAATGCTAACCAAATGAGCGACAGTCAATAATAGTTTAGGAAAATTCTGTGAGTTTTCCTATGGTTTTAGAAATCTGAAACATAGGCAATGATGGTGCTTATGGAAAGGAATGATCGATCGACATTCAACAATGAATCATAAAATCATTTATTTGTTAAACATAGGTCATACAGAGATGTTAAATTTATAATATGTAGTGCGCTATGTTTTGTCAATAATGACATACAAATTAATATAAATCAATCAGGTAGCATAAAATCTCAGAAAAAGAATTTAAACAATGAGTAATTTTAAGTAAATTGAGAAAAAAACAATAACTTAAAATTAAACTTAATATAATATATTATTTAATTTTGTCATTCAGAAAATCATCTAATGTATAATAACACTTTTTAAGCAGCAGTTCATGTAAGGAAGTTCTGAACTTTCGTACTGGCATATTCTGTATTTCATTGGGTATTTTATTATAAACTTGAGAAGCGATGCCAAAGAAGCTTTTTTTCATTAATGCAGTTTTACACTTAACATGGCATAATGTGTTAATATATTGAGCACGTATCGGTGTTTTCTTTACCGCAGCTAGTTTTTGAAATAGATGTGGATTATTTTTGACAAAAAATGCAGTTTCAAAGATGTACAAACTTGGTAGAGCTGTTTGTACAACTGTCTATTTTTTTCAATCCACACATCGACCGTATACATCTTTTTTGCATTCTAAATGCGATTTCCTTATTTGTTGACCGTCCCCAAAAAATTACACCATATCGCAAAACCGATGCAACGAGTTCATGGTATGCCGC
This sequence comes from Abrostola tripartita, assembly GCA_905340225.1. Taxonomy (NCBI): domain Eukaryota; kingdom Metazoa; phylum Arthropoda; class Insecta; order Lepidoptera; family Noctuidae; genus Abrostola; species Abrostola tripartita. The sequence goes on along the minus strand of HG996493.1, from coordinate 7,428,948 downwards.
GAATAGTGTTTTCATATCAACTTTTTTTGACAGTTGGAAAAGAAGGTACGACAACTTGCTTAACCGTTTACAAACTTCTTCTAGATGTGGTTTCCAAGTCAATTTATTGTCTATAGTTATATTGTCCTAAGAATTTAGCCTCATTATAGAATTATATCTTCTATTTTAGAATTATTATAATTAACATAATTAACAAGAGCGTTTTCAAGCCGCTGGTGAAAGTGCATAATTTTAGTTTTGTCAGCCAGTTTGTTAGCCAGTTTATTATCTTTGATAGTGAATCATTGATGTCAAGTTGGTAATTCTAAATTGATAAAGGAAATTTGAAATTCCTTTATCAATTTAGATTCAAGCTTAGCATGGGCAACATGCTAAAATGGCACCAAAAGTCATATAAGTTGGTAATTGTTTGGATTATTGCATTTTATAATAGCTGTGCTGTCATCAGCAAAGAGTACCATTTTGTGCTCTGTAATTTTTGGGAGGTCATTTATGTATATTAAAAATAGCAGGGGACCTAATACGCTACCCTGAGGGATACCATACTTTATTTGCCTTGCTTCGGATGTGTATGTAGTTTGTAATTTAGTTACTGGACAAATTCTAGATATTTCTGTGCATTGCGTTCTATTACTTAGGTATGATTGCATAAGGTTAAGGATATTTCCTCTAATGCCATAACAATATAATTTTTGCAGTAAAATTGTATGATTTACAAAATCGAATGCTTTTGTCATGTCTGTATATATCGCACATACACGGTTTCTTTTATCGACTGATGTCATAACATTCCACAAAAGATGAAATAGTGCCATATTGATATTGATATTTTTCCTGAATCCTTTTTGTTCATTGCAAAATAGTTTGAATCTTTCGAAGTACGCATATGTGGAGTTATAGATTACTTTCTCAATTATTTTTGAAAATACAGGATTTTTTGCAATTGGCCTGTAATTTTTAAGGTCAGTTCTGTCGTCTTTTTTAAAAGAGGCTTAATTATAACATTTTTTAGGCTAGTTGGAAATATACCATCGGTAATACACAATGCATGCTCAAAAATGATTTCTTCTAATAATATCTATAGAACCTTCACGAGTAACAGTCAGTTCGGCTATGAGCTTTCTGGATAGTAGCTTCAGCTAACATGATAGGAGAAGAATCGTAAACATGGAGTGCATTGGTTTCTGTTTCGACCTTAGATATCATATATGTGATGGTTATGTGCTCCAGATACAAACATACTTACTACTACAAACTAGACTACAGATTCAAAAACATCACGATAAGAAGCAAATTGGTAAGAGATTAAAAAAGATTAAGTATTTATTAATAAGTGTCTCAGTGAAGGTTTCATTTATATGTGGGTTGAGATTTGTTACTGACTTGCTTCAAAAATGGCACTTTGACTGCCAAATATTTGAACTATTTATGTACCTATCTGAAAAACCCTGTTAGTACTGAAACTTTAAAAAAAATACTGGTTCGAAAGAAAGTGTTTTTCAGTTTATACTTTCTATTACTATATTCTATAAAATGTCTCAGTAAAAGACGCAACAAACTTTGAAAACCAAAGCGGAAAAGGTGGAAAACCTTTCTTAAACTTTATCTTTATTGCTTTTACTCTTAGTAATACCAAAGTGAAATCGTTTTCATTTGGTGAACAAGTGGCGGGACGGGAGGCTGCGACTCCGCCGACGTCGGTCACGAAACAAAGAGTAGTGCGCGGGGTGGGGCGGGCCCGGCGGGGGAGTCCTCGCCGCGTGAGCGATTGCGTCCCTAATTGGCAACGGCGTCCGCGAGAATCTTAAGGGGAGGACAGCGGAGCTCGAGCGAGTCTTCTCTGCATCTTGCGGCTCTTGGGTCTGCGTGGACTGCTACCTCTTCCCCCCCCCTCCGCCCCTACCACCCCTCGCTAACGCCCACGCAACACAATAACTTACCTCGGGCGGCAACTCTCACGTAATCTCGAGTAACTCCGGATTATGCCCGTTAATCACGCGGAAATTAATTACAAGTTTGTGTATTAATTGTAGTACAATTACAAGAATTACTGGGTTAAGATTACAGCGATTCTGTTTGCATTCAGTGGAATGGTTAAACGACCTCTGTGGCTTAGTGGTTCACCCTTTATAACATTCAGTTCCAAATACAGCGTAATTATTTTACTTGAATCATAAAACAGAACAGATACAGAACTATCAAAGCGTTCTCCATCACTTTTGTGATAATGTTGTCTAATTTATCATGGAAGGTACTTATACATGTACATGAAGTTAATATACAGTTACCAGATATTTTGTTAGCACATACTCGTACAAGTGTGGAAATACCTGCATAATGTTTTATACTTTAATTTGGGTATAAAATAATATTTTAATCTAATTCGATATAGCTACGTAATAATTATGTTCTATATTTCATATGAATATTTTTTGCGTAAATTGCGCTTTATTTTCTAGTAAGTTTCTCAAAACTTTTTTCAGACGAGACAAATAGGGAAAAGCTGACAACATGTCTGACGGGATAGAATATATTAAGCGATGTCTTTTAAAAATCTCACATCAGAATATTTTCGCGTAAAGCAAACATTTTATGTGTTCGGCGTTCGCCCGCGTCCACAAAACTGAGCATCGCGGAGGGAAAACAGGTCGGTATCCTAACTCGATATCGCCATTTCTATTCTCATGTCGCCTTTGTATGCAAGTGGACGGGTTAATTCGATTTGGTGCGAGGACCGAAGGCAATATTTTATCGTATCATGTGATCTATTCTGTCCCAGTATAGTATAGTATAGTAGAGTGGGTCATAAAAAAGGCAATATCTCACAGTTGAGCTGAGTCGGAGCCGCGATCGTAACTTCTACAATGTTACTGCGCCGCACTCGGCGAGGGAGCTGACTTTTATTTTTAGAAAAGAAATTATTGTTTTCTTGCAAATGTGAATATGTTAAAGCGATACCTACATGAACTTGTCGGCACGCCACTTTGTTTAAGTATGGCGAAGTCGCTGAACTTTCGTAGTAAGATATTTGTTTTGTATAGGTACGTATTGGAGTAGAAGTGAGCTACTATTATAATACTGCTATAGAACTTTGTACAAATATACAATTAAGATAATCTAGAACAGATTATACGTGAAGGTCTGTACCTATGGATATCTTTAATATTGAAACCATTCAAGAATATTTCATGAGTGCCGATTGAGTGTGAGAGTTTATTAACAAACGGTTTTTAAAATGTCATTTTAATACATACAGTATTTTGCTCTTTATTCAATACATAAGGAATCATAATTATTTAAAAACAAAGACATCAATATTATGTATGTATGTAGATATTTGTAGGGTACGCGCCACGTGATGCGAGCCTGCACAATTTTATTTAGCTTCACGCAAAAGTGTTTCCATTTTACTACCCGCCATTACGTAAATTTACTCACATGTTTATTTGTAATATAAAATATACGGTTGTTGCATATAACACAGTATACTGTCATGTGCCTGCGTAACTGTTATTGTGTTTTATGATAGCAGATCGTGAGGCAAGCATCAAGATTTTTAGATTTATGTAACAAAATGAAAGTTTCAAGTCTCAAGTGGCTGATATATGGAGGCGTGAAAGCGTCAGGAAGCTGTGTTACACAGTCGCGGGGCAGTATTCATTAATCTAAGCTGTAACCCTTGCCGAGCGGGCGGTGGAGAGGGCGTGCGAGGCGCGCGGGGAGCGGTGGCGCAATATGCCGCGATGACGCGCCGACATCGCCTGCATTATGGATGTTGGCGAACTTTTCGCGTGACGCGAGAAAAATGAACCACGGCTCACTTAGAGATGGATCGCAATATAATTTACTGAGGAAATCCCGGCTAGCGCGATTTGGTCCGTTATGGGAACATCGTTTTGAGTTTTATACCTTTAATGTTTTTACACTTACGGCCCACGCTGCAATTGTACGCCTACATCGTTATATTTTATACATAACTACTCTTATACGCCTTTGGAACGTAGTACTCGTATATCGTTCGTTAATGTCAAGTATTTTTATATCCTTATACTATACTTCTATTACTTTGCCATAAAAAGAGGCACGAGTCTGTTAGATAAATACAACGAATTATGAAACTTGTAAAATATTCTTAATCGTAAGATTCCCAAGTGCAAATATGCTTCTGATAAAGTCCTTAGCGCCCTTCAAGCAGTCTCGCCGTTTTGTAATTAACAGGCGGAGTCTCGGGAGGAGGCTCGCGTCTGGGGCGAGGGGGCGGGGGCCACGGATCATATCACCTGTGAATTAATCGCTCCGTGACGATTAATTAGAGCCACGTGCGCTCACGTAACTAAACCTCGTAATACCACGTGACTCGCCTGCTAATTGCTAGTATTAACCTTAAAGAGTTTATCATTTTAACGTAACGGCACATTGTATATGCATCGCAATAAGTAGCACTACTAATACAGACGGTACTTGAAGTAAGTCTAGAGAATAGTTTAAGCTAGCACGAACTGAAACGTCTCTCCGTCTACGTTCAACAACAAATTCTGAGAAAGTGAAAGGTGCAAAAGTATTCCAGCAGTAAAACTCACCGCTCAGGCATTCGCCCAATAAAACATAACGCTCGCAATAACAATGAGCGGCCCTGCCTGACCCACGAACTGCAAACTCAAATTAAACATCTTATGAACTGAAACATCTTGCAAAGATCCTCTTCATTAGGTCCCGCAAATTGCACGAGGGGCGCGGGTCGCGGGGGCAGTGACACGAGTTGCCCCCCTCCCCCGCGAGCCTCCCCGCAGCCTCTATTAATAATGCAAATGAGACCGCAGCTCGGCCAAGAAGCGAGTCTCGATTAATTCCGGTTCATTTGAGGTAATTGTCGCTGCGCGCGTGCGGTCTGCGGTCTGCTGTGCCCGCATCCCGCTGCCACATCTAATGTCTAATGTCAGTTAGGGTTATGAATTCATGGGACTGTTTTATAGTCACTCTGCTTTACGGTGTTATAAATTAACGGGGCAACAAGGCGCAATGGGATCTCATCAACTACAATGCAAAACCAATTCTATTAAAGATTTAAAATTGTTTCATTGAATTCAGACAGTTATAAAATAATACTAGTATAGAGATGATTCAATTAACTTTAATTTCAGTAAGACAATGTTGCTCGCGAGACAAAATAAAAAGGTTTTCCGAGGCATCGCTTCATGTAGCTGCGGGCTACGGCGTAGCGCTACAACGATCGATACTTATGCCACGCGACAACCTAACGCTACGAGTTTTTCTACGCGATCGACATAGCTATTTTTAGTAGCAATAAAATGTGTGGTTTCATGTCTGTAACAAAAAAATAAATAAATTATAATAATTCAAAAAGGCATTTTAACATGAATTCTAATTCGGTAGTAGGCAAATTGATCTTAATACCTTAAAACTCTGTTACAGATAAGTTTTTCTTTACAAGCCATTTTGAAATAGCTTAGCTTATGACTTGCTATCAAAAATACATACATACGTTGCTAGGAAACCACATAAAAGTGGTATTTTCATAAGATAGTTTATGAGAGGGACCTTTTTTTAATGCAAGTTTCTGTGAGGTTCAGCACCAAAAGAAGGTTACGGATACAAGCTAGTTTATAATTTACGCGTAGTAGATCAGAGATTTATTGCAAATCAAACGTTCAAGTAGAAAAAAGTTATTTTGAATCCTAACTTTTACTCGCTTAAGCGTTTATTTAGGATGATTAGATAGTTTACTGAATGTATTGGTTTAAAGAATTCATTTTTCTTAAGAACATTAAATAGGTTAACTTACAATGAGATACAAGTAAATAAAAAGAATTAATAACATTATATATATATATATAGTATAACTCAGGCAGGTTTTGTAGTACCATATAATTTGTCTGCTAAGTACTAGGTACTATTACTAGGTACTAGTACTGGACCAATAATCAGTACATAGTACATAAAGATACTTTTATGTACTATGTACTGATTATTGGTCCAGTTCACAGCCAATATTGGCAAAAACCTTGTCTTTGAACGGTGCTGTGTTTATTGACTTTTTTATCTGCCCCAAGCACACCCAACATGATTTTTGTGCATATCTATGGCATAGCACTTTATAATTTAGATAAGGTCTATAAGTTCATAAGGTGAATTTCAAGCAGTCCATGTAACAAGTTTGGTACAAGCAGTTTCCATCTCGACTTAGCACAATAAAATTACTCATAACATATGTAAGTATAAAATTTAGCTATTTTTATTAAACTACAACACGGGACAGTGTGCCGTGTGGTATCCGGCCTAGAATTGACCACCCCCTTTCCTCCCGTGGGTGTCGTAAGAGGCGACTAAGGGAAAATTCAGAAGATGGGCAGCAGCGTCTTCTGTAACTCCACCACCAATACTGCGATCCCCAAGCCGCTTGCCAAGCGTGGGGATTATGGCAAACCCCCCCGCTTGAACGGGGAGGCCTATGTTCAACAGTGGACGTCTTTGGCTGATGATGATGATGACAACACGGGAATTAACGCGAAACACAAGTTTTTTATTTTGGCTAGACGTTTCGACCGAGTTGCATCGGCCGTGGTCACAAGCTGACTGAGTTAAAAAGTTAGCTATTTTTATTATAAGCAATTAAAATTAATTATACAACGAGCTACGCTCTACCTAAGAGGGACGGGACAGCAAAAATATGGGCCGAGCAAAGCTTGGTGGAGCTAGTGGTAGCTATGAGTGTATTGTGAACATAACGTAGGTATTGAGAGGGGGAGTCTCCGAGCCGGGAGGGAGACAAAAATGGCCGCGTGAAACCAGTACCTTGCTACTTACTGTATTACACATTAAATTATATACGGTAAGGAAACTGATTCCTTAAGAAATCTTAAAGTTATCTAATTAATACGATATTATTTTAATATCAATAAACAATTGCTAGTTCTTAGTTTAGGTATATTCCTAGCTAGAAGTTATTGTTAAATGATATATTTATTTTTATAACATACAAGACTATACTTTGAACACAGGTTATGTTAATCTAAGGCTTGCTTTACTCTTAAGCAAAACATGTTTGATCTTATCTTTAGCTCATGTAACACCTCTATACCATGTTTTATGCAAATAAATAAATATAAATGTTGTAATACAATCCAAAAATCTTATACGGAACTTAGGTTCAAATCTATTCATATAAATATCATTGACTCGCAAGCTCGCGAAACAAAAGCCTTCTAAATACGAAATTAAGATCCTAATTCTATATCTACGAGTATTATTCCTCTAAAGATGATAATAATATGTAAAGCTAAGAAATAAGTTATGATTATAACATAGTTTGATTAAGTCAATGAGTATGTTTCCTGTATGAGTTTGGTACTCTATAATAATGCCCGCTTAGACAGGGAGGCCTATGTTCAACAGTGGACGTCTTTTGGTTGATGATGATGAATAATTATGGCAACCCGATTGGCACAGTGGCTAAGTGATTGGACTGCTGCGCTAAGGGTTGCGGGTTCGATTCCCGCCCGGGACAAAAATTTGTGCGATCAGCAGATATTTGTCCCGAGACTGGGTGTTTGTGTTTGTGATATTAAATGTTTGTGAAACGAAACCACGATATAGGAGAAATTCCAAGTGTGGGGCTACGTTTTAAAAAATAATAATAATAATTTAGTAGTAGAAAGGAGTCAAGTTATTTCCATGACATTTTTCTTATGAATTAAAACAAAATCATTATCAAATTATTATGCTGTCTAAAATAACTCTCCTAATAAGAATTTAGTATTAACACTAGTTTTCTTTCACAGCTGGCTTGCCATACAAAGTGTACGGCGGCCACGAGGGTTCGTTGACTGAAAAACGCAAGCAGCGAAGAATTAGGACGACGTTCACGTCGGCTCAGCTCAAGGAGCTAGAGAGAGCGTTCCAAGAGACTCACTACCCCGACATTTACACGAGGGAAGAGATCGCCATGAAGATCGACCTCACTGAAGCGAGAGTACAGGTTAGTTACCGTGTTGTTATAAGATGAGACCAAAACCTCGGTAGAGCCCCATCCAACTATTGTAGCAAGCTGGGAGGGACCTGAAAACCGTGAACGACTATCACAGCCCGCTCAACAATGGCACCGAACTCCAGGGCTGTATACTAAGGATGTTTTTGATTTGGTCTTTAGCAGCTGATTTGGAACTTGTCTGCTGAAACCTTGTGACTTTGTTTGGCAAGTCTACAAGTTTAATGAACAGTACAGATTTTTTGTTAATTTACTTTACAGTGAAGTCACGATAACTGATTACTCAGCCAAAGTATTTTGTCGCAAATTTTTAGTTAGACTTAAAAATGACGTTCTTTCACTACTAATGTTTTTTTATTATTCAACTCAAAGACGTCTCTCTCATTCGTTATTCTATGATTCAACCTCTGTGTGAACATAATAAAGACAAAAAATACGGATTTTGGTGAGTATTCACATTAGGTACAGTAGGCTGAAAAAAATGGATTCCCGCGCCGTCCGTCGCATTTCCGCAGTCCAATTAGCGTCCAGTAATTCGAGTGCGGCTGACGGGCGGTGCCTACGTAAAAAAGTGAGCAGACATCGTGCGGTTAGCTCTAGTTAATTTCATAATAAGCGCTCATTTTTATGTGAGTCAGATCTGCGACGTGTGCTCCTCCTGAATGTTTAATGCAATTCAGAATCGAGCGAGTGCTGTGCCGTCTTATAGTTATCTGATCACGTATAACGCGGTGACTCCGCGACCTGATTACGTATTCCGGGATATGACGCCCTCGGCGCAACCGACACTCTTATTGTTCCGAACGACACAACCTACATTTTCTTTTGTTTCTTTTCATGAAACGTGTTTTCATTTTTCCGATTCGGTTGCCATTCTACTCACGATACAACATTGTGTAGGCAAGTTTGGGTATATAGGCAATGTGTAATGGATAAACAATCGCGTTGTTGTATACATAAGCGGGTGGCACCCTCCCGTGGCAACGAGCGCTCATTACGTTAAAAAGTGTATTGGAATGGTGGGGTGCCGCCATAAATATTGCGGGCGGTCGCGTAACTCAAGCGCGCGCGACTCCTGATAATTAAAACTCGCCGGGAAAATACGAATTCACATATTACAATTAAAACCGGATAACTGCAACGAGCGGGTTGTTTTTCGGTAAATAAACAAATATCAATTTAACGTTGCATTGTATTTTATATCTATAATTAAGCAGCGCGGCGCGTTTATATTTAAACAGCCAATGTAGACATCGAATAATTATTAATATTGTTGGCACAGGGTCGTCAATATTGCATTATTTAAAATTGTGAGGTCGTTTTGTTTTAACGTATTATTAAAACGAAAGATGTAGCATTACTGTTCTAAAACATTTTTATGCAAAAAGGGTCGACCAACAATCACTGAAGCTGCGGTCAGCAACGAATTTACATAAAAAAAATAGAAACGTCAAGAGCGACGCGTCCTAATTCAACACGCGGCTCCTACCCAAATTCATCAGAGGCTGTGCGCAAACACTGTTCGTCGACGTAAGCGTTAAGCAAACGCACAATTTGCCATAAGCCATCCTGTCCGGTGTGAAGCAAAAAGTCAGCCAATTGTACTGTTAGAGCAAAAGGAATCGCTTGAAAAATGACCAGCTGCTTTTTAATACACAGCGTATTTTTTCTGTGCCAACGTTGTCATAGAGGTAGGGCAATTTAATCCATCAAGCGGTGCTGCACGGTAGCGTCCGAGTCAATAAATTCTATATTATCACAGACGATTTTGGTTTTATTGTTATCCCCGTGCGGCGCGAGGGATTAGTTCGAGTTGAGACAAGGGCTGCATGGAACGTGTGTTTATGTTTTAATAATGTCCATACATTTCGATGCAGGTTTGGACTTATTTAAAACGGAAGAGTTTTTTTTATAATATTGCCGTTTTTTATTTAGCTTGTCTTAGGTACTGATTAAGCTCATATGAAAAGAAAGTATTCTGAATGTAATCTATCTAATCTAATAACTCTATATAAATGTTAAATATGCAACTGTGTATAATACTTGGTTACCTCATTTCGTAGTATTCTGTTAGGAGCTGTTTAATATAATGAAATTTATGTTATTATTATTTTAATAAATAATAAATTGTTGTTAGATACCTAATTGGTTTTATCATAATGCAAACAGGTAAATTACAAAAATGGCAAAACGCCTAATACTTGAAAAAAAAAAGAAACTAGTTTAGCATACGTTAAAATTACAAATAGACAACATTTAACTTTTATAAATAAAACGATGCTGTTCATGACTGTTTAGAACGTGCCGTGGCCAGCCTCATTGTTATTACAAGTGGCCGGGTCACCTGACACGTGACAGTGGCTCGCCGCGACTCGAGAGGCAGCAATAAAGATTGACATGCAACACGCTGGGGATCCGCCAGCAAAATGTCAATCCAGCTCTCGATCTTAGATCTTGCGGCTGCACCCTTGGGACGGATGCACTGTTTGGTATTGCTCTCATTCATAATTGGTCTTATGCTGAACCCAACTCAGACATTCAGTTGAGCGTTTGATGACCGAAGGAGGTTGGCTTAAGTTGATAGATTATTTAATAATTTAGTATTCGATTTCACAAATAACCCTCTACAAATAAACTAAAGAATGAGTAACGAGGGTCATCAATCTACTTCACTTTTTAGTGACCCAGTTTCCATTTAAAAATGAACCTGAAATAAATGGCCTTCTCAAAATATTCTATTGCCATTCGGCCTTTCTGTAAGCGATCGTATTATTTCAAGGGCGCCAAAAATCTGTAGTTGTTATTTCAACACAGATTCGCATCATGATCATATTTGAAGTACTGTGTGACCCTCGGCTGTGACTGCGCAGGTGTCATGCACGCGTGCGTCACGCGCCTCGCACGCGCCGCCTCTTTCCCATAGCTCGCCTGATTAGATACACTTGCCACAAATGTTTGTCGCTCTATACACTCCAAATGGGGAATGAAACTGCCATTGTCTACTTTAGTCGAATTTTATGGTGCGACAGAACCATAATAATATTATTATCCGATAACTATGTCTACGAAATTATGTTTTAGTGTTAAAGCACTCTGCGTTAGAAATATGCTCTTTTTTATTTTACTAATGCAGACGTTAAATGTATTTGTTGTTTTGCCTAAAAATGAGTTATATGGTTAAGTAAAAACACTTTTATTTTTAATTATTATTTATTAACTAGTGTCCAAAGTCCCAACACTGGGTCTCAATATCATCAATTAAGTGGTTAGTATCTAAATGAAACAGCAGCGTTAAGTAATGGGACGGTTTAGTGTTAACCCTTAGTTAATCGCGTTGATTGCCGTCGGTTCGGCTAACGATAAAAGCGGATTAAGTAATCACTTAGTGGCGGGACGCTGTTGTCTAGTGATTCGTGCTTTTGTTAGTAGGGTAACTCATACCGTATATGTTTTGAGGCCTTGGAACTTAGTAGGTAGATGGTTTATGTGTTATTTTCAAGGACATTCGTTAAATGTTTTAAATTGTTTATAAGGTATCTTTGAAACTGAAGTTAAACTAGAATAATTGAACATGTTTGTAGAATAGGCTGTGGAATATTTATAACTAGCTACTAAATAGATCCAGTCTAATTTATAGTCCGAGAAGTCGGTTGAAACGCAAGCTGATTCCTACTGTAACAGTCAAGTAAAGCTTTAAAAATTTGCTTCATTAGATGTTTTGCTATTTAATTCGAGTAATAATGTAATGTGACTTTAGTATGTTTCCTAATAATATAATAAATTACTGGCTAGATTAATAAAACCTATTGAGTCATCACAATACAACGGCACTAAAACGACAAACAAGCGTGTCAGATTATAATCATTACAAGATACTCTGGGTTAATCTGGACGAGGGGCGTGACATTCGATACGGCTTCAACGGGGGCAGATCAGAGACAAGCGCGTCACTTTCCGTGGGAAGCTTGGAAGAGTTCGGACGATTGCGCCCGCGCACCGTGTCGTGCGTCTCCCACGGCTGTGATCTGACGATAATCAGCCTCGCCTAATTGATTATCATCACTTGTATTTTCACACGATTTGCTAAAAATATTTTACTGGTCTTCGAAGGAATCATAATGTCTATCGTTACTAGACATTTAAAATTAATATCTCTATATAGAAGATGTATTCATGTATGCACCAATAAACATAATTTCGGCACAAAGAAAAAACTAATATACGTACGTTACGACGATCTAATTTTGAACTGAAATTAACTGTGTCAGACTAGTACCAAAATTAAAATGAATCTTTTATTAATTGATAGAAAGCTATAGAACAAATAAACTTTAAAATCCTTTGCAAATATTATTTAAAGGTAATAGAAATGATATTTACATTAAATAAGATTTGTGAATTATAACGATTGATAAAATTGCCCTAGTCAAGCGTACAATGGTATTATTCACACATAAAACACCATTCTTCTTCTTTAGCCATTCACGATAAATAAGTGTTGGAAATCCTAGCAAGCACTTAAAGCGATTAAAAAGTGCCTCGAGGTCGTAGGCACTCGTAGGTATGTAGAGGAGCTACGGAGGGTGTGCTACGAGCTACGGCTACGAAGTACGCCGTAAGACATTATAATGATTTGTTACGAAAACAGAGTAATAGTTATTTATGTAAATAAACACTTTATTCTGATTTTTTTCAATAATCATAAAACAAGGGAGTTTTACAATAAGGTGTTTAACATATTTTGATGAAATGATGAATAATTAAATCATGATTTTTGACAATTAACACTTTATTTTACAATTAAAATAAATGGAAAATGTATGAGCTGACTATAGGTGCCGACTATTGTTTTTAAAAGTATTTTTTGCCAATGAGGTAAGTTCGTTATTGTAGAGTATTTTTATAACACGCGATCCATATACAAAACGTGTGAAAATGATTATTTCCATGGTTCTCACATTAAACGTCCCAAAGGTATCAAAGTTGGGCCACTAACAATTACAAAAGCGTTTATACCTAGTACAGATCATACGCGAACATAGTATTGGGGTAAGAATAGTTTAATGTCTCTTTTCGACCCCTGTGAATTCTATATTTCTGTTTCAGTCGACGCCCTTTGATAGTGGCGCAATTATTTTTCATTTAGCTCGCTACTTGTTGTGGTGTCCTTCGGGATTCGTGGGATCAAGTGCGACTATGGTGTCTCTACGGCATAATAATGCATTTCAAATATGATAAAAATTAAAGGGGATGTATAAAAATGTCTTGCAAACTACTTAATTCGGCGTTTCCCATGGTGTGGAGTGGGTAACTGTTTTTCATTTATGAGCTATGTTTGTTGGTCAAAATTGCAAACAACGTTCAAAATTGACACTTATTCGAGTTGTAGATGTGCCTGGTTCACTTTTATTTATTTATATACTACAGCTTACTTTACAATGAGCTCAGTAGACGTAAATATGATTAGTTTTAGAGAATGATTATTATAAAGTAATGTTTCAATGTGTGTTTTAACGACTACTTACCTGTAGCAGCATCATTTGTATCATTACTTAAATAAAAGCTTTATAAATAATTTCTTCACCAAGTAGGTAGGTGTTATTTCAGTTTTACTTTTTTTTCTTTACGACGTCCTACATCACATTTATGACAGATTCACAAAATGTCATTGCAATTCTAAATAGCAAGTTCATTTTTACTCCATTCGGTCGCCCAAGTTAGGCAGGGGAGCATAGGCGGGCTGTCACAAACTATCTGGGCTCACAGAATATATGACTATCATAACCGATACGCCGTTGTCAAACGTTGGAGGGAAACGCTATGTCATTTAGGGGATGTCCCTGTTTCTAGAATATAATAAATATACTCATACCACTGTTATTTTTTCCTTTATGAATTAAATAGGTACGTATGACTGGTACTGTTCATTTGGGATTGTAAGGTTACTACTTGATGCTTAGTTGTTTTCAGTTCTGATTCTAGAGTGAAACGTAATGTTGAGCATTCATAATAACGGTAAAATACATGATATACCTAGATACTGGATGAGCTCACTGAGTTTTTATCTACTGAGTAGAGATTAAAAATCTTGAACTGTTCTAGATTGTTTAAAAGTTTTTTTAATCCAAAAAGTTTTATATTTTCTTACTACTTACGTAACATAACATCACGCCTGTATTCCCGAAGGGGTAGGCAGAGCTGAACATATAGTACACCCACATTTCGCCAGTTATGTTGTAAGTCCCAATGTAATAGGGGGCGAGCCTATTGCCATCAACCGGGCACAAATCCAGACTCCGTGCTGCTACTGAGAATTACCTAATGGAAAACTCAGTAACACTTTGCCCGACCCGGGATTTGAACCCAGGACCTCATGCTCAGCAGTCGCGCTTAGCGACCACTAGACCAACGAGGCAGTCTTACTACTTACTATTTGCAAATAAAATATTTTGCATACATATTCAAATTAAGCATTTATTTAAAGTAAGGTCTTATAATTATTGCATCTCAAAAGATATTATGGAACATACATTTAGATTAAATACTGTTCCTAATTTTGTCGTGTATGGATATCACGCTGATCAAATTCTATAGAGCAGTTAGTTCGGCCACTACGACTTCGAACGCCCCACATTTGGTGGCAGCAATCACAAACGTTATTCTCCGCTCACGAGCCATTTAACAACGACAGAGGGACAAGTGACTATATTGTCTGTGCATTAACTCTACATTATTTTATTCATTTTTTCTTGCCCTTTCCACATCACATTTATCATTCGAAAACTGCAACTCATTTACCCTGTTTATTTTATAGAGTAAGTCTAGTTTATTTAATATTAGCGCACATGTCACGGACGAAGTTTGATTACATTTTAACATTTTTACGTATTGGGAGATTAAAAATATGAAATGTGACAATCAAAAACACATTATTTCAGATGACCATTAAAAATTTGGCATCTGTATTCGGACGGAATTATCTCGATCTATTAGATTTAATTGATTAGAGAACTACATTGTGCATTGATTTTAATTTCCATAGCCATTGTACGTACCGTTTTATTAGCTGATTGGATGCTAAGCTATAGACAGCCGCGGGCTAATTTTATATATCGTGTAAACATGTATAGATAATACATAATTTATTTTTTATGAGAGTACCTCATCCAGCTTATTGCATTTTTATTTACGCTTTCCATTTCATATCCCAAGAATAATATACAGTAACATCAGTTTACGGCGTAGCTAAGGCGGGTATGACGTTTATTGGACCATCGTATTGCAGGCAATAACTGGAAAATACTGTAAACACCGCGATATGTCCAGACAGGACGGCTGCGTCACCATTATAAACACGTGGCATATCAATGACCATACCTACTATTAACATCAACCTTTTTTCACTGAGTTATTTGCGCTAGCAAAGTCCAATCAGAAAAACGAATGATGAGAGACAACTGGAACTAAACATCTGCCGATCGGTATCAGCTATTTGTCGTGTCGCGTGCCACGATCAAACTGATTACGAGTATTGTCTCGCGGAAGCTGGGTGCGCGACCATACCGACCAATCACGGTGATTCGTCAAAATCGATTCAAATCTGTTCCATTTTTAATTGAAAATGCCGGTCGGGAAGTCAATGAATGGTTTAGGGAAGTCAGATATCGATTACGAGTGATTAATTGTTTTGGTGTTATCTCGATTAGTGATCTGGAAATTGCGAGCAGTAACTTGGTAGATTAGTTGTTTGATTAATATAATTCGATATTGCTATTGGCAATACACGTAGTACATCGGCCAACGCTATGTTTATAATTGCTTCTCATTATTTATTTCCGAATCTTCGTGATAAAATAAAATACTTCACTTCCATAAATAATGTTTTTTTTAAGAATTTTTTTCTACCGGATATGTAACTACTAAAATAAGATCTCGAGTTTAATAATTACAAAATCTAATTCATACTGATAAATACTTTGAGTTGATAGAAGTGTATCAATATGTCATTAATATATCCAGTTAATAGTTAATCTGATGTTTATTTACGAAGCACGGGCTATAGGGGCGGCAAGTAATGGACCGTGCGCTCTACAGCACATCTGTCGCAAACTGTGACGTCATTATCAATGTCATTTTGACATTGAATATAGAATACATGAAGTGATGAATTTATGAGAAATACATTGGTGTCCTTTCCTTTAATTTTAATCATATTGAAATAATTAGGCCAGCGGTATCCATTCGTGTCTTTAATTTAAGTTAAACGGCAGCAAAGGTAAACAAAAATCACATCAACTTTTTTAGTATTCATTTATAATTGTTTTCAACATTTAAACCTCATCAGAGAACAAATCTGAAAGTTTTATTCTAATAAGGCTGCAACCTGCTATGGTAGTTTGTACGGACTATGGAAGTCCGTATTCCGTACGTCCTCTATGAATTTTTGGATTGAAAACACATCTCACATAGAACCACTAACAAATTACCCCTTTATATGACTTTTGGTGCCATTTTAGCATGTTGCCCATGCTAAGCTTGAATCTAAATTGATAAAGGAAATTTGAAAAATGATGGACACGAGCGGGATTCGAACCCGCGACCTTCGCCGATCCGTGGCGCTGCTCTAACCAACTGAGCCACCGTGTCGCTGCTCGCATCCATCGAATTTCAAGTTCCCTTTTAGTATTTACGTCTTAAGGGTGACGTCAGGTATTATCTGTTGGAATCTATGATTACCAACTCAGTGTTATACCTTTACAGCTATAAATCACTGAAACGATAATACCAACCCAAATTTATATGACTTTTGGTGCCATTTTAGCATGTTGCCCATGCTAAGCTTGAATCTAAATTGATAAAGGAAATTTGAAAAATGATGGACACGAGCGGGATTCGAACCCGCGACCTTCGCCGATCCGTGGCGCTGCTCTAACCAACTGAGCCACCGTGTCGCTGCCACGGATCGGCGAAGGTCGCGGGTTCGAATCCCGCTCGTGTCCATCATTTTTCAAATTTCCTTTATCAATTTAGAAATTACCCCTTTATTAATTAATGTAAAGTCCATAATCAACCTAGTTTAATTCAATCCAATTATATAAGATGAGTTGCGTCAGCACACCTGTCAGCCTCGCTAAACGCTGTCGAATAGCGCCGACATACGGCCTGAATAAACGATGCATTCATCTCTTTATTATGATGTGTTAATCCCGGATTATCATCAAATGTTAACACATGTTACCAGTTAGTAAAAAAAAGTTGCCAATCTAAAATGACGTTAGATCCCACCTATGTAACCTAAATGCAACTTTATCACGCTGTATATAGAGCTCATTTTTGCAGGTTGATTTTTCGGTTGATAGATTTCATTGGTTTATTGAGGGTAGCTAATATTATTCCGGGGCGTTCGGTGTTGCCTTTTCATCCGCTAAGTATAAACAGTGGGGTGTGTTCGCGGTGTTTGGTCGCGCTCGACCGCGTCGGTCTGTCGATTGATTTATTTTGTATTAGCTTTACTTTTCGCTCACCCAGTTTGTTTCTAGTGAAATTGGTACCTAATTATTTATATGTTATGATAATATATATTATATAATTTTGTGTACAATGAACATCCAATTGTGTTTAGATGATCCTGAGATTTGTGGTTGAAGATTAAAATTTCAAACGCTGCAGATTTAATGATTTATAACGAAGTTTCTTATTTATTTTAAGAAACCAATAATTACTTCGGAATTGCTCCCGATAAATGTTAAAAAGCTCACCTCTTACTTACTCTACTAATTTAATACTGTCCGTAAAATAAATGTGAAATAGCTCACCATGGCCTAGCGTGAGAACATACGAACAATAACATCCTACCTTAATACATACCCTAGCGTTTAAAAAGAATATGAATGACCGATGTCTAAGCTCTTTAGAAGTAAGATCCAGTTCAGCCATTGAATTGTATGTACAGTTTTTCTTATTAAAACTTATTTTTTCATGTTTACTATGACAGTGATAAAATCTAGAAAGTTTTTTTCATTTTTCTCCACCTAAGAGCCTACTATGTCTGTGTCACAAAGTAAACGACATTTATTACTAACACAAATTAATAAACCATTTTTTCTAATATTTTCTTTATCTTGCCAGATATATACAAATCCATTATATATAGGTAAAGTTACATATATAAATAACGTAGCTGCGTAACAAGTTGACGGCTACACATGACTTGACATAGTGACTATCGGTTATGATCAAAGCGAGGATCTCTCCGGCCCCAAGCCGGGCTCGCCGCGTCCCGGCTTGTGTCAATATTTGCGCGGCCTGGCCCGGCTAATGAATACAATTAGATCATTCCGCGCGGCCTCACGTTTTTCATACGCCTCGAGGGTCCGCCCTCTGACAACGTGTCAAATAAAGACAGCCGTGTCGACTCGAACCTTTGCACATAACGCTAGTTGAATGCGCAAACACCGACACATGGCGAGCGCCCGTTTATTTATTACTGATAAAGCTTTAACTTGCGAATTACCGCTCCTAGATAGTTTTGCTTTTGTTTTTGGAAAATATATGTTGTTTATTGTTTGTATAGGATCTAATAAGGCGCTATTTGAAACAATAGCCTTCAATAGCTTTATTAAACGTAGTTGATCTTAAAATGTCTAAAAATTCAGTATGAATGTACTAACAGAATTGAATTAATAATCACTTAATTTTTTTTGGCATTCGAGTGCCATTTTGTACAAGCGCATCTCAGTTAGTTTTTTTGTTAGGCATAATAGTTTTACTTTCCACTACGTTTCCTCCGCTCATATTTTTTAGATTGAAGCGTCAAATAATGGGCAGAACAGATGACATGCGACTTCCCCTAGCTAACTTGATGAAAAATTATGTGCGATCTAGTATAATGGAAATATAAGCGTTTGGCTGTTATTGCGTGATGCAAGTGAAGTTATGCAAGTCATAGGTTAATTAGTAAATCAAAGCGAAGTTCTCGGAGTGGAGGAGGTGTCGGGGCGCGGTGTTGTATGTGCAACCTCTGAATACATTAGTCTGTGTTGGTGTTTGCTCGCCACGACCGAGCCACATGGCGACGCGCCGCTCTGTTTATTTTAATACTCAACCATTGTTGCTTGCCTTGTTTACTGAGGGAACTGTATTAAACTACCCCTTACGGATCTGAATGAGGCGACTGGTATATGTAAGCATTAACTTAAAGCTTACACCCAGCTTACCACGTCCCACTTGGTTTTCATGGCTTAAAATAAATGTAATAAAATAAATGTTAAATGTACGAGACCGTAACACAGTTTGCAAAAGGTCAGACAGATGATAATATGAATATAGAGCATGCATATTGGACGTCTTGGTGACCCATACGAGATATAAATCTGTTCATATTCAAGATTCAAGTTTCAAATAGTACACCTACATTTACATACAAGTTAAAAGTTCCCCAATCACTAATAAGATTGGGTTTATTTCTTTTAAATTAAATAACCACATAATGTAAGTAGTGAGTAAAGATAAATGTATAGTACGCAGCGGTACTCTGCAAAATTTTCAGCGTTGTTTATTTCTATTGATGCGTTGACGTAAAACAGATAAATCCAATTTAATTATCTGAATGTGTTAAATGTTAAAATACTGTAATAGTGCTCCAAGGTTGTAAGGATTTACTTTATGTTGATTTATTTTAATGTTTTCAAGAAAATGATGATTGGTGAAGTTAGTGGCATTAAAACGAATTGCTTTGGCATCACTTAGAGCTGCGCTACGTTTATCAATCACGTCAGTTGTAGAGAATGTGACATGTTCTGAGATAAATCAACTAACAGCACAATAACTCATTTACTTTACTTCCTAGACAGATATTACCGTCCGCGTGATGCACCAGTGATTTTAAATATATAACAATTTAAAAAAAGTATATATATATAACTCGCCACCAAAAGGCGTCTGCAAGATAGTAAACTTTAATCCCTCATATCCCATTAGATCAGACTACCCGTAAATCACCCGTTCACCACGGCAAAAAAAACATATATGTACCAAATAATTTTGAGAATAAAACATACTAAATACCTATACGTTCTACGCTTAAAGTTCAAGACCTATTTTTATTATTATTTTTGTGCCTACTTTATAAGGTTGCATCACAAGAACAGATTATTATGTTATTCAGTTCACGTCATCAAGAATTCGATGGTTGGCCACAGTCTTATCTGCACAATGTTAATCATGGCGTTGTCAGCCACAAACCCCATATCATTGTATTAACGAGTATTTTTGATGACCGTATAATTAGGTTTTAAGTGTATGGCCACGTATCTTATGGGCTGTGCATCTGTAGCGCGCGTGCACTTGTATTAATTACATTAGCCGGGCAGCACCTCGCGCCGCCCTCGTCGACCAATTCGGTTCATTTGCAAAGTGCATTTCGATGCTGCGCTCGATTGTCCCAGCCCTGCTCTTAATTACCCGTCCGATATTTATTATTGCTGTTTGTTTGTACATTTATGTGCCATACATTGAAAGTCAGTCGATTTACGACTGCAAAACTCCACTCGTTAATTCGTTGCGAGGGATCACATTCACAAAATGATTTTATAGCCCATATCGGCGTAGGAAAATTCAGCAAAGTATTTACATTAGGGGCACGCATCACATTCGATAAACATCGCAACGAATTCCTACAAACACATCGGCGGACGTTTATTTGCCTCGGGCATACGCTCGGCTTCACTTCGACTTCGCATTCCGCTCGCCGTCGTATCGGTACTCATTTGTATTGGCGGTGGCTTTTGTATTATTTGTTTGTTTACGGATGCCGCATACGTTGTGGGAGCTTTGATTTTTTCCAATTCGGAAATAATGCGGAAGGCGTGGAGCTGGGGGCGATCGGCTCGCTGTGACTCTGACTCCAATCAGCCGAGCCCGTGTGTTCGTTAACCGCCGCCGGCGCTGGCGAGCCTTGCCGCTTGGTTAGGCCGGGCACGTATCTACGTGGGACCTTTCCACTCGACAGCACTGATTTTCTCTTAGTTCCAACGAAATGATAAACTTCAGCAATCTTCGACTTCATTTGTTGAACCAATCTACCGAACAATACTATACGTACACTTCAGATTTATTGTAGTTTTATATTTAGCTGAGAGAGCATTGCGATGTAGAATGTTGAAATTGCTTATACCAAGATTAACATTCTATATGACTCATACTCGTCTGTCACTCAAAAAGCTATAATGTTAATCTACTGTTAAACAAATGATGTAAGCTTATTTTTTTTTATTACTATCAATACCTACTACTCTTTTAATAATTGTGACAAATTATTCTTATTTGCAGGCTTATTAAGGCTTTAATTATTGATTAATAATGAATAACCTTTTCAGCAGTGTTGCAAGTTATTTCATCATGAAATCTAACAAAAAAAAACAAAAACAAGAGTAAACTTTCCTTCAATAAATACAAATATCAACAACATCCGTTTCAAAATATGTTCGTATAATTAGAATATCTAATTATTGGCTGATATCAAAGATCTTACTGAATGAGATTTTAGAATAAACTTATTATCTGTTCAACTACAAAGCAACCACTGTCTAGATATGTTTTTTTGTCATTTGTCAGTATTTTTACTGTTTTTAAGACTGTTCTTTTTTTATTAAATAGCTTTAATTATAGGAAGCTTTCTCAATTCTGTTGCATGCCGCCATTTAACTCCCGCACTTCAACTTAGGGAAAAGGAGTGGCTGAAAATCAGCGCTGTACCGGGACATGCTCGTTCCGGTTCAGCATTCGCTGAGCCCACTTCCTTTTGCTACTGACTGGATATTTAATTGTGCTTATCTCTGTACGGTTTTGTTGTAGCAATAAATGTCGTTTTATTATTTTTTTCTTTTGTATACTTCAGGGCTGTTCTCATACTATTTAATAAAAATAAAAAAAATGACTTTCGCGTGAGTGATAATTATTGCTGTAAATGCATAATGGTCTCAAACGTTTTACAGGATGTTTGATGATAACTTTATTGGAAACAATAAATTACAAACTGACAAAATACAAACGTAAGTACATATTTATGTCAGTGGGGTAATAATGCTTTAACATTAGAAATCGCAGTGAACCTTGTCGAGTCTCGTGTTGGCGCAAACATCATGTAAATCACGATGATGTGTATGAAATGTAACTCGCGTTCTGCCGCGAGTGGGCTGCATCATTACATTAGTGTTCTATAACGAGATCAAGGGGCATCAATATGTCATAAGTGACGTGACGTGGCCGTCAGTAGTGCTGACATGCATGCGGATGCAGTGCTCCAGCCTGCAGCTGTCCCGCGCTCACACCGACGACCTACACCAAACAAAAACAGCATCAATATATCTTCAGTTTCAATGTCATCAACTACACGTTTAACGTTTAGTCACGCCACAAGTGCATCTTCCCATAATTCCATACTCACATGAAAATTGTCATTTAAATATTTATAGAGCTGTACACCCGGTTTGGAAATCTTCCGACAACTGCTCAACTGTAACAGTAATAAAGCATTCGACAAGTTTCTAGAACACAAGCAGGTCATTAACGTTTGTCATGATCACTGCCAAGGAGAATTTACGTAGAAATGTGTAGGCGGCCAGTAATTATTAATATTTGTTTGTGTTTAGAATCAGAATAATAACTAATTAGCAAGTACTTATAAAGTTAAAGTGGGCTTGTGATGTCTTTGAGGCAGCAACTTTTTAGTGTAGTCAATCTGTCAAATCTTTAGTATCACCTTTATAAATGTTGGACAGACTAAGGAAACATTTATAATTGCGAATTATTAAAAATATTGCTTTAAACATATATTATTATTAATTATGACTAAAGTGCACAACTTTTAACAGAAATGTAATAAATTTAAAATTATACAGTTGAGTAGTTCACACGTTAATAGATAACCAATTAACTATACGTACACGTACATACTACCTACATGACTCTCAATGATGGTAGCAAAATTAAGAAATATGTATAAAGGTGAGCAAACATCATCAACGAACAGCGATGTTCAAACAATGGTGCGTGTGATTGTGCAGGTCACAGTGTAGCGGGGGCGGGCGGGAGCGAGCGCGGCCGCGTATGTCGACCTGGCATTTTTTACTCTGTGCTCAATCAGCGCCAGTGGCAGTTGCAATTATCTTTCGCACCAAATCGAATTATGATCAATTCGGATTTGCGCGCATCCGAACGAATATAAAACGGTTTGCATTAAAATTTGGCGCTCGATGCATGGGATGCGTTCCCATTAGTCCGGTCGGAGGCTAACTTTGTTTGCTCATTCGAGCCCACGTCCGCTACTGGTGTTTTCATTATATTTTTTATTGTAGGTACCTATTGGGCTTTGTTTACGATGCTTTTCGTTTCATTGGCGCTCGGATTTTAATTTAGGGCTGAAATACCTGTTCTCGATATTATTGAATGTAACTTTTGATTACTGAAAGATTAATCCAACTTTTAAAGCTTTTTGAGATTGTTTGTTACCTCCTCATTTGGTAAATACTACAACTTGAAAGCAATATTTCAAATTTAGGTATAGATCGTTCCTATGTATATTGCAATAGTAATTAATGTCTACTAAACATAAATGAAAAATAATGTAGCTGCACTGAGCTGCAATAAAAGAAGTGTGTACATGGAACTGAAGTTAAATTTGTAAACGCAGATTTCTGATAAGATTTGACGAGAAAATCATCTAATCTTATCAGAAATATAAACCTGGTTCTACATCCCAAATTACTTTCAGGGCCAATTAGGTTTTGCAAGTACCGCTTAGGTAAACCTTAAGAGAAGTAACAAGAAGCAGTTAGCGGTACGAAAACTATAATTATATAATTAGTTGATTTCGTTGTTCGATGTTTTCTTATCGATCTGTATGTCTTTTACCGATCGGCTTTATCGTCGCTAAGGGATTTAGGATAAAAAGTTCTTAAATTTAAGTTTATGCTTACGTTTTCAGGTCTGGTTCCAAAATCGGCGTGCGAAGTTCCGTAAACAAGAGCGCTTGGCTCAGCAGAAGGCAGGCGAGGCGCCCGTGAAGGCGGAGGGCAAGCGAGACAAGCCGACGTCGCCCGCGCCGTCCCCGCACCCTCCATCTGCGCCTGCGCCGCAACCTGCACACCATGCGCTGCCCCATCTGTCACCACCCGACTTAAAGCCTATTACCTCGGCAGGTAGATATCGTAAGTTGTTGCATTTATGTTAGGTAATTTGATATACTTACGATTATTTTAAAAATCTGCATAATTTGTGTATACTTTATTAGATAGCGTGAAGTTATTTCTAGTCACAGTAGCGCAAGAGTTTCTGAATTTAATATTGTCTAATTTCTTTTTATTTCTGTCAAGTTACAATAGGGTGAACATGAACATTATTTTTGGAAACGTATGTGAAATTTAGGTAGTACCTATGATGACAAGGCAGCATTGTAGACACCAGAGGAATTCGTAAAAAAGCTTTTAGACTATGTAGGTAGAGTAACGCAACGTTACAAATCCGATCATGAAAATGATTAGTGACTCCCATTTTGACCCCTATTTCCTTAGTGGATACCTACAATATAAACATTATTCCGTGACACCAAACAGTACAACGGTATACTGGCTCTGTACGTGAATTGCGAATAAATAGTTTATTTTGTAGATTTTTATACACGCATCCCACTGTGAGATGATGCTAACGCAATGTTTACCTTACTCCCAGAGCTGCTGACGTCATCGCCGCATTTAGCAGGCTACAACATTAAGTCACATTTGATCAACTATTTGCGGAGGGGTATGCCGACGGAAATAGTACCCTGACAGGATACTTTAGTTATGGTCTACAGCACGATGTTAATGGCGAATTAGATCTAAAATCATTTGATGTTCAAATATATACAGCACATCTGCTCAAGCGTAGCACATCTAATAATAAAGTAATACTTGTTTATTGAGAGTAAAAAGTATGTAGGGACACTGCCATTCAATAAACCCTCAGTTCCTAAAAGTAGAATTGAAAAATCTACAATAATTTTTAGTATTCCGCCGAATTTCATCTGTATTGTGAGGGCAACATGAAATATCACATACATAAATACCCAGACACGGGAGAAACATCTGCGGAATGCACAAATTTTTGTCGCGTGCGGAAATCGAACCCTTAGCGTAGGAGTCTAATAGCTTAGCCACTGCGCCAATTTTTTTGTACAGCCTTTGTATTTATTCGTAGGGATATGAAAGTTACAGAGTTAATGAATAAAATAAGTTATTTTATGGTAAAACTACAGTTTATGTTTAACGGTAGTAATTGGACTATCTTAATTTAATAAAATAAATAAATGCCGATTATTGTGTTCACTCCTTAATGCGTTTTATAACGTATTAAATTTTCTCAAACTTATACAATTATTAAATAAAATATTTGTGTCATGAAGACGTCAACGTCCGTTTGTCATTTAGCATCCGATATGTAAGACTATATCTGTATTAAAATAATATGCATGAAGTACAAAAATGATATTTCTCTTGTTATGTTTCGTCTTCAATGAGACGTAACAATTATTTTTGTAAATTACTTGGCAATTTCATGACGAGGATGACAAAAAATAAACTTTTTCTATCGAAAAAGCTTATTTCGTTACCATCTGAAGACGTCAACTACAACCGCTAATTGCTGGCAAGTCTTTAATTAATGATAACTAACACACAAAATGTAAAAAGTAAATCTCTCACTGTAAGTAACGACAAATAATTATTTAGACGTCTGTACACTTTGTTTCAGTTTGAATAGATTAATTAGTCTAGCCCACTCAAATCATCATTGAAAATAAATGTAAAGTAAAAGCGAATACACAGACCGACGCAAATAACATTGAACTTTTATTTTTCACATATCAATCGGATATTTTCGTACAAAAGATGATGTCACAACACATTTTAGCCATCATATCTTACCAATGTTACATTGATCGTTGAAATTATAGCTGAGTGAGTCACCGCAGCCGACCAATGGGAGAGCTTTACGCACTATTTCAGCTCACATGTTTACGTGGGCGAACACAACAAGGCTGCTTTCGACAATATATATATACAGCTCTTCGAATTAGTGGATTTTAAATATAGAAGCGTGATTCTATTGTATGGGATATTTATACAATGCTGCATAGCTTCGGAATGCTTCACACGCTACATCCAAAATTTTGTACAAAAAAAGTTATTTACAATAGGACAGCTTTGCATTCAACAATTTACAGATAGTATAAAATCTTAACTACTTACGGTACGGCAGAATTAATTTAATATTTGCAGTGAATTGTAGAGTTGTCGTAATTCAATTATTTAAAAGCTCCATAAAGCTTTTCCCACCATCTTGTATAGTTAGCCTCAACTCACGGCATATTTGCCATGAACTTGGTACCAGTTTATGTAAACATGTCTGCTCCGTGCCTTCAGAAATAGATCACGATATAGTAGGTACCGATGGAGATAATCACTATGAACTAACTGAATAATATATAGATGGCTAGTAGCCAGTAAGTATACTGAGTCGATAGTAATTTTTTTTTAAATTCTTAGTTTATTTTTACATTCAAATGATAATATACTAAAAAGTGTGCACAATTGTCGAAATTCATTAGTTGACTCGGTATACACCATCGATATGTTTTACGATTCCTTTTTTAGACCGTCGGTAAATACGACATTTAAAGAAGTTGTAAAAATACTGCCTCTATGATGTATTGAATTATGTATTACCCTATATTTACTTTGTTTTTGTATAGGACTTGCAGGTTTTATAATCGAAATGAGATATAATTTGGTGTCACTATAAATTATTATAAAGCGTGGTAACACTAAATTACCAGTAATTGGTGGTAATTACCACACTGTAGGAATTGTCATAAATTTTCTGGTTGAATAGTTTATGTAGTGCTTGACATTGAATAGGTTTACAATAGCTTTGTTGAGTGGTATTGTTTTATTGCAGCAATGACCGGATTTTTTAAGAATATGAGAAATAAAAACAATGACTACTACTTTTCATCTTTCGCTAGTAAATAAAATAAGGCTCATATAGGAAAGAATTGCCAAGACAAGCTTAAACATAGGTTTTGTTTGTTAGAGTAACAAGTGTTAGTTAGCATCTCGTACAGGTCGAGCTAGGCGCGGTGGTTCACCGGCTAATGGCGGACTTGTGGTCGTATTAATCACATTACGCCCGCCGCCGCCACCGCCGCCAGATTTTCACTTCGGCTCATTTGCGCTAATTGTGCGCGCGATTGTCACTCAGGCTTGAATAAACAACGGAGCCGCGCAGCAAGGATTAGGTGATTAGCGCTTAATTGCGTTACCACGATTATTTCATATTCGCCCGTCGAGCTGCAGTCTGATTTCATATTCGAGCAGATTTGTGTGCACGAGTTTTGGCTTGTTTGGATTCAACTGGGAGAATATCTCCATATACCATTTGTATGTCTACTCGATGTTCGCCGCACGACAATAATGGTTAATGGACTTGAAACTATTGTGTTTTCAATACGTTTGTTTTTGAGACAACCTCTGATATATTTATGTATTGTGCAGATAACAAATTATGTGATGAGCTGAACGGAGTCGGCGGCGGCGATATGGGTTTGCCCCCGGTGAGCGGCGGCGGCAGCGGCAAGTGGACCGGCGGTTGCGGCCTTCTCCGCCAGCCATCCGGCTTCCCGCTCCTAGGCGTCGCACCTCCAAACTATCTGCTGTCAGACCACCTCGGCACTCTCGCTAAAACGAACAACCATCTTTTCTAATGGGCGTAACACCGTCGCCTTGAGTCACCGTCCGTGCCGCGACGAGTCCCCGGGGAGCGCTCCATTGTCCCGCCCGCACCGCGACCAACGCGCTCTCCACACACACCCCGCTTGAATTTTATAAACATTCCAGGTTACTTTGTGCCGAGTGAGAACTTTTTGAAGTGATATCTAAATGTTGAGACTATGTATTTGATTGCGAATATGCGTAAAACGTTCCAAGTGCCAAATCGTGTCCATGTAGGTAAATGTAATGTCGCAATAATGAACTGTCTAAACAATTTTTAGATGTATTTATGGTAACAAAGCGGTTACACTTACAAGTCTCCTGTTATACATATGTACACGGGTGTTTAGTTCTACATAGTAAATAGTAATTAATATTTTGTGTGATACGATTGTAAATAACATTCCGAACATTGTATACGTTTAATAAAGGTATACTTATTCAGTGAAATATTGAATTAATGGAAGAGAAATTAATTTTAAATGTTGTCCTATAAAAATATGATGTATTTTATTCGTCGATGCCTAAAATATAAAATGTATTAATCAAATTGAAGTGTTAAATATCGCCGCAATCGGTACCGGCAGTTGTGTTAATGTATTCATTCTAGTCACCGGAACATTAGCATTATTTTAAAGAGATTATTGTTTATTGATAAGTGAATAGGTTAATAGTTCGATTTATTAGCCAACATACCGGAGTTGGTGTTAAACGATGTAAATATGTAATAAATTATTTGTAAATACTAGATATAATAGTGGTGTACCCGAGTGTATGTAATTATTGATGAATTTGTGGAGGGTGTTTTAATAAAGCAAACAATAAATCATCTGTTTTTGTTTGTGTTTACCCCGACCTTCCGCGGTTGTTTTGCATAATTATGGCTAAATAGTCAATATTAATAATTTGCTACTTATGAAACGTGAACTAGCAAACTTTCGAACAAATTAGTATCGTAATTCGTAAAATAATTAGTGCTTTGCAGTAGTAAGTTTTCAAAAAAGGATGATTTATTTTAATTTGGCATTTTTACTGGTAAACTGATTAAGGTTTTCATAAAATTGAAACATCTACATACTTGATTATTTAGGTATACTGAAGTACATTATAATAACATAATTGCAGTTAATTAATTAGTCATCTTCATACGCAACATGTAATTTTGAATTAAAACAACAGAGTTTATTTCGAATATTCTGTAAGTAATTTTAAAATTAGGGCACGTCTCAGTGTTACGAATGAATCGGGCACGCAGCACAGAACACATAACTGCAATGTTGATCATTTCCGTTTCACCCAGTTCTGGGTAACACAGTCACGACACAGATTTGAACAAGGAAAATATATTGTAGAACTTTCAATGTTAGCTTTATTTTACTCTAATAATAATGCAAACTGATTCATAGAACCGATGTGGTAGTCTAAGTGTTCTTAAGATCATGTTGCATGATTGTGTCATTCTTATGAAGCTGAACCTGATGTGTTGGCTGGTTTAGATTAGAACTATACATAATGAAAGATTAAGTATGAATTCACAGCTTTTAGATCTTCTTATGCACCATTCAGTCACAAAAGGGTGGTGGGTTTAAAGCGAAGGGATGACAAGGAAAATCATACTAATTATTGAGTTGACTGTATATGATAGGAGGCAGATTAGGTCCTGTCATTCTATGCGATAGAGATTTGCAAATCTCAATCTCATTTAAATTTAAAAAATATTTTATATTATATAATTAGTATCCACATCCACATAACCTTGGTTTTGTATTCAAGGTTTTCAGAGCAGAGACTCCACAACGAACAAACGACCTTCCAACTAGAGAGCAGAAGAAGAATCCTACATGTGAAGTATATAGAAAGGGTATATATAAATATTGGCGTGTAATAATAACGAGTGATCTCTACCCTGAGTCTCGTTTATAGATGTGTTCGACCTTGCCAGACGTCGGCAAGGGCCGTCGCACTCTACACTCAAAGACGACGATGACATTGTTTTCGTATCTGTAGACAGTTCTAGGTAAAATATTACAGTTAGAATACGTAAACACGTAAAAAAACGCAGCTTCAAATGTCTTCGTGAATTTTGAATAATTACAGAATGATTTATGAGCGTATTTATAGATATAAAGATCTATTTATGTGGACTGCGTGTTAATGAGTTTGTGTAAGTTGAGTTTGGGATAACGGAATTAGAATTTTGGGTGTAAAAAACGTATTTTATTGACATGTTTTCCTCGAATGTTAGGAGATTCGACCCATCATAATCATGTATGCGCAAATAACGTTAATGATGGTAAAATTCGATATTTAGGTACGTTTAAGAGTTACTGGGAGAATTTTTCCTCAGGTTGCTCTTATTTGACCATCACTAACGTAATTTGAGTGTATATTTAAAGGGAGTAATTTCCTAACATTAGTAAAAAAACAACGGTCACAGCTTTTATACAAGGATGGGAGAAGCAAAGTTTTTAATCATCCAGTATAACATTGTTCTGTCTAGACCATTTTTTTATCCAACCATGTTGGGGTCGGTTTCCAGTCCCGGATGCAGCTGAATTCTAAAATTATACATGAACTTTCTTACCTCAATAATCTAGTTATTAGGTTCCTAATACGATATTCCTTAATAAGACTAAGGTAAGGACCAAGGTAAGTCTGACATCAAGATGAATAAGTGGAGTAACTGAGTACCTTAAGGTCAAGGGGATTATGTAACGTTTGACATTGAATTACACGTTCCTATGCAATTTTAATAAATGGTATTATTTCTTTGACTCATAAATACCAAAAATTATTACTAGGTACTTTTCTTCCACGATTGTCTATATGCGAGATTTAAAATTGCCTCATTGGTCTAGTGGTCGCTAAGCAACTGCTGAGCGTGAGGTCCTGGGTTCGAATGCCGGGTCGGACAAAGTGTTACTGGATTTTTCCATTAGGTTATTCTCAACCTGTTTGGAGAGTAAAGGCTCGATGGTATGTTATGTTCTTATGTTCAGATTTAAAAAATAGATTAATCTACTACTTGAAACGGCTATGATGATCCTACAAAGTACAGGCAGTTCCCAATGTGTGATAGGTACCTGTCATCAGAATAAGTGATAGCTCCGGTAAGCTCGCCTAACCTCGTAAATCAATCAGTATGCGCGTAGCCAATTAGTCACGAGCCCTCGTTATCTAATGGCCTCTTTACTCTTATTTACCGATGTACACTACGCATATACGCCGTGCCATGTTAGACCTGTTGCATACACGTGGAGTGATGGACGTTGAATTATTTCCAGTATCGCAGATCGTATTTATATTTACGAACAATCAAATTATAATCACGGCTTGGTCGTATGATCATTTTGAAATGTATTATACACTCTTATTACCAGAGTAGAACTAACACCTCTTTTTATATATACATATATAATAAAAATTACCGTAAAGTTGGCTATATGCGATTGCGAACAAATTGACTTGATATCAGATCAATCTTTTGTCAATCTAATGTATATGTTTTTAGGTGCCTATTAAACTAAAAATAGAAAAAATTAAGTACCAGCAAGACGGTTCTACTAGAACTCTACATGACAATTGCAAAGATTGTTCAATGTTCATCAAGAACTGGATAACATCAACAAAGATGATAAATATAATTCCAGCCCAAAATGATGGCGAATAAATAAAACAAACTTTGGCAATAGTAAATAAATAAATAATGGAATGGAACCTATGATTACTTGTCATGTGGCGTTAATAACTCGTGCCTAGGCAGACAGGATAGTGGCACTTCCAATCGCTTTCAAGTCTTTATGATATTCTGTTTCCGCGTTGAAACTGAATAAATTAGACAAGATACACCACGTGGTCATAAGTTAGGAGGTATTCGACGCGTGGGAAATGAGCCAATTGGAATTTGTTTAATGTCTTTTTCCTTCGATATAAAGCTTTATTCTACTCAATTTTTAATGAAAAATTTCTTATAGTGCAACCCTATGCCGATTATTTGTGGGTCAAAAGATTTCCCTTTCCAGGAACCGAACGCAACCCTCTATGCAGAAGGCTAGACTCCGACCGAAAAATAGTTAGAAATATGTGACCAAAAAACCTAGACGTAAAATAACATCAATTTGAAATTGTGTTTACTTTCATATTTCCAAAGGTCAAAATCATCTTTTTAACGATTACCTATTTCATAACATTGACTGTAGGTGTTAGACTGTGATTTGCAAAAGTTGGAGTTCAATATTTTTATGCTTTAAAATTGCACAGCATACATAAAAAAAGTTAAATAAATGCACTACTCCGATCCTTAAAATCTGCACAAACTGTTCGCTTGGAAAAAAACTCTTAACGCACACTAGGTAGTTCCCTACTTTTTGAATTTATAACTATTTTATGATTTCTGACATAACTTTTTGAATGAGATACAGCTGTCTTTGCGATATTAAGAGACTTTTGCGTTATAAGGTATGCAAGGTATGAGGAATCGTTTTTATATATAAATAAATATTGTATCGGCATTTACTAATATTCTTAAAATGTTAACATATAGGTAATATCGACAATGACGCAAGAGGCAGACTACAATGAATCATAAAATTATGGAACAACCCAATACTCTCATTAAAAACGTAACGATGTTGTCACTAATGACTTACGAGCTAGACAACATTTTTTACAAGGATTGTCACTCCAATATAATGGTAAAAATATTCCAATTTTCAAACGAAAAGAATCGGATTGTTGCGCGTGGGCAACGGCGACAATGATAACTCAGCGGCTTCTCGCCTCTATGGCGTGCGCAGGAGTGGGCGGCGCTAGCGGCGTGCGCAGCGTCTGCGTAGCGCCCGCCTACGAAAAGCTTTAGTGCCTTATATGGACATATGAGGATTATTTTCGTTCTTGGTTCTTCTTCGTCATTTGATTCTATATAATTATAATGTATATTTATTTGTAACTAACGAACTAGAAGATAATAGAGTACTGACTAAAATGGAAAATTAGGTTAGATTGTATTATCGCTAGGTCTCCTATGAGCGATATGCTATTTTTTTCACCAGCCTTTTATTTTATTTCGACATAGGGTGGTGTTATTATAAAAATATGGAAGTAAATTCAAGTTTTTGGATTTAAAAAAAATATATGAAATGTGAAGTTGTTTGTTAAAATTTGATGGAAGTAGAAGACGGCAGGATGACCTTAAACTCTTTTAATATCTGATGGACTACAATAGCCCAAAAATAATATGCATGGTCAGAGGTTGAAGCCTTTTTGCCTTGTTGTGGGTTAGTCATGGCCGAAAATAAATAAAGCTAAGTAGTATATTTTGTTATAAGGTTAAAAAATATTTGGCTTAGAATGTGATTCATGAAGTACTATCGGTATCCGTATGCAAGTATTGCAATAAGCATCCTTGAACTCTAATAAATAATCTCAGTAAATAATCTCTAGTCCTGTATGCAAACAAGGCTGAAAATAAAATTAATTAATAATTTTTATTTAGTATTATTTTACTTATACTTACGTATATTTTACTAAATAATTTATTTAAGTCTCATGAATAAGTTACCCGAAAAAAGATTTTTTTATATCAAATGTATTTTAAATAGCTACTTACTACTACTAATAAGGTATAAAACAAAAAGGTGTTTTATGATCAACGGCATGTATACTTGGCATTATATTTTTGAGGTTTTGTATAATATATTTTTAACTCTTTGATATCACGTTAAAATAAATCGTCTCAATGTTTTGAAACAATATTAAAATAGTTTTAGTATATACAAGTTTGTATAATACTAGGTATAAAAACAGTTAATGCATTAAGGAATAATATAAGCATTTAAGCAACTATATAAAATATTAATAACTAATATTTCCAATACTTTAAACAAAGGTTGTTGAGTCAGATAACTATTTTGTATCGGTTGGTCATCGGGTGGCGAGTGCGTTACGTCTGAGTTTTCCAGAAGGGCGGCAGCCTGCGCGCTCTATAAATACGTGGACTCAGCTTTCAGGAGTTCAGTCTAGCGGTGCTTTGTACAGCGCACTAACTCCACATCTCTGCAACTACACATACACACACAACATGTCTCTGGAACGTCAAGTCCGCGCCAAGGTTAGAACAAAATCACACACTATTAAATTCATAATTATTTTAAAAGTCACTAAAAAGTTCTTAAAATTTTATTTAAAGTACACGAGTCAATAAAATAAAAAACATTAATTTTAAAAAGATTTACTCGAAATATCACTCATTTTTTCCTTTTTTTTGTCGAATTTAATATCGCTACCATAGGTAGAGTAGTTGTTCTATTCTCAAGAATATAAAATAGGCTACAAAACCAAAAATATTGTATCGGCCCTAAGGTGTTCACAATTTTATCTCAAGCGGAAAAATATTAGGGCACGTAAAGACTTTATTTAAATCCACAGTTGGCTTCCAAGCGTAACCCCGAGCAGGAGAAGGAAGCCCAGGAATGGATCGAAGCCATCCTTGGCGCCAAGTTCCCCCCCGGTGAAGCTTACGAAGATGTCATCAGGGACGGCACTGTCCTTTGCCAGCTCATCAACAAGCTGAAGCCCGGCTCCGTCAACAAGATCAACACCTCTGGTGGACAGTTCAAGATGATGGAGAACATTACCAAGTAAGTTATAATATTTTTTACCACCCTACACTCTCAAAACCATCTACTTGACGATCTAGGTTTGAGTGCCCATTTTGTAAAACTAAAATAATATTTTATGCTACCAGTTCGTAAATAAGTTTATATTAAAATTGATTCAGTGGATTTCAATTGTTTAGTAATTTTCAGGAGATTAGTATAAAATATTGTGAACTGCCACAATGTATTTACACTAGATTTACACATAAGAATTATATTTAACATTTTTCTACCATCATATTTTTTCGAGTACATCCATTTTGATCAGTTTCTTATCAAGGTATCTTCTTTTTTAGCTTCCAGGCGGCCATAAAAGCGTATGGTGTCGTCGACATCGACGTATTCCAGACCGTTGACCTTTGGGAGAAGAAGGACATCGCTCAGGTCACCAACACACTGTTCTCCCTCGGCCGTGAGGTGAGCATTCGCTTCCTTAACATCCTCATTAATGTCAAATCAGTCATAACTATTAAAAGTTGCAAGAAGTAATAAGAATTTGGCCCCTTAAGTATTTCAGCGCATACCACTATTATTTACGAGCTTCGAAATATAGTACATGCTGTTGCGCAATGTATTTTATAGTCTTGTAAACATCCAGATTTTTATTACGCTCAATTTAACAGCACAATAACGTATTCTACTATCTTTATACACATCGTTTATTATAAACAAGTTACCTCGACTAAACAGAATTCAGAATTCGCCAGATTCGAATTAAATAATGTGTTCACAGATTGTTTG
Source organism: Abrostola tripartita (assembly GCA_905340225.1). NCBI lineage: Eukaryota > Metazoa > Arthropoda > Insecta > Lepidoptera > Noctuidae > Abrostola > Abrostola tripartita. The sequence continues at coordinate 7,393,741 of HG996493.1, read as the reverse complement.
ATTTAAGATACGTTCAGAATTTAAGGAGTTGGCTTACCGCCAACTCCAACCAAATTTTACGAGCATCTTGCAACATTACCTCAGTTTTCATAAATATCCAAGGTCGTTTCGTTTAGTTGAGGCCGAGTGGGAAATATTTGAGTCACGATCGTCCACAGGTGCTTAACTGAAGCATGATGAACTCTCAAATTAATGAAGACTCCGTTTATTGAACCCTTAAGTTTATTGGATATTCCATTATTTACATTTTTATACAATGAATATTGTTTACAGACCTACAGGCACCCCGAATGGAACGGCCCCTACCTCGGACCCAAGCCCTCTGAGGAATGCAAGCGTGACTTCTCCGAGGAAGTCCTGAACGCCGGTAAGACTGTGATCGGTCTCCAGGCTGGTTCTAACAAGGGAGCCACCCAGGCTGGTCAGAACATGGGCGCTGGCCGCAAGATCCTGCTCGGCAAGTGAGCACCATGCCTTCATCCAGTGATATTATTTATTAAGATATTTTTGTACAAAACTGAGATGTATGGACGCTGATCTGAGACTGTGAGCCTTATGAATATCTAGTCAAGCGTGCGATGGAATTTTATCTGATTTATTGTAACACATTAGTACATCACAACGTTAAAAGCATACCTAAAGCTGATGTTACACTCCATGTAGCGCCAAAATGATTTTGTACATAAGTGCCTAGAATTAAGTTATTTATTTCCATTTTATTATAACTTTTTATAATAAAATACAGAAAAAAACAATTAGTTTTACTTTTACACATAAAATATAAGTAGTTTTAACTTTTCTGTTTATGTCTAAGTTCCCATTACATAGCGGAAAATTTATAAGAAAAGCATTTTCTTCTCAAACAAATATATAATAGATCTTACGGTCAGTTTGGATGATGATGAAAAGAATTGGCTTTAAAATACGTTGTTTTTATATAGACTACAGTGCAATGACCGACAAAATGTAAGAACCTCTTACAACATTTATCAGAAACCGCCTAACGTCATTATGTTTGTGATAATAGTACTAGTAATATCTACTACTCTTTCATCTGCTTCCAAGAAATGAAACAATTAATATTAACGTATCGTGTTGACAACTGATGAATTAGGTAAATTTAACAGAATCGTTGTACGGTTGTACGGTGAAATATTTTACTATTGCATACATATTTTATCTTAGTTAAACCTGACTGCCTCGTTGGTCTAGTTGTCGTTAAGCGCTACTGCTGAGCACAAGGTCCTCGCACTAGGTTCGAATCTCGAGTCGGGCAAAGTGATATTGGGTTTTTTCGTTAGGTAATTCTCAGTAGAAGCACGGAGTCTGGATTTGGCGTTAGGCTCACCCCCTATTGCATTGGGACCTATAACATAACTGGAGAAATGTGGGTATACTACAAATGTATACCTCTGCAAACCCCCTTGGGGAAGCCAGGCGTGATTATATGTGTGTATTCAAACCTACTTGTACCACTGGGCACCTATTAGCCTGGCAGAAATGTCTACAGCATTTCCTCATACGAACTCCGTGGTTTACAGATAACGATTAGGTACCTACATATGTCACTACAGTCAAACAACAATTTATTAAGAGTACTCTATGTGCATTGAAACAAATTGTATATATTTGAATCAAAGTCATAATACAGGATTTGGATAAGATTCAAAGCTATGATAAAGAAACCACAACCTATGCCACAACTCAATCTAATTTTTCCAGTGCTGCCATCACTGTAGTAGGTATGATGGGAAACTGCAATTAGATTCCTAATCGTACATTTTATCAAGATATGAGAATACCACTCAATCGTAATCTTCTATAAAATCTATATGCGTGGTGGGGTGAGGTGTTATAGTGGAACTTTTGCCATTCCTAGCCCGGGCTGCTTCTAAAAAACTCATACCTACGTAATACCTTCTTTTTGGGAAAATCCTCAAGGACTTCCTCCATCTTGAGGTGGACGGAGGGGTATGCCGGACTCTTACTGGCTAAAGCCTCCAGGGGTTTTAGGGGTTCTCCTGACTACCTTAAGTCGAAAGACGCAGGATTTACACCACCTTCATAGGTCCTGCCTGACGCCTCTTGGCGACTATAACACCTAACACCACTTTCGGACCTGGAAATAAAATCTACACATCGCAATCACGCTACCATCGAGTAGCCTTATGAATGTACATACTGTACGTATACCATAATGCCCTTTCTAAGTTGAACCCGACAGAGCTGATAAAAATGCAATTGAAAGTTTCAATTGGGATTGTAATAACTTTTTTTTTCATGTGTCCAGGGCTCAGAATACAAAACAAACGTCCAGGGGGTCTAATTCGGAAATAATTATTATATTCAAAGTTCGAATGATGATCCCATCGTATCTCTTAGGAGTAGACTCTGAGACTACCTTGACCAGTGCAGTGACAGTGACAATTGCAAGGACAAATAAATATATTAACTACAGATTCTGATTTGGTTATCATTTGTTTTCCACTGCCAAGCCCTATTCTTCTAGCACTAGGTCATACTGGATTGCCGTTGTAGGTGGAGATTGGCCAATTAACGTATGTGTGATGTACTTATATTGTAGGACGGTAACGATACGATAGAGCGTATGAAACAGTACCAGTGCTGCCATCTGTTATTATTTGGCGACAGCTGAAGTAAGATTATTATGTTACATTATTATTTAGTTTCGCAAGTTAATAAAAACCAAGGTTTGCTAATGTTAGCGTTTTAAAAAAAATTTACTGTGTTTTTAATAAGGGTAAGACGTGCTCCCTAATTCCTTACATTTCATTTATTCACTTAAAAGGGTTAAGAGACATACCTAAGTTTTGACTATAATACCGGTTCATAGGCAACTGTTGGGTCTACTCTATATTAAATTGCATCGTTGGTCAAGATTGGTTGCCTGTAAAGGTAATGATATAAAACATAACATCACGCCTGTATACTCCGAAGGGGTAGGCAGAACTGTACCTATATATAGGTATGTTATAGGTCCCAATGTAATAGGGGGCGAGCCTATTGCCATTAACCGGGCACAAAATCAGACTCAGTGCTGCTACTGAGAATTACCTTATGGAAAAAGCCATTGTTAATGGCTTTTTACCAGACTCGAGATTCGAACCCGTCGACGTTCGACCCTTAGCAGTCGCGCTTAGCAACCACTAGGCACAGTATGCAGTCGGCAGGCAAAGGTAACGATACTTACATTTTTCAACGGTGTGTAAAGCCATGTCAGAGGCCTACAGGCGGTTTAAACTCTGACACCAGGTTGAGCATCAATACGATAAGAAGACCGTAAATAATACCAACTCAGACGTAAACCCTTTATTCTTATAGCTAGTTAGTTCTCTCTCCCGTTTGTTCTGGAGATAATTGCAACCTACATTTTTCTTCTTCGTTACTTTTATTATTTCGTTTTGTCGTTAGCTATTTTGTTTTCATTGTGTTACTTTGAAATTGATAAAGGTAATTTGAAAAATGATGGACACGAGCAGGACTTGAACCTGCGACCTTCGCCGTACCGTGGCGCTGCTCTAACCAACTGAGCCATCGTGTCACTGCTCGCACCCATCGAATTTCAAGTTCCCTTTTAGTATTTACGTCTTAAGGGTGACGTCAGGTATTATCGTTTGGAATCTATGATTACCAACTCAGTGAAAGTAGTTTTGAAAAAGTAGTACTTTTGTGACTGTAAATAAATAACACCAAGTATCTAATGGATCTCAAATTATTAATGTACCTTACCTGCTTACTGTACCTACTCATTAATACATCATTAGCGCAATAAATTATGTTTATGAACCTAAATATTAATGAGTTAAAGAATTTCATATTGAAACTTTACATAAGGTTGGTAAGTACTACATTCTAGGGAGTATCACTATGCAATCAATAGATATTGATAGATTCGTTTCGTAATAATTTAGGCACGAATAAATTTTTAAAGAATCGTAACTGAAGCCAAATACCATCTCGTGATAGGTATTTGGCTTCAGTCAGATTTCTAATAAAATACGTTTGTTGTCTACGAGTGTCATTGACCCCGATAGCCCTGGCTATCACACTCTGATTTTGTCTAATGTTAGATGCTCAGTGAATTGACGTTTGTGTCCATTTTACAGAAGATTTTACAAAACAAATCAGTGTTTGTATGAGTGTCTAAGTGAAAAGTAATAATGTTCATCGAAAAGTTTAAATTCAGTTTAGTTCTAGTTTTTCTAACGGAATCTCGGAAAAAGTATGTGAAGTGCGACAAAATAATGAGGCGGATTAGTTCCTATAAGGTAAAATTGTTTGTTAATATGTATATACATACAAGGCAATGCCAGGTTATGTTGGACTCGCTAAAAGTAAAAATTTTAAACCTTGTACTACAAGTGTACAATCTATAGTAATTAATTCATTTGTTTTTTATAAAAGATGCACTGTTTATTCGTGATTTTAATCAAAATCTGTAAAGAGATACCATCTATCGATTAACCATTATGTTTTGTATGGTTGTATGGTTTTCATAAATAAATGAGCATTTTTTTTCCAATCAAGAATTTGAATAATTGTGGTGTAAGTAAGAGAAAATTAACAATCCGAACTAATAAATTGATTATGTTTACACTAATTGGCCTTTTTCTGATTATAACAATGCGAAATGATTTAATTTATCAATGTTGAAAGCTAAAACTTATATCACAAAATCATACAGATTCAAGACAGACTTTATTACGCGTTGAGAGTACTTAAAATAGAAGAATAAAATAAAAAAAATCTTATCTCAGCGTAATCAAATTAGCACAACTGCCTAGCGATACTATATGATGAAAATTCCCGTCGTTGCAATAACGACTAACGGGCGCTAAGACATAAATAGCTTGCCATCTGGCGGCGCGCGGCAGCTCCAGTAACGGCCGTGCGCAAAACCGCTAGCGAGGTAACGACTAACGAAAATAACGACCAACCAGCGTTGTAACGAGATTGCGAAGCGGCTCAAGGAAACCTTAAAATAGGTTTCATACAGTTTCGTGTGTGGCTTTCGGTTCCGTCGAGTGACGCTCGAAGCCTCAGTCGGGTGGCGGCAGCGGAGCCTTCCGCACCGCTGCCCTCCCGTCCAGATGGCGCCAATGTGCGCGAACTGCAAGTTTTGTCAAGCTCCGTAAGATGGAGTTACCAACGTATAGGGCTGTAGTGACCCACTTAGTTTACGGCTATCACCAACAGATAGAGCGAGCATCAATAAGACTGATAATATGTGAGTACCTCTTTTGTTAATACCTAGTACCTACCTATAGCTATTTATTTTCATTGTTATTTGTTACTGGTGTATTAACTCAGTTGTTTAAAAATGTATTTTAGAAATGATATGCATGTATGCAAAGAATTGATATGTCAGGATATCTTAGTATTGTATCAGCTCTACATAATGACTACAAATACTTGTAGTCATATATGTATGTATTGTCTCATAAATTTCACAAGAACTAATTCATAAGAATTAGTAATGAAATTCCTGGAATGTTCTATATTGTTATATTTAATGAACAGCGGGACTCTACTATACAATGCTCACTAGTAGTTAAATTATATCTACAATAACGACTGTAATCTCCTGAAGGCAGTTCTTTATCAAGACTCTTTACAGCCACATTTAGCTACTCAGTAGATAATAATTTATTCAAAACATAATAATCACGTTCACAGCTTCGCGTATATTCTACGAAGGATTTAAAAATATACCGTCTTCGAGGAATGCCTTGTTTTAGACCAAAATATACCACTCGTGTATAAAATAATGGCTACTATATAGTGGTATCAAGTATTTCAGTAGAATTGGTTATCTAATTAGAATACTTACAGTATTGTGTATCCCTGGTTCACACCAAGGAAGTGGGAAACTTGTGTGTCCAGCTCTACACTTTTTGGAGATTAATCCCATGTTATAGGGATTGCCGTTGCTCTGGTATACCGTATAGTAGTGGGATTTTTATTTCATTTATGCTACACAATGACACTTTACACATACCCTTAGAAATATAGCCAAGAACTGACGCTTAGCGTTACATTACAACTTACAATAGCGTCTTACCTATACCTACTTCGAAGACATAATATTCATAATTTTAGTATAAAAAGTAGCTTAAAGAATTTGTGTCTGGTCGATCGGATCAGCTATTGTAACGTAAAAAAAAGACAGAAGAAGAAACATTTGCATTCTTCTTCTATGCTGTCTTCTGCCGACACTCCTCTTGGAGAATTTGTTCTTCGATCTATAGCATTAGGAAGCAGTGAATCGTGGGCGTTTTTGATGGCTGTCTTATATATGATGTTCAAAAAATAGTACCAACTTTAAATAGTTTACTTTGAATTAATGATTTATTATCAACTAACTGTTCCCCGCGGAGTTACCTAAATTTTTTCGGGATAAAAAGTAGCTGTATATTATTTCAGGGTGTCAGCTACCAAATTTTAGCAAAATCAGTCCAGCCGTTTGAGCGTAAAGAGGTAACAAACAAACACACTCACAAATTTTAGCATTTATAACATTAGTGTGAAGAATGATATCTTCTGGCTGTTTATGCCGTGAAAAAAAGATTAATCAGCCTGCAAGTTTTTTGAAACGGAGAGTGCAATTCAATCAATTCAGTAGCGCAGTCAGTTTGGTATTTTTAACCAGGCTTTACAGCCAAGAGTGTTAAGACTGCAAGATCCTTTTTAGTGCAATCTGACATCATTCCCCTTTTTTTAAAGATGTTTTTGTTTTTCGTATTTATTTATTTTGGGCTCAGATCCAGAACAGTTATATGGTAGTACCTATACTATACTACTAGCTTTAAACAGAGTATTTTGGGATACGGTTGAGTAAGATGTTTATGCCTGTGATACGTACATAACATACACTATTTAGCGGAATCACAGCTTACAGATACAACAACATGTTATTGATCGTATCTAGTTACGTTACTTACGTTATTACAGTAGAATACGGTTGTTGCATTGTGTAAAGTCCACAGTTTTTCGAGTAGCACTCTAGGAGCCAATATATTATCTTCGTTCCGAATTTATTTTATTTCCATCCAGTTGTTAAGCTGCCGTGATTGAGTATACTTCCATGTGTTCATCTTCTTTAAACATATCATCTAAATTTGGAGTATTACTGGAATATAGTGATTTGATATCCCTTTCATAATGCCGCTGATAAGTATACTCAGTAGTTCAGGTTTAGGATAGCGTAATTGAATTTGATTATGAATCATCCGCATTCATCATCATCATCATCAGCCGGAAGACATCCACTGTTGAACAAAGGCCTCCCGTTAAACGCCACAATGAACAACAATCCGCATACGCGCTGTTAATTAACAACCATACCGGATTTCATTAAGTCTGTGTTTATAAATATTCGTTACTAGCCGATAATCAATTCTACGTATTCTCCCTACCTTAGAGACCTAGTTAAACCTAATATTATTAAAAATTATTAACAGAGTATCCGTTGTACCTTTGTACCTCTTCAAACCAGTACTAATTAAGTACATACTTACTACATAATAGAAATCTATTCGTGATATTGTTGGGATTTCTAAATGACCGTAGCGCTATCCCTAAGTATAAGACTTGCTGCACATTGAAATTGATTTAGGAGGTTTTGTAGTTCGGATGTTGCATAGACTTTACCTGCTGTAATTGTAATTCTTGATATTGCATATTGTACACATACATGAATAATACAATGTGCACTGAGTATGTACGGTACGTAACTTCAAACAGGAACATGAATAAAAGTGTTGAATAAGTCTCTATCATGTAATATATACTTTCAAGTAGATTATGTTCGCAAATGTATTGAAATAAAACAAGTGATGTTCTGGAAAATCCTTTTTTAATTAATTATTTCCTCGATCTTGTGTTGCTCGTTTGGTTATAGGATGCAAATAATAAGATATATATTCAGTAGAGCTATTGTACGATGATAAGCTTACTTTAAAAAACTAGAGTATACCTACCTCCCTACCTTATACGTACATAAGTTAAAAAAGGTGTTAATTAAAATCGTTGCCACCGTACGATACACATACTTGTGTAACTACCTACGGACTTCTATACAGAATGACCGACTATAGACTAACGCGACGTAGCTAATTCATATTACACGTACATACGTCTGTCTAGTCGGTTACGCAAACAAACAAAGTTAGTCACATCTGTGAAAATAAAGTTATTCTAATGTAGACCTTATAGGAGGAAGGACCTTATGTTACTCAATATATTATAAAAATCAAATTATCGGTACAAGTGCCAAAAACCATATTCATCCACTGAACTAGTTAGACTTCCCAGAAAACTATTCGAGGAGTAACTAAAACTGGATGACTATAATAGAGCACATCGGTGGATGTTATCGCAAATCAATTTATTTGTTCAGCCAATGCTCATTGGGCGCAAACTTAACCTGAAGTATCCATGACGATCAACACAACACAACGTGAACAACACAAACAGCAATCGTTCAAGCAATATTCAACCTGTCGAAATCCAGAAAAGTGACTGTCAAAGAATCTCAGTTGAACACTTTACAGTACCTACCTGGATAAAATGAGACCACAATGAAATAGTTAATGCGCGTAGGTAACTTTTAGTTGGCTCGGTTTCCAACGCAAATAGTTTAGCTGCTCGTCTAATGGTTAAGTCGAATTTTGGAGATGACGCATTCGCGAGGCATCCCGTTGCGTCACCAGGTGCTGTCAACGAACCCGTCTGAATACTGGACCGCTCTCAAACACACTTGAGAACTTTCCACTCCCTCTCTGAAAGAAACCTGCGTGTAATAAATAAGCTATAGTATCTACAGCTACGAACATAACAGGAATTTTCCGGGATCGAGAGCTATTTCATTTGATTGCGTCGTTTATTTTGACCAAAATATACAGAATGATCGTATGATGAAGAATAACATTTTATTTTGGAAGTGAATTTCGTTTAGTATGTTTGCCTGTCTTGTTTGTAGACTGATTCTTGTTGAGATAGAAATTCATCGATCTTAGCTACTGGTTGAAAATTCGCTTATCCGGTACTTAGCGTTATTACCTATACAATAATTGTTACATAATACAAATTATTTCTAAAGTCCTAATTATATGCGACGGTGCTCTTACCAAATTACACGATGTGGTATAGTCTGGATTTTCCGAGAAGCGATCAGACTCCAGTGGCGGGCCACCGCAGCACCGCCCGCGCACACTGTCGACCGAAATAGAGTTGTCGGTAGGTACGTTCCATGGGGCGTCCGCTTACAGCATTTCGGACGATACAGGAAATATACTTTTTTATTTTCTTTCTACTCCCATTCTAACCGAGAGTTCTAAAAGTCGGTTAATGCTCCCTTATTATGTTACCGCATTCCCGCAAAACTAAACAGATAGTTTTCACCTCTTCTATCTTAATTCAAATCATAAATTACATGACAGACTAATCCATAATAGACGAGGTAATCCTTTATACATTAGTTTAGTTGCGACATACAGGAAATGTTGGTTGCAACATATTTAGGCTAAACATTCTATTCTAGTAGATTGGTAGACAAAAATAGTCGTTTTATTACTTTATAAATTCTTCGGAGCGCATAGCAACGTCTTAACACAAAGGGAAACATTATGGTAGGTTTGTTAAAACCAATTGACACATAAATTGAAGCATTAAAGAGCAAATTAATTGTATAGCTAAAAAAATTAAAAGAGACGGCTAACAACACGCTAATTTAAGCCATAGGTTTCACTTTCAGTAGCTGTATAATAAATAAATTGACAGTGTCACCTTGGCGATATAATAAAATATGATGCCACTGGAAAATTCAGTAGACATCTCATCATGGATCATCCGATAAAATGCGGTTAATAAAGTAAAAACCAATTTTCAAAAATGTACAGCATTTTTACGATTATGTTATAGATACTATACATAATTATTTATGTGTAGTGCATAAAACTTTTTTAGATTTAATGAATCTGATGTTTGATCTTGAAAATAGTGAATGCTGTAATGCCTTTTCATTCGTATCACTGCATCTGCCAAGTAGGTTATTATTATTCTAGATCGCTGAAAGAAATTTATGTGTCCGCGCGTAATAAATAAAACTTGCAACACTGAAAACAAAAAAACGTGTGCATATTTATATTTTGCTAATATTCTTTCACTTATAATAATAGGTTTCTTTTTTACAAATTATAGAGCATTTACGTTTTAACAGTTAACACAAAATAATATTAACAGAAAACTAAGAACTTTTTTCATAATATTTCGACACAGAGTCAGACATTTGTATATTATTTTCAAGAATATGCGCTTTAAGTAGCTCATATATAAAAAAGCCTTACTAAGGAGTTATGGGACTTACATAGCAAACTTGAATTCCGAGGCAGTGAAATTACTTACCCCAACCTTAATGGTACTTCCATACAAGACGTAGAGGTAGATAGGTAGGTCGGACAACCTATTCTAGAAACCTTTTTCTGATTAGACACAATTGGTTACCAACTATTATCAAGTTACATCTCATAATATTTACGAAATACTGCGTATTGCAACATGCACTATTGCCACACTAGCTGATGAAACCAAGTGGTTTGCTTTGATGTTATTCACAAGGCACGCAACGCCGAACCAATCTGTCTGTGGTGGCTTTTAGTTTTAGTAAGTAGGTACTTGGTAACATATGTTACAGTTTGTTTATAAATAACAGCACAGTTAGGCAATCGTTAAAAATAGTTGAATACGAAATAGCACTCGCTGTAGTAAAACTAATTAATGAGAACAGACATAGCAGAGTCGTACCGTTAAAGATAAGAAAATAAACAAAGATATTATAAATAGAAACTGCGAATGAAAGTGAACATACTTACTTGACAACAGTATAATGTTTTGCTTTTTCTAATAAAATTAACACAACTCATTGACAGGAATGTCATGAAGTACAAAACATGCTTACTACCTAGTAAAATAAAATACGTAAAATAAAGTACATAAAAAAGAAAAACATAAAATGGAAATTTTAAAAACCTGTGAATTGTCTTACTTCAATTGTTGAAAAGTAATTATTGGATGTCTACAAATATTGGATATGGCCATAAGCACGTAACGTAAGTTCAAAACGCGATCTGTCGCGCACACTCAGACTGATTGTTGAGATTGTGTTTCAGTAGAAGTTAGTCTAAAACTGTTCGTACCTATGAAATTTTGATATGGCGTGGGAGTGCGGCTACCCACGGCGCGGCAGCAGCATGAGTAATGCTCTGGCCAGAGATGACTTCTGTTGCGTGAGTAACGCTCGCGAGGTGCTTGCTGTTTCCATTTTATTTTAGCGTCGGCCCACACGCTCCATGAGGAGAGCCACCACACCTGCCGCAGCCGATTGAGTCATAAACACCTGAATGTTATACAATCCCGAATTCATAACATTCCTTGTAGAACTTTCCGATTATATCACGATTGTATCTAACTATAACGTTGGTCTGATTGTCGATTGTTTATTTATCTACTGCTAGGTAATTTGGTATTCAATGATAATACTAACTTCGCTAGTCGCTTGGTTTCAGTAGGTTAAATCATCTAAAGATCAACTGGAAAATAAATACGTAGACATTAAGTCCGCCTCTGTATAATTTGTGCTTAAAGTAAATTAATCAATTATGACAGCAAAATATTATTATTATGCCTGTATTGCCCGAAGAGTTTGGCAAAGGTGCTATTTTGCACACCCACATTCACCGAGAAAGGATACATCTTATATAATTATTAAAAGCTAGTCTATTGCCATTTATCGCCACAATCCCAAAATAGAAGTCTAGAACTTGGTGTGTAATGAAAACTAAGAAAGTAATTAACATTTCTTCGAAGAGTAAAATTCGTAGACGTGAGTAGTAGTAGTAATGTGAGATTAGCTGAACCAGCAACTATGAATATTATACTTAAAACACTCTACGGCATCTAATTACCACAATGCGGGTACAGGGCCATTACCACCTGTCATTGTAAATATTACACAGTAATTAATTACCTTTGGTTGACAAGTGTTTAACTCACTCAATAAACCATTACGCGTCACAAAGGGGTGAGATCGAGATATGGACAGGTTTGAAAACGTGCCAACACAGAATTTTAACGTAAGAAATTTTTCGAAGACCATTTCACGGCCATAAAATTTATGTCGTTCGTGATAAAATTCGAGGCAAGAATAGCGATGTTCTCAGACACGTTTGAAATATTAGATAACGCGTTACCTGCGTCAAGAGACCTAATGATATGCTTCGAAATAAAAAGCTTATATTTTTATGCGCTGGCGGAATAAAGATGTCTAGCCTCGTTATTTTACTTTGAATCGCACTTTTTATTTTATATTTAGCTATAGAAAGTTTTAAATAGACGAATGATTGCGTAATACGTCCCATATCGTAAGGTCTTGTAAGTTATTAGGTGAGCACATTCAACATATGGTCGTCAGCAATGCACTGACATATATGGTCAGGACCGTGACCGGACGGCAGTCAACCTTCTGTGTTGTTACTGACTATAATGTGTATTTACAATTTCACATTGAGATAATAGTTCCTGATGATTTTAAACCAAACATAAACATACAGTTTGTTATTTGAATCATGTGTGCGACGTATGAGGCTCTTATGTCAGTCTTTAAAAACGAGCATTGTTAAGGATTAGGTGGATTCATAATTTACATTACGTTACTCTATACTTGATTACTTAAACTAAACTCGAAATGGAACTAAATATACCGTAGGTAGTACAAATCTACATATATTTCTATTGTTCAAAAATGGAACCTGCTACCATTATTATTGAAGAAAATTAAGGTGCTTGATTACAAAACTGTGCCATCGTCGTCCTGAGTTTGTTTCGGTGTTTCTTCTCAGAGGTAGTCAGTTAGGAAAAGTGTTTTTTTTATTAAACTATTTGCTGAAAAAAAAACAAACTCTTTTAACATTAAAAGTGTAGGTATCCTAGTACCTAATAAATAAATAATTTATTTCCATAGATTTGTACAAAACACTTATCTAGTTACATAATGTTATTTAACTTTACATTGTTAATAACAAGAAAACCTAATGCCAATGTTAAGATAGAAAATAGAGGAACTTAACACATTTGTAAAACGAGATAAATTTAATGTTAACGAAGAGATCAAGGCGAGAAGGCAAGGTGAGAAAGGTAATTCAACCTTTAGGGAATGCAACAAGAATCTAAGACTCGCAGAAATAATACAAACAGACTAAGATCAGAGGTTACATCATTGGTTTAGTGTCTAACGTTTCTTTCTTTATCGCAGGGATTAAGCTTTGTTCAGGCGTCTCATGAGTATTTTGAGTTTCGACTGTAGACCTCGTAGCTCGTAGCTTATTACTACAGAACTTATGTAGCGACGTTCTTTAGTCGGTATAAAAACTGTTGATGTTATTTTTTACATCGTGGTGAAATATCTTAAGCACCCATACAATAAACCACGTTGTATCCCCACGCTTAAACATATCGAATGTGCATGTATTATTTTTCTTAAAAACAACAATTGGTTTATTATTGTTATCACTATCACTAGTATTGATCCTAATATTAGTTCAATAACATAAGTATGTATTTACATACTATATGAGCGCATGACGCACACAATGATTGATCGACATCCCCAAATGATGTCATATTCTATAAACAATACGTATTCATTAACACGTGAGGATTAAATCATTGCACAGAAGTTTAATTCTGAGTGAAGTTATTTTTATTAAAAAATATTAATAGATGGGCAGGTGCGGGTGCAAGTTGGCAAGAGCGGTGCCATGCCACAATGTGACACGATGCTGGACTAATTGTAAACATTATAAACTGTAGGTATATTTTGTTGTTATTTCTGTCGCTATGAGTACGCGGTAAGGTGTACCGCGAGTTCCTTTAAGATAAACGGTCCATCTGTTTACACTACAATATTAGCACTTTGTTCGTTTATGCGGCCCTTGCTCATTGCCGACGCGGCTATGGGCAGATGCTTGCCAAAATTATGATTCACATATGTTATATTTTTGTCCAATGTTGCCCGATTTGGAATGTACGAGTTCATATATCATTCACATAGTACCGAAGTATTTTCGTATGTTGATACTAAGTTTACTCGTGTATCGTAATGATTTCGGAAATTAGAACTATTTTGATGTTTATTTAGATGCTCGTATCGTATGAGTACTTATTCTTAAGTCGTGGATTCTCATCTATGTAGGTATCGTACCTACATAAAATTTTCAAGTTAATCCAGTCAAGACTACCTGTGATTTCTATAGAAGCACCGAGCGACGTTGGGTTATTGTTTCATTTTGCGAAATTTGCAGATGTTTGTTCCGAATCTGAACGTTAGTACTAGGGATGTAACGGAGGCCTTCTTAACGGAGGCGGAGGCGGATGCGAAGGCGATGAGTTTCACTTCCGCGGATGCGGAGGTTAACGGAGGCTAAGGCGAAGGTGAAAGTGGATGTAAATAAAATAGTAATTTATGGTTCAAAAGTTTTTATATTAAATACTTAACACTTAAGTAAACAATTGAAACAAAAAGTAAAAATTTTAAGTTAACTTTTTTGTAATCAAAATTAAATCAAAATTAAGGAGAGGTAAATTAAATTTGACAAACAATAGTTTTGCGGCTTTATCACCTTCCAAACGATTTCTAAGGGATTCATAAAGTAAACTGTAACTCCGTTACAACTACGCAAAAATTGTGCGGAGGCGGAAGCGGAGGCGAAGGTACGATTTCTTGCGGAACTTCCGCAGTAACGGAGGCGGAGGCGAAGTTCCGTTACAACCCTAGTTAGTACCTACGTCAATGATGTTTCATCTCTGCAAAGCTTACTCAGACTCACATATAGGAAACCCTCGCGATATAGGAAAAAACATCTTGACTCTAGCTCTGCAGAAAGCGCGAGATGACCATACAAAAACGACAATTATATGGTCGATTACGATCCTGCATGACTCTGTAGTGGCATTTCTGGTTCCAATTTAACCTAATCAATTTGTGCCTTAACCGTAATTCCCGGTAGAGTCTATTTACAAGTAAGAAACTACTATAAGTGGCACACCTGTGCAGTGTCAATTTGTCGTGACCTTCACTTATCTGCATATGCAGCCACTTAACGTCCATCACTATTATAATTACTTGCCTAGGAAAATATTATTGTTAACTACTTACCTATGGCTAACGGATTAGTCGTCGGATCATTTAGTATAGTTTGTTAATAGAACAGAATCGAAAAAAAACTGAATGCTATCGCTATGCTATATATTTGCACATGATCTCATAATTTTATTATGTATAGACATATTTCTTTTCTTCTGCAATTTGAGACGGATATCCTTATCTCTAACTGAACTCACACAACAACACCAGTGAAATTTTTTTTTGGTTTTAATGTGGGTTTCGATTGGGCACTGAATCCATTATTCAAAACCTATCTCCTTAAAAAAATGATTTAGATAAAGATCTAGACAAATTGCACTAATTTTCCAGTCTTGGCACCAGCAATGCATTTTTTTTTAATCCACAACACACAAAATGTTTTTCTGTAAGTTCGTGTGCAAGTTGTAAAAATAACAATGATATAATAAGGATAGTGCCGGCATTATATTATTGTCATATCGAAATTAAAATAGCAATATATTTTGTCATGTATGAGTAAAGAGAATGCAAACGAGCTTTCTATGACAATGCCAATACTAGGGATGGATGACTAATTGCATAATTTACAATCTGTTATTAAAATAAATTATGATTCATATGTTTATGTGGGTTTTAAGTGAGCCAAATCTAATTGTTAAAAAAATAAATAATTCTAAGCAGTGTAAAAATTAGTCTCTAAAAAAAGGATGTAATTAAATAAACAGGAAACTGTTCAATTAATATTTAGGAACTTTAAAACGAATTTTGTGATAACTGATAAGAATAAACATAATATAACTTAGGTAATAGGGGGTGAATTTAATGCCATTAACCGGGGACTAGTCCAAACTCCATGCTGTTACTGTGTTACTGAGAATTACCCATTGGAAAAACCCAATAACAGTTTGCCCAATCGGGGATTCGAACCCAGGACCTCATGCTCAGCAGTCGCGTTTAGCGACCACAAGAGGTCTCACCAACGAGGTAGTCGATACGAGGCATATAAGTATGGCAGAAGTAAATAGAGGCGTATAGGTGCATTAGCAGCGGCTGATAAACAGTTTACCGCCGTTACTTAAAAAAATTGTCAATGTCTAACCACTGATTAAATTATAGCTGTCACTGTCGTTTACATGTCAACGTTTGACCACAGCCTAAAACATCAGTGTATGAACAGTTCATTTAGGTTTAAACAAGCAACTTTTTATAAAAAACCATCCTATTGACGCATGACATAGAAGCAAATAAATTCTTTTTAGCTGGACCGAATTAGTAAGTAGTAGGTACCTAATTACTTACGCACTGGACAATAATATCTAGCTCTAAAAATTTTGATATTCAGTGCAGTTATAATACGTATATATGTATAAATATTAAAGGTAGAGCAATGAACAGATCGACAACGTTTCTTTTACGTCATTATTGAAATGCAATTGATTTACATATACTTTTCACATTTGAATTTCCACAATGGAGTACTTAATCAATCAAATTATTTATTTGCATAGAATGTAGGGAATACACAAAAGTTGATTAAAAATAATAATTCAGAGCCTTATACATTCTACCATGCACACATTTTAGTGGAGATACTTCTTCACAAAGAAAACTATTAAGGTTTCCATTTCCGCCTCGCTCAATAAATCAGATTTTTTATATTATTATTTACCTACCTAACACAATATTATAAAGGTATAAAAATCCTAGAAATCAACACATAATGTTACATCAAAATTAAATGTCAAAAGGTTTCCCGTGTCGTGTTTTATTTAATTTGCAAAATTTTATTGAATATTAAGAATATTTTAGCAGTTTTGGGTGGTAAAAATAGAAACCATGCTTTCTTATTAAAAATTTAACAAAGATGTAGACATATTCTTCAGAAGCATAATTTGCAATCCCTAAAATAAAATATACATGCAGTTATTTACACAGGTCAAAGCGTGTTATCAAGCATAATATTAAAATAAAATAAAGTACTCGTGGGTAATATCATCATTCGAATACCTAAGGGTTTCGCTTAACGCAGGGTGACAATGACGTGCAGGGTGTAGCGCAGGCGGTGGCGAGGGCGGGTGCTGCGCCCCTCCACTGGGGCCGTGTGCAACTCGCGCATAGACTACGGTCGCGCGCTGCCCTTGCGCATCATTCGAACATTGCGCACCGCAGTCTCGGCATCTACGCCCTGAACTGTATACGCGTCCGGGAGCTTCATCCCGCAGCGACTTCTACGAACAGGTCCTTATTCCAGTGAAAGTGGCATTTAACCTATTTTATTGTATAATATAACATAACCGCGAGTGAAACTTAGTCGTATTTTCTATGTGAACTATTAATAGAGTTGCATCAGCACGCTCCAGCGACGTAACTTTACCTGAACGCCCCAAATTAGGAGCGCAGGCGCATCGGCCCACGCGCCGCCCGCCCTACGTTCCATATTTCGCTACATTCTTTACAGCCAGCGTTCACTGCATTCGCAGGAACCCCGCGGGGCCAATATAACGTTCAATATACGTGCTTGTTGAGCAATAAAGTGTCAGTTCAGATGCTATTGAAGTGGTGCAGGCGACTTGGATTTCAGCCAACGACTGTTGCATTTAGAATAAAATTTGACAACGTATCCAAAAAATGTTCTAACGTGTTAACAAGATGTGTTGCTTCATATAATAGTGATAAGTGGATCTTAATGCACAAGATTGGATTGATGGTGTATAGTGATTTGGATTTGACCGTCTTAGTTGTGAAGCCAACATTCAAGTCGCCTGCACATCGTCGCTGTGTTAAACAGCTGTAGCAGTTAGTCTGACGTATTGTTTGAACTAGAAATATTTTGTTACAGGATAAGTTAAGCGAGCACAATGCCTTTCAAACCAGTTGATAACCCGAAGTGCCCTAAATGCGGCAAATCAGTATACGCAGCCGAAGAGCGAGTCGCCGGCGGGCTCAAATGGCACAAAATGTGCTTCAAGTGCGGTAAGTACCTAGTTTTGACGACGAATTATCGTTGCAAGATGTTTCTGATGAAAAGATAAATTCGAGCACATGCATATATTGCAATTATGCATTAAATATTAATTGAGAAGCATAAATTAGTTTCATAGGAATCTTTAAAGGTATAATGTACAATGTACATGACTAAGCCAATTATTTAAAACAAAAATAAGAAATAGGCATTAACACGGAACACGTGACTTATCCTGATTATAGAGAATTTATTGTAGTTGGTAAACATAAGTATTTTTATAATTAAGTTATTTTAATGACTTAGTTATTTTCATACTACAGACGAAACTTTAGTACCATTACACTCAAAAATTCACTAAATCACGACATTGCCACCTTGACAAAAATTTGATATACTTAGTTTTATATTTTTAAACATCGGACGACTCGAATGGCTCCAAATCTTGATTAGACTGCTGCTCTAACGTCAGAGAGGTGCGGGTTCAATCCCCGCATGAAACAAAATTTTGTATGAAAGTTTTCTATTGAATCTGCGTGTTCGATCATGTGATATTAATTATAGTCATATCTGTAAAAAGCACTCACGAAACAGGCGAAATTCAGGAATCAATTACAATACCAATTTTTTTTATAGTTATTGATTATTTTATGGGCCTATACCTTACGTTTCACCGCAGGGCAAAACCTTTCCTACCTACTCTTAGCGCATCTCTATTTATTAAGGGCTGTCAATACCAGTCCTTCAAAAAAGGCACATTGTTAGGGATAATAACATCAATTCATCATCCTATACGACGATAAATAATAAGACTAGGTAAACAAATATTATCCTAAAGACTTATAGAGTTGACATGTTCACTAATTTTGTCCAGGCCTGTGCCAGAAGTTGCTTGACTCGACCAACTGCTCAGAACACGAAGGTGAACTGTTCTGCAAAGTGTGCCACGCACGTAAATTCGGACCAAAAGGCTACGGCTTCGGTGGTGGTGCTGGTTGCCTGTCCATGGACTCTGGCGACCACCTGAAAGCAGAAAATGCGTAAGTACCAGCCCTCTTAGCACTCCCGCCGCCCGCGCCACTGAGGGTCTTTCCTTATCTAAGGTCGCAACGACGACCGGCCTCCGGGCCCGTGCGTAACAACATTAACCGCGTGTATATAAACTCATACAATAAAGTAGAAAGCGCGCGCTGGCTGTACATTACGCGCCGCCTGACACGTGCATGACCAGTCTCCGTTTATGTCGCAACAGGAATTGAGCGAGCAGCCGCCCAGCAGACTTGCGGGTCGCCGACACACATCTCGGCCAACCAGCGGACGCCTCGCGAACGCACGCCTGTACTTTAAATTACTCTAGTTAGGATTATTTATTCGCTATCGTTTAATTTAATTTGTTCATCGGTATTATTTATTATTTATAAAAAACACAAATAAAAAGTCGACTACCAATCCTGAGTTAGTAATGTAAACGTGAACGTGATCGAGGCGTGCGCGCGCCCGTCTTGCTGCAGTCGGGCGCGCGCCGGCTCGAAAGCGCTCTCGCCCTGATCAATCCCTTCCTCCCTACGGGGCCAACCCGACACAAAGGAGCCACGGTGAGAAACCAATTTGTAGCCTTGGCTTAGCAACGCTCCAGACGCACTTAGATAGCATGCACCGAGACGATCTTATGTTGATTAACCTTCCTCGCTACTAACCTTTTGTGTAACACTCAGCTAACGCTTCCGTCTAAGCTTTAACTGATAGTCGATACATGTGATGGGATAAGGAAAGCGCCCTCTATGTCGATTTATGTAGTGCTATAGCGAGGCCGGTGCGGAGCGGGCGGCCGGGAGCCCTTACCTTCTCCCATTACGGCGGAGGTGCGCCGCCGGCATCTACTGCTTAGCCGCGATCCGTGTGGCCGATACTAGAACGTAGGGGCAGACGGATTTCTCCGGCGCCTGAAAGGCTTTTAACTTTTCTTCTGTCACCGTTGCTTAATCTGATCATTGTTGAACATTTATTGATTTGCGGCATGTATACAGGGGCTTGAGGACTAATGGAGCTTGTATGGAGCCACGCGTAATCGCCAAGGCGCCTCCAGGTGAAGGATGCCCACGATGCGGTGGCTACGTTTATGCTGCCGAGCAAATGTTAGCTAGAGGACGGGTAAGATTCTACACAAAAATACGAACAAACTTATAAAAAATATGTCTATAAATGATGTAGTTAAAAATCCTTAACCCTTCTCTAGAAGTTTAAATAACAAAAGCTTTCGCTGCATCTAATTGCTTACCTACTACGGTCAAATAATAAGTTATAGATGACAAACTTATAAAAAGAAGAGAAAGTTTTAATATACAAAGAGGCAAGAGTAAATAAGAAGGCGAAATAATATATTCCAGTAGATATCCACGTGTCAAAAACATTATACACGGTGTTTTTTTTCATGTTTGGGAATTTTAATGAGAAATTCATATTTATTTCTTAATGCACCTGTCACACAATATACGATTATGTGAGGCACAGGTTAAATAATCGTATTATATCGACTACCCCTGATGCAAATATAAATATAGCTCAAATGTTGTGCCGTAGGGTTATCACAGGCGATGCTTCAAATGCTTAAATTGCAACAGGACCCTTGATTCAATGATGCATTGTGATGGGCCAGATGGTGACATTTACTGTAGAGGTATCTGAATGATTAATTAACCACGTACCTATCAATTAAATGTTCCTTCCATGAATATGTATGTGCCTTAACATCATGTATCATTTTTATAACGCGAGTGATCCTATAGGCTAGTTACTTCCCTGCATGCTTACCGTATCTTCACTGTTCACTGTATGTCCAGGCGTGGCACAAGGAGTGCTTCAAATGCGGAGACTGCTTAAAACGGCTGGACTCTACAAACTGTTGCGAGGGCCCTGACAAAGACATTTACTGCAAAGGTTTGTTCGTCTTTCTCCACATTCCTCTATTTAATCTTTAATTACAATTTTAATAACAATAATGTTTATATACAGCAATATACCTTGTTCCTACATACACATACAAATAATTGTGAATGAAACTTTAATTAACTTGGCATGTGCAATGTGCATTACCTACCAGTTTCTTTCCGTGTTTCTAATTTAATGTTTTTCTCTGTAGTTTGTTATGGGAAGAAGTTTGGGCCTAGGGGATATGGGTACGGAAAAGGAGCCGGTGTCTTGCAGAGTGACCCTTACGCCAATGGGTAAGAACCGCTAGATGATCGGTCGTGTGACTTATCTGGCGAGGGCACAGCTTTTGACACTATGTACAAAAGATTTTAAAACTCAAAATATTTGAGCGTGGATCGCTGTGTGCTCTTCAGATAAAATAATAACGCTTATTTGCTTTTGCTGTAGGATGCTACGCTCAAAGATTTGGTCCCAGAGGTATAGGACATGGGGGAATGTCAAGCCTGGGTCTTATGTGTGATATAAAGGACATGGAATGGCAAAGGTATACAATAAAAATTCTTGTGTTACCGAGACCCTAAAAGATCCTGACGGACGGTCGATAATACTGTACACTTTCAAATTTCATAATTAACTAAAACATTAACCATCACCTGTTCAATTTGCTTATAGACTGCTTTGGCAAAAAGTTTTGTATTGATATAAGTACTTACCATAAGTGTGTAGAAGATTTATCCTAACATATTTTTCTTAATACTATCCTGATCTTAATATATGTTCTGCTTATTCTACTTATGCAAGTTATTTTACTTTAGTAACATTACGTATACTTCTCAGGTTACATGACAGGTTTAGGTTATTTCCATCACATAGTCACTTTCATAAAAACAGCTTATAATACAAACAAGAGATGGCAACATGCCAATTCAGAAATAGAACGCGCTCTCCGCTCTCGATCGGACTAATTTTAATATCGGCGAGACTAGCCACGCGTTTTCAGCTTACAACATGTAGGTAATAAGTATGTGGCATAATCACCGTATATCTTCGTTAATAGTTGACATTAAACCGGGTCCATTCATTAAATGTTACAGTTTTATTATTTGTTGTGCCTCTTAGGTACTATAAGATAAAAGGTGTCAAACAATTAATTGTTTTAAAGAACTGTTGTTTTGTATCACAAGCAACCTATCGCGCGAATTAAATCTTGTTATAGGTCAGTATTAACGAGTAATGTTGTCTTAGGAACTAACTACATTTACACAGCTCGATTCAGCGTTTGTCTATAGAAAACACCAGTTTATTGGAGATAAGTAGGTAGATGTGCGTCCGTTAAGCTTTCGGAAACTGAATCATCTCTATACACAAAACGGCTGCTTTCGATAGACAAAAGCTGAATCGAGCTGAATACCTAAATGTATGTTCCCTTATCACTACATAGTATAAAACAAAGTCGCTTTCTCTGTCCCTATATCCCTATGTATGCTTAAATCTTTAAAACTACGCAACGGATTTTGATGCGGTTTTTTTTAATAGATAGAGTGATTAAAGAGGAAGGTTTATATGTATAATATCATCCATTAAGTAGTGGAGAAATACTTATAATATATATTTTATACCCGTGGGCCCGTGCGAAGCCGGAGCGGGCCGCTAGTTCAGAATAAACTGTTTATTGTAATAGTACGATAATAGGTAGGTAAATAAGTGCCTAGGTAAGTAGTACCTAATAGGTAATTAACGAGACAGGTCCCTCTTGCATAGACATCATAACAAAGTTACGATTAAGTATTTAGTTGCAGGTACTTACTTATGTATACTAGGTAGGTACCATGAGGAAGCTAAAGAAATTTGTCTTATATAAAATAAACCCATTAATTTCAAAATATATCTAAGGAGGTACCAACTTATCATCCGTCTAAGATAGTTCTAGTCCTACTTATAGTTAGAATCGCATTGTATTTTGTTATTAAACCCTGACCTGTTATTTATTACGTTTAACAAGCATGTTACTTTTATCGACCTATTCTACTCTAATTAAATATAGGTATAATTTATTATTGACCAGTAATGTTTTCCTCAGTGAACAAGCACCAAAGACAACGGTGATCAATACCGCCTCTATCCAGGCGCCACCTGGTAAGGGTTGCCCCCGATGTGGTGGCGTGGTATTCGCTGCTGAACAAGTCTTGGCCAAGGGTCGCGAATGGCATCGCAAGTGCTTCAAGTGCCGTGACTGTTCAAAGACCTTGGACTCTATCATTGCTTGCGACGGACCTGAATCCGAGGTTTACTGCAAGACTTGCTACGGCAAGAAATGGGGACCCCACGGCTACGGTTTTGCTTGTGGATCCGGCTTCCTACAGACAGACGGCTTAAGGTAAGTCAGTCCTGACCTTATCTTGATTTCCGTATCTAGTGCATTAATTGACACCAAGATTAATACGATATTTTCATCTACAGTGAGGAGGAGATTTCTGCCAGCCGTCCCTATTACAATCCCGATACCACCTCTATCAAGGCGCCCAAAGGTCAGGGATGCCCACGTTGTGGCGGCATGGTTTTCGCGGCTGAACAGCAATTGGCAAAGGGCACGGTAAGTCCAGTTGACGTTTTATTTCATCAAATTAATAGTCAAAATAGGTAGTAAAAATATCAATAAGAACCTAGATTGGATGATCTACTTAAGTACCTTTGTATTTGATAATATTTCAATCGACTTACTACTTACTCGGTACTATAATATATAATTTGTCGTTATTTCAAAGTTACCCCCTTTTTTAAATAATATTTGTTTTACCTACAGATGTGGCACAAGAAATGCTTTAACTGCGCAGAGTGCCACCGGCCTTTGGACTCGATGCTGGCTTGCGACGGCCCCGACAAGGAGATCCATTGCCGTGCTTGCTACGCTAAACTCTTCGGACCCAAAGGATTCGGTTTTGGCCATGCCCCTACCCTCGTTTCCACCGATTCTGAGCCCACAATTACATAGTTAGTATATAACATTTTTGTTTCAACATACGATTTACTACCAATTAGATTTAATAAACCTAAAAATCGAAGAATTTGCCATAAGGTTTATCAATATTTACATGGAAAGTACGATTGCACAGCATCTGCCATCAATCTTAAAATGTACTCTGCATAAAGCTCAAAAAACAGAACCAATCTTTTAATGTCGTATTTTAATTAATGAAAATGGATTTAACATTAATTAATGTATAGGCAATCATAACAAAATGAACAAGTGTTCTGAACTCTTGAGTATGAACTGCGCTAGTCTTGATAAACAAGACTACAATTGTCCCCTTTTTGAGTCTTCAGAATGAGCGTGCTAGGAACATATCTGTACTTTTATTGAAATATCTGTGTATAGGTCAATGTTTTCATTTGTGTTTAAATTTACAGCACAGAGCAGCTTCCATTCACTGGCCAGAAAGCAGCTAAGGGTCAAGGATGCCCTCGTTGTGGATTCCCAGTCTATGCTGCTGAACAGATGCACTCTAAGAATGGCACATGGCACAAACGGTGCTTTTCATGTGCGGAATGCCATAGATCTCTTGTAAGTATTATATTAGAAATAAGTGGTTTACAATAAATAAAAGACATATGGACTTATCAACTACATTTAATAGGACATTCAAATTTGATTTGTTTTTAAATAGTCTCTTTCATCATCTTCTTCTTTGTCAAGATGGGTATTTAAAAATTCTTCAACAGAATCTGTGTTCCATTTTTCAATAGCTACAGTATCCTTTACAATACCATCTTTATCCAGTAACTTGATAATTGGGTCTAAGCCTCGAACATATTTAATTTGAAGATTGGGGAATTTGGCCGGCCTGTCACTCTTGACAAACGCCTGAATCTGGGGATACGCCGGGAACTTGCAAGTGCAAACTTCTAGTATGGCGCGAGCGTATTTCTTCTCTTTCGGCGTTTTTTCATCTTGGTGACAACATTCCTTACAATGAGCTATAAGTTGCTCTAAGCCGAAATCCTTTAATTGGTCGCAAGATGAACATAACAGGTTAGCCTTAATGAATCCAAGCGAGGAGCAATCTTCGGTTGTAAATTCGGCTTTACCTATAGGAATCAAGGTAGCTAAACAGGCTAGAAACACTAATGAATACATGTTTGATAGCTTAATCATCACTTATTTTTCTAAATCACTACGCAAGTTTATACTTTCATCGAATTCCATTGACTGACGTGTAGTAATTGACTTTGACTGTTGACTTAAGTGTTATGACATTGACATAACAGCAATGACGTTATGCGTTAGAATTGTTAGTTTTTTAAGAAATGTAAGCCTACTATTAAATCTTGACTAAAAATGCCTACATAACCATGAAAGTTATTTATCAATAATAGTTCAATCAGAAGATTTATTCCAATACATTCTAGACCAAATTTATATGGCATTCATTATTTTATTCATGGCCTGAGGACCAAACGCAGATTTTCTTCATATTTGGAATAGTGGCTTTTAAGATATTAAAAAAGTTTGAAGTTTTAAATCCCATGTGGTGAATATATAACACGCACAGTACTTAGACCAATGTTTCGGAAAAGAGAATATATAATGTACTAAAGTATACTTTATCTTGTTTTCAGGATTCTACTAACTTAAACGACGGACCTAACGGAGAAATTTATTGCCGAAGTTGCTACGGCCGGAATTATGGTCCTAAGGGTGTAGGATTTGGTATGGGCGCAGGCACATTGACCATGGCTTAAGATGACTATAAAGCTGGTCTTTATAGGAACCATTTAGATATAATGGTAGCGTGAAAGGAATATAATCTATTGTATGTTGCTACCTAGCATGACGGATTTATCATACCATGTATTAAACTGGATTTAATAATGGTTGATACCTACTTTTAAAGAGACTAATGAAGTGAATGGTAATAGCCTTTGAGCACAAGTATTTTGTTACGAAAGTATAAATTAAAGGTTACATTCCTTTCATATAATAATGTACAAATTGTGTTGAATGTGTCTGGGCCCTTAGTTTACATATTCGTTATAAAATATTGTAGTACATAAGGTAATAGACTTAATGTAGGCATGTAAGAATATAAATAATTTGTTAAACGGCAAAATAAAAACAACTAAAAAATTAAAAAAAAAATACGGCATTGTGATTACATGCACCTTATATTTGTCACATAGTGATATCAAGGTGCGTGCAATACAAAAAACTATCCTGTAAACGCAGATAAGATTGCAAATAATTGTAATCGTTTCGACCGACCAGATCTTAATGTATAAGATCTGAAGTGTCTATACATATTTTTATACACCAAAGATTTTTGTACATAATTTTGTAATTTGCTAAGTGCATATAAGTGCTAAGGTAAATTCTAACCTTACGTATATTACGCTTTTGAAGCTTTTGCTATATATATTTAACAAACACAATATAAGGATAATGTAAAGATTAAAGTAGCTTATTGCATAATATATTATACATATTAATACACAAAATTTGTATAAGTTATAATTTTTATTAAATAAATACTCGACATTTAGTGTTTTTTTTTATCCTAAACAATATTTTTACAGGAATAAAATACGCATTATAAAAAAGAAACGATTTATTACATTTCAGCATAACAGCTAATCATTATTGTAATAAAATAACAAAATCCGGTTCAAATTAAACATTCAAAGGTACATACTAATTATTGTTAACTTTAATTTAACATGAGGTAGTTGGGGGTACATGATTGGTGGTACTTATATTGGTAAAAAAAAACATAACAAACACTTATTTAAAATTTCAATATCCTTCTCGGCGCAAGAAACAGGCCATTCATAATTAAAATTATTATTAGATAAAAAAACATCCTTAAAATACTATTATATATATATATATTTTATATAGTCCTCCTTGTCGATTTCGACAACGGCGACCCCTGAAATTACCTACCTTCTTTGATGAAATGTGATGTTGGCAATGTATTTGAACATTTGTTTGCAATGTAACAAGTAATTTTATTACCATTGGGTATTTTATAACAAACTTTCGTGCATTTAGATGTAATCTTAAAATATATTAAAAAGTATAACTTATATCTTATGATTTTTTCTTCACAACCAATCTAGGCCCGGTCGACTTTTTACTGGTCTCTAATGTGTTGGGTTTCTCGAACCCGTACTTACACTTAAGACGTTCGCGTATATATAAACCCTTGATTAACCGTTTCCAATTGCCGTACACTCTTGTCTCTATCTTTTCTTGTTCCCTTCGTTCTTGTTCCTCTTGATCCTAAATAACAGACATACAATAATTGAGTAATGAAAAAATGTTTATTTATCTTGCCACAAAGATGACGATTACGTCAACCAACTACACAACGGAATCACGAACTTCACGCCTACATACAAACCGCACTCAAACAAACAATGTATGTTCGTGCACAAGGATTTACAAACATGTGATTATGTGTTTGTACGTGATGACACTGTGCGCAGGCCGCTGCAACGTCCTTATCAAGGCCCATACAAAGTCATCGAAAAGGAGGCCAAATACTTCACGATACAGCTACCTGGAAGAACATCCAACGTATCCATCGACCGTTTGAAACCTGCGTATACGACCAACATCGACGATCAACACGAAGCTCATCCGTCAGCGCTCCCTTCATCTGAAGAACAGCTATCTACAACGAGTCATCAAGAAGCTGCGCATCGTACAAGATCCGGAAGAACCATCAAGATGCCAGTACGCTTCGCTCGGGGGGCAGTACTGTAGCTGCACCGCACCTACATACATATCCGCGCGCTGCGTCCGGGGCTCTACTGACGTTTGAACCGGGCGCCAACTATTTTATACTCGGGCTTGATCGCAGCCCGACGTTTCAAGTGCCCTCTGTACTATGCGCGCGTACCAATTTAGTTTGTAGTTTCTGATATTGTTATTTATTTCATAGTTAGGCTAGTCACTACTTGTGCAGCGTTTTTGTAAATATAAGTAAGACATTTTTGTAATAAAGTTACGCTATACACAATCTGGAGTTTTACTCAGCAAGTCCTACAAGATTGATAAAATTATTTAAAAAACCTATACTGAATACTGTCTCTAAATGCTATGATATTTTCTAATATTAATTTAATTTATAAACTATTAACAATATCTCACCTTCACCCATGCCTCTGTGATGATCTCCTCGAATTCCTTGCACACTACGAACCCGTCGTACACTGGGTGGGACCAGCCACCGTTAAAATCGAAACCTGTCATCGCTGGAGCGCAATCTATGTTCAGCTTTTTGGCTACTCTATTCAATCCAGGTACTGCAACATTACACATAAGTACACGGTAAAATATATGGTACTTATATTACAAGAATGCCTGCCTGTTACAACAACAATCAGGAAATACCTGAACCTAGAACTCTATCATAGAAGGAACTAAAAGTACTAAATATTACCTGTATGATTAGTACTTTTAGCTCCTTCTATGATAAGCCTTATCAGAAAGAACACAAGTGATAGTAGGTATGTTATTTTTTCTGACAATATTTCCTCCGGCCCGGCTAGGCCGAGGCCAGGTGGCAGATCTGTGGCAATCTGCCGCCCTATCGATACAGGCTTGATATAGTATCCCGTCGTATTTCCATACGTCTCTTTAACATATGCATATCTGCAAGGGGTGGAGTAGCTCTTTCCACGGAGAAAGTCCATAAAGGTTTCCGCCCAGGCCACAAAACGTCATCGGATGATGTACTTACATTTAATATGAACAGTTCCTTTAGGCAGCATGCACTCCTTAAATAGTTCAACATTTCCGTATGCGTTTCGGGGTACCAATCCATTCTCCGCCGTGGGTGGTTCGTAATCTTGCACTTGCCATGGTCCAAAAACTTCTAAAGGTTTATCAGTTATGAGTTTATTTGAAAGCTGTAAATAATAAAATACTTTTAACAATAATACCTCTTAAACAAAAGATAATTAAATATAGAACGTCGATTATCCGAGCTAATTGGGGGACATAGGTGTTCGGTAAACCGGTTTTTTCGGATAATCAGACTGTATCGCCATTTAGCCATATAAACTTCTGTACAAATACATGAATACCCTACTTACGCACATTTTTATATCTTTAATGACAAATAGAAATTGAACAAAAAAAGTGTCGGCAGTCTTGTAATAAAAAAAAAGTTTTACGCTTAAAAGCAAATTAACGCTTAAAAAAATCGGCTTGCTGTGGCACGCGCGGAGGAAGGCAGGTGGGGGTAGTAGTTCGGATAAGCTGTCGTTCGGATAATCGACGCTCCACTATCAGTCTTAAAAAAAAATGAGCTGGAACATTGGCTTCGAATACAATATAAAAGTTTAACAAATAAACTGTTTACTAAATAATACGATATGGGGAAACGAAGCTATAATAATCCAAGTTTCACAAATAGCTTTGCTTGTTCCTATTTTCACTATTTTGATTTCGTATTTAGTATGTAGTGTCAATCAATATATTTTTTTAACACAGTTGATAAGACATACCTTATCCCACTTCGGGCGTGCTTTTACAATCTTATAAGGCTTCTCTCCAAGCTTGACGGTCATCGCTTCCTTGAGCCAGGTATCCCTGGAGCGGCAAGTGTACACGCACTCCCGCGCATACACGGGCTCGTTGCGCACAAACCCTAGCACTGCTGCGTCGGCCGGGTAAATAGCTTCGTACTTTAGCAAGTGACGCTTCAACGCATATAATGGGTGGTTTTTGTATCTGCCGGATTAATGAGATCCTGTTTATGGTTGATGTAAAGCAGAAGAAGCATGTAGGAACTGTGAACCTAAACACAATACTTAAAGTTTTAACTTGGGTAAATAATAATAAGAATCGAACAACTTTTCTAGTTTAATACTTACGAAAACCTGTGGTAAATTTGAATCATGATTCGAAGAACACGTAGCGCCATCTAGCGGCTAAAAGCAATTGTGACCGTCAAATGATATTGTTATTTCCCTCAGAAGCAGTGTTTTGAAAAATTGCCCGCAGCAGCCTTGTTTTCAAACGTTGGGTACTAGGATATCAGAAGTCTTATGGAGATTACACAAATGCAAATGATACGCGGGTGAGACTGCGGGAAATAGCTATATATTATATTTATATATAGCTTTTGCCCGCGGCTTCGCCCGCGTTATCCCCTATTTAAACGTCTTAGAGGGTTGATTAAAAAATAAAGTCTATGTCCTTTCGTGGGTCTTAAACATTCTTTCATTAGCCTTTGTGTTTATCCAGGGTTTTAGCTACCTCCATTCCAAATTATATCAAAATTGGTTCAATGGTTTGAGCGTGATGAAGTACATACACTCACAAACTTTCGCCTTTATAATATTAGTTAGTGATTAATAAAAAGTAAGGATAGGCCCGTCAGGATTGCAGCACATAGTTAATGTAGTTAAAACTACTTTAATTAATAGATCTGATCCATAGTCGAAACTCAACAACCAGACTATTGGCGAGAGGAAAGAAAAAGTTGACACAATAGTGACGTTACTCACTCTGCAATACTCTTCGGTAATGGAGCTTCTAGTTGCATCTTGTTCAAGTACTCGTCTTCCTCCCTATCTCTTGCAGTCTTAGGGCCTAGCCACGGTTGTATTGCCTTATCCCACCAAGGGCCTTCTGTGCGAAGCTTACGAGTCACTGTGTTCCAATGCGGAACATATTTGCGCGTCAAGTCCTTCAAATAGTTATTGTTGTCCCAACCAATGACGTAGCATACTGGATGTGTAGCATTATTCTGTAGATATGGATAGAATATAGCTATCAAACTCAGACCACTGCACTGTAGCCAATCTTATCTAAGTCTAATCTGAAATTGCAAAAAGCTAACATTCCGTCTGACTTGATAAGTAGTAACTTCGGTATAGGTAACAATAATGCTTGGCGTACACAGTACTTTATTCCAGCTTTACAGCTCTTATTAAAGAGTTGGGTCTACTGTTCCATAACGACATAAAGGTGGTAAAATTATGTATCATGCATGGTGAATGACAAACCTATAGCCCAAAGTTAAAATATGCAAATGTGAAGACGTTCCTACACTTCCTACTAAGTTATTGTAATGACTAGGTTGGAACACCGAATGAGTTTTAATTAGGCCCTAACAAAATTTATATTGAGAGTTATACTTACATAAAGATCACCAGAAGAATGTACTTTGCCTTTGATAATATCTACAGAAATCCATTGTTCAAGCTCTTCAACATATATTTCACACCAGACATCAATTTTATTATTTTTGTGTTCTTCCTCTGATACTGATGATAGTACTCGTCGGTCTATGCGTTTGCTAGTGCTAGGTTTAGGACTTATCTTGGTCGGTTTGAAATCATCATCACTCTCAGACTTGTGGCCTTTTGAGTCCTCTACAGGTAAGTAATCGCTATCTTCGTCCGATTCCATCTTAATTTCACCTATAAAAATTAAATTAAAAATTTAAAAATCCCCCAACGCAAAAAAGTAAAGCCATCATTTAAAAAGTCAAAAAATAACACCTATCATTGAGCCATCAATTCCGATCAAGTAACACCTATTTAAGACAATGTCGCGGCGGGGTACCGCCTTAGTAAGTCATTCTTATAATTATTTATAGTTAACTCAGCTATTTAAAATATTTCAAGTGTAGAGGGAGAAGAATTTTTAAAAATTTAACAAAAGTTTGAAAATTCACCTACCTTTTACAATTCCTTGTTGTAATTCTGATTTAGCAACCTTAATTCTTTTTTTTATAATATCTACAAGGTCTCCAGTGACATCACTTTTTACTTTCTGAGATTTCGCAAGATCTCTATGGCTCACTCTCTGACTATTCTCTGCTTTAATTTCTTCTTTTATTTGTTTTGCAGACTTTCTTGGTGTTTTCTTTTTGACTTGGTCGTCTTTAAAGTATTTGCTCTTTTCTTCATTATTGCCAGGGGCGCTTTTAGTTCTAGTGTTAGCTTTAGTTGCCTTTTCTGAGTCTACTTTACTTTGTGAGGGGGGGTTAGCCGTTTGTGATCGTTTTCTGGACAGTCTACTAGTTTTTTTAGTAGAAGTGGTATCCTCGAAATAAATGCTTGCTACATCTTTAGCATTCTCATCAGTAACAGCTATACTTGGTACATTAGTTTTATTTTTAGTAGGAGCATTTGTTGAGGTTAAATTATTTTGTACTTTACTTCTAGTATTGCTTTTTGTATTTGAAGCACTAGGTTTTTTATCGGGACTTTTATCTTTTGTCAATGGTAAATTACTAACCATTAATTTTTGACTTCGAGTTAAGTTTTGGACTGTTGGTTCCACAATATTGGCATTAGGTTTAGTATCACCTGCTTCTTTTGTAGAATTAACTGCAATTTTACCTTTCGTTCTTCTGGTTCTTTCTGCTTTTTTATCCTGTTTTGCAGTTGTTTTTTGAGATGCAAGCCCTACTGCTTTTTTTGGTATTTTAGGAGGTGACACATCTTCATTTTCTACTTCAACGTCATTGTTTTCCTTTGCTTTAGCTCTTTTGGTAGACCTTGTACTTCTGGTCTTACTGATAGCATCATCATTTCCATCCACTTGCATTATATTCTCATCATCACTTAAAAACCAAGTGTCATCTTTTTCATTCACTTGCATTATATTCTCATCATCACCTAAAAACCAACTGTCATCATTTCCATCGACTTGAGCTAGTGTTTGTTTTTTAGCTTTTGAACTGCTAGGTCCAACTTTTTGCTTTCCTTTGTTATCCTTTTTAACTTCTTTTTTGGCAGTAGTTTGCTTTGACTTGTCTGTGCCTGATTTCTCATCTTTCGGTTTCGTAGCAAGTGAACATAATTCTGAACTTGGAGGTTTTATAGGCAGTGTTACAAAATTAAACATAACGCGACATTGCAGCCCTAATGCTCGCAGCATTGTAACAAATATAAAAACTAAATATTTCCTAGTTGTAACTATTTTCTTTTTCATTTGGTCCAGCAGTAAAATTTTAAGAGGTAGGGCTTTTGGTTTGAATTTATCTTCATTCTTATCTTGGTTTAGGGTGAGTTTATCTTTGTACCAAGTTGTTATTTGTTCAACATATTTCATGTCCACTCTTTGTCCCGGATAACACTCTTTTGACGGAACCAAAGATAATGCAGCTGCCATAAGCTCCTGATCATTTAGAATGCGACTGACATAATTACCATGGCCTAACCAACATAGAACATGAACTTTATGCATGTAAACTTGGTACTCCTTCTTAACTCTATTAATTTTTCTTTTCATCATCATTTCAACATCAACCTTTTTCTTCTTTCTACAGCCGGCATCAGGAAATTCAACAAAGAGTTGTATTCCTTGTTGAGGTACTACTGTTTTAGATTCTGAAATAGATAAAATTAAAAAGTAAAGGTCATTTAATTCTTAGTTCTGGAACTTCTATAGCTCAGAGAGTATGTTAAGCTTGTATTTTGGACCTGGACTCTATCTACCTATATCAATGTGTCGTGTGTTTGAAACCCACATGTGTACTATAATCATTATTAACACTTTGATGTGCGTGAAGCAGACGTAGTTAAACAATCGCCATGCGCGACATGTGGGTCACTACACTGAGAAAGAGTTAACTATCTCCTGCAGAATTGGGTAGTCCTAGTTGCACTTGGTCACTGTGACCAAAATTCAGTCAGGATGACTATGTAAAATGTGTAAAACATGTGAAATGCAATTCAGTAAAAATGTTACACACTAGAAAAAAGGTGTGAGTGAATGAGATTAAAAAAAGTTAATAACATAGTTTTCAATTATATATAAAGCCTTGCTACTAAAATGTAAAATCAATGTTTTACCAGTTTGTGAACTAAATTAATATTTCATCCCATAAAATCAAAACACCTAGAATTAAAATTCTTTTGCATTTAGAATTAATATTTAGTTGTATATAATGTAAATTGTTCTAATAAATATTTATGTGAATATAAAAAAAAAACAAACAACACAAACAAAGTACCTTTGACTTCCTCCCAGTCCTCCATTTCAGAGTCACTATCCTCTTTCTGTCTCCTGGCTTTGGTTTTTGTCTTCACCTTCACAGGTTCAGGTGGAAGCACTTCTTCACCCATAGCCAACAGATCCTTTACATCAGATTCTTTTTGCAAGTTAATTTTTAATGTATAATTTACGAGTGATGCTTTAGTTTCTTCTATTTTTGATTTATGTTGTTCAAGCTCTAAGAAAGTCTTTTTTGCAATTTCTTCACTGTCATCTTGGATGTTACTTGACCACACCTGTTCATAAAGAGAGATAACAATGGTACAGTTATAGATTAAGTGTTATTAGAGATTTCATACTGATATCCAACTTCAACCTGGAACTTAGAACAACTGGAAATGGGACTAAGTTTATATAGTTTTTAAAGATGAAACCTTCTAATGATATAAGCAATTTTTTTGAATAGAATTTTTATAATTATAGTAAAAAAAAGGAATTAAATTAGTATTTATTGTTATAAGATTAGTTAATAAAGTTTGTAAAGCATAAGTAAATTCTGATTTTTTATAAAATTAAAAACATTTGTAATATTAGAATAAATAAAGCAATATAACTTATACATGAACTACATTTACCATTACATAATGAGCAAGTCATTAGTCTTATTAAATGAAGTTTCAGTACAACTAGGTAATTATAAAACTAATTACTTACATCTTGATATTCCATGCTATTATCATTATCGCTGCCTGAATCTTTGTCAAGTAATGAAGGCTGAGTATTAACTTTATTTTTAATTGAGATTTTTGGAGATTCATCATCACTGCTGTCTGGAAAACATTGTGTAAAATATTAGGATAAATATATAGAAAATAAATCAAGTCTGAACCTGTTTTGTACAACTGAGCACCTATGCTTTAGGCTGGTTAATACTCACCACTTTCAGATAAATTAAGAATGGATGGCAGTAACTTATCTGCTTCTGTTAGGTCTTTGACAGAGAACAATGCTGGTGTCACATCGGTATGTTCACTAGACATTTGTTTATTTATTTTCTTAACCATTGCCTTTGCAAATTTGGGCTTCTTTCCGCTAGGCTTAACATTAGGGGGTTTGACGTTGGTTTTTGTATTATACTCATCTCCGGACGAACGTACGCCATCAGATTCTTCCTCAGAACTAGATTCCTCTTTTGCAGAAAATACTGCATCGGAACCCGAATCACTAAAATCACCATCATCTTCACTGTCCTCATCTTTATACACGGTTTTAATAACTTTTTTCCTAGTAGTAGGCATTATCTTCTGCCTTGTCTAATCTTCAAGGATTTATAAATGAAATGACGGTATAACAATGGTCAAGGACAACAATAAATATAAAAAACGACGTAATTCAAATTAGCCTTGACTGACTCTGTAAGCTTGTTTATTTGACAGACACACTGACACAATTAAAGCATGAATTTGACACTGACAGTAACTCTCTTGACAAGTGACATTGACGTAACGAATGCCGTGCTGTCATGTTTGGGCCACAGATTATATACGGGATTCTACCTTTATTTATCTACGTAGTTATACAAAAAACAAATATATGCTATCCTTAACAAACATAGACCCTGTAAGGGTATAGCAACACGTCGTAATTGAAATAAAATTAAGAAAATACATAAAGTATTTAACCTAAAAGCTAACTTTGCCACTAAAACTTTATTAATAAATGTAATTTACTTGCATATTAAATGTCAGGCTTATTTATGTAATAGTTTTAATTAAATAATATTCCAATAATTATCAAACAATTATTACATGGAGTATTTACTTTTTTAAACTTTATACCCATTATGAATTGATCACAGTATCATTTAAACTGCAGTCAGTGTCACAATACGTAAGTTTTTATTGACTTATTATATTTCGGTATATTACTAACATAAGTTAAAATAATTCCTACACACAAAAATATGAACATTTAAAAAGCATCATAATATTGATTCCCATCGATGTCAACTGGTAACGTGCCCAAAAGACTGGCAGCATTGCCACGTTGAATAGCAATGCTTATTCTTTGGCCAAAAAATGCACCAGCCCTTTGGTCACGTGTAGACTCAACTAAGCGTTTCGCTATGTGACTAAAGAGCGCGTGAGCGCTCGGACCATGATCTAAATGTTTCGACCCCAAACGGCTCAAAAATACAAGTACCAATAAGGTTATTGTATTTCCGCCACTTAAAGGTCTCCGCAGCAGCAGCAGCAGTGCCAGCGCAAATTGCTGAGCCAGAAACATGAGAAGGTGCAAGGGTATCGACGCACGTTGCGTCCCACACCAAAGGCCTTCCTAATTTCCAGTGTAACAACGACATACCATCAGGTCTCTTTCCATCGTCACGTACCAAGCCATTTGGTTCTAGTACGGCTGGTACGCCGGCGGTGACAAGAGCACGGCGAATTATATCATTTATGTTACCGTGTCGCGGTATGCGACCTGCGCTCGTACTGCATGATAGACCATGCCGTCCCAGGCCGCCAACAGCTTCACCACAGTGACATCGATGAGGAGTGACGCATGGAGTCCCTAAACGTAAACTAATAGCAATGCGGAAACTGTTGTCATCCAACATTGTCCCAATATTGGATGACGGAAGTGCCTGCAACCATAGGCCTGACTCCCATTCCTCCCACATTACAATTTCAATATCTATTTTAGGTAACTACTAAATACTTTATATATTAATGTTTAAATACATTTTGGCGGATGATAAATAATTAGAATTAATTATTAATATAGATAAGAATACGTAATGATGTTTTAGATTTTTTATTTCCCTGTAAAAAATAGCTTAAATTATTCTGCCTAAAGCCAAATTTAATCCTGAGCACTTATGATACTGATAAAAATGACACAGTATATTGTAACTTGTTTTAAAAATACTTTACTATCAATCCTTGCTTTAAATAATGTTGGGCTAATATGAAAGATTCGTTTTGCCATTAAGTGTGCATTTTTTGCAGTGTCCCCGCCAAGTCGAGCATAGTGCTTTACTT
Organism: Abrostola tripartita; assembly: GCA_905340225.1. Classification (NCBI taxonomy): domain Eukaryota; kingdom Metazoa; phylum Arthropoda; class Insecta; order Lepidoptera; family Noctuidae; genus Abrostola; species Abrostola tripartita. The sequence continues at coordinate 7,356,644 of HG996493.1, read as the reverse complement.
CGAATCAATCAGAGTCTCGTCGAATTTTCCGTATTCCGTTCCACGGTTGAATCTTCGCTGGCAAAGAATCTTCTTCTTCTAATGTTTGGACACTTTTCGTAGCAACCTACCAGGACGTACCTACATCCAAGTCTTAAAAGAGGACATCATGAATGAATTTAATAGTATATTTTTTCAGCCAGTAAATTGTACCTATGACAAATATTTTAGAGGAGATTCCTTTTATTATGCAAAAAAAATAGTTTTTTGAAACAAGGATTGGTACCAAATTTACCCGGTGCTGGTGGACTCAGATCGATTTTTACCATTTTTGCTGATTAGAATCTCTAAACCACGGCATGCAGATTGCAGAATGATCGGTTTCCATGACTTCCATGTGACTATTTGATCATGCTGATATACAGAAGAAGAATCAGTATTGGTCGTTCCGTAAGTTGGATCTTTCATCCAAGCTAGTAGGTACCAATTATATAGGATGTGGTTTTAAAATTTGTTACAGGGAATATCTGAAAAAAAAAATTGCAATCTATGAACCGACCTTAATTTAGGATGATAAACGTTAACGAACACCTGGAAAGCATTTAGTTTTAGTCGTTTAAAAGTCTAAAATTTAAGTTTGAAATAAATTAGCATTGTTGGGTGCAAAATTTACAGAGCGTTAAAGGTACCTATATACTAACCTATTTAAATAATAATATCGGATAGCGTCAAAGCAGACCGCTCCTTTTTCTTCGATTTCGATTTGCTAAAAGGTTTTATAATTTACCATAATGGAAAGGTTGTGTTTGTTTATAGAATGGTAAATGGTCTGAATCAATCCTGTTAAGTGCTTTTCAACAGAGCTTTATTGCCTGTATAGCGACATCGAATGGATCGGTCCACGCTGCGGCTCATCTCCTAATACTTTACCTAAATAAAATGTTGCTTAATCGTGTAACTAGTGTTAATAATTCCTAAGCTAATCATACATTGTTTTGCCCACACTGGTACAGTAATGTACCTATTTTCCTTTCATAACCACATGAAATACGTTTTTACTTAGGCAGCAGTGTGAATGTGTGTGAACCATGTGAGCGTTAGCTATATGTAATTCGTAACTAGAATGCACAAATCAAGTTATTTGCCTTAAATTATATCGAAGCATAGCTAAGGACGTAACAATATAAGTGAGCATATTCAACTCGGCTCCTGAGTAAATCGCATTTCTAACGTAGCAGAACTCGCCATAAAGCATAAACTAACATAAATAACTTCAATTGTTTGCTGCCTTATTGTTAACTTTAATTACATTTTGAATTAATTTTGTAATTAAAACGGAAGCTAGGAGCGCGCCGCGTGAAGTTTAAGTGGCTGGAAACGGATCGACCCCGGGTGGGGATGGGGTGCGCGGGGGCAGCGGAGCTTTTAGATGCAATCTCTGAGTGGATTAATTAATTCTGAGGTGCCGGTTATCTCCTGTTATCATTTAATAAAGTTACGTAAGGATATAGAAATTTCGCTTTACGGCCAAAAGATGATTCCTGCGTACCAGCAATCACACTCATTTGTGATACGACTTCGTTGTGAGATAACTAAGATAAAAGTAAAGTTTTTGTAAGTATTTCTAAGGTGGTGCAAGTATTTTACTGTTTATATGCAGTTAAATGAATATTGTTGAATCTGGATCCTGGTCGACCTGGATACCCTTATCAAGATCCGTCAGTGATTTAACTTTATAACAATTATTGCCCATCCGAGATTAATTGACGAGCCGAAGTGATCTTCACCTAAGCTATGCTGGTATTGGATCTATGGAATTGAACAAAGAAGGTAAGCGGCGAATTTCATCGTTTTGTTTTGAAGATAATGAGTGTTATAATACGAGTAAGTGAACATTTGGATGGCAGTATCTATTTGTGATAAAGATTTTTTGGGACGAAATGTTACGCGTCTCGTTTAAACTCACTACTGTTACTGTTCTAGGCGAATATTCAAAAACTTATTGGAATTGCAAATTTACCTTACCAGCGAGAATGCTGTATTTACAGAAGCTTTCTCTGAATAGAGTGGTGTCTAAATTAATCTCTAACCCAAGAAAAATTGGGATACTTTCAATCTTTTCATGGTATAATCCAAGGTAATATATACAACCTTGAAATTCTAGAAAACAAGTGTGTTAAAGATTTCGTCTACTAAAAGCGTCCTCATTCGAACATGGATAGGTACACTTTAATGTACCTACATCGATATGTCGTTAAATGTTTCATGAGGTGCCTGGGCATCACCTGGTGTGACGAAAATAACAAATTCAGAACGCTTTTCAAAACAACACTCAGCCTGCGCTACATTATGCATGAAGCACTCCATTTGCTGATCCGCTCAGGAGTCCCGCTCGCGGCTCGTTAAGCGCTTACATTAGCTACAAACACTTATTGATTTTGAGAGATTGATATAATTTGTAAGAAACGTACTCTACGTCTTGAAATGGAGTGGCTGTGTCATTTGCCTTCAATGGATTCATTGCAACGCTGTGATTTGAGTTCATAACAATAGAGCCGTTTTTATAACGTCGTCGCATCGTTGATTAAATCATTTTACATCGATTTGGTAGATTGATAGGAACGTTTCAATTAAAATGAACAAGTAAACTGGATAAAATGACTTGTAAAAATCTAAACGCATACAAACGCTACTTATGTGTAAATTAATTATTTCTATATTCCCGTGGTATGTAAAACATTGTCCATTAGCGTTATTTCTGAAAACGTGCCGAAGTAAATGTCCATCGAGGGTTCGCAATCGTGGGGGTTTCGGGCAACAGGGAGGAGTTAGAAATGCAATATTAATGCAGTGCCGAGTGGCGGCCAGAGTGCATTTACTTAATGGATCGTAGGCAAAATGTTTACACTGTCGTCGAACATGAAAAAAACAAGCAGTCCGAAGTCGGATAGAGAGAAGCTCTTTGGTAGGATTATTGCAAGCGACGGAGGACGGGCTAAGTCACATAAATAAAAAAGTCTGCTACTACATACATATATCTACTTACTTTGTTAAAAAAACTTATACGACATCTCCTCTACAGACGTAGGAAAGTGTGGGATACATTACCGGAGTGGAAAAGTTAAAAAGCTTAAATGTATCTCCGGCGCGGCTAAAAGTGTCTGACAAAAGTTCGACTTCCATTTTAAAAAGCTCCATTACAAAACATCGAGATTCGCTTCCGCCACGCCGCCGCGAGTGCGAACTGATGGCGGCTTGAGGAACGGAATTAAACTCGAAAACTTTTCAATTTATTTTATATGAAATCGAGCATAGCCGCGTATTCGTGACGCGAAGGAAGCGAACTTAGTGTCGTTGAATTCGCGCCACTTTAGAAGAAACACTGATGTTTGTGGGTGGAATGTGGAAGTCGGGGTGTGTGGGATCTATCCCTAGCCAAGCCGCGCAAGCGGTGATGCTGTGGTATGTCCGGCGGTCAATTGCAACCACAGCTCTACGGTCTCAGCCCTGTGCGACACTAAACTTGAATTCGTTACGTGTGTTGTGTCTGTATACTACGGCAAAATGAATTTGATATTTTACTTTCAAGTTAGGGGTAACTTACACACTTATACGTGTATTGTTTGTTAGAATTGGTTAATATGTGTAAGTTTAGTAGATAAAGAACAGAGAGTAAGTAGACAAACACCTACAATATGAAACACAAACATACATGACTACTTATTGTCAAAAAAAGGTCTGTCTTATATGACTTTAAGTGCCATTTTGGGCATGTTGCACATACTAAGCTTGAATCTAAATTGATAAAGGAAATTTGAAAAATGATGGACACTAGCAGGACTTGAACCTGCGACCTTCGCCGTACCGTGGCGCTGCTTTAACCAACTGACCCATCGTGTCGCTGCTCGCACCTATCGAATTTCAAGTTTCCTTTTAGTATTTACGTCTTTAGGGTGACGTATGGTATTATCTGTTGGAAACTATGACCTGTCCTTTTTTGAAACCATTGCAATTAATTTTTATTGCAGTCCATTATTGAACAATTGATTATTTTCCATTACTGCTACGAGTATATTACAAGAACTTACTTTTTCTATGTTAAATTAGGTGTATTATTTAAGGATGCTCTGCTGTTTTGTTTAACACTCGAACGGTAGGTAAGTACCTAAACTGGCCAAGAACAAAAGTTTGCAAAAATAACTGCACATGCAGCAGCAATTCTGTATAATACTTAGTTACCTAGTTAGATCTTTAACTTTCTGTAAGTCACCAGTGAAAGTACATACGTTAGTAAAGACTAGCCGTTAAGTAGGATATTTACAGAATATTTAAAAAACTGTTATTTTATTATTATATATATTCTAATGTGTTAAGTCTGATAGATACATTTTTAGCTGAAATATATCACATTTCTAAGACACGAATGTAACTTTTATTCGATGTATCAAGACTGTTTGTGAGGGCACAAAACACCCGTACCCCGGGCACCTCCACACAGAGCAAAGTAAGTTGAATTTGAGAAGAGTTGTAAGGCTTTGGCTCCGAGATAGTGCTTTTAGGCCCTAACCCCGGGGGTGATGCAGTGGGTCCGTGGAGCTTCTTAAAATGTTTTCACTTATGTATATATGGGAATACATTACCCCTGCCTCCGGGTTACTTGAGGCGCGCACACTTACTTTTAACACAAAATTGAAGTGACGTAAAGCCTTCACTCTGCTCTCATGTGTATCTTCACTTAAATTACATTTTATTGGAAAGCTGAAACATCTCTCTTGTAATAGTAGAAAAAATCAAAACTTGCCATTTATTTTCTCAACCGTAACTAATGTTGAGAGCTCGTACTAAAATTATATGTGAATGAATTATAATCATAAAGATGTCGAACAAAATTTTCTCTATCTGATTCCAATCAAAGAGTGGTTATGATGAGTGTATGTAACGTTTTGCGCTCATAGTTACTAATAATCACTTAGCTTAATTGCGGCCGTTAATTACCACCGATCTCGACGGTTCAAATTACGTACTCTAAAACGCATTAGCGGCTGACAGCTGGAGATTATCCGTCTAAGCGGCGTCGGACCGGCCGCCCGCCCCGCCGCTCCACCACTCGCGGGACCGTTCCACTAATGAAATTTAATGAGGCTTAATTGTTGACGACTTAATGTAGGAACTGTAAAGATAAGTGCTTACTTACGGTCCTCGTCGAGTGTCTGAAACTAAATAACTACGTTTTGAGCCTAAGTAACATTCTAATTTTGTAGTTGCCGGCAGCTAGAGGCGGCATCCATCCTGCCGCAGGCCATATGTTGTAACAATTAAAATTGAGACTGAGAGACTTTGATATTTAGTTTTTTTTTATTGAGCACATTTTGACCGTACTTTCTTACCTAGTGTGTACTTTTATTTGATTTCTTCATTCCATTTCCTTACCTTCACCCAGTTTCGTTAAGGGCTGAGCTTCTTTAAGTAAATCCTGTTCCTGTACCATCGTAGAGGTTTAGATCAGTGGTTCTTAATCAAGTGTTTGAAGTTTGTCGTGATGTGTGGCATGTGATTACAGATCACAATAGTGTTCAGTGAGTTTCTTGTTAACTGATTAGAGGCAGCCGAGTGGTGTCATCTCAGAACGTTCCAATTACCAAGAACGGGGGTGGGTGCGGAGGGGGAGATTGCCGGGGTGTGAATGATCCATTTCGAAAACTAATTTAGAGTTAGCAACTAAACAAAGAGCACTCCTCGCAGATAATAATTAACGCTTGCGGTAAAGTTCCACTTAGTCTGTATTGGTTAAACCTCACTATAGCATTGGCAACGTTAATTAAATGTTTTTCCGGCCCTTTTAATTTGTTTTAATAAGATTGAACGTTTTACTGATAAGTTTAAAGTAGAGTGGGTTTCCTTATTTCTGCTACTTGTATATATTGAGTAAATTACTGTCTAAAAATAATTATATTTGAGAGATCTTTAGGTTGGTAAACCTCGAACTTTACCTCTTCCACGCGGTCCGCTTTAATGATTGCCATAATGGCAATTTTTGAATGCCATTACATTAAATGATACACGTACAGCTATCACTGCTGTCAGATAACAATAGGGACACTGTTATTTAACACAGCTGAGAAGACAATTGATATTGACACTAAACATTAATTTCTATAATTTAATTAACTACTACGACTGCACATGTAGAAATAAAAACTACTACGACTGCCTCGTTGTTCTAGTGGTCAATAAGGGCGACTGCTGAGCATGAGGTCCTCGGTTCAAATCTAGGGTCGGGAAAGTGTAATTGAGTTTTTCCACTAGTTAATTCTCAGTAAAAGCACAGAGTCTGAATTTGTGCCGGGAAATGGCAATAGGCTCGCCCCCTATTACATTGATTTTGAGCCACATTTTGATGTGGGTGTAAAAAAGTATAGTACATCTAAAAGTACATATCTGCCTACCCCCTCAGGAAAAACAGTAATGATACTATGCTTTTCGTTTATGTAATAAAAAAAATAAGATTTTGTATAAATAATAGGTACCTACGTTTATATTAATCAATGCTGAAAACGGTTAACAATCATGAACGAGACATATTAGTTACACTTAATTTTCTTCACCCCTCGTCCTAGTTATATAGACTTAGTTGCGATAAGAAGTGCTTAGTACGGTCAACATCCAACGATGATGAATTGTAGATTTATAAATACTGGTTAGGAAACATACTTAATCAAGATTAATTCCTTGAAATGATAGAGACTTTAGACGATTGCTTTTCGTACATTGGATTATTAGGACAAATTAAAATAAAATGAAACGCGAGAGTTTATGTACCTAGTTATTTGCTGAAATAATTGTTTGTATAAAACTTCAATTCTTTTTTCGTTAAATGTTTACTTTGTTGTTACAAACTATACTTTTGCGGTTATAGTAGCTATGCTTACAAACATTAACTAAGCAGACAGACAGATTGTGCTGTTGGGTAGTTTGTACTTTGTTCATCGTTTCTTCGTGCTATAGCACTAGGAAGCGACGATGAGCGGGCGTTTCGAGGACTGTTTTGATGTTATTTGACGTTCAAAAAGTCCTTTTTAAGTCTATTTTGAAAAAATATTTTTTATCTTATTATAATCACACTAATTATTACCTAAATTATTTTATGCGTTGCAAAACTGTATACTAAGAACCAGCAGCAGAACCAAAATGCTTATCATTAATTCTATGAAAACATAACAAGAATATGTAAAGCATTTATTTTTCAGTTAATTCTGCGATTCAATTAGCATGATATTAACAAACAGTTTCATAGATAATAATTTGAGCGGATTATCCTGGCACATCACAACGCCTAATGACGTTGCATAAAACATAATTAAAGTAAAATCAATGTCCGAAGCGTTCGTAACGAGTGGGGTGGTAGGTATAGAGTGTTTTATGTTTAAGTGAATGTCTCTGTCCTTTGACTGTTTGTGCTGCCATCCGACCGTTGTCCAGATAAAAGCTTCTCCATAGCACGAAAAAGCACTCACTCCAAATATTGATTTGTTACTTCGCCGCTCCTAAAATGGGAGAGATATGTCTTGGCTTTCATGTTCGTTCCTATATTTAAAACAAGTAGAAGTTATCGTCTCTTAGGAAATAACTGTAGCTTAGTTGACCTATTTATTGCTCTACCTACGTTAAAGGACAACACTGAATAAAATGTCAAATCCAAAGCTACATTAAGGTCATCAGATGACTTTTTAATACTAAATGTTTGTGTAGAGTGTAATCGTCTAATTCATTTGAGTAGAACGTTAATTTTATCATTATGAAAATGTCGGTAACTAGCGAGCGGGGCCGGCCCGAGCGCCACCGGCCGCGCTAAATCCTAATTAACTGCTTGATTACAAGTGGAATAAAAAGCTCGTAATCTTAATTGGTATTTTTAATCAAAGCTCTCCGAGCGTCGACGGAGTCTTGCGAAGGTATTTAGACGTACTGTTCAGTAATACTTTATATTTAAGTTGTTTATCGTGTATTTTATTCAACATTCATCCAGCTGTGTAAAATTAGTTATTAACTTTTCCTACCTACGACAATTAATAACGCAACCCAACGAAAACTGAGTTATGCTAATGAATTTCTTTGGCACCAAATGTACCTTTTAAGAATTTCTTTTATTAAGGAAGAATTAAGGGATTTCTTTATTAATACCGTAAAGCACTAATTGCAGGGTAGGTAACCTTCATTTCTCTGTGAAGCTTGCTCGGGGGACACCCCAGTGACGTATTCAGGGCGTGATATTTTTAGCCTTATAAGGATAAACTAAGCTATACAAATATCAACCTAAATCTATCTTAAAATTCTTGTTGATGTAATACTACCTGTCATGTCGGCTTTTTCAATGTTATAAAGTCTGACGCTGCCATATTACCATATACCAGATTGGAAAATGAGGTAGGGTGTTAAGTTTGAGCACAAGAAAGTTAAAAACTTAGTAGGTAGTAGGTACTTAAAATTTCTCTCAGATCACGTATTTTAGAATATTTGAAGACTAAATACTAAAATATTTCACGTTCATGAACAAAATAAAAAAAATTGCAATCATCCGCGCTTAGGATATCTAAAATCAGAATAGCTATGGCAATAGTTTGATTGCAGTAAAAGCACTATACGTAAATATGTAAGCATAGCATACGATCATCATACATCAGCAACCTGGAAGCATATGAACAATATTTTATAAGGTGCTCTACATTTAGTTCGTAACAATATTGGACAGCGTGAATGCGTCCCTGGCAAGCAATTACTGTACCTATTACTTATTAACTTTCAACCACCCTTAATGGTTTCCGTATTATAGCTTGAGTGAATTGTTGATTTGGAAATTTGGCTCTTTTAATTACGTATACCTCTTACATAAAATTATAAAACCGAACCCTTTGTGTTGTAGGATAAGCGGTAATGTAGATAACACACCACATTCGTGACATACCCTATTTGTCAAGCGACGGCTTTTTAATCAAACATGGTTGTAAACCTAATAAAGTGCACGTAGTTGCGGTGTTACTTTTTGTATTAAAAGTAATATAACGAGACGACAATAGTGTTGTACAACTAGTTGGAGTTGCAGTGCGCTGGCCGTAAGTGGCTACAATAAAGCTCTCGGTACATTAAGCTTCCGCTAGTGCGCCGTTAGCGAGATAACGAGACCCACTGCCCGCACCACACATAATTTATATCGTCCGAGCTCGTTAAAAACTTATAAAGACGCACATTGTTAGTGCGGCCAATATTCGCGGTTATCCGAGGATATACGACCGCCCTAACGACTCCTTGCCCGCTTCGTGCGAACCATTGCACAAACGACCCCGTTCCGACTTTGCGAAATACCACTTTCCGATGCTTCCACGATTTTGTAGTTTGTGGAACATTTTGTATTATAATGTACTGCTGCTATTGATTTTAAACGCGAGCTATTTTAAAACGATCGGATATAGCCTTAATATTTTGTTGACAGAATAAACTGGTTGAGTAGGTTATTTTAACACTGTTTATTTAATTAAAATAGTCCGTTATAGCATCGACTTTAGGTTGGTTCTCGAGGCTCGTAATAAAGAACTAGCGCGTAATGGAAAATCCGTGTGCTGATGCAATCTACCGCGAAGCTTTTAGGCTGGCTGGCGAGCTTCGTTTTTCACTAAGGCGATGTGCGCGCAATTACTCGCCTCGCACGAAACTATTTAACGTGTAGCTATTTTCAAACCACATTCTAAATTCTATCAGTAATCATATTTTATTTTTTATTGAAATGTTTTAAGAACTCTTATGATAATATCAGCAAAATCATAAGTATTTTTGAGATGTCCTCTTTGTCCTCAAGCTCGCATTTTTAAAGGTAAGCGGGGTTTAGGGATACATATTGGGAAGGTCCATAAATCCCAAAATGTACCTCTAAACCCTACTAACACTCCTCCCCGTTCGGCCGATACATCTACCTACCCTTTTTGGCAGACGTTATCAAAATTGAAAAATTCTGTCCCACTTGTAAAGCGTGTACCCCGTGGTGCCAGGCCAACAGTTGCTAAACACTTAGCCAGTTATGTTCGCCTCGCCACTCGGGAGAACTCGCAAAGTGCTTGGGAACAACTGCTTACCTTCCCTTATAAGATTCTACATGTGCAAAAAAGTTTGGCAAATACAAAAACATTAACAGCCCAAATTAAAGATAATTGCAACACTTCTACGTCCATTTTTGATCCAAAATTCCCGACACACAATAATTTATCGTCAAGAAATATAAACCAATATGTAGAATCTAAATTAAGCGAAGGTGATATTAGGGGTGCAGCTAGATTACTGTTTAGCAGTGATGTGGTGGCACCTTGCTCTCCAGAGACTTTAGCAGCTCTGGAGAGCAAACATCCGGCTCCAGCGGATAACCTTTCTTTTCCTGACCCCCCAGATATAGTTTCACACTCCCTTCAAATTACAGCTCAAAATGTTTTCACAGCCATGGGCTCCTTTCGAAGTGGCTCAGCTGGTGGACTCGACGGCCTGACACCTCAACATCTAAAGGATTTGACGTGCCCAGGCGCCGGTGAAGCTGGTGAGGAACTTTTGAAGGAGCTTACAGCTTTGATAAATTTAATGCTTTCCGGCAATGTGAATGAGTCCATCGTCCACATTTTGTATGGGGCCAACTTATGTGCCCTACGCAAAAAGGACGGTGGCATTCGTCCCATTGCCGTAGGAAGCATTTATCGGCGTATGGCAGCCAAAATCTGTTGCAAATTTTATAATGAAGCCCTTTCGGACAAATTCCAGCCCCTTCAGCTAGGTTTTGGCTCAAGAGGGGGCTGTGAGGCTGCCGTACATTCACTTTCAACTTTTTTAAATTGTGGGAAAGGTGAGGTCATATTGAAGGTTGACATTAAAAATGCATTTAATTCTGTTAACAGGGACTCCTTGTTGGCAGAAGTTAAAAATGAAATCCCTAAAATTTATAGTTACCTTTGGCAATGTTATAGAAACCCATCAAAATTAGTATATAAAGACAACCTTTTGGAATCAGCAGTTGGCTGCCAACAAGGGGATCCTCTTGGGCCAGTTATTTTCAGCCTAGCTATCCATCCTATAATTAAACAGTTAAATTCAAAATTCAATGTATGGTATCTCGATGATGGAACTCTAGGAGGTGACGTAGAGACAGTTTTGAAAGACCTTCAGTTCCTAAAGGACAAATTAAATTCTATTGGTTTGGACCTCAATCTTTCAAAATGTGAAATTTTTATCTCGGACACTACCGACAGACAAGACACTTTAGCAAAATTTAATGAAATAGCTCCCAATATTAAAATTATAAATAGAAGTTCTCTACGTCTCCTAGGGTCTCCTATTTTGGAAGAATCCTATCCAGATTTTATAGAAGAAAAAATTCAAAATTTCAATATAATTTCGGACAGACTTTTCAAAATTACCATGCATTCGGCCATTACTTTGATTCGATATTGCTGTTTCGGCCCAAAATTTACTTACAATCTGCGGTCAACCCCATTGTGGAAGCATACCCAGCTTTTGGAAAAAATTGATCAAATTATCCGGACCACCCTAACGTCGATTTTGAATATTTCCTTGGACGACCGAGCTTGGTCCCAAGCCACGCTTCCAGTCCGTTTGGGTGGTTTAGGAGTTCGTACAGTTTCAAGTTTAGGTTTACCGGCATTTCTCTCCTCAGTCCACAGTACTGAAAAATTAACCAGAAGAATTCTAGCTTCTTGCTTGGTTAATTTTGAGGTATCGTGCTTAACTGAGGCAGTGTCAGCTTGGAAAATGGCTTGCCCAAACACTGATCTCCCGAACCAGCTTTTCTCCCAAAGGCAGTGGGACGAGCCGCTCTGCAGATTGATACGGAATGAATTGATTAATACGTCAATCAATACTGCTGAGCGCGCTCGTCTGCTGGCTGTGGGTGAATGGGAGTCGGGCCTTTGGTTACAGGCACTTCCGTCGCCCAACATTGGAACAATGTTGGATGACAACACATTCCGCGTAGCTACTAGTTTGCGCTTAGGGGCTCCTAGTGTTGCTCCTCATCGATGTCACTGTGGTGAAGCAGTCGACAGCCTCGGACGGCATGGTCTGTCCTGCAGTAGGAGTGCTGGTCGCATACCAAGACACGCTACCTTGAATGACATCATCCGTCGTGCTCTTGTCACCGCCGGCGTACCAGCTGTATTAGAACCAAATGGCTTGGTACGTGACGATGGAAAGAGACCAGATGGTATGTCGTTGTTGCCATGGAAATTAGGAAGGCCTTTGGTGTGGGACGCAACGTGCGTCGATACCCTTGCACCTTCTCATGTTTCTGGATCAGCAGTTTGCGCTGGCACTGCTGCTGCTGCTGCGGAGACCCTTAAGCGGCGAAAATACAATAATCTGATTGGGAATTGTATTTTTGAGCCGTTTGGGGTCGAAACATTTGGGCCATGGGGTCCGAGCGCCCGAGCCTTATTTAAAGATCTTTCAAAACGTTTAGTCGATGCTTCGCGTGATCAGAGGGCTGGTTTGTTTTTAGGTCAAAGAATCAGTATTGCCATTCAACGTGGCAATGCTGCCAGTCTTCTGGGCACGTTTCCTTTTGACAACGATGAGGAAGAATACTTCGATGCTTTTTAATTTTAATTTTATATTTAAGTTGTAAATCGTTTTTAAAGGAGGTAGAATTTAAATGTGTATATGTATATAATTATTACTGAATTAAATAAAAGTAGACCGGTACTTTTAATAAGAATGCTGAACTTTAGAAACTTACTTTTATATACTCAAAACCTGTGTAGCCTTTGACATAACGCAAGTAGTTAACCGCAACGTAGAAAGCCTTCTTTGGACACTGACGGTAATTTGACAAGGCTTCGAATAGTGACATTGGTAGAGTAAGTTCACACGTAAGCGTTGTGAGTGGTGGACGGCGGCGGCACGGCGACGCGGCGGACGCGGGACGCGGGCGTGGGCCGTGCGGATCACGGACGCGTGCTCGGCTAAACACAAATCAACACCGATTCTCCATTTGTTAGACACGGGAATGTAATTATGGCCGGAACACTTGGCGGGGGAAGGGGGTTGCAGCGGGCCCTCCACGTCATTCAAGCTTTTAGTTCGCTGCTCGACAACGATCGTTACTTTAGATTCGTAATGGACCTACCTACGTTTCGGAAAACATCATATTTTCAAACACATACAAGAGTATAACATATAATTAATGACATTAAGCCTAATGGAAAATTACCTAATCGCCGCACTCAGAGACGTTAATGATTACTTAAACTGACACTAAGTAAATATTTCACAAAGAAAACCTTTACTTAGTTATAGTTAAGGTAATCATTAAATGTCACTGTGCGTGGCGGTAAGTTTTCTAAATTAATGAAAGCTTTAATGAGAGCATTCATAGTTACCTATCTATCTACTGTTACAATTTTAATGGTTAATCGGTTGATTCTTCACACTTCTGTAATAATATTGACTTTACATTATTAGTTAACACTTTAAACCATAAATTATACAATCATAACAATATGCATGCGTTGTTTAATTAGTCAGACTCAAAACACCCTACAGAGAAAGAACTGCGTAATACGTACAAGTTGTATTTAGCGTGTATTACCCATGTATGTACTATGTTGTAGTTGAGCGTTAAATTAAAAAGTATGGTTATAGCGTGCGAGCTAGGGCGGGCATACCGCGGGCCGGTGCTGTGACACGAGTTAAAGTAAATTAATAAACTTGCACCAGTCTCCGGCTTTATTAAAAAACACTCATTAAAGCAAAGGAAAAGTAGGTGAAGTCGCCGGCGGGGACAGCGCCGCTAATTGCGCCGCCTTTATTGCTTAAATAAAGTTTTAGTGGGGGAACACAAGTTTTAATTAAAAATGTGAGAATAGTTTTTAATAAAGGACGGGCTTGGTGCGCGTATATTGCGAAACTTTAAGCGATGCTATACGCTCAGCTTACAGGAAGTCCGGCGATATAGTATCTTGCGCACGGCTGCGTTCGTCACGACCCGAGCCTAGCCGCCCAGCCACCGCGGCTATTGTTTGCGTCGAGATCAATCGCTGCTACACTGATACGCTCATTTGTGATTCTAATGATTCCGATACATTAATATGGCTTAACCACGGGTACATCGTATGAATGTTATATAAAAATACCACCCACACGCCCTCGCCGCTACTCGGCCGATTACTTACGCTGATCGATTATCCCAGTTTAAGTGGGAACATTATCAACTTTGATTTACAGTTATCGGCGTACAGCTTTAATGTTTTATGAACTTTTTCGAAAACGGTATTCTCGCATCAATATAAAGTGACAAATGGCTCGAGTAACAAGAGAAACTAATAATGCTAGTGATTTACGCCCGCCCTTGTTATTACGACTCATGTGAAATGTAATTTCGGCATACTGCGTGTAGAGTCGGGTACGCACACACGGCCACTGGGCGAGTGTGCAATACGTTTAATAAAGGAGGGACGCGGAGTAAATCCTTCAATTTCGCCGGCACACAACGGCGTATTCTCGTTAACCGTGGCAATAAGTTAAACGGGCGGGCAGCCCGCGCCGGCCGCCGCTCCGCGCCCGCGCCCTCACCCGCGCCCGCTTCAGGAAATTAAAAAAACTCTTGAGCCACCGACGTCATATTTGCCACTACAATGTTCTTTGTTCATATCTTATACGCAACGTCGTTTAAGTGTGAAGTAACCCCAACAATTATGTTTACTTAGCATACTACTGAGTAAATAAACCAATGAGCTCTTAACCTATTTAACCAGACATAAAAAACATTTGCAATGCATTACTGTTTTAATAATATTTTAATTAATTACTACAATATTGGATAATACATCCAGAAACATGTCATATAAAAGCCTTCTTGTCTTTTAACTCTACAAATGTGTCTCTGGGTATGATAACCGTACCTACATGGAAAAATATGAAAACATTACCTATATTTAAATAGATACTTTAGCTGCAGTGCAAGCGGTCGATTTTAATCAAAGTTCGTTCATTTCGAACTTAGCTGGGAAGGCAGTGCTTCGCGGTGTAATATAGGCCGAGTGTAATATCTGTGGAACAAAGAATACACACGTTCCCTCCCCGGCACGGCTCGACTGCACTCCTAATTAGATGTTCGATGAAAGTGTAATCAGACGTTGGCCGGATCCGGGACGTAATTAAACGGTGGAGGCGAAGAGTGATTTATTAATAGAAAAGCTCGAGCCGTAATGAAATACTGGGCGGACAATGGCGAGCGGGCGGGCGGGCCTTGGAAATTAAATTCTCAGCGACGTCGGCGCGGCCGCTGGACATTCACTTGCTGACTCCTTGCGAGGCTCCTCAGCCGACTGCTAAATAATGTAAGCGGCGGCCAGCAGCGTCGCCGACACCGCCGGCCGCTGCTCAGCCGCTGCCGCCACCGCCGCGCCGCGCCACCCGTTACCCACGATGTATGGAGGTGTATAAATTTGTCGGCGAGGGAATGTAAAGAAGATTGGTTTCCTAGTCGAACGGGCGCGGAGAAAAGGGGTGGAATTGAATTTAGGCCGGAATTCACTAGCGAGGTTGTGTTTGTGATATTTCTTACCTATGTAGCAGCAGTGGGACGTGACGCACTTGCCGATTACATTTATTAGGTATCGATTTCTACGAACATTTATATGATATCAACGTACGATATAATGTACCCTAGTGAATTAGGTGTATGCAGGATGTCGATAACTTACAGTATTTAATGAAGTAGGTTTACACACATTTTGATTAAGCTTAGTGAAAATGATAGAGCTAAATCAAAAAGTTTTATAATACTGCATGTTTTCATAGTGAAGCCATCAGTGTGTATATGATTTTACATCTAAAGCAGTAAATCCACTCGATCAAGATAGTTTGAACACTGTCTGTAGAGGGACATAAGTTAAACTACTTCCGGAAAAGCCGCGGTAAAATTTTCCAGGCGGACTTAGTTGCTAGCGGAAGCTAGTTAAAATAATCAAAATGTATGCTTCCCTAAAAAAGAAGACACCATTATTTACAGTAATTAATTATATAACATTACATAGAAGAACCTTACATTGATCGCAATCTAAACAAAGACTGTCATAGACAAAGAATCTGTAGAGTCGCATTGTGGAAGCGTAACCTTAATTACACTTAAAAGCTGTCGGAGTATACTTTTTCAATTAGAGTATTAAAGTGTTCCGACCCTGTCATTATATTAGAGTGTTGTTCCATTCCACCCCGGGTCGGGCGGGCGCTGGGCGACGGGCCGCGGCGCGCGGAGCCTGCCCGCAAACACTCGCTCGCGCTCGCCTCACTTCGGCGCGAGTCCTCCTCGACACTGTACGTGTCGGTTTGCCTCCTCCGAGTATCAAACTTTACACGAGCTGCCGAGCCGCTCGTATAAACGTTCTCCTGTCGTTTAATTACAAGTTTAATAAATCATTTTAATTGGCCAACGCTGGTTTAAGCAGTCTATCTCACGCTCTACAATATTACCGGCGAAGTGGCGTTGACGGACTTCAACTTAAAAAGCGTATTTGAACATAAATCTTTCTGAAGTGACAATTGTTTGAGTGGACAAGTATTGTATATTATTATTTTTGTGTTCTACATCCAGGCTGTGGATTTGTTTGTCGTGGTTCCAGACCAGAGCTTTTGGAGATACATGTTTTGTTTGCCGTTTTCTCCGGAAAATCTGATATAAAGGTAAATTAATGTCTGCTGCTTCATTAATATCGCTTTATCTAATTTGTTTGACTGCCAAATCAAATTACTTTTTATTATGTTTGGAATTTGTTATTTATGTTGTGTTTTATTGTTGTTATTTTGTAAGATAGAGCCGTCTGAGATAAATATTCATAAATACCATAAGCAATAAGCATAATTATTTAGTTTCGCGGATAATATAAATTATTCATACTTATCTTGACTGTTATTATCTAATTCAGTGGCCAATTAGTAGAATACGCTTTCAAACGAGAAAGTTAACTCATTCACTGTAATGATATGTTTACATGTGTGCGTACGTTATCAACTTATCACACGTTGTGATAATAATGTTTCGGGGCGTGAGTGCGTGTCCATTCGCTGTAATTGGAAGATTTGTTGTTACAGATAATTGCTTAATTATGCTTTTGTTATTGCGACAATGTAGAGTCGGAGTAAAATCTTAAGTTGCTGTTCAGCTTAGCTTTATTTCAGTTTCTTTTTATAAATTACATGTTAGGTATAGTAATATATTATCATCTCCATTTATTCATAAAAATATCACGTACTCTATAAATTTCAGTAGATGTAATCAAAGTTCAACCGTAAATAAACAATCTAATCCTCTGATTTGTTTTCATAACACAATCACGTGACCTTAGCTACATCGATATTAACCACCGATATAATTCTCACCAAGATTGGAGTGTCAAAATACAGGGGTCCAGAGACAATGGGCTTCCATGGGTATGTGTCCGGTGGATTAGTTACGTGTCGTATGCGGCCCCACGAGCCCAAGAGTCCACGAGCTCGCATACTGATGCGCCTCCACGCCCGCCGCTTGTTATTTTAATTATTGTGTCTTAATTAAAGTTGGTGGAGCCCCCTCCCCTAGCCCACCCCTTTGACTCGACCGTGTTTATGATAATAGGTATTACATGTAAGTTACAAGATTTCAGTAACATCCTAGGAAAGTTTTGGTCATTTATTCGTGTTTAGTTTGGCAAAAAGCCTTTTTAACTACATTATATCTTAAAACTTGATATCCAGGTGCAACAACTACGCAAACAAAGCTGCAGGGGTCACTAATACTTAATGATATCTCAACTTTATCTAATTTGTTCAACGTCATAAATATGTAGAGCCGCAACCTAATTCAATCGATAAGTTACACAATAAGATTTAAATGTTAACATATTTATGACACTGGTCGAAAAGTCTTTAATACAAGATATAATTCTAAAAAGATAAAGCTACTTCTTTATACCAATAGGTAGTAGTGGTAGGTAGGTATTATATTTGATTTGCGAATTAATGTTGATGTTTGTTACTCGAGTATTAATTACATCACGATCAAATTTAAAATGCAAATTAATATGCATTAGTTGGCGTTCCCATTTATGTTACGAAGAATATTAGGCACAAAAAGAGTCTTTTAATTATAATTCTTCGCTCTCGTTTAAAAGTAATTTGAGGTTTTATGTATCTCTATTTATTTTTATAATTAGTTAGCAGATTATGTGATCTGCTGCGAGATACATCAATTATAAGATTTTGGAAGAAAGGGCAACGATTGCTTTTAGAATAATTGGCATTTGTCTGTCGGTAAATGAAAAACGGCTGTAATTGCTATTATCAAATCGCTCGTTTAACAATATTAAACTGTCTGACTGCGTGGGAGGAGGAGGGATTTTGCTTTCAATGCAACTCATATACTCGCAGCCTAAACGACATACTTGTTATTACAAATACACAAAAAGAAGTGTAATTTGACGATGGAACCAACTGTAGGATAAGAGTAACATTTTCAAAACAATTTAACTAGCGCTCGATATTTACGTACTATACATTTATTTATCAAAATATATAGAGACTCATGTTTTTTCAGATAAATAATAATATGTTATGATGGTACACCGCCTCCGGTAAAGCCTGGGAAATGTCGATTAGGATTATTATGAGGCCTACAAGAGATACTCATTAGAGGCATCCGTAATGATTCGCTGACGGCCTGCGTAATGGCAAACTCTCCATAATGAAGACAGCAATATCTACTCAACTGAAACTGTAATGAACACCGAACGCCATTCGTTTGTTTGTCATTATAATATCGTACTCAACATTGCGAAACATCGTACTTATTTGTCTCTCTTTATTGTTTCTATGCAAACAGAGCAAATTAGTTAATGAATAATCGATTGTTTCCACGGCACAAATAGAATTCATTTCATTGTCCCAATTATAATTGATTTCATTAACAAAGCTTGGCCCATAATTGAAAGTAGGTATACAGTTTCAGCAAAAGAGAGGGTAAGGTAATTACAAGATCCAATTTAGAATTGCCAAGTCTACACTTTGCTGTTAGTTTCAAACAAAAGCTTAATTAATTAAGTCGAGAACAATTAAGTTCACTGCCGTAATATTCTCAGCAATTACGCGGAATTCGACGTATTTTGTAGTCGTCCGTAATTGCCGACGAGTCTCGAATCAGATTGTATCCGACGCTAATACAGCACACATCCATTAATTATACAGCGAACACTAATTGGGAAATCTATTAATTAAATTACCTATTAGTGCATCACGAAATATCTGAGAATACTGAATGAACTGATGGTGTTACATGTTTAATTGATATGATTAGGTACGCTCCGTTCAACTCTAAGACAATATTGGCGGTAATTTCTTATTTTTATACTGACGTGGTATCCGGGCGGAAGTAATGGGCTGCCTTATCGCATTCAACGATAAGACGGCCCGCTGTTGTACAGTCAAGTTAATTAGACTTTGTATACTCAATTTATCTGGTGTCTTAAGTCAAATGTGGACGACTCTACTTTAAGAAAGTAGCGCTCACAAATGTCATAACATTCAAGCGACACACTTGTTTTAACATTTAAATCTCTTTCAATTTGGCTCATTGTTTTTCTGAATCAGCTAATATAATGTAACCTATCACTTCTACTAGTACCTATATCATTTTTGCTCTGAGGTTTAACTTGATATCCAGGCGGGCGAGGTGCTTTCCCGGTGTTGTCCAAGTTCGGCTGTCAATTTGAATGGATTGGCTCAAATATATCAGGGGTATCGTTAGGTGCTCACGTGGGTGACTATGGCAGGTAGGCGCTGCCGCCGCGTGTAACGAGACACATTTCCGGACGTATCCTTCCAATTAGCGCGGTGCGGGCGCCGCGTCGCTGCTGGCCCGCTGGTCACCGCCCCGCGCCCGGCGCACGGTCGCGCTCGTTACGCTCCCGCCTCGTTAGGAGAATTGTTTGTTCGAGTATGTAAAAATGTGTTTATTTGCACGTACGCTTCAGGGTAAAAAATATATGAAAAGACCCTTTTAAGACTTTTAATGATTTCCCGGCAAAGGGAAATTGGGTTAGTTATTTTCCCCGGGGTTGCCCCTCGTTAAGTTTTAATGGGGTAGCTAGCTACGACGTAATCAAACGTACTTATTTAAGTTAACGACGTTTACCAGGGCTGTGTACTTTGTTGTCAATAGCAGACTGTTATTTAAAGGCGAACACCCTGAACATATGTACGTACGCTGCCTGTTTATTATACTGCGCAAACTACTTTGATTCGTGGTACGACGCTCTTGTCCGGTGTTACTCGTACGTGACGATACCAATTGGTTTTTAAAGTATACTTTCCAGGAAACATGCTAAAGCAGTAGCTAACTAGTTAGAAACAGAGGCCTTCCGGCGCAACTGGGAATACCTAACACGCCGTATAGCCCCGTATAGGTACAACGCCTAATTAATCTTCAGTAAAATGTCGACGTTGCTTGTTTTTGCCAGGAACTCGACTCATTATACCGACGAAGCATGTTGATTACATTCTGCAGTGCTTATTAGCGCAAACTCTCATTAGGGGCCACTATTGTTGTAATTAAACAAGAAGCTGCATCAGTACAGATCGCTAAGCGTGAGTCGAGCTGAAATCACCTCTATGCGGACGCAATAGTGCCTCGCTAGTGTTGGATTGCAAGTGGCCATTATGTTGCGCGAATTTAATTAACAACTCAATAGTTAAACAGTAGAAGAATAGAATGGAGGGGTGTTCTTGTGGTGTCTGACATGATTCCATTGTTAGCGACGGTGCAAAAAGCGAAGGTTTGTTTTGAAGTGGCTTACGCAATTACGAGGTGGTACTCGGTTCCGGCGTCGGCGGGTGCGCCGTCGTCAGCGGAGAGTGAGTTTAATTGGACAGCCGCGGGGCGCGGGACGCGGGACGGGGCTGCAGCTTCTTCGCCACCTCCTAACACTTCTAATTGGCTCGCCTACACTAGCAAGGGCTTTCCTCTAAAACGTATACTCATCGTCATTACGTATAATAGGCTCCAACCCCACAGAAACACCTGACGTTTCGCCGATATCTTGTTTAATAACCGACAAATACAAAACTGTACGTAATTATTTTCTCATGATTGCTAATTAAATATAAGATTACTATTACTTTTTTTTTTTTTTTTTCGGTGGGAAAATCATCTTATGACATCCCCCGCTCTTGGGCGGAGCGGGAGATAGTGTCAGACTTTTACTGACTAAAAACCCACTCCTGTTCCTTCGTTGCCTTTCGTACCAAATGATAAATGATAAATGATTTTATTTCTGTAAATAGGTCTTAAAAAAACACTTTTACACGTCATTTTTTTTAAAACTAGATAGATGGCGTCGGCATTTCCTAACTGACTACCTCTGAGAAGAAACGCCGAAACAAACTCAGGGGTCAATGTCTCTTTTAAAGTCCAGACAGGTAAAAAATAATGTATGTGAGAACAGTGTAGGTGGTCTGAGAAGAGGTCTTTTTAAGAAAGTACCACGGCGAGTTTGAGTCGACCTGTCCTTACAGACGCCCCGTCTCGTACCATCTGAAGGACATTTGGGTAGGCCGCTTGAAATACTCAAACCGTCAGACACGTGAAAGAAAAATTAGTAAAAAAAAAAAAAAGCAAATCCTACACAATGCTCACATTTACAAATAATAAGTACCAGGGCCGAGTCTTCCTTTCGGAATCAGACCCTTGGCCCCAGTAGGCTTCGACCCTGATGGGCCCCTACAGTTGCTGACATCTCCTTGAGGCGCGCGTGAAACAGTACGCGCCGTCGACGACTTGGGCTCGGTCCGGATGATTACCGGACGGTCGGACGGCGAGCCACCCATTGCTCACCGACCGCAAGCCCGCGCCTACGGTGGCCGGGAATCGGGATCAGAATCCCGGCGGCGGTTGGGGCGTGAGGATCGTTGCCTCACGCGATCGGCCGCCTCCTTTGCTAGCATTACTGCTTCGCAGAAGGAGGCGACCGCCTGCCACTCCTCCTCGCTCCGGACCATGGCCTGTACCAAGGCCCGGCGCGAGAGATTACCGCCGCCGATCGCCCCCACGAGGACACGGCGATGCTCTTCCCAAGCGGGGCACACCTCCAACGTGTGCTCCACCGTGTCCTCCGGGCTGTCCACGCAATGGTGACACCCGGGCGTTTCTTCCGCACGGATCCGGTGCAGGAACCTCCCGAACTTACCATGTCCGGTGAGGACCTGCGTCATGCGGAAGGTAAGGACGCCGTGTTGCCTTTCCAGCCACTCCTCAAAGAGGGGACTTACCGCCAGAGATTACTATTACTAGGATTACTACTACTATTACTATTATAATAGCTTTTTATATAATACTGAAAAGTAGATTATTTATTATTACATACATAATGAGTATAACAAATTACACACATTGTTCTAAGTTATATTCCTACAGAACCGGTTAAATGGTTTTGACAGTAGGTCGCTATTTGTATCTTATTTTGGGAGTTTTTTATAAAAAACCTTTCTGCTCTTACTTATTCAAACTAAGCTTTTTGAGGGCTTGTTATTATTATATCACAAGTGCTATATTGGAAGTTTAAATTTTCATACCGGGAATAACCATGTAAATTTCAAATTTCGAAATGTATTTTAAAACTGTTATGCCCCATACCCGGAATAAAATCAACCTCGATGTGTTTCTCTTAGATAACTATAAACTTTTATCGTTTAGTACAAAATACTATCTCTATTTTATAATTTATCTAAATTCATTAGGGGTTATCAGGGGGCAAACTTTGAATGTGACTAACTCTGCTGTGTTTATTGATATTCAATTTAAAGCTCTACCTTATAACTACTTCGATAAATTTTTAATAAAATAGGTAGTCAGAAGGTAAGAAAGTTAAGTAGGTACTTATTTGTATAGATAATTTTTTCTGACTAATTATATATAGTTCGAATTATGATAAACTCATTTGATAATTTGTCTGACGTTATTCTATAATCATTGCTCATATTTTTCATTCATAATTAGGAATATCAGTAATGAGTCCAACTAAGAAAAAACGTTGTTTTGAATTGATTGGAGTAACGCGGTTGATTGGCATCTCACGCTCATTGCGCATGCGTGTGTTATAATGCCACGCGACCGTGCACTACGAACGATAGCGGGCTAACCGCTTATTATGATAACAATCCCTAATTAATATTTTACAAGTATTAGCTTACAGTAAGTACACAACTGTCTGTTATTGATACTTATGAGGTTAGACGTATTTATTGTATTTTGTAGAGCTATTATTATATCTACTAAATGCCTTTAATTAGAATATAATTACTGATGAGGTACTCTATTATTCGAATTGTTTGCTTATTCTATTAAAAATAAGGAAAAACATGTATTTTTATCAACTGTGTTCCACGAAATGATAATGTGGATATTCTCCTGAAAACGTTTTTTAACTACTACGAAAAAACAATCATAAACAGTGTATAACTGTATATGAACCTATAGACCATCATTACTTTAATTTTCACACACAATCAAATATGAGTCTGAAGGGTGCTCGTAGGTAGAGCCGTTTGTTTCTTGTTACCCCTTGTTATACTTCTCAATGGAAGTGGGATGTTCATAACATCGATAGCGGACTACTAAGTGGGTATGACAATTATAGGTTCGAGCTTCTATCACACGCCTACGTAAAAATGCTGACGTGGGAAGTCAAAGGAGGAAGAATAGTAATTGATCGTAGGTCGGTATACCGCTTTTGTAAGGTTCTAACAAAATACGAAGACGGTATCATAACATTTCTAAAATTATCAACCTAATGATGTATGCTCAAGTATATTTTAATCTTTGGCTTCATGGAATCATTTGAATAAAAATGGAAGTAAGCTGTTAAAAGAAAATGACGTGCGATCATGTCTACAAATTGCCAATGCCTCACTCTTGATATAGCTATTAAATTCGTTACGGATGCATCAGGACAGTAAGATAATAATATACTAGTAATAGTACGAAAAGATACCTCGTGAAGAATATTACCGCCAATCGCTCGCCCATGAAGATCGTCCCTTAGGGTGCATGCAGGCTGTCGTGAACGCAGGCCCGACACGACACTTCACCGCCCGGATATGAGCGGCTATTTAATTTCCGCGCTTTCAATGATCGTTTCATATTCACTATATAACTTTTGTCAGATGTCGGCTTTACACCTGAACGTAAATTGACGCATAAACTTGCTTACACGTAGGATTGATGCTTAAAAGACCTGCCCTATGTATCAAGTTTAAACCGATTTAGAACGTGAAATTGGTAATATTGCCTCGGAAAAATTTAGGTCGACTCAACGGTAGAGCTTCGGTTTTAGGATATAAGTAACAGATATAATAGAATGAGAAACTGGAAGTTTATTATGGCGTAGCATCAGAATAATTTAGAATGAAGCTCTAACGTTAACTTTATGTTAATTGGTATTATTCACTTCTGCAGACTGATTACCCGCACGCTATATCGGTACGCATAGTGATCCACTCTGTTTAGGCAATTAAATCTGCATTCGCAACGTCTGTGCAGATTGTTTCTGAGACTGTATTATTTCTGATTGTTCACGCAGATTACATTGTTTCGGCTGTTATAACGGAGGTTGTTAAGGACGTGAGGAAACCTAACCACAACAGCAGATACAACTTTATTACCCACTAGAAAATAAATACCTTATTTTTTTACTTCTAAACGAATCACCTGGTCGTTAATTGGATTTCACAGAATTACCATAATGGATATATCACCTGTTATAGGAACGATTTAATTATGCATAGAAAGCTTAATTGTTGAGGATACGGTTAGATGCGGTAACATTACGAAACAAATGGTTCTATTATACTTTGTTTCATAACACACCTATTAATTAATTATTATGAGCACAACATACCTATTCATCAGACAAATTAAAATGTAAATGCAATTAACATAACTCACAGTCATCTTTCATAAATATTCAGTTTAATTTATATGAAGCAAGCATTTGATTTTTTCCACTGTCCACGATGAGCCATCATTTTATTTAAATCGTAAACACCTAAACGTAATAATGGGAGCTTCCTGTACAGGTAGGAAAGTAATAAATGGAAACTACGTCCCGTATAAGGTTAAGAAGTGCATAGGGAGGGGTTATTTCGCCCCCATCCATCTTGTGCGATAGCAATCAGTGCGTCACACTAATACAGCCACTGTATGTTTGTTTACCATTAATTTCGTGAATTCAGGCACGTAGGGGTTTGTTGACATGCCTTGTTCAACTATTGATACAGAAAAAGAACATTAATTAAATGTAAACACGATATTATCGTATTCATGAATTTTGTTTGGTAAAGCAAACTTGTTAAGAAAGTATTTCATATTTAGCTTTAATTTCATGATGGGTAGGTATAAGGATTTTATGCTATCAAAACAGACAGACAGATGAAACGGAGACAGTACATATGATATATTTTTCCAATATTCACACATGGTTTGATTATAATTCTGGAGACAAATGTTTGCTTTAGCACTATTGCGAGGGTGTGTGAGGGGCGGTGGAGTCGCTGTGCGCGGGCGATAGCTTTATGTCATCACTGTTATCTTAGATCGAAAGGAATCCGCCGCACGCGCTGCACAGCCGCCGCGTCGTAAATAACGCCTTACGTTGACGCACTGATTTCACCCTACCTACACTGTTACATCCTTGTAACATAATTCATTCATGCATTAATACAATGACGTGTAACTCCCAAATGAAATAGTCATTAAGTTAATTAACAAATATTTTTTTAATAGCATAGAGATAGGTACATATTAAATAAAATCATCATCGTCAAGTTATAACAGCTATTGGAGAAATGATATCGTTTTCCATATCCAACAGAATTCGAAGCTTACAATAAACCGATACATTCATATCAAAACTGATAACCTTATGTTTTGAGTGACAAACCAATTTTATTCTCGACTGCCCCTCTCGGGCGGGCGCCCCTTGGACCGATCAGACCTTATCCAAATTGGATCTTGAATAATAAAGAATCGAGCGATTGGATTTTATTCCTTAAATTCAATTAGCACACAAGGGTCGTGTGTGACTGCAGACGAAAGATAGAGGCATATTATCGTATTAAAAGGGATCGTGAGGGTATATTTGGTCGGGAATGGCCGGGAAGAAAGTGTCTAATATACTTACTCATACAAGGAAATTTTAAATGCTATTCTAATATTCGTTTAAATATTAATATTTGCTCAAAATTGCAGGGTTCGCTTTTATTTTAGGGTTATAAGTAAAAGTCATAATTTATGTCAATAATTAATAATCATAAGTAATAAATTATGTCAATCTGCATCGCGGCGACACGGCGACTCAACGTCGTCGGCGCCACATTCAGCATTTATAAGTAAAAGCAACTTAGGAGGTTGCATGCACTACATTTATGTAAATTATTATTACTTATTCCACTTCGCTATTACAGCTTTGATTTAGCTTAAGATATATTACAGCACTTTTGTTAACAAAGTTTATCGACACTATATAATCTCTTACTTACTTGACACTTGAAACCAATAGCCCTGATATAATCGTGAGAATGAAAATGAACGTTAAAATTCAAAACGGTATATTTATTGTTCAAATGCGCTATACGTGAGTGGGCTGAAGGCCTGTATTATATAATGTTAATAAACTATATTCGTATCTTTTAGGTAATATATAAAAATCAACCTGGTTTGTTAGACTGGAAAATGTACGCTACGTTGACAGAACACGCGATAGAGATATAAATGTATATATTTGCATACATATTGGGATCATTACAAGGATTTGTGATAAATGAGATTGATGTTAAGTACGACAAGAATTGTCATAAATTAACATTAAATTACCTGTTTTTTCCTTTGACTTTGTACAGACATTCAGACCGTAAACTTTTCAAGGAGGATGAAAAAGAATGGAAATTCAATAGACTGTTAATGTTAATGCTCTTGACTTGTGTTCTTTTTAACCGACTTCAAATGCGAAGGAATTTTTCAATTCTACTGGGTTTTGTTTGTATGTTGTGCTATATTTTCGCTATCGATTTTTGATTAAGTATTCTTGTTTCCTCAAAAAGTTGTTATTCTTCCTATATTTGGTAAAGATCTAACGAAGACGTTTAAATATTGACAATGTAATAGGTACTGCTGAAGTCGATCGTTTTTCCTAAGAAGATATTACGTAAATTATGCACTTACCTATCGATAGATCAATATAGACTTATAGAGTCTACGATTATAATCCGTGTGAGTAAATTCGACGCATCGCCGACCTGTTCCCCATTAGACTGAATGTGTTAATAAAATAAATTGCGATATTATCGCGGCCGCGTTTGACATAAACATCGAATTCTACTTAAAGTAATGGAAACGATTTAATGCAGCCGAATCAGGGCGAGCGATAAGACCAGTTTCCTTACTAATGTTCACAAATAGATATTAATTTTCAAAGTGTTAGCTTTTGTGGTATTCAAACGTATTTTTTATTTAAATTGATGTTTTTGAATGTTATAGTTAAGTAAATCATGTTATCCAAGCTTGAACAAACAATTTTGTAACAGTACATGCAAAAGCCATGTGTAAAATGTAGGAACACTATTTTAAAACAACAGGCTGTATAATAAAGTTGGTAATAAAATGTAATTACTTTATAAAGTTTCGTAATACCCGGCTCTAATTGAAACCGCGTGCTTATCCGCCAGCTAGTCACACATAATACATTGTTTGAACGTTTTTGTCTATTAACACGATGCTTTAATGTACCATATGGTAATCATTAAGGCTGGGAAAAAAATTCAACACGAAACATGCATTAAGTATTTTAATAAATTCACACGTCATAAAATGTAATTTAGGTTTGGGCTTGTCTACCTACCTACCTATTACGTGAAATCGAGAATTACCGTGCATTAATTATAGCCTGCGCTGCGGTTGCATTAGGGTGTTGTTGGGTTAAGCTAATACGCCAAGTAGTTAGTTGAATTAATAATAATGATATCTGATTTGCTCAGCACACTTATGTTAGAATTTGTTTGATCTTACGCCTTGAACACGAAAGTACAGCTTTTAGGGTTTTTAAAATATTATATTTCCCGTCAGACTTAAAAGTTTGGACAGCCTAGACGCAAATAGTCGCTAAAGAATTTTGGTCGAATTTAAACAATGTAGAGGTAGAGCTTCTATTCTACTCTTTTATTTTTCTATTATAAGCTAATTAAAAATGGTATACCATAAATAAGAAGGTAACTGATCAACGAAAATAACAGGTTTAAGTAACTATAACTTCTTTGTGATTATAGAGTATCCGTAGTCCCAAATAATCTCGTAGACAATTTCGTAGCAAAAAATCCATTGTTTATATTGCGTCCCATATAAAAGCTATAAAACTCCTGTAACCTGTGAAGTGATGTAACAGGCAGCGCTATCCAATATTCATAACCGTGTCAGCATAAAGGTGAGAGTAGAACATAATTAATAAAGCGCATGTGTCGCCGCGTCTCAGTCGCGGAGGTGCCAGGAAGAGATTGCGTCGACGACACCTGAGCGGCACCAACCAGATTAATGTTTTTACTACTAAAACTGTTCATATCCCACGATATTAGAGAATTATGTCAAAGATCAACCATCAGCCTGTCTAATTAGAGGCTTTCCTTGGGTGTTAGTGTTACCTCTTTTGTGTCTATTTGAGCTGTCGATAATGTAGACAACATATAATTTGCTCGTGTAAAAATACACCTTATAAGTTTAATGTATTGACATTTTAAAGGTTCATTTATGATATGAACATTGTCCAGTTTGTGTGCAATTTTCACACGTTTATTAACGTGCAGGCATAAAGTAACTGCGTCGGTTTCCCCCTTAAATTGACTGTCCATCAAATCGTATATCCTACTGGACGTTCCCGGCGGGATGCGAACCTACTCCCCTCGCTCGACTACAACCCGGCCACTATGCTGGGCACTGCCACTCGCGTGATATTGCTTAATTAAACTTTAAGCTTAAGGGAAAATTTAATTTCCGGAGCGGCTCCAAGGGATTATGTTTCTCGTATTTTTATTTGAAATGATGCCGACGTTCTTTAATGCAGTTCTTATAAAGCTTCGGATCCTTCATTTTAGATATTTGAAATTAATACTCACAATTTTTTCGGGCTTAATTTTGATTTAATGTATATTAATTTTGACATAATTATGTTACACAAACAGCCTTCGGCTCGGCACCGGGCTTAATGTCGATGTAATTTTGCGACAAGTCAAGTCAAATATAAGTGAGTAGCGAGTAGCGGAGAGTGTAGCGTGGCGTATTATGATGCGCGTGTGTACGCGGAGCGATGGCGTGCGGCGCAACCTTAAAAGCAATATCCGGCGCCGCGCGCGCCGCCCGGAAATGAACCGGAAACGGCGGTGTATTAAGCCGCAGGTACCAGCCCTTCAATTTATAAACGCTTGCGGGCGCACTCCAGCCTTTAGCTGCCTCTATTGGCACTCTGCTCTCCTCTCGCGGATATATCCGGCATGGTTAATTTGTAACCTGCACTTTAGCAAAGAAAGCCGCGCTCACTCCAGATCTAAATCTATATGAGTTGCACATTTTGAATAAAATCTTCTACAACATAGAATACAAATAAAGGAGACTTATTCAAAACATAGACGAGGACAATATCTAAAATTACATTCTCTCGGCCTGAACTAACAGTGAAATGAAATAAAGTCCGCAAACAAAAGTTTGCAAATCCAATATGATTTGGCGCGTCGGTAAACATCGGCAGCATCCCGGTGATATCGCGAACGAATAACATTAAACTTTGTATGGATTGAATGTAGAAAACCAATTTCGGTGCTCGGCGAGTGCGAGCCGACGGGATGAGGGTGTCAGAACGCTTTGACAGCTCTCTGATTGAAAAATACGGAAACCTGTTTATGGAGCAAGTGAGCTCCAGTGCGCGAGGCCCGGGTCCGACTGCCGACCGTGCTCGTCGCGGTGACCGAGTCACGCACCGCAGCTACAATTATTTCACACCATTTGCGAACATATCTCCTCCATCGCGTACACCACGTCGATATCTATGGAACTAATTGAAGCATTATTAAAATATATCGATTGTTTTCACAAACTTCTATTAGAATTAAGGGCACTTACCTGAATTTCTTAACTGGCACGCCATGTTAAACAAGGTTCAAGTATTAACGGATGTATTTATTTTAATATCAATTTGAGTACCATGTTGGCAACATTCTAAGCAATTTTCACATGACTGTCAAAAGGCAGTGCCGCGCCGCGGCGGGGCGTTCTTACTTTTTGCCGAAACTGTTTCATTAGCGACATCACAACGTTTTGTATGGACCATTAGCACATGGTTAAGAAATACATTCTTGTTCGTGTTAATGGCTTCAGGTGACATTTTAGAGAACATATTACGTACATAGTAACAGTTGTTTGTTTAGTAGTTCTTGCATTTGTTTGCTACAATTTTTAGACATTACTAGTGAAAATTTAAAGAAGGGAGTTAATTATTATCGAGCTCCTGTCGTTATAGCGCACTTTAATTTTTAAACTCCTACTTGAAATTTTCTATACTTAGGTACTGGCTATTGGTTCCACTAACATCGAGAATATTTTACTTAGCATTCTTCTTTTCCCAAGCAGCGATGCTGATCGTCGATATAAAATCAGCAATGATAAATGATCGAAGAATTGTGCAAGTTATGAAATATCTCATAAACAGGCGCTCCCGAAACGATCTCAGCCACGATATATCACGATTTTGGACATCAGCAACCAGCTATTGGAATTCTGCAGATGATTTTCCTTAAGAATTTATACGCGCGGACGGACGAACCAATCGGAGTAAGGATTTCGGGATATGAGATCTGCGATTCATTTAAAACGGCGAAATTAAACGTCTAGGAGATTACCAGTTGGGTCGTTTTGGGGATTACACAGAGATAACTAAGACGTTTATTGAACTACTTTGAGAAACTTTTATTAAATTTATATCCTATCAGTTCCCGCGGATCATTTAATAGGAAATATAATTTACAATCGTTTCTAAAGGCAGTTCGGAGTTTGCTGAAGTCTGGTTTACTTTAATAATCTTAATAGAATTTTATTTTCTGTTCTATTTAAGTCAGGTCGCGTCAATTAAGACCAAATAGAATAAGATTATCTCAAGGAAGTATATTATTCCAGTGCCTGTATTTTTAAAACAGCAGATCATCAAGAATAGCATATTTTAAACTTAGGTCCTTAAAAAACTTTGATGAGTTCGGTCATGTAATAGAGCTATTTATAATAAATTAAGGTATTGTGCAGAGCGTCGTTCGCGAGTAATGTGCATGCATTTAAATTACACTCAAATGTGCGATATGTAGAGCTTGCGGTGCCGTACCGGTGAGCGAACGGCGCGGCGCGGGCGCGCCGGCGCGGCGCACTCCCAGTAGCTTTATTATGAACAGATTACATCAAAGAAACACCTTGGAATAGCTATAAATAAAAACCAAACATTCATTTTAGAATCGTTAAAAGCCTTACTATCATTTAATACTAAATAGGTAATAATGTGCAAGAGAAGTGGCTCGATAAGGAAGACGTAATGTTTTTTTACGCATAATTAGTAACATCCATAAAGATATAAACTACTAATATATGTATAATTGTATATTGTATATCTGTTGGCGAGCAAGCATTCAATTAAAACATTAAAGCTGTCTCCGATTTCTTTCGAAAGCGCCGCACGAAACTCCATTGTGCTCAATTGAATCGCGTCTTAATTACAAAACGGGTGAATATTTAATTAAAAACTTTTCGCACGCGAGTAATTCCTTATTCCATGTATACGAGATTGAGTCAGCGTCGATTCCTCTTTTCTGTGAAGCCGTCGACATTCGACAAGGGTTTTTAATTGAACGTCGACCCATTGTGCTCGTTAAAGCGATTCTGAGTTAATCACCACGTTTTTCGTTCGGCGTAATGGAAGAAAGTAATTATCAATTAACTGCTCGATAATGGATTGCGGCCGCTTATCCGTCGGCTTATCTCGACGTGTAACGACCCATTCCCTGTTTTATCTTTTTAATAATGAATTTAAATCATCAATCATCTCCATGGTTTGTGTCAATATCGGATATTATGTTGTTGGTGTTCGCGGACCATATGCACGCGCTTGGTTCTTTGCCAATAACGTAATTAAGTTGGATATTGTAAAAGTGATGTCGTGGATAGTAAAACGGCGCGGTGACATTAGTTAATATTTGGGTGCGGCGGCATGCTAGCGGCGCGGCTCGGCGCTGGCTGTGTGTCAGCGGCTGCGATTGTGAAAACGTGAAGCGCGGCGGCAGATGACGTGATATTGTGCCGTGAATTAGCATTGTAAATGCAATCACAGGTGTCAACCCGACACTCGCTCGTCGAATTTATGCGCCTTCCGCTCCGACCACTATGAATGTAACAATTTATTGTCTATAAATAACGATTAGCATCCAACGCTGCCCGTCTAATGAAGCTATTAAATTATTCAGTTATTTCAGAGGTTTCAGTAAAGCTGTACATGATGATGTTAATACCGCTTTACGTCGCACAACTCCTTGTGTAGGTACGTCAGTTTCCCGCATAGCCATTTCTGTTTAATAGCCTATTTGCCTAATGAGAACAATGCCTAGCGATAAGTGTATAAAGTTTTACATCAATCACAATTATAGACTTGGAAACCGGATTTAGTTATTGAGGGTTGTCCGACAAAACAACCATTAAGCGGATTATACATGTACGGAACCAATTAAGGCCTTAAAAGCCGACAGCGTTGCTTGCGCGGCGTTGTGGACCGAGCTGGCTGACAGACCGCCGCTATTAAATCTCATTAAAATACCTAGTGGACGACGATCACGAACACGTATTTACTGCACTCGACCTAAGTTATTGCAGCTTAAGTCAACGTAACAGCGCCACAATCAGCCTCGCTCGTCTCAACGTTAATTAGCTACATTATCACTGAATCTACAGCGACGTGTAACAATGACAATTATGTGGGGGAATTGTACCGCAAGACGCGATCTATACGCTAAATTATACTTGGTCTACTCGTTTAAATTGGCTCTCGTAGTTTGTAAATGATTAAAAAGGGGCCGTTGCACCCACTAACAAATGTATAGAATGTAGGTAAAAAGACGAAATGTAAATTGGTTTGAGGTCATTACTTCAAATTCTGAATAGGTTTTAAAATATTTTACCCGTAATAACATGAAAAGAAAAACACGCAAACGAAATCACGGTCGGTTACCGGTAAACGTAGTTTACTTACTGTAGATGTTATTATGTTGGCAATGTCAGTATATAAGGTCAAAATGTGGACGTAATATTAATTAGGAACTGCCCTTTAAGCAAAGTTATCATTACAGCAGACAAGATTTTATTACTTTTGATTAAATGGTTTCTTAATGCTGCAGTCATTAAAATAATTACTCCATGAATAAATAATCATGTTTGCGTCTACAGTAAGTAGATACAATGTGTACATACATTTTATATTTATGAAATAAATTCTAGGAACATGTCCAATTTATTTTAATTGTATCTTACAAGTTGTTTTTACGTATAAATTTACCAACTGGGTTTATTAAATAAATACATATATGTATATGTACATACGTATTTAGTCATTTATGTATGCTTAAGTCGTACTTGTGTCTGCTTTTCACAACAAGGTGACAGTATTCAACTGTATTTAAACAATAGATACTTCATAGTTTATAGCTTAAAGTTTATAAACATTCCTATTTACATAAGTGATTAAACAAAAACAAAGTTCCAAAGTCACTTAATTAATTAAGACATTATAAATACAATTAAAATCAGTGCATAGTTGGTGAGAACCCTAAAATGTTATTTGAATGTTACATTTGAGCAAATCAATGCCGACATTTGCACAAGTTATGTGTCGTGAATAAATTGATGGCGTGAAACACCATTACGTCCGGTCCTCTCAATTATAAGTGTCCGGCTTATGGCGGCGAGTTTTATGTGCTAAATTATGCAGACTGTCTGGGTTAATTTGCGCAAATTACATTTCAACCGGCGGTTTCGCGCCTCGCCCGTGTTGTGGGTAGATTAACAGAGGTTCGATTTGATACACCTCGATGTATATTACCAAATTGTTCATTAATAATTGTGAACGGTATATTATATACGACGCTTACAATAATTCCGTCAATATAGTACGCGCATGCAATATTTCTTTCATTACAATATTTTTTAATACAATTAATTAGTATTAGTGGGTAAATACTTACGTCCAACGTGTTTTAATTAGTAGTCGATGTATATATTGTACGTGAATTGCAGTGAATTACTCTTTGTTATCGACTTCATGAATAACGAATTAGAGTTCAAGTCGAATAACATTTAGAAACATTGAATAATACGCAAATAATCGTAGATGCGATCAAATCGGGCACGCAACGTCGCGAGGCAATAAAGGTAATGTAGGCAAGGTATTTGCCAATATCCTCGTGGAGTGGCCCTCCCAAATATCTTGAGATTGTATTCCCCCTACATAAAAATTGTTCCGAAATAGAGATACTACCCGGATAAATATTCAATTTCACTACGGACGAAAAAGATTTGATACCTTTGGTACCTACCAGGTTTATTGGATGATAGCCTTTGGAATGGTGTGGATAATCATATTCATAGTTTTTCGACAAAATATAGATGAGTTTTTAGATGAAAATAGTTTTTGTGCGCCGATGGTGACCTCCCGATAGTGATCTAAATTCCATCACGGGCCTATGGCGACAGCAATGCGGTACAAACGCGAATCTTGATCCAATTTATACGGAAATCATTTACACGGACACTGTTTTAAATTGGTTGTTTGAATTAAGGTGAACACGCTAAACTTGGTACGAGTTAATTTTATGTAATACAGAAGTTTGTCCGTAAGTGCACTAATAGATAGAACATTGCAAACCAACGCGTATTTAGATGTAGAGGGCTGAACTATTATTAATACGTCATTTTATGATTTTTTTTGTACCTTATTAAAATTCGATAAATAACATTCCATCACCAATGTAAACATTTAAATAAAAGTATAATAAGGAATAACAAAGCAGTTGTAGTTGCAATTGTTTATAAGAAAAATATATCTCTGTCCGCGGCATATCCACTAGTCGCGCGACCCTCTTGAGAGGTAAAGAGAGAACGACATGTAGATGAAAAGGGCAGCTGAATCTAATACAATCGGGGAAAGCGATACTAGCTACTATGTTAGGGTTGACGACTATCTCTATTTCTGAGACTGCCGAAACGCCGGATTTGATTTTTATTTCAGTCATGGATGCAATAGAGTTTCTGCATAAATACCTTCTGAATATAACAATATAAAACATTTAAGTTAAATAAAAGAAATAATTCGAATTATGTATAGTTTGCCTATTAGAGAAATAAAACATAGTGTACCTTGATCGAATTACGTTCAGCCAACCTATTATGTTGGCTAGAACAAATTCAAACAACAAACAATTCTGTATTTATGCCCCATTTCGTATCACATGCTGATAACTACAGGAAAGTAGTTAAAGAGGAATGTAAAGTTTTATTGCGTTCCGTGATACGGGCGCGCACAAAGTATCGCATTGTTAGCAACCCTAGGAGCACGGGGGTCGAGGAGTAGGGGGCGGCCGGGTATTGAATGAGATTGCTTCTTACTTCGGCAAATGGATCACGTAGTGGATGAGATGTCACAGTGTTTTAAGATCCCAATTCGACCGATCCGTTAGATAGTTATAGTCTACTTATAGATACATATACAGCTTATACACCACTGGTTTCTTTGCAATTTATTTTTAATGTAACTACTTAATCGGGAAACAAATGTTTATAACAAACATTTTGCTTAGCAAATGTAATCCGTTAAGAACATTGTACAATTATCAAGTTGGTACAACACTATAATACTTAAACGTTCCAAGTTGGGTGTTCAAAGTATCCATTACGTAATCAAGTAGATACATTCACACCCAGTAATTGGGAAATTCCCGAGCCGGGCCACCGCCGCAGCCGCGTCGGCGGCGGCGCGCGGCGCGGCGGCCGGGTGCTGAAAAACAATTTCACGCCAAATCTTAGCTTGTGTTTTCCTATTTCCTTTTTATTTATCTTTTAGTCTTTCCTTTTCTCGAGAATCAATTTCACGGATGAGCGTCGCGATGATCTCAGTTCAAAAAGCGCGAGGGTTGTAGCGTTGGATGGGTGCACGTGTGCAGTCCGTCCGGCGTCCGTCCCGCGTCCGTCCCGTGTCCGCCCCAAAAGGATCGTGTCTCGCTCTCCTCATTACCCGGGTGACGCAACGCCGCGTCCCGATAATAAGCTTTCTGCTCGCTGCTCCTTGTGATTGGATGGGTTATGCGTGTGTTATCTGCGTGTGCTACTCGTGATATATCTCGCCCAATTTTCTTTTACATGTCTCCCTAACGCATTTAACCATTTTTCAATCTACACTTTATCTGATGACTCTGTGTACCGACAGTTGGATGTAATTAAATTTTAATCGTGAAATCGCTGAATTAATGACTGTGAAACAATGTTGTGTAATTTACTGTATCGCACAGCTAAGTACTGAATAACAGTGATTGTTTTGGCGCACACCCAGATGGCAATGCGCATTTCGCTGACGTGTAGAGCGGGAGCAGCAATACGTACTCTACATTTTAAAGAGTATTTACTTGCACCTTCTTAATTCCGATTTCTAAAGCAAAGACTAATGTTTTGTCAGTATATTCGCACTTGACCTACTAAATGATGAAGTTATTAGAGGAATCTAAAAGTGCTGACATGAGATGCCTTTTAAACATTGAATCGGGACGACGCTCAGCGGGCCGGTTGAACCGCACGCTTCAAAATTGTCGGGCACAGGCGCCGGCGCTTCCTCGGAATTGACAATTTTACGGGCGGTTTATTTCCGGACACCGAACTTCCTTGGTCAGAGTCGCGCTCCCTCTGGCCGCCTCCCCAGACACCCCACAACCCCTTCGCTTAGCGCTGTTTGCCTGCAGACACACACTTCTAAAACAAACAAAATTAGCGATAATACTACTTATCCATTCTATATTTTGTGGATATGCATCGAAATGTTACTTTATATAATAACATTAAGCAATAGTACTGTTTTAAAAGTTGCTAAGATACACCCGTTAGGTAGCTATCTACATAAAATTTACATTGTATGTAAGTGTCTTAAGCGAAAGCTTCCCACTTAAAAGCTCTACAAATGCACTGAAAGCTCTTTCGCGCACTAATCCCAAACCTTTTAGCTGCAATCAAAAGCCCCGAGCGCTCGGTGCGGGGCGCACGCGGCCCGGCGACGTCATGCTTGTGGAAGCGACTAGGAATTTAATTTACATTTTTAATTAAGTTAAATTTTGTTCGAAAAGCTTTCACAGAATAGGAGTTTTCTTGATTAGAGTTCAGCTCAGCCTGAAGTTTGAGATTGATTAGTGGAGCTTTAATTGCTCTCCTCCGGTGAATAATGAATTCGATCAGTGTGGAGTCAGAAGGGAGTGTCTAACAGATTACGTTGATGCTAATGTATTAAAATGGTTTTGATTTGCAACGTATATATTTTGTGAGCAGAGTCTAAAACACCTTTTAGATTAACGAAGTTCATTCACGTTTTTATGAATAATGTATTATTTTTGTTAGTGGATCGACGGGCAGGTCCATGTTTCGTCTCGCGTAGTGTTTGACGACGCGACGGTCGGCTGCCACGTAGTAGATGGCTGGGGTGAATTTTAACGTAATGCTGCTTAATTGATCGCTTTGATAACATAATCATAATGGACCTACCTGCTGATGCTAAACTACTATTCGCCCTCCCTCAACGAAGTGCACAAATGGGTTCCTTCCGTCAATCCCTAACTGCTGTTAGCGACATAATGGATACCTTTTGTGGGGTTAGAGTACATC
Source organism: Abrostola tripartita (assembly GCA_905340225.1). NCBI lineage: Eukaryota > Metazoa > Arthropoda > Insecta > Lepidoptera > Noctuidae > Abrostola > Abrostola tripartita. The sequence goes on along the minus strand of HG996493.1, from coordinate 7,318,618 downwards.
AATTAATGATTTTCGACGTTTTGTAATTATGTAATTAAATACTGTATGAGAGAACTCAGTGGTAAAATTATATTCTAATGCTGACTAACGAAAGACTGAATGAAATTAGCTGCTACACGGTGTGGCTTTCTCTCGAATTATAAAATACTCCGATAGGCGCATATAAATCGAATAGGGCACAAAAGAGCCGTGTTATAGCTGACGTAAAAGCGAATAAATAATCGACTTCCGCAGAGTACTCTCGGCGAGAACAAGTCGAGGGCCAGTGACGTACAATTTGACGTAGAATATTTTATCCGGTACTGCGACGCCCGTCATCCATTCCACTTATCCCGGCACTCTGTTGAATTTTTGACACGTCACCGGAGTACTGCCCTTTTCTTCAGGTGGTTTAGTGGGGCAAAGTCCTTTAAATTCGCATTATGTGTTAGGCGCTGCCCCAGAGATCGTTTGTCAGTCTCATACTACTAGTCGCGACAGATTACCGCGGGGATACTACGATTAGGTCTCCACATTGTGCGATTGTTGTCACGTAAGTCGACAAGACGCGATTATTTGTGATATAATAAAAATGGGCTTAAGAGATAAGCGTGGGAGTTTATGTTTGTTAATGTTGAAAGATAAGCGGCAACATTGGCTGATTGGTGTGGCCCGGGAGCGGCGCAGCTGTCCGTCCCCACCCGTCGGACCGAATCCGGCGCACAGCAATCCATATTAGATTTGCCCGCTCTCTCATATCCATTCTGAGATGTTCATATTTTATTGGGGCCAATAAAACGGATTCATGAATATGAGAAATGCATAACGAATACCGTATTTATGGATGGAGGCGTACTCGCTCCGGCGCGCTCCGCGGATATGTCGCGGGTAATTTGATAGCCGCCTTTGTAACAGGTGCTGATGGGAATTTCGATGCGGTTATAAAATTTTTTCATTCCACTCAAGTTTGATAGCATATTCTGTTTTATTTTATACGTGTTCATAGAGACGTTTTTGACAGATGACGTTTTATTTTCAATATTTTATTGTATGGGATACAATTGATATGGGTACCTAGCGGTTGAGACTTTTAAAAATATACCTATTACCTAGGTCAGGTTTAGCTGGTAGGTAATTGAGGTATGTTTTTTATTAATTGCACAAATAATAATCTCCTAAACAACGATTTTAAGATTTGACATAATTATAGCGCAAAAGTTGATCATTGCGAGGGTGCTATAGCCACATTCATGGTTAAGAATTATTGAGCAACAAATGACCGGTCATTGTTGATAGCGAATGTCGTCCCTTACTACACAAGTTTGATTCCATCAATGGTTTTCCATACGATTTCCAGGCCTCTAATTTTCAATGATAATATAAGTTATTGTACAATTGTAATACATTTTAACCATAGCGGTTTACGACTACTCAATTGAAACTCTTTGTATGATCCGAACTTTTGTATGTTTGGATTAAGATGTTCTTATACCCACGACTCGCACAGTAAACCTTAGATTTATACACGGAATTGTAAGAGTTCTGAAGAGAAGTCTGAAAACGGACAATATTTGCATCGTTAGAAATGAAGACCTAAAGTATTGTATCCCTTGTATTATGAAAATGTTTGAACACTGATTAGTAAGTACTAACTAACAGTTAAAGAATCATCATGATTGTAAATCATACTTACTGCAATCTTTCATTATAATATTAGGGTAAATTATAACCTTATCTGTTACTTTATGTTGTCTGTTTCAGCTCTATGGTAGGGGTAACATTCAGTACCCGCATTTTAGATGCATACTTTAGCTTCATTTTCAACTTTTTTCTTGTTACGAGTTTAATAAAGTTATTTGCATACTGTGGATAGGAATAATACACTTCTGTCGGATTAATACCATGACGGATATAATAATATAGTTTATTGTTTCGACATCAAAAGTGTATACATTACATTAGAAGATATTGTCTATTAAATATAATAAAGATGCGATGCGCCGGCGCCGCCGGATGTCGATAAATCGTTTTAAAGTATTCGTTAGATGAATCGCTTCATGGCAACCACTAGCCCAGATGATAAAGAAGTCTTTTCCGACGTTTGTGTGCGTTCTTAGTTCATTCAGTTTATTTACGAGTTATCTCTAGTTTGTTGACTCCTTTGTAGTCTCAAAACATATTTAAAATTTCTCACAGAAAAAGCTATTTGACTGTGTTTTATAATAGTGTCAAAACAATACTTTTAATCAATAAACTTTATGTAATGTTATGATTTGTTATATAATTACAATTTTTATCATTTATATAAAATTAATATGCGATGCAAGAACTAAGATAAGAGAATCAATTCAATTCTGTTTTATTTTTACAGCATCTAAAGCTCAAAGACGATTGAGTTACTTTTATTGAATTATCAAGTTTCTTCCATTTAGTAAATTGATGACATTCAATATGCACACAAGACAGGCCGCAAGAGATATTAGTGCCTCCCCAAGTTTCAATTTACAGCTTTGCTTGGACGTCTCAACCTTCACGGAATAATACCGCCAGATAGTGCGTTTGTTATTCATGTTACATTTGAAATTCGACTCTACAGCGTATTTCTAAGACAGAAAATTATTATGCGATGCTCCAGTTGTGTTCGGTTATTGCAAAGGGGACTATAGAGTGTAGTGTATAGAGCGCATTTTAGATAGGATGGTCTTTGCCTGGTTGGTACCGTTTGACGGCAGTTTGTCGGAGTAATAAGGTCTCGCGGAGTGGACGTAAGGAGAGGATATCGTTTATTCTAATGAGGTTTCGTTGCTAGACGCGTGCTGCTGGGGCCCGCTCTCAGCGTATTACCTACCTTCCAACTCTGGGTGGAATTCTTTGTAAATAAGGACATCTTTCGTATGCAACTTCAATGTAGATGCTTAGCTTGGACATAAGACACTCAAAGTAAGGCTTTGTGAATTTGAGTCTTGATTTCTCGTTTCCGTATTCTCATTATTTTGATGTTTAGAAGAGCTTTTACTTATTATTCTGTAATAAATGTACAGTCCCTTTTAAACCTGATAGAAACATTGTGTTATTTAAATGGCTTATAATAACTTCATTCTTAACTTTTTAAATACAGACCCTATGAAGTTTTGGTTACCTACCATTTCGACTAAGGAGCATTCCGTGCATGAAGTCATACCATGGATGATGGGTATAGTTCATATAAACGTTATAATAACAAATAAACTTTCTATTGTTTCAGGATACAATTATTGTTGTGTAATGTGCGAGTGACGACCTCGCCATGATTCGAGATCCCCCGGCCATGCACAAGCCCGATAGCGCCAACAGTGAGTATATACCTTTACATGATTCTATGTCCCCTAAGTTGGTTGGTTATTAGAAGATTAATTAACGATTACATGAATAAAACAATCATTCGTCTGATTGTTTAAATCCCGTAAAATCCGCGTCCCTGTTTATGTGACCTGAGAATGTTTGCGATAATTTATCTTTATTCCTTTTGTAGGAAATTGTGGCCTTAAAAGGTCAAGGTGGCTACAAAGTACACTGTCTTCTGTAATTAAAATACGTTTAATGCATTTCGATAAGATGTCATGTTTATGTGACGGATCCATTTATTTACACAATTTTTTTTCGTATGGTAGTGTTTTAAAGGGTATTTACGAACAACATAATTATTATTTAATTATAGGTTTGCTGATATGCTTGCAGTCTTTTAGGCACCGAATACAAGTTTTCAATGTCCATTATCCATATAGGTATAAACGTACATAGTGCGCATAAAGTAAATCAAGGAACAAAAAATATAAGCAGCCGAGACGTTTCTGTTTTGCTGACGTCAATTTTTTCATAATATTAGGACAAACAGGTCGCGAATAAAACGCGGGAAGGGTTGTGCCATAAACCGCCCAGTACCGTCCGTCGCGATATTAAAAAGGGGACGAACGATATTGCAATATCACATTTATGCGAAATGTCCGACACCCAGATCGTATTGATAAAAATAAGCGATTTTTTATTGTGCCCCACAAACTTGTACGGAGTAGGTATGTTTTGTCCACAGTATTGCTGATGGTAGACTATTTTCTTGAATGTCTGAAATAAAACGTTTAAGATTTTTGATATGACATGAATAAATGAAATCGTTTGCATTCCAATTGAATAAAAGGTAGGCAGGAAGTGTATCGGAAACATAATCAAATAAAGACATTGAATAATTATAGTTCATAAAATAATGTCAAGGACCTACGTCATTATGTAAGCTTTTTGTCAAAGTTAAGCAAAAACTTGTAGTGAAGAGGTGTTTTCTAGTAAGTGAAGTTGTAGATTAATTATGATATGATTATGTGTCCATCAACGTTGTAATCAGCTATTTTAGGTACTACTTCTTCGTCCCGTTTTCAGCGATTCCTCGTCAATCTAAAGAAACTATTGCAGCAAAATATGTAAACTTTGCCATTCGAGGCCTTAAATGAAATAGTAAATAGTGTAAACATGTCACGGCCCGTCGATTTACTACCGCCAGTGGAGGAGACTGCCGCATTGGCCAATTTCGTACACATGGTTATTACCTCATATTTCACGATAACGTAGTTATCCATGAGGAAGATTTCAATTTCTTCAGAAATAACAAAACAAATTCACATGAGCATCAAATGCAGTACGGGCAACGGCGGAAAATTGCGGAGACAGTGCGGGTGCGAGGCGGCGCGGCAGCGTGGCGTGGCGGGAGCGGCTCGGCGCCCGCGGCTGCTCTGGGCGGCCCTGATAAAATTTATGGCCACTTCCCCTTTAAAACAATATTGAGGGCTCAGTTGGGATTTATGTCTCGCCGCTGCTGCAGCGACTCAATTTATTCTTCAATTTTTCATACAATAACTCACACACGTATTACGAGTGATGGATGAAAAGGACTAACTTTCGGGCTTTAATAAGAGCCTCCAGATGCGAATCTCCAAATTGGCTGAAGTTTATTGCCCACTTATGTCAGGCTTAAGTTTCGCCCGGAGCCTTTCTCTGAGAAAATAATTTATGACGTAGATTGTCTCGACTTTGTATTCGTTTGATTGTCGTTTTGGGATACGATGTGTCATCTAGTGATGGGCATGATAAACTTACCGTTCATTTTAGATTTGTACATTTTGGTTGTCCCTAAAGTGCTCTGAAATTGATTTGCGACTTCTGAGGCACCGTAAGCTGTTCTTTTATTTGTAAGTAACTTACTACTTACAGCAACTACAAACTACGCTTATCTTTAGCTAGTTGTTTAAACAAACATGCACCCATTTGTCATTTTCTGAATAAAATAAGAACCCCCAATCCCATTACTTATTTTGTTTCGGATATATATTCGTCGACAGAGTTAAGCAATATTGATATGACAGTCTAACCTTTTCTCGGAATACTAGTAGTAGTAATGGTTTGACAGTACCATAAGATAGTTAATGCTAATAACCATTCGGTCACAGTTATCGATTATAAAAAATATCAATAATATTTATCGATAACATCTTATTTACATCATCCCAGCACTAACAGCGGCAACAAACGCTTTCGAACGCGGAGAATGAGTGCCGAATATAAACAAGGAATTATGATAGCCGTATGATATTATGTATAGAATTAAATGCCTTTCCTTACTTATCTCGGTGTTTTCGACTGAACCTTATGAAGTTTCCACCCAAAGTTTCAAATCACCTTTATAACAAATTGACTTCCAACTTTGTGTTTGTAGAGATAGGTATTTCTGTTTACCCTATAAACAGATAAAACCCTATAAACAGCTAATAATGAGTGAATGACGAGACAAATTTCCAGATTTGATTTTGATTTTAAGGCAAAGTTTAGTTTAGTCCTTTACCCCTTTTGAGTTAGACTAATGACTTCATCAGTACCGATACGTAATCGTGTAGGAACTGGGTGTGCGGAGGCGTGACGATAACAAATAGGTAATACATATCCTCATAGCATAGCTGTATTTAGTTTTTGCTTCGAATAACATGAGCGCATACTATGTGGTCTGATGCATTAATCTCCATTGGAACTATGTACGCTTATAAACATTTATATACCTAATTAAATCTGTTTGTTTAGACAACAGTTTCTGATGTTGATTAATCTTCGCAAATTGCTAAGCCGGTCTCTTTTTATTTCAGTAATGAAAAGCAATTAAGATACGGTTTTCTGCCATCAAATAATTGAAATTTTAATTGCTAAAAACTCTTTCCTTAGAAATCGTTTACCACTGCCATTAGGCTTAATTCAAAAATTAATTTAAACTTTCACAAGGTTGAGCTGGGAAGCGAGCACCGGCGTAAAAGCAATATCAATTTCATAATTTTAATTAAAAAAAAAACTAACTTCTGTGATGACAAAGTCTCGTACTTTTTTAATAACGGAAATGTTAACGATGGTGGCAATAGGGGAGGGTGGGGCATGTTGCAGGGCGCGTTCCGTTGCCATAGGTCAGTTGGAATTTTAATAAGGCATCTGCACCTTCACCTTTGCACCTCGTTATTCACCGCTTAACAGGCAACTAGCGAGATTTACTTCAAACATTATTCTGCGCTAATTACCTTAACGAGTTCGATTACTTTACCATAATGATTATGGCCAGCACAAATATTTTTACTAAAGTTTTAAGCATTTTTCGTACTTATTTAGATAGCGCTTTCCCGTATTTTTAACCATTGTTAAGCTGTGTATACATATTGTATTATTCGCAAGCTGGAGGCACATCACATGACCATTGGCCATTAATTGTAGAGCTGGAAGATGGCCCAATGAGAGTTGTTCAAACTATTATCTTCCTAATGAACATAACATTTCTAAAGTGAACGCAATAGATGCTATCGTCTGTAATTAGTAACGTGTAACGTTATTCAGGGCGAACATCCTGCTCGTATTTTTTTTTTACATTTTAATAGCTATTAATGCAAAACCCGCATTTGGTTAAATCTAATTACAGCCCGCATAATGGATATCGCAACAACGCAATCAACTCCATTGTTTAATGAGTGACCGGCGACTAAAACTAAATAAATTGTACGACCATTTAGAATAGCTGCGACCGCAATCATTATACAAATCCATTAGTATGGTACTTTAAATTATACCATATGATTATGTATTTGTTTTCGTAATTAAATTGAATAAGCGGTTTCTGTTATAGCAATTGCGTTTTGCGCCAAATGGAAATTTCATTAAATATGTATGTTTAGTTTATCTGTTGATATGATTAGGGTTATTTACTTTCCGGTGTACGTTTTTGCTGATCCTCACGCTCCCTCGCGTCGGCGTCGTTGACAAGCTCCACTATGCTTATCGGAATTGGGTGTGCCTCATTAGCGAACACAGTGCATTTAAAATAAAACTGTACAGGTTGTTTGAACGTCATTATAGCAAAACCCAGTCGAGTACCATACCGCTACACCGTAATTATCTTCACCGCATCCTTCCTATTGTGTATAGTGTTACGATGTAATGCAGCTGCATCTTACAGATATTTAGACTGAGAGTTTCATAACAAATCAGTTAGCATATTCATATTCAGTGGGCTTACTCGCTCATATAAAGCTAGTAAATATAACTAATTGGTGTTATAGATATGTGTGTACATTGTTTTGCGCTTCGTATTACTTCTTTTTCTGTGGATATCCAAGGATAAAGGCCATTTCAAACAATACATTCAGATATTTGTTCCGATAATTTACAACAAAACCTTGTGGAAATCATGTTCCGAGAATGATGCATAGTCAATGTAATGTTACGTTTGCTTATGGGGATGGCAAGCTAATTGCGAAACGTAATGAACGATTGTAAATTACACGGAATGAACGCGGTGTGGTCGTGATTCTAACTAATTAGAATAATAACCTGGCATTAATTAAATCTAAAGAATTCATTTGTTTTATAGAGCATTGCTAACCAACATTTTATGAATGCTGTCGCAAATCACATTTGTAGGCTACGCATACATACATGCCTATTATTATTATTATGTCCAATTGGAAGCAAATGGTTTGCGTTCTGGAAAGTTAAGTATTGGAATGTGATGGTGGTCTTCTATTTTATAAGCTAAATGAGCAAAATACGTACTTTATAAGGCAACTGGTCAATAATTTGCCGAAATACAGGATGTTCATTACATTCTGAAAAATCACTAAAAACAAGAAACTTGCAAAATATAAACTGAATGCTAACATATTTACAATACACGTTTGTATAGTCACACCTATTATAACTGGAATTTACGTGAAGTACAAATAGGTAATAACATACGCTCCGCATTCTACTCGAGCTTCCAAAACAAACGGAAATGAGTTTCGTCGCTAAGAAAGCATTTTTGAACGTAAGTCCATTACGGATTTCAATTAGATCTCATGTTTAGGAGTAATTTCGTGGTGAAATTGGAAAATTAATATTATGCTAGGGGGGGTAGAGGAGTAAGCACTTGTCAACAAGGGCGGGTTTCTGCCAAAATAAGCAGTTGCCCTAACCCAAACAATTTAGATCTTACTTAGGGTCATGTGATTTCAAGCTAACCTAACTAGCAAAACAAGCAGATTCTTAAAACTTTCTTCATTATTACAACAACTAACATCAATACGATGTGCAGAAGCATTCTGCAAGCTGCTAATAAAACTTTGTATCAACTTATGTACCATTATTGTCACACCACTAGCGCTAAAATAAATTACTTTTCATCTATTTCCGGGGTTCTTTTCATTTCGGCGCCTTAATACGTATACGGCGGCCAACCGGCTGTGTCGGCGAAATTATACTGCCGGGGCAGTGCGGTAGCCAAGTCTCTATCAAATTCTCGAGCCGAAGGTAATAAAACGAAAATAATACGAAACGCCTTCCCTCCACCGGATATTTATGTATAGTCCACGTTATTAACAAGTATTTTATTGTTTCTTGATAGAGGCCATGACAGGCCATAGGTACAACAGTTTCAGCGTCTCATGCAAAGATAAATGTGACTAATAAACACATCATGATTGCATATTTCATTTATAAGGATGATCGTCAGTATTAGCTGCCATTAAAATACATCTATTCGTACTCGATCATCTTAGGATGATCACGATTATAATGATTGTATTTAAGATAAACAAAACACCGCAGATGAGGAACACTATTTTACAAAGTAAATGTATAAAATCGATCCGGCTATTAGAACGATGTGCACCGCACCGTAATTACAGCATTAACAACATGCCTAACCTGAAACGGTCAAAACACGCCAGCAACTGCACGCCTCGCTGTCGTCGCCGTCGCCTCAATGCAGCATTCCAAGGAAAAATACTAAGATTTTTGAATCACTCTAGGTAAAACAGGGTTGAAACCACGACCATAGACGACTTTTTTACCGCGAAGAAAACTAACTACGCTTGTGCATACGTTCTGAGAATATTAAGGGAAACCACATTGAATTGATTAGCTTTTAACGCTTCGCGTGAGCGCGTCTGAGTCGAGTTAGCGGAAATTATATTACTTTTACCATCGGGTAATTTGTAGGAAAGTTAGCATATTAAAACTTTAAAAGGTGTTAATGTTGATAACACAATTTATGATATCTTAAATCACTGCTTTCTAAGTAAGCTTACGAGTAATCCAGTGCCTGTGGGCGGCTTATTTGTGCTACAACTGTACCCCTTGCGGCGTCGTACCATACTGCTAATTGCAAAGAGCGACGCCGACGGCGGCGGCCGAGGCCGTACGTCATCTTTATTATTTTATTATTAAAGAGCCGTCATTAATATACCCCAATTAACTTTATTGTCGCGACGTTGGCTCCAATAAACGAGACGTATCGGCGGCGGCGGGCGGCGATGCGCAAGTGATCGATTGCGATGAGTTATGTCCACCTAGTTACCCCTTCAATTGGATCCTTGATTGGTTTGACGTACGCACTATTATTATGTGGACCGTATGCCGATAAATTGGAACTGATTGTTTGCTAAATGGCCAAATGTTTATTTATTTTTATCAGCGTACTCGATGTCGTTTTTAAATGCGATACAATTGCTCAGAATATGCTCACGTAACACTTTATTTGTTCGAAAGGAAATAAGAATAGTAGTTTAGCCTTTTATGGCGCGAATGCTTCATAAAGTTTTATTGGGTGCAGTTAATGCACATAATGAGTCCGCATGTTCCAATGTTGCAGTTTTTTTATGGTGTGAGAAAAATGCGTATGCGCATCTTAATGACGTCAGCGAGCAACGACTGCAACTCACGCGGCTTGCCTTTGCTAGAATTAATTGACGCAATTACACAGTAGAAAACAATCGAGCCTAGCTTAATGCCATAACGACGTGTATTAAGACAATTATTACTAGCGTGTACGAACCGTAGCGAATTATTAAATCAAACCATTACTTTTTCCTTTTCTGTCTTTCATGCATACCTGCATAAGCAACTACCATTCGTAATTGGCTTTCCGTGTTCTCCATCCAATGATTAAGGAAAGTTTATATTTTGTTAATAACAGGTCAACAGGATGACAACAAGTATGGGCTCAGCGTCAACAGTACCGTCACTGGAAGCACAGGAGGCGCAAGGCTTTGTGCCCAGTGCGGGAAGGTCATCACTGAGAGGTTTCTCCTGAAGGCCATGGAGCGGTTTTGGCATGAGGACTGCCTCAAGTGCGGATGCTGCGACTGCCGTCTAGGAGAAGTTGGCTCCAAGTTATACTACAAAGCAGACCTCATGCTCTGCAAAAGAGACTACCTTAGGTAACTGAACCGAAAATTTATAGTGACATCACATTTTTACGCTTAAAAAGACATTAATGTAAAGTGCTTTCAGTATTTATAACTCGTAAGTATTTTATGTTTATCGGCTTGTTATTTTTAACAGGTTATTCGGTGCCACAGGCAACTGTGTGGCCTGCAACAAAGTCATTCCCGCCTTTGAAATGGTGATGCGAGCGAAGAGTTTCGTCTACCACTTAGAATGCTTCGCCTGTCAACAATGCAATCATAGGTGAGTGAAGAACGGCGAACGCGGTTTATTTCTCGTGTTTTTATTGCACTTATTGCACAAGGAGTGCGTGATAGTCATTTAGCAAAAAAAAGACTTGATTAAAAAGGAAGATGCTACAGCAGGAATTAAAAAACTATTCTTTGCTACGTCAATTTAATTCTAAGGAAGTAACAGTTTTACAATGCTATTGAATGTATATTAATAGATATTGTCAATGTAAGAACGTGTTGCATGTGTAGCTTTTTGTTTTAAAAAGATATAAATCATACAAGTAGGATCAAAGGCACTTCCATTAAAACCATAATTTATTCTAGCCCTTTATCTTAATTAATGTGCTATCATTTCATGATAGTGTTAACAGACAGTATAACAGATGATCATTTGTTACAGGTTCTGCGTTGGGGACAGATTCTACTTGTGCGACAACAAGATCCTGTGCGAATATGACTACGAGGAGAGGCTGGTGTTCGCGAGCATGGCTGCCAATCCCAGCGGACTAGCCCACATCCGCCGCCAAGTGAGCGGACTACAGGTGAATATTTCTGGAACGAGCATTTCAGCCTCGCGGTCTAGACTGCTTTGCTTATGAACGGCTTATATTTATCAAGTATCAACAACTTCTTATTGATTGACCCTATTCAAGTTAGCAGCTACATTTAGCTTTGTGTGTCGTCATTAAAGTTCTAGTTCTCGGAATAGAAACGGCTAGTGAGTGTCATTTATGTATAATTATTTAAAACACACGTATTGTCGGTTCCCACGGTGGAGTGATACGTGGTGCGGTCCGGACGAGCTACGTTGCTTATTGTGGACTATAGCTGACGTGGTGCAATGGTAGTAGTGCCACCACAAGGCTGCCCGCGCGTGGCACCATTATAGATAGACACACTTGCCTACTAAATTATAGGTCACTTAATAGCCGCAAAGCAATGCTATTATCATTCCTAGCATCATGGCGTTTAAATGGCGGACCATTTCTATTATTAGATAGATATTTATCAATTTATTACGGATCCGTAAAAATCGCCAGCTAAATAACAAAATCATGAGATTTAACGCCGAAGTCTATCTTCGCCAAACTTTAAGTACGTTTGTGATTATATTTTACTGTAGTGAAAAGGAATATATTTTTTTCTAACGTCTCCATTCGGAATAAAGGGCACGTGAAAAAGTCGACTCGGCGGAGTAAATAACTCCCACAAGGACACTGTTAGTGGGAGATTCTATCTCCACTTTATTATGTTTCTTTTGTGATCATTAATCTTTCTCGTACGAACGCTTGTCGGAATGCGAATGTGGGGGAATCTATTTCATTTTATGAGTCGCGCGAGTGGAGGAACCCATTCAGCCGCGCGACATTTCTAATCGACTTTTTGATTGCGTGCACGGTCTTCTGTTCGGAGCGTAAGTGAATTATAAAACATTAGAAACATAAGTACAAGTGAGATGCGTCTTCGCATCTGATATGCCACTTAGAGCTTCCACTTATGGCTCTCTTATAAAAATTACCTGCCATTCTCGTAACCCGTAAGGGAGTACACACTTTGCTAGATTTTTAATTTACAAAAATATCGAATGATATAAGATATTTAAGTAGTGCAGGACGTGTCGTCGCCAATCGGTATTAGCTGACCTAAAACGAACACAATGCAACACAATAACCTACTTAATTGTATACAATTTGAATAATATGAAGGATAACAATACGTGTAAACGACTGGTACAAATGCATTCCTAAACCGGCAAGAGCCTCTAGTTACAGTCTTCGCTCCTTGTCTAGTCTTTCATTCTTAAAAGGGAGTATGAATGTCTTATCTGACACCTTCAATGTTGTGTGCAGTCACCGACTAGTGGCGGTTACGTGGCCGGGGTCGCCGGTTGTGGCGGCGGCGCAGCGGCCGGCGGAGCCCTGGTCGACAAGGATGGCGGTGGCTGCGTGGGCGCAGATGACGCGTCCAGCGGCTACGGCAGCCCGCCTGACCCAGACGTGTGCGATGCCGCGCGATGACCGACGGTGCAGCGCCGACATCTCGCCCCTGTAAGTAGTTTGTTCTTCTTAACCTTTATATATATTATTAGTATTATAAAGGCGAATGTTTGTGCGTTCGCGCATGCTGGTGAATACTCACTCAATTCAGCGGCACAGAATATTTGACTAGCATCATCAGATAATAATCTCGAGCAGTGGTATTCTCCCCAAACTTTGTTCCTAAGTTTTTGATGTAGATTGGTGCTAGATTTGGTACCTTCTAAGATGAAAATAGCAAGTGATTCCGACGGTTCTTTAAAAGCGTGTCAAAATAAAAAAGCGGCGCATAGTAAATATTTATTTCTGATACAGGTAAAGCCCCATTGAGTATTGGCGAGGCGCGCAGGCAGCCTGCAAGCCCTCGGCGTTGGGCGAGCACCTTCGGCAAACAATGAACGTCTTTCAAGCGACACAGTATAGACACTAGCGTGATGTTTCGTTCCTTCACATATTATACATACAAACTAGCCATCACCCTACAAAATACCTACCTTACTAGAAATAGAGTAGTTTAAAGTGCTTTGTTTTTATAATTCGTTCATAATTTTAATTGCGAACCTGAAAATATACTGTAAAGAAATCTTGAAAATGTATTTGATATTAAGGTAATAGACTAATGTGCTGTGTGAGGTGGCCAGGTATCAAGCTTGTGAGCCGGCTAAGTGCAGAACTACACGGAGTCGTCGGGCATGTATTATATGCGTTGCGCCAGAGTACATTAGGCTAGACGTCAGCGGCGCGGGCGTGCGGGCGGCGGACGAGCCGTGGATATGTGGCCACTTTACAAAGTGTCCGGGATGAGTCGCGATAACGTTGTTAGAACACGATATTTCCATTATGTATACGATTTGAGCACTTGTTTACATGTTAAGATAGCAGCGTCGCGTGGGTAGGGCGCGCGCTCTCGCTTCTACTTTAATGTACATTCTGTACCACATCTTGCGCTTAGCCAATTTAGACACGCCCCGTACCAATAAATAAGAATGGATAAAATGTTCATTACGTACCCACAACCTTAGGTCTTTATTTGAATACATTATTTTAAATTTTACTTAGGAAGTAGAGTATTATCGGTAATATATTCCATTCGATGTACCGGACAAGTCCACCCTCGGTAGCGAACGAGCGGATTGTTTATCGATTATACTTTTTATCGTGATACAACGATTCAGGTCCAGACACTAAAATATTAATTGATAAAATCGATCTCATTGTTATGGATTGTATGTATGTACATGTACTAAACATAAATATTGTTATCATACAAGGTATGAAGTTTTATTGAAGGTAATTTCTTACTTTTTTTTACTTTTGATTGGTTACGTATGTTAATGTTATTTTTTTACCAAAGATAAGTTTCCGTAGAAGGGTTTTCTAAATAAGAATCTACACAAATGAGCTAAGATTGTAGATTTATAGTGATATATTTGGTACTCTGAAGTGGTGCAATGGTTAGTTAGGTACCTCTGTATAAATATTAACGTTTAACTGTTTAAATAACATTTTTGTGAACACCCACGTTACTTGTAAGCGCTGTTTGTGCTTACGTAGGTGATTATTAACGATGAGAATCACTTATGCTAGGGAGCAGGCTGATCGCTATAATGACGTCGGCCGTTATTCAGCAAATGACGTTTATCAATAAGGTGGCGTGTTTTTCTTTTCGCCAGAGCTTCAGTGAATGTTGTTCGCGCATAAATTGTAACGATAATAAAATACAGATGATTATGCTAAATCTTTATTTTGTTTAATAATAAAAGAAGTTGGAACCTCTATGTAGATAAATGCTAAATTTTTTTAAGATAGAATACTTAATGTAAAATAAAGATTTCTACGATAAATTATGTATTTATGTAAAAAAATTGAACTGTCGTTACTTAGTACCTACTATTGGCTAATGTAAAATGTTCCATGAATTTTTAATACTTACCATAAACCGATTTAATAATGTTTTCAACTTCATAAACATCGACAGAATAATTATTTCATTTTGCCGTTAACTTGTAAATAAATATATTTATTTAATGATTAATTTGTTGTTTTATTATTATCATCCCACGTTCATCAACACCATTTGATTAAGCGTTTTACCTTGTTATCTATTTTATTTATATCTTTGACAAGAAGAACCTGACGTGTAACAAACCATGCTTCAAGTTCTGCTACAGCTATATCACGATATAATAAGTTCTAGTGTGGTGGTCTGTAGTGAGTGTTTTTCTACAATTTTATAGTAAAAAAAGGTAAACAAACGTAACAATAAAGCATTGTCACGGGTCGGAACGATCTCAACTTTGAAAGAGTTTCCCTAAATTCAATAAGTCAATACAAATGCTACGTAGACACCCACACATACATTAAAAAGTCAGTGTACATTATTATATAACAAAAGCTTTTAAGTTGATTACCGATCAAATATAGCCCGGTTCATGAAAAGCACTTAAAACAATTCTCATGCGCAGTGTAGAGGTTTTTAGGACCTCCGCAGGTACTCTGAGGGTGCCACACTGGTACACTGTGCTAATTGGCCAGAGGCATTTACAACGAAACAACCATCTTTTTAAATTCGTTTAAAAATACATTATGCTGTCAAACAAAAAGTGACTACAACAAGTTCCGTAGAAACATATGGACACGCCATTTTAGTTCTCTTCGTCAGAATTAAAACTAAACCGATTATTACGTATTCATGGTACATAATTATATGAGTGTATTGTGTAAATGCTATTGACCATTTTGATATAGATTATTATTATTACATTTTGAGAAGTGTAGTAAAATTTTGGGGAGGCTATCAATTACAAAATTACAATTTGAAATAATGGCAATAAAAAGCCATCTAGGTACTCTTGTAAATATGTACCCTTGACCATTTGCAAATATAGCTTTTTTTATCGCAACGCAATCCAAAATAATATTAATAATCAATCAATCAATTTGGGTTGGCTGTACCAATTATGGTAGAATGGAACCGTCCATATAGGATTTAACGCTGTTACGGAAAAAAATTCATTTTTTATTGGCAATCGTCCCGTAGCATCGTGGGCGTAGTATCATCTTCGAGGATCAGGAGTCCACACAAGAAATTCTAATATCAATAGGCTACCTGTACAATAATTTATCTGCAAAGGCAGAATTGGTATCGAAAAGTTAAGGCCGCAGTCTCTTTTAGTTACTACCTCTCTACTAAGCTTGGCAGTACAGCGTACACTTAATATTTAACTCACTGTTATAAATGCAAAAGTAATTCTGTCTGACTGTTCGTTACCTCATCCTGGCTAAACCACTGAAACGATTGTTATGAAATTTGTTATTGAGATAGGTTGAAGCAAAGGAAGGGGATAGGTTACTTTTATTCTAAGAAAGACGCGGTAAAATTGTCAACGCGGACGAAGTCGCAAGCCGTATCTAGTAAGCTTATAAACCCCAATAAATTAGAAAGATTATATGCATTACTTCTGTAACAATTGTCGCAGGTTAAAAGGCCATTAAACTGCAATTACATATTTTGTCACGAATTAGTTCTAAATAAACTTCCCCCGAGGCAATTAATACAGTGTATTACAACCCTAATGTTTTAGATTTAGTACAGGGTGGGATTGTCCATAAAATTCTCAACGACGAGACGCATTAACGAGCGTCGTTTAGTTGTTTGCTGTTTAAATAAGAGCTGTAATGTAATTTTAATGAGCTCACAAAAATGTGTGCGTTTTCCGAGTATTCACGGACGTGGCGTCGGCGCAGGCGCAGTAATGACTGACGCCGTGTCTGTGTTGTTGGCTTGTTGTCACCACACACTTATCTTACTATTTAAGTCATATCACATCACTATCACTCATACTATTTAAATAGACCTGGAGCAAATATTATACAAGGATTTTTTTTTTTCTGAAAAACGTTATTCTCAAATATTCTGACTGTACAAATTATTGTCGTTTAAATACTGTTGTACATACCTATAATAGATAATCGTCGTTTATTTATTCCATCCAAGGTTCAACACCTAAATACCAAATAACAAGTGCGTAATTTCCTTGTCCCCTTACTTTATGAGAAAACTAATTTCAATTACGGTAAAGGACAAAAACTACAAATCGACCCAGATTAAAACGGTTAATTACAGTTTATAGGCAATAACAAAAGATTTGGTTGCAGAAAGAATGGAATTTGCCTAAATTATTGAGAGCCGCGAGGCGAACGCTCGCCCGTGAAAACTCACTTAAACTTTTTTAATTAAATTTTGGATTTTTCTTCACGACGCCGTAAGGAATCTTATCCTTAAGCTTAAGTCAAAACCTTGTATTAATTAGTCCGCGCACTGAAGACTAATGACCAGCGTAATCGACTTTTACGGAGTAGTGCCGCAGGCCGCAGCAGCGAGCAAACAGTACCAAACGGTACCAGAACATAATAACAATGTGATGCCTGAACGTGAACCTAATTAACCTCTATATTGACATATACATTCACAAGATTTTGGGTCAACACAACACCGTAGGTATACAAGACGAAAAGCATTCAAACTCACCAGAATAAAACTAGGTCCCATCTGAGTAAATACATTACAAAAGCAATGAATTTAAGCAAGATTTGGTTCGAGGAAATAGCTATAAGTGCGAGCAAATCCCCGCTAATGTGTTTGATCATAACTAAGTGAAGTCAGCCGTCTTTGTTTGCGTTTAATTAACGAAAACGCCGCGCCACGGCTGGTCATTAAACCGACCGATGGATTATTATAAAGTTCATGCAGTGAACGTTGCCTGCTCTGATATAATTAACAAAACATTAGCGAAGGCAAGCGTTGTAGGTACTATAAGTACCTATACGTTACAATTACGACACTATAAATATTATATCTGGGAGCGGCAGGCAAATGCTTTACGTTTACTTAACGTGCCTTATAAATAAACAGACCAAGTATAATAATTGTTCTGATTTCAAAATGGAAATGTCAAACTAATTAAATGTTTTATTTTGAACTCATAAAGTTCTCATGTTATTTAAAAAAATAATCGTATTTGTTATTTGGTATTATAATTAGGTAACTGAAAGCTATAGTAAGTTATTGAATAAAGGAACGAATCGTGTAGGATTGAAGATATAAAAAAAGATCCCGACGAATTGAGAAGCTCCTCCTTTTTTTTGAAGTCGGTTAAAAATAATGTCTAGTTAATTAAATTATGAGTGCTAAATAAACATAAAGAGGGACACTATTAATATTGGCATAGTTTATCGAGGTATATGTAGGAAATATACACCTAACACTCTATCTCTAAAACATAGAATACGCCACTCGACACTTGATAAATTGATTCTATTTATAGATGCATTGCTTTTACACGGTGTGATGTGTACGATCGATCAATAATAAATATGTGCAAGCAGAATGTTGCAGCAACATATTAATTGGTACACTTAAAGACTAAATTGAGAATAATGTTTATTTTACTCTTTTGATGACCTCTCAATATACGCCTGACTATAAATTAAGTACTAAAATAAATCATAGGTGTCAAATCAATTATAAAACATTAAATGAGCAATTAAAAACTAAAGATTCTCAACGTTCAGTCGCGACTCGTGAATGGGCCATTAACCCTTGTTTTATTTAAAAAGCGTCTTGGTGCGAGTATATTGTGAGTCGCAAGAAGTTTCCGTCGAATCATTTAAATAAACGAACTCGCATCATTATGTCAGATCTAAGGATCGAACAAATTGCCAATTAGTGGCGCGCTGGTGCGGGCCTCGAGGTGCGGTACGTTGACGGGACGACAACGAGGCAATACCGACGTCGCAGCGGGGCTACTACGTACCGGGATCGTTGGGAAGAGCATCGGAGTGTAAAGAAAAACTCGTCGCGACACCGTCACACCAGACTGGTCGCCACGGTCCCGTCGCGCCCTGTGTCACTCTATTCACGTTGCACTACGATTGCTCATAAATATCACGACCATTAATGCTTTAATTTCCTTGAAAGCAGTTTTAAAAGACTTTTCCGTTCTAAAACTTTCACATGAAAGACGATGACAAAAGAACAATGATGTAGATAGAGACGAAACTTAAACTATCAGAGGAATAGTTAACAAATAGAAATGACTATTATTTAATTTTTACAGTAATTGTTGATTAAACGGTAACACGTTTACTAGCACTTTTCAAAATTATAAATTTACTAAAGAATATTGTTACTATCTAGGATTAAAATGAAGACTCCATTAATTTTGATAGTCATATAATTCATGCAGCGAGAGCTTAACTTGCATCAAGTTTTTATTTATAACGGGAATTAATGAAATAAATTGTACATCATATCACACAACAAGCAATACAGACAATTTATTGAATTTGTACCATCAGCTAAACAATTGGGGTTTATTAATACCACTCTACTTCAATCGTTGTGCCAGGGGGTGGCGCGGGGTGGCGGTCCAAGAGCGCTCAGTATTCAGAGTATCGCAAATGTAACTTTCGGTTCTTTTCATGGCTAAAGTATGTTGGCGGCAATCCATAATGGGATCGCCATTATTCTTGCCATTAATTCGCATGGCCCGGCTTCCGTGCATTAGCGGCCGGCGACGAGGCTGCCAATCTACGAAAAGGGTCATTTCTGTTCAACGTCAACGTATTCTGTTGTGTAACTTGGTTCATAAGCACTTCACTTAGTTTGTTTTACTTTCTAGGTTCTCTTTGCTTTTAAGTAAGGAGTTTTAGTGGCTGTAGAGGTTTTATTCAAATAGCTAAGTTACATTCGTATTTAATAGGTACTTCTACCTAGTACGAACCAGTAGAAGCTTTAAAAATTTATATTTGGTATTATGTAAGGTTTAAACTTATTAATATAGCTCGTACTTTTTTAATTACCGTCATATATGAGGGAGCTAGAACAGCAAATAATACACAGATAATAAACCGGGTACAAAACATTTCAGACTTTGTAAAATTAATTAACAGTGGAACGCATGCAGGAAATAAATCCTTCATTTTCCTGCGCAGATTGCATAAAAATAATCAAATAAGTGGCATGGACATTACTCAAAGCGTTGCAGTGCACCGCGTGAGACAGAGATGCAGTCATATAGACATCCCTTTCAAACGCGCCTCCACGTCCCCCTTCCTGAAAGAAAAACTCTCGAAAAACTAATTACAACTTGTAATTGAAATTTTGCGTGTTATATAATCGGATACTTGAGCCGTGAGTAATGTATAAATGCGCTGGGGAGATGAATGGACGGCGTCGTGGGTGGGCCGGACAAGATAGGCGGGCCTTCTCAATTTTTGGATTAAGCAACTTTTATACAATAATTCGCAACAAGACGTTACAATTTGCAACTTTTTTCAATACGTAAACATTCTACGTTGGATTCATTTAAAAATTAGTTACTTTCCATTTTAATGGAACCTAATT
Source organism: Abrostola tripartita (assembly GCA_905340225.1). Lineage (NCBI taxonomy): Eukaryota > Metazoa > Arthropoda > Insecta > Lepidoptera > Noctuidae > Abrostola > Abrostola tripartita. Next base: position 7,298,207 of record HG996493.1, on the reverse strand, counting down.
AATTCATGATTATTTTCAATGCGCAATATAAAGTAGATGTTCCTTATGTACAATAATACCTATCTAGTATTATTGTACAAGAACAACTACAAATGATGGAAACCATTCAGACTCAACAAACATTTTTAATTAAAAACCCCTTCAAAACCGCGCCAACAAAAAACGCTATCACAAAAGCAACAATCTAGAAAGCGATCTAACTGTATAAACACGCGAATAATGCGCAATCAAAAGGGCAGCGGGCAACCACTGGAGGGCTATGCAACTAGGGAGGTCCGCCCCGGGCCCCGGGCCCCGGTCCTCGCGCCCCTTAACTCCCTTTGTCTCTTTTTGCGAATTACAGTTTTGATTGCTTTGCAACACAACAACTACTTTTCATTTTCGTTATTAGGCCCCTGCTGCTGCCAGGTGTAAAAAGGAACCAAAAAAGTAATCCAAAATAGAAACTCAATTCCTACGTAACATGCTGTTCAGAAATCATATAAAGCTTTCGGTCAAACTATTATACGACACGTAAGATATAGGAGGGTGGGGGACGTAGTGACGGGGAAATGGAAAAAGCATTAACGGATATGTCAGTGACGCATCAACGGAGAGTGGATGCTTTCTAATGCTGAATAAATACCATCCACCTCCCCATTCAGAGCCGTCAACACTGCCAAAGATTGTCGACACAACAAAGCTTCGGGTAAGTAATGGCCTTTTTGGAGCACTTACGCAGTTTCATAGACTAGCTTGGTAGTTAATATCTACATTAATATGTCGTCGACAGTTTTAAACTTCATTTGCCAGCGATTTTATTTTGCCTGGTATTTTGAGAGTATTTACTAATTTGAACTGTTTACATAAAATATTACATTACCTATCATCTCATTGACACTTGACGGAATTAATTAAACACTACATATACCTACCGCATTGCATGTCCATGTGTAACAAGTATAAATTAACATTGAACATTTAGACGTATAATAATTCTTGGAATCAACATCTTTAAATTAGAACATGTTCACAAACAACTGCATGTCAGTCTGTTGTTGAATCAAAACGCTCTTTCGTCGAACGATATTGCAACGTTATTAGCAAATGTAGGGTAGTCTCATAACAGGGCGGCACATCCCATTTCCTGTGAGCACTCGCAGTCGGACACGGATCCGAAATGTTTTAGCTAAATCGACTCTCAGATTAGATGGATATTTTTAACCATCGCCCCGCCTGATCCATTAGCAAGATTTTATGAGTTCAGACCAGTAAGTAGTGGTATTATGTGTTCTCAAATAAGCTTTGAGAGTTAATATTATTAATAATAAGTCGTCACTTATTTCAGGCTCTGGTTTTGTTACATCACTAACGTATGAGACGAGTTACAAGCTCTGAACGTCTTTCTCAGCAGAAATCTAAATACCTCTAAAATCTTGTAATTTAGGTTTCCGTATCAAAAGTTTTGACGTGTATGACCGTAAAATGGCAAATCCCAATCTGAATTTTGTAGGAAAATAATCGGTATCGTATTTAGGCGTAACGCTTATTTAAAAGCTTGCTACAATCTCTGCTCTACTGAGCCTTATGGTAAGTATTTGTCACCATCCTACCACCCTGACCGTTATTTCTAGTCAACTTATATATTGTCCAATGTCCATCTCTGTCAATCACTGCTTTTTAAAACACCTAGTGAAAGTAAAGCATCAGCTTATACTACAGTTCCCCTTCTTAAAGTAATTTCAATAAATTCACATTCCTGTTTATTGGCAAACTTAGGCAGCACCTGTAGTTATTATTACACGTAGTTTTAAGCGTATAACACCACTGCCTGGTGTAATTACACCCGAGCTTGTGTCAGTGTCGACCGGAATTTATACACACCGCACCACCAACTTATGTTATTAACTCACTAGCAATATGCATACTTTAACTATCAATCCCACAATATTGTAGGAACATTATTTCTCAAATTTTGACGTATTCAAAGAAGCCGCGTCTATCTAAACATGTTAAACGAATTAAAATTTTCTTTTCATCAGATTTCATTTAAATCTTCCCTTTTTTTAATTTGATTTGCATTCATGTTACATTGGGGTGCGCTTCGAATTTTACAACAGTGAATATATATCGGTCTTTGTCTGTTTATTCGTCATAACACTGAGAGACAGTGAGTTAAAGTCGCTTCGAGTCGTATTTTACATGTTCGCTTAGAATTTTTCATGTCAGTCACCATAATCTCAATGCTAAACGCGGTCACTATCACAATGTAAACCTACTGAAGTGTCGTATTTTGAGGAATTTGACTACTGCGTAATGTTCATGAATATTAATAGTTCATTTCATTCCATTTACATCTTACTTCCAAGTTTAGGATATTCTTACGCTAAATAACTATATTTTTTTACTTAATAGTAAAAAAACGTATCGACCTACCTACGTGATAATTAATTGTGTTTACCAAGTCGTTGATCGAAAGTTATGTAACGGGGTAAAGGCCCCAAAACCCTACACTAACTCTAAATTAATTAACTGTTGTTAATAAAAACATTAAATTGCCAAACATTGACTCTATCTATACGCCTTATGGCTTTTCACTTGTCGTAAAATAATGAAATGCGCTCACGCACGGTTTCCAATCTATGTAGATAGTTCATACCAACTCTCGTTTATTTATATTTATTGGTTTGGTTTTATTATTATTATCATCTGACATTATAATGTTCACCCTTAATTTATTTACCGCTGTTCGTAGTAATCATTACATTTATTTACAAAATAAATGCAACATTCCAATAAACGGGAAGTCTGTTAACATAAAAACACAATAAACAATTGTTATTAACGGCAAACAAAACATCAGTAACAAGAATGGATTGTTGTTACTGACTTAGCTTAATTAAACAAGCCGGTAGTCGACACTCAGACGCATAATACTGCTAATTAAACGGGGGTTTACAGAGATCCGAAAAAGAGCCACTCAAACACGCTTAGCCGGTATTATTACAGTGTATTCAGGAGGCTCGGCAAACAGGCCCTCGTCGCCGAGGGTGCTACTCTCAAGTTTCGCGTTTAATTAGACAGATAGAGGCGCGGACGGGCCTTATTAGTATTGTCTACGGGGGCCCAATTAACACTCGGGAGGCGCCGCCGTGGGTGGTTCCAAGTTCGTTTTAATAATCAAGGGATACCCTTGGCTTCGTTAGCCGAATAATAGGATCGGGTGGCTTCAGTGTATCTTGTCTGTCGCCGTATTCTGACCGGTTTCACGTCACAGCGCTCACAGCTCGCGTAGCCGCGCGGTGATCAAAGCTACAGGTGTGGCCATTTATTTTGTCGACTCACTCATCGTACATTATGCAACACTTGCTTACGTAAAGCGTGGGCATAGCTTTGCTCATTTCAGATTAAATTAAATTAAAATCTTTAATCGTAAAGCCCATATCAAGACCTATTTCAGAATGCCAATGATTTATAAAATGTCTATCCATCTATAATAATATATGTTTAAGAACAAAGTTTTACCTAAACAACACCTAAATTAATAAGCTAATATCGAACTCGACGATCAGTGTATTTATTTGGTCAATTATGTAAATTTAAGCGTTGCGATCGTGCTACAATGGTTTCGTAGCCATTAATATTGTTACTTTACATTCGACCATACGAATTAAATACAATTATAGCCTAATTTAAGTTTAACGATCCATTTAAATAGAGAAAAATTATTTACAATATATTGGAAAATCGGTTAGTTAAAAATTATTAATATGGTTATTTAAACTTATTTTTAAGATGCAACCAAAAATGGTCACTGCTTAAACAAGTTATATGCAACAGGTTTTCAGGTTTCAGGTTATTAAATTAAATTCGTAGTATATGTGAAATAAAAAAAATATTATATACCCTCAGCATGCATCTCTCTGTCTTCATCAACTGGGTACAAAACGTTGGCAAAAAGCTTAAACAATTTCCTTAATAATTTGCAATTATTTGTATGTAGGATGAAGGTATTAATTAATTAGGAGCAAGCTCAACACGGACAGCAAATTGCACTATGAGTCTTGTAGCCTCCCAGGCACAGTACCCCGCTGGCCATAAAACTCTCATTACAGAACGAGCAATTTCTCTCGTTAATTAACGCTGCACAACCATGTCAATTAATGAAACGGACAAGTTGTGCGTTAAAGAATTTGCTTCCTTAACAAAAAGTTATATTGTTGTTTCATTATTATAAACAACATTCTCTTGTTATACAACATATTGTTGATATATAAGTTGCAACTGAAATCAGACGATAAATGATTACAATTTACAAAGTATAATTGTAGCCAACGTACTGGTTATGTTAAGTTCATTTAATTTTACACAAATTAATTTGGTCGGGTCGTATAAATCATCATTTTGTGTTGGTCAGTAACGAGGCTTCTGTTAACTAAATGCAAATTTGCTTGCATCTGCATTTTGATCCAGAAAATTGCCGAGAAAAATGCAAACGCATGCGCACGGCTGCGCCGCCTCGCATGACTTGTCGGCACTAATAACTTTTTCTCAAAACACTAATGAATAACTTGCTCCTTATTACTGGGCACGTTTTGCCACTTGAGGCTCTTTGAGCGGACGAGACGGACGCGGCACGGGAGCGGGGCCGGAGCGGGGCGGGAGCGAAGCCGCCCCGGCACTGTTCCGCCGTTGGCGCCAATCTTACAACTTACCATTAAGCAATTTTCATCAAGATTCATGTTTTACTTAATGAACTTCTTGCTTGTAGTATAGACGCGTTTTCTTGGAAATATTTCTTGCGGACGGTAACGGTGCTGTGCGCCTTGTCTTTATGGTGGCTGGGGATTTGCTTAATTACGGCAACATTACCGTATTAACTTTATTTTCTTTACATATTTATGTGCGGTTCTAATGTTTATACTTAAATTACGCGGTCGTTGAAACGATTCCAATGGATATTTATTTTTTATGAATTCTGTAGAATTGCCTATATAGTCTATAACATCAGGTAAACTTCTGTTTTTTGCCTTATTGGCTCTGAACGAAACTGTAAACAGTTTCCCTTCATATAAAATTCACCTTTCTGCTACGGTTCCCTGTAAAAAATGAGGTATCTGCTTATCCATTATAAGTGAACTAATAAGTTAAGTGAACGAACAAATGACGTTACACATTATTAACAATCTATTAAATTTCCATATCACTGACCCTTAGTTTAGTTTTTCTGTTCTTCCTCTAACTATCGTCTTTATTAGCTTCTTGTAACTGTTGCTCGCATTCTACAAGATTGTGTATACGGAAAATGCTATGCACATGACATTTAATTAGAGAACGTTGCCAGTTACATTATATATTTAACTTGATACATATAAGGAATTAATGTAATTGACGCCACTTTTAATGGAGCATTTATACAGAGTTGGCGATTACTGGGGCCATAAGAAGTGCAATTCACGGAGTCGACGTAGCGCGGAGCCAATTTAATTTACAAAGTTGTCGGTCAAGTCCGGATTAAGCTTGAGGATCGCTCGCTCGCTCTTAATAATGACATGTGCTCGAACATCTGTCACAGATTTACGCACACCAATCATTGTACTACCTGTCAGTCGAGGTGAAAGAAATAACTCGCTCTTATTACGTATCGAGGCGAGTTCTTATGATGTTTGGTCTTCTTTTTTGTTGCGATTTTATATTAAGTATAAGTATTTTAAGTATCATTATATACACGCAATTAAGGGTTATTGCGAGTATATATTGTGATTTGTCAATCTCCTATTAAGCCTCTACTTTAAACAGCAATTAAGGTAACAGTTAAAACCACCAATTATGTAACCAAACCTGTAGCGTAAAAGACTCAGTCTTCACTCATGGACCTGCAAACATAATTCTAGAAATGTAGAACCCAAACAAATAGTTTCGATATGATTAGTGTCGCTTTATTAAAATTGCCAAAGCCGCGTCGTTATATGAAATAAATCAGAAATATGCACGTATGTTTTATGTAAATGTATCGGAACATAAAATTTTAAAGCCACTTGGGTATAGCTGGACCTGTCTTCAAGGGCCCCGGGGCACACCCCACGGCAATGCCCAGAGCTGTATACTCGCTCTATTACCGTTTAAAAAACATTACTACATTGACGTACCTTCTGCAATCATAATTATATTCATAGTTTTCTGTGTTCTGATTACACGAAGTTACTAATTAATTATATAATGTCATTAAAATGGTGTTAATATACTAAATAATGTTACACAATGCTTATTTAAACGTCTTTACCATATAGCACCTACACAATACTCATACAAAATTTCATAATGCTATAATTTAAACGTAAAAGTGCATTTTTTCCTTTAAACCACGAACGCTTTTTCCTCATAAAAATATCAACAACTTTCATTCTTAAAACTCCGTGTAATACCCGTAGATGATTAAGTCAGTTCACAAGACCGCAAAATGTCAGCATGCGCAATCATTTTGTACGTATTTACGTAATAATTCCCCATCAATGTAATTAATGATCACGTCGTTATCTCCATCCACCTCGTATATATGACTAATTAGGTATCGGGCTACGTTCGCCAACGGGACGGATATTCCCAGTGTCTCGGCGAACACTTCCGGCACTCGATCCTAATTACAGATAACGCTGAAGGCTTTACCATCCCGTCTCATCTCGTTTACTTGTCGGGGGTTGCTCGCTCCGAGCGCCGTATTCCTGTTACAACACCATCAGCCTTATAAAACATAGTACGTACTTACAATACGCATGTCTCTTATGTGATTAAATTGGTAATTTCAGATAAAATCAATCGTGATCGGCATTTATTTATTTATTATCTGTCGCTTATCTCGAGTCTTGATTCAGAGAATTATACGTTATGTTTTATATGGATTTATTATTAGGTAGAGTCTCCAGAGACTATCAAACCATCATCGATGACACCAAAGTAATTATTATTTATTTTCACCTAATTCCTAACAGGTTGCATTTCCCAGTATAAAAGTAACTAGCGTTGATGAATATACTGTAAAAAGTTTAACGTTTATGTTAATCATACTACATAGACTAAGTTTTAACAAAACAACTTTAATATCATCAGGTGTGCCACTAAACTTAATCATAAATACATTGTTAATTAATATCATAATTCTGATGTCATTTGAATTACAGCTACTAAATTCTAACGTCTTCGAATATTTATTAGAATTTTTATTACAGTCGTATTAATTAGTAGATTAAATATTAAAATCGGACGTCAGAGTTGTAAAGCTGTCGTGGCGAACGTGTTGTAAACACGCCCCGGGCGTGACTGGCCGATTGCACTCGACTGTACTACCTACTCGTATAATTCCAATCAGTATTCAAATCGATGCAAATGGAAAGATTAATCGGCGTTTGCACCACCGCGGCGTCGACTGCGAGTGAGGTAGTAATTACACGATATTTGTTAGTATAATCTAACTTTTTGTGGGTTTTCTTAAATGTTTATAAATTATTGTTATCAGGCCTATTATTAAATTGTCGCCTTTTGTTATTTGATTTAAATTAATCGTTGTTTGACGAGGAACCCGTTTATTTATTTACTTGTTGTGGCAAAGTAGAGGTTCCACCCAGCTCGGAACTAAAAGTTGTTGGTATGTGATAATTACAGCAAGTGCAGGATGTCATGGCAGTCTATCAAAACTCAATACATTATTTATAATTGCATCCATACATTCAGTTCCTGCCACTTAGAGCGTGCTGGATTTATTGAAAGAAAACAGGTGAACACAGAGATTTTGTGCTATTGATAATAAAGGGATGCTTGATATTGTACTCAATAATACATATTATAAAGTATTGGTTTTATATTAGACATAAGTCAAAAGACATTTATCCGATTTGATATGCCATTACAGTAATGAACTAACGCCTACGTTCAATCCCGTAGAAAGTACACTCAATCAATAACAAATATGTTTGCCTGATTAAACAGCTCAAAACAAGAAGATCGATCACTCACAAACACAAAGAGATACAAGCAGAGTAAATTAATCCCACCGAGCTGGAGGCTATTGGGTTTTGTTAGCTTCTTAATAAGCCAATTGCTGTCACCGTAGAGCCGTCCGCCCACGCGACGCAAACTGATTTCAGAATAGTCTCCGACGCAATCCCACGATTGATTCTAATTAACGATAGCAGTATTTATTGGAGCAGTTCGCAAACGAACCTAATTGATTTCGCTGCGCCGACGTCAACTGACATGTTATAGACCTGACACCGGAGACTGCTGTTTATTGACTATTAATGCAGCTACGGATACATCCTCGTACAATATCATGGAAGATACACGCTTAATATACGGTAATTTTAATTAACAGGATGTTTTGCCGTGTAAGTAGACGGTTGAAACTTTTTAGACATCCTACAGGATTAATAACTTTGCAGATTATATCGCTAGGTGTTCATATAAGTTTCCACTACGTATTAAGATACGTTAAATGTAATTATTGGTATATTTTACTGCCGGGTCAGTTTCAAATTATTCTAAGTAGGAACTAACACCTAATAGATACTTAGATGTCTTTGTGCATGTTAAGTATCTTCGAGAATATAAATCAAACGGATGTTATCTATACCTATACTATCTATAATTAAAAGAACATGCACACATTAGGCTGATAGAGTGGCGACCACTCGAAATGACCATCACCATCATCATTTTACCAGTAAGAAATCTTGTCGGCTAACATCCAAATATTATAAAACGAAGCGCCCATAACTAACTCAACTTGTGCCATCTAATTCTAGTATATAAATATAATTTATTATCGAGTAGGTAATTATACTAATGGTGTGCACATACTAATAATTTAAAACGTTATATTAGATGGACCATTACAACCTTAAGCACAAGCCTCTGCTTACTGGGCTACAGCCTCCTTACCATGAACTCTTAAAGCAGGACATTTTTCGTTGTGAAAGTGAGACACCGTTACGTGCAGTGTAGTGTGGCATCTCGCTTCCACAACGTAAACTGTCCTGCTTTAAGCGTTCATGGTAAGGGGACCGTACCTACCACCCACTAATAGCTCGCCAGCTACTTCTATACAATATTAGATATAGGTTATGTAAAAAAGAAATTAAATAATACAAATGTACATAATTGATAACTTTCAATAATTATATATTTCAAAATTTAAATAAGCCCTTATAATATTAACTATTAGTTATACCTAAGTACTAGTTTACGAAATCAACAATGGGGTCGTGTGTCAAGACTTAAGTAAGTTATTTTAATTAATTAAAACTTCTCTAATTAATAAGGTTAGGTCGAGTCAAATAACAATGCGACTGCATCATTTAATGTAGAGATACCACATAAAAGGGTTAGAAGTGTTCTGTACATAATTGAAACTACATACTATTAGGATCATCATTGTTTTTCTGTTTAAATTAGATTATTTTACCCGTGAATACACAATAATGGAGATTATCATTTGAAAGTTTAAAGTAGAATATTTTTGGTACAACTGGAAGTTAATAAATGTTAGAGGTATGAGTGGTGCTAGGGTGTCCAAAATGTTTATTAGGTATGTAGCTAGTAATGCACCTTTACCATAGTAATGAGCCTTGCTATATTACACGTTCAAAAACTTGCATAAAAAATATTTTTACCACTATTATTTACTTATACTACCTACGTTAAAAACAAAAAAAAATATATATGCATCTTAAACTTTAATATAGATAACTATACAAATGAAAAATCAAAAAAATATTTACCCCTATTATAACTATATCGATTGAATTAATTAATCCTACGTTGAATAACGTCGCAAATTTTACATATTAGCATATTCATTGGTATTCAATAGATAACTTATTCACTAAAATTAATTTATATGCGCTAATGACTAATCTGTTAAAATAAATGCTATCGGAAACGATCAATCTGAGGCCTAAATTATAAAGGATAGTATATAAGATTAATATTTTACAACTATGTATTATGCCTTTTCAAGTTGATTGTAAATTACTAGGCTATGGTATGTACCTTAATTTATTTAAAAGCCGCAATTAGTACAATATAATTATAGAGCTAGGTTGTGCTAAACGAATTGAAATAGTTTTGTAAATATTTTCAATATTCAGTTCAACTATCTGTATTCATCGTAGTCGTAATAGGCTACGTTAAAGAATATACCTGCCTTTTAATAAATAAGCGGTATTATAAATAAAAACTTTTCATAAACGCCATCCGCCAATTAACAATTCCTTTAAAAGCACAATTAAGATATTCTTACAACAGATTAGATAATTTAATAATGGATAGGTCGCTCTATATTAAGTATGTAGCGTGCGTTGTATCCGGTAGTGGGTTCATGTCCGCCGAGTGAGACAGGCATCTCTCTAATTAGGCCACGTTTCGTCTGCCCTGTAATCCACCTGACTGTTAATTAATACAGCTGAATAAACAACCGCTAGCACGCGGGATGGGGATTAACAATTCTGTGTAATAGACCTTTATTATGTTCTACCTAATGCGTTCATGTTGTTACTAGTTGGGTGCCTGGAATTAGTTTTTAGGTAATGTTGTAAATGTTATGGCAAATATTAATTTGTTGTCGTTTTTTCTAATAGGAATTATAGGAATTGAAATAACCTCACAAAATTTTGACACGCTGTTGTTTAACCGACTCTACTAATGCGTATTTTATCTTCAAATTGGTTTTACGTTAGTTAATAAGCGTTGACGTTAGAGTACTCTCACAGAGTTGACGATACCGTGAATCAAACGCCATATTAAGTTTGTTCGTGCGGGTAATTAAAACGGAGCGTCGTAATGAGAGACCGCTGCGCTCACTAATTAGGCACAACTGCTCCAGAAACTGAAAACCTAACTTTCCCAATTAGCAGCTACATCATTGCGTTAATTCCAATTACAATGAATAAATCCTATCGCATAATTAATAATTAGAATTCAGTACAGACCCATTGTATATAATAAATTTATGTTTGTTTTGAAAAAGTAATATCTACTTGCGCCTCTGAGACGGAATATTTATTACCTTCAATAATGTTAATGGAGCTAAAGTTAATAAACATGGACTCATTGGTAGATCAACATAGGTTACATAAAATAATACTCGGTAAAATTAGTTTTCTAACCATTCTTCCTCCATAAATATAATTGCGTTCCACTTATTGCCCATAAAAGCACGGGAACGTGCGAACGGCCCTGTTGCAAAATTGTACAAAAGGAAAGTAATATTAGGTAGAAGTAGACGCAGTGCTACCCCGGGCGCGTTTCGGTGACTGGGGCGGGCTTTCAGATAAATTATTTATCAACTGTATAGCAATTTTCTTTATGACTCCTCCGACGGAGCAGAGCAATTTACTCGTGAAAGAGATGCGTAAACTTGCAAGGACGCTCAAATTGAGAATAGAACAATGAGGCCTGTAAAGATTTCAATAAGGATAGGTGCCTAGCAGGGCGGAACGCTTGCGACTATGCCTTGACAAAAAGTACATGACTAATACTGGTTCCGAGACGTGAACCCCATATGCTTCTCATTAGCGAAGCTTTTGAAATGGACTCCTTGTCGTAAGAATTTAATTGACATCGAGTCAACCGACCGTTGTGGCGTAGCGTTTAATTATTTTTAGGTATGTTGCATGTTATGAAGACTTTTTTGTAAATTGAGTCACGATTCGTGCGGCTTCTAATATAATTTTATGTGTGTGTTAAATCTGACATGAAATTTTGGCGGTGGCGAGTGTGTCGGGGTGTGCGGGCGTAGCGCGCCGGGCGTCGGACGGCGGCGCGGCGGCGCTTCCAATTTCCGTAATTGTGAGTTCATCAAGGAAATTGACTGGCAGACAACGCAATGCAATCCACTCTTTATTTACATCACGCTCGCCATACAACGATTGCTTCGCGTGTTCCAAAACGGTGTGACAGCGTCACGTCTGCCGCTAAAACGAGTTTTACTGAATATTTTAACAAAGCGGTGCAATATATAGGTTTATTGGTATCTGAAGTGTAAATTAAATTAGAAAGTATCGTTTGTCTTTATATGGCTCGCAGTTATTTACACCTGTCATAAAACAAATTAACATTTTAAAATACCTATAGCAAGAACTCATTATACGAAACAACAAAACTAATTCTTTCGATTTCATTAGATTGAACGGTTATGTGTGATCTTTGTAACGGAAAATCTTGTCATGGCTTTTTAATTTATTAGATAGAACTTATAAATAAATAACATACCGCTGTACCAAACGCCGATGTTTTGAAAACGTCATAACTAGCTAGTGTCATATTATCACAACGAAGTTTACAATGGTCTAAATAAACCAATAAATCGATGTTTGACGTATAATCTTAAAGCCGTACAAGATGACGCTAAAGCTCGCCAGTAAATAAAAAGCTGCGGTGCTCGTGAGGTAATTGATGGCGGGCGGCAATCAAATTAGGCTCCGCGTCGCGGGTAATCGGCTGAAAGCTGCCCGACAGAGCTTTTGTGGGTCGACGGGCCGGGACAGCGCCGCCCGTAGACCTGCACTCGCTTTCGTTTTGTACCTAGCACAGTGAATGCAATGGACTTGTTTGTTGGATTTAAGTTTTATAACTAAGCTTTTTTTTATGTTATAATGTTTTTGAGACAAAGTAACGCAGGCAACATTCTCAGACTATGTTTATGAGGTATCCGTATATACATACGTTGAAATTCTAAGATGCAGGTACGACTTACGTTTCTAATGTCGAAGTTTAGTAAGCATTGTACTAGTGTTATATAATTATATCAGTTATAGTAGACTTATTTTTAAAAAAACGGACAGAGTTTCAATGTATTACAGGCTACTGATTGTGACATCTACTTAAGTCGCTTAAACAGTTAGTACATTATAAGGGTGAATAAGGCTGTTAAGGAGGAAACGACAGGCTCATCATTAACGGGTCGAAGAGATGCGGACGGCCACGCAGCATCCGCCGCGAGCTCTTTAGCTTTTATCATAATTTAAGTTTTCCATTAGCCGTAATTGACGCGAACATCGTTCCTCGCTTACTGCCGCGAATCGTCGCAACGATTGTTATTTCTGGATAGATAAACATTCCCTATTTTCAGTTCTTCCGAACGCTATTCCATCTTAATTGACAATACTATTAATAATTAATAAGAGTTATGGCGTACAGCTTTTATCTTAATGTGGCTTTTAACGATACATTTGTATTCGAGAGACCATTTCGATGTAATTTCAACGGCACTACCGCCTCGCTAATGGATAAATATCTACTGGATGTTTAATTTTAAAATTTATGAATAATTCAGTCGATTCGAGAGTTCTGTTTTAGCGTTACTTAATGCTTAGATCACGAAGATCGATTTAATTTGGGTAATAACGAAATCGACCTTATCCATTAGTGTGATTGAGCGGCTACTCATGAGGCGGTCGAGATATCAAAGTGTCGTCCGGCCGGAGCAGAGCGGAGCTAGCCTCGCCGGGAGCTGAGTGACTATAACTACACAATACAAATTATTAAGAGTGCTCGGCATCACGGGAACGCTTTCAGAAGTAATGAATTAGAAAAGTTGCGCAGCACTCACGCGGATTGAGCCGCGCGGCTCGGCGACGGCGTCGGCGCGCCGCTCGCAACAACATTACTTTAATTAAATCTATTTGAACAACAAACTTTAATTAAATTTCATCCAGCAGTTAGGCGTCGCGGAGGAATAATCGCGCAATTAGAGCGGCCGTGAGCGTCGCCTTACACGCTCCCAGTTAATTAACTCACTTGGGCCGACCTATCCGACTAACGTTGCGCTGTGTATCCGACGAACACCCAACACTAATAATGGTAAAGTGATTATTATCATTAGGCACATATACTTTTCGCACCTTTATACCGCTTTTTGTAGTCTGGCTTCTTTATGATTGAACATAAAATTTTCTTATTACAGTTCCAAGGAATCAAACTCAATACAATAAGGTCAAAGTAGTGCCTATGATTACTACTAACATTACAGTCATTAAACATTGATATTTTCATTCATACATAATATAATCGGGGTCAGAAACTCTTGAGAAATGTATGTATTCAGTGGAACAGCATTTGCACAGCGAACACTAAGCCGTCCGACTTATTCGATTAATACTCGTAGCAACACAATGGGTTGGCGCTTAGCACTATGTGTAGCGCTTTCATTGTGCAAGTTTAATTGTTTTTACAGCCGACATGACATGTATTGTGTGCGTTTGGAATACTTAGAAATAACCTTACCGTATCATGAGGAGACGAGTTGCCCATTCCACCCACAACTGCTAAAACGTTTTAGTACGCGGGGCCCCTAAAACATTGTATCGATTGAGTTTTCATATCGCGAATCGAGTAGAATGCCAATAATATATAAGTATCACATATCTACTAAGTGTTCGTCTGCTGATCCATTATGCGCACATCGTAACGTATAAATAAAGGCAAAAACTCACAAGATCCATTAAAAGTATTGCTGCGATAATTTGGAATTGTGTGGATAAGACTTCTACTACAGAAAACTAAAAATACCAACTGACGCTAGTTTCAATTAATATATCGGGGATAAAACTCCATCAATAGTTTTGACAACTCCTTTACCTTACACCCACTCAAATACTTAGAGAATTACTTACAAATGCCATTTCCAGGTATAAATGTTAGGTATGGTACCTATTTCGGAACTCAAATTATTATGGAGCCTATTAATTCAATATATATATAAAAACACAGAAAACTAGCACTTTTTTTTTAATCCAAGCTATACGAATAGGAAAAATGTAAATAGCACAAGATAACATTCAAAATACTTACATACAATGATACAATGGACAATGCACCACGCAATTACTGCCCTCTAGAAAAATAAAAGAAACTTTTGAATGGGTTTATATGTCATCAAAATGTTATTATGTTACTGACATATTTTGCGGAGGTATTTGTTTAGGTTTTTTCATTGAGTACCTACTTAAGATGTTTCCGTTCGATCCTGTCTATTCTATCGTCGGAGCACTTCCGTAAGAGAGGCTATAAAGGAACCGAGAGAGCGCGTTGACCGACACTCCTCGTCCAACCAACATCTGACCCCACTCACTTAATTCAAACATGAATACCTAATGCCCAATTATGAATTATTCAATACTGCATTACTTTTTTCATCATAAAACAAACCATTATTTTGCTTTTATTGTTAATTAAATCACTCGTATTATGGATCCAGAAGTGAAATCGTTAAAACGAAAGAACGATCTCAGAAAATGTCCTCAATATCTTTTTATTTTATGCCAAAATTTATTAGTCGTAAAAATAAATATCCTTGCCGTACATATATGTATTTTTAATGGTATGATTGAACTCATTTTAGAATCGCCGACACTCGGATGTATTCAACACTAGTTGAAATATCCGAGGCTGTTAGGCAATATTGTTGTTATTTTTGGTTCATATATTTTCTTTCCACATCTACGTGGGTGGGAAATCACGTGGCCGCAACCTTCGTCTGGCTGCATACAAAGCTTGTCCGATTTCTATCTATATAAAATTAATTCGATACTCAAAAAGACGTTATTGCATAATTGGGAGGTAAACTTTAAATTTTTGGCAGTCTTCAAAGCGATTTAGAACAAATTCTAAATTAACAAATTTTAAGCTAAAGTGCATAGTTATGTTCAAATGTAAATCACCCAGGATTTATACAGGTATTATAATGATCACAAAACGGTTAAGGTAAATTAAACATGCCTTTAATGCTGTATATTAATATTCTTTCGCATAATATGAATTTTACGAATCAGCGTCTTTAAATATATTTCTTTTTTTTTTTATTAGGGATCCGTATAAAAAAGTATGTAATTGAACTTCTTATGAGTTATAATTCTTTGACAATTTGATTATTATATAATCAAGTAAGACAAGCTAGACCTTATTATGTTTGAATATCTTAACCAGTAAAGGGGGTGGCATACGTAGAAAACGTATTAGGTATAACGCCAATATAGGTAACTACTGCCTACTGGTAATATACCTACGCGGGCAACTGCAACATTACAGAGTGACATGCAGGCAGTCTTGTGAAAACCTGCACACGAGACAACTGGAATAAAATGGTAATTTAGTTAAATATAATTTTAAGCTAGACACACGACATACTACTATCACTTTTATGCTCCTACATCGACAGCATATTGATCCTAGTCGAAATATCCCCGATGTAACAAAAAGTTTGAATAATACGAACTTGTAATTCAATTTTCAGCTTTTATACTAATGGTAATATTAACTTTGGAAAGTTTATTTTGACTTGAAATGTGAGAATAAGTAGTACCTACATGTGTTGTAAATTTATTAATGGGTATTAATTATATTCAACATATTATAATTAGAAAAAACATCAAAGCGGAACCTTCCCACATAATTGTGCAGCTTAACATTAAGGCCTCAACAACGCGAACATATAAAAACTACATCTGAGTCAAAATGCAGGAGTTTCTAATTAAATCCGACGTTACTGCGCTGAATGCCGTGATAAAACGTGCCACTGCGCAAACGCACTCGAGATGGGAATGGAGAGGCAAAAACCGTCGGCATCAACAATAAGTGGGTGCTTCAATAAAATAAACGGTTCCTAATCACGTAGGGCTGCGACAACTGTGCTCCGCAACAGGTATCTATATCTACCTATTGAATAACGGCTGCCAGTTCCTTCGCAAGGAAACTATGGAGTCACTTTAGGTCTAATAAGTTTTAAAAGTTGCCGATAGGCAGATGTAATCACACTAATTTTAGAAAGGTGAAAGTTTGTTAGTGTATTTGTATGTTTGTTACTTCTTCACGTTCAAACGGCTGGACCGATTTGGATAATATTTGGTATGGAAGTAGCTTACACCCTGGATTAACACATAGGCACTTTTTATCCCGAAAAAAATGTAGCGGGTAACACCGCGGGGCGCAGCTTGTATATTATAATTATCACTATGAATGGAAGAAAATTGTTTAAAGTAATTATGCTATAGAGACTCAAATACTTTGAAGTGTTACTGAAGTCTTCTGATCGAATTGTCGCAAACAATAAAATTTATGTTTCAGAGTTTCTAATAAGAGGTTTTCTAGTTATATGTATAATATAGTGGTCACCTACAAATAAATAATATCTCTGAAAACGTTTCCTAACAACAAAATAGCTACGGAATACTGAATAGCTCATATTATATTGTGTTCAAGATCGGGCTCAATGCCTAACCTATGGGCCTGCGAGACGTTTGATACATATTTGATGATTGTTTCGACGACGGATGTTGCGTGTGACCGGCAGCAATATACGGATCAAATAACGATTTTCCAAATATTCTTTAAAATGAAAGCATTATTTAATACTGAAGAACAAATAGTCTTCAGTTTAAGATGCTAATCTCAAGCTAAAGAAAGATGAATAATGCGCAATGATTGAAAATGGCTTCAGATTGTCCTAAAGAATGATTTAGTAGCAGATAATATATAGAAATAGCAGACTAAATGCATACTTTACTGAAGATTAATATTATTACCATTCCTTAATCTTGTAATTTTCATAGTAACTATGTTAATTTTACATTCATATTTTTCATTATAACATCTTTTTAGATACTACAATTATAAAACATCAAATTATAAAGCTTACTAATTTATCCAACGCAGACACAACAAAACAGAATTAACAAAACTAAATAGCAATTAACGCAATTCATCTTTTATTCTTGATCTTGTTTCATTCTTTGAAGTAATCAAATCCCCTGTTCAAAGGCAAGCAGTTATTTCAATCTTGTTAGACAGTATGGCGCGCAAAAAGCTCGGAATCCGCACCGCGCGCGACATTCGAGCGCATGCGACGGCCGCGAACGTGCGCGCGCGTTCTCATGAATTTAGATCAATGGGAAAAAAACGAAGAAAGCCATCCTGCTTAGTCTCAAACGACGCTGTCATCATTCTTGTAAGAAACGATTGTTGGTAGTTAGGCAGTCTGGATAAGGCATTGAGAATTGCAGCTCAAGATTGCGCACACTAAAGAATGTCGTGATAAAAATTCATTTAGAAGTAATTAAATCAATCGTTCACACTTTTGTTGTTTTATTTCTCTGTTATGTAGGAAAGTAGTGGCTGGGATTGAATACGGTATGCAGTCGCATTTTCTTATAGATGATGAAAAGTGCGACTTTAACAGCTGTAAAGCAAAAAGTTTCGCCATGTGAGGTAATAATATGTGAGTTTCAATGTGCGCACTTTTGTTTTGCAGATTCCTTAACAAATATTTATTGGTAAGAATGACGACTTGATGTCATGTAGCTTATTTAGTCATATCTAGATATGGCTATTGCTCAATATACTGAAACAAACTCTACATTTATTTAAATGAGAAGACTACCCCCAAACAGGTACGATTAAATCAGTAATAATTGTCAACCGCTGGTAGAACTCTAAATCAGTATATTTACTTATTGTTTGGAGTTCACATGGTGTCTAAGTAAATAATAAACGGGTACATATGCTTGTGTCTGTGCCTTCAGACTAACGCACTCAAGATAGCGCACCAATTAAACGCACTCCAAGAATGGAAAGTGGTTGTTTTTGCCAGGCCTCGGCGCGCTTTGTCGATGCCGAGCGTTTCTGGCAATGACAAACATTCGGCTGCTTTGAACACAGCCATTCATTAGATACATTTTTGTTTTTAAAGTATTTCCAGCCCTAATAACGTTATTGTTGACTGATCCTATTCTGTTGCTATCTTTTCAAATAAGAATTTTCAGGCAACGTACTTACTTGCTAAAACTTTTTGTTATGAGATCCATATTTATTGCTAATTGGTGAGTTACTCAGATAGTAGGGTGAATTGAATATGTGCAGTTAAACCAGACTGTAAATATGAAATAATTTATGCAATCTAACTATACTTGTATAGTGATCATTTCGGTCGATGGCTTTGAAGAGCTTTTAAAAGCACTCGTTGACCAGCTGGTGGGTTTAGTGTTGTTTATAATGGATTGCAACTAACACGTCACTAATTGCTTTACTAAAGTTACATTTTGCTCTGCAATAAATATACTTTGTACTCGTGTATCATTAGTTTTCAAATGCTTTTCCTGCTGTTGTCGTGTTATTGAATAAATATCTCATCGAGACCTCATAATTTTGTTCGTATAAAAAAAGGATTAATAACTTGTTTGTATTTGAGGAAATACATCTACTTAATTTTTCCTTCGTCACAGGTTTTAAAACCTTTTCTGTTTAAATCAGTAGAAACACTTTTTCAAACGAAATAAATCAAGAAATGGTGTCTTGTGCAATAGTTACATAAACTCGTAATTAAACCCATGTGCCAGTATTGGTGACCAGGATTTTCTATTATTAAAACCTTGCTCACTTTGTATTCTTAAATATTTACTGAACACCTATACCAAGATCCTAAAATTAACCTCTCCATAACCAGCCATCCTCCTTCCAAGTATATTACCCCACGTCGTACATCCGAGTAAATAAGATTTAAAAGTACAATGTAACTTACATCGTACCTCTAAATCCTATTTACTCAATCAATACCATCTTCCTTTGTCTTTGCACCTGTGTATAGAGACATAAAAAGTACATCTACGGAGGAAAAGCTGTACAATAAGCGGGGCAAGTAGCGCGCATGATTAGCGGCGGGCGGCAGGGCGCGGGCGGTTGATTGCTTGCCCAATTGGGCCTTATACGCCGCACATGGGAAATATTTTTAATCAACACCTCCATTGAACTTACGAGCGGTCGTACGTGAGCTCTGTACACAGGGACGGATTCGGACATTCGCAACTTCAGTCGTCCTTTTCTTCAGGTACATGTTATCCTGACATTATTTTCGTTTGCTTTTGCTCCACACTACTGTACAGTTTGATTATAACATATCATAGTTACGATGCCTGTTGTTATCATAATCTTAAAAAAAATATCATAAATTATAAACCTATTGAGATCTCCTAATCAAACATTGTTAAAGCTTAGTTCCATTAAATTATTCATTGTACTGCATTAAGTAGGTTATTTCAACTAATTAAGATTTCTGACCTAACAAAATCCGTAAATACAGTTAATTTTCAAAGTTGTTAATAATAATAATTTTATTGCTTTAATTTAAAAAACAAATCAAATCTTCGATGGGAAAATATTTAAAATATTTTATGGTTAATAGTGTACGCGATCGGTGATTGAGATAAAGACAAATTAACATAAATTGTAATCTTGTCTTTAATGTTTTTGTAATCAAATAAGGCTTACATTAACTAACTAGCCAACTTTAATCTACACAGCCCACTGAAGAATAATGTAAATCTACTAGAGAATGTAAATATATTCACTAATTTAAGAATAATATTTTGGAATGCAAGTATCTTGTCTCTTCGAACGAAAAAGCATTCAAGTCAGTCAAGTATCTGTGTCATCGTGCTTTTACTATGAATATAGTCTACACGAAAGAAGAAATATTTAAAAAAAAGATAATTATTTATTTATGTCTCGAGGACATCCTTTCTTAAATAAATCCGAATATTTTACATCGTATCTATTAACGAAGCAGATGCATCTGAGGGTACGGCAGGAAAGTGTGTGGTAAAAATATTAAAAAAAAGGGTCATATCATCTATTTAAAAATAATAAATAACTTACGTACTAAACTTTATCATACTTAACAATAGTTAACTGGGTAGATTTAGTGTAAAGGAGTTTTAATAAGAGTGACAACCTCATTTACCCGGCCGGATCTAACGAGACTCCTACAAGTTTGCTTGTTAGTCTTTAAATCAAAACACACTAATTGCTGTAGCTCACTGAGTTTCAATTACACTTGATCTATGTATTTACTACGTATTTGCTATCAAGGGAAACGAGCTATTAGTCGGTATTCTTTAACTTTATGGGAAAGATAAATTAATACGTAAGTAACTTGGTACCTAGTATCAAAAGCAAACTGTTTTGGTGAAAACGAATACTGCTTCAATAACAAACTGTAAAGGTGACAATGATAAATCTTACATACACTACTTTAGTTAGTATTATAATAGATTGATGGAATCCTTGATTTAATTTCGTAGCATCGTAGACCAGCTACGAAAAAAAAAATCGGTATAAGACAGACTAACACTAAAATATTTATTGCTAATATCATATTTATTAAAATTAAATAAATCGAGTTCAAATACGCACCTCTCCGGGGTGTAGCTAAGGGGAGCGGATGGCAGTGGGTCGAGTCGGTGCTTGATTGGCCCTATGAATGTGAGTAGATTGCACCGCGGCCGACGCGCCGCCGTCCGCGATCGCCGCCGCTTCCTCTCTCCACCACACACACACCTCTACATCACTTTATACAGTGTTCGTGCTTTTATTTTCTTGATACCCTGGAACTAAAAGAACAACCTGTAACAACAAACTGTGTGAGCTGGAAAAAAGGCTTAGACCTTTGGGAAATACTTACGTCGTGTCGTGCTCGTAGATACTGATCGGTAATCGGTATACCTTTTACAAATTAGTATGACCTAAACCTCCTCCCACCCACAGAAGAAGTGTTTGCGACATCTCTACAGAATTAGAATTTCTTTATATTTAATTAACCATGCTCGTTCGCTAATTTATGTTTATCTCCAATTCTTATTACGAGTATATCTGCGTTCATATTGCTTTGTTAATGATTTAACATGAGCCATGCTCAATATTTTGATAGATACACTACCTTCGTTAGAAAACTTTTGTAACATCTGACTTACAATACAATCTTATTTAAAATTAATCGTCTAGAAATCGAGTATCGAGTGATCGTCTCCTGTGAGAGTCGAACAAACAAATAGATGATTCCAAAACTATAAAAACATGATGCTCTTGCATGATCCAATAATGATCACAAATAAAAAGATCAATCAATAACCAATCAATCTGCGCAGTTTTAGGTATGTCGGTCAAGAGTAATTCTAACTTGATATAAGTTTATGATAGTGCATCGAGACTACGCGTTCTATTCATATGATTCTCGTCGCGTCTGCGCTGCCAGCAACCTTAAAAAAGCTTTTTTCTATAAAATGAAGGTTAAAAAAACGGATTTGTCTTGGAAAGCACCAAACGAACAAACTAAAAGAACATAACTATCCTTTTATACCGAGACCTCTTCGCGTCTCGTAAAGCAATGGACCCCAGACGACATTGGTAACTCTTCGACAGTAGTTGCAGGGTAAGAATAATACAGTCATTGTTCTGATGCGATGAGCAGTCAGAAGACTATCAGTCTGAGAGGTAGTTGTACCAAAGGTAAGCTACAGGTTGGAGTAGTCAAATGGGAAGTCGCTTCATGTTCAGAATACTGGTATCCACCGCATGCAGATCTATGACTGGAAGTCCACCTCCATTTAATTTGAAAAAGGTCAAAGAGATGAATCCATAGATAAAATTAAGTATAGGTAATTTGTTATATTTTACGGGTTATTGTATTGGTATATTATACTGGGTTATTGGCATATAGAAGACACAAACATACACCTTGTCTGTTTCTAAGAAAGGAGTCTCGATGCTTACCCATGTAAATGTAAGTCACGTTTCCAATAACCTACAGTTTTAGCTTCATAATTTTAACCCGGCCCGATATTAAAAACTTTATTTTGATATAATATTTGCTGATATGTAAAGCAGATACGGTTTACATATTAAATCTTTTTCTTGACCTTACATTATATTCTTATTTTCCTTTGTCGCGTTGATGTTTCTGCAATATGAGAATAGCTTGTCCGTTGTTTGTTAGTTCGCGCAACAGAGAACAGATTTTAACTTTATACACTTATGTACATTTTAAGCAGATTGCACCTGAGTACATATTGAGGTTGTCCTAAACATACAAACATACGCGGTCAGTTATATTGGTTTTACTATTCTGATTGGTATCGCGTATTTTGCAAGTGTTTTAGTTTATTAGCATGAATTTGATGATTTAAATCTGTAATAGCTTATCTTCAGATCCTATCAATATCTTATCGATAATCCATGTTATATGTAGATTTGGGCTAATTATACTTAAAACTTGTAACGAAGCAAACAGTATCTGTAAGGGGTGTTTAGTTTCAGGAGGGGAGCCGCCGCGGTCGCTGCGGTCGCCGGTCGCCGCGGTCGCGTCCTGTCATACCGACAGTCAGCAGAGTCGCGCCGCACTCAACTCGTATTATTAACGACGTGTATTGTAATCACGCGGCGGGCGATCGCCTCCGCCGAAGGTAGGGCGGTATTAAATTCCGACAGCTACGTGATAAATCGAAATTGGAAAAGTTTAATAATGTTCGGTTGCTCCGAAAGCAATAAAACCGTTTATAAACGGGCACGAGCGAACGAGACGGGCGGCAGGGACGCCCGCCTTCGGGACTTTTAGGGACTCTTAGGTGAGTCCGCTCGGCCTTACGGGCTTTAAATTGATTTCGCTGGTATCTTGATGAAGTGATAAAACCGTCACTCGGCTCAAGAGTGTTTGCGAGGACGAATGAGCCTTCCGAACATCGACATGCTTACCTCATTGTGTTACCACTTGTTAGAATGTGACGTACGGAAATTACTGTCATATTTGATCATAAACATTGAATACGGACAGCCCTAAAACGCTAAATGAATTCTTTATAAAATCTAATAAATTGAAAAACTCTTGAATGTGGCGACGCTCAAAGTGCTTACATAAACATAATAACATACTACTTTTCATACATGAACATTTCAGGATTGGCTTGGTAACTGAGTTTATAACATAGAAACGCTTTAAAAATGTATTAACTCTCATTGAATAATATTCAGTACCTACCTCTATAATAAACACGAGCCCGTTTAGTGTATTATTGATTGAGCTAACTGTTAATCAGTAAATTTATTATTATTTGCACCGGTAATGGAATAATTAGGGTGCTGAGAGGAGTATAATTGCGGAGGCGGCGTGTGTCCCTCTACCTACTTACCGTCGAGGCTTCATACGTCCTTCAATACATTTCCCAATAATAATAAAATAACGTTGACTTTTTATTAGTTTTCTGTAATGCAGCCGTAGAGATCCCGGTTTATGTTCCGTTTAATTTTAGATCTAAAGGACCTCTGTGTGTTGAATCGAACTCTATTCAAAAGTAACAAGGTTAGCTTTTGATAGTGACAATCAGTACGACAATATTATGAAAAGAATGAACATGAATAATCTTGTTATAATTACTTCAAGTTTTCAGAATACAGCAGTTTTCTTAGCCAGTCCTCCATTGTCTAACTAAGACGAAGCGCCAGATTTTTGTAATAAGCAACATGCGAATAATTTACATATTCAAATTACTTCTATACAAAACTCCTGTTTTTAATTATAAACTTAATTTGCTTATGATAAATCTATGGAAATTTTTACCTCGGGTTACCCTCTATAGCGTTAAGGGTAGAGTAATTACTTCTTTTCTTCGTAATAAAAACGGATTAAACTTTGCTTAGGGTGGCCTATTCATTCTGTTTACTATTCAGAATGGCTTGTATTAAGAAAAAACTAATTTACGCTCGCTGTTTGAATGTAGGTATTATCTGATTTGAGATTTAAATTAAATTAGCTGATTACAAAACAGCGAATGTTTACAAAAATATAAATTGGCTAAGTTTGATTGCGGTCTAATGAATTTCGTTATTGAAAATTCAGATTAAAGTAGTCATTATTAAAAATACATGCAACTTTGATTCGAAAATCGAGTGATCTCGAATTAATATTACAGACTATAACAAATTTTAAATAAAAAATTAAAACCTCCTTCATAAAACTCATAAGTGAAAAATAATATTTAATCACATCACTTTACATAAGCGAAGTGGAAGTCGGCGCCAAATCCCATGTGTTCGCTTAGTTAATAGTTTTAGCTTTGAAACTATGAACTAAGCACTTATGACAGCATTCTCTTAAGTACTTTTTTTCTGAATCGCTTAATGGATGTTGGGATTTGGTACCGACTTCCAGTTCGCTTATGAAAAGTGATGTGATAAAATATTATTTTGCACTTTTGAGTTTTGTAAAGGATGTTTTAATTTTTTTTTTTAGTTCACTATTTTTAGTGGTGTCTAGTATTCATCCGCCCCACACTTTTGTGAGACTATTATTTAAAATCCTTTCACACCCAAAAAAAAAGCCCTTTTAAACGATACCTCACACAACATATTTAATCCAGGAAAGAGATAGGAGGGGTGTCAACGCACCCCCACTCCCTCATGGGAGTAGTAGTCGATAACTAACCACTAACAAGGACCTAGTTAGTGGTCAGTTATGGACTACTACTTAAGCAATATCATCATCATATCATCAAGATACGGGCGTTTTGCTGTGATCCTATGAGGAGTTCCGTTCCATATCTTCGAAGTTCATCATCAGGTAATGACAAAATTTCAAGGGGTCCAATCGTAAAGTAAACCCAATCATATGAAACATTTTCAAATCGGTTCATAAATGACTGAGTTTTGAGTTATGAGGGAACATACATAAAAAATAAAAAAAGATCCCGACGAATTAGACCTCCTCCTTTTTTTGAAGTCGGTTAAAAATAGGTACCTTCATGTAAAGTTCATTATTTATAAGCTTACGTTTTAATCGCATTTGCGTAATATTGTCCTCAAAAGATATAACTTTCCTCAAAATAAGACAATGACAATTTTATTTATTATTTATTCGTTTAAATGTAAAAGCAATAAAAGTAAACAGTTTGTGTCCTTTAATTTGATTAGTCATTCGCGCAATCTGTCCAATTCTTCCTTCAATTAGCCTGGTGGAGTCAAGCGGCGACGTAATAAAAAGAAACACAGATAAATGAGCGCTTAATTCCTTTCTCCGCTGGACGTTGCGCATTGATATCAATTATCAGGAAGCTGGAGATGGTATTGTATACGCGAATTGTACCATAAAGCCGCTAATCCCGGCCCGAGCGAGCCACAATTTGTCCAAACGGTTATGTTATTGCGGTCGGTAAGCTCGCAGCGACCGCCGCCATCCGCCACTCGCTACATGATTTTTCTCATAAAATTACATTTACAAACTATTCGTTTCATTTTATTTACTTCTAATAATTTATTGGTGTAACTGTAAACTGATTTTTGTAATGTACACGCCTTACATACTTAACAAGGTAGTTTACAATAATATTTTTAACAAG
The DNA here is from genome assembly GCA_905340225.1 of Abrostola tripartita. Classification (NCBI taxonomy): domain Eukaryota; kingdom Metazoa; phylum Arthropoda; class Insecta; order Lepidoptera; family Noctuidae; genus Abrostola; species Abrostola tripartita. The sequence continues at coordinate 7,272,024 of HG996493.1, read as the reverse complement.
AGCCTTCTGAAGACGCCATAAAGATTAACATGCAGTTAAATTAAGTGACATGTAAGTATATTAATGGTCGGTTACAATGTCGTATCCAGCTTCAATGTCAGCGGACTCAATTTGTCGAAACTGTTATTGCACGGGACGAGCAACCCGCCGCCCGCCGCCAGTCCAGTTTTATACGGAATCGCCCATAACGGACAGCTCCGGCGGCTCTAACTCCCGGGAATGGACACTTGATTAAGATACTTGTGTCACTTTATTTTGCGATTACATCTGACATGAGGTCACAATTTTCTTTATTGTTAATTTGGAATAAATCTGCTTGATTAACTTTTGTACTTAAACTAAGACTGCGCAAATATTATTTCCCAGAAACGACCATTAAATGAAAAAATGGTATAACTCTATGTATGTAGATACATATTAGTCGTTTAACTATAAACAAACATGTGAAGAAAAACAAACGAGAGTGAGCAAATGTGTATGCTATTAACTGTATTGTATGCTTTAACACAAGAACATACAGGTGCCAAAAGCATCAAAATGTGTAAATTGTATGAATAGTTTCGCAAATAATTCACACTATAGAGCGTAGTCCTCCACTGTCATCCAATCAATCGCGGAATCCAACATTAGACGGATGTATGGGTATTCGAAATTGGATCGAAGATTGTAAGAGGGATTGAAGGACAAAGATGGCCGGGAGTGGGGAGGGAGGGGGTTGGCAGCCCACGCACCACGTCCGAGCCGTAATGAGTTGAAAGCGGATACTTGTAGCGCACTCAGAGCGCGCGTGTCCGGTTACCCGCCTAATGTTGCCCGGATAAACAATGACGTCCAGCCTTTTAGCGACATTTGTGGACCCACTCAACGCTGGACATAAGCCTAAAAAGATTTTACTATTTGAGATTCTTTCGGATGTAGGAAAGGAAATACTTGGTACTAAGAAAATGTGATTACTTACATTTCGCCCAGTTTGTTTAACGTAGGTTCGCATTGAAGAATGGACTTAATGGAATAGAAATAGGTACCTTAGACAGGTATAAAATACAAGTACGTAAAATTACTTTGTTATTCTGCTCGGTAGAATTAATCTTTTTGATCGCGTTTTGCCAAAGACCACTCCTTTTGTACTTCTAAGGGCAACTTTACAATAATATATGTATGTAGAGCACTGCTTTAGATGATAAATCAATACCTAAGTAATGCATGCATGAAACAGCTCGTGTAATGTACGTATCGCAGCGGTACGTCCGTATAGTGTGTAAGTCCACAAGCATTAGGTAAGTGCCGAGTGGCGATGTGAGAGCCGCCTAGTCAAATGTAGAGTGACGGACCATCATTGCTCCATTAACCGAGAGAGGCCGAGGGGGAGACGTATAGGATGTTTGATACGCCATTAGTTCATTAGCAGTCTTACGCTTGTCATGAGCCGATTATTTAACATCACTATACATGGACATCTCTAAAAGCTAATGGATAGTGTTAGTGATAATTATTGTTTATATAAAAGGCATGAAAGCCGAGTAAAATATCATGTCGTACTAATAAATATCACGATAAGGCGTTGTTTGCGTTCGTTATGGTCGTTTTAAAAAGCTGTTAGTATTTTAGTTTGAAAAGTATGTGATAAATAGTGATGGTTAGCAATTGTGTTGGAATTAGTTGGATGTTCTCGTTAGTAAGTTAGTGCAATAGTATAATATATTTAATTATCTTGATTTCATATCCATTAGGATGAAATATCCAAATATAATTGGGTTTCTACGGTGACATCTAAGTAGAACCATGAGTATAAATATACTAAAATTTAAACTGTAATATGAAGTGAAGTAAACTCGAATATGAGATGAAGTAAAGTATTTTAATACCGAATACCAAAAATTGTCTCCAAATATTTGTATAGCTATAGTTAACCATTCATTTCAAAGCCTTGACTGATAAATATTGCAAATTCGCGTTTGAAAAGTGGGGGCATGGCAGGGTGGCAGCGCGGGGAGTGCAGTCCATTATCCCGAGGTGAGGGCGTCGCAACAGCAAAGACGTTAGTCCGGCTCTGCATCGGCGACTTTATGACGTTATCTCTAACAGGTTCCGTCGCTCGTCGCCCGGATGGGGTTGCCTCAGTGGTGAAAGCACGGGATCCTCTGTTGTGCCTGATAATTGCCCCTAATGGAAAAGTCTAGTCACTTCGTGCGAAGTGCATTCCAAGTTTTCGCTTTTACCAGATAGAAGTTATTACTTAAGCCTTGTGCAGGCAACGACTTATGGATTCAAATACGTACAGACCTATAACTAAACAAGTGCCATGGTTGGATACTCAGAATACGGACTAATGGATTCCATATCTACCGCACCAATCTTGCTATACTAAGGGTTCTGCGAGATAAACAAACATTTTTTACGGTAAGGGCCGAACCTTTCGAAACTCTTGAAGAGAAATGATACATTAGAAATGGCTACTAATACTTTAGGGTATTTTTAGTTCTTGCGAGGAAATAAATTTGTGCGTGCACTGCATGCGTAAGCAAATTGAATGAATATGTTCACGTCCGCATTGACTAGCGTGTACTTAGTTATTTGACAGAATGAAAAAGCAAGCAAAATCTAATACACTTAGAGCATCTTATAGCGCATACATATTTAACACGCATATTTACCGATTGGCGTGGATCAGTGGGAGTGTGGGCCAATATGTGGAGGGACTTGGGGGGAAGACGGTCATTCAATGAGATTGCTTCTTGCCGCTACTCTCGAGGTAATGGATCTTGCCGAAATAGACTGGATCAAGGAAACACTGCTAGTGCGTTAGTGCACCACCCTGCAATGCCAAACATTGCATTGGATATGGCAAATTGAATACAGAAGAAAACCATCGCACATTAAAAAACTGGTAGCAGTAAACTTTTTCGTGATTCACTAAACTGTATTATTTAACTAGCTTATGCCCGCGACTTCCTCTCCGTAGATTTCGATTAAAAAACTTGAGTAACGATTAAAAAGGAGCAGCAGTAAGCAGATTTACATATTTGAATCTGATTTAGTTAACAATTGTATGAGTTTTTCATTTAATACCCCTGGAACCTTAAATTCATTAAATTTAGCCTGAGTTACTCCTTATAACACCACCTATTTGCCAGAGAAAGTCCTGGTAAAATCAGTCCTGCCGTTTTGAGATAGCCGGAACAAACATACAGACGTACATTTTTTTTAAATTGTATTTTGTTTTATTTATTGTGTATACTATCATATATTATTAATTTATTATTATGCATTGAGTAAAAAGCTGTTATTTTGATGTAGCAAATATACACTTCAATTTATTTATGTGAACTATTGATGATTGATTAACATATCACACAAGAAGTTATACGAAATTCTTACGTCCAAAAACAATAATATCTGAATTCAATCATTCAAAATGGGACCATTTACCATAATTTTTTATACCTGCTTCTTATGCCTCAATTTCATCGCTCCATTTGAAATACATGCCGGTGTAGAAATGTCACCGGGCTACAACAGTCAAAGCAAAGTGCATATCTATGTCGCTAGACATTCGATCTCAAAATAGATTACCTACTGGACGTTGTTGGAAATTGTGACATTATTTGCACTAGACTAATTAATTTAAATGTAGCTTTACTTAATTCAATACGTTATAATCTTGTCCTCCGTTTCAATATCTTAAATTGTTGCCTTTATTTGTTAGCGTTAATGTTCCATATCATTATTAACAGTTTCGTGTCTGGTCGACTCATGGAAAACATCGTACTAAATAAAAAAATAAAAAAGGCTTAAAAAAAGAAGATGTTTTCGCCTTTTCTTTTTAATCCACATAAATATCTGCTACTTATAGCGTTATAACTTATATTTTACATGTCAAGAGCTCCGTGTGTAGAAAATTCTTAATTGCACAAAATTCTTATCGATACCGTGTTAGAACTATCATGTATGGAGCTGTATGACAACTCTACTTCGACACTTTCATAAATCTGAAGCTTATTAGATATTATTCCATAGCATCTTAGCCTTAAAACGCACAACGTGTAGGTTAACTTTAGAACTATTTATATAATCAATGTATTAATTAGATACATGATATAAGTTAGTTTATGTTTAGCGGTGTCTATATTAGGTAACAGACCTGTAGAATTTCTGTTTGTACATATTAAAACCTTAAAATCTGAAATCCATACCTACGTTTTAGAATATTCTTAATGAAAGTCATTTCATACATCTACTGTATTTTTTATCAACTTAACAAGTAAAATAAATGAACACTCACATTTCTCTCTAAATCCTTACATAACGCCGAGGTGTTATCGAGTAGTATCGTCACACAATAGATTCGGTATGGATTGAATTATGGAAGACGCGAAACTGGGCCGGTGTTGGGACAAGGGGGGAAAATGGAAAATGTGTGTCGCCAAGTTGCGGGCCTAACAGCTCCTGGACATAGTACCGGCTACGATAATGGATTGATCAGATACCACTTTGAGTACCCTACACAATACTAACACAGTACAAATACAGTACGTATAAACCTCTATTTTAGTGTACTACGGTTATTTAGCGTGGCATGTGGTTTTTGTTGACGGTGTAGTATACTCACCCTTTTCTTGTTTAACTCTTGGTTAATTCATTCCATAGTCACATAGTGACAGGTGTCATTGCGACTATTGTAATAAGTAAAAGAATAAATACATTGACCTATGTATGCTAGTACTACAACTAGTTACTCGGGATTTATTTACTGACTACTACGTAGGTACTTATATCTAAGTAGGTAGGTACACATTTAAATAATAAGTTTAAGTGATTGAAGTATACAGGCTTCATTTGCAATGATTCTCGGATATTTTATCCTTAATTGGTTTTCAAGCTGATTACTGAGAACGCAAATTTAATACTCAACATTAATTTACGGATGTTGAAAGTTCAGTCCTTTATGGAAACCTTACGATTTCTACGTAAGTACTTATTAAGGGAAATAAAATATTTTGGGTGCATTTTAATTATGTCGTTTATAGCAACATTAAATGGTAAGGCCACACAGCACGCACGCTTGTGTATCGTAACAATCAGGTTCAACATATTGCACAATATGTTTATGGAACGTAGGTAATATTTTAAGCACTTAAAAGTTGTAAACAATATTTTAATTGCTTATTCAATGCAATTAATGAAGTAATAAAACATTTTTCAGGAAAAGGTATTCAGAATAATGACAACGTTCATAATAGATCTCTGTGCATTGTTTTAACTATAGCTCATTCCCATAAATAAATTGAATAGCTCTCATAATACTTTTATTCGCTTTAATATCAATTGGTCTGGACAAAAACAGTTCTTTTAGTGCCCTACCATTATCTAAATTGGCCTATGATTCATAGTTACAGCATTAATCGAATGTCTGATGCAAGTAACCATTAATCCATCTACTTAAAATCATTAACAAACATTGAATCTTATCTCGGCATGTAGAATAAATTGTTAATATTAGTTGTATGAACGGCTGCACAATAAAAAGAACTCGACGAGGCTCCACAGTCACTAGTTCATTATCCAAATGGACTACAGCTATTTGATCCACTTATGTGATTGCCTGCAAGCATTATCTCTCCTCCACTGAATGGAAGCCATAAGTCTACCTCGTAACTCTCTCGCTTCTCCTTACAATATTTCTAGGTACTTACGTTAGCGATAAATATGTATGCACATAAATTAACTATTGGACTAAGACCATGATATATAAGATTGATTCTTTATTTACTAAAATTGGTAACGTTCAAATTAATATTCCAAATGATTTGTTAAACGTATCTTTGGTTTCTTATATATTATGTTGGAAGTAGCAATATTAGTAGTAGGCTGAAGGTTTGGTTTGGTTTCCCGCCCTAAGTAACAGCGACCCTAAACAACTATGTCTCAACAATCGAATTCGTAAAAAATAGCTTAGAAATCCAAAAAACTGTTGCGCAATAGTTAAGAAAATTACGAGTTCTTCATTTATAATTAAAATTTCAAAAATTTACGAGACGTATTTCTGGCCTTCGGACATAAAATATACTTACGAGACCGCCTAATTTTCAAGTTGAGCACACTAACCACTATGGCAATGTTCACCGGCTTTGACTTTACTGAGAAACACGTCTCCTATTATAACGAAAACTGTTCTCAGGAATTGTTACTTTTTTTGAAACCTGCAAAGATAAAATCTATTTTCTTTGTGTAAAATTAAAACAACTGCGGATTACAATTATCCTCTTTGGTACCGAACGCTTTCGAGAAACATCTTAACATCGAGACACCGAGAAATACCAACGGCTGCAAACCCATACCCTTAAGCAATAGATAAGAAAACAATTTCATTATAACTACTGAAGTACTGGCTATATTGTACGATGGTCTTTTATACTCATCCCATCGCAAAATAGATAAATACCACACATTTACATTCATTGCTTAGAGTGAATCAAAAGAGTTGGAGTGCTCTGAAGAAATCAGCAGATACAGGATAATGGACCGATCCAATCACTTAGCGAGGTGGACCTCAGTGACTTATACAACTAGCTCCTTCTCTCATGTATACATTTACAAGGCTCTATATAATTTGCTGCAGACATTCGCCTTTGTTTATCGTTAACGTGCAATGCCGTACGGAATCTTGATTCGGGTATACGTCTGATTAATTCCCAGGGTTGCTAGTTAGTGTAACAATAGAGGTTTAATTAAAATTTAGCAAGTTCCGTAAAATATCGTTAGGCGATGGCTTATATCCACGCCTAAGCTGATAGTAGGAATCGTAGGTACGTAAGATAGATTTGCGTGTCATGTTAGAAATGTTTATAGCAGTAATTTTGGTAGGTAGTAAGTAGGTGTTTTACAAGATATAAAAGCCTCGTTGGTCTAGTGGTCGCTAAGCGCGACTGCTGAGCAAGAGGTCCTAGGTTCAAATCCCGGGTCGGGCAAAGTGTTACTGAGTTTTCCATTAGGTAATTCTCAGTAGCAGCACGGAGTCTGGATTTTTGCCCGGTTGATGGCAATAGGCTCGCCCCCTATTACATTGGGACTTACAACATAACTGGCGAACTGTGGGTGTACTATATGTTCACCTCTGCCTACCCCTTTGGGGAATACAGGCGTGATGTTATGTTATGTTACAAGCCGGATTTTAGAGTTAGCAAAAGAACCAATAGGTACCTAAGTATTATATTTTGCAACTGTTAGTACAGAATATTTAAAAGTTTAATATCGGTTTCAATTTTCATTATTAGGAATAAAACTTTCCCCCTCAAGGGTTTTTTCAGTGCGACGCCGAAGAGGCTCGCTCTATTTCCTACAATTATTCGACGGAAATGAGATTTCGGATTAGACCGCCGTCTGATGAAGACGTCTACAAGATGGACTGAGACGAAAAAACAATTAAGTGTAGACAGAATTAATATGTATATGCCAACAAATACAACAGTTTAGTCGACGCCTTTTATATTAAGATCGTTATGAATTTATCGTTGTTATTTATAAAGATACTAAATAAGAGGAAAAAACATTTCATTGAGTACTACATAATTCAAAATAATATTACAGGACGTAGTTCGTAAGATTTTTGATAATTAGTACTTACCTTCAATTATTAATAACTACTGCTACCAAAATATACTACTTATTAATCTAAGTACCTACCTAGTTAAATATTAGGTACGTCAAGTGCCTAACTACCTAAGCATTTCAGCTTCTGTCTATCTTGTGATAAATAAACAATATCATACAATACAATTAACTACGAAGTACAAATTACAGTAAAAGGCTATGATTTATGCTATGTCATTAGGAATGAATTATGGCTCCAAGCATTTTAATAGCGTGAAAAGAGTAGTGTAACTTAGGAGCCCTGTTACTTCGTAGCCATTTACCTTCACAATATTCTATACACAACTCCGTTAATTAAAAGTTAACAAAGCCGGCGTCTAATTGGATGGTTTATCTATAACTACATATATATAAGTCACTGCACGTACACCTCTAAGTTTATTATAATTACATTACTGTTTACTTAATTCATACTGAAGATATTAAATATTATGTTCGCTGACTAAACTAGCCACGAAATCCTAACAAATTCCTGTAACTATTACCAGTAGGTAAATCATAAATCTCTGCCCAGCATTCGACCAAAAGCAACAAGCAAATGACCCGTTGAAATTTTTCTAAATTGCATACAAAATGTCTCTTACAGACTTGTGGGTTCTGACGGCTATTACTTACAACGCAATATCAAATTGCTTTCAATTTATTTCGCAATTGCCGTCTTTGAGTTTCGCTTTGTAGGGGCCTCTGACGTCGGTCCGAGGCAACAATAAAATGTATTCGTCTCCGGAATGTTTAATATGGGGAAAAGTTTAATAACGCGTCCGGGCGGGCGGCGAGCGGGAGCGGCCCCGCTGCCGGCCGGCGCGGGCGGCGCGGGCGGCCGGGTGGTCAGCGCGCCTCACCAGCCGACTACGATAAATCAAATCTTTTACCTTCCACGTCGCTGAGAAAAATCCCTATTACATTCACAAACATTTCTTCCACCACCAGTAACAAATTACCATCCAATTACATTCAAGCCGTAAAATCTGCCTATCTCAATTAGCTTTTCAGTAGGTAGGTATATTATCAATTACATTTTATTATCAATAATTTTTATTTTTGGTGAACACAAATTTGGCCCGATAGCGTTAGTTTTCTTATTTAAAGCACGTGGGTTCAATTCCCGCACATATCAGGTGTTCAACAATGAACTAACGACTACGAAGAAAGAGTGGCGGCTCCGTTAATTACGTTGAATACAAAAAGAGACAGGCAAATAAATATAGAAATCGAGTATTTTAAAGAGCTGCCTTATAAGTATTAGCATTCAAATAGACAGCTTCTGGCAGCCCGCTGTTTAATTACGTATCGCCATAAAAATTATTCCGTCATTGTTCGGTAAAGGCAACACGGGCGGTGTTGTGTTTTAAAAAACTGTTGTAATTGGAAACATTGTGACTGCAGCTCATCAAGACATAGCAACGAAGCTCGGCTCTGGTGTCTGCGCCGTCGCCGACACAATGCCTCCCTGACGTTAATTAAATGTTAACAAACGCCCTCGTCGTCTAATTGGAACTGTTGCCTATTATCCTTACCTTTCGACGCAGAGAATAACTTCCAACCTCGTGAATTGTACTTCAGACTTTTTACTCCGCTGTCTTCAAATTGACTGGGACTCATTGCTTTTGTTTTCGAAGATAAGTACGCAGCCACTCGGATACAAAGCTTTTTAATTGCTGGTTTTTTGGAAATAAAAGTTTGAGTCATCGTCAAGCTCACTTGAATAGCCAGACTTCACCCAGTGCTGGTTATAAGTAGGTACCTACTGTAAGCGACAGCTCGACATGGCAATCGGGGTATGAACATCGGCATTATCGAAAAGCACTTTGTGCTTGTAGCGATGATTGTAATTACTAAAATAATATAAAAAAACATTTTTTTAGTAAACCATATTTAATTAATTTTACTTTTAGTTTGTCGCATGGCCAAAAACAATTTATCTATATAAACTACCTGACACATAATTCCACACCACTAGAAAATTTCCATGTCGACCTGTCACGTACAATATGTATCTAGATAATCCTCTTACAACGTAGTGGTTATTTAAATACTCTTTGGTCTTCTTTGCTTTGCACCCTCTTGGCCTCTTTTTTTACTTCTAGTGTGCCAATATCTATGTTGCGTAATTACAGAACAAATGCTTCTGCCTCTTCGTGTATGGTTATACCTATTTGGTATTTATTAATAAGCCAACTATTCCTAATAACTTGACAAGTGTTAACACGACTCGCATTTTGTGAACAGTCTTGATTGAATAACCTTACTGTGTATGTACTAAGTACCTACCTCGTATCATACTCGTATACAATCGAAGTCGTTTCACGATCAATGAAGAACCACAGTTGCTAAAGGTACTTTGAACTGAATTATAAATAAATATTTTTATTGTATCATCTATGATCATAGATAACTATCAGCTATGGATATTACCATATATTACCATATATTACTATAAAAGAGTATAAAAACACTACATTACTATAGTATAGTTATCAAGAAAAACTTGCCCAAACGAACGACGTAGACATTAAAAAACCGCATTACACCTATGATTACACGCAGTGACCCAACTAGAAAGCATCTTGTAGCTGAAAGAGTGAAATACATGCAGATGCAGATATGAAATATGTATATACGTTATGAGCAAATAAGTGAACCATTCCTACATTTCCAGAATACAGAACAAACCTCAGCCATAAATGCGAAGCGAAATTTTTCTTGTCCAATATCCCCATGCAGATAATTGAAATAAAACTGAATATGGCAACTTTATAACAGCAATAAAATTAATAATCTGTGAGAAATGTATTCAATAATTATTACTGGCAACATAAGATGTATGTTATGTGTCAATGTCACTGTCAAGCGTCAATGGTCTGAAAGGTTTTGTTTTGAATTCAAAAATTAATACATCTTAGCAGTAAAACCTAAATAATAAACATAAACTTGAGTTTACTATTATTATTTTGATAAATATATTTGGAAGAAAATTATATTATGGCTCAATTTTTACCTGGAAGACCAGGTGGTGAATCAGATTCAGACAGCGACGAAGACTACGGTTTCTACGATAAACCGGTACCTTTTCTATAAATATTTTTGCAATATGCCTCGATATTTATACACCTGCATACTAATTATACACTGTTTAAAGTTAATGCAGTCTCACAGTAACTGCCTAATGGTATACAGGATGCTATATGTAGGTCGTTCCCAGATTTATTTTAGGCGTCTGGTTAACAAAACTTAAATGTCATACTCAGCATTTTAACTAGCGCCGCATGTAAGGGACTATATAGTTTGTAAAGTAGAGCGTAAACTGTACGAAACGTCATTAGTATAATCCGGACTTGATACATTTATCCTCTCAGGTAAATACATATACCTCAATAAATATGTTTGTTAAAATGTGTGAACTGATCATTGTTGTTAATGTTATTACTATAATATTATATGAAATCTCACAATATTATTCTTATTGGCACAACACTTACAAAGCATGCAGTCAGGGTTATATAAAAAATACTTATGTTATTTTGTAATATATAAAAATATTTCAGCAAAGAAATTATTATCAACAACCACAACATAATGAGAAAAAAAAGATTGAAATTGACATCCAAGATGCTATTATAAATGGAAATATGAAAGATGTTGAAGAAATTGTTACTACTCGTAAGTACATAAATACATTTTGAATTAAGAACAATAATACTATGCATGTAATCCTTGAAAAACCTATTGCTTTTTATTAGCCTAATCAATCTGTAGTGGTAAAAACTTTTTTTTTATCTTCTATCTACTAAATATATATAACTCAAAGGTGACTGACTGACATAGTGATCTATCAACACACAGCCACTTGACGGACCAGGCTGAAATTGGCATGCAGGTAGATGTTATGACATAGGCATCCGCTAAGAAAGGATTTTGATCAATACGGGTAGAATTGATCAAAATCCTTTCTTAGCGGATAAAATAGGGGATGAAAGTTTGTATGAAACTTTGTCAATTTTAAACCGATCAGGCTGAGACTTTGCATGCATAAAGCTACTATGACGTAGGCATTCCCTAAGAAAGGATTTTGATATATTCCATCCCTAAGGGGATAAAATAGGGGATGAATGTTTGTATTAACCTTCTTAGATTTTTGACTGATTGAACTGAAATTAAAGATTGGAGCTACTATGATGAAGGCGTCCGTTTAAATAGGATTTTGATAAATTCAACCCCCATGGGGATAAAATAAGGGATGATGGAGGATGTAAATGTATTAGTTTGAACCTATCAGTACCTAATGGAACCAATAAATTAAGACAAACAAAATAATTTTTAGTTCTAAATGTTGTCAATAGATGGCTTCTTAACGCGAGCGAAGCCGCGGGCAAAAGCTAGTGTAATTATATAATTTAGTTTATCACTATGTGAAATTGAGCCTATAGCAGTAAATGTTGAACAATGCTCTTAGGGGCCTTTAGGCTACCCTAATGTTGGGAACATGTTTTCTATTATTATGACAGTTGACTTTCAACTTTTTCAGTTAGTTAGGAATATAGTAGCGCCTCTTTTTGCATGTTTGGCTATTCGCGTGGCACGACACATTGAGGAAGGCAGAACAACAGGACTTTTAGTCAGTTAGAGCGCACCCAATAACACACCCGCTTTCCCGTAGCCAGCAGGTATCCATGAGGATTTCCCACATATAAAGAAGGGATATAGTATTGTATTACTAGATAACTGAAAATTATATATATAACTTACATCAGATTTGTTAACAAATAGATTATTCTAATTCCAGGCTTAAACAATAATGTGAATGTTAGGTTGGACAGCGGGTGGTCTGCATTGATGCATGCTTGTTTTCATGCTCAGGATAAAATAGTCAAATACCTGTTGGAACAAGGGGCTGATCCCAATTACCGTGCTGGTGAGTGCAATCACTTAATTTGATTAAACACTAAATTACAGGGTTTATTTTGACTACTATCAGAATGAAGAGCTGCGAGTTGTATTATTATTGTATTGACCTTGCACTTGTTTAATCCAAATGATACTTGTTGTCTTTTTTAGTTTCCGTTGTGGAAGCGAGACGCCGCATTACACTGCACGTAGCGGCGTCTCGCTTCCACATCTTAAACTGTCCTGCTTTAAGAGTTCATGGTAAAGGGGCTGTAATTTAGATTACACTTAACCATCACCTCATAAAAAGACAACACATGGTAAGGGGGCAGGAAACTCAATTTAAGCCTTTTTATGTTATCTATGTTGTTTATGATTACTACTAATATAGATGACGTTTTATCATGTTATTGACTACCTCATTAAATATTACAGATTCAATGACACCCGTAATGACAGCATGTTCAAACAGCAGTGCAAGCAGTGAATCCATTTATAACATTGTATCAGACTTGATAGGAAAGGATTGCAAACTTAATTGCATTGACAACTATGGACAAACTCCGCTTATGAAGGCCATTGGTTGTGGCAGAGTGGCTGTTGTGCAGAAATTAATTGAATTAAAAGTTAATATTGAAATTAGAGACCTCCAAGGATGGACGGTAAGGAATTATAGCTAAATCATAACACAGATAAATTAAATTAATCCAATGTTCGTCGAGTGGTAAGTCTGTTGCACTGCCAAGTCAAAGGTCGCAAGTTTGAACCTAGGCACGCAATAATGACTTTTCGAATTCATGTGCGTGCTATAAATCAGTTATAAGTTGTTTGTTAGGAAACTCAGGTAAATTGTTAGAAAACTGGCACATCTCAGACTTTTTGACGGTGTGTAAAGCCATGTCAGAGGCCTGCAAGCGATTTAAACTCTGACACCAGGTTGTTCATCAAACATAGGATAAGAAGAAGAAGAAGATACCCATTACCATGAAATATTTTAAGTAAGAGTCTAGCTTAATGTAAATATATTTTTAATACATTTCAGGCTGTATTCTGGGCAGCTCACCACAATCAACCAGAAATATTAAATATTCTAATTGCCCAAGGTGCCAGAATGACTGAAGTGGACAAATATAACAGAACAGTATTAGATATTGCAGAATTGCACGAATATCCCGATATTATCGAAATTTTAAAAAAACATCTACAAATTCCCGAGGACACAGTAGATCCATATTACATGGAAACAACAACTTGGCAAGATTACTATCCGGGAATTAAAAAGAACCAAAAGTAAGCAGTAATTTTGAATCCCCATGCTTTTTAGTAGTTATTGTACACATGAACCTTACACAGAATACGCCACATCGCGCATGGCTTAACAATAGCGTACGTGGTGGCCCTTGACTTTGATTATATTTAAACTAAAATAAGTAATTAATTTCCATATAAGGAAAGGGAGGCCTTTGCCCTGCAGTGGGACGACCATGGCTGAAATAATAATAATAATTTCCATATATTATGTTATTACCCGGCCTATTCCATAGGTTTTGGAAGGATTGGTCCACAATTGTTTTAAATTCGGTAGCTCATGCGCTTCTCTACAATAAAATTTGTAGGTTAACTCATTGTTATTATTTACAGGCCGGATTATAGGAGTGAAATACCCCACCTTCTCTATGGTATGCACCTTGAAAATTTTACTTCAACTATTATGAAAACTGGAATGGATCTAAGGACATTCTTGTTGCTTGAAGAAGATGATATGATCAAATTGGGCATGGAGTTGCCATATGAACGACAAAGACTCAAGATTGGATTGCGGAACTTTCATAAAAGGAATTGGAAAATTAAAGCCGTTGTTGGAATGACTGCACAAAGGCCAGATAACTTTAGGTGTATTTTATTTTTATTTTCATTTTGCTTGTTTTTGTTTGGTCCTCGAGAAACTGACGACCTGATTGGCGCAGTGGCTAAGCGGTTGGACTGCTGCGCTAAGGGTTCGATTCCCGCACGGGGTAAATGTTTATGCTAACCGCAGATGTTTGTCCCGAGTCTGGGTGTTTGTGTATGTGATATTTCTTGTTTGTTAAACGCACCCACGACACAGGAGAAATTCCTAGTGTGGGGCGACGTGTTTCTTTTTTTTAAGAAAAAAAAACTCACCGATTACTCTATGAAGCTCAATTACATAAAAACTCGTTGAATACATCCTAAAGACTGCGAAATCCGCTAGTGTCATGTTCCTTCCAAAAAGTAGAGACTCTCTCGCGTACTTTAGTGCAGTTAATTATTATTTTTCCTGTTCTTAAATTTTACTTCTACTTACCGTCATTATTATTTTGTACTTATTTATTTACTATTATATTTCAGCATACTCAACTATTTAACATCATTAGGCTCACATCTACACCAGATATACGTATTAGAAGCAACCTTACAATACATATTACGTGAACACAATAGAATCCAAGAACAGATTAAATTCGAACCGCCAGACTCACCCATACGTGAAAAAATGAATAATGCTGCCAATAAACTACTTAATAACATTAACAGTATTCGAAAAGCAATGGACAGAGTGAAGTACATATTAAAGAAGGTAAGGATCATTTCTCCTTTCAACTATTATTTTACGGTGCCAGCAATGGTCACCTCGCTATGGTCTGTAGAAACCAACCGCCACACTCAGTGTCAATTTAAGTAATCATTAAATTTATCTAAATTCGGCGGTAAACCAATTATTGCTAATGAAGTGAAGACTGATTTCGGTCTAGTCCTCTGTAAGGTGATCGTTTGAATAGTGCTATCCTGCTAACCAACGAAGCTTTTACTAAACTTGTAAAATTTCTTATCAACCTGATTATGTGTTAACCGTAAATTTTCATATAAATTTTTCAGATTGCTGATAATAACCCAGAGCCAGCAGATCTTATCAAAGAGAAGACGATGCAAGATATAACTATGGGATACGTCACTGAAGCAATGGTTGTGTTCTCATTAGGCTTAATAGTATACCATGTTAAAAATTTAATTACTTATATAGTAAAAAAATAAGTTAGGTTTTGTGATTATTGTTATTTAGTAAGTATGCGTTTGCATTATTGTTTATGAGTTGAGAGGCTTGGTAAATACTGATGAAACATGCTGTAAATTCTTGGTGGTCCAGATAGTTGGCGCATTGGCTGTGTCCTTAACTCGCTATGAGTGTAACTATGTATGTATGTTTATTGTTTTTTGTGAGTATTTATTTTTATACAATGTATTAAATTGTATCGAAAAATAATAATTCCACAGTCATAACTCTTGATCGGTCAAAAGTACTTTGAATAAGAAACAAACAGTCAAAAGCACTTTTTCTAAGCTAAAGGTGTTGGTCGAAAGTAGTTTAACTTGACTAAAATATCTGCGAATCCTAGTATTACTAAAGCCTTGGCATATAGTGAACAGAGATGCCGATGTCTAAACTGCTACATAGGTGGCTTATCGGCCACCCTAATACCCCGCCAACATGTAAGAACGTGGCAAAAATAATCATGCCTCGCCTTAATTTGTGTAACTATTAATGACAATAAACAATTTTGTAGTTTTCACAAATATTTCCATTAAAACTACATTTACTAGATCCTTGTCATGTAGTTAACAATGGCACAAAAGATAAGAGTGTTGCAATTGTGGCCCCAAGCCCACCTCAATGCCGCAAACATGGTTAGACATTTTTTCAACTAGTCCTCTGCACCCTTATTTGTTTTGTTATTATAATGGCATTAAATGATTCTGTAGTGTTGACCAATCATTATTCCAGTTAAAACTACGTTAACAAAAGCCTTGCCATGTAATAAATACTGTCACATTAGGTTCGAGAGCTGCAAAGTGGGTACAATGTACATTGGGCTAGCCCTATGTTGCAACCATTGTTATAATATGGCTTTAATTATCCTTCCGCACCTTAATATATGTTTCATTAGTTACAAGGACAAAAACAATTTTGTAGTTTAAAGAAATATTTTTATTAAAACTACTTTTACTAAAGCCTTGTCATACATATATGTATGTATTTAACAATATCACAGTAGGTTAGATAGCTGCAGGGGCCATGGGCCGCCCATATGCCGCAAACATGTTTAGACATAAATCCCGCTGTTTCTTATAATGGCAATAAAATCGTATTTTAAATGTGGACCGATATTTCAGAAAAAATAAACTACATTGATAGTCGTTCGTTTGACTATTACTTTTGACCTGCTAAGAGATTAGACTGTAAAGGAAAGGGAAGGTCCTTTCTTGTTCTCCATTTCGATCCAATGACGATGACCAATGCCGATGCAACTCATTTAATATTTTGTAAAATACTTTTATAAACGGCGAAGTTACGTTACATTAATACGGCTCTGGAAACAAAACATAAGTTATTTTATGTTCTGTTTAAGAGTTAGCATTGCCTTCTTTTACTTCAAACAGATGTAAGCAATGATTTGATACCTGTTGACAAGTATATTGATACTTACTTATTTTTCTTATTAAACTGTCTCGCTGAATTCTTAGCGGTCGTATTATTTTGTATGTTTTCTTTTAATATAAGTTTAATACAAGTAACCCGGCTTAGGCTTTTGATGTTACCAGTAGGTGCTAGGTTAATTCAGTTCACGATGTGATTACTTAGAAGCATGGATGAGCCTCAAGAAGCTTTTCAATTTGGCAGGCAATGGGAAGGCATAATGTGTTACCTGTTAAGCTTACCATCCAAGCCAAATTTTGTCTGTGTTACCGATAACTAAAGTGCTGGAAAACGAAGTCTAGTGTGTATAGAATGAAATTTGTATAGTCTGAATGTAAATTAACTAATAACGTCAAAAAAGTTGCTAAGGTCAAAAAACTTGGATTAAAATTTCATAAGATTTGATGTATGATGTAGGTAGTAGGAAAGTAATAAAATCAATTAAAAGTTATTTTTATCTTTTCAGTCAGTGATATAATTAGACGTCTGAATAAATTCATACTAAATTAGTAATTTCCTAGAAATTGTAATGAGTATTCTCCTACTCGAATAGTCAGACAAAAACGTCGAAGATGAATAATTCGACCGGTATTCGGCTGGTGTTATAGGTAGATATGTAAGTACACACAAAAATATTTCTTGGAACATTTTTACAAACAACAGTTCTGAGAGCAGTAAGAAAGTACTTTTAGAAATGAAAAAAAAAACGCATTGCAATTATGCCAAATGGTTGTTCGTAATTTTTCTTGTTAACTGTAAATAATTACAACAGCTTTGATTTGGCTCGTGAGCTAGTCGTTTTGAGTATCAATTAAATACTGTTTCGTTTATTTGAAGGGCACGTTGTTAATCAACGTTTCGCAGACTTTAAACTCGAGTCATTTGTAAATCTGCAAAAAACGGTTATCTCATGGTTTAAACATTTTAATTAGTTTAAATTTCCTCCGGCAATCGTTACTTAAAAAAATACCATAATTTTACTCACGAATTTCTTGCTAACTTTATTATACCCAATGTTCTAGTTTCTTCAAATCATGTATGTTGTACGCTATGAAGAATAATGGATGATGTTCTTTAACGACAGAACTGGCCTACTTCAGCTTTGTGTAATGTTAATTTCAGCTGTAATTCATTTGTTTTGACGTATGTATGGCTCATCATATGCCTACGTACATTAAAAATTATGAGTATCACTTGCCAGTCTCTGTCCGGCCTTGTCACTTGCAGTTAGATGCATTTGGGACTCGGCCGGCATTAATTAGGGCTCGTTTATAATTAATTGCACGTCATTTGTATCCATTATTCATGCTTAGGATGCGTCGTGGGTGTGTTCGTCAGTGCAATCATGCGTTGCATACAACTATGTTTTGTCATCTATCATTATTATGGGTACTTGCATATTCATTTACGTATATCTAAGCTTTTCTTTACTTGGTACCTGCAAAAAAATAGCTTAAGTCATGGAAAACTGTCTTTAATGATATTCTTATGGCCTGCCAGGTTCCGTTGATATCGATGTATCAATGATAGCAATTATAATATAATCGGAATTCTCGGCAACCCCAGCTCCATGAGCCACATAAACTTATAAAAAAAAATTGTTTTCTTAATTCAAAGAACAGTTTATTTTCTCTGGAAACGCACACATAAAACATAACGGGGTTTTACACTTGACCTTTTTAACTCAAATATATAGGTAGGTAACCCGAAATATTCGTCGCTCACAGAATGTGTGTTGGACATTTTTCACACACTCGCTTGTTCATTAAATTTTTGATTAATTTCGTTGCAGTTCCAAACACAGTTGGTTTCGAGAAATCTTAATGTCAATTAGGTACGTTTCTGTTTTTATTCACAATCTTTGTTGATGCTGTTCTTGGCAGCTTAAATCAATTACAAAGTTAGTTGGTTAATCAGATAATACTAGTAGTAAAACGCAGTACCTACTGACGCACTCAAATAAGACTGTGTCTTATTTTTATGTCCTTGGAATGCGTCACTTTATTCTCCAGACGCGTCGTAAATGTTAAATATAGCTGTAACGGTCGACGACGCACTTACATTTTAACTGTATTAACCAACTAAATTCCCTTACTTATTTATTTTATAGGTATCAATATAGGGGAGTTATTTTTTGAGGTATGAGCTTAAAGGGTTATGTGCGCTATCTTTTGTGTACGATGGGGCGCGAGTTTGATTTCTGCACGTAACAAATATTTCTGAGATTTGCAGATGTTAGTTCCGAATTTAGACTCAATTTATGCACACCGATGATAAAGGAGAATTACCTACCTATATTATTCTACTGATGTATAATCGGTGGTTTTATCCCTAAAAGCGTTATCGTGAAACCGGTCGACAACTGACGTGGTCCATGACGGTCTGACATTGAAATCATTTAGATAATTATGCATACCTATTTTACATAAACATACCTATTCAAAGATGAACGCTTGAAGGCTGAAATAATAACACTTAATAATTAACTAAACAAACGTAGTCCTTAACCTTGGCATTGTGATGGCATCGCCTTTACCGAGTAGGTATTCATAGTAGGTACTTTCCCAGTAATAGTGTAGTAGGTACTTAGTTTCAATTTATTAGTGAGGTAAAAAGTTGTTAAATTAGGTATGTCTTCAAGAAATTCTCTGTAACATTCCGTGGTGTAGAAATGTGCCTCGCCCTATAGATACTTAACCGTTATCAAAACAATCATTTATATTATCGTTCTCCGGCATACTACCAACCTAAGTACCTACCTATTGTTACAAAAAAATATTTACGCAAATGATATGTGCAAGTTACCTGAGTAAATAGCTACTAGTTAAGTACCTCTATTAGGTACTTAAGGACTTCTAGAAGAATAATTACACGCTACTTAAAATACAGTTTGGATCAATTTCCATATAATTGCATTAAATGCTTGATTCTAATGATAAGAGAATTGCAATACAGAAACAATTGATCATATCAGATACTTCTCATGGTGTCTGGTTTACTAATCGCTAGTGGCGCCAACAAGAATCTCAGGAACTTTCTATTTATTCGCAAGATAAGCTTTTGTGGTAATAATTTGAATAGAATAATTTGTCCTGCTGTAGTCGTGCTGCTGTCGTAAAGTGCATACAAAATAATGGACGTCCGTTTATTAAATTTAGATTTTTTACTTAAATGGGTAGGTACCTACGGAAGACGGCTACAGTCCGCCTGACGCTGCACGATTTGAAAAAGCCCTAAGTATAAGAATAGCATTAAGCATGACACTGTATCTCACAGTGTCTAAACCCGATCTGTACACAGAATATTCTGTCGGAAAACATAATTATTATGTTAGAACACTTTACCACATTTTGTTTTTTATCTCTCCGCACTCGTGTAACTCCTTACCCATTAGATAGGTACGTATCTGAGCAGCATTCACACCAAAGATAAATATCTCTCCTTACCCTTGTATTTGAACTGTATCATAAATATCTTTACACTTGTTTTGCAACAGTTAGTTAGATACTTACTTGCCTCTACCAACATATGTATAAGAATACGTTCATGTTCAGTTGAATTAACTTTGGGAGCGAGTGGAGACACGGATGCGGTAATACCTTTATTACATATTCGACATACATATTGTGTATTCTCTGAAAACATGAGCAATCATAATGGTCGGCCCTTAGGTTTGTAGACATTTAACATAACTATAAGTACCTTTAACCCACCTACTATTACACAGAACGCTGCCGCCTTTTCTAACCAAGACTATAAACCCGGATAGCTGTAAACATACGACTTCTCTCTGAAAAGTATCAACCGACATGCCATGGTAGTAAAACTTACAACAACAATTCCTACATAAAACGAATCTGTTTATTTAGAATATTCACATTTAGATCATCTTGTGGTATGGACCGAGATGTTATTCAAATGATGTCAGCAGCCAGTCTGGACTATGCAGAACAGAAAAATTAATGGGCTTTGTTCTTGTAACTGTGTATACAGTTGTCGGGCGCGTAATATTAAACAATGACCTTTTATTCGTTTGTGACACAAATAGTTGCGCAATGAGCCAGGTTTAGTCATCGTCCGGTCTGCCCAAACGTGTCAGAATACACACCGTATTGTTTCTAATAACACTATCCGTTTCCTTCACTTTGCATATGTTAAGTTCAACTCATGCCATGCGTATAACATTAACGCAGTTACGCACGAGTTACGACTTTCTAGTACCTCTATGGTTATTGATGTGTTTTCGTGGTTTCAGTTTATTATGTATTTCCAGATATCCGTAGAATTTCAGAATTTTATAAAAAAAAATACGAAAGACTTATCAAATAGATCTACATTGTAGATTATCTGTAGGATATCATAATTAAATTAAAAAACAGTACACCTGTTTGTACTACCTATTTCTATGTTATGATATCCTTATAAAACACATTGTTAAGTTTGTGCACCGATCGTAATTACAATAGTATGGTAGCTATGTAGGCGTAGTTATGTTTCTTGGTGGGTAGGTACATGATTATTATCTACAATGTTTCCTCATAGATGGTAGAGGATAATTACCACCGACTGACTGCTAATTAAGTCATTATATTTGTTTATATTGAATCATCTATACCTA
Source organism: Abrostola tripartita (assembly GCA_905340225.1). Classification (NCBI taxonomy): domain Eukaryota; kingdom Metazoa; phylum Arthropoda; class Insecta; order Lepidoptera; family Noctuidae; genus Abrostola; species Abrostola tripartita. Next base: position 7,250,377 of record HG996493.1, on the reverse strand, counting down.
TAACCACGATTTCTTGCAATAGGTGTAGACGCAATGTTAGCAATTTTTTCCTAAACAAATTTCGAATGAAATACTAACTCGATTTAAAAAAAGATGCGTGTTTTAATATCGATAATTTTTAATCGATTGTTGGCGCAAGTGGTGTCAAAAATTCAGAATTATCTAGCCTAGCAGTAGCTACGCTACGAAATCTCAGATCATATGTTTAGTTATTTCTATAATGTTCAGTCTAAGCCAGTTAACGTTTGAACATGGTCATTGGTAAACAAATTAAAAACAAAACAAGCTTTTTATATTTTATTGACATCTAAAACATTCGTAACAACTGTTTGTACTAAAATATAAATGTGTTTAAGTTAAAAGCTGTTAACTTGGTGTATTATAACGTGCTGTTATAGCTGCTCATTGCAGGAAGTGTTAAGCAAAATGGACATTTGAATATATAAGTTTAAGACACTTTTCAATCGTCGTTGTCATCATAGCCTATTTGCTTGATAGCCATTTCTTCACCATGAAAGTACGATTCGTATCATCTCATTGTGTGAACACGTATTATAAGCTCAGGTTTATTTAATTTTAGGCCATTTATATTTAATTTTTTAGTGTTCCTAGGGCTACCTAATTATATAGGACACAATTAAAACTTCATCATATTACCCAATATAAAAACAAAAGTAACAATTGCCTGAATACAATAATTCCTATCACTCATCGAGTAAGCAAATGTCACTGAAGCAACATTCAACATGCAAACTGTGCTTAACGTAGTAAGTTGGAATTTTCAAGAATACTAATTGACCAATACAAAGATTATGGTGTTAATTAATTTTGAGATTCTCTAAAAGATTCTAAATAAATATAGCCAATTGCTCCTCTTAAATTTATACAACGTAAATTAAAATAAATTATTAACAGTATTATGGAATAGCTGCTGTCGTGTGGACGGCTAGCGAGTAGCTGTGCGCTCAGTGCTTCTGGATGGGGATGTTCCTGTCGGTGATAGCCAGCTGCGGCAGTGGCGCCTCCACGGTGAGCACGCCGTCTCGTGAGAGCGACGATTTGATGGCCTCGGGGTTCGTGCCCTTCGGCAACAAAAATTCCCTGTTGTATTCTCTATACACCGACTTTGTGTCAGACTTCTCTTCGTGTTTGGCGTGAACCTGAAATACAAACACAATCCCTTATTAAATATTGACACGCAGGAATTTATGTTTTGGCTACATGTTTCGACTCCGTTAACCCCAATAAAAAACCGAATGCTTGTAATTTGCGTGCACAACAGCGATTCTTTTAAATTGGCATGCTGCCTGCTCAGAGATGTTTGAGTCGTTTTCTCACACTTTATACGTAAATAAACGCTTCGTTATTTTGCAAGTAATTAATCTTCATTAGACTGCGACATAAAAATGAATGTGTTGACATCAGTATCAGGTCAATCGAGAAACCTTATAGTCACCTTCCAATACTTTAATACCCCTGGATTAAACACCAACAGAGGTGCAGGTTTTATAAAGCATATCAACTACTCTACTCTAGTGTTAGATAATTATAATTATTTATCGAACAATAGATACAAGCTTATTTCAGGCAAGAAAAACTATCGTAAAAACTTATCAGTGATTGTTACTAGCCGAATCGGTCATTAAACGTAGCCGAGGCGGTGTGATAAATCTTCTGACCGAAATAAGACTAGGGAATTTGGTAATGACGTCAAACGGTAACTGAACATTGTGTAGATATAAACCGCCACATTGCCAAAAGTTAGTGTAAACCAACACTGGTACTGGTAGGTATCTATGCTGGACTTTGTAGTTGAACAAATTGCTCAGACTGGCACCCGTTCAGTTGCTATAAATTTAACGAGCGTTGGCTGTAAATTAAATTTTCATGTTCTATAAAATATTGTTTAATACATTCACCTTTAACTGATACTCAATCAACGTTGTAAGTCTGTACTCGTGACTGTAATAGCGCCATGAGATTGCAGTTACTCCTAACTAGTCCTAACACAACCCCGCCTACACGTAATCGAATCTACCTCTAACCTTTAACGGAACGTAGCAAGCACAACCATACATATATAATGAAGACATTACAAAGCAGTCAAAATTGGATAAAATTTGACCTAATCTAATAGATAGGAATACTACTTTAATAGTAGGTATACATAATCTTGAATTGTGATATGTGAATAAAGCTCTTGGTAGGGCTACGTGCTACGTAGAGCTACGTGCAAACTATGAGCTCTAGTGTAAACAGATGCGTATGTGAAGTAACTGGTAAGTAACCTAGCAACTAAGGCGAATATACATTAGGTAGGTACCTCTTTCTCATCAAAAGCACTAGTAGAATGAGGTAAAAGTGGATATGCTACTTCTGTATTTTTTTTAAATGCAGATCAAGAGAGACTTAACGTCCATCAACCTGTTTACAACTACACCTTAAGACATTGGACCGAAAATTCACCTTACTATAAAACTTAAAGCTAATATCAAAAGTTTCCATAACAGTATCTATCACAAAATGTTTTAGTACAAAAGATGTGAAATTTATAGTCAGCAAAATAGGTTTAGTTACTCACCAATAATTTGTTGTCTACAGTCTTGACGACGATTTCCTCAGGGGTGTACTGGCTAACGTCGAAGCGAAGTTTAAGTGATTTGCCGTCGCCCTCATCCTGGATCAGGGGCGAGTTCAAGCTGTCCCAATGGCTGGGCTCGGCCAACTGTCTGCTGTCACTGTGTTGTGACGATGTGGTGCTGCTGCGGACATCACAATATTCAAATTAACACATTCACTCATTGTAACATAGTACCTAAATAGAGAGCCCATTAGGTACGTCACTACCAACCAGCAGTTTAGGGTTACTTTCTTAAAACAAGGGCTTTAGCTGTGTAGAATTTAAAATGAAGCCCTAAAACTACTGTTTAAATTGTAAGGTAGCTTATTTCTAACTTCATTCCCAATGATACCTTCTACTAAACTACTTATATTTAAATTCATGCATTAAACATTGGCATCGAACAGTAGATGTAAGACAATGGTAGATACCGATTGACAAGATAGTATGTAATTAATAATACCTATATGAGTATATGATTTAAGTGGCGACATTGAGAGATAACCTTTAGCGCATGTTTATTGACAATCGTGTAGGTAGATAATATAGGTTTAATACGAAGTGGGTACTATACTTAGCTTAAACTTATGAGCTCAATTTTATCTACAGATGAATTTCGTGGTGGTGGTTCAACAAAATTCATCTAAAGTTCAAGGTAAAATGGGCTGACTTAATATGATTACGTACAGTTTACATTAAGTAACTACCTACCTACCTAATTATATTACATGTGTAGTAGGTACCTACGAAGTTTTTATATCCTTCATTAAACTAATTCGAGCCGATGTTAGCTTATCCTTATACAAATCAGCTACACTTACATGTAGGTAATATAAAATGTTATCTAAATAGAACATCTTTACACATTCATACAAAGAATAAATACCCCTTTTTATAATTACTGTACTACAGACATACATAGGGGTCGTTGGCGTTATAATTCCTATACCTATCGATAAAGGTACTTGAAAATGAATTTAATTCTGAGAGTGAAAAACCCTAGTTGCTATTAAATTCCGTCTAGCAAGTGATTACTAGCATGCGAAATACTATCATGCTATAAAATTCTTATGCACTAACATTGTTTGCATGCAGTTTATACCCAGGTAGACACTAGACAGTACCTATCTATATAACAAACGCAAAAAGAAATAAATCAATATTAATTCATTCAATAAATATTACCTATAAGGTCTTCATCAACAATGCAGACTAAAGTAACATGCATTCTTAAACTTATTTATTACCAAGTGATTTAATAAACTGTGATAACTATGAGGAATATAGCATAATTGGAATTCTTAAGATTTCATACACGACTACCAGTTAAAAAAATTACGCGTGTATAACGTAAACTTAGTACATTTTTCACGCATTATTCATTTCTTTACAAGTTTTTACCAGTTTCAATTAATTAAATTCCTCGTAATTCGTACACAGAATAGGAACATGCTGTGTTCAGCAGAGTAGCAAATAACTTACTCATTAGTGACATTGAGATGTGCATTAATCTATGACCTATGAACAATCCGCTCGATGAATAACTTAACAAATTTACGTTTTTCAACAAAACAGCTGATGTCATTTCCAAGTCATCACCGCTGATACAAGGTCACTGTCAACAAAATGAGCTCATCGATAATAGAGTGGGCACTTGTATCGACGTAATTTGTGATCAATTGTGTAAGTAGGCGGGCGTACCTCTACCTATGTACAGTTTACAAAAAGATTTTTCACCAGGCAGACGTTCAAATGTTCTGTGCATGACACAAAACGATAATAAGTTTAGGCGGAAAGAACAAAAAAAAAATTATCTTTACCCTAAATACTGATATCAATGTATGTCTGTACTAAACATTAGCTTTTAATACTAGATTTTTCTAAAATTTACAACTAATTTGCCAACTGTACGAGTGTACTGGGTTTGCGGCCGACATAGCCGCATACTCGACCAGTAGCTCAGTCGCATAACTTCAATGCTAAACGGATTAGGTTTCATTCACAGCCACAAAACAAATTCCGACAACGTTCAAGTACAGAACTAATTAGCAAGGTATTTTAACAATCCGTTTAGTGTGAAATAGCTACATTTTCTTCGCTATATGTTACATTCAGTCCAGAAAATATTAAAGAAACATTTAGCTTCGACGAGCACCTACAAAAATTTTAAAAACCTAACAGGAATTATTTTTAACTAAAACAAAATATTATACAATCATCACAGGGATCTTCCTCTGACTTTTAAGCGAGAGATCTGGTATTTCCATCAGCTTTTGGTTCACTTGAATGCAAATTAAACTTTCTATTCCGTCTAGCCTTGGTCTCATAAGTACTTGTCTCGGTCGTACACCAAGCAAACAACTGCAAGCGTTGCATTCACAAAGCCTGTCTTTGTTAGCCCGAGGCTCAAATTAGACAATCACAGCTAGTCTCATTTACACAGTTTCGTCTTTATTACCCATACAAACTACATTATTTCGAATGTAAATAGTTACTGTTTGTGCCATGGCATTACCTGCACAATTTGCCTTAAATCATTTAGTGTTCGACTGCTAATGGCGTAATAAATATAAGCTTTGATTACTATGTATCGAGAATATTGGATTAATCTATTATGTCACGGGTTTTATGACGACCGTCTAGTCTGTGGCCACGGCTACGATTACGTGGTCTTGTGGAAAATGTATCAACTATCGGTATTGATTAAAAAATAAGGTCAAAACAGTTCCGATGTAGCTTTTCGTGTTTCAAATACGGGTGTACCTCTTCATTGTATGTTAACCACATGTAGGGGGAGTTTATTTATTACTTAGGTTGTTAGAGGGGCGAAAGGGTCGGATAGCATCTTATTTATCGGCATTCCGACAGCGAAATTATTCAAGCTTTTTTGTTCAGTGTAGGGAGAGGGTCTTCGAACTCTCCGAGTCTCAAAAACCTCTCATTTAATAAATGAACGGCCCCTAAACACATTAATCACTCGCCCTACGGCGTAAAGCTAATAATACTTTGTAAAGATGTCATGCTGGTACTTACAAGCTGAATAGGAACATGCGATACATGCTAGAACATTAGAAATATATATAAGTACTGGGTAAGTAGTGTTGCACAATGATTCTCGAGCAGGTGCGAGTCTACTGCAAGCATAACGTACGTACATATTAATTAATCTACAACCATTTAAGTATAAAATGCATACATACTATAATCATACTAAACCTAAACTATGGTTACATATTAAATAGGTACATTTACATACACAGATATGGATATTGTAGACTTTTACCTCTCTGATGACTTGGTAACTCCTCCAGAGGAAACAGATTCGAAATTGTAAGACATGCAAAAAGCAACGTTTGTTGTTAGTTTTAAACTCACTCGGAACACATTTTAAATGATTGCAAGTACAGGCAACAAGGGACCAAACAAAAAATGAGAAAAAGGAATCTTCTGTGAAGCTTAATGTCTATCTTTTTAATATCTATTTCAAATTGGAAACCTTCGCACAAATTTCCAGCAGAAGATCCCTCATTTGCGAAGAATGTTCCTATAGCGTTATATTTTAGCGCTTCAATTTATTCAACATAAGATCATAATCATGGTACCTAAGTTAAACAATTTGTTAAAGTAAGTAGGAACATATTGGGCCATTAAATATAGAAACTAACGATGTTGACATATAATCATTAATTGAATCTCCTCATAAATGAAGTAATGTAACTGAACCAAAATGTAAGTATCATTGACTGCAAATAAGGGTACTTGGAGCACAAGAATTTTAGGTAACAATAATAGAAATGGTTAATTTTTATATTAGTAGGTAATTCATGATTAGTAATCTAGCTTATTTCAAAAGATTTCTGAGTCATATGAAGACAAAGAAGAAATTCTTCAAACTCAATAAGCAAGTAGTTATCAGTAATTTGATAGCCGTAATCAATGACCAGATGCTAACAAGGAATCGATAAATAAACCAGACATAAAATATTTTATGGGCGTATTATAATATTAAGCCAATAAAGTTTACGTCATCAATGAATATTGTCATTGAGACGAAACAACCGTTATAGAACAGTAAATATATGTAAATAATAATAAAAGCAAGCAAAATTAAATCGTACATAATATATCAGTATACTTAATATATTATAGCGATACAGATCGCAGCATTGTACACTATGGACATAGACTAGCAAACAGTGACTGACGTCAATCTCTCAGTGGCCACAGAACGACCACACAAAGTGAAAAATCATTGCCTCAATTTTAATCATTCTACTAAATATGTAGGTATTCGTTCACAGCTGCTTCGCCAAATATGTCCAAACAGTTCTTACTGTAACACGACCCACACGGAACGATTGATACTTGGGCGGACCAGTAAGCCCACACTTGAATGGAATTGAGCAAGAACCTAAAAATATTAATGACGTGGTGGAAGGAAGCCGTCGTGTTTGTTTTGTTTGCTGTTCACAAATCGTATTGGTATTGCCTTCATATTGTCAGACTACCCACATGTGCGACTAGCGAGTGTGCGTATGTGAGCTGTCGAATGCTACTGAAGGCTAGCATTGCATCACTATAGCGGCTGAAACAGAACCAACCGCTCCAAGTGGGTCATGTATTCATGCCGTAAACATAATTTCAGCGCGTTAGCGCCAACAAACTACGAATATTGCACGCCCGTGTTGATTAAACAATCGTAAACCGGTTCTGTCCAAGGTATGCATTTCGCAAGCATTTTTGCTATAAACCAAGGTGTGATCACGACTCCTTGGTAAAGGTGCTTACTTAATTGTTGTATATTCTACTTTCATCTTCGATACCCTACGACTATAATTACTATGCAGTTTTGTGGAAAATAATGCAGGTGATTCGTCCATGATGTTAAATTAATATTTGGCAGTTTACATAATCACTAAATTCTGCTGAATGCGTCAATATACATACTTGCAAAATATGTACCCATGCCAATCAAATAAAAATAAAAGATTTAGATGCGCTCCATTCAGCTTTGTACTGTGTACAACTAGTTCCTAGCTCATTCATAGAGCGGAGGAGGTAGCTGCTCTACTGTTACATAAAACCTCGTTATGCGCGAACATTGTGTTTACAATTTCACGCGTTACTGTGTTTTAACAACAAAATTCTCTGGTTTGAGGCGGCGCAACCGGCGCTATTTCTATTTATGACATCATCCCGCGTCGGACTTACGTATCGCTGCACGCTTTAAATGGAGGCGACTGACTTGTCTGCAGTTGATGCCGTTCCGCGGACTGATCCCAAATAATGCCTTTGAATATACTTTCTTGGAATCGCCGACACGGACGAGGTGGGCGACTGACTTGCGACACTACCAAACTCATTTATTCAAGATTCCCTTTTAGGAAAACAGGGCCGGCAACATAACTGTGACGGACGGAATAATAATATAGCCATGAGACTTGGTTTATTCACCCACTTGACAAATACCTACCAGAATTATAATTCCATTCGTTATTGACATTGCCAACTGGTTAAATACTAGCCTAGATGTAAATTTTCAAGTAAATAGTTATACGAATACATCGCACACTTAAATCTATGTTTTTAAATAGTGGGTAATATGTTAAAAAATAAATAAATACCTTGTTGTGCTTTTGAAGAAGTTGTTGCTTTCTCTATTCATAAGTTCTGATCTGAATTTGCTCATTTCTTCTTCCATCTTCCTCATTTCGGCGTCAAACCTCTCCCTGATGCTGGAGAATTCAGTGTCGATGACAGAAAAGTCACCAAGCTTGATCGGGATATTCCTTTTAAGACCACTGTCAGCCATTATATCGAAGTGTGTTATGTAGAATTCGTGAAACTAAACAAACACTGAAACGTTCTTATGTAAACACGGATCACAGTGTCGCTACGCACTCGACAGCAGACAAGGCAGGACTGATCATTAGTTGTCGACTCGGCGCCAGGGGGCCTGCGCACAGTTTTAAATAGCCTCACGTTCGAACGGCGTCGAGACTCGCTCGGCGTCATTCGGCCCACACTATGCTTCTCGCTCATTCCACGTCTGGCTGTCTTTACCATGGCTCACACTCGAGCTCTTCGTATGATACATAGGCGCTACCAGCGAATGATGGCAACATCTACGCAATTTGATTGATGAATCATAAATGTGAATCTGTCCCTTCTGTTTATGGTATTCAATACCATAACTATAACAATATACTGTACCTACTACAATGTTATTCACTTCTGTATTTTTGTGCGGCGTTACTCATTTGTGTTTTCAATGTATCCAAAACGGTGTTTCTGTGATAAAATATTTTTGAAAGACTAGCTGGTCACCTTGGCCTTATGACGTCAAATTGACGTAACGTCGGAAATTACCTAACCGCTTTATGATTCCCTCAGTTTGATTTATTCGGAATTTGTTTTTATTGTTTTATACTTCACAGGAATATTTATACATTGTGTTGTTAAAAGATGCCAATCTTTAATTTCCCAATGACAAGTAATGAGAACTTTTAAAACAATGGCTAAATAAATAAATGTCCGTTTAGGGTTACGGTTGCTATGAAAGCAGCCAAAGGACCTTGATGACCAGAATGAGTCAGAACTTTGACGTGCCTTTCGTGTTAAGACAAAAAGATCCAATTATGTCCACGTTCTTCAGTAGGTAGGCTGTAGGCGAATATGTAATATTGTTGTATACGTTACAAATAGGAAACATTACTCATGCTCTTACTCCTACGTTAATATCAATCATCGCGAGATATTTTCTAGGAATCTGATCAATATTGCATTGAACTAATACAATCCCAGGAATATTTCCAAGGTTTGGATTGATTTAAATAAACTTCGTGTAAATGAGCCCTAACTCTACATACCGAAGTATAATAAATTTAATACTCGTAGGTATTTGATTTAATTCAATTTTATTTAATTGTGAACATAGGTTACAATTGGTGTTACGGGCAAATACATTTTGATCTCTATGTCCTACCACTAATGGTGTTCAAATATTTAAAACGATAAAATAAAATTAGGTAGATATCAGTTAATGCCATAAGATAAAGAAATAAGATTATATAATCACAATACCATTGCAGTCAGTCAGAAAATAATATTGGCATCCTCCAACAAACAATTTATCATTTAGGAATTCTTGAACAGAGTAATATGCCTTCTCTAGGAATGAAAACAACCTCTTTTTAAAAATATTAATATTATCTGCTGATTTGATAAATTTTGGTACTTTATTGTATAATTTTGGAGCCATTGCAAATGTGCTTTTCTGAAACAGAGTAGATTTGTTTGGAACCAAATGTAATTTATCGGCTCTACGCAGGCTGCTGACTTGCGCAAACTTAGACAGATTGCATCTGACGAAGAGGGCAATTTCGTAGATGTACATTGACGGTAATGTTAATATATTTAAGCTTTTGCTTTAAAATGCGGCTTACAACTGTCAGTCCTTTGTAGGTTACAGATGGCACGGATACACCGTTTTTGTGCGATAAATGCAGTCTCTTTTCCAGTCGCGTTTCCCCAAAAAATACCATACCTTAAGCATGACGCAACTAGTCCGTGGTGATCGTTATTATGTTTGGTGATAACCGGGCTGTTGTTAAATCGTCGTGTATTGGTCTTGTCAAATAGTTTTCCCTTTAGTTATCCTTTTAGTTAGTTTAGTATTAGTGCCTACCTAAAAATAATGAAATTAAATAAACAATAAATTTGTTATTAATAATGACGTCTATTCACAATTTTTCCCTGTATTGTGGTAGCGATTACAAACAATAGGCAGAGGACAGTTTTATACCTCACTATGCACGTTAAACTTTGGGACACTTTTCCACCCGTGGGGAATCAAAATCTCCACATAGTGACGCCCTTTGCGTAGAATTCAAATATAGAGCTTTTGCTCCTTTCGGGTCACATTGTCAGTAATATAAACATTGACTAGTCATTTCTGGAAGCCGCTACCCCACACTTAACGCTCCATTTATAATCGTCGACAGCTCTTTTACCACAGGAAACCACTCTACCGACCGAACCGCCGACTTTATATTTAGAAACATTGTTATTTCTTTGAAATATTATGATACCTACGTCCAGAATTTTATCTTCGTCCGAGAACGAACGGAAATCTTATTCATATCGGTGCATTTCCAGCACCACAAATACTTTTGTTTTTGTGTTACTTATGTTTAAGAATAATGGAAATATTATCTTAATTACACCTCGAAAGCTATGCTGTTTAATGGTGGTGGTGGTTAACATTTGTCTAGTAGACACTTGTCTTTTAAATATTAATTTATCAAATACATTAATGTTAAAATTTTGACTGAATATTCATTTGAGATAGACAAGCACTCATTATGTATATGAGTAAGCGTATTCTGGAGTGGAGACCGCGTCTTGGTAAACGTCAGATGGCGGGATGACTTACATAAGAGGGCAGGCAATCTTCTTCTTCTTCTTCTTATCGTATGGTTGATGAACAACCTGGTGTCAGAGTTTAAGCCGCCTGTAGGCTTCTAACATGGCTTTACACACAGTTAAAAAATCTCTCAGGTGTGCCGGTTTCCTCACGATGTTTTCCTTCACCGTTTTTAGCAACTGATAACTAATTATAGTACGCACATGAATTAGAAAAGACATTGGTACGTGCCGGGGTTTGATCTTGAGACCTTTGACTTGGCAGGCAATGACTGGATGCATAAAGCACGAGACCGGGCTTTGTGACGTACATTGGGAGAGGCCTATGTGCAGCAGTGGACTGCAACGGGCTGATGATGATGATGAAGCACTCATTAGTTTAGTCTTTCTGTACGAATGTAAGCCTTTCTCTTTTCCTTAAAATTTATCACATTTGTACAATAATGACCAGTCTGTAGCCGTCAGTAAAAAGATGGCAGTGGATTGACTGCAGCTTAACAAACCTTACCAAAATTGCAAGCAAAAAACTGGATAATTAAATCTAACACCAATCTCACACGTCCACAAAAAACCAGAGTCAAAGCCAGTCTTCTTCAATCTTCCGGTCCTGTTGAAAAGTTAAATCTTTAAGCTCCAAGAGTGTAACCCGAAAGATAGACAGTGCATTGACGCTTACGAACTAGCTGGCTAGATAGCAGTTGTAAGAAAAGTGCCATTAGCGGTATTTACTAATTAATATTAAAAGTTAATTAGCAGTAAAGCGTATTACTAACCATCACCATATTGCCGCATCTCTAAAAATAACAGAATAACATCAATCTCAGGCTGTGCTGTGGTGTATCATCGAATGTAACATCGAACCATCCGATGATGTTACAACTTTACATACAATTTTTTAAGCATATTACGATCACAATACGTTTAGACTTGAACTTACACATAAGCTTTGAAGTTCAGTTTCTGCCAGTAAATTCAAATTCTTGACAAATGCTCAAAATATTTAATATTTTTTTCCTAGTCTCTTCCTGTAATCATTTCGTGTGTGATAATTCTACCTATGTAGGTATATTTGTATAATCAATATACCTTTGCTGTTTCTACGCTAGTATCTAAAGGAATAACTTTTGCTTGCGAATGGAATTTAAACTTTATGAGCGTTTCTTCAAATCAATTAAACACAAAGTTCAAATCTTCGAGGATCTTTGGAAAGTTTAAATAACTTGTGATGGCGCCTGGCAGTGCCATGACACGACGAATTATAATACCTAGGTACTTAGTAAGAAACGTACAGTTTCATATACAAGTCTAGGCGGGACGTGATATAATGCCATCGTGTTCTATTCATTAGCATATCATGCACTATTTATTGCGCTAAGACCGCATCTCAAGCGGTGTTCGTTCCATTTCACGCGATTATTTATTAATATCAAATAACTCTGTCATTAATTTAGTAAGATGTGCATCAGAGTGGCTGACTAACCTTGCTGTTTACAGCCGAGATAATTATTTAGTTTTATTTATGTCTTATGTGACGGTAACGTCCAGGAATTGACGTGAGAAACAATGATGCAAGTTTTTATTTATATTAAAGTAAACAAAGCAACCATCATAAAATGTTTTCTTGTAACTTCTTAAAATAGTGTTCATTCAGATTAATGGACGGCTTCTAATGAAAAATATATTATTAGGATTGTTATTAGTTTAGCTACTTGCAGTAGGTATGGACAGTTACTGAAACAATTTAAAGCATGCAAGAAAAAATATTTGTTTATTTTCACGCTAATTTCAATTTACACATCTTATAGCGGGCACTTGTGATATACTTGAATAGGGACGTGGTTCATTTCAAAATCTCAGCAATTTGTGCATAGTCATAAGTGAATAACAGGTTGCTCTATCGCCTTTGAATACATCATTGACTCCATCCGCTCAACTGAGTACTGACTAACAATTCCTTTTATTCGCATATAACAATACCTTGTTCTAAATTATTAAACTTTTTTATCGTAGAACCCAACAATGCTTCTGAAAGCGATCGAGATTATTTCTGTAGATGCAGACACTTCGAAGGAATTTTTTGATGTTACCTCTATCTCGGAATGTACTCACCGTGTTACTGGCAGATCCTAATAACGTGCCAACTACTGCTATTCTAGTACTGCACGAAACTGTCTGGGACGGAATGTTGATGAAAGCGATAAACTAAGGGGTCATTCACATCCAGCCATTGTGAAAACAATAAAAATGGTCTCATCTATTATTTTTTGTTTTAATTATGCAAAAAAGTATATTGACAGTTCCTCAGGTAAACAGACCTCGGAAGGCGGTACGACGATGAAATTTTAATAAGCTCGGGTGAACGACCATACCGTTTAGGAATAGAGCGTGAGGCAAGTTTGTGACGTAATCGAGCGAGTATACAGTTCTAATGACAGATTTATATGGATCTATGATGCGAGGCTTCATTGCTCAGATCCACATGCTTTTAATTTAGAAGAAACCGTATAAAGGGCAAATTGCATTCTTAGAATATAGATTTTCTTAGCAGCAGTCGCATTCTTCCTAGGAAATAAATCGGCGTACTCTTGTAGAGTAAGATTACCATTGATTTTAAGACACAATAAAAATTAACTAACACGCATTCCCAAACTTAATAACGCCAATCTGTTTTTTGTCCTTTCCAAGAGCTTAGATATAAGTTTCGTCATCATCACGGGGAAGACGTCCACTGCTGAACAAAGGCCTACCCCTTAGAACGCCACAATGAATCTATAAAGTTGAAAAAATATTAATAATATATATTATTTGTGTATTTAAGTTCTTTATCAAGATCTAAATTTACGTAGGTAATAATATATGTTAAATCGAAAGCTGAAATAACTGATATGACATTTCGTTACACACAAACTTTTCTTTCTTAACTCACAGCTGCTGCACATAATTTGTGTTTAGCGCATACTTACAGAACACGTGACGTCACAAAAATTTCAATCAAAAATGTCAAATGTCTCAATCAGAAATGACAGGTAACTGTCATTTCTCCCCAGAAAATCAAACCCATTGCGAGTAATGATTAAAAATAGTTAAACGACATTTTCAATATTAGTCTATCGAGTTTTTTCGAACATCATCTCGGTGTACGCGTACATAACGCAAAGTAAACCGTATAAATAGCATGTAAATAGATAAATCAACAGCAGCACATATTCCGTGTACACGCCAAGGTTGTTCCAGCATTGTATAACAAAGTGTGACGAATCTAGACTAAGTAAGATCAAGGTTAGGCTCGTTTTGTGACAGTCGCAGTGACACTGTGCCGGTGTCAAGCAGAGCGGAAAGCGGAACATGGTGTGGACGACCTGATCACTGCCTTCCGTATTTTCCCTCACATGCCTATAAAGTTTCGATGATACTCGATATGCGCGCATGACTTCACATAGCCACGGCCGTGAGTAGTGGATAACGTACAAGTGAAACTTAGTTATGTTATGGCATCTATTTTATGAAGATCCAACGAGTAGAATCAGCAACACATGTGGTTGATAGTCTTACCGCCGCACTCAGAGACGTTAATGATTACTTAAACTGACACTAAGTAAAGATTTTACAAAGAAAACCTTTACTAAGTGAAAGTTTAAGTAAATGTCTCTGAGTTCGAGGGTTAGGTTTAAAAGAAACCCTTAATTGAAGAACGCTTTGTTGCTATTCAGGATTTGGATTCTCTTTTGGCTTGATACTACATCTTTAATCAGGTAATTACGACGACGAGGAGCTCACAACATGATTTCCAATTTTGAGGTGATGTAATAATAGAGGAAACGAAATTATTTTTGAGTTAACTTTTTGAGTTTGAGTATTTCGAAAATGTTGTTGCTATTTTCACAGATAGCTTTACCCTGTGGTATAGGTACCAAGTAAATGGTAAAACACACTTTTAATCTAGGACAAAAATCCCGCACCCCTTTACTTTACACAGGCAGGATTTACATGCTGGAAGCCAGTCTTCAATATAAATCATCAGTCAGATAATTTTTAAGTTAATCCTACCTACCTCTACACGTCTCTAAAGCATTAATTTTACTATAGTTTAGAAATGTACCAACCTACGCTAAAATCAATAACTTTCAAAGCAATATTGAGAGCCCAAAGTTTCGCCCCCGATACTCGATTCGATTGCAAAGAACATTAAGCGCAATGACGTAAGCCTCCCTCATTGCTTCAGAGGCAAACAAATAAAGGGGACAATGACGTCATCAGCTTCACAGGTGAAGCCTACCTATCCCTCATGACGTTCGTGGTATAAACATTTCTATAGTACTGGCAATTCTCTGCTCAGTCGATCAAACAGAAAATATTATTTTTCAATTCCTATAAGTTGGGCGTATGTTTCCATTCATCTCTAACTATCGGCAATCAAAATCACATATAGCTTCCGAATCTTCGTCTTTCTCCTCAAAAATCCCTACCATGACATTGATCACTCTGGCTTTCATCTGTCCGAAAACTTGTCCTCATGACATATTATTTACTGCTCTCTTATCTTTTTAAGTAGAACGTTTAAAAGTGACCTTTTTAGCGCTCCTTTTCCCATCATATATTAAATCAATAAAAACTCTCTTGTTTATCGATCTCCACAAAGTGATTTTTGTGGGGAATGAAAGCTGGGCTGAGTGGGAACAAAGTATGTTAGAACACCTGCATATTTACACAAATTTATTACTTTACCATACGAATAACTAAGAACTTTCAACGCAAGCACTTCAATATGAAATAATTCACACAAGCCACCGCAATTCAGGTGGGTGCTACTGACCTATTATAACAATTTAAATAATAAACCTATAGATAGTTAGACCAGTAGTCGTCCTACCATCACCTATTTCAATACAGAAATTGTTGGTTTTTAACAAAAGCACATAGCTATTGCACTTGCACGAGAAAGTCATAAGTTACGTGAATTTACCTACTGTTTCCGTTGTTGCATCATATAATATAATAGCTATTCATTGTTGTAGAGGGAGTATAGTTACGCTGTTATAAAACTTAAGACATGTTTGAGGATAAGGCACTATTAACTGCTACTATACGAAAAAGTTAGCACGATAAAATAGCGATGCTTCCCAACCGCAAGTTTCCATTTAACTTAAACCCCTTTTTTCAGAAGAATTATGACAAACATGCCCATGTTCTAGCTTATAATTATTTGTATTGTAATGCGTATGTATTATAGCTGCTGTTAATAACGCAATTAGTTTGAATTGCTGTGGCGTTAATGTTTGACATAAATATAGGTGAATAGGCAACCTGCAAGCTGCGACTATGCAGAAATTTGGATTTGCAAGATATGTTATGTTCGCACAGAATTGGACGCGTTATTAGCGTAGATTAACTCGATTAGTGTAATAGGTAAGTGATTAATTGGTAAATTGTTAGGTTGCTTTGAAAGACTCGGGAATTGTGGTTAGTTCTGACCTGTTTTAGGTGCCCCAAAAATGGCTAACGATGTTTTATCCTCGTTTTGACTATCTTTCGGGAATCGGGAATACTAGTACATAGTAATTTAACGCAATAAAGTATTCAATGTTATTATTTTCTTGAAACTGTTAACCGTCATTCATGCAGCGGAATTCTTTCTTTTCTTTTTTTTTCTTTTTTTAAAAAACGTCGCCCCACACTAGGAATTTCTCCTGTATCGTGGGTGCGTTTCACAAACATGAAATATCACATACACACACACCCAGACTCGGGACAATCAAATGTGGATCGCACAAATTTTTGCCCCGTGCGGGAATCGAACCCGCGACCCTTAGCGCAGCAGTCTAATTGCTTAGCCACTGCGCCAATCAGGTTGTCTTCCTATTACAACAGAAACTCGTATAGGGTACTATTACTACTCTTATGGCATAACATAAGGTCCTCTGAAGTACCAAGCGTGTCTCAACTTAATTGGATGACATCATATTCAGTTGCATCGCTACATCACTCACTCATGTGGGGCATCACAATTTAATATTATGAATTAAATTGCTTCCCATGCTGTTACATTATTTCTAGATGCATTAATGGTCGAGAAGTCAACAGTATTAACTTTAATATTTCCCTTGTTTATGTTTTTAGGTATAACACTAGCTAGCACTTATCACATCACGCCTTAATTCCCAAAAGAGGGATGCAAAAGCAACATACAATACACACTCACATTTCGTCTGAAAGTATTACCTTAAGTACTCGGGCAGATAAAGCCAACAATTAAGAAAACTTTCGATATTTCGCCTTACCACTAGGTACCAGTACCAGGAAACATTAACATCACTAACTTGTACCGCTCTTCAACTGTCCACCCACTCTACAGTTTAAGTTACCCCGGAAGCGTAAATGAGCATTATGATAACTACAGAAGGTTATTTGAGGCAATTCTTGTTTTGTTCGGTCATGCACGCCAACGTTGGCAAATAAGAATACACCTACTTACGCTGCCCAGTCATCCATGTAAGTGCATTATGTAGGTATCTACCAGCATGAAAAAATGCAATTGGTTCATACACTTTAGAACAGCATTAAGCCGGTGTTATAGAAACTTCAACTTAGTAAGTATGTGGCACGAGCTGTCCTTCACCACGGGAGTCGCTAAATAACGACCATCAGATAGTTAAGAGACAAATGTTTAGCCCGCAGGTCACCCGTGACAAGTAGGTACATGTTTTTTGCATCCAATAGTAGATTAGAGGGCCTCAACTTCTGTAAATAACTTGGAAGCAAATAAGTAAGACTTAAATAGTAGGTAAAGCAATTTTAGCCATCCTCTAGGCTGACGTTACTCATGATTGCAAACCTGCCATATCCAATAGGTACTTAAATCTATTGATGTCGGTGGTGCTGTATGGTTTACTATGAATAGGTTGGTACTACATAGGTAAATAATATTGATCACGCCCCAGTTACTATGAACTTAAACGTGCGAGTATAAATTGATTACGTACATATTTGCACGCTCGTTTAAATCATTTCACTTAGGAGTTGCCTTGGAGTCGGTTATTTTTAGAAATTAACATCACTGCAATCGTAGCTGTAAGACAGGCTAACAAATATTTACATATTGCCGCAGATCCGGACGGACTTTTAAATTATTTAAACATCAAATATCAAGTAGGTCATCATTAGGTAGTCAACGCTAAAAAACAGTTCCTACCTAACTAATCAGATAGGTACAATTTATTTATCACCAAAAAACATTTTTGTAATTACCTAAGTACTAAGCTGTTTCTTGTGTTTATAATGTACTAGGTGCGCCTTGCGGTGTTACCCGCTACATTTTTTCGGGATAAAAAGTAGCCTATGTGTTAATCAAGTGTGTCAGCTACCTCCATAACAAAGAGCAAAATCGGTCCAGCCGTTTGAGCGTGAAGAGGTAACAAACATACTATCGCACTCACAAACTTTTGCCTTTATAATATTAGTGAGATATTTATCACAATTTGCTTTGTACACATTAGTCATGGAACACTGTTTTACTTTAAGGTTTTATGTATGGATGAAGATCGTTATCGAAATACGAGTAATAATAATGTCCTCCTGACCGAATTTCGGTCACGGCGGCCTGTCTCAGCTGCCTGCTGAGACTAGCCATCTGCGCAGGAGATATTATAGTGCACAAGTATGCGCGCAGACACAGGTGCACTCCCTATTCCCTCACTCTCATAATCCGATGGGACGGTAGACCGACACGACCAGAGAGAGATCAGGCGCAGGACCAACAGCTTTACGTGTCTTCCGAAGCACGGTGGGGTCTCGACATGTGAAAACGGTCACCCATCACATGACTGACCGCGGCGAGAATGGCTTAACCTCGCGGATCGACTGATCTGCCGGGTAGCCGCATAGCCACGAGTAAGTAAATAACAAACCTAAAAATTCACTCAAGGTAAGCCGGAGTCCCAATTATATTAGATAAGTATCGAATTAGTTACCTAATATAAGCAAAAGGTTGAGCTTATATACCACCAAACGGTCATTCAGATATTAAGGATCTCTTAGAAGCCAATGACCCGATGAAGAAATACCCATAATGAAAAACGGTGTCGTCATTGCAACAAATCTAATTAGTTGACTCCTTTTCGATAGACTAGAAAAAACCTGCCTCATTAATCAGTAAGTGTATAATATCTATGTATAGCTGGATGACTTAATATAAAAAAATATGAGCAAGTAATCCAATTTGCAAGCACGCTGTTCACAGGCCGGACAGAATTCCATATAAGGACAGCGCTATCGTTGTGTAGGTGACTTTGTATGAATAAATTCAATACCGCCTACGTTGACCAACTCCTGTTTTATTCATATTTATATTATCATAGGCTCGTAGACTCTGAATTATCACAACATGGACTTATTGTTTCATATTTGGTAATTTGTTTAAATTTGAAATTACTTAGATTATTATGGCACTTAAGTATAGTAAGATTAATCGAAATACGCGGGGACGAAGTCCCGGGCATAAGCTAGTCTACGAATAAAAGTGTTCCTTTTTAGGAAAACAACGCTCGTTCGTAATTTAATTAAATATAAGTTGTTTTCAGCTAAGTATGGTAGGAAGGGGTGCGCAGACATCGACCAATCGGCGCAGTGGTAAAGTGATCAGGACAATCGTGTTACTACGGGTTTGAATCTCGTACCTATGAGATAAACTTATACTGATATATTTTTTTATTTATGTCACCTTTGATGCTGACACAGATACTAGGTACCAAGAGGCAGGCTGACGGTTAAATCATTACAATTTTGGTCAGGCAACAGCATTTAGGTAGGGACAAGTGGTAATTTACCTGGTACTGACCACTCTCCAAATAACCCTCCTAGCGGTTGGCCATTTACCACTTCACTGAACTGTAGGTACTTCTGCACGAACCTCGGCGACCTGACACAATAACATGACATTTAATTGATCTAGGTATACCTGCCTACTTACTCTGTTACTCACGATACCAAGCAAATGCAAAAATATGAAGTAGGTATCTACCTACTACTTATATTTTTATTCTGTGCTTATACTGTCGTAAGCATCGTTTCCTAATGCAATCATTCGGTTTCACATCCTAAAACACTGCACAATCCTCAATACACCGACGGAAGCGAACTGGACACTAATCCAGTCCACTTCCGTTGGTTGTTAGTACTTACTTACTTAGGTCATCGTTTTTATACGAGCTACAACAACGGCATGGATAAGTTGAAATGAGTTTAGAGGCAAAATACTAAATGACATCACGATATTATTGGTTTAATTTTAATGTAACTACCTAGTACTGTACAGTAATTGAATAAAAAACCTAATGAGTGCATACATGAAATAGCATCTCAACCAAATATTGGTCTTGTGCGGAAATCGAACCCGCATCCGGTTGTTGCAATCTAAAATATTAGTAGAGTAGAAAGAGAAGAATAATTTGCGTTGTCTTCTTTAAAGTTATGGCAGTGTAATAAGCCTCACAATTGGAATGAATACGATTGTCGGAAATGAGTAGGAGACAGCAAGATTATTCGAAAGGGTACGACCACAAGAACTCAGGAGTTGTCAGTCAATGCTGTTATCATACAACAATGTGATGGTACTTATCGAAATAGCTGAGGCCATGAAATTGAATATTGTTGTGTGAATCACAGACTCCTTATCTCCACCTACAATGCTGATAAGAGGGTAAGCATATTCATTTGATAAGAAGTATGTTCAGTACTTTAACTTGTTCAAGAAGTGGAGTAATAATCATACAATATTGAAGAAATACATATATTTATTATTTCTTATAGAATACAAAACAACTAAGATTATGATATTACATACACTTTGCATACAACATCAAACTGGTTTACTGACCCAATCAATGAGCGGACCTGATGCTGTGCAATAAAAGCGAAATGTTGGTCCCGACTGTGGTTAGAATTAGTAATCTTTGAAAATGCATTACAAGTATATTGATAACATAATTATAACTAAATAATATGATTAATACCAACTGATAGAATGTGCTAATTACATATTATAAAGACAAATTAAAAACTAAAGTTTTTGTGCATCAGCCCTTTTTTCACCATGAATACATTTTAAATCAAATCCTGAACTTAGATTGTAGTAGAAAAAATTAATAAGCAGATACACAGCATAATGTGAAAAAAGTTCTTATAATAGTTTATACAAATAGCTAAACAAACTGGCTTCAAATAACATATTTAACAACTAATTATTTATTAATTAATTTCGTAACAGTGATTATAAAAGGGGCTTTTTTCAACAATAAGCAAAAACTACAATCAAATATAAAAGGTGTTTCCCGTTCTAGTCGTGCAGAGAATTATCAGTTCTTTGTGTCAACCCAGCATTTAAAATAGGCTCTGCAATATTACAATAATCTTCATATTTAATACTACTTATCACAAAGTGATTCTGTACAATAGTTGGCCACTTTATAAAGTACAAAATTACAAAAGTTTGCAAAAGCAACACTTGAATGTTTTAATTTTCTTTTTTTTTCTTTTCAGAAGTATAACAATTTGTAAAGAAGTCTTTTAGGAGTGAATTAAATTCACTTAATTTGTATAATAACAGTAACTATTTCAATACATTATATAGAACAATATCAAACCATTGACCAAGATTGTATCTTAAATGAATATGTGTGCGTTGGATAATAGTTTAAAGTACAAAATATAGATTTCTTACATACTGTTCAGTCGCATTTTGGTCTAAAACTTGCGTTTAAAAGAGCAGCATAAATAAGTATCCACATCAAAGGTTTTTATACAATACAAGTATGCTTGATGACTATCGTCCTGTATTAGGTGGAGCTTCGGTAACCGGCGGAGTAGAGCTTGAATTACCCGACCCAGACGTAGCCCACACAATAATAATAATTAGTAGAACTGCTCCAATGGCACCAATTATTAACATCATCTTTAAATTCTGCCACCAGTACTTTCGTTTCAGTTTCCCAGCCTGCTGTTCAAACTGTGCCGCTCCATGCTGTAAGGCATCAGCACGATTGTCTAGTTCTGACAACTTTTGATCCCTCTCCAAAACTTTCTCGACGTTGACGCGCATAATGCCAACAACTTCATCGACTTTAGCTTGAGTCTGAGCCAATCGTTTATCGCTTACTCTAGGCACTGAGCTTCCTCCTTGATCTTCCATTTTTATCAGATTATTAACTTCACAACGAATGTAACTACAAAGTTTAAAGTTACAAACAAATTTCTTCTAAAATAAGTTTCTGTGAATCACGGACGTAAATATGGCGAAGGCACGGTGAATAAAATTCTCGAATGACAGCACTGAAGAGAACAATCAGCGTGACACATCCATGACGTCATTGGTAGTTCATAGATTAGGGTTTTAATTGATATAAATCTTTTAACTGGTTCTCGCCAATCATATCATTTTTCTAAGAGTTAGTTTACCATTGATTGGTTAATAAATGATGCTGTGCTTACATAAACCGGATGAACCAATAATTATTATCTATGTTATGAAAAACAAAACAAAAATGCACTATGGTATTATTAAAAATCCACTGGTTTCAAATAACTTTGTCATTAGTCTGAGTGAGACAATATGGCGAGACTGAGAAAAGATACAATTTGGCGAACTATCTAATATTCATAACCAATAAGTTCAAGATGCCTAAAGGTTGCCTTGTTGATAGATGATAGATCAAATTTTGCATACCGAGTTATCGGTGAAACATGCTGTACTCTTTACAAAACATTTTAACAATCTGTATTACCGTGTGTCTTGCAAATAAAGATTTCTATTTCAAGTGCCTTGAAAATATTAACAATTATTTAGCCTTACCGATCCACATGATTTTATACCTAAGATTGTAGAATCAGCACTCAATTTTCTCTATGACAAATATCTCTACCGAATTGACTATTGAATTAAGTTAATTATAATGTTTAATATTGTATTATTATTATTTCCTTTATTTAAATTGTTTTTCTTATAAATTACATTTTTAAATATCTATATAAAAATACAATATTTAAAAATATAAAAATAGGGCCCAACCAGCAGCGGGAACAGGGTCCAAGCTACCGGTGGTTAGGGCTCCAGAGAGAGGAACCTCCTCACAATGCGTGCCGTATCAAGGAGTACCGCTTTCTGCATCAAGCCCTTGACCCAACCGCCTAACGTGAGCCTCTTCAGGTGTTGGTCGAGACTCTTGGCCATGAGACCATTGGCCGAAACGACTATCGGTACAATGATTGCTGAGTCCACCTCCCACATGTCGACAACCTCGTGCGCCAGATCAAGATATTTAATTTGCATAACTCTTTCGGCTTTCACGAGATTCTCGTCATGGGGGATCGTGATATCAACAATCACTGCGCGGCGTTCTAATCGATCTATCACCACTATATCAGGCTTATTGGCAACAATAATATATCATATATATATTATCATTATTATATACTTTGATAATGTTTTCTTTTAAATTCAATCTCAATGCAAATTGTTCAATGAATGACTATGACTTTAAATCTCAATGTTGAAAGGTAGTTTATTTATTTATTTATTTATTTTATTTTATTTGTTATATGCATAGACCAAAGAAAATAGAATAATTATATTAACATCAATCTTATTTATTAGATGAAAATAATAGTCTGGTGATAGTGGCTGAAGTGTAGCCTTTCGAAAAATTAAATATAACGCGCCTGTAAACCTCGAAGGGGTTGGCAGAGGCGCACATATATAACTGTAGTAGTACTCCCACATTTCGCTAGTTATGTTTTATGTCCCAATGTAATAGGGGCGAGCCTCTTGCCATCAACCGGGCACAAATCCAGACTCGGTACTGCTACTGAGAACACCGGGCCTACCGAACACATGACCTCATGCTCAGCAGTCGTGCTTAGTCGTGTTTTAGTACAAAAGGTGGTGCAAAATATACAACTTTAACTAACTATGAATTTACCAATGTGTAATAATGCTATCAATTTATCGAAGCCATGAACTATGAAGGGAGACCCGTGGACCATGGTAGAGTTTGGCCAACGAAAGCTGTCCACTGAAAACGGCGGCAATTTCAAAAAAAATTAGGTTGTCAACACTGTTATTATACTGCATAAACAGAGTTGATACTTTTTAATATTCAGGGAAAAATGTCACTATAACAAAAATAAATATTTGAAGACTAATTATTGTTAATAATACAGATACCTTATCCAATGGTACCAAACCTACATACGAGTACCTATTGTGTTAGAGAGAATTGCCTCGTTTCTCATGCTATAACCTATAATGTATGCTATAACAAAGTTACATTGCTATATGGATTTTTTGACTCTCACTGTTTTTTTATTATTAGTTGAAGGTGAATAAGATGTGCATGAAGTAAACAACATTTTATTACTAAACGTTTATTAATGAACTGAACATAATTTTTTTTTGTAAAAAAGTTACGAATCGTAGTCGAAATCCGACTCTAAGTATTCCACACCTGATAATGATTCAGGTTCACTGCTTTCTTCACTGCTATCGCCCCCGACATTTATAATGAATCTTTCGAGCTCAGTTTCAAAAATTTGATCCCTCGCTTTATACTGATTTTCAACATTAATTACGTGATCAGTGTATTTCTTCCAATCGTCATTAGTTACACTATCAAAGCATTCTTTAATTAAATTTTGCATTTCCGATGCTGGTATACCAATATTTTTGCTAGCGACTTTTCTTTTTGCCTGACTCCATACCAGCTCAATCGCATTGAGGTCGCAATGGTATGGAGGCAATAATAAAATTTCATGGTTGTGAATGTTGCTGTGCTTTTTTAGAAGTTCTTCAACTTCATATTTTGGAGTAGGTTTATTATCTTTTACCAAACACATTAATTCTGCCTTTGTTTGATAATCCTCAAAAGCAATGTTATTTTCTTGAAGCCATGTCTGTATTACCACTTTCGTAACAGACATTGAAGGTGGTTTGTTGACTTGTTTTACATGGTAGCTTGCATTGTCCATCACAAGTACACTGGGCTTACTTAAATTTGGTAGCAACATTTCTTCTAGCCATTTCATATAGTTATTAGCATTCATATCATCATGATAATCTGCAGATTTCGATTTTGTGCTGAATATTAATAAAGCTCCTGGAACAAATCCTTCGTCTGATCCTGCATGTACAATGATATACCGTTTACCTGATGATATATTACTGATTACGCCACTCGTAGAAGGACCTTGCCAGGATTTTTTTACTTTATAATTCTGATGTACATATGTCTCGTCAATATAAATAATCTGTTTACCTTCCAGTCTTTTCTTATTAATTGTTCTTAGGTATCTATGCCTCCATGCAGCAATATCGTATCTTTCTGTAAGCAAGGCCCGTTCATTTTTATTGTTAACAAATTCAAATCCATTATTGTGTAACAATTTTCTAAGAGTTTCACGGCATCCAGTGAAGTCAATTGCTTCTTTCAGTTCATTATGCAGGTTTCTTAATGTTGGAACTTGTTTTTTTACACAATAGTATTCATTTATTTTATTTCTTATGGCTGAAATATCAAAATCATCCAAATTAGAAACTGTTGCTGGATGAGGTCGTTTCTTTCCTGGAGTGTTCCACTGGCCCTGATTTACTGAACCTTCCTTTTTTATTCGCCTAAGTGTTTTTACACTTACTTCTGAAAAAAACAAAAGACAAATGTAAACAAAACTCTAAAAACACCAAACACTTTCACAACTTGTCAATTTCTTTTATCTGAACTGATGTAGTTCAAACATTGCATTATTTGAAGATTTAGAGACTTTCAATATGAATCAGTGAATTCACTTTTTTATATTAATTGGCATAAAATAAGTTACACCTATCAGTGTGAGAATGTGATAAGTAAAACAATAATGTCATGTTAAACTAACTTATATCGATAATTATGTTAAATTAGAATACCTGTCATTGAAGATATCTTTTCTAAATAATGTTTTTCACAAGTCAGTATTTCGTTTTTTTCCACAGATATCATTTCATGTAACACCTTTGTTATATTGAGCTTTATCTCTCTGTTGTATTCGTCGTCAATACTTTCTAAAAATAACCAGAAAAGTAATTACAAAATGTTTAAAATATTCAAGAAATATCAAGATGTTTCCACATACTACAAAAAAACTAACCTAAAAGTGAAGCGATTGAGTTCAGTTGTTGTATTTTCTTTGCAGATTTCTCGTTTATATCACTTTTCACATCATTAAATTTGTTGATCATGGTAAACAGTAGATTTCTCGTCGAACTTTTGATTGTTTTCGGCATGATTAATAACAAATTCAAGGAAAAAAATAAACGATACGGAGTTGTTGTTGACATCAATAATGACAAATGTATCAGTTCCTTGACAGTAAAAAAATGTTGCCATATAAAAGTTTCTGAAAAAATTCGTGGACAGCTTTCGTTGGCCAAACTATATGTCTATGATGGTATGGACAAATATTTTTCGTCTCTGTGGTTTAAATGTTTGATGTCTATTGTCTAATGCTACTCTTCGATTCGAGTCTTTGAGTGCTGTTTCTGCTCTTTAGTCTATGCTATTGTTTCTGTCAGTTCTGGTTACTCGAGTTTCTGTCTGTAGAATAAAAGAGCACCGGTATTTTAGATTAGTATTTGGTAATATAATAAGAAAGAAAACCAAAATGGTAAGAAATTATGTGTTATTTATATTATTTTCATGATTTTGCAATATTGCATTAACCGAAATATCTCAGAAATCATGAATAATCTACAAATATCCGAACCGTTGTTCTTGTTGCACGTGTGTCTTGATCACATGAAATAATTGTTCAGGTGTCACTCAACCCCATCAGAATTTTAAAAAATGAAGCGGAAGAAGAAAAGGCCGAAGTGGCCCGTATGTCTAGCTTTATTGGTGCCATCGCCATTGGAGACTTGGTAAAAAGTACCCTAGGCCCTAAGGGTATGGACAAAATTCTTGTATCCTGTGGCAGAAATGCTGGCCAGGTAAATATTTTATATGTATTTCAATATTTATGATTATTCTTTCGCAAATTCTGTGTATACAAGTGTATTCATATTTTATAGGTTGAGGTTACAAATGACGGTGCTACTATTTTAAAGTCTATAGGTGTTGATAACCCAGCAGCTAAAATCTTAGTAGACATGGCTAAAGTACAAGATGATGAAGTTGGAGATGGAACCACATCTGTTACTGTATTAGGTTTGTATCAGTATAGTGTTAATTTCTTATTAATATTATTTAAAAACTAGTAAACAAGAATCAAAATCTTGGAGCATCACTGAATTAATTAATAATTTTAGATGCTGGTAAACCTGCATAACATATTATATTTAGTTTTAAAAGTATATTATTTGTGGATTTATTAGATAAGTCATATGAATAAAATGTTGAATATTTTATAAAACAAAGTTTATTACCAAAGACAAAGACCCATACCCATGGAGCCCATAAGATAATTGTTTTGTAGAAATTTTTTACTTTAAAGAATCACAACTAAAAACGATGTAAGCTTTCAATTAAAAAGTTGTTGTGTTGTAGCCCATATATGGGGTACAGCAACTTTTTAGTTAGGATAACATTGTATGTAATGTTGTTATTCCATTGTAGCTGCTGAGTTACTTCGTGAAGCTGAGAAGCTTGTTGAGCAGAAGCTGCACCCTCAGACAATTATAGCTGGGTGGCGCATTGCTGTGGATGCTGCCAAACAAGCCTTGTCTGATGCCAGCTTTGACCATCAGAAAAATTTCAATGAAGCCGCTCTCCGAGCTGACCTTGAGAACATTGCACGCACAACTTTAAGTTCAAAAATTCTGTCCAACCACAAAGAGTGAGTTTTGTCAATATGAATATATAATCATCAACTTATTTATTAAGTTATATGAAATTAAGAAAAAAACATTAAGTAAAGGAGAATGCCCAAGTGACTATGACACTTAGTATCGCTATAAAATCTTTTGTGTCTTAATCTAATGTAGCTTAATTTATAGCTTGATTCTAGCACTTTCAAATACAGTTATTATTATTTTGATAACTCTCCGGAATCAACGGCAATTTTGTGATGAATAACAAGAAATGACTAAATAATGCTGCGCGCGCAATTGTACCTAACGCTGCGCGCGCAGTTGTAAGTACCTAACGCTACGTCGCGCAATCACGCCAAATCAATTCGCACTTATTCTCTAAACTCACTTCTTTAAAACTAACGCGTAAAGTATCTAAGGAATATCGCTGCGTTAGGAATATCGTTACGTAACGTCTATCACTTCGCCAGAAATTCTATTTTTTAGGAAACCACAATTTAATATAATGAATCGAAATATCCCCTTCTACTAACCTAAAATATATAATATAGGAAATTGAAATAAAAACTGAGTGTAGCTTATAATTTATTTAAATAAAATAATAAATGACATGAAAGAGTATAATTTATTTTAAAATCATAGGAACTATTATGCATATTACATTTTCACAACCCGGAAATATAAAATGTCTTGTTTTAGCAGTAGCACGCTTGTATCTACTAAGTGTAGGTAAAAGTTTGTTCTTGTTGCCTTCTTTGTGGTTGAAACAATGATTCCTGTGAAAGCGGTGGTAGCTCAGGAGCCTGTACATTCTCTATTTTAGCACCAGAAGTATCTCTATTTGCATCCTGTTGCGAATGTTGTTGCACATTTCTTCTAGCTGCAATCCAACAGGCTTGACACACTCTTTCTAGATGTGGAACCTAAAAATAAGACATTTCTGTATCTTAGGGTCATGTGGGTTTTGTTACATAACTAAATGTACTAACTATTAACTGGGAAAGAAAATATCTGTCACAGACAGACTAGCTATGTTCTGCTGTTCAGTCAAATAGAATGCAGCCGGCACTTACACAATATAAGTCAACTATGCCGCTAGCCTCCAGTCCATCTAAGACTTTTCCTCCACGGTGCGTTCCCTAGTATCTGGTGAGAACACCACTCCACAACACATTTGCATTAAAGGAATGAAGCTTTATGTAGCATCAATAAATTAGTAGGTGTATAGAATGTAGGTATTAGTGGAATAGTGCGAATGATGTTCACACAAAGTGCACGCTGCATTTGATTTGGCCAGGACGCAAAAATCCTTTGATAGACATTATTTTACATAGGTACCTACCAAATGAGGAGATATCCATTGAATTATAATATTCCTTCACAATATATAGGCACTCTTGATGTATGTGTTCGCATTATAGATACTCCACATGCAAAACATACACTAGTATGTCCAAACTCAGGAATTGTTGAAGGTCCAGTTTATAGCCTCTGGCAAAGCTACTGAACATTCAATGCAAATTACGCCCTCACGTGAAACCTGTAACGTCAAATAATTACATCTTTTTAATATTGGCGATAAAATAGTTTGCATGTTTCATTTTTAGAAGCTATCCATTCGATACTTGATTTTTATTGAATGATGGTATACCACGTTAACTGTCCTACGAATAAGGTAACAATCATCAAGACTTACTGGTGTGGGTGCAATCCGAGATGCTAAAGTAATGTAGACAGAATCATTAACTTCGCCCGACGACTGCCAACGTATAATATGCCGTTGTCGAAGTGAACAATTAACACACCGTGGGTTTTTCATGTTTAACTTAACTAATACAGTCTCTGTCTCACTATCACTTTTCCTTATTTTTGTTGATTGTAACTAATCACAACCACACAAATAAACATTTAAAACAACAAAAGCGCAACGTGAATAAATAATCAAAGTAAATAATGACAGAAGCAGTCATCAGTGTTGCCAGGCGTTTCGATTGATTAATCCAAATGTAATCGATACTTTCGAGCATTCGAAAAGAAACCTAGTTTTCTTAGTTTTAGTATTTTATTATTGAAATAAATAATTTAAACACGCAGTCTTGCTCCCTTAATGGAAAACGACCTGATTCAATAGCTCATTGTGAGCTATAGCAATAGCTAAAGACAAAATAATCGAGTAAGCCAGT
Source organism: Abrostola tripartita (assembly GCA_905340225.1). Taxonomy (NCBI): domain Eukaryota; kingdom Metazoa; phylum Arthropoda; class Insecta; order Lepidoptera; family Noctuidae; genus Abrostola; species Abrostola tripartita. Next base: position 7,220,328 of record HG996493.1, on the reverse strand, counting down.
AAATACCTGGTCTGTGAGGTAAATCCCCTACTAGTCGCATGATTACTATCATAAAATACACTGTGAAACGTTCTCAAATCTGTTTTTTATCACCTAGTCTGTGGGCTCCACCGGCTCCCGGTATGACCTGTCAAACCGCTGACTGTGCGCATACCGGGTCCCGGTATGGAACCGCAGTACAACGCAGTTCACGTATTTCGCTTATAATTCAATTTTTTTACTAAACATCCCCTTCTATCGCATTATTTATGCTTAATATGAAAGAATGAGCTAGCATACACCTGTGTGTATGCTAGCTACCTAAAAAATTAAACTCGACGTAACCAAGCAATAACTGTTTATTGCTTGGTTACGTCGAGTTTTTCCGCATTACCTTCATATTACACATTAAACCTATTTTAATTATTAAAAAACCACATGAATGTGTTTTCCTTAAAAACAAAAGATATTTTCCTGGAATCGTTATGTTTTATCGATTATCAAGGAATTATCTCTTATTCAAATTAATTACTTAAGAAATGGCAACACTGCTTTCCTCTTTTCTAGAATTTAGTCATTTATTATGCTTTTTACCTTATCAGAATTTATCCGGAGAAGTAGAAGGGTAATAACAAGGTAAAAAAATATTTTAAATAAATACAGGAATTTTCAATATATTTAGCTAATGACACAATTCAAATTTTAGCGATACCATCCGTGGGCATTCCCCTTTATTGCTGCAATTTTTAATTAAGGTAGTAATAAGGTAGGTGCAAGGTTTAATTTTTTACATTTCATATCACTTAATTTCTCTTATAGAAGAATCAAGAGTAAATTAAAAAAAAAGTTATTTATTAGATTTATGTTGTTCATTTCAGGCATTTCACTAAATTAGCTGTAGATGCAGTGCTCCGTCTCAAAGGCTCTGGCAACCTGAAGGCTATCCAGATCATTAAGATTTCTGGAGGTCTGCTTGAAGAATCCTTCCTGGATGAAGGATTTCTTTTAAACAAGAAGGTTAATAAGTTTTTCAATGTATTATGATTTTTAATGTATTTAACTGTAATCAATAAAATACTACATTACCATTTCTTAACTTACAATCCGGACTAGATACTTGAAGATCAAGATATAAATAGTATTAAATAATAGTAAGAATTCAATAATTTGAAAAGTGTATTTTTTATTAAAGACTCAAACTATATGATACCCATAATTTGTTAGGTGGGAGTGCACCAACCTAAGCATTTAGAGAATGCCAATATATTGATTGCCAACACACCCATGGACACAGACAAGATCAAAGTGTTTGGATCTACCATCAAAGTGGACTCTATGGCCAAGATTGCAGAACTCGAAGTTGCTGAGAAGGAAAAGATGAAGGACAAAGTCAATAAAATCTTGGCTCACAAGTGCAATGTGTTTATCAACAGGTAAGAGGACGTAATTTTTGATGTTTTATTTAACAAAATAAATTGAAAACAAAAATATTGTTGTAAACATTAAAGTAAGCATGTTAGTTGGTGACTTTGGCTCAATAACTATTGCTGTTCTTATCATATTTACACATCACAACACGATTGTTAATGACCCAATTCATGTATAACCCGTAATTTAATTCTCCAGACAACTTATCTACAACTACCCTGAGCAGCTGTTTGCTGATGCCGGCGTGATGGCGATTGAGCACGCAGACTTCGATGGTATCGAGCGACTTGCTCTTGTTACCGGTGGTGAAATTGTATCCACCTTTGATTCACCCGAAAAAGTTAAACTGGGACACTGCAAAGTTATTGAACAGGTAATGTTTCCAAAGATTATTTCCAACTGTAGGTATGTTACACAAGTAGCACTAGCTTAATGCATTAGACAATCAATACAAAGCCAACCGTGACTATTACAATTTTAGTAAATCTGATAGATTTATTATCATTAATATTTACCAGCATGAATACATAACTATTCACTACCAACTATTCATAAAAAAGTCGTCTAGTTCTTTTGCAAAAGCACTGTATTTAAATGTAGGAGTATTTTATTAAGATAGGTCAATTCTTCATATGATTAAATTCAAATGATGAAGATCATTTCCACTCGCAGGTGTTGATCGGCGACGAGTGCCTCATCCGCTTCTCGGGCGTGGAGCTGGGCTCGGCGTGCACGGTGGTGATCCGCGGCGCCACGCAGCAGGTCATCGACGAGGCCGAGCGCTCGCTGCACGACGCGCTCTGCGTGCTGGCTGCCACCGTCAAGGAGCCTAAAGTTATTTACGGTGGTGGTAAGTTGGAATTACTAAAAATATAGACTGTCATTCTTAGCACATTGTTATAGCATTTTAACAATTGTTGGCATAGTTTTAAAACTATGGAATAGAGCCTATTGAAATGCAGAAGATTTTTTTTATCACAAGCGAACTTAGGTATTTAAGTCACATAACAATTATTAAATACATCAGTCATTTATTCATAAAGAAATTATCGCTACATGATGTAGATAAAAACTAAATTAACTATAATTTAAAGTCGATTCATTAATATATTGTAAACATGTTAACCTATGTGTAACCAGTATGCGAGTGCGAGGGTGCCTTGGGTGTTCTATGACGCACCATAAGAGTAGAATATATGTATAGTGGAGATGTGACTGTGCGCAGGCGCCAGCGAGATGCTGATGGCGGAGGCGGCGTCGCGCGTGGCGGCGCGCACGGCGGGCAAGGAGTCCGCGGCGGCCGAGGCCTTCGCCGTGGCCCTGCGCCGCCTGCCCTCCGCCGTGGCCGACAACGCCGGCTACGACTCCGCCGACCTCATCTCCCGCCTGCGCGCGCACCACGCGCAGGGGGAGAACACCATGGGGCTGGGTTCGTTGCTCTACTACATTCATAAGCGTTCTTATTACAAACATTGTCGTAATTATGTTTAATTACTTATGTACGATATTCTTTTTTTATAGTAGGCTACTAAAAAAATTATTTGGGTGCTATTTAGCCAGCAGTTAATGTTTTTACAGTCCAGAATAACGAGTCAAAAGAAAAATTAGACATCAGAATTTATATTTTTTTCTTATACTTAAAATTAAAGAAGAGCAATACACAGATAAATCATATAGAAAATAGAAATATAAAATTTAATTTAATTTTTAACTGACCCATAATCATCCACAGATATGCAAAACGGCCGCGTCGGTGACATGAAGAAGCTTGGAATAACTGAGTCGTACGTAGTGAAGCGCCAAGTCCTGCTGTCAGCGTCCGAGGCCGCCGAGATGATTCTCCGCGTGGACAACATCCTGAAGGCCGCGCCGCGCCGCCGCGGGCCCGACCGTCGCCCGTGCTAAGACATCACATACTCTGCCACTAATCCACTAGAAGCGAGTGAACAAAACCTCTTTTTGTGAACTGATAGTTTTAAATTAACGTGTCTCAGATGAATATGTATTTTCATAATAATATAAGTATATATGTATATTATACAACTATCAGATATCACGATCTAGGTCAAGTTTACCATTCTTTATATTTACTGTATTAATTGCACATTTGTGCAGTAAAATGCTTTTACGTCAGTACCAACTTATCAAATAACTTTAAGTTTAGCTTTACCAGTTTCGCCTTATGTCACAGGACAGTACATTTTTATAACAAAATGTTTACGTTTATTGTATGTGACAACACAAAGTTTAAAATAAAACCATGTTAAAAACATTAAAGTGATGACATTTATGTGTGTTTAAATAAGTATTTTGAGTTTGCAAAGTGGAATTCTATGAATGATACGATAGCATTTTATTTTCGGCTAATTAATTGTCCTCCTAGTATTGCTAGCTAAACTCTGGAGCTTCGCTAGTTTCATTTACATAATTAGCTTTTAGTTTAAATGGCCGTTAATGCCTCGGTATTAATGTATTAATAAATAATTTAATAAAAAATTAACAGAATTTGCCTTTTTATTGGGTTCACAGCCTATGTAATAATCCTATTTATTGATTTGGTAATTAAAATTCGCACCGCAACTAATTAATGACCATTTAGATGCATGATTTTCGTTTTAAGTTCAAGCTGATGTCATGTCTTATGAGCAAGCTATAAATACAATAAACTGACTCAGTTATCAAATTAAATTATTAAATTTGAATGCAAAGAACAAATTTTTGCCGCCTATTAAGATACGAGTTCCTTAAATGACTACCAGGCCTATTACCTGTATTATTAGGTAATATTCATTGAAAAAAAAAATAAGTTACTTGGATAAGAATTAAGAACCTAGAACAGAACTAGCTCTATGACAGCATAATGCAAAAGATTGTTTATCATACGCCAACTACATACTAACGAATGACCAACAAAATTCCTTGGTCAAGCTTACTACTTTTAAAATGGTTTACTAGCTTTAAAATAGTCATGATTCATAAAAAATCGAAAATCGTTAAGTATCGATGCCAAACGTTTACCATCACGGCTTCACTATTACTGTGTTCCGTTGCAACCAAATTGGTTGAACCAAATTGCTTCTAATTTGACATGCGATGCTCAAAGCGTAAATTTTTTAGCGCCTTGCATGCATGGTTTTAAATTGCACACAGTTTGAACGGAAAATCAATGCATAGGCTTGCGAAGAACAATACCATATTTGCCTACTTTATGGTATCCATATATTTTGGTTTTGAATTTGTTTGCTTACTGGCCAGAGCAAAGTGGGAACGAAAAAGAAGAAAAGCTGACTGTACCACTACCACCGAATTTTGATTTGATTTGAAAAATAATATGGGATTTTTATCTAGGAAAGTAGGAAGAGAGATACGTAGAAAGTTCTCTTTCGCTAAGCAGGTCCAGAAATTAATGTGAAAGCAGCGAACTCTTTGTTTGTTATAGACAGACTCATTACAAAAGAGAAGGACTCTGCCTACCCCGTTGGCCGATTTTAAACAATAACTGTTTTTGTAAAGATACTCTTACCATGACTACTTAACAGCAAACAATATAGGTATTTAATGTGCGGTTGCAAACAATATAATTATGTAATTTAATTGCCGAGCTCTTGCATGATTCCACAAAACCGACTAATTCATTATCATCAGCCGGAAGACTTCCACTGGTGGACAAAGGCCTCCCCCTTAGAACGCCACAATGAACGACAACTTGCCATTTGTATCCACCGCTTGCCTGCAACTCTGACGATATCGTCGGTCCACCTGGTGGGAGGCCTGCCAACGCTGCGTCTTCCGGTTCGTGGTATCCACTCCGAGAACCTTTCTTCCCCAGCGGTTATCGGGCCTCCGAGCGATATGGCTTGCCCATTGCCACTTCAACTTGCATATGCTTTGAGCTATGTCTGTGACCCTAGTTCTTTGGCGAATTTCCGTATTCCGGATCCTGTCGCGCAAAGAAACTCCGAGCATAGCTCTCTCCATAGCTTGTTGAGTGACTCTGAGCCTCTCTTTAAAAGGTCGCGTCATACGTCATCACTGGCAACACACACTGGTTAAAAACCTTCGTCTTCAGGCACTGCGGAATTTTGGACAAGATGTCGCGTAGTTTCCCGAACGCTGCCCATCCGAGTTGGATTCTTCGGGCGACCTCTTTGTCGAAGTTGGACCTGCCCAACTGAATAATGTTTGACTAATTAATGTTGTTTAATAATTTTGCCTATCGCCATAACTCATGTAACGAGTAGGTAACATTGCGGTAAACGCAAAAAGATAACTTATCGTTGATTTTTACGGATATCAAAATGTTAAGTTTATATAGATAGTTCAACTCATTTTTGCGCGCGGCGATATGTTTGAGTAAACCTACCTACCTCGGGAATTTACATACATTCACCCTGCATTCACCATATTTAAAACATTTTCAGCCTTTTCAGTCTTCCGAAAACGAAAATCATTGTAATACGCGCCTGACACTCTTCTGTCAAGATATTTTTTGTGCAAACTGCTTGCTGCAATTTTTATGAGTGTCTGAACAAACGAAACAAACGAATCATACTGAGTAACCAAGGTAGGTACAGTTTGGATTTAAAATATAGATACATATAAAAAATCACCCTTAACCCGAAATAATTAAAACTGCGTATCGCTCTCTTACATTTCTGTTTACATTCATACATTCACATGCTTTGTTTACAGGCAAATTGAGTACCTATCTACCTACTTAAATTTCATTTAGAAAACTTCAGTTTTAATAAATTTGATCGCAGTCATCCTCAGAATACCAGTCAACATAGCCGATTACATACAACCTGGAAAACAACACTTTTCGTTCTATTACATTAGTATGATTACCTGCTGTAATTCGTCACGAACTAAAACACGTATCATAATAATATCTACACGAATATCAACCGGTACGTACCCACTGATTGTATACCTATCTATCTATTTACTACTTTTAAACTTCCTCACAAACGAAATGAAATTCGTTTTCGCGAGAAATCTTCGGCTATCTGACCTGGGACAGTAATGGAATTTTCCTTTATTATTTGATTTACCTGCTCCTTCAATTTTATGTCGGTGCAATAGTGTTATCCTCTTGTACAGAACCTGTACCTTTTTATATTACGAACGTTATATGGAATAATGTAGGCATCTAGTAGAAAGGTATTTCAAGATTAGGTACATCTACGTTTGTAACGAGTAACGATGTAGAGTTACAAGAATAGGTAACTACAATATACCTATATTTTGAACTATACTTACGTTGTATAAATACAATAGAAATAGACACCAAAATAATATTTTTAATTTTTTACCGCATTCGAATAGTTTCTGAACATGCGATTGTTGGTTATGGAAAAGCCAATTCAAATATTGCTATAATTATGAGCCATTTCGTTTCTACAGAAGCTAATAAAGCTCACGTATCCTGCATTACAAGAAAGCTTTTAATTTCCTTCGTAGGTTCATATATAATTAGCGTGGTTATATTACAAATTACTTACGGGAAAATTCTTAGCCATTGGACTTCAGTCACTCATTATAGTAGAAATACGACAAAATAATTTAATTTATTTAATTTAACTAGGAGACATGGAAGACTTACAGCTAAATACACTTAGGATAACACAAATTTAGTAAACAGAAAGCCAATGACAAGTCTTCGCTTATAGAAATAGTATAAATTTAAATTCAAGTATGAGCGCAGGTACGCACAAACTAAGTATGTACATATAAACTTTAACAGATTGATACACCATAAAATTGCTAAACTAATGCAAAGTAAACTAAAAACATATGTATAACTATTTAAAGAAATTAAGGCTTAAGCTCCTTCTGGCCGATGAAACACTGGTTAGGAAAGGGTCAGTACCATGCTGTTTACACAAATTGTTGAAACTTCTGCTTGCCCGCACAACGTAACTATTCTGTCTGTAATTTGATGACGCGCCAGGTATACGTAATGGTGGATTAAAACGAACAGATTTACTTGGGACGTTAAAGTAGAATTTTGATAAGAGCTCAGGGCAGTCTAAATCATTATTAAGAATTTTTAACAGATAAACAAAGTCAGCTATTTCTCGTCGTTGTACAAGTGGTAAGAGATGGTATTTTTTGCATAATTGGAAATAGTTTTCGGATTTGTAGGGAATCTTTTGATGAAAGCAGAGATACCTAATAAAACGTTTTTGGATCCTCTCAATGCGATCTATATATTTGTAGTACCGTGGGTTCCATATTTGGGAGGCGTACTCCAAATGGCTTCTGACGAAAGTGCAGTATAAAATTTTTAAGGTTTTAGCGTGTGTAAAAGATTTGGACAGTCGCATTATGAACCCAAGAGATTTAGAGGCTTTTTTGACAATAGCATCAATGTGCGCATCAAAAGTAAGCTTGCTATCGTGGTATACGCCCAGGTCCCGAATGATATTGTATCTCGGTACGGTGTCTCCTCCTAAATTGTATGAAGTGGGTAGGACCACGCGTTTTCTAGTATAGGTTATCACTGAGCACTTCACCGGATTCAGATCAAGTTTGTTACGTTTGCAGTATTCTTCTAGCCGACAAAGGTCACTCTGCAGCGAGTTCATGTCTTCCATCGAGGTTATTGATGCATAAATTTTCATATCGTCAGCGAAACTTAGTAAATTTGAAGATTGCAGGCACTGGTCGATGTCGTTTACATATATGATAAACAGCAACGGGCCGAGCAACGAGCCTTGTGGAACTCCGCTAGGTACTGAGACCCAGCTTGACATGTAGTTGTTGAGTGCTACAGCTTGCGACCTATTCCCGATATATGAGGAGAACCACCTGAGTAGATCTCCACGTATTCCTATACAGTTGAGCTTATTAATTAGGATATCGTGATCAATCCGGTCAAAGGCTTTGCTATAATCAGTGTAAACGACATCGACCTGCTTGCCCTCATCCATAGCACTTGTGATAAAATCATTGAATAAAGCTAGGTTTGTGGCAGTAGACCGGCCTCTTAAAAAGCCATGCTGGAATGGAGTAAACGATTTGGCAAGGGAAGGATATAACTGATTATAGATTATCCTCTCGAATACCTTTGCTATAATGCATAGTTTAGATATCGGTCTATAATTAGTAATCTCTGTTTTGGCCCCTTTTTTATGAACTGGTGTTATAAATGCAGATTTCCATACGCTAGGGACGACACACAAAGATAGGGACTTAGCAAACAGAATTGAAATAGGAAGGGATACAGATGGGGCACACTTAACCAGAAATTGAGATGATATATTGTCGGGACCTGCACCTTTAGATATATCTAGCTTACGAAGTAGATTAGCCACAACGTCAACCTTAACTTCAATCCGATAAATGTCAGACATTGAACTGGGCAGAAAAGGGTCAGAAGTTGCAGACAAGGCACACGCATTGCTAGAACCACAATTAAGGAAAGTAGAATGAAAGTAGGAAGAAAACGCTTGGCAGATAGCTTCACCAGTGAGAAGTAATTCATTATTATAGTTTAATGTACTAGGTATAGCATTTGACATATAACGATTCTTGACATAAGTCCAAAAATATTTAGGATTTTCTTTGATTGAGTTCTCAGTTCGGCTAACATAAGTTTTATAACAGTCGGATTCCATAGACTTAACTCTATCGCGCAGTAACTTAAATGTCAATTCGTCAGATATATTGCCATAGATCTTGAATTTTTTTAAATATTTGTATTTTTCTTTAATTGTTTTAATAAGTGATCGGCTGTACCATATTGGGTATGTGTTTTTACGCACGAACTTTTGAGGTATGAATTTGTTTTGCAATTTAAAAATGGTGTTAGTAAAGAATTCAACTGCATCATCCATAGATCGAGATGAAAATTCGTGTTCCCAGTCGATGGCACTAATCTCATTATTCAACGATGGGAAATCGCCTTTACTAAAAATATATCGCACTCGCGGCGCGCTGTCCAAGGTAGGCATTTGAAACGTACATATATTAATTAATAAAGCTGGATGGTAGGGGTCGATAGGCACTAAAGGGTCAGAACATTCAATTACACTAACTAATTTATTTGCTAGAACTAGATCTAAAGTTTTGCCATACATATTAGTAACCCCGTTATATTGACCAAAGCCCAACGTACACAACTCATCCGCGAGCATACATTCGTCGTGAGTGGTGAGGTTAACTGGTTCATGAGATAAATGATTATTATATGAGGGAGTCCACGAAATGCCGCTCATGTTAAAATCGCCGAGAATTAAAAACATATCTGAGGTATTATTCATATAGGTATTATTTAATTTAATTAGAAAGTTACTCAATTGTGATGAAAAAGAAAGGCCATGGTTTTGTTTACAAAGATAGATGACGCATAAATATAAATTCATATTGACGCGAGAGTAAGCATCTTTAAAGCGTAAGTTTAGCCAAAGGTCTTCTGCTGTAGAATGGAGAAGAGGTTGAGAAGTTACCGGTAACTCCCTGCGCGTAGCAATAAGTACACCACCACCTCGCGATTGCCTGGTCATGGCGTAGTCACGGTCACGACGCCACACTATGTACCTATCATCAAAGAACTCGGTATCCAAAACACCATCTATTAACCACGTTTCCGTTAAAATAATAATATCATACGTACTCTTTGAAACCTGACGATAAAAAGTATCTGTTTTCGTTCGCAGCCCACGAACGTTTTGATAGTAAACAGACAGTCGATATTCACCATTACTATTAGGCATCGTAAATAAGAACAACAATTGAATACACAACAGTACGATGAGCTAAAATAAAACAGTAAACTTTTAACTTAATAACTAGTCGTGCTAGCATAAGATAATAATTAAAAAGTGGGTAAATTTTAGCAAATTGTGTAGAAAGGCAGAAGTCATATAATAGTAAGTTGTAAACAACCGTGCGAAAGAGCAAGAAGCAATGCTTCACGCAGGCAAGAGTAAGCGAGATAGTTATTTTTTTGTGCATTAAAGCTTCAATACAGACAGCGCGATAAGGAGCATAATAGAAACTGGTTTTGTAACAATGGGAAGGTGTTAAGCTCATTAGTAAGGCAGGGGCACCAAACCATTTCCTAACTTTTTGCAAATTGTTTATGTAATATAATTTTAGGTTTATTTCACATACGGGAAAGAGTAAAGTAAAGCATAATGAAATATAAAATGATAGGTTGCACTTTACATAATTTTGTTTAAATCCATTTCTTTTCTAATTATAAGCGTTTTACAATCAACATTTTTCCGTACATGAATTTTGCCGTGTTTCACCCAGATAAATTCGTAGCGTTTTTCCTTAGCTACAATCTTGGCCTTTGTCAATAGTTTTTTGTACTCAACACTTAGATGGTCATTTACGTAGATGCGATGTGGTGCTTCCTCGAATCCCAAGTCCGCAGTTGACAGATTATTTTCAGCACGAGCAGCTGCGATAAAGTCTTCCTTTATATACCTATTCAGAAAACTAACTATTATCAATTTCTCTTTTGAGTTATGTATAGGTACCCTTGAAATGTAGTTTATCTGAGCCTTAGGACAGGTGTAGTTTATCTTGCGGCCAATGGACTCCATGAATGAGAATAGATTCTCATCCTTTTTTAGAGGGACTCCCTTGATCTCCACGTTATTCATCCTAGTACGTTGCTCGTGAGAGGATAACTGGAGCTTTGCCTTGGTCAACTCATCCTGCAGTGCGTTGACTGTTTCGTGAAGCTGCTCAAATGCAGAAGCTTTTGTTTCAAGCTCGACGAGCCTTGAGTTGAATTCATCAAGCTTGTTACTAGAAGAATCGCAGGTTGACTTTAATTCAGTTAGCTCGTCCTTGATCGTACGTATATCTTCGACAAGAGTGGGTAAACTTAGTAATTGTAGTCTCATATCACGAATCTCGCTTAGAATGGTATCAAGAGATGCAGGTTCTGGGGTAGGTGTTTGTACAGCTGGTGAGGAAATTCTACACGTAGGGCATTTCCATTGAGCCCTTCTATCGGCACCTAGTCTCCTCCAGCCTGATTCAGAGATACTCGCACATCCAAAATCCAAATGCTTCATGCAGGTTCCACATTGAACTCCGTCATTGAACTGAACACTGCAGACTTTACACGACTTCATTTTAGTTATAAAATCAAGAAAACCAATTGATATAACTTTTTTAGAAATTAACAAAGGTTGACGATCTATTATTTCGGATACAAAGAGTACTAAGCGGGTGCGTACTCAAACGGCTCACACGATACTGATAATGAATACTTTACTCTACCTAAACGGGTATTTTAATTAGGGAACAAATTATTTAGGTATGTTTTTACTTTTACCAGTTTATTACTTATAACCTGCGTAGTATATTTATCAAACAAGGAACATCTTTTTTCATCTCAGACACTCTTAAGCTACGAATACTACGAGAAGATTAGAAATTCGAATCAACACTTCTAACTCCCGCAAAGTTTTTATACCAGCTCCTAAACAAGATTGCTTACAAATTGACTCTGAAAACAGCGAACATAAATAGTACCCTTCTCTATTGTTACAAATTTTTCTGGAACAAATCGGTGTGAGCGCGACGCGAAACTGACAGCTCGTTCATTTTTAACTCCCGTCCCTGCTTCCACGTTGGATACGACAATTTGGATAAATGGTACATCCGGCGTCGACTGACTAAATTATTCAGGCTCCTTCTGCCTTCGCTTCTTCACATGACAGGGAGAGGATTGCACAACAAAGTGGAATATTTAGAGAGTAATCACGCACGCAACCCTGGACAGAGAATGGCTCCTCGCGCGTCGCAGCCCTGGCGTCACTTTTCCACAATGGCATTTCTATTCTGTTCATAAGATCTTCAGGATATGAATATTGCCTACACATATTTATAAGCGGAGGGGTTGCTTGAAAATTAGATGTGCTAGTGGCATATTTGCAGGCTTTTATTGTGAATTGTGTGATAAACGTTTTACTTATGACTGTGCTAGTTAGGCAGCTTTTTTCCATGACACAGTTAATTGGTTAATCTCTGTACGCAGCTTACCATGTATTATTCAGACGAACGTCAAATTTTTTTATAAGAAAGATACAAAATTTCGAAAGCAAAATGTATCTTTCGCAATATTCATCGCTATTACCAACGCCTTATAAAAATAAACACACAAAAATAATTTCTGGAATGTAAAAACAAACTCAATATCAATAACCCAACCTCCGATATAATACTTAGCCTAGATAGCTGATGTTCATTGAGCACTGACAAGCTAATTAATGTCCTAAACGTTATAATTGATCTTCATCTAATATCGGATTGTAATTAGCTAGGTAAATTCATATTTGATAGTGTTGACTGTAATTATTGAACGACCGATATTATCTAATGTAATTATATAAACATTACCATTGTATTTGAAGTTACAATTATTTTAGCGTCTGTTACTTTGTAAGTTTGTACCTGAATCAAATAAGGTTTCTTTATACAACGGTTGCCTAAATAAGTTCAATGGTATTTCATTAAAAGGCAGACGTCGAAAAACAAGGCATCCGAATGAATAATGTTAACTAATGACGAATGTTTGCAGTTGTTGAAATGTTCTTGAATGCCACACAGGCCGCTCGGCAAAAAATAAACTGCAATGTAATTGCGGCCGGAATAAAGTTATAAGCCCGTCCCTACTTTGGACAGAAAATATTATAATTCATGAGTAGTTATTCAATAAAATGTTTACTTATTTCTATTTTATTATTTAATATTCATGCCCGCATTATTTTCTCACACATAGGTATTGGAAACATTATGAACTATAAAAAATCATATTTGGGCACTTTGACTTCTTTAGTATCTAAGTTAATAACTATGTATCACATACTTTCAGAAGATAATGTTACAGCTGCTACGTTGCCTAATTTAGTATCAACTAGCCAACCGAAGTTCAAATTAACTTACGTACCTACATTTTAATAAAATTCTCGTGCTCCATAAGTCAAAAAGAACGCAAAGATTAAGTCTTAATAGGATGATAACCATCTAAATTAAAGTTAAATCCAATAACTCCATTCATCAGGTAGTAGTTAAGTAATTCACCCAAGTTGGGGTGAGTTACAAGTTTTGTTAGAACTGTTTCCTTTCCTTCTCGTTTATCTTTCTTAAACACTGGAATTGGCCCGGGATTCGGGGGATAATTACGCTGCCTATTTAGTTCGTAAATACCACCTTATTTTTCTTTTTGCCTTTTCTAACATCTGGTTGTAAGACGGATTTGTATTGTAGATTTGACTTACACTGTTCATTTGTTATTTCAAGTTACATTGCGTGCTATTCAGATTTTTTAAAGTTTAAATTCCCTAAATGTTCTCTGACAAAAAGTTTTAGTTTGTCTACAATGATTTTTTGGAATTGTTATATCTGGTGTCTTTCAATTTAATTTTTAGTGGACAAAATTTATAATTAGCGAAATCTTTTACTTAAACGAGTACATTATTTAGAACTAGTCTTGACTACAATTGTATCATTTTGTAAAAACAAATGCCAATTTTCAAGTTATTTTTTATAACATTCCAGACAGCTGTTGCAAATATTAAGCTAAATTTTACAAACTGGGTATAATTCATAGAATTTTGCCGTTATAATATGATGCGATAAACGGAGTTTTTCTATTCCTACCGTATATACAGTTATACCGTACATTAAATGGTGATACTCTTTGAAATTCCGGTTCCGCTACTGCAGTCCAAAGTCCTGTTAACTCAATAACGTGTTGCAATTCACGTTACGGCAATTGTCAGCTGTATTTGTTACATTTATAATGTTTGAAACTAGTTTTGTTCGGCCAATAAGTAGACTAAACAAACTATGTTACTACTAAACTATGTTGGGTACTCATTAAGAAATAAAAGATACTTATGATTATTTACTAAATAAGAAAAACCGCTATGATACGTATTATTTAAAATTTGGGGTGCAGGAGACAAAAACGTGTGTGTACCTTGAGCAGCCGCTTATTTATGCGACAGCTATATAATAATTATTGAAATCCATGTTTAGAATGATTATAATCCGCATGGAATCCAAAATACGCCTTACATATTCAACATTTACAAAACCATTCGATACGAGTATCACGTGAATTATCGGAGCGGCGTGTTTAGCGAAGATACACAACACACGAGCCGAATATACAACGCAGCACCAAGAAAATACATAGCACCATCGATATTCTGATTAGTGCGAGTAAGCTCTAATTGGCCCAGTTTGGGTGAGCACAGATCGTGCCACTAAAATAGAGATTTGCGCGGGATTAATCCTTGTTGATACCACAGAATCCCACCGAAATGTTTACCTTTACATAAATGGGTCAATGGCGCTGGCGTTCACTATTGTCTGCCTTAGGGACCGTGCATGCCAGCGTTTTAATACAACAGCAAGCGAACTGTTGCATGCAAACTGCTGCTAAGTACTTACATAATGAATTTTAGGTAAGCCTGGTTATTGCATTGGGTTGCACTGAGTTCGTAAAACTTAAAAGTAATTTTCAGGAACAACAATTCTATTTTTACGTGTAATTCGAAAGTTCTGTTTACTAAAATATTTTTCATTATAAAAGAGCTGCTCTATGTTTTATTTATTTATGTTGGATTTATCGCAAGATAATGTGCTGTTTGTAAGTAAAACGTACCCCAACCAGTTTACGTTCAACCATTTTCAGTAAAATTACTGAAAATGTTGTTGTTTATTGTTATATTTTTCATAATTGATTAGAGAGTAACTGCTTCTTGAATTCAATAATTTGAAGCTCTAGAGGCGGAAAATGAGGCCTTGGATTGTATCAGAAGTCAGTGCAGTGCGAGACCCACAACGATGCACCAGAATAACTCGGCTAAGTAATATTGTTTTAGTTAGTAAGTAGTGCAGAGCGAGACCTCTGGCAGACAGTTTTGGCATCTGTTTTGCACATGATGTATGTTAATGTCACGTAAGAGATTATTTCTTGGCACTGAAACATGGTGCCTGCGCATACAATTGTTTGCTCTCCTATTTTGCATTCGACGAATTCTTGTATTATACTTGTCCGTTGGCCAGTGCGGAATAAGTGACTATAACCATTTATTGTTTTCTTCTGCTACATAAAACCTAGTTTTAGTGAGTTCTGATGTTATAAATCTTACAATTTTTATGGACTTCACAACTTATGCAGAACTTTTCAAATCTCATTAGCAAACAATAAAATAGTGTTCTGAGAACGAAATAGAAACTCAAGATGAAACGTAGCTTGTTGTTTATCATCCAGCGCAACTTGCTCAACTAACATTGAACGGAGGGTACCTAATGGTTAACTTAAATAGCGTTTGTAAGCGATAGACAGGTTTCAAACTATTTTGGAAGTGGAATAAGCGCAGGTAAATGGTGTTTTCGTCGATACTTGAATATTACTTAGTACAATAATTATATAAATACCTACTTATAATCATTAACGAATTAAATCAATCGATCCTAACTTTATTTAACAGAAATACTTTAATACTACTTAGTTCAAGAATTATTTAAACACTTATAACCGTCATAATTCAGACTTTTTCAGTGGAAAAACATTCACAAATTAAATCAATCGATCTTAACTTTATTTAACAGAAATACTTAGTCTAGTTTGATTTTTCGTGAAATATAAATTAAAGTTAAACATTTTCTGTCTACTGGGTCCTACTTCAGTCATTATGTGTTAGACGATAGAATACCCTACATTACCCGCTATCGCGTCTCAGTTTTATTTTGACCTGACACTTAAACGACGTTATCAAACTTGCAAACGCTACCTCACATTACCAGATATTCTCTGTGAAACTATATTTTGTATAATCCAAACAGTCGCCTCGAGGCAACGTAGCCAAGAATTGTTTTCGAACTCCACTACACTAGTGAACTAAAGTCTAAGCCATCGAAGGTAGTATTTCGTACAAGAATTACTACAGCAATCCATTTGAGGTAGTTTTTGTACTGAGCGGCAGGAGCGAGTCGATACACAGTATCTCTACAAATTCGTCTAAGTGCAACACTTTGAGAAAGAAAACAATTGTACGAAGTTGCCGTCTTCCAGCGATTGAATTCACTAACTTTAAAGTGTGTTATTTCTTTCAGGCGTAACTTTGTTGTTGAACGGAACTGACAGTTGCGTAGTATTGACTTCTCGATACTTGTTATTTGTTATAAACACTTACAATAGGACATAACTAAATAATACAAAACGTGACAAAATAATGTCAGAACTTGTTAACATTTTATTGTTGTCTGTTAAACAAGTCACGTATAACGACTTTTATATTGATTTGGGACAAAGTTCTTAAAAACGTACACGTCATTTTGTTATGTAAGCATACATGTACGCTCTTAGATCTTTCAGATTTTCCAATCAAGATTGAACATAGAGTCGTAAACTGCTCTAGCGCCACGCTGCGCTGTGCGCTGGATCAAACGATAGTTCGCGCATGTATTGCTGTTTTTTAGGCGTGTCTTTCATTCTTTTTCTGGATTTCATATTCAAAGAGCTGGTGATCATCAGTACGGAACTAAAAATATCGAATTTTATGCGCGTTAGGTAGAGGCTGTTGTGTAATGAACTGATGTTGACGCAATCCTGGTAAAAAGTTAAAAACTTATCGCCCTTTATCGTTCCAAGGAAAAGTAAAAGCACCATTAGTGTCTACGTGAAATGTTGAAACTTTTTTAGGTAATAAACTAGCCTGCTAGCTGTAACAGAAAGTATTTTCGTGAAATGTTTGCTAGAAAATATTATTGTGCATTTCCAAACATATTTTCTTTGCTATACCTATAAATAAGACACACAATATTGTACGAATACGTCACATATTACCAGAATTTGGTCCCCGTTCTCAATGAAAATAAATAAACGATTTTATGGTTATTGTTATTACAAAAAGAGTTTCACCACAAAGCTTTTCCTAACATTACCTATTAGACAAAAAGGTTATTTATTTTCGCCACAATGATTTGGTACGGGGGAATCAAAGTTTCCTTCATTTTCCTCAAAGTTTCCTTGGATAGTGAACGAACACATCGTCATAAACCAGGACACAATAGTTTTATTGGTAGCATTAAGTTAATGGATGCGATTTGACGTACCTTGCTATTTAACCAAGTTTTAACAATAAAACATACGCGACTGAAAACATAATCCCAAAGAGTTATTTTTACCGCATAACTCTTTTAAATTATTTACCGTGATTCTTATATATGAAGGTGCTCTAATGCGTTCATTTTATTAGTATTTTTATTGCATGTATCTGTAGCTAACAATCAATATTGTCCTAACTGCTTATGGTTCTTTTTCGATATTGTCTCTAATTACTCTAAGGAGAGTTCCGAATGCTCCATAGGACTTTTGGCAAGACCAACTAAGGCGAACATATGGTAGAGGTTCTTTTTCACTTGTGATGTGACAATTGTAGACAAATACCTAGTAAGTAATATACTTTTGTATCAGAAAGCATTAGTGTAATTATCATATAAATATTTTAGCATCCTAATGCATCTCCTAAATTAAAAAATTGCTAAATTAACAGAGCATTTTCAGTCTCTCTCCTCCCTTGCCTGAGGGTAGATCTATATAGATACCATTATCTAGACACGGTCTCTTTACTAGGGCTATTGATAAAGGTAAATTCAATTTAAAACCTGCCCGACCCTTTATTTTAAATTCGCTTTACATATAATTTATTTCAAGTATTACTGAAAATGTCTATTTCTACATTTTAAAATAGTCTTATACGTTTAGTTCTCGATAAAACATGGAGATTTATCCGTCAAAACTTTTTCTATTATCGCTAATGTCGGATGGGTCAGAGGTTTGCTGACCGCTTTCATATTTAAAAGATACACATCTGTCTACGTGGGAAAATACAGGCGTAAAATGATTATTTTAATAAGGCATGGAAACAAACAGGAGTATGATTATGTACCTACCTATGTATTCATCAACTCCATCAATCCGTATCGATAAACACTCATAGAAATGCTAATAGTAGTTAGTAAACTCAAGTAACATCACACAAAGCGCGCAAGAATGGTTAAAGTCGAAGCGGCGCCCGACAGGGGCGCGTGCGTCCCCGGGCCGCAGCCATTGCGTCCATGAAATTGAATTAGCAACTCATTAGTAACGCTAATAAAACCAGCCGACTGGCCGCCACCCTTGTCGGGCTTACCCCTGGCCCTGGTCCGATACAGGCCTACCTACAGCCTACAGGCTACATGTATCGTATCCACGCTTGTGAGAGGTGAGAGCTGAGAGGTAAGCATTTACGGCCACTGTTAGGCTAATTGAAAGGTTGGTTTCCTTTGGCGTTGTCAATTCGTTTTTCTTGATTAATGCGAGAATTTTCTTAAGTGAACTCCTGATATTTTTTGTGTTTTATTTATTTATTTATTTATTTATTTATTTCGGGAAAACAAACAGATACACATTATGTCTTAATAATAAATATTACAGATTCTAATGTATAAATGTGTAAATCACAACGTTATCCACATCTTAATTAGAAAAATATTTTAATTTGAAACTAGCTTAAACGAGTGAATCTTATAAGCCTGCAAAAATAAAATAAATATATTTGCTTATAATAATTAAGTTAATTTAATTTTGAGAGTAATATAGCTATAAGTTTTTGATATTTTGTATTACAATGTTTTTAAATTTATTATAAGCCAAGTTAAATAAATCAATGCCAGAAAATAACAAATTATAATTTTTAGTTATGCGACGTACAGGTGCACGAACACCAGCATTAGTGCGACACGAACAAACGGCGAAAAGTGGTCTAGCGCGCACCTCACGTCCCATTACAGTTCTTGGAACAATGTAGCTTAACTTATTGATTAAATCTGGGCAGTCGTATCTGTTACTACATAAGTCATAGAGAAACATTGTTTCTAAAAGAAGCCTTCTAGATTTTAAACTTATCAGCTCTACATTTTTCTTGCGTGAATTATTAGCAATCACATTATGGCAGCAACGATATTGTACTGCTTTGAGAAACCGACGCTGTACTTTCTCTAAAGCATCTATATACTTCTGATATAGGGGATTCCATATTAAAACAGCATATTCAAGTTGGGATCTAACCAGTGATTTGTATAAATGGATGTAGGTATCAGTGCGCTTAAAATCGGTAGTGGCTCTCATAACAAAACCGTACATGCGGTAGGCGTTGTTAATAACTTTATTAATATGCTGATCAAGATGAAGTTTGTGATCCAGTAGAACGCCAAGATCCCTTACCGTCGAGACTTTATGCAGAGCGACCTTATCTAACATGTAAATGTTGCTTATAATATTTTTATTTTTCGTAAATGTAATTGATACGCATTTTGATGTACTAAGTTGAATTTTGTTTATTGCACAATATGTAGAAAATTGATGCAGATCCTTCTGTAATGAAATACAGTCGTTACGGTTGCGAATTGTTCTATATATTTTGAGGTCATCGGCGTAAAGTAAGAACTTGGAATGCTCAAAACAGTTCCCAATGTCATTTATAAAGGTAATAAAAAGTAGAGGTCCTAAAATTGATCCCTGAGGTACGCCAGAGGTGACAATTACGGAGTTAGACTGGTGACCCTTGATTACAACCCTCTGAGACCTATTTGTCACATACGATGCAAACCAGCGAAGTAAGTCCCCACGAATGCCGTTATACGCAAGTTTGTTAAGGAGTAGCTGATGGTCTACCTTATCAAAAGCTTTCCGAAAATCTGTGTACACAGCATCTACCTGTATCTGTTGATCCATGTTATTAAACAAATAATCAGTGAAAGTTAGTAAATTGGTAACAGTAGACCTTCTTTTAACAAATCCATGTTGTTGAGTTATAATAATTTTATGAAGGTTAGGGTAGATTTCGCTGTGTACAAGTCTCTCAAAAATCTTAGATAAGGCAGACAGTATAGAAATGGGACGATAATTTTCGACATCGTGTTTAGAACCTGTCTTATATACTGGTGTTATATTTGCTCTCTTCCAAACTTCGGGGAAGGTACCTTCGATAATGCATTTGTTATATATAATGTGTAACGGTGTACATATACTATGGGCAGTTCTTTTGAGGAAGTAAGGTGGTAGTCCATCCGGGCCTGGCCCTTTGGTTATGTCTAACGACTTTAACGCCTTTAAGACTTGATCGCGACTAAACGTTACACGATTAATAATGACACATTTATCGGCATATTGTCTAGGCGGTGACCATTCATTATTATTAAATGTAGACGTTTCATAAACTGAGTGAAAAAAGGATGAAAAAAGATTACATATCATGTTAGGGTCATTAGAACTCATATTCTTATACGACACTGTGGCAGGTATACCAGCATTAGTTTTACGATTCGAAACATAGCTCCACAAATTCTTAACATTTTTTTTTATATTGTCTTCAACACTTTTAATATAATTCTTGTAATTTTTAGCACATTCAGTTAGGAATCTACGTCTGAGAAGTGAAAATTTTTCGTAATCTGACAAGTTATTGTACGTCTTCCATCGAATCCAAGCACTATTTTTATTCCTGAAGGTACGAATCAGTGATCTAGAAAACCAAACTGGAAACTTTGTCGTTTTGGTTCGAGTAGTAGGAATATGGTTTTTAATATTTTCAAATAAAATATCGTATAAAGTATTGACAGAAGTTTCTGCTGACAAACAGCTAAAAGTCTCAATCCAATTAATTTCATTTAAAACTTGATTAATTTGTTCGTAATTCCCCTTATAGTAGTTGTATTTTAGTGTTTTTGCTTGAGAAATAGTTTTAATGTCGCATTTGTATGTGATTGTGGTACAAAAAGGAGGATGATGATCGTCAATAGGCAGTAATGTACACGATGGCGTGTAAGTAATGCAGTCTGTGTTACTAATTAATAAGTCCAGGATACGACCGTTGTAGTTTCTGGTATGATTAAATTGCGATGCATTAAGTAGCGACATAAAGTTGCTCACGTGTATTCCCACCGAGGAATTACTATTACAATATAAGGCCGTGGTACCGCCGACAGAATTAGGTAACCAACTAATGTCTGGTAAATTATAATCTCCAAATAAATAAAAAATATTCGTATTTAGTTTATCTATTAAGCCATGTAGAAGCTGAAAGTGCTCTGAATATATTTCTTCCGAAGATTTCGGGGGTATGTACACCCCACTAATAATACAATTTTTACTATAATTTGTGCCAGGAATTTGAACAATAACATGTTCAATGGAAGAAGTAGATGGTTGGCCAATAGATACAAAAGTAGAGCGCAAATTTTTTAACACGGCAACGAGAACTCCACCGCCTTCTTTTTTTTTTGTAGCAGTGCGGTTACGGTCGCATCTGTAAACTATGTATCGTTCATCTATAAACTCATTGTCAAGTATTTGTGGAGTGAGCCATGTTTCCGTCAGAATGATAATATCATAGCAATTAGATAGTATATTAATATGTAGGATGTTGAGCTTGGTGCGCATACCTCTGCAATTCTGATAATAAATAGTTAGATTATCCATTGATAATCGAATCAAAAGTAACTGAGTATAATTCAATAAAATTCCCCTCCAGAAGTTTGTGCAATAGATAATTTAGGTTTAGTGTTAAGTTAATAAGCGTCAAAAGTAGTGTAATATTATGTGTTAACAGATCCGACCGCATTACACTTTCAGAACAACTGCAATACTGATTACATATAACAATCTTTGAAAGTTTAGTATACAATGGTAATTTAGAATAAATAATAATGTACATAAACACACAGGCAATGCATGAAACAATTTTACATATTAAAAACTTGCAAGTATAGGAAATTAAGTAATTAATTTGAGGTGGTAGAAACAGCTCTAGGCTTAATTTTATTAATGTCTTGTAAAGATCGAATGGCCATTGCTGACTCACCATCGCACTCTCGCACAAGAATGGTAGCATGCTTGACCCAAACGTATTTGAATCTATTTTTTGTTGCTGCTTCTCTGCACGCTCGAAACAACTGTTTATTCTTAAGAGTCAGGTGTTCATTCATGTAAATAGGTTGTGACGTACCTGAGATTCCTAGTTGGTCGGTTTTCACACCCTTAGCCATACGGAATGCACTTAACAGATTATCTCGAAGAATACGAGAGCTAAGCTTTACAATAATATTTTTAGGTTTATTATTTTGCTTTTGTGCATGTGGTACACGGTGAATGGCAATTATATCTCTTTGACTCAGCGAACAATTTATAGTCGTACTAATAGTCTCCATAAGCGTAATTAAATTCTCAGCGCGCTTCTCCGGGACGTTACACAACTCAATATTACATTGTCGGGCCTGTTGTTCGAGTGCGTCAATTTTCGCCTCTAATCCCAAGATTGTGCCATTCAAAACCTCTGGGTTAATGTTTTGCTTAGTAATGGAATCTACCCGTTTCTTCAAGTTGTCTTGACAGTCAGATGCAAATTGAACATCATTTTTCAAGGAGTTAATGTCCTGTACCAAAGTGTTATGTTTGTCATTTAGTGCACTTACGTGCTGATCCAATATAACATGTTCAACTCGCAGAGAATTCAAATCGGCTGTCATTTCTGAGGTAACTTTAGTGACTGCAGCCAGATCAGTTTTAATGGTCGTTATGTTCTCAGTTAGATTTGACATAGCATCGTCGAAATAACACCGTAATTCATCAAATTTCTTGTTGATGTCTTGAGTAAGGGTATAAATTGCATCTGTTATTTCGGATTCTGGCTGTTTCCTTTTTCTTTGTGTTATATTTACTCCCGTTTCTGTAATATTCGTTAAATTGGGCGAGGAAGTAGATGTATTCGGAGAGCGTATCATGATTAAAATATATATTATCTCACCGTAGCAAATATTCAATCCGTTGATACTGGTTAAGTATTTCGCAGCGCCGCCCTCAGTAACGGTGGCTTAGCGGCATAAGGCGCTGTCACTGGTCACGGTGCACGGCGAGCCGCGCGTTCGAATCCCAGTCACTCAGTTGACTTTTTCAGTGTTTGTTCTTCAATGATTACTGTCAGAACTCACCAACAAGGAGCGGGATGCAGCTATACAGAACCAAAGATGGCGGCGGCCGTTTATGGGTATCTCCACAAGATAGTAAGAGAGGTACCGATTACACCAGCACAAAAACGAACTTTGACAAATATTTAAATTAAATTAAATTGAGCAGAATTTCGGCAAAGGTCCACTCGCAATGCTGTCCACTGTCGGAATGGTTTTATGGTAATTGATAGAATTTTACTTAATAAAAGACATATCGGCAATTATTACTATTACACGGCACAAACAAAAATGTTAAGTTTTCGTCTTCAATTGTATTCGTCTTACATAATAAATTAAACCCAACACTGTGTCACTCGTAATCGTCCCGAGAATACTTTACAATGTCAAAGTTAACCTTTTATGTCAGAAAGAATGCGTATTACCTCTAGTGTTGTCATAAGCCTGTTGTACACGCCTCAATAACTTTGTTTTATAAATCTTCATACAGTACCTTTTTTATTTACCATCATATTTTATTTTAAAATGCTTTATTATTTTTCCACAAATATAACGTACTCAGCTCATTAAAATTATAGGTATTATAAACAAAAGGATTTATGCAAATAAATATTCAACCCTCAACCTCATACGCTTCGTGAAAAACCCCTTTTCAATCACATCACTCTTGATTACAATCCTAGAATCGGATCACCGTGTTAAGAATACGACGCAACTGGAATTCACTCTGAAACCGTTCTACTTTATGGTATTCCAAATAACGGGTGCTTTTGGTTTTGACAGATCTAGTTATCGGACGCAAAAATGCGAATGACCACGTTACGTAGATCGAATACGTCTATTTTATTGAGAATCATTTTATTGATGGTCAAGATTTGAGGAACATAGAACACTAGACTTTCATTCTCCGCAAAATTGTTATATAATAGTGTGATCTTATTTTATTTAATATTAATAGACTTTATATAAATGGGGACGTTCTAGACTTACAGACTAATTATACATGTCTTTTTTATACGTAGTAACATCTCAATTTACATGAGGATATTGTCGATATTCAAATAGAAGCGCTAGGACCTAGTTTGCTTCGAATCAGCGTGTAATACAACACTATGTCCCTTGCGGCGCAACTTGCCTCCAGTTCAAGATACAATGTTGCACTGTTCTACGAATTAGATAAAATACAAATTAACTATACATGTTTATGTTTATTAACATCCCTGGTTAAAGGATTCCAGGTTATTCAACAAATACTATCCACCAAAGACGTGTAAATCAGCCTTTAGGGCATAACGAAATCAGGGCTAAGTTCAAAACATTTTTAATATTAACTTTAGCAAGTTGCTAAATACCTTTTCGAGACTCGCTCTTATATTATCAAAGAGCAATCACCGTACATCGGCTGGAGTCGAATAACATTCTTTGAGACGGTACGTACAATATAATATATGATTAAATATCCTGAAGTGTTTCAGCACTCACTCATTTTCACCTATATATTTACCGAATAAAACATTGAAAGTTTTAATACGTCCTTGGAAATATTGTTTTTTTAACTGACTTCGAATATAATGTTTTGATTAAAATATTCTTCTGAAGTGGGCCGTGGTTATGATCTTTATTTATGTGGTGAAACTACCAAGATTACAAAAAAAAGCCATTTACGTATAAGTACAAATAATCACAAGACTCAAAACTCAAATTCAAAGCATATATCTTTTTATGTAAAAGCTTATTTTCGTAGGAGCCGAAGCGAAATGATACTAAGAATTAATATAAGGTGAAAGATTACTACATATCTTATTACCTTTATGTGTAAGAAATATTTGAGAGCGGTGGAGCGCGATTCCCCACGGCGGGCAGAGGGTAAACTCCTGCGAATTATAGGCACTTAGTTTAAACGATAGCCCGTTGGGAGTCAGTCTGTTTCGTTACACTCATTAATCTTTACGTATCGCACGATTTTAAAATTACCTCTAATATCCACATGCTACTTGAAAATTGACCGAAACTACCGAGAAAAGGTTTTTATTTCTTTTTGTGGTTAAGTAGTGTCATTTGGGGATGTATTTCTTATTAATTAAGTTTTATACGATTTTGATTCCACTTAAGGGATGAAAAAGTAAAAAAAGACAACCTCTGCACCAAACATGCAAATATGAGACTAATTTTATTGCTGTCTAAAATGTATAAATCTGTGCCGCGCATTTCTCTGCCTACACATTTAAACAATATAAGCGTATCCATACACAGACACACCTGTAACAATTATTACATTAATGAACCATTCACGTAATAGCTCTAATATTGCCCGATAACTAAGTTCTCACGCCGTTAAAATATTCATAAAAGAAATAGGAGAGCTTTTACATTATTATCGATAGTGAGGCGTTTGGTTTTATTGTGTATCGACAGTGGCGCTTTGTTGTGGCTAGATTATAATGTTAAGTTACAATAAGGCTTTTAATATGATTACTACATTGTACAAAACATCAGATTAGTTTTGAAATTTAACGTAAATGGAAAGTTTGGTTTACTTTGTTAACTTTAATTGAAGACGGTCGGTGCAATGGCCATGTGATTAGGCTTCGTAGACCGCGAATTTGATTCCCGTATAGGGTACGTAGGTACATGCATGTTTCAAAAATCTAAGAGACTTCTGCGTGAAAACCATTTAGTAAAACATTTTGTAAAATTGGTAGGAATTTTATTTCCTGTTTATTTTACCTATGGGTTTGTAAAACCACGAACAAAGATTTATAGGAGAGTGGCGGCAGCACCTTACTGTTTGTCAAGCATGATGACTTTGTCAATACCCGCTGATTGTAGCGGTTTAGGCGCACCATTCTTAGCAGTGTCCGTTTGCCACACTACAATGATAAACGCAATTAATTTCCTAATTTTTATGGCACACACGATAATCAAATTTCAGTTTCGTAAGCAGCCCAATCAGGGGATACCGTGTCAGAAGAGAGAACTGAGTCAAACGTTAATTTTCTTAATGTATCTTGTTAAGGTCGGGCCGGATCGTGTTCAGCTACTGAATAAATTAAGACAACATTAACAGCAAAGACGCGATCGTTCGCGTACCTGCCTTTAACGAACTTTGCTATGAATTATATGGGTATGTGTAATCGTACGTCCCGAATAATTAATTTTATAAGGAATTTTATGTCCCCTACCAACCTCGTAAGTCTACAAGACACGGGACACAAAATTCTCGTAAAGAAATATATTAAGAAAAATACCTTTCATATTATTAAGAAGGATATTTTTTTATTTAATTATTTGCACGAGGACATGGCATTTATTTGAAGTCGAAGGTACATCAAATTAATGTCGTGTTCTCGTAAAAATTACCTAATTCTGTCATGATTTCACCGTGACAAAATTGCGTTTGTCGTACTGGAATCCAACAAGAAAATTACAGCAAACAAAAATCAATTGTTATGCTAACTTGCAAACGTTAATGTAAAGTACATAAAAGATAAATAAAAAACAATACAAAAAATACATAAAACTCAAATCTGTTTTCAACGTTGTGGACTTTGTGGAAAACAGATTTATGTCAATAACAATTTGGAATACAAGACACGTAAGAGCATAAAAGGGATTAAAAAGAGCTGTGTTATCCAGTGGAACAATGCCTAGTTTCCATTAAAGGTGGTGTCGCGACTGCGTCCCAACTTAATGTTGCGTGTAAAGTTATGGCCCACTTCCACAACTGCATGCGCTAACTTCGCGGTCGCTGTATGACCTCCTACAGAAATTCATGACACGCGGCATTAATTCGGCTCGTGCGCACCACGCTGTATTTAAAGCATACAAGAAAAAATAACAAAAACATAGCTAAAAGTTACGGCCAAGTCGTAATGAGGTTAAGCATTTATTTTCATACCGCGAGAGAAAATACATTTGGAACAACAAAATAATGGCTAAGACCACATTACTGTTTTTCTTTGCTTCCTTTTTGAGGTTCAAGAGCAACCCTTCAACTTGGTTGGACGTTAATTGCTTCGTGAGAACACTTACACCTGCACAGCCTTTATGGAGAGAGTGTAATAAACAAAATAAGTAAACAGGAATTAAAACATTACACGTTTTACGACAGAACGTGCTCCCCTTTATGTTTCTTGTGATAATAATAACTAGCTGCCAGTCTATTATCTGACGGTAATTACTGCCGGCCTTAATAATGTTACCTACCAGTATAAGTTAATCAACTACTGGCTAATTAAAAACGCACTGTCATTACATAATTATTACGTTCGTAAGGGTAGTAAAACACACGGGTAAATAATAAATAGGTTTGTTGATGTCTCTATTTGTTTCTTTTTTCAGAAATATGGTTGTTTTTGTTCGTAAACGTCTGTTAATCATTTTGTGGACAAAAATGATTTACTCAATGATTCGTGAATACAAAATTGTCCTTATAATATAAAAAAATAAATCTTTATGTTTTTCCTTTCGGTCAGTCTACAATATGGGGATCGGTAGGAATAGAAGGGTCAATAGATTTTTGAATCACAAAAACACGATTTATGGAAATTCGTTATAAGGATGTGACTAAAGTGTAAATGCTTTCAATAGGTATCTACGAACAGTATTCAAAATTAAAAAGTTAAATAAGAACGAGAAAATACCGTCTGCGTGTACTTCGTTTATAATGTAAATAGCGCGATGTTCCAAACGTAAGAAGATAAGTATTAAATTCTCTCTGAACATAGATCCTTCTAAAATGTTCACTTAAAACAGATTAAACTGAACATTGAAGGCTGTATATACTCTGTATATATTATGTAATGTATCTGAGTATCCGAAAAGAAACTCGGTTTGAAAGTTAATAAAAATCGTATCTCATTTAAAAAGATTAGTAGCCTATGGGCGTTCGCTCTAAATTAAAAACTGGAGCCATGTTTACTAAGCTACTTAGTTTTAATTGAACTTTACGTTGTTCACAGACATGTATATAACGAGGGTACCTACAGTATACTATGAAAATTAAAATAATATTGTTTTCTGAAATACTTTACCCAAGTCTTAATAAATTTGAAGTCTAATTACATAAACAGTTAAAACTATTAATATTTAGTTAATAACAGTTTTGACTTCTAATTACTCTAAGAGGTCCACTTAGGATTAATTCTTGCCTATTAACTAATACAATCAATCAAATCTTATTTACGTCTTCCAAAATATAATGGAAGAATAAAAAACATAGTCATTACAATCGGGCAGTCGTAAAATAAAATATGAATACAAAGTATCGAGTCGTAGAATTTAAAAACAGAAGCGACAATAATATTAAAATCAAAAATTCACGCGTTCATTCGTATCATCCGGTCGAAATTTTCGTAATGTTGCCTACGGGGCGTATAAAGTGAAAAATTTAAACCAGATATGACAATATTTTAGAAGGAATAGCTTTATTTTTAAAATGAGCACCGACATAAATCCCACCCCGCTGCAATAACGCACGCCCGTGTACATGTGCTCTGAATATAAAACGTACCTACATCGTATTAAAATGTTCAGCTTACCTATTGACAAATATACTTATCACTTACAGTGTTTTAGCTTGATGAAAAAACCGCCTATCGCAAGAATTTTCCTTCTGGAAACATAAATTCTATATAGAAACTTGTATGTTATAGGCAAGTTAAATAATAAAATCCGAATTTACTCAAAGAAGCTGAATTCCCGAACATATTTTTTCTTACGCTTGCTACAACCTTTAGGTATATATCAAGAAGATGTACGAGAGCACGTATCTACAAATAACTTTTTGGAAGCTAGACGATCCCAAGATAAATATTTATAAAAAATGTAATGAAAATAATTTTCAGAACAAAAGACTTTATCTACCTATGATATACTTACCTACTTGTATTTATGTCTACTAATAGTTTTAATTGTTTATTTTAATTAACTAATGACAGCAATGTAGTTTACCTATGTAGATGAAAAAGCGTAGGCTTGGATCGTAGTAATCTATCATTTAACTTTAGGTAGGTAAGTTTTTAATATATTAAAGTAAAAGTAAAATCTAACGAAGAATGTTTTATAAAGAGTTCCTCCGTGCGACCAACCAAGCACCCGAATATAAACGTAACAAATAAAATTTACTGGTATTACAACTATTTGGTGAAACATTATTTCATATTAATTACGTAGGTACTAACAAATGTTTCCTTAGAAACGTAGCAAATTCTTACATTTGGTATGATCATAACTGTAACTAATTTCATGCGAAATGTTCGCTTCAGTAGTTACGCTAGTATTTAAACTCTTTCGTAATTAGAACGAGTGCCTTCTACAATTTCGTTAAGTTGAGAATAAAAATGTGCGAGGTAGACGTGTGAACATTACCTAGCACACCGCTAAACTTTCACACGGACACAAAATTCCGTCGTAAAAAGTACGGATTTGTATTAAGACAGATTTATGTTCTAATTAGTCGCTCTGCGAACGTTGCAGAGCTGCGTAAAACAAATTTATGCGACCGCGTCTTTGTTTGTACAAATTGTTTCATATGATTTAAAAGCGACAGGTAACTGCGGATTCTGTATGAGGATTGATGGTGGCCCGCGATACGTATTGGAACAGTTGATTAACTATATTAAATATGTTGTGGGTGTAGTGGCAAAGAAATAGAGCAGGATTAAGGTATATCGTTATTTTTGTATATGAATACACCTTATCGTTCTTGACGACGACAACGAATCGCACGTTCTTGATGACACAGTGGACTTGTAATTTTCTTCCTTAAATAATACCAAGCTTGCTCATATTATAGAGGTATAATGTGAATTAATCATAGGTATTTCAAAATCCCACATGAAAATATATATTTAGAAAATATGAATGCTATCTGTACACGACTCACGTATAAATAAATGTTAAACGTTATTTTTGGAATACCCTGTATTATCATAACGGACACCTACACACTGAGGGTGAAACACAAAACACAACAAATACTGTACCACCATTATCAATTCACACTCTGTGGTTTACGACAAAAGGTTGGACCAGCTCTCTGCACAAAACCAAAGCGGTACAACAAAAGCCCTTTCTGTACTATACTGAAAAAGTGTAGTGAACTTTGTCGTCCGATCTAACAAAGCGGTCTTAGGGTCTTCTTTACAACAAACAATAGTTTTGTATTAAATACCCAAGTTAGATGGGCTATTCGTGTTTGAGAGTTCGTGTATGTCCTGGGCCACTAAAAGACGACAAAGCTTTTCACTTTTACAAATTTTTGTTAACCGTACCATTTTGTTCCATGCGGAAATCGAACCCGCTACGCTTAGGACGGAAGATTATTTGAAACAAATATATGCTAACCTCATAAATATTTATGTCCCGCGCGAGAATCCAACTCCTTGAAGAAGTGCAACAGTAAGCTACTGTCAGTGTGCTTTTCCATGCTACGAAATATTTTTTTCGTATCCAGAACTTAAAGGTTGGCATGTAACTCAGTATTTGGAAATACAAGTAGGCTCGCTCACATGAGACTTTATATCGTTTAGTAGGTGTAAACAGTTCATCTACCCACACCTTAGCGAATACAGGTGCGTTCTACATGTTTATTAGTATCTATTAAGTTCGGTATCGATTGGTAATAGAAAGTATCGGATGGATGTGACTGGATTGATTACTCTATTGGTTTAAAATATTTTGATGGTTCGCAATGGAACATATTAATTGTATTATTATGGTATATTTAGAAATATTTTTTTTAAATATTTATGTGTATTACGAAACAGATAAGCTCTACGAGAAACCCAAAATGTTCGGTCTCAGTTATTATAAAACAAATATTATATCTTCTAAAAACTTAGTAAAAATATTTATTCATATGGAAATAAAATACTAGTTAGCTTGACCCCGACCAGTAAAGGATTTGAAAGATCTGTAAATGGATTCATAAAACGTATAAGGGACAGTAAAGGGTCAACCGAGGGATTCCTAAATGTTTCTACAGTTGATAGGAGAAATATCTAATGTGTACTACATAATTACATACACAGGCACTACTATTACTAGCTGTATTTAAACGGAAAACGTTATTGTTGCGTGTGGTATTCCGATAGCAATATGTGCTGTGTTAATTAATTGATAGGTCATTCAATACGTTACGTAATTATAACGGCACTTCAAACCTAGATAACCCACGCTATAATAGAGATCAAGCTTTACTTTATAATCCCAAGTTCGAGGTAAAGTGTATTCAATATTATCAATCGAAGTGTCTTTGATGTTATTGTCATAGAGCAAGCTACATCCGAAATGTGGTGGAACAAATGTTCGGCTCTGGTACACCGACAGGAACCTGTTTTGAAGTTAAATTACCAAAGTTTGACAAGCGGTCCGACTCACTAAACTACGCCAGCAATAATTCTGCATAGCGTGGTTGGAAGACAATCACCCTCCAAATACTTATCTACTGTTAGTGCAGCATCAAATGCATTTTTTAATAAAATATATTTACTACCAATTTAAGGTACCATTACTTGCAGACATCGAATTAAAAGCTTGAATCAATTTTATTTGATACATTTTATGTGACCAATGCGCAGGAAATACGTCGTCTGCTAGAAGCACAGGTGCTCATCCGCGACCGGGGGCACGACATCTAATGAAATACGTCTCCCAAGACACCCTGCCGCGTTCCCCTCAAATTGATACTGCAGATTATCTCATTCCGGTGATTTCGTCGTGGCTTTATACTTTTCATTAAATTGAACAGACGTCTCCACAAATCGCCTTACGAGTTACATTCGTTGTAGGTTTTCACGTTCGGATCGCGCACCTCGAGCCATTAAAGCTGTGTTGCGATGTGTCAGTGGCGGTGCGGGCGCGAACGGGCCGACCCACATGATATTAATTCCGAGTCGAGCTCTGGCCCACCGACAGGCTTATAAGATTAGAATAATTTTCTCATTCCGAGGACTCCCCGCGAGCGCAACCAGCAGTTTAATTAAAACTAACAGTTGTCTCACACAGTCTTATCCGGCAA
This sequence comes from Abrostola tripartita, assembly GCA_905340225.1. NCBI lineage: Eukaryota > Metazoa > Arthropoda > Insecta > Lepidoptera > Noctuidae > Abrostola > Abrostola tripartita. The sequence goes on along the minus strand of HG996493.1, from coordinate 7,187,903 downwards.
TTTGCGAGGTATTACAGGCCGAACTTTGTCCACAAATTATCTTGACTCCATTTAACAAAGCGGTTATGTTAATACAATCTCGCCGGATTTAGAAGAATGTTTTTGTTATAAGAGGCGTGCACCGAATTACGGCATTAAGGTTAAATTATGATATTTAATTTGAGGCTCTTAATAATATAGCAGCAACAGTACCGTGTTGCGGCTTCACAACGTGTCGGAGATGTGATCATTAAACCGGGGCCCAAATGAGCTTTTTATAGGCATCATAACACTTACAGACGTCGGAACCAACTATTGAATTAGTAATATCGTTTAATACACTCACTTTAGTGTTGTAGTGATGGCGTCTCTAAACTTGACGCTACTATCAAATATTTAATGCCCTCCAAGATATTAAATTATAAAGTAAAACGTGACAGTCTTGCGAACTAGATGACTTATTAAGTTCTTTCCGTTGCATTGTATTATGAGCGCTTTGTTTGAGTGATAGCATTATATTGGAAGCATAACCATGGCGCTGGAAATTACAATCTCATATATAGGATCATAAGCGCTTATGGTATCAGTTGAAATAAAATAAACTGCCTTCATATGTCCGAATAAAATCCGGTTGTCTTCATGCATATAAAATTTAGTCGCACCCGCCGTGAAATATTATGTGACACAATTGTTGGGGAAGGAATCTGCAGGCGGCTGACACGGAGTCAGTTAGCTCCCTCCCATCGGCTGCTACCCTTTATCTTCACTATGAAATAAAGGGAAAGCACCACTCTCTCTCTGTAATATCTTATGCGTATGAGTGCTTATGAAATATGAATTCTATCTCGCAAAACATATTATTTCGTTATTACTGAATATATTGCTACACGTTTCGGAGTTATATGGGATAATACGCTTTTCTTTATAAGCAAAAATAAATATCGTCGAGCGCATCGCGTATAGCATTGTGACTGTGGCCCGCTGTTAAAATGTAAATTTCTCTGATACCGATAGGAAGAGCTGACGTGGACTTATTTCATTTTATAATAAACTGACGTACGAGGTATCATAAAACGTATCTATTTATCATTGTGGCCGTTAAGGGAAAATACAAACACAGTAGTGTATTACATTTTTAAAGTATACGAGCCACCTCGTTGCTACTTAAAATGGAAATATGACTTTATATTAACGTGTTTTGTACCTAAATGAATAAAGTGGTAAAACAAAAGAAGATAGTACAGTTAAACAGATAGAATTATGACTGCATTTGTATTATTTTTTATGCTGTACATGGCTTCATTATGGTGTGCAAATACTTTAATACGTCTGGCAACCTCTGGGCGGTCAACTTCACTACCATCCTTGTCGACCGGAAAATCTATCTAATCTCTATACCATGGCATGGCCTGATTCTACATGCCATAAGCTCACGACAAAATAAAGAAGAAGACCTTTAAGTTCTACCCTAAAATGAACTACTAAAGTCAGAGTATTATTTTGAAAGTTAATTAATTAATAACGGCTATAAACACAAGGCCAATAAAAGGGCATCAGTATTGTAAACTGTGTAAAGATTTAGCTTTGGGGTGTTCCTCGTCGGTTTGCCGGTAGCCGGCCCGTGACGGCGACGGCGAGACGCCGGCGACGCACAGTGCGCTACGTTTCAGTACGTGGAGAAAAAAACTCTATGATGAATTGAATTATTCTGCAGGTAAAATTCATTGTTTGCATACTTTGTTTACGCTGTTGCAGATATTTATTTAATCTTTTCTGAGTATTTCTGCATTTGATATTCACTATAGCACCTCTAAAAAATCATGGTTTTTAAGTGCAATGTATTTAGATATACGGTTAATTTAGTAATTTAATATTTTTAATAATTCGACGACCTGATTGGCGTAGTGGATAAGCGGATGGACTGCTGTCCTAGGAGTTGCGTATTCGATTCCCGCAACAGACAAAAATTTGGGTGATCCGCAGATGTTTGTCCCGAGTCTGGGTGTTTGTGTAAGTGATATTTCATGTTTATGAAACGCACACACGATACAGGAGAAATTCCTAGTGTGGGGCGACGATTTAAAATAATCATAATAATATCTACCTATCTGATTGACACCGCCACACAGTAAAACTAACACAATTCAAAAACTATTTCTAAGATCTAGAAAGCAAATATACAGTTTTGAGAGCATCATTACTTTACGTAACAATGATTTTATGTTTATCCAATTTAATATAAAGCCACATTCATCTGACACACAAAACTTATTAATATTAATATTTAAACGCCAACGTATTCTCGTTATTCAGTGTCACTCGTGTATCTCAAGTGTACAAATATTCCCACGGAGACTTAAGGTAATTGAAACCGAATCCCAAAAATATTCAAATAAAATAAAACAATAAAAACGGCGATGTTATTTCTGGTAAAAAATACATGTGGAGCACAGTGCTGATCCCTAGCAATCTGTCCCGAACAATAAGTCGCTCTCGAACAAAAGCCGGCCATTTGAACAAGTCGGAAAGTTTTGTAAGTTTAGCTCTTTCTCCGCGGGGTCTTGGCAACGTCGCGGTCCTCACAATGGGAGGAATAATCGTTAGGGCCAGTCATAAGAAAAGGCATTACAAAAACAACGACGCACTTTAACCCGTATTACTCAACATTTTGTCAGTGCCAACTACTTCATCTCGTCACTTTTTTGCGGTTGGTACGTTTTTTTAGGACAATTTATTTATGCTCTTCTCCGTTCTTATTTGACACGCAGCTTGACTTGCACAAGTAGACGAGTCGTACAATAATAAAAGAATATACTTTGAGTAACTTTAATTTTTTATTTTCATTAAACATGGCAGGTTTTTAACTTTGAAAGTGAAAATATATGTGTGAGCAGAAATGAATAATGAAGCGCACGCTGAATAATCATGTTTATGATACAAAAATGTTTCTGTCTGCCACCGAAATATATTTCTTCGTGAAACTTTGCGTATTATAGCAGTACTGACAGACATATATTTTATAAAACCCCCGATGTCTCTACACGTCTTAATGTAATTGAAACAGCTATCTAAGAAGTGCTAAACCCATTTCATTTGCATTCATTCAGACGCATTAATGTACAATAATATTAATTAAACTGTATGCCTATATAAATAATACTTTGGGTTTTAATTGCATTGTGAATGAGATCTGAAAATATTTGTTACAAGTCCAGGCATGTGAAACTGCGTCCGTAAAGCGCACTTACAAAACAAGATACAGAATAAACGCCGATAAATTAATTAAAATAAAAGTCTGTAAAAATATATGCAATTAATAGTACACATTGGGAAAGTAAACTAGAAACACTCATCAATAATATCAATACAAATCTATTACTGAATAGTAAATATACCTCAGTTTAGATACGAGCCTGGAATCTATGAATAGATCCAAGGATAAAAAGCTCCAGAGAGTGATGTTAAGGCGACATAACGAAGGAACGCGATCCGGCGTCAGTTCCGGCGTCCGTCACGTGGGAACGACTTCCGGCAAGGCGCCAGAACTCACCCCCACTTACAATCACGTAGCTCTCCAACAACACCCGATCTTCTGTAAACACACTGGAAACTTGTTATCAATATCATAATATTCATTTATTCCTTTCACGCCACTTTTATTAATTTTCAAGATTAGTTTTACGTATATCAATTAATTATTTTGTCACATACAATGTTAACTATCAACTTGTAAAATAACTTTCATACTTTTAATGCTTACTCCGTCCTTCTGATAAATGACTTGGATTAGAATTCAATCATTCGTACGATTTATGTCCAACAGTGGAAATTCGAAAACTGATTAAACCGAACAAATTCAACACCTAAAAACATAAATCTGTCCATTTTCAAGATCTCGGTTATTTTCATACATCGGTTTAATTTCCGTTTCGGCATTGTTTTCAGAGGGAAATTCGATTGGAACAAGAGACGGGCGTTGATATGAGCCCGTGTAATTTCCTCTCATATTCAATTTAATTCTTTGAGGGATGCATGTCAGGCGACCCTTACTTTGGGAGAATGAACTCGTTATATCGTAACGTAAAAAGGAGAATTTATTTACGAAAATTGTTTTCCGAACTGAAATGTGTATTAACTTTGTGAAAATACGAGTATTTACGAATCATTTTACGGGATTCGTTTAGATACGAACTTTATTTAGTCAAATGGGAACGTTGGAACAGATTGGATGAATTTGATAGTACTAGGATGGAAACAGCATAATCGTTTAAAGTAATAAAAGTGGATTTTGAGCTTATTCGTAGATCATATTCTGCACTATTTTATACCTTAATCTAGAGCTACAGATGTTTGCAGTGAAAAATTGCTGAAATACGCATCGACAATAGATTCACGAATAAGAAAAAACATAAGTTCAGACTTCAGGGACATCATTGCTCGTTTGAAAGTAACCGAAACTCAGTAGAGTAATCTACTCAAAGCAACAAAAAGTGCGTGAAGATACATAGAAATGCGTAGAACATTCGACTTATAACGAGCAATTAGGCTTACGCGTGCCTATTAATTTGATCAAATATTTATTTTGTACAAGTGTAGGGCATTGTAAGTGATGTCTATATCGCCGCGTGCGCGGCTCACGGGCGGCGAGCACGCGACATCGCCTGTCCCACTATCGACTTACACCCTGTTAAATCTGGCCCAATATTTGTACAGCCTATTCATTACCGCCGCGTTTTATTGTTTCTTCTTGTTACAACGGCCCGTTTCATTTTCGTGTACCCGTTAAAATTTGTTCAATGAAAATTTATAGCCAATTAAATACATGTATGAATTAAATTTTGTGCTACAAATATTTTTGCTTGTTAGTTATGCTTTGGTGTTTGAATTTATAATGTTTTGGGTCTTATTTGATAACTTTAAATAATTACCTATGTATATTTACAGTATTTATATCTAACATGTTATTTAATGACTAAGGAACATACAGACATATAGAAGTGTATCATAACATCTGTAAATACGACATTATTATTTGTTGAGTTACAAAAGGTGCTAGTGAAATTGTGTAATCTCCTGCGTAATAATATTAACTAATCCATGCGCCAATTTCTCCATTTTACGTAAACACCATGAACACTGCTACCTACAGCTGTCTGCCATTTTCCTGGAACCCCAATCAGTTTGATAATAACGGCGACAATGAAGCCAATCCGACACTATCACCTTAATTTGTAGAATGTCGTCTACTTTTTTCCAATTAGTCGCAACTCGCTGTCTTACAGAAGCATGGCTAGGATAAAAGTTAAGCCGAGCGTCGCGCCCGAGACACGAAGCACAAGGCCCGATGCCGGAAACCTGTCAATAGTGAGAGGCACTGAAAGAAAATCTAATTTGGATTTGAGGGATTACACCCAGACTTGTTTCGGCCTAGTAGTTGCCCCAGAGCCGTTTCGTCTTCGCTTCAAATTGAATAAGAAACGCGAAGGCTTCGTCGACACGACCATTTGATTTCAGAAAATCCCGTACTCCCATTCTACGGTAAATTATTTTGTTTCAAATACGTTTCCCGTTTTAATGAATCCATTCGCTTTAGTGGATAACAACCGTAAGATGTATATTTGAATGGTTGGTACAATAGTTTGTTTTGTATAAAGGAGATTGTTAAGAAAACGGGAATTTTAAAGTTGTCTGTGATGTTTGCAAAAAACTTGGAATAAGTGAAATAAGAAAAGAGGTTTTTTAGGAAAATTGCTACTTTTATTTTCAAGTTGCAATCATAGAAAATGTAGATGGGAAAATGAAAGTTAATAAAAAGAGTCTTGCCAGCCTTGTTTAATTAATTTTGCTTACGTAAATGCAATTTACAATGCCGCTATCCGTGAAAATGCCAGAATAAAAACTTAATTCAAACGGCGACGCGTTCGATCACATTGTCAGTTTCCATACGTATAGATTCGTCGACGCACGTTTGCTGCGGCACACGATCGGTAATTAACGAGATGACTAGGTGAAATCAAAATATACAAGTCACAGTTATTGTCCCGTCCCCTTTGACCCTGAGCTAAACGATGACCACCAAACACGACGTTACTGTCAGCAAAACAAATTAAATTAAAAAATAAAATAAATCCTTGAGCTCAGACACCAGCGATTTTGTGAAGCGTGTCAAAGGAATACTAATTGGCTGTATAAATATTGGATTCTTATTTTTAACTGGCCTAACTTGTATAACCTATATGAATGTGATTTCGTATCCATTATGATAAGTAGCATAATAGCCAATTTTATTAGAACTATTTAACATTTTGGAAAAAATGAACAAAGAGAGACTAAGTTACTTTGGTATTTATTACATTGTAAAGAAAGTAGAGATTTCAACTTACTAGCATATTCCTCCAAATTTTAAGACCAGAATTTATGATTAAATATTACCAAAATTCTTATTAGCCTTTAAAAGTTTCGCAATTCTGTGTAGCTCGAAGATGAGTAAGAGTCGCGCGCCGTCCAAGTCTGAACGCAGTTGGTTTCATATTTCATATTGGCAGTAGAACAAGCTCTTTTATTTCTGTCTGCTCGCTGACATGTGGCTTTTTCAATCGTTCACTAGTTTTATTAAAATATATTTGTAAGTCTTTAGTATGCAAATGTCATTCTGCATCTAACTTAGTGTGGCTAATATTCAGTGCACGTTCGTGCTCTCTAGTCTGTATTGTTTTAGCTGTAAAGTCAATTATATACTACATACATATAACGCATGCGCTTTTAAAGCCTGAACCTACATTTTTCAGCACATCCTAAGTCCCATGCGGTAGCAAGAATTCTTAGTGTCAGTCAACACACAACCAATTACAATGTATAATGATTTACCTATTATTCAGAAGAAACAAAGCAAACTGTTTCATCATGTCATTTCATCAATTCACGTAGGATGCCAAAAACAAAATAATTAATTTCACCAATGCAACAAAAAAGCAGAGGAAACAAAAGAAACGCTGTAAGAAAAAAATGAAATAACTCATCGGAGAAATTAATAGACATGTTTGTGTGTACGTGGAAGGGAAAAGTCGCGTTTCATCACCTAACAATTCTCTGTGGAAGCATATTGTGCACAAGATGACTAGGGGAGCAAAGATTGAATTAAGTTATCGACGAGAACCGGCCGCCTCACGTAATTTATTATTAGAGAAAGAAAACGTAACTAGCGCTGTTATCTGCTAACTATTAATTTCGGCAATAATTAAACCTGACCAACTCATTTATAACTGCCTTGCTGGGTCCGCGGTACAATCCAATTCCTTTTGTTACGTGGAATGAAAGTTTTGTATGAAACATTTTTTAACTTAGCTTTATCGCTTAATTTTTGTCCATTGTCTGTTTGAAAACGTCTAATAATCATTTTACCATAATCTGCAAGGGCACACATTATTTTACCGAAGAATAATAGAAATCGAAAATCTATCTATGTCAAGCTTATAGTTAATCACAAATACGTTACAGTTATCTGAAAATCGATACAGATTCTAAATGCTCCAGCGTGAATATGAAACATGTGGATCATGTTCCGATCTGATTTTGTGTCTAATGAGCACTTAAGGATATTAAGGTAATTTAAAATGGTTATTGCATAAGCATAATAAATAAATATGTCTACAAATCCGGCCCCAATTATCCCTAATGGAAAGTTAATGGGATCAGTAATTTGCAAAATGTCACCCTCTGTAAATATCATATACAGGGTATTTTTATCGCTCGACATAAGGCCGCCGTCGTATCAGGTAGATCGATCGGATCGATCATATTACAGCCTCATTAGCGGAACGTAAAGTATTATAGTCGAAGGCCTGTTACAAAATCGAAGCCTGAATCTAGATAAGGGCTTACCATACACAATTTGGGGTGTTCCCAACTTTGGTTTAATAAATTTCTTTTCAACTTTTTACAAAATGGAATTACGACAGGATTTTATTATTGTAATATTTTTACCTTTTGTAAATATTTTTTATGGCAGCTAGATACTTTCAAGAATGATAATATTATTAGTAAATTAGAGATTTTGCAGTTATTGAATAAGATTTTTTACAATACATAATAAAATAAAGTACGAAAACCTACTAATAAAAGTAACCTAAAAATAAAAAGTATACCATATAAATGTGTAGGTAGTCAATTGAAATAAAATCAATGTTATTGAACTAAACAATGCAATAAAATAAAACTTTATAGACTACATAAATTAAGTAAAATATTACCCACATCGTAAACTAAAGCAATCTACCGAGTGAGCACACGCGCGACCGTCCGTATAAATCCACATTAGTGACTCAAAACAAATACTGAACAAAAAGGAAACAAATTTAGGAACAGTAGAAGTCATTGGCACTGCACCATTTAACATCTTATCCTGTGTAATACATTCAGTGCACATGTTCCCTTCCTGGGCCCGGCTACGGAGATAGATAACTTCCCGATGATTTAGTTTTATTGTTATCCGACATCGGAATGTCTCTCCGAACCACCGCTCCGCCATGCGTAACTCCACAATTATTACCAACCAAGTTTCAGCTTTATTTTATCTGTGGCTCAGCTTCAATCAAAGATTTCCTTAAAACATCCTATTGGAACATAAAATCGTTTCTCTCGAGTAATCTCTACCTGGGAGTATTGTGCATGTAGACAGATTGTGTAACCGCGACCGCGAGATCCTTATTGCACTCGTGTTTAGTTATTCCATTGCTTTTTATTTATTTAAGTAAACACAGCGTTTCAAGCGTAAAAAGAAAAAAAAGACAAACACGAAAACGAGTTTCCGTATCAGCATTCCAGTTTGCGGCGGCACAGGTCAGGTCGTATGGCGGGATCAACGGTTCGTCTTTGTCACGTCCGACAATTTTTACAACACAGGACCAGCTAGCGTTTCGGAAAGATTTTATTGGCCCGTTCGGTCACGTCGCACCCAAAGATCGTCCCCGGATGGAGTGGCGGCCGTTTCGCGCGATATGGGTTAACAGCCTCGATTCATCGACAGAGCAGATCGTTTTATGATTTCAGCGGAACAATTTTTATGACGGTCCCGATACAAGTACCCGTTTTCCTATGGAATTACTTAAGCGGCGTTTACGAAACGCTTACATTTTGTATATTTCATAGTCTCGATTTTGAAGTTCGTTTTACATTTTTATTCATAAACATATTCTGTAGAGAGCAGAGATAACAGGATAGCTGCCGAAATAGCACAGTTGCTTACAAAACGACTGCAATGCACAAAGCATCTAATTTAAAGGTTCTCTGCGTCTGTTTAACCCGCTGAGACGGCGACTAGCAGTCGGGTTTATACTACCCTTAATAATAGGGGTGGCGTCTATGAAATTACTATTCAAAGGAGTTGGCCAGCGCGGAGGGCACATTACAATGCGAGGTAAACCGCTTGTACTCACGTGAAGGTTGTGCCATGACCCTTTTATCATCCCTCGTCACGGATGAGTGCCAGGGACATCATTACAACTTTATCAAACGTCACCTTTACGATAAATAGATTTTATACAGGATGAACCCAATTTAGTCGCAGCTACGCTTCTATAAATAATATTTTACGACGTAATTTTGCTTCAAGGAGACTGATATTAAAACAACTATTTTACCTTCTCGTGAATAATCTGGATGCATATCGCGGCGTATAGAGGGTGCATAACAATAAAACTAAATCACTGAAGGCTCTGTCTATTGTGCTAGTACGGCGCCGGCGGAAAGCGAGCGTATGTGGGGGACAACTTGATTCTCCCCGGATATAAAATAAACAACATTATAGTACCTATAGCCAGGTCATTGGTAAGCAAAACTCGTGTTCAACAATATTATAAAGTTTTCGCATTTATTGCGATCCACATGAGCATGACAAACAACTGTGTAGGCAACCGGAAAAATAGGTGAACAAGAAAATTAACAAAACTGTAGAATGGAATCTTTTATCGTGTCGATATACACCCTATTACAATAAGAATAGATGTGCCGTGAAAAAGATTAGTCAGTCAGTAGGTTAATAGCCAGAGTGACAGTTCAAGGTGTATGTAGGTTCTAATAATACTTACACCCCATCCGTCCATGCATATAAATGACACGTGTTAAATCTAAATACGAAACAGAAAAATATGTAGTCCAACAATATGGGAGAGTTTATTTATCTACAGGCACTCAGACTAAAAACATACCCGTGTAACAACTAAACATAATAAAAATCTGTCCTTATAAAACTAGAAAAATTGTAAGAGTTTCCGCCGTTTGTGACCGGAATATCGAAACAATCAATGGAGTTTGTCGCGGGCCGGACTAAATTGAATCGTCCGAGGGACGGCGCCGGAAACCGGACGCGCTCCTCGGAGCCTCTCTATCTTAAACATTAACCGACTGCCGACCATTTTGGTACGCGTTGTTTTTGCAAAATAGTTATAGTTTTTGGTTGAATAATACTTTGGTCCGGAAATTAAAAACCGAATGGATTATAAATAAGTTTTGAGGAAATTTTAACTTTGCCAAAATGGCTCCACATTTTCTTGCAAGTCCAAGAAATCAAATTAAGTCATTAACTATCACGTTATATATTATAAACCAGATTATACATACATCAAGTCACGCCTATTTCCGCAAGGAGTAGGCAGAGACCACGGATTTCCATTTGCTACGATCCTGACATACATCTTTCGCCTCATTCACTCACATCACGTTCCTCATACACGCTCGTCGGTTAAGGGTACCAGATTATATTTTTTATAAACCAGATAGGTTAGTAAAAGAACGTAGTACTAGCTACTAAACTGAAGTATCTTTCACCGCCTGCCCCGAGGGCGTCAAATTCCCATACATATCATAGCGTTCCCATACATTACAGCCGGTCAAACGGCCCAAAGGAAACAACTTACAAAGCATAAATCATTCGAGTGTCGTTATTATACGTATGTGATATAAAAACACCAATAACTATAGCATTACTTAATGCTATCTTCAGTTGGAATAGTTTGTTCACTTTGGCAACAGGTGAAGTTTATAAGTTAGGACAGTTGACTTCGCCTTGAATTCTCTTTATCCGACACGTTAAGATACCCTGAGTTCAAACGTTTATGGATTTAGGTGGAAATCTTCAACGTTGTGCATATTACAACTTCATATGAGCCGATCGACCCGATATTCAGTGTCTTTGTTTATAAAAAATACGATTTAGTTGAAGACTCCAGAAATCTAATCTAAGGTGTAATAGATAATCTTAAATGAGTTAAGTGCTCCGTTGGGGTCTTAATTAGGGCATGCAATATCGGAAGGTTCTCAATTCCGGAACTGAGTTCCAATACTGGAGGTCTGATTCCGGAATTCCGGAACTGGTTCCGGAACTGGTAACTTTTAAAGTTTATTACAAATCAAACAAGATTTATAATTATATCAGTCTTTAATCATGTTTAGTTACAAATTAAACATGGTCATCTTTCTCCCAATTTACTCTAATTAAACATAAATAATAAAAATCAACCGTAAAATCAACAAGGTTTATTTATGACATATTAATACACTTCTGGACACATCTATTGGCCCACCTTGTATTTTCAGTTTCGTTTGGTCCTAGCTAAAATTTTATATTAGGTCGAGCAAAAAGTTTTTATGCAGTTTTGAACCTGGCACATTCACAATTTCACATCAAACAATCAAATACTAAGAAAACTTGGTTTTATTGGTTTACTTGGATTTAATTCTTGAAAAAGTGATTGATATCTTTGGTTTTGCAACAAACATTACTTATTCTTAACATTAAGGTGAGGTTCTATCAATAATCTATGGATACGTCACCTGAAGTCGCCGCCCAAGCTGTGGCACTTATTCAGGCCGGACACAGCCAAAGAAACGTGAGTGCTCAACTTAATTTAAGTCGATCTGCGGTCCGAAATGTTTATCGGAGATACCTAGAGACTGGCGGCTTTGTTCGTCGCCAAGGAAGGCCACGATCTCGGGTCACAACTGAAAGGCAGGATCGATTCATCGTGACGACCAGCTTGAGAAATCGTCACCTTACCTCCATTGAGATACAAGACCAACTTCGCGACTTCCACGGAGTATCTGTGAGCGCTCGAACTGTTGGGAGAAGGTTAAAAGAACGCGATATGGTACCACACAAGCCAGCTAATGGGCCCAAACTAACGCGAGCCCACCGAACAGCGCGCCTTCATTTCGCACGCAGTCATTTAAATTGGACACACCAAGATTGGAGCCGTGTACTCTTTTCTGATGAGTCTAAAACTGTGTTACATGGCAATGATGGAAGGAAGAAGGTCTACCGACGTAAGGGAGAGCGTTTCGCACAATGCTGCTTTGAAGAAAGGGATGCTTATGGCGGTGGCTCATGGACTGTCTGGGGCGGTATATCCGCGAGCGGCAAAACTCAACTTGAGGTTGTTACAGGACCACGGCTGCCAACATTAAATGCTGAAAGGTACATTCGTGAGTGCTTAGAACCTCACATGATACCATATGCGGACTATGTGGGCCCAAATTTCCTTTTTATGCATGATAATGCAAGAGCCCATGCGGCCGGCATCGTCAGGGAATATCTTCGGGATGTGAACATCACAGTTATGAACTGGCCAGCCAGAAGCCCAGACATGAACCCCATTAAGCACATGTGGGACGAGCTAAAAAGACGTGTTAGGGCTCGTCAGCCAGTTGCCCAGACGATGCAGGAGTTGAAAACTGCCATAGAAGAGGAATGGGAGATGATCCCTCAAAATTTCATAGAGCGGTTGATAAACTCTATGCCTAATCGTATGAGAGCTGTGGTAGATGCCCATGGAGGCAACACGCGTTATTAAATTAAACCTTTATTTGATAAAACATGTTTTTTATTCAAAAATCAATTGCCTTTAACAAGGCGCATATCCGACTTGTTAGGCGTAGCTCCATGTCGTATGGTATTCTGAATTCAAATTTAAAACAATACGATCGAAAAAGATGGTAAAATGTATCAGGTTTAAAACTGCATCAACAGTTTTTGTTCAATCTAGCAATCATATTTCGGTAGGGGCCATCGAAACCTAAACTCTAAGGTGGGCCAATAGATGTGTCCAGAAGTGTAATACCTATTATGAGTTAAAAACATACGATATTTTAATCGTAGTATCACATGTCTCGTACATTACATACTAATTAGTCTCCTTCCAGTCTTAAAATTTTCAACATAGCATAAAAAAATGCTTGTAGAAAGTTCCACATAGTAAATTGGGTTGCGTTCAGAAAAAAAATAAAGAGAATATCAAAAATTTGTGAATATCGGAATTCCGATATTACTATCCTCAATTCCGGAATTGAAATAACAGATATTTTGTTACGGAATTCCGGAATTACGAAATTCCGGAATTCCGGAATGCATGCCCTAGTCTTAATGAAAATACAACTCTCTTACGTTGCCTAGAAAGCGACCTACGTCAGAGAACCTGCGGGCCCGATGAATGGTATCAGGAGGATGAGGAGCAAAACAAAATATCCTATGTAGGCAAGGATCCTAACATTGAATCAGTGTTAATAGACTGAACATATTATTATAACCACATTAAAGTAACAATGATATCTAAACGCAAACTGAAATGGTCGGTAGGTCTCCCCGGGGTATAGTTTCCTGTTCGGACCTCCGTGAACCAGGTAAGGCAGCTCATTAAATTTGGTTGAGCGTGTAAATGGTGTTATGAGATAACGCCACTGTGTAATTAGGTTTTCACATAGTGGCGCTTCATTATACATAGGTGAAGTATAGGTACCAACCTGAATCAAAATTACCAATAGATATATTATAATCTTGGAACCAAGCATTTTCAGGTAACAGATATATAACGAATCTCTACAGATTCTCTTCTCCTTAATTCATTTATAGTTTTCTAAATTTTATCCGACACTACTACTTTTTTTTTAACTGGTTTCCGTTTTCACTTATAAAATTATTAGATGCACTCGCTGTTTGGAACCAAAATAGTTCCAACCCACAAACACAAACCTTACTTTATAACAAACACTACTGTCGTTAACTCGAGCATGAAACAAAAGATATATGAATGGCCCGTTAAATAAATTTAATACAATTTTTGTTTCAAATTAGACCATTAAATAAGACGGTAAACAATAACCGTTGATAACCACTAAGTATAATATCACGAAAGCAAAACTCGAAACATTTATCAAATATAAAACACAACAAAAACTGATAAGCGCGTTAAAAACAATTGGTCAGCTACGTGATTCAAACAACAACAGAATATTATAATTAATAAACCCCAAACGTAGCAAAATACCAATTAGTTTAAGCGATAATACAATTAAGCTATTGAAATAAAGCATTTCATGAGCCCGCCGGGTACCCACGTTCATTAATTTTTGTTGGCCCATACAGGTGTCCAAAATCACACTGTTCACTAAGTAATCTCCATTTTAAAGTCTTTAAGTTAATTACTACGGTGTTAAGATAAACTTAGCACCATTAATTGACATTGACGAAGGTGCACTAAAAAGGGCCAATAAAGCTTTGTATTTTGGCGTCGAAAAAGAATCTGGGCCGAGCTGTCTCGAGATTTCTTATAAGGGGATCCGGTTTTCCTTATCCTTCAACGCTACATACCTGTAATACGTTATTAAAAGCTTCAGTCTTTATTGCAAGTTCAAAGATACACGAGCAATTACAATTTAATCTCGGATGGTATTTTGTAGGTTTCTTGGTGGGTCCGTAATTTATGCATAGGTACTACCGTACTACCTACCGCTTTCTAATTTAAGGCGTTACTATAAACAAGTTACGAGCGACATCAAGGGTTACGACGCCGCGTAGCCTTAATGACACCGACATCCGAAAATAAAGTAAGTTTATTGCACGCATGACTTTATGGTAGCCATCATTTATTTGAAAATTTGGTATTCATCGCATATTTTTGCGTATTGTCATGACTGACAAATGTAATGACAGATGTTAATCACTAATGTTTTATTACAGTTTTTAATGATTATTGTTAGTGCAGGAGATATCACGTTTTTTTAGGTATGCATTAACAAACAATCATGGAAAAGCATGAATTAATCTCTATCGAATTAATACGTTATTACAAAAGCTCAAAATGATCCTTTTTCACAGCGTTTGTACACAGCAATATTATATCATGACATATTTAATATTTATAACACCTTAAAAATATACAATTAATTAGCGACATATATTTGTGCCTCATGGCCTAATAAAATCTTAAGTAATTAGTGGTGCTCCATGATTTAATTGTCGCGTCTCGGCGGGGCCGGCTACATAAGTCGTCCTGCTCGGATTTATTGCCTTAATTATAAGCGGTCTGGCCCGAGCCGCACACCTGGAAGCATTCGCGTACTTTGCACTTAACCGGATTATGCCCAACTAGCATACATTATATCTTCGAGCTATCTCTTTCATGGAACAGAAAATGGAACGCTATTTTGAGATTCGTGGAATTATTTGCATTTATTCGTGTTTGCTTTGTGTTTTTCTAATAGGATTTTATACCTCTATAAAAGATGAACATTCAAAAACTTATGTTTTTGAATGTTCATCGCTTATGCGAGACATTGATTTAGTGATTACGAACTAATATAAATATATAATAATAATAAATATATATAATATTCTTTTGGCTCAGCCAAAGGCTCTGTATTTTTTTACTATAGGTCACATTTTACACCTGAAAACAACGAATAAAAATAAAATAGCTAGATCTAAAAATACTTTAATGTATAAGTAGCTAAGTACTAATCAACAAACTGACAATTCCCATTTTCATACTTCTTCTGATTCTCCATAAATTGTAGATCCTACAGCTATTTCCCGATACTGCCTGTTCAAACATTTTCTCTATATTAGCCAGTGAATCTGGACAGTGGTCAGGTGTGACCTACTTAGAATGGCGTTACATCAATTTGACGTGTCTTTACAGCTTGATTTAATTGTCGTCTCCGAGGGATGTAGGGGCAATAAGTCGTGATTTGCCCACTCCCTCGGGATTTATTACTTCAATTACCTATAGTCGGTGTTCCCAGGTGTAGCGATAACTATTTGGAATGTCCTATGTGTGTAATACTGCGACATCTGTTACACATTAGTAGGTAGGTGTATGCGGATAACGATGTTTAACTAGATGGAATGCATAATTTTAGTTGATTGTATCGTGATATCTACATGCACTGTTTACTTGCTGTGACGTGAGAAACGGGTTGTTGTGATGTTCACGTGATATGGGTAGCTATTATAGTGTTTTATTATTTTGATATTAACAGAAGTTCAATAACTTACCGTACGACGTAGCAAGTTACGTTGATTTTGTTGGTTTCGAATAGGAATCATTTTTAATAGTATTGCAGCGGATAGGTAATCGCTGCATATAACTATTACCATTTCCTTGTTTGCATTATCTGTCCAGTAAATAAAATGAGAGTACAATAGCTGCACTACATGGAAGACTGCGTCCAGTTGGTGATTCATTACAACTTTATGGAGAAAATAGCCGAATCATTTCCATGTAGGAAGAATGCAAACAATACGAACATATAACCTCTATGTGACGTCTTGAACGTTAGTAGTCTATGGACGGTGCCAAGATATAATCTGTTATGGTGACATTATCTGGATCCCCTGCCAACAGCAGATCCGGCCAAAAACTTAAAACATTTTGCTTTCAAACGTGCCTACATCTCCACTACATCATGCTTTTAACTTGCGGATATTTTACACGGATTTTTACGAAAGAAGCTGTAATGACTTTTGGAGGATAGGAGGATATATGTATTTTTTGTGGGCGTTTCTCTACTATTTCGGAATAACCTAACCAATTTTGATAAATGAGGGGCTTATCGATTCTGTATAGTAAGGCTAGAAATAGCAATAGGTCGTATCCCATAGTCCCTTAGTATCCCACAATTGGGTATCTACCTGCTTTTTTCACATTTTATATTTTTTCTGGCTCTTCCAGAATTTCTTAGAAACCCA
This sequence comes from Abrostola tripartita, assembly GCA_905340225.1. Lineage (NCBI taxonomy): Eukaryota > Metazoa > Arthropoda > Insecta > Lepidoptera > Noctuidae > Abrostola > Abrostola tripartita. The sequence continues at coordinate 7,170,907 of HG996493.1, read as the reverse complement.
CAAAAGAAACTAAAACAAATTTAGCCATTCCGAGCATATTAGTTTATTCTACACAGCTCGTGCGAAAAAATTATGCGTGAATTTACCATATTATCATTTTTCCTAAAAAAACGAACGAAAAATAAACAGTAGGTCTGTTTATTATGTTCATAATATTTGCACCTTCAATCCTAATTATATTACAACAACTGATCGGTGAAGGGTTAAATGCTGTACACCGTTGGCACCATCCACCATACAATGTTTGCGAAAGTGTATTAAATTGCGAAGGCGGGTTATAACGTAATATTATTTCCCTGGAGTGACATTACGGCCGGCTAATGAAGATGTGTCGGTGAGGTTGCGCAGGTCGCAGCACTGTCGATGCTGGCCCAAACTTTGTCATAATAGAAAATTTACATTTTACAACACTGGTGAGCTCATTTGTGAGGGGTTTAAAATGCACCGGTGGAGATATAAATTTGTATGAAAATATGGTCTATTTTAATTATTTAAATACATACTGGGCAAGTTTGGCTAACAATGATTTTTTATTGGGTTTTTCATGCGACGTATTTTTTTCACCGAAAGCGTCAATGTACTTAGTTTATTTGTGAACCCTTAAATCTACTTTAGACTAATATTATCTATTACGTTCTAGGTAGATCCTATTAAATTTTACCACTTTGAAAATTGATAAAAATAATAGATAATAATATAAACAAGCATCACGTCGTTTTAAGTTAGATAATGCCATTTCGGTTGTTGTGAAATACGATGGTGGGCGGGACGGTACGCCCAGCCCGGCCGCGCGTGATCCTGACAGTTTTGACTTACCGAGGCCCGGACTCCAGCCGGACGAGCCGAATACATCGACACACTGTTGACCTCCACTGATCTCCTTCCATTACTTAGAAACACCTACTCAAGTACTTTGTATAAACTGAATAAAATGTCAACGCGCCTGGGATTCCTTCAAATCTTTTGCAATTACAGTATACTTACGTTCTATGTAGAGAGGGAGAGGGCGAGCCTAATATCATGTAAAGGGCGCTAGTGGAACCTCAGGTTGCTACTCTGAATTTCCAACAAAACGAAATAATACGGTATTTGACTAAATACTATGCGTAGGTATTCAAGTACGAGACACTTAGAGAGCTTGCTTAGAGTATTATAAACAATAAGATAGCAATCACAGAATGTAAATTTTGCCAGAAAGAAGAGAGAGCAGTTTACATGTTGCCATGAAATTAGTCACCAGTTGGACGTGAATAAAACAAAAAGGTTGATAACTCCTGAACCTATATTTTAAACATATCATGAGATAAATCACCGCAACTTGGCGTACGAAACTAAAAATTGCTTCCGTTTATTCAAAAGAGAATATGAGGACAATATATATTTCTAGCTCAGTAATAACTTGTCGTGCGAATTACCTTTGTGATTTTTTTATTAAAACACGCACTCGACTGGCGCCCTATAAATCTGGTGTGGGCTCTCCCACTTTACTGCTGAATGTACCCATCAATTGACGGGAAATATTTAGGGGTTTCGCTTTTTATGTTTTCTTTTATTGGGATGAACGCTTCCTGGAAAATCGTTGCGAGAAAATCGTGCATCGAGACTTTGGTGTCACGACTTATTGAGGATTATGGAGAGGTTATGTTGTAGACGGAATTGGAAATATATTACTCCTAATAAAAATAGGAGCTGTATTTATAGAAAGTATGAAGCAGAGGTAGAATGGTGTCAATTAGGAAAACTTACTATTTAAATTCAAGTACAAACCAATTAATCAAAACTGTAAGTAAACGAAATTCTTAATAGTTTTGTTGGAATTCCTCAATCAAAATAATCTGTGCGTCGTCTTAATGTAATAAAGACGCATAGGTGGCATGTTCTTTTCTCCCCTCCATTAGTCTATCCAACAGACCGAGTGAAAAGGTTAATTTAAAAAGTTAATTTCTTCGTCTGGCTGAGAACTTCAATTCGCGTGATGTCCTATAAAGTTAAAAGCAGCACTACCACCGGTCGGTGTAGAATATTAATGTCGTTTTTCTAAGAAGTAGTAGCTTGCCCTTGGGGGGGCATTGTTGTCATCTTTCTGCTGTCTCGTCTTGGACAGGCTCCATTAGTTACAAATTCTCAGGATATAAATATTCACACCCGGCACCGAGATGCTGGGGATACAAACATCCATCTGTTTAATGGAATTAGAAAAATTGCACTTACCTCATACTTGCAATGATAAAAGTGCAGATTACGTTGGTATTCACAGAACAGTCCATACCCGAAGTAATTTACAATCGTGCTGAAATCGGCTTTAAGGATTTTTGACTCAAACTAACGACATCCGTGGAACAGGTCATCAGTAGATTTAAAAAACTCAATTTCAAAATCGACATCGATAATTCTTAAAATGCATTTTCGATTGAAGAATATGTTACGCGGAATTATACGAATGTTTCGACATCATAAAAATTTAAAGACTTATATTATTTATCGTAAAAAATGCCTTTCCACTGCAGTTCTGCTTAAATTGACTATTTGTAACTTTGCCGATTACAAATTTTACAATTTAATACAATATGATTTTCAATTCAATTATAATCAATTAAAATTTAATATTTTATTATAAAAAGAAGATTGTCAATCAATTAAAATATAATTGTATTTTGAAGACGTTTGACAGTAGAATCTTATTCAGTTATTCTATATCTAAAGACTATATACATTCAGCGCTCGAGCCATGTCACTCCGCCCCTTATCTTGGGCCGTAGTCATTTCATTTAGAAAAGAATAAAACCCATCCGTAGCTGTAACCATCTTCATTAGACTAGATTATTCAATTGATTCAGTCGGTCCAGACTACTTTTCACGCTAACTGACCCTTTCTTTGTATACGACATCACAATTCAATTAAACATCTCCGAGCCGGCTTGATTGTGGGATCGATTTTATTTGTTCGTCCCATGAATTATTCAGACAACCCATTTCTTTTGCTATCCCATTCGCCAACTATTTCTATAATGGTCACAGTTAACCGTTTGTTCTTAATTACGGTTAAACTTAGTTCATGTCACATGCATGAGCTTAGGACTACAATAATGTTTAATTACACAAGGTTTTTTCAAAATACCTTCAGTAGCTATTTTTAGACCGCTGATTAATTTAGTTGTTTGTTTTCGTCAATACAGTTTAAATTGAACAGCTTTTGAATGGCAAACATCTATATTTCCGTAGTGCTTAGTTTCGTTTGCCCATCACCTACGGATATCGGTTCACTGGTTTATTTTGTGCAACTGGAGAATGCATGGGTTTTCGAACGCTTGTTGATTTATTATTCACGAAACAACAGAAACATCGTTTTTCAGATCCGTTTCTATCTCCGCAAACACGCGTTCACATTCAATTAACACTTTTTCGTTGCGGATGCTTCCAGGCCGCCGGAAATTAAAAAACTGTCTAGTATGTGTATATAAAGACTCAATTCTTTGTATTCATCGGAGTTCATAGCATATAGGTACATTAATATCTGGATTAGAAAATGAATGTTATCGCGGACATCATCTATTTTCTTTTTGTAGATTTTGCAAGCTTCCTATTCAATTGCCGGTAAGTTTATGTCTACGTTCAGAACTTCAGACCTATTTCATCCGGTTAGTCATGCTAGTAAAAACTACCGCCTATTGCCGCTATGTCTCGCAGCTTAATGGATTCTGTGTAGATTGATCTATCTAGAAGGCTAAGCTCCGCCTGTCGCTCTCTAGATTGCGATGAGTAGTTGTTCTATACATATAAGTTTTAGACTGATATCGATCACAGTTCCATTACCTGACATTAATAACGTGTAACGGTATCTGTTTCAGTTATACCAGTAGTTTATTCACAGAAGGAATCTAACCATTGATCTGCATTTCTCTGTATTAGATAAAAAAAATTATCGGTTTTGCCTATTTATGAAATCTGACCAAAATATAGTTGACGAAGACAATCAAGTTAAATGTAGAATTAATTTCCCGAGAACAAAGTCCACAAGGGTCGGTAGTAACAAACAAAACGATCATATAATAATTACGTGGCCGCAATAAAAGGTTCGCAAACTACGGTTTGTCCTGTTAGACTTGTTATCATTACGTATAAATAAGGCAGTGTTCGGCAGTAGTTAATGTGGTCCGTTGAGGATCCGATCCCGGTTACATTGTTACCCAGGAGATTAGATAGGCGTGATGATTGCCAAAGTTTGATTGAGCTTCGTCCGAACCCTTTCGCGAATCTCCTTGATTATGGGATAGGTAATTGGCGTCTACGGATTGGGTACACAGTTCACGGATTGGATATAATGGGAGATAACCGTTGCTTTGTTGCTTATTGCTCACGTTGCGATATTGCCAATATACATAGGCCGTGTTTAATGTACTATTATGTTTGGGTCGGATTCTATGTTTCTTTGAAAATGAATGACGAGTCAAGTAATTGAACCTTAATATGATTTGGAAATAATTTTTTAATTTAAATTCCCTGCAAAAATGAAAACAGAATGGTTTTAATTATCTATTGAAAACTATTCTGTTCTCATTTTCAATGCGTCAGAGCATAGCATTTTTCAGTAGGTACTTGACTAAAATAGTTATGTTAAGCAATTTATTAAATAATTATTATATATAATAGTGTTTGATAATTTATTTTTAAGCTTTAAAACAATATTGCTCACTTGATTTAACAAAACCCCCAAGCAGCAACATCATTCACAGGAACTAAACATTCTGAAATATTAAATGTAGATATTCTTTTTTTGTATAAAACAATATGATTTGTACTTTTCACATGCATATTGGAGTGGTCTATACGCACCATTACCTCCAAAAGCTCAAGTATTTACACGACGGTGACATCCGTGCTCTATGGGTAAGGCGCAGTAGGTATGTACTGACCTTATTTGTTCACCACTAGAGATGCTTTGATCGTGTTCCACTTAATGTTTAAGGCTTATAAATTATAATAATATTCTTTCTAAATTGATAAAGGAAATTTTGAAAAATGATGGACACGAGCGGGATTCGAACCCGCGACCTTCGCCGATCCGTGACGCTGCTCTAACCAACTGAGCCACCGTGTCGCTGCTCGCATCCATCGAATTTCAAGTTCCCTTTTAGTATTTACCATCATTTTTCAAAATTTCCTTTATCAATTTAGATTCAAGCTTAGCATGGGCAACATGCTAAAATGGCACCAAAAGTCATATTATTCTTTTCCAAAATTCTGGTGTTTTTTATTTGCTTTATTTTAAATTAAATTAATATTTTTCGTTTCTTCACAATTACATTATCTCTAGTGTGCTGCACATTGCACCTATTAGCAGTTAGTAGACCGTCAGTTGTTTCCCTCACAGGTAGAGTAATGAGTACTGAAAAGTACTTGTCTTTTGAACAATAGTAAGGTCCAGTCTCTACCGCGTACATTGACAACTAAGGGAGCATAAATAACGTTAGCCAAAGCAGACAGTATCTTCATCCATTTGTAATGCTACGGAGCTAGCGGGCGGGGCTGACCTTCGCAACCCCAGGGGTAGCTATCAACTCATACAACCAACCTTTAGTCGCCTCTTACAGCTCTCACGGGAAAACGTAGGGCGGTCTTCTCTTGTAGTCTTGTCGTGTCTTAATCGCCTAAAATATGCAATACGTTATATTATGCGTACGCATTTTGACAATGATTGTTAAACTTAAAGCTTCGTGTTATGTAAGAACCAGGAACCTTTAGCCATTCATTCTGCCTTAAAATACAAAAGCCATAGCTTTGGCTGCAAAGTGTGAACATAGTACAAACTATTTGCCCAACTTTAAATCTGAATTTGGATCTGTTTGCTGATGAATGGAAGACGATAATGTTAGAATGTTTGCGATTTTGTGAGGGGACTGAGTGATAGGTACTATTTAATTAATGCATATTTGCAGTCATGTTTGGGACTAACAATTGTATTATTATTAAAAAAAACATCTCTCTCATTTTATGTTCTTTGTTTTATACATTTAGATTTATTTCTAATTTAGTGTAAGTGGCTAAACGCTGTACCCAATTTTGTTTAATAAATAAATAAATAAAAATCTAAATTAAGATTGTCATCACCGAGGCTGATCGCCGCACTGTTGCGACTATAATCTGAAATAATTATGAATGACGAAGTCGTTTCTAATCTGTTAAGATATTTATTTGTAGAAATATATATTAATGCTGATGTTTCCCTATTTACATAATCTAATAATCCTATGTCTAACTATAATAATGGTGTTTGTGTAGCAAAACAAATATGAAAGAATTCAATGTAAACATGATATAAACAGCCATGTTTTCTTACACGTCATAATCTTGTGTTTGCTGGCGTCGAGTTCCGGCGTGAGGAATCGAAATTGCTTTGTTTTGCTCATTTTTACATACGTATGTGTTTATTCAGCTACTATTTGCACTTCGAAATGGTTTTCTTAAATTAATTAATTCCAGGCTCTTTGGTAAGCATTAATATTGATATGTTTTGAAAGAATTTAACGTATATATTGTGTTGACTACGTAGCAAGTATTCATTACGATGATGAAATATAACTGGTATATGGCTCCTTGCCGTATGAAACACATCGTTTATCGAATAATGAAGATAAAGCGAGAAAACGAAAAACAAAAGAAAACTTTTTATGCGCCTAATCTTTCGAAGTAGATTTGGGAGTAACAGTAAACTGTTGTTCTCGGTCAAATTATTACAGTCAAAGTTACTTACAACTAAGTTTATTGTCTGATGTTATTATTTTATTTATGCTTAGTTTGCACTGCATAACACTTTATATTGTAGTAGGTACTATAGTTGTACCAAAAGCATTTAGCACTGTTTTGAAGATGGACAATCTAGTTTTGTTCTTAAATAGAATAAAGGCAGTCCAGTTCAATCCAGTTATACAGTTCGAAGCAGGGACCGACTACCACCACATTTCAGTATTGTCTCAATTTGGCCGATTCAATATAAATCTTTTTCTCCACAAATTATACAGATATTCTTACGAAACATTTTTTTATGTATTCTGAATTCCAGAGTACGATGATGATGATTTGATTGTTCAAGTCATCATCATCGTACTCTAGTTGCACAGGGGCATTTAACGTAGGTAATTGAGCCGTCGGCGGTGGCGTCATGACTAATGACGTCATTGCCATAATCGTCACGCTTTGCAAACAGATTAATAGAACGCAGTTATTAGTGCTTACTATTGGCTGCCATATATCCTCTTTGTATTCTTGGATACCCATTGGTTAGTTGTTATTCTTGAACTTTCAATGATTTCAACAAATTCCTAAGAACCCCGTTGATTACTGTTAAAGACAATGACTGTAGCTAAAACAAAATGTTTTTGAAACATATCTCTATATTAAATTGAGACATTACATTACCTTGTACATTATTTTAAAGCAACAAGCTATTCTTTGTAGTGGTAGTAAGTATCTTAAAATAAAGATTCTTGAGTTTCCGAGCGTTTTTTAGAATCTTGCTGCGTTTATCCTACTTGGATTACTACGTTGAGCCTATATCTAGTTACTTATTATCAAACAAGGAATATATACATATATGTTTCTAATTTTTGCAATAAATAGTTTTCCGTGCGAGACAGATTTAGAAGTCTCACCAGGGTAGCAAACCCTAGGAGACGCAGAACCCAATGTTGACGGAAGGCTTGCCAACTTTAACAAGGGAATAAAATCAAAATGGAGCTTTTGATACACAATATCGATGACACATAATTATACAATTCATTATAAAGATAATGACCTGACGAAAAAGGAAATACAACGAACTAGAAAGGTAAAAAATCTTTTATAGTTGTGGTTCATGACATTAGGATGAAGAAGATCAGATGACAGCTTCGCGTGAGCTTATAATAATTTGTGTTTATAATGTAGGTTAATAATTCTGCACATGACAACACAACTACCTAGTTTGAGTAACAAAAGATAGGAAAGCGCTACGACGAAATTAATTAGTTAATGGAATATTGGATTTGTTTACCACAAATTTGGAAACGGTCATTCGCCAACTAACGATCTAACGGGAATGTATTTATTATGCGTACACCACCAGAATCCAAGCCTCCAACATACAAAAGCCACGACATGTTGCCTGTAGCGAGAACTAATCCGGCGAAATTTGCACTAATATGCCTGGAAAGTCAATTTCTGGTATGAATTTGCATTCGTGACTGGACTCGGTCCAAGCTGCCTGCGGCGATGACAGCTACATCACTCATCCTATCTACGTACTTAGTCATACCGACGTACGACGTACATACCTAAGTATAACGCACGTGCACACCTGAGTAATCAGATAAACATATAGGTAGGTACTTATACGTATACCTACTCCACATATTATTGCACACTGATTACATCGCAAACATGAATTGATAGGCTTGAATTATTATTATAGTTATCACCCCTGTCGCAATTAACGTAACTAAAATTAAGTTTAGACCAAACGGTGTAGTTTCGAGCTTGCTTGTTATTTTGCAGAATTACTTATGAATATCGAGAACCGCTAAAGCCTAAAAAGTCAAGCCTTTGCATCGAAGTAAAACGAATCAAAATAGCTGCGGAATTTATTAAAATGGATATAAGTTACCTACAGAAGATCCGTAGCTGGAGCAAGTTCTAATCTGGTCGCAGAGACAAAGCAAGCGTAGCGGGGGGTTGCGCGATACACGAGCCAAATGCAAAGCTTTATTTAGTTTAAGGCGCCATTACACGGCTCATATAAACTGTCAAAATTCGAGGACGCAGGGGTCGTCGCAGTCACCGCTTTCCCTATTCTGCTTTCAACTTTACGTAGCCAATCGAGATTTTTACCCGGTTTTATGCTATTCCTTCTTACGCGCGATCAATTTAATGACAGCGCCTTGAGATGTTTAGATTTTTTAGTCCCTATTGGTATTATTGTAAAGTTTATTGAACATATATAAGGTGTCCTACGATGTTTTTTAAATAAATTTTGATATATGACTATTAGACACCGTATTCTTTCTTAAAAAAATCACATCTCTAAAAGTCAACACCTACATTTCCGTTAGACAATTGGAGGATTAATTTCATTTAGTCACAGTTTGAGTTATATTATGTTTATCAGTAACCCCGTATGCCTTGACAGAAAAACATTTAGAACAAAACAACATAGCAAAAAACCATCCCTGTTTATTCCGATTGTTATATCATAATTCTAGTCGTAAAATAAATTGTCACTCGCTAAAAAATGGCGCAGGAGGAAAGAAAGATTAGTTATTGCGGGCACATAAACCGGTGTGGTGCAATTACTGCGTCTGTCGTGCTGTGTCGTACAGACGTCGTGTTGTCGCCGCGCCGTGCCGAGCGCCTCCCAACCGCACCGCCGTGTTCCTATGTCTACCTCACGACACCTGACACACAATTTCAGTAATTTATTTTACTCATACGCTCCCTTATTGTAAAATATGTCCCTTTTTTGGATGACATTCTCATTCTACTTATCAAAATAAGTCGTATTGTCGTATCCCCTTTCAACAAAGAATTTATTCCCGGTATTTGAGTATGTAACATCGCAAACGCTTGCTTCTCCCTTGATTTTTCTTTCGCTGTTTGTTGTTTCTTTCAATCCCCTAATCAAGTTTAGAGCTTGGCTATGTATTTTCCCTCCAGCTCTTTCGATCTAAAACAACAAATCTAACGGAGGTGTTTGGGATCTGAAATATAACAGAAATGCAATACATGGTATTTTCCGACCTTACAATGATATAATCATGTTAAACTTTACAATTTATATAAACTTTAAATAACAATAGGTGTGTAACCAAAAAAGCTTAAATAAAATTCATTCAAAATAAACTTGTTCAACCGTTACAGCGTGGGTGTGATTGAGCAACAAACGTCAAAACTTTGCATTTAGAATACAATTGTAATATACTCGTAGAAGGATTTTGGCCAGCGATACGTGAAATTAAATATATAAAACCTTTGCGGGAACAAAGGTTTCGGAAACAATTCCTCTGCGACTCAAAGCTAGCGTGTATAATGTACATATATCTAACACATATCATCAATAGTACTTATTGAAGAAAAATATTGCTTTTTCCAGGGATTTTTCGCTGTAATCCGAAAGCTCAAAATTTTCAAACAATGATTTTTTTTAATATTACGTTACCATTGTGGAAAACAGTTAACAAGGAGCTTTACTAAAATACTTTTTACTCTACTTCAAATAGCGACACGGACACACAACAGTAACAGGCTGTAGAGTTTTTTAAATGTTTATGTTGCACATGTTCCTTTTAAAGTATTAAAGTTTTTATTGTTTAATGCCTAAAACCTATTCATAACCCTAATGAAACAATTTCTGTAGTACTCAAAGCATTTTTAATCTTCATAAAGTGGTAGTTAAACCTTGCTAACTAGAAAAGAACGCAGGAAACGTGACCTGTTGTTATGTACGTATATGTTGTATGATGAACTTTATATTTCTGTGGGCAGGTACATTAAGTTACTATTAGAAGAAATGAATAAATCGTTATTATCATTTCCACTAGCAGAGCTAGATTAGCATTCTGGCTATGGCTACTATTGCAACTGTTATCCTTGTTTTTTTTTTACTACCGTTGACTATTCATACTTATTAAAGAAGAATCGAGAACTCACAACTTAGTAAGCCAATTCGGTCACTAATACCCCAGATTCCAGCATAAAGTCGAGTAATCCGTGTCTTGACAATTGAGGTGAGCTCAGTGCCAACAATTAATACTGCCTAGAGTCTTGTACGACAATAGATTGTGACTAACACTGGCAGCCTTACCTCCAGCTTTGCACAGGTAGTTAACCTTTGGCAGAAAACAATCAACAGAGCCGTTTAAGGGCTGCCACGACGCCTAAATAGTTTGTCACGGCACACTACAGGGGTGAATAACAATAAGACCCCTTTGTTCCGGTATTCAATCTGCCCGAGACATAATCAAGACGTTGTGGGGACTTCTCCCTGACATAACTTTAGCTGTGTATCGCTACTTTTTCTAAACGTGTTATTGAGATGTGATAAACTTGTGCAGATTTTTTTAGTTTTACATTAGTTTAGGGTTAATACTATTATAAACATAGCTTATACTTAGGTTTAATTACTTATTATTATGTCTGAAATGCTACCAGCAACTTCTTGATATTTGCCATTAGAATCTATTTCTTTCGATGCCATTAGAAAACGACAAACATATAATTTAAACACAGCATTATTACAGAAATTGGAAACGTTATAACAACGCAACTGCAACAAGTTAATTAAAGCACCATTTGTCTCGTAAATACGATGTAGTAACCCTCATATTAAGAACAAAATACCGAGCAATAAATAACACCGTAAAAATCATTTACGTATTATCTAGATTACTCCACTCCCACACGACCGCCTCTCTAGCTGCAGACGCCGAATAACAAATAGCTACATATTTATTAAAAACGATAACATCAGAATAAAGAGCATAAAATATGAGGAACAGGTAATAAACCACAGCTGGAATAATAGCACTAGCAATAATTAACAGTCATCGAGTGAAAGCCGCAAGCATCAATTTTGAAATGATTGGCATCGGCCGAGAGTGATCCAAATGGGTGGCTTAAACACTCATTTGATATTCACATTTGGTCCGAAACGGGAGGTACGTTGCGACGCAAATTGGTACTAATTTGTTCACATTCAACCCGTCCTAGAGACACGCTCGATACCATAATACCTTTACTTTTACCGAACACTTCTCTTATTTATTTTATTTTCCATTACTCATTAGGGTAATCCAAACAAATTGATTGAATTCAGAAATTTCCCGATTCAGTTGTAATTAGGCTAATCAACTATTGAGTTAGTGATAGCATAGGTATTCGTTAAGTAAATTAATCTGATTCATGTTTGCTTGTTGGATTTCAAAGTTAATAGAATAGTCCATGTATAGGGAGGTTCAGACCGAGGTCATTTAATCAAAAACTTTTAATTGGAATAAAAATAAAATCCGAGAAACGATGTTGAAGCTTCGTATTTCTCACACTAACCTAGGAACAAAAATAAAATAAAGACACACAAGTGTATCTGGTTCACGATTCGCGTTAGTTTGGAGAGGAAAATAGGAATCAATGCATGAGCTAGTTAGTACCTAATTCTAGGAACTACAAGCAGGCAATTCCTTGTCTTAAGACTCTTTTGCTCAAAAGTTTCTTTGGATATTTTATAAAATTTTAGCTCGAATAGTGGAAGAACCAACATCTATTTGGAGGTTTGAAATATGAGCCACTTTTTTCAATACAATAAATTTATATATATTATGTACATAACATCACGCCTGTATTCTCTGAAAGGGTAGGAAGAAGGTTTTGGTACACCCATATTTCGCCAATTATGTCATAAGTCCCAATGTAATAGGGGGCGAGCCTATTGCTATCAACCGGGTACAGATCCAAGCTCCATGCGCTACTGAGATACCGAGATTCAAACCAAGAGCCCACGTTCAGCAGTGGCGCTTAGCAACCACTAGGCTAACGAGGCATTCAATATTTTTAAATACAATCATTTTCTACTAAATTAATTATGTTTATGTAGTAGAAGATTCTTCACCACGGGAACTCACATTAGTTGGTCTTTTACAGGCAAACTCTAAAAGCATTTTGCATATTAAACTAAAATTAAACAAAACACACAAAAGTAAAGTGAACAACGGTTAGCCAAACGTGTCCTATTCGAGAGGTAGGCCGTTTTTAAGATCGCACCTGCAGCAAGTAGAGTTGGCACTCCCCAGTGACCTACATGCACTCTCGTTCAGTCGTTGGCAATGTTTCCGCATAAATTGCGTATATCTCTGCTCTGGTGTCATCGAGATGTTTAACACTGTGTGTTATTGCCGACAATAACCTATTGAATTTATAGATGTTATGTAGTCTTGTTTTATTTAGATTGAATTGCCATATTTTCCTATGCAATGTCATTTAAGATTTATCGGTACAGTGACATAAAGTCACGCCTGTTTCCAAGAGGGATGGACGGTGATTACGGACTTCCATTAGCTATGATGACAAACACCTCGTTCAGCCTTATCAAATAAATTAGCGGGTATATATATTTATAAATAATATAAGGTAAAATGACACCTTGACAACGACGGAGTACCTGTATCAGTCCCAAAGACATATAGCTAACAAACCGAGTAAGGAATGCTAAATTGCATTGCCAAAAACCGTGAAACCTTTTTATAACGGATTCTGAGAGTTCATAAGACATTGTTTGTGAACAAAACAAGATTTAATGGTATTTTGAATTTTCAAAATATCTAGAGAGCCTTACAAACGAACAAAGAACTCAAATAAGTCTGAATAACTCGATTATATAGATAGGTACTAAAATAGTACTCAGAGTAAAGTCCCGTGAATGTATACGTATAGTATAAGTTCCTTGTTTGTTTATGGTAGCTGATTAACTTTTTATTCCCATAACATAAGTAATTTGCAACGTTAGATATTGTCCACATTATCTCAGCAATCGTTAAGTGTATTCGCGCAACGTTCCAAAACTTGTTAATTAAAACTCATTAAAAGCTTAATTTCAACATTGTTGGTAATTAAGAAGATTCACGATCTGCGAACCCTATTATCTTCTCTGAGCACTTTTACGAATTATTAAGATAGAGAGCAACAATATTAAAATCGCGTTAACGGCATTCCTTCTTCCTATATTCTTTAATTTGTAAATGTCTAGACGTTTGAGAAATTAACTTAGACTTTGGTTCTGTGGCGAACGAAAATTAGCTTATAGTGGTTGTAAAAGAGTAGCTATAGATTTAAGGATCCTGATCAATTGGTTGGTCGAAAATTTATCAGATAATATTCAATAACAACGGCAGAGATATGATAAAGACGGTATTAATTCGATCAGCAGCGGACAATTACGTCTTTTTAAGAGTTAATAAATTAGTTATATCAAATAATTAATTTCTTGGACCTTATGAAACCGTTTGACGAGAACCTTGAATGTCATTTTAAGACTTATCTTAGAAAATTTTAGGGCACAGCCGGAACTGTAACTTATTATTTAAAATAATGGTATCTTCCTTAATTAACTTAGGTAAGAGAAAAGATAAGCGCCTTCCAAATAAATGCAAATGGGTCGTATAACGTTTGGCTAGGTTTTAAGGTTTACTCAGGGTAAAGACATGATTGGCTAAAATTACGTTCACATTAACAATGTATGTCGAAGAAATGAATAAAATATGAAGTTTTAAATAATTCTTGCTTCTTTATTGTTCAATTTGAGCAAATCACCACTATCCTTAAACAAAGCACTCAAAATGGATCGTTACTGTAAATATTTGCATTATTCCTTCTCTACGTTTAATGTCTCCAGGAAATTAAACTTTAGCCTGAGTCTGAAATACGGGAAATTATTATGATATTCATTTTCGAGCTAGGTGGTGTTTTGTTTCTGAAATTCATAAGCGCATCATATAATTAACTCCCATAACTTTTAATTTTGTCGTAAAGTGTTCATTTTCCCTCAAATAATATTTCAGTACCTATACAGGTACATTTAATTTTAAATGTCTGTAAACTGTAACCCTAAAATGTATTAGTATACGAAGTTTATAATAGAAAAGTCAAGGAACTTTAATTAATACGGCGCAAACCAAACTTCGTATAGTGTCTCTGGCGTAGAATCTCGAAACGTACAGGAATAACAATACTGTTGTTACTTTTACCTACCTGTCCCGCACAACCGTAGTCTGCACCATAACATATTATCTCAGTAGAAAATTAAAGTTTTGGATGTGTCTGAAATGCGGGAAGCCACTTAGTGTTTAATTAAACGTAGCGACGTCTGAACGTCAGACGTCCCGCGAAGGGCGCAGTGCGTCGACTCGATGGAAGGCTGCGTCCCCTGGATGTCGCAATATCCGTCGCGACAAACAGACGTGCGGATATTCGGATTTATAACGTATTTGTATCGTTAGTGTATCGCGAGGATTATGAAGCTAGGTGGAGCAAGAAACAGTCATAATCCTTCATTATGCTTACCTGTCTTTTAACGTTGCCTTTTTATGTTAACAATTTTACCAAAAAATTTAACTATTAAAATCATTATGTCTAATTTTTTGCGCGTAAAGCAGAACTTATTCACGTAACCTTGTGGGGTAGAGTCTATATAAAAAACTTAAACACCATTTATTTATTTATGTTTTACCAAATTTTTAGACGTTTATGCTTAACAGACTGAATAGACAGCCAGGCTGCATCCACCATATTGCACGACACCGCAAACAATCTCGCATCGACGACACAGCAGCAACAAAGGTCCCCATTAGAATAGGCGCGGGCTCCCCCGTAGGTTCGCTCCTAATTACGTACATGTCACGGACACACCAGTGATTGATTGTAACTCTAATATCTTAGACAATGGATGACATGTGTGACATTGTACTCGCGATATTTTGCTTCTCTCTCCTATTATTGGGGACTTTAGTAACAATACACCAATTCTAGTTAGATTCCCTTTGTTCTCTGAAATCGCTTTTGTTTAAAGGTTGCCTTAAAGGATACCGAGTTGTGCGTAATTCTTTTTTAAGGTTTATTTACTTTGTGTGTGTTCTAAGAAGACTTGATCGTACATATTTATAAGTTAAACCATTATACAGATTTGAATTTGTGACAAAGGTACCTCATACGTTTGTAACCGTCGTTTGAAGGTGAAAGTAATTAAACCAGGTAAGGAACTTACCTTAGCTTTTTATTAGTCTTAACTATAGAAAACCAAACTCTGAACATTATAACGAATTGTGTAAAAAGCCAATTAATAAAGAAATTTATTGAGCTCTCTTGTTAAATGTTAAAATAACTTATATTCTAGGATTAAGCTTGTCAATTTGAGGATTTTAAAGAAAATAAATTCTGTTAAAACTTCTTTATTTCTCTGAGTAATGTAAAAATATTATAGAAGAGTAAGCAGGCAGAAGCAGGCAGGAAGGTTCCTCTGGTGCCTTTATTATTTTAGTTATATTTTACACATTGAAACATTATTGGCTACCTAACTTAAACAACACTGAATACCTACTCTTTGTAAATACAATAATTCTTTATAGAACGTTGTGTACTAGTAAAATAATTTACTAATTTTGAGTTTTTATTAATTATTCAGTTACGTTGCCTACGGGGAATATAGGTAATTGTGTATATTTTATGAAATACATGAGATTTGCGGCTTTAAATCCGAAATACAGTACCTATCGCTCAATATCACGTATTATGTACATATATGTACCTATATTTGTGTAAGGGTCGAAGACATAGAAAATATAACATTAATAACAAAAGGCTTAGACTATAAAATAATATAGACGAAGCGTCAGGAACAAGCAAAGTGAAGCATAAAAAGAGGTGCCGGTTTGTGTAGTACACGCGAATTACACACACATAGACAGGCAAGAGGTGCCGAAACGTTCAGTGTCACGCAGACCGCTAGAATTGTCAGTGCCGTTTTATGTACAAAAATAAAACTAAAATGCCGTCGTGTGTCGTTAAACAATGTAAAAGCAATAGCACAGCTCATAAAAAGGCCAATGGAGTGACTTTCCACAAGTAAGTAATGAATTTGAATCGTATTTGTATGATTTTATAATAAGCAATCGGAACATGATTAGGTGACGTGGAACATCTGTGTTGCATGGTAATAAATTGTAAGTTTCCCAAAAAACAGGGTAAATTTCCAAATAGGTGTGATTCCTGGTGGCTGCTATGCTTCTGATTTCCAAGAGACTTAAAACGACAAAGTGAGTGGATTAATATTATAAGAAAAAACAGAAATGACGTTAATTGGACCCCGACATTATATTCGGTCGTTTGTAGCAATCATTTCGACGAAAATTATTTGAAATTATCAAAATGTGAATGAGATAAATGATTTACGTTTTTTCTGAATATTATATACATCTTTTGTAAATATATCGTTTTATTTAATGTAACCTTTCTTATTCGGTAGTATTTGACAAAGTAATATAATATAACGCTGTCAATAATAAATTCAATAACACGCGTAATATGTTGAAAAGAATTCATTGTTTTTCAGGGTAAAAAGATTTTATCTGGCAACATTCCTTTGCTGTCAAAGTCACTCACACATATTCACGACTATGCTTCACTTCAATGTTCCGTGAGGCTTTGTCTATATTATTTTATAGTCTAAGACAAAAGGTATCATGCTCTAATAGAATCTAGAAAAAATATAAGTCGAAGTAACAGCAAAACCTATAAAGAGAAAATGTAAAGAGTATATTAACCTTATAATATTTACGAAAGGTCTTAAACTCTTTGTATTTCAAGAGTCTATACGTCTTATAAATGATATTTGTGCTGGTAATAGTATTGCCATCGATCGAGTCCACAAAAATCAGCCTATAGGTACCTATAACTATATACCTATTAACTATAAATTGAAACTTTCTTATAAAACAAACAACTAAGCGGCCTATTACTTTAATTATAGTTTTAAAGTAAAGAGAAAGCAATCAGTCGGTGTTACTGCTAGGTGAAGTTCAACACTTTGTTCAGTTCGGACTTGCACTGGAACTTTAATAGTTGTATGCACAATCTACGTTTGTAATTGTTGCAACTGTTATTGTCTAGCGCTTACTCTAATAGTTAATTATACCAAAGTTAACTGCGAACGCCATGTTGGCGTTTTAAAGCTTGGTTGCTGAGTGTTCTTGGTTTAATTTCTAAGACAGATACGTTGTTTGGTGATCTTGTTCTTATCGTATGGTTGTTGAACAACCTGGTGTCAGATTTTAAACCGCATGTAGGCCTCTGACATGGCTTTACACACCGTTGAAAAATCTCTCCAGTGTGCCGGTTTCCTGACGATGTTTTCCTTCACTGTTATTAGCAACTGATAGGTAACTAATTTATAGTACGCACATGAATTCGAAAAGACATTGGTGCGTTCCGGGATTTGAGCTTGCGACCTTTGACCTGGCAGTCCAACGGTCATACTACTCGGCTATCGGGCTAGTTAAGGTGTTTGGTGATAACATGAACAGAATTAGTTTACTAATGAGTACATGATTTTGTATCGTGTTCGAAATGTATTCGTAAATCTTCGCTTATAAAAATCTAGGGATATCTCCCGATTTGCCAAATCGGGAGCCAATTTCGAAACACTATTAGAATTTAATTGCAAAATAATCTAAAATGTCATAATAAAATTTGAATTACTATGTATGATAGTAATCAATCTTTAACTCATTACATGAACATTGTATAACTAAAATATACTCGTAGCCAGCCTCACTCAATGGAAAACATACATATAAACACGATCAAACAGATTATAACAGTCACCAAAATTTAAATATATAATTCCTAGAAAGTTCAAATGTATAATTGGTAGTTCGGTTAGACACTTATGACTTTGCTTATTCAGACCAATTTTCCAATTTTTATATTTCATTTGCTTACTTTATGGTCACCAACCTGATTCCTTCTGAAGGCTGAATAAAGGTTAACGATTTGTGCCCATTTTACTTTACATATCGTATTTCACTACCATGTTGTCAAGTAGTCTTCTAGACGGGTCACTAGTTCAATTTTAAAATTACTAGACTCAGGCCACGACTTCGATTGCGTGAAAATTTGTTTAGTCATCTAGCGTCCTATAGCAACTGTGACGTCGAAAGTTATAGTTCTTTCCTTTGGGAACGGTACTTTTTTTCTGAATGAAAGGTCCTATGTCCGTTTCTATATCCTTGACAAAGTACCTATATGTAAAATTTCATTATGATCGGAGAGTGTTTTAGGCGTATAGGTAACAAAAGAACTTACTTTCACATTTATAATACTAAAGTATGTATAAGAGAACGAAAAGGTATACTAGGTATATATGTTGTGTTGTTTCTTACCCCACTCCCCCGAGCACGTGCCTGCAGTCGATCGCTCCACTCCATCATCACGCAACAAGCCACGCACGTATCCAATCTCTAATTACACGTGATTCAATATATCGTGGGATGCATCTCCACCAAGTAATTCATCTTGTTAAGGGCATTTGCCACAACTGAGAACAGATTAATTAAGGTAAACGGCGTTCATTAATTGTTCGCAAAAGGGTTCGAACGCAAAGGTTAATTATTACAGATTTTCAGCACGAGTTGATCCACTCAGGTTTACGAATGGCAGGGGCGTCTTGAGGGGAGGCTTGTAACCTCATGCCTGTAATCTACAAGGGTAGACACAGACACATACAGTATTATAAACACGATTGAATTGAGTTAGTATTATTTGTAAAAAGAAGATAATCATGCCTACTTAGTTTGCTTTGAAAACATAATTGTGCTAAAGTGCTTACACGCACTTAGTAAAATACAAAAGGGTGAATAGAATATACTTTAACTAAATGCAAAACGAAAGATATACCTATATTATAGGTTAAAGTAAATACATATACGACGTATAATGGGCGGTATTACCGTTAATAGCTTGATAGAGTAGTGTTGAGTATTTAGGTGAATATGCAGTTACCGATTTAGCTAGGACACCTGAATACTGTATGTGTCACGTGCCGTACGAATGACCAGCACTCTGGACAAATAGAGCTGTCGGTCAAATAACGCCAGTGAACCTTTCAACCGACATATCGTCCAACTAAACGCGCGCGGTGCTAAAATTTATCTGAGCGCTGGTTTTGAAAGGTACCCATAGATTAAATTTTTGTCGATGCCAGCCATTTTAAAGCTGGCAATTGTAATCCATAACTGCAGCTGCAATTCATACGGGTGTTATTTTTGTGCGTAATAGAATAAAAATAAAATGTCACTCAATTCAATAGCGGATTGGACTGTTCAACTAACTAACATAGTATGTCGCTAACTAATTCCGGAACACAATAGTTCACTTTACAGTTTGAGCGATGAAAATACAATGTGATAAATATAATAAATACTAGAGTTGGGTGGTTTCAGGTTTGATACTCAATCACGTTATGGCAGTTGAACGGATTTGGATTTAGGCAATTGCAACCTGAATAAGCACACCTAAGGTTTATTTTAATCTTGGAATCTAATAATTTTTTGTAGCAGTCTGTCTAGCATATACTAACTTTTCACTAAATTATCTCATAAACATGCATGGCCCATAAAACATTTTAAGTTAAAGTTGACCTAACAGCACTTAACAGAATTTACACCGCTCCCACATTTTATCATGAAGACTTGACTTAGCTACCCGTAGAGATAACAGCGTAGGTATGTACGTTGTAGAGTACTATTAAATTTTAGCTGGACGGGGTGGGTGAACCGCAGTCGGCGGTTTGACGTATTATCGTCGCGCCACACCACTTAGTGCCTGCGCCGGGCCGACACGCGAGCCCTGCCAGCCCCGCCGCGGTCGCGCTGCACACCCAAACTGAATTATATATGTAACTCATCACGTACTTAACTCTAACCTTTCAACTGTAACTTTAACATGTATTTGTATCGTCATTCCCGAAAGGATGGGCCTCTATTTCATAGTCAGCCGAAATATCTAAGCCGCAAAAAGTTCGCGCCGCAATATATTACCATTCCTGAACGAAAAAGATAAACTAAGTCCTCCTTACTATCCCGAAACGACGTCGAAAATATTCATAGATGTAACATTTTTTTGCGTAAACAAAAACGGTGGCGTACGGAGGTCCGTACAATCCGTACTTACATTCAGGGATTGCATGGGAAACAATGTGAAAGGTGTAGGTATATAAAGCTTCTGATACAGGCACGGAATCTGGAGGATCCAGCGGACGCGTGCTACTACAATATTCATGAGCGCGGGCGGCTATCGGGCGGCACGGCCCGCGAACACTATCTCACATTCGGACCCATTCCATCAATATAACGAGTCGCTGACCTGAATTGTTTAGTGACCACCTTTATACATATTTTGTCCGTAAAGTAAAATATACGATTATTGCTAACACAACCTTTTTCAACTTTCGCATGAGCAAATAATTTACTCTGTGAACCTTATTTTACTACTTCCAAGTCACATAAGATACAGAGACTATCACGATTTATTAATAGCTGCCAAGAGTAAAAATGTTTATTCATACTTTATTGTAAGAACCTGTATGCTATGAAACCAAAATAAAAAAGTAGTTCGGTAACAAACGAAACGCACAAAATAGAAGATTTTATAGTTCTATTAGGTAGTTTGTTGGTATAATTCCTTACGTGGAACGTGGTAACTGCCAATAAAATGACTTGGATTATGTTTAGCAAACAGTTTTAGTCTCACGTAGTATCGCTGTTTTAATTGCAGACGCGAGTTTGTGCTTGTTGGCTGTAAAACTTTGTCGACGAACACTGACAACAATGACAGTGGGATAGGATAGCTCTATTAACTTTACTTGATGCTATTCACTATGCATAAACGTTGTTCCAAATCTCAATGCAAGTTGTGTTTTGTTTTGTCCGTTGCAAAGAACACAATAACTGTGGAATGGAGGATTGTGGAAAAATGTCATTTCAAAGCATATTAGACATATTTAATGGAATGTATTTCACCTGATGCTTAAAAAAGATAGACTTATACTGATGGTGTATCTCTTCAAAAGTGTCATTCTAAAGCGTCTCACTGACCATGCGTGAATAAGTGCCGTGACCAGTCAATCAAGCACTTATCCGTGCGGATTTTTTATTATTGCCGACATAACCAATGATGCCATGGTATCCGGCCTAGAATTGACCACCCCCTTTCCTCCCGTGGGTGTCGTAAGAGGCTAAGGGAAAATCCAGAAGATGGGCAGCAACGTCTTCTGTAACTTGACCACCGATACTGCGATCCCCAAGCCGCTTGCCAAGCGTGGGGATTATGGCACCCCCCCCCCCCTGGCTTAAACGGGAGTGCTATGTTCATCAGTGACGTCTTTTGGCTGATGATGATGATGATAAACCAATGGTTTGTCTATTTGCTTTTTTCAAAGTCTTTTCACTTATTAGTAATCTCTAAGTAAGTTTAACATAATGTTTTTGTATTATTATTACAAGCATAGGTACCTATATTCGATAATTCACGATGGACGCAACAAAGTACCTATGCTACGATAAGCTATGCTTAGCCAACTTAGTTTAGCTCTCAGTTGAAAACCGGCTTAAGTCTTAATACAACATGAAGCTCGTAGCTAAACGAATGCTTTACATATTCGACCTTTAAGGTTGTTTAAAATGTTCGCGGTTGTGTAAAAAGGGTGACCGTTGTTTACACCTTACCCTTAGTCCTGGTACACATTTGCCGCGCTTCAGAGAGCATGGATAAACGTCGGTCTCGGTCGTTAGAGGTGGTGGCCACTCACGAGCAGAAGCCCGGTAGTCGCACGGCGGTCTATTTTTTTGTATTTGAGTTTGATGTCATATATAACATAAATGTGTGCCTTCAGTACAAGTATAATAGAACTCATATTTTGTCGTAGTGCAGTGGGTTAATATGACTCTTAGACTTTCTTTACAAAAGAAAAGTAGAGAAAGAGAGCGTATCTTCTTGGATCACTAGTTATTTAGCTATTACCGAAGAAGATATTGTATATGTTCTATCGGTTGTCTATTTATTTAGAAATTGCTTAGTGACCTTAAGTTAGTGGTAAAGGTTCAAGCTGATAATAAGCATGATGTTCAGTGAATGCAACATCTTGACCATAAAAAAAGAAAATCTTTGACCCAAAATTAAATAGCATCTAATTACCATGAAATAGCCTCATTATTATATAACGTTATACTACCTTTTTATTTATAAGTAGGCTGAAGAAAACCTAATGTTGGAGAAATAATACTTAGAACAACATTATTGTTTTATATTCTCTACTAACACGCGATTGAAGTCGCAAATGCTGGTTGTAAATAATATAATATTTAATTGCCATCAACTATTAATTGTCGTACAGGTATGCTAGAAATATATTACGTGGAACAGCCAATAGTGGTCAAGGTAAAACTCTTTTTAGCTGCTAGAAAAGTGTATCTCCGCCTAGACCGAACTGAGACGTCTTAATGAATGAATGAATGAAATACGTTATCACTTTACATCCATCGCAAAGTCTAACTGATGTTGCTCCTTTGTTGGGCAAACAACGTCTTGCCTTTAATCTTCTATCTATTGCTGTGATGCCTATAAAATAATTCTGATAATAGCGTCAGGTTTTCGACAGTGCACAATTTAACTTTGACCCACTGACTGTTGTACTTATATTTCTGTATCAGTTAAGGCTGAAAAAGGTCTTTAAGGACTGTCTTACGTTTAGCCCATAGAATGCGACTAAAATCAGTGTATTTTGCAATTTCCTCCGTTATAAATATGGAATAATTTTTTGTCCAAAATAGTTATAGTAGTTACCTAGGTATAAAGATTTCGTTAATCCGTGGCCTCGGTCTACCTTCCAGGAAATCTATCGTAGCTTTGTCTATGTAGCTGTTAAGGATTTTTGTACGTATATTGAAATGGCGCCATCTCTTGACTTGCTAATTAGTATGTAAAGCTAAGTGCATATAAGCGAGCTCTGTAAGCGCCAACCCACAAATTTGAAAGTTGGCCAAGTTGTATCGACAAGGGGGAGGGGTTGTGGTCGCAGCCCGCTCCGCTCGTCGCTCCGCCGGGCAACACCCGCTGCTACTTCTCATACACTCACCTACCTAGGTACTTAATAGTTAAACATAACAGCTCAAAATAATAACTTCAAAACATGATACCTACAAACATGTTGACTCCAACAAACACCTTTGCCTAAATACAGGTATGTGCCTACAACAGACGATCGAAGAAATGAAAATAATTAATTCTTTGAATGTGTATTCAATAGAGCGAACTGTAAAAAACTAACACTTAAACAAAAGTTTTACACTGGAGTTTTACGTTTATAAACACAGTTGATGAAACAAACAACAAAGTTCGTAGTTTCTTTCAGAATTCATTAAAACAATTGTACCTATATTACAGGGATGATATCGATTTTTTTAATACAGTATATCAGTATTAGCTACATAATCACTGATAAAGGAGTTCCAGACTCTATAACACGTACGTCACAGTGCCTGTTCATGTTAACCCCTAACATAGCAGATCGTAGGCCTTGTCACAGTTCTCACGATATGACATATTTTCAATCCTATTAAACACACGTGCTACCACAGCATTTTCTAACACCGATTATCATGAGTACTATTCATGCTTGTTTAAAAAACAATACACACACATCCGAAATCTAACTGACATCAAAACATGGGCGATATCTAAAGTGCTG
Source organism: Abrostola tripartita (assembly GCA_905340225.1). NCBI lineage: Eukaryota > Metazoa > Arthropoda > Insecta > Lepidoptera > Noctuidae > Abrostola > Abrostola tripartita. The sequence continues at coordinate 7,146,594 of HG996493.1, read as the reverse complement.
GCACAATGCTTTAATTCTTGCAATAAAAAGTCAGGTTTATTCAGCTACAACAAAGCGTTTCTAATTTAGGTTGTACATTAACATCGTTGCAAAGAGGCAAAAAAGGTGAACATAGAATGTGTTGCAACCTGAGCAAAATTTAGTTGTTGGCGTCTGCGCTCAAGCAAGCGAAGCGGCTCCGAACAGGGCCTGGGTAATTGAACTAATAAATCTAGCTGTGTTACTGCGCGCGTTCCCCGCTCCCGACTCGCTCAGGATCAAGACGAAACCATTAAACCTACGCTCAGATTTCGCCTTGACTCGACTTGCATTTAGTCACACGATACCAACGTGACGGTACGCTCGCGCGCTGCGTTTTATTGATAGAATTTACTTTCTTTCGATAATGCAATTTTAACACAAACAGCGATAAATCTTGGCAAGCAAAAAATAAAAAAGATTATCGTCGATCGTAAACCAAGAATAAGAAATAACACCTTATCAATTGAATACGATTATGGTGTAAGGTAGTTCTCCCCCTCGATGCTACATGTTGTTCAGTTCAATTGTTTTCATGAGCAGGACGTTGCGTGGACAGTGGACCACTATTGTTCTTGTTTTCGTACTAAAATTGAATATTGCTTCAACTGCTCAGGTATCTGTACAGTTTTAATTTGTTTTAAGTGCAACATCAATACGATATTAATACAATTAATTAACACAGATACAACACGACAATGTAATGAGATTCTCTGGTGCTTTCGAAGGATTTCTAAAAGATTTGGGATCGATGGTATATAAATCCAAGAAATCAGTCATGAGTGGGAATGATGTGCGTTCCAACAATGAACGCCTACACACAACACCTTCGCACAAAACTTATCGGAGAAGTCAAGTTAGTGAAGTTATAATATTTATTTTTCACAACACGTTTTGCTGTCTTACGATTATTATTACCGACCATATATTTTATTTTAGAACATTTATAACACGCAAAAGGCTGCGCTGGGAGATGTCCTCATGATGAAACTGGTATCATACTATGAGGATAAATATAAACTGGGGCATTACGAGCCGACCACAACGGAGAGCATTACATTCATGGATACTTTTACTAGTAATGCTAATAAATATAGCGTCGACCTGGTTGACTACAGGCAACAGCAACAACAACAACAGCAACATCAGCAGCTTCAGCAACAGCTTCAGCAGCAGCAACAGCAACAGCTGGCCAACAACAACCAACTGATTGAACAACAACGGCAACAGACTCAAGCCAGAGTGGAAAGGAATAGAAGAATGGATGTAAACATAAGAAGGGTACATAATTAGTTTTTGATAACAGACGAAATATTCTAATATTCAACTCTCCAGTCACTAAATTTACTTCAGAGACTCTCGTTAAAGATAATTTCAGTTATTAATTTGAGTACGATTTCACCCTAGAGGAGGACTACATGCAGAATTACGTGATTCATTATAAAGTTATGTTTAAACTTGGTTTCCTTTCCAGAGTTACGACGAACCCATACCAGAAGTTGTTATTTTATAATGTTTCGATAACAAAACCACAAATGCATCGTTCACAAAACCGCAAATCTACAACCAACTGAAAATACAAAGCAAGCAGGAACATTTTCGTATTTAAACTTCGAAAACAAGCTTAAATGTTTACTTTTATTTAAATATATTGTTACAAATTAAAACTTGTTTTAATAGGTTCTAAAAAAATTAAAAAATCTTTCTAATGGTTGTAATAAGCATTCAGTTAGATACGATCCGAGGCACGAACTCATTTCTAGTCGATTTCAGCGTATTTTTGCAAATTTCCCTGAATATCGGTCCTCATTGGCACTTGTTCAACGGCGTGAAGCGAAAGGTACTCTTGGGGACAACTCTGTCTGCACTAAATGTCATCTATCAGCGGCGTATGGCGGATTTTAGCAAAGACACCGTGACCAACGCAACTCCCGGGATTAAACGTTACGGATGATAACTATTAAAATTCAACAGCATGACTTCAATTTGAACGTAAGACAGTTTGGGATTGCCCGCTAGGTGTTTAGGCAAAAATTAATCCTTAGATGGAATCAAGAAGAGTTTCTACTCTCCTTGATTCCATCTAATTTTAAATTCCTTACAGAAACATTGTTAATACTGTGCTTTGACAGCTTAACTTAGCTTAACATAGTGTAATTTTTTTTACATATTGTAATACTAAATTATATAGCGGAACGTTTTGGATTTTCCAAAAGGCTTTGCATTATGTATGTAGAAATAAAAGTTTTGTACTGCAATCAAATCCACTGTGTTTGTCAATTTAATTGAATGTTTAATGTGTTTAACCTACCTAGTATCCAAAGCACACACCAATCCTTATAATATAATTCTAAGCCCCTAAAATCTCGTGTAATTGTTGTTTAAAACTTTTAATCTTCACAACAACAGTAAAGCGTTACTTTCTGAATCCTTACAAAAATTACCAACATGTGACAGTTTTAATTAAATCCGGTCGGTTGTGTTGGCAACATCGTCACGCAAAACATTACATCTACAACTTTGTCTACAAATTATGTTTACACCATTCAAATAGACGTTCCTTGCGTAAATACTTTTGTAACTTAGACCATTAAAGAAACTCTACACAAGTAATTACCATAACACAAAGTGGTTTGTTTAATGCTTCCCTTGATGACGAACGAGATGGAAATATGTATCAGTAAATAAAATAAAACACGATCTTAATCGTGTAGTGCTCATCGTATGACCCTTTGCGCTGTGTTTTTGTCAGTAATAACCTTTATTTTAGTCATGTTATAAACTCTGCGTAAGTACCATAAACCTTAGGAGTCGCGTGTTTGACCGAGAGGCCATCGTAAAATGCATCATAAACTTGCGCACATAAATTTAGAAAATCGAAGTGCCTAACTCGGAAAATGAATAGAAATTGTGTGCCTGTTAGAAAGCACACACATAAAATAGGAATGCGGAACAATATGCGGAATGCAAAATAAAATATACAAGAGCAAAATATACGAAGCTGATAAAATAATAATTTGAAAAATAAACATGTCTTTCCTTCCTACAAAAAGAAGAAAAGTCTCATAATAATCATCTAGTACAGCTTTGGCAGTGTGCCGGCATTGCAATAAAGTTAAATCTCAGTGGGCAACAGGCCCGACGCAGAAAATAAGGCAAGGAACTTGTTATGACGCTCCTCCGGCAAAACAATACCCGAAACACTCCGATCATATGGGGGAATAATACGACCGTACCAATAACACGTTTTACTTATATTATAAACGTTTGCTCTTACGCCATTATATTATGTTTGTATAGGTTTTCGAATCGTAATATTTTTGGTGTGACATAAAAAAGCCCATAGGTTTAACCCTTTAAAAGAAAAATGGACATAAATGGAATATCGCCGGCCCCTCCCAGCTCCAGTCGCGTACACTTTGTTCCAATCGCATTTCCCTTTGGAACGATCTCACGGCGGAAATTAATCCATCCGGCAAATGAATAGACTGCACTTGTGCGTGAGGGGTGCGATCTACGTATGAGTATGACTGATGTTTTTTAACTTGAAACTGCAAATCACTTTTGAATGGACAAACTACCTCGTATATCCTCTCTATCGGCAATATCTCTTTACGATACTCACTCCAACGGTTTGGTAACAGTTCTTTAGCTATAACGCTGTCAGTACCAAAAGTTTGTCTTTTATTACAGGCAATAATCATATGTTTTATTCCTATTATTACATCATTATTAAATTTTACTATTTGAATGCGACACGCAAGGTCGCATGATGCGTATTATACTGTACAATAACAATACATTTACCTGCCTTATTTTATATCGTTGTATACGAAAGAATATGAAATTCTCATGCGTTCCGAAAATCAGTATCACATGCCTGTAACAACGCACAAGTTTTTAAATTAAATTCCTTGCTTACCACACTGATAAAGTATGCAATGTACTGTCTGCTGCTATAACGACTTTATTGGCGTAAACTACTGCTACTGACTTATGTATGTGACAACTTACTGATCATTTTACTAAAATTGACCAAGCTTTTATAAAAACTGCTTTTTAAATTTCTTAATTAAATATGGCTATCTCCGACTGAATAGTTTTGGCAAAATGGTTGAAATGCAAGTGTGGAGTAAGGGGAACTTGCGATATTTGTCCGCTGCATTAGTGGAATTAGCAATCTCATATCCGTGGAGCTAATATTTCTGAAGTTCGCACAGCGGCCGAGAATTAATCAGTTTGCGCTGGCCACTGGCCGCACGAACAATTTCTCTCTGCTAATATACTTTTTTATATTAGGTACCATTAAGTTTATAACATATATTTTTTCATAACTAAAGCCACTGTTGTATATTTTAATGTTATGAATAATTAATATAAAGCACGTTAGTTAAGTATAATGACTGTATTTATATTGTTATGATACGTAGGTACGCACTTTAGCGCTATACTACGGTACGCTACATTTTGTTTGTCTGCCAATCCAGTGTCTGTTCTGATGCCAACACAACATATGAAATACTTATTTATTGTATGTATATACGTAGGTTTATATAGGCTAAAGTTAACGAAGACTCATTGGATTATACGGGTGTCAGTTGATTCGAGACGCGTAATTAGGTCACCTTGAAACGTGGACTCGGTGTCGGTTCCATATTTTATTTTTACTTGAGAAAATTTCACCCTGCACAACTTTTTCTGAAAATTATATTAAAACAGCGTAATGTACACGTAGGTCTGTACTTACTTGAATATTTACTGAAGTTTCAGAACATTTTTGTTCATTTTATAAACATTAAAAACGTATTGAATATGCTGAACGTTTCATCCTTATAAAACAAATAAAAAATGATCAAGTCTGATACATTATTAGCCGTCAATGCAACTATGTTAAGCATGAAACATTATTATGCATTGTCCATACTAAATTGGCATTTATAGTCTGTTCACTAAGGACTACATAAGCATAACAAATTTATTGAGCATAAAATCCATTTCCTACACGCAAAGTTTATAAAACAAAAGGTGGTAACAGCAAGAAGGGTCGTGAAAACTCGGTAACAGTTTTAAGTCGTTCATATCAATTATTGACGTGTAGTAGGAACCATGTGTGTCATGGAGTAGCGTCTAGCGTCTAGTGGAAACGGTTAACTACCGCCTGCCAGAGCATCGTCATCCGATAAATATTTAACGGTGTAAACTTTTCTGTAACGATGCAACTAGAGGTGCCAACAACATTCCGGTGGGTAATAGCTAAACTTTTTTGTGAGGTGCTCCTGTGACCCTTTCCCGTTATTATAACGTCGTAGATTTCGCACAAGTTTAATTGAGGTTTGCGTATGTTTTTCAGTTTTGATACGTAGCCAAACTAATATTGATATTTCATGATATTGGAACAGGCTGCTAATGAAAATGAGTAAAAAGCTTACGACGACGCGGCAGTGTTTAAAGTAAATTAAATTAAGGATTTATTTTAATTAACTTAAATTCGATGTAGCGTATGACGTCAAGATCAAAACTCTATGCCATTTTTCGACACAAGAGAAAACCAAGAAATAGCATACTCAACTTGATTGGATTAATAACGGTAAAACTCATCGAATCGTGACTTTAAATTGTAAAAAGCAATTAGTATTGATTGGTATTTATTATATTCGAGGTTATTTGCTTTGATGTGGGAACTTTGGTTTTTACGGCAGGTATATTGCCATCATAGTAGGTACTTAATAACGATCGTAGGTTACGTCTATAAGAGAAGGTATCTAACACACACACACATTACGGCCAGGATGGATATGTATGAGTGGTTGGAGTTATAACAGTCAAACAAATATTCATCAGAAATTTTGCCAGAATATGAATTATGATAAAAAATGATTGTTCCACTAACTAACGTCAGTAAAGAATTAGATTAAGATCCTATCAATATAATAACACTAATGATCGGCCTTAAATAGCTACTGATTTCGCACCATCGACGCTCATAATGCTAAATAATCCCTAATGAAAACACAGCTTAACAGAATTATTGATTCATAACGCAAACGAAGCCCGACGCGATTCGATATTCAGATGTGATACACATCGCATGCTAAATCATGAACTCATTTGTTTCCATTCAGTTAACGAACAATACAAAATGATGTCCTGTCGTGTCGTTCGTCCGATGGATTCAGCCAGCTTACTGGGATTTCACTCAATCTATTGTTCGAGCTCACGGTCTAACTAAATCTAGCTGAACTTAAACTATTTTGACGATGCGCTCGACTGCTGTTTTAGGAACTTATTATATCTATTTACTTTAGACATGAATAGATATGTGATGCAACTAATCATTTTTGAAGAAGTAAATACTTTGTCTTTGCCTAGCAGTGGAACACTGAAAAGGCTATGTAAAAAAAACTTATCAATTATTACATTCAATAGTATCTTGAACACAGGTCAAATTGCTTCTAAAGATGGCCAATCTATACCGACTGATCTCTATCATCACTAACACTCGTAGAATAGTTATCGGTAGTTGACTGTTTAAATGTGGCTTCTTAATACTTAAGTAAGAACTTAAGCCTTCAATAGTTGGAACAGTTATGACTATAGCATAATCATTTATCCAATTTGTCTTATCTGGCTATGGGTACAATCACCCCATCACTTGCCATGAATGTCGTAAGGAGCCATTAAGGGATTCAGCAAAGGGAATTAATGATCCACTCTATACTTACTAATGGCATGAAATTACATTACTATTTTCATCTAAGCAACAAAAATCTTAATACATACCTTAAAAAAGTTAATTAACTTGACAAGTAACAATTCTAAATCGGGTTATACTAAACCAATCTGGATTGAATTCGTCATTTTCACAGAATCTTTAATTCGCCTGTAAAGTCCGGCTGTAATCCCCCAAGTTCCCAATTATTTCTGTTAAGGGCAGTAATTAAGCAGTATAAAGTGCTTGGCTGCCGTAATCCAACCACTTTTGTGATATTTAAACGAGTTTCATTACGCTTCGGTTATAAAAGCTGCGTTATTACGAGAAATGTAGTGGAAACATGACGCTTAAGTTCCATTGACCGTAATTGTCGGCCGCGGAAATAAATATGACGTTTGTTCGATTTTAAAGATTTATCGCCATTGTACCTCGTTAAATGAGTGCCGTACACACGTATGCTTTATTTACAATGGGCAGAACAGTACTTTACCGTAAATATTTATGTTTACACGCCTTTGTCACAAGCATTGATTTTTAAAGGACATCCATCATTTTGTTCGAAATACACGTTTATATATATTTTGTTTCCACATTCCATTTCGAAATCACTTCTCATATAAGTTTTATTTCGATAGCATTCCAGTGACAGAGTGCGGACGTATATTCATTAAAGGTAAGTACGTTTAATGCATCTCGTCGTGCGGTTCTCGTGCGGCTCGTTCAGGCATTAGCTCCGACAATAAACATAAATATTTTTGCGTCGTTATGGCTGGGCCGCTAGCGAGTAATTAAATTCCATTGAATCGCACAAATCTTCGCCCTACGTCCGCGTCCGACTTCCCTGCAAACCAAAAATATATGTATTTGAGGTCACTAAAAAATTGTTTTCTAGTTGTGAATCACCGAAATCACAAGTTTTAAATACTATGTTCTAATTCTGCATATGTATTAATTATGAAATAAATCCACCAAATGTCGACACTCACCGAGGTAAAGAAAAAATATGCAAGGTTTTACCTTTTTCAGCTTCTCACACAGAGTACCTGCAAATAATACTTATAAAATTTAATCACTCTCAACAACCATCTTGCCTCCCCACACGTTTTCTTTTTAAAAGTTGCCGTCCCTGGCTCGTTAGCGGGGTCTTCCTTATTATTTCCTCCACGACTGTAATCTGGCCTTTCAGCTACTTCAAACGACTTGTTCTTTTTCTTATGTGTAATTGAAATATATTGCCGTAATATCCGCCGGACTGGAGTACCAGCACTCGAGCGCATCAGCTCGAGTTTTCATTACTTGGGGAAGTGATTTTTTTTCATGAGACAGTATAATAATTCATTTTGTACCCTTAGCCATGAGACGACACTCAGAAACTTCGTGCCTACGAAAACTTGGGACTTTCATTACGATTAGGTACGCACATTGTGGACACTTGAAAAATAGACGTTATTTGTCCTATATTATATGTATAGTATTTTAGGGGTTTGCGTAGATTTGAAAAGTTAGCCAGCGATTGTCGTCATATTTTGGATGGAAGTTTTTAACTTACTAAAATCACATTGCGCTTCGAACTTTATACGTGCAGTCGCAGACTGACAGCCTGACAACAGTGCTTACCTCATGATTGATAACAGCAAGTTATTACTAAGAGAAGATATCTGGATTTTCTGTAAAATGTTCAAGGGCATAAAATAGGCCGTAAACCTGAACAAAAACTAGATGTATTAGAGCTAGATAATATATAGCATAATATTTTATGAAAATATATCGCAACATAGCGTTTTGTACGCTAGTATGTAAATGCGAGCGCTGTGGGCGCCGAGCGTATCGCCGATGCCCACTTGCAGACCGCATCTTCCGCTTTAACTATTTTCCCACACTCATGAGGTGATTTATTGCGGGAAACGCTACCAGATACACACAAACATTCGCCTCCACAGCCTCTGCTAGTAAAAATATTGGCTTCTTTACGACCAACCCTATATTTTATTGCCGATCGATAAGTTAAGTTTTCAGCTCACAAATACGAGCATAGTATATACCAACACTATATACTCGTAGATCGTAATAGAGCGTTACGTTTCGCGTAAAGAAATAGCTACGCTTTAGCGTGTCCAATTGGTTACTACGAAATACGAAATCACAAATGTCGTGTGTTCGTGAGTCCAAGTCGGTCGGTATCTAGTAATTACAGTGAAAGGGGTGGGTTTTAAATGCGGCTGCAGCAGTTGACGCTGAGTTGGAGCCACGTAGACATACAACAGCGTAACTTAATGGCAGGGTAAAACATACTGTTATTGGCAGTTATCCACGGGTGAGTGCACGGAACATCACGTGACTGTGACACCCCCTACCCTGCGCGCAGTATTCATTACCATATAAAAGTTTCCTAACTGCTGAAGTATGGTAAAACAATCATATTATGAGGTAAGTGTCTATGGGAACTGATTTTAAAACCTTACTTATATTCTGTAACAATATTTTGTCATCACCTCTATCCATCTTAATCCAGGTTCCGAACGCGATCACTGTCATCTCATCTTGCCGCCAAATGAAAAGGTTTTCAACATATTTTTTTGAATGAGCCGCATGTATTACAGACCTTAGTACCTATTATTTTGCTTACTGTCTGCATTTATAATGACTTAGATTCCTAACATACGAATAAAAGGATAAATGTGGTAAAGGCCACGTGTTCGACTCCTGCCCTGACAAACACGCAAGTTCTGGCACAGTCGAGCGCTTAGCAACTGCTGAAATTGGGTCATTAGTAATTTATAGTAGGTACCTACATACACTTTATTTTATTTTGGTTGTGCAACGGTAAATTTATACATAATATTTTTATTCCCCAGCTTTACCTAAGTACATAACAAAAGTTTCTCTATATACAAAAAAAATCTCCAAAACTCCCTGATTTTCTCGGCTTTCATTGTGTTGTTGACGTGTCCGAAGTAAATCTTGGCCGAATCGGATATCACCAATAGCAATGTACACGGTTGGAAAAAGATGTGTCAAGTCAGCAGGGGCCGACCGCCGACAGGCCGGCGAGCCGACCCGCCTATCACATTGTATCCTCACTGAACGCTCGCTAAAATTAAGTGCGGTGATATAAAACATCAACTTTAAGTACGGGTTACCCTAACATTCCCTTATTAAAGTCAAACACCGCCTAATTAGGGCAACTACATGGATATTTCAGGGTCTATGACAAGGAAATGTTCGAGCTTATTGCGTATTTGTGTGCGTGTAATATTATTGCATGTAGTTATTTTAATTTTTTACAAAACATCGCTTTTTACGAAGTCTATCATTTTAGTTACCTATTACAAATCATGTACCTACCTCTCAACTAAAATACTGCATTTAATAACGTATACAAATATGGGAATGCTCTTCTTGAGTAGGTAGGTTACATGAATATTGTTAAATGCAATGAATGACGATATCTTTACCCTTGTTTTTAAATTTCAATGGAATACCATTTTATGAAAGGAAATGGTCGTTATGTAATAATTAGACCTAAAAAATAACAATAATCCTTTTTATTATCATTTCACTGTATATAACTAACATTCTTTTTACTTTTTACTGTATGCTGTTATATGTTCATACGAAAAGGTACACTTGAAAAAAACAAGTGAATAAATTGTTCTGTAATCAGCTGTTTAGAGCTGTATACAAAATAAGTTTTTACCCGACGAGGGAAAGGTTTGATGGATGAGGTCGCTGGCGACAGGTCCAGTGTCGTCGTGACACGCATCCTTAATCTTCACGTAGATACCGGACCTGACAATGTGATGACCTGAAAAATAACTCGGTTACCGTCGAAACCCGAAAACATTCTCGGTCACTTGCCTATTACAGCGGACCTCAATTTTACGCAATGTTTTTTGTTTTTTTAAGTCAGCATTTTACAACTTTTAGTTTTTCTTGTCCTTGTTTATTTTATTTATATGGTTGAATATTATTGTAATTACGTTTCACAAACTTTCAATATAAATAATTTTTTTGGAGGGCGGTGAAAAATTATTGTTAATGTGCCTTCTACCTCAGATCTCAACCCACAGGATAAATAACATCACGATAAACCTAGGTCTTATTTCTGGAATTACAAAAGAAATACCTTTATTAGATAAAATTAATCTATTAATTACTATACTGAACTTTATTTTTTCTATAAAATGTACGTTTGCCTTTTTTAAATAAATGTTTATTTACTAAATACAACACAGTTAGAAGCTACAAGAACAATTATATCTCTCTAGAATACACGTAGACACTTATTACATTGGTAAACGGAAACGAAATACCAGGGCTTCTGAGACAATTCATGGTTTGCGTAAAGGTATTTAATTAGATCTATAAATCAAGGTAACACAAACGGAGATTGCCCACTTACCTGCAGTCGACGAATACATACCTACAGACCAAGTCTGTAATATATAGCTTCTGCTAAATCTTATTATTGTTACAGTAGCTAGTTCATAGATTATTACAACTTGTTAGTTTTCAAAACTCTGTGTACTTGTGCGAAGGTCTTTCAGCAAAAACGAAACTTATTGCTTGTAAAATGAGTCTTCATTACACAAAACAAAATAAAGCTACTCAAAAGCCCACGCCAACTTTTATTGTCTTCGCAACTTGGAAAGTAAATTACCCGAACAAATTCGCTCAGCGCTAAATCTGGGCCTTATCAGAGGGCTTGGCCGAGATCCTTAAATTGAGAAAGAGCTATCTCGATGTGCCGAGTGGCCTCGAGGCGTCGACACCTTGCTGCCGCTGTTCAGATTAAAAAAGTTTAATTACTAGGCCTTACATATCCATTAGAAATGGAAGCGCGGAACTTGGTCGACAATAAATATACGTTTGTTACCATTTAAACGTCTTCCTTCTAACGTTTGGTCGATAAATCGTTTTTTTATAGAGAGTTTTGTTAATTTAACAAAAGTGACCCAATTATAAATCGTAGTGATTTGAATAATTGGCTGCCAGCATGTTGTAATAGAAGCGTATCGTTAACGACAATTCCGGCTAATAGGATTAAAGAACTCGATCCTCTCCAAATCCAAGATGATGTATTAATTTACATTTCATTATTTTAGCCCTTCCTAACGATAGGGCCGATACCAAGTGTTTCCTTGCTTGAACGAAGTTTGAAGTTACACAATTACTCTGGCTAAACCAACTGTAACTAGCAACTTTAGCTAAATATTATTTATGACCAAGGTATACCTATTTCGTATAATTATCCCACATCATCAAAGCAAGCAATATACTTATTCGCTGAAGAGCATTAAGTTGGAACTACTTAGTAACTAGTTACGGCCTCCTGCGGAGTGTGTTCAAAGTATTTAACTGATCGGTTATAAAGCACAGTTTATAATATTACTGCCGAACAATGAACTCATTGCTACTTTATATTCTAAACAAAGCAAGATTACATTCTATTCATGAAATGAACTAGCATATTAAAAAGAAAATAATAAATTTCATCAACTATTGAAATTCCCATTTTACAGAAGGTGTTAAAAGCACAGGCCCCGCGTTCAGCCATTTTTCCTTTATGTGCACTGTGTCCATCAACAATACGTACGCTCCCCCCTGCCGCCACTTTACACCCGCTTAATGTTGCTAGGTTAGGAATGGCAGTTACTACTTCTGGGGTAAATGACGATGTTTTGGGTATTGTTATTTTATGATTTCTATAAGAGGTTATTATATATATTTAATTTAAAAAAGATATATTATAATGCAATACTTTGGAATTCTACCAATAAACATGATATGACATTACGCCTGTATTTTTCTCAAATGGGTATTCTTATAAACTGTATTTCTAAAAGGCATTAGGTAAATAGTATACCCGCATTTCGTAATTTATGTTATAGGTCCTGGGACCAATAGGACAAATAAATGTAGGTGAGGTCAATACATTAAATAATATTAATAGCTTAATGCATACACGAAGTGCAGTCGCGTAATAGGGGGCGAGCCTATTGGCATGGACTAGATACAATTCTAGACTCCGTATTGCTATCCAATGACAGTGCTCAAACTGGTAATCAAACTCAACACCTAACGCACACAAAAACATAGTTCGTTCTCCTTTTAGAAATTTGTGCAAAAATTAGTTAATAAAAAATCGTGGGGTAAACTCTCAACCAAATACTTGCAACACTGACAAAATGGCCGCTTGGTTTTATTTAACAATCACTACAATTAAAATTATTCAATATTTAAATAAAAGGACATATTTATGTGAAATGTACAAATTAAATATAATCCTAACATATTTTTGTATAATTCCGTCCGCAGTTTTGCACATTTGCATTACGCAGCTCGGCATAATTGAATTAAATGTGCAGCGTGTAAAACGTTCCAGCGATGCGCGCGATCTTTGTGAACTAAATGTCAAATCGTTCAATTACCCTACTTCGGCGTAATTGGTGTGGTGTCATTTTTGTGTGCGTTCACGGCTTCTGGTTTGTTCTGTATTCTGAGTACGTACATATCTATTAGATGTGTGACGTCACGATCGCGACTCGGCCGAGGTTTCGCATTGCCGCCCCCGGATTATTAACAGTTATTAGGCTCAGCGGTATAAGTCCGGATTAAATCTGTGTCAATTTGCATTTTATTATGATGACACAGCCTTCAAGTCTTGACTGCTAAGACGGCTTCGTAAAGTTTTATTTTGATTTTCTGATACAAAAGTATTGGTTCAACGTGTATTTACATGTTCTTTTAACATTCTACAGCGCGATAAATTAAGCTGCGGTCTTAGCACAAAAAATAGAGGAGCATTCAACGAGTCGCAGGAAAGCGGTAATTTATGCGGTTCGTTGGGCACGAAGAGAAATAAGAATACAACGTGTTTACAAACACACATTTTATCGATTCTGTAATGGATTCAAAGTACTATAGTTGAGATAGTGTACGCTAAAGGTTGCACATTTAGTCTTCAACAACATCTATTGTTCTTTGGCAGGCGGTACGGCTGCTCGCAGTTACTTTTTTACTTTTTTAACGCTTCAGTTTTTTCTTTGGCTTTCTGAACTTAGTAAAAATTAAGATAAGGAGCTAGATTTTATACATGTACTGTGCACGTCAGTATTAAGATCTATAGTGTTCAAAGTGGATACATTTTACAAAAAAAGACTAAAAGTGAATAAATATATTTTGAGTAGTTTTTAAGCCGGTTTTATATCTTGTTGTTATTTTATGGCCTTGTGTGCAATACAGTGTTACCTAAGCTAGAACACAGGCACTATTACACTCTACTGTACGCACTTCTAATAAGCATTCATCTAATTAATAAATCAAGGCAGGTAAATCATAGGTATGCGAATGTAGTAGGACTAGGTGTATAATTAAAGTCATTTGGTCAATAAATGTAAATCATAGTGTATACGCGCAAGACCACACAGCTGTAATACGGATCATAGCAAAATGATTGATATTATTGCCGGATTAGGAACACGGTAAGCTACGCGAACCTACTGGCATGGCACGGGCTTCAGAAAATACCTTAACCCAATATTAATAACGTAGATGTTAGTAGTGTTAATGTTTAACTGTAGAATAAGAATCTCCCATTATATTGTAGTGATCTATAAGAAATGATTTTGTGTATACCCATAAACCTTAATCTTAATTTATTTTTTCGTCTTTTTGTGTCTCTTACTTACTTACTTTACAGACCTTTTAGATGGATATAATATAACGCACGTAATACTAACACATTTAAAAAAAGAACCATCACCCCACACTAGAACTTTCTTCTGTATCGTGGGTGCGTTTCACATACATGTAATATCACATACACAAACACCCAAATTCGGGGCACATATTTGCGGATCGCACAAATTTTTGTCCCGTGCGGGAATCTAACCCGCAACCTTTAGCGCAGCAGTCTAATCGCTTACCCACTGCGCCAATCAGATCGTCATTGCCTGGCCATTAAGTAGACACAATAGTTAAACAATTCAAATGCAAACCTGCTATGTGTAATGTACTGGACACTTGGACTGTGAAGGATTTAAACTAAACTTAGTTCAAGTGAACCTTCTGTCAGCTAAATATTGTTACTATTCAAACTATTATTTATATGGTTTGCTATAAGTTGCCTTAAGCGGATCCCAGGCTAAACTTTATAATCCCTTCCCTAATTTGATTACTGGCATGGAATAGGAACCCCACATATCCTAACTTCCACAAGTTGTAGGGTTCGAAATGTAATTTATTAAAACATCTGATATTGTGTGAAAAATACAATACAATATGCTTTATTGCACACCTTTAAACAAATATTATACAATATAACTAAGATTTAAAAAATATGTAGGTTGAAAACTATATTTATCTGTCTATATGAATAACATGAAACAAATGTTCTAAAATGAATGCAAGCACGTATTTCGTAATACTTTTGATGGTGTAGCTGTTCGCTACGCTAGAGTACGCTACCTTTATAGTCTGTGGTGTTCGGAGACCTATGCTCGATACGCTCGCACATCTCACGCGCATGAACCCCACGCGCGCGTTCATGAACTAAGTAACTACTAACTCTTTTGATGGTCGACTTATTAACTTGTAGCCAACACCCACCCGTAAAATTTTTCTTCAAACTATACCCATCTATTTCGGCAATCAAAAGTAGTTCTGACTAAAATAGAACATAAATCATAACTCGTGCTATGATTTCCTTGGCCAGTATTCGCTGAGTTCAAAAGAATTTAATTTTAAATTATAACAAAAACGATTAATCAAGAGAAAGCTTCGTGTTGTTTCATTTTTTGTCTGAACTCATTACGTAACTCAAGTAGTAGGCGTTGCGTTAAATTTGCATACTGCATCAAACCAGAACATACTGACTTTGCGAATTAATTATACTACATCAAAATGAAAACTTTGAAATGAGTTCAACATACCTTAATTTTAAAGTTCAAGCTGTTGTCGATAGACGAAGTTTATTTAAATTCTTATTACATTGGTACTGGAGGTTTTAAATTGCTTTAAATTAAGGTACCTACTCGTACTCTCACCCAATTGAAATCGAACATAGATGTGTTCGCCTGTCAATCAATTGGTAAAGTAATTATTTTACTTTACCTTCATTAAAATATTAAATAAGCCACTTTATCGGTAATTTTCGTAACCAGATTTAACTTTGATACCATTAGGTCACGTTTCTAGAATATTTAATTTTGAGTATATTAGGTAGATAATTATTATAAAAATATGCTTTCAGTTAAAAATAGGCTTTTATGTGGCTGAATTTAGTAATTTCAAATACAATGTGCGGTCAATAAACATGAACAGGGGAACATAATTATGACGATCAAAATTACAATCCAAAAACGACTTACTGAGAAAACCGTCTAGGTATATCGAGCTTATCACATTATTAGCTAAACAACTTACAAATAATTAATATTCGTCTCTGTCTAGAATATTACAAGTCAGTTTCAATGTGTAGATATTAGTCAAAATTCATTGAGTGTGACGTAAGAGTTATTTATGTACCCTTTCATATTTCAAGACAGTTGTCATAATTGTTCTGTTTACGTAACCACGGCTCGTGTAATTAATTAACTTTCCGATATCCACAGATTTGTTCGTACATACATAATAGTATGTTTGGTAAAGACTCGTCAAGCTGGCGCCAATTTTCCCATCAATAGAATTCTTTATTGACTGTAGGCAGCAAAGGAAGGTTCCGACCTACATTTGTTCTATACAGAGCAAAATTATGTAGGCCTATAATAATTAATCTTACCAATGGATGGTCATCGCTATCCTTTGATTCAATAACCAATGGACATCAATATCAGTGGCACAATTTATAATTAATTGATCATTTCAATTATTAAAGTATATTAGTGGTCTGATTTTAGGTCAGCAATTAATATCAAAATGAGTTCAGTGGAGGTTCAGCGGGTCCCGCTGCGGAAATCTATTAATTTGGCCGTAAAGCGCGGCCATTACAGGCGAGTCGCCAATTATTCCAGTCTCCCTCAGTAATTAAATTCTATGATGTTCGCCAATCTAAGACAGGCGCCGTTTACGATACCCAAATTACGGTTTCATTGCCCGTAAAAAGATATAAGAATAACTTATTATTGAGAATTTCAGTTATAATCGCGCGTTAATTTTTTTGGAGAGCCATAACTAGGAAGGCACATTAAAGTTTCGTCATTACAGATATTAATTAAAATTAATACTTTCCCCTAAAGTTTGGTCGTTTGCAATTTAAATGGTATTATCAAGTTGAACACACTTGACGCCGCCGCCGTAATCCTTTATGTCGTCGGTGCTCAGGCTGGTGACACGCATTAAAAAAGGCTCACTCACGCCGAAACTGATTTATTATACAGAACGACAAATATTCTCCGACTGTATTCTTTGTTCTTAGTAATATTATAATGATCACATAAGTTCCGCTTAGAGACAAACTTTAGTTTTGGAAGATCTATTCTATGAAAGTTACTTAGTATATTTTATTCGATTAAGTAGGTATATGATTTAATTAACAGCCTCGTTGGTCTAGTGGTTTGCTAAGCGCGACTGCTGAGCCCGGTCCCGGGTACAAATACCGGGTCGGGCAAAGTATTATTGGGTCTTTCCCATTAGCTTATTCTCAGTAGCAGCACGGAGTCTAGATTTGTACCCGTTGATGGCAATAGGCTCGCTCCCTATTACATTGGGACCTATAACATACCTGGCGAAATGTCAGTGCTCTTTACAGTCACCTTTGCCTACCCCTTCGGAATACAGGCGTGAAAATATGTTATGTTAAAATTACGTTTCTCTAGCATTCGGTCTTTGGATATATTTTTTAACCCTTTTGTAGATAGTGTAGAAAACAATAGGTAGGTAGTAACTCAAAATATATTAGTTCACCTGACTTTCGAGTACTTTTGATCTCCACTGATATGTAGGTACCTATATTAAGTAGTCAAGGGCCTACGCGTGATTCTATGCAAAGGTTCCGGAATAAACATCTTTTAAGTAAATCAATGAAAATCATAACCAATCTTAAAAAAGAATTATGTTGCTAGTTTATTTTGTCATGATGAACCCATTACGGTCAAAAAAAAAATGATGAATCAAAAACATTGTTCTTATTACCAATTCTTGACTTCAAACTCTATCAGGCGCTTGAAAATGTTTTATTATACATTACCTTTATCGTCCAATTTTCGGTAGGTAGGTATAAAAGTAATTAAACATAAACAAAATTAATTTAGATCTAAAATAATTTATTTTCTTGATTCTTTTATAAAACAATTGCTTACAATCTAACTTAATATATTTTTTACAATAAACATATTTCATAGCGTTTCTTCTACATTTATAATTATTTACAATATTTTTTTACAATAACATTTGAGTAATGTTCGTTTATAAATAAATCATGTAATAAAAAATAAACGAGAAGAATAATTTTATTGCTGCGTCGTATAACCCTGAACTGCATTAACAACAAACCATAATTAATGTCAATTTACGCCAGGCGATATTATAGGGTTTACAAATACAGTCTGTAAATATAACAGGATTAAGTTATCATTTCCTTTCCATACACCAACAAAACACAATCATCATTTGCTAGCACATCAACAAATAACAAGTGAGAGTCAAGTCAGCAACTAATCAAGGCTGAGGTCAGCCGTTAACACCCACATATAAATCGTTCGTCTTCATATCTTAAACACTAACAATTTTTCTCAATTACAATCACTATCTACTATCTGCAGATCATTTTAATATAATACTGGTGACTATTAATTCAGTGGAACGTTATTGCTTTATTTTACGAATGAATCACTTAGCAACTATCCTTATTAGTTTTCTTTACACGGTACACAAAAATATTATCTACTCAATAATTTTTTATAAGTTTTTTTTTATTATAATGTAAGCATGCTTCACAAGGCACTATTCTAGCGAGATTATTATAAACTCAACCAAAAACACGACCAACTATTAAATTCGGTTTCGAAGTCCGAAGTCGGGCCTAAAATTACATTTTATGGCAACAAATCAATAACAACTTTTTGAAACAAAAACCGCATAACCCTACAATGTGGAACAGTTGTTTAACACGCAACAGTCAGCCGCTACCTCAACAAAACTCATAATATAAACAAATGATGAAACTACAAATCTACGTATCAACACTTGATACGGTACAAATAAGCATGTCATCATACAATATAATATCTTACATCTAAGTTGGCGTTTGTATTGCTCATTATTTTAAACACTCCCAAAGTTAGGGAACACGACCTCTCCTATAAATAAGTTTTAGGTACTTCGCTTGTCAAGTACGGGCTTTCGAATCGATTGCAACAAACTTAAACGTTATTTATGAACTTAGTTAACACAAGGAACTGTCACATTTTTCATAGCTATTAATAAAATGGCGAGTAAATTTTGTAAATATCATTGTGGAATATTGGTGCAATCATAATTTGTGCTATTAGGTTTAATTTAAAACTGAACTACTAAACTTTTTGCAAATAAATGCTATCACAACGTACAATTTAGATTTGCCGGCACAATGATCCAATGAAAACTGATATCACAGCATTTTATATTGGTGATCACACCCTTATAATCTGATTTTTCGACATATTTACAGTAGACTTTCATTGCGAAGGCGAACGGCACAACTACTCGTTCATTGAAGCGCTAACAGTTTCGACGAGACATTATTTTGTCCTTACTATATTATACTCAGTCGCTTTCGTTAAAATTTTAACCTTGATTACTTATTACTAAAATAAACTATACGATACTTTGTTGTTGACAAAGAAAAAGTTGTTGGCGTAAGTTGAACAGAAGTCAGTCATCCATCACTGCGCGTCTTCGGAACAGACAACAAATCTATTTTAACAGATCATCCCCTCACTACATTATCGCCCCCTTTTAGTTTGACTCCCTAACTACAGATTCTCGTCTGTCAACTCACACTAAATTAAACTGTACGCTTCACTGACAGTTTTAATTTAAATGAGAAATATTTTCAGCCGTCAGTTTAGAAATACAACCGAACTTAAATTTGTTTTTGAATGTCTACGTTTACTTCACTTGAAGTACATATTTGTAGTAGTGCTCCTAATTGATTGTATTAAAAAATAAGCAGTAGGTACTTAGTTAGGTACTAAACTTACTAGCTTAGATATAAGCAGCTTTGATCAAAAGTGTTTGTTTTCAATCTTTTGTATTCTTATTGTATGTTATGTGTGTTGGGAACGATACCGTAGTAAGGGAATGAGGGTAGCGTCTGCAAAATATCGGCTAGTTTACGTTAGCGTGGCTCGGTGTGTGTAATCGTTCATTAATCACTACGAGCTGTGCCCTATCACCGCAGCGACGCCACGATCTCGTTGGACATACTGTTTTGCTGGCTCGATGCATTCAGGCTTTTGGAGCATTGCTGAAATACACAATATCTATCAATAAATTTCCTGTAAAGGGAACGTCGTAGGAGAGATTGGATACAAAATACAAATCGTTGCCAATAAGGAAATTGTGGAAGCGAACTGCAAAGTAGCTATTAGGAATTGGAATTTTTGGAACTGTTACAGGTTTTTTAAAGGAAGTATGCAGTTAAGAAAGATTAAAGGATTTAATGTTTTCTACGTATAAATGATCTACTTACTACCTATCAACTACAAACACTAATATGTAGTAATCGAAGAATAGATACAACTCCTTTTATTCTGGTTCATTTAATTACTATAAGTAAACTACAACCCATAAACTAATGGAACGCCCGTGACACAACATAAAAACTATTGCAAGGTTCTAAAGTTCAGGGTCCAGACATACTAGTTTCACTAACATAATTATTACCTACTTTGCATACAAGCAAGAGTTTAATGAAACGATTGACTTCAATACACCTTCTAATTCTCGACATTTCGGCCAAATGCAATAACTAAGCATCCGTATTTGGTATCATTGGGCTATCGGGGAATAAAAGCTATTTTCATAATTCTATCGATCCTGTAAAGGCTATTTTATCTTCCTATACTTAACCCACGTGTAAGGAATAACGTAGGTACAACTTTTTACTGGGCCGACACGAATGTAAGTAATTACGCACCATAATGCTATTAACTATTTATTCCGGAGTTGTTAACATAAAACTTGTAAATTGGCTGTAATAAAGCACAAGAGTTTTAAAAATAAAACACGTGCCGTTCAATTGGTGACTCGATAATAGTCGTTAGTAACGGGGCCTCAAACTGCGATTAGTTTTAATAACCATATACTGGAACTGTGATAGTATTTGTTAGGAGCGTCTTCCGTAAGCTTATAGACCAGGAGCTTTGTAAAAAGAACCCATTTTATTTTTAAACGGATAGGTTTTCTAGTACCTATAGGTTTTCAAGGGGTATTAGAAACTGTGATCGCAGCAAACCCCCTGGACTCTGTATGTATGAGTGCATATAACACATCCTTTTTATATACTAATTATACTTTAGTTTGACCGATACCATCGTTCAAAAACTTCAATTAGGTAAAGTGTAACTTTTCTTTTCGAAGTCTTCCTGATACCTTTAAATTTCAATCGATGGTCATATTTATGTTTGTTACTTAAAGTTTGCAAATAGACTCATGTATTTATAAAAGTTCGGATAAAATAAATGGAAATGGAAGCAAAATATATAAATTAAGTTATTTGAATCTCCTTGCAATAGAACTCAGGTAGTCGCATCGCCTCACAACAGTTTCAAATGGTTATTTGAAATACACAAGTCCAATGGAAAATATATAGGATTTGAATGAGCTAAATGGAATATTTTGTAGCTAATAGTATCAGTCCCGTAAGGTTGTAAGTGCAACTGGCCTTACAAAGCGGTGAAGTGAACCCTGAAAGAGCTTGAAAACAAGATTAACGAGGTTGGGATGCGAGTCGATAAAACATGGACATGTTCCATTAGTTCACATATGTTAAAATTGGCAGAAGCAACGGATTCACTGTGTATGGAAACCAATGACCCGTTCATACATACGACTGGACTTTTCAGAAGTAGCGTCTGTGATTATATTCTAAGAGTCGCCTTTGAGTTTTAAAGTTCTAGTAATATCTATATCAATGTACTATAGTAGTATTTCAATGGTTATATTTTAGTGTAACAATATAAAGAAAGGAGAGTTAGTGAAGAAATTGGGTGAGTGAAGGAAACAACAATTTGTCGAACACATTTGAGAATCGTAAGACTACTTTATGACTTAAAAATCTCTTTCTCGAAACATAGACCACAAGTTTGAGACTCACATTAGATGTTCTATGTGCAACGTGTAAGTAGACTAGCTCCACTGGACGAATATGATGGTGAAGTATGGGATGGGCATAATGTCACGAATGTAAGAATATCACATTCACCTCTCTATTCTATTACGTATCTAGGGTCTTAAATAATACGAAGGTCAACAGATGTTATTGTCTTACCATTTGTCGCGACTCCCAAGCCTTCATGGCGCTCTTGTATTTCTCGAACTCGTGGCACCAGTCGGAATACACTTGTTTGTACTCCTGAGACTTACTCGGCTGCGTACATCTGCAACACCACCAATATCCTATCATGTTATTTACACAACTTGTGATATTTATTGTATAGAAGACCGGTTTGTTGTTCACAAGAACTAATGACATGGTACATATTATTGTAGAATTAGTGTAGCCTGGGCCCCAGAAAATGCCTTTGTGAAGAATGTCGAATATTGCTCCGGAGACAAGTCAATCCTGTTACGATCGTGTGGAATGGTCGATCTTTTTACCACGTCATAAGCAATTAAGCCTGTATCGACAGATAAAGGGAAACACAGATGAATACCTATTCGAAAAGATTGGCATAAACGCAGGAGTACCATAGTGATTGTAAAAAAATGTAGATACATATACCTATGTAGGTAATGTTAATAAATGTATTAGTTTACCTGTGTATATCGATGTCCAAATTATAAGAAGCGATCAATGTCGGTCCGAAAT
The DNA here is from genome assembly GCA_905340225.1 of Abrostola tripartita. Taxonomy (NCBI): domain Eukaryota; kingdom Metazoa; phylum Arthropoda; class Insecta; order Lepidoptera; family Noctuidae; genus Abrostola; species Abrostola tripartita. Next base: position 7,123,852 of record HG996493.1, on the reverse strand, counting down.
AACATTCGTAGCGACCGCGATCTGACTCTGTTACTGACAGCAACACTAAACCACGTTCTGACGTTTGCAGAACTCGCTCCCAACTAAGATAATCACAACATTACCACATTAGAAACTAAATGAAATTGACAATTTAATAATTAAGTGGTAGGTATTTCTATTTCGTTTTTCGAGAATACAAACACAGGCTTCAAACAAAGTAATTATTTTAATCTGCTTGCGTTTGAATTTAAATGAAGGTAACTTACTTATAATTAATTTTGTATCGTCCCTTCTCCCTAGAATGATGGTACCATATAACGTGCTGGTCTTTTAAGGCTTCTGGTGTCTTTCCGTACGCAGCAAAATGGACGCTCTGTCCATATCCTGCTCTCACGGTCTTAAGAGGCGCACTAGCTTCGCATATTGAAGGAGTTGAGTTGGTTGCGTCATGGAGTAACCCAGGACTGTATGGACGGCAAGCTCCCACCTCTTTGTCCCAACCGCAGTACGGGTCTAGGACGCATCGAACACAGCTATCGTACCTGAATAAAAAGTAAATGTTTTATTGTTGTATTTTGCAGTCTAACTTAATGTTTCAGAGTTGAAGCAAGTTAACTTTTTCTTGTAGCTAGTTTACGCTGTCCGTACAGTGTTCATCGTCACTACTTATAAACTATTTCGCCATTTACTTGAGAAAATGAGATATTTTGCAGACCAGTGCAAAAGCTGGTTGAAAGTTAAAAGAACTCTATAATAAGACTCTTTCTTTGACTTCTTATACTAATTAAATATTTCGTTTCGCATTTGTTATGGTTGGAACATGTAATTAACAAGTAGGGCATTAAAGTCATTAGGTACCAGGCAACCAAATCCAATGTATAATGTATAGGTATTATAATTTATGTTTTTTGATTTAAGGTAAAAACGCATCTTTTTGATAGGTACTGTTGGGCGCAACCGTGGTTGTTGGTGTTGATTTATTGGCAATAAGGAGATCATTGTTAAGTCCCGCCACTCCTAAAACTTATCCAAAATTAATTTCTTCTCCTCATATACGTAGAGTTAATAAATGAATTACTTGTATGTAATAATGATTGTCCGCCATTACTAACTGCTGTCAGCTACGCGCGAGTTGTCAGTCGTCTCTGTCGGTATTGCGCCGATACCATCAAAAAAGGAACAACAAATATTGAGGTTCTTACCGGTGTGCGCAGGCGCGTAGTGGCAGCTGTCGCAGACGGTTATCAGTGGCGAGATACAGCGCATGTAAGCGGCGCGAGATTGCCAGCGCCCGCACTGGCTCATCCCCCGCCGCGCGCCATACATCCGCTACGCGTGAACCACCGCCTCCACCGCCTGCCCACTGCACTATCTTGTATACTTCGCCTGCGCCTATAGATACCATCATAAGTTTCAGGTGTAGTCCACGACAATATACCGATGGTAGTCAGAGCCCTCGTTGTAAGTTAGATATTAGCTAACTGAACAACTATGTTTGCGTTTATCATTTTACAAATGACAGATGAATAAAACAAAAACGCACACGCGGTAGTTAAGTTAGCTAGCACCTTACTTACATTAGTAAGTAGTAAATAACTAATACTCTGGTAACTAATTTAAATGAATGAATGAATGAATAATTTAAAAGAAGAAGAAGCTAATAGTAGGCATTCTTCAGAATAGCCTATTACTAATAATATTACATTACAAGCTAAATGAATACTCACTAGAGCCGGCATAGAACACGGTGTACGTGATATCATCTCCTAGCATGTCAACGAACTGTCTGTCGACCACCAGGGTGGTGAGCACTAGGTCCCTTTTGTAGAAAGCCGGCGTATCACCCTCGTGACGCACAGCCGAATCCATCAGCGGATGAGACCTACGAAATACATAAATAACTTTATGCTTAAGGCAACACTCAAATTTCCTATCCATTAACGGCTGGCCTTGGTAATTAATAGCCGCTACGCTGTCATAGGCTCATAGCCTTCTGTATTATAGTCTATTAAACTCTTGATTTTAGCAAAAGTCAAAGGATAATTTGAACCTTGGTGAAGCAATATTGATTCTCCAAAAAAGCTGAAGAAACGAAGCCACTGACAAAAGAGTCATCTACAGCTAGTCCTTAAATACTCCACCCGTCTAGAAACACTAATTGTCAATTACTAAATATCTTAAAGCTATTTACGTTCCCCAAATTAGAATAGAGTAGGAATCCCGCCGCACCATCAATTAGCGTGTGACCCAATTAAAGGATACGCGTCAAACTAACGCTACCTCTAACCTTGCTCGGATTAGTCTCATGAGAGCAAGATTAAACTTCTGTATTACCAATATCTCGAATGTGTGCACAAGAATTTAATGCACTTAATTAATCATGCAGACATGTAAATGACTGTCATTTATTTTTAGTATAGTTAAAGATGCACACGAGGCGGTTATACGAGCGCAGATAGATGGGAGCATTATGACAGTCATTTACAAAAATTAATGTTGCTGCATACGTTATTTAAGTTAATGCTAGTTATGAAGTGAAATTATGTTCATTCGCAAACGAATATAAACACATAACATTACATTACGCCTGTATTCCCCGAAGAGTTGGTTAAAGTTACAGTAAATCCACATTATGTTATAGGTCCCATGTAGCAGAGGGTGAGCCTGTTACATCGGATACGAATATTAATTCCGAGCTGCTATTAAAAATTACCTAGAGGAAAAACACTTTACAAAACCTGGGAAACTCACACAGAATCTCACGATAATCAGTCGTGCTTACGACCTCAAGGGAATAAATTAACTATTAATAAACGAGATGAACCCAAATCAATTTGTGAACATACCTGATGAAGTTGAGGACATTGTCTGGGAGGGCTTCGGTGTTGTTGACGCAAGTGCCTGGCCGGGGAACAGGCACGCGTGCCCTGAGCACCGGCAACCATGCCGAACTTGATGATGCCTAAGGAAGATTTCATATAGTCTATCTCTCTTTTTCGCACCCTTTGTTATTTTCTAATACAAACAAATAGATTCTTTCATTCAGCATTCTTAGTTTTATTTTATTCATATACACCGTTTATATTTACATATATTAAACTGCACTCTACAAAGATTATCGGTTAGCCATATTTTTGTTATTAAGCTATAACATATGTATACTACGTCGTATAACCCTTGAACACTGTAACAAAACTGTCTAATATAAAGTCCTAGATACAAAAGTTTGGTTCCCACGGAATACAGTGATAAGTTTCAAGATATGTAAGTATAAGGGCAAAGTTAAGATCAAAATATAGTGTAAGTAGTTATTCATAATTAGCGTACTAATAAGAAAATCCTCAGCGGAGAGCTGGCAAGAAATAACAGTGATAACTCATGTAAACTATTCATAGTAGGTATTAGAACATAACACGTGTATCCGTGAATAGCAAAAGACAAGACATGTGTTGACGGATTCCCACAGTTCACCTATGACGTCATATCTGTTCTGTTAGCGTGACGTGGCGACTGGCGACCTTATTTACGATTTCTGATAACTTAAAACCACACTCTGCTACTAAGAATTTCTATTACCTTGGAACCCAAATTTTAAATTCAATCTATTACTTGCACTGGGTATTTGCTTCACTGGATTTTTAATGTAGAGCATGTTTGATTAAGAGAAACCCTTTTATCAACTTTTTCAGATATTGTGTTTACAAGTGTTAGAAAGTTCTCTGACTTCTGATACCTACGTTACATGGTCTGTGATCCTTTTATATAATACTAGCTTGCGCCCGCGACTTTGCCCGCGTGGATTTTGAATGTTTTATAGCCTATAGCCCTCCTCGATAAATGGGCTATCTAACATGAAATAATTTTTCAAATCGGACCAGTAGTTCCTGAGATTAGCGCGTTTAAGCAAACAAACGAAGAAGCTCTTCAGCTTTTTAATATTAGTATAGATGTAGTTGCCTAGATTCAAACACATACAAAAAACCTTATTAAAATTCTACTAGCATAAAAACTGACAACTTTTACGCCGACGAATGTTTCAGCAAAATGAACTTTTAAACTTGAATTGCTAGTTTGAATTTTTGGGCTTGTTTAATACTATAATCAATTTTTGCTAAAAAAACTAGATGAAATACTTTATTTCATAAGAAGCTCCCCTACGTAGGACATATGTGTCTATATAACATTTAACTTGACACGGCTTTAGAGATTTGAGGACCCGATTAGTGCAGTCTAAGCGATGGGACTGCTGCGCTAAGGGTTGCGGGTTCGCAAGGGACAAACAATTGTATGATCCACGGATATTTGTCCCGAGTCTGGGTGTTTGTGTATGTGATATTACATGTTTGTGAAACGCACCCACGATACTGGAGAAATTCCTAGAGTGAACTAGAATAAACGCTATTTGGAGAATTCTATGAAAATATGGTAATTATAATATTCACCTGTTCTTTAAACCTTCCAGCGAAAGCTTCTTGTATGTCATCCATGGTGTAAGTACATATAGCGGAGCCTACCAGGCCATCGCTGGCTCCTGTTGTGAACGCCGCATAAAACTTTGTTGGTTCGTCCGGCATTTGATACACGCTCTCTGAATCAGGCAATTTATGGTTAGTTTTGTGTGAATATCGATTTTTAGTTTACTTGGTCACGTACATTCTACTTACGTATTTTATTTTGTAAGCCATTATTGAAAAAATCAAACGTTTTTTTATTGAAGTCTAAAAGAAACCTTTGACTGAATATATAAAAGGATTTTCTATGAACCCAGTTCAGTATTCCTTTCAGCATTTTGCATAATATAAATCGCATTTATACATTTTCACTACGTATTTATTTAGTTAAAAGAACAATTTACATTATATACACACACGATTGTTTTAATCGCATTTGTATATTGTAAGTCACATTGTATTCGACAAGGTGAATTAAAATAGGAATGTCGAAATTAGCTGGCCTTTAAGAAATTTAAGTAGGCACTTAAAATTGTCTACAATCTTGCGTCCCAAATAAAAAACCAATTACATTTTTTGCACACAATAAAACTAGCGGCGACCATTTAATGGTTTATTAAAAAGTTTAAATTGTTAAACGATATTGAAATTAAAGTAATCAAATGCCAAAGCAAAATAAAATTAGTTTTTACTTACGAATTTCATCAAAATAGAACGGGAACTCCCCCGGTATACTGCAATTAAGCCGAGCCTTCAAATATGTGGCCCAGTTCTGGCTTAATATATGTTTTCCACCGGTATCTTGTTTACAGACTCTTGCTACTCTCGAGTAGACTGCTTTCCCACAGTTCATAAACTCTACGGCAGTTTCACGGAAGAAGAATAGGACGTACTCCCCGACGTCAAAAGAGCCGACAAAATTAGTTTCTGCAACAGAACAAAAATGTTGTAGAGACTTCAAATCACATTCACACAATCATATCACATTCAGCCAAATTATGGTACAGATTAAACTCCCAAATGTCAATTTCATTAGCAAATGTATGTTTTGTCAAGATTGCGAAATTGTCTCGAATAAAATTTTCTACTTGAACATTTCCAATAACTAATAAAATGTAGGCTTTTATTTCGGGTCGTTTAGCTGACAGGTCAGACATTGTACAAGGTTCTTCTTTATTTCCTTTTATGTTCCTACGATAAAGAGTAAGCACCTATAGGTTTTATCGTAGTCTCGTAAAAGAAAGTACGGAATAAGGGACAAAGACCCAATATCCCGATTAATATAATGAACGTCCCTTGGTTTATTTATCCAATAAAGCTAAAATTTTGCATAAAGCTAATTTTGCACGCGCATTGAACAATCTAAAACAATACATGGGTGATTATAGCTGTTTATGATAATATAAAGCTAATTTTAGGTCGTTTAAGCAAATTCATAATGTTAGTAACTTATTAATAAATATTGAATGATAATATGATAATTTAATATAAATCAGTACCTATACCTAGATAATCATTTGGTTTCGTTTCAATTGTTGTGCATAACCTTTAAACCAGCAAGTGAGATAAAATATAAAGTGAATAGCCGTGCCGTGTACCTACATTGTTTATGATGCATCAATCAATTGGCTAATATATTTTAATTCTAGTATACAAAGGACAATCATTTCACATTGTTCATGTACGTTGACTTATGATTGACTACCTATTCATTTAGGCCTCAAGTTTAATGTTCAGGAATTCGAGTCGATGTATGTCTTGCGAGTACGACGTATGTCTGTTACGACCGTTAATAAGCTGTTAGTCTTAAGCGCAGGCCACACCGGAATTAAAGCCAAGTTTTAGCTTTGCTGATGTAGCTAGAAGAAGAAGAGCGAAACAAGGAACGAAGCTTAGTTCGTCGAACTAAGTTTCGTTCCTTGTGTAGCCTGCGCTTTAGGTTTCTCATACACAAACTACAGTTATACAAACACAATACATAGTTGCTAATTATGAATAATACATGCAATTACATAAACTTACTGTCAAGCCACTTCGAGTCATACTTCAGCGTTCGTTTGAAGTTAAACTTCTTTTGTCCTGTACGAAAGTCGTACAAATCATTGCGAAATATGACTGGATCGGCTTTCGTGAACTCTGCGTTAGTTCCTGCGTAAAGAGTGGGTAAGCCTCCAGGGTTGCCAGCCGTCACCCACACGGCTGTGCTGTTGTCTGCCGGGTCGTAAGGACACTTCGCCACCCCTAGCCCTACGCCCGGCACGTACTCATGTCGGGGTAGGTGTGTGAGGTTTAGCTAGATGTAAACAAATGAGGAATTATTTTTACGTTACAATTTTTGCGGTATGTTGCTTAAGTAGAATAATACAGGTGGGAGGTGGGTATACGCGCTTTCAGAGTCCCGGAGTGGCCGGATTTAATGTTATGTGTGAAAAAACGAAGACGTCTCGTAAAGCCACCTTTAGTCAGGCCAAAAACGATTCAATACCTACGCGTATTGAAATACAAGATAGTATGTATATATTTGCATGTTAAAGGTGGCTTTCGGCGCCTGATAATCTTATAGCGCATTGATTCTCAATTCATAGTAAAGTGCTCGGTATCTAAATCCGTTCTCAGTCCCTTAAAATATGAGTGTACTAAGAGGTTTAATGCGGTTAGAGAGCTCTTAAAAGCATTAAAGTACATTATTATTTCAGAGTTGCTTTGATTCCAGACAATACCTTGAACGTTTATATTGAAATGTGGTTACAAAATGATGACTCCACCATTAGACATTCTTAGTTTTAAACCAAGTAAAAGTCAAATCTGTCTGTTTATTCGGTGTTAAAAATAAATGTCCATGAAAAATAGCAATGGAATTTATTAGGTCCCTACTTGGGATTGTGAGAAATGTTAATAGATAAGTACACTACCCTACCCCTACTCTACCCCTGACTAACCTTTGAGGTACAACAATAAAAATAAAAGTGACAGAAAACTAGATTTATAATTATTTGTAAACTTTGTGTGTATTTCTGATAGTTGATAAGTAACGAGTTGTACCAAAAGGTACCACCTACAACCACACAATAATGCTCTCAAGTGTAAATGAGCTCTACATACTTGGAGATATACGATTTATATTATAGCGATGCCAAGATGCCGTCGGTAATACTACTTCGAATTTAGTTTATCACAACTTAAATGGGTGTAAGGATGAAGATACATCAATCTTACATTCAGGACTAACTAGTTCAAGCTGCATTAACTAACCCGAGAGATCCAACAACTTAATGATGATAGAGCCATTAACCATTTTACGGGTTATAGTTAAGCGAATGTAACTGATAGCCGTTAGATGCAAAGACTAAATTATCTTTATAAGCTCACTGACCGACGGAACATTTAATTGCCGAGGTAATTAAGCTAATCTCATATACACTTAGATAATAAATTAGGGTCACGATTCGAAACCCTTTTAAAGCTACATAATTGTTTTTAAACTCCTAAATATAATTATAAATTATAATAACACGTAATTTTAATCCCAAACGTAGAACGCAGTATGTATCTTTGGCATGTAAATTAATATAATCTCGGCTTATTTAAAAGGCCTTTGCGTACCACATACTTATACTTCTTTTTATTCCGAGCTTACTTTCCTATCGTGAGTAAGGAAGACAACAAATCGATTTGAACCACCTGACGTAGGTAATTAACACAAATCGCGGCCAAACTTTGAAGCAATTTGAATTTCATCGACACAGCGAAGGTAATAATACTAATAGCTGAGCTATCAAAACATACTTACATATACCACCCAATCCTTCGGACTGTGTGCATTCGTCCCGCACACGTATAGCCTCTCGCCGTCCCCCAGAGGCTGCAGTACACGGATGTGGTTCCTGCACTCAAAGGGCTCTGATTTGCCCTTGCTCACACACCTCGCCACATTACTCGCCTCCAACAATAACGCGTCTCGCTGCAAAACACACATGTTCAAATAAGGACACAACTAAGGAGATAAATTGCTCTAAACATGTTTCTGCTATTACAGTAATGAGCTATACATGTTCTGATGTGTCTATGATGTAGTTATCACTACATAGTATAAAACAAAGTCGCTTTCTCTCTCCCTATATCCCTTTGTATGCTTAAATCTTTAAAACTACGCAACGGATTTTGATGCGGTTTTTTTTAATAGATAGAGTGATTGAAGAGCAATGTTTATATGTATAATAAAATACATTGAATAGTGGAGAAATACTGTTAGTTTTGAATGACATAGGCTATATATTTTATACCCGTGCGAAGCCGGAGCGGGCCGCTAGTTCACTATAAAATGGATTGATTAATGTTCGCCATTTACAATATACACAACATATTACGAAGACAATTATCATGACAATATTTTGAGAGAAATCGAATTTCCCTAACGTGTATTCAGTCAGACGAGAATGGAATCACAATTTGACGTAGAATACAAAAATAATCCACGTTTACATGTTAACCACATTTGGAATACTGTCTGCTCTGATTCAATGCCCTGAAAGTAGTCTAGAAACTCGTTCGCATTTTATAGATACTGAATAACGCTTTATTTTTATTTAAACGCAAGTACGTTTGAATAAAAATAAAGCTTTATTTGGTACTTATAAAAAGGTAAGTGCGAGTATCAGGTACCTGACACACTTGACGTAAGTAGCAAATAAAACGCACACATCCTCTTTTACAACAAGAATATGAGGGTTTTAACGTCAAAAGAGTACGACACTTACGTGTGAAAATGTAGAAAAAGCTTATATGAAAGCAAGATGCATTAAAAATGTAGTGGCTTTGGAATTCAGCAACCATAAGCAAGTGGTTCCTTAACTTTATGAAAAAGTCTCAAAAGTAAATTTCAGGGTGGCGTTAATTTTTGCAGTATCTCTTACAATTGTAAGTCTAAATATACATACATAAAATTATATTTACCAGACAGCTATTTAAACCTTTTGGAAATGAATTTAAGTGTGTTTTATTGAACATAAAAGCGGTAAATCTTACTACAAAACTAGGGCTGATTTAGATTTGCCCTGCATGTTCCAATTAACCCAGTCTCTCAATCAAAATTGGTTTAATTATAGTCAAACCTTAATTTGATAGCAACAACTGGGTTAAAACTCGTTATGCAGTACGTCTCTCTAGTAACCGAGACAATACTTGGCAAGTAAGTCTGTCGGATAAAGTTCTAAGCCAAACGGTTTGAGTCTACGTAGCCCGGCTTTTCAGGATTCCTCATTGCATAGTGCTTTGTAAATGTAACAAGTCATAGATTTCGAATGTAATGTATGCTTCGGTTTACTTTATTTATTATGTAATCGTCATAAAAGTTCTATATGGACTATGAATTAATCATAACTATTGGTTACTTAAAATTAAAAAATCTAAACTTTATTTAACTTCCATACTTACTACTTAATATTTAAATTGTATTTACTTACCTCACAGTGTGATTGACTAATATCTGTCATATTTAATCTGAATACACGATCCCTGTAACAAAGGAAGACATTCAAATGAAATTGTTTATGGTAATAACCGTAATGCAGTAGGAGAAGCACAAGATAATAATAGTTTCTTAGCCGCATTACGTATTCAAATAACAAAAGTAAGACAATCCACGTTGGAATCGAATGAGCGCCGGGCCTCGTGGGCGGGTAGCGAGGACCATATGCACAGACATCGTTCCGCTTTTTTTTTTCTTTTTATGCGTCCACTATCTGCTCAACGAATCGTATAAATTATGCAAAATTGTTAGTCCTTTAACGTTAATGCTTTGTTAGTTAAATGAAAGACAGTAAGTGTTATTGTGTACATATTTTTTAATGTTAAACCTAGAGTTTTCTCCTATTAATTTCTTAGGGCGCTTGATTTAAGTTTATTAGAAATGTTATTTGTAACTTGTGGTGTTTCTTACATGTCTTAATTTATAGCCTCAACTAGTGTTTGTTGGTTGTTCACATCGTATTTGTTAAAGTTAGTGTGAGAATTTGAGAATGTATCGTAGTTCAGGGTAAGAGATTAATAGATGTTCTTGTATAAGTACTTGAGAGGAGCAGTTACCACAGTCGTTATATCATAAGTGTTAATGTTGATGCTGACAACAGAATAATATATTACTTTTTTTATCAGTAAAATACCTTTATATCTAGGTATAGGTAGATATTAAACCTACCTAATTCAAACTATAAAGTAAATCTCGTCGAAATTAAATAAAAAAAGTTTATTAAAAAAATTGTGTAATATATTTTAAAAGTTTTGCATACGCTGTAACTATTGATGACACCATTAATATTCCGAGGTAGCCATTTAGTAATTAAATTGATCATTGTTTAATGGCAAAATATTTTTACAGCATTCTAAATATGTTAAAAAGTTAGCGAAATATGTAGTAGTATCTTAAAATATTTAAATAAACTTACTATACTATACCTACCTATTTAAAAACACACTCTACTTGATGAGGTAGGCAAAAAAATTCACGCGCACCTTTGGAAAGTAAACATGAATTGGACGGGAAATTACATAAAAAAATATCATAAATGTGCATTACTTTACTCACGCCACATTCGGAGGTAGTGTTGCCATACTCTTGGGAAATGTGAAAGAATGACTAACTTTTGGACGCGTGACTGATACGTGTCCAAAAAGACAAGTAAACAGTAACAACTTTAGCGATGGATGAATGGAACATTTTGGTAGTCTAGTTTTCCGCAGTTGATGGAAAATTATTGATCATCTTTTTGATGGCATTAATGGCTGTTAAGTCTAACTGTGAAACACATGATTTTTTTAAATTTTTAGTTAATACATAACATCCTCCTTACCATGAACTCTTAAAGCAGGTTAGTTTACGATGTGGAAGCGAGACGCCGCTACGTGCAGTGGCGTCTGGGAGTTCATGGTAAGGGGGCAGTACGACATTGCCAAGTAAATTTTTGTTTGATGTTGCCGGCATTTTCTTATGTTCAAAGAATGACTTTAAATGTGTGATTATTACAATAAGATCGAAAGTTAGCGTAGCAATGCAGATACAGTGTTTCCATTATTATTTTATTATTTTTTATTCCAGTGAACATGATTAATTATTATGATACTCATTGAAAAACAGCACAGATATGAATTGCATAAGTCAAAAGTATTGACAACGAAATATGCCTAATGGGGGTTCTCCGGTGCCTTTAACATGCGTAACCCTTAAAATAAACAAACAAGAACAAATAAAAGTCGTCAGAAATTGGTGGATAATACGGTTTCATGTCTCGAACCCATTTCCGTAGGGTAAATCAGTAAATCGGCGAGTGGTTGTAGTAACAACGCTAATCAACCACAATTGTAACCTCGTATTTGTTTTGTGTTTCTGATAAAAAACGCTAAGGCTCATTAAAGTAATAACTGGTAAATAACCTTATGGGCAAGACATTCTAGTTAGGCAACTAATTATAGAATAAAGTTATTTATTTAGTTATGAATAATATGTTGACAAAAACAGAAATATTTTAGTTTTGACTTTTAATGGGAGATGAGATAATTATTTGTACAATAGTGATCCCTAAGAATCGAAATAGAAATGGATACTCCACCTACTGTAACGTAAGAAATTATTTAAAATACTCTACTAATGAGTTTATACCTAAGTAGTTATTCTTTAAATCTAACATCAGGACAAAAGAACAACTTAGCATAATTACAATACCAACATTTTTACACAACTTCTGCACCAGGTCCTTGGGTTTTTATAATATATGTTTATTACCAACACGTGTACTTGTTATGTCATAAACTTGCATCCCAGTAGCGTAATACTTACATAGCACCAACGTAAAGTGTGTTTCTCTCCTCATTCAAATACAAAGTGCGGTAGAACAGACTGCCGCATGAGAATTCTCTTATATGATCTGTAACAAAGAAAAACATATTAAGAACACTGCAGTATTTCTCTGTCTCTCTTGACATACATTTACGGGAGAACCGCTGAAATAATTATCTTGAGTTGAAGTTGCTTTTATATTTTGCTGCTTTCTCATTTTAGATTATCATGAGCCTACGACACAAGAATACCCTGAATTCTTGTGTCGTGGGAGTGTAACATATAAATCGTACAAGCGTCTAGACAAGCTAGTAACCTACAATGACCTGGAACTTTATATCTGAAATGTATTAAACTTTTGTATTTCACCTACGTAAATTGAGTTCGCGACCTTTGTGATTCCAACTCAGCTAATACTTTTCTCGTATCTGCAAAATACGTAATCCTACAACCTCCTTATATATTCATATCAATAAATGAACAGTTCTTTTGAATAATTGCAATCGTTCAAATGTTTAGATGATTCTACAATCAGCTAGGCATAAAAGTTTTACAGTCAATTCATGGCTGCTTTATGCAATGGACTTTCAAGTATACAATCCATTTGCATAAGAATTAGCTATTGAAATATAATAACAGTATTTCATGCAACTAAGCCCCGCAGTATATTACTTGTGTTGAAGCTTTAAATATTTTATTGGGAATTAAAATTGTGTTCGTTAACTGGCCACATTTCGCTTTATGAGAATTAAAAGCATACACAATACCTTTAGTGGTACTTACAGAAGCGTAAACGAAACCCTAGTGCGATGTGACATTATTATATAATAATAAAACAGAACACCAACAGTTTCGGATAACTGATCGTAAAAAAATAACAGGAAGCAATGTTTCTAAATGGACATTACATTTTACTGCTATTTTAAGTGTTATACAGAAGTTTGGATAATTTCCATAAATACAAAAATGTAGATTGTATTGCCGTATGCAATTTCAGAAGGCAAGTAATTATAAGTGCTGGAGAATAGGCCGCGATTATTGGCAGGTAGTCCCGGGCGGCGCGCACGCAATCTTTCGTGACACCCGCGCCGTTTCATCGTAACGTTTACAACGACCTCTACTTAACTATAATTAAACTTTAGGGCACATGTATATACAGAGTATTGTCTGTAATGTCAACGAAATTCATTATTTTTGGGGAAATAAGCGTACCCACAATCCACGTGCTTGTTATCAGATCATCATCGCTCGTAACGATTGCTCTAATAGCATCATTATATTTTAGCATAAACGCCTATGATTTTACTCCTCGTTATGCATAATACTTTAATAGTTATTAGTACCTATACCTACCTACAGAGGTACTTATTCAATTAGTACTCTTAAATCGAGTGATACATGGTAAAATGGTATTTTAAACCCATCACAATCTACTTATGAGCAAAAGGCTTTCAAGGAAAATAATATTTATAAATGGTTGGTATTACATGGTTAATAGCCAAATAACGTGGTTTGAGCAGACTCTATATACAGTTTGAGAGTGCCCTATACCCAGCTGTAGGATACTGAAATTTGTAAATGATGGTGATGATTACGTCTAACACACACCTCTGTCTAAATAATGAGGTACCTACGTAAAACATTCATATTTATAAATGATCACAAAGCTCGGTTTAATCTCAATTAGTTGTCCCACAAGTGATAATAACTAGGTATTATTATTATTGCATCTGCAGTCTCCCTAAGTTCAAGTGGTAGTTATGAATTCTATTAAGTGGCGAACAAACGAAGGCTAATTATTACACACAGGCATGATTTGCTCAATGAGTCACGTGATAAACTGTAGATATGTTGACACCAGCACGGACTGGACACCGCAGCAATTACATCGCTAATGAACTCATTGTTTGGTTATCTAATGAACTGTGTGCTCTACCATTGGTGTATGGATACCTGAATCTTTTTATTGTAATCCGAATTAATCACGTTATTGGCTGCTAACGCTAATGTTAAGCTGAAAGTCTTAGACCAAAATAGATACTACGAAATGGAGTTAGGTCTTAGAGAAAGGTTGTCCCTTCAGTCAAAGGTTCAAAGGCATGTAGTCCATATCAGTGTTCCTCATGAAGGGATATTGGTAGTCGTAAAAGCTAGCGCAGTAAATACCATAACTCCAAAATTAAATCTCAGTGTTTATTGGGCTTAAACGATAACCTTTATAGAGTTTATTTCAACTGAATAGCAGGAGTGTTAGGGATTTATAAGATGTTCCTCCTGGAAACTAAATAAATTACCTTTTAAAGAAAATATTTTTGATTTGGGTCATAGTAATTGAAAAAAGTTTAACATCGTCTCGTAAAGCAAAGATTTGCTTTAATGACCTGAAAGTTACGACTGTCTGAACTTTTATCGAGAGAATAGAGTAGGTAGGTATATATTTATTAAGATATCTTGTTTCTACTAAAAGATTTAAAAGCTCTCATCATATCGCAGATGAAATATCGCACTGTTGCGTTGGTTGTGATGCAATAACCAGAAATTATAATTGTACAGCTAATATAGGAATAAAGTACTGATTAACTAGATATTATTATAATGAAACCATGATAAACAAGCAAGCCCGCGGCCGCATAACTAAGTTAATAACCCTCTAATCTCAGCCATAATTAAAAAATAAAATCGAGCGTAAACCAATCTCTTCCACTATTAACGCAAACTAAAAACATAATTACCGACATAATCATGTTAACTAATTAATTTATAGCAAATAGGTAATACGGGTAAGTGCGGTTAAAATGTAAATCCATATAAACGAGGTGAGGTATCGCGCGACGGCAATGACGACCACATTATGCAGATACCATCGCATCGGAGGGTTAAATACCGCAACAAGTAAACGGCCGGAGCCGACTGTTTGCGTGGCAACATGCGCCCAATGGCATAAACTTATTACTACTAAAATACTGACATTTTTTTGGCTGCAGTAGAGAAGTGTTACTTTTGCCTACTCTCGCAATAGTTGATTGAGTTTAATTTATGATACAATTACCAATCAATTGTCAGATCATAAAAATGGAAATCTTGAAATTTGATAGGGGCTAGAAACGATACACTAGTTCATTTGGAAGACCAGTTGCCAAGGATTGGTGGAAGTCATTGGTTTAAATCCCAATCGAGTATATCATTTTTCCAAGTGCCCTTATAAACTTTAGAAATAGGTGCTTCCCTTTAAAAAAATATCTATAAACTTATACTTATCTCACAATAGTAGAGAAAACCTACTTAAGATTAATCTCGAGATACAATTACCGACTCTGAGAAAACAATGCGATAATCAACTCGCTGCGTAGGCGGATAGGCGATCACAGATTTGTGTTAGACAGATTAATATACTGTTAAGTTGCTTATAATCTTTCAGTACCCTTTACACCTACAGATAATAATAATATGGTAATGTTTTATTTTTAGCTCCATGAACTTGTGGATGAGCATTATTTTAAAAATAGAGATTAAATAATTTTATTATTACTAGATTTCGACAATCCAGGGTTCTGTCATCAATCAATTGAATTACGAAGCTTAATACCATGTACTATAACAAAATAATTATAATAGATTCCTGCAACTTAAAAAAACAGACATTATTTCTTAGGGCCTGTTTCACCATCGACAAGTAAAGTGTCAAGTAGATTAACCGCCACTTAAAGTCACCTGTAACTGTCATACGAATTTCAAAATATTCGAGTAGCATTAATCAGAGGATAAACTAGCCAGTAACTAAGATACGATAGAAGATACTCGTAAATTTTACTTACCGATTAGCGTTTATCAAGAAGAAACTATTCAACAATTTACTTGTAGATGGTGAAACAGGCCCTTAGTCTTATTAAGTTGTTAACATGACAGCATGTATTTCAAATGAGACAAACAAAACGCTTTAAAATAAGAATAGCAATTGTATCAGCGAACTAAATGTGGCAGTATGGTCACACAAGTGTTCAGACCGTAGCAGCTGCTCTACAGTTTTTTTACTCGCAATACTAGCTGGTGTAACAACGGCCCTATATTTACGCCAGTGTATTAATACCCCTGCATGTATTTGAAAATGAGAGAATTAGCGCTTTATTCGCATCATGCAGGCGTCCTCGCTTTTAGCCTCAGCTACACTGCGCGTTGTATAAAAATGTTTCCTCTAAATCTCTACTACTATTCTAAAAATTTGTAGCCAGTATCACAAAGAAGAATATTGGAAAGATAAGTTTAAAATAACGTTCCACAAGGTTTAGGAAGCACTAAAACATAAACTGTAAGAATCGTCCTTAACAGATAACGTCTGGTGCCGTGCAAAGCGATATTTAATACAATTTATGGAAGTAGATATCGCAATGAGTGGTGCACTCTTAAAAGCAAAGATAGAAAAATTTAGCTTGTTTTTGCTATGAAAGTGGTTAATTAGAAGAACCCTTCATGTGAATAATTAAAAAACATTTGCCTTAAAAATACAATGGTATGTAACCGTACGTACGCAGCAGAAATTTACATAGGTAATAAAACAGTCCCATAACTTCTGGTTAACGTCCCAGTACACGAAACCCGAAAGTAAATCAGACACTAGTAGTTCAAATAAAGTCTACGTATTTACAAAGAGCTCACACGAATGTCGGCGACTTGCAGAGAGAGTTGTCTGTGTACTTAAAAAGAACAATTCTCTAGTAAACGTTTTACTAAGCGTCTGGTATTCTGTCCCCTATCATTGGATGAACTCGAAGTTAACGCCCGCACGCTTACTAGCAAGGTGATGTTGGCGGAGCAAGTTCTCACTTTTTAAGTTGTTTTGCTGCTTGTGATATCAATGGTTAGGGGTGTGTTGCATTCTTTTTGCGTGTTTCAGTTGCGCGTTCGTCCGGTCGGAGATGCGGTTCCAGATAACGGCAGTCTTCGTAAATCTGTGCTGTCCGAGTTGCTGCGCGCTTGGCAATGTACTCTACATTGATAAAAGAAAATACGTACAGAAACCGCACTGACATGTCCCCTTGTCTGTGAGACTAACCGTCTCCCGGTATGCGTGATTCAACCGCTGTCTGTGCGCACACCGGGATTCGGTTAGTGTTCAAGGTTATCGTTTCGCGCCGATATTAACGTTCATAGTGTTCCGTTCTCTTTCAAACGCATACATATTGCTTATGAAAGAGTAAGCTAGCAAGTGACGCTTAAATTTCGCTTGCTATTGGCCGAAATACGACGCCAACGTCTTTTAAAAATCGCCCCACTTCAGTCGTGTCGCGCCATCGCCCGCGTATGTTGTCAACCGGATTTTGTGAGTGCAGTTTTGTGATAAGTGCATTTAACAGTTATTACAACATGGAACAGTAAGTAATGTTTAATTTCTTTGATTACTATCATAAGTGCGTTATTAGAATATTGTTAAAATCAGTCTGTAACATGAGTGTTCTCTCTTTCGAACTGTAAGCATGATTTTGTTTTAGCCATATTTTAATCAAAACGTGATAAAATGACGGTTTTAAGTGTCTAATTGCACGCCCATTTAATGTATTTTGTATAAATGTAATGTGTAAAGTATATTTCTATCTGAAAAGCATAATTTTTGATGAAATTCGATGTTAGGTACTCATTAACCGGGACCCGGTATGGCCACAGACAGGGTCTGACGTGAGTTTGACAGTTAATTTTTGGGTGGGAGAATACTATGGAAAAGGATATATTTTCTACTAACTATTGCCCGCGACTACGCTCGCTTAAATTTTAAATTTGCCTAAAAATTCAAATTTTTGAAAAAAAAATATGTATTTTACGACCCCTAATTTACCCTTTAGGGGTTACATTTTGCAAAACCACGATATACGTGTTGAATTATTTGTAACCAGAAGCAGGTGTACGAAATTTCGTGTTTCTAACTTTAAAAATAACGAACTTCCATACAAACATTAATCCCTTATTTAACCCCCTTAGGGGTGACATTTCCAAAAATCCTTTCATAGTGGGTGCTTACAACATACAAAGCATCAGCTGCCAAAATTTCAAGTTTGTAGCCCCAGTGATCATGAATCAGTCAGTCAGGGCAAGTAGGTACGTAAAAATGTAAGTGTAGTTATAGGTATAGTATGTAAAAAATAGATAAATTTGTTAAGTCTTATTTTACTGTTATGAATGCCGTAAAGATATTTAAGTTGTAAATAGTTATATACATTAGATAGAATAAAGGTTTTAAAAATACCGCGCCCTATCAACAATGTAGGTATGATCTAAATTTTCGCGGGTTTTTGTTTTTAAGTGTTAAATTACTTCGTTTAAAATATTCTATACGTAGTGAATGCATTACATTCGATTCATAGATAATATTAATGTGGCTCTGCATGTGTATGCGCTCCCGGGTTCGATTCCTGGTCTAAGCGTTATATAGCAAAACTGCCACGCCCTATCTACAATGTAGGTACTTACGATCTACTTTTTCGCGGCTTTTTGTGTAGGTATGAAATAACTTTGAATATAATATTTTATGGTTAGTGTATTTATTACATTCGATTCATAGATAATATTCATGTGGTTTTGAATGTGCATGCGGTGCCGGGTTCGATTCCCGAGCCAAGTGTTATTGAGATTTTTGATATTAGAATACAGATTTTAAAACTGTCACGCCCTATCTACCATGTAGGTACTTACTATGTACATTTTCGCGGTTGTTTGTGTAGGTATGAAATAACTTTGAGTATAATATTTTATGGTTAGTGTATTTATTACATTCGATTCATAGATAATATTCATGTGGTTTTGAATGTGCATGCGGTGCCGGGTTCGATTCCCGAGTAAAGTGTTATTGCGTATTTTGATATTGGATAGAGTATAGATTTTAAAACTGCCACGCCCTATTTACCATGTAGGTACTTACTATGTACATTTTCGCGGTTGTTTGTGTAGGTATGAAATAACTTTGAATATAATATTTTATGGTTAGTGTATTTATTACATTCGATTCATAGATAATATTCATGTGGTTCTTAATATGCATGTGGTCTCGGGTTCGATTCCCGAGCCAAGTGTTATTGAGATTTTTGATATTAGAATACAGATTTTAAAACTGTCACGCCCTATCTACCATGTAGGTACTTACGATGTACATTTTCGCGGTTGTTTGTGTAGGTATGAAATAACTTTGAGTATAATATTTTATGGTTAGTATATTTATTACATTCGATTCATAGATAATATTCATGTGGTTTTGAATGTGCATGCGGTGCCGGGTTCGATTCCCGAGCCAAGTGTTATTGAGATTTTTGATATTAGAATACAGATTTTAAAACTGTCACGCCCTATCTACCATGTAGGTACTTACGATGTACATTTTCGCGGTTGTTTGTGTAGGTATGAAATAACTTTGAGTATAATATTTTATGGTTAGTGTATTTATTACATTCGATTCATAGATAATATTCAACGGTTTTGAATGTGCATGCGGTGCCGGGTTCGATTCCCGGGTAAAATGTTATTGCGTATTTTGATATTAGAATACAGATTTTAAAACTGTCACGCCCTATCTACCATGTAGGTACTTACGATGTACATTTTCGCGGTTGTTTGTGTAGGTATGAAATAACTTTGAGTATAATATTTTATGGTTAGTGTATTTATTACATTCGATTCATAGATAATATTCAACGGTTTTGAATGTGCATGCGGTGCCGGGTTCGATTCCCGGGTAAAATGTTATTGCGTATTTTGATATTAGATAGAGTATACATTTTAAAACTGCCACGCCCTATCTACATTGTAGGTACTTACGATCTACATTTTCGTGGATTTTGTTTTTGTGTAGGTATAAAATAACTTTCAATACAATATTTTATACCTACTTCGTGTATTTATTAGATTCGATTCATAGGTAATATGCATGTGGTTCTTAATATGCATGTGGTCTCGGGTTCGATTCCCGAGCCAAGTGTTATTGAGATTTTTGATATTAGAATACAGATTTTAAAACTGTCACGCCCTATCTACCATGTAGGTACTTACGATGTACATTTTCGCGGTTGTTTGTGTAGGTATGAAATAACTTTGAGTATAATATTTTATGGTTAGTGTATTTATTACATTCGATTCATAGATAATATTCAACGGTTTTGAATGTGCATGCGGTGCCGGGTTCGATTCCCGGGTAAAATGTTATTGCGTATTTTGATATTAGATAGAGTATACATTTTAAAACTGCCACGCCCTATCTACAATGTAGGTACTTACGATCTACATTTTCGTGGATTTTGTTTTTGTGTAGGTATAAAATAACTTTCAATACAATATTTTATACCTACTTCGTGTATTTATTAGATTCGATTCATAGGTAATATGCATGTGGTTCTTAATATGCATGTGGTCTCGGGTTCGATTCCCGAGCCAAGTGTTATTGAGATTTTTGATATTAGAATACAGGTTTTAAAACTGTCACGCCCTATCTATTATGTAGGTACTTAGGATCTACATTTTCGCGGTATTTTGTGTAGGTATGAAATAACTTTGAATATAATATTTTATGGTTAGTGAATTTATTACATTCAATTCAAGGATAATATTCATGTGGTTTTGCATGTGTATGTGGTCCCGGGTTCGATTCCTGGTCTAAGCTTATATAGTAAAACTGCCACGCCCTATCTACCATCTTAGGTACTTACGATCTACATTTTCGCTGTTTTTAGTGTTGATGTAGGTTGTAGGTATTAATAACTTTGAATATAATATTTTGTACTCAGGTAATTTATTACATTCAATTCATAGATAATATTTTATCGGCTCTGCATGTGCATGCGGTACCTAGGTTCGATTCCCGGGCTAAGCGTTATTGGGTTTATTTGTTTGAACGTTTGTTTGCATGTTGAGTGATTTTTTGCTTTTTGTCATTTAAGATCTGGTCGTGGGAAGCGACCAACATTGATGGTGAGGGCTCTCAGCGAAGGGAGTCGCGGATGTTGCCACAAGCCACGCCGGTGCCGGCAGGGTAAATATATTAAATTTTGTTTATTGTAATTATGTAGATACATAAAAATATGCTTCGACGCTTGATTATAACTTTTTTTTATTTCCAGATCTCAAAATGTGTGGTCCTTAGTCAGGGCCATAGCGTCCACGAGTACCTACGGCAGTGCCGTTAGTGTTGTGATCAGGCCAACCATCACTCACTGGGTAATTATTGAGACATTTCGACTTAGTCTAATCAATTTTTTAAATATTTTAATCATACTAATAATAAAAATTATTGCAGGCTCTATGGAGCACTCCACGCACCTGGCACATCGCACACCGGCATGCCGTGCACAGGCACACCGCGCACTGGTACACCGCGAGCAGAACTTAAACGACTCGTGTAAGTACAGTTAAATATTTCATGTTTTTTACTGTAACTATTCGAATTGCAAAGATTTTTTTCTAAAATAAAATCTCTCACTGTCGTAATCTCTATACCCACTCTTGTGCCATAGATCACAAAAAAAGACACTTAGAAGTGCAGTGATTTACAAAAAAAAAGGGTCCGGGCGCCCGGCACGCATGAGTATAATTAAACTTGATTTATAGCTGTTTAAGAGATTATTGAATAAACTAACGACTTTTGTATAGCTGATGAAATGCAGAATTTTATTAAATTAGTTTGTGTGACACAACAGTGTCATCCGTATAAAGGAATTTTCGGATAATAGATTATTTCTTTTTAAGCCAATACATATAGATAGAAAGAACAAATCCTCTAGTTATGAGCAACACAGTAGTTAATAACATTTTAACAATGTATCAAACAATAGGCACGTTGTGCGCCATGGCACCGTCGTCCGGCCGCTAACTGCGCGTACTTTATCAGTGATCCTGTGTAAACATACTTACATTACATTATTTATTATTACATTACTTTGGCTACTGCAGGTTGCTAAGGGCACGCGAGTGCGTAATAAAACTGCACTTTTATGCCTGTCGATCATACGTAAAAAAGACAAAACGGAAATAATAAAAAATATTTTTGTTTTTGCAGGAATCCTGAGGACAACAGTGGGGGAAGTTCATCTCGGGCGAAACGCTGCTTGTAAGTGCATGCATATATGAACCTAGTGATAAGTTTAATTTTAAGTAGATAGCATTCTCAAAATCCACGTGAATGTTGTCGCATAATTAAACACTTTGTAAACTTACTATATTGTAAACGGATTGTTAAAAATACCTACTGTTTTAATAGACTAACTAAGAACTTTTTTGCTTGTTCTTCTCCATAAAAACGACACTTTTGAACTAACAACTTGATTGGATGCTTTATAAGTGCCCTTTTGTAGCCTTCATAAAATAAATATATAATGATTATGGCTACTTGACTGGTTTGGCTTGTTGCGTAGCGTACATAAGAAAAAATAAGATTTTTAATATTTTACATAATATTTCGAACTTAATTGTAGTAAATATATGAATAAACTTCATGATTGTCCAAAAGCAATTGCAAAATTGCAATTTTTACGGAAACAAGTTATATTGAATTTGACTTACACGTAAAAGTAAAAAAAAACCATCTCAAGATATATCCTTACTTTCTTAGCCTCTCTTGACCAAAATAGACGATTTTTCGCTATCTTTAT
This sequence comes from Abrostola tripartita, assembly GCA_905340225.1. Taxonomy (NCBI): domain Eukaryota; kingdom Metazoa; phylum Arthropoda; class Insecta; order Lepidoptera; family Noctuidae; genus Abrostola; species Abrostola tripartita. The sequence goes on along the minus strand of HG996493.1, from coordinate 7,100,969 downwards.
CAGCATTTAACTCGAAATATTTCTTAGAAGCATATATATTTACCGTTCAAATCTAATGTATTATTCTATGTCAATGTTGGAAAATATGTATTTACTTTAATATTAACAACATACAAACAAATATCATTACTTTTTACGAGTACTGGTTTTTGTGCCCGATTTGAGTACTATTTTTGATTACCTCATACGCAATATACATAAAGCACACCATTGTGTGGCTTTTGTTACTTGAAGCTGATAAGGTCTAGTTACTGTAAACAAAAAATCTCCGGCGCAGACGCCAGAGTTAATGTAAACAAGATAGAAATATGACGCCCACTTATGATAGCAAACTGAGCGGCCATTTTTTGTGCTTATTTTTCAAACGCAAATTGTGTAAAATTAATGTATGAAGACATGTGGTGTTTATGTTGTAATAACTTTTAAATGTATTAAATCTATGAATAAAACATAATATAACATAGCAGAATGGTTTTATTTTTATTTTATTTGTGAAAATATAGTCAACTTTAGGGTACCCTATATTGAGTGACGTATTTTAGCTTAATTGTAATATAAATGGGATAATAATGTTAACAAATACGTTAAATCTTTTATTCATAATCATGTTTAACTCATAAAATAGCCTTAACTCTTATTAGAATCAGAGATATTCCAATTAGAATGAAAAATTCGCGCCCCAGACCCCTGTCTGTGGGCATACCGGGAGCCGGTTGACACAGATAACCTTGAAAATGTGTTTTTTGACAGCTCACAGACAAGAGGTTAAAAAGAACAATTCTCTAGTAAACGTTTTACTAAGCGTCTGGTATTCTGTCCCCTATCATTGGATGAACTCGAAGTTAACGCCCGCACGCTTACTAGCAAGGTGATGTTGGCGGAGCAAGTTCTCACTTTTTAAGTTGTTTTGCTGCTTGTGATATCAATGGTTAGGGGTGTGTTGCATTCTTTTTGCGTGTTTCAGTTGCGCGTTCGTCCGGTCGGAGATGCGGTTCCAGATAACGGCAGTCTTCGTAAATCTGTGCTGTCCGAGTTGCTGCGCGCTTGGCAATGTACTCTACATTGATAAAAGAAAATACGTACAGAAACCGCACTGACATGTTTTGCTAAAATACAGTGATTTATTTTTATGCAGTCTTATGCTAGAAATTGCACAACGTCTCAAAACATCTTCAATGCTTATAAACATCTTCAGAGTTCAGGAAAAGATTGAATTTATTTAAAACCATCATGATGATAATATACATCTTTGTAAATATCTCTGAAAAAATTGGAGGCAAAATTCTCAGAATTGTGAAATGGAATGAAAATTGGCACATTTATAGCTTCGATCTAAATCTCAGTTACATTTGGAGATGGGTGAAATCCTAAGGGTATATCGATGCGATGTAAGGTAGGGACAAAAAATAATGGTGAATTTGAAGCTTTTTCCTACTTCATGCTTTATCCTTTTTTAACTACTTACGTGTAGGTATGCTTATAACTTTAGGGTTAAAACATTTATATACTACATATAAGATAGATATCACAGTTTAAAAACCCTTATAATTATGCATTTAATATGAAATATTTTTTGTTTCTTTTATCACTTATCCCAACCAGGTGCATAAAATGCACCTGCTTATGGCAGTTCAATGCAAACAATAAGTGAAAAAAAAAACATAAAGTAATGATATTTTAATAAAATTCCAACTTCTATATCGTAATGAGAAAACTTATCTCGTATTCGATTCAATGTTTCAATTGAGTATTTTACTTAAAGAGGAGAAGCAAAAAATTGTACAGATATATGGCGCATGAAGTGTCGGGCGGCCGCCCGGGGCGCTCATTAAGGCGGCGAGGAGCCCGATGCCGGGTTGTTTTTACACGGATTTCGTTGTAACAATTACCACGGTAAGGTGACGATGCTTCGCTTAATTTAGTTACAAATGTTGTTCAGCCTCAAATATTATGCTGCACAACAAAGGCTTGTTATTTTCAACATATCTACCTACCTACACGCTTGGTTGACTTTTTGGTGGATATTTTATATTTATTTTTATTTTTCGACGTAGGATCTAGCCAAACTGAGTCGAACACAGCAAAAAGTAGAACTAACCATATTTCAAATTGAGTTTCAAATTATAACAGCACAAGCTTCCTCTTTAGACTTAATTCGAATGTTAATAAATGGGTCATAGGAATTAACACCCGAAATTGAATTCAATTCATTCTTCCATCTATTCTGTATATAGGTACCTTTTGGAAAAGAAAAGGCTGTACGTTCATTTAATACGTTCTAGTCCATTAGCATTCCACGTCGTCTTATTCCCATTTCACGACTGCGTATCGTAGGTACTAACTAGCTAGCTAGATAATGGCATAGAAAAATCTAATTAAGGTTAGAACAAGAATGTCGGGTCTCCCATAACAAGGATCGTAACCGCAAGTCACCACAACTAGCGCCGTGCACTTTATCTATTAAGAAGATGTCTGCCTTTCAACTAATAGAATTTTTAATCAAGTTGCTTGCGGCGCCGCCTCGGCACAAGTACGCCAGATTAATGTAATTCGACGACGCCATCACAAAGGCAAATTGTAATCCTCCCTCTTTTCATTGTATATTCCCGTGACGTAGCACTCACACAATGTGTCGTATTTTGACTTTATTCGACGAGTCCGTGCATTATGTAGATACACATGGCACTGCAGTGCCATTTTATTATTTCAAAAGGCACACGGCAAGTGTTTTGCTAACAAACGTTGGATTGCAACAAAGGTATGATTTGCATAACGTCATCTCCAATGCGGCCTTTGACTCAGTGTCAGATGGATGTCGCCCGCGCCGAGTGGCGTTGCAGTCGCAGAGTTTAAAACGCCCCTTAAATCGGCCGATTGCGGCACAGTCGTTAGGAAGGCCAAAGTGTCGGGACAATTAAGTTGAAGCGGCGATTGTGAACGGTGCCAAAGCGGATGTAGGTCAGTGAGTGCGGAGTGGACTCGCACCACTGAGGTGACTGTGACAGCAGATTCAACTACGCCGTGTCATGACCTCGACCATCCAACCCGCTTGGCAACGCACCTCGCGTCCCACAAACTAACTCTTGTTACCATAAGAAGTGCTAGAAATGGTCGACAATCGCTACACTTCACCAATGCAATACAGAGACCCTTCTGTACTTGAACCACTTAGTTAATAATGCGATGTTGCAGTACACAATACACCACCCTCTACATCTAAGCCGAACCACATTATTTTCAACATAAAATCTTATCTATGAACTCCTTAAAGATGCATTCTACGGCGGCGCCCCGTTGTATCTAAACAAGTAGGGGAGATAAAGCGGTTTAGTGCAGTCTAATACAGAGTCGCCCCTGATGCAAGGTTTTCGAGACTTTAAGTCTGTCGTTATGTCAAAGTCGTCTATTCATGCTCTTTGACTGTACGATTTTATTAACAACACACTGTATACCTAGCTGTAATCCGATTAGAGCTTAAAATAAGCGACCTCTCCCACGTAACAAAATACATAAAAATATGAAATATACCTTCACACGTAAGAAAAATATAAATACCTAAGGAAAATATTGACAATAAAAATTTATGTAAATCTTTGTAAAAGTAGTAATTGTACGTAAATCATGAAGAAAATTAGTTATAAGCAGCAGCATTCATATCAAGACTTGGAAACAAAAGGAAAGTGGCAGAACACAAGCATGTAAAACTGTTGTTCTCACGTTGAAATATGTGCGGGCGACGGTACATTTGCCTAATCCTTCGGGATCAAATGAGATTGTGTTTCAACTGAATAAATTACCTAATTACTTGAACATAACATCAGTCACGCCCGTGGACTCCATTAGGAACTTAAAATCATTTAATGCAGTGTACGATTTCATGCTCTACAGCTTCCGTTGCGAATTCTAACCTGTTTACAACTAGTATACATTATAACCGAGCTACATCACCGGGTGATACCACTAAAAGCCCTGTATATCCCGCCTCTGACCCTTTTCAAGCAAAATTGTACTCTAGAACGGTGCGACAAAGAATGTTTATACACGAAAGTAAACAAGATTTTTCTCGCCATTTAGAATGCCTCTTTTGGATAGTGTAAAATATGAGTGCGGCCGCCGTGAAATGAGCTTTGGGCTTCCTGTCAGCCCGTGTCACCAAGTGTTATCTGAATTTTGTACAAAGCAATTTTCATCAAACTCGGGAAACCATCGAATTATTCAACAAAAGATAATGAAGACTGAGGTGGGGATTATGGCCTCATTAACTCAGTTGGTTTTTGACACACATACCTACATTTTTGCGTTAATAAATTAATAAAAAAATCTGTAAGATACCTACAATATACCTAGGTACTTATACAACTGCATAACTAATATTAGATTTGTAGACATCCATATGACGAAAGATAACGCCAAAGTTTCGTACAGATACGACGTGATAGGGATGAGACGAGCTTAGGACTTGCAAAATACTACAATGACACGGTAATCTTATCCCGCCTGCCAGTCGTCCGCACTAATAGTCTACTCGAAGTGCACTGCAGGTAAACTAAAACGCTTTATCGATACCATGTATAGCTAGACATGTTTATGTAAGACCCGTGGAGGAAAAATGAGAAAACTGCAATGGATAATAGAAGACTGTCAACCAATATTAAAGAAGAACAATACCTACGATTGTTTAGGCACAACGGATATTATACTCACGCTTGTGATTGTAGGTTTCGTTCGGTCAATCGTGTTGGTGTTGATTGTTAAGCCTAAACAACACCTTAATTCTATTAATAAAGAGTTTATATACCAAAGCGAGCTGCTATAATAAACAGCTTATCATCATACCTCATTTACTGAGAACAACATTAAATACCTACTGATGCTACGCAAAAGATACCAAATTGGCAACAATACCCAAGTTCAAGTAAGTTTGGAGGGGAATTAAATATAGCGGCGTGTGCGGATGCGGGCGGAGACGGAGCACGTGGCTAGCGGAGCGTGTCGCTGATAGCTCGCCGTCCCTCTGGCCCGCACACCCGCGCGTCATTCGGCGTGCAAACAAATACATTGCACGCACTCGAAATGACGGAAAATGGTGTCTTTAACTTTTGTGGAAAGGTAAATATACGATTTTTTTGTTTGATTAAATGGTGCTAATTACAGGTAAAGTATACCAAAATGGGACTAGCTCCGTTATCGACACGGATGACGAGGATAAGAAATGCTATTCAAATTCATAAAGATCAAGTATTTGGTACTTTATGTACCTACTAAGTAGGTATGTACTTATGATTCACAAGTACATACCTACTAGTATTCTTACTAATACAATTTAAGAACAACAATGATAGAATTGCCCTGACAAATATTTTTTAACCAATATTTAACTCTATATGGTGATTGAACTGCTACGCCGCCTGAACTTCACGACCAACGGCCTAACGTGTTATAGATATTTAATTAATAATTATTAAACAAATTATCAAATGCCCGAATGTTGGTAAAACCTAGGTTTTACTTGTAGATTTTAGGATTTACCACAGGTCGTGCTTTGACAGTAACATAAACAACAACATAATTTTAGATACACTTTACTACCACCACAGACAGTTTCCAGTATAATATCTAATTCGTAGCTCTCTACATTCGTGTTACTTTTGTCTAAATAACATAAGTGTCGAGACTGAGGGAAACAACGCGACGCAAAGCGGATGCGTAACGCTTCCCATACATATGTATGTGTGTAATTTAATTCTGCTCATTCAAAAGCACACACACACAATATGCAGACTACAATCAACTGTTACGTGCGTATAAGTAACTCTACGTTTTTCGTAGAGATCTTTATCTTTGAGGGTGGAAAGGAAACACGTAGATAAATAAACAATGAATGACATGAAAAAGTTTTTGGTTCAATTATACATTTTGGTACTTTTTACATTATGCCAAACTTTTCTAATTTAAAATCCATTTATAAACCTATGCCAAGATTTATGGATCCACGTTACTTATAATTTAGAATATAGCATTATTAGTTTTGGAATTTAAAAATGTCGATAAAGAAAAAAACCCTAAAAATAACATTGATCATTAAAAATAAGATGTTTTTATAACCTTACATGCGTGAAAGCGTGATACTGCCGATGTAGCGTTCACATGAAGAGAATGCTTCCCGTGATGAAGTAGAAAGTGTACACTAGCTACTGAATAGACGTAATTACTTTTGAGATTAAGCTTTGAGAGTACAATTATGTAAGAAAAACACTTTCTTTAAAGACAGTGTGATCTAATATAATGAACGTGACTTAAGTCGCCATAAAGCACAAATTGTAACTTCACTTAACGCGTTAGAGATAATAAGTATGATCGTTAAAACTTTGAGCTAGCCGTCGCGACCTAATTCCAAGGTCTGCTTCCAAAAGAAGCTCTTTACTCATCCGCCCACAAACTATGGTTTATAACTTCAATCATTTTCACGTCGACCGTTTAGGAAAGCGCTTCGGCAATTTCGTATATCGGTGCACACACCAAATATATTAGTACAATAAAATTCAAGTAACACAGTCTGATACACGCAGGGCTACACAAATTACTTCAATAAGCACGCATGATGGAGGACGAGGTTCCCACGAAATTCCATCCGCCGTGGATGCGCCACTGAATACAAATTCACATGTACTCCAATTATAGGAAAACGATTTGGTACGAATATTCTTGGCAGACTTGCAAATTTCGTCTCGAATCAGCAAAATATACTTATTTTGTTGGGAGTTAGAATGGTTCCGTCATGAATTTGTGACTTTCCTTTTCCGAATGAGCCAAACTGCCCTCCCGAGGGACCAAGCTGGTTGATCTGTTACTTTGTCACTGACCGAAATTGATTGATGTAACTGACCACTTTTGTGGCGACTGCTGAACTGTCAACTATTTGTCCTCCATTAACTTTCACTGAAGTATTGTAATATGATTATATTTGAATGAGGAACCTCTAGTAGTTCATGTCATATTGGAGTACTAGCTTACGGCAAGTTTCAAAGACAGCCAGATACTTATTAAATTATACATCAAGATCTCAACAGATTTAAAACAAGTACCACGAATTAATTAAATATGTCCTTAACGAAACCGACTGTCATAAGTTTGAAACTAGAATGTTTTAATAAAACAAAAGCTTTTGTCTAAAGCTGTACTTAACATACATTTTAATTTCCCAAGTTATTCGCAATATTAACAAATGGTATAATTTCGGTTACATAAGTTTGTTACAATGTATGTCACGTACACGGGACACGTACGATGGACGGACACAAAACGAGTTGTAATTTTAATTAAAATGTCACAACTTTTGTACCCATGATACAATTAGATGCTTTAGCACAAGTTAACATTATATTATGTTCTAATTCACATCCTGACGGATTACGTATTTCTGCGTAAATGTAAGATTTGAATTTAATATTTCATTAACATCAGCATTATGTTAAATAATTTTGAGTTACCTTCAAACTTTCTACCTGTATTCATAAAGAACAACGGTTCTAGGCTCTGCAAACATTAGGGTCACGATTCGAGACCCCCACGCTGGTTTCAAGCATATTTTATATCTTAAAATAAGTTGTTTGTACACAGCGTAAAGTTTGCGCCAGTTTGAAACTTCGCTGAAATTACTTAAACATGACTTAAATGCCTTTAATAGAGTTCTTCGTCAGTTTTTTGGACCAAAATCAAGTAGGATTTAGACGCTGTTCTAAGTTTAAGACACGTTTAGTAATGAAATAAGTGCTAATAAACGTAAAGACTACCTTATAGTAATTTAATAACATAATTATATAAGAAAAATGTGCGGCAATCATCAAATACATCACTTAGGCATTAGGCATTTTGCCCTTTTTTTAACTCTGCAAGAGTATTAAGTGTAGTATTAAGTTTTATTAAATTTTACCCGTGATATAAGACAGCAAAACATTAAAATAATTACGGCTTCATCAGGTACAGTGTTCGTCTCATTGTAATGTTTCCTACCACGGCTGCATACAATGAGCTGGTTCAAAGTTCATACCGTAGTACCAGGATTGTAGGTGAAAGGCTGAAAAGGGCAATAAGAGAGGGCAAATAGCTCTTAGTGGTGTCTCGCGTCGTCGTCGGCCCGTCAGCGTGCCACCCCCGCAGAGAGCGCCTTTTTAATTAGCCCTGCAGTCGGCCAACATAACGGCACCAACATAGATTGCCATTCCAAAATGGGCCTTAAAACAATGCTTTAGGTAATAGAAGATTTCGTGCCAATGTAGGTTGTTATCATTCGCATGTTATGGTGCATTTTAAAAAATCTACATTGATGTTAAAAGTTAATGCAAAAGTGTTTATAATATGGTTTTGATATATTGCGACAGGTTTTTTAGATTGAAGCAGACATAGAATGCAGGAGTGTACATATAGAATAGTTTTACTAAGCAAGAATAATTAACGTAACCCGGAATCATCTCTCATATTTTATCAGTAAAATTTAATTACAGCTTTCTTTACTGCCCGTCAGAAAATAGGTACCTACAATATTAAAAGTGTAGCAAACTAAAAGCCTTATAAAAGTAAAAAATAACATTATTTTGTTATAAAGGCGCTTCATGTAAAAAGGCATTTTCACATAATTGTAATCCACATTCCTTTTTATTCAATTTCCTTAAGTTATTTAGGAAATTAAATATGTTCAGCTAAGAGGATTTTCATACAATTTCCCGAGAAAAGGTCCGACTATGAAAGTTTATGCTACCAACTGTACTCACGAAATTTAGTTATAAAGCGAATAAGTAGAGAAACAAAACCATTACATTGTCGTTATCTTATTTAACAAAGAATAAAGACTAAAGATTATGGCGCGTATAGACCGTGGGGGTTAAGAATTAAATTCCTTTTTACTGCCGGAAAAGCAAGTCGTAGGAGGATGGGTCCGGTGAATGGCAACAGGATCGCCATCGCCACCATTTACATAGGAATATGACTAATGATGAGCGGTGAGAAGTTGGTCTAATACACACTTGGTCAGAGAGAACACCTCTACTAATACCCGCAGGGATCACAGGCGTGGTTGTATGTTTAGATATAAATACTAGGCACGTTCGTGATTGAAAGCCTAGATAGTCGTCTTCTTCTTATCGTATGGTTGATAAACAACCTGGTGTCAGAGTTTAAACAGCCTGTAGACCTCTGACATGGCTTCACACACCGTTGAAAAATCTCTCAGGTATGCCGGTTTCCTCACGATGTTTTCCTTCACCGTTTTTAGCAACTGATAACTATTTTTTTGTACGCACATGAATTCGAAAAGACATTGGTGCGTGCCGGTATTTGAACTTGCGACCTTTGACTTGGCAGTCCAACGGTCATACCACTCGGCTATCAGTGCTGTGTAGTGTAGATAGTCATAGAAATATAGGTAGGTACTAGGTATACATATAAAAACATAGTCACAAATATTACATACATTCCTTTTCTTAAGTCAGATTACTAAAACCATTGGCCTGTTTACTGATACTATGAAAATAAGTTCTCCTGTAAAGTTTCGGGAAATAAAAAGCCCTCCTAGAGCTTAATCAAGGGAGTTACGCTGAGAAAGTTGAAAATATTCTTTTTCATATCATTTTAAACTTGTTGCAGCCGGCATTTCTTGTCTATTCCTGGGAAGTCACAATTAAATAATCTCAGAGGCCAAGGTCTTGCTAGGGGGAGACCGTTTCAATAATAGCTTTAATAAAAAGTTTCTCAATAGGACTAAACGTATTTTACCGTCTTCATCGGATCATCTGTGTGCCGAATTTGCATTAAAATCTGTACAGTCGTTTTAGCGATAGATTAGGTGATGAACACCCAAATTCATTCAGAAGTAGGATACTTGATCGCATTATTTTTAAGTTGACCAGAGCAAGTAATATATTTACGTAACTAGATATATCTACGTACCTATACACCTATGTATATATTTTAAACAATTACTCGGCTAAACCTCTAAAAAGTATGATGGTAAAATAGTTTAAATGCTAACTATTGGTAAATCGGCCAGTTCAAGATGAACAGGAAGTGAGTGAGGCGGGCGCGGCCGCGGGCTGAGCGTCTCGCACAGGATTGCATTGCGGACTCGAGGCACGTACGAAATCCGACACTTGGCACAGTTCGCATTCCCGCCGCGCTTTCCCCATAATACAAGTTTTAAGTTTTAATTACGCTTCTGCAAACTTACGCTCGACATAACGCTGTATTTATAAAAAAAAACCCTAATGATCGGCCGCTCGTGGAAATGTCGACGACATTGTCATGTAAATTAGTTCTGATTTTCTTCACTCCCCGACATTGTAATATTCTTTATTATCATTCCTCATCCGAACAACGTTTCTTTACTTTCGACAGATTTTATTTTCAATTTCTCCCGATACAACGATACTTACAATAGCTACAATGTTAATAAAATCGATCGCATTCATTGTATTGTCAAATGAATTATGGATAAGAGGATTCCGAGAGATTTACTTTTACTTACAATAATAATATAGCTGATGTAAACACGAAGACGAGAACTTTCGGAGTTAAACGGAATCAGAGCCTACCTACAACAAGAACAAAACTGACAAATAAATAAAACAGCCAAGGTCCAACTCAGGCAATTTCTACAACGATAAAACGCGAAAGGAGCGGTATTTAAATTGAATACGCCGTAAATAAATGCTAAATGAGACAAAGGACTGCTAGAGAATTTGCAATCTAAACAAGAATAAAAGGAGTAATGTATCTTTAATGAAAGCACGGAAGGGCCGTCACAGCGGCGCGACAATGTCCCACACCTCCGTCGTTAGCTTAAGCTGATGTCACAATCAGCTTTATGTGCTTTCCGCGTTGTACACACCTATTTTATACACCTACATGCCTATCCATATACGATGACAAGTACTTGATTAGTCCCTGTACGCAGATCAGAATACTCCCTGCATACAATTTTGACACGGTGAATAAAATTGATGTCTTTTATCAGCGAAATATTGTGTGCAAATGTCACAACCGCAATACGAGATATGTACTCCCAGTGATTGATAATCCCTAAACAAATTATAATTTTGTAAATTAAGTTACATGAATATCGATCATCAAACATGAATGTAATAAACTCCATTTGGCAGTTATTATGTAAACGAGATGGCCGCAGTATGTCAGAGAGAACAGTCGTTTATTATTCATTGTAATCCAATACATTATCTTGCTCAGACATCCGGCAGCCAACGCCGTCCCGGGGAGAAAATCAAAGAGCTTTTAGTAAAGAATCCGACTGGTATGCAATACCAACCGCGTTACCGTTTCCAACGAAATCAATTCCGAGTTCGGTGAGATAATGCTGGTTGATGCGTGTTTTTCTAACTAATGAATAAAAAATCCTCTAAAAATACTTTTAATCTAGATAAAATATACGTACGTTTAATACTTAACAATTGTTTTCCAAAGGACAGGCAGATAATGGTCTCTGCTCTGCCAAAGTAAGAACCTACGAACCTTTTTACTTGCTACGAAATTCTAAAATAAAGCTTTCGTAGTACATATGAGTATTCATCACGTTCTAGATGCGTAAGGTGACACTCACAACCTGACCTTTCTCCTCCACACTCTAATTAGTCAGAAAAAGTTAGTAAAAGTTTTCCAAAAATCTAAGCCCTTTGTAAACTCTAAAATTAAGACCAAAACCCTATGACGAACACAAACTTAACAACTACCCAAAATACTCGCTTGCTCGTCAAAAGTCGACAAAATTGTTATTGAGGCTGTACAGTAAAACCTTTGCATAAAAAAAGTTTCACTTGTTTTTTTTTACACACATTTACAACCTTTTTATAACGTCAAACATTATAACTCAGTGAGTCAGCGTTCTTTTGTAACTAAAAAAGTTCAAAATGGCATTGAAAACTGTACATTGGTAGGTACTTGCCAGGGTATAAACTTTGTGCCTCACAAGCGTACCTGCGTATCTTTATACTGAAATAGCCAGACTTGAACAGTGCCTTAGTACCTGATAGTTCACGACCCTTAGTCCTGGAGACATAACATCGCGTCTTGGACTCTACCGACTATTATAAGCTAAGAATCTTTTAGTTACGTAGGAAACTTAATTTTGAAATGAAATAATTCCTTAGACAGAATAATCTTTAAGAATATTTATTTAGGTTTAGGTAGATAAAATTACAATGCACTACAATATACATACATATAATAATTATATAACTATTTTTAGGTTTGACTATTATATGCAAGCTTGAATAATGATGATACAAAAAAATATATCTAGTAATATAATCACGATATTACCGGTTTTCAAGATTTAATCAACACTGCCTACTAAACATTTACGTATCCAATCTTATATACGCTCTTTAAAAGTCAGCTCATGAAACGTCTCTTGCCATCAAACCAGTTCGTTAACATTTGAATTGAAACAATGTAAACCCACAGGTGCTACCACTATTCACTTGTAAATAACTCACATATATCTTTAGAGTTTTATTCAAACTCCTTTTAGTAAACCACCTTGAATAAATACCGGGATTCAATGCTACCTGTATTGAAAGTAAAGTGTCTTTCAGGTACAAGTAACAAATAAAATAAGAAGTAAGGGTTAGTCTCTGTATTTGTACAAACAAGCAGCCAAAATGAGTGGAAACATTAGAAAACTCTTTGGAAAACTCAAACAACTATTAAAAAATGCAATTTAGCATATTTATACATGGTGATTTATAAATAACATAACAGAGCATTTTTTGTACTGTGCGGGCTAACGCGACTGAATCGACTGATGAATTCTCGTTCTTAATTTCAAGTTAAACACTGATGCGACGTATGGTGTCTCTTGTGAAACAAAGGTATACACATTCATGTTACTTTATTGAATAAAGGCTGAGTTTCACTGACGATCGTGAACGTCAAGTTGTCCGACAGCAAGAAAACAAATCTGTAGATTTGACAGATAATTTGAAGGGAACTTGCGCGGTACAACAAAGCTTAATGATATTCAGTTAGTATACAACATTCAACTTAAATGAAAAATTATTAAAACATAACCCTTTGATATACCAATACAATACTTTTTCTGACAATGTGACACATTCTTCTTCTTCTTAACAAAAAATTTAAATTGCAAAAGCAAAAAAAATCCTTACGGTGCGACAAACTTTAATTTGCGAACTAGTTTTATCGTTTTATATACTCAAAAACTTATTTTCGGAAGCGTACTTTAGACAGCCAAAATATATGCTTATATTAACGAAATTCATGTGCTTCAATATTTGTATTTGCTATGAATAATTCCGATCAAGTGAACGAATTCTGTCGCTACAAAGCCACGTGTGGGCGGACTATTATTTAATACATGAACCGTTTCTATTACAATACAGCGGTATGAAGTCATTTCAATGATTTATGTGTTTGAACTGCCACTAGATACGGGCACACGACTGCTCTGATACCAACAGAATCATTTTTCACCTTCGAAATACCACTAAAGTTATCAGCATCTGTCGTTTTGACCCATATTACAATTTGACAATATACATTAAACTAAATTTTATTGATGCCCTTATCTACTTCTTTCAATTTATTTTAATTTTCTTTTGATACGTGTATATCTCGTTCATGTAAAGTAATAAAATAAATAATCAATCATGCAGACGAGGCTGTAATAAAATGGGATTTATTTCGGGTGCTCAAACAGGTTACAGAACATTATAGGAAGAAAGATATATGTATAAGAAAAGGCGAAGCTGCTTGGCAAAGGTCAAAGAAGATTAAAGTCATGCTAATATTTAGTACTTAATATTGTAGGTACAATACTTAACACTTATTTTATTGTCCCTCGATAGAAGAGAATAAAGTAATGTTTTATGTTTTAGTATAACAGTAGGTACCAATAAATACATATAGCCAGCTATTTCATAATCGTCTAATCAGGACATTTCGCAGACAGTTTTGCGTCCAACTAAGTCCGAATAGCAAAACTTGTCCTGAATGATTCGAGAAACTTTTGACAAGTTCCTAACCAACGATCACTGTTAATACCGCGCGCAACTGTTTTAGTAAACCGTATTTGATGTAGTTATTTAGGATCAAGTAGATTAATTATTTGTCGCATTACTTGATCCTAAGAAAAGTTGAGTAAAGCTAGAGATATTCAGTGTTCAGCAAAGTTTTACACTAAAAAAGAAATAAATAACCTAGGATTAATTCATCGTAGGCAAATACGTGGCAATATGAATACATCATCTTGCCGACAACCAGTATTGCTATTGTTTACGTGGTCAGATAATTACAGTACTTTCAAATTGTCGCATCTGTGCCGACTGTAGTCAAACATGCAAACAGTAGGGAGTTGTGTAGTAATCCTTACCAATATTATTTCAACACACAGAATGGGGAACGCCAAACGCAGTAGTTCAGAAGGCTTTCAACAGAGCTGACCGTTTAGCAAAGTTTAAGTAGGAGCCACTACCGCTTCATGCCCACTATCCGGCGTTCACGTTTAATCCCTGCAAATAAATAAACAACCTCCATCGTATCACTGCGAATACCAAAAGCGAAATGTTAAATATGTTTTCCTTGCTGTTGGCACGCTTACTCGTACTGGCACAACGCACTGAAAAAATGTTAGCGGCCATTTTGCGTTTAGCAGCGAGTAATATCTATTTGGTTTTGAATATAAAGTTGATATGTAAACTGTCTTGTTTTTTTTTTATTGACCCATTTATTTCAAGCATTAAGTACATGGTACATAATATGATACTATATTAATAAAACTTAAAAGCACTATAAATACAAACAACTAAGCTAGTAATTAATGCGCACGAAGTGAAATGTAGAAATTATTATCTTAACCGTATTACCATTTTATACAAAATATCATATCTACTTGAAATAATTCATCTGCTTCGTTTAAAATACTTATGTTATACATTAACATTTCTGAGAAAGCTTAATTGTATCTATGTGAAATAACACAATTTAGTCCCATTAGGATCTAATTCTGACTATAACATCTATTTTGTTTTAAATACTCAAGTTCTTAAAATGCTAACTATTTCTTACTAAATTATTAGATATAATAAATTGTAAGCGAACTGATAAAAAAATGAAATATTTGTTTTTTTTTTTTATCATACCTAGTATTCATCGAATCCGTTGTAGGTAATGGAATTATTCCAAACTTGTTTCATTTTCATGGAATAGCTCTCAAGCGTATTTTTTTAAATTGACTAAGTTTTAAGTTGTTGCGAGATTACTAAGTTTGTTAAATAGATACTAATTAGCAGCCTGCGCCAGTAATTTGCTCTTTCAAAACGATGTTGCATTCCTAATTCCTACGCTTTACGCGACTTGAAAGCTAAATAATCGCGCTTACTTCTGCTAGACCATCGAGGGACTCAAAGTAGTAGGTATTCTAAACCTATGGGGAGTCATTAGTAGACAAATGACCATAATACAACTAAATTCGTTCATCTATTTCAGTTAAAACATGTGACCGTAAAGATTAAATTCTCGATTTTTGCGGGTGAAGAAACCAAACGGCTTGACGGAAAATTTAGTGTAAAAGCTTTAATGAACTAATGTATTCTTAATGAAGAGGCGGCGCCGTTCGGAATTGTGGGCCTGCGAGCCCGTTTAATGCTATAAAATATACATAACTCTTGGGTACATTTCAATTAGCACTTGAAGTGAACACAGGCGCCGTGCTGACGTTCATCGGACGACTTCTACGATCACATTGCATTCTAAATTTAAACAAGTGCTGACAGTTCTCCCAATTTGGCGTCGTCGTGACCTGAATGCCCAATTTTACGTCAACTTAAATCGATAAGCTCAGATTAAAAGTTTTGATGTTAATTTTTGGAACCGTTAACCCTAAATTTTATAGCCTTTTTTAAGGTATTCTTCTTTAAGTAATTATTTCGGAATATCACGCTTGTCTGTATTTTACTAAGAGCAAGTCAGAGGTGCACACTGCACAGTCGTACGTACACATTACGCTAATGGCAGTACCTATTAAGTTCCATGTTATAGTGCGCGATATTATTACTACTGGCACAGTTCCAAAGCCCAGCCTGTTTTAAGAATATTCTAACAGAAAATCTAACAATATTGCTTAATTTAGGAATCGAACTCAGGCCTCATCAGGAGTTATAATTGCGATAAGACTGATAAGGCGGATGAACAAATAAGATTTCGCTTCTACAAGAAGTTATGATAGTACAAATATTTTACCATCAATATTTTAGTGCCCCAGTCCTATCTGCAAGCGACCCGTATGGCAGATACCTTTCACGCCGAATCGTAAACTATGGATGGCCAATTTATGAAGCCGAAGCTGTAACCCACTCCGGTCCAGGCAGATTTACGATACCAGTTCCTCACGAATACGACCATCTACGCGGTTACATCTAATAAACAAGTCACGAGTTTTACTTGCATGTGATACAAAGTATCTACAGGTAAGAAATGTCATAATTTATGGCTGTGATACCATTTGTGACAAACGTAAAGTTTAGAACTACGAGTACATCTAAACCGTAAAGTTTAGAAGTGCATATGAAATGTTTACTTTAGAAGTGCATATAAAGCGTGAATTATATGTAGACTTATTTCGAGGATGTCACAATGTATAAAATTTTAAGACGCAGATAGAAATTATTTCTGTAGTAGGTATCTATGTATAGTATACAGAACATTGTAGGACCGATTATATTCATGAGATTTTTTTGACGTCAATAGTTGCTCTATTTAATAAACATAAACAGACACACAACTTGTCGTCTCTAATGGTCTTTCAAACCGTTACATGATTATGATCTCTGAAGATTTCAGATAAGTCTAATTCATTATATTATTGGTGTGCTGGTAAGTGGTTTAATAATACTTTTAAGCTCCGAGGTTTTATTTATTTTGAAGAGTCTAAATAAATAAGACCACGGAGTTTATCATATAATATTATGCTAAAAAAAAATCACATCTGAACATTGTCCGAAATAAATTACACAAATTTGTAACACCGTAAGTATATATAATTACTTTGCTGCAGCAATACAGAACAAACAAATTATTTTGACACATTCCTAAAATATTATTAACATTATGTTTTACCATTCGCTTATTGATAAACCTCAAACATGCTTCCCACTCAACAGTGTACTAATGTATGAATTATACGCTTATAAATTCATTACACAATCGAAGCGTAGCCCATTATGGTAATTCTTAAATAAGTCATTATTCCGTTGAGTATTGCAATTAGAAAACATAATGATAGTTTTAAGCGATCACGGTGTATAAACATATATCACGCCCACACTTGCAACGGTTTAACCAAATTGCTTTATCATGTTTTCATTCGATAAACAACACTCAATCGTTTTGTTGTAGGCACTGAACCCTGACTCCTACTCAACAGTTCAAAAGATACATGTGCGTGCACTTGCAATACTTAAAAAAGTCATTGATGCTATCTTTTATCCCACCCATTGGTTAAAGCACGATATTTTCAGGTAAAAATATTGTGAGCGCTGTAATTTATCGTGTCGATGGGCATTAAATATTCGTGACACCTTAATAGGATAATAATTACATAAATAAGTATGTGTCTACACTAAAACGATGCCTAATTTATAGATATTATAGATAAATAGTCAGTCTAGACACCTACAATAACCTTAAGTAGGTATACCACGGTATAAATAGGAAATACCTCTCGTACGACCTTCGATATTTGTTTTATATAGTTTGGCTATATTTTTCATTCTTTTTCAAATAACATAGCTCATAGTTATATAATAATATGTTTAATATAATTTAAAAAAATTAGGTAGCTGCATTATTGATAAAGTCATTCTTACAGGTCATCTACTGAAAGCTTTGTTTCTGGATCAGTGATTTCTTATAACATTTACCTACAGATTAGTTTAACGATGATCATTCAGTTTCTGATTTTAAAGGAGTTCCCTATATTTTTATACATGATTCTAGTTGGTGTATAATTTTCGGGGTTCTGAACCGCTTCGATTCTCACACGAAACCAATAGATATACGTCTTACAGGTATTTATCAAAGGCAGAGAATCTTTAGGGTCAAATTCTTGTGTGTAAAAGGACAGATTACCTAGGACCAGAAAAAAAAATCCTACATTTTTTCTAGCCCTATAAAATTGCTGCTACATTCTTGAAGATAAAGTTTTATAAAAAATATCGTAACATCTAAAACAAATTGTAAAGCAACATTTTTTTTAGAAAAGCATTTTGTTTGGACTTTAATCGTAAACATTGAACATTGTTGCTTGCTATCGCACAATTTATGCCAATTGAGGAAAATGGGGTTATTGTGGTTTACGCAAGCGATTGGCCATTAAACGATACTCTTAAAGCTTCAAGCGGCATGTGCTCCTAATCTTTGTACCTCTTGCCGTATTTGATCCTTGTATTTCACAGAAATAAAAAAGACTTATCACACCTAGTGAGCATTATTTTTGTCAGATAAATATATGAACAAAAGCCCCTCCTAAAGCTCGCATATGAAAGCTGCATAGTGCTAGTTTATATTCTGACAGAATAAAACGTCGGAACACGTCAGGAACTTTACTGTTGCAGTTGTATGTAGGTGGCGGAGATTACTTGCCACTAGGTAAAATAAAGTAAGGAAGATAGGGGCATGTTATCATGCCTACACTCACAACCAAATACTCAACTCTACAGAAGAAACAAACGAGACACCAAATTACCAATAAAGGCAAGAATTATTGATGCCGTTTATCTTTATAATTACTATGTTCAACTAATAACCTTTAACGGCGATTATATGGAGATGAAAACTCGAGTCTTAGCTGAGTGTACCTTCGCAAAATAACCAATATAACGAAACGCAAGCATCAATTGTGACCACAGAAATACTTCAGGCAATCACTTTGGATCGCCTCATTGGAGTTGTGGTCACAAAGCCACAAGACTGATGACGATGAGTGTTTAATCGTAACCTCAATTCCTACGTATTCTTCGTGTTGATGATGTAACAATAACGGCTTTTTATATTCTTACAATGGGGCTAAAAATAATCTTTACAAATAAGGAAATATTACCTCGCCTGCTTATTCCTATCGGTGTTTAAACACCCGATTTTTATCCATATTTACTAACATTAGTAATTGAGTATCCTTTGCTGCAAGAGTTTTTTTTGCATCTTAATTTACCTTAAACAACAGAATTATACGCTGAAAATTTATAAATTAACAACATTACATAGTATGCTTTAGCCTTGTACGTCAGACTTCCAAGACAGTGTGTCAGTTTGCATGCAGTGTTGTTCTAACATAAAAGGCATTATCATGCAGTAAGTGTGACATTGTTTGAGGGTCAAGGTTATATCTACATCCTGCCACTGTTCCGTGGGTGTATCAGCATCGTTTAGTGAGGGCTAAAGCCAAGAAAGGTCATATGCCGCGGGGAGTATCTTGTAAGGTGCTCCTAGTTTCAAGCGAAGAGAATTTTTCGTTATAGTTTACGACGGGCTTTGACTGGGCGCCCCGATACTGTCTTGTAAGATGAAGGAAATAGTAACGACTTTATAACTGGTAGTGGAGCCCGTCTCCAAAGAGTGTTTAGAGCGGACTCCTTTTTTTAATGCGTTACCTTGTCGGGTAATGTATTGTTGGAAATTCTTAGCAGCTATAATAATCGACTTTACTTTGGTGCCTGTGGGTCAATACAAAACACCCACTGGTTTCGTTCCCATCCTCAATAGTAAACTTATCGTATTTAGAATTTCTACAATTGTGATCGTGACACATTTGAAATTGACAAACATTCAAAGGCTACGGCAGATAGATTAGGTTTTATTGTATAAGCGCCAATCCAGCCACTCGGAGGATAGCGGCAGTTTACCAACCACAACTACTACTCATACTGGAAACCAATTTCCCACCTCATTGTTCTAAAATTGCGTCCTGCACTATTCTACGGTCCAACGGCCAATCGACTCGCACATTGACAAACATCGAAAAATAAAATTGATATTGGATAGAAAATTCTTATCGAGATATTGAGGAATCGAACGCTTTTGTTTTTCGTCTAAACGATAAGTCGATGCGCGTTACATTTTGCGTGATATTGGTACCAAATAAGAGGTATATTTCAGTTGCTAAGAACTTACTATTATGTATATTGTAGGATGGCGACAGTCCTCTTGGTTAAGCAATATTATTTTAATTGTAACGGATAAAAAAATCCTGGCAACCGGTCTGCTTAGAAATATTAAAAAGTTATTCCCGCTTTATCTAGATTCTGAGGGAACTAATATCTCAAAACCTGGCAAAAATACCTTAACGGCATCAAACATGCAACCATATTATATATAGCATATTGTAAACCAATCTTGTTAAAAAAACCTACGAATTATTCGCATCTCATTGCTGACATCAAATAAAAACCGCTATAATTCTCAGTATTTTTTCTAATCCTCTTATATCGTGGGTTCGTTTGGGTTTAACAAACAGGAAATATGTTAAGCACATACGTCCATACTCATAATAAATATCTGCGGTTCTCATGAATGTTGGATCAGGGGAAGAATCGAATCCGGCCCACAATCACTTGTCCACTGCGCTACACGTGTCCTCATCTCATTCATGAACGACGATGACGAGTCATACCCATAAAGCTATTCAGTTAATGATCCCAACTTGTTTAACGGACAAGAATCTTTTATGTCACCATACTCTGTTGAAAGAGATAAAACTAAATATAAACGATTAACAGAAATGTTAACTGCGTTCTTATTATAACTGACATACATTTTTTGTTTTATCACGGACGATCCAAATACTTGGAGCATGCGGTTAATCAAAGATTATATGGGCTCCAAATGCGTTTAGATAAGTAACCTAAACAGATACATATATTTACGGGTTTACTTGACTGTTATGTTCTTTGTAATCTCTACCTACGCTATTAGTATACTTGACCTAGAAAAGAGTTTAAAAATTCATCAATTGGAATTTAAAATATTCGTTCTTATCATATTTTGATGGAGATGTAGGGTTACATTTAATTCGAAATACACTCTCAAGTTAGTCTTTATAATTGTTTCCTATAAGGGGTTGGTAGAAACTACAGACTAGTATTCGATCCGATCCTGGCAATATAGCAACTATATATTAGATCAATTAGGATGTTCGTAATATTCTATTCTAATGTTCCATACCACATGGAATATATTATCATAGCATCAATACCTATATTGTAATATACTTAGTGTAGCGACACAGATATCAGACAATGATAATAATATGCATGCGGTTGTATTAAACCCGTTACCTGAATGTATCAAATCTAAATAATTAAAGGGTATGTAAGATAGGTGAGTAATCTATGCGACATCGGCAGAGCGGATTCGGCCTCAGGCAGCGACGGCTTTGTTCGTCAGCACGAATCAATTTTACAGATCAATTCCAGTGAAGCCGAACTCGACAGGCTGACAGCTACTACTCCGGCCCACGATACAAGTTAGTGGATCACTATCAGACGGACAGGCTCAGAATATAATGTTATTTTAGCTATATTCAAGATTCAAATAACTTGCTTCAGGAGCTTGATGGTTATTGAAATATTTGTGACTTTTTGTTTTCAATAAGAGGTATGTTTAGTTTTTGTAAGTACCTAATAGTCTTTTTCCGTTTGTTTCTTAACATCTGTATTTTAATTTTAATTGTGTAAGTTCACGAAATAGACAAAGCACCCTAAACTCACTTTCGTAGCAATAATGACTGATGACCGAGGAGATAATTACAACCATTTGCCAACCGCTGCTAGGTAACTCAGTGATGTCACCGCAATTAATGTACCCTTCACAGTTCTGCCCACCCCGCATGTGAAAACGAGCGTAAAGATACCGATACACGTTGATATAGCACAGCACAACGTGCTCCCGCCCGCCTTATACGTAAATTAATTTTGTGCTGTGATCAGCGAAGCGTGAGCCTCACGATAATCATTCCGATCTCGGCCCCGCCGCCACACACACATTCGCCAAATAATGCCACTATTAATCATTAGCCCCGTTATGGCTTATACAAATAATAACCGAATTAGTATCCATATCAACTGATTCAGCTATACCCAATATATTTAATCTACATCATTAGAACGCAAATTTTATCCTTACCATTTATCTTCACGAAGCGTTTAGACCTTGAAAGTTTCATATCTACTTTTTATAGTAGGTACATTAACATCTCGCTTACGTACGTACGAGCCAAAGGTCAGTTTGAAAACAGCCTTCGTGGAAAATTCACTAAACCGTCAATTACGAATAGAGCAGCGTAATACAGCTCACAAGAGATTTACGATTGCAATCAAACGTCAAATGGCATCATTTTTCAACATCAATATCATAGGGCGATACAGTTCGTGACACATTAATTTGGTAACGGGTGCGGGGCGCAGCAGAGCTCCCGCCGCCGGTGATCGCTTTTTCATAACATGCTCACGACGCCCTGTATAATTCTCACAAGCCCGCTCGCGAAGTGTACTTAATGAATTACAAATCGGCTTCATTCAATTTTCATTTCATTAAGACATCAAAGTCAAAGCTATTAAGACATCTGAGCATCAAACGTGCGAATTGCAAGAGATAAAAAAATACGGTGAGTACTGATTTATTACGAGTATCGTTGTGATCGCATTTTACGATAAAACAATGTCTTCATAAATTAACTCTGACGCAAAATAAACTGTTACACATTCGCGAAGAAAAATGTATGTGAGTAGGTACTGTAAAAGAAGGTACGGTTTAAACCGGTTATGATTAACGATTTAGCTTATTCATTTGTCTTTGTTTGTTTTATCAAAAACAATCAAAAATAAGCTTGTGTTCCGGCGTCGGTCGGCGACGGAAGCATGGAAGTACGGGCAACGCGCTGCGCAGTGATTAACGAGCGAACCTCGCCGACTTGAAAATGAACCCTATTACTTAACTAACTTATCGTCCATCCCAAGAAAAGTAAGCTCTCTAATTGCTGACCTTTACCCGGTCACTAAGAATTTAACGCCTAATTATGAAGAGCAGTTATAGCGCTAGGGAGATGGATGCGGTACGTTAAACATTTCGTTTGTTTAGTAATTTAGTCAGGTAGACAACCTTGGCTACTCTGTCTTTCATTTTCGTTTAGAAGCCTGTCAGCCAGCTCAGTGACATAATAAATGGAACTTATTAGACTACTATACACTTTTATTGTTAGCACCTGCTGCAGATAAGCAAGACAGAAGGATAATATAAAGCTCTGCACGTCCGGATAAATTCCAATTCATAGAGAAATTCCGAGAGAGAAATATGAACTGAATAAAATGACACGCAGTTTTTGTATTAGACATATTTATGAGCATGATAGTAATATATTCAGGTATGAATAACCCACTTCGTATAATAATTAAGGTACTAGATATTTGCCTAGGAACATTGGCGCACCAACGGAGGCCGGTACAGATAATATCAGTCAATGCTTACTAGTGATTCATTATACCTGCATGGTCGTAGCCACTTCATAAAATTACTTTTAATGTGTTTATTTGAGTATAAAAGCACCAAGCCTCGGATACACAATACCTTTATTGCGCAAGATAAATCTTTGTTACAATCGGATTTGTTTAATATGAATATCGAATGAAGCACGCCGAGTGAGTCAGCGGTGAAACAGCAGTATTATTGCAGTCAGCAGAGTGGAGTTCCAACAAGCGATTACACACCACAATATTGTTGTCAGCCACAATACAAAAGTTTCATTGTGAAACTTAATTGAGTAGGTCAAAGCAAAAATACATACGTAAATGTATACGTGTGTCAGGAAGACAAAAGCAGTTACCTTGTTTGGAACTGAACAATGAAACGAAGCCGAAGATCCTGGCTGTACATACATAGATACGATATATACCTACCTAATTCCATTTACAGACCTTACAATATATTTCTAATGTCTATGTAAAATGAGACCCTACAATTTTACGCCGCTCAAGTAATTCAAATAAACCTTGGTAAATATATCGTTTTTTTAGGGCATCACGTTTTTTAAGTAGGCTTTTAAATTCCAGACCAGTTAAGGTCGTTCCCAATGAATACACAATACATTATTACAGTAATTCTACTTAATGTGTGTACAAAACACAACAAAAAGGCCAAATATTGTTCTCCGTACGGACAATGTAATAAAAAGTGAGGTGCGGCTCAAATAGAAGCAAATGTTATTTCGCGATGCACAGGTCGAGTGGATCGCGGGCCGGGCGATGCACCGCTCTTGGCTCCTTACCAAAATGTATCAAAGCTAGATTTATGTGGGTCTGCGACGAAGGCTGCGATGGTATCGGCGCGGTCGGTGGGCCGCTGCGACCACGCTGCGCTGCCGCGGCGAGCCCGCTATACGTGCCGCCCAGTGCCGCCGCTACGCGCTACCTTGCTCCGCGGCAAACACAATATTCGGTGAACATTCCCGGCTGAAGTCTGATAGCTCTCCGATATTTTGCAAGAGTTTTTGTGGATTTGTGTTCGATCACACACGCTTTATTGTCAACAATTCAGTTTCACTTATTTACTTTGGATAGAGTGAGTTTTTTGCTGAACTGTGCCGTTGAATATTCATGTTTGGTTTTTGGCTGTCACCGAATATTTTACAATAACTTACTTTAACCATAATCTTTATTTGATTACAAACATAGTGTTAAAAGACTGAGTATCTCATTAAACTGACCTTCAATTAGCCATTCGACCGTATAATAAAATATTTCTTATTGCATCCAACTCCCTTTAATAATCTTAAAAATCTTTACATCTCTCTTTGGATTAATAAACTTCTTAACTGCTTATAAAAAACTTCATAAAGGCGGGCAATATAACTGCTGCTATCTGGTTTTATTGGCTCAGTAATCAAGGCTTGACGTTCCAAACAGCGTTAATAATCCATTTCTAACTACATAAAACTTGAACCATACTAAGGGGCGTACTTAAAATAAATCTACGTATAATATGAATGTAGAATAACGTATTGTTACTATTATGGTGGAGCGTGAAATCATAAATTTCAAATATGAACGTCTTCACGGTGCTATGATCGAGAGAGAATAAATGGATGCACAATTTTTCGTGTTTCGCTGGGGCGTTAAATTATGCGTTTATCATTTAGGGATGTTTACAGTGAACGTCCCGCGGGATAAAATTGAAACGACTGGATTGGTGCCAGCCGGGAGTGCCGCTGACGACCCGCACGCGACTATTCTATAACTTCTTTATGCGGCTCTCTGAGCTTGGGGACAGGGTTCATCTGGTCGTGATATTTTAATATTTGTTATTTTTAATTAGCACATGGTTGTTTTTACAAAAAAAATCGAGAGTTACTTAGTTGCAGATACGAGACATTAGATTATTTTTGAGAAGTATAAAAACACTAAATTACGCTGAGATAGTGGGCAGGCTACAACTACCTAGGTACCTACTCACTATTTGTATTGTAGTCGTGAGAAAACCACAACGAATAAACGGCATCGAAGATAACAAGCTGTTACAGACACGTGATCAAGCTATTAATAACCATAAAACGAGTCAGACAATTGATGCCAATTATAAAACTATCCTGTGCGGGATTCCAGGCAATTCATCGTCAATAGACAGTTGACACAATATTTAACTTAATGGCACCACTTGATACTTGATATTGTCATTTAAAGCAACGCGCAACGCATGAGGCTTGCGAGAATCGTAGCGCTATATATCCACCGTTCTACGAGGTTAAGCAAAGCTTGCTACGGTTAGTTCTTTGGTAAGTCTGTTCTGCAGTTCTAAATGCTCATTAAATCCAAAACAAAAAATCGAATGTAATCAGAATAAACATTTTAAAAGCAATAAGTTCTTATGAAATCAAAAAGTACAGCTGGACAACAAATTATTCACAGACAAGTGAAAATCGTAAAGCGGGAAACGCGCGTTTTTAATATCAATGATATTGATAACATAATTAGGTATATTTGTACTTCTTTTTAACCGACTTCAAAAAAAGGAGGAGGTTATCAATTCGCCTGTATTTTTTTTTTTTTTTTATGTTTGTTACCTCATAACTTGCGACTGGGTGAACCGATTTTCATGATTCTTTTTATATTTGAAAGCTGGTGCTTCCCGTGTGGTCCCATTGTCACCATTTCAATACCTGATGATGGGATCTTGAAGAAATCGGGGGAACTCTTCAATAAATAACAGCAGATTAACCGCGATTGTTGCTATAGCATATCTAAGCATTGTTTACGCCATCACACAACATAATATCACGCCTGTACTCACTACAAAGGCTATAAAAACAATTCCGAAAAAAAAATGTTCAATGTCACTTACAACGTTTTACAAAAAAAACGCAATACTGAAACTAAAATAAAAATAATTAGATGTTTGTTCTGATGAGATATTCGGTTATATGAAAAAAACTCTTCAAATTTCATGCGTCCTAATTACGTAAGCTGATCCGTGATCGCGGTACTGTCCCTGGGTAACCGTGACCCTGGAACTTAAAGGGCTATTGAAGGAACACTGTGGATGAGTATGACTGTCAGTACAAGTCTGACAGTCCCTCCACCCAGGGTGGGAGGACTCATTGGATGATTTTGCCTCGTAAATAAAAGGTGTATCATGACTTACTTATGTACTACTAACTTACTTATCTACCTTCATTATCGGAAGACAGATTTCGTAGTCTTGTCATTTCCTGCAACGATCTATTGTCGTGTGGTTTATTTAATAATTTGTTGGCGTCCAAATCCGATAAAACTATGCCTGCCAAACTTTTGACACGACTTAGTGCAACATATATTTGCCCTTTAGCAAATTTTTTTTTGCCAAGGTCAATTACAGTTCATTTAAACGGCGCTGTCTCATATGAGCAGCGCGTTTAGTAGGTCTACCCATACTCAAATACCTAAGTAATTAGTGTCCTTAAGGTTCACTAAAAATCAAGAAATAAAAAACAATTTTACCAAAAAAAAAACACCGACTTCAAAAAATAAATATTCCAAAACAAATTAATATGCACTAAAAAGTAAAAAAATAATTGCGTATTTTTCTACAACTTAACAAATCAACTAACTTTACTAACTCAACACATACCTACCTATGAATAACAAATAATTATCAAAATATTTTCAGAGTTCTCCTAAGTAAAACGAAAAGAAAAATATTAGACTACTTAAAAAGCAATCAAATTATTACGATAACATTATAATGTAAGTAGTACAATTATTGTTATTTTTGGAGTCGGTGTCAGCCAAGGAAACGCCAACAACCTAGCAATAATAATACGAACTTACTAACTATTAAATTAATAACTAAAAATGAATGGTGTAAAACTGTAATGATTTGTAGTGATAATAAATAACAAACCTATCTTAGTTGGCTGACACCGACTCCAAAAATAACAATAATTGTACTACTTACATTATAATGTTATCGTAATAATTTGATTGCTTTTTAAGTAGTCTAATATTTTTCTTTTCGTTTTACTTAGGAGAACTCTGAAAATATTTTGATAATTATTTGTTATTCATAGGTAGGTATGTGTTGAGTTAGTAAAGTTAGTTGATTTGTTAAGTTGTAGAAAAATACGCAATTATTTTTTTACTTTTTAGTGCATATTAATTTGTTTGGAATATTTATTTTTTGAGGTCGGTGTTTTTTTTTGTTAAAATTGTTTTGTATTCTTAGGTAGGTAAGTATCTAACTACTAAGTACTAAGGATTTCAATAAAAAACTGAAAGCTGAAAAAGAAAGTGTAAGTCTACCTACTTAGTTATTAGTATCTATGTATCAATGGAACAGGAGTATTTAGATCAACAGTTTCTTATTAGAAACCTAATGCAATATAACTTACGTTACAACCAACTTCCTATCAGTGTTCGCAAGTAACAAGATAGTCCCTATCATTTCCGACAGATTAACCCTATCGTACCGCGAACAAGTAACAAAACCCGATGCGGAATGGCACATTGATACATACTTATACACAAACCAGTTCTCGGAAGAAAGGACGGCGCAGCAGAAATAACTCGTGACTGTTCCGCGAACTTGTGTTGTCACATCTACTTACTGTGGAAAAATGCGGTAACCCGCGGTCTCAACGCTAAACGTATAAACTATCGCTGTATACCCATGTCAGTTCCTACTTCCTATATTGTTGTTCGGCTATTGGTACGTCCCTGTTACGTGTCAATAGTAGGGCCCGCGTCTATGATTCATATCGATATTTCATCACGGTCCAATAAAACACTCGATACTGTGCAATTGCAACGGGCAACCGTTCTGCTTGGTTCACTTATTTGACTTTATTTGTGGCGTTTGTTTCTCGCGGCGCACCCGCTCGTTGGAGCCCGTCCAACAGTTTTACACAATCATTCCACTCAACTAAGCGTTCCCATAAACACAACCCGGCGGGTATGAATTGCACAAAAAATTGGAAATAATTGCCAATTTATTGTTCGTGTTGCTTTTACGCATATCGAAATTTAATTCGTTTGGCTGAAATGTGTAATGTATGCGCGTAGTCTCGCAGCGCGTATACAGAATGCGTGCGACGGAACTGATGTCTATATTTGTAGCACGGAAACTCAGCCATTTAATTTTCATCCGCCGCCGACACTCCGGGCACTTGTAACATCACTTACTTAATTGAACAATAAATAAGTTAAACGCCTATTTACTTGTTTCATTCATTTCAATATTATTTATCATCTAGTTATTTTTTGGATGATGAGTCTTTATTCTGAAATGGGTTAGTGTCTAGGCGTATGGATTGCGATATAATAGTTTGGAATAGCTCCAGATATTTCTATTTTGATTCAGGTGTTTAAGCTTTAAAATCGTTGTAACGATCAAAGCCATTAGCTTTAGCTTTCCAAAGCTCTACAAATGTACTCATTTTAATAGCAGTTTTTGTTACCAACACAAATTCTCATAAAAGAACAGTTGAACGACTGTCATTATAATTCTAAAATAATGATGTGACTTTATAAAGGTAATATATATTGACGATAGAAAACGAATAATGAGGTGTAGGGTATCAGATAAACACAAATTGGAGAAACGGATCGCCTGTTGTACCGCGTTTCTTTTCATATTGTCAATTTATCAAAGTTTCAAATGATAAAAGAAATATGTACGAGGTTTAAATACATGAGACTGTCGCTGCCTATCAGTTTCCAGTGTTAAACATAAATAAGTCTCTCCCCTGTCGTGGCACAATACCAGATCCCTTTAAACATTCAGTATACCTTCTCCTCATCGTCGGAACACACACGGTTATACTAAAATTGAACAAGTATGTACGTATAATACGCCGAGAATGTGCGATAAGTATCGCTACCTGACATGAGGCATTGGAGCGGCATGAACACATCCAATGCCGCCGTAAGAGAATATAAGAAATAATAAGAATGTAAACGTTCCTTTATATTTTTTCTCACAAATATACGTACAATGAGAGCGGAGATACATTTACCTTCATACGTACAACCTTAGAAAAAATCACTGCGCCGATACTTTTTTTCAATTCGACTTCAAAATTATCGTTTTCCAGTTTATAGTGTACATATAATAAATCGTGCCATATGAGATCCACACATTTCACCACTTACAAGCCCATCAACGTTCGAACATCCGAAATATAGCAACCAAACATAACGAGAAGATAAGCAGCTCAGCTTACTAGAGAACTCGAACACTACTTACATGTAAAGCGATTTAGATAAGTCCCAACTCAACCATTGAGAATGTTAGTATTGACAGTAACAGATAGTGTCTATTGAATATCTTAGTAATAAAAGCGTTTCTGTTTGTGCGATGTCGGGAACGGATTGTGTGGAGGTCTCGGCGTCCGCCTGCGCGGGTACTGTCCTCCGAATACCGGTAAAGTGTCATGTTACCGTTACCGGCCTTATCGGTTAGACAGCGGACCCAATATTTGAATACCACACTCAATAGCCACCCGTCCTTGTAAATAAACGCTATCGCTTCCATTAGGGTCAATAATAAAGTGAAAGTAAATACATTAGGATTGTAATTTGTAACGTAGATAGATATCTGTGACACTGTTGAAGAATCGATATGGTTTTTATTTCAATATGTTGTTACACAATTATGATCGCTTTTATGGCGCGTAGGCGCTTTAAGATGAACAAGATTGGATTTTTCGATCAGAAAGCGTTAGATATACTTATCTTTGGGTATCTATGTGACATAATATTTTACAAGGGAATGATGCAAGCTTATGATAAACAAGATAAAGCGCTTTTATAGGCTACTATAGGAGTGTGTAGACGTTTTATAATTATCACGATCTCAAAAGCATATCTTAATCTTTACACAAGCCACGAATTGTAGTGTGACATCACGAAGGTCTCCGTAAATGCCGCTTAACACAACTATTATAATCCTTAACTTGACAGTTACGGCAAGGATAATCTTCCTTGTCGACTTAAGGTCTAATCTTAGTCTACGATCCCATGACACCAAAGCTTATACACAATCCCATTAGGTATTATACTAAATGTTGGGTTTAATGTGTAAATAAGCATAAAATTAATATCGTCACTCCATCGGCGGCGAGAAGGCAATCTGTCCGTTCGTCAAGTTTTACGTCTTCTGCGGGAAACGCCACCTGCCTCCATACAATTTAGATGAGTTCTTAAACTTCGAGAATAACGTATAATCGCGTAACGATGTGACGGCATTGTCACTATATTCAAACAACCATTAAAGAGGCGAAGCGTTTATAAATAATAGATGGTCTAGTTTATATTTTAGTGTCACTAGATGAATATTTAAATGGCCTATTTCACTTTAAACTTGTATCTTATAATCGAAACTGATGGTATTAGTTATTTATTTGATACCCGAGCTTTTTTAGATTGATAATCCTTATTCTTAGGAATGGGTCACACTTCACAGATATTTGACAGAGTTACTTGTGTGATGTTTAAGAACAAGTAGGAAGAAAGCACCAACATGAGCACATCGAAAAGGTCACATCAGTCTAAACTTTTACTTGGTACTACTAGTACTAGTACTACCGGCAAGTTTAATCTGTTCTAATAGAAACGTGAAAACTGACAATCCATCATACTAACATTGCTTCCGGCCGTAGACAGGTTTACGCTCAGCCAAATCCAATTTCTGATTTGATTTAGAATAATCGGTAACTTGGTTATACCATTTGACATGTCGTTTGACGAGCCAATCGACACAGCGGGTAAGCTTGGCCTTCTGACGCAGTTTATCAAACCCCACACAGAAATGTATCTACATCAAGTTGTCGAGACACGTACGAAAATACACATGAAAAAAAATATTACATATTAGCAAAAGGAAGTGGGCTCAGCGAATGCTGTACTGGGATGAACATGACCCAGTACAGCGCTGATTTTCAGTCACTCCTGCTCCCTAGATTGTTGTGCGAGAGTTAAGTAGTTAATTTATTGGTTTCATGCATGTTATAGAAAAGATCAATTGTTATATTAGTCTCGTATATCTCGTTGACGACGTTACTACTAGGTATACTGAAAAATATAGGTAGGTATAATATGTATGATATTTTTTTCTAACATGTCTTATGCAACCCATGCTATAATGTCCTCTCTGCATTAGGCTTATTGGTAGTCGACATATTATGTCAGTTGTGTTATTATTTATAATATACAAAAAACTGGTAAACCGGATTCTGAATTACGCCTAAAAATAGTATAACTATCAAAAGAGCCTAGGATTTGTACTTGTTGTAAAATTTTTATCATTTTGAAAATATTTTGGCACTTAACACAGTTTTAGTTAATGCAGGTTTAACGGACGGAGTAATCTTCCCTTTTTAAATGCATAAAAGCGAGGGAGACTAGAATGTACTCTTATTTTATACGGGCAGCCGTAAATCCTAAAAAGCTATAGATTATCCATACAGGCAGGGTGCACCTGTTCTCAATGCATTTTATATACGAACCTATGTGCGGGAGATTAGGAAAATAACTATTTAGGAGGAGAATATAATATGTTTACTTCTTTATTGAAGTAATGCAAGAACATGATCAATTAAAATATATCTTAATGAACGCCAACGGAACTGTATAAATATAATAGTTATAATCAATTAGATTGTGTGTATTAGCAGTTTACCGGAATTTAGGTTGATTTAAATCTGCATTTTAAGTCCGTATTTTGCACATTCTAGATTTATTTATCCAATGTTCACTGTACAAGAAAATTACAATATGAAAAACACAGCCTAGAATTAGTACATAACTTTCTTTTCAATTTATAATTGGATAGCGCAGGTGATATAGAAACTTGGGTTCAAAAAAAGTAGACAACCACCAAATTTGCTCACCCTTGCTCATGATTGCTTTCAAGTGTTGTGCTCTTAAGAAAAACGACACAGAAAGCTACTTCCTTATGAGTTTTCCTTAAACATCAGTTGACGAATATAACAAACCACACAAAACACCTAGTGAATAACAGATTCAAATTAAAGCTGTATCCGTCGCGTACGATTCCAATAGAGCAGTTAAAGCTACGTCAGTCACTCTGAGACAGGTCTGTCAGTTCGATTTACACAGGCCCGGGTTGCTTGCGACGCTACACGCCCAATAAACCTCGCTTAACACTACAAGGAAATCCCTACACGACTTCGTACGATATTGGCAAGACTTTACTTGGAACATAAGAGATATACGACGATAATATAAAGATAACGAAGCAATAACGTGCACTACAATACAATTTATACGAACGCTTTATACAATGTCGTTGAGTATCGTGATTGTTGTTGGGTTGGTTTATTACGAGGTTGGTAGAGGTGCCTATGTGCGTATCAACTGTTTACCAAAATATTATCTAAGTTAAGCAGATTTTTATGAATAAATTAATTTTGATAATGCGTTTTGTTATTGGTATACGTGCACTAAACAAATTTTAATAAGCAAGGGCAATTAAGCTTGTATTAATAAATATTAATGATTTAACTGCTGAAATAGTGCTGTAACATATTGTTATGTGAGTAGGTTTAATAAGAATGAAAAAGTTACAATAAACTCATTTAAGCCAAAAACGCAACTTCATCCAAATAAACTTATATAAGTAGAGCCACCATTCTCATAAAGTCAAAAATGAAATTTAATTGACTCGGATTAAACTTAATTCACTTTCCAATATTTAAGTAACAACCGGCGCTTCAGATATAATTATCCACAACGTCACCAGATGGGATGATATTACTTTTATTAAATCGCTGAATAAAACGCTGAGGTGTCAGAAATCCCTGTAGACTCAATCAGAAATAAAAAACTTCACGATTTACTTCAACGTTGCAGCCAGTTTGTACTGAACACGGAAAAAGTATTATTCGTTTTTGTAATAAAGTCAAGTCTTTGCCGTTTAAACAAAACAAAATACGTAAATTTCAAATGGCATTCATCAGAAACTCATTCTCGAACAAATCCTCACCGATTTTGAAGTCCCCCATCGAGTGCCGATAATTACCCATAACAGGGTGAAAAATCGATTACGTTATATTAGCTAAGTTACTATAAATACAATTATAAATACTGCGAGTTCACGAGGGAGCTTTTTAGAAGTTATTTATATATTGTTGCACTTATATTTCTAGAAGAATAAGTATTATTATTTTGAATACTTAAAAGACGAAGTAATATTCTATATGTGTAACTAATACCTACCTCTTCTGTGCCTGTGCTTGTGTAGGCTGTATTAATTAAGTGCCTTCAAGATATAACTGCCAATAATTGTAGATTTTAGATGACTAATTAGATGAATATAGCAACTACCATACCTAGAGGATATGTAAAATCATGTTCTTGGGGCATAATATAATTGAAACACAAACATATTTTATGAGAGTATTTATCGCAGACTGTAAAATATGCGTAATAACCCAATTTGAGTTAGGGGACCTAGGGCTTCAAACCAGGTTTATTAATTTAAATTCAATGTGAAATAGATGTTTCCTAACCATTCACTTTACCCTTACTCGTGACAAAATACGAGCTGTAACAAGAAAAATTTACGCATTAAATATCCCCGTTTCTGGAACTCGTAATGCCTAGGTAAAACTGTGTCGTCTAGATAACTTAATTAGAGTGATTATCACGCTCGACGCGATCATTATGGGCTTGGAAAAGCTAGAGTTTTAAATTCACAACGGTCGGGTTTTTGAAAAGGAATGCGAGAAATAGGTTAGATGTAACTCGGATTTTCGCAGTTGTGACTTATTCAAAGCGCTCGAGTTTTTAAACGAAAATCTAGGACCGATATCCTGTTGTACCTTTACTACAAAAGGACCCGAAAACTCGATAGCAGTGCTTTTCTATAGAGCAAACATAAAATGGATTAACTTACACATTTCAGAAGAAATATGTGGTGTTGTACAACATTCATTTTTTTAACAATCCTGCTATTGACGGATGTTTTGAAACCAGTATTAGGACCGCAAACACCTAAGCACTTCAAAGCTAATCCTTCTGACATCCGGAATACATAAATCCCTATTTTTAGTTGAAGTACTTGGTCGTTTGTAAAGCGATAACAAAACCAAACACTTCTGTTCGGGACAAACAGTTTGAGGAATGTTGCATTGTTATTGTGTAATAATAAGTTGGGTTTACAAAGCCAAATCTGTGGATAAAAGATTACATTGTGTCATAGCAAAGATTGCCAGTCCACCTGCTACGTTTAGCACAGTAAGTGCAGGGCTTTAAATCACATCGTTATAACGCATGATTATTCATTCATATGTTATCCAAACACTTATCTCTATAAACCGATAACCTTCATCATTTCTGTAAGCACAAACAAAACGTGAGAACGAAACATCCCGATCCGCTGTAACCTACAATCCATAGATGATTTCGGTAAGCGATACCTGTGGGTGTTTCCGAGCTGTATAGCGGTACCCACACTATGCGGGCTAGTAAATAGGTTTATATTAAACAGCGATAAGATCGGCCGGCTGTCAGAACGATTGCTGGGTTCTCGTTGATGCGACCACACGCCAGGCGAGCGGCGACTGAACGCGAACATTTACTGTTGTTGCCGCGTTGTGCTCACCTAAAATAGCTGTTTGAACGACGTGAAATGCTCCGTGAAGTAATTGTGGGTAACAAGTACCTGATAAATGTGGGTATATGACGCGAAAATTAATTGGTTACGGAAAATGTGGAAAATAAAAATTCAATTACATAATCTTGTTTTGTACGTTTTTATAAACGTTATCTGCTTAGCATTGCTGCTCTACATTTCAAAAATCGATAATTGCAGTTATAAAATTACGACACATTGCATTTTTTATGTAGATACCCTTGCCAATTCAGAAAGTATAATCTTGAATCCAATGGATACAGCAGTGCATTATTTTGCACACTAAACAGTCGATTTTGAGACATGTTAACACCTAACCGATATTAGGTATACTACTGGGCTGCCGGTCTTCGTCTTCGAAACTTATAATAACACGGAATCTAATAAACCCGCTGTTTATAGTCTGAAAATCTTAATAGTGATTATGTAATACTGAACTGTTAAATTTTAAGTATCGGTCACACTCAAGGCATGCGCTCAACACCAACTTTTCCGATAAACGATAAATTAAGTTACGTGCCACTTCGCAGTACACTTTATATCTTACAAATTCAGCTACACTCTAGTATCTCCATCGCTAACCACTACATAATAATAACTAATCTTCGGAACATGTAAATTAAGTCATAAATAAAAAAACGCGCTTCAGCCATGCGTGCCAGGCCTAATAGTTACGACCATTAAGACACATTCTATTGGAATGATGAAGCTCTATATTATAAT
This sequence comes from Abrostola tripartita, assembly GCA_905340225.1. Taxonomy (NCBI): domain Eukaryota; kingdom Metazoa; phylum Arthropoda; class Insecta; order Lepidoptera; family Noctuidae; genus Abrostola; species Abrostola tripartita. Next base: position 7,065,050 of record HG996493.1, on the reverse strand, counting down.
AAAAACTGCTGGCCATAGCTTATGTCTCGATTATGTTGCCTCGTTTATTACTTAATTTAGCCAAGTGTAGGGTTGCCAACTGTTAAGTGGCGGGCTGAAAGCATAAGGTCACGATGTATATTTCATACTTAAATCACGCTCACTCATAACTAAAGCAATAAATATGTTTTATAGCAATGATTACTTTCTACGAATATGGGTATTCGTATGTAGAAAAAAGACAATCGATTTGACATACGATACACTTTACATTCCACTGAGGCAATCCAGTTGTCTTCGGTTCGAAGTAAAATAACGGGTCGTTAAGGTCAAAACAAAAACGGTCACAATTTTTTTTTGAGCAGCCCTAGCTTAAAGGAGCTCGAGTCGATTACCTGCGCGGACGCACGCTGAACCGGTTTGCATGATCCTCCTCCCCTCACCTTCGCGGCGCGTCCAAGCACCCATCGTGCATAATATTTTTTGCTCCACATATGGGGCCCCTTCGTTACCTCCGAGAAATAAGTCGGCTTACAATGAGATACAACACAAACAATACTCCCATGACCTTTGAGATGAGAAACACTTCAATGTTTAAAGCTACATTATGAGGTTTTATTGTCTACAGGAGTATGGTATTCCATATTATTAGTCCAACAATATTTTTTTTATTCTTCTATAATATAGCTTATTACAGTTTTGAATGATTTTAATAAATGAATAATGACGGTACTATATTGTTTAAGATCGTTCTTGTTGCCGGTTTATGATGTAGTTTCGGTTATGAAAGAAGCTTTAAAATTGAGGATAAACTGACCTATGGATAAACTAAGGAGATGAAGTTGCCAAAAAGGTATCAAACTAACAACTTCAGATAACGATCAATTAAAAGCAATAATCGCTTCTACAATAATTGGAAGATCATCTCAATTACAATCAACAAAGAGAATTTCATTGGCAATTAACACAGTACAAAACATGCTATATAAAGCTTCTTAAATGACAATTTTGATTTTAATTCTTGCTGTGTTGTTTCAATAGTCTTACTAGATGAAATTCTTATTTAACTAACATAATTTTAAGTATATTATTATTTAATTATCTCCAAAGCGAAAAATGAATAGATTGTAGGATTAAGATTAATATCTGAGTGGTCACAATTCCGTTACGAAAACATTAAAATTCATTCTAATGGATTTTAGACAAGCCGTTAATCGTAGCTTTATATTGTTATTGTCTGAGTGTATAACACAAAAGCTGCTTTCATATTTCGAGATTTAACTCCTACTTCCCACATATGTATGCATATCCATTTAGACCAGACATAGTAAATATATAAATATCTTTATTATTTAGTTTTGAGCGTCACTTCTTCTTTTGTTGTCTCTTGTCAACTTTAAACGAACTAAAACAAGTGCTATATCTGTATGCTTTTTTCCTTTCAAGCCGAAGATACGCTTATTTATATGGGCTCAAGTATTTTAATATAGTGCGTTCTTTCCGCGGACACCTCACTCAGGAATGCTTGCTACTTACTAATGATACCAAATTGTTTTCCTCTCTATGTCCGAAGAGAATTCGGAACTCGCATAAATTTAAAATAGCGCTCATTCAAAAAATATAATACACCACTTGAATTAATATTTGCATGTGACGTTTATTAATTGAAGTGCAATTAATAACACTGTTTTCCTATATCAACTCGGAACCTATTACTTTTGTAGGCGCAATGTACTTTTCATAATTAAAATCTTGTCAGCTGTTTATGGGTTTTATAATATAAAATAAATTAAGGGCGTATTAACAAAAATAATGACGAAGGTGTCATCATTTATTTAAAATTTAGATAAGAAATCCACAGCTCCGTCAAAAAGATTATTTTAGTATAATATCCCTACTTAATTCTTATTTATACGAAGAATATCTATAGATAAAATTCTGATATACAGAATTCCAGCTTGATTCCCATGGAATAGGTTTGTTTACAGTTTTCGTATCTTTTTATTCATTTATGGTGTTTTTACGAGTGTCGGAGAGGGTAAATGTTCTATCTGAGTGTTCGTGTGTGCGTCCCGTTTGGTCGTGGCACGCCGTGGATCGACAGCGCATAAACATAAGTTTGCGTGCGACTCTACCGTGTAGAGCGCATACAACTTTTATGATGCCGTCTCGCATTCACTGATGAACTTTAATTATCTCTTTTATTTATAAATTACTTATTTACGGCGTTGTTTATTTTTTATGATTACTGTTTGGTGTTTTCCTTGAATTCTTATTAACGGTTTAATATTCTCTCGTTTATAAATGACCCAACATCAAATGTAAGAGTGGGAATGGTTATCTACGGAAAAAGTAAACACAACATAAGTAGATAAATATTTAAACTTGTAATAATACCGTATCTGTCCGTCCTACATTATGCTGTGACTAATTGACTCGGCCGACGAACTGCATTGTGTCTAGTTACTTACCTGTCAAAAATATTTCAACTGTTTGTTACGAACAGTAGTGAATGAGTATAGTAATGATGACTCACCTCTGTGGTGCCTCACGCGGTGATGCGACACGGGCCGGCAGCACGGCTGCTCCTGGTACGTGGTCCAGGAGTCCGCCAGCACTGACGCCAGCACGGCCCAAAGCACCCCAGCAGTCCATTGTCCACCACCACCCATGGTACGCGCGGCAGTCCTACCTAGCGCACATCCAACCCGCACACACTAGTCTACTGCACCTTGCTCTCCCACTCAAACATAATCCCTCGCATCAGTCCATACAATGCACCTAGGACTATTGTAATCCAGCCAACTAATGATTCCGGAAAACTTCAACAATGTTTATCTGTTTACATTACGCGCACCTAAACCGAAATCGGAGAGATTATACTTCCGTTCAGATCATTCGAGTTGAACGGACTTCAGTGATTAATCACCGCAGTCGTGCCGCGAGCCTGTTATCTCATATCGAGTTATAATCTGTTCGTGAGGGTTTACTTCGTTCGGTTCGCTTGATTTATTAGTTGGTAAAGAAGTACGCCACGATCGTGGTAACGCAGCGTCGTCGGCGGGCGACAGGCGTGACGTGCGCCACCGGCATCGCAGCGACGAGAACTGAAAATGTTTCGCGTCGCAGAGACGGACCGGCCCGGCTCGCGGCTGGAACCGGCACGCGAGACAACAGCCGAGCCGCGGCTTGCCGCCGCCTCTGCAGGCTCGCGCCACGCGGGACAGGGACGGAGCGAGCCTCCACTCCAGCTGTGAAAGCTCCAAACGAATGAAAAAGCCCGCTCCACTCGTTTAAGGAAAAGTTGTAAGTTAAAAAGTTTTGATAATTTCGCCGATCCAGAGCCGCTTGAATTCTTGCGGGGGAGATTCGACTGCGCATTGACCCTCGGTGTCGTTACGAACATATTGTAACGGAGGGATGACCCTCTATATAAATTTACCTAATTTATGTTTTTGTTACGATACGCACGAAGAACTTTTATGTCTGTAGGCACGCGAAAGGAAGTCGGCAGTTTATTTTTTGTATGTTTATTAATAAGTAGCCTAGTAGAGCGTATGAGTCACGACGTCGCGTGGCATAAATAATAGAGAACTGTAAACAAGACATCACGAAGTCTTAAGAGATACGAACGCGTGTAATTTATATAATTAGCAGGTTATTTACGATCTCATGCAGATGCAGTTCTAATCCTTAATATATCACTTAAATTAATTGTCCATAACAGCTTTATTTTCAATGGTAATTAGTAGATAGTAAATCAAAGCTATGGAAGCAAAAAACCATTAAAAAATAAACGTTAGGATTAGTCAGAACAGTCCATGTTCGGAACAGGGAACTGAGTTTCAGCTTAATTTATGTGTAACTACAATCAATCTACACATGTAATGATACATATCCAAGGATAACATTAACAGAGCTTACTAGAAGGTTCTTTTACATTTTGCGAATTGCTCGTTTTTAATTAGACATACTATAATCTATGTATACTGCGGTTAGCTACAAAGACTTAAGCTGACAGCTCGACGCAATATATAAACTTAAACACCATAACTCCAAGCGGAGACTTAGTAATAAGTTTTCAGACAACTTAATAAATAACTATTTATTGAGTTTAACTTTGAGCTGACCGTGATTAAGGGTAGCAGGGTTAGCTTTATCAATTACTCAGCCTCTCTGCGGAGGCTTCTGTGCCCTCCGCTCGGCTGAGAGTGCTACGCGCCCGACTCGCCTTTAATTAATCTTAAATAACTTAATTATGGCAGAAACCCTTTAACATAATTCGATAAATCTTTTATAAGTCTCTCCAACTAGTGCATCACATTCCGCTTTATTTACCTCTCATACCTCAAGTCGAGCACAAACCGCCAATATAAAAGTAACTTATGTAGAAGTAAGAACATTTGGGATTCAGCGGGTACATTCATAAGATGAACGGGGATATCTTAAACGTCGCGGCCCCATTTTCATCAGTTCTTCAAGTTTTTCAATAAAAACTTTCGAAGGCGTCCGATTTACATACGGTATGGATTCATTTATTTTCCAAAAAGATTTTTCGCGTAAAAGTGAAGAAGGTTTTCGGTATCCATTAGAGAAGAAAGGTCGCACTCGAGTCGCTCCCACCAAGAGCCCGACACCGGCCCATCGCCCACTCCAATTACAATATTTTAAATGGCATTTTTGTTAAAACGCCATCCCTTCTGAATCAATAGTTTCAATTTATAAATAGGTAAAATAATCGCACATTTTACGAAATAAAATGACGGAGACAAAAAAAGTACTAAAGTTTACTTTACAATTTAACTTTGTTATGTTTGGTTAGTTAGTAGTTATAGCTAGGTACCTACTGAACTTTATAACTATGCATTGAGCTTATAACCTTTAGGTACCTAGTCCAAGGAAAAAGATCTACCCGTAGCGTTTATGTCTACCACAAAACTTAATCAACAAAAATGTTCGTCTTCATAAAATATGTAGATATTTCAACTAAAGCTTGGTCTACACTATAGGTACTTTTTGAGAGACTTCTATATTCTACTATAGAAGGTCATTAAGACGGCTGATTGGGAAGGCACAAGGCTATTATGATTTAATGATGGAGCACTTACCTACATCACTATCAATAGGCATGCGACGAAATTCATACAGTGGCGAAACCGACTCGAGTTTATTTTTAAATGTGTTTGGTAGCGCAACTGATTCGATGCAAATCTACGAGCTTTGGTCACATTACAAGTGGTAACTAAATATCGCTTTAAATCGTGACATTTTGCGAACTTACCAGATTGCTCGATAGCATAGAATAGGTATATATTTATTTTAACACGACACTTTAAGATCTAGTGAAATAAAAAAATGGTACTGTAATTATGATGTAACATTTTCTGTGTAAATAGTCAGCATAAAACTATAAACAGTTAACTAGCGACTAGTAAAACTTTGGTTGTTGTTCTTAGACGTTCGTTATTTTGTCACGTCTACGGAGAACATAATACGAACATAAAGCAAAATAACACGCGTATATCGTAAAACAGGTTGTATAAACTGTGTATAAAGTTGTGCTGAGAGTTTCATACATTCAATTTGTTTCCAGCAGTGGTTTGAACGCCAATACCGACATAATTGTGCAACGATAAACAATGGAACAATGATCACTGCTGCCGGTTGCATACGCTACTGCTAGATATACGATGTTTATTAAATAGCGCACATTATCCATTTCTGTATGCGTTTTATTTTTAGACAAAAACTGTTATTGGAATACCAATTCTGGAGACCCACGGCCCATTGTAAATAACTAAGTCGATTGAGGACGAGGTTTTCAGTTTTTTCTTCAGGAAACCGTAAACAATACTTCAGAGTATACGAAAACCGCTGTGTTTTGATTATTTTTAACTTTTCCTGATTGTATGACTAATTAAAATCACAAACAAAGTCAGTTTATACATCCACAAGGCGCTAATATCATAGCGTAAAAAAGCCCGAGAAGTATATCACCACAAAAAAGTCAGAGTCAAACCCAATGAGCAGTTTTTCCTGATAACCAACATTTATCTTGGAATACGTGACTATTTATTGTGCAGAGATCAATCATTCACAAACTGCAAACGGTCTCATCACGAGGCAGATGCGAAGAGGCGTGCCTTCGGTCCTGGACGAGCCAGCAGGGGCTATAGGGGAGTCGGGGGAAGGGACATAATTGATGAAGTCGACGCAAGACCTCGCCGCGGTTAATCTCCACCCAGCCACCTTCGACAGGACAAACTTTATCTACTCCCAAGGCGACGCAGAGAGGTCACCGCTTAATTTTTTCTTGGAATGAGAAAAAGTATTAACACTTTTTATTGCCATTTAGCCAACAAAGTATCTAATGTTTACAATCCTCAGAAAGGCACTGACATAAATAAGTACACAAAAACATAAAGCTTAATTACACCAATCGAAAAACCTCGGTAGAGAGTTCAGTGGTATTCAGACAAAAGGCACTAGTAATTATCATTTGTAAGTCTCACATTGGTGTTAGTTTAGCATTTATTACTGTAACAAAGACAATGAAAAAGACAAAGACCATCGTGTGTCTGCTTAGAATAGAAGAAGACATAAAGTACCTAGGCATTCATTAAATACTACAGAAGCTCATTACTGCGCCGAACGTTCGCTATTCAGTCGCATACGCTAAACAATCGCCGCCAACAATCCGTCACCATTTAACGTCTATTGTGGTCTTGCATTCCCAATTATAATTAAAAATCATTTTCGCGCCGCAATGCCAATTAAAACTGCTAATGAAAACCGTAGAACTTTAAACACATTCAAAACAAACGACAGCTTAGATGCTCATGTTCTATTATACGTTTATTATGTAAAATAATTACACAAATGAGATTGGAACAACAAAGGCGTGCTCCGGTTGCATAAGAATAAAAGATAATTTTTGAATAACACTATAGTGGTGAGTTAGAGTTGCAGTTAACGATATTTACATGACTAATGGGCAACAATTTTACATAAAAGTGCAAAAGCGAGTGAACTTAGGCACACCACACCAGTGAAGTGGTCCAATTTGCATGTTTTATGCAAGCGGCGAGTGATGCCGCCGCGGACACTGCACGCGCATACAGGCTCTTTGAAATTTTTATATGCTATTCCCACAAATCGGACGTCACTGCATTTTATGAGAAAGCGCGCGCTGTAACCGCGTTGTCTACTTTTATAGCGTTCCTTACTGTTACACTATAAATATGCTTCAAAGCACTGATTTGGGACTGTTGTATAAGCTTTATACGTTCACGAATCTTCATTTCATCTGCAAGCATTATTTTATGCTCTAATTAAATTACGGTGTAATTAATTTTCTTAATATAATCAAAGATTGAATAACGTGCGGAAGAAGAGCTAGTCTATCAAAACTACAAGCATAACTTTTACAACTAAAATCCGGTCAATTATTCGAATTCTTCGATTATTTATTATAGTTTTTAACCAACTTCAGTCTGAAGTCTCGGCACGTGTGATCTTTGGTATTTGTTTTATATTTACCCGCACCCGTAATCGAGCGCCATGCACGGTTGGAACAACCAACTTTTACAGAGAAGCCATCGCATGAATGCAGCACTAGCTAAATTGCATTGTTCGTTTTATTGCAAGTGCGGATGGCGTAGCTCTCGCCAGAATTATTTACTATGTAACAGCACATGCACTTTATTCCATCCGTCGATTTTAGTATTAAAATCTTCCTTTATTCGCGTTAAACTCGCTATTTTATTTATTCTACTCCACTATACATAGCCAAACATGTTTTTATGTTCATACAATACACTTAAATAAAATTTATTCGTTGATATCTACTCGATGAATGGCATAATACCTTTCAATCCATATGATAAATTAATATAATTAATCTTGCAGTTTTTTTTCTCTTGTTGTGTGTCGTTCTCGGTCTTCATAATAATGTTTTGTGTTTAGTAGGTAGAGATAGTAACTATAGGAAGCGGGACTTTTTCTTGCTCAATGGCCAGAATAAGCTTTCTACTTATAACAATATGTGAATTATTGTAGACTCAGGTCAGTAGAGTCCCGTAAAGTTATAAGGCATGTGACCTTATAACTTTACCTTTATCTTTTTGTTTCCAGACATTTCGGCTAAATTGCACGAGCAATCCAGGAAAAAGGTTCGTACCCCGTAATTAACCTTTTTATCATTTAAACGAATCGTCTGAAGACCCTACAACTATCCCACCTTTCGTCATTCTGTAAGTAAATTATGTAAGTCTGTGTGTGTCGAACAATCTTCAAGGTGGGTCGCATTATGTTATATGTAAGAAGACGGTGCCTTGTTGTACCCACATTAATGAACTAATGTAACTAAGTGACCGTGGCTTCACATTAATAATTGAATCACGCAAGGGTTCATTTCAACCGGGATACATAATGAGTCAGGTCCGCAACAAACTTCATGACATCCTCGAGTTATGGCTGGTGATGTACGAGACTAGGTCATGGCACGCATGTAATGTTGATGTACACGCGTAATTACTTGTTTGTAAATGAATTTTGACGTTAATGAATTAATCTACACTGTATCAGAGCTTTGTTTAAATTAATAGATAGGTGGATATTTAATAGAATAATTTGATTTACAGATAGTTATCATCGTAATGTGTAACATGTTTAGATAAATCAAGTAAAGATTACCCATAATTATGTAGATTTTATGTGACTACTGAATTAGTGCCAGCTAGGTCCCTAACTAAATAAGAAACACTGTTGATTAAATTTTAAAATCGTAGTCATAGTTCTCAGCCTGTAGAGGATATTTTTATGGGACATTTTATAGGAGGTAATCCTCAGCAACAACTCTTTGAATTGAAAAACCTAAATTAACAGTACTTGGCGCCTATAGCATTTTTTTAGAAATAACTAGAACCGTTATTCTTTTATTGACAACAGAATGAAAACTTTTCGCTAAAATCGAATTTCTTTTGTGCACTATTTAGGGACAATAGTGCACCGATTGCAGCCCAGCTTTAGGTATTTTATTTTCGACCATTACGCCATTGCGAACGAAATGATTGTATCAATAGAATGTGAATGCGACGAAAATGTTGATACATTGTCCACTGTGTGACCTCAATTTGTCACACAAAAGCGTCCGTTAGCCGATACCGACTCTGAAGGTAAAGATCGCACAGTTTTCAAGAATTCGCAAACTTAGAAAGTGCATTAAAACTGAGACTTAAAAGTCTGATACACTGCAAAAGGAAATTAAACTAACTTGTACACGAGTTGACTAAACATTTTTATAACTTTAAATTGAACTTTTAACGGAATGGACCGAGAATTTCTTTGATATTTTGCATCGGGAGCGAATAAAAAACTTTTGGCTTTTTGAAAACAATCAATTTAATAATTTTATACTTATGTATATTATTATCGACATTTCGCTGTCGTGAATTTCAAAGTCATTGCATGGTATAAGTATCCTAGCGGAGTTCTTCAGTTACATGTACTAGGATTTTTGGTCGTGTTGGAAGCACACCGCTATGCAAAGAAGCAATTTCCTTTGTGTCACTTGCTACCCGCGCCGCGACTGCACGTGTTGTCACGTACCAATGTCAATATACACACTGCATTATATTTATTGTACATCTATCCCTCTGCAATCCTAAAGTGTTTCAGGACACGCAGAGATTACATTCACGTAAGAAAATACTCATTCATCGATCATCAATCATATCATGCATCGATCACATGAATACCTAGTATATATTTGGAAATTGATTTGGATTTTTATTTTATAGTCTACAACATCCGCACTCACTTCTTACTATCGTATGGTTGATGAAGGACCTGGTGTCAGAGTTTAAACCGCCTGTAGGCCTCTGACATGGCTTTACACACCGCTGAAAGATCTCTCAGGTGTGCCGGTTTCCTCACGATGTTTTCCTTCACCTTTATTAGCAACTGACAACTAATTTATAGTACGCACATGAATTCGAAATGACATTGGTGCGTGCCGGGGATGAACTTGCGACCTTTGACTTGGCAGTCCACCGGTCATATCACAACCGCATTCACTTATTATCATGGATTTTTTAATGAAAGCATACTTAACCTTGTTTGAATATGTCATGTTTGATACATGCAACATTTGAATGTGAGGCTATGATTTATTTGTACGAGAAGTTATTAGAATCATATAGGTAGGTACTAGTCGTTATTCCAAACATATGTACATGTACTAAGTATAAGCATAAAAATCTTCAAGTTATATAAATCTCAGCTCTAATCTATTTCTAATTTATTAAAAGAATCTTCCAAACCAGGAAAAAATGAGCTCAAAGTCTTAGGACCCCCAGGTCTCTTTGATTCAACAACCCGTTTCAGTGCTTCTATATCAAAAAAATCTTGGTTCACTTTTAGCTTGTTGCAGATTTCATCTAAAATAATAAAACTTTGTGAGCTTACATTGAAAGAAAATAAAATACACAGTGTATTCCACCAACTATACCTTTCAAAGCAGTTTTATTGTTGTTTTTTCCTAAATCCTCTGTGCATATATACTCTTCCAAGGTGTTAGAATCAGCTTGATGAATCTTCAGTATATCTAGTAGCTCATCTTTCATGAATGGTTTGACCATAGCAAGCAATTTGTCTACGAATGTTGGAGCGTTGAAAAAGTGAAATTCTTTCAGGCTGACAAACATGGCTTCCTAGAATCAATATAGACTATTGAAAGTAAACATGTAGTAAAGCAGTGTCAATGACTGGGTAAGCTAATAGTAACTTGAATTGAACCTTGAATGTTATTGAAAGATACGCATAGAAAATAGGTAAATAAGTTTTTATAGAATTATGTAAAAAGGGGTTTAGTGATACTTTCTACGAATTAAAATGTACAATACACAGTCCAAAATAAATATATTCAATTCGTTTTAAAGAGGAAGGACAAACCTGTAGGAAGTAGAAAAATTGTTGCGCTACCGACAAATTTACCCGCGATATATGTCCAAGTGACACTCTGTCCAAATTCACAATAAGAGCAACGCCCGGTACAGTGCCCTCCTCATATTGCCATAGATCCATTACCATCAAAAATGCCCTGCAAACATAAACAAAAGTAGTATTGAAAATAAGCTTTTTACCGAGCTGAATGTCGAAAAAAAGACTGATTCTATAAACGGACAGTAATATTTGTACCCTCTTGAGAGTTAAATCCAAGACTGTACGCTCTTCAGTAACATTTGTAGGCATAAGCCACAGTCAGGCAGTATTATATTCCTCAACAAATTTAAAGGTGTTATGTGTCTTGTCGCAAATTCACGGTGCACCAAATTAAAACAAAACTAACCTAAGTAACAAGAATATTGTTTTTTCCGATGAACTTAATACTGCGTTTATCTGAAGTCACCAAATAAATAAAGAAGTAAATGTCTGAGATGTTCTTCTCAGTAACTACCTAAATTTTATGTTACTAGAGACGGAGTAAATAAAAAAATACAGTAGATAAATAATAATATAAAAAACTTACTTGATGACATCCTTATAGACAAACTTTTTCGGGTCTGCGTCTAATAGTTCGCAATATATCGGACGATAACCTTTTTTCGTTAGTGTTGGTAATGGGAATATCAACCTTAAAAAACCTAAAATTTATCTCATCAAATATTTATACCAAGACTATCTTAAAATCTAAGTATTAAATTTTCAGAAATTGAACTAAATTAAAAGGTGAAATACTATAAATCTTATATAGTTAAGTCTAAAACACAATTTATCTTACAATTAGAATACTAAATTGTAAAGTTGCATTTAAAATCTATTTCATTTAGACCGCTCGGCTTTTGATCTCATTTTAATTTATAAGTATTTCATAACTTTCAAGCTAGTTAAAACTTTGATCGCGCTGAGAGCATTACAAGCTATCTTGTATTTAATGAATGACACGAGAAGGATCTATGTTTGTCTATGTTTTATTTAGGTACATGCCTCATCTAATACTAAGAAATTCTTCTTTGTCTCTCAAAAAAGGGAATGTACATATATACTTTCATGGTACGCCGGACATTCCTAGGTATTCACTCATGATGGTCCTACCACTACTACTCTCTCTCACTCTGCTACTACTAAAACTGCCGCGTACCTATAACAATTAGAAATACATACCATGTCTCAAACGCAATATTCAAACATTCATCCATTTTTCTATTCTGATAGAACGGGAACAGTGTTTTTAGAGTATAATTGACATCGACGACCCGTTTCGTTTTATCTGTGTTGCATGAGCAGCTACAGTACGCTAATATGACGTCCAATTCTGAAAATTATACTTTACTGTAATTTTCTTGGTAATATTACCATTTACAGTTTATTTGACATTGTCATGCTTTTAACTTGAAAGTATAAAGTCGTATTTCTTTTGTTCTACTTAAAATATGACGTGAATTGAGACTGGAAGCTAATACTAAATTGTTTATCGTAGTAAATGCTAAAACATAACCTAAAAAAATCGTCACCTGTGATATATTGGTGTGGAAGATGAGGCTGTTCTCTCAACCACTCCATCAAACGCTGTATGTCTTCCTTCTTCACATGACTTAACTTTTCATATTCCTTCTGAACTGATGCACCAGGTACTAACGTCATGTTCACTATTAGTTACTTTAATATTATCGTTAAAGTACAAGTTTGTCTCTATATAGAGCTATTTACGAGACTGTTGGTCGCGTGAGATGCTTATGAACTAATGGCCTACAAATGGGGCCAATAGTGTGTGTGCGTTTCATTGTGCTCCTAAAACGTCAATGTGTCTATTGATACAATTGCAAGGCCATTTGGGGGGACATAAATTTATTCTTACTGCCGGATCTGATTGAATATGCTTTATATTAAGTAAGTATTGGGAACTTTATACGGTACAATCAGTTAATAATAAAAGCACCGATTTATAAGTGTCATTAAGAACAGGCTTGTTACTTACTTGGTATGTATTTACTCCAAATTCCTTTACAGCCAACAGATTGTCTAAACGAAAAACATAGCATAATTGAAGACCTAGATTATTCTAGCACAGAATACGGTCAAAATAAAATTAAAAAACGGCTATCACTCACGTGCGGATTCGATCGCATTGTTCCTCTATTTAAAAACCGGGGAGTTCTAAATCATGGGCAGAGCGAATCCGATACTTACGAGCTCTATTTTCATTTCATATTGCGAGCGATCTAACGAAACTTGTATAACTATGTAACGAGTCCGGCGTACAATAAACGAGGTCAACATAATAAACTCTTAAGCAGCTCCTCGTAAATAATATCGTTTGTTTTGTCTATTTTAGATTTTCCAATTGCTCTTGTTTAAAGTATTGAGCAATACCTACATACATGAAGTTGTAAAGACTGCAATAGAATACTTTCAACAAGTGAACCATATACCCATTAGGTACATACTTGTCAACTATCTACATTAAATTGCTATTAAATTAAGTTAGTAAAATAATGTTATGTTACAAGAACTTTTCGTCGTACAATAAATACCTAATTTCAGATAGCAGGATCGTTTTAAACTTAACCGTTTCACACGGTAAAAACTGTACTAGTTCTTCCACGTCCTGCCTGCGGTGCCAATTTTTCAAGTGTATATTTAAGTTTAGGTGCCCTTTGTTCCTGGTTAGAAACAACTCACGGAAATTTAATAAAAACTCGCTTCGGGTAGGTAATACTGCATTGTTGGATTCCAGGGTGTTCTGTAACCTTAGTGTATAGGTAGACGTTACGTCTAGTTTATCAAGAGCAGTTTAGATACATCGTCATCATCAGCCGGAAGACGTCAACTGTTGAACAATAACCTCCTCCTCAAAAGAGAGAGTTTAGATTCCGCACGTAAAAAAGAAAAATAGTGTTATTTATTATACCTAGTGTAGCATAAAGAACACTCGATATTAATACATCTATTTGTTAGAAAGTATAGTTTAACATGTAATTCTAAGCAAGCGAACGCATAATACATTAATGCAATATCATCGAAGAAAAAACGTCACAACATGTAACTTTACTATACTATACTATAAATAATGCCGCATCTTGCATCGAGCGCCAAACAAACCATCCATGTGGTAATCCGGGGTCATACATAATATCGTTGCTCTAAGTCCTTGGACTTGCAACTTTGATTGGACTTGTCCTGAATAGCGCTAGGAGCGACGTATCGTAAATGTTTAGTGCTGGCCTAAACACTGCGTTATGTGAAGTATACGTTTGGAGAGCTCATTGACTCTGCACATTACTGAAGTTATAAAAGTGTTTGCTTATGATGCTAACGTTAGGGCGTTATCGTGACTTCCTTCTTCCATGAAGATGGAATTAGCGTAGGTACACCAAAGGCATACATAAAAAAAGATAAACAAACGGCTTGAATGAAGTGTCACTTAGGATGCAGTCAGTCAATAAACGTTTTTTACATAAATTAAAATTAGATAAACTAGTAGCATTCACAAGTATGAACCTAATATGGTTGGAATTAACACTATGTGACTAAATTAATATCATGCAGAAGAAATTCTAAATTAACACTTTAAAAATTAAGTACCACCTATGGTACCACGATGAAAATACTATATACATCTATACATATAATAAAATCGTAAACGACCCGTGTCTGTACATTCAATATATATATATAAAAATACTATATATTATATATATAATAATTTAATACTTTGCTCATAAGTGAACTGTTATGTTCTTGAGGAAATAAAGTTCTTTAAACCTAAATTATATAAAATAGAATTAGGACCTACACTCATTACAAAGTTTCCTTACAACATAAACCCGTTAAAGTAATTAAAAACCACTGACCTTGTTAGGGCCGCAGATTATCTTATTAATATAATATAATTTCATGGAACTCTTGTTATCATCTAATAATATTATTTCGCCCTTGCCCGAGTTTCCACTACATCGGTGGTGTATGAACTCGTTAGAACCCCATGAGCGGTTCACCGCCGGCCGAGTGAGTCTCGATCACGGTCCAGCAAACGCTTTCAAAGTGCACCCTTAGCCCTCACCCCTCGCTCGCCCATATCATAATCACGTTATATTTATTGTATACTAAAATCTTGACGAGTTACTCCCAATTATAAGGCCCTGAGACGCTCTTAGTTATAAGGATTGTAAGGAATGCATCAAGCCTTGCTAAATAAATAAACATTCTATACTGATATACACTCAAAACTGTTGGTTAACTTTGAAAAAATGGATCAAATACAACGTAATGTCTGCCTATGATACAACATTACTAAATTCCAAAGAACCTTTTTGAGACAATAATTCTTTGTGGCGTTTAGATGTCAATTTTATTTACTTTGTGTTTGTAAGTGTTGAGTGTACATGTTTTTTATTTTATTTATGTATTTTCGATAAATATATGTTATTTAATTTTATATAAACACAATTAATGGATTTACACGACGACGACGACGACGACGCTTTTGGTGGAGCGTATGAAAATGGACATTGGATGTGGGATGAGCAAACTCATGAACTGGTGTTCAAAAGGTGATATAATGTTGCATAGTTCTGGCAAACTATACGAATACCAAGCAAAAAGTAGAAGACGTAAAATAAGAGCAACACAGTATTTGCCAACCTCTATCTATATATTTGATAATCTTCTTATGATTTCTCTATTTTGAATACTAAAATATAACAGGTAAATAAATAACACGTTAGAATGGAAACATACAAAAGTATAGTCCATTTAAGGTATTTCCTCTTTGATAGTCATACGCATAAGGTTCTGTTTCATAATATAATAGGCTTCAGTGCAAAGTAGCCTCTGCACTTTCAACCTATCTAATTTATTAGCACGATTTCATTCCCACAAGAACCTGCGAGAAACTCCACGGTAAAAAACCCTAGACCCTATGGTTCATAATTTGTACAAATATAAAAATATTACGATTTCAGCGATGTCGTTGAGAAACCAGAAGAAGTCCCAGTGGCGTCAGCAATTTTGGGTGCTGTAGAATTTAGAGAAGACGTAGACCTAAACGAGCAGGCAGGTTAATTTGCACCAGTTGTAATGACGTATTAGTATTAGCATAACAGCGCTTTGTAGTTCAGCTGTAAACAGTAGATACTTGGAAACTTGACAGTAGATCCTTATTTCGAAATAACGCAGTGAGAGGAGCCAACAATACTGAAAGGCATTGGTGAATAAAGTGTATTGAAATCTGCCATCTTGGGAACGGGTTAAAAAACTTCCCTGCCGGTTCGTAACAACTTCAAATAATACAAGTAATTAGGTGTATATAGGTAATATGCAAACTTACAAAAAATAATTGCTGATTTTTAAATATTTCAGCAACGATTCAGGAAACGTATTCAACGGAAATGTAACGAAGAAGAAAGCGTTGTGACTCTTCAGGTCGTATAATTGTATACTATGTTACCAGATAAATACATATTATTGTAGGAAAATCATCAACGTTGTTAACTTCATTGCGGTTTATCCACAAGGAAATTTTAAAGAAATTCTTACATGGAATTGTTGTGGTGTTAAAGAAATAATTCTTATATGGAATTATTGTGGTGACCGGGGCATACAAACTAAATTCACACTTAGTTATAAACAATCAAATAAATCAACTAAGTATAAACAAAGCATCCTAAGTCAATTTGCTGTTAGTCAATTACAAGCATACGTTGTTATATCATTAATGCTAAAAACGAATAGAACGTGACATAGCGACACATTTGAAACGTTCGTATTTGTGAATCAATATACCTACGCAGAAAGGATTAAACGCTCTTGCAGGAGCAGCAATTTTTTCGCAAATGAGAATTCTCATGAGGCAATTCAGATTGAATGTTATCGTAATAATATGCCGTCTGTTGATATTTTGAATCAAATATGAACACGGCACAAAAATCTGTTAGAATCAAATTCAATGGATACGTTTTTTAGTAAATCAATTATCACTATTAAAATATTAAATTCAATAATCTCATGTTCTAGGATGTGAAAGATGTGGTCCTTTTCACTGCGCCAGCAAGGCTACTGCAACCATATATGATCAACCTGCTTCACCTGCCTGCTACGGAGCGTTTCCTACGAGCCCTCATATTTTTTTGTCAATATTATTTGCAGGTTACGCACTAAGTTTTAATATAAAAAATATAGTTTGAGTTACAATAGATCAAGTATATTGAGAGTGATGTAATTCAGAGTCACATCAGTTGCAACATCAAGAAACTTTTTGAAGGGTTTTGAGCTGAATCCATATTTTACTAAATATAGCAATCCATAGAAACTTTAACTATATACATATAGGATGTAGATAAAAAAATAGCTTTGATCAATATAAACGATGGCTTTATAATTCCAGATCTCAGATTTGATGGCTTTGCGCACACTAGAACTTTTAACAAAGGTGCGCACGCCTAACAGTGAAAAGACGGAATTGGAATTTCAAGAAAATCTAGAAGATCTTCGCTTACTTGTTGCTAAAGAATATTCAAATGTAATAACAGGTATAGTTTACAAAAAATGTGGGCTTTTTAGGAACAAAGGAGAGATAGATGGACTTCTTACAGTTTAAGTAAAAACGAGTGAGTTCTGAGATGGCGGGTAAAAGAATTAATAGGACAAGGACATAGAGAAAAATAAGAAAACATAAGTGTGCAAGGAAATATTAAAACGGTTATTATATTAACCAACTTCATATTCAATAGGTAAACTTTAAATAAAATCATCGAAGAAGTTATAACTATAAATGGAGACATACATAATATAAGTTATTTCTAAAGCATGAAGAATCTCAAATCATTCAATATTTTTATACTGGGTTAAACTTTTGGCATATGTTTATATTTGTTTACTGTTATGTATGTATTGTACTGTATTTATGAAGGTTCTGGAATTAGTAACCGCTGAAGGTTAAGTTAAAAATCATCGTGGGTATAGGTACCTACAACTGCTTATTTTTTCAAGGAATTTATCGTTTGTACGTATCGTTTAAGGATTAGATTTATTGTATGGATCATTGGTCAAGTGGTCACTAAGCGCGACTGCTGAGTATGAGGTCCTGGGTTTAAATCCCGTTTCGGGCAAAGTGTTATTGGGTTTTTCCATTAGGTAATTCTCAATAGCAGCACGGAGTCTGGATTTGTGCCCGGTTGATGGCAATAGGCTTGCCCCCTACTACATAGGGACCTGTAACATAACTGGCGAAATGTGGGTGTACTACTGTAGATAAATCTTTGCCTACCCCTTCGGGGAATACAAGCGTGATGTTATGTTTTTTAAGGATTTATTATTTTACATACTGTTTGATTTTTTTAGATTCGAAAATTTAAGTATGTATTTTGTTTTGAGTAAAACTATAGCGTTGAATCAAGGTTCAAAAGTCAAAGCTTTATAGCTAGTCTTCAAGGAATTTTCATCTACACGTCATACTAACAACTACATTATATTTTTTATTTGTCTCTAGGTTCCGGCGAATTTGCAAAATACCATCACATGGGCACGTTAAAGAAATCTCGTTCCTTGTCAAAAAAGGAAAGCCTGATTTTCGAAACTTTTGTTCGAATCAGCATCCAGATAATATGGATCGCGCTTGGTCGTAAATCGTTCAGCCAAATTGGTGAGAATAATATTGAAACCAGTCATAAATAGTCACCTACATGAAATCTTTTACGGCTTCCCTAATAACTTTGGGTTAGCCGAGTTTTACGGCAGACACTTCGTTTCCTTTCAGTGGTGTTCCGTTTGACAGCGTTTGCATCTAAAGTCAAAATGATCCAATGAATATTTCTTAGAATTACTCAATCAAACAAAACCAGGTTCAAACATTTAATATTTATGATAAACAAAATCCGTTATTGTTCAAATAATAATTAATACACTAAAATTACCACTAGCACTTATGATACCTTCATAAAAAGAGATCGATGAAAGAAGGATCTCGGAGGGACGTCTTATATTTGCTTCTCCGTTGCTTTTGACGCTCTCGACAAACAAATTTAAATCAATCTGATTTACATATTTTTTATCTCATAGACATATCTACAATGTTATGGGTACAACCAAAATTTCACCCCCCAATAAGATTAAACGATGTTCTAATTTAGGCCAGTATGAATATTAATTTGTACTTGTGGGGATACCAATGCGATCCT
Organism: Abrostola tripartita; assembly: GCA_905340225.1. Classification (NCBI taxonomy): domain Eukaryota; kingdom Metazoa; phylum Arthropoda; class Insecta; order Lepidoptera; family Noctuidae; genus Abrostola; species Abrostola tripartita. The sequence continues at coordinate 7,045,893 of HG996493.1, read as the reverse complement.
TAGTATTATAACTACCACAGTAAGATTATATTTCTGTTCCAGAAATTGAAGTACATAGAATATTTAAGTCACCTGTATTCAATTCAGCTGAACATAAGATGAATAAAGATGCTAAAAGCAAGATGAACATAATAACTCCAAATGAACGAGCGGTGCTGCTGGGCCATTGTATGCGAAAAAAACACAAAGTGAACATGCTTTCGCCTCTAATGAACGAAGTTCATTGCGACAGGTATATTGACCACCGAACATATGGCCTTGGGATCATCAAATATCCAAGGTAATGGCTACTAAGTACTATTTTATACTAATGTTTAATAAACAAAACATACGTATAAATAATAAATAAAAATCTAGATTAAAATTAGTGTCGTAATATGTATTCTTCACGGAAATTGTTACGGTGTCAGCCATGGCTGAGCGACAGCACTGACATCGTGTTGATTTGGTGGTTTGAATCTCAGTATTTTGATACTTTAGTTTGAAAACAAATTTTAGTATTTATAGCTACTTTCATTTGTACGAATTGAGAACTATTTTCTGACTGCCTAAACCAACGGTTTCATGGCAGAGAAGTGTATCAGTTGCTGAGGGAGCCCCCTTACATAAGGCTGTTCCAGTACCCACTACCTGCCCTTGGCACGACTACCTATACGCCGCCGCACCATATGACAATAACGTCACGGCGTTTACTAGATATTCGCATACCTATTTATAGTTAACAACGACATATTTTATGTCTCGACAAATTATTTATGTCTCATTTAGTTTAAGTACCCGTCTTCGTTACATGGAAAACGCCATATCATTACCTGAAAACAAGCTAGACGAAATGGATATGTCAGTTGGAATTCTAGGTCTACCCAGATGTAACTTCGATATTTTGCTAAAAGAAGTCAAGATTTCAAGCACTTCTTCTTCAAACGTCAGCATTGCGAAAGGGCCAAGGTTCGTTGTTAAATGGCATACTATATCTTTTACTTTGTTCTCTATTACGATGTCAGATATATAGGAAATGAATCCTAATATTTTATGCTTTCGAACTATTTAACTCTACATTATAAGAAATGCCTTTACTTTAAGTACGCATGTATATTCAAAGTTACTACACAAATTCTAATCAAATAGTGTAAGTAATGTTAAGTGATTTCCAATATAATTATAATGTACTGCTGTTAAATTTGCTTTATTCAGAACAACAAAAAGTTCAAAGTCGGCCAATACGCGAAAAAGCTTAATGATGTGTGGACCCCTATACAAAGACATCACTATACCTCCAAAAGACGCAACAGAGTAAGTTCCTAATAATATTATAAAGACCTATTGAGATGTGCAACTAAAACTTACAGAAATCGGCTTTTTGCCAGTGCAAGTGACTTGTCACAGCCTATCTACTGCTGCAAGTCTTATTTCTCTGAACTTTTTAATTTTTATATAGGTACCTATATTATTTCAGATAAGTTGCATATTCTTTTTCTACAGGTGTCTGCCAAGTGAATTTCCAATAGAATCTATTCCTCGTAGGCCGTGCGATGAGGTCCAACGACGAAAATGGCTAAATAGAATTTTACGTATCGCAGCCAAACAACGTTCGAAATCTTTGCGAGGAAATTGAACAATTGTGTTTTTTTTATTTTATATAATTATGTTATACTAATATACCTACAATTTAGCAATATATTCTTCTATTTGAAATTATACAGTGACTTTGACTAAGTTTTGTAATGGTGAACAATCTCAACAAAGTCCAGTCATCTTCAGAAACGCAGGCGCAATCTTTATTTCCTATACACCGATGGGATGGTTTATGGCGACACGACTGAAAAGCAATTAGGTTAAGGAATAATAGGTAATTGAAAAACTGTCACTCACCACCTGACCACGGCTAAACTATAATAAACAATTGATAATATAGAAACGTGTAAGTTGTATGCCACGCTTCGATCTCTCCAGCTTTACCATTAAAAGAGAGCGTTATTCACAATAACAACATTATCTACAAAAACTTATCATGATATAACTAGGTAGATAAATATATAGGTAAATAATTTATCATGTTCTTGGAAATTCCAGATACAGTTACCTTTAATTTCTAAATGTCAGTCTTTCACTGCCTATCAATCATTTCAAAGCCAATATGACAAGTTCTCAAGACGCAATTATCGTGTCAATTGTCGATTGTCAGAAATTGATTGCTAGTAAATTCATAAATAACTAGTTGGAAATAACGATCGTTTAGTCATTGATTATATCATAAATAATAATTAGTAACTGGATCAAAATATTACTAATTTTAAAGCTTAAATGTATTAAATAAGTAACAATAGTAGATATCAATATCATTTTTTATAAACTTGCCTCATTCGTTGATAAAACAAAGACAAATAAAACAACATTTAAAAATAATCGCACCAGATAGAATATAATATTTTAAAAAATAACTAGGTACCTTAGAAAAGAATACTTAATACAAAAAACAAAATAGGTTAAAAATAAGATAAAGAATAATAGTTCTACTAAAGCGTAATAACTGGCTGTAGGCCATTCCCTGGTACATTTCGTCCTAGCCGAAGGTTGAAAACTCAGTAAGGCACGTAACTTCTTAAAAACCTTTGAAGCTTACCCAAGCAATTCACAATAGAGATTCATTCAATGCGTTATTATTAAGAGTCAATGGAGACTTGGGTGTACCATCTTCATAAGTCTATTCTGCCACCGACGGCGCTGGACGTCGCTTGCCGGGCGAATCTTCTCAGACGCATCAGGAAATGAGGGTGGGAAGTATATCCTAACAGAAAATAATGTATTAGTCAAAATTAATTTGGGATTTTGTATTTAAATAAAAAGTAGGTGTTGTTTATGGACTGGTGAAATGTAGCCACTGAACATAAAGCATAGAAACACGGTTGATAGTGCAAATACCAAAGAACACCTGCTGCAAATGACAGTACTTGGTAACTACCGTACTTGTTATTAAGCAGGTCTGCATTAGGAGAGTGTCTGTAATTAACGGTGTCCATAATAACTACAGAACATCCTTTCATATCCATACTAATATTATAAAATATGTAAAAGTAACTCTGCCTGTCAGTTAAACCTTAACGACTTAACTGCTGGATGGATTTAGATGAAATTTGGCATATAGAAAGTTTAAGACGTGCGAAAGGACATAGGCTACTTTTCTTTTCTAAGGAGTTTAAATAGGGTTTACGCGAGCGAAGCCGCGAGCAAAAGCTAGTTAACGATATAGGCCTTCTTCTTTTCGCAAAAACGGTTCCTTATTTAAACTAAATCATACAGTTTAAATTTAAGTCCATTGGTTGCCTACACATTTCAGTACAATAGCCGTTCACAGCACCACGTAATTGCCCAAAATAATTATGAAGACCTAGAGTAAAAAAACAAAATTGAAGTGAAAATACTAACTCCTTGGACTCTTTCCGAGGTATCACGATTAGAGGATACAAGTCTTGAGCGTTCTGCTTTCTCACCGAACTCTTAGAGCTGTGGCCACTATGAGATGACCTTTAAAAAAATAGACTGTTAATATTTATTTAGTTAAGACTCAAGTATAATGGTGATATTTGAGAAATAAATCAATGTTTTAAATTCTATAATAATGTCTTCAAAACTGCAAAATACTAGCTTTTACCGCTAGCTTCGCTCCTGTTGTCTATATTGTATTAAGTAACCAGTTGATTATAAAGGGTATTAAACTTTTTATTTAATATATATATAATACGATAACACGCCTAATATAAAATGACAAATTTAGAAAACAATATACGAACATAGAAGCTCTAGATTTCGACTCAGTCGCTAGCGTAATTGGCCGAAGCATTGTGTCAAAATGCGCACGGGGCAGTCCAATGATACCCAATGTAAAATTTAATTCCATCAACGCTTCTTCTGCGCCAGCTACAACGGCCTGCAAATACTGTAGTCGGGTTGTGGTCCTTAAAAAGAATATTACTAATGTCATCAAGTGATCCGCCACAATTAACGTATACTTGTGAACTAATAACTTACTGCGGGTACGTGACAACTCCGAGTCCTAAAAGACGGTAATCAATCGGTCTGTGGCAAAACACTTCATTTATGAGTGGAGATTGAGTGTTGAGCTTCTTGTCGCGACGCACGCAATGGCCTAGCAACACTGCCTGCTCTTCTTGCCCCATTTTAGATATGTATCCTGTTTTTAGCGTGTGCTCCACAGTATTGAATATTTCCGACTTAAATAAACGATGCGTTTCCAACTCTTGAAAGTTTATTAATATTTAATAAGAAGTCATATTTATCGTTATGATTTTATCGGTAATAAGTCAAATCATTCACCTATTTGATGAAAACTCCTGCGCCCCAACGCGAGCCATACAATTTGTACACTCATGCGCAGCAACGTTTCAATCAAACGGGCGTCTTTGTCTGATAACGATTGTCTTTTCTTCTGAGGACCCATGTGATGAAATTTCTTCATGTCAGCTCCACCTACCCAGAACCACTTCGCATCATGACTACTGCTTTAAACACGCACGAAGCTTATAACAATACTTAACTACTTACCAATAAGCATTATGCAATATTCTTTAGCAACCAAGACTCTTAGGTCAGCTAAGTTATCACGAAACTCATTTTCAATTTTATCACAGTCTGGAGTTCTGACTTTTGTATCGAGCTCGATCATACGTGACGCCATTTCATCTGCTATCTAAAAGTGTTGCACTATAAGTTCCGGTAAAATCAATTAAATTAAATAAGTTCAAACCGCGTTTATGGCAAATTAATTTAGTCTGATTAAATTTATTTATTGGGCAAATATTGTAGGGAACAGGTAATAGCTAAAAATATTAAGCTAGTCGAAACAAAAATTTCATAGTTAGAATGTGTACCTACTACCTCTCTGCAATTCCTACTATATATACCTATATTTAACGACGTAAAAGACGTAAACATTGACAATGCCCTTAAGAAATAGAACACTTATGATTTCACAATTAAGTACCTGTAAATAGTACGCACAGCAAAGAATAAGTGCCCTAAGAAACCTTTCTGTTGTTGGAGTATGAAGCAAATTTATAAGCATTGGACTCATGATGCTCATAGGTGCAGTATACAATGCTATATCTTTAATGTCCTGAAACACATCATAAAAACATATCGTTGCATAAGTTCCAACACCACGTAAGTTCATTTTTTAACGAAATACGTATCGTGTCACTTTGAACGTGTCACTTTTTGAACCAATGGTGAGTTTAAAAAAGAGTAACACCGCGTGCAACAGTGTTGCATGGAAAGACACAGTAGTTCTTTGCTGTCCTGAAAAGTTGCGTATTTTGACTTACGTGGCTTTAGAACTTAAGCGACGAAATGCACATCCAAAACGGTAGATTTTATGATAAGAAAGCAGCAGTTTGGTCCACAATATGTCGTAAGATGGTATATTATATTGATCAAACCTGTAGAGTAATGATGTCTGGCTGGCCCGGTTTTAATTTTCTTTGATAGCGTCTACGATACCGAATCTAAAAAAAAATATAATTGAAACAAAGTAGATAGCGGCCAGATATTTGTTCAAATGGGAATTATCTTTTTTCCTCTCGCGTTTTTCACGAATACATTTATTTTTACAAAAATATAATCCCTCTCAATCAAGTAGCTGATCACAACGGGAGCGTACTATCACTGTATTTTAAAAATAATCGTATGTTGCCATCACCTGCTCTATTAAATCAACATCGTCTCTAAACTCAATATTCCCGGTCGGCGCCTTGGTTTGTATTTGTATAGCTTCTATTTGTTTTGGAGCCAAGTCACTGTAAAGATTAATCTTAATGTTAATTTTATTACCCTTATGTAGTAGGGTATCTATATATTTAAAATGCTCTTAAATTGTGTATCCCTCAAGAATACCAATCTACTGGCTCTCAAATTTAATTTCCTTCACAATACTTTGCTCATTGTAAGTTGGATATGTTTATAATAAACTAGTACAGAGACTTCCATATCATATCAATGCAGGCTTGAAGATTTACAAGGAACCTGAACCTACCATCAGTTGGCACCTTAAGTACCTAGAATGGTTAGAACATAACCTATAAGTAACCCTGGTTGAGGAATCCGGAATTTCTACCCTCCGCTGACTACAACACAGTAATTCCTGTGTATAATATGTCTATTTGGGAATATTCACATATTATCATGGAAAGAGTAAGTCCTACTCAGTTAGAAACACCTTTAACCTTACCTAACAAAAGCCAATGCTTGAGTATTCTCATCCCATACCCAGTGGCCATCCTCATACATTCCTCCGAAACCCCCCTCATCGTCATCATCAGCCATCATATCAAACAAATTAAAATTATCAAATAAAATACTAATAACAAAGTTTATTATAAATTGACACCTTAGTGATATGAAATGTCATTGTGTCAGTCTTATCGATTGCATTATTCAAACATTTTTTTTCAATTTGATTGATTCCAAAAAGACTTAGTTACAGCCGCCCTGTAAAATTTGGGACTATTGGAGCTCAGTAATTTATACAAACATGATTGTGTCTGTTTTAAGTATTTAACATTATAGATAGTGCGTATGATCCATCTTAATGGTACGATTACGATCGTACCCCTGCTAGTAAGTTGGTACTTTGAATTTGTGCAAAAAGGTCCGAGTTTTATTTTTCACTGCAAAATATTACGCCGAAAGAGATCAGATTATAATACCAATAATACTAGAGTTAAATTTGATTAAAATAATTGATCCATATTTTAACGTAGAGTATTTTAATTGCTGTTCCAATACTATAACTGACTTAGAAAATATGCTTATATTGTCTTATCATGAAACATCTGCCTGAACTTTGAAGATCGCAGGAATACGAATTTTTTATCAATACCATAGACCAAAAGAATTCAATACCTACTGATACCTACTTATACTTGTACGTATAAGTATTGGCTATGGTATTGGATAAAATTATCATGTACCAACATTATAAGCTAGTATCTTATCTCAAAAGTATTTTATATCTTAGTCACTTGCTATTAAAGCATCTAAATTGTTTCAAAAGATCAACTTACTTCAAAAGTCACATTTACTTTAAATCTCTAAGATTCATCGACGCATGACTTATGATCTCCTATATTTCAACTTCTTATTCATGATTATAATTCATGGACAGCTATAACTTGCAAATCGGAATCTCCATCGAGCGTGTTTGTAAGTTTGGCAGAATTTACGATGTCACTAGTAAGTTTGCTCTCGGCGCCACTGAATATAAAGTTATGTTAATGTTACTAGTGCATCCAACTCCGGACCTTAAAACTTATAAAATGCTCTAAGTTATTTCCAATTCGGGATAAAAGCTATTGTGCATATCGTAAACGGAGCAAGCACACTTATGTGCATTTAAGGCTTGGAAGTGTTTGTGTACATCAGATGTACATGCATAGATGTTTAAGTCAGATAGTCGATAGCGATTGCATATCAGACCTAACAAACAAAGGAACGGATCGAGCTAGACAACCTTAAGCTCTATCTCCGACTGGCTGTAGTGCATGCAAATTATTGAAAACAGAAAAATAGCATAGTACCTACACCGGAGTACGGAAAAGTTGTTAGAAAACTAAATAAGTGCATAGCGCTAGTTTTCTTATTCGCCAGTGGTGTTTTTCTTTACATTGTAAAATGGACGCTGAAATTACTTAGAATTTCTACTCGCGTTTGAAGCAGACGGCTCGGCGCGGCGCGGCGGGAAGCATTGTCAATTTCTAGCGCTGTAACATATTTAAAGTGTGCCAAATATGTTTAAAGGTGAGAAGTAAACAACCTTAGGCACCAGTTTAACATGAATAAATTGAGAATTTTGAGCATGTATGTCACTTGTGTTAATTCATTGAATTGGCTGTCACACATGATCGCACATAAGGCTGCGATGCGGTGCTTTGATCGTGTGCGCTCTGCCATGTGATTAAATGAGTATCTACTTAGTTTAGCACACGGCTGGGGATTAACGCGGTTACCAACAGGGAACCATTAAAACATTTAATGTAAACTATATTATGTCCTTACCTAGGTACTAACTACGCCACGATTTACTACGGTAAAATCTTTAACTGAATCTGGATTGGAGCACAAATACTTAACATTCTTATCGTTTTTGGTTTTTATGTGTTCTGCCTGTGTTTATACAGTACGGTAGTTGAAAAATATACAATGAGTTAGCGTTCTACCTTATCAGCAGTAAACCTTGTTTTAAGAATAATTACCAGAATGAAAACAGGTAACTTCAATATCTAACTGGTACGGCAAGTGTATTATAAAGTAATAAGTTTGATGTGTTTGTAAGAGATTGTCATAAAAACTATAAAATATGTAATATTCTCTATGTAGTAGCCCACCGACGGCCCACCTGCGGCCCGCTGGGCTTTCTGTGCCCGAAACAAAGTAATTAATACTACTATAACTTAAGTTATTAAAATGTGCGGCCTGCTTACCTGCCGAGTGTTGGTGTTTGTGTTCATTTTTAATTTAAAGTACCTAACTCTCTTCCATATATTTTGATGCTTTAGTAAATGTATCATTGCAACGAAACAAGCTCGAACTCGTGTGTAAGCCATAATTATGTTTACCTTATCTTTACCTTCTACCTACGTTTCGCATGTCCACAGGATAATTTTAATGTCCTTTTTTTGCTCAATATAGAAACTAGTCAGCCTCTAGCTTCACATATAGTTTCGTCTTCATCGTCGTTGAGTTGTAGTGGTAAGTTCTCAATACTGTTTATAAGTGGGTATAGATACTCAAATACTTACTCTATAAATTTCTTCGGCATCGTCGGTACGTTGTACCCACACACAAAAGCGCAAACTCCAGTCAAACATTTGGGAACACACACAAACATTTATGTCCTATAAAATATAGTATATACTACATATATTCCGATATGCTGGTTGCATGTTGTTCAACTAACATTTAGTTCGGCACACAAAACAAGCGTGTTTCTATGATAGCGAGCATATTTCTAACTCGATGAACATTCTTTCCAATTTCATTCGGCTTGTTCCATTCCCACTGAAATGTAAACTGCACTCTCATTCATTTATTATGACATGGAGCATTGTGACGCTGCGATAGATGTTGTTTTTAATTAGTTACAGTTTAAATATTGCCCTCCAGGTGGTGAACTTCCATTCGTAGAATTTATTATCGCTGTTGGGTTTTGTTATTTGTTATTTGGTAGCCAGCGGCCCAGTCAGGCAATTTTTTTGTTTTTGGTAAAAACTAATCATTTTATTGCAATTGGTAGTCACTTCTATTTTTTGCGTTTGGTTGTACTTGTTCAATTTTTATCAGTAAATCTTGACGTCTTGACTTCAGTTTTCCGTTTATTCTTTGTCCGGCATTTTTACTTATTTTTACCTAGATCGACTAAAGCAGAATCACTGTAACTTTTCTAGACAAAACTGCATTGAATCTTTTTCTTTACCGTGCTCAAATGATTGGTCTAATCATTTGAGCAATTATACTTATAAAATGGTTTGGCTAGTCATATTAGTTATATGTACACATCTAAGATAGTCTTCATCATCATAGACACAGTAGATATACGGAAGCTACCTAGCTCTAATACAATTTTATGGAGCCAGTAACATTTTCCGCTGATGAACATGGTATTATTGCATCAGAATATCTAGGTTAAAAGCCAGGAGAATTTAATAAAGAGCGAGTCGATTGCATTCGATGAAATCAAAAGCTACTCAGTGTTGATACAGGGATGAAGTAGGTATACCTACTCGTCGGGAAGCACGTTTCGTGCTGGTATAATCCTTCGCCGGGAGCGATGTTCAATCTACTCCACGGTCATAAACCGGTGTTCCGCGGACGTAAACTGTGGTACGTGAGCTCGCAAAGCGGATGGGAAAGACATTCGATGCTAGTGTTGTGTACATCTGTTTTAAAAGTTTCCTATTTGAGTTGCGCTTGTAACCGCTATTTTAGATGCGGCGGGGGTCTGAGTGGACTCTGAATTTTCTAATATTGTTACGTAGTTACAGGATTTTTGTTTAAGACTTTTTAATAGCTTGTTATTTTTGTTAATCAAAGAACATTTTCAAAGCTTTGCTAAATGCTGCTGCATTGCCCTCACTGCTATTAAGTATATTATTACTTACTGGATTTTGAAGTACAATAAAACAATTTTAGGCATCCTATGAAAGCTGTACCTACTACATAAGATTTATTATTTCTGATGTTACATGTATATTACAATAAGATATTATCAAATCATTTCGTAGAAAACAAATGGTTTTCTTCTTGGAAAATATGACAAATACTCACTAATCTTCATCACTGGCTAATTCGAAAATAATTGCAGAGAAAGTTCAAAGAAAATTAATAGACCAGACAAACCAAGAAAGTTTTATGAAACTTTTTAGTTCGTAATTTTAAGTTGGTAACTACTTTGACACAATACAACAATTTAATTTAATTACAAAGGACGACTTAACTTAATCTTGTATTTAAATGATGTCCATCAAATCATTAAAATACATTTAGGTAGGTACTCGTAATGTCTTCTAATTGAGTGCTTCTTTATCTAGCAACGAAACACCCGTCTATGGCAAACAAATTGGTAAATATTTCAAGCATTATAAATAAGTAGGTTCTTATCCATAAGCTTCATTTGTCTATCATCTTGCCAGACTCTTTTATTTTTTTCTAGAAACCAATTAACTCCATCACTCCAATAAAAGTTACTTTAGAAAAAGAATTAAAACAGAAGTCGTTAGACAGACAAGTACAAGTCTCCATTAAACATGTTTATGCTCTTAGTTGTAAGTGAGCTTGTCGATACAATAAGTAAGAACCCTCTCGCACGGCGCGGCGCCGTTGCTTAAAGTACAGCTCTATTTAAGTCACCCTGCTGTTCACGATATTTAACTTTACTATACATACATACAACCTTGATGAAGAATAATTTGGTATGATGTCCTAAGAAAGATGAATTATCTGTACTTACTTAATATAATAAATTATTAGGTATTATTAAAATGGAAGCGCTATTAATGTAAACACAAAGTCCCTACTCAGTGCTATGCAACGTCGTGAGATTCACAGACGAAATAAAACGGTGTCTTCTTCTTCATAACGGCATCAGCCAAATGTCACATTGGTTTGTCAGATTGGTTAATGAACAATGATGGTGGCGAGGTTGACCGTCCAGGATGCGCTGGATGTTCTTAAGTATCGTTACTTGTAGAGGCTCTGTAAGTAAAGAGGGAGTCGCTATGAAACAAGTTGATACTAGAATAAATGACTGAGTTATGAGGGAACATACATAAAAAAAAAGATCCCGACCAATTGAGAAACTCCTCCTTTTTTTTAGAAGTCGGTTAAAAAAGGTTTAACAGTAATAGCTAATCTCTACGTCGTACTTTATAGAGACATTATACCAATAAAAATATGAACACCTATGTTATTGTAGAAATATGTTGCCTAGACGGCTTTAAAAAAATGTATTGGATTGGGTTTACACAAAAACACATTACCACCTACGCGCATTTGTTTCATTGAATTGCGTTATTTAACTACAAATATAATAAACATAATAAATAGCTTAATTCATTTCGCTCCATTTCACTTTTATTTTCAAACTACCAATTCAATGATTAAACGATTGAACCTATTAGCATAGACCAATTAGTTACCAATAACTTCACCTAGCTGCTCATGTGCGAACTACAATAATATTCACATGTCCTAAATAATTAATATTAAGGTAATTAAACTATCACTTTATAGTAGAAATATTTAAAATGAACTAAGTTTAATAAATTTAAATTGCATAATTACGCAGACACAAGACAAAGAATAATAAATAGTTCCTATAAATTACAATTATTAAGTAACCAAATACTGGAGATAGTTTTAAAAAAACGAGGATGACCCAGGGTGTACCCTCTACCAGCCGCCATAAGACTTGGCCTCAGGGCGGCAGACGCGGCTGAACTGCCGCCCGCTCATCAGAGGCCGAGTCGCGTGTGCGCCCATAGTGCGCACACCAAAGGTGATGCAAGGGGCACACAACCGCCCCTTGCCACAGGAGGCCTGCGGAGTCCTGGGTTGGGAGACCCACCTCCGCACCGAATAGGCCTCCGCTGAAGTCCTGCAGCCCCCTCTCCAACAAGGGGGCACCGATGTCGATTCCGCCCCTCTTTACAGGGCGGATAGCGCCGGTGGGGTTGGCGGTAGAATGCTGCAGCGATCCCGCCTCCCCGCCATCAAAAGCGCAGAGCAGGCATGTGAGGTTTTAGTGGGTATGCCCCTGGATCTTATTGGGTTCGGGGGAGAGTCCCACATACCCTCGTCGTCTCCCAACGGCGGGGGATGCGTAATGCATTTCCTCACTTGAGAAAAAAAAAATAAAGAAAAAAAAAAAAAAAAAAGGGTGTACTGTGAAGGTAAAAACTATTGTGAAATCTAAACGAAATGTATTGTGTAATCATCATAAAGCATGTGGTAAAATGCTCTGAGGTAAGTCAATTTGTGAAATATCAGTGATGTGTCAGAAGTATGTCACATCGCTGTGAAATATACTGAAATTCAGAGGAAAACCTGTTTTAAAACTGGCTGAAAAGAAGTAGGTTAGAAGATTTGATCCTCTTTGGAATATATCACATCCAATTTTAAGTATATTAGAATTATGACAATAAATAAAACAAACAGATCAAAGTTAGATGTCTGTGAAGTGCAGCACTAGTGCAGTAAGATCTTATATAGTTGGGAATTGTTTGGTAGTTACTAGTGCAGATTTGTATAAACAATGGAGGATGACGAAGACGACATTCTTGGAGGCTTGTACGAAAATGGGCGCTGGCTTTGGGATGATAGACTTAAAAGAATGGTATTTTTAAGGTATTTTGCTTAGCTTTGTCCTCTCCTGAAACCTCCGTCAGAAAAACTTTGGCAATATTGCTGTACCCAACGTGAGGATTGTTCTTTAGTTAGGCATTATAATAAGTAGGTACAAGTTTATGTGCCGTGTGGTATCCGGCCTAGAATTGACCACCCCCTTTCCTCCCGTGGGTGTCGTAAGAGGCGACTAAGGGAAAATTCAGAAGATGGGCAGCAGCGTCTTCTGTAACTCCACCACCAATACTGCGATCCCCAAGCCGCTTGCCAAGCGTGGGGATTATGGCAAACCCCCCCGCTTAAACGGGGAGGCCTATGTTCAACAGTGGACGTCTTTGGCTGATGATGATGATGATGATGACAAGTTTATGAATGACATAGAAAATTCCGAATTGTTTTGCTTGTGATCATAAAGTGTAATACAGTTCTGAAATATTATAAATGTTTTAGCAATCTGCGCCCTAAGAATGTAGATGATTTGGGTATATATACTTACTCAGAGACCAGCGGCGTAATCGAGTTTCGAGAGGACGTTGATTTAATTGAACAGGTAAATTAAATAGTATTTAAGGGATAACGCCTAAGGAAACCCCGTGTTATGTATGCGTTTTTGGCAAACCCGCATTGACGTTTACTATTTTGGATAACCGGAACACTGCGTACACGTGTTAAAGAAAATTGCGCGCAGCTATTAGTGTGAAATTTGGCATCACACTAATATTGTAACCTCCACCCGTTTTATCTACACCTATAAAATGGTAGCAGAATAAAACGAGCGTGTACCTTTTAAAATATTTAATTGGAAACAAAAAAATAACCTAACTACTTGTCGGAGGCACACAAATTTGTGAGTCGTGGGTTAGTGCCGTCTGTGGTCACCTCTGCAGCGACAGGTACCTCCCTTTAATGCAGTGGAAGCCCCTCCCGGTCGGAGATGGAAGCCGGCTAAAGTCCTCGGTAGTACGGCGAAGGTCAGAGGAGAACGACGAATTGTCCGACTTGCTAGTTGGGTGGTCCGCGGCACCCGTCCAATAATTTGGTCGTCGACTGTGGTCGCAGATCGTGGTCGTCGAATGTGGTCGCCGAACGTGGTCGTCGAACGAGGTCGTTGAACGTGGTGGTTGAACCCTAATACGGGATCAACACCAACTTGAAAAGTATACTTAAAAATATTTAAATTGCTGTGATGGCACTGATTTGTCCTTACAAAATAATTTGACGAGACAAAAAGACAATTGATTTATGTACGATCGTTTTCTAATATGGCGCTCGCTAGGACGCAAAGCGATACGTGCACTCTCACATCAGCCTAGAAGCGACTATGTCAGCTGCGCCGGCGCAATGGCTTCCTTATTATTTCCGAACACCCCCACACCGCTAGAGCGCAAGTTCCGGGCGCGTTCCGAGATAAATGCCATCAAATAACGTAGCATTAGTTTAATGTAAATATTTAATATTGAATCGTAGTTTTAATTTAGATTTTGTATAGTTCTGTATTTAATTAGGGTTTGTAAATATATTGTTATTATTTAATTATATATGTAAGAAAATGTAAATTAAATATTTTATGTTTTTGTAATCAAACAAACTAGAACTAAGTTTAGTTATGAAACGTCATGTAACGTTCCGTTACAATATTATAAAGGCGAAAGTTTGTGAGTGTGTTTGTATGTTTGTTACCTCTTCAAGCTCAAACGGCTCGACCGATTTCGCTAAAATTTAGTATGGTAGGTAGCTGACACCCTGCATTAACACATAGCCTACTTTTTATCCCGTAAAAATGTAGAGGGTAACCGCTGGGCGCAGCTAGTTTGTAAGTAATATAGGGTAGAAACCTTTTTAAAAAATTACTGTTGGATAAAAACATGCCTCAAACTTTCCATAATGTTATATAAGTAATTGGGTTGTAATATAATTCTCTATTTCTTAGATGCGTTACCGTAGATATTATCAACGGAAATTGAGCCCCGGACAGGCCAACATCGTCACATTACAGGTACATAAATTTCTTTAGTCAGCCTTATTCCATTGAATTTACAGTTTTGTAACTACCTCTATATTTGACTATGGAATTTCAGGACATAAAAGATTTGGTGCTGTATACTGCACCGGTAAATTTTCTGAGCTCTAAACTAATAAACATGCTGCATACTTCAACAGGTGAAAGATTTCTTAGAGCACTTATCCTTTACTGTGCCTACTCCTTACAGGTATGATAATAATTTATTTGTTCTTAATAAACAGAAGAAATGTAATAACCTTGACCTATACCAAGTCTCTCCGAAGTTATCATGAAATATCATGATAACTTCTATAAAGACTAAATAGTCTTACGTATAAAATCCATGCAAAAGTGTCTGTTCTTGTTGTTTTTGCATATTCCTTCCCCTGTGCTGCAAAAATCACACTGAAAACAATTTAAAAATCACTTATTTCCGTTGCCATCTTTGCAAAGATAGGCGAATATTTTCATAGTTAGCGATAGTGTATGAACCAGACAATGGCAAAGGCTAACAAAACAATGAATGATTCTGGTGAGATTTACCATGATAGTAGAGTAGCAATCAAAAGCTATTTAGGGTTATATATATTTTTGTAAAATACCTTTAAAATTTAAATCCATAGTACCGACCAGCTGACACCAAAATCAAATGTATGTAGTATCTGAAAACAAAATCTGACTATAAAGTTATTTATTAAGTAATAAAAGAGTCCTTTGTAGGTAACAGATGAAATGGCATACCGAGCTTCGGAATTAGATGCAAAATTAAGGACTCCAGCCAGTGATGATTTGGAGGAAGAGTACCGTGATAACCTAGCTGACATTAGAGTCTTGGTGGCTAAGGAATATTGTACAATGCTCGTTGGTAAGTACAATAAAAATATCAAATACTTGTCACCGAAAGACAAAGGTGTATTAGTACCTTCAAAGATATGTTATAAGTCCAATTGGTAAACAAGAAAGAAGAAAATAATACTTGCTTTTGACGACTGCAAAAAGGCTTTTAGTGATATTTTCACCATCATGGCAAACTATGAGTTTCTATTTAGCCAAAAAATATACTTTAGGTATAAGCGTATAATATGATTGTTTCGGAGCACACTATAGACAATATTTGTTTGTATGCCCCTAAACTTTGTAACTAATTTATTACTTGCTAGGCGCCGGAGACATGAAGCCATATCATCATATGGGACCTCTAAAGAAGCAAAGATCTTTACTTGAAAAAGACGCTCGAGCATTTGAAGCATTCATACGAATAAGTGTGCAAATTGTTTATATGGCTCTGGGACGAAAATATTTTAATCAAATCGGTAAAAGCAAAGTTTTTTTTTGTCAACTGTTTAATGAGATCCTTGAATGTTGGATGAAGTTAAAATTGTTACCTTTCCGCCAAAACTAACAACCATTAGGTAATTTACAATCGCTTTTGATAATTTGATATGTACATATATATATTCGACATGGTCTAAAAATGTACGAATTTTAGGACAGTCTTTCTTTGTCCAGTTGGTATATGGTTAGTGGTAAGAAGATCTACGACGGGTTCGAATGACTTTGTAACTGTTCAGAATATCATCTTCATTTTTACAACTCCATAAAGAGTATAAATTGACATGTTTTAACACCATCAACATCCTCAGAATTGGAGACCCATCGTTTATTGAAGTCTGCAACGTTCAATGCGGTGGAGCACAAGTCGCGCGCCGTTCGGGGCCACGTTGAGCACATAGCACCCAGACGGCTAGGCCATACACAAGCTGTGTTGTTTGGCGAATGCGTGCGTCGCGACAGACAGC
The DNA here is from genome assembly GCA_905340225.1 of Abrostola tripartita. Lineage (NCBI taxonomy): Eukaryota > Metazoa > Arthropoda > Insecta > Lepidoptera > Noctuidae > Abrostola > Abrostola tripartita. The sequence continues at coordinate 7,029,180 of HG996493.1, read as the reverse complement.
TCATCACTCACTCACCGCTCATGAATGAGATTTTCTGTACAAGGCCCATTGATTACCGACTGAAGGGTCTTGGAGTTGTAAAATATCCGGAGTGAGTCTAGTCCAAATATTTAAAAATATAGCGAAAAGGCAGCTCCACTCTCATGCAAAACTTTACTGGGAAGTTCTGGTAACTTAAGTGCAGTTTCTGGTAAATTTTATTGGTCAAACGATTGTTATTTTTGACAATCTATTATTAACTAGCAGTGCCCGCGACTCGGTCCGCGTGGACATTCGGAAACATCAAAATTCGATTATATTTAGTACGCCAAGCCGTACTGTTTTATTACATGTATGCAAAGATGACGTAACTTTTTTGTTTGTAAACCGAATTAAATGAAACAAAAACTAAATGTTATAGGCTTGCCACAATACATCAGTGAAAACCGCATTAAAATCGGTTCAGTCGTTTCTGAGATTAGCGCGTTCAAACGCACAGACAAACCGATTAACCGAATAACAGACAAAAAATTTAAAACTATATTTTTTGGGTTCGGTAACATAAATTGTATAAATTGTTTTTCTTTTTTAATATTGGATGTACAGACACGGGTCGTTTACGATTTTATTATATGTATAGAAGATAGATATAGATATAGAAGATTTAGATTTAATTGGTATAACTAATTGCTTATTAATAAAATTGTTTATTTTAGCCTTACACCTCGACTGAAATTTTTTTTTCATGCCATGGCTGGTGCTGAGGAAATAATGGCTGAAAATGATATAGCAATAGGCATAATAGGAATGCCTCGAACAAAATTTGACACGATGCTCAGGTTTCTTTCACCGTCTACTGTTGACTCGAAATCCAGAGGGGCAATGTTAGTATATAAACTTATGTACCCGCTATACTTAATGTGGTATTCGTTTTTTATACCTAATAGTAAAATAAAATGATTTGACTAGTATACATTGATATTATGTTTGTAATAGAAGCCGTAAGTTATCTATTTTAATGATATTTATAATCTTAGAGCCGTCTTTTCCGTTCCGTTCCGAGCCGTTTTTTCATCGTCAGATAAATTATAATAAAATATCATTCCGAACGCTAAAGTTGTCATTTTGACAGTTATTGTATGGAAAATACGACACGTCACTTAATCTACTGATAAAAATTATAAGACGATTAAAAAGTCGGCCCTTAGTCATAGATATATTGTTAACCTCCGTTAGTTAAAAATGTTTTGAAGTAATGGCTCCTTGGTTCTTTATGGGATAGAGCTGGGTACAACTGTACAACTATTCTATATGGAGCAACTCACTAGCTTTCTAACCTCCACAACCTGTTAACTCGCTTTACTCAATACAATACACATAGTATCGAAGCAGACTGATGTTGCTTGACACTTTGTTGCTCCCACACCATTGAAAGATGCAGCGATTGGGATTGATTTGGTACTGGCTTTCAGCTTTCGGAAACTGACAACTTTTATCCACTAAACTGTGCTGTTTCTGTAAATTATGATTCTTCAGAATCATAAACAGCTGGTTGCGTGTTGCCAGTTGCCGTCAGTAGGTGATCAGTTATCCGGCTGCGCAGCGCCAAAACTAGAAACATTTTAACTAACTTTATCCCTGATGTGTTCAATGTTTTGTAGTTTTTGGCAATAAACAGTTACTATAACCACTGATATTATTTTAATCAGATCCACGCAAAGTTTGAAGAGTACTGCGTCATTGAGAAAGACTCAGGGTTCAAAGAAGTTGTTATATACAGATATTCTTATACCACCAAGAGAGACAGTCGAGTAAGTGTGTTCACGTATGTATATGTATGACAAATCTCGATTTCATTAGCGATGAAAAGCGACTAGTCTCCAGATAAAGAATACCTCTGTCCACCCTTTCGGGGATCACAGTTGTGATTGTAGATACGTAATTGTATGTCCAGCACGCTATTATTTTCTTCACATTATACGAAAACTCGAAAGTAATAATAATTTACAATCATGCATTTTTAACCTTTTTTCCACCTAATAGAACCTCACCGCCTAAGGGCTTTACTGAAGAACCAGAGTATGTCATTCCACCGAGTGATACTCAACGTCGTCTTTGGCAGAGCAGGTTTAAGATGATGATGACCCTGCTTACACAACGACGTAGGCACCGCTAGTTTTGTAAATAACTTAAGCAATGTGAATAGTTATAATAAACATTAATATAATTAAACGTATATAATTCAATAACCGTCTTGGTTACTTTATTTAGTTTTTACATTAATGTTAAATAGCTTAAACAGTCCTATTATATAGGAAGTATTATTGACATCAATCCTCTTAGTTCTCTTTTACTCAATTACTCTTAGAAACGATGATGAAACTCTTTTTGACACCCCGTTAGTCCTAAAGACAATTCTGACTCAATACTCTAATTTGACATGCAAACGACAGTGACGGAAATAATTTAATCAATACTTAAACCAAGGTGAACCCTGAGGTTTAAACATTGTTTTTATAAGGTGTGCGTGTGGAGTGAGTGCTCCTTTTTTAAAGTTAGTTAATTTTTTACAATATTAAGGACGAATTTAGGAAATAATTGTGAAAACTTCATAGTGGAGACAAAAAATTTGTGAAACCCATGGTAAGAAAGTTATGGTCAAAAAACTGGAACACTCAATCTGCTAACCTGAGAAAATACTTTAACTAGTGTCTCAAAATATACTAGTTATGTGCTTAAGATTTTTATGTGGAATAATTGTATTGAATTTGTGAAAGCTATTCACAAATTTTCAATTGATTTTAACGGCTTATTTGGATTATATAAAGGTTTATTTAGAACACTCAATCCTCTTATGGTGCAGACTGAGTGTTCCGAAACTCTCCGACTTTGGCTAAATAAATCTTTATATTCTTACTCTGTTTTACGCGTATTATATAGATTCTATTTGTGATACAAAGACCTTGACGTAAAACATAATAGGAAGAGAGTAAATTAAAAAATACTTTCTTTCCAACGTCCCGTAAGAGTGCTCCATATTTTTGAGATTATTTACTTAACGCGAACTTATATACAAACGGAGACAACATCAGTAATTGTGAAAATGTTATCGCTAAATGATAACACGTTTCTTATTTTTGTGATTGTTTAACTTTAATGATAATCAACAATATTACATTCCTAACCAAGAAAATTGTGTAGGGTGACAATGCATACATAAAAATAAAAAATATTTTTTGTAACTCTGATATTATTAGGTTAATATTTTTGAAATTATGTATCATTAATAGTATGTAGTTGAGTTTATTGTGCTTACTAAAAATCTGAATACTGTACTGCAGAAATTAATAAAATTACAACACTTTTTAACGTAGTCTTATATTCTCTTTGACTTTTATTGTGGCTTCTCAATCTATGTATACATAAGAGCGTAAACTTCCATGATAATGACGGTCAATTCTTATAAATCAACAATACTTTTGCATATCCATGTGCCGTTGTTACAAAGTTACGTCAAATGTTCATTTTTGTAGCGATGTGACAAAAATAACTAACCATTTGTTACGTTATCCGTCGTTATTCTATAATAAGATATTTTTTTAGTTGAAAATGAAAAATAATAATATAAATATTATATTTTGTTTTACTGGCTGTTCCGGCTCGTATTACTTACTGACATCGGCGCTAAATTGGAATGATCATCGAAAAAACAAAATATCATATTTTAGGAAACTGTAAAGGAGACTTAAGAATTGATAATAATAAAAATAGAAACCAATCGGAGTCTGTTTAATGATCTATAACATAATCATCCAGTCGTAACTATTTCTTATAATGGGTGTAATTGAATTATTTTATACCAAATAATATTCCGAAATATTACTAATGCATTTTTATTTCTTTACATTAGTTACAATTAGATATTAAAGGTCAGACAAACAAGTATTTTATCTAAATATGTTATTCTGTTTTGGATTGGTTAAAAAAAAATTATATAAGTGTTTTTTATTGCCCGTCACTAGTATTGACCAAATGACAAACGCATTCTCTGAGCGGCCGCACTTTAACTTTTTATTTTTAGTTTTTTATGTATGCATGGTCACCCTACACAATTTTCTTGGTTAGGAATATAATATTGTTGATTATCGTTAAAGTTAAACAATCACAAAAATAAGAAACGTGTTATCATTTAGTGATAACATTTTCACAATTACTGATGTTGTCTCCGTTTGTATATAAGTTCGGGTTAAGTAAATAATCTCAAAAATATGGAGCACTCTTACGGGACGTTGGAAAGAAAGTATTTTTTAATTTACTCTCTTCCTATTATGTTTTACGTCAAGGTCTTTGTATCACAAATAGAATCTATATAATACGCGTAAAACAGAGTAGAATAAAAAGATTTATTTAGCCAAAGTCGGAGAGTTTCGGAACACTCAGTCTGCACCATAAGAGGATTGAGTGTTCTAAATAAACCTTTATGTAATCCAAATAAGCCGTTAAAATCAATTGAAAATTTGTGAATAGCTTTCACAAATTCAATACAATTATTCCACATAAAAATCTTAAGCACATAACTAGTATATTTTGAGACACTAGTTAAAGTATTTTCTCAGGTTAGCAGATTGAGTGTTCCAGTTTTTTGACCATAACTTTCTTACCATGGGTTTCACAAATTTTTTGTCTCCACTATGAAGTTTTCACAATTATTTCCTAAATTCGTCCTTAATATTGTAAAAAATTAACTAACTTTAAAAAAGGAGCACTCACTCCACACGCACACTTTTATAAGTAAGGAAGACCTCCATTTTATTAACAAAATATGACAAAGAATCAGCCATTCAACGTGATAGCTGGCCGTTGTAAGTTACCGTTTGACATCGATGAGGATGAAGATGATGCATAATAACAGTGATGTGGCAAAAAAGTATAGATACGTCATAAGCTGACAAAATGAACAAAAAAAAGTGATAGCATAATTATAACATATTATGAGTAAAAGGGCTTTTTGGCGTACATTAGGAGAGGCCTATGTCCAGCAGTGGACTGCAACGGGCTGATGATGATGAGTAAAAGAAAAAACATGTGTTTAATACTTGCGCGCATGTCAAGCGTCACTCAGGCTAGCCAGTCACTGCTAGACAAAATGTCCCAATAGCTGATAGAAAATAAATAATAGGAAATAAAAATAATACTATTTTAGATACCTATGCTAAAACATAGACCAATGCTAAAACGTTTTTTCCATTATTATGCTACCAGAGTACTTAATAAGTGTCCCTCAGCCCTCAGTTAATTTTCTCTATGCCCTCAGCCATCCCACAGTGGTATTTACCTTATCTTAATGCTTACCTGTGATGCTCACTAGGTACAAATCAAACGCCTCTTGAGAGGCACAGAAGAAACGAAAATTGATCACCTTGCAGGCGAACTAACAAGCTGCGTTTGTTGTGTCTGAAACTTAAACAAACTTTTTACACGAACTTTTTAATATTCTACTATTTATGTATATCAATTTTTTTAATTATTCCGTTATGGTTTTTTGACGTAGATAATTTGTACACTTTTAGACACTGCAAAAGCTGCAAACCTTTGTTACTATCTATTTGTTATTATTATTAAGTATTATTTGATAATTTTGATTTGTGGAATGTCTGAAGAAGACGAAGAAGGATCTTTTGGAGGTTTGTACGAAGATGGTCATTGGGCGTGGGACGACAGTGCCCACGCATTGGTATTCGTAAGGTAGGCTCCGTAAGATGGTAAAGATAAAAACTTAGAAAAAAACCTTTCACAAAATTTTGTTTTAGTGACTTACCACCAGCTCTAGTTGAAGCTGTGCAATTAACAACTAAAGCTCCAACTGGCACTATCGAATTCAGAGACGATGTTGACGTAATTGAACAGGTGAAGACCCTAAAAGTTATACGTAACTTTTTAGTAACAAATAGGACATAATTTATTCCCAAGAAACCATTTTTCATTTCAGCTTCGCTATCGTCGACGTTATCAAAGAAAATTGAAACCCGGAGAACCTGATGTAGTTACTTTACAGGTTAAAGTTCTTTTATATTCACTATTTTTCGAGTAGCTTTTTTTAATATAATTAAATCTGATCTCTCAGTCTATATTTCAAAATTCATACCTACACGCGTTCCTCTCATGTAGGTACTTCTGTAAATACGTTCATATAAAATCCTTTTAACCTAAAGAAATAAGAAATTAACCAGGCGCTTATAGGCCTGTTCTTTTTTAGTGTGTTTATGAATCCCTGACATCATTTAAACGTTTGACTTCCAGGACGTTAAGGACATAGCTTTGTTTACTGCACCTCTAAACCTCTTGAGTCCTATGTTGATCAACATGCTACATTTACCATCTACTGAAAGATTTCTTAGAGCACTCATCTTTTACTGTGCGTACTACTTACAGGTAAAGTACTCCTAAGTAACTTCAATATCTAATCATGTATTGAAAGTCGTAATACTAATCTGTATAACTTTTTAGACATCGGATGTAATGGCATGCCGTATGTTAGAGCTCGAAACTAAACTAAGGACTCCGGATTGTGAAATATTGGAAACTGAGTACCGTGAAAACCTGGCTGACTTACGAGTCTTAGTGGCTAAGGAATATTGTGTGATGCTAATTGGTTGGTTTAAATTTAAATACACATGACAGCAATCGTATGCTAATATTATAATTACTATTTATTTATACCTATGCTATATTAGTCAATTCAACGTCAGAAAGTGATCGAATGCATGTTTATACCAATACTAGAAAGAGCTGTAACCCGCGATTTTTCCTGCGTTTTTCTTTGTTTCATACGGAAGCCTAAATATTTCCTACATTCAAAGTAACCTGTATTAGACCTTTTAATATAACATCAGCTATCTGCCAGTAAAAGTCCAGTCAAAATCCGTCCAGCCGTCGTGGAGAAGCTGTAAGCCGCGATTCCGTTTATATCAAACTCAACTGTGAATTTCAATATTAGGTAGGTAGGTATATACCTATATACTTACTTATACAAAGTTATAAAATTGTTCAGGTGGAGGAGATTTCAAGAAATTTCATCACAAAGGTCCTCATAAGAAAAGACAATCTTTATCAGACAAAGATGCACGATTATTTGAAACGTTTATACGTGTATGCGTGCAGATTGTTTATTTGGCATTAGGACGCAGAACTCTTCATGTAATCGGTAACTTGTTTTCTAGATTAATTATTATGTACAAATGTTAGTCGTATTAGTGATCTGGTATAGGTATCACCCTATACCAGATCACTAATACGACTACTTAAATTATGTTGTTCTTCCGGCTGATGATGATGTGATGTTCCAACCGAATTTTGGTTACGGCGGCCTATCTCATCAGAGAATAGCCAATTACGCAGAAGATAATAAAGTGCACAAGTATGCGAACACAGGTGTACTCCCTATTCCCTCACTCTCATAGTCGGATGGGACGGCAGACCGACACGACCGCAGATAGATCAGGCGCAAAACCAACGGCTAATCGTGCCTTTCGAAGCACGAAGGGGTCTCACAAACAGTCACCCATCACAAGACTGACCGCGGTGAGCACGGCTTAACCTCGAATATCGACTGATCAGCGCGGTAGCTACGTAGCTACGAGCCCCTTATAAGACTTAACTATAATGCTAAACTATTTTCAGAATTGGAAATCCATAGAATAATGAAATCCGAAATATTTAACTCTGCAGAACATACACTAAAATTAGGTTATTTGGCCAAGATGGTGCCAGAAGAGAAAACTGTGTTGCTTGGGCCCTGCTTGCACCAAGACAAGAAGCTCAACACGCGATCCCCGCTAATGAATGAAGTATTTTGTCCCAGACCCATTGATTATCGTTTGTTGGGAATTGGAATAATTAAGTATAAAAAGTGAGTTAGCCTGAGGCACATTGCACCCGTTATCATTTTAAGATATGGCTGCATTGTTAGACAATTTTTAATTGTTATTATTTAAAAGCCAAAACGATTGTGTAGACTTCTAAGGTATCGTAGCGAGAGGTCGTCAGCCTATACATGCCGTCTTCGCTTATTTGATACCTACTTGAAAGTTTTCATGAACTTTAAGTTTATGAAAATGACGACTACCTACCTCGTTAAGTTATGTAAGATGTAGATTGTAGGTACCTATATTTTATTGCACCTAACTAATTCTAATTATTTTTATAGTGTAACTAGCCGACTACAGTATTTATATCTCGTCATTGCTAGTCCAGAAGAAAATTTAATAACAACGGATGTCACAGTGGGCATTATTGGGATGAAACGTTCTTTATTTGACACAATGCTCAGGCCAATCCTGCAAACTCCTTACGAAGGAAAATCAAGAGCTTCTATGTTAGTATGAGCTGATATATCATTTAATTTAAATGTAGATATTAATTACCAATTACCTCTGACGGAATAATCTCCGCGACCCGAAATGCGAGGAAATAAAAAAAAATGGTTTTTCGATTTCAACTATAGGGTGACGCATATTCCGCCAGATGTACCTACCTGCCCTTATAACTGGATTAAAAGCAATATTATCGTATGAAGAAATCAAATGTTTTTCTGTAGGTATTAAATCGAGTTCATCATCTGACCTGGAGACTATAGAGTAGGTATTCTACGTACTTCACATCTACCTTGTGCTTGCCATATTTTTGTTTAAAGTTTAATCTGCGGTTTATATAGGCTACTTGCCAGCCATATTTACACCTGATAGAAGTATGTACTCGTAAAAGAAACAACATCTACCTATATACCTACATTTGTTACCTGCTTCCCTTTTTTATTAAGGTCACAATCATCGCAAAACCAAACTGGTAGTGGCAAAAGTACAGGCGGTGTGAGAAAGAGTGTGCAGGCGCTTCAAAGATTCTATCCTGACATCATAATGCCGCGGAGAGCCATTAAAGAGTAAGCATAGGTCGCCTTAATCCTTTATATGAAACGTGTATAGGTTTAATTTAACCACTTATGTATAATGTTTACCTACCTCTGAAAAAGGGCATTTAGGTACATAATAAGACGTGATGGCTGCGTTACTTGCGGACCAACACACGGTTGCTGGTTCAAATGCAGGCTACAAATGTGACTTTACTAACCAGTATATAAAAAGAGGTTTAGACAGCACCGTCGCGCCGTGATGGAAGTTCCCAAGTTAGAGATATTTTTTGTCAAAGTTAAACACTGACAAAAAATATAAGATATAGGTAACTTGAGGTTTCCTGAGAGAAATCATCAAGCGCGATAAGTCCTGCCCATTGAGCAAGATTAGTTTACAGTCTGTATATTATATTTGTGCATTATATCTTTTTTTTTTTTTATTATTATGTCCTTTATTTAAAACTTTGACTTTTTATTACATTTTCAAATATATATATTATGTACAAAAACAGCAAAGAAAATATATTTAAAATATGAAAAATAGTCGCCAACCGGCAACGGCATCAGGGTCCTAGATGCCGGCGGTTAGGGCTCCATAGAGAGAAACCTCCTAACTATGCGCGCCGCGTCAAGGAGTACCGCCTTCTGCATCAAGCCCGTAACCCAGTTGCCTAACGCAAGCCTCTTAAGATGGTGATCGAGGCTCTTGACCATTTGGCCTTTTTTATTAATATTAGTTCTTGTATAGGATTAGAGAATATTCTAATAGTAACTAAATGAAAGCAAATTGACTTCACTAAACAACATAATTATGGTATTTTTATCCAAGTCTTCCCGACCTGGCCTAGACACCCGTTAATAATTAATTTATCCAAAATATCCCTTCATCTTTTTATTTTGCTGTCCAGGGTAGAGTTACCTCCAGAATTTGAAAAAGCTCCCGAAGTAATTCGTCCAGTAAGTGAGATCCAACATCGTCGCTGGCAAAACAGGTACAAGAGGCTTACGAAGCCACTCAAATATCCATAAGTTATAGGTAGATATTTTATTATAGGTATTTTAAGACAGGTGAGTGTGAAGACTGTGTACTGTGTAGGTACTTATATTTATTTGTAATTATAGTTTTATTTTATATCATAAATATATTTAATTTATTAATGAAATGATTTTTATTTTCGGTTAAACTACTTAGCCCACTCTGAGAAACCTTAGAGGCACTTTGTAATCTTGGCAATTTTATAATACTAGTTAGGTAATACTTTATCCCTCTTTGTCTTTAAATAATGAGGAATGTGATGCGAGTGAATGAGGCGAAAGAAGTATGTCAGGATCGTAGCAAATGGAAATCCGTGGTCTCTGCCTACCCCTCGTGGAAATAGGCTATGTATGTATGTCTTTAAATAAGCCTATTTTATGATGTGGGTAGGAAGCGATAACTTCAAATCCTTCAGTCCGCAGAACAGGTATAAATTACAAAAACGTTAGGTATATATGTAGGTAGTAATTATTGTAGGAAATCACTAAGACTATAAGGAAATCAATAAAAAAGAAAGTAAAGTCGGGCCTACCTATTTTCCAGAGACTACGAATGAATCATTTTGTGTCAACATCTCAATCATGATCGCTTTGCCAGGATGGTGGCATAAAAATAGCTTTTTATTTACTCTCATGAGATTTTTCAAACAAGGTCTAAGGCGTGATTGTATATTAAAGATACTTACAATCACGTTTTAGAATCATAAAGACAGGTAAATACAATCAGGCTTTTTACCCCCGAATCACTAGCCGAATGGATAAGCACAGGCTTTCTCCTTTATCAAGAGGTTTCATTTATTCTCTCATTTCGTTCATGATAGGTCCCAGATAACTTATTGCCATTCATCGAGCCCACATCAGGGTTGCTTCTTTTGCCTTACTTACTGGACACAGAAGCCACGAAATATTCCTAGTCCGTTCACCCAGGAAAAGTACCTACCTACCAATTTTCCTATGCACTGTGCATTGTTTATATGTTTTATCACAATAACAGAAAGTTAAGTAACAAAATGCTGAATCACAATCTGAATAAACGACTCCTTTCGCTCCATTTCACTTTATTTTCAAACTTCCAATCCAGTGGGTCGAGCAATTGAACCTATTACGAATAACTTTACCTGTCTGCTCGTGTGTGAACGAGAGAATATTTACGTTTTCTGGACGATTATTAAACTATTAAAAAGTTGTAGTTAAACTAGGATGGTAAAAAAGTCAAATAATTACTTAATTCATACAAAAAAATATATTGAAACAAACTATCATACAAACACAAACACTACAAAGTATCAATAATCAATACCTACCTATGCTACTTTTTGAATGAAGTAAGTATCAGCTATTACAATGCTCATGATACAAATTGATTTAATACTTATATTACATACTGCAAAAAATAGAAATAATTAACTAACAAAATCCAACAAACAATGATAAACTGAGGACAACGACTAGTGGCTAAATTTCCATACATTTCAGTGGAGGTCACAACTGCCATTTGCAAGACCTAGACTTAGATGCCGTGTCTCACCCCAGGAAGCCGACCACCGTTGGCAGTTTCAAGTGGTCTTATTGAGGCCCTATCAAACGACCATCTCGTAGATTCAGGATTTTGTTAGTACCTGCTACCATAGCGCATTCAGGAAGCTGTTGAGAACACTTTGTAGAACGTGTACGTTGTTCATGGAGGCACGTGTAGAATGCTAGGGTAGGGTCGTGTTCTCAACAGCTTCCTGAAAGCGTCAGGTATTATTAAGTATCTACCTATCCGTAGGGTTCTAGTTCTTTGATGTCCACAGGGTGTAGCTCGGAGAAGAATTACCAGCAGACAACATTACAGTAGTAGGTACTTAAATGTGAACAACAGAACAACAAATGTAAAAACACTGACTTACCTAAGATACGAGTACCTATACGTAATGGCAACGTGAACAACTTAAAAACAATGTTAGCATCAATAACAGCATATAAGAGTCACTTAACTCTCACCTCGCCAAATTTGCGTGTAATAAGGTGCGCGACGGCTGTCTTTAGGCTCCTATGAATATTCATGCCACGATCGACGTACGCCTTCACTTTATTCAGTGTAAACACGCGTACGTGTCCTTTTGAGTTTGTCTTGTATTAGACAAATACAAGACATCGTCTTCGTTACTTGGACTTATAATTTTACAAGCGTGCGATGTTTTTTTCAGTTACTAGGAAAAGTAGCGTTCCTATTGTATTAATTTGGTCGAATCAACAAACGAAAATTTTGAGAAGTCAAAAACGGGTCGGAATTTTGCTTGGTGGCCTTTGCTTTTGAGTGCGGGAATTAAAACAATAACAATAGGAACATATAATAAAAACAACATTTATTAATGCCATCTTACTACGTAGATAAAACAGAAATATTTACACGCTCATCATTTATACTGCAGCCTAATATACATACACATTTATATCAGCTTAATTCTAAACTCATTTAAATCACCAGTTCAGACTCGCTTAACATTCTCACAAGCATCTACGACTAACCCATTTACTTATATAAATTTTTAAGACATGCTGTAAATGTATGTTTAAGACAATAGACATCTTGAACATAGCTTAAATATTTTTATAAATACAGAGTGTTTGACTAAGTTGCACTTAACTTATCATGTTCTAAAAATTATGTCGTCTTTTTATATTTTTGCGCTAAGTTTACAGAACATAAAGTAGGAACTTTACTAACATTGAATGTTAAGAAATAATGATAATATCGGATCCATACATATATCACTCCTAATGAACAATATACGGAGGTGATCATTAACGGTAGGAATGGTAGAGTTTTGTCTAAGCCCCAGAGAATATGCAATGAGTTTTCATAGACACATAAAACTATGAGAAAATAGAGGTACAAAGACTCCATTTGCTTCAACATGGGCAAGCGTAATATTCGGACTCTTCTGCCGCCTTTCACCTTAGCAGGTTCATACAAAGTTGGAATGTTCACGAAGGCTATAGCTATGTGCGTTAGCAATATAAATATTTTTATGCATAATAAATTCCGAGGGAACAGCAAAGGAAATAGTGAGTAGTTCCCTACTATTGTTAGAATTAAAAATTGTTTCCCATCGTCGTCGCCCAACACGGACAGGAAACTGTAAAAAAACATTCCTTATTAATAAAAAAATCTTTTTTTTAATTAATGCGTGTTACATAATACAAACGAATATAATAAACGCAATTACAACAGTTATATCAAAATCGTCGAAATTTTAGACTCAACTACTAAGCAATTTATCGAATGAAAATAATGTTTGATTTACTTACCTCAATGGTATCAGTATTAACAGAATAGCTTTTTCATGGACGTGCCAGCCAAATAAGAACGAACAACCCGCGCATACCACCATGCACCTGTTAAAATATAAAGAAAAATATTTTTTTAGCAAAACATAGTATAACTTTGAAAATTTAATTCTCATGCCTATAACGATGCCGTTCATAACATAATTTAACAATTTTGGTAAAATGTATCTTCTTATCCCATAAATTATGTACGAATAAAAACAACATACCTTACAAAACTCAACACCCTATATCTTCTGTCAGCACATAGATGCCACAATTTTATCAGTGCCGGCACCATTGTCACCAATGTCAGTACGAAAGTGACTGTCGGCGTGATTGAAGGCAGGACAGCATGGTCATACTCTTGGACCAGTCCACCAGTCATGGACGCCTCGGTTTTCGGTACGTCTATACCAAACTTGCGCACTAGAATAATGAAAATATTATGATGATAGATTAAAAGCAGTTCCCTCCCCTACTTTATCTAAAGTTTGTGTTATAATGAAATTTGTTTTATTGACACTTATAGTATGGCTCTACATAATGGAATGGGATACCCAAAATTTTGTCCTTACCTACATGTAGTAGAACTTTATCAGCGAACGTGTAGAGAGCCCAAAAATTAGGCGCCCAGTAAGCGTGGCACAGTCCTCTTTTGAAGGGAAACAATCGAGACAACACCTAGAAACAAACTTATTTTAAATTTTGTTTTATCTCGCCCCACACTTCACACTAGGAATTTCTCTTGTATCGTGGGTGCGTTTCACAAACATTTAATATCACATATACGAACACCCAGATTCGGGACAAATATCTGTGGATCGCACAAATTTTTGTCCCGTGCGGGAATCGAACCCTTAGCGCAGTAGTCCAATCGATTAGTCACTGCGCCAATCGGGTCGTCATCCGTCAATCGTAATTGTAGCCTGTTATAAAAAAAATGAAGAGAAAATAACAGGTCTAGTAACTTCTATTTGTCTATCTATCTTTAATTTAGCCTTCCGCAAAGTGTAAACTAGACCAGCGCCCATATAAAAAAGGTGCCGGGTAACTCAAAGTCACTTAACTTGCAATGTCAGAGATAAACTGAAGCAAGTGTGAGTGTGTAGCAAATTCCTCAAATAACACTAATACCTGTTGCAGGCAACATTCCAATAACTTCAAAGTAGAACACAAAGCAAAGTTGATTGATATTACTTTAATTAATTTTATAAAGAAAAACGAGTATTCAAAAGCCCTACCTGTGGAAGATGTTGTATGAAAGGCCCAAAAGATAGTCCAACCACAGATAGTACAGTAATCCCCACTTTAAACAGATTAGTAATGGAGAATGAATACCAAGGAGTATGGACACCATCCACTGAAGATATTGTAAAGCAATATGCTCTTAATAGATACACAATATAAACAGGTGCCACATACAAAAATATATGCTTCATGTTCAATAGAACTGCAAACCAAAATGCTGCTGTCAGGTAATTATTCTGAAACAAAAATGTGTTAATCAATGATTTCATATTTTCAAATATTTATGCAATGATAGAGTACACTTTTTTCTATCCTGCTAATTAAAATTCTCAATCACTCAAAGGTTTGCCTTAAGCAAACTCAATTCAGAGTTAGGGTCCCTGCTATACATCTTTCGGTTGTGTTAGAAAATGTTTGTTTTATGACAATAAAGACAAAAGATACAACTTACTCTTATTATATGTGATACAGAATATAGAAGTATTCCAAAAAGTAGTCCATTGTACTGGAAATGTATATGATCTATCATCAGTAGGCCAGGATTAGTCATCAACAGTATAAACACCAGAAGCTTTCCATTGCCAACGTAACTTGAAAGGCTGTAACAGAGAACATTTTATAAGAATTTGTAATAAACTGCTCTTTACACTAACAATTTATTCCAATAGAACACTACTTGTTATGGTACAAATAGGGATTAAAATAAAAAACTCACATTTTACTAAATAAAGATGTGGATTGTGCAATATTTAACCCTGTACTATTATTTAATCCAACCCAGGAATCAAAACCCAGCAATGCATATTCTAGTCTAGATGATAGTCATTGTAACAGCAATGCAGATCAATAAATTATAGGGATGATGAACACAGAATCTCTCAGAATCTATTTATATACTTGAAAATGATAAAAACAATACTAATTTCAGTAACAAGCAACACAATTTTATAGCAATAGCTCAATAATAACTAAACCATTATAATTAACAAACCTTTTCACACTGTAAACATAAACAAAGTCCAAAACGATAACTGACAATCTTTGAAATAGTATAGTCATTTCAGATTTATAATTTAAATTTGTTAAGTACAGCATTTGTGGGTCAAAGTATTTAGCTATAAATGACATAACAAATTCGAGCCATGCAAAAAGTGGTGGGTAATCCAATGTCCATTCTGAAGTCTCCTCATAATACCACTTGTCTAATGTTAAGTTGTGTGTGATCGCCAGCCAGTTTCTGTGCACCTCAAAGTCAGTTGAATGGCTGAAAAAGTTAACAATAATGGATGGATGAATATCAATAAATTTTGAAGCTAATAAGGTTCTAAAGATGTAATGAGTAATACATAATTACAAAATATCGAACACAATTTTTCTATCTGCTATGATAAATCTGAATGTGAATAGTCAGAAGTTGGTTATCAGAAAATGATAAGAGTATCAAAATATAGTGGTTAATGAATGGCATGTCTATAACATATTCTAGAAATGCTAAAAGTTAATATTACATATCTACTTACTATAGCGGTATAAACAGTAATTTAACAGTCGTGACAATCACAACTATTTGAGGAATCATAGTAAATAAGCCGGCAGTCCTGGTTCTTCGTAAATAACCATATAGAATAATGAAAGAGAAGCTGTAATCATATAATGGCCGCGGTCTTATAAAAGTACAATATTTTAAATAAATTCTGCTATAATTAGAAGCAGAATATGTATTTTATTTTGTAAACATCGATTGCCATGCCCCCGTAAAGAAATTCATGACATTTGTTGAATTATGTTGACTTTGTTGACGTCGTCAACTTGACGTGACGTGACGTTGGTTATCAAGCTGTTGTCAATGTTAACTGCACTTCGTTTCACTCATTAATTCAAAGAATTTTGTATTTCAAATGCTGCATATTTTCATATAATATATTACAACTATAGGTACATATTATAAGCTTGAGGCTTGAGGCACAGAAGTACAGTAAGTACCTAACCTGTAACCTGCAACGGGTAGTGCCTCAAGCATTTAAAATATTCTGTGACAGTTATTTATATTCAATGAGGATCAGTACAGTAATAGCAAATTCAATATAACTACTATCCACATTATTCTCTATGACATAAGCATAATATATCTTTTGAACTATCCAAATACGACCATTACTTACGAAGATATTAAGTAATAAACATAAGCCGTTCCTGCTGCTAAAAGTCAATGAGCGCGGATGCGTGTGACGTCACAGTGCCGGTTCCGAGCGTAGCGGGCTGCGGGCACTCTATTACGTACTTCAGCGCGGCGACGCGGTCGCTTACTGATATTTGGCTATTTATATACCTACATAAAGTGTTGTTTATTTTGTAATTTTTAAATATGAAACTACCTACTAAGCCCAATCAGAAAACCTAAAAGTGGTTACTTTTATGGTATTTGATTACCTAGGTAATCATTCTAAGTTCACCAGTGCTGAAATCCGTGATAGCTACAAAGGTAGTAATCTTAGGTCTAAGCTGTTAGTGGTAGGTAGAATGAATGTAAAGTATAGGTACAGGGAAGTATTCAGAAGCAGAACTGATGATTAAAGTGTTTATAATATCTTTATGAACTAATGTTGTTTTCGTTCAAGGAAATGTATAGTATATGTTCAGGAAAGTATCCAGAACTAATGAATGAAGTGTTTATATGTGTTTCTTGATAAACGAATGTATATAATGTATATATTTATATAAAATAGTTTTGACAGAAACCTTATAATTGTCTGTCAATGCTCATTGTAACTAATCATTCGTTCAGTAGGTATGTAGGTAATATATATTTGTTTCTCTATATATTTATTCCTTTATTCATATATTTATTTTAGTTTAATTTATTATCATAGATCGGCACGTGAAACCTAAGGAGATGATGCTGTTGGATTTGTTAAAATCAACACTCATTCTTCAGTTTAAGCTTCCCTCCAACCAAATTAAACTTTACGTAGTTATGTGTCTACCGCGCAGATCAGTCAAGAGGTTAAGCAGTGCTCGCAGCGGTCAGTCTTGTCATGGGTGACCATTTTCACATGTCGAGACCTCTCCGTGCTTCGAAAGGCACGTTAACTGTTGGTCCTGCGCCTGATCTCTGTCCGGTCGTTCTCTTCTCTCTTTTCGGTCTACCGTCCCACCGGACTATGAGAGTGAGGAAATAGGCAGTGCACCTGTGTTTGCGCGCATACTTGTACATAATAATATCTGCTGCGTAGTTGGTTAGTCTCAGATGAGACAGGCCGCCGTGACCGAAATTCGGTCAGGAGAACATTATTATTATTAAACTACGTAATTTTCCATATCTTGTTCCAACTGAAATATAAAAATACATATATATTTGCTTTTAACAATAAGGCATAGCTAAGGCAGATATATAAATGCACCACTGCTGTGATTTAAATGATTTTAAAATATCATTCATTCTTTGCGTTTTACCCGAGTACGTCCCTGTGTCATTGGTTTGACCTTGGAATATTACATATCTAGGAATGGGAATCTTTTCGTTGTCACAACAGCCTACATAAGTCCACTGCTTGACTAAGGCTCTTGTATGGGAGGTATTGCAATCATCCACATGCTTGCCAGGCGGGTTGAGGATCGAAGGTGTAGTTGATTATACAGTTAAACACTGCTGCCCATTCCCTGGATTATATTCCTTTAGTCATCTTGTAGAACACTACGATAGGTAAGTAAGTACGTAGATATCTCGACAAAACTCAGAAATGTAAGTAGTTAAGTTTGTTTTTATACTTTTTATTAAAACAGAAGGCTTAAATACTTATTTACATATAATTTATCAACAAAATAATAGGTACGTACCGACCTAGGTACGTACCCTACCTGGTACGTACATCGAAATGAGCTTTACAGCAATGTCTTGTAGCCTGGAGTTTTGTCATCTCTTCTTACAACGGAACATTATTTTTAAGTAGTTTTGCGACTTTAGGCACGCTTAAAAAACTGTTTTTCTGGCGTTTTACTAGAAGTATTTGTACATTTCGGCACTATACATTATTTATACATAGTTAATAAGGTAAATGAGACAAAAACTGGTCACTTAATTTGTTTCTAAGTCACAAATCACCAAACAAAATACTGCGCGCCTTATAGCTCTCACCCGGCTGACAGTCGGCGATGGGCCCAGTGACGTCACACGCTTTGCGCCGCGGCAACGACGACGGATCGACGATCGGTGCATTAAATTGATTGCTACTTGCTCATTTTTGGTCGTATGACAAAAAAAAATACACCAATGTTTTGGATTTTTCATGGACTATAATACTGGATTAAAAACCAAAAACCTGATTGATCCTCATTGGGTTTATATTTTATGCTGAACGTATGTACAGCAGTGATGTCCCTATCTGTGTTCTCTTTTATTTTTAATCTTTGTACGTGTATGTATCACTAACATAGTTTGTAAGTATATTGTTACTAACATTATGAGTCCTGTTGCTCGAATTAAACATTATTATTATATTATTAATCACGTGGTCGCTCCTAATAATTGTTAATATACATACCTACTATACATACGTACTAAGTGCAATGTAATGTAAGGCTGTGAGTACCTACACACCAAATACTGGAAATTAATTTAAAAAAATTAGGTCAATGTTTTAGATAAATACTTATTTTTTTTCTTTTAATTTAAGTAACTTTTACTTTGTAAAACCTTTACTTAGTAAAAGTTAAAATATCATTAAATGTCTCTGAGTGCGGGGGTAAGTGTAGGTGTAATATTTAAAAATATTCAACGGGTATTATGCTGTGAATATGGGTAGACACCTCCTCGCTCCGAAGTAAAAAAGCTTGATTTGTTAAAATATTGTTAGTTTTATATTTATGACGTATCAATCGAGCCCAAAGTCGGTGGGTTTATGTTGTTTTATCACAGAGACGCCGTGGCCGCTTTCCAGCTTCATTATCAGACCCTGGATATCATCTAAGAGTAAAGTGCTCATCAAGACCAATCAAACCCAAACTCGGTGGGGTTACTTACGTTGTTTTATCACGGAGACGCCGAGGCCGCTTTCAAGGTTTATCATCAGACCCTGGATATCATCCAGGAGTAGAGTGCTTAACAAGACGAATAGATCAAGCCCAAACTTGGTGGGGTTATGTTGTTTTATCACGGAGATGCCGAGGCCGCTTTCAAGCTTTATCATCAGACACTGGATATCATCCAGGAGTAGAGTGCTTAACAAGACGAATCCAAACTAAGTGGGGTTATGTTGTTTTATCACGGAGATGCTGTGGCCGCTTTCCAACTTTATCATCAGACCCTGGATATCATCCAGGAGTAGAGTGCTTAACGAGACGAATAGATCAAGCCCAAACTAGGTGGGGTTATGTTGTTTCATTACAGGGATGCCGAGACCACTTTCCAGCTTTATCATCAGACCCTGGATATCATCCAGGAGTAGAGTGCTTAACAAGATCAAGCCCAAACTAGGTGGGGTTATGTTGTTTTATCACGGAGATCTGTGGCCGCTTTCCAACTTTATCATCAGACCCTGGATATCATCCAGGAGTAGAGTGCTTAACAAGACGAATAACTAGGTGGGGTTATGTTGTTTCATTACAGGGATGCCGAGACCACTTTCCAGCTTTATCATCAGACCCTGGATATCATCCAGGAGTAGAGTGCTTAACAAGACGAATAAGCCCAAACTCGGTGGGATGATACTGTTTTAACAAAGAGATGCCGTGGTCGCCTTCCAGCTTCATCATGAAATCAGGTTGTTGGTACCACAATAATGCATTGTCACCCAACTTACATAAGTATGTGAAGTTTCAGCTCAATCCAGTAATGAGAAGTAAGTCTTATTTAGCTTGCAAGATTCTATTACCTACAAACCGACAACGGGACAGATGAAACTAAATAAAAGCTTGTAATAATAATAACAATGTCAATCATCATTACACAATCCAAATAACTCATTAAAAACTTGGCTTAGTCCAAGTTCATTCATTAATTTTGAGAGTTCACTCACATTGGAATGTTTATTATTTACATTAGGTTTAAAACAGAGTTCTTCAAAATTTGAAAATTTCTTGTATGTTGATTGTTCACTGGGATCAAATGTTTCTATTCTTTTTATTATAATTTTTTTCCACGACATTGATTTGATCTCCTTCCACCATTCTTTACAGTCACTGTGATGACCTTCCACACATACAATCCCAGGCTTTCCCGCCAAGGAAAACCCTGTCAACTTTAATTCCCTTGCTCTTTTAACAATTTCCTCTCTTTTCCTTTTGTTGTAAATATGATGAGAATACACCCAAAGTCGAGCATATTCATCTACAGATTGTTGAGTTGCATTACTGTTGTTAGAAGCATTTGTGTCCTGTGTAATAGTTGTAAATTTATCAACATTTTCTTGCAGCCATGAGATAGCTGTATAAAGACACACATCTCCTGTATTATTTTCTTTTATGTAGTCTAAGAGTCCTGAATTTATACTTGATTCATTCTGTCGATTCATTTTATTACATCTTACATATATATCAGGCTCTTTCTTTGGATAATTGCTGGGCAAGTTTATAAAAACCTCCAACTTTAGTCTATCTATAAAAAGATTAAGTTTAAAATCCAAATGATCAGGAAGGTATTCAGTTTTGTTAACTAAGAAATTATTCATGTCATTTATAATATCTTTGTTGCTTAAAATTATTTCTCCTTGATTAGGATACATGGATTTTAACAATTCATATTCACTTATTTGTTGAGTTATGCAGTCAACATAATCATCTTTCATCGTACTATTTGATGTCGTAGCCATGTTACACTGTATAATACAAGTTTTTACTGAGGTTTTTACTAAACTGCGTCGTTAAAAAATATAACATTTAAACTATTGTTGTGAACAAAATGTAAATTATCATTTGACACTTGAAAAAACAACTTTGCCATTTGCAACAGCTGTTTTTGTCATTTTTCGGAATGCCTTTTATTAAGGCCATTCACGATGCACCATTTACACCCCCGCTCAATCACTCAGATTAATATCTATGTTAATATAAAATAATTTATTAAACAAAAACAATTTACATTACTACCATAATACTACCTACATTAAAACTAATAATATATACAATCAAAAAATTATACATCGAATTATTCCTCGTCATCATCGTCGACTGGTAGGGTTCCCAAAAGATTAATATATTATTTATTTATTTATTTATTAACATCCTTAACCACTATCTTTACAGGCATGCCCCAATACAATAGTGACCTTACATAAAAAATAAATAAAACTAATTAAATAAAAACATATAGTACATAAATAAATAAAGTAACAGAAGAACTTAGTCCTATTAGAAAAAACAATAATATTTAAAATCTATAACATAAAATAAGTAAGGAAACCTTTGCGAGCTCACTCAAAGGGCATTACATTATAATAAACTATGTAATAATCTAAGGTATTAATAGTGTAATACATGGTAATTTCTGGTAAATTAACTTATTTTCTCTATGGTATATATAATACCAAATACTCATGTTATCTTTGAAATACTACATGGTTTCATATCAACGTAAAAAATACTACTAAAGAAAACTAAGATTAAGATTTTGTTTAGGATTCTTATTAATCTGTGGTTCACTATTGGACATTGGTGATGAACTGACGTGAACGTCTGACATTCACATTTGTCATTGTCTACAGGACAATGTTTTTAAATTACTTAGTAATTTCACATAGATTAGTTAATTTAATAAAAAATATGATATCTTAAATCTATGCCTGATTTCAGTTCTTATGAAATAGTGTATTAATTCTTACGAAAATGTATCATTGTGGAATGCGTCAAGTAGCTGAAAGGCATGTTGCTTACGAAGTTGATCTTATGGTTTGGAGCAACCGGCTTGATCTTTTGGCTTTAAGCAATTTTAAAGGTCCGTAAATCATAGTATACTGTAAAACTATAATATTATTATGATTTTAAAATAAGTTCGTTATTTAATTAAGCTCCCAGTTGGCAGTCCATTGCTCAATACATTATTAAATCTCTCCGATCTCACACCATCCGACTCAATTCTCTGCAATTAATCTAGTGCCTACCAGTATCTCGTAAATTAATATGATTTTATTTTCAGGTGAGGTCCAAATACATAGACTTCAGTGGCAAAAAGTCTGGAATTTCCCACCACCAAAAGAAAATGTAACTGTTAAAGCTATGGCATGGAGACCCGATGGAAAGGTATCATGACCAAATGTTTATTAAAGTCAATTTTAGTTAAACACATTACCAGTGCAATTTATTATTATTTATTACAAAGCCATGACATGACAAAGAGGTGACTATTTATTATTATTATGATCTTAGTTGACAGTTAACCCTAGAATACTAACCATCGCCTGCGAGGCCGCCACTCGTAACATTTTTCGTTGTAAATCAAAATTGCGCGGCGATAGCGGCGTGTGCGCTCGTGCCAACTCAGTACCCCCCGCGCTGCGTTGGATAGCAGACGCGCGTCCCGCGGGATCTTACCGTTGGCGAGTTATTGACCTCTAGATCGCCTGACAGGCGATCATTAGTATTAAAGGTAACTTTTTTTGTATACTGGTTTTTCAGTTTTTGTGTTTAATTACGAAATGTTTATATAATAAAATGATTTTAATTAATACTTTATTTGCAGATAAACATGGACGACAAGGGTATTGAAAATATTTTGTTGGATGCGGACTCCGAGAGTGAAACCGAGGATAATTTAGAAGTGCAAGACTACGATTCTGATGACAGTGTAGCTGATCCTACATATTTAATTCCCAATCAGCAAGAAAATGAATTCCAATCCATGACTACGCTCGTCACTGAACAGCTCGATGAAGTCCCAACTTTACAAGAGCCATCAACCAGTAATCAGTCTACCACATCAACTCTTTCACGACCCAATTCTCCAGCTACAGATACGACTTCAGAATCTCTCATCGTTTTTCCTACTACATCATCTGTTAGAGGTAAGAATAATTACATATGGGCAACCGAGACCTGTAATAGATCAAGGTCAAATAGAACTGCCTCAAGAAATGTAGTCCATATTACTCCAGGGCCGAAACCAGAAGGACGAGATGTAATAAAGCCCTTGGAATGCTTTCAAAAGTTTTTTACACCAACCATGTTAGACGAAATTATGTTACGAACAAATGAAGATATTGCACTCAAAGCCAGCAAATACAAACACCAGTCTACGACTATATCACTAACTAGGCTAGAAGAACTTCATGCACTACTTGGACTAATTATATTCAGTGGTGCCATGGGCAATAATGATTTGCCAACCAGAGAACTTTTTGATCCCACACTGTGCGGATCAAAATATATGGCGTCAATGAGTTTAGAGCGTTTTGAGTTCTTGTTGCGTTGTCTCCACTTTGATGACCGTAGCACTCGAGAAGATAGAAGACGAAATGATAAGTTTGCGCCTATCAGAAATATTTGGGAGATGTTCATACAAAGGTGTCGAGATCTTTATAAGCCAGGCTCTTATGTTACTATAGATGAGCAGTTGCTTGGTTTTAGAGGCAGATGCCCTTTTCGGATGTATATCCCCAACAAGCCAGCCAAGTATGGACTGAAGATTGTACTAGCTTGTGACGTCAACAGCAAATATATGTTTGATGCTTGTCCATACCTAGGAAAAAACGGGGAAGTCCCTACTGAACCTCTTGGAACCTATTATTGCAAATTGTTAACACAAACAATACATGGCAGTAATCGAATCTCACTGCAGATAACTGGTTTACTTCTGTGCCTCTGGCTGAACAACTTCTTGCTGAACCGTATAAACTGACTTTTTTAGGAACTATCAAAGCAAACAAGAAAGAAATACCATCTGATTTCAAACATAATTCTTCTCGTCGTGTTGGCACTTCAATGTTCGGCTTTCACGATAAATTGACACTCGTAAGTTACAAACCAAAGCCACACAAAACCGTGCTGCTCATATCTACAATGCACGACAAGCCGGCCATAGATCCTGTATCAAAAAAACCAGCAATAATTATGTCGTATAATGAAACAAAAGGGGCAGTTGATACATTTGATCAAATGTGTAGCCATTTGTCATGTAGCCGCAAAACTAGACGTTGGCCACTTTGCATGTTTTATGGAATAATTAATATGGCTGTTCTGAATAGCTACATACTGCACGTTACAAACTCGCAAACACGTGGAGATAAGCCAATGAATAGAAGAGAATTTATGAAAACCCTTAGTGATGATTTGTGTCGCCCCTGGTGCAATACACGATGCGAAGAAAGACCTAAGATGAGAAAACGAGTCAGAGAAGCAATAGAGAATGTGTTAGGTGGTGAAAATGTACAGAGCAATGAAGAATTTTCAATAAAAAAAGGCAAGAGAAGCATGTGCAGCATTTGTCCTGCAAAGAAAAGGCGCATGAGCATTTATTGTTGTGCCAAATGCAATAAAAGTTATTGTCTAGAACATAGATCTCCACATTGTATTGACTGTGCTAAAAAATTATAAGACTGATTTTAAACTTATGTGCCATAAAAATGTGATTGTTAGAATATTTATTTTTGTTTTAGTTTCAAATAATGGTTCTCAAAGAACGTGTTTGTTAATTTTTGTTCCTATAATTATTTAATTTTTAGTATATTTGTTATTAAATACTAAATGTCTATGTCGCCAAAGTAAGTGAGATTACTGTTAAGTTTAAGGCTCAATTTTAAAGACTGATTGAACTATTTTCAAGAATTTAATAATATGTTTAAGAAAGGCAGAGGTTAACCTTGTTATGGTGATATGTATTTTTTAATTTTAATAAAAAGTGTAAAACAAACTTTCCTGTTTTTCTTAAGGTAGCCTCCCAAGCGATCATTAGTATTAAGCAGTATATAAATTATATTAGTAATCTAGGGTTAAATGGTTAAAGCTATGGCATGGACACCTGATAGAAAGGTATCAGTCAATTTTAATTAAACATATAAAAGCACTGATAGCGAGTGGTATGATCGGAGGACTGCCAAGTCAAAGGTTGCAAATTCAAACCCCGGCAAGCACCAATGTCTTTTCGAATTCATGTGCATAATGCATATTATAAATTAGTTATCAGTTGTCAAAAACGGAGAGGGAAAACACAGTGAGGAAACCAGCACGCCTGCATGTCTGAGGCCTACAGGTGGTTTAAGCTCTGACACCAGGTTGTTTATCAATCATACGATAAGAAGAATTAAACATAGTACTAGTGCAATTTATATATATATATTTACATGTCATGTCTGTAATCTCTTGCACTTCAGTTACATTTATGTTTGTTATCACGTAATTTGGAATAGTGTATATAATTACATTATTGCCCTTCTAATAACAATAACTTATTTTTCCATTGAAAAAACAGCAATAAAACTAACTGAAAATGTTATTAATTTCTACTTTCAGGCTCTAGCTATCGGTTACAGTCATGGTGTTGTATACATTGTGGATATAGAAGATAAAGAAGTCCTTGATAAATATGGATGTCATGTGGAGCAAGAAAACATGGATGAATTAAATAACCCCAAGCTGTTTGCTATCACATGCATTACCTGGGCAGTCAAGGCTGATACTTTGGAGAGTGCTACAGATCCTAGCATATATGTAAGTTAATAAGTAATAAGTGGTTTTGGTTCTATGTTTATAGAGTATTCAGTACAGACATCTCTCTTTAACTATGTAATAATAAACATTCTGTAGCTCAGGTTGATGATTGTATAAACTACAGTGTATGTATCAGAGACTATAATGAATAAAGCCTACAGATATACTTAAACAATATTTAAATTTAATAAGAACTAACTAATGTTTTCCAGGATGATGCTTCAATATTTTTACAAAATTTACCTGTCACTGGTGAATACAAAAATCAAGGATCAGATGAAAACACTAAGGATTTCAAAGAAGTGCAAGCTCCCAATCAGTTAAATATGTTAATGGTTGGTTATGGAAATGGATACATTTACATGAACATTTTTGGAAGATATCCCTATGGTACAATACACCTAGCACAAATAGTTAAAGAAGAAGGTGGAGAATATGATATTCTGGATATATGTATGTCAGATGATTTCAGTTTTATGCAAGTCCTTTACATTGATAGAAAAACAAATAACCTACATGTTGCACTGATAAACACTAGTGTATTGTCAGCATTTGCTGAAGAAATGTATATAGTTGCTAAAAAGCACAGTGAAATTGTGAGATTGACTTCATACCTAGATCAAACTATGGTTTCAATCACTGAAGCTTGGGAACATATTTTGTTAGAGATGGATACAAAAATGGCTGATTATGCAGCATCAGTGCCAGAGGGTGGGGTTTCAGCTGATTTACTGGAGTTACTTATGTTGGGTTTGTATTATAGCATTTGTAATCATTTATGTATGTAGCAGTTATATTAATAGAGCAAAACATATTTAATTTAAACATTTAAACATTCTCATGTAACAAGGTGCAAATTATGAACATATTATGCAAGTTGAATCTGCATCCAATGCATTGAACTTCATGACATGTTCATGATGTTGTTGTTCAAATAAGTTAGTTGCTGCTTTTTTTTAGCTTGTTGTGGAATTATGAGTTTAATGAAATTTACTTATTATGTCAACAGGAACGCCATCTGATGAGTTGGAACTTTGTTTGCTGCAGAAATTGACAGTTAATGATTTAAAGAAGTTTGGTAACTCAATTGAACTGAGTTATTCAACCATACAGAAATTGGTTCTAAAGCAACTAAATATAGTGGGACAAAGCCTTACTTATTACCTCTCTGAACTTAGAGGCCTGACCAGGATACCAGATAGATACAAGGTGAGGTTTAAATAAATGCAATAAATTTAACACATCTTGTATTATAGCAAACTCACTGACAGGCCATGTATTATCTAGGTATGTAAACAAATCTATCTCATCACAAGAGATAATAAAATAATGTGATTTCTATTTTTAGGTGCTTGGCATTGATGAAAATACAGTGACAGCTGCAATAAGAGCCTGCTGTGCTTTCCTGAACAAGTGCCTGGAGTTACAACAGGTGATCGACACATCTATGCGTAACTATAAGGCGTTTTTCAGGTGGCTTTTTGTGGTGATTGTTAGATTACTAGGTGAACAAACACCAAGCGAAATTGTAAAAATCACTCAACAAGAACTCGGTCACATTGCTGAATTCCTGTACAATTTTGATAATGTACAAATAGACAGTAGTGAGGGTTTGCCAGAAAAACCAGTGAAATTTAACTTAGAAAGATTAGGTCAATATTTAGAAGACCAAGAGCTAACAATTTTGCCTGATGATGAAGACAATCCATGGCATAAGTTTCTCAAAGATAATTCATGCCTTCTAAAAGATAACGACACAATATTCTCATTAACTGAGTTCAAAAAGTTTTCACTTGTGCAACAACAAAACCATTTAAAAGCTGCTATCAGCCTAGTGTTTGATGTTAGAAAAAAAGAAACTAGCAAATATTTTACTGCATTATACAACATTAAATGTTATGAAGACAAAACAGGTGGAAAACTGGGTGAAAATCTAAGAATTTGTCAAGCATTCCATGCCTCTGAAAATCGATTTATGATGGCATTCACAGATTCTACTAATGAAAATGATGGAATACATTTTATGTCTGTGAAGATAAAAGAAAAAGCTTGCACTGTAAATGCCATGAAATACAGTTTTTCAACACTTATACTAGGGGATAAGAAACCAAATGATGAAATGATACCTGTACTGGATTTACAATTTTATTCTTCAGAATATTTATCTGCACTTACGCGGCATCCTCGCCTTGACGAAAGTTCCATATTTATTCAAGCACCATTAGAAATAATCCTTATCAATGCTGCTGAATGCAGTATTAAACCAAAACAGTTTTTGTTTAATGAAAAAGTAAACAAAAAGAATATATCACCCTTGATTGAACCAGGAGTTTATAAAGTGTTAGACAAAATGGATGGTTTTCGAATTGCAGTTTCAGGAGGTCGTAAAGTAGCAGTTGTTTTGTCTAAAAGTCACAGAAAAGTAAGAGTATTTGAAATGGAAATAGATGGTGATGATGAAGAGGATGAAACATTGGATACTACACCACAATCTATAAGTACAAATGACCAATCCACTACTGATAAACACAACACTACTGCTGCTGATGTTACCTTTTGAAACTTAACCTAACAATTTTATAATTATTATTGATCACTGATAACTTATTATTACATTCATGAGAAAAAACTGTAATGTACTGATCTGGTAGAATATAAGTAAATAAAATTCAATTAATTATAATAAAATAAATACATCTTTTAATTCACTGTATAAACTTACTACACTACTATTACAGATTATATACAAATGAGAACCTTCTTACTGAAATAATAAATTAGCATTTAAGTACATATGACTACAGTATTAATATTGGTTTATCACAAAAATCAACCAGAAAGATATTTTCTAGTTTTAAATCAGACTTGCTGGTGGTGGTGACTTTATTTGTATATTTTCAAACACAGAGTTAAAATCTGTGTCCAATCCTTGATTGTCTATTCCATAAAGCAGATGTTCTGATGACTGGTTTCTACTTGGACCAGGGGCTGGTTGACTCACTTGCCGAAGCTGGTTGGAGGTGGTAGTGCGATTGTAAATTTCATCACCATCTGCATCATCATCTTCTACTTCATCCACTGAAATTGATATGTTATATGATATATAATTTGGTGACAGCCTGCTAAATGTAATTAATTCAAAGAGATAATATTTATATACCTGGTATTACAGCCCTGCCATCATATTTTTTCCAGTCCTTTCTCAAATTGTAATACAATACAGCACAGCCAATTATCACTATTATGGATAACACAATTGCTACTAGCTTCACAACATCAATAGCAGAGAATGCTGAGCCAGTAACTAGCATATCAACTTGCCCCACAGTGTAACCCACACCATTCAATTTCTTTGATACACAATGATAGTACCCAGACTCCCTTGGAGACACATTCTACAAATAATTGGACATTAGCGTAATAATTTAAAAAACTGTTCATAATTACGAATTTTAAAAATAATAATTAAAAACCCGTCACCCAAAAGTATGATAATCTAATTATAGTCAATGACATTTGTTAACCTTGAAAATTATGGTGATGGTAAATTTATACTTACATGAATTTGGAGCTTTCCTGAAAGAACTTCATATTTATATTTCTTTTCATTATAAACATTGCCAGGACCAATCACATCTGTTCCATTGAATAGCCAAAACATGAAGATATGGTCCAAATCATTGCTGTGACAATTCAATACCGCTGTGCTGCCTGCAGGTACCTCTGTCATTGTCAAACTTTTAATCTCTGGAATACTATCACCCAATGAATTCATTTTTGAACAGATTATCCAGTAAATCCTTTGATAGAATTGTTATATCATAAAACTTTCCTACTCTGGCACAAATGATTTGACATGTGCAAACATACTCGGCCTCTATGAATGTGTGCCAAGTTTAAATATATCAACACCACCTCTTTGTCACATGTTTCACCTTCACTACAGTTTATTATAGTCCAAAATAGCAGAAAACTGTAGGTTTCATTGTTTGTATATTTTAATATCTACTGCTCCCACTTGAATGCTTGATTAAATGCATAAAAACTTCAACGCAAAGTACTGGCAGTAACATCCAGATAGGAGTCATAACTACATAAATGGGCAGATTTACTCTGGTGTATTCTAATTTGATACAAATGATTATTTGAGCGGCCATTTTCAGTCCTATTGCAGCAATATACCACACGTTTTTGTTTATAGTTCCTCGAAACCTTTCTATACCATTTCTACAATGCGAAACCATGTGGAATAACACGTATATGAGTAAAATGCTATCGTACACCCACATTGGTATGAAAACAATAAACCAATTCCAGTGTGTCCTAGATTCTAATCTAAGGCATAATAGTATCAAAAATACCAAAAATATAAACCATGTAAAAAGCGCCCTATGTAAAATAGCCATTATGTTAAGAAGTAAATACTTTATTCCTCGGAACAAATTGTACTTTAGTTATAACGATAATATGAACGAACGAGTGTCAATAATAAAAAACCATTCATTGTTTTCTCGACTTGACGTACGTAAACTGTGTTAAATGTGACATTCTTTTTTTTTTTTTTTTGTGACTCGGACGTTAGAGTAGTAGTTAGAAATCATAGACATTTGAAAATTTAGTCATAGCATAGACTAACGATTCTTTTTGGTCCATGCAATAATATATAAATTATTCTTATTTTTATTTCTCATTGTTGACAAATTGCATTGTTTTCGTTTTATTGGCAGAAGTACTAGATATAAATATTATATAAAATATAGACAAATACATTTCATTGCGTTTCGCGAGCGACATGTTGTGGAAATCGGCTGTAATGTTTGCGTTGTCGCTTAGTGAAAACGTTTAGACAACGATCTATGCTACATAACGCCCACTTCTAATCTGTGGCAAATGTCAATTTGATTTACATTTTGCTATAATATGTCACACAGTCACACTGTTTTGCACATTGGAGCTTGTCGTAGTTGTTTTTAATTAAGCCGTAATACATCAAGCCTTGTAAATAATTAATTTTAAAGTTTTGCATATACTAGATTAAAAAGGATAAGGTTATTTATTGTTAATGTAAGATGGCTTCACCTTTAGAGCAATTTGTAGAAAATGTCAGGACTATGTCGGCATCAGGTAAAAACAATGAATAAGAATATTTGTGACTTTTCTAAACATCTTTCATCTCACTTCTATAACATTGATTAATATTACAGGATCGTTTCGTGAGTTATGTGAAATTATTGGCAAATCAGATGAGGTCTTACAACGGAACAGTGCCCATCTCCCCACCGTTCTTGAAACCCTTGATATTCAGCAGCATTCTTTAGGCGTATTGGCAGTCCTTGTTGCTAAATTCTCGTTGCCGCAGGTAAGCTCAAGTAATTACTGAATTATTTGGTATGTTGTGAACTGCAATTTATAATTATACTATATGAGACTCAACAGGAGTCCACAGTCAAACTGTTTAAAACAGTTTTGTGGACCAATGTATTAACATAAGTCATATTTTTCTGTACTTAATAATTATAAATAAATAAATAAATGTTAAATAATTATGACGTCAGTACAAATCATAACTTCAGGTAAAATTTTCAAGTGATGTTTATTAATTACTTGAATATTTATTCTATGATTATTCTTGATATTTCTACATATGAATATGACTTATGGTGCTATTTTAGCATGTTGCCACTAAATTGAAATGCCTACACTATGAAACATACTATTTATTATGTTTGATTCTCTAGGGTGGTGATGTCGACAAGACAACAATGTTTAAACAGATCCATGACTTTATTACCAACTGCAATGGAGAGCAAGTGAGGTTCTCACCAGAGTTATGTAAGTTGCAACTTTACTTATTATTGATTATAATATGCACTTGAATTTAATTAACTGAATTATAAACTCTTAATTAACAAAAGAACCTTATATAGTTTTTGATTGGTTGATAAATTAGTTTCCTTCATATTTTAATAAACATATTCATAATTTCGTCAAATGAAACATAAATATAAGATCAATTTAATTCAGTGAAATATGTTGTAGAGGATCTTAATAAATAAACAAATAGTGTCACATAGTCTTGCCTTGTTTATACATGATACAAAATACACAATCATAAACAAAACCATTTCTGATTTACAGATGCTGAGCTCTGTCATATCCTAACTAATTACCTTGTCGAAATTAAGCAACCCATTAGGGGTATTGAAATACTAAAGAAAGCTATCAGAAAGATACAGTTATTTGATTCACAATTAACATCAATTCATGCAGACATATGCCAACTTTGTTTACTATCGAAATGCATGAAACCAGCATTAGAGTTTTTGGACACAGATGTCACAGGCATTGGGTCTGAGGTAAGCTGATATTTTCATACCACATTGCAATTCACATGGTTTTTCTTAAAGTACTGTTTGAATTGAGGGTATTAGCCATAGTTAGATTGACAATATCATCTCAGAAAATATAGCTGCACAAGAGACTAAACAAAAAAGTTTGGCTAAAGAAAAGAGAGTTGTATACAGTTGTATTGGCCAGTGGCCTAATATATAAAATACCCGGCTAGAAGAAGCATAAAAGCAATAAGAATTTCAATAATGCAGGTAGTTAGTACTTTAAATTACTTTACAAATACTGATGTTTATCTATGAATTGTCATTACTTTTCTAGCTTGGTGGCAACAATGACTCAAAGCATTTCCTACTTTACTATTATTATGGAGGCATGATCTACACTGCCATGAAGAACTATGATAGAGCCTTATATTTCTTTGAAGTTGTTGTGACTGTGCCAGCCATGGTTGTTTCTCATATAATGTTGGAAGCTTATAAGAAATACATATTGGTGTCATTTATTCTACATGGAAAGGTAAGCTTCTTGTAAGATTATAATTTTATCCTATTCTATATTTTAACCAACTGACATTGTACTTGATGGCTTTTACGATTTCAAGAACAACAACAAAAGTTAAAAAACTTTCTTATCATTCTTTCCTTATTAATTTTCCTTTTCAGATTTTACCCATGCCCAAGTATACTTCACAAGTAGTGTGCCGGTTTTTAAAACCTTTGTCGGTGGCTTATCATGAACTAGCAACCTCTCAGCATGCGGCCATAAAGCATCGGGACACATTTGTCAGAGATAAGAATATGGGATTAGTGAATCAGGTAAGAATTATTCAATCTTTTGGTTAGAGACAGTAGTATGTAAATTTACCAGAAGGCTACTGAGAGTTAAGCCAGTGTCAATATGTCCTTATATTATTGAAAAGGCAATACTACGACAACAATATGACTACCTATAAGAATAGTATAATTATATTATCCATACAGACAGTATTTTAATTAATATTTTTCCATGACTAATCATTGTCCAACATTAATCTTCTCCACATATTGATGTTGCATTCCAGTTAAGATTATAATTGACTATTTTCAGGTTTTAAGTTCAATGTATAAAAAGAACATACAAAGACTGACAAAGACTTTCTTAACACTTTCGTTAAGTGACGTAGCGGCGCGAGTTCAGTTGCCCGGCCCGACACAAGCAGAGAGTTATATACTTAACATGGTAGGTCATAGAAACTATAATTAATTTTACACTTTATACTGACCTGAGTGTCGAATTAGTATATTTTACGAACTTATTTATTAACTCAGTATGTATATTCCAATTGTATAGATTGAAGAAGGTGAAATATATGCCATGATAAATCAAAAAGATGGTATGGTTGTGTTCTTGGACAGCCCTGAGAAATACGCGTCACCTGAAACTTTGTGTGTACTAGAACAACAAATGGCGGCTTGCACAAAACTGCATCAGTACATACAAGAGATGGACGAACAAATACAAGTTAATCCCCAGGTGAGAAACATACATCACACTAATATTACAAAGGCAAAACTTTGTTTATCCCCCGGAAATAAATATCCACTGTTAAAGTTACAAATGGATTCTTTGAATGTCTTAGGGTTCTATGACTACTGCAGACAGATCATCGGAAAATGCTGCTTTCCCTACCAACACATTCCTTAAGTCGCACACTACAATTTACTGAGGCTGGATCTTATTAGTGCAAAAAATATCAGTATTCGTTAAAACATGTTTTTAAACTGACATGATTCTCTTCCTCTTTAATAACGCAATACCTGGTCGACCGACCGTCGCTACCAACAGGTGTCAAAACGCCCGATACAGAATTTTTCCGAAGATAAGCACTAATAATCCCCAAAATCTATAATTTATTTTAAATCGTTAGTGCTGTTTTAGGAATTCTATTATATCAGTCTGAATTTTTTGTGGTTCTGGAAATGGCAAACTCATCTTTCTTTTGCAATTATAGTAACGTAATAATACGTTCAAAATAATAGAACACTATATTATAATGCGGGCTAAACCCTGCTCTAAAACCACAAATTTTTGGAAGTATAATATGTATGCATAACATTTATATTATTTATTCGTAACGTCCACAGTGTCGATTACAAGCTACTTAGTAGGATTATTAGCTATGTGGGCTTTACCCGCTTTATTGTGTGAATGTCTTTACTGTCCAGCTAGTATGATGTTACTTCCGTTTATTAGTATAATTAAAAAAATATATATATTATTCACCTTTACCACACTTTTTCATCTAATGTAAAGCAAATTTAAAACTGCCTGTGTCAAGAAAAAACCTCTGATGTGGAATGGATATTATCCTTTTTTTACCCTAATATACATTTCTATATACACAACGCATGTTTAACAAAAATAGTGCATGCTGTTCAAAATAGTAATATTGATAAAAAAGGAAATGTACGACACTAATAATACTATGTTCTAATCTACAAATTATTCTACATTTCGAATATCCAAATCCTGTTTTTTTTTGCGTCATGATGCGCACTTCTGCTTACGGGTACTAACTATTGGTTGTGATGAGTGATCGTCGAATGACATGCGCAGTGAAGTCCTGCAAACGTGCGCTATTCAAACAGTGTCGTAGATAGAAGTTATTGCCTCGATGTGTGTGTCGTTGATTTAGTCCGTGTTTACTCCGCTCAACAGGTGCTCGTTTTGGTTACTTTAAATTAGTTTACGAAACTTTTAATACCGTAAATATCTTTGCTTGGTTGGGCAGTAAAGATGTTGCAGAAGGTGTTATTGTCTAATTTTATCTAAAATTTATCTTCTATCTAGTCTAAAAAATAGAATTCGTCCAATTTTGACAAAGATTTTTGTTTTGGTGCCTCCAGTTGGAGTTAAAAAACGCTGGCGTATTTTTATAAGGACTATCTGTTTATTCAAATAAATTTCGGATCTGCAGAGTAGATAAGCTGAATTTAAATTTATTGTTTCAGTACGTCAAGAAATCTGTAGGAAGCCACGACGAAGATATCCCAGCTACCAGTCAGAATTCAAAGACAACTTATTCTATGTAACAATATAGATACTCATTTTTATGAAATAGTTATGTAATTAAAACACAGTTTTGTAGTTTTACTACATATTCCCATCCCTATATATTTTATTAAATATACAAGATATTTCAGTGAAATAAAATATTCTTAGGTACCTATACATATAGAAGAAATAAGTGCAACAAGACAACAAATGCAAAATATCACTGATTTAAATAAATAATTTACAAAGCCTCGTGAATTGATTCTGTGAAAGCAGTCATACTTTCCAAAGGAGTTTGTGGTGTGATTCCATGTCCCAGGTTGGCTATATATCTGTGTTTGCCAAACTTTCGCGCCATCTCTATTGTCATTTTCCTGATTTCCTCCTGGCAATTTAAATACAGACATAAAAAATAAAGAGTTGTTATAGTACTCATTTCGTATTTAAATTTTATTGAATTATTGAATTCCAAAAAAACGTAACAATACTTACAGGAGTTTTATACAAGTCTTGCGGATCAAGATTGCCCTGTAAAGTGATATTTTCACCAACAGTTCTTCTGGCTTCAATTGGATCTACAGTCCAGTCTAACCCTAATGTTTCATAGCCTAAGTGAGCCTGAATATCCAAGGAATGTCCACCACCCTTAGCAAAAACTGTCTGTAAATAGGAATGACAAGATTGGTGAACAGATAATAATACTAACAGCCTATAACCCCCACTCCCATTGCAGGGCCAAGACCTCTTAGCATATAGAGAAGGATTGAGCATTGTTCACCTTGCTAGCTCCCTGCAAGTTGACGATTTCAGATCCAGGTTTCCTCTCAATGTTTTCAGTCAGTGATGTCTTAGATTTTATAATAAGTATTTATGACATTAAAAAAGTCGCATTAATATTTGCCTGGGTTTCAACCTGCAACCTAGAGCATACCAGTTCTGTATCTCAACCACTATGTCACCACAACTGGTATAATGATATTATTTCTAGATCATTTGTGACTCACTGAGTTTGCATTATATAATGAAAGTCCACTCTAATGTTACATATAATGGATTAATATTAGTTGGTGTGTAACATATCCACAATAACTAAGAAGTCTCAGCAGGGAGAGTGTTTTAGTTTCAAGTTAATAGAACATTAAATGATTGTAAATGTAAGTAATGTAGTGTATTTACAATTTGTCTACTAACCATAGGAACTTGTTCTAATGATTTTTCTTCAATAGCTTTTCTTACACCAATTCTAATATCTTTGAGGTATGGTGCTGAGAATTCTATAAACTGTTCCCTTGTTAGGTGGTCAGCACTTGACTCAAAAACTTGTAACAGTTGAGCACCACTTTCCACCTGAAAGATAAAAACACTTGAATAAATAAAATATGTATATATATCATTATAATCATACAGAGACCTTGAAGTTTTGAAATATAAGAAGAACAAAATATGTAACACCATAATTCGAATGAATATTAAGTAATTTAACAACAAAATTATTCAGATAAGGCCAAATAATTAAATTATATGGGTGAATATATGAGTATTTTAAAGCATTCAATTACTTTTTATCTAGGTAAATAAGACAGAAAAAGTATGCAAATGTCTTTCTAAAATTGAATTGCAAGTTTAACATGAAACTCATGAGTGTTAGCATAATCACACAATGAATGAAAATATTTTTTATCTAATAAGTTAAAATATAAAAAGGCTGAAGATTTCAACCTTTTTGAATACTGATAACATTATCTATCAACACTGACCACAGAAGTCAAAAATTACATCACACATGATTTTTTTATAACTATAAAAATATTTTTGTAACAATAACAACTTATGTTGGTAGGTTTTTACTTACTTGGTATAAAGACCAATGTTAAACCATACCTGCATAATTAAGTAGTCTATTATGACATTAGTTAATATCTGCAACAGTTTGTGGACATCTTTTGGGTATTTGTCCATCCATTCCTTTGTTTTTGACATTGTCTTACTTCCACCACCTTCTATCATATATCCCATAAGTGTAAACTGGAATGTTAAAATATACAGATTATTATTTACTTAATTAGTTATGTATAATGATAACTTACAAATATTTTTACTTACAGGTGCTCCCGTAAATCCAATTAAGGGCACTTTGCCTTCTATTTTATGTCTCGTTAATGTGATAGCGTCACCAACATATGAAAGCCTCGAAACTGCTCCTTCCTCTTGCAACTGCTCTATTTCAGAAGGATCTTTAAGTGGATTTGGAAACACGGGACCCTGGAAACAATTTATTTGAATTTGTGACATACAATTTTGAAGCACTTGCTTGCAACCTACCCGTTTAGCTACAACATAACTAGTCTGATTGACTCGTTATAATAGGGAAAAGGAAGGAGTACTATATAATGAGTACTCATCATATTAACAGGTATAAAATGTACTTACTACTCCAGGGTGCATTTCCACAGTCATTCCAAGTGCTTGAGGAATAACAAGAATGTCACTGAAGATAATAGAGGCATCTAAGTGGGGGTATCTTCTTAATGGCTGCAATGTTACTTCACACGCCAACTCGGGCGTTCTGCAGACTGTAAAGAAGTCGTGTTTTGCTCTGACCGCTTGAAACTCCGGTAGATATCTACCGGCTTGCCGCATTACCCACACAGGGACTTTATCAACCTCCTTCCCAAGTGCAGCGCGGAGTAGTCTATCATTTTTCAATTCTGGAAAATTCTGTATAAATATTGCTTTAGCTGAAGTGACTATTTTAAAATGTATTATGGAATTTGAGTATTAGAGTAATATTTGCACGGATATACCTTGTTGGTAAGTTCCATGTTGTTCTTATTGGAATAGTAATCGATTTTCAGGCGCTTATTAAATATTATCTGCGAATTTTTCGGTGTCTACTTCAGTTTTTGGTGATTTTATTTCACTAAAACTAATATTCGAGAGTAATGATCAAATTCAATGACTCGCAGTCTCGTACGGTAAGTTGTAGCTGTCAGCTGTCACTGTAATGTCAAAGTCAGGTTGACATTGTCAATGTAGCTGGCAAAATCAGGAAAGTAGGCTTTACTGCTTTACATTTAATTATTTGCCTATAGCCAATGCTATAACAATAATTTTGATAAGCTATGATAAGATATACAATTCTTAAATTATTACCGATTTTACATAGAGCAACAATGACTATAACCACCGCAAAAGACACTAATAAATTGTATTTGTTATGAACTTTGCAATGCACTTTTATCATAATTTCTGATGTGCTTTCACATGCTCTAAGGCATTCACACTCTTTGTAAAAACAATAACCCAAAACACTTGTGTAATTTTAATTTCGTGCTAAAGGGTATAATAATATATTGGTGATATAGGTACATAATATAATTTATTCGGAATACGATACATAGGTGGCGCTATCTGGCACTATTTTGCATTAACAATTATTGGTCCCTGAAAGTTTCAGGCTGAAACTGAAACTATAGTCACCGTAGTGGCCGAATGGTTGTTGCACCGGATTTGTATGCATATGGCATAAGTGTCAAATCCAGGAAAGTAGACTAATGAGATGAACTATGAATAATCTATGGTATAATTTAGAATAATTATGCTAAAACACGCGAATGACTACAGATTAGGAGTTAAGCTTAGATAAAAGGGATAATATCGTGATGAAACCTAAATTCAATTGAGCTAAATGACCATGAAGCAAGCGTGGGTTTTGCATAGATTATTCTGTTTGTTACTGGTTTGTTTTTTAAATTTATTATATCATGTATCTAGGTACATACCTTTTCTTCAACATTGATTAATAATTCCGAATAGTTTTATTTCATTCTAAAATTAGCCTGATTTTTTTGTAATGCCTGGATAATCAAACATAAACATAACTCGCTGATGGTAGACTAGACACACTATCATAATAGAAAATATACAATGTTTGCGAGTCTACTCATCTACCTGCCCTCACACTTCTATCAAAACGTAAAAAAACACAAATGAGTAGAGGCCTGCGATAACGCAATGGTTTTTGTGAAGCGACACACGGCGACCTTTTACAATGTAGTTTTTTTATATCAAACCTTTATCCCACTTTCCTAATAAAGTTTATTCGCCTAGCATAAAGGAAACACGTCCCAATTTTAAAAGGGCCTTCGAAATTTGAATTCGGGTTTCTGTGCGTAGATATTTTTGTCAAACCGATAGATAAATATATATTGTTTTTGGTTATTCGGTAATAAATTTTATTCTATTAGCTGGCTATTGGATCTTATTTTGCTACACTTACCATCGTTTGGTAGGGAGGTAAGTATGTGCAGCATTAAATTAACTTACACCTTTGGATTTGTATTGAATCAATTAGCTTTTCAAACTTCCTTATTGATTTATTCTACTTCGTTATTCTTTATTTTACAAGCGTGGCATGTTATCCCTTACCCTTCATACTGATGTAATAGACCTGCCATCTTTGCTCGTTATATAAATTTTTATTCCTTTCGAATTTATTCATCGAGGTTTTTGTATAAGGTTTGAATCGGAATGGCACTTGTTGTCTTTTGATATTGATGTGTCCTTTGGATCAGAGTGTAGGGGCACAGGTGCTGTGACTTGCGCATTCTTTGTGCAACGCCGTGGGATCGGTGGATTCTATTCACAATATTTATTTTAATTTGCGTATAACTGCTTACATGTATGAAGAAAACTTTTTGCTCAGTGGTAACAGTAGGTAGGACACTTTTGACACCCTATCAAACGAGGATCTAATAGTTTATGCCTAGCTATTTACTGTATCTGAATCTGAACTACTTGGTAAAACTATGATCCTTTGTTCCTGAGGTACCTAAGGTGATTGGAACTGGCTATCAAAACGGACATTTTAATAATAACAAAATGCTGCAAGGCTTTTTTTTATAGGCACAGTCAGGCATCATTGCCTATTTTGAAAATCAAAAATATTTTATTTGTATAGGTAAGTACTTTTAGATGCAAAAAAGTAACACTAATATGCAATAAACTGGCACAAATATCGCTTTGCGAAATTAAACAGTCGGAAAGAAAATGCTCTAAGCCACCTGCTTGTTTTAGGTAGCACAAAGATAATAAGTACATAATTAGCCCCTTAGCAAAAACATTTCCGAAGTCAAATCATAAAATAGTGTGGGAACTCCAACTTTTTTAGAAATTCTAAATCAAAAAACAAAGGCAGAAGATTATACGCAATAATTTAGCCGGTCCCGTTATATCTGAAATGTTTTTTAATGTATAAAAAAGTTAATGGGCAGTGTATCTGCGATTTCTTTCCGAAGAATTGTTTTTTTTGCACCGGACTATCATTTTGACTATGTTCACTGGGCCCAGTGGGGGCTTTGAAGAGATTGAACACGTTATAATAAACAATGACGAACGCATTTTGCAGCCCTTGTTTTTGGTACGGATTTTATGAGCATCCTTAATATGCTCTATAGTGTATCACTTAAATTAAAACCAAGCAATTTCTGAAATTATTGCACTGTTACACCTATGTTTTTAAGCATTCAGTCACATATATTACGTGCAATTATCGTACGTAATTATATCAAACAATCTGGAATAAACGTAGGGAAAATTTCGTC
The DNA here is from genome assembly GCA_905340225.1 of Abrostola tripartita. Taxonomy (NCBI): domain Eukaryota; kingdom Metazoa; phylum Arthropoda; class Insecta; order Lepidoptera; family Noctuidae; genus Abrostola; species Abrostola tripartita. The sequence continues at coordinate 6,988,071 of HG996493.1, read as the reverse complement.
AAAACCAAATACCCTAAAGTAAGCAAAGAAAACAGAATTGATTTAGTTCGTGAGATTGTGTGGTCTGCAACTTTTGAACTGGTCTAGGTAGAGGCCTTATCTACGAGAACACGCTAATATACACAATATTGTTCTGTTACTGTTTTTATAATTAATGCCAATCTCTTTCATCTGCTCCGTTAATTAATACGGTGTGCATTATAAAAGTACTGTTATTTTGTTTAATCCACATGCTTTGTAATTCGTTTTAGCACGTTCAAATGAAACAAGGGTGATGCACTTAAAATAAGGTAACTTAGGTAGCACGTGGGTTTAAAAAAAAAGATCGTCGATAGATCGAAAACGATAGATCGTCAGATAGCATAATTCCGAAACCAATAAAAAGTGTACTTTTCTGAAGTCTCCTGCATTCAAAACTGTGATAAACGGTCATGCAGCCATACTAACTCCATTGCATACAAGTAACTGTATCATATGATAACTAAACGATGACGTGTTCCAATTTTATTCGATCCCATAATTTTTAGTGACGTTTACATGGCGAGGAAGGTGCATTCGGCGTCGGCGGCGGCAATAGCGAACAATTGCCACTAATGCAGGCTCAATTTATTTACGAGTCAGTCGCTAGGGGCGCATGAGAACAAAGATGATGCTCTACTGTAGAGTCGACTTCTGTATAATTTTATTGTTGTCTTCAAGACAATTTCTAGCATGAAAAAATTTATGAAATCAGAGCATCTACATTTTTTTTAAGTCTAGTTAGTTTTCCCATAAGGGCTTAAGAAAAACCTATGGCCGACTTTTAGTTTTGCTAGTAGACTATTCGTAATAGAGTAGCCATTTACCGCCAGTATGAATCCATTATGTCTGTATTAAAACAACGCGTACAATGATTTATATAAACAAATGTTCCCGTAAGTGTTAGTGGTTTCGTCCTTAACTATCAAATAATCGCCGATATTCAGATACTGGCATTATAATGGCGACCTAATGTCAGGTAGTTATATAGCCACCATTTGTAATTGTAATAGTAATTGCGTATTTATAAAAGCAGCACACAACGATTAATGTTCGATCAATGGCAATGATAGATCAACGCCCTCACTTATTCACTTCGAACGCGGAAGAAGTGACTACTCCAAGGTTTTCCTTGTGTGTGCACAGGAGGAGGACATTGACTCAAGCAGTGTAAACAGTTCCTTATCTCGAGCTTCGCTGCAACGAAGCCGTCGAGTCGCTCGCAGCTTTTATCTAAAACTAAATTGTAGTTAGTAGATAGACACTATGGAGTACAGTATGAGCACGGTATGGTTTGTGTATTTAAAATGATGAATGGCAATTCCTTTACCTAATGGTACATTGATAAAGAAAAGTTAGGCTTCTGATGGCGTAAAGACCTAAAGTATTTTAAAGTAACATTAGAGTAGATAAACTGTAGTTCCTAGACGCTTATTAAAGGAATGATATATGAATAATGAATATGTAGTATGAATAAGAAACAAAGACGAATAACAATGAATACTTGAAATGTGTTTTCTGGTTGGATTCTTATTCGCTTCCATTTTGTATCTACGAAAACATTAAAAACGGTTAAAATGAAGTTCGTTAATTCACGACGACTTGCCAACGTATATTTTACACGGAAGTATGGTTTTGGACGCCGATTATGATCTTAAGCAAGGCGGGTGTACACTAGATATAAGCACGGTTGATAGTAGTAATTTAGAAAGCAGTTTTTTGCTGGCTTGCCACGGGCAGCTGGCCACCAATCAAAATGTGCATTGTGCAGTGAGGGACTGAGGGTTGATGGTTAATTGCCGACTCATGACTATCCAATGTTTTGATTATAGAACTCTACTTTGAGCCTTTGACCATTCACTTTTGAGGTCGGCAAGTTTGCAGTTCGATTCATAGATTTCGTTGATTGGTTGACAGACTTTAAAAGCCTTCGTGTTGTTACTATTTCTGCCTGCTATTAAGCTTTAAGTCTACTCCAACAATTATTTACTGCAAGCTAAATTCATGTTGTTGAGAATACAAGTTCTTAATATGATATATTAGGAAGAACAACCCGCATCACGGAATATATTTCTATATAAACTTGACAATGGGGTAATGTGAATGTGCCAAATGCACGTGCAGTGTGCACGAAATTAAATGATGTTTTAGGTATGTGCACTTTATAGGCATTCAAGATAAATGAATCACTTAAATTATCATTAGAAAGGTATTATTGAATAAGAATATTTGGCAGTGGATGTCTTGAAGACAATATGTGTAGATACACGTGGGAACACTGTCCATTCCTACAAGAAAACTAAGTAAGTAGGCTAAAACTCAAACTCAATACGTCTTATTTTAAAATTTCTAGACTGCCCAAACATCCACACACATTTCAAAATGTCATCAACACGTAATTTCAGCAAAAAACTTTTACGATGCAGACGCAATTATTACACGCACATGTATTGGCCACGTGTAATCTAACCCCTCGAGTGCAGGCATGTAAAGCGAACAAAACATAACCCTATAACATTAGTCTTAATAAGTAGGTTCGTATAAGATGGTCGTACGGCTTGCATTTTATAATGAAGCGCGGGAGGGCGGCACCGGCCGAGTCTCGCGGCTCGCGTAGGCGGCCGCGCAGCTTGTTTTGTACCTTTTTTGCCGCTAGCACGCTACCCTTCCCTCGCTATGTAAGCCGATCGCCTTTTTTACTTCTTCTTGTACAAGTTGCATCGTTGCAGGTAAATAGTGACCCTACGTTTTCTTATTTCATTCGCCGCGGATGAATTTTATACTGTCCACGCCTATTGGTGCGTTGATTAGAGAGTAATTTTATGCTGAAATTGATTGTACAGCTAAGGAGGGCAAAATGTGAGCTCTATGATTATTTTGTTTGGTTTCGTTGCTAAATAGGCAGACTCAACATATTTTGCAACTTTGCTTTCTAATCATGGTATTCATGCTTTATTCATTTGCAGCTAATAACAAAAAACATTTTCCTATGACGCTAACTACATAAGTCTTTTGCTCCTGAACTTCAGAAATGCATTATTTACTTATGGTTTAATATGCCTGCCTAGTTAGGTACCTACGAGTAAGTAATTAGGTTGCTTACGTCACCTTCGGACAAACAGTAACTCGCTATCGACAAATTGAATCAAATGCAACATTGGAACTAAAAACTCTATTAGCCAGCGTCGTCATAACATAATATTATTGGCTATTTTGATCGCATCAAAATTCCTCTGACGAATAAAAGGTAAAACGAGTCACAAACAAATCCCGCCAACAAGCAGCGAGCTCACGACTTACCTAAAAAACTACATAGTCAAATATCCTTTGCCTGCCGCGGTCCGCGTAAACTCACTGCAAGGGACGCACACTACGCAATTTGTTGGAAAGTTGTGTGATTCCTATAAGAGAATGGATGGAACGGACAGAACACCACTAGTGTGCAGTAGGCCTCGGAATTTGGGTTCGGGGTGAATACCCTCAAGCCGGTAAAAACTATTTTCAAGGTTAGGTTGTGTTGGAGGGGAGCGTGGCGGGTAGTGCAGGGCGAATTCGGCGCGGTGCGGGCGCGGCGGGGGCGGGAGGAGGGGGAGGAGCGCGGACGCGCCGAAATGCTGATAGCCCTCCGCCCCCGCGACCCGCTGCCACTCCTGTCTAGTCGCTGCACCCTGGCTGTTGCTGTCAAACGGACACTTCGCGCGCATCATGCATTTTCGATTAGGTTTTATCTTTGGCGAACATATGCCTCTGTTAGGATATAAATATTAGGTCAGGTGATATAACTAGTCGATGTTTATTGCTGCAGCTTTGCTCTATTAATGTACATAGATTCAAATTATGGTTGATTTCTCAAATTCAGCTCAGTTTAATCGAATTCCTGAAGGGCATGAAGTAAATTCCGATTGCATTCAATCTTTGTCATGTCTGTTCAGCATCTTTTTGCAAAAGAGAACAATAGTCCTCAGAGAAAAGTAGAATTCGGATGGCGGTTTGTACAGGTGTTTAATGAATGTGTTTCCAATGCATGTCGTTACTGCTAAAACTAAATAATAATCACACTTATTGTTCTGGGTATAGCCGGACAATTCTGCAAATAGGTAAGGAAAAATCATCCTTTTTCGTTGTCCAGGGTAACCGTACACGCTGGCCGTCGAAACCGAATCGTCGCGTCGTCGGCTATTGCTCCCCTTCGTGTAATTCGCCATTAGTCGCCGTTTGCACTCGGCTTTTTACCTTAATGAGCTCCCCCTGTTAGCTTCTCGCGACACGCACACGCACCAATACGCATTTTTGTGCAGCTACCCCTAACAACACGAAAAACGTCAAGGATAAAATGTACGCAAGAAAAAATGTTGCAAATGGTTAACGAACTTTTACGAAAAAAGTTGTAATTTTAGTAAAAATAATATAATGATAAATCCTCTACAATGCCAAAGGGGCGCATTAGCGGCCAAGGGTGACACTTCCGTAGACTGATGGTCTTCTCACTTCCGGTGGATAAAGTCAGAAATTGTACAATTTATGTATTTATAAACAGTAAGGGTATACGATGCGGAATTTTCTTTTAAAGTTTAGCAATGATTTTTCGAATGCTTTGCTAGTTAATTTGCTTAGTAGGTATATTGTGGAACGTCTTCTTCCTTTCATTCACGTTGCAGTTAATTTTATTTTTAACTTTCAATTTAAGGAAAAAAGTGGATTTAGTGAAGGATTTTTCCATACTTCTAAGCTCATTATTCAAACTAGGTATGAGGATGTTTCTACTCAAGTTCAAACTAAAGAATGTCTTGGATAATTTGCGTTTATTTATTGTTATAAATGCATCCACCCAAAAAACCATATCAGCAATATGGTAGAGCAGTAGAGACATCTTTAATTTGAGATCCAAAGGGTTAGTGAGAGTTTTTGCCTTCATTTTAGGGAAAGGCGAACAGGTTGCCATGCGCCCACCTGTCGTGTTGTCTGCTGCGTATTTATATGTCAGTTGTTCATGTGAATTTATGATATTTGACTCCTAGCCTATGTGAATGTCGAATGGCATGTGGAGTTGTGGCACATGACTAGATAGACTCATGTGGTTGTAGAGACTGATGTAACGTTGCTTCTCGTTTGGCGGTGACATAACATGATAACTAAATACTTACATAGTTACAAACTCCAGTGGATTATGAGACGTCAACAGCCATTGACAGCAATCTTTGTCGCGACTCGAGACGATAAGTACGTAGTTTACTGTTTAAAAGTAAACAGATATCTTCAAATTCTTCAAAGCATGTATTTGGATTATGAAATCGGTTAGAGGCTTGATAGCAGCCCTAAATTTAAATTAACTTTCGATTTCTGTCACCAATTTTTCGAAAAGGTTTTGGTCATATTATGAGGGCGAATTTTTATTTAGGCTTCGCGTCATACATAACAATTAAGTGGCTAGCTTTAGGATAGTGCGTGCATTGGGTGCGTGCGATAGCGATCTCGCGCGCCCCTCGAGCCTCCGCCCCCGCGCCCCGCACTCCTACAAAACAACATTCTAAGTATTTGTGAAGCAGAGGGTTTTTTGCGCGAAGCCCGAGGGTGGCAGAGCGCAATCGCCCGCCACCGCACAAAAAAACACTATTAAATAACTCAACAGAACCGCGGGGCGGATTTGTGATCGTGATACCGCTGAAATTATAATACCTACGGTTTAATTAACGTTAGCGACAAAAATTTTACATGTTTTTATACTAAAGCTACTTTTTCCAGCGCGATTTGCCGTGCGATTAAAGTATGCCAATTAAAAATTCGAATGTTGACATTTATTGGTCAATATTTCACCGGTATTTGTATTAACTCATATCTATAATAGCATTTGTGGAAATTGTTTTATATTATAGCAGAATATTATGGGGTACTGTGGAGAGAAGCATAGATGTGTACCCAGTTCGTCTCTGCCAACCTGCTTGTATGCAGACGATGAAAAAACGCGATAAAAACTTACTCTCCGTATGCTACGACAGCAAGATTTCCCGCCAACTCGTGTGTGATTTACGAATAAAATTAAAAAGTAAATAGTGGCTACGGTCCGAATCCGGTCAACAGGTAGATCTCTTTGATAACGTCATCCTATAAAGTTCGTGGAAGCTTATTTTTTAAAATCTTTCTAATTGGAGAAATGAGTGAAAAGCAGGAGTCGTAATAGCGTAGTTACGTATTTACATTTAGGTAAGCACACTTGATATTTACAATGCATATAGAAATGCACTATGTACTCCTGTAAATTAGCCTTGAATAAGCCGTAGACATTTTACAATTTTTCTCGTCATCAAGTTCCTAATCTTATACCTACTTACAGAGGTACCTATCGTTGTCAGTAATTGGTATACTTTCGAACCGGATAAACCTTAAGATTGTAAGTCGATCTGACCACGACATAAGAGTACCTACTGGAAAGTTATTATGAAAAAAACATTGTACACACCAGTGTCCTAACCACAGACGATCAGTCAAGTTTCTGGACTAATGAAAACAAAGATAGCAAGTCTCTGGTTTTTAAGAATTCAACAGAAATTTTAAACTTTAATATATAGTACTTAAATGTAGGTACGTATATAACCTACCTATTTCAATAAATAAATGCGCAATCCAAAAATAACCCAGCATTACGTCGTACAACTAAATAAAACCGAGCATGTTTTGTTTGAATAAATTCATAAGTGTATTGTCGTTAATTATTTTGAATTTTATCGGTAACACATGGAGAGAGGCTAAGCCTTGCCACGTAATGGCCAAAAGTAAGGAGTTGTTATGTTTAACGATGTTTGTACACCTTGTGAGCGATGCCGAATTAATATGCGTCGTGTTATGAGGACTAGGCAGCGGTACTCGAGCTAGCATCTGTTTTAGTGTATTTTACTAATAATCGCCTCTTAAGTAGCGTAATCCTAATTATAGAGCGCATTTGGCGGCGGTATATTTAGAATTTACACATAAATGAATAAACGGGTATATATACTCGATGCACAGGGTATATTTGAAATCATAGCTACATGTATAGTACATAAAATTACTAATTTTCTTTAAGTTGTAATTAGAAGCCGCGCCAAAGGCGTACGTAACCATTGCCCGTCTGATATCAAATTAAAGAGATGTGTGTCTTCGTGAATTTATTTACTCAATTATAAGTTAATCTAGTATATGATTGGATAATATTTGGGACTAGCTGTTTTACTAGAAATCAGGAAGGTAGAGAAATTTTAGCAATTTATAAGTAAAATATTTCGTAGCATTATTTGGTTTTAGTTTTATGCATAAACGTATTAATCCAATTTAACTTTAGATTAGGAGAGGTTACAGCTATTTAGATAATATCGGGTTTTAAAACTGAAAACCAATTAAAAACTTTTCGTAGAGCTTATTTGCAGCTACCAATGTGGTACAGTAAAAAGTGTTTTTAGACTTTCTTAGCTCATTAACACCCTCTGGAAGTATGCTATTGTGTAGGAGTAACAAGTTTTTGCCTGATGAGAGACAGAATCGATATACCAGTACAAATTATTTTTCTTTTAATTATGGCTACGAGTCCATTTCTTAACTTCTTACTTCAGAAAATACCATGACAAGATATTACCCAAACTCTATCTTCTGCCTGATATAATTTAATAAGGTTTTAGGAAGTTTCCTGAGCGTCAAACTTATGGGAATGAGCTAATCGTCTCATGGAAATAGCGCATTTCATACTGTAGGCTCATATTATACTTACTATACTGCAATCCCTTTAATCGTAGGTGTATTTTATGGACACAACTATCATATCATGTATACCCTACTAAAAAACTCAGAAAGAATTGCCACAGATCTTACAAATATAGCTTGGATGGTAATCAAACCTGCCGCCTTCACGCAAAGGCAAAACACTTATTCATAGTTCCAATCGGGTCGGAATACGTAGTAATTTAATTTTCTTTATCATTCCAGTTAGGTATGCATTTATTAATATTTGTGAAGGAAATGTGCGTTTCTTATATTTTTGTGTGTACAAACCACGTCCACCTCGACACGCAAGATTGGCCGAGATTATTTATAAGCCTTATTTGTCACCTTTTTGTTACTAGTTTGTTTCTGCGGGTTTCATTTATGTAGGTAAGTATTTACATATCATCAAGACTGTTCTCTACGAGAAAGATGGAACATATCAATTCAATTGTAACAATTCAAACTACTAGATAGTCATGGAGGAAAAATAAATGCTTTTGTGCTTGTTGCCGAAGCTGGTGGAAAAAACTGTCATTTTGTACAAAGAGGCAGTTTTGCGACCGTAACATTACCTAGAAACTATTTGCCTAGGCATTATTATCGTAATTTTCAGTTCAGAATTGCGAATTTGCGACACCGTAAGCCCGTAGCTCCTAAATATTCTAGGTTTAGACGAAACCTGCTAAGTAATCTCATTTCGCAAATGGAAACCCATGGTTATTAACATTACGGACATCAGTATTATCATAGAACATATTATTGTAACCTTTCGTCCTAATTATACCGTATCTATTGATATGTCTAGATTGATATGCCATCATTTCTACTATGTATGTCGTGCAATACATTATACTAATGAACAATAACTATACATTTTAAAGAAGGCACTATCTTTAACTACCGCAATTGTGTATTCAGCTAATGGCAGGCTCCATTTAGCTTTTTTTTATTACTATGTTATACTTATTAATACTAAGTGTAGGCAAGGCTATATTTAATTGATACTTACCATAAATATATTTAATTTCCCATGTCATCAACGACTAACTTTGAGTTTTGCCTCTATTTTAACGACTCTTAGGTATATTGTCTAACATTTAAGAGAAAAAACTTTAAGTCAGTTAAAATCACATTTAGTTTGGGCACTTTATCAATTTTTCAGACTTGATTTTTTTGCACATCTATTTGCATGTTAAATTCTTCAATATTGATTATAACTTTAAGAGGTTATAGGCTCGTGATTTACGTTAAGGCTAATCAGCAACGATACAACGCTATTGCAAAATCTTGTTTTCAATGTTCAGATTTTAAAAGTTCTGGAATAAGTTGGAGTTGTTGGTACCTAGTCATTAAGCCAGTGTTTTCTCTAGGCCCTAAATGCTCACAATTCGCTATTTTAGAACATCTTGAACATGTGACAATTAGCTTCGCACAATGACAACAATTAGTTCTACGCTCATTTCTCTATTTTGTTACATACAACTTTCCCGATACGAACGGGAATATTTACAAAAAAATTGTGCGTGTTCAAATTAAATAGGTTAGAAGTCAAACATTTTGAAAAAGTAGAGCTATCGTCCCATTCTCTGTTGTCTTAGTAAATGTAATGATAGCAAAACCGAAGCATCTGTGGAGGATGGATTCTTTCGACACCTCGGCAACAAGCCGTGTCAAATGTAATGGTTTCAGTTCATAAATCACTCAATTATATGTTTGTGAGTAAACAAAAAATATCGCAAATCCCGCTTAAGTAACAACGGTCATTAATCACGGCTCGACTTGGCCACAAATGGTAAATTATTCGGTAGCGTTAATGATTGGGATATGTTGATGGCATACGTTTGGGAGCTCTACTTAGGTTGTGCCTTACTAATGGTGTGTTTTAAGTTATGATAGTTTAGAACAGTCGGTAGTATAATGTATGAATAATCGGGATAATCGAATATTTCGATTTCTTGATTAATATCAAATGGGTAGGTAAAAAGGGTAAGTTTGTATTATAATATTAGAAATCCGAAAATCACGGTAGATGCTGAGTATCAGTAAGGGTAAGGCTTATAACCTCATAGATGAATTAACATTAAAAAGTAACTAATACTTTTCGATGATTGCTAAGTATAAACGTAGTTTCACATGAAATTAACCTCATGTCCATTGAACTGAAATAGCGCAGTCTAGGCAGACATTGCACGCTATTCACCGTGATTACCTCATCTATAATGCAGCTCATCAATGTCAGCGGGCCAAGACAAGTGAAATGGTTTGCATTAGTTGCACATACGGTTCAGGGAACCAGCCACAACATGCCCATTGGTAATTCACGATTCGCGCTCTTCTATTAGACGTAGAGGCTTTCATTCACTATTACGAACCATTTTGCCGTAATAGCACAGTAAATAGACAAGGTTAGGCGCATTATAGAGTAATGTGCGGTTGCTGTTAATGTAATACGCTAACCATACTTGACAGTCATTGTGCGCCAACAAGGCAATAGAGCAAATGAAAAACTGTCATTGGAAACTGAATTGATCAAGTTCTTGTTTTCAGACAGTATAAGGTTCGAACCTTGTAATTTATACATTAAACTACGCAATCAGTACCTACGTCCTACAGGTTAGAACGTCTTGTATGTAGGTCAGAAGGAAATAGCTTAATCGTCACAACATTTTCCTGTCCTAAAACATATTTATTTGAGGATTTATAAATTCGTGATGTTATCAGCATTCGTGTTATTGGTTCGTGTGTTCATAACAGTGGCGTTCTTTACATTATTTCGCAACGTAAGTGACCTTTCGTGATGGCGAGCGGCAAATCGCGCGAAAATATCGATTATGCTTATCTTATCGCCGGCTATCGGTGGCGTGTCGCCTCGAATAAATGGGAATCAAAACGCACGCATCGGTACAGCACTATTTTGTGTACCATCATAGCGCATGCGTCATGTTGGCCCTTACATTGGATGTCGCGGACTCCGCCTCCGAAGTCACTATTCGCAATTTGCGTTGCAAATCCGATGCTCGTAGGCTTTATGCGAGTAGGTTGATAAGAATGTTTGTAGACAACACTCCCGTGCCAAGCGATTATCAACATGTGTTATCTACAGCATTAGCTATCGACGGCGGACGGAATTCTGTCCGCCTGGTACAACCAAGAATTGGATTTCTCACATAAAACAGCGAATTTATAACACCTCTGGTTATCGACAGTTTAAAATTATAATTTTTAATTTACTGCACCTAAAATGTATGTTAAATCTGAAAAACAAATAATTTATAATTTTTATGGCGCATAAAGATGTCGTTTAAATGCAATTCTGTCAGAACTTCTGAAGGTAGAGTTGATTGTGAAATTTGCATTTAGTTTATATACTGTATCTTATATACAAACGGCATGCTATTTATGTTCATATATTCAGAGAGGCATGTGAAAGCAGTTATTTAAACTCGTTTACGGCACAATCCACCTGCTATATAATCCGCGCTGTTTCGCAACTCGCCTGGTATCTATGTCATAGTGTTGGAGAGATGGAGGTACACAGATATCGTGGGAGTGAGCGAGAGGAAAGCCTGAGACCGGATTCTGCGAGGACGGAGGGGCATTGCTGTACATACCTTCTCTGTTATCTGTTCGCGAATATACTTGCGTAATGTACAGTAGGTAAAATAAGTTCCTATTTACCACGAACAAATAGCGGTGTTCCCAAACATTTTAATAGGTAAAGTGTACGTCGATTTGTATTGAATTTTCCTTCAGTTCCAATGACCGTCATTGATTGTCTGTCGTCGAAGTCCAAATCGCCTTGAAAACCGGCTTAATCGATGCGACACAAATTATTAAATTACATGTTTGACTCACTGTAAGCGGCGGTGGAAATTCAGACAATTTTGGGGATTTTGCTTCGTTATGTGTTGGAAAACTGAGAATTTTGTCTTAAAATGAGACAAGGAAGGCGATAAATATTAAAATTAGGTGTCTTGGTTACATTGAAGGATGTTATTGAAATACCTATTTAATTCTCATAGATAGACGTTAGATAGGTCCTGCACATTTAACGTACTTATTTTGTAGTTTCTGTCATGTGGCCATTTAGAATACATGTCATCAGGCCCTAACTTAAAATAATAGTTATTATATCTGGACCTCCATTAAAACCTTTTTTTATGATAATTTATAGCCAATAAAAAGCCTTTTACCAACTTTACTGTTTGATTGTTAGTTTTGATAAAGAGTTATATACCTACGTTTAGTTTTTAGTACCTCACATACTCGTTTAGGTTTTAGCATTAGATATATGAACTACTTGTGGTCCAAGAACTTAGTAGGTAAGCTAGCCTTTTTATTAAGGTTTCACCTAACCTAAACCTAGACTCTACATTGGAGTTTAGCTTTATGGTGCTATAATTTAGCAGTTTAATAGGCAAATGGCGACGATCGGCATCGGCGTCGGTGAGGCGTAAACACACGATTACGACATGCCGCGGAACAGAAGTCGCTGGATTCGCGCTCCACTACCGCGCCCGCGCCGCCAACATGGCCGCCACGCGAGTCAATGGCCTCCACCGGCGCTTGCGCAACTGCACGCGCGAATCTCAACAGCAAAACAAAGTCTTCGACTCACATACGTGTGTGTTAACCTACACACGCACATAGATATTGTTTGTGTCGATTCTGCGCTGGTTGTACCTGTGTGAGTGAACTACTGTGTGCGTATATGCAGTGTCGGTGTCTTGGTGAAGGGCTTCAAGTGTATAGCAGTTGACCGCAATGCTGATTAATTTGATGATAAATAGTTGTTTGCTTTGAATTTTCCTTAATTGATGCGTTGAAGGATTTTGTCCCTATGTTTCAGATTTAAGTTATTTCGTAAAGAACAATAAATCGCATTACGCAATATGATAACTTGCAAATGGAAAATAGGTACCTACTTAATTTTTGTATAAAAATTGGTTTTCTAAAACATCAATTTCGTTTGTCGAGGAATAGTGTTAATTCTTGGTATAGGTAAGTAAATATTCGGATTTTATATACCTAGGCCCTAAAGAGGGCATTACAATTTCCATTGCTGATTTCTCGTGTCGACACTGTCGGCGTATAACTGGATCACATAGTGCAGAACCAGTAGGTTCCACAGTCCAAATATCTAGTAGATTGTCCCGTTACTTCGAGAACCAAGTATTTAGAATGCGCGACTTGGCAACTTGACATTGGCAGACCCCAATAACGCCAGTGGCCGCATGGCCAATACGATCACTGGTGGAATGCGAGAAACCTTTTTGTAGTTTGTTCGAAAATTAATGGCTAATAAATATTCAGCGTTTTGTCGAGAATTCGACGTGGAAATAAAATGGCGGAGTGTTGTATAAGAAGTTTTTTAAGTCAGAGTCCTAACACATCTAAGTATGGTTATTGCACAATGATATTCAAATCAACTCTATGAACTTAAAATTTGAGAGCAATATTGCAATCGTGACGATTACTTTACTCATTCCTACTTCTCGTTTAAGGTAATATAGGTATATATTTATATATAAACCTGGTACCTACATAAAAAAGTCCAAATTACCTTTAATTTGACTATTACCTGACGATAACGTTTGTCTACGTTTTAAATAGTAGTTTTTAACGCTGTAATAAAAAATAAAATAATGTTGCTTTTTTCAAATTAGCACGTTCAGCAAGTTATTTTTCAACGACCCAATAACTAGGCTGCACAGCCGGCACGTTGGTAGATAACATGTTTCTACGTGGAGTTAGCCAATCCTGCGCATGACAGGGAACCTAGTGTGCTGTCAACCTATTATTTTGTCCGATAGGTGTCGACGGTCACGCGCAGTGCTATGGGCATTGTAGCGGTGGCACAAATTAGGTCACCTACAATACTTTTATTTGCATACGCGGTGAAGCCATATTATAAAACCATAATTTGACGCTATTATGTAAGAACATTTTATATCGTCAAATGTGACACTGCGTGAGATGGCGACGACACACCTCGTTTTATTAGGAATATAAGTTTTTACTTTACGACGTTTATCTTACTTTTTATGGTAGGTATATCAAGTTCACTAGCAGTCATAACCCAAATGCATGCACACTCATTCAGAAGTTGTTAATGTTTCTCGATCAGTTTTACACTGTATAGTTACCAATTTCATATAACACATTTTTGTTTTAATGACCTATTTATATCCAGTTCCTTGAAACTTGAAATCAAAGCGAAAGTCCGTGAAACGTAGGATACTACCAGGTATGTACTAGAATATTCTGTTCGAATCGATAAAAAGGGCAAGTTATTTTTAATTTGACTGATCGACCGCATGTCGTGAAGGTTGGACTTGCCCAAACATTTCCTACATGCCTTACATTTACATTTTATATCTACAAAATAAAAAATAAACAAACTAAAGATAAAAATATGAAATAGAAAACTCTACATTTAAATTAAATTAAATTACGCATAACAATACACAGCATTAAATTTAAAAAATAACGATAATGAGGTACAATTAAGATGTGAGTAATTAATCTTTACGCCGCAGCCTCGGGTAGAATTAGTTTCCGTATGATGATCACCTTCAGCTTTCAAAATATTCGAAGTATATTTGTTGCGCATGCGAATCGGAAGTGTTCGGCAAAGGTCGTCGCGCCCGAACATGACACGTGTAACTGACGTTGTGTAATACAACCTTGCAGTCGCGAATATGGAACGACGCCGTCCAGCCAGGATACCGTGGACATGACCCGGTTAGGTCCCCAACACTAAGAGACGATTACGCACAAGTATTGTGTACAGTTTGAAACACTTATCGCGGTACAATGTTCTTTCTCGATAGATATTTTCATAAATAAATTTACGTAGATACCTGTGTTCCATAACGTAACTAGAATAACGTTATCATTGTCAAATAATTACTATATATTATTATACAGATATAACATAATGTTTCTTTGTACAATAAATCAATTGTGATGTAGGTACCTATATCTTACATGTTAAAAAATATTTTTTACTATCGGTTGAACAATATTGCTTTAACGAGCTTTCCGTTTTCATATGTAGATAGTTGGAACCCTTGTCGCTAATAATTATATTGTATATTACCTGTATATAAAATTACTTAGCTAGATATATTATTGTCCGTCTGTTGAAGGTGCCAGTAACGTTGGAAACGTTCAATGTGGACTGTAATCTGTTAATGATAAGTGTTCGCCTTGATCATCCATGTCGTATATTTATATCTTATATGCCATGGCCCACTAGATGTTTACACTTCTAACTCTATTATTTATATCGATTGCGAATAACAAACAATTTTTAAATATTTCTGAAGAATTTTTGTCATTATCCTATTTCAGAATATGATAAGTTTACGTAGAAAAAATAACTCGCATCAGTTAACAACGATTCAACTGAAAACTAATAAAACCTGTGTTGAATTCTAGACTTTCTATACTCAATACTTTAGTAAAGTTTAGTATGATTAGAATTTAATTGTTTGCAATTTTAGGTCGAATAACGTCTTCGAAAGGATACCTTCGTAAAGCTATAGACTTATGTATGTCTATAGCTTTACGAAGGTATCATATTATTACCTATCTCAAAGTGTACACGAAGAGCATAACAATAGATCAGACTTGATCTGTTGCTTTCTTTCCCAGTAGCCTTATTTGCAAGGTCCTTATAAAACATTATACATTATGATGGACGCTAATATTTAGTATCCCTAACACCAAAACTGCATTTTTACTGCTTAAAATCTAAGTATGTTACAGGCGTTATAAATGTTACAGGGCGTATCCTATTTTTCTTAGATTCTTGATTCCCGTTAGGAATTTCAATTGCAAAAATGTTATGTTTGTTAGATAATGTTAGGCTGCTTCCACAATTATTTATCGAGCGCTAAGTGGCGTCATGGCGAATCAAAGGGCCTCGGTTTGGCGGCGGAAGGTCGATAAGACCTTCTGCCCGTTGCCCACCGGTGTTAACATTGACAACGGCCCTTATGCAAATCGTCTTTGCGCGTGCTTGCTTTAACTACACTACCGGTACGCTGCTACTCTAACTCAATGCCTCTGTACTTTATTATACTGCAATCATACTCATTCTAACGAACCTTCAATTCGGACGCTCAATCCGTGACTATCAGACATTTAACATGATTTCCTGGTCGCAACC
The DNA here is from genome assembly GCA_905340225.1 of Abrostola tripartita. Lineage (NCBI taxonomy): Eukaryota > Metazoa > Arthropoda > Insecta > Lepidoptera > Noctuidae > Abrostola > Abrostola tripartita. The sequence continues at coordinate 6,972,146 of HG996493.1, read as the reverse complement.
TCGATGTTACAGGAAAATATGCTAGTGAACAGATCCTTAGCCTGGCTGAATATTTCAACACAGTATTCAAATTGTCATGCGAATGGATATTACGTATTTATGAGGTCAGACGTGAAAAAATGTATGTTTGCGAAAATTCTGAGGATTTGTTTAACAGATTTTTTTGAAACGAGCACGCAGACGCAAAAAATGTTAGTGAAAAATGGACAACACATTAATTAATGCCTTGTCTTATATTTCCATTTGGGTCCTTTTGTAGTAACAGTTATTGTTACAGGTTCTTAGGCTGCCTTACATCAGTCAACCTTCTTACCTGTTTTTACAAATTCAGTGTGAAATTCCAACTTACATTACATATGCGAAAGTTACCTAATGTTTGTAACTCACTCGTGCCGTAACGTTAGAATGAATTTGAATAAAATTCGGTATCAAGGTGGCATACAACTGTACTGGACACTGGAGTATAAGTAAGAAAAACCGGCACTGTATCAGTAGCTCTCCAAGCTTTACTATTTTGAAAAGAAAAATATTTTTGATATAAGTGGTAGGTAACTAATCTACGACTATCAGAGATTATTTCTCTAATATCTCCATTTTGTTATGAACTAGTGACAGTACGTGGTAAACAACAGGTTTCCATCTACTTTACCCGACCTCGACGATGACGTTAATCGTAACGTTTCACGAAATTAGTTGACGTTGCGAAAGAACACTCTCAAAAACGGTACCGAAATTAGAATGTCCAATTAAATAAAAGTATGAGTGAATTTCTGCGTAATTTAGTTTAGTGTTGTTATATTCATCTCATAATGTTTGTAAATCCAATGCTGGTGTATGCTCATCTTTACATCGCTTAGTCGATACATATAATAAGCGATTTGGTGCAATCGATATATTTTATCTAAGTTAATTTACATTTAGAAATTAATTAATTAAAATTCTAAAGGATCAACAGCTCACTCCTTGAGATATCAATTTTGATTATCATTATTCTGTTTTGTACTGTGTGACACAAACTGATTTACTATTCATATGTATCTTTTTTTTTATTCTTCTTTGTTGCCGTTTTATTCGTCTGTTTAACAGCTTGAGTAACCTTTTACAGTAATATGTGGAAAATGTAGTGGGTAGTATATTTATTAAGTTTATTGTTACCCATACCACTGTTTATATTGTAATATGCTACTGTTTGTTTTCCCGAAATAAATAAATAAAATAAATAAATAATAATTACGGCTTGTTTACATATTAGCGGTGTATTATATAATTTATGGACGAATCAACAAAACCTCTTCTTGAATTTCTAAATTATAATACCCCAAGCTTATTACGAATGGTTGACAGAATAATTAATTTCAATAAAATAGTAGTTAGGAGGTATTAGGAGATCATTAACAAAGTAGGATTTTCTCATAGTTTAGTTAACTACTTCTCCTGAAATTCCACAACGCCATAACTCTGTATTAGTACCGTACCAAAGATTGCGTAGAATAATATAGAAACGTATTACTTTTTGGGAAAATATTTGGAACTGAAGTGGGACCCATTAAAATGTAATTTTCGATGACACACATTGAATAGGATCTTGATCATAATAATATGATACAAAATACCTTGGTGGATCGCGGATCAATAAAATCTACACATTTCTCTTCAAGAATTATTTTTACTACTTCCAATAATAATGTGATGAACATGATCAACAATAGAGTTTAGTCTTTTAGAATCGACAGCACCGACCTACAGATACGAAATGTTGGGTCTTCGGTGGCCTAGACTCAAATTATTTTTATTTTTAGCAGAAAATCGAGCGCAAATTAATACAGTCAAGCAGTATTAGTAGGACGGTTCAAGGCAAGCCCTACGGCTCGCAAAGGGCCGCGTCAGCGTCACGCGCCGCCATTGACCCACTTACACATACCTACGCTGCGTGCGCGCACCAGAGTATACTCGCCGATGAAAGCCCTTCGCGACATCACTTGTCACGTACACTCTTTTAAGCATTTTTTTCTGGATCTATCCCATAGAATATCGTTGTCTGTCTGGAATAACTACACTTAATCATATTAGGTAAATAAAAATCTATAATGTATTGGACAGCTAAGAATGTTTATTTATTTAGGATTATCGTTAGGACAGACAATTGATTAATTTAGTATTCGCGAAAGTTGAACCATAAATTATACATACGATTTTATTTGCAAGATCTTTAAATTTCCGCTTTTAAGTGCTTCAAAGTGATATGTTTCAATAAATATATCGCTACAGCCTAATCACTTGTGTGTGTAAGTGTATAAGATTTCAGCGGAGTCGTTTGCTACAGTTGTTTGTGCGCGCATCTCAAGGCGACGGTTGGCCCTCCGCCGCAAATAATTCTGCTATTGTGAAACATACGCCTTATCATCCGGCGGGGCCTTGGCTAGATCACACGAATTACGGTCAAGTTGACGATTTGACGATTAATATTTTGTATTTCATGATAAATATTCCATTTCCAGCGTTCTACTAGCTATTGTATAAATCTAATCAGTCATAGATGTTCCTACATGATCAATTTAACAGTTCGTAGCTTATATTTCACAGCAGGTTTTGAAAATGCACGTGGTCTACGTGCAAATTCAAAGGTTAAATGCTTGCTACGAAACTCTACGCGAAAACGGCTACGCGAATTTTATTTGCAACTAGCGAAGTTTTATTCAAATTAAAATGTTGTGGAAAGTCTCACCGTGAAGGAGTTTTTATATATGTATCGTAGTTATTTGGGATTACTTGTCTGTTCATTTTATGCCAAGATTTATTTTTGTGTCTGCAACTATTCGGGCGCTCGTACTTCGATTTAAATACAATAAAATGAGGAAAAACGCAACACGAACACATCCGAGTCTTTGTTTTGTAAAAATATGCCTCACATCCTTGAATACGACAGACATTAAAACTTGTGCAGACATTGTAAACATTTTGTTAAACGCTATAATTTGATACATACAGTGTTTTTGACCTTCAAATATAATTCTGGGTAGTCAGACACGAATACAAGAAACATGTGTTATTCATCAGTTGAAAAGGGCATGTTCTAAACATTATCTTTTAAGAGGCATGCCAGTGATAAGTGCGTCGGCAGCGGCGTCAATGCACTCGGCTGCATGCCCGTAGGTCAGTTCCCTGTGACTCAGACACCACTGCACCGTTACGTACATAGCGCATCGTGATCGTCGCCTCTATTACTATAAATTCGACACTCCTAGGAAACAAAGTAGCCAGATATCCGTCGACGCTTCTGAATGAATCTCGAAAGTCTTCGCCGTACAAATACGGCTGTGTAATCCTAAACGTGATACACGTCGATGCAAACACGACTCGGTAGAGGGGACCTCAAAACAGACGGGCTAGTTGCTGTACGGATGTAACAATCGTTACCCGGTGCTCCAGTGACTTTACAATAATATGAATCTCTTGCTTTCTTTACGACTTTCAATTTCAATTATTGGGTAATACATTTCAATCGTTGCGATGAGATGCAATGATAAGTCAGCATCAAAAGATTGAAATGCTAACTCGTTTAAACAATTATCAACATGTTGTTTGTTTAGAAACCCAATCTTATCGGGAGTAGACAGTCTGTTGAAAATATAAATGTATTAAACATTTGGGTTCGCTTACAATGTTTGTATGATTTGTGGTCGAAATCAATGCAAGCCCATTTGAATACGATAACTGTTGATTATGTAATTGTAGCTGCGAACATCTGCTTGTTTGCCTCCTCAGCAATAGAGGGTTGAGATAGTTAACCCTTCCCGCGGCCACCGGCCATCATCGGCCACAGCTTTTTATCAAACGTCAAACAAACCGCTTTAATGAGAAATATCGGTTACGGAAACACTCCACTGCATATAGTATTGTCAAATATTTGTTGGTTGCTCTTTGGTTTTTGTCATCCAGTAGGTACTTCTGTCTGTGAATAATCTTTTATGCTTTGATATTATCTTAGCCTTCATTTCAGGGTTCACGTTATACATATCTACGCAGATATACGAGTGTACACTGTACGTGTTTTGTTTTACGCTGATTATAATGATGTTATCAAAACACGCGTGGTTTTACTATTTCTGTCAGTAATGTTGCAACAATGTTTTATACCAAGTAAAGATATTGAAAAGCAAATCATGCGTAAACGTACGTAACTTTAAATATAATTATTGTGGCTTATATTTTAAAATTAACACTGTTTTTATTTAAATATAATATTTATTTCGATTTTAATCAGCGTCATGTATAATACGTAGTGTAGTTACCATGAATTTTAAATTATGGCTATGGAGACCTTTAAAATTAAACTGTTCTACTTTATCGGTTAGATGTTAATAGATAGAAACAAGGTCTACTAAGCTTAGAGTTATATATGAACAGAGTTAATATTGAGATCAAAAGCCTGTTTTACATTAAACAAATTTCCATAGTATTTGTTATTCGCTACGTTTGTAATAAGAACAAAGGATTATGAAAGTGTGACATACTGCCCGGACCTTTATTCCTGAGGAAAAGTTGTGTAATCATTACTACCTACTACGTTTGCTTTAAATACATCGTAGCCCCATCAAAATTTTAAAATTTCACGTTTGGAAATTTGTGTTGCTTTTTTTTTTTTTTCGGTATGGTTTATGTCGACGACCCCGAGGGGGGTCTTATTGGACGTAGCCGGATAAAATTTGTGTTGCAATTTACACGAGTTTAAAGTAGAATATTTCATGGTAGAAGTATTGGCACATAATACAGACTATGTTTTTATTTAAGAATTTTAGATGACTCTTTGTTTATACCGTGAGTGACCTTTCAGACAGTTACTAGACCTTCGTAAATACGCGCTATCTCCAGAAATCTTAGCATTAGGTGTTCAGGATCGTTTACCAAGAAAAAGATACCGAATTCGTGATATTGATGACCGAAGTCTAAACGAACAACAATTTTCTTCTGCATCGTGTGTGTGTATGCAAATATGCAGCTTACACGTAACATTTGAATCGTGAGGGAGACAGTTGGATACAGTTGAATCGTAGACCAATCAGTTAGCCACTGCGCCAATCGGGTCAGCAGTCATTGTACGTAACCTATCGTGATAGGTTAGTGTCTATTAATGCCTGCTTGATTGAAATGGCTTGGACACTGAAGCCTCGCTTTAGTTTCGTTAATTCTCCAGCTAAACAATTTGAACTGTTCTGAACAATTATAGTCCTAACCAGCCTAAAATTTGGGAGCGAGCCTTTAACCCTTATATCAAGCTTTTTGCAGACCTTACCCTTATGCTAATAGCAAGAGAGCACAAAGAACATTAGATAAAGTATTTTGAATACCTATAACATGGAAAAAAACCGTAAAGTCTATATTTCAGTACTCTGTGCATTGGGTCAGTTTATTTCGCTGTGGATTATCCACTTATCGCCTACGACGATCCTGTCGACCTATTTCAGAGAATAAATAAATCATACTTAATCACTTAGGTATGTGCTTTTAAAACTATTAGGTAGGCACTCTTTATTGTGTACATTTGATTCTATGTATTAAACTGGGCTCAACGACAGAAATTAAAAAGTTCACAATAAAAACTAGACTTTTAGTGTGACGATAAACAAAGCGACCAACTTCAATCGACATGCAAACTTATCTAAAATTAACCGCCCTTGCTATGTGAGGGCAATAAATATCAATAAGTAATTACGGGTCAGGCAAGCTAGGCAGATGTGAAGGCTGAATATCGTCATGATCTGCAATCGTGCGCAGCTTGTGTGTGTCGACCAATAGGAACGCGGTTTTCACGCAAACCGAATTAATTCACCACTCTTTGTAAATGTTTGGGGGCTTCTGATAACACGTTTTATATATTTTTTAACGAAATAATAATATTTCGTTTTGTTATATCTGTTATGGCTGGTAATAAAGATTACGTTATAGTTAGTAGGTTAGTTTTAGAAATACATACTGGATTATCTTTACTGCAATAATTCGTGATATGATAGCACATGATCTTGTTTGAAATGGTTTTATTTAAAAAGCTTTACTTTTTAGCTTTGGAACAACAAGTACATAATTGGGATTATTTTTCAGCATGTCTAGTGATATTTGCTTATATCGATTTAAAACATGTAGTTTTTCCCATGATTCCCATTGTTATAATATTTAATTATATATAATTTGTTATAATAGTGCAGTTCTTGTGTTCTTTGACGAATGTTGCTAAAAACGTCTGCTTTTTATAAAGGGTAGACCATTGATTTAGTCTTAGAACTGCTAATTACCTACTTATTACCAGGAAATACCACACTACAATGCTGGCTATATACTTACTGTTTTACCTACGCATGCAAACCTTTTTTAAATACGCAGTAACAAACCGTGAATTACATAAGCTCAACAAACTGGGCACAATACATATTTCCAATGCAAATGATCAGTTTAGAAACGGAACAGGCTGGCCACTCGTCGCGCCGGAAACATTTTGTGTAGGGTTGCGATTTATTGCGGACCACAACAGCCGGGTCCTTTCTACCTTTAATTGGCTACAAAACACATCCCATTTACAAAAACAGACACAGATAACGGGACAAAGGAGATTTTTTTGTTTTCTGATATGTTTTTTGCGAGTCGGTGTACAGCAAATTGAGGCAAGTTGTCAGCTACTATCGCACATCATCACCATTCAGATAACTGTTCTAACGATGTACTTGTGACATTATTAATTCATATACAAAATAATGACAAGAATGCAAAAGAATACGCTTATGAATACTTAAAGCAACGTTTGACGTGGTAAATGTGGCTCGCTGCTCACTACAATTTTATAAAATTGCTTTTTGTTGTGACAGCGCTTAAACCATTGTGTATTAAATATCGAATAGTTTGATCGTTAATGTCAGTTTATTAATTAAGTGGTTTATGTGAAAATTTGGGCAAGAATATTTATGCGTAAGTGAATAATTCGCTGCATGTGGAATAAGAATCCAATTGGTAACATATTGGTTACTTATAAAACTTTATGCTAGTATATATTACAGGTTGAACAGGTATTAAGAAAAACTTTTTTTATTAAGAGAACTGCACATACCTAGTCCGAATCAAAAGCAAAAAATATGGAGAGGATTGCATTATATCCACAATAAATCTAATGACACGACAGCCTCTATAAATCCGAACAGGTAGAATTTGGAACTAATGACTGCGATGTGTTCAAACGAAGTATAAACCGGCCTAGTTGCCAGTAAAAATTGGATCTTTGGTCCTAGTGTTATGGTTTGTTTTGCATTTAATGTTTGTACAAGAGGTTTTTATGCAGTTTAGAGGGGTCGGTAGCGGGGCGGGGGCGGCGCGAACCGAGAGGTCGGTCGCTGAAAGGGTTGTGTGGGAACGGAGGGCACCTGCGGCTGCACATGGTGCTCCACTAGCGTTTTTTATACATTTGCGCACACATATCTGTCTAATGCAGTTTTTTACTTATTATGCGTATGGATATAGGGAAATAACCGCCGCTGCGTTTGAAAAACACAAATTCAACAATAATGTTATCGTGTAACGACAAAACGCGACTAAAAACATAATAGTTTAATGAAGCCTTGACAAGAAAGGGGGCGGTTGCAAACTGTCGATTGCAACTGTTTGCTATGGCATTATCGTGTCAGCGTTTCTCATTACCAATGCTTTGTTTCGCGTTGTATTTTTAGTGTCCAGTCTAACTAGACCTTAACGGCCATGGCTATCCATAGCCTGGCGAGGTCTATAGTCTAAAAGCGTACATTTGGCTGCATTATTGAGTTACACCGGTCGTTACCTTAGCGAACTGCCCCTATTTCTCGCCAGTATTTATTCATTTTGCAACACATCGCCTGTCGGCCTTTTCACCCTCCCCTGCCGACTCACGCGTTCTCGTCAATGAATTCTTAATGAACCACCTTCGTTAAAGGCCGCCAAATTCACGAAACCCCATGTTGTTGAGGCGTTAACCAAAATACAGACACGCACACCATTTCATATACCTACGGCAATTTATTTATTATTCGCTTTAGAGTGAAAGTCGATGGTAATCGAGTGTCTAAAGGTAGCGAAATAAAAGTTTTTCTAAATATCTGCAATTGCGTCATTGTTGTTTTAGCGAAAGTTTGATTATGAATGTAAATTGATATTTGGTTAGATACGATTACGTAGTGTATATGAACTTTTAAGAAAAGACATTCTAACGTCACTTCAAAGATACGAAATAACTTTTTATGTGTAAATTTCATTTTTACAGCACACGTTTAGATTATAAAGGATATAAGTATATTAACAAAATCATCATACGGAATCTAAGGCTTCTAAGTCGCGTTTTGTATTGGTGTTAATCGGATAGTTTTTTGCATAAGCGGATAACCCTTTAGCCTCTACCTGCGGAGCGCCAACAATGCGCGTATTGTGTGCAACTCCTGCGCAAGTGGGGTGAATATAATGTAGAGTAGCGCCGGACAAATCGTTTTGTTGTTGTTTGTTGTGTAAATATAGTTTATGTTAATCTGTTATCTATAAGACCTGTATTCGTGTTTATATATATTATCTACTTATTGATTTAAGCTTGCAGTTATAGCAAATGTTAATATCTTATGTTGTTTAGTTTTTAATTATCTATAGGTAGGTACCTATAATTAATTAGAAACCATGCTTTTGATTATAAATGTTACAAATTAATCAATTCACGATCCCCTTTTTTGGTTTCAACTGCAACAGTATGGCAAAAAGTTTCGTAAAATCCGTGAAGTCTCAGTAGTATGGTGACAGTACAAAATCAAACGCATTCTGTGATATCTTCAATGAGAATAATGAGCAAAAAATACGATAAAGAAAACATATATTTTTTACACAATTTAATATAGGTCAGGTGCATACTCAACCCTTTCAAAGCGTGGGAGTTTCACTTTTTTTGCCGAGCGTACTTTGTGCAACACTTTTTTTGCGCATGACAGAAGTGTTTGCGATAATTTGTTCCCACAATTCTGTGCGATTGGTGAAGTGATGACAGCCATAGATTGTGCCTTTGATGGATTACCGTTATGGTTTATGAACGAATGAATGGTGCAATACCGTTCAATGTATTTGCAAGGTGCACAATTTTTATTGCAATACATTTCTTTTGATACACCTAACGGGTTGAAATTGTAGGTACCTATTTTTGTGTTTAGTTTTTGTCTTTGTTTTTGAGCTTATTATAATATCTAATTACATTAGTTGAGCAATTTTTCTAAACATTAAAACCTGATAACTAATGAGGCAATGGATAGCATTTACCTGGTAGAACTAGAAAAGCTGGTGACTAAAAGATGGTGGATAACATCAGCCTGCCCAGAAATGACAAGCCAAAGACAAAGATGTGCAGTTCCGCTAGACAGTTGAATTAGGAATAGTTTCTTTCGATGTCTCAAATGCACCCATTTTACCAAAAATGTAGTCACTATTTCTTTACCTGCTTCATTAATCATTATACTAAGATTAAATAAAACCAGTAAATTTCTTAATCCACCTTGTGGCGTCAAAACAGGCCGCCATGTGGCGACTCTACCCTTTAATGATCGATAATGATACAATCATTATGGGCAAGGAAGATCATTTGCGTCCGCCCCGGGCAAGTAAAGGGTAGTCACAACATATTTGCTAAAGAATAATGAGAGTTCGCGGCAGGGCGCCGGAAACGAAGCATTCGCGGGGAAACTACTTCCTGTGCCACATGATAAAGTTAATTTGTTTAGTTTTATAAAAAAAGATAATCTACTCATACCTACTTTTAGGTATTAAAATTATAAAGTGGTAAAGTTTGTATGTAATGGGTAATGTACGAAACTGTCCATCCAATTTCCAAAGTTTTTTCACCAATATTTTGACTGCCTCGTTGGTCTAGTCAAGAGCAAGAGGTCCTGGGTTCAAATCCCGGGTCGGGCAAAATGTTACTGAGTTTTCCATTAGGTAATTCTCAGTAGCAGCACGGAATCTGGATTTGTGCCCGGTGGATGGCAATAGGCTCGCCCCTATTACATTGGGACTTACAACATAACTGGCTATTCTTATTGTTTCTACATATCCATTAATGGTTGTCTGGAAGAAATTGCTTTAAGCAATAAGACCGCCACTTGCACTCTTTTTAGTTTTAAGGTTTTTCTGTAAACTGTGTTTCTTGGTGTGCAATAAAGAGTATCTATCTATCTATCTATCTGGCGAAATGTGGGTGTACTATATGTTCACCTCTGCCTACCCCTTCGGGGAATACAGGCGTGATGTTATGTAATGTTATGTTTATGTTTATTTAGAATGGACCTTCAGGGTGAACATAGGCTATTTTAATCCCAGATGAGACACGAAATAAATTACCACGCAGACATAGTCGCTGGTAGATTCTAGTTGTAAGATAAAAAGGCTGAACGATGATTACTTTTGTAATATGGTGACAGTTTCGAAGATTTTGAATTGCGATAGTTGCTTGACAATAAGATTCCAACTAGGTAATTAGGAAAATAGTGTAGTTGACTTAGTGTTCTATATTACCTGTTGATGAGGATAGTGAACTATTTCATCTCCATTTATGTTTAGTTTGCAGTTCTGTATTGGTTCCTATATTTTAGTATACCCCCCACCTAGAATACATTTTAAATCGGTTTGGATGACGAACCGAAATTGCATACATCAATGTCGTATACCAAAACCAGTAAATAAAACCTATATTAAATACAAAAACTACATTAAAAACAAAATTTAGGATGTTTCCTGTATCGTTCATGAACCTTGTGGTCGTAAAACATGTCAAGACCGAGAAAAGTGGATAGATAAAAACAAAAAGTAGAACTTTGAAATCATCATTGGTAAGTTTATAGTAAGTAAGTTTATAATAATAAGAAAGTTAGCTCAACTCTTTAAGTCATCAGGAAAGTAACGCGTTGAGGTGACCGTAAACGTTCCTAACTCCCATATCCATATGCTTAGGTATAGTTCTTTTTCCGTTTTTAGCTTCATGGCTAGACTGTTACAGGAATCAGTTTCACGTAATTACTATAACTATAACTTTGTTCAAAAATAAAATTGTATACGTTAAAAGTATAGTTTGGCAAGTTTTTACTGGTGTCAGAGTTCAGTCCCGGCGTGAGAACACAGCCGCGTCTGCGCCTGCGCAACGCTGAAACTCGGGGGAGTTTTTGTTCAGGAGGGTTCATCGACACCACGCAAATGTTCCTCGTTCGCCGCTACCAACGGTTCTGTTAACAAAATCATGTTTGAGTAAGAAAATATTACTTGCAGATGTTGCTCATTGCGATTCTTGATTAGTTTATGCGTTGAGCTTGATATAGAACATGTACAGTTTACTTATTTAGGAAAGTAACTGTAACTGCAAGGGAACAAGGTATGTATATTAGGTCCATGAAATAGGAGATTTCATAGTCATGTAATTATGACTTAGAAAGTTGTTTATCCCTTGCAAAAGGTTTTTAAATACAGTTATTATTTTTAGATTTATTCTAAATGACGTACAAAACTTTCTGCTAAGAATTTCTGCTAAGCCGATAAACTTGGTTCTCCATTTCAAAATAAACTTATCACGTTACGAACCCGCGAGAGCAGATTTTCGTTTTTGTTCGTAGTTTTTGCACAAAATTCTTTTTAACAAAAAACTACTAAGGTACTTTTCGTTGAGGCCGAATTGTTTACTTTTATGATGAAAGTAAACTTAAAAAGTTTTTAGGGATAAGGCTTCGTGGCGATGAATATACTTTGCCAATTAATGTTTTTGATAGATGTGTTACCTATGTAAGTTGTCAGATTTAAAATGTCTGCAGCATTCTTGGTGAAAGAAGAGTCGAACAAAATACATGATACGGGATACTGAGACGGGCAAATGATTTTAAAGATCAGCAATGCTTCAAACTAGACTTTATCGTTCACGCTTGGCTAAAAACTGATAAAATAAATGTATATTTTACAAAAAACATACCAAATAAAGCCGAAATATCATTCTTCATTGTATAATCAGACAGATGATTTATGTTCCGGAGCGAACCGGCGATGTCTTGCCGAGTACAGTTATAGTCCGCGACCCGTCCCACGCTTTTGCACAATTTCCTCACAAAAACCTAAAATTTATAAAGTTCTCCTACCTGCTCGTGTGGCTTGCAGAATTTTGATACCTTTTGTTAGAAACTTTTTGCTTTAATTTGTGACAATTATACCGGTATATGACTTTTTACCTGCCATTTTTTGTTCCCGATTTTGGATTCCATCGAATCTGACATTTTGCACGACCTTTTGTTTTGGTAGAGATATCGTTGGATTTGGGTTTACTGTTAGCTGCCTTGAAAAAATGTTGACAGAGGCTTGTGTTTCTTTGAGTTAGAGGGTTTTTTTAATTGTGTTCTCGGTGAAAGGTTTCTCATGTTACCGCGACTCAAGCTATATTTTAAGCCAAGAAATCAAAAACTGTTGCAAAGTTTTTGGATTCGTGGCTTTAAATTAAATTTAAACCAACTCTTTCCAAATTGTTTCCTATAAGAAACCTGCCTGTAAAGAGTAAATCTACCTTTGTCAAGGTATAATCGATTAAGGATGATCTATTAAAAGAATAGGCTCCGATACAGTCCAGGTAGGCTGATGATATTGCGTTTTAGTAAAATTGGTAGAGAAGTCTAAAAAACGGTCTCTCACTGCATGTGCCATTTAAAAAGGAACTAACAAAAAATATTTGGTAGGCAAAGAATGGCTGCCAGGACTGAGGGAAGGGTTAAACGTATGCGAGAGAGAGCAAAAAAGTTTGATAAAATGCTTCTTTGCTAGTATAGTGATGATATTCAGTATTTGTAACTGATGGTAAATGGATTTTTAAGGTCCAGGGCTTGAAATGAATAGAATTGAATCCAAGAGAAAATATAATACATGAAGTGATAGACTTCGGGTAAGCCGCTACTAATAATTCAATTTTACCCTTAAAGATTAATCAAAGATTTTATTTCAATTCAACAAAGATTAATCAATAACCTTGACCACCAATGTTAAGTAAAGTTTTTCCTAGTCTAAATAGTCTAGGCTTATGCTTTTATTTGCATTGCATCTGAAATAGTCAATTTTTCTTTAGTTAGGTATATAATTAAATTTATGACGCTAGGATATATTTAGTAGCCAATCTCCAACAACCCTACTATCCAACCTCGTCAGTACAAATTGCAGGCAATAATCAAAGTTTTTTTTTCGTTTCGAAACAAAGCGCAATAAAGGGGATATTTTTTACCCCGCTTTCACAACATGTGCAATGTACTCATCTGACCTACTTACCTACACTTCCTCTGCATTAAAGGGTTAAATGGAATATCAGCGATCGGCAAAAAAATCTACTGAGATTTGTTTTTGAGGATGTGAAATCGTTATAGGAAGCTGCCATTAATCGTTAAACAAAAAAACCTATCGTCATGTTTCGTACGGTAAAGAACTGCAATCTATGATAATGAGATCTTACAAGATGCCTATGCAAACTGGCTTAACAACGATGATTAATTTGTGGTAAGAACTGAAAAGTGTACTGTGGTACCTATGCTCTACTTGTTTCCATTACCTTATTACATACCTTTGGTCTTCCTTATTCAAGTATTAATGATTACTTATAATATAATTATAGTTTTTGATTTTGCTGGTGGTGTCACAAGGAATCGGACGCAGCTTCAATCGCATTGTTTTACTTTCAGCCAGCGACTTAACCAAGAATCGTTCTATTTTCAATATTCAACACTCATGCAAAGTATCACAGAGCTTTTGAGATACTTGAAACTATTTTTAAACCGTGAAGTAGGGAAGGGGTAAGTTGCAACGTCCTCACAAAAATAATAGCGGTGTAGTTGACAAACTGACAGCTAATTGAAATACGCCCTTGTGCATTGTGTTTTTGCTTTGCTAACACAGAGGGCTAATCCCGCGACATCCTCCAGGTTTTTTGCCATTCATTAGGAAAGGGGTAGCTTGTAGGTGTGCCATAATTGCTTCAATTTTTGTTACTGCGGTTTTACGATGACTTACCTATGAATTTTTGTATCGAAAATAAAATTAGGTGATTCAGCTGTTTTGGTACTAAAAGCGTACCTAACTAAAAAGCAAGAATGGCGTGATGAGATGAATGTATGTACATACGTGATCATTTTTTTTACGATTTACAACATATTCATAATTAAACAAATGAAGATTTTTAAACTGCACATAAAACAATAAACAGGAAGATTGATCGAGATCTGATGTCGGTAATATAATTCGTATGACTAGTGGTATGTAAGGTTTTGTTTGATGCGGTAATAAAATCGCTTAATTTTTTTGGCTGAAGTAATTAACTGCTACAACAAGCAATGCGTTATCCCGGTTCCGTCTCTAGGGATCACTGTTGAACTGAACACGTGTTTTAAACGTTTAAATTGAGATATTTTACACAGGGAAGGGTTGCACTTTGCTAAACATAGTACAAACCCTACCGCGTTTCAGAATCTCATTAGAAATAATCCTCCCAATTCTTAATAGAATTCACCCCTCGCCTTTTGTTTTTGTGTTTCCGGTTGGCAATTGAGAGATGTTTGACGTTTTGACGTAAACTATTGTTTGGAACAGCCGCGTAGAAAACTTTGCGTTCGCGTCGCGGTACGAAGGCCGCATAATACGGAAGAGGTCTCATTCATAGCTGCGTCACTGACAACGTAGGTATTTAATGCGCTACCAATATACATAAACGTTATGTATTCATTGAACTTTTAATCAACCAATAGGACACCTTGAAGCTATGTATAAATTGTTTCATTTTCTAGGTATATAAGATAATGTTGTATATACCAGGAAGTTAGTACATGTGCTAATATATTCGCGATATCGGCACGAGCCGATACGGAGCTCTGTCGCAGCGGAAAGTCCTCCGATTGGCTGGCGGCGCGGGAGGGCGATCCTCCTTCCTCTCGTCTGATGTGATTCGCGAACCACTACACACACATCTATGGCAAATCGCCTCGCGTCCTGCGCAAATACCTACACACCCACACATTGACAAGTGTCTTTTATTTTTATATCCGAATTGTTTTAGCGTTATCTATGTTTGTGTGTTATATACAATTGTGTATGTAGTTGTGGTACCAGGCGAGCATGAATTAGTATGTTTTAAGGAGGTGTTTGTTATCATTAGCGCGTCTGTCTATATAAATACCGGTGTTATCAGCGCGGTTCATCTCAGATCTGTGTTTACAAGTTTTGGAACTAAAAATATGGTAATCTCGCGGCGTCTATCCGGTTTTCGACTGCGATTCTATTATGCTATCAGTTTTTTATATGAATGTTTTATGATCAATCGATTCACACGCATTTTACGTGAAGTTTAAGAACCAGTCTTTGCACAATTGCTCAACGGCTGCGTGAAGAACGCGCAGAGTTCAGAGGTCATCACGGACGGAGTGTATGTGCAGGGGTCAGTTGCACGCAATGAATGCAGTTTGCATGTTTTGAAGAAATTGAAAATATTATTTTATGCGTCATTATTTAGATTGTAACTTTAAAGATAAATATTAAATGTACCTACTTAAATAAACTAACATACCTAGGTAAACTTATTTATGTAAAGAAGAATAACATTTGGGATAAACAAGCTCCGTAACATACTCAAAAACATTACCATTATTTGTAAACATAACATTTGAACGTACCTGGTTCTTATGTATGTTTTTAAATTTGAGCTTGAATTTTCAATCATACTGCATTTTAATGAAAGTTTAAGAAGGTAGTTAGGTAATAGTAATAACTGCATATATATTAATCACAGGCATAACGGTCGTGGTAGCTTATACTTGTGAGAAAAAAACCATGAGCGGTCAGTGCAAAACTGCCCACTGGGCTAATGATCGGCTAAACAAAACGAACAATGCCGAAGGGCCGAACACAAAGCGCGCAACAACGATGAACAAAAAGTATTTTGCACAATACCCACTATTAATTACCCTTAAGAATATTCACAAAGGATGGGGTTTAATAAGCTTAGTAAATAAAAGAACCGTAAATCGGACTGACCGCTGTCCACTGCCCAAGACATGTTGGACAAAACTGAGAAATTCGATGTGACATTTATTATTAAATTATTGAAACGGTATTGTCGAAAACTAACGAAGCGTGTGTTTAGGGCAAACATATTCTGCGTAGATCTAAATCATTGGGCACCTGACTTATTTGAATGAATTTCAATTTAAAAAGCTGTTTAAATTAGAATAACTTCATGAATTAAATCAGTCTAGTTTTTAATGCTATACATACATCCTACCTTTTGATAGGTGGACTACCTATTATACCTATATATGTATAGTATTGTCTCTTATCGAAAAATGTCGATATGTCTATAAAAACAACATTGGATTAGTCGCAGAAATCAGCAAGCTATAGGTATGATATCGGATGTAATCGTATTTGCGTCTAATATTATTAAAAAAATCGATGGCATTGTTTATTTAAAGATGACCTTAGTGCTAAAGTCCATTTCCTCGAATGCTCTGATTAAGTTTCTTAGGTATGCGAATAAACATTACGTGATTAAAGTAATGTTTTGGCGCGCCTAAATATTCGCAGCCGATTTATCGGAAAAGAATCTCAGATAACACTTATCTCATCGGGAAATACTGCTTTGATATTTATTATATAATATATATTATTATTTATTATATTATTAATACAAACAATAAAGCATTCATAGTAACAACTCAATATCAAGGCTAGTGTGAACTTGCTAATCTAAAAGATTGGCGCGTCTTAGGGACGCTCCGCGGCACCGGTCAAGCGTGGGTCAGAGGTGACGAACGGACGGACGAGCCCGGTTTTGTAAGTAAACGAGCTGTACCTATCCCTCCCGTATTGTTCAATATTATAATTTACTTCACAAAGAAATTTACCTAGCGTTTCTTTTTGTGGGATAATTTCAAAAAGTTGGTATTTTTTGTACATTTTCGCATGTAAAAATTCTAAGCAATGAGGTAACGAGAAACTTGTTTCATTGTTACGAATTCCGGGATCGCCAAAAACTTTTGACGCATACCATCAGTATTCATATTGTTGTGTTAAAATAGCATGGTACTGATAACACAA
The DNA here is from genome assembly GCA_905340225.1 of Abrostola tripartita. NCBI lineage: Eukaryota > Metazoa > Arthropoda > Insecta > Lepidoptera > Noctuidae > Abrostola > Abrostola tripartita. The sequence continues at coordinate 6,955,016 of HG996493.1, read as the reverse complement.
TGGAAAACTATTAGCGAGCTGATAAGGTATTGCGAATAACATGAAATGCCCTATTGTTTGGTTACAATGGTGTCTGTGAACAGGTGGGGTGGGATTGCACAGTGAAGGGATTTGCGAGCCCACTCGGACATGAATTCGCCATCCGTTGGTCACCTCTGACCGCTGACCGCTGACCCTATGGGACTGAGAACTTGAACTTAATCCGTGCACTGACATTGAACTTCGCAAAATATGATGAATTGCTCGATATAATAAACAATGCAAGCCTTGTTCAGTCAGCAGATTATTGATAAACTCAGCAACGATATTTAGCTGACTTCGTTGATAAATCGATGAGTTCATCATAGCATTGTTGTTTTAATTACAATAATATCTTTATTTGTTCTATTACTATGTGCTGATATTTGATTACCTAGGTATACATTTTTCAGTATGAAAAAATATAAAGCTACTTGTTTTTTTAATTATGGTACTGCGTACTACTTTAAAAGCGTTCCATCTTTAACGATTTTGATATCATCTAAAAAATGTGTAATACTTACAATTAATATCTTTAACCTACAACTTTAATCACTGAATCACACCCTTCTTAGCAGTCGGGTAAAAACAGTCCTAACTCGTAACAAGATGTATATGGTCACGGTCAAATAGTTTTATTCGCAACCCCTTGGACGGCCGTTGGTCACCCCTGACCGCTGACCTCATGGGATCCACTGCTTGTTCTACACGGTACCATGCGCTAACTCGCTGTGGCATTGAACTTACCATAGGTTTTATGCTTTTATTACCAGACACAGTACCTGCTGATTTTATTATTCAATTTATGCGAATGGTACTTAATACGGCGGCATAATCTGACTACTTAATATATCTAAAAATGTTAATAGTTTTTACTTTTTCACTGTTGCGTCGTTAAATTAAAGCACCAAGTACCTTACCAGATTATTGTTTTATGATACCCAATTCATATTTAGCAGTTCTTAGGTATATATACAAATACCAATGATTACATATTACCTATGACGAATTTGGCACTTACACTTCATCTCATTAACTCAATGTCATTGGTTTAGGGGAACACTTAACCTGGGTAATTAGGGTTACATCTCAGAAATTTCACTGAAAATGTTATTCCGAAATAGCATCTACTTAGTTTTGTACCTAGTCTATTCCTCTTTTTACGAAAATCTCGAATACCTGTTCACATCAATATTCACTATTATTCTCATGTTCGAATAAATGCTCTATAGAATACTGTTTCTTTGTTATTAAAATCACAAAACGGCCGGCAAGTCTCTTGGCCATCTGTGTTGAATGCAATTGCGAAAGGGTGCAGGGAACAGTTCGGACGTTGGTCACCTCTGACCCGCCAACGACTTGGACATCCCTCTCCTTAATACACGCTATTACTTATTCGCCTTTACAATTTAAGCTGTGCATAAAAGGTGCAACTTTGGTATACAACGAATTTCTGTAAGCATTATAGTGATGATCCATTTTTAATAAATTATTGTATGTACTAAAAATGCAGATTTTTCTTGAATAAAAAGTTTGGAAATAATTTTAGACGCTTTAGACATAATCATAAAATTAATTTATTGCTTTCTTTACAAAAGTTATAAGTAATCCAATACATTAAGAAAACTAAAGATTGCACTTTCTTGAGAGACTTGTGCCTGAAATAAATATGGAATCCCTGTGCCACAGGTCACCAGGAACCAGTGGCTTAGTCATCTTGAAAATCGAAACTTGAAGCGGTTCTTACATCGGAGTTTTGCTATTAATTCGTTTTTAATTCTGATCTCTGTTAGCACTCTAGCAGTTTTTAAATATTAATATATAACGCGATTGGTTCCTTAAATGAATATTATGTAAATTAGTATAAACAAAAAGCAAACTATTTATAAACTAGGCAGTTATTTTTAGGGCAGTGTACGCTCTACGTAGCGAACGTGAAGGTAGGCCACGTATTCAAATTACCTACAAGCTATTTGAATACGTGGAATTGTAACAACGTTTTAATTAATGAAATTCGCAATTTATAAGCGTGTTACAAGAAGGTGAGCATGTTAATAGAGTTTCGCAAGCTACAACAATGAGGTTCATTGATCGACGTGACTCCTTGCGTCCGGCGACCGAATGTCAATGGCCACTCTAGCAATATTGCATTCGGATTTTAAATTAGTTTAAAAACAAATGTATGTAATTTATATTATTTGAATGAATAATATGAATTTAAACCGTTCTAAAAAAGTTTACCAGAAGCCTGGTCAAAAATAAACTTTACAATTAGATTTTTTTCTATGTATCAAGAAACCTAGGATTGAGAATTTAAGAATTAATATCTATAATTTTGCAAAAAGAAATCACATTTTTAAACACAAAAATATCAATCAAACGTAATATCTAAAATCATAGTTTGCCCATTTCATTCTGAACTGTGCTGAAATTCGTACAACTTATTAGTACGCTTGTTAAAATTGAATCTTATAATATTTGTGATGACTCATCGCAATTATACTAAAGCATGAATGGCATTTTGTTAATTCATCACTTAAGAAAACTGTTTTGTGTTACGGAATAACTAGTGAACATCATTTAATGTTTATAGTACTTAATTCATGAATTGATGTTTACATGAGATTTAAAATAGTAAATATAAGGTATCTGTCTAGGTAGGTACATAATTTTGTACAAATATAATTATTATGTTTAATTAATAGTTTTGTACCTATTTACTTAATCTTATTTATAAATAATCTTGAAAAATATATTTCCTTATAATTATTATGAAATGTTACATAAAATACAATACAGTCTAAAAAACAAAGTTGAAGAATAAAATCAAAACCCTAAAATACCAATGATTTTACATTCTTGAGATTTCGCAAACTATTTTAATTTGTAGTTCAGAAATATACCGTAAAATACACATTTCTTAGAGCACTTACGTTAGTAATTAAAATCCACTAATAAAAGGTAGAGGCAAGTTAATTACCCCTCGAGTCAACCCCTTCAATGAGGGGCCTTCATGCATCTAATACCTACCTACAGAGCTTGTGATTATATATTCTATGGAACACTAGGTACCTACTGTTATTCAGTCAATACCAAATAAATATTTATTTTTGATTCGATTTGATTGTTCACACTTGCATTCGACTGAAGATGGTAAAATTGCAAAGTAAGGTAGAGCGGCTTGCAATTTTCAGGCCATATTTTTAGACGAACTGCTGTTGATTTATTATAAGATAACAACTACTTACCCAAAGCTGGGTTAAACCTGGTATTTACTTTCACCATGCATCAACTACTAATTTATTTTTATATCCTATTTTAAAGATTTTAATGCTACGTCTATAAATACATTAATTTTATGTAATGCGACACGTGATCAATTAATCGTCGGATCTGTCGTCTGAAATAATATTACGCCTGTCCCAACTCACAGGTTTTCATATGCTACCGGAACTGTGCCGTCTTTTTATTTTATAAATTTATATCAACTTACGCGCTTACGCATGAATGCAGAGTAATGATCCATAGAGCTTCCTGAATTTTAATTTAGGAACTTAAAATGTTCTGTCATTTTTACATGTGTAGGTAGGAATTACGTATTTTACATATTGTTTGTTCTTTTTAGCTTAGTTTTTTTATCTAAGTACCTAGTACTTATTTGGTTTTTTTCATGGTCGTTAATAGGTATCTATTATTTGAAATATTAGTATGTACTAAAATGTGAAGTTTGACTTTAACTTGGCTACATATTGTCAAATACCAAATTAAAAATAGAGTAAACCAATTCAACAATTTAAAATTTTTATTGACTTTTTAGTAGTCAAATGCCAAATAAAAGTAGCTGCCTACGCAAATGACAATTTTAGAGTAGGTAATAATTAAGTTATTTTATAGGCCTAATATCCATTATAATATTCTTAGCTCTACGCAGGTAACTACATATTTTTATTTATTTAATAATAAGCCGCATCGCTCACATGTCGCGCATGCGCGTTGCCCACCCCCATACGTGGGAAGTAGGAAGCACCTATCCTTTTATTTGGGGACTGTAATTAAGGAAACTTGCTCTGTAATTACAGGGGAGATTGCTAAATATAATTGAACTCTTTTCTTTTTGATTTTACATCGCTCCATCCGCCTACTTTCGTTCTCGTAAAGGGGACATTAGTTTATATTTTATTCAAGAAGATACCTACTGTACAATTCTAGGATGGCCCTAATTATAAATTAATTATAGAGTAGATAACTAGCAGTTTTGACGTCTTCTTTGTCATTAAGTTGAAAATTATGATAGATATCGTCTGTACAACTTTGTAACTCTTCATCTACAACGCTCTCCAGCTACGCAATACTTTTTTTGTGCCAAAAATACTCAATAACAATGCAATCTCGTTTGCTTAAAACGAAAATAGTCTATTACGATAGTAGAAAAACTTCTCTTTTGTATTTTCATAAATTAAATAAATAAATTAAACCATTTAGCCTTTAGATTTTCAGGCATTTTTGTCTTGTCAAATAAGTTTACTATTTCACAATAAGTTTAATAGTTCTTTTAGGACCTAATTTCAAATCCCCCGAGGATTGGAAATTAGGTACTAAAAGAACTTAAAAGTCACAGTTTAGCAACAATTAAAAGCAAATTATTAGGCTGGATCACGGATTTTAATCTACATAATTATTTTAACATCTAATCTACATATTTTTTTTTGATTTATGAATTGCAGCAGTGGGTTAGTGTTATGAATTGCGGCCGAATGGCTAACAAGTAAAAATATTCGTGTGCAAGGCAGAATACATCATAAAGATAAAGCAGTAAAAATATTCGTGATAATAGCGTTTTTTCCGTCCTATTCATTGTTATCAGTGAATGAGTGAACAATAATTAGCGATTTGGCCACGACAATTTGCATTGAGTGATAGTATTATCTCCATTACCGGTCTACAAATAATTAAATAGGGCATTGTTGTCGTAGGACCAACTGTCAATTATCTAATGTACAAATAGTGACCTTATGATAATAGGACAGCTTACAATTGTTACATTATATTAAATCTTTCTTTCATAAAGAGGATGAGATCTAAATGAAGATTGATTTAGATAGAGAAGAAGATTTCCTTTAGTGTTTAGGAAACAGGATTCCTTACCCATAGACCCAAATTAACTGGCTAACAAAGTTTTGACCTTAGATTATTAAATTATAGTCTAAGGTTTTGACTTTATCTCTTGCTCGTGAAACCAAATGCAAAGATTGACTAGTGTTCATTATTAGTAAGACTTCTCCTATAAATAACAGGCGCCTAGAAATAGGTTAAAATGTCACAGCTCAAAGATGCCAAATAAATAATTAATAGAGTCAAGTACATGTCCAGTAATTAATATACGATTACGGTTTTGCAGACAAAGAAATTGATGTTTACTAACGGTTCACTTTAGTTATGATAATCTATTGTAAATATTGAATAACATTCACACATTGCTCCAATTACTTGTTGTTTACAATATTTTATTTCTGTACTTTAATTTCTTGGCGGTATTTGTCCTGTCGTGGAATCACCCCAAGTATTTCGATCTGAAAAGGATTAATATTACGGTAAGAAATAAGTTAAAGGTAACAGACAAGTGGAATTCCTTATGGTAGATACCCTAGAACCTCGATTTTGAAGATTCAAAACTGAAAATAACGAGTTGATTATGTAATCCTTGTTAATAAGCTTTTCTTTATGTCTTTTTAGCTGTTAGTTGCATTAGCTTTATTTGTCATTTATAATTGCTTGAACTGCCTCGTTGGTCTAGTGGTCGTTGCGACTGCTGAGCATGAGGTCCCGGGTTTGAATTCCGGGTCAGGCAAAGTGTTACTGGGTTTTTCCTATAGGTCATTCTCACTAGCGTCACAATCTGGATTTGTGCCCGGTTGATGTTAATAGGCTCGCCTTCTATTACATTGGGGGCTTAACTTAACTGGCGAAATGTGGGCGTATTTTACAGTCACCTCTGCTACCCCTACGGGGAATACAGGCGTGAAGTTATGTCATTTACTACACCAATATGTGCTGAGTTTAACGATCACAAAATAGGTGCTTCTAGCCATCAAGCCCATTCGCTAAGCTCCAATAGCTACATGGGTGGAATGACAAACAGTAGATAGGTCCGTTTTATGTGTGTTTTACTGCCTTTCCCACATAGTCATCAATATCAGACGCTTGAATAATGTGGATTTTTAAGTTCAGCTACACGTAGTCTAAAACCTGTTCGAAATATCAGAGATGGAGAATGAGGCGTTGGGGCTTTTTGACGGAGGTCTTAACTACAAGGTAAAACAATTAATTAATTTTCGGCTTCTAGATACCTACTTGGAGTTTCGGAGTAGGCGATGTCGTTTAGTAAACAATCTTACATACCTATTAGTTAAAGAATGATGCTTGACAAAGAAAGTGGTTAAAAATATTTGGTTTTTTGAAAGACATTAATTAATTTTCGGCTATTTAGAAGCTTTTAAAATTAAAACTACACCCATACATAGAAAATTATTACAGCAAGGTATATAACGAACATGTTTATTATTGTGACTACCCTAGTTTATAAATAAAATGTTTATATAAACAATATAGGTGTTGCAACTATGTATAAGTTCTTGATCCAGGAAACGTCGACGTCACGCGCGTCGCAGGCGCAGCGAACGCGCGCCGTGTTGAGGCAGGCCGAGCGGCCGCCCGAACCCCGCGCCCGCCGCCATGCATCTCTTGCAGACGTAGAGTCAGTAAAAAAGGTTATTTGTTCGATTGAATATCATTAAAAAAATAAGATTGTATGATTATTGTTTTGTTGCCGAAGGCAAAATACACGGTTGATCTATGATGTTCATATAAGTTATTTATTACTACAGTTGAAGAGGTAACTATATCAGATAGATTTGTCATTTTATTGTCGATATTTTTTTGCAAGTATCGAAGAACACATGCAAGTCTTCCATTAATAAAAAACGGTTCAATAAATGTCTATTATGTTTTTTTACAAAGAATTTTTCAATCAAGATAGTTTATTTGCATAAATGAGGTACCTACAGAAAGTTCTTAAAGATAAATACATAGATTTCTTATTCTGCCTCTAATTTCGGCGTTAATACACCTATCAGCGTCTTTTTAAACCACGCCAATATATTCATCATACAATACAATATCTATTCTTTATTTAGCACACCATTACAGACTTTATACTTACAATGTAGATAAATTAGAACACGTCGTGCGATGGGCGGTCTTATCGCCAGAAACTGTATCTACCAAATACTGGGCTAGGCTGTGGTGCGCATTTGACTTTCTTGTAACTTTCTTTGCCGACGGTATCATCAAGTACATACCGGCTATGTACTCGTTACATAGCAAGTAACGGGAAGCGATGCGTCTGCGCCGCCTGCAGCCAATGCGACTGATGCAATCCACTCATTCAATCGCCAGATACTTTAACTGATTGAGAACTATCGAGATATTTTAGATACGTATCTATAAATGTTACATGACATAATAGATATGTAACTAGCAAATAGTGAATGTCTCATGAATAATCCGTTTTCCGCAAGTAATTTTGTTGTAAAGTAATTAAGTACTTTATACTTTATGTTACATCAATATTTATACCTGCGTATTTCTATTATTGTTAGTTGTTTACGATCAATATAAGTAATACCGTTATAACTGAATAAAAATACAATGAAAACAGCGGATTTACTGATTTACTGAATAATTGCAATTAGCAGTAAATGTTCTTTAACAGTTTTTTAGTAACATTACAAAGAGTTCACGATAATGTACCGAAAATGTTATTGGAGATTTTCGTCTAATATTAGCTTACCTCGTGCAAATGTGGAGTTCTACAGTTTCATTATACATTTGCCAAAACAAAAAGCATACCTATCATATTTCAATTGTAACTTTAGAACAACAACTGATACAAGTAGATACTATTCATATTCTCAAGTCAGTCCGATCATTTTTGGACACAAACTAAACATCCCAAATTCAACGGTGACTAAACACTCAAATCCGGTCGCTAGTAGTAACACTGGTTAGCGAGTTTCGGCAGGGCCAGTGGGGGGAAGGACCAAAGGGCCGAGGGGGGAGGTACGAAGTGCAATGTCCTCGCCAACGGACGCCTTGATCTCTCCTTTGCGCCTAGAAACATCGACAATTTTTAAACAAAATTGTACCATCATGCATTCGAATCATTGGCCAAGATTACATGAAATGTGGACATCAATTGATAATTATGATATTGTAAAACATTGCATGTTTTATTGTATTGTTTTGCTTGTATTTGATTTATGTAGTACTTAGGTATAAAAATATGTTTATTGGATGCATTGGTAAATGTTTATGTTTTATTGTAATTTGTTGCAAGATAGATCAGTCTTAGAGAGCAAACCTGGAATTGATAAATAAAGTCATATTAAAATGGCATATTGAGACTAAAGCATTATTACCGCTGTTATCTATACCTAGAACGCAAATTTTCTCCTTATTGCCGTGCTAAAATATCATGGGTGTATTCTATTTCTGTCGTGGTGGCCTAGTGGTTGACATACCGGATTTCTATGCACGAGGTTGCAGGTTCAAACCCAGGCAAGTATCAATGAGACTTTTTCAATGTCATAAATACTTTCTTAGATATTCTAAGACACCACTGACTGACGGTGACGGAAAACATCGTAAGGAAACCTGGATTTAATTGTCTGAAATCGCCAACCCGCAGTGAGCTAGCGTGGTGATCAGTGCTCAATCCTTCTCTATACGAGAAGAGGCCTTTGCCCTGCAGTGGGACAGTTATAGGCTGTTATTATTATTATTATATTTATTATTCTATTTCTAGGTCAAACAGAAGGCCAACGAAAGAATATTGCTCTACGGTCAGTATGGAATTTAAAAGAATAATTAAACAGCAGGAGCTTTAGTAACAATTAAATTGGCTACAATTAGCTCGGTATTATAATTCGCTTTGCTAATCTTTAAAAAACATCGCAAAGCAAGTATTAATATCAACTTTCAGGTGTCACGACGTAATTAAGGACATTTGGCTACGGGGTGTCCCTCATTCGGTGTCGATGACTAAACCTTAGGGAAGCTGAAGCCATAATAATGACCGCTAACACGAGGGTGAATCCTGTTATTGTTTATGTAGCCACACCAGCATTTTGTCTATGTATTATTTAGGTATTCCGGTTTGTACAGACAATGTAAACTTTCCTCTCCACTAAGCTTTGTAAATGCATCAACAAATCATATTCTTGTCGGTGTCTCAAATAAAATGGGCTAAACACATGATATTTGATCGTTTTGCACAAAGGTTTGATTGGAATTAGTATTCTAATTTAAAACCAATTAGGGTGCAGTTAATTAAAGTTTGATGTAGCCAAACATTAGTAGCTGGAAACTTCTACACTGTGTAAAAATATCAATTTATGTAATTTCTGCGATGTTAACGCATGTGGTGTGCTTGTTTGTCTTTATCAGGATATACAGAATGTAGTTAATTATTTGAGGTTTGCAATATTGTGATTGCTCTGTCACTTTAATTGACAAAAACGTGTATTGCAAGTCTAGCTCGTCTAACGATCGCTGCGCACTTCGCGGTTTTATCTCGCGACGTTTAATTGACTTTTCGCAATTAAGAATCGATTAAAACATAATTTAGTCACGTTTAGCAACATTTGGTTTGATTACTAATATTATTTGTTTATCTACTATGTTTGCAATAGCTGCCGGACAGGTGTAACTGCTTAATATTGTTGTTATTTTGAAAATAATAATACATATTAGTAATACTTGTCAAGCAATGAAGCGTCAAAGGGACCCGGTAACCGAATTTTGGATGTAAAGAACATAGTAGTCAGGCGCGAGTCATGAGGCGTTTACATTAATGTGCATAGACGCGTCAAGGGGGGAGTGGGGGTGTGAGGTGGCGGTGCTGCAGAGACTTGACCTTGGGGCAGGATCGAGGCGATACTCGCGGTCCCTGACCTGACTATTTCGAGTGGCAAGTGCGCTGCTGTGCTTATGCCGGCGTCGCCCGCGCCGCATGCAATGTGCATACCGAAATAACCGCTTGTGTCTCCCCGCACCCACGCTTCACCCGCCCCCGCGCACTCCAGGATGTACTCGCCTTATAGCCATGCATGGCACGCCTATCACACCACCCCGAGGGGAGTTCTGTTACTTGTTACATTGTAAACAACGAACCCTTTCAGAATCAGAGCTAGTCATGTTTTATACCAAACTTTGTGCGTACGCCGATAACTAAATGCAAAGACCTAGAAGATATATAAACAGTTACATACCACAACAAGAATTAATTTGCATTTGACATGACATAAAGAAATACAGGAAATTGGTCTCGTAATGTTTGTTCAATAAGTAGTTTGTGTCGCCTGCCGGCTAATGAAGTTCCCGTTGCGCGATAAATGTCACTCGATAGCCTAATGTACGGCGTTATGTTAAGAGGCGAGAGGCGAGTCCCGCTCATTTGATGGACGAGGGAAAGGGTCCGCTCAAGGCTGCAGCGATGCACTTTCACGAGATGTGGCACACCATTATTATGCATCCATTATGCGTCGACTTCGTCGGCCGTCTTTTCTCCTGTCAAAACGCCCACGCCACAAGCATTTTTTCTGACCGTATCTAGATAATATGCGGTAAATTACTGTACGTTTCGATTCTTGTATAGTGGTGAGTACAAAAATGATTATTTTAAGATATGAAAGAAGTAGTAAACGTTTGTCTTTAGTGAAATAGTGGGATAGCAAATTAATATTTTGGATTAGGTCCAATACTTTTGTTATCTTTTCAAATAAATACCTAATTAAGTCACCACATACCTAATCTTCCTAGTAGTTATCGGAATATGTTGGGGTAGGCTTGAAACATAAACAGACGCTACAGAACTCTGTATTTTTATCAGCCACGTTCTCATAACATCAAAGTCATCTGGATGGTAAAAACATGCAGGCCGCACCCCGACGCATAATGCAAGTACACTCACACACTCATACAAATCCGTGTGTATGATGGGGTGGTGTTTGTATGTGTCATGTGTGCCTGACTAATCTATTGCGCCCGCGCACCACTCAAGGTCACTGGCCAGTGGCGCGGCCCGGATACTATTTTAACTTTGTCATTATTATCCAATTTGGACTTAGTAGAATTTGTTTGCAGCTATTATATAGTAGTATTTAAACTCTTTTTTATAATAATTTAATGGACGCGAGCTAATAAAAGGAGTGAAAATATCTAGAACCAAAGATGTATCTAGAGTGAAAACGTAAATAAGAAACTTAAAATGTATTCTTACAATAGTCAGTATAAAATCCCTAAACAAGACTATAAACATTTTTGCTCCAATTGTTTTATTCGATTCTCAATAATGTAAAGTCGCTAAAAATATTCATTTAAATCTTACCCAACAACGAAACCTGGTACCGATACAAATACATCAAAAACAAAATCCCAAGAAATTCCGAAGTATTTACGTAGGTAGACATATCAAGGAGACGATTAAATGATTGTGAGGGCGAGCGAGGGTGGCCGGCGGGTTCTGCCGAATGACTCCGTAGCGTCCGGGAGCGGCCATCGACCTGCCCAATCTCCGCTGCATTAGCATAGCGAGCAATATTCGTGCCTAGCCAATCCCTTGTGTGCGTATAGATGCATGGCACCTACCAAGAACCCAAACTTACCTCACACGGCTACCAAAAACTTCAATTCACACACTAACTTGTAGTTTTGATTGTAAAACACGTTCCAAAAGTCGCATTGGTGAGAATAGTCACATTTGGAAAACGTAGTAGGAGTTACGCCGTCTACGCAGGTTGTGTATGTGTGCGTAAGCGCGCCTGCATCGTCTTGAAGCAGTTTCATGCATGTGTGTCGGTATATGCTGACAGATTAAATGCTGGCTCACACTACGTTTAAAAGTTAGTGAATAGTATTGGCGTGTTATATTTAATTATTTATTACTTTATTAAAGAATTTATGGTTTTATTTCCGAATATAGTCGTAAAACGTGCCTTCAAGAAATGATTGATATTCACGACTAACATAATTAAAAAGATAGCGCTATTAAATTATATGAAACCTTTAATTATACTTTAATATTATTAAGAGTGTGATTCACCAACCTTGATGTTTTGACTAATAATTTTGCGGAAGAAAGTCTAATAAAAACCTTGCCAAAAGAAAGGCAAGAATATTTTTCGTATACCTACTGTTGAAATTCTCGATAGAACAATGCGTTAGTGTGAATAGCTGTTAATAAAGATACCATAGAGTGCATTAGTGTGGGTGCGTGAACGCGGAATGCGGCGACGCGACGCTGATATAATTTTGGGCTCGTAGCCACACTTGATAAAAAGATCAAGTTCAAAAGGGGCAAACATCGTGCAGTTGATATGGTTTTTAGAAGTTGTTTTCGTAAAAGAAGTTTTAAACTGATAGAGTTAGAAACTTTCTCTCACTTTAGATAATACATTATTTTACGAGTAAGTAAAACAAATCATGGAAATTACCACTACTCAATAAACTGATAAATCGTAAAGCTTTGCAACTAGTCTGGTAAATACTAGTGGAGACGCACATGATTCTGTCTAGTATATAGGAATAAGTAAAATGTGAAGAAGAAAGAAGAATGGAAATAACATCTCCACCATATCAAGGGTATGAGAGATTTTACACCAAAGTGATCGTAACACGAGTTAATGCAAATACGATACATCAATATAGCGAACCTAACGCTAGCAAAATGTTCCGAATTTAAATAGATCGCTTTACAAGTGCCTAACTGGAATCAATAATGTGTTTACAATATTCATAATTGAATTCGGTAGCGCCGGCCAATCGCACAATGCCCTCATTGTGTTACTAAAAAGAGCTATCGTAAAAACATTTGCATCTATTTGCATACAGTATCATTGTACTAGTGAATGGCACTTGTATTCGCAGTACGGACCTCTTTTTAGAATCTCCGCCGACCCAATGTTTGTACAACAAAAGACCCTTTTCGTACCTGCGAAGTTTTTTACGCAATCATAAAACTAGTCATTGCGTAATTTTTCCGCATTGTTGTAAACCCTTTCCGTTTGTTTTTATAGTACCCCTTTATTTAGCCATCAACACTTTGTGTCGGCGTCTTTGCGGAGAGTTCTGCAACTTTTAAGTCGAGTTGTAAACTAATAAAAATTGCGCTATTCTTGCAGAAAACGTGCGCAAAAGGGTTTAATGTTGTGGGTAAGGGTTTCTCTTTTATTTGATGCGCTGCGAGGACCCTAACGGTATTTTTCGAAAGCATTTCTTTTCCTTTACATGAGCCCATGAGTCTAATGGAAGCCTCATAATACTATCGACAGATAACTCAAATGATTTCACGCGAGCCATATTTATCATGGAGAGTACCGCGTGCCTCTGGTATAGTTTAATCATTTTAAATGTACACTTATGTACCAGTAAAAGCCTTCACGACAACGCTACACTCACGCGTAGCCGAGTCATTAGGATACATTAAGCAATATGTTTTTGGAAATAACTTTGATGATTTAATACTTTTTACGAACCCTATTTTTGTCATCTCTTTATTTCATATGGCTCTATAATGCCTAAAGTAACATATAAACATTGTTACATTGTCTTTTGTAGATAAAAAAATGAGTAAAACAAAAATGTTTCCCTTAGAATCCCTTTTGGTCATTGCTAATTCACAAAGCGGCTCTACAAAAGAACTAACTGTTTCGTCGAAATAAAACTTTCTTTTTGAAAGAAGTACGCAATGGCGCTACGTTCAAAGGTGCCGAAATTTTATATCATAGCTTGCAAAGGTACCGCTTTTATGGCTATCCTAAAATTTTCGCCGACCACCCACTACATTTGCACAACGTTACGTGTTCCTTATCACTAAGCTTTCTGCATAGCGGTCCAACACGTCCACACAATAGCCAGTTAACCTAATAAACAAAGACCCTGAAGTTCTGTAGAAAAATAAATCCCATAAGCAATCTATTCATCATGAGATGAACCTTCATGAGTTCACGGAATGTGTATTTCGTTGAAAATAACTACCTACGTAGCTATCTGCGTGGCATATATGGAGGTAACACTTAGGCATTGTTGGTCGTCTCTCATTATTTCGTTATCATCGATCACGAATAAATTCATACGACGACAAAAAAAACACCTAATCGATCACGTGAATAAAGAAAACAACAGACAGCTTTCATCCATCGCCATGCCAATCAGATAGCAGGGGGGGGGGGGCAAAAATATTTATATACTTCAATCAAACGCCAGTCCATTACGATTCGATCCAACAATTTGTGAAGGAGGCATAGAAAAACATTTTTCTGTTTGACATGGTCGAGGCAAATGACAAAAGTCAATCTACACATCAATCGCCAAACATTGGAAATTCGGGAGGCCACACGCGACTATTCAATAATTCACGAAATATCGATGTGGGACATCACCACCATACCACCACCAAAGTGCGTGGACAACACCACATCTTCATCGACCTCATGTTACATACTGAACATTATTTTACCCTAATTATGTAACGGTGAATTATTTGGCGATGCACTGAAAAAAGACGTTTGACTTTTTTGTTTCATACAAATATTCCTTGACATTAGAAATAGAGCCACTGTCACGTGACCGCGCCGGTCATTACAAAAACTATCACATTAAGAACAAGGCCTATTGTTAACATAGTACTTGATAGCGTAATCCTAGGTGTATATATCAGCAGCATAAATCTTAATATTTAAAGTTAAATTTACTACAATTTCCAATGGTAGAGTCAAGAGTAAAGTTATGCATACCGTTTAATCATCTTATTAATAAAACGGTAATATTGATAAATTATTTAACTTTATTGATGTTACTTTATTAATTGAATAACTTATACATATTTATTATATAAAGGAAGGTACTTTGTAATTCTCTTATCTGATTAAGTTTTCTTACTTTTTATCATTACCAATTGACGTTCAATTGTTTCGGTATCGGTTCAGTACCTACTAATGTCTAGTTCTTGTAAGGTTTTAACTTTATTTACAAGTTTCGTAATGTACGTTAGGTACTCACTAGACATGCGGTATTCCGTCCTTATTATGTAAATTCGAAATTCATTGAGTCTTTGCTAGCGTAAACATTTCCTTCGAGTTGTTAAAAGAAATGTTCGATCTTTGTTCATTGTATGTCGATTGTAGGAGCGTGGGTATGTTAAGTTAGGTGACGCGAGGTGGTGGGTCAGGGTGGTTGCCAAATGACACGTATCAATTATTCACACTAATTTCCCCGCCACATTTGCGTGTGGAAGACAAATAGTACCTGAACTAGCGACAACCGAATCTTTCTATGTAATTACAGATAGACAAATGTATCCTTCAATAATTCGTAGTGGGTCTATAGGTAGATTTATACAGCTTTTTGTTTTATTTAAGTGGTTTTATGATAATAACATTTGCTGAATCTACAGAATTACATGTCCTATGTCCATTTTATTACCTACTATTTGTAGAGTCAAGGTAATTTAGGTATACAAATCAGCTGAAAGATATTCGCAATTTTTTTTTTAAATACCTAGGTAGGTTATAAGCCGTTGTTAGGTGCTTACGAGTAGGTGTTTAGCCTTATTGCTTATGATCTCCTTTTTCAGATGTAGATACGTTATATTTGGTATTTTTGTGTACACTTTTTTAAACTTTGTATTTTTTAGAGATGGCTTGAAAGTAGATCTATTTTTTCTGGCGAGGTCAGTGAGTTTCAAGTACAGTATTTCACAAGTCGAGCGCACTAAAAGCAAAAACATAAGATCCTGTATCGTAGTTGAGGTGTACGGTCATCAATAATTTGCGGTGTATTATAATAAACCGATAAAAACTAAAGTCTGGTGAATAAGGGGGAAAGGGGAAAGCGGGGTGGCAGTGGCCCTATGCTTCAATTATTCAAAGCGCGTATTTTGGTCACGAGGCCGCGCAGACCGGCGGCCGGCCCACCACGACCGTCCCTTTACCCAGCTATCAATATATACCACAAGGGGTTGAAATACGAATTAATGAACTAAAAACATACATGAGAACACGACACACGTTCGCTGCGAGGTCAATAATTCCACGTAAAATAACATCCAATCATTATGCTAACTTACCATTAATTTTATGCACAGTTCACATTATCTTTATGTTAAAACCAATGGTACCAGTTTTTCAACCTTTCAAAATACATATATCTTTATCTTACATAAATATATCTACATATTAGCAGTTAAACCTTGGCCTCAAATCTGAGTAGCCTCGACAATGTTGTTTAACAGTCTGTTTAGGTTAAAAATATCGCAACAGAGTAGATAAAAACATATATTTATTCTTTTTTCACTTATTTTAAGTAATTCATATATTTAAAATGCTCTTTTACATTTTACAGTTCAAATAAAAGTACCTATCATCTAACTTAGCATAATAATATCTTAGAAATAACCTTCGGATGACCCACTGATTTTATCAGCTAATTACTTATTCAAATTCCAAGCACTCCTGTATTACATACATACATAAAGAACGCGCAAATAAGGTTACTTTTCAAATTTAAATATCTCGGAAATAAACTGTTAATTTAAACAACAATATCTACCAATAGCGTGGTTGTAAACAGTAGGTATACTAAGTACTAGGGTATCAGCATCTGTTATCACGTAACTTGTCAATGTGTGCGAATTTGTGTATGTGTGAGATAGCAAATTGGCAACGCCTCCTCGCAAACAACTTGCCAAAATGAGTCATCGTCATCACTCGGCACGGCTGATAGCTATATTTCCGACTATATAAGCGATACAGGTTCATTATGTATACAGAGCACGCGTATCAGTCAAATATACCTCTTGGTATGCCCTAATATCCTAGTACAAATTTGTTCATACATTTAGTGGGTTGCTAAGAATATTACTCTACATTATTGTTTTAAATCGTCATTTTGTCTAGGACCACAGGTGACGCCTCTGCTATTATTAC
The DNA here is from genome assembly GCA_905340225.1 of Abrostola tripartita. Lineage (NCBI taxonomy): Eukaryota > Metazoa > Arthropoda > Insecta > Lepidoptera > Noctuidae > Abrostola > Abrostola tripartita. Next base: position 6,937,956 of record HG996493.1, on the reverse strand, counting down.
GTTTATTTAAGTTAAGTTCGAAAAATGCTAGTAAGTAGATGTACTATTTTTTTTTGTAGGATTGTTAAATAATTGACGTTTAATTTCATATCTTACAAATAGGTAATTAATTCTTTAAATAGATTGGGTTATCGATTCCACGGTCTTTTTAAAATATTTAGTAAATCGAGTGCCATCTATAAGGTATTATTTATAAGCATTGACTTACTTAGTTTCAACGTTGAAATAGAAGAAGTTAAAAGGACAGTTTCTTTGTTTTATGTTCTCCCAATAAAATTACGCGAATCTCCACTGAGATTTACTTTGGAATTAAATCTTGTAAATATCGTGGTAATTTATGTTATACGTCGTGTAAGTGCTAAGAACGGATACTTAACTAATGTTTATTTGTAAGAACGATCATAATTAAACTTAATGATCATATTTCACAATGTTACGTAACATCATAAGAGAAACATAAGATTAAATCAGACTTACGGTAACTGCAGAACATTTTATATTCCAATGTTACTTTATGGGTAGGTGATCCAATCGTACGTTTTTTATATGTTATTCTAAAACAAATTAAAAAAACTAATAAAGTTAATTGCCGATCAAATAAGTTAGTGAATAATAATAAGGATACAGCCCTATAAGAATTCGCTCAAGGCTGACCGTTATCCGCCACAACAAAAACACCTCTTCAAACTTCGTAATCTCCTGGTACAATTGTGCGAAATTGACGTAATTTCACGCCCGCCTACAACAAAGTAAACTTTTTTTGCGCGCGCACGCGCCTGACATTCGTCATTGTTATGTCATCATTACGGTGAGTGCACTACAAAAGTGGACTGCGCATTATTTATGCGAGCTTGCATTCCTTTGTAGGTCGGGGATACCCCCTCATTCATGAGCTGTGCGAATCTCACTAGACGGCTTTGTCCTTGTTTATGTAACCATACGCGAATGTATGTGTGAATTTAAATTTATATGTGTGAATCCGGATTCTAATACATAGTCGGTGATAGGTATTCGTAGCCTTTCTATTCAATACACGTGTATTAAATGAATGGTATTACCTTATAATATTCGAGTGTGATAGATTTTAATTGAAATCCAGTCAGATAAAGCGGGTAAAGGTCCATCGTAGTGATTGTGTGAGCAAATTTATATGCAGTATGAACACGGACAGTGTGTTATCGCGACAGGCTTGCGTTATCGGGCGTACGCACTGTATCTGTGCGTAGGAATCGTGCGTGCTCTACGTTTCGCGCGATACGCACTTCGTCGCGTCACACGTTCCAAGCTACATAAATGTGCGTTGCATAAAAATGCCACTTTCGCAAACGAATTACCAATTTTTTATAGAATTCACAATACGTGAGATTGATTGTGAAATCCATGCGTAACGCACATGTGAAACTGATGATATGAAGCATAGTTGCACGTTGACTAATAGCGTTATAGATATTGAATACTGAACATGTTATTATTCTAATAAAATAAACTTTAACAATACAACTATCGACGAGAGAATTAATTTGGACGGTCAAGAATTATGAACGTTTCTATTCAATATAACTTTATTAGTTACTTAATATTTATTATTGACTGTTACGAAACGTGAAAAATTATTTTACCAAATTTATGATGTGTTGGTCAATTGCGAATACTTACATTCAGCTTACTGAGGATCCTAAGCCAAAGATGTGTTCCATCCAGGATCATATTAAGAAAAAAAACATTTATATTTATCTATTTTTTTCTCCATGATCCCACAAAAACAAAACATCTGACTAACATTGTCTAAACGGTTTAAATATCAAAATGTTTGTTGTAACAACATTTGAGCATAGAAATCAGCATTACATGTGTTGCGCCTTCGTTCTGTAATCATGCTGGGCGAATTCTAGTTAAAGATAACACTATCTGTACTCAGAAACTAATGCATTGCGATAGTACCTAGATGATAACGAAATGACAAATTGCAATATCGATGGTGAAATTGGTACACGCGGCATAGAAATAAACCTCAGCATAGAAGGCTAAAAAATCTTCAAATTTAGGGGATACTAGGCGTTTAGTTAACTACTTACATGTTAAATGAAAATTCGGAATCCTTCATAAAATAAAACTTAGGTAAATACTACGTAATGCATACTAATGTTTGAAATGGATACATAAGGTGTAATAGTTATAGATCTACATATAACGGCTGTCTAAACTTCAGGTTTATTACATCTTTATTTTATATTCACCAAGACATTTACATTCGACACGAATAGTTTTCTTACGGACAATAGGATCAAGTCATATTTGCCAACAAAATAGTCATGGGCAATCTTTTCGTGATACAAAAATGAGAAAAGGGGTTTATACTAAGCCTTTTGATGCGGGTCCAATTGAGTATGGACAGGCGGACGTATTCGCTTTTTTTGCTATTATTTGAATAGTAAAACTGTCAGTGTTATCTTACGCTTAAATGATATTTATTTTCTGTTTTTCATGTTTTGTATTTTCGCTGGGCAATCGCTTTCTGTATTGAGATACACATCGACTTGAAAAATATTGTTAAAGCTACGGTATGTTTATCAAATAAGTACTTAAACATTCTTTAGACAACAATACTTATGTATTTAGATATAACAGACAAAATAGAGCAAGAAAAAACTCGAGTTTCCGCACTTTGCCACAGTAAAAAGAATTCATTTACAATTCACAGGAAGATATTAAAATATCAATAGTATAACGTATAATGTTACGACTAATTATACGATATCCACTGGGTCTAGTTTGTAATATAACTCGAACTGTACAATGTTTACCCTAGCGGACGGGCTCTCAATAAAACGGAGCAATTATAATAAAAATACAATTTTGACCACAACCCCATGGCAACGGCGAGGGGTGTTCGCGAATAAAGCGAGCATAAAACCCGTAAACATTGTAGGGTTTAGTATTGACATACGTTATTGGTGCTTGATAGGTATTTTGATACAAGTTGCAGTATTGTTAGTTATTGGCTACCAAATAGTCAAAACAATGCTATTTTTTATGGATCCAGTAAAGAAATAAAATAACGATTTTGGTACCAACATTGTTATTGGTGCATAGTTAGGTATCTACCTAGGTATACCTATAGGTGCCAGAAAAATCAATCAAACTAAAATCTTGAATGAAGATAGAACACGTGTATAATAAAACTACATGAATTAAATAGAGACAAAACTAAGAAGTTGATATTTTATACTGCTTTAACAGTCATGAACAACTTAAAATGAACACCAATCCTAACTTAATGTAAAATCTTACGTTTTTTCATAGTGACAGTACCTACTTCTATTCCGTAGCAATGTTAACAAACAAACAATGTTGTGTCCTTCGTAGAACATAATTCATGCAGGCCATTTATACTTTTGCATACCAACGTTCACGTGTCCGCTTTGCGGGGTGGACGAGTTTATTGCAAATGATACCTGCAATTAGTCCCCACGACCGCATATCGCACTGTTCAATCTATTCGCACCGTCCCTGTCCATACACAGTTATTATACGCGCGCGACGGAAATAACGGAAACTATTGATTTTGCTAAAACACACTAGTCACAACCCTATCCATGACAGTCTGCATATTGCTTTATGATACCCCTTTGGGGTATTTGTTGATATTTCACTTAATGAAACTGGAATAGTTATCATTATCCGTTAACGAAACCAGCTTGTATTTATTCAACAGTTAGGCAGAGTTTTTTATATTATATTTCGTTTAGGAATAATCGTTTGTGCTGGGACCTGAGGTTGATTATAATATGGTTAATCTTTGCAAATTACATTATGATCTTATCATATCATTAATCTAAAGTGATAAAGGAAATTTGAAAAATGATAGACACAAGCGGGACTTGATAAAAATAATGTAAAATACTATATGGATACTACGAGTACTTACATATTCGACTTATTTGAAAGGACGGCTCCTCGGTTTACATTGTAACACGTATCGTCGTGGTAAATGTGATAAATATTTAAATTGAGATCATGTATTAATTACTCTAAGTTCCCCTAGTTTTCTGTCCAACCATTTAGTAAAACGACTATCACTAAATATTTTCACATCTGTACAAGTTTGTGACGTAACCTAACCTATAAACTATGCAGTTTTGACGGTTAATGGCTAACGTAACATTTTCTGCGTTTTTAAAGTATTTTAACAAAGTGAATTGCGAAAGTTGTTTTTAAAAACAGTAGATAACCACCCATATGATGGCAGTTTCGTTGGTTACGACATGAGGTGACTTTTTTCAACATTTAGCGACAACGCCGAGTCGTAAATTCAACGGCAACACATTTTGAGTCATTAGTGATGGGCGCGTCAGACTAAACTTAACACAAACTGTGCTACAGTTACAAAACATTTTCCATAATATTTACTACTGTTTAGGTTATGTAAATTATTCGAAATAAATATGTATGTTCAGTCAAACTTCAGTCACTTATTTGCTTCGAAGAATTGTTTCTTGTACCTCATAAGTAAGATCATTATCCGCAAGTTTAAGTGATATAAAGTATCCAACATTGTTTATACATTAACTTGAAACGTATATAAAACAGCTCCGCCCCTCACAAACTGGTAATTGGGCAGAAGTTTCTCGAAAATATCACAAGAATAAGTTTTCTACTTTCCAATGCATTTTAAGAGTATAGTTTCGGTGCAACGACCAGCGCGCGGCGATGGGACGATCTCTCGGCTAGCAGATCGAGTCCGCCCAAGGACGTCCACTCCACAGCCTCCAGAAACCATACAGCCTTATTACTATGACGCTTAAGGGCTAGTTTTCATAGACGTGCATCATAGATAATCCCTTGGCCGAGTCGGCAAGAAAAATGATCCTGTATAAAAAAAGTCAAAAAGCGGCGTGCTCGCGGTTGTTTTATTTTATCGAGCTGCGGTCCATGGCAACATGGCCGCGAGAGAAGCGAATTATCTCTGGATATACTTTATAAGATGCTTATCACGCCGTACCGGATAAATGAAGCTTAAGTGTCGTATAATGCGAGATAGAGCTTTGGGTTGGGCACATCTTTTACTTTATGACGGATAAACGGTAATTGTGAAAACGTCTTATAGTAAAGTAATTAATTTGAATTTAAGTATTAACGATGATGACATTTAATTGAGAAAAAAAAAATTATCACACACACTTATTAAATATTGTTATCAGCTATAGATTCGTTACGCGCCGCCATGTCTGGGCAGGTGCTCGCCGATATTTTGACAACGATACTTAGCAGAACCGCCCATTTTTTTAATTTAATACTTTTTTTTTATATCCACTTGACCCGTTTTTGAGCGAACCGATGTTATTTCTAAATAAAAAATGACATTTTCGTTATTGAGAGTTGAATTATCTTTATTGTATTTAAGGGTGCTTAATTTGATTATATCTATTTAAATGTTATATTAATCAAAATATTACCGTAGTAACAGAGACATTATATAAACTAAAATCTTAATAGCAGGTAGGTATCTAAATATTTTTTTATTCTAAGAATTGTAAATTCAAATTAAATAAAATTTGAATTTAATTTTGCATTATGCCTCATGTATACAATAAACATAAAAATATGAATGGGAATGCTTGTGCGGGCGAGCAATAGACAATAGAAGGAAAGAGTGTATTGTTTCACCTAGGGTCCGGGGAGTTTCGCTACAATGAACCGCATCCGGGGTCGCCGGGCGTGGACGACGCCGATTACAGACCCAAACTGAATATAATTAGGTATGCCATCATGTCCCTGATATCATCGTGGACTGCTCTATAAAGCTCTGCTATGTCGGTTAAATGCAAGTATGAACCTCGTGCTTATAATGCGTTACCTTAGGGGCTCGCTAATTAAAAGTTAACATCGTAAATTAAGAACCCAACTATGTTTAAATTGGTATATAGAGAACCCTTAGTCATATTAATATAATTAAAAAAAAATCATGATAATTTTATAACAAATCAAAGTTCTAAATATGGTATACTCTACATTACGGCCAACGAAATATTAAAACCTAATGAGATAATAATAGACAAAAAAATAACGAAGTGTGCAAAATTATGAATTGTGTAGAGTCTATTATTTAACAGTTAATATTTTAGATAAGGGTAAGAGCACCCCAGATAATATAAAATAATAAATTCAGGCAGGGCGCGTGGCAGGATGCTGGTGACAAATGACGAGGCCGCGTGAAATTACAATTATCTCTTTATGCTGGCCAACCCTTCGCTCATTATGCAAACTTTACGCATTAATTGTACCAAGCAGCAATGTATGTTTATTTTAATAAGTTAATATAATATTTACATCGTTAACTCTCACCATTACGTGATCTTTTGTGAACTGCGAATGTGCGTATCGCTAATGACACTGTAAATTACCGAGAGCCGTCGTAAAATGTTTGCCCAGAACAAAGAATTTCATTAGAATTTTAATTGCTGCATTAACATTTGATATAAATTCTTTAATGTATATCAGTATGTACTATTATAATAGGTTATCGTTCGTACATCAATAATGTCCCTTACGGTTCATCAGTCTCGTCAATTTCGGATCTCAACAAGCCACCATGCGGGATCGCATTATTGCTTTTTTATTAGCTTTTTTCTATCCCCCGTCTCGCAGTTTTTGTTGCGCGTGCGTTCGTGGGATAGGTCGCGATGCATTTCTGTTTATGCTGGTATTAGCATAATACTCTTTTATCCCTCACTTGATGTATTGTTCACCAATTGTCGCCAAAATATATGTAGTATCGCGTGATATCGGTGTGAATTGCTAATGTGAACTTTGTAAAGTATATTAACCTCATCGATACTGTATACGAGACATCTTCCGCGAATCGCTAAACTAATTACTGACGCCGACGAACGACGTCCGAATCAAAGGTCATAACTGTTAAGTATTGACAATGGCACATTTGCATTCGTGTTTCCGGAGCAATAGCCAAATTATCGTGAAATTTTTAACGGTCGTGTGGTTGACCGCTGACGTTACAACATGTTTTTTTTTTCCATTAAATTGATGCAAACTGTTGTTCGCAAAATAACATTTAAATAGTTGCTAATTCAGAACTTCAAAATACATCGTTACATTATTATCATTTCCGGGAGTGTGACCTTAAACATTTTTGTGACCTGTCTAACACCAATATGTTCAATTCGCTTGCATGTTTAGGGATACGTTTACCCTTCACTCATGGATTACGCAAAATTTATATCACAATATCTTGCTCTTCTTTTTTGTTAATGTTTGTTTACGTAGCTCTTCAGTAGGTACCCGAAGAACTTACAAAAACTGGATTTATATTACCACTGGTGCCAATGTCTACAATTAAACCTATAATAATTAGTAAAATGCAATCTAGATCAGTGAGAGACACTCCATCTGAAAGTATCAGAACTTTCCAGTAGGCCGCGAGCAGAGTTATCGCAGTAATAAATACACGTTTCATTACGCTCGATAATATTACTCTAAATACCAAACATTCCCACATTCGCGTACGTAATCGAATTAATAATAATTGGTGCTTATAGCCGAGGCCAATATCGATATGCAAATGGTTGTTGAAAGGCATCAAGTGCTCTCTACACTTCACCATTGATACGAGAGAATTGCTCTGACATTTACTGCCATTGTTTATGCTAAGAAATTTGTGTTTTGCATAGATTCGTGGGAAATAAATTAAATCGAGTAATGTTCGCTTCGTTGCTGAAATAGGACGATTACTTGTTGTAGAGGTAATATCGAGATTGAATTAAAAATAGAATCGTTTTTTTCTATTTTACGAATGTATTGAGATATTATTTTTAAATAGCATATATAGGTATAAGCCCGTTCTTTGCAAGATATAACTTTACAAGTTTTCAAAAGACTTCGCGTCGTCAGAAATACTGACATAGGTTTAGATACCTAAAGTAAAGACGTCGAGAAGAGAGAGAGTTTACTAACTTGCAGATTTTGACGGAAACTTCTGTTGCTTTACTTATTTATATATTTAGATACATTTACAAATTTCCACCTTTAGAAAGAATTGTACGGGTAGTAGTTAGATAAAAATATCTTTATGAAGTTTATCTGTCGTATTGCCAGTACTAATCGTTCTAAAGTGGTTTTATCATGTAATTCTACGTCTGTGAAACGAAAGTATGTAATCATAAATATCTTTCAAGTAGCAACTAATATCATTTATAGAACATTAATGTTTCCCTCATATTTCATACCGTCGATAGGGATGTCCTATCCCGTATCATCTTGATTGTGTGATATTTAACCCCGATCATGAAGATTGACGTTATATTTTGTTAATGGTTGGTGAATTTGATCATAGATAATTATTATTGTATGTTTTTTTACAATTACTGTTCGGTTTCGTATGTAATAAATGTTTGTTGTATAAAGAAAAAATTGTTAGCAAACTTTTCTCTTTCCAAGCTACGGCGTAGTCACGACTACCTAAGTAAAGTACACCTAGGTATATTGTCTATTTTAGTAGTTTGAGATGGATGGTGATGAATTAATCTAGACATTGCCTTTGATAAATGCGCTGATTTAAGCCCTTAGCTTTTTGCAAAGCAACACCACACCAAGAACGCTACTGCTTATGATACAGCGAAAATTCATAGAAGTTTCCGAAAATACTCATGACTATTCATGTAAATTTAGATTAGAAACGTATTCTCAACTATAAGGAATCACGTAAACAAAGATGCGTCCCCCAGGTTTGGCGGAAGACAAGGCTCGCCTAACAAAAAATATTGCACACAGAGCTTGGTCTATTTTTGAGTGCATTTCGCGCTATTTTGGCGTTCCCTACGCGAGCAATGTGTCAATGACCCCGTTTGGAAGCGTTGTTCACTCACTTTTGGGAATTTTTAGAACGTCATGTTGTATCGAAATGTTAACTACGCGGCGGAATTAATAGTTCGTTCAGCGTCTTTTAATTAGGAATACTTTAATGTTTTTATAGTCATACGGTTAGTAGTGCTCTTTATTTACTCGAATAACTTCACTTATGTGTAGGTCATGGTTGACTCTATTGAAAGATGAAGCACATTGTCATCTAAAACTTACTGACAAAACTCTACTTTAAAGACATAACTAGAGATACTCACGAACCTACTGCACCCGTTGAAATAGTCATCTTTAAGTAGATAATATACACATATTAGGTATATTATCTATTATATGTGATACACACTTATATTATGTGCATATAACTACTATAATATTTTTACGATATAAAGAAACGCGGAAGTTCATAACAGATTTTTTTAATAAAATTACTCCAATATTTATAGTGCGAGATGTACCTACTCTTTAATTTACAATTATTACAGTTTGAGAATATAAATTTACAACGCACACACAAGTCTAAAGTTAACATACAAAGGCGCAGTGAGGCGCGGCTTTAATTTTTTATAAGCTGATTTCGGCTTTATTTTATCGTGCTGTCGCTGCGCGGCATCGTTCGCGGTGCACACTATTACGATTTTTGTATTCATGCGCGTGCGCACTCACGCACACAGACGCGCGAGCCCTCCTCAGCGCGCTGCAATTCGTCGGGCGCGCCGTCTCCGCGCCCCGCGCCCTCCCGCCCGCACGCAATTGCACTGCACTCCGGCACGCTGCGCTGCGTGCGTAAAAAGCGCACACAAGAGGCGCGGGGAGGAGGTGAACACAGGCTTGCCGCGACCGGCCGCCTTCCACCAACACAGTCACTGCCAGACGCTCGCAAGAGCAAGCCGCCCCCACACGCAGGGCGTAGCCGACACTTCTATACTCGCGCGAAACTACCCCGAACGTGCTACGAACTTTGTTAAGTGCAAGTGCGAAATTCTCATATGAGTTTTTTCGAAAAAAACATTTTAAACATCAATCCTGTTGACGTGCAGACGCTGGATTAATTATTTGTAAGGTGAGTTTCAGTTTTTGTTTATATTTTTTATTCTCGTAGCGGTGCTACGTTTTCGTAGCCGGCTGATTACGCAGGACCTGTTTTAAATTCAAGGTTTGTATTAATAAAATAAGTTTGATATTAATGCTTTTGCATTTTATGCATAATCTAAAGCCCAATAGAGATCATAATCGGTGAGCTGGTTCGGTGCAAATTTATTGGGGAATACAACAGGAGGGAACCCGGTAACTGCTTTCATCGGTCCCCTAACTTCGATTATACCTGCCGAATAAAAGGTAAAAAGTCAATTTGGCAGTGTGGAAGGGCTATAGAGCGTAATATGTAAATGGGGAAGGGCGGTGCAGTCGGGCAGTCGCGCTTCGCCACGACATACGTCGTCAGTCAGTGCTGGTCGCAGTGCCATGCGCATCGTTTACAGGTTGCACGAACTTTGTGTACGCAAGGATTTATCAGTTTTAACCGACAAGTGCGTGACTCGGACTATTTTTCTACAATGTATCCCGCCTCTACTAACGACGATATATTGCCAGGTACCTACAATTTTATTGAAATATATTGTTTTCTATATACGATAGTATTTTTGATAGACTATAATAATTGTATCCCAAATAATACAAATAATTGCATTGAGTGACTTGCACTTTTAACTATCTTATTGATGTATGATTATAGAAACTAGTCCACATACATAATTAACAGATTTATTATAGTAGGTACAACTAAACAATTTATTTCTCTAAATATGGATACATATTTTTAGAAATATTTTTTCTTTTATCCTTTTGATTTCAATGCTTTCTAAAAACTTATTACATTTTATGCATAGTATTTTCTATGTAATTAAGCGCAATAACATAATAATAAATAATTTGTATTGAAAAATAAATAAAGTACTTAACAATAGATTTTTTTCTTTTACAGAATCACAGCTGAGAAAAATGGGGAGTACCGAAGGACCGCAAACTTTTTGTTTGAAATGGAATCATCACAAAACCAACTTGGTGGAAATCTTAGAGGCCTTGATAAAGGGAGAGACTTATGTGGATTGTACATTAGTAGTCGACGACCAGGTGACGTTTAAGGCGCACCGAGTCGTTTTGGCTGCTAACTCTCCGTACTTTCAATCAATACTAGCTGATGTCCCAATGGACCATTGCAGCATCCTTTTCCCTGGAGTTAAGGATTTTGAGATGCGTGCCCTACTTGAGTACATGTACACAGGTGAGGTGAACGTGACGCAGGCTCATATACCACACATTATGAAGGTGGCTGAGCAGTTGGAAGTCAAGGGTTTGTTCGACATGACGGAGCTGCGGCGGCGGCCGGGCAGCACGGAGCGCACGCCCGCGGCGTCGCCACCGCGCGTTGTGCCCGCCGCGCCCTCCAGCGTGTCGCCGCCAGCGCCCGCGCCTCCGTCGCGCTGGCCGCTTCCACCCGCCGCACCCGCACTCTCCGCGGCTTACGACTCGGCTGATATGAACCCTCTCAAACGTAAAAAGCTATCGAGCATGCTGGCCACTCGTGATACACCTATTTTAAGAAATGTTCTCGCCCAGACCTCTCCGGTGGATTCTTCGCAACCTATGTCCCTCGTTTGCCATCCAGTAAACCAGCACGCACCACCTCGTTTACACTCTAACGGGTCAGCACATGAGTCTGAACGCGCTGCTAGCCCACATCGGGCTTTTGACTACCGTCCTCGTAGACTTTCGTCACGGGCTTCCTCACCCCATTACAATAGATCGGACCGTTCAGAAGATGCTCACTCCCCTTACACTGAAAGATCGTTTGAAGACGAAAGTCAACGCACGTTCCACCCATCGCCACCGCCTACCAATTTTCAACAAGACGTCAGAGCCGGATTAGCTCCTTATGTACCACCACAACAGAAGCCAGAATGGAAGAGATATAAACAATACACAAGATCGGATATTTTATCTGCCATCGAATGCGTGCGTAATGGTATGAGCGCTCTACAAGCATCGCGTAAATACGGCGTTCCTTCGCGTACATTATACGATAAGGTGAAGAAACTTGGAATTACCACCAGCAGACCAATGAGTCGAGGGGTCAAAAGAGAATCGAACGGTGCTGCATTCCCATATGGTTTAAGTGGTACAGGAGGAGGAGGTGAGGATGGAAACCCATCTACCCCGCTTATTGATCCGTCATTTCTACAGCAAGCATTAGAGGGAGCGACAAGAGACGGTGGGCGAGAGGCTCTACATGCAATGGCATTGGCTGCAGCCGCCCATGCAGCCCTGGCTCCCCGTACGCCGCCTCGATCGCCGCCACAATCACCACGATCGCCCATTCAAGACGATGATCACGTCGAAGATTTGTCAGTACCTCGACGACGTGATATAGATCAGCCACCTGGCGTCATAGTTCCACCGCGTAATTTTGCACTGGATTGTGGTAGCGAAAGAGATTGAACGATATCATATTGTTCAATGTACATTCAAAAAGACTGACTTAGGCGTACAAAGTTAGAAATAAGGCACTTATTGGTAGGCTAACTGGTAGGCCGTGCCGCGTGCGCACGCCGCCGATGACCGGGCGCTCCGGCCGGGCGATTGCAATGGGCCCCGCGGCCACTTTTCTTCTACCTCTTTTCTTCTCTATTTATTTCAAAGCGCTGTCGAAGCTCAAAACGAAATCAAATTTCCGTTTGTGGCTAGATGACGCCTTATTGTGATTTTATTTGTGTTTATTTTCTTCATTAGTTTTTTTGTTTATAACATTTACGTCTTTGTTAATGAATAGCAGAATAAGTTAGCTTTAACTAGCATGTAATTTTGTCTTAGTTGGACTGGTAACTTTATAGGGCCGAAGGGCAAGCAGGCAGCGCCGGCCATGCCGCTGCGCCTCGGGCAGGTTTGCCCAGACAAGTTATTGTGCAATTTGTTGTCTGCGACTGTGATGTTTATAGACTGAAATGCCGCGACTACCTCACGCTCGCTACAGCTTATACTCTAGTCCACCGCGTCGCACGATGCCATATTATCCACGTAAAACAGTTATTAAGATATTCTGACTATATTGCCACAAAGCATGTTGGAGATACATTGCGTGCGACGCACTTGTCACCGCGGATAGCGGCGTATCTACATACCGATCTGTTGTTTCCTTACGTTACGGGTAGACTAATTTATTAATTTGTTCGTCGATTGCCATAAATGTTTGTTGTTAAATATGTAGTTGTGCTCACCATATCCTCAATTTAAAATGTTTTGCACAAGCACGGTGGTTCATATTAGAGTTAATAGATTTCATAAACACTTAGTTAAGAATGCTCAATGTTATTATTAGGTTTGTGGTAAAATAAAGAAAACATCGTCGCGATGCGCTGTTATACGTAAAATGTCTAGTTAATCTTTCATATTAGATCTATGAGTGTAACTGTGTTCCACTCAAAGTTCTAGTTCTTATTAGAAAACTATATTAATGTACAAAGCTGCACGTTTGCACCTCTCAGTAACTTATACCTATAGGTACTGTGCGTGTAATTATCACATCTTTTAAAACTTGATTTCTTTAATAAGTACCTATGTATAACAAAATCCTAAGAGTAAATACATAATTTTTATTAAATTCTTAAGTTAATTAACGTCTACATTACTTATTATTTGGTAATTAATTGGAAGACTGATTTGTTACTTTAGTCTAGTTTGAAAATGCCATAGATATCTACGAATGTATCTACCTTATTTTAGCAAACGCAAATGAGTAATTAATTAAGTTATCACGGATGGTGTGTGTAGAAGCTACACTTCAGTAGGTCTCACTATTTTGTGCCTTTGTTTGTTGTAATTAAACATTATGTATGTTAGGACATTCCAGTAGGTGTACCTTATGCACTCATGTGTTTTGTGATCGATCTTCGGGCGTAGGACTCCTGACGGGTACTTCGGGTATCCAGCCTGCCATAACATTTAAATACCTCACATTTTTTGTTAAATCGAATGTTATATCGTAATTATTATATATCCACTTTTGTGCCTATAAATATATGTTATTAAATATGATGTTATTGCACTATAGTTCTTCAATTAAGTTGGGATTTGAAAATATCGTATGTACTTTAATATGTAGTTGGTACCTACTGTATGTATACATTAAGTTATATTAGATCGAGTTTGTTTATCTCGTAACTACATATTATTATAGTAAGAACTCTATATTTACAGATAATATAATGTTACAAATATAAATTAAACGTTTAATATCAATTGAATTGTTTCTATTCCTTTATGAAAGTCATGCAAAATAAGTAAGTATCTAGATACCAAAAGGTCCTAAAGGTATATCCAAAAAGGTAATCATCTTCAATACAAAATACACCCTTCTGAAAAACAAGGAGTATCCCATGTTATACTGTTGGTAGAGTCACTGTCTGACAATAATTACGTAGATAGAGTTCGAGAGCCGTAAGACACTTCGTCATGAAATCAGTTGAGGTTAACTAAAACAGAAACCTACATCCTGTGTAAGTAAATTAAGTATCTACCTATATTGTCCTTTAAGTAGGTACCTCACCTAGGTATGTTACAAACGATAATTATTCTTCTAATCTTAATCAATCCGTTCTTCCTCGTGATCGCTTGTTTAAGATTCCTAAAATTGTTGATGCACCGAGTTGCAAGAGTTACCCAAATCAGGTGAAAGAAAGATGTAAAGAAAAACGTTTATTGGCATAAAACAAAACTCAAAAATGCAACACATAAAACAAAAACAGCATTTTATGCCAGCGCCTAGAGCTAAGCAATGTCAGTGTCAGTTAAAGCTGAGACTGCTCCTCCAACACTGATTTTCAGCTGACAGCCTGAAGTGACAAATCTCAATTATTCGATACTTTCCTAGATCGCGGCTAAGTAGTAGGTATGTAGCAGGTGTTCGATTAGCTCTATGATATACCTACCTAATTATGATACACCAGTTCTAGCAATCCGCCAAATAAACAATTCGGTGCGTTGAAACTTATGTTAGGCACTACGTGTTTTATTTGACATGGTTGCGTCGTAATAAAATCTGGCCAAGCTGGTCCTTGACTGAACTTATTTTGATAAAAATAAGCCTCTTTGATTACCATACATATAAGTGTCTAGCAAGGAGCAGAGAGCTAAGAGCTGAAACCAGATAGCTAACTAGTAGTAGGTATCTACTATCTAGAGGTTGGAGTAGGATAAAACTGTAAAATCCCTACGTAAAATAAAACAATAAATAGAACGATAGTGCTATAGGTAGGAAGGTATACCTCATTTTTTAGGCTTTATTAAAGCTCTACGTTACAATTAAGTACCTGAACAAATTGCCTACACTTTTTTTCAACAAAATATTCCTTTTTAACTGACTTAAAAAGGAGGAGTATGTATACGGAAGCCGGGACGTATCTTTTTACACGAACTGAGGTTTAAGTACTTGCTTACCATACATATCTATATAAATACCTTTATTTAATAACTTTGACAAGTTTTGAATTTGATTGGTACTTGGCATGGGAATATTATTCGCGAGTAGCAAATTAAAACGACACTAACGCCATCCAGAGACCACAACCGAAGGCGGTTGGCTTTATAGTTCATAGATTTATCGCAAGAGGGCTTCTTGACGCATATTATTTTTTTATAAAGATAAAAGGTAAATCCATGGAAACATTAAACAGGCACCGATCAGCAATTTAAGGACTTGATCAAATCCCCTACTTTGGATTTAAGTCGTAGATATGATTACAACTTTAATTAAATTAATAAATGTTTTTTTTGTTCCATGCCGGAATCGAATCTCTTAGTGCAGCAATCCAATCACTTGGCCACTGCGCCAATATGGTGGTCGTGTTTAATAATTACGTTTAATCATAGGCTAAAGTAGTTATTTTCTCTATGGTTTAATTAATGAACAGGCAACATAAATATTAAATGCAATGCAATTGTAGGTAAGCAGTGTAAGCAATATAATTTTGCGAAAGATTTTTAGATTACGCTCATTATTTTTTGTGGTGTGATGTCACATTGGAAACTTCCCAAAAAGTAGTCAGACAAAACGATTGATGAATAGAAATAGAATAGAATGATAAATGTATGGGGATGACATAATGTTTCAAATAAGTTATCGATGACATGATTGTGTCATACCATAGGTCATACCCATACATTTTACATTCTATTCCATTTCTATTCGTCAAGGGTTTTGCCAATTATCTAATGGGTCTGATCCAGTCTGATCTTGGATGAGTCGCTAAAGATTTCATACCATCCAATTTCACGTAAAATAGAACCATTAGTAATCTGTGCGGTAGTTTAGTTAGTAGTAGTAGATTATTAGTTAATATTATGTTAATATGAACAATGCGGACAAAGCTACACTTATACATGCTTATACCACTTATACACATTTTAAGAGAAGGCAGGAAGAAATTTCATATTTATTTTTTGGCCATCTAAATATACTTTTTTTGTCTAAGTCTAAATATGGTCTAAATATTTTACTTTTTACATGTTTTTTAATTTTTCACAATACCAAGTGTATTAAACGTGTTACCGGCTTAAGAAGTAGAGTTTCGTTTAATTTACGAACACACCCAAATAAGACGTCATATTACAGATCACACCACTTCTTTTCGTTCTTTTGATTGGTTGAATTATATCATCAGACAAATGTCAAATATCGAAAAACGTAAATATGTGTATTATTATTGTGAAAAATCTCGTTTATTAAATAAATTTGCTGGAAAATGGATTCTAAAATGGAGCAGGATGATCCATTCATAAACTCCGACGTGTTTAATGTCCATGATATTGCTGAAATAGAAGGTAAGACTAATATAAAGTGAGTTAGTTTGTCGATCGTAGCTGTGGTTGTAAAAGTATGAGTAATATGAGTAATGATTAAATAATTTCAGACTTCCTGAGTGGTTGTGATGGAGATTTTATGAAAACACTTGAAGACGAACTAGCTCGCGTTGACAATGATCCCCTTTTACTCAGTGTTGACACGAAAGTTAAGTCGGAAGTTGCAACACAACCTCAAGTCTCACCATGCTACAACCCTAGTGGAAATCCCATGGTATCTCAATACACACACAGAGCTAAGACACAGTCAATAACCACTCCAAAAGCGAAAAGTAGTCCTGTGCAAGGTGTGTATGCTAGAGAAGAAAGTTACAATTTGTCGATCAATGATGGTGCACCCTTGCCGGACGTCACTCAGCATGGACACAGCCGACCACCAGCACAGAGTCCCATGATAGTGCAACAAGTGATTCAGAGTCCACTTTACGTAAATTTGGCTCCAAATGTCCAACAGCTTCCTGAAAGTAGGACATCAGTAGTGCAGCTGGATGGAGGGGCACAAATCAATCAGACGAACAAAGCCAAGCCACCCAACCAGCCTTTATTGATACAAAACAATACCAAAGGAGTAACACCTCTTCTACTAAAAACTTCTGATGCAAACTTTTCTCCAGTTGTGTTACAGTCAAATATATTCAATCCAGAAACTCAAACCTTTATGTATACCACAGCTCCTGTACAAAGTAAGTAATAAATATAATATATTCTATTAATATCTATTTGGGACTTATTCAGATTCATAAATGATTAGTTTTGAATGATTTATATTGTAATAACATCTATTATGCATTCTTTCTAGGAGCAACTCCAAGTATAATCACCAACACAAAATCAAACATAGAAAGTAAGCCTATTCATACATTTTTCACAAGCAACAGTGGACCAACACTCCTAACAGGCATACCAGTTGTGCTTGAAGGAGAAAAGATAACTTTAGGTCATGCACCAAATATGGGAGTACCAAAAGTGAAGGAAGTGAAAAGAAGTGCACACAACGCTATTGAGAGACGTTATAGAACTAGTATTAATGATAGGATAGTTGAGTTGAAGAATATGCTAGTTGGAGAAGAAGCAAAAGTGAGTATTTATGGTTATAATGTCACCATACTCTATTTGTCTTGTGCTTTTTCAATATTATAAGTCCCGCACTAGTTTAAACTATCTAGGCCTGTGCAGGGACCAAAGTAGCAACCCCTAGCACAGTGACCTTCTTACAACATATCCATCCACATGAAATATTTTTATTGCATCAGCCTGTCTACATGGATGATGCAATAAAAATATTTCATGTGAAATATCAGTGGATGTGAAGAAGTAAACAACATTGTATTGTATTTGTTGTATTGGAGTATTGTGTACATGATTTGTTATGGTTTCTTTTATAATTATCTATTTGAGCATATATCAATAATTCACTGTTGAACCATGAAATTGATTTTAATGTTATGTAAGTGTTTCTGTAGTCTATAGCCTACATGACAAAAACATGATCATAACCATGCATGTTTTTAATATATATTTAAAATTATTCTTATTTTGTTTCACAACCGTTCCCTAGTTGAACAAATCAGCTATATTAAGAAAAACAATAGAATACATCAGATACCTGCAGAATCAGAATACTCGTTTGAAGCAAGAGAATGTGGCTCTGAAGCTGGCCTTCCAGAAGTCTGGAGTAAAGGAACCACAGTTTGATGTGACCTACACTCCTCCACGAAGCGACATCTCATCACCATCAAGTTCTCCACATGGCTTTGATAGTGATTCTCCATCATCACCTGAGTATAAGGTCTGGTTTATTTTGTGTTATTGGCTTTCAACTATTCCAGGCTTCTTCTCTATTTAGCATAACTCTGGATGAAGAGTTTTGTCTGAGAGGAGGTGGGAAATATAGTCTTCTATAGGTATACTAAACTAAATTAGTTATCAGTTGCTAAAAACGGTGAAGGAAAATATAATCTTGAGGAATCTGGCACACCTAAGAGATTTTTCAACTGTGTGTAAAGAAAATGTCGACACCAGGTTGCTCAAATGTTTATCAACCATACGAAAAAAAAAAGGTATACTCATGTTTACCAAGACTACCTATAGAAACATACTTTGAGTTGTTGAGATTTCTACCTAGATAATATTTCCTGTTAGATTCCTTTTTATTGTTACCTCAGTTATATATGAATTTATTCATTCGAGAAAGATCTTATGAACAAGGCATGGCCAGCAGAGAAACCTCCCTTCTAGAGTAGGACCAACGAATAAGGTCATTGAGCCAAGTAGTATGTCAGTTCTTTATAATGTAATAATAAAATAATTTAATAATATTATTACGAGTTACGAGTTTTCTTGTGTGATTCCAGGTGGAGGATAAATATTCTAACTCAAAAATCGTCATGGGAATGGGCGATCATTCCCGGTTAGCTTTATGTGCATTCATGGTTGGGTTGATAGCCTTCAACCCATTCAGTGCATTCTTTGGGAATTTTATGTTGGAGTCATCTGTCACGGACTTCTCAACAAGAGTAGACCAAAGAAAAATATTGGCAGATACTGACTTTAGTAAGTAATATTTAACTTAATAAGCTTGTATTGAAATACCTTTAGAGATTTGTAGGATAGTGTGTTTACTATAAACTTCTTGCGCCTTATAATTTGAAAATCAAGTAATTAGCTATTAAACACCTGTTTTTTCTGTATAGCGGGTAATTGTCTCAATCTTTTTGATATTTCAGGTTCTAGTGGTATTTCGTGGGGGACATGGCTGTTCAGCACATTTTTTATATATATGATAAACTTCTTTATATTGGGAGGTTGTCTCATCAAGTTATTAGTTTATGGAGATTCTGTACCAAAGTCGCAATCTAAAGAAGCTGGCCTGTTCTACAAGCATAAACGACAAGCTGACAACTTTTTGAAAAAGGTTAGTACTATACTTACGCTTTACTTATAATATTGTAGTCATAATTTTGCATAATTTAAGCATACCATACATATTTATCTACATAATTTTTTGTACTAAATATTATAATATCAAAGAGTTACGCTTACGTCACAGTATGAAAATGAAAGGCTAATGCATGCTTAAGTAACTTAGTATTTATTGTACTCTTATTTTTAGGATGACCTAGCGAACGCAAGGTTAGAGCTACATCGAAGTCTGGCTGTGTGTGGCAAGAGTGTGCAGGCGGGCGGGCAGGGACACGCGAAGTACTCGGCTCTTGTGGCAGCCGTGCTCCGGCAAATGCTGCAGAGACTACCCTTCGGCTCCTTCCTCGCTCGCCGCGCCGGCGATTTGTGGAGTGATAGGTGAGAATAAATATAAGTAATAGATTCATAGGTCATTGGGGTCATAAAACTCGTCATAAAAAAGGTAGGTAGTGTACTAAATTTGATAGTTGCTTGTGAAGAGAGTTGCCAAAAGATTAGTATTATGCCTAACTTAAAGAACTTCTATATTTGGTCCTAAATGAGACAAGTTTGCTTGTACAAGGAAGCAAAGAAAATATAATCTTTTAAAGTAATCACAAGTAAAAGGTTTTTTCTAACTTGAAAAAAGAACTAACTGAACTAAAAGTAACTACATAACTTATATACAATATGCAATTCCACAGTCCCTCGAGAAGGGCCACACAGCATTGGGCCGCTGAAGTATCGACCGTGTCCCACCGACTCGCTCAGCTAGAGATATTGTCGAGTCACAGCGGGCGAAGTGAACGCGTCCTCTTAGCCCTGCAAGCTGTCAACCTGGCCGAAGTGACGGGCAACAGACATCTCTTAGCTGATACCTACGTCACAGCTGCGCTCGTATTCAAGGACTATATGCCGAAGATCGGGAACTGGTTGTGCGGGTAGGTTCTTTTTTTGAATGTACAGGGTGATATTTTGTGGCTTTCGCTTTTGTGCTTATCAATTAAGTAAGGAAAATTGCCCTCAAATGGCATATTATGCTGGAAGATATGGCACACCAGGTAACTATGTACATAATTATAGCAAATCTACTTCTACCGTGTACAACATGTAATGGGTAGGGTATCTAAAAGGGGCAGAGTACATTTGGCAAAAAACCCCTTTACATAAATTCAGCTCAAGAACTTATTTTTTTAATGACTTACCGCCGCACTCAGAGACGTTAATTATTACTTAAACTGTCACTAAATAAGGATTTCATAAAGAAAACCTTTACTTAGTGATAGTTTAAGTAATCATAAAATGGCTCTGAGTTCGGCAGTTTAACTCAATAATCCTATACTCAATATATTGATTTTGAATAATTTAAAAGGTAGCTGTCAGCTAACCTATGTGCCATATCTCACCCCTTCATGGGGTTTTAAAATCAGGGTTTGGCTGTATGTTGATATTGTTGTCAGATACTACCTGCGCCTGTGCCGCGTGTGGTGCGCGGACTCGCTGTCGGAGTGGCCGGTGCGCCTGCGCTGGGTGGGCAGCGCGCGCGGCATGCGCTTCCTGCGCACGCGCCGCTGGACCTACGAGCGCAGCCCCGCCGCCGCCGCGCTCTTCTGCCGCCTGCCCGACCCGGCTGATCCGCTGGCTTATGCTATGAGGGTAGGCCATATTGTTTTGCAGTAGCGAACTGAGTGTGTCGGTTTCGAATGGCCCATTCGTTAAAGTACTTATTAAAGACGTGTGTTTTGAACTTCATTATTTAGTTCAATAGTTACAGCTTTCAGCACCACTGTCTATGTCTATTTTGTTTCTTCCCGTTATATTAGTTACGATTGTTTAATAATTCATTATTATTCCATTATACAGTCCTGGGTGCAAGACAATCTGTACTTACTGAGTTATAAGAGTACTGTAGCCAAGGCGGCACTTCGTGTTCCATTAGTTATCTAGCGTATAAATATAAAAAATAAATTTAAAAAATATGTTGTAGGTATGTTTAACAACCATTTCAAGTATGAGGGAATAATGAGCTACACAATATACCTCAAATGAGAATACGAGAAGCATCTAAGTCAAATAAAAAATATTAATATAGATCGGTTATATAAAATATATACTGATTACTGCAATTTAAAACTTCCATTCAGCCAGTCTTTTTGGAATCTTACCAGTTGAGAGTAATGTGGAAGGAGACCTCGAAGCTTAAACGCCCTATTTTATTATCTCTATCAAAGTTATTTTTACGCAATATAATATTATTGCCCCTAACAGCAGTTTGCTGGAAAACGAAAGAAGGAAAATAGGGAAGTTAACATTACTATAATATACTACTTTATATAAAAAAGTGCTTCATGTTAGCCCTAAACATTTAATAGCTGTAAAATTTGATTTTTATTTGCTTTGATATCAATATAATTATAGTAAGTCAATTGATCTTGCGAACTAGTGATGTCACAGGTTCCTATTGCCATAAAAAATCTATGGAGAATAGCGTTTTGACAGCTGATAAAAAGTATGTCAATTGTTTAGTGGTGTCAACATCCCTATTTAAACGTATTTCTAATAAGGATAGGTCGTCATCACTTCATGCTACAGCTGTAACCTAATCAGTTAAACAACCTTCTTACAATGCATGCTGGTGACTCAATGCGATCTGCATAGTTTACTGCGGCGCACTGGTTCTTATCAATATTATGACATGACTTAATACACCCATCACTGATTACATAACTTATAGGTGCAGCACTTTTATCATTGTGTAACACAAGTTACAATACATTTTATTTTAACTACAGAATTAACTTTATTATTATTAATAACTTCCGACGCGAAGGGCTGTAACTATAATTAAACAACATACACCACGCTTGTAACATGAATATCTATGTAGGACAATAAAAGGGATCGTACACAGAGTGGAAGTAAGAGTTATTTAGTTAAAACATTGTAATTTTTTATTTAGTATTATGGGGGAGGCCCTTGCTCAGCAGTGGGACATCGAACAGGCTATATTTTTTCGTTTGTCGCATGGCACTTAGCATAGTCGACGGTCCTTTCGTATCTAATAATATGTTACTAAGTAGGTAATGTAGATACTTATCTTACCATATGTTACCTTCAATCGTTAAATTCTGTTTCTACTTCAAAACAACCGTAAAAACCCGAAATAGTAAGAAATAAAGAAAAAAGTTTAATTTTGAACTAAACAGAAATAATAAAGTGATATAATCAAACAAAGTATCATCAAACAACTCAGCCTAATGCTGATTTTGAGTTGGGGCCTGAACTAAAACTAAACTCAAAACTAAAATCGAAAGTCTTCGCAGGTAGCTACGACCCGATTACGGCATTCTTAAAGTGATGAGTACTTACTAAGAAGGTCTTTATACCCAGGCTTATCATCTGGAGCTCCTACAAAAGAGCCTGCAGATGCTGTTGTGTGCCGACGAGCGAAGCAACACGCGCGACGTGCTGGAGCTTATCAAACTGATCACTGATGACGTGTCCACTGACGCGCCACACCACACAGGTACTTTGTTTATATCCACATAATAATGCAATCAATACAAGGACTTATTATTTGTTTAATCGATGTATAATTGTTTCGAGTTCTGGTGTTTGTCCGTGTTAGATTTAATGAACTTATGATACTGGTAAAATGCGAAGAGTTTACTTTGAACTTATAAACTCTTAATGACTGAACATTGAGTTGGATTTTATAAGCATAAATGATCTGTCTCTGCACTACCCAAAGGTGACTGGTAGAATATGATATTGGTTTATAAAAATAAACTACAAAATATTAAGCAGCGGTCTCCACCGACATACCTGTAGTTACAGTATGTATTCTTTATAATTCAAATTGGAATTTAATTATTTTAATCGTCTAGTCTTATCTCACTTACCTTGCAAACATTACATAAAGTCTGGGTTAATGTAGACTTAGATGACACAATTTCTCCTCGTCTTGTTTTTGAAAAGTAGGATCTGATGAGATCTATATACATTATACATAACTGAAAAAAACCAAGGTTTCTCCTCAAGAATCGTCTTCATGTCTTGCTTTACTGCAGTGAACCACACCGCGTATTTATGTTTCGATTCCCCGATTTGTTCTGATTATTACTTCAACTTGATCGACGCAGATGGTCAAAGCCATTATAAATACTATCTAGATTCCACAAAATAACATTGCAATTGACTATTGATGAAGTAAAAATCTTTTGCCAGCCAGTTTTAAGGGATAAACAAACTCCATGGTGTTAGTCCTCGGTTGTTTTTTTAAGCTTGCGAGGCATTCACCTTCCTTCCCTCCTTCCATTTCTCTCGGTCTGCAGCACCAAGCGGCCTTCTAATCAATCCTTTAAGTTGGAATCCAGCTCATCGGGTGGTCGATATTCGGAAGTAACCCCAAAGTACTTTTTGCCCATTTAGTGGTTAAATGCCCATAATATATATGTAGTAGATGCGACCAGCCGTCCCATTTTAATTGCCATCTAATTGAAAGGCCCACATTGCCATTTTTCATAATACCCAATATTGATGGTAATTCCTGCAGGTTGCTGGGACCCAGTAATGGAATGGTGGGCGAACATCGTCGGAGTAGCGGCCACGTGGTTGCTGGCCGACACCGGGAAAGCCGTGGAAATCGGCGACCGACTGAACATGCTGCCCGAACCGCTCGCTAACTGTGAAGACCCATTGCCTGGGTATGTTTATACTAACATATAATACATACTATATACAATGTACCATGACACTGCGACTACATGATTAGCATATCAACTTAGCTATTGGACTTCTGTGATATGGGTTGCGGGTTCGATTCTTGTATGGGATAATAGATACTTGTTTAAGAATATTTACTGAATCGTGGGTACATTTTACAGACATGAAATATTACATACAAAATGCCTAGTCACAGGACAATATCCACGGATCACACAAATATTATAGTACCGTGCGGGGAACAAATCCGATACCTTTGGCGCAGCAGTCCAATTACTTGGCTGTTACTTATCATTATTAATTGTAAATTGTGATGATTTAATTCCTTAAGAATTTTAAAAGTACTTACTTGCCTTGGATGTTGGATGTGACACCATATAATAAAAAATAATCTGCTGCCCGTTGTTATAGTGCGTATTTCTTATACCTGGCTTTAACACAAAAGTTATTTACACGGTTTACATAAATACCTTAATCGTCCCCGTATGAAATACAGGTCAATAACATGTAAATTAAAATAAATTATTATTCAACAGCAGTCTAATTAACAATGAGAAGATTCTCATACATGCGAAAACTTAGAAATTCTAGTCGCACTGGTGTTTATAAAACAAAAGTGTATAGTTTATAGTTGTTGTATTAATAACTATTGTCTTTCATAGCATAAACATGAGCTGATGAAAATATAGCTATTGTACTATTATTCGTAGGGCATTGCATATGGCGTACAAAAGCAGGCGCGGGCTATTGAGCCTCGCTCAGTGTCGAGATGAACGTTCATTCGAGAGGACTGCCGAGACCATTCTTAAGGTGTGTGCTTTTGTTTTATCGATCGCTTCACAGTTGCTTAGTAGTGAGTAGGTAGTGTATGTGAGAGTACGGTGACATTTTGTGCGGTTCGATTTATATTGGCGAAAATCATTCGTGAATATTATTCAAACAGATATAGTTCCAGTCTTGAATCAAATTTTTAGTCATTATTATCCTAGTTATCATATCGAAAAGTTATGGTTGTTACCAATCTGTGCACGAATAAAACCCGGAATATCTATATAATATAGTTTATAATACGTAAATCGTATTTTACATTGACTTCGTTTATTTGAGATAATAACTTTGCTAATTTTTAATTTATCATCTACTTGAAATTAAATTCGACGTAGCCCGGAAAATATTGGTAATATTATTTTCTTTTTTTTAGTAAGGTGGCTAACAGATTCCTTATGTCATTCGTTATGTCGTTGCTTTTGAAGGTATGCAAATAAACTGTGATTTGATTTGCAATATCAAGTTAGTTGTAGTTATTACATGTAATATTATTTATTTTTACTAACCATAAATCATTAACATAAACTTTCTTCTTGCTTGCTATGTAATTTAAAAAAGTGAAAATAATTATAGATATAACTAAATGATTACATAGGCGCTATAATAAATATCGATTAGTACGTTAGAATAACCTTTTGTATGCGGCAAGTAACTGAAGAATTACAGATATGGTTGTACTTCCTTAATTTATTAGCAGTAGTGATTTTTTTATTCGTTTCTAAATATTTTCAGGTGTGTGATATCGCTGGAACCAGGTTAGCTGATTCCTTGGCATATTATTGTTGCCGAAAACCGACACAGCTTATGTTGGTAAGTGCTACTAATGTTGCGAATGAAATCCTTAGTTAAGTGCCTTAAATGTTTGCATTTTATGATTTTTTTGTATTATTTGCTTATAATTTTTTAATGCACGTTTCAGCTTTTTTTATTTGAATGTTAGCAAGTGTAGAAGAAGCTTCGAGAAATAACTATTACGGGAGTGCATTGTAGTTGCATTGCACTGGATTATATGAGTTGTGCAATATTACTACAAGGCAAATCTCGCATTAGTTGCACACATCGCATCGAAGGTGTTATGTATGATGTTTTTTGCTTGTTAATTAATTAAGTACCTAGGTATGTATTTTTTTAGCCTGAAATATATTTAGTGTATCGCGAATGGTACGTAGTTGATTCCCTAAAGTCATAGACTACTTTGCTTAAAAAAGTTTTGCAGTAAAAGAAAACAATTTGTTCACTTTTGTCAACAAAAGCATTACATATAAAATCGCATTTTAATTAAATAATTATTACACGACAAACTAGCTAAATAATCTGATTGAATAAATGAAAAATAAAACAGTTTTAAAGGACTCGAAAAGATTGTTTACTTTTTAGTCAATCGAATTGAAACAGTATTTATAAGTTCAATGTTTTTAATGTGTATGTTTTAGATATGAAATGCATTGTTGCATGTAGATCAATGCCTACTTAGGCATTGTATCATTGTAACGGGTCCGTCACATATTTTCATAACACTTACTGCTGCATCTAAACTAAATTATTATTAATCAACGTAATGATCCGCTCGGTCGTTTGACGTTTGGTTTCATAGTTTAGATTCGTATATCGGGCAAAGTATTATTCGGTTTTTCCCACCCTCGATT
Source organism: Abrostola tripartita (assembly GCA_905340225.1). Classification (NCBI taxonomy): domain Eukaryota; kingdom Metazoa; phylum Arthropoda; class Insecta; order Lepidoptera; family Noctuidae; genus Abrostola; species Abrostola tripartita. Next base: position 6,911,068 of record HG996493.1, on the reverse strand, counting down.
ATGTAGGACCGAAGAATAATGATGTCCTCCTGACCGAATTTTTGGCAATCTCAGACGAGACCACCCATGAGACATTATAGTGCAAAAGCGTGCGCAAACACAGGTGATCAGTTTATGGTATAGTTGTTATGGTTTGGCCTGGATGTACGACACCTCTGACCATACCACGGCTTTACTCGTGTAATAGTTTTAAGACTGTATTTTTAATTAACCCTCATTATTTTGTATCTAGTTAGTGCTAAACCAGAACATGTATTCAAGCAAATATATTTAAGTTATTGACACGCGATGTTTTTGGCAGCTGATGCAAGTTCTATGCTGCGATTGGCTACTAGAAGTCCGCGCCGGCGTGTGGGAGGTGAGTGAGGACCGCGTATGTGCGGGCAATGTGGACGCGTACTGCGGACCTGCGCCGCACGCGCAGCTGCGAGCTTTCCAGCGAGATCTGCATTCGTTGAGAAGGATATCACAGAACTTGCCGGTAAGCATTTATTAACTAATTATTCCGTTAGATTGATTGACTACTAATACAAAGTAGTAGCGCTTAGCTTAGGTACAATAAAACTGGGGCCCTAGACACTAGCACTCACATAGTCATCATCATCAGACAGTCAGAACATTATGTCGAGTCCATACTTTTGCTATTATATTGGTCTAACGACTCTAACGATTCGTAGTGTTCGTGCCATTTGTCTGCCCTAATTAGAATTATCGTACATGTTGTTGATACCAGCAGTGAAGAGTTATCTTGCTTATCGAAAACTATAATACGTCGTAACAAATTAAGATCGAAAAAAGAATTACCTTTCTTCGCCGGGAAAACTAGTCGTATAAGGCGACGAACCCAGTATAGGCTATCCTATTATATAGACGTGCGTATGTCCGCAGTGGGTGACGTCACGCGTGTTCCTGCAGTCGGCCGTGTGCCGCATGATGGCGGGCGCGGCGCCGCGCCGCACGCAGCAGCTGCTGGACGGCAGTCTGCGGCCGCGGCTCAACCGCTCCTCCATTATATGCGGGAAAGGTAAGCACCACGACACACTCTAAATAATACCTTTAATCATCGCAGACAAGACCGTAGGACTGCCAAGTCCAAGGTCGCAAGTTCAAACGCCGGCACGCACCAATGTCTTTTCGAATTTATAATATATATATATATATTCATAAACTCTGACACCAGGTTGTTCATCAACCATACGATAAGAAGATAATCGCAGAGATTTGGTAAACTTTATAGAAAGTATGTGGACTACAGTCATGCTTAAAGGAATGGAAAGTGAAGCAGAACGTACTAGTGACCACCCTTAGCCGGTGGATACCAACTACTAAGGTACTTTAATATACCTACATACTTACTATATGAGCGGCCATATACTTAAAAAATGACCATTAGGCCGCTAGACTAGGAAACTCATACAAACGGCCGCGCGGAAAAAACCGCACGTGCGGCTGCTTGCATTAATTTTCTTGTGTCACAAAATTATGCGGTTAAACACCGCGGCGGATGAACCGTAGTGCGGCCTTGGCCATAAGTTGCTTAAACAAATCTACAAAACAAATCACAATATTCCAGAGCGCGCACTAGAGGGCGGCGGTGGGGACGGCGAGCGCGCCGTGGCGCTGTACATGGCCTGCAAGCACCTGCCGGCCGCCGTGCTGGCCGCGCCGGGCGAGCGGGCCGGCATGCTCGCGCAGGCCGCCGCCACCCTACAGAAGATCGGCCACAGAAGCCGTCTGCCCCACTGCTATCACCTCATGAAGTCCATAGGAACAATGCCCACGGCACCATAAAATCTATCACACTTTTTTATAAACCTGTACCCATAATTATGAATCAAATTCATTCGCATCGAAATAAAAATATTGTTTGCGGTTTTTTAGTTAGTCGTTTTATTTGCTGACGTAATAAGCCTAAGGTTAATTCATGAAATCGACAGAAATGATGCCGCCTGCCTCATTAAAATGTTATTTTTTTGTTTTATTATACGTGAATAAAATTAATTTGAAAAATTTATAATATAAATGTCAATAAATGAAGTGTTTTTAAAAGTTGTTTTATTTGCTAAATAATGCGTTTCCAGAAAAAGCTACATTGTACTGCAGGCTGTGCCGATGGGTTGCATTAATCTATCATAGGCCGCCTAAGTCCACGTAAAACGACGACGATACTCCCTAACCATGAATAAATTTAGAAGAGAATAGTTTGAAATCTAATTGTTTCGAGATAATCACTATGAATCAATAACTAATGGAACAAAAACACCTTTAATATTATCTTACACCTAAAATATTATATTAAAATTGTAATTTTAAGAACTTAAATTGTTTTGATTACTTTTGATATTTTAATTCTGTGGGTCAGAAAAGGCTAACTATTTTTTATTCTGTGGCTGTGGCACCAGCTGTCAATGTCAGTGGAGCTGTGTATTGTAAAATATTCAATGTTATGGTAAATTTAATTCGAAATAAAAATAGAAGTTGGATCGATATATTCCTACTACTGGTGAACTTTAGAAATGATACATACCTTTTAAAATTATACTTTTGTATAAAACTTTACGAGGTGATATAATTTCAGAATGGTAAGTCAGGCCGATACATTTACATATTGATTAGTTTTATTACGGACCTGTCGCTTCTTGTTTGTTTTCATGGACTTTATCATCAACAATTTAATGATAATAATTGTACTATTCAGGTTTTGTCGGAATTTTCGTATACTTACATTCGATTATGCAAGGCAAATGTTTCATAGATCTGTGTATACTAATTATTAATTAAACTAGTATTTATTTAATAATTAATGTATCGGTGAATTTCAGGCAACTGCAGTAGCAACTGTTCAGAAAAAGGCAGTGGCTTCAAACAATACTGGTGGAGTCCGTAAAAAGTCTGGCCCAAAGTTTGAGTTATCAGATGAACAAAGAAGAGACATAAAAGAAGCTTTTGATCTCTTTGACACCGAGAATACAGGAAAAATAGACACTAAAGAACTGAAGGTAGCTATTCGGGCTCTTGGCTTTGAACCTAAAAAAGAAGAAATCAAAAAGATGGTTGCCGAAATTGATAAAGGTGATGGCAAAGTATCTTTTGAAGATTTCTTGGAACTAATGACAGTGAAGATGGCAGAGAAAGATACTAAAGAAGAGATAATGAAAGCATTTAAACTATTTGATGATGATGAGACTGGTAAGTGTACAACTTTACTTAGTTATACAAAAACATTATCTTTTTCTTGGCAGTCGGGTAAAACTTAAATGTATTTTTACAATGAAAGTTAACAATTTATTTATAACGACTTACATTGAAATTTAAAAGTATAAATTTCAACATTTTTTTTGCTAATGAAAGGTGAATTTTATTTGTACCCTCACTAGCATTTAATTATAAATATTCACATGTATTATTCAGTTGATATGTTATAGCTTGTCAGATCATTGTTACAGTCAAGTAATGTGAGTGCAATCTCTTAGCTCTCTTATTTATAAGATTTGTAATAGTGAGTTTTTGCTAATAAATTTGTTAAGTTGTAATTGCTATTGTGAAAACCTTAGATTTACCCTCACTTATTATTATGATCTATCAGCAACCTGTTGATTTTTTTGCTTGTAGAATGTTCTTCTTCTAAACTGTTTAGCATGTGTGTGTTTTCTTAATCGCTGAAAAAAAAAACAAGCTACAAATTGTGTGGTGGAGATGGATAAATTTAATAATAGAGCCTCATTGGTATAAAGACCTGTACATATATAAAAACCAAGGATATGTTACCTTATTCTTAACTATTTTGTTTTCAGGCAAGATATCATTTAAAAACTTGAAGAGAGTAGCAAAAGAACTTGGAGAGAATCTGACAGATGAAGAGCTTCATGAAATGATCGATGAGGCAGATAGAGATGGAGATGGGGAGATAAATCAGGAAGAATTTCTACGCATAATGAAGAAGACTAGCCTCTATTAGATATCTGCAGCCTAAACTGCCAAGTATGGTGCACACATTCAAATTATATTTGAGCGCAACTAAATAATTAAGTGAAACAGGAGATATTTGTATAAAATACAGAGCTTCATACCTATAGATTTATTTTTAGTTATCTCAGTATTATTATAGCAAACAATGATCAAATGATATAACTAGTAGATAGGTTAAAATTTACATGTAGTTACTGTTAAAACATTTCAATCATCTATTTGTGTAGTATAATTCAATTTACTGTAGATCTATGCCTGTTTATTTATTGTACTATTGATAGGGATAGCAATGTAACATGTTATGATGGAATTTATTCCATTTTTTAACCAACTTCAAAAAAAGGATGTTCTTATCCACTATGTCACCAAATATATGCCAAATGTCTAGTTGGTGTTGCATTAATGGTGACAATTAAGTGTGTTTTCGAATAGATCTGATTTTATGTAGCCAAGGTGTCAATTTCGTACATTTTCACATTATGAAGGTAGATTAACACACATTGCTTTTATAGAAAGTTGTAATATATCAGTAACTCTATCAAATTCAATTAGGAAGAATAAAGGATACTTCAGTATTTAGAAAAACAAAATGTGACTGATTTTAATAAAATAATGACTTTATTTTATATTCCAAATATATATATATATGTAAACTCTTTTATAAACATTAAACAGGAATAGTAAAATTAGTTATACTTAAGAATAGATGTGAATTATTATCTGTTTGAATCTTATACTTTAGTTACAGTAATTATATTAATTTTTAAGCAAACAACTGTTCTCAGATCTTATAATGTAGGTTAAGTTTTAAAATAAGAATAGGTTTTAATCTAAGGCCTAATCAACCAATCAATTTGCAGCATTATGTATGTCTACCTCTTATATTATTTTGTTTTAATTAACAACTTGCTACACAAACTTGCCAAAGTGATCTTGTATAGAAGTGTTTCTTATTTGATTAAATCAAGGGTATCTCAGCAATATTTGTTTAATTTACTTCTATTTTTAAAGAATATAAATTTTTGCACCACTTTAATTTTGCCACACATATATCCTATTTTTTTCATTAGTGTCCAACTAATTCATTTCTAGTCTAAACAGCACAGCATAGATTTGCCAAAAAATATTATAATACCTATCTATAATGGTATTGTTTCATCATTTAAGATGGATAAAAAACACATTTAAAACAACACAATTTATAACCTATTGAACTTGTTGCCTTATCAGTCAAAACCATTCTTATCTCAATTACTTCCACCCATTCTAGTTCTTGATTGAGGAATTGGCATTACATAAATAAAATCAATGTTACACATTTTATGTATGCTTGATAAGTTTTTGACTTAAACATTTTTAAGCAGCTTTAAGAATTTAACATTACATTTGTGTTGATATGTAATTTAAGACTTGATGATTTAATAAAAATAAACAATTGTGAATCTGACATTGTATATCTTTGATTCAAACCTCAAATATAAGTGAAATATACCTTATTCAAGCATTAATTAAGTTTGATCCTTATAACTAGGTACTACATTACACAACAGTCAAAAACAGCTAAACATAAGAGAGCAACAATAGAGGTAACATCTCTTACATATAACATTCAATACACAATCATTGCCTTTCAACAACATTGCCTTCTGGCTGACCAAAGTATGCTTTGTGGCACATATTTACAAACAATCCAGTCTCCACCACTCCTGGAATCATCTTAATAACATTACTAACTTTATCCCAGTCCAACTCCTGGTTAGTAAACAGCCAGTCAAGAATGAAGTTACCATTATCAGTTACTACAGGTCCAGCCTTAGCAACAGCTTTGCGTAATTTAATTTCGCCGCCATATGTTGCCACTATTTTATTTTGAATAGGAACATATGCCATGGGCACTACTTCAATTGGTATCCCCTTTTTGTACCTATCACCAAGCTTGACTGAATCTTTAGTGTAGTCAGCTATAACAATTAGCTTCTTAGAGCAGGATGCGACTATTTTTTCCTGTAGTAAGCATCCACCACCGCCTTTTATCAGCGTCAAGTTCCCGTCCACCTCATCGGCGCCATCAATGGTGACGTCAATCACAGGGTTCGTGTCGAGCTCTCCTAATGTCAGGTTATGTTTTACGATCAGCTGTTTGGCTTGAAACGATGTAGGCACACAGGTCACCTTCAAGTTTTCCGTTTCAACGCGTTCAGCCAGCCGTTGGACGGCATACACCACTGTAGATCCGCTCCCGACGCCAAAAATGCAATTACTTGTTACAAACTCATCAACGGCCCGGTATGCGGCAACTTGTTTAGCTTGTTCTAAAGACATTTTAACGCTACTACTACAAAACCGGCGTAACTTTTTAACTGCAGCACTGGGTTTCAATATTGTCGTTGAATAGACTTTTAGCAACATGCATCAGTGTTATAATTAGATGAACGCTATAAATTATTGTAGGTATATGTTGTAATATAAATAACTTTGCCGCAGTAACCACTGCAGTTATAATATGCTGTAAACACGTGCGACAGTTTTCGATTTGCTCTTTTGTGATTGTTATTTTGACATTGACGTATGTCAGTACTAGTGTTACCACTTACTAGTACAAATATTGTGGCTGGTAACACATATTATTTTATGATAAACAGCGCAGGTTTTTATATGAAGACAAGTATAAATTAATTAATTTAAAATTTGTAGCGTAATGTACCTTTGATACGATATTAAAAAAGGAGTACATAATTTGCATTTACTAAGATTTAACTAACACAGCCTTGAATTCCCTCTCACAAAATATGAATTGTTCTCAAAAATATTGATCTTGACTCCGCAGCCCCTTAGCGCAATAATCAGCCCTAAGCTACAGTATCATTCGGGTTGCGTTTATTTTGCAAGGAATTTAGAATAATGGACCCACAAAGATCTTGTCTAGTTTAGTTACAATAATGTTTTTTAACTTATGTACTATCTGAAGTTTACTACACCTGTATTCTTCGGCAGGGCAGACAGAGATCGGAATGCTGTTGCATAGATCAAATAGTTCAAGCTGGACAAGTGATGTCTTTATAACCTAAAAAAATAATTAATAGCGCTATTAGCGGTATAGGTATAATATTTCTGCAGTGCTATTTATCGTAGATTTTTGCTGTGTAGGTAAGCTAAAATTCAAAGCCAATCAAAAAGCAGAGGACTGTTTTTGTCCGTTATCACATCACACCTTACTAGACTCATTGTTCGTCAGGCTTATAACCAGCATAACCCACCGGGTTTTACTAGGGACACAAGAAACGCGCTGGCAATTATATCCGCGTCCAACAGTTTTTGGTCTGCTTGACTTTGTCAGAAAACACGTATAAAAGTATAATATAATAAAAGTATATCACTTTTTTTAAAACATAAATATTTTCGTTAACTTTACAAAAAAGGGCTTAAAACAGGGCTTCAAGATTTCGTCAAGTTAAAACCAATAACTAATCTCTGCGTAATAACTCTATTATTAAAGTCACTTGACTTTCTTAATATTTACTTAGATAGGTAGGGTAGGTTAGCCTATTTTATTTATCGTTCTTAATACCTTTCTTTCTACCAAGTTATGTGTTTAGTCATAATAATATTTTTTTTTACATAAATTAGCAAGCTGTCTTCTGTTTTAAGTAGTAAATAAATGATTGTTTTCGTTTTACAAGTGCCATCAACTTCGTTTGATCGGCTTTCAGGTATTGAGCTTGAGATAACATCTATTAAAAGTTAATTAGATATTTCGTATAAGCGTTGTATCCATCATAGAATATTGTAGGCAAAATAAAATTTTTGGCTGTCGGTAAATATCTATTAAGTAATTCTGTTAAACATAATGCAATAAAAACATCAATCTGTATAAGGTTCTTCGTTAATTATTACTTTCGATAGGTTCCTCAAATCTTTTATCAGATTTTCCTGATCGTGGAGAAGCTTTTTTACAGTTCTCAAGTGAGTCGTTAGATCTAAATCCCTTGAGCTTGTTTGTACCGAGTGTTTATTAAGCTCTATTTTGGTCATTGTTAGATTGGTGATGTTACTCTGGTGGGGACCCATCTTGTACTCTGAGCATACGACATCAAAACACTGCCTTGATTTAGTCACACAATCTCTTTTCTCTCTCACGCTACTCTGATTATGACCCGTTTCGTACTCTGAACACACCATATCAAAACTTTGCCGGGTTCTCGTCACACAATCTTTTTTCTCCCTGTGAGGTCTTAAGTTAATCTGAAGATTTCGAAGTTCCCTTGAAGCTGAATCTAAGTTATTTTCCATAATGCTTATCTTATTGTTTAAGAATCGGTTCTTTTGTTCAAGTCGAGTACATTTTTCGTGTTCGTTACAATGATCTGCGTAATACTGTCCACAGCAAACAATTATATGTTTTAATTGTTCAAGGATGGATATATTTTCAACGCGTTCATTTCTTATTTTCTGCAACTCATTATATCCAAGTTGTATAATGTTGTTAAAATACTCCAGCTGATCATGAAGTGATTGGTTTTCTGAGGTAAGCTTATTGATAACTTCACATTTTTCGTTTTGTTCTTTCATCAAATCTAAATATTGATTCCTCGCAATATCTAAATGGTTGTGGAGCGATGCGGTTTCAGTTGCCTTGGCTGTCGACATCGTTTTGGCAACATCTGTAAACCAGAAATAGTTTCCTGTAAATATGTTTAAAATCAAACCTTTATTCTTATATGCAGCGAGCTAACGAGACTAAAGGCTAACTTTTTTCTTTTCGTATTCAGGAAATTGCAATGAAGCGTGGGTGTGCCTAGTGTCTTTAACAGACCTTCAATATGAGTCAGAGTATTACTTAGTTATTTAAGTTAGGGGAAACCCAGGTAAAGTGAACACCCCAGGCAAAGCGAATAGTCCCTTCTATTCCATAACTTGGCCATAGCAACGTTCCATCATCATTTTTAATTTTAATTTTATAAACGCCATTTTATAATAATATATAATTTCGCCGTTCGCCTTCATCCGAAGCAGACGTGTTATCTATTTTGCTAAAAATATTAAAATCAGTGTCATTCAAAACTAACTAATAGTAAACGACAAATAGAACTCAAATTGTGTAAATAGTGTTTGTTAATTACACCGCTTTGCTTTTGTGACTTGCACCGCGAACACAAAGGACTGCAAGCTGCTGCGGCCGCGCACTCCGCACCACTTCGTGCCGCACCCCCGCGCAACAAGAGCAGTGGCTATTCCTTTACCGCTTACACAGTGACTCCGCGTTTGCTCGCAACATACTTCACCCCCGCGAAAACAGTACAAAAATTGTTTCACTCTCTCACACAGTGACTCTGCGTACACAATAGCAGACAGTAATAATACCTACCTACTTACTATTGTGAGCGTAACATCAGTTCTGACTACGGTATTTATTCATTAAAATGAATGTACAAAGATCGCCACCTTCACGAAATCTTATAGACGTGGATATGAGCAGTACCGCAACTGTAAGCACCGCGCATGGCTCAAGCTCACACCCTGACTTATCAAAGTTAAGTGCGCTCGCAGCGGAATCACAAATTACCTTCCGTAAACGAAAACAACCATTGGATCACAACAGCTGTGAATGCACAAATGAAATAAAAGAAATACGCTCGGAATTGAGTCGCATCGGGTCATTACTAGAAAAATATGTTGGATCTAACGAACAGATTATGAGTAAAATGCAGGAAAGTATTACAGAGGTCAAGGCGCAAATTTCTGAACTACACTCATCTAACGAACAAGCGTTACTCTTGATTCGCGAAAATATTACACAGATCAGTGAGATTAAATCTTCTACTTCAAACATCATAACGGAACAAAAAGGCTTAAGCTTAACTGTATCACGGTTGGAAAATCAAATTAGTCAAGGGGAAAATAAAATAGTAACACTTGAATCTGACCTCAATACTCTCAAGATGTCTTCTTCAGTCCAACCCTCGACGTTCAATATGAATAACCAACTGTGTACAAACGAGCAAGTAATTAAGGAGGTAGCAGACCGTAATAATCGGGGAAAAAATGTTATAGTTGCTGGATTGCTAGAGCAAACCTCCTCCAGTGCGGGAGAGAGAGTAACAAAAGATGAGCAAGATATTTTGAGTATTACTTCTCAGCTGTGTCATGATCTACCAAAACCTATCAAGATCATGAGAATAGGCAAATACACGCCTGGTAAACATCGCCGAGTTAAAGTATGTTTTGACAACTCCAATTCTGCAAAATATCTTCTACGTAACAAGGATAAGTTACCAGAGAATATCAAAATATTTGCAGATCAAACACCAGCGCAGCAGCAGTACCTAAAGAATTTGAAAGAAGAGTTATCACGTCGCCAAAACGATGGAGAGAAGGAGCTTACTATAAAATATATCTACGGTACACCAACAATAATTAAAAATTCCTCAAAAAACTTAAAACAATAAACAACACTAATATCAACGTAAATTGCAACACACATCAAGTAGTTAATGATTACGGCACTGTGCATACTGGAAAGTCTCGACTTAGATTTCTTTACCTTAACGCCAGAAGTATACGTAGAAGAGGAAAGCTCGACGAACTAAAATGCGTCTTAAAGTCATTACCAAAAACAGCACATGTTATTCTCCTAACAGAAACTTGGATTCATTCTGAGGCCCAAGCATTGGCCATACAAATAGAAAATTACACTCACTATTATAACTATAGAACTGATTTAAAAGGAGGAGGAGTATCAGCATTTGTCCACAACGATCTGAAACACAGTTTGTTGGAGTCTAAGTACACAGGAGGAAACAACTACCTATGGATATGTTTGGAACGGCATGCGCTTGAAATAGGAATCATATATTACCCGGGTAACACCAACTTCCAGGAATTCCTCGCAGAATACGACTCGCAACTACAACTACGAAAAAGGGTAATAGTTTTCGGTGACTTCAATATCGACCTATTAGATAAGAAAAATAAAGAAACCAAGCAATATAAAATAGTTGTCAAAGAAGCTGGCCATATACTACTGAACAAAATAAATAAAAGATATTGCACGAGAGACTCCACTACAAAAAAATCCATTATAGATCATATTAGCACCAATTTAAAAAACGACTTCTTCCATATAGCAGTCATTGAATCTGCTATGACTGATCACAACCAGCTGTACCTAGAACTGAAAAAGAGCAAACCTTTTCCAAAAATAAAAACGCAATATGAAGCAATCGACTACACAAAACTATACAACCTTTTTGAAACAACAAACTTCGAAAATACTGAAACCGATTACCAGGCATTAGAGAATCAAATAAAGTTTCACATAGAAAGAAGTAAGATCACCAAAACTAAAATCCTTAACCTTCCCCAACAAGATTGGATCAATAAGAACATTACAGTCGAAATTAATCTAAGAAATATGCTATGGACAGAACTTAAAAAGAATCCTAATGATGACAAACTAAAACAAGAATTTACGAAAAAAAGAGAGTACGTAGCTAAGTTAATAGAAGTAACAAAAAATTCTTACTTCTTTGATAAATTTACTAAATGTTTGAAAAAACCTAAAAAACTGTGGGAATTAATAAATACGCTAACAAGCAATAAAATAAAACAAAGCTGTGCTCCTTCAAAACTATTTATAAATTCCAAGTGTATTATCGAACCAAATGATATCTGCCAAATATTTAATGAATACTTTGCCACGATAGGATCTCTCTTAGCTGACGAGATACCTTCAACATTTCATGACTGCTACGATCGTGCGTTACCTAACCCTCTCCCCAAAGATGCTGAGGGCCTGTCTAATTTTAAACCTTGTTCTGCTCGTGAAATAACTAAAATTATAACAAATCTCGACTCTAACTGCAGCACGGGCGTTGACGGAATTAATACCAAAACAATCAAATGTATTAAAAACTTAATTGCAAATAGCCTAAGCAAGTGTTTTAATAAACTACTAAGTGATGGAGACTTTCCTGACACGTTAAAAACAGCTAAAGTAACTCCAATTCATAAGTCTGGAAACACCAACGACCCCGGAAACTATCGGCCAATTTCGGTTCTGCCTGTGATGTCAAAAATCTTAGAAAAAATTCTACACGACCGTTTAGAAAAGTATTTATGCTCAGTTAACTTTATTACCGACCGACAATATGGGTTTAGACCAAAAAGTAATACTACTACAGCTACAGTTGATCTCGTCACTAAAATTAAACAGAATATAGATAGCAAAAATATAGTAATGGGTATCTTTATAGACCTAAAGAAAGCTTTCGATACGGTCAGTCACAAATTACTCATAAAAAAACTAGAATCCATTGACATCACAGGTAGCGCTTTAAAAATGTTCGAGTCATATCTGAAAAATCGTTCGCAAATGGTTAAACTAGGTAACCATCAAAGTAAGACCTTACCTATTACATGTGGCGTCCCGCAGGGATCTATTCTGGGCCCCTTGCTCTTTATAATATATATAAACAACATACATGAAATCAAGCTGCATGGTCACCTTACATTGTACGCTGATGACACATGTTTATTTTACTTCGGGTCTTCCATTCACAACATTATTTCACAAGCCCAAGATGATTTGAACTCCCTGTTTGCATGGTTTCAGTTTAACTTACTTACAATAAATATCTCCAAGACATGTTACATTATATTTAAAGCTAAAAACAAAGTCATTCCACCACATGATCCACTAAAAATAAACGATGTCCCTCTGCAGTTGAAAACCTGTGAAAAATATCTTGGTCTAAGAATGGACAGCTCCCTCTCCTGGAACGCCCACATTGAATACGTAAGGAGTAAGCTCTCGTTGCTTGTCGGTTCACTACGTAATATAACTCGATGCATCCCACGAAAACTGAGATATACCATCTATAACTCCCTAGTTAAGCCACATCTACTATATCTTATTGAAGTTTGGGGTAGTGCTGCAAAAACTAAACTACTAAATCTCCAAGTTACCCAAAATAAATTAATAAAAATCCTTTATAATTATCCCTACTTAACATCAACCAGCAAAATTTATAGTGAAACCAAAATTATGAATATTAAACAATTATATATTTACAATACCTGTATATTTATTAAGAAAGCTCTAAACAAAAATATTCATACTAACATAAAACTAACGCAATTTAAACAAGTCAGCCAACGAAGCACGCGACGAGCTAGCCTATTAGTTTTACCAAAAGTCCGAACCAACTATGGCAAAAAATTGCTTACATTTGAAGGAGCACAACTATTCAATAAACTACCCTCATCTATAAGAAATGTACACACATTCAATGCATTTAAAACCCAACTTAGAAAGTACCTACTAGAGGATAAATCACTTTTGGAGAAATAAGTGCACTGAATGTTTGTTTACATTGGATCTGATGATGGCGAACATAATGTTATATTTAAAATAAGTATTGTTCTCAAGTAAGTGACATATTGTAAGTCTTTATTGAGAATAAAGTTTCTTAAACCATAAACCTCATAATGTTGTTGCAGATGATGAATAAGTACAGAAAAAATCGAACCAAGGCTCTTTTAATAAAAATGTCATACATTTATGCAAGGCTGGAGAATCGGTATAGGGCACAGCTAAAAAGTATGGACCAATAAGCGATTTTGTATAGGCACGTCAAAAGTGGCAACGTTTATTTAAAACTAGGCCGATTCCGGCCTTTCTCAATGAAGACCAGTGAGGTACAGTTAATGACCTATCAGAAAGACATAAATTCCGTCCGTGGTTTATGGTCTTATTCGAGATGAGTTTAAAAATTTACCATATACACCAATAAAAATTATAATTACCAAAACAGTTGTGAAAAGCAAATTAAGAATTTGCATGGCAAAGTAAATACTATCACAACTTTTAGAAATTTATTTTTAGCTACTAGTTGTTTTACTTTTAAATTTAAATGATTATAATATAAGAATAAGCAATAAATAAAGATTATTTTGAGGTATTATTTATGTTTTTATGTCTTATACTTTTTCTGATAGAGCCTTGAATGTCTTAAGGTGTCCCACTTTGCTCGGGTTTCCCCTACTATATAAATATCTTCCAAATATAAATACTTACGGCATGCCGTTTTAAGATTCTGTCGCAGTTTTTTAATTTGTACTTTTCTCAAGCTTAAAGTGGTCTTGCATTTTATAAGTTTATTAAAAATTTCTTCATTTTCGCATTTTTCGCTAAGACTTGAAGAGATTGATTCATTGTGAAGCCTGTAAATAATATATGTGTTAACTTCCATGTACTTTAGATTTATGTAAAAGTCAGATATCTATTTCTATAAACATACGATAATACTAGTAGGTACTACTGGTACCTACTGACCAACTGTGGGGCCACGTGCGCATCAGTGGGAAGTGTAAATGTCATTTTTAAAGGTATCAAAGTTCAGTGATGTCCTAAGGCATCCCGACTTACTCGTTTACTACTGTTTAAGTTGTACACAACTATGTACTTTGCTGTGCCCGACAGGGTCCATAATGATCTGTAATATTATAAGTCCACCTATGTACTATTATGGAATGCAATAAAGTATTGAGTACTTAAATAAACCATAAAATATAATATATTACGCATGACGTACTTTTGCATTTCAGTTGCGATAGCGCTTAAAGCATCCCGCATTTTATCAGGTTCAATTTCTTCCTCACTCATTTTTTTATACAATTTAACAAGTCTTGGTAAACGAAAATGCTAAAAATGTTTTCCTAAATAGTTTTAGGTTCATTTCATTTGAAATTTTATCACCAATTAAAAAAGTGTGTGTTTATTGTAGCTGAAATAGATACCAAATTGTAAAATAAATATAAATCAATATTAAACGTCATCTATAAAGTCAGACAAACAGAACATTTTTTGAGTCAAAGACAAATATTTTGAAGCAAGCAAGAAGTAAATAACAACAATACGTATAAATATTTTGTACAGACCTAAATGAGTTTTACAAAAATTTCAAAAAACATTTTCACTATAATCCCAGCTTCTAAATACTGAAGTTCCTAAATTAATGTGTGTATTAAATCAACAGAAAATCAATTTACGTTTTGCTGTCTAATTTATGTGCTTTGTAGGAATTAAAATCCCGGATTGTGTGCCGCTCTAACTCTTGTCGGTACATTGTATCACATAGTTACCTATCACGGGCAGACATTCAATACATTGTTATTATTAAGCCGGAGCATAGTGGTGTGCCAGCCAATTTTCCGGCAAACGCCCCGGCGGCAAACGGCGATCCGGTATTCGTTTGTTCGCGAGACAACCGCTTCGTGTGGTAACCATTTCACGCTCGATTTCATCTCCACCACTAAAAATAGGGACATATCTTCCGAACGATCTATTATGTGGAATAAGAGAAAGCGAAAATAAATGTTGCATTAAGAATAAATACGAGAAATAGTTTTGGCAGTTCGAAAATAATATAGACGGTCTGTTAGTCAAATATTAGCTAATACGTAACTTACTAAGTTAACGCAGCCATATTATTTAATTTACAACGTAAAATTTAATTTAATGGTGCAAGTAGAGTTATATAGGTAAACGATAAGAAGGGGCACTAGGCACTAGTGCTGTAGGGGTAGTAGGGGGGGGGGGTACTAGCCAGTATCTCTATATAGGTAAACCTGATATGTTATTATTATCAATGCTAAACAACAACCATTTGTTGTTAAGCTATTTATATGTATTCCTATAATTATGTTCTTGGTAGGAACTTTAACTTTCGGGACTCGGGAATAAATAAGAAGAGGAATCGCGGCCACCATTAATAGCCAATTATGAATAAGAATAGATAACCCACTGCCGGTGTATCATTTTTTACTTAAAGAACTTGGCGACGAACGACGAAAATGTCGACGAGTACCTAAGTGCGACTGCTGAGCACGAGGTCCTAGGCTCGAATCCTGGGTCGGAAAAATTTATTGAGTTTTTCCATTACGTTATTAGTAGTAGCACGGAATCTGGATTTGTGTCCAGTTCTTGCCAATAGGCTCGCCCCCTATTATATCAGGACAAACATAACTGGTGAAATGTGGGTGTACTGCTCTGCTTTTCTCTGTGGGTAATACAGGTGTGATGTTATGACAATTGCATAAATATATGAGTAGTATTTTGAGTTTATGAGCGGGGTTATTGAATAAACTTATCTACTTGACATAACCGTTTCTGCTGCAGTGACCCTCGTGGTACGTATCATATAAGTAAATAGTGCCCAGAAATTCAAGCTTTCATTATATAAGAAACTTCTAACCAAAAATATACCTAATGATACAAAAAAAATCTACATTCTTAATCAATTAATTAAATGTAACTGCAAAAACTACTTTTAATGCCCTACCTATACAAACGTAGATATACGGTATTCTAAGTAGGCTTGATGAATGAAAATGATTCACCAATATATTCTAAAAGGATCTCGATCTTCTTACTTAGCCGTTATCCGCACGGTCGGTTTATTTCAATTTCGTTCATAAAAGACGCTATTCTCGGATTTGAAGTAGATTTATCATGCTCGGATAAAGCGGGCACTTTTTGTGCTTTTCTTGTGCCTGGATCTGACCCGAGATCTGTCCACTTAATGTGAATAATGGTGTACGATGGAAAACGAATGCGAACGCGAACACAAAAGACAACAATGCGAAACGATTCCAAAACTCGATACAAGGATTTTGGTGAGATTATGCTTGTTGTTGTGTTTTCCAAGGCTTTATGTTTACTGGACTCAAAGCGTTTTGCACGCACTTGATTGAGATGAGCTTTTCTATCGATTTCAGTTGGTTTAAACCCAGAAGCCAACTATAAGTTCTATATTTTGCGAGCTACTGGAGCATAACCAATAGGTATCTGTAATCACACATGGTTCCTAGCTAATCTTAAGGCAAGGTCTCATTACATTATCCTCTGCAGCTTAGTAGTCCGCCTTATAACGCGACGTTAAGGCATTTAATTTTTAGTTATAGCAACTCAAAAGCAGGGCCGGATTAACCATGTCGGGGCCCCTAGGCAATGCACGTCTCAGGGCCCCATTACCCTTTTCAGGCCTTCTCGAAGTCGACCTATATAAAAACTAAGCACTCATTGTCAATAATGCTGATGCGGGGCCCATAGGCAGTTGCCTATTCTGCCTAATGGATAATCCGGCTCTGCTCAAAAATGGACTTAATTGCCGTTACTCTGATGCTGGGTAAACACAAGTGTGTGAACTAAGAAGGGCAAACAGCTGTTAACTAACTGAAAAGTCACAATATAAAGTAAATATAAATATCAAGTAACAATAAAGATATATCTACATTTCTTGTAGTTTCAAAAGCTTCTACAGAAAAAAATCTATCTATTTTATTTATATTTGGAAGAAATCAGAAGTTTACAGAAATAATCAACATAAAATAAGTACACTCAAGATACCATGATCTTAATGCTAAATAGTTTATGAGTGTGACAACACTGAACAAAACTAATTATTAAAATATTGAAGAGGTCAGAGGTTAGGTACTCTTAATTATACTATCAAGTGTAGGTACTTAATTTTAGTTCTATGTTTAATTTGTACATTAGTTAGGTAGATACTTATTTCTCGATTCATTTTATTGCGTTAGACTTTGGTACCTATTTCAATAGGGAACGTTTTAATATTTATTGCGCTAGTCCTTTATTTCATTGAATAGTTTATGATTTGTTCCGCCAAACCGAAAAACCAGACGTAACAATCTGGTACGTATAGGTACTCCAAAAACCCAGACGAATATTCGTCGGACTTAAATTCTTAAAATAAAACTCAATTTAGATAAGAGGTGAATCTATTGCGGATGGTTTCCAAACCTATTTCCATTTCGTCTAACCTTGGAATTACCAGAGCACCAATCTAAGAATCCGCAGTTATCCTAGCGACTATTACATAATCGGAGTAAAGTTGTCTGAAGGCTAGCTCGTCGCTAAGAAATAAAAAAAATATTAAAGAAGGGTATAAGTAGTAAAGACAAAATGTAAACATTTGCAAATAAAATATTTAAAATCATTCAAACGTAACTTTAAGCGGGACACAAAAGAAACATGTTTACTATTTTCGCATTTGACCGTATTTACATAACATTTGACCGTACCGTATACATTAATGGTTACAATATTTGTTCTAAGATTCACAATACAAAGTCTTTATAAACACATGTTATATTCGTAGCTGACAACAAATAATTAACTTTCGAGGACATAGTGTGAATATTAATTAGTTTACTAACAGTTTCAAAACTACACGAACTTCTTATGTATAAATGCGATGACTTATGAATAAGCATACGAAACTGCAATCTATATAACTTATCAAAGAAAACGATAGATGTCGATTGCATCGTGATACATAGATACTTTAATGCTCGTCGTCATATCGGTAGCATCGAGATGAAGACGATATCTGAGGAATGCGAGACGTCTACAGATAATCGATTCCTTAGAGGCAAAAGCTCCCGTGATCGTGAGAGATGCACTTCAGATGAAGCTACGCTGAGTATCCTACTCTGACGTAGTTACTATTACTGTGTTTATGTAGCGTGATAGCCTTGATACTGATGTTTCAACGGGTTCAACTGTGTATACGATGTTTTGGGAACCAGTAAACAGATTGCATTTTACGTAACGTACGAACGTACTGTATACCTAAACGTTTTTACAAAGTACTACCTTCATATCTTTCCAAATACATAAATGTAAAATTAAATTATGTTACTTAAGTTCTCAGGTACGCAGCGGTCAAAGAATGTATGCAATGTGTATGATAACAAAAGAATCAGCATTCCGCAAGGTACGGACGAGTCACGCGACCGGACCGTACACCGCGTAAATAGTTAAATCTACTACTCTAATACAATTTGTAGTAAACCATGATCCCGACGCTAAGGTCGCATTATCGGATTGGAAAAAACTGTTACAAAACAATCCTCGTGGAACCAAATTGAATCTTACTTGTAAAGTTTTTAAGACGCTATTGGTCTGTGAGTGAGAACGTGAATACGAGGCCGGGTTTTACAATGTTCATGTGACGGCAGGACCTTTTTGTTGGGCCTTTTGTGCAGAGAATCCGCGATGCCCTGGGGGCCAAGGGGCACGATTTCCATTACACGAGAGAGTTTTTCGAAGAGGTCTTTGCTTTCTGAAAATTTGAGACTTTACACTAGATTAAATTATGTTGTGCTTTAACAAAGACTTGACAAATTATCTTAAGCGTTTATTAAATTCTTTAAATGCGCTTGATTTGACTGAAATTGAAAAGTGAATCTAACACCATTAGCCAAAATCATCACGTATTATAATATCATAGTTTTACTGAACAAATAGCGTAGGTGAAGACTTTACTAGCAGTAGTTTTATAAACAATTGATATATAGGGTTTAGTCGAGAACATTAATTATGCTTGGTATACCGACTGTTTATTGGCATTTATTAACATAGGACCAACCAGTCAATTGATATCGTAATTAATTCCGTTCACCATACATAGTTCCATTGTGGCGCAGGAATGACAAAGTATTGTAGTGTACGTACATATGTTACGAACAATACAGTGCGGCGTTCAAGATCAGGCGTACGTGCACATGTTGTCGGATGTGGTACAAATGATGCAATATCGGCAAGTCACGTTTAGCTAGTATTTTGAGCTCCCACATTGGTCTCGCTTGGTGCAACGAGTTGTTTTAGTTAAAAAACGTACGTTGTCTATCAGACAAAGCTACTGAAATTACTATTGTGTATGAATATGAAGCTATTTTTACCAAACGCTTCTTGCTCTCGTTGTTGTAGTTGTTGACGGTTGAGTGTAAAGTTTACGTTCAATTTCCAGATCGGGCAATGCAATTTTAGTTGCTAGTTTTACTTTACAGTGATTTGACTAAGACCTGCCTCCTTACCATGACCTCTTAATGCAGGACAGATAACGATGAGGCGTCTCGCTTCCTCATCGTAAACTGTCCTGCTTTAAGAGTTAATGGTAAGGGGGCAGCTCTCGTAAAGGTGAGAATATTTGCCTCTCTGCTAACTCCTCTTCCAAATATAAGTATAGTCATTTAAATCATAAAACAATTATGGTCGCAGTTATATTTAGTGTTACTTTCATCGGATAGACCATCGTTCAGAAGTACGAAACTTTTGCAATAATGTTATTAGTGTATTAGCTTGCTTTTATTAGATCCCGATCACACACTTCATTATAAGTGCTAGAGTCTGCGGGATCATCAGTCGGAAAACTTGTTACAAAAATAAATTGTCTAGCTTCATACCTAAATTAATCCACATGCTATTTAATATACTTTTTAGCGAGATTGATGGTCAACGTGAAACGCAGAACAATAAAGAAAAAAAAATGAGTTATTTTTACGAATATATAAGTTCGCTTATCCATATTATTTTCGTACGTGTCACTTACGCAAAGGATCAGCCCCTAGTAGTATTTGTTTCAGCAGCATTGGGCGCACAACCTCTAACGATGCTACGATACGAAGTGTACGAAATCAGCGAAGAAGCTTATATCGGCCCCTGTAGAAAATGTTTCTTTTTTATTCTAACAGTATTACAAATATTATTTTAAGCTCCGTGGGGCAGGACCGCAATTCGCTGAGTCTTTAATGTGACATCAAATTGCGCGCTGTTACAGCTCAACTTTATGTTAATCAATATTATATTACTACCATAGTGCGCAAAACAGAGACTACTGCTTGCTGCAGGTCATTCGCTGGCTTTATTACTGATATTGTTATACAATCAAAGTTCTCCTACATTAATGTTAAGATTCAGAATTCAGAATTCCTAAACGGAATTTCTGAATAGAGAATATCTATCTAAGAGTTCAATAAATTCTGAAAGGTACCTATTCCCACCAAGCATCATATCGACAGAAGGCATTATTTCCCTCGCACATAAAACGTATGTTACAAGGATACATGACTTACTTGGAGACAAAAGTCAGGCGGAACATCTGTTAAGCAACTTCTTAAAGTTTGGTGTAAGAACAAAGTAGAATGTGTGTCCTTAGGGCCCGCGCGTGGCGTGCCGGTGCAAACTTTCAATATAAACCTCACTCAATATACCGACTGGGCCCAAGCTTGTTTTATGAAATGTGTACACGCTTTATCCATGTTAAATTGTTTGTTTTTTGTTAAGGGCACGTAATCGACCAAGTATCTTGAAAAATATGAGGGTCTGACCATCGTAGGTATATTGTTATTTTATACTGAACCGTTACTGCGGATAACTTCACAAATGTTTTAGTTAATAATAAGTACTTGTATTATTAATAAGACTTCAATAATATTGATAAAGGAAAAGTTTTATCAAGGTTCAATCAAGTGAAAATAGCAATATAATATCGTACAAACGGTCCTAAATAGCTTTCTCTCTTGAATCAAAATTGGTTGATATAAACGGTATCAAAGTGATCACAGAGGCAACAAACAATGCTTACCTCTTACTCTCAAAGTCAGTAATCTAATGTGCGTGTGTTAAGAACATAGGCAGGCGAAGTGAAATTCAATTAAATTCCTTTTGATTCCTCGTTCCTACCTGTCACTGGCATAGATCATATAATTACATAGCTACCGATACCACTTGTTTTAGGAATAGGAGTATAGAACGCAGTGGTATAGCGAAATCGACACTAATGCTTGGTTGCACCTTATTAGTGGTTAAAGTTATGGTTTATGTCAAATTTGTCGATAACAGCAACGCTGACTTTAACATTGTCTGTGGATTGGGTTGCACCATCGTATTCCTTGGTATAGTTAAAGTTATCAGGGTTGCTAGTGAAATGAGATTTTATTTAACCCAAATCAGTGGCGAAAAACATTTTTAAATATGGCAATATTAGTAGGATTAATTCTCGAAGCATGGACATGATAATATGATGGAGCTATTACGGTTTGGAGATTATAATACAATTGACGCATCTGACAGCTAGTTAACTTTAATCAGCGAAGTTTGGGCCGTTACGGTTACTGTTAAAGTTATGACGCCATCTAACAAATTGTCAAATGGTGCAACTCATTTTTTGCCTAACCGCTACTTTAACATGTTTGTTAATGTTAAAGTAAGTTGATGCAACCCAGCCTAAGAATTTGAGTTGAAAAATGAGATCACAAAACAGGTCCTGTTTTATAATTTGTATTTTATTAAAAAAAACCTGATGCTAGTTGAATTTTTAAGAACTTAAAAAGGATAGCGTTAAAGCGCTAAATAAGTGGAAATGGGGACGCCAGGATGTCACTACCATCAACTCTCTGAAACAGGCATGAATGTGTGTGTAGGTAAAAGTTCTTCACGGTCTATTAGCAGTTATGCCGCTTTTGACCGCTATCTTTTCATCAGACAATTATAACACAGCTACTGTTCCAACAACAATAATTTATTAATATTTAAGTACCTAGTGATATGTAGTTCGTTCACAGAAGTATTTAGGTAAATATTTTTTCCTACACATTTTTATACAAGTATGACATGTCACAGGAAAAATTAAAAATGAAACGCTGTTTTCGTAAAATTGATACACACAGAGTTGATTCATGTTCTGTCTTTATAATCGTGATGTGTTTGCTGCAAAAATGTATGCCAGACATCCCCTCCTTGAAGGGTGGTTTGACATGACAAACGAGGGTATGCAGCGTTGTAAATGTTGATATTGTAATTACAAAAGTTATTATGTCTGGTACTCGAATAAATGGGCCATTTGTAGGAAATATTGTCACAACGGTAATGCCAGGTGATTCGGCGACGGGCCCACCCAACAATGCTGTAAAAACGTTCCCGTAATTACGATCATTTTACTTGCCATTTCATTAACATTAATGCTGATCGGCGTCCGGGATTGTATTTGTTGTGTAATGCTTATACAATCAATATGGCTTGTTTTTTGTCGTATTCAAAGTATATTTTAGTTTTGAGCCGGCTGAATGCGACAGGGAATTCGGTGAATAAATTGTCACTTTAAGTGATTGTATGACTGACTCGAATCCAAAATCTTATGATTAGCAGTCACGCTTGTGATCACTCCATTCCATAAACTACATGGAAGTGGCTAACTTTCCGTGAATACACTAGGAATTATCAATATGCCAAGAAAACTACGTAGATACCTAATTAATTTTTAGCAATCTAGCAAAATTAGAACTCTAACAAATCATAGTTGAAATCCTTTTAATTAAATGAATAATTAAAGAGGTAAAAGTTGATTCTAAAATAATGAAATTAGTAAGAGGATTAGCGCGGGCGCCCGCCGTTCGGCCTCAGATGTATGCAGGCCCGTGTGGAACGAGGACCGCAGTGAATTTTCTGCTCCGTCGCGCCACGAGATGGGGCCTTCGGAAAACGCCTAATA
The DNA here is from genome assembly GCA_905340225.1 of Abrostola tripartita. Classification (NCBI taxonomy): domain Eukaryota; kingdom Metazoa; phylum Arthropoda; class Insecta; order Lepidoptera; family Noctuidae; genus Abrostola; species Abrostola tripartita. The sequence goes on along the minus strand of HG996493.1, from coordinate 6,887,744 downwards.
ACCTGGCCTGTTTACCAGCAAATGAGATGGTGCTTTTAATTAGTGGGTTGACAGTTTATGGACCTTTGGTGATTACGGACCTGTTTTTACGGGGTAGTTAAGAGCGGCTGCTTTATTTCAATAACCTATACATTAGTATACATCATAAAATCGCAGTAGAAAATAAACTAAATTAAGATTTCTAGTTGTACTTTACGCATTAATATTGGCAGCCAATATGCTAAATAAAGTAAAACAAACCTATTGATTGCCATCACGGCACCGACACTCGTGTTTTATATAAAAAATCGAAATGTCACCCGAAAACAAACATAGGTAATCCAATTACCATAGACTATATGTTGTTCTACAGCGGGCGTAGTAAACAGACGTATATTTGCCTACGTTTCAAATTCTCGGCGCATTCGAACACGCAGAACGTTTCACCTGCCATAGTTTATTACCTATTCAGCGGACTCGCACAAATAAAACTGTATAATGCATAAGCGAATGGCGAGTTTGATTTACGAGCGCGCGGCGGCGGCCCAACGCGTCACGGGCTGAATAACTAACGCACCTAGGGGCTATTCAAATGCCCTTATCCCGTGTCCGGCTGTTGTTACACTTCAACATCTTATTATTTTAGTTTGGGGGACTATTTGCGTAATGTTAGCTCTTGTTTGAGTTTAATTTAGTTGGATTCGTAGAACAGAAATATAGCTCAGAGAAGTTTGAAAAAGGAATTAGAAACAAGTCGAATACTGAGAATATAGAACTTACCTAAAATGTATTTACTTAATATTTATTGCTAGTTTTGTTAATTTTCATTTTAAAATCGTAACTGATAAGAATAATACAAGTTGATATAATAAAATAGTCCTCATGTATGCATAGGCGTAGCGTGTGTCCATCTGTCTGCATTCTGTTTATAACTAACGGCATATTGTACGGCTAACTTATTTAGTGGATGTCATAAAAATGAATTTATAGTCTCACTAACTTTTTGTCTCCTCTCTCTAAAATGTATATTTCATAATGTTTGTTTGCTAAAACAGCAATGTGAAAGGTTATTTGAATGTCAGAGGCAAGTAAGAAATATATTTAGGAAGATTATTGTGACTTATATTTCTTTTAAATATCTATGGGTAAAGTTACATTAATTTAACTATGGTCGTTCTATTGAGTGTGTTGACATGTTTGCCTTTGGAAGAGAATCCCTGTCTACATCCATTGTTCCAAATCCAAATGCTTGTAGTATGGTCAAACCTTTCAGTTGACCCTTACGATGCGGTTACTTAAAATCCCCAAAGGATCGAGTTACACGGTTTCGCTTTCACGAGAGCATTATCAGAAATACTAACTTTTAACATATTTGCTATAGACAAAAATATCAATGGAACACCAAAATAAAGCAGAAATTTTTACCGAATTTATCAATAAGGTTTTTATCCTAATTAAATTATTTGGAATCATCTATGAGGCCTAAAATTGCCACCGCTGGGTGAAACGCTATTGGGACATTAATGTAATCCGAAATTCAGGTAATTTGCTAATGGAGTTAGCTAAGGAGCGTGAAGTCTACCAAGATTGCGATCCGGTGCTCGGATCTGGTTACTCTTTACAATCAAAAGATCATGAGATTGTTACCTAAAATATTGACATTATCACGTGGACGTCTATCATTTGTGTTCGAAAAGGTTTGGCTCGCAATTTAAATATAAGTTACGATATGGCAATAAATGTGGAGCTTTGTGATTGCATTATTTAGGTACCTGGATACATTTTCCCCGGGAGTGGTGTTTGAGTTCCTAAGTGCACATAAAAACGTAAGCAATCAAGGGGCCAGATGTTTTTGCCAAGCACATAAACGAGAATGGCGTGAATTGCAATTAAGCTCGAGTTTCGATACCTTCAAAATATATGCAATAAAATTTATACTACCGCGTCGAAACAAATCCTATTGCGAAAGTAGATAAACGGCGTCATTCAAAAGCGAGACACTTAAAAAGCCCCAATCACGTACTCTGTGTATCCCTGAACATTGAATACCAAGAACTTGTTGCTACTTAATTAGTGAGTGAATCAACCGCTATTATTAAGTAACTAGAAACTGTTTGTTGTCTTCATTAAGCTATTCGTTGTGTACATAGCAGTAATGTAATCACGAAGCCTCCTACAGAAGGGACCAGGTAAGTTGAACACATTTGTTGAAGTCCATCACAATAATAATTTGATCAATGAACATTGAAATTCGATTAGCGTCGACCATTATGTGTTAACTACCACTGATCTTATACTAGGCTTAAATAATCTAATACTTATAGTTGAGTGGCTAGGCGTCATTTTTTGAAGGTGGTTTTGGGCAGTAACTTATTGGTGGCCATGATTTGGCCGTCGAAGCAGACTAGGAACAAACAGGCCGAAGATATAATAAGGATTTGTGGAAATGTATGGAAAAGACTGAAATCAGACAAAGGAAAGTAAGGGACGACTATACCTATAACCCGGTGGAGTGTTCTCGGCTGATAATTATGAAACCTCATGTAAATGATTTCGATATTAGTGTTTAGGAATCGATTCGATATGAACGACAACTTTTACATGCTACATACAACAATAGTATTTTAATACTGATAAGTATTGCTTAGTAAGCAATTTTATAATCAATTAGCATACTGTTAGACTTTTTTTTGAAAATTTCGTGGGATTCGAGACGTGCACTATGTGCTATTGTAGCTCGTAAGTTGATGATCCCAGTATATTAATATAGAATTCCGTAGTCCATCTTTTGATACATTTTCTAAGTTTTCTCTTACGACACCCACGGGAAGGGACGAAGTAGTGTATTCAAAGTCAAGACATAGAACACTGCTCACATAGGTATTATTTATCTCACAGCGAGACCTGAAATAATATGGAACAACAAAAAGAATGAAGAGTCAAAGCATTTCAAAATTTTAAAACAGTATTACGTTTGACATAAATTTAATGGTCAATATTATAAATATTGGTTAAGTTACAGCCATTATAACGTTATTGTTGAGCTGTAAAACTTTATTACCGATTTATTTTTCTTTGACATCAGAGATTTCGTAATGTTTGTCTTTTTATGAGCTTGTGAACAGTTTGTGTAATCGCTGTTTGATAGCGGCTATTTATTTCGGGTTCGCGCCCAAGTACCGATAAACTGTAATGATGTTGGAGCAAATGTATTAAAGTGTTTTTGTTTGTCAGGTTAAAAGTCCCTGAGAGGTATCATAAGTGCTCGGCTACACATTTCCAAGTACCCTGTCTTTAAAATTCCAAGTAAAAATTTCATGATCACAATACCAATTTTATGTTCCACGTTACCTTATCAGTTTTTTCATTTAGACGGAACGTTCGTCTCTGTATAATGTTGATTATAGTAAGAGGTAATTAAAACAAATGACTTCTTTTCTTATAGAAATAAATTGTTTTCATATTTTTCCTGACAGCCAACTAATTGATACAAACGTTGGTGTTTTCGAGGATGGTACTGCTAATAATAGTTCCAGTAGTTTATTACACGACTGAGTTCTCGCCGCACTGGGTGTAGACAATCTAGTTTGTGGGAGCAGATGCTTCACCGTGTTCTAAGGAAAAAGGGAACATTGTGCTAACGATACTCCAAGGAAGATACAAATACTGTAAGAAATATTTATGGAGGTTTTTCGGAATGAAATCCCTAGGGACAGCGGGACGCGACTTGGCCTCCGAAAATAGGGAAAAACACGTTTCAAATCCCACGCCACGAATAACTCTTAATACAGGGATTATAGAATGGCTTCTTAAGTCCTGGGTGCTAAAAGAAAGATAACAAGCAATTACGCTGCGGTGATAAAAATATGTATATAAATACTAACTTAGAGGTGGCTGGTCCTTTTGCGATATTATAGGTCTTAAATTCTTTTTTGTTTGTGTACTCATAAGTTTAGTTTAATTTTAAGCCGGGGATGAGTTCCGTAGTAATATTCTGTTAAACTAATAAAATCGGCCCCGATGAGGTGCTTACCTACGTTTTTTGCGTTCACCTGGGCCTCGTAAATATTACCCACGACCATAAAATGCATTAGTAAAGTCTGGCTTTGAATAATGCCAGCGCCGCGTTCTTTCCTGTGAGGGAAATAGCAGTATAAAGCAAGGTCATACGTTACCAGTTACGGTCCACTGAAGTTTAAAAATAAATACTCTGCGTTACCTAGTAGAGTTCTACGTAAAGTATTATGATAGTGGGCACTCTACGGTTTCTTCTATCTTTCAATGTATAAATAAATAATTTTTTTATGGATCTAAGGTTTATCATTTGATTAAAAACAAATGCGCATTACTTGTCGTCTATTCACACACACACACACACACACACACAAACACACACACACAAACACACACACACACACACACACATATAAACACTATTTCCTGAAGTGTTTTTTATTTTTTATTATTAATTTTACTGAAATTTAATTTGGTTATTTATTTTATGTAAGCAACATTCATATAACTCAATGTCTGACTAATATTCTAAATCGTTTTTAAGTTTTTCTTAATTTTATTTTGTTAAACTACCTATGTTCCTTTAACCAAATAACCTGCTATTAATTAAATAGAAATCTCACCCTCACGGAGGTAAGGCCTGGTGATCTGTGATACAGGTTTTACCTACAGCAGACACCAGTCTCTAATAATTGTCCAATTGTAGATGTAATGTATGTATGAGAATGAGAAAATAAATAATTATTATTATTATTATTCACGATGGTAATTGTTTACGTAGATACTTAATTTCTTTTATATTGTTTTTATTATTTTATCATGATAAATTTAAATGTTTGTTGTCTTTAGTAAGTCTGTATTTACTTTAACAGATAAAATAATTATTTACGTGCATTTAGTGATGCATCTATTGCAGTCACATTTATGCATTGAACAGACGAAGCAATATTTTTCCCTACACGACAGTCAAAACAGGTATAAAGGTCGGTAGTAATTTATCTTATCGTATCTAGTCGCGAAGCCCGAGACCAGCCCAGTAATGCTAATTAAGTAATGGCTCTACAGGGACACATCGCAAAGGGTTCACATTAATTAATTAATGACCATTCATTCCTCCCGATAACTTTGACGTGATGAATTTTAAACTTGCTTCCAGACTCGTATCGAGATATTTCGATACGTGAGTTAATTAATTTGTTTGTAAACGTCCTCATGGCTGTCAAGTTAGTCTTGGAAGTCGACTACACTTGTCCGTTTATCGTGATATCTTGAAACGCGACGAGGAAAAGTAAATGTTTGGTTCATGTTTTATTACCTGTCTAAGATTGCTTTCAAAGCAAAACCACGCATTATTTTGTGCTAATGAAATAATTACCTCTTCTTCAACTAATAGTGAATGAATTTACTTATTTATAATGCTGGCCAAATCGTTTCTTGTTACTGCCACACATGTGTAATTTTCATGTTCATTTTCGGTTAAGTCTTTACACTAGCCGGGCGGACATAAACAAACTTGAAACTTTTTATAAGCTACACAAATCGATACCCTGTTACTGAATAGGTCATAGGTAAATTACAAAGTTCATGCGTTTTTATTGACTGCTATGTTAATTACACAGTGGCCACTGTGTGAGCTGGACCGTTGTGACCAGCTGTTAAATAAAACTTGTAAATAGGTTGCCTTAACGAAAGTACTATGTGTCACTAGTTATAGTTGAAAATTTAAAAATCTACTTTTGTAGCAGCATTGATGGCCATCATACACACGCCTGTATTCCCCGAAGGGGGTAGGCAGAGGTGACGGTAGAGTACACCCACATTTCGTATGTTATGTTGTTATGGGTTTCAATATTATAAGGCACGAATTCAGACTCCGTGCTGCTACTGAGAATTACCTATTTACAGTAACAGTTTGCCAAACCCGGGATTCGAACCCAGGACCTCAGGCTCAGCAGTCGCCCTCAGCGACCACTAGACCAACGAGGCAGTCTTCAGATCTCAGTATAGTAGGTATAGCAGCGAAGTATTCTATTGAAATAGGTGATTTTGAAGTGATCCTATTTCCCAAAGATCCTATACTATTCTAAATGTCGATGTATATTCGTTTGTGTATTTAAATGTTTTTGATTACAGCTCAATCTCAATGTCGAGGATTTTTTCTAAACACGTCATCCTGAACTTAAATTAAGATGTAGAATAGGTTAATTCGCGTACATTATAAAGTAGTTCCCGTGGGATGCCAATGACACGACGAGTACCAGCCAGCAGTGAATTTCAACGACATCACCTTCACGTTGTTCTAATAACAATAGGAATAATGTAGTTATTATGACAACAATCAAACGGATTACCATTGATTATTTATTATTATCGTTTGTTTGAGTAGTTTGACATACTTACAAATACAATTAGACTCATTAGCTTAATTGCAGTTGTAAGTATGTCACGACGGATTGTGTTTACTGATCGGGCCTTATAATTAATTATACGTAGGTTTTTGTTTCTAAAACTCTGGTATCACACTAATATTATAAAAGCGAAAGTTTGTGAGTGCGTTTGTTACCTCTTCACGCTCAAACGGCTGAACCGATTTTGATAAAATTTGTTATGGAGGTAGCTGACACCCTGGATTAACACATAGGCTTTTTATCTCGAAAAAAATGTAGCGGGTAACACCGTGGGGCGCAGCTTGTGGAAAATAATATAAACTTTTATCATTAAAGAGGTTCTTCTGTACCAGTAGTCAAATTATTATTACTTTGGCAATTTTTAATAATTAATTTAATTCTATTTGACACTGCCATTCGCATGGCAAATAATGGGATGTCAAGACTTAAGAGTACTTTAAATACGTTTTATCTTTTATCATCGTTTATAAAATAATATCATAGTAGGTACTTACTTGTATACTTGACAGTATCATCATCATCAGCCTGAAGACGTCCACTGTTGGACAAAGACCTTCCCCTTTCAGAAAGGGGGGGGGGGGGGTTGCCATAATCCTTGACAGTATTTAGGTTTAACACAAGGTGACCCGTGACACCCTAAGCTAAAGGAATCGATCTAGATAATTCTGAGGGAAAGAGACTTGCCGGACAGCAAGCTGGTATTGGAGCTAATTACATTGACAAAGTATAGTTAATTACTACGACTTGATACTAAAATTGTTTGTGAGCTACATCATTGATTTAAAAACAAACAAAATATAAGACCAACTATTTTTTGCTGCTGAGAATTGTGATGACCAGTAATTGAGATATTTCCAAAACTATCACGGAGATACATAATTGTCTACGTTTCGTTGCATGTAAACATGTTGAGACTATTCTACTAATCAGAAGATATTGTGCCTTCCTTTGACATATCGAGCCTGTCTTACAGAGAGAAAATGGGACTATTTTATAGGCTTAATAGGCTTATTAGTTTACATTATCACGCACTAATGTAAACTAATGTTGTTGTAGCGTAAACACTATTATGCTATGTGTTGAGATATTAGAGGTACTTCTGCGTTAGCTTTTCTGACTTTAAATAATGACTGTGTGTCTATAGATGTATATTTTAACCCTTGTATTTAACAACAGAGCATGCAGAGATATGCTTTTGCACATGTACGGTTTCAATATTTTTGTCACACAACATATTAATTGTATAATTAACCACCATAAAAGATAACATAATCAATGCTGTGACAGTACAGTTATCAAATATGATAAACGAAGGTACATTTTATTAACTTTCATATTCGTTTTTACCTTAAAGAAACTGAAAAGGCAATGAATAAAAATACTTCAGACGGATAAAAATTTATAGCGAATCGGTTCGACAGGAAATATTGAAGAAGTTAGATTGAGGAAGTGACGACATTGTTATTATCGCCTCAATCCTGCTCGAGCTCTGAAACAATCTTTGGCATCCACGCTCCGATCGCTCGTCGGGCAGTAAAATCTCTGTTATGATTTCCATCGCCTACTTTCATCTTTAAATATTATCTTTCCAATTTCACAAATGTCTTATGATTATACTCAACTTCAACTACAACCCTAATGGCCATGTATAAGAAAGTGGTTCCATTGTGCTCTAAATAAAAGAATAGCTATGTTTGCTTTGTGGTGTGGAAATAATTTTTCAAGACAAAACAATTGGCCCTAGTTTAAACACTGCTTGCTCGAAACTGAAGAGGGCGGAAGCGAAAATTTCAGCTTTTCACAGTGAATTTTTTGTCGTACTTATACCTAAAACAAAGCGTAATGACCCGCACGGCACGCATTTGTTCGGGAACAATCCGAATAGGCCATTTTTCATGTGGAACAATTGAGGGCGGTACTCCGACACAATTGGCAGAGTATTTTGTCAAGCGGTTGTCGTACGAGTCTCGAGCGCACAACATTATAAGTGCACTCCACACGCCCATTTGCCTAGTTGAAAGAACAACTGGAGGCCTACGTGCACGTAAACTGTTGTTTACTCTAGTCATATGGATTTGATTATTATAATATTAGTAAGGGGAAAACAAGTTTAAGTGAAGCTACTTTATTATTATCGTTTAACAATTTCAGCCGGATGCACCATTGTGCCGGCCATATTGAATATTTTATTTGATTCAAGAACTGTTCAAGTGTCCATTTATAAAGGTTTCTTTCTTATTACAAATAAAATAAATTATAAAAATATTGATAGGCACTTTACATGTGCCCCGTTTTACTGAAATAGACAATAGCTCTATTCCACACTTACTGGGTGTTCAGGAAATAATACTTTCGCCGTTTATAAATATAGATATGTATTATTTATGGTATTAATCACCTGACAAAGTATGTTGCCCGCCGATAGGGCATAAAATCTCGCCTCTTATGATTTCATGGCGGCCCGAGGCACTGCGCTGGAATTTTTCGTTTTATTTTATGATGCCGAGCACTGTCGCGGAGAAATATTGGCTCAGCGGAATAGCTCGTAAAGAAAGCCGTTTTCTTTCCACGGGGTTACGCACCGCAACTACATCGCCGCCTTCTGCTTACATTTTATTATTAGGTCTCATCCAGATTTTATGTCACATGAGATTTCATTTTTAATTAGGTAGGTACCAACCAACCAAGACAAAAACATCGTTCTATAAATAAACGTTCCGCTGAAAATCCCTTGCGTCTAAATGAACTGCGAAAGAGTTCTACATAAAACCGAACTATCCAAGATTAAAAAAAGATTAAAGGAAAGTTGTACATTAGTTTTTCAATCGCTAGGTTGGTTCGGCGCCGGCGGGCGGCACGCGGCTCGGTGGCCGGATTGTACGGAGGTTCGCATTTTGCCGGTTCGGCTCGCCGATCCTTTTTCCTCGCACATCATTATTCAAGTTAAGTGGACAGGCCCCGGTCAGGTTAGTGGATGAGTAACAAAAATTCAGGGGGTTGAACACAAATCGGAATATCGTATCATGAAAGGTCAGACACATATGTTGGGGTAGAATTTCTTATTATGCTTTGAGATTGATGCAGAATAATGGGTTAGACCTTACACATGTATGTATTACTAACAAGACGCCGTTAGCGTGATTTAGGTTTACTTTTCATATTTGAATATTCATACTTGTATATTTTATGAGAGGTCTTATAAATATATTTATATAGGACCCTTACGTCTTTGTTTACAAGACGTACGAGATGTTATGAAACGTCTCGAAATTTCGTTCAAATCTTGACACATTCGATCTCAATCTAAACTCACAAACACACTGCATATATCCAAGATATGTACATTTAGACAAGAAGTCAGGCAGGAGGTACATAACCAGCGCAGCAAGTATTCATGAGACAAGTAATAGTGTCCCAGATCCCCTGGCTGTCACGGTGTGGCGTGCGGCGTGAATGGCGCAGGCCATTTGCGAAAATTCAACAATACCATTGAATTTCTCCCGAGACCGCTCCTCAGCCGTCTCTATAATACGCTAAACAGATGTTGCATGGATACGTTGATCTCTGATCTATAGTGACGTTAGAACGCATGTTGTATACAAAATAGTATATTTTTAAACTACGGTTTTAGCATTGCTTTTACCAATTTGTCAACTGCTAGGCTTACGGCTAGTCTATCCTTAGGTCAAGCAACGAGTTAGCCTCAGTAGGTACCATAGATAGGTACCTAAAGTAGTTTAATGCCAATTGGAACCCGGAACAGTTAATTAATTATTTTATGCGCGTAGGGGTAGATAATATCTTTCAATATTGAGCAAGATCGTCTATAACTTTAGATAACACATCCATGATGATACGACAGACTACATATGATTATTATACCCATTATCAGGCAGAAAAATAATTGCTAATTAAACATAATAGGTAGGTAAAGTGCGAATTTGGCCAAATGTGTCATTAGCTGTACCTAACAGCTAACGTAAGGCCGATGTCGGCCATTACCGTAATGTGGCCGCTGACTGAGAGACGGCCAGAGATGTGATCGTGTAATTAACTTATAAGCATTAAATAAACGATCACACATTATTACTACACGGTTATTTTAATACCAGAACGACACGATTAATAAAAACCTAAATATTAATCTTTGGCACGGAGAATTCATCGTCCGTACGGACATTTTTGTTATTTAAAGAGTTCAGAGTCCAGTAAAAAGAAAACTATCTGTTGGTATAATAATATACCTATAGCATTATCAGCACTGCGCGCTATTCAGATGTCAATGAGTAGGCAGCCTGAGAACCCCCTCAAGGATATATTATCATTGATTGCATTGTTGACATCCTCCGTAATGGATTGTAATTAGTATGTCAATAAGGAGTAGGTAAATTTGCATTTTAATTTGATTAACTGGATGTTAGCTGGTTTGTTTGTGCTGGATATCTGATATGATTTTTAATCTTAGCAAATCACTATACTTTTCCCATTATTATAGAGTCATTCTTAAGAGTTCATAGTACCTACTGAAGTTTGTGTTAGCCAAAACTTGACTATAAAATACATTTCTTTAGTTAACTCAAATATCTTTTAAAATAATCTCCTTTACTAGACTTTACAAACAGGTTAAAACAATGTATTTACCTTTATCTACAGCAGAAAAAATACGTCTTCTTGAACGAGAAGACAGATCCTTGCGGAGATTTATAGAAGGCGAGGTCACTTGAATAATGTCTCGCAAATGTTAATTATGTAGAATGGAGAACCTACATTCATTAATTCGACTTAAAGATCCTTGTAAACGTTACTACAGTCGTACGTACAGATAGTATAGTTACAAATGAAGCTTAAATTATACGAGCTTTGACTCTTTGAGGTAGCCAATATTTCGTTATATTAATATCAACTGAACAAATTAGGTCTATGTTTCCAGCAGATTACAATTATAATTACAGGACATGTTTTCGAATTAAAAATTGGCTATGACAGTATGCTACTAATGTACAGGAAACCGGCACACCTGACACCAGGTTGTTCATCAACCATACGTTAAGAAGAAGACTACTATAGGTACAGTGTACGGTTACTTTCGTATTGAACCTGTATCGTGTACGTAGCAAACATTCGATGTTACGTCATCCAAATACTTCGTTTAGAAATTATATTTTAGCAATTTCTTTCTGGAAAATGAAAACTAAAATTATTCTAATATTTTAAACCCGAGTCCTTTGATTAACGTTTTAACCAGATTGTACTGATTACAGGCAAATAAAAGTTTGCACAGTCCTACACACACCGCCTGTGCCGTGACTGTGCCGTGTGGTATCCGGCCTAGAATTGACCACCCCCTTTCCTCCCGTGGGTGTCGTAAGAGGCGACTAAGGGAAAATAACCAGAAGATGGGCAGCGTCTTCTGTAACTTGACCACCAATACTGCGATCCCCAAGCCGCTTGCCAAGCGTGGGGATTATGGACCCCCCCCCCCCTCCCATTAAGGGGGAGGCCTATGTCCAACAGTGGACGACTTCCGGCTGATGATGATGATGAAATTATGTAATTATTGCTCGTTTATAAATGGCTTTTGAATAACGTGTGTATGTTCCAACTTTGTAGAAACTTTTAGTACCGACCTTGCGTTCATTAACTAATAAAAATGGCACGAGGTGTTAATGATTCACTGAGGAGAGAAATCAGTTATAATAAGTGATATTTAAAATTTGTGTTTTCATTATAGTTACTGAAGAAACAAAGCAAATAAACGAAACCTAATTATACCCAAAACATAATTATAAATGATTAGTTGAGGTTTTCTATGGGTTTGGCAACATTAAGTTCATCGGATATAAATAAAACTTTTTGGTTGCAAAAACATGCTGTTATTATTTAATAGCCTCTCCAAATCTGCAACGTTTAGCAATTCGTTTGAATGGGCGAACGATTATAGATAAATATAGTTTGAATGGATACCGATAAATTCGGTTTCACGGTAGAGGTTTATTCGTTTACGTAAACTTTGAGATTGGCTCTAACAAGGCTGGGAGAGGCGGAGAGAACGCCGGTGATTTCTACTCTTAAAATCCAATTTAAATGCATTCCTCTGTGCCACAGGAGGGCCCGCCGATACGCCCCGGGGGCCAATTAACTTATTCATCCTTAACATTTCATTGCTCAACTTGGATACTACTTTTACGCTTTAGGTACTTTCCACGTCTCATCCTTATGGGTACGCTATGATTACCTGTCGTTAAGTCCTACCCTGAATTTGCATTATAAATACTTCGCGTCCTGCACCTCTTTCTTTTCCTGAGATTGACTTTGGTCGACTTACTTAAAGGGAAACATTTGCTGGAGTTACTTTTTATAAAAGTTAATTTCATTGTTATTTTTTTAAAGTGATATTAGGGTTTAATACTTCTATTGACTTTTGACAACGTGTACTTTTTGATCAGAACTGCCACAAGCTCATAAGAAAATCTCAGATACTCAGCTCTTAAAAGGCTTTTTGAAGGATCACGTTACTTTTGGTGCAGTTTGCTACGCATTGCTTTCTTTATAACATAAGGATACATTTACCTGGGGAAATTGGTTATAATTAACAACAGGAGGTAATTAATAAGTTTTCAGAACGCTCTGCCTTGTCTGGCCCTATCTTGGAAAGTAGTCAATGCTTCCGTGGATGTCAGATACATTACCTTTTTTGTGCTATAAAAATTGCGGAAGGAGAGTTAAGTTATAGGTACTTAACCGATCAACTTATCAGGTAAGCTATGGGATCCAAGATGTCATTTCCAAAGTGTCCTAAAGTCATTTAAAATGCAATTTGAACAGCCTAATAGAAACGTTCTCACTAAGAATTGTTGCAAAGTGTAATGGGTTCAGGTGAAATTAACGCAGAAAAATAGGAAAAGTTAGAACGAGTTTCCCGCCAAGGTTTTTTGCCTTCGCCAAGTAGCGCTGTGATTGTAAACCGGTGAATTTATAATGCTATTTTCGAACTCCACTTCATCGAGAAGTTTTAAACCGGTTCATAATTTTACTCGAAAGTACGTAACGTTTAGCATTCGAAGGTACGAATAAATTCAATAAGTAGGACTTCTCTTAGGCATGTAATAAAATCCATTCATTCAGTCATTTGCGTTCGTTGAGGACTTTTATTACTGAATTTGATACACTGGTGCGAAGTGGAACGCACTCGGTGGGACATACTTTTCTGTGAGCGCCGCAGCTAATGTGACGAATGGGCTTCCTGTGTTGCTGAATTTTCCAAATGACTGTTTCCGTATCTGAACGGCTGGAAAGGGTTAAAATGATTTATCTTGTTGAAAATATACGAACGCCACCCTTTTTTAATGCAGTACATACATTTACATACCTAATTGTGCATATCGAATCTGATATTTCAAGGCCTATTAAGCAAGAAAACTACCGCTACATATTTCCGAGTTTTTATTGCGTTTCTATATATTTTAGTGAATATTTAGTTTTTTTCAATAACGACCAGAACTATTTATTTACCACGTCTGCAAAACGAACTAGACAAGATATAGTTAAAAACTCTTGCTATTAAAAATCATAATTTTCAATAATTACAACACAGACGTACAATCTTTTGTAGAGTATAAGCAAAAAATAATTAATAATTTCTAACCTTCCTGGTTTAAAAATGATTAAACAAGTTTGAATCGCTACGTCACTTATTACACAAATAAACAACATTAGGAAGACATCAACATAACACCTAAAATTCTGTTTGCATTTGAATTATGGACAAAAAATAAAACGTTGCTTTTCAGACATCTTTCGGACCCTATTTATCTGAAAAGGATGCGATGACTCAAGCAGATTCGCGCGATATCTGCGCGCCCTCTGCGGATTACTTTGCAAGTCTTTTATACGAGAGGCCAGTATCATCACTACTTAAGGATATTAAAATCCCCTATTTGTGTAAGAAGCTTGTTTTCTCGCTGACTGTGGAACGTTTATCGAATAATCCTGATAAAGCTGAGTGAATTGAGCGTGCACAATAAACTTTCATAGAATAAGGACGATGCAGAACGTCAAAACAATTTAAAAATGAAATTTTTTTTTTTTTATTAATATTATTATTAATGTAGATTCCTCGAAATGTGTATTGATTTTACCTATAAATAATACAGTACAGTTAAAAGTTTATACTTAATTGGTTTAAGAGCTTGCCATATACCTAATTGTGGACGATCAAATGCCATGGTTTTGTGTCTATTTTTTTGCAAACTCGTTAGTATTTCATTGTCGCTTCTGTAATAATGATTCACTCTCTTAGCAGCTCAGCAGTAGGAATAAGTAGTTTACAACTACTGCTATTTAGCACGTTTAGGCAATTTAAATCTTTAATCGTGTTATTAGAAGTCATCTTCAGAGGTTTTTGATCTTAGGTACCATAAACAATATAAAGAAAAACATCAAATTACCTTTAATTTGATAACATATCAACTTATATAAACAGATAAATACATAAACCTCTGCTATATTTATATTAGTGTCGGTCCTGAAACACTTACCCAGTGCAACAACTCTGACTTTGCAAAGATCAACGTTATCATACTGACCTTAGTTCTCAGCCCTAAAGTTAAGTAAATTTGACCCGAATATGTTGTGATAAATAACAAAATTCAGTCGATCCAAGCCGCTAGCTCCGACCACTAAGGAGACCGGAGCAAAAGTGAAGTTTTGTGCAACTACCGATAACGCTACTGACAACTCTATTCATCCTGGAATTTTGAATCTGTTAGTACTATGATTTTTTATTTTTGTAGATATTTTAAATATAATTTTTATTATTATCATAGCCTTTTTGGAGTCTCACAGTTGAGCAAAAGCGTCCCACAGCTGGGCAAAGAATTCACCTTCATTTCTTCACAAATCTGTGTTAAATGCCATTTTTGGCCATATTTTCCCACAATGGTGTATCAAAGTTTATTCAACTGTATTTTTTTGTATACTTGTAAGGTGTAAACAAGACAAAAAAAATGCAAAAGACAACTCTTTTAAAGTCCCAAAATAAGATCCACATCTCATAACCTTAATCTGCATCCTTTTCTAGTAGCTGTTGTTACAGCAAACAGTGATACTGTGGTGTAGACATGATCACATGATCAGTAAACTTTGTATTCTTCACTGACGAAATCATCGATCGCTTTAACCCAAATATTTTTAATCATATATAATAGAGCTGTCCGTTTAAGTAAGAGTCCTGTAAGACGTTATTTTTTTAATAATGATGTTTACAATAATAAACAGCTAAACTATCAGTTTTTTTTGCAGATCTATCAGCAAAATGAATAAAATTTTATTATTAGTAGCGTCTACACTTCTAGTTTCACTTGCATTATTCGCGATTACTGAGGCCAGATCATGGTAAGTGCTACAATCATTATTAACTATAGATGTTAAGGTGTTTGGGGTAGAAACTTTAGGGTCGAGATTCGTAGTCTCATTGCGACCGTCTGCATCTAACACTCCCGATATCCTAGGTCTAATTCCCACTTCGAGAAAAGTGTAATTGGGTTTCTTTATGTGTTCTTTCTTACTCTTAGATCGAGATTGGAATTGTATCCAATAATGGGTGATGTGCTTGCTTCTTAAGGCGTTAGGACCTTTTTGTTATTGGACTTTAGTAAAGGAACCATTAAAGATTTTTACTTTTAGAATTTAAGAAGATTCATATTTTTATATTCTTTTTAACTTGTGGTCTGTTTGTATTGCTCATTTGTTTTGAAATAAGAGAGAAGGTACCTAGTTTAATTGAAATATGTGTTTAGGCAGTTTTACGAATGCATCCTATATGACAAATATTAAAAAAGACATCCTGGCTAGATAAATATTTTTCCTCGTCCTTATAAAGCTAGACTTTTTAAAGCTGTGGATGATCTAATGTGCCTACCAAAATCTAGCTTAAATACCAATCTTGGCAAAGAAAATTCGTAGATAGCAAACCTTACGGATTCTGAAACTTAATTATCAGTGATTATCGAAGTTTTGAGACTTGCCTTCGATGAAATCTTATCGACTAACACTGCTATTAACTTTTCTTGAGTGTAGGTAAAGGATTAGTAGCTAGTCTTGGCTTCAGTCTGCTAGTCTTACGGTGCTATCACGTGTCAGCTCTATCGAAAATCTCTCTTTCTCTCTCTTCCTATGCAGTTATGTTTATTATTTTTCATAAACTTATATTTTGGTCAAAAACAAAACCATAGGTGAGTTTAAAGTGTGAGTTCAAGTACTCACTGCAAAAGACAGGTACACCTTATGTTAGATACATTGAGAATACGATTTTTTTTATAACCATTAATTTTTGTAATGGTGTATTGCAATTTTTTATGACTGTTTGATGCCACTTTGGTGATCGACATTTTATTACTTAGTCCATTTTATCTTTTTAACTTTATCTGATTATGAAGTATGTGATTAAATATCAATAGGTACCTATGTCATCTTTTATTATTAGTACATGAACGATTATTACCTTTGTTTTATTAGTATACTAATAGATTGTTTATTATTTGTTCCAGTGATGTCAAACGTTCACGGTGTGACAATGACGTAAGTATTACAACTAAATACGTAATAATACAATGATAACACGCATGTAACTATTATAGGGCAAAGGGTTTTCCTTAAAGATGTTACAATAAAGCTATTTACTTTATTGACGTATTCGAAATACGCTTACTACGACCGCTACTACGTATATAATAGTAAAAACATACTTTGTAATCCTGGATCCTTTGTTATATGTAATTTGCGTAAACTTTTTATATATTATTTAACTTAATCTAATACGTGTTGTAGAATATTATTGCATTAGCGTACAATATTATAGAGTACCAAACAGTATTCAGCCTTGAATTAAATGTTTCTACATCGTCTTTTCTTCTGTACCATGTTCTTTTAGCTCGCTTTTGTTTTGTAGACCTCATGTATATAGACGATAGAACACCAGTTGGGTTTAACATGTATGACATAGCATGAAGCACTAGCGTCGCTTGCATTGTTGTGTATTTTAATAAGCCGTGATGTCAAAGTAGAGAGCCGGCTTGAGAGTCAGGTCTCGATATGTGATGGACGGTCACCCGTCCAATGTCTGACCTTAGTGGTGGCGCTTAACCTAGCATGCCCACTAATGTGCGCCAGAAGCTATGTAGCCACAAGCATATATGCATTATTAGTCATCATATTATTAGTCAACCGTTATCAGGAGTCAAATTGTTTAGGTGAAATATTTAGAGCAGATCACGGGTGAAGGATTTGTTATTGCATTGCTATCAATTTATAACACGATTGTGTTATTGTAACCCACGAACCATCTGTGTGGGTATCATGTTTATGCAATTATATTAGTAGAGTATACGAGTGTAGTGTCAATACATGCAATGATGATGAACTGTGCAGCTTTTTGATAGAAACTAATTTAATTGTCGCTTGGGCTCAAATTATAGTAAAGTTATGTGAAATAAAAGATACCCTTAGCGCAATTTAATTGCGGTTGGGTTCTAAAGAGATTTTCATTTATAATTATGTAAGAAGTAATTAAAAATTTAAACAAAAATATTTTTTCAGAAAAGTATTTTTTTAATATTTAAATTACTGTTTACCACGTAACTGAAACGCAATATTGAGCTGATCATATATTTTTACAGAAAAGAAAAAACAATTGTGAAGACTCCAGTTCCTCTTCATCTTCATCGTCATCAGAGGAAGACAACAAGTGTGGGAACGTAAGTAAAAAGTAATTAGTAAAGCGTAACGGGCATTCCTAAAAAATAACACAAGTAAAACAGAAAAATAATTAGGTATAAAAATCTCTCAAGAAAGTTATAATTTTAGAAATTATGTTAGAACAGTGGAAAGTAGAGATGGACCGAATAACTTCTTCTTCTTCTTCTTTAAAAAAAAAAAAGTCTCCTTTGTCGTGGGAGCATTTCACAAACATGAAATATCACATACACAAACGCCCAGACTCGGGACAAACAAATGTGGATCGCACAAATTTTTGCCCCGTGCGGGAATCGAACCCGCAACCCTTAGCGCAGCAGTCTAATCGCTTAGCCACTGCGCCAATCGGGTCGTCAACTGACTTCTAGTCGGTCGCAAAAATGACGGGTAGTCGGTTTGACCAGCAATGCCGATCATTGCTTTCGGTTAGGGCCCGGTCTCATCGGTAATAAAGAAAAGTTCGTCTACTCGTAACCCCAGTTTTGTTTAGAACGGGCAGGGATTTAAAAGAAATTAAACTTGGCTAAGGAAATTAATAATAGTGAAAGTATTATTAATTGAAATTTAATCATATCAAAAAATAAATCTAGTTTTATTTCCATCACTCTATTTTCAGCATAGAAATATAATGTAGGTAAGTAATAAATTAATGGGCCGACTTAAACAAAAACAGCTCCTATTTCAGCATTATGTTCCATCATCAGACTGCATCACCCACTGTTTCACCAATCATTCTAATGAGTTCCTTAAATAATTTCTGCTTTCGAGATCTCACGGAACCAGATGTGACCGTCAACTGTCTCATCATCATCATCATCAGCCGTAAGGCGTCCACTGCTGAACGAAGGCCTCCTCCTTTTAGAAGGGGGGTGTTGCCATAATCCCCACGCTTGGCAAGCGGCTTGGGGATCGCAGTGTTGGTGGTCAAGTTACAGAAGACGCTGCTGCCCATCTTCTTGGTTTTCCCTTAGTCGCCTCTTACGACACCCACGGGAGGAAAGGGGGTGGTCAATTCTAGGCCGGATACCACACGGCAACTGTCTGCGTTATATTAATAGGTCACACAAAATGCAATTATTCTGTGTTAGAAAATTGTCCGTAGGAGTTCGGTGTCTGATGTATTCCAGTATGAAATATTTCCTATAAGGACTTTTACTGCACCCTGCATAAGGGTAAGGTGAACCTGCATTTAAGTAGTACCTAACTCGCCTCGTCTTTTTACAGAAAAGAAATTGCGGTGACTCTAGCTCTTCATCATCATCTTCATCGTCAGAAGAGGATGACAACAAATGTGGCAATGTATGTGAATATAAATTCTGGTCAAACAAATTCTGTTCTATTTAATGTTGCTTTTACACTCTGAGAAAAAATGCTGTAATAAACTTAAAAGTCCAGTCAGATACGTATAATATTAATTTATAGGAGAACAATGTAAGTAGTTTAAGAAGTGTTTTGAAGAAAGAACTAAGGGTTGAGTGAACTTGTCCTGGAAGATATCCCGTCATCATTTTAGGGCATATGCCCTAACTGCCATATCTTCCATCCAACACCTATAGCATATGCTATAGGTGTATATAAAATACATAAAACGCCAGACATTCACCCACATAAAATATTCGTCCACCAAAAGTTAGGCTTTTTTATTTTTTTTACAGAGAAAAAAGAATAACTGTGACCACTCCAGTTCATCGTCATCATCATCAGAAGAAGATGGAAAAAAGTGTAGCAATGTAAGTACTGTATTTTAAAATACCCTGCTAATCCTCCGTGTATGTCTTGTGTGAGATGAATGGATACAATAATGTTTATGTTTGCCGCTGAATGTTACACTTCGTATTTGGCTCATTTATTGGTGTTTTATCAAGTTTGTAATAGGGTTGACAACTCAAGGTGCCTTTATACGCCGCGGTTTCCTGGTTACTCAATATCGGGCCATGATAAAAAACCACAAATGCTGTTGGGCCTTTAAAACGTAAAGTACGTTGACGGAAATAATAATTAAGATAAAAACACATCGACAACCCTTTTAACTGCAATAAGCTGAATATTTAACACGTAAAAAAATCTGCAGGAAAGACTACGGCAGATTAGAGTATAGAAGTGAAATATTTATTCTTGCAGAAAAAAAGGAAAGATTGCGACGACTCTAGCTCCTCGTCATCATCATCTTCAGAAGAGAACGATAACAGATGTGGCAATGTAAGTCAATAATAAACTCTTGTTCTAACTCTGAGTGTCTGACGTGTAACTTTTAAACCTAGTTAGGTCTCGCCAAAAGACCGACCAAGAAGACAAAACTTTCCTAGTGGAGAGAACAAAATTAAAAGCACCAAAAAAACTCAAAATGTACTAGAAGAATGAATTACAAGCATATATTCCAGCAATTAGAGTAACAATAATATTATATGACGTTCAGTATCATTTTAGCATGTTGCCTATGCTTAGCTTGAATCTAAATTGATAAAGGAAATTTGAAAATTAGGTAATGGACACGAGTTGGATTTGATCCCGCGACCTTCGCCGTACCGGGGCGCAGCTCTAACCAACTGTTTTTTTTACTAAAACGCATAAAAGTAGATCGATACCAACACTTCAAATATTTCTATGAAATCTAGATATTATTTTTTTCCAAAACTGCTCAGTCTGTTAATGCATCTGTGTCCGGGAAAAATCCTATTGTGGGAAAAATAATAGAAAAACGAAGCTTTTTGAAATTTTGTTAAATCCCCTTTCACTCTCGGCTTAAAGTTAATATTTACAATTTTGTGACATTCATAAGTTTTAAAATGAGTATTTTATTATGAAATGCGTTTTCTTTATAATTTAGGTAATTCTCGGGTGGCTTTTGTTGTAAGTACAGTTTTCAACACAAATTAAGATCAAAGACTTACACCTAGTTAAATATCAACAAAAAAATAATTCATTGCGAATAATTCATTGCATTCAAGAATACAGTTACTACGATTTTGCGTTAATGAGAAAAAAACCATCGCTTACTTTCCGTATTCGAACCTTATAATTATTGAATTACAATTATACCTAAACGTTGACTAAATCTTTACCGTCATGTGGGAAATGCCCTTATGACGTAAGTATAATTGTCAATTACTTACCATAAACATATTGTAAGAAATACCTATACTGTCTGTTGTCCCTAAACATTGTTTACCTCTATAATGCTATTGTTGAATAACAAAACGTGGTATCTCTAAGGAATCTTACATTTTAATATCATACTCGAAATTAGTACGCTAAGTGTGAGTTGCACCACCAACTTTGACATATTGGTTGGCGTTAAACATGGCCTTGTATAAGAATTTCCTACTAGCTTAACGTTGACGTACGTACTTATTGATAAAAGACGATTGGTGCTACCCACCCTGAGTCTCGTTAGGTTAAATCAAGGTATTCAAAAGGGACGTATGACTAAAGGTCGCATTGCATATAGGTCATGTGACTTGCATTGTACTTGACCTTTATATTAGTGAAAACCCCTTGAGAATTGTAAAGTACATTTACTTTACATGATTCATTTTATGGGTTATACCCTAATGAGAAATAGTACAATTACCAACTTGTTCCATATGATAATGGTATGTTTCTGGTTCTACACGGCTCGACGTACTAACCTCCATAGCCTTGGGGAAATCAGTATTCGCAGTATGAATAATTAGGCGCAACCATTAAAAAAGCAACATAAAAATAGCGAGGATTAAAACAGCTAGTACGCAATAAAATCCAGGCTTTACATGTATTAATGTTAATCCCGCGAAGCTTTGGAGAATGCAGTGAAATACTCCAATTTGTTTGCAGAATGTTAGCGTTACGAGTTTCTTGAAGCGAGGTTCAATTGCGGCTCTAATGAGCAATAATGACGAAACTGTTCCCGAACTTTTACCGGGTTTTATTATTTTATTTACACTTTAACAGGTAATAAAGAGCTTTGTCTTGATTTGCTACACAATTTTCCTATATTTCAGTTAAAATACAAGAGAACAACGATTGACTATTTTAATGATAGTAATTGAATACCTGGCATTTAAGAATCTAAATGAGGTCATTCCTAAAATGTTTCTAAACTTTTATTTGTTAAAATAATGTTGATTATTTAATTTGGTACTTCTAAAGGTAAGGCAAATTTCTAAGTAAATTCGTCGATTTGTGGTTTGAAGTTTGAACTAAATAAAGTAATGATAAAGTTTTGAAGCACTTTATCTAAACCTAATTAATGAATGCGAATAAATAATCATAATAATATTTACCGGTTTGGTAGGCTATTTTACAATTTAGTTGTATTTTTTAGAAATGATTGATTAGCGGAGTGCCCTAAAGCGGACATAACCTAAAAGACATAGTCATTTTGGAAAGTAAACTTGATCCATATTTGCCATTATAAATAGGCACCAACGTTAGACACAATATTTTTTCTGAAACTATTTTGTATTCCAGAGCAAGAGCAAACATTCATCATCATCATCATCGTCTTCATCATCTTCCTCGTCATCATCTGAAGAAGACAAGGACGATGACTGTCACAAAGGAGTTAGTATTCAAGTATCAATACAAGAATTTAACATTTCGATATAAACTACGGTTAAAGATATTTATTTCTCAAAAGAATTACAAATTCACTTATAGAGAAAATATAAATACGGGTTTACAACAATGCTTTCTTCCAGCAAGCGTAGATAAAAAGAAAAGAAATAAAAATGCATCTTAATACTAACAACATTACAATAATTAAATACTTCACCTTAACTTAAGTACATCGTTTTAGCATAAAGAGTACAAATATAACCAAATCAGAAGGTAGGTTACACAAGAAAGAGTACAATAGTTTTGCACTCTGAGGGTAGGGTGCAATTCAATAGCCGTTGCGTGTTTACTAAGGCCTACGACACAGTGCAGAACAAAGCTCAAGCGATTAATTATGTGAATTGAAAATAATTGTTTTGTGTTATGTAATATTTGTACATACATAGTTTATTTATGTTCGTGTTTATGCAGACTTTTATAATTATAATTTTTTTTTTTTTTTTTTTTAATTTTTAATTATTATTTTTTTTTTTTTTATTTTTTTTTTACATAATTATATAAATTTATTTATTTTTGTTTATATGAACTATTTTTTTTTTTTTTTTTTTTTTTCTTTTTTGGTTTGTATTTCTACATACACAGATTTATTTATTTTTTGTTTATGTAGTGTAGACTATTGTTATTTATTTTGGTTATTTTTATTTCTATGTTTTTAGTTCTTGTTATACATTTCTACATATATAAATTTATTTATTTATATTTGTTTATTTTTTATGTTTTTATTTTTAGGTTTATATTTCTATGAGTTTAGGTATCTATGGTTTTTTTTTATTATTATTATTATTTATCAGAAGGCAGAGAATGTTCCTTTAATATATATTTCTTTAAAGTTTTCTTGTAAATGTATGAAGATTTGATTTCTTTTATGTCTTTAGGTAGTTTGTTATAGAAGTTGGCCCCTTCATACATAATATTTCTCTTTCCATATTTGGTCCTAGGCTGGGTTAAGCAGATGTCATTTGCTTGTCTTGTTAGAATTTTATAAGTTTGTGCTCTTTTTGTAAATATAATCTGAGAATGTATATCTTTAGTTAGAATTTTTCTTACGAGTATGCATGTGTTGTACTTATACATTTGAGGGAGATTCATAAGTTGCGTTTCTTTGTAGATTTTCTCAGTAGGAGTTAAATAGTTATATCTAAATAGTGTTTTGATTATTCTATTTTGGGCAATTTGGAGTACTTTTAGGTTTGATTTGGCAGCAGTTCCCCAGACCTCAATCAAGTAGTCCAAGTGAGATTTAACCATGGAGTTATAAATAGCATACCGCACCTGTCCGGGAAGACATCGCACTATACCACGGAGCGCACCTGTTAGTGATGTGAGCTTATTTTTGATACTCTGTATGTGTGGTTTCCACGTTAATTGATCATCAAGTATAAGACCAAGATATTTTTCTTGATGAACTCTCTTTAGCATTTGCCCGTCAATATGTAAGTTACTGTGCTGACCAATCTTTTTGTTTTTTGCGGCGAATATAATATCATTTGTTTTAGATATGTTTATTGTCAGTAAGTTTGATTTAAGCCAAGTATGTAAGAGGTTAAGATCATGTTGAGCTTGTTCTATAATTGAGCATATTGAGGTACCTGAGTAAAATAAACTCGTGTCATCAGCGTACAGTGCTATATCTCCCTTTAGACCGATTTCATGCATGCTATTTATGTAGATTAAAAATAATAATGGCCCGAGGATTGAGCCCTGGGGGACACCGTAAGTGATTTGTTGGGGTCCACTTTGCTCTTCACCGATTTTCACAACTTGACATCTGTTACTAAGGTATGATTTTAACATTTTAGCAGCGGAACCTGAGACACCCAGATGATTTAGTTTTAACAAAAGTATGTCGTGGCTAACAGTATCGAAAGCTTTTTTTAAATCTACAAACACTCCTAGTGTAATTTTCTTACTATCAATATTGGATTTGATTTTTGTCACCAGATCGATTGCAGCTGCAACCGTGTTTGACTTTGATCGAAACCCATATTGTTTTTCATATAGAAACTTTTTTGATTTTAGAAACGCGTTAAGTCGGTTGTGCAATATCTTTTCAAAAACCTTGGATAATATTGGTAATACAGATATTGGTCGGTAATTACCTGGATCTGATTTTTTTCCTGACTTATATATGGGGCTAACTTTTGCAATTTTCAAGGATTCTGGAAAATTTCCCTCTATCAGACACCTATTAATACAAAGAGTTAGTTTTTCCGCTATTTGATCTTTAATACATTTTATAATTTCGTACTTATTCCATCAATACCGGCACTTGTGTTGGCATCTAAATTTTCAATTATTTTGCGTACCTCTGCAATAGTAGCAGGTTCAAATTGCGTTAAATTGGTCGTACTGTCTATTATACTAGCGGGTACTTGTAAAGCTTGATTAGTATGATACGATTTTGGAATTTTACTAGCGAGCTCTGCACCAATAGTTGAAAAAAATAAGTTAAAACTCTCACAGATTGCCTTAGTGTCAGTAATTTGGCCTGTTGGTGTGTCTAATTTTGTAAAAGTAGAGTTTTGTTTAGTTTTGTTGTTAGCCAGACTATTAATAAGTTGCCACATTTTAAGAGGATTTTTTTCACAATCTTTAAAGGCTTTGTAATAGTATTGGTTCTTTGTTGATTGAATTTCTTTATACACATTATTCTTCTGCTGAAGGAACTCATTTTCTACCTCTTTGTCTTTAGGTGAGGAATGTTTCAATTTATGCCACAGAATATTTCTTTTGTTTATGGATGTTAAAAGGCGATTGTTGATCCAGTCTTGTCTTGGCCTGTTTAGTATTTTGGTCTTTTTTGTTTTATTTTTAGTAATAGCATCCAATAGGTATTTTTCCAACGTTGTGAAATCATTGTCTATGTCTGATAGATTATTATTTTTAATATATTTATATAGATTTTCATAATTAACAGTTTCGTATGTTACTTTTTTGGGTCTTTCCGGTGTAATTCTGTTAACCTCGAAGTAAATTTGCTTGTGATCCGACATGGCGCTTTCCACTAAAGCTATATGAAAAGTATTATCTTTTAGAGTTGTACATACATGATCTAATATTGTCTTGGTAGTTTTAGTAATACGGGTGCCGTATGTTTTATCAATTTTATTTAGTATTCTAAGCCCGTTTTCTTTCAGCACTGTCTTGTATTCTTTAATAGCTTTCTCTTTACTCAGTAGATTCAAGTTAAAATCTCCAAAAATGATAATTCTCTTCCTTTTGATTAAGTGACTTGTATATGTTTCGAGAAATTTTTGTACATTTGCTGCAGGCTGTTTATAGACTACTCCAATATCTAAGGAAAGTTTGTCGAGGTGTATCCATAAAAAGTGATTGTTATCTTCGCAAATTCCTTCCATTAATTCATGCTTTAGTTCACTATGCACGTATATTGATACTCCACCACCCCTTGAAGATGTTCTATAGTTGTAATAGTGTGTATAGTTTGGTAATTTTTGCCTTAAGGCTTCATTTTCATCCTTTATCCAGGTTTCGACCAGTAATATTACATGTATAGTGCACTTAAATGTTTGTATAATACACTGTATTTCATCAAGCTTCCCTGGCGCAACAATGCTGCGAACATTTGCGTAAAGGAAGCATATTGATTTAGTGTTCGTTGTAATATTTGCATAGTTATTTGTTAATTCGTATGTAATTGAGTTTCGCTTTGTTGCAGGTTCTTCTAATTTACTTAGTTTTTTGACTGTTCTTTTACTATCTTTGGTGTTCCCTTTGAAAATTTTATTATTAAATCCTTTTCTCCGTTATCTTTCCTCTGTTGTAATTCGTCTCTAAGGTTTTTCAAGAACTTTTGTTGTTGAGGAGTCTGATCAGAATAAATTCGCACACCATCTACTTTGAGGTTAGCTTAAATCGCAGTATGGTCTTCGCAATTTCCTGGGATGAAAAAGATAATTTAAGTGGTCGTATCTTCTTACCATCATATTTTCCAACTCGTAATACTTTTACTGCTCCAGGACAATCCGGGTATATAGTGTTTATGATTCTTTCTGCTTCATTCCTTTCTGTTTCACGTCTCTCTTCGATGTTACTTATGTGTCTCTCAGGAACTCCTACAATAATAATGTTCTTACTACGTTCAGCTCGGTCTTGAAATTCCTCAAAGAGATTTTCATAAATAGGCTGTAGTGTTGCTGTATGTGGCGGTGCTGAAGGAGCAGATTTTAACTGCTGGACGTCAGTTTGGAGGGATATTATTCGTTCTTCGTTTTCTTTAACAGTGTTCGAGAGTGTACTAATGTGTGTTTTAAGATTTTTGTTTTCTGCTATCAACTCTTCGGTTGTGATCTTCATGTCTCGTAGTGTTTCGTTAATGGAAGAAATATTATCACATATTGTTTTAAAATTTTGGTTCTGATTTGTACAAGAGTCCTGTATAATTCCAGCAATTTCTTTCATTACTTCCTCTTTAAATTCATTTTTAAATGCAGTGAACTGATTTTCAAAGTCGTTTTCAGGCGATTTTCTCTTCCGGTGGGACACATTCTCTGAGTACAGGTCGGTCATTTTTGACAAATCAGGCTGAGAAGTACTTGTTTCTCCCGAAAATGTTGTTTTCGTCGTAGTAGGATTTTTAGTAGGCGAGCGGAAAGCCTTCATGTTGTTGATAATAAAAAATAAAAAAAGTTGAAAAAAGGTATGTCAACAAACAATAACTCCGCTTACCGCTCCGCTTATGCACTTCGCGCAACCTTATATCAGCACCACCGCTACGCGTGCCCCAAACTATCTCTTTCGCACTTTTGTGTCGGCGATTACTTAGTTGCGTTCACTTTCTGAGCACTTTGAAAAATCAACTGTCTTTATATGGTAATTAAGTTCTAACTTGAACGATCGTATTAAGTATTTATCAAAGCAAATCAGTCGGCACGTCCACTCACTACGCTTGCTGGCTGAGAGTCTAAACTATATTTTTTAAGTAATAACCCACAGTAAAAGGAGTAGGTAAGTACAGTGGGTTTCGCTCAATGTTGGGATATTTTATTGTTACAAAATTAATATATAAATAACTAGTTATAGTATTAGAGATGCCAGTCGTAGCAAAAAATAACGACTGTTTCAACGTCAGCACGGATTGCGGATGGAACATAACCTCCTAAATTATGTTTGATACAATAATTATTTTCAAGGTTCTACTTTTATTTTTATTTCATTATTTTCGTTTATTAATGTTTATTGGCCAGTTACTTAAAAGAAAAATGCAGGATAAGCCAATGAAGGTATAAAAATTATAATAATATAATACTACATTCTAGGGTCACAGGTGTGACAGTTCACCAGCAAAATGGTATACTTTTTATTCAATTTTATCTATTTGTTATTTTCAGGGAAAGAAATCTGGGCACTTGAAGAGTAGCTGCGGCAAGAACTAAAATTACCAAAATATCAGTTCGGAACGATGTAATTAGTATTAGAGATCTCTAGTGTTAGATAAGACCCAGCGACGATACAAGTGAACAGCGGAAATATAGCGCGGTTTTTTGTTACTCCCTTTTTGGTGATAAATAAACATTATGGATGTTTTAACTTTGATTATATTGTGTTAATGTAATGGTTTCTTAACATTTTAATTAAAATTATTTTTTGAATGTTAAAATAATACTCACAGTAACATGTGCACGTGCAGTAACATTTTCAATGTGTAACAACAATGCACAGTTGCATTGTTGTTACACATTGAAAATTGACGACGCATTGTCAATGACCCCTACCTTTCCTTTCTATCTCATATATTATGTATGATTTTGTATAAAGTAAACATGTAGAGTTTAATTAAAATATCATAGCCAGAGGTAGGTATTTTAATCACGAAATGCCTCCCACGTGCAAGCTGGTGCGTGGCATTTTTCACTCCACGGCGTCAGTTATGCCGACAAAGGACATGACATATCCCTTTATATTGTGTCCAATGTTGCCAGCGTTTGTTCAGGCCTTTGTTGGGCAACCTGTGATGTATTGACCGGTTCATATTTATAAACATCGTGTTTTTATTATAAACAGATTATAAATGGTAAATATTGATAAGATTTCATGATAGTGGACCGGTCAGCTGTAGTAATTAGGTAATATGGATGATAACATTTCAGGGGTTTCCTTTTCAATAACTAAATGTTTTTATGTTGATTGTAGGTACCTATATTGAATCAAAGCCTCTATGTCCTAGTTTTACTGAAATGTAAACTTTCAATTTAAAGCAGCTATTATTCCTAGTTCTAATCGTAATTGTTGGTGTTTCATGAAAAGAGTTAGTTTAAAATCAAATTCTTTGCTGTCATTGTTGGGAACAATACAAGTTATTCTATTTTAATCAAAGGGACTTAAATACAGTACAAATGGTCAGTTTTCCAGCAAAAAATAGGTCTATCTTGTTCCGAAACGAAACGAAAACGAATGAAATCGCTGAAGCGAATTTGTATTGCGAGAGCGGCTAACGAGGATTTCAGCATGATGAACTAAGAGAGCCCTTTATTCGACCAGCGCGGCGTAATCATCAATTAGGTAGTTATTACTTACTGAAATCATAAGCTTGTGTTTTGAACAAGTTGAATTTTATTTAGCCTGTTGTTTAAGTAGCCTTTGTTTTTGTGTCGAGATGGGCTTTGTTCAATAAAAACTCATTTGTATTTAAACGATACCAGTATTATTTGAAGAGGTCTCTAGTTTATGAACGAAGTTATATTGCTATTTTAGCCTATTGAGTGGACTAACGCTGGAAAATTGATAGATAACCACCGTTTATTGGATATGATTATGTTTGGAGATTCAATGATAAGGCACATAACATTGTAGGTTATACCTATTTTTTTTAATAAATAAATTAACTCATTATTGTTATGTTCTGTTTCAAATTAGTTAGCAATTTGTTAACAGATAGGAACTACAGGATGTCATGATTTGAGATAAAACGCAAATATTTAAATAAAACATTTATATTAATAGTTACCACAATAATAAATGTACAAACACCCAGACTCGGGACAAATCGCATAATTTTTTGTTCCGGCTGCGGCGCGGCTGTCCAATCGCTTAAGGATCAATCTCCAAAAAGGGCGTATTCGTGCTGTTACACTACATGAAACTGTTACATTAAGTTGAAGGAATTGTAGTATAACAAAAAGTTAAAATTTAACACTTCTACAAGTTATTTTACTGAAACCGAAATATGACTGCCTTATTTGAGTGGTCGCAAGCGTTACAGCTGACTATCTCATGAGACTATACGGTCTTGGGTTTAATTAAAAGAATATAAAGAAACAAATATATTTTATGTAAAATGAGTCGCTTAACGTAATATTTACAAAGAAGTATTTATCTCAACAATAGAATGATGTAGCCATGCATTTTTATTGTCAATTGGTAATAGAAGAATTGATAGAAGTCAATTGGCGCAATAGGATCAAGTGGTCTATTTGCAGACGTACATATTCCGCGGCGAGAATTGTATTGATTGCCAACTCAGATATTCATATTCTTCCACTGAAACTGGTTCCAGACAGACGTTAGTTAGAAATTCTGATGGATACCTTATTATTTTTTGCAACAATTTTATACTGTACAATATTTTTAAGTCATGGATTAGTTTTGCAAAGACCCTTAGAAGATGTGTTTAATTTTTATGAAATCGACGCTGTTAAGAAGAGAGACGAAAGCTCAGCTATAGATAACTTGAAGAACAGCGAAGACAGTTCAGATGTAGCATATGTTTTACTTGTGCCCAAAGAAGGTCGAAATATCGAAATATTACTTGACAAAAGCAAAGAATACAACAAATATGTGCTGATTAAATCCAAGTTGAAGTTGGTTGATCTCGATGCTTATTCGGTGACCCATCATCATGACTCTAATGAACATATTGTGAAATGGCTCCATTTGTACTGTGAAATGCACCCGGATTGTGACAAAAGCAAGTTGAATGAAGAACTAAGAAAAGTACGACCTTATCTAAAGTAGTAGACTTCGATAAGATGTTCTTTATGCGACCTATAACACTAAGTACTATTAACAATGAGGAAAAAAATATCATAAACGTGTTCTGCGACGCCCTAATTTGATAAAACTGTTATATTAATTACTAAGTAGAGATTTTTTTTTATAACACACCAGGGCAATGGTAAATTGACAATGCCCGCTGGAATAGTCTAGGATTGGCCTATATCTTGATCAATGGATGTCTTGATTTAGGTCAGTTCATATTTGTTGCTGACGGACCGTGCGTGTTAAATCAGTTTATTGATAACCGAGTCTAAAATCAATGTTTTCTTTAATAACTTATAGGTACCTTGTGATTTTCATGTCGCATAATGTGTTATATAATCAATAATTAATTTGAATGTTTATTGTTTAATGGCCTATATATAAACATGACATAATCATGTTTAAATGCCTAAATTAATATTTTCATTAGACGATGAGTTTGTAATAAATAAATATAATGAACGAATTCAATAGAGATAAAGTAACTTTATGTTTGTGAACGTTATCGTATTGGTGTAGCCGCCTGGTTATTGTTGGCTGATAAACGAACAGTGTACGATATGTTTTAGTATTATAAAATGACTTCGGTGTCGACACGTTTCATTGTGTTTAGTTTCCTGGCCCACTTATTGGTTTGTGCCTCCAGCAAATCATACCCAGGACAGTTAATCATCGAACTATTCGGGAATCCTATCAAAGACTTGAAGAACACTTTTAATAAACTAACAGAAACGTCTACGGTTAAAAGTGTGCAGGAGGATAAATCAGCCGAGTCAGATGGAGGCAAGTCTGACACTAAAATGATTGACGTGCCACCGAACACAGAGAGATGTAGTAGTGGTAAAGTCATGGATGTTAATGGTGTGTGTAGACAACCATGGTGACTTGTCGTATAAACTATATATAAGTATAAATGCGACGTAGTATGCTCAATGCATTACATTAAAATGGACGCGAAAATTGTATTTCTTGTTATTGTAACAGTGCTGAGTGTGTGTTTTCGAGCTGAAGCACGTGTTGTGTTCAACTTTCATGACAAAATTCGAATGGCGACGTCGACGCCAGTTATAAACGTTACAAAAACAGGACAAATAATTCGAGTACCGGAACTGATATGTCCCTCTGGACAGAGACGGGATCCCCTAGGAAACTGCAGACAGAGACTTTAGAGGTACTTTTTACCATAAAGTAGTCACTTATTTTATTCATTGCATTGCCAAGTGCTTAGAAATACGTTTATCAATCATGATGTAGGCCATGACCTGTGACACTGGTTTATATCTAAGTTAATTTTTGTAATTATTTAATTGTTGTTACAATATTTGTGGTTTGCACCGATCTTATTATTTTTATTAAATCCACGGTATAAGTACTTGTATGTTTTTGAAAGAAAAAGTATTATTTGACATGCTTAAAATTATTTATAAATTAGAACATTTTATTATTTTCAGGTGGCGTTATTAATGGATCGCATCCGCTTTTTAAAATGCAATTTAAATCACAAAGCATACACACCTAGGAATAATATCAATATTGGCATATGACTCAAACTTCTTGCATGATATATTTGTAGGATTTTTATCGATTCTCGGAATATGTTACAGTACTAAGATAACTAGTATAAGGTCAATAAAGTTATCTTATACACTGAAGTCATTCTTGAGACTTCAGTTTCGAGAAAAGTATCTAACAAGACGTGAGACAATACGGATTTCAGAATGAAGTTTACTATTAACATTTTATTTTGTTTTATATTAATTTTGCAATATAACAGTGTTAATGGCGACCTTAAGAATTTTTTTCAACACGTTCATGGATCTGTACAAGAATCAGCGAGTAAAATAAGACAAGATGTGAAGAGTCTTTTTAATAAAAGCGAGAAACCAAATCAGGTGAACGACACCTCTAATACAAACATTGTTTTTCAAGAAGATACGAATGAGCCTGCTGATACACCACAACATTCCAAACCGAAAGAAGTAACTCCTGTCCCTACTACCACACAACCTAGTGTGCCAGGAACAGACTCTAAAAATGGGACCACGACGACAGACAACAAGGACGGCAGAGAAAACTTTTCAGGTGGATGTCTCTCTGGCTACATGAGAACCGCTGATGGAAGATGCAAACCTACCTTTGGATAACAATACTTAACGACTAAGTCTTGCCTGTAATGACAAATAGCGTGATTATTATCTGTGTTGCAACTTTTTGTTTTATTATTATATGTAGTTTGTTTTTATTGTGCATTAGTTTTAATATGAAATAATAAATGTACTACTGTTTCAAATTATAAAATTATTGAAGTAAACCGCTTAGATTTATTTACATCCATATCAAGTTCTGCGTTCAATTTTAACTTGGAGATGTTTCTTGCTAAATGGCAATATAATATTTTTAAAGGAGGTAAATATTCACACGTGCCTAGATTTTATTACTACTGTACAAGTACATACTGTTAGCATATTGAGTACCGTGCCCTCGCATTCACAATAAGAATTGTAGTACCATCCATTGTGATGGTCATTGAGAGGCCCGTTTTAATCTATAGTCATTTATGGGATGACAAACTCGAACAATATAATTATTTATGAATTTATGCCTTTTAGTAAATAAAAATTATACTAATTAAATAGTAAGAACTAGAAGTAATAAATAAGTACACGGTAACGGTAAATAAACATAGTGTAACAATACCTACCTAATGCATTTGTTTTAAAATACTTTTATCTAAATACAATGAATTATAAATTACAGCACAAACAAAATGACTGTACATTCGAAATAAAAGAATATGGCAATTGAATATTGCAATACAATTAATTAATTATGTTGTAATAACATAAGTAACTAAAGAGTTCGTTCAGCGTTGAGACCAATGGTTAATGATTCGAAATGAGTAAAATATGAAATGTTTTCAGTTAACCATGTAGTGGTATTGATTAGCTCATACTAAACATCAGGAGTCACAGCATGGCTTGAAATACAAGAATGCGTGGTTTTTTAGTAACAGCTGATGGTTGAGTCGTTATTACTGGTTTATCTATTTTGTCATCTATGAAACGAACAGGTCTTCGTTATCAAGTGATTCTCCTGGTTCCGCTGGTTTTCTGTAACTTGGTTGTCCTCTGTTATAAGGAAGACAGAGGACCTCCATTATTCGGCGGTCCTCTCCCATAAATGCAATTTAAAATCACATGTTAAAAGGTGGCCCTGCACGTCGATTTCTCATATTAAATTATTCATTAAAATTAGGTTAATTTCCTGTAAATGATATATACTCTTCTTTATTGAAGAATTGTGTCTCTACATTACTAATTGTTAGATGATGAAATCCTTAATCAAATCCCAATTGAGTTTTAATACGGAGTACATACGGAAAGACCAGGAATATAATAATATCCTTGAGCTTTCTGATGATGCTCAGGGAATATCCCTGAACTTTTAGGTTTATATTCATTATTCATCAGTTTTGTGGAATCATAAGTATTAGGATCTTACAGTTCTATTAGTATTAAAACCATCCTGCTATATCATATTTTTTTATTACGAAATAGTACAAAATATACTACACTATATCTAACTTCTATTTATCATTCAGCTGGCGTAACAGCAGCTGCTTGAAATAATAGAGGAGATAGTGGAAGAATAAAACTTGCACCAGTTTTAGAGTTTTTCATTTTTGTACTTTGAGTAGGCGCATCATCAGCAAATCTAACGTCAAGTAAATACTGTTTGCTGTCTGTATCATATTCAGTTGAAGTTGGAATATCAGATGTCTTAGCAGTTCCAGCTATTAACATAACTGACTTGACATTATTTGGAGTATACCTTTCATTCCCACCATTAGTTAGTTTATTTTCTGAAATCTTTTGCCTTGTTGGCGATGGCTCATCATGTCCATGCCCACCATTATATCCATAAGGGTATGGTCCATCGTGGTGATGGTGTGAAAAAGGTGGGCCTTCATGGTGGCCTGGTGGTGGTGGTTGTCTGCCGTGAGAAGGAAGAGGCGGCGGTCTGCCATACTGTGGAGGTGGTGGTGATTGGTTATGATATAGAGGCGGCCTTTCATGATGTGGTGGTGGTGGAGGAGGTGGCCCGCCATGGTGTGGTGGAGGTGGATGCCCTCTGCGGTGTGGTAGAGGTGGATGCCCATTGTGGTGTGGTGGAGGTGGATGCCCACCGTGGTGTGGTGGGGATAGTGGATGCCCACCATAGTGTGGTGGTGGTGGTCCATCATATTGTGCCGAGTGATAATGCCCACCAAGATGCCCGCCGTTATATCCGTTATAGTATGGTCCACCATGATGTGTTGGAAATGATTCACCATCATTTGAGGATTGCCGAGCACGTCTATTAACATCGTTTTTTCTTGATTTCTGCTCATAACCTTCTGGCGGAGGAGTTGGTGGTAGAGGGGACGGAGATCTATAATAACTATCGTAATATGAAGCTATCAATTGTAAGTTATTTTTAGTTTGGTCTGTTCGATGATTGTTCTTATGATTTGTTGATACCAAGTGAGAATTCTCCCTGCTTTGTAAATTCTGATTTGTTGTATCGAGTAAAAAGCTTTCGATGAATTGAACGTCAACAGTCCCCATACTATGTCGACGTCTCCTCGATGAACCACTTACCTCAAACTCGCCTGGCCCAGGCGACTGCATTACTGATAAAAAGAACAAGCGTTTCAACGTGTAATTAAGTTACTAATTCGATTTTTTTCTATATTCAGGTATCTAAAAAAAATATTGTATTTACAAATACTTTAAAATGTTTGTATAAGTGGGTAATTATTTTAAAAATTTATTTTAAAGTTCATTGCAACGGCTAACAAGCGCAAATACTTAAAAAAATCTTGAGTTATAATCACTACATAGTATAAAACAAAGTCGCTTTCTCTGTCCCTATATCCCTATGTATGCTTAAATCTTTAAAACTACGCAACGGATTTTGATGCGGTTTTTTTCAATAGATAGAGTGATTAAAGGGGAAGGTTTATATGTATAATAACACCCATTAAATAGTGGAGAAATACTGTTATTTTTGAGGTTTCTAATGTGATGTCGTAAATAATTACATTTTTTCCGCTTACATTGCAAACGCAGGTTGAACCCTACGAGATTTATCAAAATAATGTACTAAGTATTGTACACATTGAAAAGATATACAGAAAACTCCGCTATGGTATATGTCTATGTCTTATGGATATCCCACAATATCATTTTTTGTCATTTACTTTTTACGACAAATAATGGCTAATTTTCGAAGCGATTTTAACCAATACAGCATTAATCCTTATCTAATTAAATACCATACATTGTTGATTTAATATAGATCTATATGGCCCTTTACAACATATGATTTAAATGAATATTTTCGAAGATATTACAGATTTAAAAATTGCGGGACGTAGCGTGCGGGCCACGGGCAATAATGAACAAATCAAAACTACTGGATCGATTTTAATCATTTTTTCAGTGAATGACATAGGCTATATATTTTATACCCGTGCGAAGCCGGAGCGGGCCGCTAGTAATAATAATATAATAATAACTGTACCGAAGAGTACTTCGGTACAGTTATTATTTCTACCGACAATATGATGATTTAAAAAAGGGTTTGTGCCTTTAATCTACTTCATCGTTGTGTTACATTGTATATACTTATGTATAATAATATTAACGTGTAATGTTCGTTTTATCAATAGAGCAAATGCTTTTCATGTCGATATCAACTGAGTGACATCATTAATTGAATAGTTAAAATAAATGGTCTCAATTAAAGTTTATGCTTACCTCTGGAATCTTCAAATCCGGGTGCACAAAATACTATGGTTACTAAACAACTAGCACATATTGCTAAGCCAAAACTCATCTTCATTTTGCTTTAACATTCACATTAATATTTTCTAACTAGCCACCACAACGTCTACCTTTGATCATCTATTTCACAGAATATGAGTATATTTGGTACTAAAACCTGTTTGCGTTGTTCAAATGTTCAACACAGGATATAATAAAAGTACGTCATCAGAACGCTCAAAAAAACCTTAAAATCGTGAACAGAACCACAATTTATTTATGATTCAATGCTGCGAGGGCTGTCACGAGGTGTCATCACTTTAAAAAAAACTTACTGCCCTGGAGTAATTTAGTTTAGTCCTTTGAAGTAACAATTAACAATGATGCAATATATTTTCTCCTAGGTCCGAATAAAAAATCTCAACGTAAAAGGTCTCTTTATTCATCATTTTTTCATTTGGGTACCTATAAATTAACTTTTTCTGAATATTTTGATTGATTTTTTTTTCCATCTTATAAGCTAAGTGGGTATCAATAACTTTGGCCAACCTTATTTTGGCATTGACTTAAATGTTTTTATCAGCATTCTTCAAGTGTAATCACGTTGATGAGCAAAATCAACTCACTTTACAACTTCATCATAACAGTTTTATATCTTTTTTTTTAAGATCACAAGGATATGCAATTAGCTGAATCCTATGTAGCAAATAGCATTTAGCTAATTGGTTTACAAAAATTGTTGTGACTTAATGGCAAGGATGCTTCACCAAGTATTTATATAAAAAGGACTACAGAGGTGAATCTGCCAGACCTCCTATTAAAAATACACAAACATATTTATAAACTGCACCACTACTTACGCCGTCAGTGAGCATTAGTTCACAAAATCAAAATCAATGTTGGACGTATAAAGTGAAATGTAAAAGCCACTTACCTAATACTGAAAGCGGCGACAATCTCATTCCGGGCGACAAATTGAGAACACCTTCCGGTGCCAAGAGCCGCAGGCCGCACTCGCTGGTAAATAGCTATTTATTGTGGCAGAGAGCGAGACACCTGTCCCTGCGTAGGGTGGACACTAAATGAAACACTCCTTACAATCCTTGTTAGTTCCCCTTTAGAGAAGAAGAGAATTATTGCTCCAATGGAAGTGAGTTGCTGGCCGATAAATCTTTGGGGACTGTGTTAAAGTGATTAGCTGCTGTGTAATGCTTTCCAGTCGGTGACATTTTTGCTAACAAGGTAGATTTAGTTACCTACGAGATTTTTACAACCATTGCAGCATACATTACTTACACTCAGAATTGAATTCATTACAAACCATGAATACAACACCATTACACTATTGATCTATTAAATGCAACATATCTCTATAATCTGCTACTTTTGCACAGTCATGACGAAAGCTAAGGGGTCCTATGTGTATAGGTCGGAGGTAAGGCTAAAAAATTCACGAGAAAGCTATTTCTCGATTTTACTGTAATGCTCCGTGCATGCTTACTTTGTTTTTGTGCTTGGAGTTATGTATTTTATTGCTTCATAGGTGGAGTTATATATTATATATTGAGGGGCTTGAAGCTACATGGCTACAGCGCAGATCACTCGATCTGCGAGGTTAAGCGTGCTTACCGAGGTTAGTCTTGTGATATGTGACCGTTTTCACATGTCGACACCGCTTCGTGCTTAAAAAAGCGTTGGTCCTGCGCCTGATTTCTCTATGGTCGTGTCGGTCTACCGTCCCATCAGCCTA
This sequence comes from Abrostola tripartita, assembly GCA_905340225.1. Lineage (NCBI taxonomy): Eukaryota > Metazoa > Arthropoda > Insecta > Lepidoptera > Noctuidae > Abrostola > Abrostola tripartita. The sequence continues at coordinate 6,849,441 of HG996493.1, read as the reverse complement.
AGAGAGAGAGGGATAACACCCTAGTGCCTACTTGTGTTTGCGCGCATACTTGTGCACTAAATTATGTCTTGCGTTATTGGATAGTCTCAGCTAAGAAAGGCCGCCGTAACTGAAATTTAGTCAAGAACAATATTATTATTACCTACATTTGTAGATTTTGGTATACTTAGAATTTACTGCCGCGCCGCCACTAAATTAATTTTTCAATTTCCATATTTTGTTTTCCACATATTAAGAATTTGGTAATATTATTAAATAAATCACAGATACAGATCAAATGTTTTATTCATATTCGGGTATTTAGATGGACATTTTAATTATATTTAAAACGTGTCCGCTTTTCCCCTCTGTCCCTGACACGGGCGACCAAAACCCCGTTCTAAACCTCACTGTCGCCTACCCTTGACACTGTAATAGCCCCTTTCGCGTTTGTACAGAATACTACGGACATATAATTTATCTCGGTCCTTCTATTTGTGTTGACTATAGATAGGTACTATTATAATTATATGTATATCAAATATGTGTATTTTATAAGTTCCTTTATATTATAGCATACCTTTAGTGCATAATGTAAATACAAAGGGCATTTTTCACAGTATTTGTCTAATCAAAGCAAATGCATATCTGTACAAAAAAAGATTCGTTTTCAAATAAATTAAAATTCTAATTCACCTTTTGACCGACACGGAAGGTACAATAAGTAAAAATATATTTTGAAAAAAAAAAAAAAACTATTTAATCGGATTTAATAATTTTATTTTGTTTTTAGGACTTTATTATTAAAATCCGATTTGTGTAATATGTAGGATTCGCATAAGTGATAGAAATACTTAGAAAAATATTTTTAAAATTGCACTATATTTGTTTAAAAAACATTTTTAATTAACAAAGAGATGCCGGTTTCCTTGTTGGTCTGTTTGATGAGATTTCCAAAAGATAATTCTGTTTCTTTATCGGTTGCGTAAATTATAATGATGCCAATCACGTTGTGATCATGGAATGGATGAATGACATACTTAGATATTCATTGAACCGTATTTCCAGGAGACTTCCACAACAAACAATTTCCAGTGAATTAAGCTATAACCATAGCGAACGTTGATCAACCCTTACACGTGTCACAGGGTACCAACTCATAGAAAAACTTTGCCTTGTTTGGTTGTATTAAAAGAGGCTTTTTTAAATACTATCTGTAAGCGCGATTTTGCCCGCTTTTTCCGACGAAACCGCAACTATTTTCGAACTTAAAAGTAGTCTCAGTCCCGTCAATATCGGTCCAGCTGTTTTGAAGCTAAGCCGGAACAAAAAGACAGACGGACAAAAAAATGGCTTTTTTTATAAGTATAGAAGAAGAAATATATAATTCCATATGTTATGTATTTAGTAAAAAGCTGATAGAAAGTGCTTGGGTAAAAGACAGCAAACCGATTGCATTTATATATTCTAGCGACGGGACTCTTATCTCCTGAGAGCTGAAGACCCGCTTTAGTTTGAAAGTTTCCTCCCAGTTATAATAAAAATATTTTCGTAGATCTAATTTTTAGAAATTTCCTATTAGGTATCTACCTACTTTACTTTTATACTATAGATACAATATTACGTGTAACCCTTTAATCATATTCTTATTGTAATTTAAATTGCATCCTACATTATAACGCAAACTTTAGTCAGAACAGGTCTAGAAACTGTCTAACACCAACTAAGAAGTATTACTACTAAGTATTGCGAGTTATAACATTCTAAATAATTCTAACTCAGCGGACAGTTTCTGAACTGACAGCTAATTTAGTGCCTTTGCGATCAGAAGTGCTTGCTTTGACTCTGTGTTAAATTTGCAACAATCCGAAATCAGGCGGAAAACTATCGAAGCTCAGAGCAAATGAACGGGAAGTTTCCGACAGCAGGCGAGGAGTCCCGACGTCTTCGTTCTGCCGAAGTTCAAATAGTTGGCTTCGCTAGACGAAATAAATGAAGGTGCAACTGTTAATTTTTAGCGTTAAAAATACAAGGTAAACAGGTACTGTTTTGCAGGAATTAGATATCATGGATATAGAAAAAAATGCACATGTTATCTACACTAATATTATAAAGCTGAAGAGTTTGAATGTTTATTTGCTTGAACGCGCTAATCTCAGGAATTACTGGTTCGAATTGAAAAAATCTTTTGTGTTGGGTAGTCAGAATTTATGCAGATGAGGTCGCGGGCGGAAGCTTTTGTAATAATAATGGTTACGAGAGATGTACGATCACAATTTTACAATGCTTGTTGACCAGTTAAGTTGGTACTAACATGAGAGTATGCGGCAAAACTTTATTACCCTTGTAACACTAGTAGCACTAGTACCTAAGCGTGTTACTCGTTGTGTTTAAACCGCAAGCAGCGTCATTTCGAGGTTTGTACTCCTCGTCATCATTGAAAACGAGGTCGTATTCAATTCGCTGAAAACCAAGTTGTGCCGCAAGGGCGCGTCATCGGCCCAGTATCAAAAGCGAATATATCACAGGTAAACAACGGAACGATATAAAGTTACATTGCGGCGTTGTCACGGCGGACTAACACAAATAGCTCAATTAAACGGAGCCGATATGTTCAGGACATCAGTGCAACAAATGGACAAGTCATCTGTCCACGTATCGCTACAGTGTCACGTTCTAAATTGGTTGCGGGCCGTCATGTTTTTTGGCCATAGTTAAAATATATCGAATAGGCGCAATCAATTGTTCTTATATTGCACCGATGTTGTTATGTTTTGTCGTAAAACGCGTGACACGTGTGCAATGTGCATGGGTAATGCCCTTGTTTGTTTTTCTGTGGACACGTTTTGGTTTTGTTTCTCGTTTATAGGAATTAAATTGATTGAATGACTTGGGTTTTTAGAGGAAAATTAATCTAGTGATCAACACTAAAGTCAAAAAGATAATCAATATGTTTAATGTCTATACCAAGTTGATTGGATTATTGTATTAAAAATATTTTTTTGATGAATAGGCTTTTTTGTCATGGTAAAATAAATTTGCTAAACTTTTCCAAGAATTACCAATACTGTAGGGTTATACCAATTTCGAGGTAAACCTTAACAAACGTTACAGAATTCCACGTAACGTGTATTTCTAGATGACTAAACGTTTCTATTTCAAAGCTCACTAAATATACCTCTACAGCTTATGTTACTCGTAATTCAAGTATCACTTAAAGTACCAGCATCGTTAGACTAATTTATTATTTTCAGCTTATGTTTCAAGAGATTTAAATAGAATGGTATCTCAAAATCCTAAGCCAATTACGAAAATACACCATTCTAATAATAGGGTATCAAGCTTTTTGTAATACTATTAAAAGTTATGCCTTTATAAATCAAACGCCAATAAGCTCTTGATTGTATTCCCGAACAAGTGGGACTACAGAAATTCTCCTCAGTTGCAGCAGCGGCTGGCCTAATTGGCTAGAATTCCGCTTAATATTTACAAGTTTTAAGCAAATGCAGTCGGAATGCATAGCCGTAGTTTGTTGTAATACACTAGCTCCGGCTTGGTTCGCTTCGCAACTTTTAATAAGATTAAGTTTTAAATCGAATACTTACCGGCTTTCTATTCCATACAGTCTTATTGATGCTTTAAATGTATGTATTTGAACAGTAGATGAACTTTACGGCAACCTAAACACGTACATAATTTCATTAGGCAAGTATTTAGCAAATACCTGCTTCCATATTTTCAACAATATAGCCGAACGAACAGATCAAACAATTGTCTATATTGGTACAAACAGTGGTTTAGACTTCAAAGGCTCGGGTTCAACAGTTACACCGAATAATGCTTGTAATGACATAAGCACGCACCACAGTCTCAAAGGTGTAAATCTCTAAGTATCAAAGTCTTGTGCGCGTTTTATGTTAAATAATTTAATCTCACCGCTGGCGTAGAGCGCAACATGTTTTCACATAATTTAATCAATAATCTTTGACTAACGTAACACAATTTATTTCACAAAACGCGAGAGATAAAGTGTTATATTCGCGTTCGTGAGCATAAGGGTGTAAGACATTCATAGAATTTTCAGTATCAATAAAAAAACAGTTCTGTCTTGAAGGGCTGGCGGAATGGGATGCTACATTGGAAAAACAATATCGCCTTCATGTCTCAGTCTATCAGGCAGGAGTCAATGGCGAGTTCCGTAAAAGTGTCACGTAATATGTAAATCGTTCAGGTCGCGATGTGGCCCGACTGTCAAACACATCCGCCGGGTCAAATACATCTCCTGCCGATTTTTTCTCAATGATGGCTTCACTTTCGAACTGGTGAAGGGGGATGTTTATGACAGACTTTTGTTTTTGTGAGATTTGTAAATAATACATGGTAATAGGTATATCAAAATCTATATTGGTTCCATACTTTGGTCAGATGGTATAATATTATGTACAATTTCAGCCTTTTTATGAAGCCGATCGACTTGCACATGCAAATAATCTTTATTGACATTGACCAACTACGAAACACTTTATGCCATACTTTTAAAACAAGCTTTTTATGTGTAAACTATAGAAAAGAGTGAATGACATTTGATTCCCTTGCACACCTCGTTAGTGCAGCTTAATGCGGCGCTGTAGCGTTGCTCGTTTTATTATGCTAACGGGCGAACGTTATAATATTTTGAGTATAGTGGAGTGACGTCACCGGTGGTGACATGCTGCATATTTTAACAAAGGCGTCGCGTCGCGAGATTCCAGCGAAATTGTTGCGCCATTAAGCGTTACTCCAGATAAAAGTGTTCTACGAGCACGGACGATCGCAGCATCGTTTTAAATTCCGTGCCGAGTGTTATTCGACGATAATTAACGACGATCGCGCTAAGTTGTCCTCACTAAAACGAGTAAGCGGAGTAGGTACTTCAATTAAGTATTGATTTTGTATCAGGCTGTCTGTGTATCTGTTTAGACAATAGTGTAGAATTATCCATTGAAATCTTAAGATACATCTTCATGATTAAATACGTCGGCGAGTTAAATTTTGAAAAAAATTAACCGTCTTTTGTTACATTTAACTCAAATGGTTTCTGGAGATGACCAATAAATAAAAAAAAGTCTACACTGAAAGACTAATAGTGTGAACAGGGCGAGATGAGCGACAGGGATCGTTTAGTGTGTAGAGTGGCGAACATTTGGTGTTTATCTATAAATTGGGCTTATATACCTCTGGCCGTGCATACGCGGTCCTGTACTTAATTAATCTGGCATAAAGCATTATCGTTAGCTTAGCCTTTTACCGAACATTTAGGTCGGCTATGTACTGTCATTTTACAGTGAATATTTTGTCCGTTTTCGCGCTTGGTATTTATAGTGTAAAACACGGAGTGAACACAATGTCTGAGAACAATAAGAGGGATGAGGTATAATAAAAGCCAATAATATACAAAAATAAGCACAAACAATTATTTAAAGGAAATGTCTTCTATATTTACCAAGTTTAAGATAATTATTTTTGTATAGTTATTTGCTTACCTCAAATAGCAATATACTTATATACTAAGAATCGATATATTTTTCTAAGAAGATATTATTCACTTAATCGGATACTCTCGCAAGACGGCAGTGCCAGTCTAGATGCAGCAACGCAATTCCATTTAGCTGCAGGGTACTTCTTTTGCACGGAACTTAATTCTGAATGAACTTTGAATTGGAAAATAAATTCAGAACATGTTGCTTTGCTATCATTATTATTGCAAGGCTCGCGGACTATCGATGTATCCTGCGGCACTGGGCAATCACTTAGAATAACGCAAAAAGTTTTATATCCGTTCAAACTAAAATTCTATTGTATATATAAGCAATGATATTCCAAAAAGTCCAGATATGTTACTGTTGCGCTCAATTTAAAGACTCAAAAATACCTATCCCAAGTGGGACATTTTTGGGCTTGCCTAAGTGACGTTTGTCATGCGCGTGCTTATGTCAAATATATGTTTATTATTTTACTCTTATTGTTATAATTATGCTATTTCTTTTACGTCTCTGTGAAGTTTTATAATTATGTATGTGTGCAGTTTGGAACATTTATATCGTTCATTTTGTTAGCATATGACGTATCTATGCTTTTTGACATATCACTGTAATTATATGCAATTTTGTGACTATTTCCCGATGAATTTTTCTATTTTTCTGAAACGTTTGAATATGATTCATTCCTAAATAATCCATTTAGGTTACTCGATGGCTGACAAAAGGTGCTTTGCGTTTTGTGTTTGACAATATTGTATTTAATTTATGTAACGTATTACCTAAATGAATATTCATAAATGTTACGTGCTCAATTTGATGGTAACATAGAGGCATGTTAATACCACAGGCCAATAGGCAATTGATACGGTATGCAGAATAATATAACTGTCTCTCTTACAACTGAATATTTATAGAAAATAACGCTATCACGTGGTCTGTCCAAAAACAAACCCAAAGTTACAATAAAATACTGTGCCTACGATCACTGGGCCAAAAACGAATAATATTTTACTAATAAATTGTTGTATTTTATGCTTTATGGTTTTAACTTGACAGCTGGGGGAATAATGATGCGTCTGGAATGGAACTTTTATTGGCATATTTCAGCAATGTAATGTAAAAACTGAACTGTGTTAAATATAAAAGATGCAATTCTAAAACATTGTAACTATCTCTGGATCCGTCGAATCCCTAAACCCATTAAGACGCTGTAAATAGTTGTTTGGTAAACGTATAAAAATTACAAGGATCACCTATAAAATGGACGGCTTGGGATTATTACGACGTCCACGCTCCCAGATTACACCGGGCCACGTTTAACTGTGAGTTATGATAGCTTTACTTTGGTTCAATCTTGTTGGCGTCTATGAGAAAATACTGCACAGCGACGGTACGTTGCGAGGGTGCTAAGATTGCGGATATTTAGCGAGCCTCTGGGCCTGGTCACGCGGACACTAAATTGTCTATACATATAACCGAATTATTGTAATATTCATAGGTACTTACATACATGTATGTTTTTCTTTGCTGCGTTTTGGCGAATTTGAGAGCTGCCGTTTCAACATTGCCTTACATTATTTTTCCGAGCAAGATAATCACAAAGTCCTACACTCGTCTTCTTGTCTCGCAGATTTCAGCTTGAGTATCTACTGTGACAATCGGTCGCCTGACGGTCTCAAGTTCTTTCGGCTTACATACCTATACTTATGTAGTGGGTACTTACCAGCTTACCTGTGGAATATTGTATTATGTGCAGCACACAGTACCTACATAACAACTTTAAACTCCTTGGAATGCTTCTTCGATTTTAATCAACCATGTGAGTTTCCTTATACTTTCCTTAACTGATAATATTGATGTGGAAACCACCGGATGGAGAATCGATATCACGATGTTTTTGTCGGAAAACCCTCATTTAAAGGCCACTTTTCATGACGGTTCCTTGGAGTATAACATTGATGTAAATTCTTATCAACTAAATTATCTGCGGAAGGTAATTAACGAAGAATTTTGATTTCTGAGTAAACAGATCAGAAACACGTGGAAGATATTATAAACCTTATTAATTTAAGGACCGATTAATAAAATATTATGTCGGCCAAAACAATCTCAAGTAGTAGGCACTTAGAATGTTGAGGTCCTATTTCATTTTATTTTAGAACGAATAATTTTTGGCCGCTTCATTATTAATTTTATTTTATTAAAGGCCCTTTCTATTAGGAACAATGAGACAAAAACAAAAGAATCAATTCACAGGAGACGATATCAAAAGCAGGAAAAAGACGGCATCAAGGTAAATCTGAACAGACGCCTTTTGATGCTTTTTATTGACCGAACACGCTTTTGTAAATACTTCCATCGTTCCCATTGCTAAGAAATGATGTTTTATAAAAGTATTTTGTTTTGGTCGGAAATTCTTACCGAGGTAGATTTGAAGACGAGTGTTACTACTAGGCAGATACGTAAAAATCTATTTTCATTGAATTTTCTATAATTTATATTATAACAACTTTTGTTTTGGTTCTTGTAAATGCTATCATTGCACTTTATACATAAGTATATTTAAACGAAATAATAAATCTCGTAAACACGATACGTATCGTAATTGCAAATATATACGTCACAGAGATAATTTCTGTAGAACAATAACTAACAAAAGATTAAAGTTATAAATACGTTCAGTATCTGGAGGTTATTGGCCGATTCAATACTTTTACACGTTTATATTGACTTTCCGTGCTCCTAAGCTGCTCAATCAACTTGCTTTTGTCAAGAACTTCCTTTGAAAAGTTTCCGTACAGACACACCAATTTACATGTTATTGAATTTTTATACGTTCGTTAAGTCGATCCAAAATAAACCTCTGTTTGGGACGAGCATTATATGTTTAGCTGAAGTTAACTGTTTTCGTTTTAGTGCTTTTTTATTAAAATGGCAAATGATGAGCAGACTGGCAATTATGTGTAATTACTGTAATATTCTATTTTGCATTAAAAGAGTTTTCAACACATGAGATCTGGTTCAGTAATTTATATGATAACCTAACCAAGGTTATCACAATATTATAATTTATAATGCTTACAATAGTTTTCTGGGTGCTGGTGTAATTGACACATAGTTTGTCTATTCAAATACACCAGCACCTCATATTTGCATCAAAATGTCCAGTGCAAATAGCTCCAAGGGAATACATAATCAAATGCTCGAAAATAAACAAAGGTTTACCATTTAAATGGACAAAACGTAGCATTATAAAAAGGGCATTAACTAAAATGCAATGGTCATGTGGCGTATGTCGGGCTCTAATCCACGCAACTAACTGCACATTCAATTTAGATTCGTGCATAATGCATGTTGGCGGACGGGCACAGACCCTGGGAGCATTTGCTGTATCTAATTACGTATTATGCTTTGCCATGTAGACAGGCACGTCTGTCGGCGATGAATATTAGATCATGGTCCAGCCTATACTCGCCTCGATATTGCAACCGAAGCAATGCGCGCCTCAGTAATTGCTTTCTACAGTTTCTAGTGTTGCTCCTTATGATCGTTATCGTTTTATATCGAACTATCTCGATCTGTGGCTCCGTCCTCGTCAAAACTTTTGTCTCGCTTAGTAAAAGTAGTCTGTCCAGCCGCTTCTTGGATGAGTAATATGTTATAAATTGTAAACAAAAAAATGACATTCTTGTGGTTTTATGTTTATCTGGTCGTATATGAGATAAAATTGGCAGTTGGTAAGGTTGGATAAGTTGATTAAAATTACCAGAAAATTGATTCGTAATCCGTGCCTGCGTTTTGAATGAAACAATAAAAGTGTCGGCGAAGTGTTGTTAAGTACAGACGACACACGACGCATAATGAGAGTATCTACTGCGGATGGGAGCGCGTCTCGTATCGCTGCCTGCTGCCTGCATCCTCTCAATTTAAACGGGTTTTTTGCAGATTGTGCATTACTTCAACATCTCACGTTTTAAGAGGTGCATTGTTTGTTTAGGGCAAAACAATAAGTAACAAGATAGTGTACCTGGTGAATGGCAATAGTCTTTCTGCCTACTTGAGAATTTGATGAAAGGCGAAAAGGAGTTTAGATTCCTGATAAAGGAGAACACCTATACTACATCTTCGGGGTTTACAGGCGTAATAATATACATGGTATCTAAATTTTTAATACTGGGAAATGTAAAATATGTATATTTGGTGGTCGTAAAAGAAAGAAACAAAAATTACAATTGATAGCGCGCGTATTCTTTTCCAATTTCGGCACGCGGCGCAAAAATAGGCTTGTTTATAGAGTACGGTCACCTAGCTTAACTTTGGGCAATCATAGTCCGACCCTCCACCGTCTCGGCGTTGAAACTGTCGTATTTCCTCATAAGGGTGGAGAAAATGCCGTCATAATTCACGGTTAGCCGTCTCCCTAGCGTGCTGTAAAGATGCCCTTAACACTAGTCTTCATTTTCTAGTGGGAGCGGTGCATTTGTCTTTACTTCGGATTTTATAGTCGAAATAAGCTTTGTAAAGTCAGGTTGCTTGAAAATATGGACCTTATCTGGGAACCACCGAGTGGAACGTTGAACGTAGGTAATGCAGCAAATGGATGGTTTTAATACAACTTTGTTGTGATAATCCAATTTAACTATATTTCGATAAAAGGTAAATATACATATATTAGATTACTTTTTGCCACGCTAATGATCCATGGTATAGCGGTATATTTGAGTTATTTATATAAATAATTAATTTTATAAATTCCAAAAGGACAAACGACATCGATGCCGAAGTTAACCACGTCTTACTCTCATAATTACTATGTCGTTGATTAGTATTGTCTAATGTTATGAGAATCGTAGACAGGTTAAGTAATGAGTTCTGTCGAGTTGAACTTGAATTCTTAACTACATTGTCAGGCGGGAACTGACAATTTAAATGACAGACGCACTTTAATAAACAATAACATATTGATTATTTAGGTACCTATATTCGGGACGATTTTAATGTTATTATTGTTTGTATTAAGACCATTATAACCATTTTATAAATCCATGGCAATGAATTTAATATCTATTATTATTACCTTGTGTGTTTGTTTTTATTAGTAATACAAATGTTATGCAACTCTCTCGCCATAACTTTTTTGGATTAAATATGTATGTGTGAATGAAGTTACAACTTTAATATAACGTATACCAAATAACACATAATATATTCCTTGTATTTGATCTTATACAAAACATAATACAAAATTCGTCAATAAGTAACTACCGTTTAACTAAACAAACACAGATAATGTAATCGTTTCAAAGCATTGAGTCTGCTGATGAATTTAAAGGTCCGCGTTTTCAATAACCCAATCTTCTTTTATTCTCTGAACAGGATTTCATTATTCTCATGAAAAGAGAAACGAGAGACTGGCAATCATTCTTTTTTTAAATCCTAGTAATGGAGCATCCGAAACGGCGCAGGTCGTTACATTGCCTCACGTGGTGTGAGCACCTAATAGCCCTCCTCTGTATTCCTCACTATTTGCCAGCTGCCTGTTTTCCCACGTTTCCCCTGCTAAAGGTTATTGGGCCTGCTTTCACGCTTTTTATTGCCTGAACGCAGTTTGAACTCAATTATTTTTATGGTGGAGCAAATTGCTATTTTGTTGCTTTATCACGATTATCAAGACGAAATTAGTTCCTCGATTGATAGGACTTTTTTATTTTGGCAATTTACGCTACTAGTGTGGGGTAGCTTTTAGATTGATGTGTATTTTCACAACGTCGTGGTTCTTATAATCCCGTGTATTGTTGTCGTAATTATATTGAAGCGGCCACGAATTATTTTTGTAATTCTATTGATGTCATCAGTTCCTAAATTATAAATACAAATCTAAATATCCGAAAATGTGTATGTCCATTAATTTAAGAGCTGCAGAGATACAGGTTGCATTAAATTCCGGAATACGATTTTTAGCCGACATTTCAAAATTATCCCATTTTACAAGGAGAATTCGTAGCAAAATGTATGTAACGGCTGTCTATTTCCGTGGACATGGTAAAAGGACCCGGGCTCAGTTTTAAAAACCGTTCGTTGCGTTGCGCTTTGATATCAAGCTCTTTCGAAGCCACGTCAACATGCAATCATGTGCACGCTACACAGCCATACATGTTGATCATGGAGATACGCCCTAATTTATGTAGTACGGGAATTATTTTCTGTGTGTACGAAGGGGAAGCTTTTTTATCAATGATGCAGAAATCTAATATGTGATGCCAATTTTAGGTTTTCTTTATTTAAATCTAGTTATCATTTTATCCTAGTGCTATCGTTTGTTAGTCAATAAACCGTGTGATAAAAACATATTAGGCGTAACAGCTACTAATTGTTTGGCTAACTGGGTGCAATTCCTGTGTGGGACAAATATTTGTAGTTCTACGGAAATTAGGTTTAATATAGGATAGATAGATACCTAAGTATATTATTTTATAAGATTATTAGTATTGCTCATACTATTTTGTACCTTTACCGTATTATCTTTTTGTAGCTTATGTTCTATCTTTGTCCTTGAAATTAACCTCTCCCTCTTCGATTGTGTCATGAACTGCACAAAAACGTCTTGATATGCCTAATATATTTTACAGGTAGTAAAACATTGTTTACCTACGCGTCAGTTTAATACCCAAATATATGACAAATATTGGCGATAAATAAATCCATGTCATGCCAACATGAACAAGTATTAAGTGCGAAGATTTCGTACAAGTTAATCTTCTGTACGAGAGTTTGCAAATGAAGCCTTAATAATCTCAAGCCATCTTTCACGGATTACAACGGATTGACACGATTACTTTTACGAAAAATGTGAATAAGAGGTGGAAAAGAAATTCTTTGCTTGTAACACGGATAAAATATGTGGGAAAGATTTTGGGCATGATTATTTTTGTATTTGAGGATTATAGATGACGTGTTGTTTTTGAATGATAATAAACCGGTAAGTAAAAGCACTTTTTGCAAATGTTGAGGGTTCAGGTAAAGTATACCTACTTTTATTTATTTTGTTTTCTTGCTTGGAAAAGTTAATATACGACATAGATTTGGTATGTTTCTTTATATTATTGTGGCTGTAGGATGTGAGTAAGAACCTATTGACATTGACTTCGCATTATTTCTTTTCATCTAAATTAAATCATGATATTTCGAAGTTTTTTTTTTCGATGCTGTCTCTCGCTGGTAGTTCTGAAAGAGCCCCGCCTGCTTAACTGTTCTTTTGACGAAACCTAATAAAAGGCCTCCAGCCCGGCTTTGAAGTCAATTAGATTCGTTCTTATAAAATTATGTTTCAAACACCAAATAATTTGTTAAAAAAGTTTGTATCTGCCTCGCGTAGGTGTACACACGCTCGAATCCCGTCATTTGAAATTACACCCACATTTCGCTAGTTATGACTGAAGTCCCTATTGCCATTAACCGGGCAAATATCCTGACTCCGGAATGCTACTGAGAATTACCTAGTTGAATAACCCAATAACACTTTGCTCAACCCTGGATTCGAACCCAGACTTTTTAGCAGTCGCGCTTAGACTAGAGCAACGAAGCATTAATTCCTTTATTTTGTATGTCCACCTTAATACTAAATCTATTTGAAGACAATTATTTTAAATCATTCTAATGTAATGTAAACGTAGAGGACGTCCTTTCAGGTGCTACGGGAATTGAATTGGCAGAGGCGAGAGAAAAAAGAAACAGTTTTATTTAAACGACTGATTTGAGAGCAAACACTGCCGTAGACCGGGAGAGCCGCCCGCATCTCAATATATTGGTGCATTACGTTTTGAAGCTAAATGTTCGGGAATGTATTCCATTTAGTTTACCGGCTTACGTTTAATATCTGGGACTTGAGGATATGAAACAGGTAATTGTAGGCATGAGGAATGCTTACCAGTAGGTACAAGCAACACAAGATATTGTTCAAACTTCATTTCATTGAAAAAAAATGTTAGGTTAGGTTAGTTTAGTTATTAAATCAAAACTTAAATTAATTAGAAAGTTACTTCTGTGTTCATTACTGTTCATAGTAATCAAGACAAGTAGTACCTACAATTACAAGAGGTTTTTTAAATACTATTTTATCCTAAATTAGTACTAACTTTTATCACTGTAGATCCCTACAATATTTTCCGACGTCACAGCTAGTCGTATAAATAAAATCAAAACATCAAACGTTCCGCCCACAAACTTAATCTGTCCGTTTTATGTCGTAAAAAGGCAAAGGTATTACGCAGTTGTCCCGTAAGAAATATTTCGGGGTACGAAACTTAATTAGCGTGTTTTCTTTGATTACAGTCATCAGTGCACCGGCTGGTCGAAATGCCTCGTTCACCTGAGCCAGCGTTATGCTTAGCTAAATTACAACAATTTCTTTCGTTCCTGCAAGGTACGAAAAATTACAGGTAGCGCCGGTACCTCTTATTGTACCATGAGCTTGGGTATTTTAAGTTGCTTTTTACTATCTATCTTATTTAACGAAGCTAGCTAGATATTTGACAAATTATACAAAAGTTTTGTTTAGCATCATGTGAAATTTTATCGATTAAATTAGTTAAGTTAGAAATATTAATCACTTTGACAGCCTCATGATATTATTATGAACTAAGAATTTTTAAATTGAAATTACAGTCGTTTTTCTGTAGCTGTGTCAAACGTTAATTTTTTCATAACTGTGACATGATTTCTAGCGGGATGGCTGTCGAATCCATTACGCCTGACAGATTTATAGTGCAACAAACACGGATCAGTATAATAAATATCTGCGTTATGACTGTAACAGTTTAAGATGTAGTTTACACGTTTGAAAGCAGGACAAAGAACCAAACATTACATAAAAATATCGATAAACTATGAACTCCGCGATGTTACGTCACTTTTCTGGCGCTCATGTCATGGAATTTGATAACTAAAACGTGATAAAAGTGCAAACTAGACTTTTAAGTGAAGCTTCATTTCTTTTTTTTAAGTAGTCGTCTCATTTCTGGCTAATGTTTTTGTAATTACAAGACACTTTATAGGATGTTAGGGTTAATAAGACACAACAAAAAACTGCTAGACGCTTGTATAAAATCTCATGTCATCCTGGTATTATCCTCTAGATTAAAAATTATAAGACGATATAATATTATGATGACTGTCTTGGGTATAATTTGTAGACAAAATTAATCCTTAAAAGTAACTGGCAATCAGAAGCCCTGTTTATTACTATTCCGCGAACGTATTACCCCTTATTTAATTTCACATTAATTATAATATCCCTTTTGAGTTTAGAGAAAGTAATAAACAACAAAATAAAGGCCTAATTACATTACCTAGTCTGGTTACCGGATACGGCAAAAAAAACGTATGGTGCAGGTAGGTGACTTTAAGAATCGTCGTATGTGATCATTAGTACGTGCATCTCAAAAGTACGTTTTGCATTTATTATAATATATCTGACAGAGTTCCTGATGTAGAGAGTATAATTATGTTCCAAGACAAACATAATAATCAAATCAAGCAATAAAATGAAATCTAGTTTCGAGTGGTCAGTATTCGCCTATTTATAATTATATACGTACGTATGTTTTTATAAAAACCGTCTCCGGCAATCGTTCTAATGTACTCGGGCCCTTAAACTGTCTCTATAAATGGTCACGGGTTCAGTGGACTGTGCAAAATCAATTCGTTTGACGTCTGTTGTAATAGAAACAACAGCGCGTAATTTCCCGTTGTTTGTAATGCCACACCGGCGGGCAATTGTCTCAGCAGGACGAGGCTTCGTTATCATTGAAATATAGCTTTTAATACCTAATAAAAAAATGTGCAAACAGTCATATTTGTATGATAATGTTGCGTGATGTTAACTTTTAAACTAACACCTTGGATGATTATAATAATTTTTTTTTGACGTATGGCTGGTTTTATTGTCGTATTTTTTTAATAATAAAATAAAATTACAATCATTCTCCCTTGATGTCATGTGATCTGCAACTAAATTATCAACAGTATTTATTGTGGTATGTATTTCTACATTTTATTCCTTTTTTCTATTTTCTCACTGTGGTGTTCCTTGAATGATTGTGTTTTAAGAGCCATTTTACATTTTTACGCAGTTTTCTAAGATTTCGGACGCCTAATTTACCATCTTAGGTAGTATTTACGAATTTATATATAAATGTAAAATGTAGACCAATCTTTCGCATTGACACATAAGCTAATAGATTTACAAAAAATAACTTTATTGCTATATGGTGATCAATCTCCCGCAACACGTTTTCTGAAAAATCATCGCAGAGTCAATTTCGGGCTCGAAATTCTATAATTTACATTAACAAATTTAAATGATAAAAATACAGTAAGCATTAGGCATATATTTTTATTGAAACTTACGGTGCCACATTTTCAATTAATAACACTTTTTATTTAAAAAAAAAAATAAAAAACTGAAACCTATTTTCACGGTTTATACTGTAATTTTATCGCGAGTTTTTGGTTTGAATAAAGGTATATTTTAATTTTAAAATCATGTCATAATAAACTATGCTCTTTAAGAAATGTAATAATAAAGAGATTTTTAAAATTCTTTTATTTAATTAAAAATTATATCTTTTTCAATATCACTCCAAATCACAATAAATTACGATGCACAAACGTTGAAAGATCAGTCGGGCCCGAGCGCCCAAAGAGGTAGGATTTGTGTTACTTTTTTCTCTTTTTAAATTACGACAATTCGCATTGCAAACGCATGTTTATACTACGACCACAACGTTTTCATTTTCTATATATTATTTTCATTCGGTTTTGTTTCTTATCAAGTAAAATATAATATTTTATTAGTTTAAGATATTTTATTAGATTAATATTCAGCTACTTTAATCTTGACTGTACTATTTTTGTCTGCGACTTGGTCCACTTGGATTTTTTCTACGGATGAAAAGTAGCTTGTAGCCTTTATTATGTTAATCCGGGTTATAAACTATCCATGTGCATTTTTTTTTCTATATCCTTTTAACCGTTTTTGCGTAATTGAGTAATAATCCTCCAAAAATACAATCTAATACATTTATTATTAAAATAAATTTTACAGAACATGATATATTTATATTTGGTGATTATATTATTATTGTAGAAATTATAAAATATTTTTATAAATCTGGAATAAGAAACATTGTCGTAACGATCAAGATTTTTATGTCCGTCTCAAAACTCGCACTATACTGTTTGCATTGTTTTTGTGTGGGTGAGCTACGCACACATGACAAATTTGACAGAATTCGAACGTCAAAATTTTGTGAAATGGCTCTTAACTTTTAACTGGACCTCACTTAATCTCAGCTTACATGTCTCTGCGAGTTTTCTTTCTTAAAGTAATGAATCTCATAAAAGCTACCAAAATTGAAACCGTCTGGAATCAAAAATAATATCGCAGAAAAAGTCAGGGTACCATTATGATCATCAATCAGTAATTAAAGTAGATGAATAAATAAATCAGTTATGAAATATTCAAGTGAGAGTCAAGGGTCCTCCACTGGATCTGTTTCGTATTATAGCGATGTCAATTCATTGCGCGTGTACCATCCATTAAGATCAAGAGAGTGATCGCCGCTTTATGTGTACAAGTGACACGTATAACCGACTAACTTAATAAACTTTCAGCTAAATAATGTTTTTCATCTCCTCTTATTTCGAAAACAAAGTGCTTCATTTTTGGCTCGGAGGCATTAACAATGAAATTTATGACCTGTGAATACCTCGCTGTTGTCATTTAACACCCTTTTACTTAAATTTTCAACAGTATACGTACGGTTCATAATGATTGGTAAGATACAAGTATGTGTTCAAACCACTTTAAATGTATACTCGTATCTTATTATAGTCAATAATATTGGTATAATACCACTATTATATCACTTCACATAATACATAACTTGAATAGTTTTATATGTCATAAATTATGTTTTATGATAATCTTTAAATATTATTACAGATTCTGCCTTTTATCATTATTATGTACCTGGATATCTACAACCTATTTTCTTACATGTCTGTATAGGCTTAAAATCTTTAGATATGCCTTTAAAATACAAGCGCATAACAAGCACACTAAGCGTAGAAAACCTCCATTTTATTTATTGTTGATGATATTAAATGTCTCCCTCTGCTTTAACATATCATTAGGGTCTTCTCAATTACAATCACTTTACCAACATAATGACAAGTCATAACTATGTTATTAGTCTAAACAGTAAACATAGACGCAAACATTGATCTGCCTACGTTTCTTCTAGAAATAGAAACAAATTACGTTCAACATAATCACAAGATATCTACAGATTGGGAGTCCCAATAACATGGCACGCGCAGGTCCCGTAGGGTTGTGACCACGTGACAGATGGCCAGGCCCGCACTCAGCGCAGATAATTAACACGTTTCTTTTCCAACGGACGACTTCGTAACAAAACTTTATTAATACCGGTGGGGACTTAGGCTTTGAGGGTAACAAACTTTTCTAATGAAGTCGCCCACTGGAATATTACTTTCGTTTGTAGGTGCTTTTAATTTGTTATTTATTTACCGTACAAATAGATGTCGTGACGAATTCTTGTTTAAATTATAGTGGCCGTGTTTTATTGTAATTAATGGACTGGGCTATTTTGGGCTATCTTTATTATGAAGGCAAGTAATTTAAAGGTATAGGTACTAAGTTATAAGTCTGACTCTTATTAAAACTGTAAAGCGTAATATACAGAATATTTCTAAAGAAAAGTAATCGTTTACCTACTTGCGAAGATATGTGTAAAACATATCAACAAAGAATACACTCAAATTTAATGTCTGGAGATGTTTTCTTACGCTCGCTTCATGTGAATTTACAAACGAGAGATAACTTATTAATGTTTAAACGGTAAGAACAAGGCAGTCGTTACATGTATGTCAAAATGTAATGGTAATTCGTTGGGAGTTCCGAGCAATATTCATGTCAGAGATTTCAAATGTCAAGCATAGTGAGGGTGTCAAAATCGTAGCAAATGTGTTTATGCAAATCAGCATCTCCATTAACATTGCCTTCCCTTGTGAGACTCGTGTATAAGCGCGTGTTTGTTATATAAGTAGCACATTATATTGTGTACATATGTGTTCATGAACGACTAATTGAATAAACATTGGTTAATTGTGTAATTAGTTCACGTAAGTCGTGTTTTGATTTGGGAACTAAGGTTAAGGAGGTTAGTGAAACACTTGATGTAATAAAGGTCGGAGTATGTTTGATGTCGAAAATCGAATTGGCAACAGTCAAGAATACCTAAAACCTACCTTTAAAATGTTTTCACTGTGAACCTTCTTTTGTTCATGTCGGATTAGTTTGGCCCGCATAGTCTAATCACGAGGTTTCACATCTTATATTCATTACTGTTTAACCTTCCATAGTCCCTACCTATACTCACTTAAGAATCTTAAAGTATTACAGTTCTTCTTCGTTTCCACATGAGCACATGGTCTCATAGGAACTGGTTACGCTATGAGGATTGGCCAGTCAGCGAGGATGGTGGCGACGTTGACAGCCCAGGGTTCTCACAGAGTGGAGGCTCTCTGCTTGCACCCCAGTGTTACAGTAAATTATATATTACTAGCTTTTGCCCGCGGCTGCGCCCGCGTTAACCCCTTTCTAT
Organism: Abrostola tripartita; assembly: GCA_905340225.1. Taxonomy (NCBI): domain Eukaryota; kingdom Metazoa; phylum Arthropoda; class Insecta; order Lepidoptera; family Noctuidae; genus Abrostola; species Abrostola tripartita. The sequence goes on along the minus strand of HG996493.1, from coordinate 6,830,255 downwards.
ACTTAGAGGGTTGAATAAAAAAAAAGTAGTAAATTTTCTTCATGTCAAATTTCATCAAAATCCGTCCATCAGCTTATTCGTGAAAGTATAACAGATAGACAGACAGAGGTACTTTCACATTTATATGAACAAGTATAGATAAGGTAAAATATATTGGAAGGCAAAAAGCCATTATTTTATTTAGATTCTGAGCAAATGCGTTACCAGTTGTACTTGGACGAATAAGGCAATTAATATCAAATCATAACAAAGTATTCAACAATAACTTATAATATGCAAATTTACCAATAGTTATGAAACTAACAATGTTAGGTACGAATACTACGGGTCCGACCATACAACGCAAGTTGCGAGATGTCAGACATTGCTAGCGAAGTGGGTTCACTGCAGACGCCGCAAATATGCGTGCAATGTAAATTTGATACCCCGAGTGACAAGCGCGGTCGGCCACTGGGCTTCATTTATCCGAGCTATGCCGCTAATCTCAGAGGGCATGTTTTGACAGATTGCCTTACCGTACTAACGGTAATTAGAGCATATTTTAGATACTCTTTTAATCTCTCTGTACCCCAATTTAGAAAGAATCTAGATGGCCTGCCTAAATTTTAGTTGGGTAATGGCCTCGCTTCATATTCCGGGAAAGCTGCGGAATAATAGCATAAAATATAGGTACATACTTACCTACCTATAAGCTGATTTATCTATGTATTTATTTGCTGCAGGTCTTGACTAAAAGTGTCAATTGAATTCATATTAGATTTTTTCATAATAAGTATCTATCACTGACGAGAATAATTACAATCAATACTAACCACATCATTAGTAAACTTCGTGCGTGTACCTTCCCTTTCACGGGTTATTGGCGCGATACTTACCTACATTGAGATTGTCCTCGCCATCCAATCACTTATATTTGAACTTGTGGGTACGTCATTAATATTATAAACGGTAACTGCTAACTATTAAGTACTTAGTACTGGTTGGCCTATAATTTAGGAGCACAAAACTCAGAGGCAACCTGCTCGAGTGAGACATTGGAGTCACGTAACCCATTTTGCGAAGACACAAAGCCTTCTAATGTGTGTAAACTGTCCAACTCGTGCCATTCAGCCGCGCAACTTTCTGTACGTACCGAAACAGATTATTTTAAAATAATATGGGATGTATTATCAAATTGAGGTACCATCAAGTTCCATGATCAAAATAGTAATTGTAATCATCACTGTAGACTGTGGTTCTAATAATATTCTTTGCTTCATTTTAATATGTATAAAAGAACACTCCTTATAAATCTACATGCATTACAAGAATAAAAAAATCGAAATAATTTGAACTTAATGTTTCACAATATTTTCACATTGGCAAATAATGTCGATATGGTTAGCAAATCAAACTCATTCAGAAACATTCTGAATTGGGATTCCCTCGATCCAACGTCAAATCTAAAAGTACTTAAGTGAATGTATGTATGTCTATAAATACTACAATTAGCTGTAGATGACTGACCGAGTAACATATAAATATAGATTTGATAGCGCAAAATGTAGCAATTGGCGTACGTTTGGATTTACCCCATTGCGTTTATTTTCAACACCTACACTAACATATTATGCGTTTGAGTGATCATGACTTTATTGATCAAACAGTCGTAAGAGATATCATCTAACTTTAGAATGTTGCATAACTTTGATGTGGAGTTAAATATATTTTGGACAGAAATACCTAACCGATTAGCTTTTAGAATTTATGGATTTTGCGATCTGTGCTTCTGAAAAGTTACGTACCTATTGGTAGGTAGTCATAAAAATGCATCTCTGGATTGTATTCAAAGTCGGTTAGGTAAGGCATATTAATGATAAGACATAGCGCATCTTGCAGACAAGACTATTAATATTTTTTATTCATAGTTTGGAAGTGGTGTAACTGAAAAAGGATTTCAGTAATACAGATAATTATTTGCAGTAATTCCACCTGTCTTTATAAAAAAAGGAATAAGCTCTAGCACTAAGCGTCTGCTGAAGATCGTCGGTGTTCCCTGGAGGCACTTGAAAGGTGAGAGGGCGTGTGACCGAATGCCCGTTTCGTTTGTACGTGATACTTTTGGTAAGCTCCCCATTGACTCCCGAACTATGAAACCGTCACCAAAGGTATAATCCCGTAAAGAGTTTCAGCCAAAGATTTCTTACTAACATTTGTTTGAAAGATTCCGCTTTTATTTACCTGAGAAGGGTTAAAAATATTGGTGTGTATAGTTTCAATGGGACTTTTAGAATTCTACGTAATTTAATTTAAATAAACAATAATTTTCAGTATGTAAGGCATAATGATATTTTTATTAAAAAAAAAAAAAAATCTGATAAATACCCTGCCGTGCCCGTACAAAGTATCCGAATCCGTCTAGCCAATAGTCAAATACGAGTTACGTTCATTATGAGCAAGTCGCGGTAAGTGACAGTTTGAAAATTTTTATCAGTGGCCTTAGCTCCGACGCTTGACTTTTGAGTTGCTTTAGATGTAATACTATCTAAAGCAGGAGGTTACGAATTAATCCCCACATGAGAAGAGTGACACTAGAGAGTAATAAATACACTAATAGAAGCTTGGTGACAGCAGAACCGTGAGGCACTGATTGCCGAGTGGTATGACCATTGGACTGCCAAGTCACAGGATGGAAGTTCAAACCCCGTCACGCACCAATGACATTTCGAATTCATGTGCGTATATAAATTAGTTACAGTTGCTAAAAATGGTGAAGGAAAACATCGTGAGGAAACCGGCACGCCTGAGAGATTTTTCAACAGTGTAAAGCCATGTCAGAGGCCTACAGGCGGCTTAATCTCTGACACCAGGTCTTTCATCGACCATACGATAAGAAGACTAATACAACACACAATTGGGAACTATAAGCCCCGTAAGGAACTAACGATTGTTCTAAGTCCATAAAAAAATCCTGTCGGCAAAACTTAATAACATTTCTAAACATACATAAAAGGTCTTATGCAAAGCAAAGGAAGCTTAACATTTGCTTTCACAACATTGGCAATAGAAGGCACGAAAGAGAATGTAATACAAGGCCCAAGTAGCACCGGCGGCGAGCAATTCGCAAAGCCGGAACGATCGTGAGGATTTATCAATATGTGCGGCAGATCCGCCTGCGCCAATACCACTGGTAAAATGTGCATAGATACCGCTAGAAAGATTTGTGGATATTTGTTTTTGATTACAAGATTGCTCTAAAGTGATCTTGGTATTTATAATCCTGAGGTTTTACTTTTAGCAAGGTTACATTTGTTTAGCAATGGTAATTTTATTACCTTAATTATTTATCATAGTTAAGCTTCATAATTTTTTTTACCTCATCTCTAGTAAGTATCTGTATATTTGTAAAATATTGAAAACAAAGAATATAAATTTTATACATTTATTTCTATCGAATTTATTAGTGTGGGCAATAAAATTGAATAAATAATTAATTAATGTTTACCTAAATTGTTTAGGGGCGCCCTCTTTCTCTATTATTTAAAAATAGGATAATATGAATTTCACCAAGTAAACTTTATTAATAGGTAGGTACTACTTAAATATTCACCTAAACACGTGTATACAAACAACAATATAATTACGAGTATTTCACTTTACATGTACTATACTTTAATTATTAGTAAACTTGTCGTTTTAGTGTTGTCATTTGGGGTGACAAATACCCTTTTCATACTTTTGTCATTGTTATTTGTGAAGCTGCAGCTGGATACGCGGTTTTTATTTCATAAATCAGCTTCTTTACGGCATAATGCGATGACAAATTTTTGAGCAGATTTCTAAGCATTTTCATTTGTAACCATTAAGCTTAAAAAATGTTGAAACATTTTTGCGCCAGATTGTCCTGTTATAAAAACAAAATGCTAACGAATATGTATTTAGCCATAGTCGGCGAAGGGTAGTGAGTGGAGCTGGGATTTTTACGATACGCTGAATTTACAATCGCCTACGAAAGCACACTGTCTCGAGCAAACCCTTTGTTTGTTCTATTCAAATCCAATGCTAATACGTTCACAGAATCAAAGCGGACGGATGTTCTTCTTTGCGACGCTAGAAAACGGAAATTTGAATGGATCAGATGAGATTGTTACATTTTGTTGGTACTATTCGGAACGACTGAGTAATGCACAACCGAGTTTTATGTTAGCTATCTGAAGTTTTATGTCGCAGTATTATAATACTTAACTTGTTGGAAGCTTAGCTTTATCTATAAAATGTACCTATAACTTATTTATTCAAAAGAATTTGCAACAGACGCTTAGGTATAGTTGAACAACCTTTTTTTACAAAAGTCGTAGAAGGTGACTAAGGAATAAAAAGTTATGCAGCTAGCGTGCTGAATAATCTCAACATGTCATAATAAATGTAGCCTACGAACCATTTATACTAAAGGACATTTTTAGTTCAGAGAATAAAAATAGGTACTAAAATAAAATAATAAAAAGTTTCAGTTTATCAGTAGATATGTACACTTATAGTCAAATACTTGCTGGTGGCAAATACCGATTTGCAGTTTTTCCTCGACCATAAAAAGTTCAGTTACCAACAAATTACATTTAAAAACGAAACACATTTAGAAGCCGCAAGAAAAAGTCTATACATCGTATATACGGCTACAAAATCGTAATGACATCGGCAATGTGGTCTTGGGGCAGTTGAGAGGGCAACCGCATTAGTGCCCCTCTAATGGCTGTAGGTGCCCGAAAAGTTGGTAACTTGCGAAATCTATCGCTCGCCAGTTCTTTATGAGCGCCCATTATCATCGCTTCTGCGTTTTCCGATAAAACGTGTTCGCCCTACTTTTAACAGCAGTTCTCACCGAGTTTAAAGAGCCTATAAAATTATTATATTCAATTTATCATAAAGAAAATTGTTTCTCTTATAGGTTTGGCGCGACACGAAGGGAATGTTTGATGTTTGCGTCGTTGATAGGTTATGAAGTTGAATAAAACTTGTATTTATTTTATTATGCAGTTGTGGCACTTTGTCTAGCCGTCAATAACTATCGTATCAATTTGCACGTGACCGTAATTAGTACCGGCCCTTAATTAAATATGATAGTAAATAAATTAATGTGAATAGAGTTGATTACATCGGTGTTCATTTTAATTTATAATAGCTAAACTGGGGGCCATTACTTTGATTTTGGAAGGTTGCTAATTGAAATATTACACCTAACTGGGGTTCAACCTTATAACGAAGTTCCACTGACTACATTCCGATGACGAGCATCTTCAAGTTAATTATGAATGTTTATAGTTAAAGTTGATCAATAAGTTTTTGCTGCTTTTCATTCTTTTTTAGGGATATCATATTAGGGAATAAATTTTGATGTAAGTACCTATATAAAATCTATGACTTAGACATTTTTTGTACCATTGTGCATGTTTTAAAATATCTTTGCCAAAATGAGGTCTCATTATTACAAAGCGTTGTAATATACATAAAATATTCTCCTTGGAGAGAGTCTTTGTTTCTCATTATACCCAAAGATCTGTGTTGCAAAATAAAAATTACAAGTTGCAATATACGTCTAAGTGACAAATTCTGATTGGTTACCGAATGACACAACTGTTTGTGGGCGTTCTTTTATACAACAAAAGCCTGGTTTCTCATTCTCAATTATAAAAAAAAAGCGTTGAACAGTGGCGTAGTGACCGCAGCTACTACTAAACAGTTTATAAATAAAACCGAGACCGCTAACTTCCCACTTAACTTCTTTAAAGTGTTGGCTTCCTGTTTTTAAAACTCTGTTGCTTTTTGCTTGGAGGCATGAAGGCGGAAGGTTGTAAGTTCAAAACAGCTTTTAACACTGCAAGTAGGTTGTACTGTAGACACTGTAGGTGCTTGTGTAAGAACCAATACCTATGAATACGATGCAAGATACTATTCGTAGTTGTAAGCGTGTTAACCCTAGATAATAAGTACCTTAAGTATGTTAAACCACAACTAGGTATTAAATTTCGTTGATGAGTGAAATCTAAAAAAGATTTAGATACTTAAATAGATACATTTTTGCTTTTAAATATAAATCATATTCCTTAATAAGGTTTCATATTATCTATACCTATCTACCTTATATTTCGTTTGATTGATTACGGAACACGATTAAACAGCGTCGATGTCAATGCTACAAATGTAGCCTATGAAACTATAGCTATACTTTAGCTAAGTTATAACTAAGCCGGCTTCGAATCTTCAGACAGAAACAATGCAGGGCCTGTGCTATTAAACCAATCAGAGCCATATCTTTTTTCATCAATTTTATTGTTGCCTTTTTGTTAATTTGTTTGTGTGTAATCTAACGTAATTGATCTAAGACACGCAATTGTAGCTTAGGCTTTATCGCAAAATTCACGTTTTCTAGTTTCAGCAGCTTCGTAATTATTATGACCTGATTAATAATACAAGGTTATATTGATCTGCAGTTTAAAAGTAAAAATGGACTAGAGAGAGTGGTAGAAATGGACTCTCTTTAACCCGGCGTGGTAGGCAGAAATGTTAAATTGGATAATGTACCATTCCTTTTTGGGTATGATAATGCAAATAGGCACAGTGACGAGAAATGAAAAACCATTCGACAATGACGATGATTAATTATATCGGCCATTGATATGAAATCATAATATTTTTGATTAAATTCATAATCACAATTTTTTTCTATATTATGCATCATGATTACTAAAAACGTTAAAGTGAATAAAATAAATTAATTCTTATTTAAAAATTTATTAAGAGAACAATTAACGTAGTTTAGTTGAACTTTGAACAATTGAACACTGAAACAGAAAGGTAAATATTAAAAAAAAAACATGTCTTAGAAACACATTCGTACACTTTTATTTCTAAAGTTATTGATTAAATTTTTCGAACGTGTTTAATTAACAAATGCTTAGAGAATGCATTCAAATAGTTGGTTGAAGACAATCAGCTCATGACGTGTAGGCAACGTCTGTCACCGGTAGTAAAGGGAGCGCCCGCACACCGCGTCGCACCGGTATCTACGACAAATTAGGTGTCTGCAACGAGTTTGTGGAGCGAAATAGAAATGTTTTGTACTGTTAGGTATATTATTAGGAACAATTTGACCTATTTTATATATGGGTACCTACCTAATATACGGCTTTAATGAGTACCTAACATCGTCCTCTTTCTACTTTTTCTCTTTCTTCAATTTTCTACCTAGATTAGGAATGCTGTCTATCTTTAACTTGAATCAAACTTGCAACCCAATGCGCATATAGACGGCGCAGATGCACCAATAGGGTAACCAAATTAATCTTTTAACCATTCATTGTAACCGTATTCTAACTTGCTGTTGAAAATAATGTATTCCTTACTTTAACAGTTATTGTCCGTATGAATAGCAAAACTTCTGATATTAAATAATAGTCATAGCGATATAAATTAAACGAACATCGGAGGCACGATTTCCTCTCCTCGGCCGGCCAATTGAGCTTAAACGCGTTTATGCATTTCGCTCACTTTTTTATTCTATTCAGCCGAGAAAACGGAGATTCTTTAGTTTTTCTAATTTAAATAAAAATTCATTTCAATAAGGAAGTCTTGTAGAATAAAAATCAATTTCAAACTTTTTTGCTATTGAATACTGTGTTCAGAACTTTATCTTTTATGAATATAAAATCGGATTTTTACTTTACGGTTGCCGTATACGAGCTTAGTCTCAAACATCAATATAAATTAGGTTGCATTGTAAACATTTTCGGCACCAAAGTGTGCGTGTTCGACAATTACTCTGTCTTCGACTTTGTGGAAAATTTAGAAGAAATACACAGACTAGAAACTTTTTACGCAAGAAATTACTTAACAACTTTCTCGTTATTTCAAATGTAATTATATTGTCGCCGCACTGAAACATACTGCGGCTATTAAAGCAACCAGTACGTGTCGACTACTTAATTCTAGAAAAGCTATGTAGCTCGTTAACAGATCATTCATAATTACCCGCGATATTTATTTTGATGAAATTAAGAGGGTGTGTCTAGACAGTGGGGCGAGGCGAGGCGAGGCGATGGGGGCGCGCGTGACCCGGCTATAAATTGCCTGTTGGTAATGACCCCGCGCAGATATCGAATACACGTCACTTTGGAAACATCGCTATCGTCAACCGAGCGACACGGTAAACTGATTCTTTATTAACTTCTGATAGCTGTACTCGAACTTCATTAATGACAACTTTCGATGGAGCGAAATCTTACGTCGTATCTGTAAATTAATATTCTATGGACAAACATCTCACTGGCTCACAATGGGCCTTGGTTCGATTCCTAGAACATGTTTTAAGTATACATGGAGATTAGGCCGAGGTAGAATTTTCGACTATTCGGGGCTACACAAAGCTTTTAGTGCTTACGAGTGCGGATTGGACTCTCGCACCGGGTAAGGCTTTGCAATTGTTCAGATAGCGTTGGTGCATATGAAGATCAATCACAAATAGGTATCTTCCTCCCTTTGAGCAAAAATGTTACTCGCTGACACTAGTCTGTTACTTCCTATGGAAAAAAGTCTAGGTACTTAACCGATTCCCTGTCTGTAAATTTGCCGAAACATATTCACTAAAGCGTGACAACACTAAGTTCTTAGAACATTTCAGACCAATACTCGTTACCTTTACACCTATTCTGTTCGTCGTCGACTAGTACATGCCGATGTCAATTATGCACTTACACGACGGACAATGAGCAGAGACTATCGCATGAATCTGTTGGCGCCACCTGACGGTGGTCCGTGACATGCGCATTCTCTTTGTGTAGCCCAGTCGTGCCCACCAAAGAGCATTATATTGTACGGCAAAGCCAATAAACCAGCGCCGTTTGCTATTCACACAAGACGGATGTAATAATAGACGATTGTATTTTGTTTTCGGAGTGTGTTGTTAGGGAAATTAAAAGTAATAGAGATGGTATACAAATGAATAGATTCTTTATTCTCAATGTTTTTATAAGATTAACAAGTTCATAATTATATTCATTTACTTTTGGATAATTTTAATCTGAAAAATGTGTGTCCGCTGTCCAGAAACTCTGGACTGCTTTTTTTTTCATTACACATCGAAGACTTGGTGCTCATTTTAATAGTACCGAGTTGCATTTCGTTTCATATTAGGTAATAAAGTGAAAATGAAAATAATTATATTAGTTCTGCTTACATACTTACTTTTTAGGCTTCAACAGTAATACTGCGTACCTAGTCTAATTAAGTGAAAACTTATTTTCGTAGGGACTAATTTTCTAAATTTTCAGAGTTAAATTGCTTGTAATTTAGCTCCTATTGCTATTTGAGCTTTCATTTGATACATAAAGTAATTTATCTGATAATTTCTTTTCTATTCTTTCAGTCTTTGAATTCTCGGAACCTAATTGAGAGAGTTAGTAATTCAACATTATTTTGCAAAACATAAACTATTTTTAAGAGCTTAGCATGATCTTAATATTTATGAAAAACAGTTATAAAAGCTACTAGGTATCTCAGAACCTGAGCTAAGGAACATAAAGGGAATGCTGTCAGCGACGCGAATAAGTTTACACTTAGTTAATTAAAAGATTACACACGAATGGGTAATTAGTAGCGGATTTGTTCTCTCATCTGTTATGTTGTCGCATCGGGCGAGCGCCGTAGCGGACGGAATTTTATACGTGGAGTTGTGAGACGACTTGCGTGAGAGTAACTGGCTTGTTGAGAGTTGGACTGCCGACTTACTTTTGTGGCGATATTAAGCTTGGTTGAAGTTTTTGCCTTAATTCTATGTATTGTATGCAATAAAAAGTATTTTACGAATTAATTATTCAAATTTAATATACGTAACTACCGATATTTACAAATTAATAACCGATATTATACGTCAAATGGGGCTTACTTGCAGGTGTATCAACGCGCCTCTGGTGATTTTTAGAAAAGCTCTAACGTAACCATGCGTTCAAGCCAACTAACCACTAGGTCAGTCTATAATTATATTATCATTAAAGTAATAAATGATTTATACGACAGCATAAAAAGATAGCGGATTAAGACGAAAGCTCCATAATCCTTTAAGGACTAGGACTTGACTGTGAAGTAGGGTATGTAAAAAGTGATTTAGTGTTGTATTGACAAAAAGATGGGCAACAGGTTTGATCACACGTTCGAGTAATCTACGAGTACGTATGTATTAGTTAAAGCTTTTTAGGTCGATTTTGCGTATGATGCGCCTTTCATTTGTCTCAATTCTTTTCAAGAATGTAAAAATGAGACAAGTAGGTACCACAAAATAAATTGAAATTGAAATTTAAATAAATTTCCATCGAAATGCCGATTCACAAACTAAGTTTATTCATATATAAAACCACTACAAGAGATACTAAACTTACGTATCATAGTATACTATATACATTTATACAACCTAAAACACTCGGACAAATTAGAATAGATCAAAGGACTTGAAAAATCAATGAGGTAAAGAGCCGAAAACATTCAATTGATCGGTGGTCAAAAAGGGATTGGGGTTTTTGTTGGATTTTAATTTAAAATTACTTTCCTTTACGTCGCGTCGGTTTCGATTTGAAAGCATCGACAGAAGCTTTTAATTAATGTTGCTGCCTAAATATAATTGTTTCTGACCCGTGGTTTTTAAATATCCAATAACAATGTGATATGAGAATGGATCTACATTAAATTGTTTTATGTGCCAGAATATGAATATTATAATTATGTTACGCGTGGAACGTAATACGATCGAACTTTAAATGTCATAACTTTTTTTCTTCTTTTTAGAATACTCATAGATTGTACAAGCACTATCCCTCTCTACTACATTCAGCAAGAATACGCAGTCTCTTTTTATACTATTGACGTAAGTGTTGATCACATTGTTTTTCGATACTGGCGGTCTCAGTTTTCCCCCAAGGGTCGACTGAACGAATATAAATGAATCTTATATTTATGATACTTTTTTCTTTGCCTCTCTTCTTGGTAGCATTTTATTGCTCGTGAAAGGGTACGAATTGTTTTGCTGACAGATTTACGAGGAAAGATTCGGCGTTTATTTTATCTGTGACTGTGAGTGGAACTCTTAAGGAAGGCAACTTTGATTGCAGAAACGTTGAATACAAAATTAATATCGTTGAGCTTCTATGATTTATAACGGGGCTGTCATGTTAGTGGTAGCCTATTCAATCCGTTCTTTTTTCGGAAAACCTTTAGGAAAAAAATATTGCAGAGATCTTTTATTGTTTAACTTATTCCAATCTTGTTGCTGAAAAGAATTATACTGTTAACATCTTGAATGTTGTACGATTATTAATCATTCTAATAGTGAGTGCCAGGACGTCAGAGCAGGCTATTAGGTATTGGAGACCAGAAGATTTTATAATAATCGCTGCATTCAAAATAAGTAACTAAAATGTGTCATATTTAGACTGGAAAGACTACATGAACAAGTACGGTACTTGTATATCTATGATATGAACATTTGTGTATTAAAAGCTACATCCCATTTAATCCCTAAGGAAAACGAGCTCTTAAAACTACCAAAGCGTAATGAACGTGATTATTTATTCTACGTATAGAAATGTTCGATGTAATAACAATGTTAGCTATTAATTCGTTCAGGGCCGCTATGCTGGAGTGTTCGTGAAGCGACGAGAGGCTTGAAGCCAGCTAACTCGATAACAAGACACAACAGCTTTCCTAATTGCAATTTATTGCAGGTACTGCAAACAAGTCTGTTTCACTCAACGCTCACGTATTTTAAATTAATTTGCAAATACAGACCTTTAATTACATCTTTAATGAAAGCTTAGTAAACGCTTTTTACCCTGATTAACATATTGCGATCTTTGATGGTGCGGTAGTTTAGAGCAGCATTTAGCGTGTGACACAGGGTTGATTCCCGTTCATGTTATTTATGAAGATTTAGTTTGTTAAAGATCGTGCTTTTCTGCGTGTGACTGTAAACGCATCCAGGTTAAAGTGTTATTGTTTTTTATTTTCAATAAGCTTTAAAATACTTATTGCAAAACTAATGGCTTCAAAACTGATTAATATCATTGGCCTGTAAGAATTAGGGAATAGTTATTTTTAAAGATATTACAGAAATGATCCACCGATATTCCAATCTTATAATTGTATACTCTTGTTTATACATAACTAAAATTATAAGTGTATTACTCCTATAGCATTATATTTTGCCTTTAGAATTCACATGGTTTGTAATACACGTTCTCTATCAAAGACAAAAGACGTGCAAAGCGGCTTGAATATAACGCTACGACAAGCAGATTTATTGAATTAATTAGTTATCAGCGTTTATTTCATAGCCGGGGAACAGTTATATTAATAATAGCGCTATGGCAAATACAATTCTTTTAAGTATACCGAATGTTATTAGGGAAACAATTAAAGTATTGAATATTACACAATGTTGTACAAATTTAAAGTATTTGATAGCTGAGAGTTTGGTTTTGCCATTAATCTTGAAGCATTTTGATGTATAGACTGTTAATAAGTAGTAGTAAGTCTTTTTGCGATTAGGGGCTATACTCGTAGGTAATAAAGCATGGGAAAAAGTAAATTGGGAATCAATAAAGCCCGAATATTCGTTTGGCAAATGTTTTTTTGGTTTCATTAAGTACGGTTTGTATACCAGATTGCATAATTATAATATTTAGATGACAAAAAGCCCAAATTTGTGTACCTAGAGCGTCTGTTAGATACTAATTTAACTGACTAGATTCATAATTTTACAACTGTGACTAATAATAGAAGCATTAATTAAATTTACAAAAACAATAGCACCAAATACACGAAGTAGCACAGCAGGACAATTCCCTTACAAAGATGTTTAACTAATTAATTTATCATAGTAGTTTTGAAATTCTATTTTGCCGATTGCGCACTTTGTGAAGCAGACATTTCCTTCTTAACTCATATTTATAAATTCAGTGAAAAGCAATTAATTTTAAGTCAACAATAGAAAAGTTCTCAGTTGTGATGCATTGTGTCCCGCTCCAGTCGTTTGCTTTCTTGAACTCAGCGTATTCAATGATTTCCTTTATTAGCCGACTATTGAAAATAAGAGAATGGTCTTGTTCAGTTTTGTTTATTTAATTTACTTATAGTATTTGAAGTTGGCGGAGTTGTTGTTGGAATTCGTGTTTCTTTAGAGATTTGCGATCGTTTTAAGTAAAGTTTAATGAATAGCGCAGAGGCTTTAAATTAGAAGGACGAAATATATGGCATCATAAAATTCAATTTTTCTATACTTTTTACGGAAACCTGTTTGTCCTGACATATATTTTTTTCGGGATATTTTATGTCAATGACCCCGAGAGCGGTCTCATTGGGCATCACCGGACAAAGGCGAGACAATTTGAGCCTCCGGCCAATACTGATAAAATTAATTTAATTTCAAATATTAAAAATTCTAAGGGTAAAACTTGATGTGGGAAGTAAAAACTTTTGCGTATGAACCAATCCAATGCCATTCAATCTAAAAAGCCACTACGTAATATAAAAAAAATCTTAGGAATAAATGCTTATTCATTTATTAAATTGAAAAACAAACTAACTCTGTTCCCAAACCTACATAATCCTACATGACTATTGCTCAATAGACCTGTATTCATACTCAATTAAATGTCACCTTTTGTCGCACAAGCCACGCGTTAAGCCATAAAGGCTCATCTCCAATACATCGCCATATAATAGTTGTCACTTAGCTAACCGACTAAATCCGGCTTGTATTTCAAATCACCTGAAATTAAACTGCCTCTTGTTCGATTGTTTATCGTCGGATAACAGCAAAACGGTATCGGTTATACAATACTGAAAGGGGATTAATTTGTTGACAGTAAATTGGATCCTAATGAAGCAAAGGCTCTTTGGATAAACAAGACGGTTGTCTTGGCCCCTGTTTACATGATTCAACGGTTCGTTAGCTTTGTTTCAAATCCAATCGGCCGTTTGTACAACTGCTGTTTGTAGTTCTACGTCTGTTGTACAAGCATTGTAGTCGATGGTTCGCGCCTGACGTATTGCTGTTTGTTTGTGGATATAGTGTGAAAGGATGGAAAAAATAATCATGAAATTAAGCCTTGTAAAGGTTTATGTTTAACCAAATTTAATGATTTCTTCCCAAGAACATCCATTTAAATACTTATATGCTTGTCCAGCACTTTCAAACAAACCTATCAAGAGAAAGAATTGGTGTTCGATGTTCGACATAATACCATTGAATAAATATTAATCCTGTAGCGATACCACATAATTAATAACTATCACAAAAAAACAATTACTTAGGTACGCCAATTAGGTCACCAATCATAGCCTCTTTAGACGATTTCGCTTTGACTTCCTAGTAGTAGTAATAGATTAAAACAGCTTAAAATAGATAACCTGACAGCATACTATTTTATGCTTTGGTTTTTTGTTATGGTAAAAAGCTCGAGACTGCTCGATTAAGTTCAGTATCACATAATTGTAACGCAATGATTAAGTCAATTGAACGGATCACCGACCCCCAGTTGTATGTAAATAGAGCAAGCCAAACAATAACACTGTGGATATTCAACACTGTTTACGTAACGGGAAAAGTTTACGAGAAAACGGAACTTTCTTTAACGAAGTATCTTACACAATTTATTGTTTATCTAACATAAATTATAAATTATTCTATATCAGTTGTTTTAAAGCATTTGTTAACTTCTAATAATTGTTTGTATACATCGATAATTAGTAAGTTAAGGAAATATTAACTAAAAATGCTTTTATTTTCGATCTTTCAAAATTATTCTTGTAGACAATACCTACCACTAGATCAATCTTACTAGAGTGGAATATGAAATCTAAAAATAATAAATTTAGATATACGAACATAGTATCACTACAATAGGAACTAATTCAATGATTAAATTAGCACCGTTGTGCATTCGTCTCCTATTTAGATATCCACAAACAGTGAGACATACGTAATTAAAGCGTCATAATTAACAGAAATTTGATTGGCGCGCAAATTAGTCTTCAATTGACGCCGGCGGCTGCTCCAATAGGCATCGCTTGTACCATAAGCACATTTGCATATAAATCACCGTACCTATGAATTGTGCGTGATTTCTGGCTTTAGCGATTAGGCATCGTATCATGTATTCATCTCGCGTGAATTATCAATGAGTTTTTCTAGTAGCTAAGTAAATAATAGATGATAGGCTGATTCATGTTTTCATTTTATTGCTAATTTTGATTGTAACTTTAATATGGGTGCTTATTAAAGGGACTAAGCCAATATGCTACTGAGTTCTGCTCACGGAACCAATATTAATTCTGTGACTCGCAGATATTTGTTCTAAATCTAATTTTTTGTTACTTGCAATGGAGACCATGTACGATCGAAACGAAATAGAACTCCCTCATGCTCAAAGTAACGTGACGTCTTTATAATGTTATACCGAATATAATTTATAGATTTTAAGCAGTAACATGGCATTATTGTGTAACTCCCAGATACGTAGGTAGGGGCTAGCTTGCTGGCAGCTATTTGTACTGAAAACTAACTTTTCAACTCGACGCCCGTTGTAAGCGTATTCCAAGCTAACTGTTTACACTACAACGTTCGTGTATAAGTAAACGATGACTTCCAACTCTCCATTTACTTGTTTGCTTTCTTATTTCGCTTTGTAAATTTGTTATAACAAAGCACACGCTAAAGTTTGAGCTGACTCATAGCCGACTTAATTTCTTGATGAACGTCTTAGCGTATTGCTAGCGTGTGATATTCAGCTCTCTACAACATTGTGGGACTCTGAAGTGTGTTGTAATACGTATTAAAGTAGATCAGACACATCTAGTTACGTAGTTTGAGCATTGTTGGATGTTTCGAAAATGTAAGTATTTAATATAGTTTTGCGGGTTTTTGTGCAATAATAGTTATTTATATTTACTATTGCATAGTTCACAATTTGTTTTGCGGATAGTAAACAACGTCTTGATGTCTCCAGTGATTTAATAAGCTTTTGATTAAATAGAAACAATTTGTATGAAGGTAAATTGAAATTTTTTGCTATTTATCCAACAAGCTGGAAAATGGGAAAAAACTGGTGACAATGGGGCTGCTACATCAGCTGTATTAGAACAACAATAAAAATAGTCTACTTTTTTAAACTGCCGAGCAGTTATTTGTTTGCAAACCAGAAACAATAATAGGGAATGGGTTGCTTATTAAATATTAGTTTGTATCAAACTAAAAATAAGTAATTTAATACATCTATGGCAATCAAACACGGACAATACGTCAATAAGAAGCCACGAAGAAAATGCACATTCAGAAAATATGGACCTTCCAACTCATTCTGGTTTCATACATTAAACGCATAACATCTACTAATACTGTGAGATAGTTCAAGTAATCGTTTAAAATCCCACAGAGTTATTGCCTCGCGGAGCTTACAAATGTCGGTTTTAAAATCATGTCCCCGTTAAAACTTTACTCATGAATAATTTACGAATTTTCTTCAGAGATATGGTCTTGCCGTTGAAGATAAGAATTAAATTACGTAAAATTAAATTTTTATTATAACATCCGAATAAAAATATAGAGAAAGGCGATTTGAATAATTATCGCCGTGTCGCGAGGCCCTGGGTTTCGCTAAGTTTTCACTTCTTTTAATGTTTATTTAAGTTTAATGATCCTAATGAATTTCGACACTGCCATCATTGTTTCCAACTTTACTTTATAATTATTAAGATACTTTTCAAGTCTGTTTCTTTGGAAGTCTATACGTGTTGTGCTTGCAACTGTTTATCTTGGTTTGTATTTGTTATTGTAGAGCATGCATACATAGTTATGAGCAGCAGTGAATGCACGTAGAGGCCTTCCTTTCTTCAAGAACGTATTATCATTAAAATACATGCATATTTAACAACCAGCAAGTCCTTTACCGGAGCTATAATTGTAAACATAAACCATTCAAAGAACTTCTCGTTGTGAAAAGAGGAAATCAGTGGCTTATATGATTGTACCACGATTTTGTCCAAGAGCTGTGCAGATAATAATTTGAGTTCAAACCTTTGGGAGTGGCAGTTGAAGTGGATAAGACCGCCTTCCCGTAATTTTCTGAAGTACACACTCTAAATTCACTGAGAGCACTTATATTCCGAATTTATAATATTACTGCTCTAAATATTCTAAACTTTCGAGTGATGTGGACTTGGAGTAGCAATGAATTCTACCAAAAGAGGCATTTAATTGACCATTCTTATTTTAATGTGCTTCTACAAAGAATTTGGATTGCAGTTTTTGGTCGCGGTAAATTTTACTTTACATTTTACAGGCATACAGTTCTATTATGTTTTAAGACTGGGGAGCTTTTTCACTGACCAATATGCGCTAATGGTAAGGCCTTTATATTCCGGAACAAACAATCACTCATGAACAAACTAAGAAAATTACAAAAAATTGTGTTATATAATTACAGGTGTGTCAAAGTCATGTGCTCAGTCCGTGTAACGCACTCACGGTACAGGATAAATAGCTACGATTGTGGTAATGATACATGTTATGCACGAAATGAAGAATCACTTAAGAAATGGTTATTTAATCCACGTTAGAATTTCATGATGCTCTATAATTGCTTAGCTAGATGAGACGCTACAACATAGAAGCATACAGACGCTACAGCTATATTCGTTAACCTACCTAGGTTAAATGTTGTTTTCAGTACATTTACCTAGATGTACTGAAAAGAACATTTTATATGCTATCTATTCTTAACTGTCTTATTTATTATAGGGATATACCTCACCGTAATCGTTATTTGTGATGGTAAATAATGTTTTAAGCTTAATAACCATGAATATACAATTACATGAGCAATATAAAATTATTTTAAACATAGTACTTACGAAATTGCTTCTTTTATATAGGCAAGTCATTATTTTCTACTAATGAGGATTGCCAAGGAAGCTCTTGACGACATTTTTAAAGAAAGAAAAATAAATGAAAAAGTTGTGAAAGCCACAGCTTGAGGACTACTCAGCGACCTGAACAGTGCTCTACATGACGTTGAGCAACTTACCTGCTTATAAAAGGGAAATGTCAGTATAAACTCTTGTTTATCAATAAGGTTTAAAATTAGAAGTAAGTATTTCAAATTCTGAAGAAAAAAAATTGCGATTGTACGAGAGGAATTATTTTATTTATGTTAAACAGCTCTTGCGGTTATCGTAAAGGTGATAAACACTATAAGTACTTGCCTTAATCACATCAATACATCGTGGAGTAGCGAGCTTTGATGTCAATTACTGGCTTGCATAATCTGGTATACCTACTATTGGCTCCCCTAGCCTTATTGCCATAGATTTATGCACACACCAATACACTTCTATAGTATTCCTGTGTTTGCCGTGTAACAGTGCGTCGATGGAACCACCCTTATAATTATTGTGGGTGTAATAATTAGTGCTACATTGTTAATTAAAGACAAAGGTGCACTAATGAGAGATGGCGCTGAGTGTGCCGGGAATGTTGATTAGCTCTAAAAATACTCGTCGTAGGTGCAAACCACAGACGTTGAGAATTGCTTCGTTAGTATTTATTGTTAACAGTTGCCATATCTAGTACCGATGTAGGACTTATAGTGACGGCTAGTATAACTTTAAAGCTATTAAATTACCAAAATTTTTAAACCAATTTTTTTCCCTCATGGTCCATTAGGCTTATGGAGTAAATTTCTGTATTTGTTCTAAATAATTCAGTATAACTGGGCTAACTACGTGTACTAGGTGCTTATGACACTTGCTCAGCGTAAGTAATGAAAATTATTATTTTTGATTCCTACTAGCGTATATAGTAGTTATGTATTCTTACTGTGCATTCCAATCCAAAGTAAATGGACTTGAGTAAATGTAGTTAGTGTAGCGTTTGATCGACTACGGCGCGGTCATTAATAATGTAAGGTGTCAATCAAGTAACTAAATAGCTGCGGTTACCAACATAGTTACTGCTTAGCTCTGAATAATGCACAGACATTATGATTTTTCATATTTAACTGTACATGTAAAAACTGACGATATTTTTTTGTTTGCTCTTGCGGCGCTCTGCTGTTCTGAAGAAAAATATTTCTATTTTACTTTTAATTTTACTAATTTATAACTTATATATTTTTTAATTTTATTAATTTTTAACTTATGCTATATTAAAATGCTGACAGCTGACAGCCAGACTGTAATTAAAATTACAGCTAGGAAATTAACATACCTAGGTAAATAATTTAATTACTGATAAATCCTTACCCAAAAATATATTTATTAGGTATTATTATTATCAGCCTGTATTGTCCCACTTCAGGGCAAAGGCCTCCCTTTTCTCCTTCCACTTGTCCCTGTCTGCCGCCACTAGACGCCATCTCTTTAGGTAGGAGTCTAGTTCGTCACGCCATCTTTATCTCGGTCTGCCGCGCAGTCGTTTGCTGATGTTTTGGATCCACTGAGTGGTTGTTTTTGCCTCTTCCGACCTAGAACCTCTCCTAAGAACCTATATGCAAAAATAAAATCATTTATCATTTGACGGATTAATCGAAGACGGAACCTGCTTAAGTGTATGTAAACAATATATTTAGAAGCCTGAAAAAAAATGGTAGAGTAAAATATTTCTGAGCCATTTATCACCGTTTAATGTAACATCAAATAATAACGTAATATCGTACATGGAAAGCAATTTAGAAAGCGTTGGAATCTCATAAAGTCATAAGTTAGCCGCTCATGTAGCTGCCAAAACGGCTAATGACCGCGAGCTTGGTGCGGTCGCGGTTCGCGGACCGTACTGAGCCAAAAACCAATTTGCGACACTAATAACATCGTTGTTGTACTGATCAGGCCGATGTCGCACTCTACTGTAGCTGTCTGTTGGCTGTCTTTGATTGATTACTTTATTTATCAACCCAAACTTAAATATAAATGTTTATATAGATATAGCCATCTCTGTCGATTTTGACAACGGCGACCCCATAATAACCAGCCCTAATAATAATAATTATCATTTATTTGACACAAACACATGTAAATATCAAGTTGTAATAATAATTATAACAGTCCACTGTGTTTTACTCTTACGAGCGTACAAATATTTATAAAGTTCACATTCTAAATAAGAAATACATAATAAAAATAATGTCCTAATGTAAATAAATATATTATACCTCTCGTGTCTATCATTTTTCAAAGTTTCCTTATACCTATGTGCATAATATTTAGTCACAATGTTAAAAGTTCAAAATAACAACCAGTATAGGTACTGAGATTTGAACCCAACCCGTTGGAGGTTGAATTTATAGGGGCCTACTTGTACCATACTGTCAACACTTAATTTTAATTTAACAAATGAAAAGACATATGGCAGTGAGCTTGTTACCTCTTAGGACTTATGGTAAGCGGCAAGTGTGTAGTCCGTGGAGGGTTAATTGTTATCGTATAGAACTTTCCAAGAGAAACAATGTAAAATAAAATGTCCTGAAAACTTGGCCAGGAATCGAAAGCATTAATTTTGGGAAATAAATAAAGAAATTATAATACATATTTAATAGCAGAATACAGTCATGCAACTAGAAAAAAGTTCAAGTTGAAGGCAATCTTACACCTTAAGCTGGGTAATTGCTTAGAGAGTAAGGCATTATTATATCAGCTATGCAATTGGCGACCGACACTAATAACACCATTGTTGTGCTAATCAAGTTGATGTCGCTCTTCAATATAATATCTGTAGATAATTTTCTCTGACACTATAATTATGTTTTCAAATGATATGAACTTGTAGTATAGTTCTTAAGCACACAATATTACATTAAGTACACTATTGTACTAAAGAATAAAATAAAGTGATCTAGTTGCTCAGGGTTTTGGAACTTTGATCTTAGAAGTAAGAGTTTTAACTCTGTAGCATCTTTTACATTTTGGTTCCTCAAAATCCGGTTTTCTTTAAGAACGGTTTTTATACAATAACTAGAAAAAATATGATACGGACTTATTCGTATCAATATAATAACGACTTAAACTTTTTAGAACAACCAACATAATACTTGCCATGGACAAACTTTTTGTAGACAAACGTTTGTATTAAATTATTCCGCGTGGGCTATTCTTAAAACTACGAACTTGCTACGGCGTAGTCAGCCTACGCAATTTTCATAGGATAATAACATAATTAAAGATATTTCTACGGTAGTTCCTTTAGACGCGACGGTTTTGAGCAATTATAAAATTAACCTTGGTAATTAGTAAGCCAGAGTAGCAAGCTACCAAGATATTATGTCAATGTGAAACCTACAAAGTCTAAAATTATATATAGGTATATTTAAAAGCCTTAGGAATCACTTTGAAAGAGGGACATAATTTATATTGGTAAAAAATCCTCGCCTACTTATCTTCTATAGAAAATCTTAACAAAGTGCGAAGCTAATTTGTGGGCGACTAAATGAGTTTCACTTTTACCGTAACAAATTTCAATCGACACTAATTAAACGGTTTTTTAGACACCATTGGAACAAAAACTTGGCGGGCTCTTTCCAACGATAGAAATACACCTGGACTTTTGAACGCATATAAAAGTTTTCCAATTTACAGGAGCTGATTGGAAAATTTTCACCGTTTTGGGGTGTTAACCGAACCTTGACTTTACTTAGCCTTTTGAATCGAATTAAAAGTGTCAGATTTAAGTCTTAATCCAGCTATTTAAAATGTTTTCGGATGGATTTTTGTATTACAGATTATATTAATGTGTCTAGGAACAGAATGTTCCCTAGACACATTAATATAATCTCTTTAATATTTGAGATTATTTCCGTAGGTATTACAATAGCTAGTTTAGATCTTATTGTTCTTCTGTTGTGTCTAGGTACATGAGCGACTTTTGATCCAATTAGAATAGATAGTGATCTAAATATCGTCCTGAAAGATCGAATTGGACAAATTTATCGATTTTGAAATAAAAGTCTATAACATTATATATATATATATTTACTTTAACTTGTTGACCTTATACTCGTATATCATATTACGTGTCCTAAACTCCTCGACAAATATTTAGCTTTTTACTACAACAACAAAATACCTCGAAGCCTACACACTGTATATAAAATAGTTAAAGGATCATGTTATATTACACAGTTCCTAGAATCTTTCATAAGCTAGGGGTGTGCAAAATATTTATTGCTGAAGGCGATTCTCTAATAAACGCTTACCTATTCTGCGTATTGTTGACTCGAAAAAGAAATGTTTACAGGCGTTGAAATCCTCGTTTTGTAATGTAATTTTATACAACTCTTTGTTAGACTGATTTCCTCTTACTCTTAACCTTTTTATTTTTAAATAGATGTTCCTTTGTTTCCATAACAGAAGGCATGTTTATAAAAAGAGCTTTAAGATACAACTTTGATGTTTGGAGTAAAGTGTGGAGAAGTTGTAGGTTTTATAAATTATATAGATTAACATAATAAAATCAGGAATATATAGTTATACGACCGTGATCAACAAAACAACGACAGTAGCTAATCAGTAAATATAATTGAAATTAATTACACAAATTACTGCGGTACACACCGGATTGCGGCTTTAAAGTGGTGTCGTATTATGTTGGCATCGCGATTAGTAGGTAATTAGATTAATAAGTAATTAAATACCTTGATTAATTAAGCCATCATCAAACCGTTATTTGTCTAACTAGCTGTGCCCGCGACTACGTCCGCGCGGACATTCGGAAACAGCGAAACTGTTTTTAATATTTTAATATATTAGCTAAGTTTGAGCGGATTCTATTTTAGTTTTTAAGCCAAGCCGTACTGTTTTATTACATGTATATGTAAAGATTGATGTAACTTTTTTGTTTGTGAACCGATTTAAATGAAACAAACACTATGGTATGTTATGGAAGCTCGTCACAATACATCAGTGAAAACCGCATTAAAATTGGTTTAGCCGTTTCTGAGATTAGCGCGTTCAAACGCACAGACAAAGCGACAAAAAAAATAAAAATATATTTTTGGCTTCGGTAACGTAAATACAGAGTGTACAAATTGTTTTTCTTTTTTAATATTGAATGCACAGACACGGGCCGTTTACGATTTTATTATATGTATAGATGTTGCAGTGTCAATTCCACCTATTTGATTTAATATTGTTAAATATAATTATAATAAATATAATTTCGGTGTAGGCACTTAAACGAAACGTTTTTTATTATTTGTGCCGTACAAATGTCGATATATTTTACAATAATAAATATTACTATAAAGTATAGATTGAGTACATAGTTCTTGTAGTAGAATTTCGAGATCGCTAGGTAAACTCATTTAAGTTTATCTAAACACCTTGATGATGTAATATTCACTGAACCATTTTACAACCATAAGATAAAGCATTACATAGCTTCTAGAAGATACATACTAGTCTGTATTCACAATCCTAATTTTATTCAACAATGTGAAATTACGCCCACAAAAAACTGCAGAACAATTACAAATCTCTAGTTAAAAAGTTTCTTCATGAATATTTTCACTGAGTTATGGGTCCGAAGAGGAAGATAATAAAATTTGGTATAATTTAATTTTTATTGCAGCCCATGAATGAACAAAAGGGGGCTTGATTTGAATTATAATTAGGTTTTATTGTACACAAGCCGGTACTAGCTTATGACTACGAAGTGCTTTTAAGTTGCAAAAAAGTACGGTTAACCCAATAAAAGATGTCTGATAAAGAATACAATATTAAGGTATAAATGAGTTTTCATTCGGAAGCGTTACTATTGGTTTTCGAATTTCAGGCCATTCGGTAACCGGTAATGGATTAAGTGAAGCGTTACAAAAATAAAATTAACGAGGGGGCTTCCCCGGCGGAAGGCGTCGCCAGGAAGCGGACGCGCCGTCACTGACGGAAAAGTTATCTATATCTACAGCCAAATCTTAATAAAGTTTTCACGTTAAATTTGGTTCGCGTTTACAAGCCACTGGTAGCATATTTATTGATGTTTGGTACTCTATCTAATGCTGCTGAGGGAATATTATTAGACGATGTAAACAACATGACAACGTAACTTGATGATTCGTATAATTTTTCATAAGATCTTTTTACTAACCTATGCGAAATAAAATGATTTACATTTATTACAGATAGATTTCTTCTTCATACTTGTGATGTTTGTGTCTTGTCCGCCAAAAATAATATTAGTAGAAATATCGATTTGACTATTTATTGACGACCTGATTAGCGCAGTGGCTAAGCGATTGGACTGCTGCGCTAAGGGTTGCGGGTTCGATTCCCGCACGAGCAATTTGATTGATCCGCAGATCTTTGTCCCAAGTCTGGGTGTTCGGTATGTGATGTTTCATGTTTGTGTAACGCACCGATACAGGAGAATTCCTAGTTTGGGGCAAAGTTTAAAAAATACATGTATTTAAGTTGCGGTACTATGTAATGTAGATCAATACGACAGCTTTTATCCTTAATTAAAAGGGGTTCCATAATCAAATAACGTGTGTAGTCGGCAAAAACGTTCCTACAGATGATTGTTAAAATTAATCTCGGGACTCGCAGTGATGAATGACACAAGGAATAAATTCAAGTTACGTACAAATTGCGAGCATAAATTACGCTTTAATAATTTCCCGTACGGCCTGTCTGCTCTCTCAATCATAAGGCCCACCAGGTGTCGCCTCCATAAATCCACTCTGTTTAAAAATTACAAGAATTCTTAACGGTAGTGTTATAAACTAAGCTATAACAAATACTAATTAGTTTTAGAAAGATGGTAGGTAATTACTTCACTAATAGCTAGGTCTATATAGGCATCTAATTAAATTGAGTTCTGAGTCTCGTTTCTGAACGTAAACAGATTTATGACAATAAACATGTACGGAATAGGAATGATAAATAGTTTGTAATCATTAATTAACATTTAATAATAGTTCGTAACGTTAATTTTCGTATTTACTTAATATTAAATACTTAGATAAACCGTGTAGTGGTTTATATAACTAGTATTTTAACCATTCGGTTATATATTCGGTTTAAATAAATACGCCCCAATCCCAAATTAAAATGGTCAAAAACATTTATTAAAAACGAAAATAAAGAATTTTAATTTAGTGGAAGAGGCAACGAACCGTTTCCTTTTTTATAGCTGGCCAATTGAAACGTTTCCAGGTCTCTGAATAATTCATCTTTCGTTTGAACAAAGACGAAGTGGGCCGCGCGCGGCGATTCTTTGATCTTTTGTAATTGGAATCGATGCTCATATTAAAAAGAGAAATTCTTTAGAGCGACCGATGAAATGCATCGGAGCCATTTTCTTCAAGACGATTAGGCAGTCGTGATTTGTCGGAGACAGTGGCCTGAGTACTGTTGGCTACAAATCCCTTTGTCCCTTTCCGATTTATTTTGAAAACAGATTTCCGTCGAATTTTTACTCAAGTTGCCCAAAGTTTATCTTGAATGTAATAACGAGTGAAGGCGCTCGCTATTAATTATGTTTGCCGAGCTATGTGTTGAGAGTCTAAGCTGTTTGCCAATGCTCTTCACTATAGTCGTGAGAGGACTGCCAATATTATATCGCGTAATAATATTCTGTGTAAACATAATAAACTTGAGTAAAAACTTTATTAACGCTATGAGATTTTTTGTGCGTTATTACAAACAAACGTTATGGCAAGAATGTTAAACTATGAAGAAGGGTACAGTCAGGAGTATAATAGTGATGAGTTAGGTGAAGTGTTAGGAGGTCAATATTGAGATGTTATAATGCACCCAATTTGTTTATTTAAAGATTTAGGCTCGAGCGTTAGAGGTTTTAAATGTTTCCTTTTATAAATATTGCTGTAAATGAGAGGTTTCGTTCAAATCATATGTATTTTTTGTGTATCTATAATTTTCTTACCTATGTGTAATTGTGTTGGCAGTCTGTTGCTCATGCAGATTAGAAAGTAAACTTATTAGGTACAACAAGTGGATAACATTGTCGTTTGTCTAGATTACATTTCAGATTGGATATTTGTTAGTTTTCTCATAAGCCACTGATGGTGTTTAAAATTGACATCGTTTCAATCGCGGTCAATCCGAAATCAGCACGTACCCAGTACACATTATTATCTACATAACTTCACCATTGCTCCCCAGAGTGGTAGGCAGTGGGCGGTGTAGGCACGTAATACAATAATATTTATTTTCCTTAAGCAGGAATATTGAATACAGCAGTGTCTATTGGAATTACTTTGGCAACTCTATCAATAAAGTCTCAAACTTGTGCAATAACATCTTCAATCGATTACATAATAGAGGGAAGATTGCCAGTTGCTAGCCACACTTGTTTCGGCTTGTTTATATAGCTCAGAATTATTTTTGTTATTAACATTTCTTGTTTTCTTCACTATAATGATACATAACGAGTCGATAGATTGTTTCTAATGTAATACTAGGTATCTATTTTTATTTCTCTTGAATTTGTTGCTATCAAGAATGTGATTGTATTTCCTAATATGTTTATCTAAGGGCCTTTTCTTGCATTGATTTTACTTAATACTGATTATTGAATATGTACGTAATACACCTGAATATACGTACAGTTCTTATATTTTTTTTATTTAAACATCTTTATTAATACTGCTTTCCGTATTTTTGTAGTTTGCTTAGAAATTAAAAAAAATACGGCATGAGTATCAAGAATATTGCAAATTATAGATTTAACTGACTTCAATTTTTTTTACTTATAAATAAAATGGTTTTATTCATTCATTTTAAAGTGACGTTATTACAGACAGAGGTTGTTCAATCAATCTTTTTTTTTTTTTAACCAGACTAACTAAATCCCAAAGAAAACTTTTTGATGATAATATACACACGTACGTAGAGATTCACCCTCTATGTTTACGTAAGGGTTAACAGCTATACAGCCAGTTACACTTACAAGTCCGATTACTACCGGCCTGTTGTTGCGGTATTTTAGAATAAATGTCACTTAAAGCCCAAGTTAAATTTGTAAGCACAGTCTATAAATTCAACTCATTTCAACTTCATGAGGATAGTCAGTAGAAGTTTAAAATTTAATCCCGGCATGGGTAAGAGAGCAGAAAAGTTAACCGCCCAAAACTTTGCGCGGTACCTACATACTGCCAACCTATTTATACTTAATTTTTACCGTGTCTTGTAGTGATATGCTTTTGTTATTTTGTTTTTAATGTTGTACAATGTATCTGCTAGATTTGCAGAAGCTTTAGATAAGTTTTTTTTATAAATAACGTAGCTTTTTTCCAACTACTAATTTGTTTTAATTAAATGTTTTTCTCCGTTAAGTTGATTTTCCTGTTTCGTTGGTAGTAGTATATACATATATAGTAAAAGTATTACTATTTTCAATGAAGTAACTGTTAGTTCTTCTCCAACTAAATTAATGGTCTAAATATGGTCTACTGCGATGAGTCAATAGTGCAGTGACCAAGTACGTAATTATACCGCTACGCTAAGCATTGCAGGATCACTCCCCGCATGGGGTGTTGTAATGAGTCCACAATCCAACGTTCGTAGGTATAGACAACGTTTTCAAATAAAGCGCACTATTAAAAAAGCTATCCAAAACTCGTTAGTTTATGATCTTACTTACCTACGATTTTCCGTACTAGAAACCTATTGCCCTATGCCAAAACGCTCTGTTTAAATTATCCAAGGATATAGTTTGCCAGGAAATGTAAGAAAAGTCCACCGATCTAAATTCCATCACGTACCTATACGTTTCTGCTATGTAAAAAGAGTTACCATAGATATCTACTTATAGAAAAATAATATAAAAAAAAACGTTCGATTTGATCTTCACATACATTTCGACGTCTAAACTCGATCGCGCGTTCGTATTCATCGCACGTTTTTATCATTCGTACATAACAAGTGAAAAACGTACACATACACAAGAGGAAAGTCGAGTTAGAAATCGTACAATACTTGCGCGACGCGACGCTGTGGAACGCTGGCGCGGCAAACTTGCCTGTTACCCTAAAGTGTTGCCAGCGTTGAGTTTTTGCCACGTTGGATGCGGATATCGAGAGCTGAGATGTTACTTGAAGTTATGTTCGATATTTCTTTGAAAGCTTCCAGAAGAGCTGCTGTGTGAGGGTGTGTACAGCTAACTAAAGCGTTTGCGTTTTTTAAAGTTTAGTCAGTAAAACGCAAGCGTAGTATTCAAGTTAGCTTTCAATAAACTCTTGCTGCCTTGCCTTGCCTCTATTGGCTGTGTTCTGAGCGTTCTCGTCATAAGTCAATGCTAATATGTGTTTACTATTTCTAATGTTAAAACTTGTGCCTGAACATACAGATCACAATACTTAATAGTAGTTTTTATCATTTGTAGTGCTACAGTTCAGTTTTAAGTTGTTTCACGGTCTTATTAATTAAATTGATCGCCTGATACAAACAGTATTACTATTATTTCGATTTGCAACCAATACGAACTAGGTACTTTAGGTATAAATACAAATCGATTTCGGTATTGGAACTGTAATAAGCAGTGTGAGCAACACTTTTCCCCGGAGCGGATAAAGGATTAGCGGAGATACGTGTTCAACGATGTCACCTCCGACTTTATAGCGATACACTGTGAATTCTTTAAAATGACTTTCCAATTCTAAATGTGTTGCTCCATATATTTTAAAGACCTAATGCATTCGAGTCTCGCTTGCCGTTGCTACAAGTTACGTCAAAGTTTATGTTTATTTATTTATCTGTTTGTGTTATTTATATTGCCTTTCATGCTTTCGTGACATTGCGAATATCTATGGTTTTTTGTGGTATTTAGAGACTACGAAAACCAAAATTTGTTCTAATAAACATGATAATGTATATTATGTAGGCATAATCAATAACCAAATTTCGTTAGGTGTAGCAAAAAGGTCAAACAATATAAATAGTGTAAAAAAAGGGAATTCTTAGTTCCTAAATTACATGTAAGCTAGTAAGCAACACTGTATAGGTATTTTTTAATTAAATCAATTTATACCTTTCGTTTGTTCTTTTTCTCGCGTCGTCTGTTCATCTGATTTCAGATTAGTCAATCGTCTAGAAATTTTTTAAACAAAAAATAAGAGTACAAAGAACATAGAACGATAAGAAATTGTATAAACGAATTCTAAGCAAAATTCCGAAGAGTATAAGTTTAAGCGTAGTTTGATAAATGAAAACAAATAAAACGCAAACTAATCAGTAACCGTTAGCTTTATTTGCCAACTGTACACGTGTAGACAAGCGCAAAATAACTTAACAAATCTAACAGCAGCCTCGTATTCTCAAGTGGGAAATAGCATGAAGAAATATTATTAAGAACCTCTATGGATGAAGCGGGGATAGGGATGAGCCGGCAGTGGGTTATGTCCCACAGGGATAACAAATTCGTAACCTCGTTACATTACCGCAGCCTCCGGGGCCTCGTGCGATACTTTGACAACCATTATGATTGTATTAATTTACATCAAATGATGTTATACACAGTTTTACTAAGTACAAAATTGTTAAGTTATTAAACGAAATATTCTCGAGCTAAGCACTTTATGCCTAACCTTTTGTAAGTTAGATTACTTTGTTAGGCCGTACTCGCCCTTTATATATAAGAAAGCTAACATAGAACACATCTCATATATTTACTTTACATTTATTTATACATAATTAATAAATGGTCTAGATAGAAAATTAAAGGGTTGAATGTTTGGTTGTATTAATTACCATGAGGATTTGGTAACATTGCCTGAGCACATATTGTAGTGCAGTATTGGCAGTACAACAGTAGGTACTGAGTCTTTTGGTTCAGGTATAAAAATATAAAAGACTCAAATGACACATTTTCTTTACATATATTTACAGAATTCCCTGACTCCTGCGCTAGTATTAACTGTATTACGTGCTACACCTAAAAAAACATTTTGATGACAATTTTTTTAAGTCGAACGAATAATTTTATCTACTTCTGTAATATAATTTATTGCACTACGGTTTAATAACTGTAGCGAATAATATTTATCCTAATTGAATCAAATATCACGTGCTATCTAATCATGGCTACGTTTGTTATGAAGCTTTAGCATTAATTGAATATCAATACGTAATACAGCGCTTCGAGTGTTAGGTAATACCCCTAAGTAACTAATGGGTAAATAATAGGCGATACGAGAACTTAATATAATATGGAGGCTCAGAAGGCAAATACCACGCAACCAAAGTTGCGTAAATATTTGCTTCGGTCTAAATAAAATGGTACCTATTGATTATCTACTTTATTTTTAATTTAACAAGTAGGTTAGTTTGTTTCGTTATTGGAACTCTATAAAATGAAATGATCATCTCCATGTTTTGTCAGGCATTGGTTGCGATTCGGTCTGCCTAACAGTCAATTAGCGAAGACCGAATCTAATGCAACAGACTAGTTATACAAATATAGTAACTTAACATATTACTCATAATTTTTAATAATATATATATATTATATGCTAAATACGTGTCATACGAATAAATATTATGGAGACAAAAGTAGGTACAATACATATAGGTCTACATAAGGCACATTAATTTTATGACAACCCCTAATAACGCACTTGAATATGAAGTAAGCCATGTCTTTAGAAATAAATAATATCCGTATGGTAATAATAAGGTATCTATTACAGAAAGTTACAAATTCCCCATTCCTACTTCTTAATAGAACTTTTTACAAATTATGTACAGTAGGTTCATCTAACTTTTAACTATCGCGTTGCATGATCACAATACAATTACCTAAATTACGACAAGAGAATTAAGTTTTTAATTTTAGCTTGACGTTAAGACCGGCTTCCACCGGCCGTGGTCGCAAGCAGACTGATGATGATGCAGTAGGATTCCTTGGATTCTACAAACGAACGATATTTTTTATCAAGGACGTTACCAATTGAATCTTCTGCACTTTAATGTCATATTACCTAGTTAGAACTATAGTATCCCGAATGTTAGATTGGTTGGTCGTATGCGGGCGCAGTGCAAAGATGACGTGTGTGATAATGTACATGTCTACGCAGTGCACCGCGGTCCGGAGGCAATTACTTAGCGATGTGAGATCATTGATATGCTATAGATATAATTATAGAATAGTGATGCAAAAAGATACTGTTCTACGAAGCTGGCGCAGGCAGCATTGTAAACCCTTATAGGTACTTATAGTTGCCATAGGATTTAAATCTGTTATTGTTATTACTTGCTGTTGAATCTTCTTCTTCTATCGTATGGTTGATGAACAACCTAGTGTTAGAGCTTAAACCGCCTGTAGGCCTCTCACATGGCTTTACACACCGTTGAAAAATCTCTCAGGTGTGCCGGTTTCCTCACGATGATTTCCTTTCACCGTGCATGAATTCGAAAAGACATTGGTGCGTGCCGGGATTTGAACTTGCGACTGATTAACAAATACGCGTAGGTACCGTGTGTATGGGGTCTAATTTTTACTGTAGGTACCATACCATAAAATAAGTTTATTGATGTCCTCATACCAACCTTTATTCTACAATAATTTAATTAGTTTGCAGAGGTGAGACAGCAGAGGTATGCAAAATCCGTGCGAAGTACAAATATTTAACCTCGTACGGTTAGTCCGGGAGCCGAGCTCATTCTACTAGGAAAATGATTCATTTTGTGTATAAGATTCTAAGATTTAGTAAATGGAAGCGTCTTATTTTCGTGACAAGACGTCAGAAACGTATTATTTGATATAGAAAATTTGGGTATTATGGAACCAAAATTAAGGTCATTTATTTATTTATTTGGATCTCCAACAAAGAAAGTACACAATAAATCACATAACACATGATATACATTTTAAGGTTAGTGTACTCCTTCAATGACAGGAGACCACATCATGCACAATAATTGTTATCATATTACATGAAATAGCTTAACAAAAGTGGTTACTTAAATACTAGAATCACTTTCTTTTTGTTAAAAAAGAGAGCTTAATTATCATTAAACTATTAAAAAAAAAAAATATAAATGAATTAAGGTTAATATTGACTATTGAATATTGGTAGATAAGTTTAACATTACAAATTAATTAATTATCGAAACAAGATACCAATCGAATTATCTTATTACATTAATGATATTTTATTACAGTATATTGACATTATTGGATTAATTGACTTATACAAGTTTTATATTTGGATATGGAAGTACATATATCAATGTCCTGATTTTTCGATAATGTGTTATATTGTCTGCTAAGCCTAGACACAGTAGTGAAATGACCGAGATTCGTTCGCGAGAGGGGGATGCTAAAGAGATTGTAAACATTTCTTCTGGGGATACGTCTGGGAATTTTTATATCTAGCATATTCAATAATTCTGAGCAATCAATGGTACCATTAAATAATTTGTGCAAGAAAATGGCGTCCATGAGTAATCTTCGACTTGCTAATGTTTTCATGTGGTAGTGTTCAAGCCTATCGGAGTAGCTCCTAACCTTTTTGGCCAGAAAGTCTCTATAACAAAGGTGGTACAGGAATCGTTTTTGAACACTTTCCAACCGTTTCTTATAAACATCATAATGGGGATTCCATACTACAGATCCATATTCTAAGAGAGGACGAACCAGAGTATTAAAAAGTAAGATTTTAGTAGAAGATCTCACAAACTCTTTACAGTTACGTAATACGAATCCTAA
Source organism: Abrostola tripartita (assembly GCA_905340225.1). Lineage (NCBI taxonomy): Eukaryota > Metazoa > Arthropoda > Insecta > Lepidoptera > Noctuidae > Abrostola > Abrostola tripartita. The sequence continues at coordinate 6,797,524 of HG996493.1, read as the reverse complement.
CATTCTGAAACCGCGTTTTACTGTATTCAGAATGTGTACATCAAATTTCAATGCGCTGTCCAGCTCCACACCTAGGTCACGAATGGTCATTGACTTCTCAACCTCGTCTCCCTCTATATAGTACCTAGTTTCTGTTGGATTCTTATTACGGGTGAATTGTACATGATGACATTTATTGATGTTTAACAACATTCTATTGTTGTTACACCACTCGACAAGCCTATCTAAGTCATCTTGTAAAAGCTGTGCGTCTTTTTTGGTTTCTATGGGCATCAAAGTCTTCAAGTCGCCCGCGAACAGATAAAAGCGAGAGTTAAGAAAACAAGTACCTATGTCATTAATAAAGACGTTGAAAAGGATTGGTCCTAAATGGGATCCCTGGGGAATTCCTGATGTTGCTATGTAGGTGTTAGAGTAATGGCCATTGATGGCAACTTTTGCGGATCTGTCTTTTAAATAGGATTCAAACCAGTTAATGAGTGTACCGTCTATGCCCATGAGTGCTAGCTTTTTTATTAAGATGTGGTGGTCGATTTTATCGAACGCTTTACTAAAGTCGGTATAGATCGCGTCTACCGGAGTACGCCCATCAAGGTACTGGGAAATAGCGGATGTGAAACATAAAAGATTGGTGGTGGTGGATCTGCTTTTGATGAAACCATGCTGTTGCACAGAAATTTGTTGCTTAAGATACCACATGAGATGCTTTGTAATCAATTTTTCAAACATTTTACCAAATGTTACTAATATAGAAATTGGACGGTAGTTGGATATGTTATTCTTTTCACCTGATTTAAATATAGGAATAACCAGGGCTTCTTTCCATTTATCCGGAAAGGTGCCCTCGCGTATAGACCTGTTAAAAATTATATGAAGGGGAGTGACCAAAGCCTTTGCACATCGTTTGATGAATATGGGAGGGATACCATCCCAGCCGGCACCTTTTGTTTCATCTAAATCTTTTAAACATCTGTAGATTTCGTTCGTATCTAACTCTAGAGTGCAGAACGCGGACGAGGAGGCTATATGCGAGTTACTTGCGGTTACTAATGTCGGGTTATACGAAGGTTTGTTGAAAGCTCGTGCAAAGTTATCTCGAAACAAGTTACAAACATCCTGGGCATTATCTACAGTACTATTTTCAAAATACATTTGGGCTGGATAAAAGCTATTACCCTTCCTTTTACTTTTAATGAAAGACCAGAATAATTTTGGGTTTTTAGTTATTCCGCTTTCTATTCCACTAATATACGTTTTGTAGCAGCTAGTTCTGAGAATATGGCAGTCTACCCGAAGTTGTTCGAAGGCTATTAAGTCCAATGGATTTCTGAATTTTTTATACCTGGTATGGTACTTGTATTTTTGTTTTATTAATTTTATCAGATTTTTAGAATACCATATCGGGTAATTTTTATGCGCTGTGTGTTTTATGGGAACTGTCTCTGATATGATTTTCCTAAGGATAGTATAAAAAACTTCCACTACATTATTTATGGAGGAACAACCCTCAAACTCCTGTTCCCACGCGACAACCATCAGATGTTCAAGGACTTTATCGTAGTCCGCACGGAAGAAGTTGGGTATCAAATTATTTTTAGACTCTAAATAACGGTCAACCTGTGCCGAAAGGCATATCTCCATCTGCAATGGTGGGTGTAACGGGTCCTCGTTAACTAGAGCAAAATTGCAACGACTCACATTTTCAATAGGCATGTTGCTGAATATAAGGTCTAACAATTTGGACTTACTATTCTGTATAGAATTATATTGGTTGAGAGAATTCAATGTCATTAATTCAACAAGAATTGCATTTAAATCCGAGTTGGTGTGTTGTGGGTACAAGAAATCATTAGTAGGACTTGGGATCCACGATATGCCGCTTAGATTAAAGTCTCCGAGGACGATTATATGCTCGTTTTGAGGAAAAGCCTTTTGGACATTACTATTAAATTGTGCTAATGTGTCCGGTTTCAGGGGGGGTGGAAGGTAGACTCCATTTATGTATATTTTCATTTTATTATTATTTGAAGAACTAATATCAATGCTTACCCATATGTCTTCCAAATCGCTTTCGAAATGAGACAACCTACATGATTTAAGATTCTTCAAAACAGCTATTAACACTCCACCACCATCTTTGCGGTTTTTATATTTACTGGATTCACGATCGCGTCGGTAAACGTTATATCGATTATCGAATAGCTCAGAGTCATATACACCACTGCGTAACCATGTTTCGGTTAGTACAATTACGTCGTAGTTATTTATAGATACATTGTGATACAAATTACTGGTTTTTGTTTTTAAGCCCCTAACATTTTGATAATATATTTGGAGATTGAATTTAAATTATGAAAACTACAGATTCCTGCAAAATAATATAGTTCTTAAATAATAGAGTTACAATCAAACAAGGGACTTTAATTTATCCATACTGTTGATAACCATACTGGGTGATGTTTCATTTTTTCTCATAAAAATTTTGCCGTTACGAACCCAGATATACTTGTAACCTAGTTCTTTGCCCCGTTTCCTTGCAGTTGCATGAATTTCTTTATTCTCGGCGGAGAGGTGTTCAGTAACGTAGATCGGATGAGGTTTCTCTGTAGCTATTCCAAGGTGACTGGCGTTTAACTTTTGCTCAGCATTGCTTTTGTTGAATTTTATGACTGCGGCCAGAACGTTATCACGTTGACGAGGACTAGTAAGTTTTACGAGGACTGATCGAGGTCTTGTGCTATCTGCATTTTTTTTAGCTATTCTTGTACAGTATAATATGTCGGAGTCTTTGATGTTACAGTTAACCACTTGAGCCAGCTGAAGCATGGTAGTAGCAAGGTTTTCTGATTTGTTCTCAGGAACGCATTGTATTTCAATATTGGCCGACCTTGCATTTTGCTCAACAAGATTCATACGCTTTCCAAGTTGTAAGATGGTATCTTGCAGGGTGATGATATCTTTCTCTAGCTCTCGTATTTTATTAGATTTTTCTTGCAATGTTACTTTCATTTCTTCGAATGTTTCGTTGTAGAACATAATAGACTTTTTAAAACCCTCGATGTTTTCGTTTATTTGGCGGATATCTTCCCTTACTGCGTATTGTATCTCCTGCCTTATAATTCCCCTCAAGGTTTCTACTGAGATCTCGGTTAATTTGTCTTTGGATGATGCCGTATTCTCTAAATTATTCGGGGAATCCTCGACGCGTTGCCGTTTACTTCGCATCGTAATATTGCCTTCCGCCGTGCTTACGCTGCCGCCAGGTACCGAGTCTGATTCCGAATGCGGAAGCGAAGCGGTGGACTTAAGCATCGCACTTGATGTCGGTGGCGGGGTTTTTTGCAAACTCATCGTATGTAATTTCAAGCAAATTAGTATCGGAGCAATATAAAAATTGGGAATTATTTTGAACTTGATAATTTTAATCCTTTATTTTACTGAGAGCGTAAGCTAAGTCTGCTATAGCACGTAACGTAAGCTCAAGATGTTATTGCGCCCGCGCTGATGTGTAGTTTACGCATGTACTCATTGAGCGTGTGTGAGTAGAAGCGAGCGATCTGCGAGTTGCCCTAGGTCAGGGACGGCGGTGATGCAAAATTTTTTTATTGAATATTATTGCTTAGTACTCACAGCATTGATTGAATTCTGATGAATTATTTATGTCACTTTATAGGGCTTCTCAACAGCTTCACTTTAATATGTAACAATAAGAGAATAGATAACTTTTAACCACTTTTATCGCGAATTTTAACGGAGAGAAGTCATGTTTGTAGTACAAAATTGCAAGATAATTTCAAGTTAAAATTGTAAAAGCTTCAGACAGGGAATGTGTATCTAAGTGTATATACAATAGGTAAATGTTCATCTCAATATATTAAGTAAAAGTATGTTCATGTGTGTCAGCAGACACTGGACTGTGGACTGTGTGGACTGACACACATCTTGCAATTTTGACAATAATGACACACATGGATACAACTTAAATCCAATTATGAATTTCCTCCTTATATTCACTTAGAGACTCCTTTGTGTGCGGTGACGGCGAGGTATTGAACACAAGATTTCATTACGCGTAGTGGCCGGTATCGTCTTTATAGTGTCATAAACGAGGAAATAACATTAAAGGGGAACGTAAAAACGGCGACCTGTGGCATTGCATTCCAGCTTAACGTCCATACCGCACTTATATAACCTTAAGATATATTGGCGAAAGTTTTTATTTATGTTTTTTAATTTATTAGACAGAGATTTGTTGCTTTGATTTTGGACTGTGTTAATAGTTGCGAAACTCGGTGTGAATTTATGTCCTTTTTTGCTAAGATTGGTTTATGGAGCTTTGCTGTAGGATAGGTCTAAAAGTTATCCCTAATCATTTCACGTATATTGCAATCTTGCCTTATAAAACTGAAAAATAATATTTTATTCACGTCACTTTACATAAGCAAAGTCGACGTTGGTGCCAAATCCAACATTCTCGGACTCTTGAACAAGACGGGTACCTACTTTAAGTCACGCATAAAAATATGGAACATAGCTTAATAATTAATTTCAATTGCGTTTTATTTATCAACGATACAATAACGTTAATTAAAAAGTGCATTCAACCAAATGATATGGTCATGAGTGTATCAATACCTACGACCGCGCCATTAACGCACGACACGTCCGCACCATTTGCTCATCAAAACAAGGTACAAAAATTAATTATGATTTACGCAAATGAATTGTAAATTACAAACAACAGGATGAATTGTGCGACACAATTAACTGTGTTTAATCGTAAGTCGCCGAGTCAGTGAAGGCACGCCACACAAAGCGGGCAACAGATGCGAGCATTAAAATTAACATGCCTGTTAATTGATGTAAACAACACACACGGGGTACTAATGGAAGTAAGGTATCACTCCATTTAATTGCCCATATATGTGCTGAGGTTACCACGTTAATTGGAACTAATAACGTTGCCAGCGCCGCATTCAAACTACCCAGGCCTAAATTGCTTTAACATGAAATTCAATCATTGTTTTCGTTGACAATAATAATATGTTTGAAAAAGCAAGCTTGTTGACGATCAATTGAATGTTGGTTTGATGAGGTGTAATGATCTGTGTCGTATGTTTAATTTATATATTTGTTTAAATGAAGAACATGTGAATTTTTTACTTATAAGATATTTATAATCAATTCAATTCTTCATTTTAGAAATAAACAAGCAACATATTGCTACATTACGCTACACTCCTTTATATACATTGAAAAATTCTACAGTAAATGTTAGTGGGTAAGGTACCTTAAATAATCTGAAACAGAGATTTGAAATAAATAAAACTTATTCTTAACGACTATCTTATATATTGAATTGAAATAAAAAAGAACTCATTTACAACTTAGCAAGTAATGCCGTGGACCAAGTTGGTAAATAATATACCTAACCGTTACTATGCAGGCAGTCACAATCTCCGACAAGTCTTCGGCCACAGCTACGAACTAGCAGACATTGTAAACACTGAAAGACTAAGTACCCAAGTAAGTAACGTAGCTAATATGTTACTCAGGGAACAAAGTGCCTCGTTTGCACCAAGACCAATAGTCGGACAGTGCATTAGTTAAATGGATACGCTTAACTCTATAGTTCCGTTCCGTCCAAGTTTCCCACAATCCAACCAGTAACTTAGATTACTACTGTTGAGTTGAAATGCAAACAATGTCTATAGGAAGATGAAACGTCAATGCTCCCGACAAGATCTTTTGATCCTATTATCTGAACGGTCGTGTTCCATCTATATTAATTTACGTTCGGTCTGTCTTGTGCAATGAATTATATTGGTCAACATTTTGCATTTACCATATTTTTATGTGTAGTAAGGGGCGAGGATAAGCAGTGGTTGCTGCAGTGTGTATTCAAAACTGCATCAAAAGGCACGTTAAGCAGTTGGTCCCAATTGTCCCGAGACTGAAATGTCTGACGTCTAGTGTAACAGAAAAGGACCTATTTGCGAAGGTCAGATGGCACTTTTCATTTAGTTGAAAAGTACTGATATCTATTGATACGATGTCGTCACTTCGTCAGCCATATGATGCGACATTCAATGATTAACTGAACTCATTTCTGTTTAATTGAATTAATCTACCGTCGCGTATAGTGGAATCGAGTCTAATTTTAGACTAAGTCTCTTAGGAGTTTCCTGCTCGTAAATTATTATTTGTAGCTGCTTAAGGTCTTAATTGGTCTCAGTAAATAGCTATTATTATACTTGTTTCTCTGTGACAAGGAGCTTAATATGGTTATCAGCGAAGCAGACCACAAGTTAACCTATCCGCGAATAATGAAAACGGCGTAACGATGACGGAAATAGTAAGGAGTTACTTGGTTTAGTTCACTCGAGTAATGTGAATCTACTTTTTTGGTTTTGGATACATTTAAAGGTAAACTATGTTGTATCGCCTCTTTGGTGTAGGGATTCGATTTATGTGAATAATGATCACAAGGATCATCATCATCATTGGCCTCGGCATCTATTACAGACGATTTATGCAATGTTATGATGAAGGGGTGGGAAGTAGTTACCTTTTATTTTTCAGAAGGTTAGAAAATTAGTTTTTAGTACCTAATAGATTTTTTACAATTCCTGTACAAAACGATGCTACACAATATACCACGAAAGAAGAGGTGTGTTATTACACACCCATATTGCCACAGACTTTATTATTTTGTTCCATGGAACAGTGGCTGAGTATAATTAGCGATTAAGAGAGAATAATTATCACTATTATTAACAAGTGGTGTCTTATTGTGTCTTCTTACGGCGCGTAAGGGCGACTCGTGACTCGGCGCGTCGCGCCACGCTCCACCCGTTGATACGGCCCGTGGGCCGTGGCTCGGGCTCCGGGCCGGCGCGGCGGCGCGGCGCGTGCTACCACAAGCCGTGAAAGCACCGTTATACCACGAGTCGCGCTGCGCCGAGCCAATTTTTACGAGCCCGCAAGTACCACGAGTAAGTTTGATCTAACCCTTCTCACGGCTAGTTGCTCAGCGCGGAGTGGCGCGACTGGTACGCAACGTAAAATTGTGCGCTGTGAGAAGTCACCATTTATCTGCAAAGGAAAAACATATGACTCCAAAATTGTGACATTGGTAGGCTTCGATAAAACCAAGCCGCCACTACCATTTAATAAAGGTATTAAATACCTACATTTCGCAGTCTCAAAAGGTCAGCTAAAAGCATAAGCAGACGATATGTTAAGGGGTCGTAGAGACAGTGGCGCTAAATGCAATATTCAAAACGAGTGTGCTATAGGGCACTCGGGACGACACACACGTACATATGTGTTGCTGATTGCTCTGAGAATTGTTCTCTCGGTATGAATCTGCGAGGGTCACTGAAGCTAAAATAAAAGTGTTATTTATCTCTGTACAATTCCCTTGTTTTGGTGAATAAAGTTTTGTTGCTTTTCAGTTTGATTCATTTTTAAATGGTAATATTATTGTTCTTTTATCAAGATTTTACGGTTAGTTTCGGGTCTGTTTGTATTCTCTACAGAAGATTCAACTTAGAACTTGCAATATTATGAAATGAAACTAAATTGTTACGTCTAAAATTACTTACCTGCCGCGGAATAAACACATGTTTTTAAGTGCTTATATTCGAGAGAGTATTACATACGGTTTTATAATTATAAGCTTTCATGTCACAAATGTTATGAAAATTCTCGCAAATGAGTGCATTCGCTACAAAAACTTCACAGTAAACAAAGTAAAAAACTAATTAATACAGTCCCCGACTTCACTCCGCAATCCATAAAGGTTAATGTAAAACGTTCAGCTTTTGAAAAATACACGGAATATGATTTTTTTTATTCACCGGGGTTATTGGCAAAGGTCGTGCGTTGTCAACCGTACATATTTGTTCACACAAAGCAACGCATGCATGAAATCCTATTTTACGGCTCGTATCCTTCCGTTTAGAGCGCCTTTTGAATGGGCCGTGTCTGAGCGCACTCGAATATCTTAACCCATATGTTACCAGCTAGCACTCGACTTGGAAAATCGACTAGTTTACTAGCTATAATATTTACATTCTGGCTACTAAATTTAGTTTGCTGTTGATTTGAAGATATTAGAGTACCTACCTAATTTAACTATCAATCAGAAAATTTAAAAAAACCTTTCAAGTTCAAAAACGTATAAGAAAGAATATTTTTGTAGCTCTATTTAAACATAAAAATGATAAATTGAATTGTTCTTCTTAAAGCGTATATTAAACTAATTGAAACGTTTATCAAAAGCAACATAATATTTAACCGAGAAACATTATTCTATAATAGTTGTAGTTAATTTACGAGCGTTTACGGCGCATATGGAAATCCGCTGGGCGGGCGGCGGCGGGCGGCAGCGGGCGGCGGCGGGCGGCCTGTAGATATGGCGAACAGTGCCTGGGCGTCGTCGCAGCCACGTGGCCGATGGAACCCCACATAAATTAACCCGTACACTTGCAAGAACAAGGTCATATGTAACCCCTAAATTAGGGGGCATAAAATTTCCACACTGAAGACTCTCGGTTTAAAGCAGAAGTTAAATTTTGTGTAACAAGATTAAATATATCGGTTGGTTTGTAAGTAAAATAAATCCTTAGCTTAGAACAACGTACACTTTAACTAACTCACTCTTATTTTACAGATCATAATTAGTAAAGTCAGTATTTTTTTTTAAACGTAGCCCACCACTTGGAATTTTTCCTGTATCGTGAGTGCGTTTCACAAACATGAAATATCACACACACAAACACCCAGACTCGGGACAAACATCTGCGGATCGCACTAATGTTGGTCCCATGCGGGAATCGAACACGCAACCCTTAGCGCAGCAATCCAATCGCTTAGCCTCTGCGCCAATCAGGTCGTCAAGTATATCTCAACTATTTACAAAGTATAATTAAGTCACATTTAAACAAACTAAACAGTAAACTATAACAAGATAGCTATATACACAGTGCGCCGGCTAAATTGTATTCCTGCCAAAAGAGCACCTCGCTCCTCACAGTACAGTACCCGTAAACAATGAGGGAAATAATAACGAACAGATTGAAATGCGGTTAAAACTCGCGCACTCACAAAAGGTCCCGCGGGCTACCGTTTATTGTTCGACGCATTTTAATGAACCCTACTATGACCGCGATGAATACCGATGAAGCCCTCCAGTTTTAACTTTTCTATTTTGTGTGCCTACAACTTGTTTGTAATATTAATTTCATAATTCACACAGGGTTACGTGACGTTTAGGTTCGTCGCTTGTTTATTTCGGTTGATGCGTAATCTTATTAGTAGAGCTCTCATTGAATATTTTTGCCACCGTACGGGCCTTTTGGTTGGCGACTGGATAGCGAGAGGTATACCGTTCAAACCCGTTGTTAGACAAATGTTATTGGTTTTATCTGTTGGATATCTCTGTTTCAACCTTGGGTTTGGAATGGATAGGCATAATTAGCTGAAAGTAGGTGTTATAGACAGTGTAGGCAATGTACATTTTTTATTGCTGCTTTTGATTTTTACCAGTGACGTTTAGTTTTAAATTTTATTGTATTTTGGTATAAATAGTAGAATATTTGTTTTAACAATCACAGAATCTGCAAACTTCACACGTGTAAATGTGTGGTTCGTGATTTATTTAACATATTCTCGGAGAAAATTACTTGATTTTAGGTACATGATACTAAGATTTTTCCTTATTATTATAACACTCATTGAATTCATAATCGAGGATATTTAGTAAAATTAATCTTTATCAGAAGCTTGTTAAGGGTCATTGGAAGCAATATTTTTGCGACGTGCGAGTATTCGGAGAAACAACATCCCCTTTAAAACTACTTACTTCCTCATCCCTCGATCGATGGTTTCTCACAATCCCGTCTGGGTGTTCTGGTAATTTTACGCTTTTGTATCAAAGTTAACTCCTATCAGAATATTATAAACGCTGAATTTTAACGATCCCTAGTAGTCAATTTGTACTTGAATAGAGATGTAACTAGTAATCGGTATTTTCCTTAATAAGTAAACAATATGTAGGATAGTCGACAGCTACTACTATTCGAAAGGTATAAAATTAGGAAACTTCCTATTGGTACAACATAATGTAACGCAAACAACACATTATCCTTTCCTTCGATACATAAATTACACGACGTTCAGCACTAAATCATAACCAGCATAATAATTTAATGCGATGCCTCTAAGACGAATAACGGTGGCGGACAATGAAAAATAATTAAAAGTAATAAATCTCTCTGCAGGTAACAAAAACGTGAAGTGCTTAATAAACGTCGCATGTCTGTGGCGGGCGTGGGAAAGAGCACACGCGGCTCGGCCGTATTCCAGACTGGTGATGTCCGATCCCATCTCGAGTCTGAACTACAATGTTAACACGCTCATTACGGAGCTACAGTATTGGATGACCCTCTGTGTAATGTAATTTGGGCAATAGGCTATTCAATTCGTCTTAGCTCTTAATACTCTTGATTGTTCATTTGGTGATTCCGTTTAGGTACTCGTTAGTGTGTGACGTCAAATAGTAAGGAAATTGTTAATCCATATTTATCTTTAATATCGTATAGGTACTTAAGCTTTGTTAGTTTTTTCACGCAATTCAAGGTTATTAGAAACCATTCAGAATTGTTAGCGATTGTTTTACTTACATCTTGGTATTTTTGAACTGTGTAAACTTTGCTCGCAGCTATAATTTGGCAATCTCACTCGTATTTTTTTTTACACTTTGTCGATTTGTTTCGGATGACGAGTGTTTAATGGGCGTTATTTTGCACAATTTGATGCATGAATATGTAACTTGAATCCATTCGAGTTAAAATAAGCACCACCTTCAGTGACATTATCAATAAAATAACTTACTTCTGCATTAACATTGAATTCATGTCATTTAAAAAAAGAAAAAAATGCTAACTGTGTAATTAAGTTAGCTATCAAAAACTCACCATAGGTCTCAACTTGATCGTGATCTAAGAGAACAGATTATAATTACTTTTACATTTAAAAACAAAACTTAGCCACTAACCATTGCATGTTCGATCCTTAAAAATGATAATATTAGCAAATAGAATGAAAAGAATAATTTCAAGCAGCTTATAATTTCAGTTGCTTTATAAAATTTGTTGTAAAGGTATCAGAATATACCGGCCGGGGACCGTACTGCCTTCCTTCGGAACATGAGATTAGAATGGACACCTGAAACCATCGCTGTCCTTAATTACGTTTTAATTACTCTTGGTTCTTTCAATAGATTTGAATAATTAAACATTTTTACAGTAACTTCTTGGGTGAGACGTGATTTTTTTTGCTAATTATTTCGTAAATGAAAATACTGAATACTGATGTTGATCAAAATAAATATGAAGTAAATTGGAAGCTTTTTTCTTTAATCATTTTTTATGTAAAGTTTATGGTTGTCATGCTGGTTTATTTTAGTATAAATAAAAGGATATTTAGCGGTTAAGTACCTAAAATTACTAAATGTTTTTATATTTATTTATACTCCAAATAGCATTCACAGTAAACAACGGAGATCCACATAACTATAACATTTCAATTCGGCATCCATAGACAAATACGTTTGTACCTAGCGGCTTCACAAATGCCGTGCCGTGCCTCTACCGTTCGCTTTCTTGCAACAATAATGGGGTTAGGTGCTATATTTATGACCGAGACTGGATAAAATTATGTGGCATCGTACTAATATCGCCAAAGCGAGCACTGCATGTGGTCTGTTCCCACGGCCGCATATACCTAGAGCTAAATCTTCACTTGTTTTGGTCTTTCCCATACAATCTTATGTCCTTCTAAAACAAAGAGGTTACGTTACATAAACGACTACTTCATTTTCCTTAAAATTAAAAAGGAAGACAAAAAATACGGTTACACAGTTTAGGTTCCAGTAATTGCAATAAAAGTTAACCGAGCGACGTAAGTAAATCTGCAGTGTTGGAATCACCTGGGTGGGTCGCTTCTGAGAATTAAATTGACTCGCTTTGCTTTTATTTTAATACGTCGTAGACTGCTGCGCCGTAGAATGAAGCGTAGAGTTTCGTAGCTCTGTCACTAGCTCGTAGCACTAAGCAAGCAATGTCGTTAGACTTAGCGCAATTTGCTGCTGTGTAAGTCGCTTGGCAATCGGCGTTATAAGCTGTAGCACACACTTTGATGGTGTACGCTCAAATAACTGTTTGTAAACAAATTGTGAAAACTAGAAGCACCAAATTAATGCAAATGTGAATATCAAGCGAATATGAAGCATATTTAGTACTTCAAGTATAGTTAATAATTTTACTATAGGAAATAGAAATGATATGTATATCTGGAGAAATTTGTACAGTGTTGCTTCAATTTTATTAAAAAAAAACAAGCTGTATTTTTTCGCACAAATAAAAACACAATATGACATTGTGACTTGAACACCATTCGGTTACGACAAGTACATGTATACAGAGGGGTTGAATAATTTACGAGTGCACTAACTTCGGCCACGGCGGGGCCCGTTTGGTACAGACGCGGGGAGTACATATATCAAACCGGGCCGAAGGTTACAACTTCAATAAAACTTCAGCGAAACTTATTCAAACGCGTCGGCCGGTGAAAGCTGTTTTTAACTTCAACCCGCAAGGGATCACCCATACAAATAAAGAGTTAGTCGGGATATGAAAGCGGATTTCTTTTTCTGAAATAACTTTTAGAAAACATTCTTGGCTGTTTGCCATTTTAACTAAATTTTCTGTTTTTATATGTAGCTGTAAGCGGGCAGGCGGCCAAGCTGATCGCCTGGTGATACGTACTGTATCCTTATATTGTGCATACCTTTCTTAATGTTATTAAATTTCATATTCCCTTATTTCCGCAAATTATTACAGAACTAAAGAATAACTTCTTCAAATGAAAGAATGAACTATTTTCAAGTTGTTCGTAGTAAAACTAACTACTTAATATTATTAGAAAAAAAAACATTCATGTGCTTGCCCATTTAGGGATTAGGTACAAGCTATGTCGTAGATACAGAAATGTGTCCCAAAGTTTTTCATTAACAAAGTTGTCTAAAAGTATGCATTCGGTTGGGCCTGAAGTCTTTCTAAAAATAAAAATAACAAGTTATTGAGAATATTTCGATCTATGCGGATTGAACCCATAACTTAACTCCCTACACTTGCTTATCGCCATACGTGTCTAGGGCATTTATGAATAACATATATTATCCTCTTAGTGTATATTGTCACAAAATGTCCATAAAATCTACGAGTCCCGGGTGGATACGAGTTTGATATATTCGGGGTTACCGTGTGTAGTTCAGATAAATCTTAATATTCAATGAAAGCCTCCAACTTTCACACTGGGTTCGTAATGGTAAAAGATTATATTTACACAAACTGATGCTCATGGCTTCAGTCGCATTTTCCGGGATTTACTTAATGTAGCTTAATTCAAAAAGGCAATGAGTGACCCAAATGAATTGTGTTTTTTCATTTAATTTAGGCCCCTAATAGAATCAGTGTAAATTAGCTAAGCTATTGTAAAAGACTTTCATCCTTGTTGTAAAATTTGGAGCAGCTTTGTACTCACAATTGTAAAAAATAAACAATAATTGTCGTGTGTTAAGCGAATGGCTAGCCATTCGCTTAACCATTACCCGGCATCACACGACAATTATAAAATACGCAAGATACCCTTACTATCATTATCTCCAGCACCATTACCGGCATTAACGCACGAATTAAGTTATGCACGAAATAAGCAATTATATAAAATCTGTGTTTTTGCCAGCGGCCGTGCGGTCGCACGGTTGTTGGCGCGCCGCACAAAACACGCATTTGCATAAAAGTCAAATTGGCCTCAACAACGTGAATGCAACTGTTGTAATGCAACTTTGAAACAAAACTTGCTATCACATTACATGCAGCGAGCTCTCTGTGCTACTAACAGTTTTTATTTAACCGTTTTAGGCGGTTACATACATTAGAATTAGAATAGGATGAAATATCATTTTATTTATGGTTTCAGTTTGAACGGGCGTTATTATCATTTTATCCTCAAAGTCAGTTTAACAATTCCAATTAGCAAGCAAAAATATTGGTGACTTTTTGAATAATTTCAATTACTCTACCGAATTGTTGTAATTCGTAATCCTTAACATACATGTACTAGCAAGATATAAGATTTGTTCCTATTCTAGACTACCTTGTTTTAAAATTCCACTCCTCAAAACAAGTGACCATCGTACTTCAATTGAATTTCAATCCGCTGCGACAAAGTACGAATCTACCTTACTACTCTTTCTGATCTATTTTGTACATATGTTACTCAATTTGTAAAATAAAGCTGAATGCACACGCGAGACGCGGCGTCAAATCTTGTCACCCGCTCAATAAAGAGCAAATAAACTCGACTTTCGAGTACATTTGAGCTCACACTCGTGTTGAAGCGAGCTCTTGAGGCGCGCGCACTCAACGAGTGTTTAGCAAACTGTGTAAACAATCCTTCTTGATTTATGCTGTACAAGGATTAGTCGGAGATAACATATTTTATGTGTATTATAAGCAAAAATATATTGTGCGCCTTGAAATCTAATACCAATAGGTCTTTAATGAATATATTATTTGAAGTTTTAATCTGCTCGTTATAATGCTGTCAAATTCTGTTGACGTCATAATTTGATTCCTACGAAATGTTGTTTTCATAATCCTGCAATAAAAGATTTATCCTGAATGTATTAAATAATAGATTGCTTATTGCTTGAAAACTTACTGCCATATGAATAATACTCATGGTAAAGAGAAAAATCAAAGGTTTAGGATTAGGACAGCTATTTCTATAAATTCCCTCCCTCATATTTATAGTGTGTAGTTACTTGGTTGTTATATTTTACCAGCACGTAGGAAGGATCTCGATTCGTGGCTTTAACTTCAACCGGAGAAACAAAAGAAATGAAAAGCTTATTACACCACTTATCTTTGTTCTGTTCGATATTCTACTAAGTTTATACTATTTATGACGGTGATTAAAGGAATTGAAGCTTAATTGATATACACTACTACTTGGTATTTTAAATTTATGGATATACATATATGGTATATTGTATATGTCAATGTATTGGCAGATCAGAAACGTCGGATTTTTTTATTTATTTCCATCTTCTTATTTTTTAACCACACTTAATAAGTGTTATGGTATCTTGCGCGTCGGCGCGATAAGGTTATCAGGCAGTTGCCTATTAAAACGCCTCTCCATCCCATAATTAATAATTTTAATGAACTCAATTTGTGTACCACAGTCTATCAACACGGACCGTCGGCAACTTTTCCAATAACGGCGACTCCTATGCGGAAAATTCAGTAATTTATTTTACAATCTTAATCTCCACGTTATCGTGTGAAAATAATTTATATTTGACTCTTGCAAAATAAAATATACGTGACTACTAACTCGAGAAAAAGAACGTCTGGAGATAACAAAAGGAAAAGTATTATAAATTTTATTTTCTACTTTTATCAGCATTATAGCGAGTACCTAATCTAAAGGTAAAAGACATTGTGATGGAACTCGATTAAATTAAGTTACTACAGCGAAAAGGAGAGCAATTTCGATTCTCATAGAATTCAAATGAGCTTTTTATTCAAACACAAGACTGGAGGAAACACTAAAACAGACGGTTCCACTTCATTGCACCGGGGGACATACCTCCCGCTTATGTTTTTAAACTTCATACGAGTACAGCTGATTCTAAAACATGTTCGGAAGCAGGCATATCTGTATAAATTTTATAATGAAAGTCTTACGATACTGATAATGGCAAATTGTTTTAACTGAGTACAATAAAATAATAATTACGGTTTGTAATATTCTTATTGCACTAAGTTTATTTATGGCCGTTGGAATCCGTTGGAGTTTTATCAGCTTGTTAATAGCTTATTGGTATTGCCAATTGGGATTATTAATGTGGGCCTATTTAAAACCAGCCAGGAACTAAATACCAAGCAATAAATAAGGACGTGAAGAATTTAAAAATTAATTTATTTGTCTTGTTCACATTAATTTATTAATTTAACCTACTTTGAGTATTTTTAATATACGTAGGCCTTTGGGTGATATCCTTTCCAAAATGAGTTCTAACCGCTGTAAGGAACCAATTTTAAAGCTATTTTGAACTCTATTGTAAGTTAACGGCTATAAGCCATTTAGTCCCAGCGCAGCGGGGCCTAATGCCTGAACGCTTAATATGATTTGGTTCAAAAAGAAAATCGAAACGTTAATAATACTAGTTTTTTTATTCGTATTTTTATTTAAATCAGACTGTGATTTGACGTGTACTTAGTGTTGTGTATAATGTATAAGTAGGTACTAGAGATTGGTAGAATAAATAAAAACACTAAATATTTGAATATCGTTTAAGCATATTATATTTCTAATAGATCTTACAAGAAAGCCAGGCGATATACTTTTCATAGTTTTGGAATAGTTTCATCTTACAATACGCAATGAAATATAAACACTAGAATATAGTTTATTAAAGCTATAGACGTCTTACAGCGATAGATATATTATATTGCAGTACCTAGTACCGCCAAATGAGATCTTACAATTAGTACATATGTAATTTGATATGAATATGTATCTAAATTCATTCGTTAATTGATTTTCATTACATTACTAATAAACAACAGATACTGAACAATTATACCAACATTTTAAAACAATATACATTTTATACTTATTAGAGATATGTACTGAATGAAAAAAGGTTGTAAAAAAGTGTCAAATTTATCAAAATAACATGTAAGGTTTAATGATAAGTTTTATATAATTCAACATATCTATTTTACATCTATGGTTAAATTTTCCTACGTTTAGTATACAATTAACTACAGCAAAACTGATGGCATGGTTCAAACAATCTATCTCCGAAAATATCTATTAAACTCTATCTATTCAGAGGCCGTAATAAAATATTATAGGTAACATTTACCTCAACGAAAATCACTCGTCACATTATTCTAGGCCTAAAATCAGCTCTAATTAAGACATTTGAATATATTACACTTACAATTTATTTTATAGCTCCATTTATCATAAGCAAGATGTAAACAAGACTGTACAAGAGTTATATACAAACTTACCGACTACTTAGTATATATCTACGTAGCTGCTACGTGAATGCCTACCGTAGTGGAATTTGCTTCAATATTGTGTCCAGCTTTTGGCTGTAACAGAAATTAAAACCTTGAAAAAGGTTGTTTGCGCGTAGCAGAAATAGGTCTGTCTTTTCTACCATAGTTATGAAGTGCTACGCTTTACGGTCATAGCACACATATCAACTAGGAAGGGGATCGCCACCGTATCGTCTATCGCCTTGCCGACAAACAGGCGTCTACTTAAGCACGTAACCAAAGGTGTTCCAAACTTCCGATACGTCACCTCGGCTACGGCTAGGCGACACTGCGCGTACGCCTCGCAGACCGCTGGTCGACGTTTGCTCGGATACGGAGAAACGAACGCGCGGGGATGCGACGGCGAGACTTAAGTGTGAGAACTGCAAGTTGACCAAGAGACCGCCCCACGGTTCAAGCTTATCCCGAGGCGAGGCGATTACGTTACGAATCCGATTAGTGTGCTTTGCAGTAGGGAGTTTCATACAAAGATTGCACGGCTCGAGTTGATACGGTGACGATCCCTTTCCAGGTTGATATGTGTGCTACGACATTTAGGCGGTTTATTATATGATATATGTTATGTTCTTTAAATGGTTCAAAGAAACAAGTCTAGATCACGCAGAGTTACATTAAAATTACGTCGTATAATTCGTAACACAAACAGTCAATTCGTGCCAGATGTAAGAATGCCTGAATGATTAGACCATGGTTCGACAATAATAACTAGATTTACACGCCTGTCCCATAAGAATTAAGTATACCTACAGTTTTACTTTGAACCAATAGAATGTTAATCAAACTCACAAAGTTATTTTATTTACGTAAATTTTATTTTAAGAATATATTTTATGATTTTGTCCTTCCAGTATTAGATGAGCCCGCTATCTGTGTTACAGAGGCCGTGCTCTCATATTTGAACACGAAATGTAACTGCGCCAATTACGTAATTTGCAATCGCGATAACTGTGAAATTATCGTTATCGCTACACAGGTTACTGTTAGTAACACCAGTTGCTCGTCGATTGTGGAGATAGTTTATATCTGTAACCTGATTTAGGCTTTGATGGAAAACAGCAACTGTTGTTTCATATCTCTTTTAAGTAAGAAAACCGTAAATTACAATAAGTGTATTGAATTAAATTATAATTACCTTTGTAATGCATGTCTCGATGCATGCTAGGACAAGTCTTCCCAGGATACTGAAAATATTTAAATTAATTAAACCACAAACGCTGTTAAGTCAAGCGCCCACTAAGAAAACACAATTCATTAGTGTAACATTAATAGTACAGTTAACCATTTTACAGGGGCGTACACAGTGCAACGACTAAGTATATCGCTTAGGTACCCGGCTTAGCATACAATATGAATTATTAAACGTGAATACACGGAACTTTGTGCTTAATTTGATTTGCTATAAGGTGTAAATTACCTTGCTGAGATCGAAGTCAATGTTGGTCCTCACAGCTCGGTGGTGGAGAGGCTGAGGCGGCCTGAAGTTGTTGCCGAGGGGAGCTTTCGGGTGCCGCGCGTCGCCTTGCATCAGTCGCCTCAAGGCGTGCAACTACAGTCATGAAATTCAATTATGTTGACACTAAAGTTCTTCAAGACTAACCCTATTTTGATATTTATGAAGCGCTGGGCATATATTACAGAATGTGGTGTTTGTGGATATTCCCTTACAACACTTAGGAGGAAAAATTGTTACGAAGTAATCTTATGAAGAATATGAAAGTGCTAATAGGAGGTCATTTCAGGAAATTGTTTTAGCGTTTAAAGTAATGTTTATTGGATGATTTTCATAAAAAATACAACTTAATAAAACTGTTCGAAAGATAATAGAGTCTGTAAATTTAAGGAGCAAAGTTGTTTTTTAATAATTTCGAATATTCAATGCATACGAGCCCGTTCGGTTTCCATTATAACATAAACGAGTGTTTACGTGGAGAACGATTTTAAGTAAATTGAAATTTCTTCCTTTTATAACGTTAGTTGACTACTATTCTACTTATAGCTACATTTCGCTACGGTGGGATTAACTGGCGTTGAACACGCGACCACCGCTATCTGATTCGCATCGCTGTTTACGCTGTATTAAACAATTTGATTCTGATTATAGACTCCGCCTAAACTGTGATTTTTCCAACTGTAATTTGTTTTATATGTAACACAATGTTAAAAGTGACAGATTCATTCAAAAACGGTTTATTTTGCTTAAAGGTTATCAAGAAACGTTGAAAAATACATCCATTGTGAGTTTTTTTAGTATTTTTTCAATTGTTTTTCTACCGAGAGCAATATTGGTACATGTGAATTGGTTATTCAATATTAATCGAAGTAAAAACAAATATTTTACTTTTATGAATAACTTGGCGATGTTTACAGCACTGTTGTACCTATACTATATTAGGGTCATTTGTAGAATGAACAAACACGTGACGCATTTTTAATGGCATCACGACATGAGTAGTTTATTTTCTTTAGTTACCTCACACATATTATTAGTATTATTCTGTCTTTTATTACTTTCCTGCACCATTAAAGTGGGGGGTTTTTATTAGCATAAAACTAAGCACGTTAGTGGTGTTGTAAATTGCGCTTCAAGCAGCGACCACATGGCGTTCGCTCAACTCCCCGCGAGATTGCAAGCAGTTTCCACTAGCACTTAATTTTCCAACCAACACAAACGGAAAACATAAACAATGATTTATAATAACAGCCACACAACGCGGCACTTTCAGTTTACTTTTAACACGTACATAATTCACGGCGGAGTCTTTGTCTAAAGGCGAGGGACGTGAGTTGTTTATTGTAGCGTGGGCACAAATGAAAATGTTATTACGCTGGCCTCAACCACGCTTGGGCACACAGAAACATGCCAGCGACTGGATGTGGCGTCAAGCTACAACTTCAGCTATTATGTGAACTTGCTAAATACATACATCTGTTCAGCGTAGTTCCTCGCATATGTTTGTTAAATTGAGTTCTACAATTAATGAACAAGGTCCTGTATTACAAAGGTTGTCAAAGTTAGTTTAAAATTCGGTAAAAAACCTCGGGCATATGTATATGATCCGTTTTTGTTGACGCTTCGTTTTTTGTCTAGTGACTGAGAACGTTTAAAATAAAGAAACTCTCTCAAGGGACTTTTACCTGAACACGGCGCCACCATTTCGGGATGCTTGAACGCGCTTCG
Source organism: Abrostola tripartita (assembly GCA_905340225.1). Classification (NCBI taxonomy): domain Eukaryota; kingdom Metazoa; phylum Arthropoda; class Insecta; order Lepidoptera; family Noctuidae; genus Abrostola; species Abrostola tripartita. The sequence continues at coordinate 6,777,133 of HG996493.1, read as the reverse complement.
AAAAGTTTTTAACCTCAGCGTACTCGATAAATCCAATGTTCAAGGTTAAGAGCTTAAATATCCTTTGTTGTAGTACAGACATTTTTGAACCATTAATTGTCTCTATCATCATTTTAAAGGAATCTTTCATACTTCTTATAAACTTAAAGAATTATATGCTCTAGTACCTAACTCGTATTTTCGTACAATTTACTGAATGCAGTTTATTATTGTTACCTATTCCATTGGTTTTATGTCCATAGTTTAAACAAGGAGAGCGAGGAGGCGTGTAATGCAAACGGTGAACTTGAACGGATGCGTTAACCACATATTGATTGTTAACATTGACCCACAACTTCTGAATAATCTGAATATTCAAATACTTTACTAATACACTTAAAATTAATTGATTTAAGGAATTAAGCGTATTTTATGACGGAAATGGCAGATGTTTGGGTTTTATCTTTTGTAAATATTACGTGATTGTTGCACTACGTAACTATTAGACATCAAGGCAGTTGACGATTGTGGATGATAACAAAAATTGTAATACTTCGCTTTATTAGTTATAATATCACTTGTTGTTTGCCATTGCCGATGTCAGCAACTAATATCAGATGCCAAAGTTGTGACGAAGATGGCGACGACTTGTTTGATTGTTTAGATTAGTTTGTCTTTTCACAGACAGAGTCCCTGTCCAGGTTCTGTAACCGTATTATTTGTCAAGCTTAAAGTCAAGTTTGGTCAAAAGTGGTCAGTTTTTAATTGTATTGAGTAAGGACGATGACTACAAATGATGCTCATTGTTTGCTTGTTTTAGATTATATACAAACGGTTTCTTGACACGGGGCGACGACGGCTTATCAAGTATGGTGATAATATTTGACATAACCAAAAGTATTTAATAAATCTTATCGTTATTGATTTAGGTGTCTAAGGTTACCTCTAAATGATCAACGTTTAGCCAATAATGTTGATGTTGTTGCATAGGTACCTGTTGTTTGGTGATGTAGATAGGTTTGTTGATGATGATCCAGGTCACAGTCTCGTAGCAGGCGGGCGCTGTGGTGGACCCATCGTATGTCATGTAGTAGTCAGTGTCGGGCAGGAGACCCCGCACCGACAACTTATTTACTGGCATTTCTGCACCTTTGGGAACGAAAATATTGTTTGAACTTGGTGAAAATTGTAGAATACAAAACTGTTGCAACAAAAGAATACTCCAGCGTCTTTATTTTTATCTAAGTTTTCTCCAGTGATAAGTAACTTACAAAGATAATTCCTTTTCTTAACTCAATTTGAAGCAACTTGGTGTGGAATTGTTACATCATAGAAATAATGCTACTAACAGAGTTATTAGTAAATGTATGAACATAGCTTACCCCCGTATTTAATGTTTTCTAATTCTTCAGTTAAAACTCTTAGTTCCGGATTTGATAAATCTCCAAGCTACAACGAAATTAATTAATTAATTTTATGTACTCGTAATTTCTGGATTTATAATCGTCATTCCAAATAAGGCAACCCTACAACACCCTATCTTTGATCTCATGTAAATTAATAATTTCCAGCGCCCTGTTAAGATAGGAAAGCCAAGCCAGCCAGGGACAATAAATGGAGAAAAACACTAATTGTTTGTCGTGCGGAGAAATAGCTTGCTTTAGCAAAGTTTCAGTTAACGGCGACCACAAGCGAAATATGAACGTGTCGGTAAACATGTTCCCCTTTGGGACAACATCGGAGGGGATGTGCTAACACAGGCGGCGGCCTTCATTAAGGAAAACCATAAAACGATTGAAAATAAGCTCTCCTTAAGATGACGCCGTTAGAAATTCGGACAGACACTGTTTTCATTGTAAACAGCTGTGAATGTTTACACGACGTCTGAGAAAGGTATCATTTGTTCTGTTACGGAAACATGACATTAATTTTGTTAAGCTGTTATCGATAAGGATGCCTGTTATAAAAACAATTTTATGTGCGTTTAATTTTCTTAAAATCTTAAAGGCCAAATCCACAGAAATGTAAACAGTAGACTTTCGTTAATATTGATCACTGATGAACTTGATGATAATGTTAAATGGTAGCAATTAATTGAAAGCACAGGGCGTTTACTTTGACCCCGAGTGGTGACGGCCGCACTTTCATACCGCATCGTTCAGACAGTTCTTAATTTGAACTAATAGCTTTAGTGGCTAATCCAACGGCGCACAGAAAATTTCAATTTCCTTAATTAACTGTGCTCAGTTCGCCGCTATGAAGAGGTGCGGCCGGCAACACTTCGATAGATACTATTACATCGAACAACATGAATAAACACTGCACTCTACATTATTGTTTGTCTAAAATGTCTGAGCGTTACCTAAAAAGTCTTAGCTTAAATATTTACTTTATGTTCTCATTTTTCGGTGTTATATAGAGTTATGACTTCAGTTACCCACATACTAGTACCTATTTAATATTAAGCAGGTACTCAGCTTACGAACGCATATTCTTTGATAACAATGTTTTGACTAAATTGTAAAATTCAGAGAACGATTGGTGTTCGTTAATAGTATAAAGTGTGTTCAATGCTTATAATACTTATTAAATTTTAATTACCTGTAACAATAGCGATATTGAAACAATTCCTTGAGCTTTGTGTAGAGCTTCGGAGAAGTTTGAATACAATTGTGAATTAAAACCGAATATCTGAATCTGGAACAAATGAAGTTATAAACGGTTATTTTGTTCTTAACGGTTATTAAGTTAGTTCCGAGTACATTAACAATTCATTATTCTTTTCTTCTTAAAGACTACTAAAAAGGAGCGCGAAAATATTCCAAAGAAATCATGTAGCAGTTAATAGAGAGTTCCACGAGAGAATAAGCACATGATTTTGGATTTAACTTGGCTGCGTAAGAATTTGTCACATAAATAAACAGGAGGCATGGTTGAGTTGGTTCACAGTCAAGTCGTTCGTCGGGATTACATTTGGGATTTGAACGTCTCAGCGACGGAAGCGCGAGGATGCGTGTGAAAACATCTGTTACGCTTTCTTTTGAGACCCTCCCAAAGAAATCCCTGATAACATTTTAACGTTTATCTATGTAACATGTTTATTCGACGCTTCACTAAGGTTTATTCTCGGTTACTTTACTCCATGTTTTATGAATGTTTTCAATCTCTGAACTTTTCTGAATAAGCAATCGAACTTTAGTGGTAGTCAAAGGTTTATTATTGTTGTTTTACGAACTGATAGAAAATTATTTATGTTAGAATTATTTAAGTACTGGGACAATGGGTAGATATGATCAGTTACCAACAGTTTAACTTGCTTTCTGACGCAGCTACGGATAGGCACAGAGTTAGAACGTTCTTTTATTTGCTAGTTACAAGTGTTTGCTTACCTCAGCAGGGAAGCTATACCCATTGATGGCATGTTCGGATCCAAACTGGTCGTGTAACCCGTAGTGTATGTGGATTTCATGGAACTGGTATTTATAGGAGAGAGGGCCCCCGGTGATGTTGATATGGTGACGCGTCTCATTCTCCACAGTGAAGATCACCGAATGGCCCGTGTTGCTTATCAAACCGTTTATCTGCCAACAGACACTTTTACTATTACTCTAATGCTAAACATTCATAGTTAAAATTATAATTAGGTCATCATCATCATCATCATCAGCCAAAGACGTCCACTGTTGAACATAGGCCTCCCCGTTTAAGCGGGGGGGTTTGCCATAATCCCCACGCTTGGCAAGCGGCTTGGGGATCGCAGTATTGGTGGTGAAGTTACAGAAGACGCTGCTGCCCATCTTCTGAATTTTCCCTTAGTCGCCTCTTACGACACCCACGGGAGGAAAGGGGGTGGTCAATTCTAGGCCGGATACCACACGGCACATAATTAGGTATATTTAGGTAATTTAAAAGATTGAATAAATTACAGAGTTGTCGCGATTGTGAATGAATTACTTCATCAGCTGCCACGAGTGTCATAAAACAAAAGGCATACGCATACTTAATGTCAACATACTGCAATTGTTAATTTACCTGCCAGTGTCATAATGCGTAATACAAATGCGATATAACAATTATAATTTCAGCTTTAACACCAGTCATAAATAGTTAATCACATAACGGCATGTTTATGGATAGACAAATACGTAATAGTATAAACTATACGAATACTTACCCTATGTTTATCTATGTGTAAAAATCGTAGGTTGGGGTCAAAGAGTAGTTTATCTGGTTCCAAGTTGACTGGGGATTGTCGCCGGCCTTTGTTGCATAGCGACCATTCTGGATTGATCAACCCCCAGAATGCTGGACCTAATAACACAACACGCAATTAGCCTCTGTACCCATCTGGCAAATAATATGCAGCCATCGGTCAGCTCTTTCTCAAACGCTATTTTGAATTCATTGATTTACATAAATAATAGTGAAACTGGGTACGCCAAATCGAGCGGTGGCAGCGCACGCTTTATTGATTCATAGCAAACGGTAGCGGACAGCGGTTACTTTGTTTTACCTTACAGCTCTTTAGTTCGCCTCAATCGACAAGTTAATTTCGTGGTACAAATATGGCAGCCAAGAGTTAAAAGACCTGGAAGAGACTCAGGCAGTGCACACTGTTATAAGATTTATTTTCAGGTGTATGTATTCCACTCAAATATGGCATTAGGTTCGTCTTCCGCATTAGACTAACTGCTTTAGGGGAATTTGTGCAACATAAACCTCATGGGAATTCAGGCGTGAGGTTACAAGATAGACATCTAGATTTACTTCTGTGAGCATATTATTTTATATTCATAGATAAATTTTCAAAATATACAAGCATTTTTCAGTAGCTAGGAGAGTAGAAGTATCAGTATAAAGGCATAAATGAAATTAGACGTCCTTAACTTCGTTTGGTGTATATAACGCCATTCTTATTAATTAAAATCTAGATGGGCTACTATGGGATGGGATACGTAAAGTACTTCGTTATTACTGCAAGCATTCATAACCGTGTAACCACAATGTGCATATTCGATGCGAACATTTGCGGAATTATTCAGTTTGAATGCTCGTTTGTAAGCGTTTGAAATAAAGGATCGCGCCCATTGAATATACAAGTAAAGTGGTTTTGTTTTACTTCTTATTACATTTGTGGAATGTGCCTTCAGTGTGGAAGCAAATGCTTATGTGAGTTAATATCAATCATATAGGTTTACCTTATTTAAGTGTGAGGTGTTGTGTATGAAGATAATTTATTACACCCAAAACAAGGTGGAGGGCTTTTTATAAAAGGGATACATAATATACCTACGTTAGTTGTTACTTATCAATATGTACCTATGCTCTCGTTAAGCACGCGGCTTGAAAATAATGGAACCTAGACTGAGTTCAATATTACAGATGCAGATCAACTTAAAACTGGCACAGACGCGGAAAAGTCGTGTTTTTCAGAGAAATAAAAACTTCATACTGGCTTCATTCCATTCAACAGACATTTAAACTGTATAAGTGATACACCTTGTCAGATTATGAGTAAGATTCGATGACTTAGGTACCTGTATATATATAAGGTGGTTTAACAAAACAAGCAATTTCAATTTAGAGGAGCTTTCTCAACTGATAATTTTCGCATGAACCATGTTATAGTATGTTATATTTCACTACGTAACGTACGTTGGCTACGTGACTACCTACATCACATTCGGCACACAATGGCTACTTTTAAATAAATTGACATTACATTAATTGGACTGAATTTTAACACAAGAGTTATGTGAACATAACGCATTTAATGTATATGAGATTATATTTTATGAATGTCCACTGGCAGTTGATATCAGATGGAACACTGTGTTAATTATCGGAATGACAATGGCCTTATTGTAAATGCTCGGTGCATGATGCGAATTTCATACGCATGTTATAAAAGTTAATTCAATTTTCTCATGCATAAAATTGTATTCATTGAACCAGGTATTATTTTTATGGCACTTATATGCATTCTTTCAAGTGCCCAAACCATCCACAGTCTACATTGCAGAAATGTTTTCAGATTTGGAAAGACAATCCCCATGTAGTAAGTATATTACCTGATTGGCGAAGTGGTTAAGCGACTACACTGCTGCGCTAGGGGTTGCGGGTTCGATTCCCGCACGGGACAAAATTTGTGCGATCCGCAGATGTTTGTCCTAAGTCTGGGTGTTTGTGTATGTGATATTTTATTTCTGTGAAACGCACCCACGATACATAAGAAATACAGTGTGTGGGGTAACGTTACTTAAAAAATATATTTTCGTAGTTCTAAAAGTCTGCAGGTATTTGACTGCTAAAGTAAAAAATCATAAATTCAATAACAGTTTTTGTTGTGATATTTAAATAATTACAAAATTCACAGAAACGTGTTATGATATTTTCCTGGATGTTGGCTATATTTTAGAACTATACCTGGTCTCTTTATTTTGTCTTTCAGTCACAGGTTGTATAATTTTTTCTAGTTTCTGCCCCCTTACCATGAACTCTTAAAGCAAGGCATTTTCCTATATGGAAGCGAATCGCCCGCTACATGCAGTGTAATGCAGCGTAGCTCGCTTCCACAACCTTAACTGTCCTGCTTTAAGAGTTCATGGTAAGGGCGCCGAATAATTGAATCAATATGTTGTAAACTGCTATGTCTTACACAGATAGTTACAATCAGATTCAGTTTCCTGTACTACGTACCAGTGGGGTACTAAGCCGAGGCTCTCGCCGTACTGCGGCGGGCACTAATCTGGCCGACCATCTGCGCTCACCGTAGATAGGCAAAAGAATAAATCATATGATAAGACTTGTAATATTTGATTGTGCGTATTTTATTATGAAATATTTAGGAATTAGGAATTAAGGAATAAAATGATATAAGAAATTTATTCCTGAGTGATAATTTTAGTCTTAAGAAAAAGGTTACTTTAGATCTAGTCTTTTATTGATTCAAATCAGTCTAGCTGCAATGTGTTTTTTTATTTGTAGACATTCAAACACTAAAGTTATGTTAGCTTTCGAAGACAGAAGCTATTCTTAGTTACTAAATAAACACATTCGATTACATCCAGAATTATGTATGAAACCAAAACATTTAAAATTACAGGATTAACGTGGAAAAAACCTCGAACATTTATTTTCCCAAGGTATTTCAATATTGGCGGGGAGTGGCGTGAAAGTAGCCAAAGTGCTTTGGATCGTATTCACGGTTTTATTATTTATGACCTTGAAAATTGCATGAGTAAGCCGGCGCAGCGGTTGCGGTTACGCCCACTTTATGACCACGCGTTAAGTGAACATTCCGTTAATGCATGCACTTTTTTATTGTTTTTGGCAGTGTATGTGACAATGGAATGTCTAAGAATAACTTTGCCAGCGGATTAAGAGGATAGATAATGTGCAGCGTGCTTTTGTTTTAAAAATATATAAGTACGTAGGTTGGGTTGCACTATGTGACTTTAAACCGTTTGTTACAGCTGTATTTCATACTAAATTGTAGAGTTGACTATAGTGTGTGCGTAATGGTTTTTAGTAGTTTTTTATGTAAAGTAAACAGTGCTTACTTAAAATAATCTCCTTAAATCAATTATACAGGCTAATTTAATTAATTAAAAATATATGTTTGACATACTTTTACTTTGTAAAAATTCGTTGAGATGTTGAGCCGATTAATTTAATTATGGACTAACTGTGTATACGATATGCTATAAAAAGGCACTAGAGCCTATCTGTATGGAGTAATAGTGTCTAGACAAGCGATTAACCATCGCTACGTTATCGTCTTTAGTATTTAATAGGTAGTGCGGGACCCGACATTTACCCGTCGATACTCATCGGGCACTTCGCGCATTTGAATCTAAATGTAAACCCTATCCGGTCCATTGAAGTTTCTTTTGTAAAAGCTGTCACTTTAACTATAATTAGTACAAACATATTAAACAACATACAAATTAACTAGCTGAAGATGACCTATGTGAGGTGTGTGTGTGACCGACGACTTGATTGGGAAGTGGATAAGCGATTGGACTGTTGCGCTAGGGATTGCGGGTTCGATTTCCGCACGGGACAAAAATTTGTGCGAACCGCACATGTTTGTCCCGAGTCTGGGTGTTTGTGTATGTTATTTCGTGTTTGTGAAACGCACCCACGACACAGGAGAAATTTCTAGTGTGGGACGTCGTTTTTTTTATTGTATAATTACAATTACTCCTTCTGGGCCAAAATAAAGCCATTAGGCCCACCATTTGGGATGTGGGACTTATGTAAGCGATCGATCGTCACGATTTTCTTTGCGATCTATCGTCCTTTATGGGGCCCCCTACGGTTAGTGGCAAAATGTAGATGACTCTGCCTTTTGAAACTACAGGCAGGATTATGATAATTGTGAATATCATGTTACGTCGATGTTAACGCTGCAATCTCCCCAACTTACGAGAGTTCAGTGTTCGCATATGCCACAGAATATTATTTTCAGAACGAGAACCGACCTTTATACTTGTACATTTTTACTAGATACGAATAACGTTTTCGTGTTAGAACACCAATTCCAAACGTAACAATAAATTTGTTTGACACAGTAAAATGTTCATGGAATTTTTACTGATACCTAAATCTAACAGCTGCAATGGATCATGTTGGCTTTGATGTATTGTTTTATTCATACTCCAGACGGTACTAGAAGGTAGTCAAAGAAGTCTTGTATCGAAATTAATGATAGATGACGCCAAGATTAACCATTGTGTGTAGTTATTTTAATTGTTTGAAAAAAGAAATTGTCTATTTAAATGTTGCTTATATTTCTGGGGTTTTAAATATTAATAAATCAACGTGGACACTTTCCTAAACTATAAATTAGGTAAGTAGATGAATGAGTAAGTACAAAATGTACATAATCCTTCTTTTGTCTTCAATAAGCGCCTATCTATTAGCTCAATGATGCGGTGTTGCATTGTTACGTAACTTTATTGAAGTTCACCATTTTAATTGTACAATCAATATAATGATGGTAATAATCCTGTAATTGGCTTTTGTATAGTTATTCAATTAGCCTGATAGGTATTTATGTGGGTTTGTAAATGGATATTTACGAAATAATAGTAGCGGTATACTATTTATTTAACAGCCCTGCCGATAATTAACGAAAACATAATATAAGTTTCATTTATAACAAGAAGCCCAAACATTTATTGCTTGCTATTTTCAACTTAGGTATATAAAAATTTATGTTCCGGGAAACTTACCTACTAATGTTAGGATATTTTAAAGTTTGACTCAATATTACTTTTCTCACATACTAACGCTGACAAAACAAACAGCTGGTAAAATTGTTCTCAAATCATTTAGGTATGTGAAGCTTCCCATCCCAACCAAAATATATTTGATTGATTTATATGTCGACCCATGACAGTGCGGATTTCATAATATTTTTATCACTTTTACAGATTAAAGTTTTTGCTAATAAACCAGAGAAAAGCTGCTATTTAAGCTATTAAAAGCTATGTTTAGGGCGTTATTGTATTTCGCTTTGTAAAGAAAAAAATGAATGTCTAGCACAAAACAACCCTAAGCTGTATGGTGCCTAAGTTTAGACTGTGATCTGCCTACTTTCCTTTTTAAAACCTATCAATCTTCTGTTAGCTCGGTCACAGTTTATATTAATATTACAAATGTCTGAATGTTTGATAAGGATGTGAGTGTTGCGGTGCACGCAACTTCACGACTGCACTAACTCGGACGCCCGACGTGTCTCGATACATTTTTAATGCATAGACTGTACCGAGCCTTGATTAGTTCGTCTGTAAGCGTAGAAGCACACTAAAAAGAACCTGTATTTCCAGGTTGATATAGGTATTAAAGAGAAGGAGACTGGTTTAGTCGCAAACTCGTTGGCAGAAATAGAAATGGTGCAGTATGAATATATCACTTGAAGGTTGGCGCATAATATTTATGAGCTAAGTGATATCTCTTTGTTTTTAATTACAATATTGTTCTTAATAGTAGGTGTGCTGTTTTCGCTTGTAACACGGGTATTTTAATTTAATAATAATTTAATTAGTTTTGTTAATTAGTTTGGATTTCAAGTTAAAGATATAATCAGAACAATTTTTTATTAAAGTCTGTTATTTAGCGAGTCATCAAAAGTTAACAAAACTCCTCAGATCATCTGAATTCTGAGGCACACCTTCAATTTTTTTATAAATCTTAAGAATAAATTTATGATGTATTCATACATATATAAACGCAAGCGCCGCTGTACGTTAGCAAAACAATTCGTCAAGTGAACCCATGTCTCATGAACCCACTTACGGGAAAAAGTATATTAGATGATCATAAAATGCACGGAAGTTATCATGAAAATATCAGTAACGGAACACGATAACACACCTCACAATTTTGCGAGTGACGTAATATGAATACAAGATAAATCGCCCGTATAAATTTCGCGTCACGTAAACCAGCAAAAATGTTATCGGTACAGAGAAATTGATACGCCGCACAAAACGAATGTTATGCGGTAGGTCAATGAATTGAGATTTCTACACTGTGTACATTCTTATTAGGCAAGGCGAACTTTGATACAATGTTAATATAATTATTGCAAAGCAGCTGAATATCTCTTAGTATGGTTTGCAATACTTTTAGTGATGAATGCTCTTTTCAAAAAGAATGTCCTCCCGACGAACTTTTGGTCACGGTGATCAATCTCAACTGACTGCACTAGCCGTCTACGTAGGAAATATTATAGTGCACAACACATGTGTGAACCCAAACACAGGTGTGCACCTATTTTTGGGCACACTGGCACACACTCTATACTATTTTTGCTCTTTCCCTACACATAGGTATCTACAATGGAACTGAAATTGAGACAAACAGTTACAACCGGAGAAAGATTAGGCGAACAACAAGATGCTTACTTCGTTAATCGTTATGCAAATAACTATCTCTACACTAGATTTTAATCATTTAAAATTATGAATAATTCATTGGCTTGAACCTAGTAAACCAAATCAGTTTTGTCTATTTATAGAATCAATTCATTTGATTATATCTTGTACCCACATTCCTACGTGTATACATGGCCTTTTATTTTAATGCATAATGATAATGCAATAAGATAAATTATACAACAGGGAATGCGTGTATGTTGAATCACGATCACTGATCAATTATCATAATAAAATGTGTAATATATGTGCGAGTTGAAATTTAATGTTTGTACAAAACAGGGTCTATCGTATTATTTACTATTATACCGGTTTTACTCACGTCAATATTTGGGAATACCCGACTAGTCCTGCCCGATTAGTAGTCAGTAAAAACCGGTATATATAGTAAATAATATGGATAACACTCACTAAAGTTATTAGGGTCTATCGTTTATCTTAGTATCAAAGTTGTTCTATGTGGCGACATCAAGTTGGTAAAGGATTAATTTTAGTTAGCCTGTGATGTAATGTACATTCTAAAATTATGTCACTGTGCCATTATTCCCAGTAAGGATAATCAAACATATACCTGAACAAGTTTTTTTGGTACAAACAGGAACTAAATGGGAAGCGGAACAAGGAAAATAAACCTTTTCTAATAAAGAGTCTTAAAATTTTTTTACCAGATAAACCAATTAACACTTTTTGTCTGACCTGAAAATCGAAATTAATACATCGCGCTCGACAGAAATATTTGTAACCACGCAACTAACAAAATAAATAATAAACTAACAAAAAACTGCTATTTGAAACTAGCAACGAGTGGCCAATTTCGTTTAACATTTATTTCTAGACCCGCATGCAAATAGAGCTCGCAAACATTTCATAAATATTAAATAACGCGATAAAATTTAACAATGACACGAACAATAAATGGCTCTCACCTGAAATGCCGTCGTAGGTCCACCATTCCTCCCAGCTGACGCCGCTTACGGCTGCAATCACACCAACTCTAATTAAGTCTGCACCATTCACAAAATGAACACTAGACTAGTACTAGTTATAACTTGAGTGATTTTATTTCCAGTTTGTCGACCCCAGATAGCAAATGCAAGGATGAGTTATCTTGTTGATATATGTGAAGATTTCGAACTATCGGAACTTCGTATATTTCGTTTATTCTACAGTTAGTAAAAAGCTTTTACCTTTTAGATACTTTATTCGAAAGGTTTACTTCTCTAGACTGTTTTTTATTTCGGTTTTCACAAGTTGTTTGATTTATTGTGTTTATCATAAAGAACTGCTTAAAATTTAGTTTAAAATTAAAAAATCATTGCACCCTTTTTCGATAAGCCATGCACAATTGCACATTGCTCTAACTACTAAAAGTCAAAACCTACGTCTATTATGGACTTAAGTATTTTTTTGGTAAGGTTTACGTAAAATAAATTCAAGTTGTTCGCAACAGTTTGAGGATAAAAATCCATTTAATAATTCATTTTACAGTGTTACATTCAATTTTTATCTTTCTTTTCCTGTTTTCTTTTAGCGAATCAATGGAAATGAAATGAGTGAGTCAATGGAGCGGAAAAGCGTTATTTTTCTGAAACAAAACGGTTTTTCCTTGACGTGGTGCGATGTTTGACACGACGCTATTGTTTGTTTTAAGTATGTACAAACTGCGAGGTGTTTGCACAGGGAACTTCGTATGTCAGATGTTTCAAAATTCATTTGTGTGTCCTTTTTAGAGCTGGTAGGTAATGCTCGGTCAATATGAAAAGTTGCCATGTTACTGTTAATATATGTTTTAACTTACCTCATGTATTTTAATGTAATGTAACAAAAAATTTAAATTAAAAAATTATAACCTCCTTCAAAAAACTCAAAAGTGAAAATAATATTTTATCACATTAAGCGATTCAGAAAAATAGTACTTATGAGAATTCTGCCATAAGTGCGTGGTTCATAGTTTCAAAGCTAAAACTATAAACTAAGCGAACGCATAGGATTTGGCGCCGACTTCCACTTCGCTTATGTAAAGTGATGTGATAAAATATTATTTTTCACTTCTGAGTTTTTTGAAGGAGGTTATGTTTTAATGTAAAAAAAAATATTTCACGATTTTTAGTTGTCTATGGAATTCATCCGCCCCAGACTTTTGTGAGACTAGTATTTGAAATCCTTTCACACACAAAACATAAAACCCTTTTAAACGATACCTCACACGATATATTTAATCCAGGAAAGTGATAGGAGGGAGGTCAACGCACCCCCACTCCCTCGTGGGAGTAGTAGTTGATAACTAACCACTAAAAATAACAAGGAAGACCTTGTTAGTGGTCAGATATCGAGTACTACTTAAGCAATATCATTATCATATCATCAAGATACGGGCTTTTTGCTGTGACCCTATGAGGAGTTCCGTTCCATATCTTCGAAGTTCATCATCAGGTAATGACAAAATTTCTAGAGGACCAATCGGAAAGTAAACCCAATCATATGACAAAAAAAAATTCAAATCGGTTCATAAATGACTGAGTTATGAGGACACATACATAAAAATGATCCCGACGAACCGAGAACCTCCGTTAACTCGAATTGAGAACCTCCTCCTTTTTTTTTGAAGTCGGTTAATAACATGACAGTGAACAATATATAAGCAAAACAGAGTTAAAAGTTACAATTAAAATACCAGAAATATAATTTCAAATTCTCAATCCACTAGTTGCGTTATTTTAACTAACTTTTCCCATTGTCAACAGTTTCTAAACAGGAATGAAAAATAAAAATAACATTACATTAATTAAAATACATTTTCACGCCAAACCCGCAAAAAATCCGACTTCATAAACACCACCGGCTCACGGGAGAAGGATTTACAGAAGATTAAAATTTCTAATTTGAGCTGGCTAAAGTTCTCTTAATTAAGATTATGAGATTATGATACTCATAATAATTTCAAAGCAATTAATTCAAAAATACTTGGTTCTTACGCTGTAATTATTTGCAAAATCTTGCCTGCTACTGTGAAATACTGAAGTATAGACGATTTAATTATCATCTTTCTAATGAGTAGTCATTATAAAAGCCAAACGCCCAATTTAATTAAGAATCAACAAAGTTAAAATATCATAATACTTGTAGTGAAACGTGCATTCGAAATATACACCAATCTCGAAAGTTACTCGATACACGGCTGATTTATGTTTTTAATTTAAATTTTTGCATTCGCCAGGCGAAGTTCGCCACGGACGCGCCGCCTGCATCGCAAATATATGTTACAGTCGAGTCGAGAGATCGTTTCCAGTTTCGATTCGATACAGCTTGAGCGAACTGTCGACTTTTAATCTTTTAATGCTACTCAACAAACTTCAGCCTCGTGGAGTACGCCCCCGTTTATTCGAAATAATATATTGCATGCGATATTTTCCTTTGCGAGTATAGAAATTGAAAACATTACGATTTTACCGATCAAGTACCTACTAGTAAAAGATAATTAGCTATGTTACTTATTTAATCATACTAGTTATTAGTATAGTTTCAGTGACTAAGTTAGTTATAATATAATCAACAAACAACAATAATTGCTATGTAACTTCAGTAACAGAGATAATATTAAGTGAGCTCGCAAGCCTGCATGGACACTAAGTACAGCTCAGTGTGGCTTAGAGCAACTTTACTGTCGAAAGCAGCACCTGAGGCTACGCGCGCATCCTGCTCAATCTATGAATTACTGAACTTTGAAATAATTACAACTCTACCGTCCCTTGTCACCTTCCGCTAGTGTGCTTCATAATAATAAGCCTTGCTTGACATAAGTAAGGTTTAAGTTGACTCGTTAAGGTTTAAGTTGTCACTTTTTAAAGACTTTGTAAATTTAAAAAAAAAAATATACAAATAAGAATAACATAATACATGAGTACATTATAGGTGGTACTATTTTCCATTATAGTCTTACCGACTTGTACAAAAACTGTAAATAGTTTATTTTGTCGACGGTACACGAGTAAGTATATCGAAACAAATGTGAGATTGAATTCTTATGCATTGTTGCATTTTGCAGACGCGATTGCTACGTGAAGTAGGAAAGTGCTCGCGCGGGATATGCCAGTCAGCGTCTGCTTAGTTTTAAGGCTTGACGGAGTGTACAAGTCGGCACACCTTCCGCGCCGAGCCCGCGGGAAATACTTAGCTACTTACTTTTGTATGAAAACCTAGTTTGCACTTTGCTTTAAAGAAAAATCACCGCTATTTTTAGCGAGTTTAACTAACTCCAGCTACCATAAGTAAGCATAGTAATTTACAATCAACAACATTCCAAAGGTATTGATGTCGCAATCAAATGTTGAAAACGTGAGCAATTCGCAGCCGACGAACTCCACAAAGAGCTTCAACCATGCATCGGAAATGAATCAGTTTCCGTTTCGAGTGAGGCAAATGATATATATGTGTCTACGTTTGCATTCCAAACGGGACTCTACTGTCTACGTGGTACCGTTCAATGCACTGCAGGCTTAACAAATTTAAACAGGATGCGCTACTTGTAGACACATTGTACTATTCGTACATTTTAAATGCATAGCGTAAGTTCGTGAATGTTCAAGAATTAAAATTAAGGAGTGCGCTCGGTTCTCTACTGAAGTACGGTTAGTAAAATACATGGATGATTCGGATGCAATGAGACTACCCAACGATTTTCCAATGCAGTGAGCCGTAACACAACGAATGGAAATGTCATCGATGTATGAAATAAATAAATAAAATCACGTGGAAAATAGGCAATTTCACGGTGCATTGAATGTCCTTTGCGTGGATGTGCAAGACTGCGATCGCGTCGTATCGTAAACCGGTGCCGACGTCCGCGTAACAAAAGCTTTGCTGGCGCGAACCATTTTCATCGTGGCCTGAGTGTTTTCTCATCACGCATGAACTTCTCTCACAAAACCAAAATATTTATTTCTTAGTTTAAACACGTCATATAGAAATGATTTTTTAAATATCGTGATAAATATACCTTGCACTGCAATCAAAAACTAATTAACAACTGACGAATTTTATTTGACTGCGTCTAGTCACTGTATACTATAGGTATCTACCTACAACACGAATATCTATATTTATATGTACGAGTATAAAAACTATTTACATTCAACACAGATGTATCATGGCCCGAACAAAAATACGGCATCTCGACAAACATTCAAAGAACATTCAATGTTAAGGAAGATGGTGATATTTCATCTTAAACGGTTTTCAAAACCATGAAAGTAATAGAAAAGTAACCATAATCCTATTTTACAATTTCTGTTAAGCCCTTCATGAATTATTTAAGAATAATTTAATCATGTTAAGAATATTACGTCTTATTATTTCTAATTTGATCTCCAAGAGCACTGTAGGTACTATCCACGCCTCTTCAATGGGAGATATTAATAATTTCCAATAATGTAATAGATAGTTCGGCTTTGTTTTGTCTCAATATAAGTCGCGTAGGTTGACATACTTACAGAGCTTATCAAAACGACACGTTTATTTGCTTAGTTCCTTATTATTGTTATATTTACAGATATCCTTGTACCAATATTAGATTAATATTTTGGGAGCAGTAACATACAATACACGCCTGTATTCCCCGAAGGGGTAGGCAGAGTATCTACGTATCATAGATATAATGGTACACCCACATTTCGCGCGTTACGTTATGAGTCCCTATGTAAGGGGTAATGTATTCATAGGAACCCCTCCGATGAAGGGGGCGAGCAGATGTCATTAGCATCATCAGCCGGAAGACGTCCACTGGTGAACAAAGGCATACCCCTTTCAGAAGGGGTTGGGGGGGGTGCCATAATCCCTACGCTTGGCAAGTGGCTTGGGGATTGCAGTGTTGGTGGTCAAGTTACAGAAGACGCTGCTGCCCATCTTCTGGATTTTCCCATAGTCGCCTCTAACGACACCCACGGGAGGAATGGGGTGGTCAATTCTAGGCCGGATACCACACATTGTCATTAACCAGGCACAAATCCAGGCTCCACGCTGCTGCTGAGAATTACTCAAGTCATCAGTCGCGCTTTGTGACCACTAGACCAACGAGGCAGTCATGTAGGAATTTCATGGAATGTAATACTTAAACTAGCTTTTAAGGGTCGATAGAAGTACTGAAATGGACACTGCATACGTTCATCTCGAAAAAATCATTGTTCCTGACGGAAAGAACAATGTCACACGATGTCAATGTCGACGGTCACAATTACTTTCGGTCACAAGACGCTGCTACGTGTCTTTCGAATCACGATTGAAAACAAGTGCAAATTTAATGCGGGTGAAACTGCGGCGTACACCTAGTATTATATAAAATTGTTTTGCCAACCATAAGGTCAATCTTAATAAATTAGAGAGGGTTTATAGAACATTCACTCGTATTATACCTTTACAAATGTCTATTGTTAAGAAAATAATGGTTTCTCAACAACTCTCATTCTTGAAAACCTAATATAAACGGATTATAAGTATGCTGCGATATTAAACTATTGTAATGTGCTTAGTACTTATTTAATCCCGAGCGAAATAGAAAATCTGAGGCCACCAAAATATGAAATAATAAATGAAGCATCATTCTAATAATAATTATCTCAAGATTCCTAGAAATGCCCGATGTAAGAGAGGTCCTAATTTGATGGGTCTTTTCCAACAAGCACGTTTAGTAAACTTGATCACAGGAAAATCAGTATTCTTAAACTAAGGATTTTCATATTACGTATTTCAATTGGTTTTATTATGAAATAGTTCTGAATGTTTTAAAATATGCCTTCACGTCGCATACGATCCTATTAAGATATTACATCTAAAGTATTTTTTTCCTTAGTATACAGGTTTGGGAGTGAGCTCAGTAAACATCTACATTTTCCTATATATAAGTACCTATGTAGTTTAATGCGTAAATAACTGAATAGTCCCATGCGTTATATCAAGGCAAAGAAACTGCAGATTTTTTTATTTCCAATAACGACAGAGACATAATAATTGAATTTGGAACTCATACAACTTCTTACCTACCAATTACAATTTCAATATACCTTGATGGTTTTCAATTCCACGGAAGACTTAATATTCGCAATGAATAATATTCATACGAGCCAGACTTACTAAGACCTTTCTGTATCCTAACTATTAATGCAGCTTGCTCCCCGTGCACAGTAAATCGGTATTCTACGAGCATGGCGATCGGCTTAGTCTTTTTGCTATCAGCCGTCCGTAACTCAATATTGGAGGAATATGATACCCCACAGGGTGTGGCATAACAAAACGTTAGTATACAAAAAATATAGGTAATTGGAAAATAATGAATGTATTTGTGCCATTTGCTATTTTTTTAAATACATAACCTAAGCCTATTTCAAAACTCTCAGGCTCCGTTTTGATCCTGATAAATTATATCATAGAAAATCCCAATGGTACTTTGCCCGTTGCCCGACCCAGGATTTCACGCTTAGCAGTCGCAGTAACTAATCATGGATTATTTATCAATCAACTCTGCATTCGTATGTGTCATAATAATAGACTGGTTATCATGAAAATGTATGGTTTTAGTGGCTTAAATACAAAACAAGTTTCAATAAATGTATACATAAGTACAATAACATGTCCTAGAAATCTACAGATCCATGTCATTTGTAACAGCGATGCGCGTCGTGTTACACGTACACAACAGTTCTGATAAATCATATATACCTAATATCTATATCAAATCTATAAGAATCTGATAGACATTAATTGGCATGAGAATCGACGTGTCGTATCGTGTCGTGTATTGCAGGTAGAATGACTTACAGTTTGGTTTGGATGAAACACTATTCGCGGTAGTACGAACCACGTTACGTATTCAGTCGGTATCGCGTTGCACCGTGCGCGGTACAACTTTCTACCTATGCAAATTCCTTACATTTGAACATTTCATGTGCTTATAGTGTTGCCTTTTTTGAAGCTGTGTGCTAGTAGTGGTAGTAAGTGATAACGTTGCTGATTTAAAAAATAACTACCAATTTGTTTTATCACTTCATCACAAAGCTCGAGAAAATGTATGCGTAGGTACAATTAGCTACGTAAGTAGCTTAACATGTTAAACCTTATGTTAAATAACTGAACGAAACAAACATCAAATTAAGTTATTGTTTTAAATTATAGGAGCGTCCTAATTATAATCAGGGAATATTTAAAACTTTTTACTATCTAATGTAATGTTAAAAACTTAAATGTTCAGCTACTTATGACGCTGACTGTACACCATAAGTCTCATCTGTTTTCTAGAGTAGTAGGCAGAAACCACGGATTTTTTTACTACGGTCTTTGCATACTCACTACGTTCTCCTGATTTTCTGTAAAGTTGTATTCATACAAACTTATCAGTTTAGAGGACTCCTGAAAGCCTTACTTCTCTGATCTGACCACAATAATTATGTTCTCCGATGGCATTTAATCAACGTTAAACTTTTTTGTCATCGCAGGAAGGGATTAAGCGCAAACTATTTAGAAGCTGCATTAAGCGTCACGTTAGCTTGAACTCATAATTCAAATTTCAATGTAAGGACAATATTCAGTGAAGCAAAGTTAAATTAAAGTCGCATGCGGATTTGGCTGCGGTCCGCCCCAGCTTAAGGCGAGCTATGCCACCTGCGCTCCAGACCTAGCACTGAAAACACAATTTGTGGCGCGCCTTTTGTACTCTTGTTTACTTTTATGTATTCTATTTTTATATCTGTGTCCGTATCTCATGTTTAGAACACTGATATTTTGAGTCTCTAGCGCTTTCTGTTAAGTTTCCAGACTCCGCTATTTGAATGTGCACGGAAGTTTGATAAATGTGCGTTAAATAATAGCTATGGAAAGCGTTATGATTGAAAATTAATTTGAATTTAAAATTTTAGCAGCTACTATGTCTTTGAATTTAAATGTATTAAGTAGTGTTTGAAATATCTCAACCAGGGCTAGCAACTAAAAAGAGAGAGTAGGTCAATACGAACTTATTAACGCTATATGTATCCCTATTATAACAAGGCTAACATAAAACATGTTCTTAGAATCAACATTACGGAGAAATTGTATCAATAATAATAAAAACATACACGTGTTGCGACAAAAGGGGACAACGGATGTTGACACCAAAAAATTTTCCGTCAATTTTTGTCTTGGCTTGAAAGGTGTGTAAATAAAGGAGTGCGATACAATGGGAGGAGAGCAAACAAGGTCATAAAGCACGTCACAAGGACGATCCTATATATAATCAGCTTAGTGATAAATTGGCAAACAGCACGCGAACGACACAGCTGCTTCCGGGCCGGTCAGGTCTGACGCTTGTCTCTGCGATCGCTACGGCCCGCCGGCTAATGCCCAAGGCACGAAAACACTAACAACATTATCTTCACTCGTGACACCCACACTACACAATATTACGTCACACAATTAATTCTTGAACTCACTTGTACACATTACTCAGGATTTGTTAAGGGAATTTACAATAGCGTTACACCCCTACTGTTGGAGAAGTAATCCCAAAGTTTGTTCTGAAGTTTGAATTTCAATTTAAAACAAGATTAACATACAATAATATTAAGTGTAGCCATTTTCTGTAACGTTCATGAAGCCGAAAGTATACGGAAAGAAATTTTATTTTCAAACTCATAAAGTCTGTTTTCTTTTATTTTATGGCGAAATATTTTACTTGCTACTTAACCGCAAGTGGAGGGGACGAAGCCACGATAAAAACGCTAATTACGAACCTGCACTTTGTTTTTGCTGACCTGAAGCTTGTTTTCTTTTTTGGTTGTACTTGTTATAATGACGAAAACATTTAACACCTAACTACTGACGAGACTAACTTTAGTTGGGTATAGAAATGTTTTTCTGATGTGATGCGAAATTAGTGGCATACTGATTTGAATATATTCGTCGAGTTACGGCGTAGAAGTGTCGTTTATTAATAAATTGTTCATGCATATTTATAGCATATGAATCATATTCACCAGTGTAGGAGAGCAGTATCTGCAGTAATGCCGACACTACAGCCGCTCCAAGGAGGCTGTGCATTGTCTATGACACGTTTTCTTTCAGCCCCGGCATTGGAATTTGTTTACATTTCACCGCAGGTGTATTCTTCCTTCTTTAACTTTTTCATTGTAGAAATAAAACGTTGAATAGCCCCTTAGTTGGAAAACTTCGGTCGTTCTTTTTTACTCGGTTTCATGTTTGGACCTGAAACAAAAGTACACGATTACTTGTCTGAAGTTGCTTTTTATGCAAGCTGTTTTCATTATAAGAAGTACCTAGACTGGCAGGCTGAGGGTCTAATTTAATTGCCTCGTGGTTTTCCGAAAAGAATAGGCCCCTCTTTACCCTTGAGTGCCGTAAAAGGCTGTCGCCCTCGCAAGGGTGAATGTCAAGAGGATGGGCAGCAGGACCCTCCTGTACGGTAACAACGACAATGTATCGATCGTCAATCCGTTTAATAATTCTCTGTCAACCGTTTATTATGGAAGACGATGAGGAGTTCAGTATAATAAAGACGATATTTAAATATCATCATGCACGGAATTAACTTAACTTTTATTTGTATTCCAAACAATATGAACATGCTGTTTGGATATAAATAAGTACAGGTACTTATGATCAGATATTACTGACGCATTCGCTTATTCATTTAATAATTAATGTTTAGGTACTAGTACGAAATATAATTATGTCCACCATGTCAGAGTATAGAAACGCAGGTTCTAAATATCGTAATTACGAGGCCGGAATTTTGATATTACGCGCTACAACCGACTGCTAATTCTATACTTTTTCATTGCATTGCATCAACGTTGGAATTGTTATAAAGCTTTGAAATTACTGCTTTTATAAGGTAGTATTATTAAAGCCGTCACCAACTTGTTACTATAGTGAAATATTGCTTATTAATTAGCTACGCTTATGGGAAAACGAAAATACATGAGGAAAACTATCGTAATTTATTTTTAGCGTGCGAAGAAATCAGCTTCATATAACTCTCGCAACCATTAGTTATGTTCGATAGTTGACTTATCCAAAGTTCTGACATGCATATTTTGAAGCGGATTGTTATCTTCTTTTAAGCCAGTTTTTACGTATGCAGTAAAGCACGGACCAACCCCATAGACCGCAATAATTACGGACGAGCGGATTGATCAGAAAAGATAAATGTTATCAGTGGAATGGTAATTGGTCGCCTCTTACGACATTAAAATTTATGGGAGTGATAGAATCTACTTGTATTGTTCACTGGTAGTGGTAAATAAAAAGAAAGTAGTTAATGCTAGCCTAAGGTTCCAACGATGTTCATACAGTGTTAGTTCGGTACAATTAGTATTTTATTTATTCATGTTTCATCTTAAACATTGTTATTATGATAGCCTGCAACTTAAACTGCAGTTAATAATATAGAGTACTTATCTGACTCTAAATTTTATCAAAGTTTATGAACTTTTTCGACGAAAGTATGAAATGAAAAGGCAGTGAAGTTTTGTAAAT
Organism: Abrostola tripartita; assembly: GCA_905340225.1. Classification (NCBI taxonomy): domain Eukaryota; kingdom Metazoa; phylum Arthropoda; class Insecta; order Lepidoptera; family Noctuidae; genus Abrostola; species Abrostola tripartita. The sequence goes on along the minus strand of HG996493.1, from coordinate 6,754,688 downwards.
TCCGCAAGGCCATCGGCCGTGTTCCGGCGGCCGTTGATAATGGAGATTTGATATGTCGCCGTCCATGTTGTAACGTTTGAATGCCGAGCGTTGAGTTTGTTCGCCTCCTCGTATAAATAAGCATAAAGTTGTGTGCTATCACGCGAACCGGTCGTTAACCCTGCTCCATGGCGCACTAATGGAGAGGTGAGGGTGTCATTGAGACCACAACACAACCACTTCACAGTGGGCCGAATGACAGCTAAGAAAGCACTATAATTAGCACTTGATAAACTTTCAAACGTACATTTATACAAGTGTAGGTACATTTAAATACATATAACTAATATTAAAGTTTAGTCAGTGTATTCAAATGTCGGGAAAAAGGACCGTAAGTTTTTATACTCATTAGCAATTGATCCCAAGAATCGGAACTTTTATAATTATGGTAATATTTTGTTTGGTATGTGACCTACTGTTTACAACATAGAAAACAGAATTATTCATAAATAAGTTTATTAAATAATACTATTGTGTCAGGACGAACTGTTAAATATATTTTTATTGTGATTTTCGGTTAGTAGAAATATTGAAGGTAAAAATATATATTTCTGCCAGCTCAACAGCATTATTGGATTACGCGTACCCGTCACAACGTAGACATTAAAAAGCGTCGATTTTTTAATTCTTTACAAAAAGGCCGTGAATGAAACGAGCGCAGAGCACAGTGGAATGTCAGGAAAATATTTTTGAAAAGGTCCGCTTTTTCAAAGCCACGTCGTCGTCGTATTGAATGCGTTTTAATGAAAAAACATGCGCCGATTCGCAACAGTCAAGGGAATTAAAACCTCCGAGCGGCGTTCGCGATCCCAAATGCATCGGTCGGAATTTTCATTTGTCCGAATATTATTTCCACGGGGAATTTTGCTGGAACTATTTTGTTTAAATTTACGACTGCCTCGTTTTGTGATCTTGCTTGATTAACGATTTGGATTAGTTCCTTGCTGCAGGTTTCTGTTACTGCCCTCAAATGCAAAGTTATAGTCAAGTGCAAGCCGTTCGTAAGCTTAAGAACTAATTATAGCAAATTTGTACAGCTTTATTAGTTGTGCCCTTTAAAATTTATTAGGTATTAGAAATTGCAGGTACGCAAATTTACAAGCCTACCTAGTACATGTTTTTAGTCGTTGACAGATAATTATCACGCCGATATTCCCTAATGGGTTCAGCAGACTGTTGATACAGCCTTTCGCCTTCAGCCAAGCACTGCTTAGGTCTCGTAAAACAATTGGTTGCTATGTGACGAGCACAATTTGAACTCTCAGTTGTGCCAATACAATACCTGCAGGGGTTTTAGAATCGAACATCATCCTCACGTTCCTAAAAACATTATTTCTCCGACTAATAACTTAAAGGGGTGAATTTTGGGTGAATTACTTGAATTCACTTAACATTATTCTCGTTACAGAAGGTTTTAACCTAAGGAGGTAATAACAAGAAGATATATTTATAGAACGATCATCGATTTGTTAAGTCGTTTACCTACCAATAACTATTTCACATCGAGGTAGGTTGTAGTAATTATTGTACAGCTTAATTTGACTTTCATGTTCTATTTTAAGAAGGTATTTTGGAAAGGAATAATTACGGTACGGAATTATGACGTAAAATCTAAGCTATGACTGTAATTGACTCTAGGCCTATATTACATTAGACAGCGCAGTGACAAAATGCTTGGCTTTCTGGGCTGCGGTTACGAGTTCAATTTCAGGAATGCAGGTATGAGTTAGGTAGTTACTATTATTATGAATGAGTACCAACATTAATGTTGCAATTTAATAGATATTGAGTTATATTCATCATTATAGCCGGATTTTAACTACGAGTAAGTTGATTAGTTTGACAGTAGGTACAAGATCTACGGTGTTTTTGAGCAAACGTAGTTCCATCGAATGAGAATTACTACCGTGTTTTAAAGTGGAGAAGTTTAACAAGAAACGATACAATATTAGTTAGCGGTCAATAAGGTTAACCAAAGGGTCAGAATACTGGGATTATTACTTAAAAAGTAATTAAGTAAGTCATTGCGCCTTTATTATCAGAAGGGTAGTCAAGGTGCGTCGCATGCCTACCTGTAATAATAGGGTCAAACCTATTGCCCTTTATAGGACGCATTTCTAATCTTAGACATTAACTTGGTGTCTGTCCTTTGAAACGAACCCAAGACCATTTGCCAGTTAGTCTGTGTTCACAACCATTGAGCTAATGCAGCCGTTTAGAACACGAATGCCTCTTATAAATTAAACCACGTAAACCTTGTGATTATAATTGACTAAAATAAACTAACAGAAATTTTTGAGAGTAATAATATGCAATTAACTGGTAAATCATAGAGGGGAAGGGCCGATTCGGTTTCTATTGGGACAAAATATATGTTTGCTCATAATGTAGATTTCAAGCATATCATGTACATATATACAAGTAAACGATAATACATTTTTTTTCATTAAACTCTGTTACGCGAAAAGTAACATACGTAAGTATATGCTACAGATATCATAGTAGTTTTATAGTTTTTACTTCATAAAATGTCCTAATTTGAACAGATTTTTAGCCCATTTAAACAAATATACTATTTGTAAAAAATATTAGGTACTAAGTATACAAAAAATTCAGTTGAATAAATCATCTAATACAACGTATAATTATCCTGTAATAATACCTACTCCGTTGAGCTTTCCCGCATTTGATGAACTGGAGAATTTTGATTGAATTTCGGTTTGAGGGAAGGCAATTTCATAATTACTCACCGTTTAATTATAATTAATGCGGCTGTTCTAAAGCAAACATGGCGTTTAGTGTTTTATTTGAACATTGTTCTGGTAACTTACTTATTTAAAAGTTAGATAGGTATTTTAATATTAGGTATATTCAAGGTATGATTGTAGTAACCGATATAGTTTGAACTTTTTTATTGTTAGTTTTATAATAGTTGCTTGGATATCATTATTTTATTTAATTCTTAATCGTAATTAATTTAGTTAAGTCGTCGTTAATTTAGTTATGTGTATTTTTAGGTACTTTTAGAATTTTTAGGTTTGTTGATAGTTAACAAACATTTTACCTGAAAACTTATGTGTACAGAAAATAATAATCCTATTTAATTTTAAAATGTTTATTCTTGTCTGGTTGTTTAAAATCGCAAAAAAACATTTGTTTGCAAAAAATATATATATGCACCAGTAATGAGTTTTTAAGTAAGTACTTACTTAAAACATATTAATACGACCTATACCTACTTATCTTTTTACAAATAAGAAATTATACAATAATGATTTATTAAATATATAAATATGTTAAATCCTTAAAAATCAAATAAATTAATAAAAATAAGCAGTATAAGGGTCTAAACTAATGTTTTAACAAGGAACACAAAGTAACCATGAAAATAATGATATCAAAGTAGTTACTTAAGCTTATGAAAAATGTTTACGTACTTGTAAAATTTCGCGTAACCGGCTTCAAAACTATTTTCAATCAATCTTCCAACACTATATGTACTAAAACTTAAACTTTGTTCATTTAGATACAAACACTCGTTATTCTAATAGTTTCGCTAGATCTACTAGGAAAATCTGAATGCGTATTATGGTACGAAAGTTATCGGAAAGTTCCCGCCATTTCGCGCAAAGAGGTAGCTTTGAGTCCGTCTTCACGCGAGCATGTTCGCGCCGCGACTGAAGGCTTGTTTCGATACAGCCTATACATACCTACTGCTCTACGTTACAAGTTTTGCAACTTATCTCTAGATACATAGAGTTCTAAATTTAAAAGCAAAATAATGCAATTTCAACTCTATGCAACCAACATAGAATTGAATTTGGAATAAAATGTGCTCACATAAGTCATTTTTAGACGTGGGCAAGCTGGAGGCTCTATGACGTAAATATAAAAGGGACGTAGTGGGAATACTTGGGTTACGGAATATTCGGTCGTTGCAACTAAACAATAAAGCTCAAAATAGTATTGCAGTAAAAGTATGAAATCCATGCGGCTCGCTAGAAAACGCGTGAATTTTTTCCTGAAAGACAGAGATGGATAGTTTTTCGTGATAAAGGGAACTGCCTACACGTACTGGTAGAGGGGATGATCTTAAAATGTTCTAAGAATCTGTATGAGAATGTAGTATTTTGCTATATGTGTGTACCTTTGTGATTTGTTATATATATTCTAATACTATACATAGTTGTGTTCAATCTGTGTAACATCTTCATATTCGCATTCTTCAGTTAAAGAGTTCAGCATAAGTATGTATCCACGTAAGTGCATAAGAGCTCATTCATAAAACATTAGTACAGGGCAGCCTCTCAAAGGACCTAACTCCAAGTAAATGTTGTTTATTTTGTTAAGGAAGAAAGTACACAACGGAGAGCGCCACATGTCAGAACATGAATAAAAGAAGAGCTATGTTTCAGACTTTCAAAAGTTCAGTCAGTATTTTTCAAAGCGATACGCGTGTACATTTTTCATGTAGTAACATAGTTGTTAGTGCAAACTTGAATCAATAAAATGTGTATCTATCTTACTTGTCAGTACTCTCTCAATAAGTTATTATTAATTACTTTAATTTTCAGATGCGAAAGTAGGTATTATACGAATGGCTGTTTTATATAAAACTAATACTTACTAAGAATTTGAAGTTATAGCTACTTACAAAAATTAACATCGACGTTTGCATGTCAAAGATTGTTAATAGGAGGTGTATTATGTACCCGAAAGACGTTTTACCATCGTTTTTAACTACGAGATTATTTAAGAATTCTAATTAATAGGTTGTCAATTACAATAACTGAGAGTTGTTGTGCATCATAAATGTCTACAGGCATATCTGAATACATTAATAATTGTCTTGATATGGACTTTAACCTTTAATTTAATGGTTACTTCCCGGTAAAAATAGAGTTCCCTAATTCATTGGAATGTCATTAACAACAAATAAATGCCACACATAAATACATTATGAGTCTTTATGCCAACATTAATTAATACTATTCTTACTTATTGTAGTGCTTTGCTAAACATGTTTGATTATTATCACCCTGACTTAATTCTGAACATGCTTTTAACATTAAATAGCTTTAATGTACTAATATTTTTATTTGATTAGCCATTGCATTGTAAGCATGTAGCCCACATTAAAGTCATGAATGTCATATTGTGTTCAAATATTAACATGCACCGTATTATTTATACGCCAATATATTTTAGAGTATAAAATAAACAGCGACCACACCGTAATATGCTACCATTAGTCAGTGGCTAGTTATCGCAAATAATATACTAAAGCAATTTATGAGTCGTGTGTTTGACCCTAAATATGCGCAATAAATTATGGTTTACTTTGTCGTTTATGAGGGCTGCAGACATAACCCTGTGTGGAACATGTGCTACAGATTGCGGCAATAAGGGAAATTGTCTTTTTTATGAACGCCCGACGACAACGTAAAGTATTCACGTGAAGCCGTGTCACTTAGGATAGAACAAGATTTGGGTACTAATAACGTTACCAGGTCAGGTGTAATGTAATCTGGCTAATGTATCACCGCTTTTATCGGGTTAATAATACGTGCTTCGGGCGTATGTTAATAAATTATGCAGCTGATTATACGGTTATTAGATGCGTTTATGTTGCTTTTAACAAGCTACACATAATGTTTGTAGAATTTTAGTGAAATTTAAAATAAAATATGATTACTTTCTAAGTAACCTGATATTAAATAAAAGTGAACTTCTCATGAAAGTAACAATGCTATACAGAGAGCCCCTCCGGCCATTTGTCTTTCGTACCTGCGAGGTGTCCAGTGTGAACTGAATCCAGAAGTTAATTTCACGGGGTATTTCTCCTACTGCAAGAAAGCGACTCCTTATTTTAAAGCACTCTTGTGTAAAATAGAATTAATTCATTTCTTCGTGAAGCACTGTAGGTAGATTAAGTTAGGAAACCTTGTGACGAAAATTAAGTTGGATTTTCTAGTAAAATTAGGTTGAGATTATAAACAGTCGTGAGGAAAATAGTTGAATTTCAGAACTTTGAGAAAACTATAATTGCGTTGATCAAGCTTGGCTACTGATAATGCGTTCAGCAGTTCGATTTCTACTTCATGTAAAATAATTATTTGCTTTGATGTTTAGGTATAATCTTATCAACTGTCCAGAGCGGGATCAAGTCTCAAAGCAGTCTGCTTAGCGTAAATCGCGGATTAAAATACAGTATTTCTTTATGGCGACAAGTTTTTATTTTATCCACGTATCCCAGCCGAAACTATAAATATTGAAAATTATGTGACTATAAATCATAAAAGGCATTTGATTGTTGAAAACAGAGACTAGGTACATTAATTGTTATTTATCATCAAAGCGATGTCCTGGCCCACTGCCAATGTCTGCTCTCCAGACAGTACTTCAGTCAGTCTTTGGATCTCATTCACCTGTCAAAATTGGGAGTAGAACTTCACTTAGGTTTTTTGTTTATAATTTAATGATTATAATATTTGCCTATTTTCAGTTAATGTTTGGCTGGTGTTATGGCTTGCAATGAAACATTTATAAGTAATTAATCTCCAACCATAATTAATTTGTAACCTATGCTATAATTATCTATACTATGTACCTAGAAAAAATCAACTACCTTTATACGACTGAACAAGACTTTGCTTCACTATGGATTTCAGGGAATTTCTGCAATAACTGAATACCTACTAGATACAATTTCTTTTTACAATTTTACCTTGGAACATCTATCTATGCAATTTACAATATTAAACGACTCTCCTTGAAAATTTTTTAATTAAAACGTCATTAGAAGAAATGAACAAAAATTAACCTCCAATTAAAAACTATGCCATTCACTAAGTCTAAGTAAAATGATTACTAAGAAATGCGTCAGACCTGATACCTATTTGAGCGGTGATCTTCTGAGTTCTGACGTTATCCGGAGAGAAACAGCGCGACTCCCGCTAAACTCGTCCGCCATTATTTTCATGACATATTTCACAATAGCAGAACGGCGAACCAACGTTATATCCACTACAAAATTCACGATGCGTTTAAGAAAAAGCATTTTTGTACACGAGATTATGGTTCTGTTTTGAAACGGCTTGGTTAGTTCTTTTAATGTTTTTATGAAATGTATTTACGTAACTACTAAAATATGTCGTCTTAGTGTTAAAACTTTTGGCTTTCTATTAATCTGTGGCCTTTTACTTTAAAAACATTGATTTAGTTACTTGGCCTAGATTTCCGATATGGGCATTTTCTTTTTCAGACAAAAATAAGCCGTAAACCGTTTTTTCATAATTACCAGTTATGTATATTTGTTTTTATTACTCCAAGTTCATCAATATTACCTAATTAGTGTCAGTTTAGTGTTTAATTTAAAAATCATATTTAGGGACCTATGACCCTTGGTCGTATAATACCTTGATTATATAAGTCTGTCATAGCGCAAATGGTCTAAATTACATAAACATTAATAAGATATTTCCGCAATTTCCTCGAGTCAATCAAACGCTAGCAATCAACGTGTATCACGAAATATCATCTCGCGGGAGATGTTTAATTAAACTTCATGAAATCTGGACAAAAGTGTCATGTCTCATGTCGGGGCGACTTGGGCTTTCATATGACCAGATAAATTGGGCTCCGAATCATTATTGTTTCGACTAAAGTTATTTTAGAGCAAAGATTGGTAGAGGTCTAGTTTCGTTGGTGAAAATCCGTGTGTTGTGTGTAGGTGGAAAGAGAAGCAACAAACTGAAAACAAATCAACGATACGCTACTGCCTGGGACTTTTTTATTTTGTCTGCCACGTAATTGAATTTTGTGGTCGGTCCGATCATAGAGCGCCGGTTCGCGCTAGATTTGTTTACAAGTAGGAATGCAAATATCACGAAGTCATACCTACGTTATTCATGTGGTTTACGTTTTCATTGTGTTAAAGCATCTCACAGTGGGCTTGTGTGAAAACCATTATTATTGAAATTGCACTGGTTGCTATTCACATTCAAAATAAGTGTTCTCCTATTTATGTTTTAAATAATTTCTCACAAAACTCATGAATTGTGGCGAGTTTTAACCCTAATGTAATTAAATTACCCTTAAAACAGAAGATAAGTCTACTGAGCAAACTAGATTTTCAAAATGTCACCTTTATTTTCATTTGTGATAGAACAACAATACTCAAACCAACAAGAGATCCCGGGAGCTTACTAGTAAAAAGTAAAGTAGCTCATGAACGAGTTATGTAAATACGACTCAAATAAAGTGCACTTTGTATTCCCTAGGTTTCCTTCACCTGCTTTGGACATGAGTGATATTAGTTTAAAAACTTTTATTTAGTTTTCAGGGTTACATTTTGTTCACTAATTATTCAATGGCAGCAGGAGATAATCTATTGTTCAGATTTGCGTGAAAAGAAAAGTATTATAAAAAGCATTGTATTTTCTGCTTTTAATGGAGCATGAATGAAATATAACTTAGATCTTAGTGGAAGGTTATACATTTAAAAATGCTTTCCATACGTGAACGAGTTTGAATACATACCTTAAATGCTGGAAGATAAAAAACAAGCATGAATCACCACCTGCTTTCATTTTTCTTACTCGAACAAGGAACAGATTTTTTACACTCAAAAGATGAATTGTTTCTACTGAATGAGGATCTTTTAAGCAGTTTTTATTTTATTCAGAAGAGTGTTGTAGTGAATTATACAGGTAAGTATTTTAAGTTATATTTAAAAAGTTAATTTTATAATAATTTAATTTTTTATTTGAAGAGATGTTTAGCTTTCGTATATTGCTGCTGAAAAAACTTTGTTTCGAATAATGAATGTTTGTGGCAGTCTTTAATTGTCACATTTAGGTTTTCTGTGTTATCTAGGGTACTAAAACTCAGAAGTAATGCTTTATTACATATTATAATTTATATATTTGCGAAGTTCGTTCACACATATATGAAGAATGCTCTTAGATATAAATTTCCTATGAATCTAAAATCTTCCGAGGGACTAGTGTATAAAATACCAACTAATACATATAATCCTAAAACCAAACATGTATAGAAGACAAAAGTAATAAATATTTATCCAGCATTCGAAAATATATTAAATAATAAAGGCACTTGAGACGTAAAAAATCATTTATAAAGAACAACAAAGGCCGCGGGCACAAAAGGCGCCATCAGTCAGAAGTCATAACTCATCATAAGCATGCAGTCAATAGCGGGTGTCAAAACTCTCCTTAACTCCATTCAATACTGTCTGTTTATAAATAATTCAATATTGGCCTGACTGATGTTTTCACTTCCCTACCCGGGAGTACGGTTCGCAAGAGAAATATCGTTTTCAATAATCACAAAATTCATTGTATTGTTATTTGGAAAACTGTTAAGTTTTTTGAACTTATAAATCCTTAGCACGTGGTGCGCCATCTTTATTTATGGCAGGTTTAACGTATGTAGGATAGCGGTGTTGCCACGGTATATTTCTCGTAAGTTCGAACAGATCCTTGGAGAATAAACTTAGATCTATATTTTCTTCCTGATTAATGGCGGTTCTACAAGTTAAAATTTAATTTCTAATTTTGATATCATGCTTTTTAAATGATTGATTTCGTGTATTATTAACATATTTCTTGTGACTATATTATTATTGACAAAAACTTTTTTATTTTGCCTTTTTTGACTTTTTAATCGATGTGACTAACTTCACTGACTAACCTGGAAATCACAAATTTGCAGTAAGCAAACGTGGTAATCGATGCTTTTTCCTTTGGTATGTAGGAAGAAGTTCTGTATAAATTCAGAATGGTATTATATAACATCGACTCTATAACTCAGCTTCCAACGCTTTTTCGCATAGTTAAACATACGCGCCACATATGCAATAGGCAATCTAAACACAAAAGACATCTGCCGTTTCCCACCGTACGTCTACAAAAAATGAGAGCATTCTCGTTTATCTAGCGAGCCATTTGAAGTGGGGTCCTACGAGTGATTATCGTCAGGTGAACTTTGTGCCTGCACTCATCGACCTTTATAAGAAGCACACTTGATTCAAGTGGCGCGCTCAGCAAGAATTTGGTTGTATCATTAAAATTAATAAGTAAACCTCTGTCTCTTACATAACGCATCTTTTTTCAGTGTTGTTTATTTTTGGTAGGCTTATAATCCGATGGCCAGGTTAGTGAACCTAATGGCTACTTCTCCTTCGTTTCAGCATGAGCTAATAGCCACAGGAAATAGGTCATGCCGTGGTGTAGAGATTGGTCAGTCAACAAGGATGGTAGCGAGGATAAGCTAGTTACTTAACATCACACAAATATCATAATACAAAAAAACATGAAATAAAAAAACCTTACCGCAGTGTTACAACAACAAAATTCATACTAACCGATCCAAAACGGAGAGTAAACACAGCACACAGAAGAAGTAATACGTGGCGGTATCGTCACTTGCGAAATGTCTCTACTTGCACCCCAAATGGCTAAATTTTCAGCATTATATTCTTTAGAAGACGGGTTCAATTACCACACGGGACTAATAGTAAAATTTGAGTATTTTATATTTGAAGACATCTGGTAACATTTATTTATTCACTTGTTGTTAATACAGTTATTTAACTGTTATTACCTATCATAACTCGCAATTATCCACTGAGGGAGCAGGACTGACTTTAAAGTGTTTACGAGATGGTAACTACTAAAGTTTGATAAGATAATAAGAGCTCCAGGGACTGAAAACGAGAAAGTACCAAGAATCTAGTCTAGTGGCACAAACATTTTGAACTATATCTATCTATACAAAAACATGGTACAACAAACCGTCTCCATAAACGTCTGTATTATCATTTTGTGGTGATCAGATTATTGCATTTAGGGTTGCGGGATTAATACCCCACAAAGAAAAATGAAAAAATATTTGTAATGATACTTATGCAGATTGTTCAAAAGATAAGGTTATATTAACCACTCCTAAATATTTTTCAAATATTATGTTAGCCAAAGGAGATACCGTGCATCTTAAAGTGCTTAAATAAATCTTATAAAGATTGGAGCCCAGTTTCGCTTTGTGTACATTTTATTGCAAGTACAATAATCCTCGTAGACAGGATAGAACAAAAACAGCAATTCTCAAAAGATTTACAACGATACAAAACGTTTATTCTATGTAAAACAATTTTATTGAGAAATTCTTGGTCGCTTATTTCGCTGTGTATTCTTACATAAAAACTGATTACGTTTGCCTTCATTGTAATTTTTATCTCTCGAGTTTAAAGATAATTATTCGTGGACTAGAAGAGGAATATCACGGGAGATTTCTTAGAAGCGCCATACCCGGTAAATTTCTTGTTAGTAAGGATGAGACGCAAGCGACTCGATCATTGTTCTTATTCGGGATAAACGAACCAGTAAATTTCAAATTAATTTTATCTGCTTTATAAACAGACCGTGAATCCACGACTTAAAAATAGTGTAATCCTGAAATAATGATTTTTGCATCTTACCTTCGTCTCGGTCATAAGTTGGTTGTTTCTGTAAGCTGGGACCTTACAAGGGGTTTTAAATGATAAATGATAAATGATTTTATTTCTGCAAATAGGTTTTTAAAAAACACTTTTACACGTCATTTTTTATATACTAATTTGAATGATGGTGTCGGCATTTCCTAACTGACTACCTCTGAGAAGAAATGCCGAAACAAACTCAGGGGTCAATGTCTCTTTTAAAGTCCAGACAAACGTAAGTTTGTGTGAGAACAATGTAGGTCGTCCGAGATGGTTTTTTTTTAAGAAAAAAAATCCAATGCCGGCTTGAGTCGACCTGTCCTGACAGACGCCCCGTCTCGTACCATCTGCAGGACATTTGGGTAGGCCGTGTGAGATACTCAAACCGTCAGACATATAATATAGAGAAAAAGCTAAAAAAAAAAAAAATCCTACATTATTCTCACACTTACAAGTAAAGTTATAACATTAAATATAATTACATGTCAATATGTACAATGTAGGTAGCCTGAGATGGTTTTTTGATGAAATAACCAAAGCCGGATTGAGTCGACCTGTCCTGACAGACGCCCCGTCTCGTACCATCTGTAGGACATTTGGGTAGGCCGTAAAAAAATGACTCAAACCGCCAGTCTACCTATAAAAATGCATGCAACATGCATAATACCATCAGCAATATATTTTAAAATATATTGCTGATGGTATTATGCATGTTGCCGGAGACATAACTTATATTATTATAATAAATGGGTACGGAATTTATAATGAAAAATAAATTACCTACTTAATGGCAATCGAAAGTAAATTAAAGTACGTTGACTTAACGGTAAAAATATAGTTAATAAAAAAAAGGTAAAATAAAAAGAAGAGAAAATTAAATGAAAGGCAAACAAAGTGATAGAAATAGTATTTATCGACAGGTGGAGCGAAGCAAATGAAATACAAACGCAAGTAAAAATGACACAACAATCAGAACTTTAAATTCGTATACTCAGAAAATTCAAAGAGCAACGATATTGCTGCGTTAGCTGAAGAAAAGCATTCGGGAACATGTTATACCGCTATTCAAATACAGCCTTTATTTGTTCAAAATTCTTTTATGCTGTCGTGAAAGGAAACGCTCTGATCGGTGAAGTCGCTTTTAAACTGATATAAACATCGCAGTGGAGGAGCGCCTCGTCGCGTCGCCTTCGAGCCGGAGTCATCGCGGCAACACTTCCGTTGCACTTCTACTAGACAGCTCACACCTCCCAGAAAATTAATGTTTTCCACGAAATATTAAATATTAAATTAAGGTTTCGGAAAGTTGATGTATTTATGTGTAGTTAATTTTTCTAGTGATTCAGTTCAGTTAGGATAGTGAAACATCCATTTGGGGTATGGATTTACTTTGTTTTTTTTTTTTCTATCTGCCAGCATCAACTGTGTTACCCTTGGCCTTTTACGCGAGTCTCGTTGCCGTGTCTACTGTGTATTATGCTTATAATTATAGCTCTGTAATTATTTCAGCTAGATAAACACGACTGTTTTCATGCATGTTTAGATCCATTATCACACTAAGCGTGTAAGCTTTAAAAAGGTGTACGTTGCACGCTCAAAATTGTTTTGTCATCATGTGGTTGGTTTTAGTTTATCATTAACTCACGTTGTAACTATTTATATTATATTACAATGTTTTTTGTGAAACACGGCCGGTTTCCACATACACAACGTATGTGAAAACCAACCGCGTGTACTCGTGTACTACAGGAGTTGAGTGAGACTAATATAATATTATGTTTGATACCTTTTATTAATTTTGTGGCGGTATCCAGTCTAACGTACTTTTTAAACAAATTGATATTTTTCTTGTAACGAAACTCCGCTCTCTAAGCATTATTTAATACGTCGAGATTTATGTAAGCCAAAATAACATCACACGTTAATGTCACACACTCGAAACACACCATTTATCTTACACAAACGGGTAAAAATGTAAAGAATGTTGTGTGCGGGACAACCTGTTACTACCTCTGATGGCTTCTTGATGCTTTTATGATGTCCTGTCCACGAAAACGGATACGAATATTTTGTAACATAACATAGTTTTTTATTACTTTGCCACGCTGTGACTCGACGGCGAGTTTTAGTAGTCAAGGGATGTAAAACATCTCAAACATAAACTATAAACTAAATATATTGCTTTTTCTTCGGCTTGGAGGATTGAAATAAAATGTATCAAAGTTACTTTTGTAGGAAACTTGAACAGAGGGGTCAAAACGGTTTTATCTCGATTAATTAAAGAGTTTTTCGTTTTCATTTGCTGTGAACAAACAAGATCTATATTAGACTTGGTCAGTTTGGCCAGAATACTTAACTCAAATCAAACTGCGAAGTTAGAGTAGATTGCAAGGAGTTACTTCTACCCGTAAGTATAAGATTACAAGCATTAGTTCAGTTTAATGTTGATAAATTAATTTTAGCACACATGTATATCTACTACACTAAGGTGCAGTTACAATTTATGTTATTGGTCCCAATGTTATAGGGGGGAGCCTATTGCCATTACAAAGTACTCATCCAGACTCCGTGCTGCAGTCGAATACATTTGGAATTGTAGATTGTAGCCTACAAAATTGTATTGATTAAAAATCCTATCTAAGGCAGCGTCGTATATCGCGTTAGAAAAACTTACAGCAGTCTTAAACTAAGCTTGGGAAACTGACGTATAACTACGTCTTTTTTATACGATTATTCTACAGGATAAACGTGCTAATAAAATAAAGTACAGAAACGAGAAGTAACCACTTGTTACCTGGAAATTACGCTGGTTAAGTTGAATATAAAAAGGACTTTAGCATTGCAACATAGATAAATAAAGTGAACTTTTTAAACTATATTTTAAAGTTTCAATATCTTAGGTACAAACAATCGCAATGGTCTCCTAAAATCTCAGGAAAAACTATAATACTACAAGTAACGCAAGTGTCATATCATTGCATTATGCTCTCTAATAATATGTATTAAAGTTGATTTTCATAAAATCAAAACGACAATACAATGGGTCGGTGTGGACAGTGAGAAGTATTAGTAAGATTTATAATTGTTATCTAGCGGCGAAGTAGGCGAGGCAGACTTATTGCGAAGTCGCGTGCTGGCACTTAATATATTACAATGCCTTAGCCAAAACGTCTCTGTTTGCCACTATCCCGCTTTGTTTACTAACAAAATAAAAGCTTTCTAATTTCTTGGCCAAAAGTTCTTGCTCTGTAGTGATAAAGGCATTGGCTGAAAAAAATCTGTCAAATGTTTTGACGATGCGTAGTTACAGAATGTTACGTCCTACTTACTTTTACGTAATAAGTTAATCATTCAAAAATTGGCTCTAGCTTGTTTTAAACCAACGGATTGCCTTTACTAAACAAAGGAGATCCCATGTTTAAAAAAAGTTTATTTTGTATATTTTACAGTTAACGTTTTGTTACACAGCTAAAACAAATCATCATCATCATCATCATCAGCCGGAAGACGTCCACTGCTGGACAAAGGCCTCCCCCTTAGAACGCCATAATGAACGACAACTTGCCGTTTGCATCCACCGGTTGCCCGCAACTCTGACGATATCGTCGGTCCACCTGGTGGGAGGCCTGCCAACGCTGCGTCTTCCGGTTCGTGGTCGCCACTCGAGAACCTTTCTTCCCCAGCGGTTGTCAGTTCTTCGAGCGATATGGCCTGCCCATTGCCACTTCAACTTGCATATGCTTTGAGCTATGTCGGTGACCCTAGTTCTTTGGCGAATTTCCGTATTCCGGATCCTGTCGCGCAAAAAAACTCCTAGCATAGCTCTCTCCATAGCTCGTTGAGTGACTCTGAGCCTCTCTAAAAGGCCAACCGCTGGCGACCACGTCTCAGAGCCATACGTCATCACTGGAACACACACTGGTTAAAAACCTTCGTCTTCAGACACTGCGGAAAACAAATCAAGTATAGAATAATATGAACTTTGAAACTTATGACGTTGTGTAAAATATAAAGAAAACATAATATATCCCTACGGGTGTGTAATGTTAAAGATGATAATATGACGTGAATATTCATAAGCCTATCCGTGTGTTCAATGGATTCTTGTGACGTAAACGACGTGATTATTTATTCAGGCATGCGACAGAAATTTACTCGTCCCGTCAAGGTGATACATGCAAGGCGACCCATGTCACATTTAACAGTCAGGTGCAATATTACAAACATTTTATTTTTATGTCGCACTTTTTTGGTAAAATCCCCCATCTTTTTAGGAATTTTTCATTAGAAAGCATATGATTACACCGCTTTTTAATTAACTTGATTGATACACGTGATGTTGGTGTTGATTAAACCATACTACTATGACGGTTACACACGTCTAGAGATATGTTTTATTCAGTATTCATATAGTTTTTACAGAACGAGACGTGTTTGCTAACAAAATATGTCAGCCTAAATTATTTTACATAATACAAACGGACACGTATAGGAGCGAGATGTTAATTCACTTTTAGGCACCTAAAAATGTAATTTTATCCAGATTATTACTAGCTGGATAGTAACAGGTTTATCAGAAATGTGATTCTGTAACTATATCTCGATTTTTTCCATTTAAAATGCCTGGTGAAAAGTTAATTAAAGCCGTAGACGGGTCAGTCCCTGAGAGGTTTAATTTATTGCATCGGTCGTTTTCTTTGCCGCGCGACTGTAGCCTGAGCTTGAAAAACTTATTGGAATAGTTGATTCTGTCATTCGCTATGAAATTAAATCTTGATCCATTTGATTGCTATGTAAGTGGTTTTTATTCAGCTCAAGTAAATTGCGATTACAATTGTTATTTATTGATAAAACATCTGACAATGATAATATGTATGTGTCTTTTGATGGACAACGATATGACATTGTTGTGGGTTAGCTTTAGGCTAATTTGATAAATCACCGTAGAAGCATATAAATATTCTAATCAAAGCAATAAAATAAGTGTTGTTATACATTAGCAAGATTAGACATTTAGGGAAACACAAGATAAACATGAGCACTGTAAACAAACACGTTAAGTAGGTCGAGGTGTAGAGTTTTTCTAAACATGCTACACGCTAATGTTTTCTTTTGCGTCGTAGATGCAATACCGTCGTAGGCATGAATATATCGCTCGTCCTACCTAAACAAATTATTAATTTTTATAGCTTGAAAGTTATAAGTAAATGATAACAACTTAACTTTTTGTATTTCACACATAACGGCCCTATGCAATGAACTGACAAATTATTTTCCTTAGACAAAACATAAAAAGGGATTTTCGATTTTCTGCTAAAAGAATATTGTACAGCCCCCTTACCATGAACTCTTAAAGCCGGGCAGTTTACGGTGTGGAAGCGTGACGCAGCATTACACTGCACGTAGCGGCGTCTCGCTTACACATTACGATGTGTCTGTCCAACAACTGTCCTGCTTTAAGAGTTCATGGTAAGGGGGCTGTTCTATATTGAAGATACAAAGCAAAATCTGTGTTTTTTCTCGTAGATGCCATAATGTCTAATTGTCTATTCCAGCGGTCCATCCGCTCTATATCCCAGCTAAGCGAAATCGAGGCGTCCGAAACGTTTGGGGCGCGGCGGGCGCAGTTAATTTCACGGAGTATTTGTTTGCTGTGCAAAACACCACTTACGCCCATCTAAGAGCACACTGTATTAGGGGCTAGACGCTATAGGGACTAGACCTTTCTCCAAGATACAACGTAAAACGTACACACATAGGAAATGTGCTGTAAAAGTTTCGTGAGATAAATTATCTTGAATATGTGGGAGGTTTCTGTTTAAGCTGAATTTACACAACGTTGAGCACTTCAGGTATTAAGGACACAATTCGGAATGCGTAAAATAAAAACTCTTTTCAGACTTCAGACTCTCGAAATATATTTACTTTTGAACCGATTAACTACATCTTTGCCTCACGTAAAAAATGCAGCATTTCCTCGTTTAAAATAAATAGTTTGAACGTAAATCCGCAATTGGATATCGTCTGCATTTTCAGCTCGCTCCAGCCTTAAATCAAAGCTGCAGCAACACTAGCCTATTACTATCGCCGTTTAAATTTATGTGTTACCTATCGGCGCCGAACACCTTTGAAAATTATATTTGGAATGTAGCTGCACTGCGGTAGAGGTTAAAGGAAATAGCGTCATTAGCTTTTCTCGTATTTCTTGTGAGCAGACGTTTACACTCACCGTGAAAGAGTTCGGCCAATTCACTATTCTTCCTCGCCGGGGTCGGTTGATAAACAACGTCAGCCTCGCCTCTTAGTGTTTTTGGATAGGTTTACTATAAGATAGCAATAACGTGTGTACCTAAAACTATTAAACGGCGTGATGGTCTTTTAAAAGTTCTCAATGACAAAAAGTCAAAAGATTTTTATTTTCAGGCCAGCCTTCCTTAAAAGATATCTTTCAACCCCAAAAACAAGTTTTGTCAAATTTCGTTTAGTTTGTAAATGTTTTCTTCCTTTTCTGGTTGATTATATAATTTTTTCACTGCAGTATCTACCGTTTTACCTGCATGTCTAAGAAATAGCTCCGGTTGTCATAGATTAATTCTGGTTATAAACTGACGCAAGTCCGGAAAGGTCGTCATAAAAAATTTCGTTGAGATGCATAGGACAATTTTTTATCTAAGTATCTATGTACATTGCATCTCCTTATTAAATAACAGCTAAATACTTATAGACCCTTACAGACCCTTGATTTAATTCATACAGATGTTTGAACAAGGATTATTTTTAAACTGGCAAAGGTTGTAGTAGATACCTATGTAAATTCAATATAATTTAAAGTATAAATCAAGTAAACCTAGAGGTAAATCTAAAGAGAATCGCAGTTACCGTTCTTAAGTTTTTTTTTTCATACTAAAATTACGATTTTCTACCCGCATTTGTTACTTACTTCCCCTATCCCGCTGAGTTTACTCAAACTAAAATTCAATTACTATTTCTTCTTGATGTATGTTATTCAATTTCAAAGAGTTTATTGTCGACGAACTGAAAAGCCGCAGTAAGTATCCCAAGTTTCTTAACTTTCACAACTCGTGACACTTTTTACCAGAATTTACGATACAGGCTGAAGCTAATATACACGAATGTACAGAAATAACTATATATTCTCCCTTAGTGGGGTGGATTCTTTAAAAGTGGTTAAACAGGGGTGGAATCTAGTATTTCGTTTAAAATCGGTCCCTGAAGGTCGACCGACGTCAGATGCGCGCGCTTTGTTGCAAAAGAGACAAAGCCAACGAAACATTTCCTTAAGATAAGAAAATAAAACGGTGCACTAGGCAAGCGTTCTAAAAGAAAATGTTATTGAAATTATACGACTATTCAAAAATGTTAAACACATATTATTTATAGTTTGTTTATCTAATATAATCTAAAGCCAAATAGACTCTAGCTATGGCTAACAGTTAAGTTACGCTCGTACATTTTGGTCATCTAAATATACCGGCCGTTCAATGCACTTTTTTACGTGACAAATTTCGTTCAGAATAGATACTGTATACCTACATAGTGCACGCACCTAGTAACGTTACCCAGTTACCGGAATCATAACGGGCGACTACAGGATTAATATGATCCAGTAGGCAGTAACGTTCACCTGCACCTACGCTGTGATTGCAGTTTCGCATCCAAAGTAAATAACAAAACAAACATAGCGATAGCATAATAAATAGTCGATCAAAACATTATGTGGAATACTATTACATACTTGTAATAAGTACGCCGTCACTCTGGTTATATTCTCATCATGTAAAGATTTCACAAAGGAAACCTTTACTTAGAGATAGTTTAAGTAATCATTAAATATCTTTGAGTTCGGCGGTAAGTCAGACAGCCGAGAGGAAATCAGTCTAGTGTTGTTACTATCTATGTTTATTTTAAACGTTGCCCCTTACTAGGAATTGTATCTTGGGTGTGTTTCATATACATTATACAATCACATATTATATCTACACAAACGTCCAGACTCGGGACAAACATCTGGGGATCACAAAAAAAATTGTTCCGTGCGGGAATCGAACCCGCAACCTTTAGCGTAGCAGTCCAATCGCTTAGCCACTGCGCCAATCAGGTCAAATACGTGTTTCGTCACCTACCGTTTAATTGCTATGTCAATCTCTACATTGATTGATTGGGCGAACTTCAATATTGCCAATTACGAGTCACGTTCAAAAACTGCTTGCTACTTGATCTAGAATTGGTTGTTAAAAATTCTCACATAACGACTCCTTGACGCAAGCTTAACAGCAATCAACTTACTGATCAACGTAAATGAATATAAGCGATCATAATTATAGTAAATCAGTTTGTTATAAACCAGTCAAGCAGTTTTAACCATACCATACTACAAGACCTAAATCATCATGTAAAATTTACAAGCATCTAATACAAGCTGAAATTTTAAATCTAGGTACATTAAAATCCGTGTCCTACAAAGAACTCATAAAAGAGAAATCCGAAGAAATCTTCATACTCCTAAAAATATAGTAACCGTAAACAAAGGCAGTAAGAAATCCAAATCATTTTTACCTTTTACATGCGCGTGTAACACAATCGCAATTTTGTACGAATGTAAAGCCTAAAGGAATTCAGCGGAGCCCGGAGCTCGCGTCCGTCTTCCTGAGTTCCGGAGCACAGATAAACCGCTTCCCCTTCCTGCCCCTTTGCCTAACATGGTGTAACGGACACACTACAAAAGACGTAGCCAGTAAAATACACGTCTAACGTGCCACTTTTCACCTTCGTATTATCGTATAGCAAATGTGATGTATTTATTCAATATCTACGTATGTGGCTTTTGTTTTGTTCGTTCTTCTCCGAGGACAAACAGATAGGTGGAGTCTTATGAATCGTATGCACTTTTTGTTCTTGAGATACAGAATCATTCTTGTCATGGTTAGACATCTTGTTTTTTGTGAGTTCTTAAAAGATATTCTATATTAAATGCCGTGTGGTATCCGGCCTAGAATTGACCACCCCCTCTCCTCCCGTGGGTGTCGTAAGAGGCGACTAAGGGATAATCCAAAAGATGGGCAACAGCGTCTTCTGTAACTTGATCACCAACACTGCAATCCCCAAGCCGCTTGCCAAACGTGGGGATTATGGAACCTCCCCCCCCCCTACGAAGGGGGAGGCCTTTGTTCAACAGTGGACTTCTTCCGGCTGACGATGATTCTATATTATGTTGACGTTCAAAATTATAAATGTTATACGGTACAACAATACTAAATAGTGGCCGTATCCTTTTCAGTTCATAAATTATTTTTATACGCTAGAAAAGCTCTATAAGACGAACTTTCAACCATTAAATTGCCAATTTGATTCGCATAAAATACTTATATTGCACACCTAAAACGCAGTACCTACCACCACTATAGCTCACGTTTTGAACAAATTCCAATCCACACAAATTTCCCAATTTGATTTCGGTTTACAGATCTGTTTGACATCCGGCAAACGAATGTACGAGAAAAAAACAGCAAAAATTTGTTAGACTGGCCGGACTCGCATACCGGCCCACGCGCCCGCACGTAATTTAATCTTGTATCACTTTGACGAGGCCTTGTGTAAAAATTCATCACTGCACTAGCTCTGTGACGGATTAAAAGTAAACACTGTCATTACTCAGGAATCCCCTTTTGCGAAACCATATCTGTCTATGTTACATGTATAGGTACAGTAAATGTAGATTTGCGAGGTTTCTCTGCGATTTCTGCACGTCATCATTTAAAATTCTTTGCTAGTGTCATTTATCGTCGCTCTCCAAACACACTTTTTTGTCAACACATCTCATAAGATAATATGTACTACATACTTTCACTTACTACATTACTATATATTTTACATAAAGGGCACTTTACCAAATCCAAAAATCATACACCAACCAATCGGATTTTATACCAACGAATAATTACATTAGCGAAGTTGAACAGCCTGTCCGCGGTACAAAACCGAGCTTAATTACTGCCTACCCTCTTCATTATTAGAGCAATGAGTTAAAGCGTCGAACTGGAAGCAATAACTAAAACTAAACACGTTTGTAACAAGTTGTTTGTTGTGTTATCAGCATCGCGCCAAACGTTCCTACTCGCACACTCGCCCCGAACTTACGCCGCTCCTAATGAAAACTTTGTCTGAGGTAAATGCTCGCTGCCGAATTTTATACTGATAATATGATATATTAAATGATTGTGTAGCTTAAGCTTTCGGTGGTTTGTAGGGAACTTATTGTTACTTAAGATAGACGTATAATTGTAGAGTCCTTAATCAATGTCTTATGTGTACACACGTCAAAGTGAGGTAATTGCGATACCAGAGTTTTATGTTGTTTGATGTTACAACTATAAATTGGCATTAATTTGTGTAAAGCACTGACAGCCAAGTGGAATCACCAGTTCAAACCCCGGCACGAACCAATGTCTTTTCGAATAAAATAAATTAGTTATCAGTTGCTAGAGACGGTGAAGGAAAACATCGTGAGGAAATCGGCTCATCTGAGAGGTTTTTCAACGGTGTTTAAAACCACGTCGGAGGCCTACGGGGTTTAAACTCTGACACCAGGTTGTTCATCAACCGTATGATACGAAGAAAATTTGTGTAAAACCTAAGAAAAGACCTAACTTGATAAAAACCACGATTCTTTAGCCTATAAGCGTTAAGCTACAATTTTAAACCGTCCTTAACTGTTGGTTAAAAATAAAATAGATTTTGAATTCTTTATTAGGTTCTTTAATCATTTATAGTCAGCACAATAGAGACATAACAATTCAACTTGTGAATAGTAAATGTGTGTCTGTAAAATAAATCAGTAGAAATAGATGTAAGGCATCAGTCAGCTAGGCACGGCAGGCCCGCCGCGCGCCGTTTGTGGTCGAGGCCTACTGCGATAAATCTCTGCGCCAACTTGAGAACCTTCGGCGATCACTTCTGTACTGTAGGCGTGTATATCTTATTAACTTAACCGTAAGTATGTTCATTAAACACTACATTTTACTGTTACCTGTAGGATTTAAATTTAAATTGGTTGGGATGGATTAGTATCTACTGCAAATCACAATCGAGTAGGATTCCAATCAAGCATATGACAAGAAGGTAATTGCAATAACAACCGTGCCAACACAATATTAGTTACTGTTTGGTTTATTATAAATGCGCGCTTAAATAATACATGAGCAATCTAAATCTATTTTATATGACCACATACACAAGCACATCTAATATTAAAGTGAATCTTTAATATTAGATGTGCTTGTGTATGTTTGTGATTTGATGTGCTTTCTTACGCACACAGAAATCCCAGGCTGTTAAAGCGTCCGCACACTTTGATCTCATACAAAACAGACAAATGAATATGAAACCTGAAAATTACGGTGCAATATATCCCTGGTGTGGGCTACATTTATTTGTAGGTGAATGGTGTGCACATTAATCATAGCGAACAGGAGGTAGCGTCAGTGTAGCGAGTGCATGTGCATTGAGAGCCGACCCCACGCCACCGCAAACAACTGCTACGGACTTTTAATCTCACCTGAGCACCGAACGGCCACCGCTGCGGTTTCGTTCGTGATCACACGCTCTCCCGACTTCCCCCTGTTTACACTGCCCTTATGTTAAGAAAAACAGCAATTACGTGTATTAAACCACTTTTTATTTAGGTTAAAATAATGAAACATGTAATCGCATGCATAAATCTCCCACTAATGGGCAGCAGATTTAAGCGATTACATATTTCCTGTTTACGTAACCTTTGTAAACATCTGATTATCTATTTTCTGCAAGGCCCCTGAATTTTATGAGGGTCCTGTGGGGGCACGCTACAGTCGTCTTTACCTGTTGGGTCGTCTCGGCCCATGTTGCTAAAGTCCGAAAATTCAGTTAGGGAGCAGTGCTAAAAATAATAGCATCAGAATAGATGCTACTTTATAATAAGTGATTGTTTGGTCAATTGTAACTTCAGTTAGATCTAAGTTACTTACTTACTTCTGAAGTGGAAGTCGTTGATTTTTGTCGTTGATATGCCAACTTGTGTCCTAGTACGTCAGTGTTAGTTTGAAAAGCATTTGGGCAGGTCTTGTCCAAAAATATACTCTTCTTCAGACCTATATTTAAAGTGTTAATTCGTGTGTTTATTTCTATACTACCGCAGCTTTGCAGGATAGTCTCTGACCCATGCCATTCTTCATGGCTTAAGTCAGCTGTCTGATACTGAAAACAAAAGAATAGCGTGTCAGTACGTTGATACTATGGCTGATTGCTAGGTTTTTGCCGGACACTAGTAGGTATCGTAATTCGAAAACACTATTCTTGTAAAATACACTGTCCTATAAATCAAGTCGGTTAACAAGAATTTACAGTAAGGGTATATAGGCTGCAAAATGAACTGAACAAAAATCTTCTTGTTTCAAAATTTGTCTAATTATTAGCAGTCGTTATCTTAAGAGAGAACATGCGTGAACAATGAACACACGCACGTAGGGCTGTCAAACATTTAATTTATATTCGAGTCATATATTTCTTTGATACAGTGTAAACAATCACTGTATTGTCTTCCCTGCGTGACCAAACAGATTGAACCAGCAGATAAGTGTAACCAGACATTTCCTATTCGATTACATTTGCGGTCCCTCCGTACTTGGTATCTCGTTTGTTTTCATGTGCAACAGTGCTGTGGAGAAATGTACTAATCCATATTCATTCGCGAGGCAATTAAAATTTATGATAGTGTTGTTTGTATTTTATTGAATGTAGGGCTGTGCGAATGAGTTATTTGTTTGTTTTATTGTTAAAATGAGGTACTTATACATATTATGACTTAGATAACATCTTTTGCGAACTTAGTCCTACTAGATTTTGTTTACTAATAATACTATATTAGTAATACTATATTTTGCAGAGAAACACTCCATTTCAGTTTTCAGAATAAATAAGAAGACACCAATTTAAAAAACAAATGAATACCGATGAATAATAAGATACGATGAACATTGAATTTTAAAGTGATATTCTTAATTAAATTTACCTGAATTCCACAAAACTATTTTGAAATAAATGTCAGACATAAAAATATCTATAGAGTTGAAAATTTAAATATATATCGTATTGAAATGGATATTGCTGGAGCGCGCAGCAGTAAAGTGCGCCAATGGGACATATGGCACTCACTAATCATACTTTGCTTTCTGTTTTATTTCGTATTTCCATTACCGTATTTCAAAAGGTATTGACATATGAGGCACTTTTACGAGTTTTACCTCCTCACTCCACCATAAATTTAATGCTACCTTGTTCGCCGCCTTAGTTCCAGCTTTGTTTTGTAAATAGGTACGTATAAAAGTAAACTTACAGGCGTATTGTATTTAGCAAGTGAAATATCCTCGTCTCGTGGCTCCGCCAGGAGAAATATGTTTTTAATAAAATATCTGGCCTTTGTTTTAGTGAAAAGGACGGTGACTGCGTGTCGATGAACAACAACACTCTAATAAATTAAAAATAACGTGTCCTGAAAAGTTATTTGCAGTCGCAGTTTATGTTACAGGATGTTACTTTTACAATGTATCAATTACAGCATGGCAACTATTGCACCTACGTTCTTCATTATTATCGCATGCTTGATGGGTGGATGAATAGATTACAAAATACTTACCACTCACCACATAATACTTACGATGAGCGTTGGCCTGTCGGGGAATTGAGCCCGCAACCCTTATTGCAGCAGTCCAATCGCTTAACCACTGCGCCAATCACGTGCATTGCACCAGTTATGTTATAGTTTCTAAGGTAATAGCAAGCCTATTGCCATCAACCGGGCACAAATCCAGACTCCGTGCTGTGAATTACGAATTCTAAAAATATTATCATATACTCGTAACGTAGAGACTCAAAGTTATAACAACAGTACAATGCAATGTCCTCATGAACTTGAACTAGTTTCACAAAGTTATGTTTCTAATTTGGTAGTAATTTGCAGAGCCCGCAGTGTTGACCGATAACAACATTATAATTCTCCCGAACGCCAACAACTAGTTGGAAATGTTACTTTAATCACTTCATACGACCCCCTAAATTATACGCATTGGTATATAACGAACAGTGAAACCGACTCTAATGATTTAGAAGGTTAAATTGTGATATTTGTAATGATTATTATATATTATTTATCATAGTCTGTGTGCCAATATGGCGACGCGCGACGCTTGGAGAGGCCTTTTCCTTGTCTTGTGCAAGATTTTTGCCTGATAATATAAAGAATTAAAACCTTTGATTTAGCTTAGCTTTGGATCCATCATTTTTTAAGCATCTTTTGAAATATTTAATACCTGTATGAATATTTATGGTCAGTACCTCCACTATCTTTAAAATGCGTGTGTTACAAAGTAAATGTCTCTAAATGCGTCCACGTATGTCTTTTGAACGATAAAATAAAAGTTTTTCGTACCTTCTAAAGTTCAGATTACATTTTGATCGTCACATTAACCAAATTACTCTAAATGTGCGTGGATACATTTTAATAGACTTGTAAAACCTACTGTATTTATTCATCATAATAATATAATATTATGAACTCTTCGTCTTCACCCATAAGACTAACACCTACACTACCGTGGTCTTCAATATTGCACGAACCATTGAAGCATACAATTCGTTATAAATGCACAAAGGGGCATTGACACAAATTACACAAGCACATCAATAGGTAAACACTGAATGGAAATTAATTTGTCCGTATTAGCTGCGGTAGGTTGGGTAGTTTGCCAAAAGGCAACCAATGTAAACAAGGTATAACCTAATGTAATAAATAATGTATGGAGGCCAAACATGGAAGTTATCCATGCCATACCGAGAGGGATCGGGGTAAATTTTCATGATCTTGCGGTTTGTGATACGTGCTAGTTAATATTAGTTTATCAACCCTCTCGCCACATTGTGTACAAGATTTACTGATAGGTACATGCTTGAGACTATTACTCAAGTGTTTTGCTTATCTGACCTGCAGGTAGGATTTAGGAAAGCTATTTAGGCTTCAGTACACGAGTTTAAAGGTAAGTACCATACCCGTACGTTGACTGTACATAATATATTCATATGAGTAGAGCTACATAATCTAGACGCATAGGTAAGACCGCTGTGATGGATAGATATTGAAATATTGCAGCGGTTTATGAACAAGTTCGTTTACTCACGACATGAAATTCGTTCCAACCACGAATACGCTGAACTTATACGAATCTGTATAAGAAGTAATAATCATTGGGGCGTGCACACGTGTTTCGTAGAAAATGTTTCGAATAGTACACCACCGTTGGGTAGCGGCAAGATGATATTGTGTATGCTGCCCCGCGAAACAATATCGAGAGCAGAAACATGAATACATATTCAAAAGAGAAAATAAAACGGATTCTGTATGATTAAAAATATTTTTGTTGTAACGTACCTATTCAGTTGAATTCTTACATTGATAATAAACGTTTATGCAGAATAAAATATTAATGTAAAAAAAAATAACCTGGCTTGAAACGAGTTCAAAGAAAAGCGGGAATTTTGAAGATGGATTGTTAAAAATAACACGATCACATTACTTGTGTTCTGATAATTAAAAAGTTGGCGAAGTGCCGATGATATTACAGAGGGGCAGACGGCTCGCCATTTCAAACAATATGATAGCAAACAAGCCGGTGGAGCGCGGGGAGCGGCGCGGCGCGTCTGCGGTGACCTCTCATTAACTGTGACTGAACGCTCGTTGTCACGTCGCGGCCCGGGCCTTGGCAATTTGTTCACCCTTAACGAATTCGCTAAAGTTATGTTTTTCATAAAATTAATTTTATTTTCCGTCATTGTGTTACCATGTAAATGAGAGCTGAGAGTTAGGACCATATTTTACAGAGGGCAATTTCCTTCATGTTTACATGGATGTAAATGCAGTTTCAGTTCTAACGCTGTCGTTTAAATATTTAGACATCATATTTCGTTAATTTTGTGTGCCACAACTGTTTTTGTTTCTCTTATATCTATAATTAGCAGGAATATTTAATAGGAAACTGGTTTTGACGATACATATAAGATATGTAATCTGTAAGTGGTATTTATAAAATAGGATAAACATACCACTTGGTGTATGGAAAAATCCAATTCATGAAATTGCGAATCTTAATCATATTACCTCATTTATAATGACTACAGTCTTAGATGTGTCAGTCAAAAAGTCATTGAGGTATTGTAGATCATGGCCTTAGGCTAAGCCCGATCCCGTGGCGCGTGAGACGCAATATTGTTCCAACAATGCCGACGGATATTTCCGCTTGATGCATTTTTGATGTTTTTCTGATGTGGGTCTATCGGCCTCTGCTATCTAAATGTGATGAATATTCAACGTTGGTTTATTAGAGATAAGATTTAAGATACTCTTGCTCTATATTATGTTTAAAGGATACTGATTAGAATTGACTGCAATACAAAAGACAATTAAAACGTTTTCATTTACCTAACTTACAAACTCTTTGAATTGTGCTCGTTAAATATTTTATATGGATATCATGCAAAATTGAATTTTTATGTAGGACGTTATTAAACCGTTTGCTCAAGTTACATCTTTAATTGATGCCTTATTGTTTTTCAGTGATAAAAAATACTTTACGGTTTAAAAAAAAAATGAAAACATAATGTATTATTTTAAAAGGATGTCCATACTTTTACAAATTCCCGTAGTTCACAGGAACAACGGTATCCCGGAGAGCCCATCAAATAAAAAGACCTTCTGTGCATAGATAAAGGACGTTCGACTGTCGTCGACCAAATTGAATTTTGTAACGATAAATTCGGCACCAAATAAATATTAATGTATCGTAGAGAGATCAAGATAATGTTGATATTGTTGAAGGATCTCCGGGATAATGTGGGATGTTACAATAATGCCCGTCTGTCAAGGTATCAAGATATGGAAATAATAAAATTGTAAGTATATGAAGATGTGTTCACTGTTATAAAAATAGTGAATCTTTGCTATTTGTTACTTATGGAGTGTCGCATTTTTTAAAGGAAATGAAATTTCGTAGTAAGCAGCTACAGCTTTACATACTTAAGTAAGCTAAGTAGTTAACATACATACATGATAATTACGCCTGTAATCTCCGAATGTGTAAATATCGGCGTTCTCTTTTACCAGCCCTCTTACCATGATCTCTTCAAGCAGGACATTTTCCGTTGTGAGAGCGAGACACCGCTACGTGCAGTGTAGCTTTCACAACTGGATAAAGTCCGGCTAGAGTTCATGGTAAGGGGGCAAGAGTCTATAACTTTGCCCCTTACCGCTCATCGTAGGGCCCATGGTTAGCAAGCATACCTATTATCATTTCTTGAGCCCACAGTTGTTACACGAACAAAAACTATATAGGTACATTAATACTATTGATTTACAGTCCAATAACATAACTCCTACAAACTTAATACTTTGAGTTGCATTAGTAAATGTTATTAATTGACTTTGAATTTCTGTTCACAAAGTTAAAGCTCGGTGCCCACGTCGATACAGTCTGGAGAGTCAAGCTACCTTTACATCTTATACCAATATATTATCCAACAAAGGTATATTGAAATTATCTCTTTCAATATCAATTATTTGTTCAACTCTGAACACTTTATAAAATATTTTAAACTTTCTGATTATGTTGTAATTTTGAATGCATACATCCTTCAATATGCTACTGCCAGCATATGTTTTCAATTTTGGCTCGATGTTTCGACCGTGTTGCACCAGGCGTAGTTGCAAGCAGACTTGACTTGTAATTTATTTTTATAATAATCATGCAACTCGATAGTTTAAAAGTTAGTGTCACTGCTAGGTATAGCTACAGCTACTTCCATAAACTATGCTTTTTGATGCAAACCTGTGCCAATCTCATCAAGTTTTACCCTACCTACTTACAAATATCAACTTAATATTTGTCTAATTCATTAAAAAGCTGTCATCCATTAGCAAACTGCAATAAGCTTCTAATTTTTCAGTGCATGTGATGGGCGAGGCGGGGACAAACGGTAGCAGAGCGGCCCGCAGTCGCAACATGGGGAATCAAGAGCTAAGTCAACCCCAACCGCTCCCTATTTGCACGCTCCATTCTGAAAGGTTAACTTCAGACTGACAAACAAAGACGCATTTTGTTTAATTAATCACTGACTATTCAGTGATGATATTGAAAGTTTATGTTTTGATTTCTGGCCGTAATTTTATTTGGTACAGTTGATACCTCCTATCTTCCTACGTATAGCATGAATTCGTTCTTTGCAAATTAAAATATACTTTACCTATGGTTTTGTTATTTCTCAGACGTATAATATCAATTACATAGGTAAATATTGTGACAGTTACGACAGCTTTCACAATATTTCTTCGACTTTGAAATTTGTGAAAGAAAGCAATTTCTGAAAGTTATAGGTTTTCTATGGCAATAGTTTATATCTAGAAAATAAATGTAACCACTATACGTTGACCACTGGTAAATACTACAAAAACAAAATAATTATTTCGATTTTCAGCATGGTTTAGTAGTACGTAGGTACTTCTCGTACTTAGGTGTGTAATCAGAGATGCTGCAAATAAATGGTGGTAGTTAGCCGAGCACCGCAGAGGGCAGTATCCGCGATTTATGTACGAGCAGACTCCGGGGGGAGCGGTCGGGGGCGCTAGTTGTTGCGTCTTCCAAACTACTGCTCTTCCTTTGTATAAATTACTTACTTTATCTCTCCCGCTCGACTGCGAGAAAAGAAATACAAGTGGATCTCTTAGAAAACTTTACATAAAGGTGAATATGCTGCTTACTATAACTGTTCTCGCATTTCATGTTCGGTGGTTCTTATGTTTTAGTATTCATAGATGTTTGCTGAGCATTCGCGTGGTGATTGATATTCACTTATATTTTTAATTGGTTTTTCAAACTGCTGGGGGTCATTTTGCAAGTGCCAAAAAATCTTTAGCCAAAAATGTCGAACACACTGCTCGACAAGGCATCAACCTTAAAAACTTATACTCCAATCATAAGCCCGAGTAGTCGTTTGGGTACCTAATTATACCTTCAGGAAAAAGATAAGATATTACAAATGTTATGGCACGAATAGTTACGGTGAGGTCCACATAAGTTACGATCGATATACCGGCACGGATATCGGTTACAGCTCCCTCACTCATTGTTACTAAGGGGCTAATTAGCCTTATTGCAACGCATCCAGTATAGGTATACCTATATGTAGCTTAACCTGTCAATGTCGATCAAATGAATGTCCACCACCACGTTGAAATTGTGTATGTTTACTCAGTTAATAACCATTACTGAATAATTTGTAAACTAGACGAGATGATTTTGGTTCCACCTAAGTAATAAATTTGCTACCTTGCATCTATTCCAGGAATCGACCTTAAGAATTCAGATGAAGGGATTGCATATTCCGCAACAATATGACAGTAAACCAACGAGCAATACAAACAATTTAGTTATTCTATATAAACAGAGACAGTGATCGTTTCAATAGCGGATTCGATTACATGCGGCGTTCGCGGTGTGGCAGTCCAATGACCAAATATCCGATATGTTTCGGTTTTCCATTCGAATAGTGGATTGAAAAATGTCGTGTATATTTCACTGCATGCATATAATCCTGTACAGGTATGCACACATTATAGAGATTAAAACTTTTGTGCTGGGAGCGAGCTAATTAATCCAACGTAGATATCCTACACGATGCGACGGCAATTACTCTGCCAGTAGTCACGGTGTATTCTCATAGGACGTTGTCTGCACTTTTAAATATATAAATAGTGCTACCGTAGATGGAAATGGCTTTGCATGAGTTTACCGAGGCATTTATGAACCCGTATAGTCAGGCAAGATTAGCAAATAATCAAGCAGCCTTTCATTCCTGGCAAATGGCGTTCGCGTACCGTTCGATTGGCAATCGACATGAGCAGTAGAGCCTTCAGCAAATACAATAGCGATTGCAATGGAACTTGAATTGTACTGTGGGCGGAAAGATGAGAGACGAGTAAACAATATTTTGTTGCTATCGTTGGGATGTTATGGACCGTATCGTTTTCTTTGTTAACGCTGATAAAAACGTAGTACTTGGAGCTAATATTATGAACGAACATTCAGTAGGTAACTTATAAGTATTGTCCGTTTAATCCGTCTACTTTGATTCCGTAGTGATTTTGTAAGGGTTTTGATTTATTATGACTATGCATGGATTCTAATTTTTTTTTTAGAACATTATACCCACAACTTACCCAGCATTACACGTGGGCACTAATTTATCACTATATAATAAATTCACATAGCTTAAATAAATTCAAATGAATTCTTATTCCCGGCTTGTAGAGATGATATATATTTTCCTCAGGATCACCTGAAAGAATTCCCACATATTCTTAAAACAGCTTTATCCGAGGATTCGGGCGATGTGTGTTTTTAAAATCCTTTCCGTAATAAATTATTCTGAGCGTCGGTGGCGGTCGTAGAGGATGCATTTGTACGAGTTTTTTTAACACTTATTTACATCTGGGACTGATTGTACTTCCAGCATCAACTGTTATATATATAGATATTCCGTTTAACCTAGATTAAGTCATACTTATATTTAGGTACACGCTATTAACGTTGGCTTCCATTTTTTTTCGTAAATATAATATTGTATTTTACATAGCGCGCAAATATATATCCTTTAAATATTTTTATATTGCGAACATAGTCACACATGCAATAAGGAACTAAAAGTAAAAAATAATTGTTAAATAATAAATAATTTAGAAAACGATACTTCATAGAAAATTGTAATATTAATTGACACGGGCCAAAGAGAAAAATTAAGAGCTTCAAAATTTTTTATTGGTGCAAGTATCTAACTACAACTTATCTAATAGAATATTGTAAAATGACACAAGCCGAAAAAACAAATAAAAAGTTGCTCTCTAACATTTATAATTGGTGCAAGTAACAAACATGCAACCTCTCTAGGGTATATAAAAAATTTAAATAAAATAGGCCGAAAGAAAAATAAAAAGATCTTCAACATTTTTAATTGGTGCAAGTAACTGACATAGAACCTCATTGGTCCCGACATAGTGATGAAGTGTGTACCGACTACCACCACGTTACACTCGTATCACACACGCTTAGAAAAAGATCGTCTTCATTTCCGCACATCGATCATAACAGTGACAGGAAAAGGGTCTTCTAATTCTGATAGATCGTAGACATACTTATTCATTACATACGACCTCGTAATTTGTGTTGTTGGAAAACTGGTTTATGAACTGTGTACGATTTAAATGTGTTTGATAAATATTATTTAAGTGGTCTGATTGCGTAAGGTGTTGTGTTATTTTACTGTAGAATTTAAATTTCGGCATGATATTTTCTTAGTAATAGTTGAATCTATGAAAAAACGCCTTTAGTATAAAAATATGTTTCACCGAAACACTAAAACCTATCTACTTAATTATAACAACGTTTATAACCACACTTAAGAACATAATCATAAACACAACTGAACAACCCCTGTGTTAAGCGGTGCAATGTTTTAGTCGGATTTAAAAGAACCAAAAGGGAAGAATTTGATGTCGTGAAATTTTCTGGAGTATGGACCGGACTGTTTCAATTTCACGCGGCGTTTGTTGGGCGACAAAGATGCCCAAAGGTGTCATTACATAGAGAGCTACCCGAACTTATGAGATAAGATGTTTATTTTTTATAGCCATGAGGAAAGTTTTCTTCGAGTCTATGTTGTAAGTAAATTACGCGGGCCAGTGGATTGATGGCATGTTTGGAAGTATTAAATTGAGATGTCAGATCAAAATTATGATAACCTATACGTTACGCTACGTAAAATATGTATGCCTTATACGCGTTATATACCGTTGATACTTCGCAGTAGGAGCGTTTGTTTTCTAACTCAGCTTTCAGCTTCCGAAATATAAAGCTAAGACTACACAATATTTACAAAGTAACTGCCGGACTAAATCCACGTCTTAAACTGTGAAAGTGTGTGAAAATATTGGCGTGGAGAGGCACTAGGGTACACAATTCCACTTCATCCAACGCCAGTGTCTGAGTGCAAAGGCGTGTCGAGTTGCCAACCGACTCGGGCCTCCGTGAAAATTCAGCGCCCGCCGGAAAATATGGACGCTGATGGAACCTTAATGTTTCCGACTTGGCCCCGCACTTGCGGTCAGCGGCGACAGCCTTCGATGCCTATAAAACTTCGCCTCTAGTAAAGATATAGTGACGTGATGTAACGTTCTGCTATTACTGCGCGCCTGGTATGTTAGGAGTTTCAACGTAACGGCGTAGGTAGCTATAGTTTATTTTCTTCGTATGAGCATTTATTTTTATTGTAGGTATATTTATGTTTACTAATTTTGGTAGGTAAGCTACAATTTGTAGACCTATAACGCTGATTAGTAAATGCAAATAAACAATGTTAGTTTACTACACACGCAACACTCGTCCTGTACTGCACTGGACAAAAATAATTAAGCGGCCAGTTCTCAATCTAGATGCGATTTGAACTGGTTCGCGAACTCATTAGTGGACGTATGTAGACGGACAGGGCGGGTGGGACGTGTGATTGACGCAACGGAAATGATTTCGCCCGCCGCCGGCGCCGGTGTTATCTCTCAAAAGGTAATACGCTCTCATTTGTTCAGTATATTTGATATTTATACATGATACCGTAAGCAACGCGGTTTTCTATTTACATTTTACACACAAAATATACCCACGCAGTTAAACAAATTTGTTTAGTGCTTGAATTAGTTCGGGCTCTCGATAAATTATTTATGAAGCGCTCTGTTACAAGTTTCAGAATGAAACCTAAATTTTGAAGCTGTGCTATAGTTTGGTAGAAACAATTTACAATAATTACTTATATATTTTTACCTCGTTTGGGGAATATGATTAATAAAATCGTGTACAGTCTCATATTTTGTGTAGTGTTTTCCACACTGGTTCTAATCAATAAAATCCTTCATCATCATCTCTTTTTGTTCGTTTTCATTTCTGATCATCATATCTGCCACGCAACTCGCAATAAACAATTTGTGATTGTAATTCGGAACCGAAAAAAGCAACAGTACGATATGTACACCCATTCATAAAATGAACGACATCCTCTTTCAATTTTAAACAATTTCATCAGCCTTTAAACAAAAAAATAACTATAAACCCGTCTGCCAAGTTTTTTGTTTGCTCAAAGCCCAAAAGGATCCATGGAAACAATTTCCTAGAGATGATACCGTGGGGTGAAATAAAGTGTAACAACAAGTGGGGAAATCCGTGAAACGATTTCGTGAAAATTAATCCGATCGGCCACATTCGCAAAAATACGCTCCCCTTATGAAATAGGCAGCGTTACTATACGCTTATACATGCCGCATGTAGACTTGATAGATTAAATTTTTTTTTATGAATCTAAAAATTAAGTTGGTACACTTTGTCAGGTTCTATGAAGAACATTGATAAAGGTTGTTAGATCATTAGCTTACTTTCCCCTAAATAAACCGTTTCGTGTGGAGTTTTGGCAATAATAGATTAATCGATCGATTAAAGCTGAGCCGATTCACTTCTTCTTCCACAGAATCTTACTGTTATTTATCCCAATTTATTTAGGTAAGGGGTACAGAACTTGATTTCGAGTATTTTTTCTATCGTCTCATAACTTATCATTGTTTTAATTACAATTGGTGCTATAGTAGCTTGTAGTACCTAAAACTTTGTGCAAACTTCTGAAAAAGTTACTAATTCATCGCCATAACAATATTATCTAAGTGCATTATATTAATCTTCAAATTATTTAAAGTCCATTGACAAAAAGCCAGCAATACAGAACTTTAACTAGTTACAAAGGACGGGGAGCTCGAGTCGGCCGCAGCAAGCATCAACATTTAATAAAAGGGGATTAACTCGTTTAAAGTACGATTGAACTTCCCTCGAGTTGGAGAGTGGCAACACTGAAAACTTGGCGCCGTCAAAGATTATATTTTGATTGCTGTTTATTCATTATCCGTTAAAGCTGTATCTCTTAATTATAATTAAAAATGGACAAGTCAAGTTTAATAAAGTTATTTATAAAAATGGCCCGACTTATGGCAACGGACTTGCCTTATAATTTGACAAATGTGGGTGTAGAGACTTCTAATAGAATAATATTTTCCTTTATCACATGTCTTTACACTTTAGCCGAGCCTATTGGGGATTACCGACGTGATTGTAAATATTTATAGAAATAATCGAATATTCTCAACTAAGCATATATCATCTATTTATAATGAACGTGAAATAGTAGGGCATTTGCGTGGGCCTTGTTTGATATTTCAAAAAAAAAAACTTTATAGTCTCAAGTGCTACAGTGTGCTACTGTAACTAACACTAACTTCGAAGCTTATAAAGGTCGAGTACCTAGCATTAAATATCAAACATTATTATTACAATAGACATATTTAACCCATTGGAAACAGTCAGATTTAAATCTGTGTAAGTAAATATTTACATGAATAGTATGTAGGTACATAGATGGAAGAGGACATGCAATTATATTTCTTACAAAGGCAGACTAAATTTACGTAATTCTTAACGCAAAGCTCTCGAACATGAAACACGGCGATACAATTCCATTGCTGCAGATTACTGAGCTGTCCGTTTTACCTCAAGCCCGCAACGCTTGGGTGTTTAGCTCACTTTATCTCCAGGTGGGTAACATTAGCGTGTGTAACCCACACAAGTCCGGCCAACACTAAGGAACACAATATTTCTCGCCTTCAAACAAATTGCGGTCGGGCGTTAGTTTGATTGGGGGTAGTTTGTTGCCTTTACAATGAACATTAGTCCGAGAATGTGTGTTTTTCACCTTCAATACTTAATGCTGGACTCGGCCGTATATTTACAATTCTCGTGTTTCAGTTTAAGACTGAATTGTGAGGTAGCATCTAGATGTGGTATTTATTCTTACACTAATTTATATGGTGAGTCTTTTGCGCTATGCGAAGAAGTCGATGTTTTAACGGTTTGATCTTACAGTGTATTGATGCTTGCCTGGTGAGGCTGCGTGTACAATTATAATTTAGTACCTACAAAACTAGTACCTACATTTATTTGTTTATCAGTTAATGTTTAGCCGGTAAAGCAAAAACATCTGTAGAACAAATATGGTTCTAAATTCTTGCAAAAATCTTTACAATGAAGATTATTGCCAATGAGCGTACTTTCTCATTTTATCTGCATAAGGGCGTGTAAACAAACCCTCTCTTTATAGTACGTAACAAATGGAAGAGTTCCCATGCGAATTAAAATCGATACTAAGGGTTCACATAATCGCTTTCAGGTTTAACAATGAGCGAGAGCTTAGAACATGAAAAATTCTAGTATAATAATACTTGAAGACATTATTTTAGAACGTGTTCTAAAAATATAAGAAAAAGAATTTTAGCTTTAAAGTTTATATGAATTAAGGAAAAAATAGGACTCTACCAGACTATTTCATGACCACCAAAATTTAAAACCACAATTTTTACGTATGTTTCTAACCGCCGAACTCAGAGACATTCAATGATTACTTAAACTATCAGTAAGTAAAGGTTTTCTTTGTGAAATCTTTACTTAGGGTCAGTTTAAGTTATCATTAAAGTCTCTGAGTGCGACTGTTAGTAAAGTAAATATTTAATCATTTCACCTATTAAAATACAATAGTTAGTAGACTAGAGACTATAAAAAAAATATCATTAAAAACACTTTTTTTTTAAAACGTCGCCCCACACTAGGAATTTCTCCTGTATCGTAGGTGCGTTTCACAAACATGTAATATCATATACACAAACACCCAGACTCGGGACAATCAAATGTGGATCTCACAAATTTTTGCCCCGCGCGGAAATCGAGCCCGCAACCCTTAGCGCAGCAGTCTAATCGCTTAGCCACTGCGCCAATCAGGTCGTCGTTTAAAAATTAATAAAACAATACACATGTGAAACAACAAACAAAACTGTGGAATGTCTTTATGAGGATTCATCCATTGTGCGATAACTTGACAAGGGTGAGAACAGGCACTCGCCCAAACTCATTACCATTTAATGAATTAATAGATACCATAAGACGAGAATGTAACATCGTTTACAAACAAGGATTTCTGTACTGACGTTTTGGAATGGAAGGTTTTCGGAACACAGAAAAAAACATTTTTATTTTTTAACGTATTGCTTTTTCAAAATTTGAATTATAAATGACCTTCCGTTTGCTTGACTAAATAGAATGTGGGTCACGACTCCGACAAGTTTACCCGTCCAGTATGTTAGTAAGTGAATCCCTATATCCGACATTCTAAATATTCAGTTACATGTTATTATTAGCTATCTATGCTTAAAATATTAAAGACAATTAAAAATATCTAAATGTAAATGTAGTGTAGGTAGGTTAATATTACAATTAGCAAATTGTGTCATCGTTTATACTTTGCCAGACAAGACCCATATGTAACACCTATAGCGAGCCTAATGCATTTATACCGACACAATACAATTTATTAATCAAAGGTGTCCGACTAAGAAAATTTACAAAACATGTTATTTCACCATGCCATGAATTACCTATTCAGTACGGTCCATAATAAACTTCCTCTACCTAGTTGATAGTAAAGCCTCATAATCATTAGATATCACAAAAAACACGTGTAAATAACACACATTCTACCGATAAAATGCAACATACAAAGGTATTTTAGGGAGTGATGCTATGGCGTTGGCTCGCACGTCTCAGATACATAATCAATACAGAAGCAACAGTTGACGTCGTGTGATCCCACTGAGACATAACGCGGCAATTTCCCGCAGCCCGTAACCGATCCGATCACATCCTGATTGGCGCAGTGGCTAAGGGATTGGACTCCTGCGTTAAGAGTTGCGTGTTCGATCCCCGATGTTTGTCCCGAGACGGGGTTTTTGTGTACGTGGTATTTCATGTTAGTGAAGGCACCATGATCCAGGAGAGATCCTTGTGCGGGGCAACGAATATTTCAAAAACAAAAAACAAAATTACGGGTAACAATGGTACATCGATACGTCCATACTAATATTATAAAATATGTGAAAGTAACTGTCTGTCTCTACGTCTTCACGTCTAAACCCCTGGACAGGTTTTAATGAAATTTGGCATGTAGAAAGTTTAAGACCCAGGAAAGGACATGGGCTACTTTTTCTAAATTCAACCCTCTAAGAGGTTTAAATAAGGGTTAACGCGGGCGAAGCCGCGGGCTCAGCTAATAATGTATATAACACACTAGACCTTTTCAATGATGCGTAATAAACTGACCTTTCCAAAATTACATAACCATTTGGTTTTCACTTTAAGTACATGTTTATCTTTTGCTGTTTACGTCCTATTTACATGTGGTAATAATTAATTGTAACGAACGTATAAGCGCTATGCAAATAAAAAAAGTAAGTAATATAGGTACCTATTAAAAAGATTATGTATAGGCTAAATGGATGGCAATAATGTCGCCGCCTATTATTCGGTACATGAAACATAAATGACAAACTAAGTAGTACTATTTAAATAAGACACATATAACTATCTTGTATGTAGGTATTTCCTACAATATTAAATGAAAATGCATCAAAAATTTATCAAAAGCATGTATTCGAGGCACTGCAAAAAGTACATTATTGACGTAGGTAACATACGCACCCAAAATAAATTTATTCGCACAATACGTCATAGTGGAAAGTATTAAATCATTCGAAATTGTGCTTTCAACCTTATTTTAGTTCCGCTGACATTTCGTACTCGCTTTTTCCATCGAGCAAGCTGTTGTAAACATAGTTATGAGTACGAGTATAACTATAAATATGATTGTGTTATGAAATTGTAGATAAACTTGGTAGGAATAAGGTGAGCACGCCTCTTTTATCCGGATGATTATACGAAAGCACGTAGACGGGATTTGTTGCAGATAATATGGAAACTTAGTATTGAGATCCACTTTTAAATTTTAAGTTGTCTTTGTAATCTTTTTACTTAATGTAGAGTTGGAACAGATTGTTTCAAAGGGTTTTTATGGGTTATTTTACTATACTAAGACTAATTGCCTATTTTAGTTTCGTATCTTTTTTTGCATATTAGATTACTTTCAGTATTTGTCTCTATAATAAATTTTCTTTCGGTTTTTTAACTTAGTGTTATACTTTGGAGAATTGGCTCAATTGATTAATTACTACCGTAGTAGTCGCGTAGTAATAGTTCGTAGTATAAGTGTAGAAGAGTGCACTATAATATTATCTGAAACGTTATTGTGTTAAACACAATAACGTTTCAGATAATATTATGGTGTGTACTTAGCATTTAGATTGACTTTCCCCAAGGTACGGTAAGCCTATGCGTTTGACTAGTAAGTCTCTTAATACAAATACACTTATCATGGAGGGCAGTAGTTACTGTCTCTCTATTTAATTAAAACTCATTAGTTTTCCAGCACTAACGCTGGTCATCTGCAGCAATAAAAAATTGAAGGAAATTAGAATTGTCATATGAAATGATATACTTATAATTATTTTATTTTTTGCAATTAGGTTTACAAGTAACACTTTTTCACGTCATATTAAAACTAGATGGCGTTGGTATTTTCTCTGGGATGCAAAAGTAACATCAAAGCAACGTAATCAAATTTAATTAAATTCTGTGCATCGGGTAATTAGTACAGGTAGTGCAATGTGAGGCTACATCACGAGGAAGCTTCGGATTACGTCACAAACAGATGCCACGGTCCAGTTGTCTCAGGTGTGTGTGAAACGTGGTCAGGCCTGGCATTCTGTGAAATGTGTGACCGCCTTGGGACCAGAGCTACTGAGATAAGAATATTACCATTAAGAATGGTCTAAATTACATTTTTTATTTATTCTAACAATGTAAGTATGTTAATTTACTACTTCACTGCTTCCTTGATTTAGTGGTGGTATAGTGCGACGGCTGCGTATGAGGTCCAAGGTTAGATTCCAGGGTCAGGCAAAAGGATTTTTCGTTATGTAATTCTCATAGTAAATTTCAATGCTCGGGAAAATATTTAAAATGATTAGATAAATAATTTCATCAATATTCTTTTCATAAAAAGTTACAACGATTATTCCAAATACATTAAAAGTGACCAGATTATCAAATAAAAAACGTTAAAGAAAATCAGTTCAAAAAGAACCAGCTGGCGAATTCTATTTCTTTTTCTTCTAACAGTCAAAGATACACAAATTCAACCGATACTATCTCATTCAGATTATAACCAACAAAAAACAGTTGCCTACGCACCTTTCTTTGTCTTTATCTACAGATGTTCCGTTATAGTCGCTTTCTTTAGAACAATATTTTATGTGAAGTCTATTCGAAAGACTTTGTATAAAGTTTTATATAAAAAGTAAATGTTTTTTGCAAAAAGGCTCACTGTAATTAAGCTTATCGAAGATAAATTCTATTACTTTTACTTAACGCGTCTACTTAGGTATATACCCTATACCTTTTAGGGGTCAATGTCCTGGGTAATAATTCGTTTAAAGTTTTGTTTTAGTTATACGTTAATTTCTGCTATCATAAGCATTATTCTACTTTATTACTGGGGGATACCAATATCCAAAGGATTAAGCGATATACAGATAAGTGGGCTTCTGATTAACTCATTCACACTCAATCAGGAACCTTGTTTACACGTGCTTTTATTTTTATATTTTTGGTAAAGTTATGAAAGTTTCTGAACTCTGAAGAGGTAATCCATATTAGAATCAATGAAGAGTCTTTATGTAGATAATTACCTACATCAGAATTTGCTTTCTATAACTGCTTCAACATTCGCGTGTTACAATACCTATAGTAGTATTTTAAAATTACGCAATATTTAATAGTTACGCAAGTACATTTATAGTAACAGGATGCCGTGCAATATAACATGTCGGAAAAAGCTTTTAGTGCTGTTATATCTGCAGGACTGTACGTAGTATACAGGTATAAGTTGTAAGGGCTGCCACGTAAACATTACTTCCTATGTTTTGTATTGTTCACTGGACTCTGATTCTAAGAAAATCATAATAACGCCTGCAATCGCTGACTAACTTGGTCAAGGCGGTGCTAAACATCTTGTTTACATTGCTAACGCTGCTTGCCAGAAATAAAGGTGTTTATTTATTTAATTCTTTATGCACACCATTTAAAAATATATATGTACAAAAGCGGACTTAATGCCATGGGCTTTTACTACCAGTCGACCTTAGGGCGAAGCAGAGACAAAAATTAAGTAGATTCACATGATGGCAAAAAACATCGATGCTAAATTAAAGTGTTCGTGTAGTCATGCAAAAAAATTACAACGTGATTATATGCGATTGAGTCGAGCTTTTGTTGAGCCATTTTGGTTCTTGTTTCTCTTACACATTTGCTGCTGATACCTATGTAGGTAAGAGATTTACGCCAAAATTTGTCTCGACGAAAATATCTCTCATATCTTTGTCATTTAAATTTTTATAAATACATATAATTCAATTTTTAGAATTAAATCAGTTTCAGTTTCAGGGTAAGATTTTTCACGATCCATTTTAAAGATATGCGTTTCGGATGCATGAGGACCCTATTTTAAACTCACGTAAAAAAGCAACTTTATTGATACCCAATTAAGCTTTTACATTTTACAGTATCGGCATCATAACAGGAGTAACAATAAATTTGGCTGAATCAATATTAAAAGCTTTCAAAGGTTGGCGAGTGCGGCCGTGGGATAAAGTATCGCTGGATTCCCGGTGTCAGACAACTTTTATGTAATTGGCCGGGGGTCGCGCGAGGTAATCCTGCTGGCATTCATTAGCGCCACTGTAACTGCAACTTATAATCTGGCTGTCGGCACACCGCGGGTCGCGAACATATTACAGATAGGTTCCCGTTCACTCAACCCGCGATTGTTGTGCGAAGTTTTGATTTTGTTGAGCTTTTCAATCTGGGTTTTGTCATTTTTAGCCCCTCATACTATAGCGGCAAAAGTTTTTGTGTTATGGGGATTTTTCACTGTCTTGTAGGTAACACATGGGATTGTAACCTAAGTTTCGTCTAGCGAAACGTATGTGGTGTTTAAGATAATCAAAAATGTGTAAACCTATAATATAAAAAAAAATTGCACTCCAGCGCTGATGTACTCCTCAGAATGATTAGCGCCAATACGTGAACTAGGTAACACGTAAAATACGTCATCCTCATACTTTCTAGCCTAATCCTTCCTCAATAGTTTAAGGGTCACAGAGCACGACTACTGTGCGTAAATTCCTGGGTTTGATTACCGGGTTAGGCAAAATAATAGTATTGGTTTTTTCCATCAGGAATTTCTCATAAATCAGCAGCACGGAGTCCGGATTTATCCCAGTCATTGGCAGTAGACTAGGTTTTTATATTAATGCAATTCATTCATTGTGACTTATGGTGAAATGTTGGTGTACAGGCGTGATGTCACATTTTTACGTTCTAGCTACCCTGTCCCATGATGAGTACTACTTATTATGATTGCAGTAAAGATACACGAATTTTGGTCTCGGCGGCTTATCTTAGCTGTTTAGTCAGCAGTCAGCTGAGATGTTATAGTGCACAAGATGCAAGCAAACACAGGTGCACTCGCTATTCCCAAATTTTCATAGTCCGATGGGTCGGTAGGCCGACACGACCGGAGAGAGATCAGGCGCAGGACCAATGGCTTGACGTGCTTTCCAAAGGACTAAGTGGCCTTGATATGTGAAAACGGTCACCCATCACAAGACTGACCGCGACGAGCACGGCTTTACC
Organism: Abrostola tripartita; assembly: GCA_905340225.1. Taxonomy (NCBI): domain Eukaryota; kingdom Metazoa; phylum Arthropoda; class Insecta; order Lepidoptera; family Noctuidae; genus Abrostola; species Abrostola tripartita. The sequence goes on along the minus strand of HG996493.1, from coordinate 6,711,278 downwards.
TCACAGACCAACTGATCTACCCGGTAGCCACGTAGCTACGAGCCCCGAATTATTGCAGTAATGCTTACCTAAATATGCATCGGCGGTGGCCTGTCACTACTACCGGCGGCTTTATGAGCATATAGTGCAGCATATCTGTGCCAACCGCGGTTACCGTAAGCGTTTTGGCACAAATTGTACAAAATATTATTTTGTGCCAATTGTCACTACTTAACCGCTTAAAGCTTACAATCTACGGTTATATAAATATGCACTTTAAAGCATGGGTATTTATATAATCGTGCTTGGCCCTTCAATGTTATATTATGTTATGTTATGATTACTCCTTGGGTATTTTTATAAAGCGGCAACAGGGAGGAATATAAACCATGAGAAGCATAAAATAAAATTACAAATTGTGTAAACATTATTTTTAATTATTTTGCTTCACCGACCCATTCAATTGTTTAGTGTTGTATGCTTTGAAAACGCCCAATACTTGAAACAGTTATATGAAGAACACAAAATATTTGTCCTATCCGAGAATCAGACTCAGGACCCTAGCTTCGCGTTCAGTCTGATCTCATAAATAAACGCTTAGAATACCACAAAACTAAATCACAGTGTTAAAAATCAGCTTGTTAGCACGTTCATTTAGCTGTAGTAGGCAAAACGTAAAATGAACGCGCCACTTTTGCACCTTGATACAAAATTAATCCGACGCTGTTAGAGGCAGGTTTGTTTTTCTTAACGAAGCGTCTCCGGCTACTTTATAATGCACTTATGATTTATTGCATCAGAATCTCGCTGCGCCGGCATTATAAATATTTTCGCTTCTATTTTTATTTTGCTAGCAACGAAATAGAAAGCCATTCAGTGTATCGGTTGTTTTGCGGATCCTTTGATACGGTTTTGTTTTTGTAAAATTGTGCAAGCGAGTGCTCCATTTGCACTGCGCTGATATTGCTCTACAGTAAATAGGGGCGCCCTTCAATTACTTTGTATAAAAACATGTGAAGGATATCAGAATATGAGTAGTAACATATATTCTAAATAATATTTTTGTTTTAGGAACCAAAAAGTATTTGTAGCAAAGAATAATTATTATTCCCAATTAAAACGATAGAACAACCAAGAGTCGCCTATTTCGTTATTTTATTTAAATACCAAATCAAACACTACTGAACGCACACCATGTCTTAAGAAATTATTCAAGGCAATAAATCCGTATGAATAAACAACAATAAAACGTTCACATTTTCATTGCCATAATAAATGTTCATATGAAAACAAGACAATATAAGATGTTCCTATAAAACTCAAAATATCGCCAAAGAGACATTTCTTATGAATCTGACATGCTGAATTCTGAGATTAAATTCATACCCTGAGGTACAATTCGTTCAGAATAACGTCGCATCGTCCACACTCCTACCGAGATGAAAAATGGTAGCATTATCTCGATTTCACTTGTCAAGTGAACAAAAAGAGGTTTTACTATAGCCAGTTCTTATTTACTGCACAGTGATCTATCTAGAGATCTTCACAAAAATCGTAGGTAATAATTAAAAAAGTAGAGAACATTATTGTGTTTGTAACATTGAACAACAATTATAGGTAGGATCCTACCTAAGTGTAGGTAGTTTTTGAAACATAGCCAGGAAAACAATGACGTACCTACGAAAAATTAAATTATAAAGAAAGGTTATCAAGTATATTGTTCACCGAAACAAGGCAAATGAAAAAACAAAGCACAATTTTTACGAGTCATAAACAATTTCGCGCGGAAGCCAATGTTAAGCGCAGAAACTTCTTCAGTGAGACCGTTACACAATGAAATTAACAATAAGCTTGGTGGAAACAAAGAAACCACCTAAGTTGATAAATAAAAAATATGCCAAGGGACAAATGGAGGGAGCGAATACAAAAATTAGACGAGTTCCGGTTATTTTTGTGGCTGCCCGCCTGTTTTGCTACTAAATCCCTTCGAACACTAATTTTTAAAACGTAATTATAAAGTTTGCGGCAACTCAATAGCAGCTGCACCGAATTACAAAGTTACGTAAACCCTAAATTATTTCGTAAGATGAATATGCAGCCTATAAATCATAAGTGGTATTAACTCACGAAGCATGTTACGACATTAATGGAATCTTTCGATGTAAAGTAGATACTATACACAAAGTGCTTGGACATGGAAACGCAAGTCATACTCGCACATCTTTGTAAATCAGTTTTGATTAATCGGGAAAATTGTGCGCTTTGCCATTTCCTAGCATGCGCACGCTACTTCACGTACACGTTGAGGAGGTTAATGGTATGAAATTATAAGATTCAACCAGTATCGCATCTCCAGTGATGAACATTAAAATTATTCATCGATGTAATATTTTTTTAATAAATAGGATTATTACATATTTATTAAAAAAATATTATTTGACAAGTACACATTTTGATGGACGAACGGTTTCTCTTGATTGAATTCTGACACCTAGATGAACTGCCAAGGGGCACAGCAAATTCAATCAAATGTTCAAAATCTCAAAACTCTGAATAACAAATAGCACGACTAAAATATTCATAAACATAAATAATTGTGATATTCGGCTCGGCAATTACGTGGTGATATTAAAACTTAATTAAAATTTGTTTATCACGGCTCGAAAGCGATTAAAAGTTTAAACGAAGCCCCGCCGACGTAGACCGCCTTAGCGGAACGAATTTATTTACGTAAATAGTGTTTCGGTTCAACACTTGTGCTCCTGAACTGACTTTGTGCATCGGAACTTCACGTTTGCACGATTCAATAGTTTATGCAAAATAATTGGATGTAATGGCGAAGTTTAGAGTTTAATTACATTTAATATGCTGAAGCATAAGTTGTGCTGGTGAATTGTGCCCGGCAGCTAACAGAAAACTCTATGTAGTTATTAGCTGCCTTGTCAATCAAGTTTATTTATATTGTAGTTCGTAAGTGACTCATTGTATTACGAGAGATAGTTTAGACACACTATTTTGTGAACCCCTAGTAGTACCTAAGTTCGAAATTTTGTATATTTTCGGAATCAATTATTCGACCACAATTAACGTCTTGATTAGTTTCAGCTGTTAAAGGCTGTTATAAACCACTAGTAATTTACAGATAAGTATACTAATTTAAAGCGGTCTAACGAAAGAGATTATTATAACAAAAGTGACCTATAATATGTAAATACCTAGATATTTGTGAAATATTATTCATACAACAGGATAAAACAGGACCTACCCAAAATATTCCCAGAAGCAACTAAGAAATAATATGGCAATTTTTTTCCACTACACGAAAAGAGAATTTAATTATTTATTTGAGTTTACAAACGAGTTCGTCACTTGGGGCACATTCTAAAGGGCTCTACTTATTTGGACTTCCACTTGTTTGTTCAAGTTATCTCGGAATTTATGTTAGGGCCGCACGAAGGCCGTGCCGCGGGACAAACTAGTGAAAATTAATGAGGACTCCAAGCGGAGTTCGATACTCGGCTGAAACTAACTGTGAAAAATATTCTTCACCTAATACTGGGGGATGTTCAAATGAATGAAGTACTTTGTGTTTTAAAGACTTCGACCATTTCATGGCTCCTAAGCCTTGCTTAAGAGCCTGATAAGTCAGATTAGGTGTATCTAGCGCAATAAGTAAAAAAAAATTATGTACAATAATAATTTGCTAAATGACTAAGCAGAGATGTAACTTTAAAAATTTTAGTATTTTTAGCCTACTCTCAGACTCAAGCCTTTCTAGCCCTTCCTTCAAATTTTAACTCTTGACGTTCTTTACAGAATTTTTCAGATTTATTTTGTAAAATAACCCATTCTTATTCTTTCTGTAAGACGGTTGGAGAGACTACTCATACTCAAATAGGTACCTCCCGTTAATAGCTACGTGAATAATTCAGCTCAAAACCCTTTGAACAGTACTCTCACTTTTTTAACGAACCTCAAATAATAGGGATTAATACTCTATTTTGTTAATGTCAAGTTAGTAGACTTGGACTGGACTTAGACTATGTTAGTCTTTACAATGAATTAAGTATGGTATCTAACTAACCACAAATTGTCTGTCTATAAATTTCTCCCAAGCCAATTTTTAAGTAATAGGTATCCCTTTAGACACCATAAACAACACAGAGTCACAGAGTCTCTAAACTTGGTAAGTGTAACCTTGTGATAACAAACAGCAAATAGCGTACTGACGTCAAATTCAAACCGTCTTAACATAACGCCCAAAGCCACAGAATTCAAACACCGAGTTTGTAGAAACAATCACACAAATTTCATGTACACTTAGCATAATATTCAAGGATACGTCACAGGCTGAAACTCGACATTAAACATTTGTAGGCTGTGGTCAGGTCTCCCTTACAGAACCGAAATGGTCCCTACTATAGCATGCTAATATCCGAACCATTGCGCGAATTCGGCGCACGGCTAATAACACCAAGGACCGTGTTGTCTTAGGTAGATGCGGCTTCATTGATATAACCTGTAGATATGTCATCTAATGACGTCATACTGCCATCAGTGAAACTTGGTTGTGGACCTATTCGTAAGTGACTTAACCTGTGATTTTGCGTTTGACAACGTCTCATTAATTCAATATTAAAACATTCTTCCTATTTGGGTACAAGTATTAATTTATATTTTTAAATTTGCTTGTTTTATTTGTATATTGGCCTTAAAACATTGATTGTACACATACTAAAGCGGTCCAACTTAATGTTTGTGTATAATTAAGTTAATTAGATTTGAATCGTTACGGTGGGGTCAATTTTGCGGCATTATCGTTTCTCTAATGAGGCAAAAATTACGATAGTAAATTATATTCAAGCTGTATTTCTTATAAATATTATTTCAGTATATTTACTTTACATAAAGTTATAATTCCAAAGAACACAGTACAAACGTATCCGATCTCTCCAAAAATGTACACGGAAGTATTCTTGACTTAATTATTCGAAAGTATCTTCTTAATACACGTTACGATGAACATTGGAAACTTCGAAACATAGAGTGTACACAACTTTCTTGACTTTAATTATGAAAATATTAAATTGCTTTAGGAAGAAATGATGATTTAAAAACAGTGTTTATTCTACAAGATACAAGAGAATAACACGTAGAATGAAGAGTTAGATACTAACAGTATTAAAAGGAAAAATATTTAAGTCTTGCACAAAAATAAAACAATGGCTGTGGTATTCTGACTGTTATATTTAGCTGCTAGGTTTTGTCCGTGGCTTCACTCGCGCGGATATAATCGGACCGTGAGTTTTTATTCATCCCCGATTGTATCTTTCCATCGCACCAAGATAAATTATACCTCCAACTGTATAAGGAATCTGGAACTTATAATAGGTAAGTTTAATTTAATTTATAGACATCTCATTTGAACATATACCTAAATCAGGGCATCAACTTGATGTTCACTTATTAATTAACATAAAGTCTAGAACAGAGACTCATTATACAGATACCTTTCCTGTTAATAATTTGATAGCGAAGAAACTACGTTATAGGTACATTTTTATGATAGAGTTTTTTTCAGATGGCTTCCTTTATAAAACAGTTTTTAAATTTTTGTTACAAATATTACATGTAACAACTCCTCGACAAGCATGTAGCACAGGGCGTCAACATCAAGACACGCTAATCGTAGTTATAACGTTATGAAACCAACGATTCCCTTGTCACGACACTATTGTTTCAAAAAATACATGTTCCAAATAAACCAACAAATGTAGACAAACGTAGTTTCGTACACGAACCAAAGGCATGTCCGCTCAAGTCCGAGGCCCGCTGGGTACAGTCGTAAAAACACTATGAAATGTTTACGACGCCGGCCGACGCAGCTGCTTAATTCTTTTGAATTTTTCATATGGATAATGCAAATAACATTACGTTATGTTATACGCTTGACCCATGACCGCAACACCGCAGCTTGTGGATTTATACAACACCATTTGTCGTGTTCGCCCGGTTTACGAACCAACTTCTTTCATAACTGAAAAGTGGCTATGTGACTATTTCTGAAGTCAGTGTGTTGTGTAGGTGACATATGGACATTAATTAGTAAAGTTAAAAGTGAAAAAAAAATCACTAGAAAATTCTGGTGAAGGAAAACTTCGTGATGGAACCTTATGAAAAAACAATTTAATGGTCTTTTGTCACCCACACGCAGAAGGTAAGACGGTGATCGATGTCTGTTCTTTTTCCCTTTATGTAGGAGCAATATCAGGCATCGTCAATCAGAAGATCAAAACATCTCTACGTCTAACAGTCAATAAACACTATTCAGAGAAATGGTAAATGAGAAAGGTTGGTCATTTCAAAACGATTTCATTCGTCCGCAAAATGCCAGTTGTGTCTATCGACAATTAGGGCACTATGGTGTCGAATACGAGCTTGTGAGTAATGTAGCATGCGAGCTTCATAGGCCAGTGCAAACGTAACCCGCCACGATCGGCCATTGTAAACAGAGTCCCTTGCTCGACTTCAATCGACGAAACCATTGGCACGTTGTTACAGAAATTAAAACATTCCGCAGTTGACACTACAACCTAAACAGACCAACTTAATAATTGAGTTCTCAAGTTTAATTGGAGTTGACTCTTTATTATTAACGTCTATATTATTTTAAAAGAGTAAATAATGAAACTACAATGATGTTTCATAATATTCACAAAGTTCTTCTCGTAATCTGGGATTGAGATTTAGGGTGACCTGAAAAAATTTAATGTTCAACAATATAATCACTGGCCAATAAGCCATAGTCACCTAAAATCGCGCCAAATGTTCCCGACGTGTATCATAGGTATACAAGATGAGCGATGATGTCGTGACTCATCTGCTCACAAATTAACTGCTCTGATGAATGCGCTGCGACATACAACCACTTTGAAGAGACCCCTGACCGACCTACAATTTTCCCGCATCATAACTGGTTTACGTATTGTCGGAGGGGCGCAAGAGTTCAGGAAATGCTGGTGAGTAATCGGTGGGTAGGCGCGGTGAGGCAACACTGTTGATGTATCGCTTTCATAACGTCCACGGTTAATTAGTGTCAAATTACATCGCTAATGTTTTTTCAAGCTCCCCTGACAGTAATGTTTGGTGTGTGATATGTGTTTGATGGCAAATAGAGTTGCAAAATTATTTGATGTATTAGATCGATTTTAGTACGCTATTGAATTTCAGTTAAGGAATGGAAATTTACGACAATCTCAAAACAAGAACTTCGTTGGCAAGTACCAATCAAATTATTATGGTCTTGTTACGGAAACTGTAACCTAAAAATACTTAAACATTTAATATAATTTATGCAGACCAAAGATAATTCCCTAAAGTTATATTGACTTTCTCCACAGATTTACCCTAATGGCGTTAACGGATGCGCACTAAAGAGTTCTTTAAACTGCGACCCCCGTAATTCAAGTCAGGATTTAAACCTTAGAAGAAAGTAAGTTTGTCGGGACAACAAAGAGCAGCCATTCCCCTCAGAGTAATTTATACGTGACCGCGGGGCTCGGGGCTCGGGGCTCGGGGCTCGAGACTCGGACTCGGGCTCGCAACTCCGCAGGGATCCGCGCTAGGACCCGGCTCGTGCCGTGCGACTTGACACCTACTACACACAATTGACTCTGACAATTTTTAACCTTCTTTTTGATTTCGTTTCGCTGTTTTTGGTGTACGTGAGCGAGATAAACGGGAATTGGATTAGGGTTTAGGAGTGTACCTACAACATACAAATGCTTTGAAATGCTTGGCTACTTTATTTGCTGTTTTATGTTTTTATATCCAGATATATATCTATCAAGCAAATTACTGATATAACTGTAATTAAAGACCTAGACATGAACGTAAACCATATCAGGAGAATTGTTTACTTTAATTTGTTCGAGGGTCATAATTCTACTTTATATCGATGCATTATATAGGTAATTGTTAGACCATATTCACATTACTATAAAATATGAAGTTCTCTTGTTTCTCTTGTTGTTGTCTTTAGTCAACCTTTCGGGTTTGTTTCCTGCAAAAGATCACTAATTGTCATCATCTCATATTAAGTAGTTCTGATGTTCTGTCTAGGCGTCTGATGTTCACGCCTGTTATCTTTCCGATACACATTGATCAAAGTTTTAATAAATAAAGCTTACATACAAATATAAAGGTTCGAGACATATATATACGTCTATAAAGTGTTATAATAATATAGATTGACTATCGTAAGCAGAATTGACCGTAGCAAGTCAATGAGCTAATGAGTTTTCCGCGTTAACGGTAAAAGGATATCGTCTCACAATCCCGCTGAGGAAACACAATAATAACCAAGAAATGAGATTACTTATTGCTTTGTTTTCAGAATATTATTAGTCTAATATTTACTGGCTGCTCAAAGTTTTCTCTATAAAATTTGAATCTTGCTCAACTGTTATTAGGTAGGTACCTAATGAATATTGTTTTTCACTCAAAACCACTTAGGCAACACATTTTCATTTCTGGCGCAGTGGCTCAGCTATTGACTGCTGCGCTATGGACTGCGGATTCCATTCCCCCACGGGACAAAAAATCAGATGTGTGATATGTAGATGTTTTTCCCGAGTCTGAATGTTTGTTTAATATAATTAATTTACCTTGTGAAAATTCGATGATAACCAAATATTATAAAAATAATAGTTAAAAAAGAATAGAATATTGTACCCACCAAAATTAAAAACAGTAGATCTAGGTACTTATTATACCTATAAGTTTTGCTGTGTGAGTAATCTGTGTGTTAGGCGTTTAATCTCACCGCCATCTTTAAACTCGTAGATACACCGAGTAACTTGCCTCCAGTGGCTCCAACAATTTTAGTAGCACTTTCACTGTCTTTGCTTGCTCGGTACACTACTAATTAGTATACTAATGAGCCAGACGAATCACTGTTTACATATTATTATAGATCCAAATCTATCTGTGTGTGCTTCACAGAACTTTTAGATACATCTACCTAAAATGAAATTTAAGATGTCTAGGGTGTATGTAGAAAGTCTCTACAGCATGATAATAAGAAAGATTGAACACCTTAAGGTCTATATTCGCTTGCAGTACTATAATAACAAGTACAACAATCTAATACATCTCTTGTTATCATTACTTTAACGAGGTTCAAACAAGGCCTTGCAATTCCGAGTCTAAAACACAAAATTGGATTTCCGCATGTTCTGTACCGTCTGGCATCGTAGGTATTTCGCGGTCGTGCGTGTGCCCTACCTGATACGTTTCGGAACAAATAGTTCCTATTTGCCTCCTGTCTGTCGCACCGGATGCGGTTGGAACCTACTATCGAACATTTTTAATTTCATGGCCCGTTTATTCACTACCATTGGAGACTTACCATTTGCAAGCGAGCTAGTGTCTCGTTCATTTGATTTCCTTTAAGTTATTTCACACTCGTGTATTAGTTTAGTTATTACCTTTTTAGTATTTTTATAAGAAAATTATGTAATATTCAATTCTGCGTTCTATGATGTTTTTGTTACAGGTATAGGCTCAGTTTTACTTTGCTGCGACCTATCAACCTTTGTGGTTGTATATATACGGTAAACCAATGTTCAAACATTATAATCCAATATTAATTACCAATAATTCATTATCTAAAAATAATTATTTTAATCACAATCATGGAAAGTCAATCAGAAGATTCATAATAAGGATGACAGAAACATAAATAGAAAATAACGGAAACATCAACGAACGCAATATTACTTTTGGTCAAGCTTCAAAATGTCTATTCACGCAGGGAGTATTTGACGCGCATTGAACGGAGCGGGCCGGCTTGTTTAATATCCCCGATCTACGCAAATCCGAATGTTAACGCTGACAGTACGTTGATGTCTAGCCATGAAGGCAAAGCCGTGGTATTTCCAGTTTGACTGTTTAATCCGCACTGCAACGCCACGCATCATCAACTTGTGTGCACGCGACTTTTATTAGACCATTCATATCGCGATTCGCGTGCATGTTCAACGGGTTTATTGCACATGTATGATTTTTATAATGGGCACTATTTCAATATATTATTGTACTTAGTCGTTGGATTCATTTAGTGACAACTAATCGTTTATCAAAAGAAAGCTATAATTCATAAACATGTGCAAAAATAGCTTAACCAAAGTGAAGAACAAGTAAGAAATTTTAATAATTTTGCCTTTCTGTCTTCTCTGACATACACATAGACGCGACAACCGCACTCGAAGTCGTGTTTCAAAAGTGCTTTAGATAATAATTATCAGTATTCAGTAAATTTATATCTAGGAAATAACTAAATGTTTTTTCGCAATCTATATACCTTCTTTCGCATACCTACAAGTTAGTTTGTATTAAAGTCGATTGCAGTGGACGCTTATAATATTACGATAAAGTATGAATAAAGTTTTAAAAGTCAACGACAAAGGCATTTTGTGCTTCAATTGCGAGTTCAGCTTACATCGATAATCCTCGAGATTCTTAAAGTTTTCATTTTGAAACAAGAATCCAAACACTTAATTTCGCACCAGCTACGAACACTTTGTACATAATAATATACTTTAAAGCGATCTTAATTGTTAGTGTTCTATGGGATTATCTACTTTGAAATATTAAATGCAAACTAAATGGATTCTCACTTTTAAGAGTTTTAAGTAACTGGCTTAAGCAAATGAATTACAACGTTTTGTTCACTAACAGAGTGCTCTATACATGGAAATTTAGTTTAGTTGTAGAGGTCGATGAAATTAAAATGGATGAATCAGTCACAAAAATCTTGTAGAAATAATTTCGTATACCTTCAACTTCTACTGATAAATAGTCATATTTGAGAAATCGAACAAGATCAATATTTGCTTTGGGAGCAACTCAATCGGCCGCATAAGAAGATTAGCTGTGATTACTAAACCGTACAGGAGCATCCATTTTCTCATTCGTGTTTCGGCACGCATCAACTTGATTTCACCTCGTTCCTGCCCTAGATCCGCGGATAAGTTCTCCCTGAAGCGTCATATAAATAAATTGTTGCCAGTCTTTATTGCGCACGGTTTACGGTAGCGTTTTTCCCGCCATGTTATCGTCTTTGGGAATTCTCTTTTCTTATATCCGATCCTATTGTGATTTCGCTCGTACCTGTGATTATCATAATGTCTATATTGTGAATTCGATTGTATGTATACACATTGATTATTTTTATGTTAGCTGCACGTAATGTATTTGCTACTTTGTCAAATGTTTTAAGTTGATCTGTGCAATTAGAGAGCTCTGTCAATATACCTTTACATAATGTAACAAAATCAATTAGTGTCGCCTACAATGATAAATGATTTTATTTCAGCAAATAGGTTTTAAAAAAACACTTTTACACGTCATTTTTTTATAAAATAGTTAGAATGATGGTGTCGGCATTTCCTAACTGACTACCTCTGAGAAGAAACACCGAAACAAACTCACTCAATGATTACAGACTAGGTGTGTAAGGTTCCAGAAATCTCACCAATTTTAATTGGGTGGACGATACATTCTGAATAGCGAACCAGCTAATAGATAGTTTGTCCTAGAACATAAATCGACTTAATAAATTAGTCGAAAGATAAACGTGATGAAGGGGACAGGTAGTCGTTAAAGCCGGGTTATGTAAGCTATGTCAGTTTCTGAAAAAAATATAATATTCTAAAGCAGTTAATATTTCGTTGGCATTTAGAAGAGAAAAGAAAAGGGTGTGAAATTTCAAGACTTTGAAATTCTCCAACAGATTATAAGAAAAATCTCTTAGCAATTTTTATAAGAAATTGCGAGTTTTTTTGCAATGTTAGAATTTAACTTAAAATTCTACCATAATCCACTTTTATTATAAATCAATTTACTTACCCCGTTCACTGAATTCCGCAAATGTCAAGCGTCTTAAATATACAGATGCTTATGCCGGGTATTTTGGGAACAATTTCAGGAATTTCTCGTTGACGTTCTCGTATCGATAGGTAAACATAAGAGATTTCCGTCGAATTGTGTTGTGAAGGCTTTTCATGGAACTGTCTATAAGCCCACGTAAACACTGTTATTAATAAGTTATACGTAGCACGTGTAATATTTTCTGTATCATTACAACAATACAGAATATACAGATAGAGGATCGCTCGAACATACATTGACACACAATTATTAGGCCATACGGCATAATATAATAATATAATGTATACCTACGTAGGTAAAGACAAGTAGGTCTGACACCCGGATGATTTGAAAATTATATGAAAGAAGACAGCCATGTTGTTCAGCGTGATTGAATATTATGTTACTTTGTAAATTTTTGCCTGTAATTGTTGACTTCTACATTACAGTATAGGTATACAAGTTATGTCAAAAATACCGAATTTATAATATAAATTATGAATAGACGTAAGAATAAAAGAACTATAGCTGTATATTATTACAGAAAATTCGCATGCCAAATACTAAAGCGGATGTGTCGGTCTATTTATTACATGTTACAACTACTGCACCTTATCCTTAGCGAATAAATATCTCTTTATCTCCCTTTTTATGAGCTTTTTCCTTTACAGTTATGGTTTATACTCTAACAACACAAGAAGTAAGCTATTTCCATTTTACTTTGTTCACGAAAACACGATACACTATCATCAAAATGTATGCGAAATTGACTAAGTGCAGAACCTTAATTGACCTGATTAAAAATTACATAAACAACGGGATTTTGTAAAAACTGGTTATGAGGGTCGCATTAAAGAGAATGCAAATGAATTCTATTAAGATGAGCGTTGTATGCACCACGTAGACACAGAATACGGACGCCAGGTAGGCTTTTATCACTTAAAACGTGAGAGAGGGTCAGAGGTGGATTGGGGATTCAAAAAAGAATATCATAAATCTGGAAAAGAAAGCATTTCCATTAATTCTCAGCGTACCTTGACGAGGGTCGAAAGTTTAACGGATTATAACAAGTGGCGGCACTAACTGTCACGAACAGACCTGGCCATGCCCGCCTCACGGCTTAATCGCCAAACTTTCCCCTACGATTGGAGTTTTTGCGGAATTGCTGTGGTTGTGTGCCCGCACCGCTAATTTATGCGCCGGCGAGTGAATTGAGAACGAGCATTCCACCTCTCCTCTCCTATTAGGTATTCAAGACGTCGTTTAATCGAGCTGCACTAGTCAGAGCCGGATCGACGTTTTAAAGAGAATTTGAACTCAACGCAAATCGTTCTACAGATATTGGAAGCAATCCCTCCGGGATACGATTGCAGATCAAGTATTCAAATATAATGTAGAAATTTACATCGCCAATGATAGGTACCTTTTCAGTTATTTTTATGATAAGCAGGTGTAGACCGTCTAATCATTATTTACGATTTTTATTGACTTGCACCGATAAAAAGGTCTTACAATTTTAGTGGTTACCTACCTACTTCATTATTTGGTTATTTTCTTTGAATTTAGTACATTTTCTGAAACGACTTTTTTCAGTCTAGGTAGGGATTTAAAAAACAGTATAAAAAAAGAAAGTTTATTACCGCGGCGCAGCAAGTATACCTAATGTTCTCCTGACCGAATTTCGGTCACAGCGGCCGATCTCATCTGAGACTAGCCAACTACGCAGGAGATATTACAGTGCACAAGTATGCTCGCAAACACAGGTGCACTCCCTATTCCCTCTCTCTCAAAGTCCGATGTGACGGTAGACCATCACGTCCGGAGAGAGATCAGGCGCAGGACCAACGCCTTAACGTGCCTTCTGAAGCACGGAGGGGTCTCGACATGTGAAAACGGTCACCTATCACAAGACTGACCGCGGCGAGCACGGCTTAACCTCGCAAATCGACTGATCTGCGCGGTAGCCACTTTGTTACGAGCCTGCCAAACATAGTACCTACCTAGTAAATGGCCTTACTGACCAGGAATTAGGTAGGTGTCTTTACATAATTTCTTACTTGGACCGCTCGTTAAAAGCTCGCTGACATTAAACATATTATATTTTCCTTTTATGGGGGCGTCTAAAGCTTCATCGGCTGGACACGCTGCCGCGTGTTTCGATTCAGGGCCTAGACTTTTTGAAATTTGATGTTCATAATTATAATTGGTAAGTGGAGAAATAAATATACATAACTTTAGCGCGTAGTAGTAATAAGAGGAAAAATAAGGAATAAAATTACGAATTAAAAAGTTAATTATGTACCTATCAAATGCATAATCTTGTAATCAAATAGATCAATTTAAATATTTTAATTTAAATAAAACAAAAAAAGTTTACATATTAGGCAGATAAAATAATAATATTGGTTAAATAATAAAATATCACTCAAAACAAGATTGCATTCATACTACTATTTATTAGCACGCCATCTCTGTTTACTAACGGAAAGTAACAAGTACCTTAAATAGAAAGGTACTTCAATGTTCAAATTTGATTGTGTACTACGTAGCCAACCCCTTGTGTTAAAAGATTGGCAGATTTAATACTAGATGGCAGCACAATGCATCATCATATCATCATCAAGCGGCTTGGGGATCGCAATGCATAAACAGCGACATCTATCAAATAGTGTTTGTACTAGATGCAAACGATACGTTATTCTGTGCGCTTGTAGTTTACAAATACCTTAACAGATGGCGCTACTTACATTTTAGTTTCTTTCCAACTTGTACTTAGGTATAATTTTGTTTTCTTTAATTACCTAGCAGAATCTACGACAAAAACTTAATAAAGCATGATAATATTCAAATACTAAAATTTGTAGAGAACGAACGAAGTCAGTGACTCATAAGTGATTGTAAAACTCTGATAAAAAGCTTTGATGGGAATGGATCTAAAATTCTAAATCTTCGAAGTTAGTGTATAGTTTATTTATTATATATGTACTTAAAAGTTCATAAGATAAGCTTGGCAGAATGTTTGATTCAGTCGGTTAATGTTATTATTTTAGGTAGGTGCCCGAGTCTAGGAAAATAAGAGTCAGCTTACTTAAAGCTATTTAGAGTAAACACTGTTTACCATTATGTAAATACTTAAAAATGTATATTATTCAATTTTTCATGGTATTAAGTTGCAATAGAGATCTATTGCATTTTAATTTCCAATATGTGGGTACCTACGCAAATAAGGAGATATTGTTTTCATAAGTAGATTAAAATAAATGTTGTTTGACTTGAAATGGGTCTTCCATGCAATTTAAACGAATAGGTATTCCGTTTTTTATTTTCATAAAATAACAAGAAAAAGTATATTAATAAGATACAAAAAATATGTCATATTTTTTAACGGTAAAACAAACTCAATTAACGTATACGGTCTAATGCCTAATTTATAAAGACTTAATCTAATGTAAAACTTTAAATAGGTAGGTGATAACTAAAAGGCCCTATTTGTATTACCATATTTTATGAATCAAATCTGGCCGTAAGCCTATCATCGTGGTGATGATAATACTGATATCATCAAGAACGTGTGTCTTTAAAGTTAGTAGGTACCTATGTATGTCTTCACGCCCTCTCTCACACGCGATTTCATATGCAAACTGCTTTTCCCTGATAAATGGGTCTATTATTTAAGATTTGACGCGAACGATAGGGATTTCTGTTTTTAACGGAGTGCTCGGAAAAGTGAAGTCGAATTTTTTGAAATTTTTCTTTCATCTATGTTATAATATGTCTGTTGATATTGTACACGTTATGTGTGGAGACTAGCAGGTACCTAGTACCTACCTATTTAAGCGCTATAACACCTGGAATTTTGTTTGAAATCCCGTTACAGTAGATTCTCTAGAAATGTACGAACCTATGTTCTCTCTTAGTTTATCCATTTGTATTGCCTTACTTTACATCACCTGATAGGTATTCTATCAATGAACTATGCTCTACATATTTCGTACACAAAAACGCGGAATGTATCGGAATGTTTCGAAAGAAAAAGCTGCTGCGTTGATTTTCAGGTTTTTCGACCTACAATTACTACGATAAGAATATAATTTTATTGCACACTAGTAAATATATGAAAATAAATGTAGCACTTAGGATTACAAATGCACAATGTGATTAATAATTTATTTGAGATTGACTTTTTATCAAAATGATATATTTTTGGGCAGAAAAGTACATTAAATATCTACTGATAGAAGTAGAATTGGTACGATTAAAATCATGAGGCATCAACGTATAATTACGGTCTTACGTTAGAACCCTCTGAGTGTTCTAACTCCTAACGATGGTCCACTAATGTTTTGATACGCTCCAATTATAAGGCCATGCATCTGCCTATAAAGGCTTGTATCTGGCCGTAACATCGGAGCATGACGCGTCACGCTAACCCTCTCGAAGGTGCTGGCAAACCGTTAAAATGAGTAATGGCGGCAAGGGGCAGAAGTCGCCAACCTTAAGACGTACACAGTTAAGATGTAAGAAAATAAATGCGTTGAAGTATTTTTATTTTTGTTTGACAATGCATTGAAATGATTTTGTAATTTATTTAATACCTTATTACGACTGTTTTTCGTTTATCATTTGCATAAAATAATAATAGTAAAAAAGGGGGAGGCCTTTGTTCAACAGTGGACGTCTTTCGGCTGATGATGAAGATGATCATGAATAATAATAAAAAACTTGGACTTTATAATTAGGTATAAGTTTAGGTAGGTATATAGAAAATATGTGTAAAACATGTAGGTTTAAACAAAAAAAAATTACCGTTTTTTTTTACCTCTTTTATCTTCGTAATCTTTTATGATAACTACCTTCATTTTATTGCTTGAATATAATTATTATGCCGTGCCGTGTGGTATCCGGCCTAGAATTGACCACCCCCTTTCCTCCCGTGGGTGTCGTAAGAGGCGACTAAGGGAAAATTCAGAAGATGGGCAGCAGCGTCTTCTGTAACTCCACCACCAATACTGCGATCCCCAAGCCGCTTGCCAAGCGTGGGGATTATGGCAAACCCCCCCGCTTAAACGGGGAGGCCTATGTTCAACAGTGAACGTCTTTGGCTGATGATGATGATGATAATAATTATTATGTAAAGGTAATGCATTATGTTAAACATGTAATACTCAATAAATTGCACGTAATTTTGTCATTTATTGCTATTTAAAGCTTGTTTTATGTTTAGGCCAATGTTCTGATCTATGCAATTACTTGTCATGATTTTGCACATTTACGCTTATAGAATTATGTTTAGGATAAGAAATTGTTGCATTTTATTGTAAGTATTAGACATGTAGTTACCTACTTAATTATTTGAAAACATATTTTACCAAAGACAGGAATCATGATGCTCGATCATACCTAAATCTCATAAAAAAGTACCTACAATGTTTGGCACCTACTTACGGTAAAAATGTAGTCAATATAGCAAATCATTAAATGTAAAAATGGTCACAACAAAATGTTGACGATCCCCTTTCTCACAGTCAAAATGTACTGATTAACTGCTTATATAAATATGAAAAAAGTCGTGATTATCATTTAATTTCATAGTTGGGAAACGCTTATTGATTCCGTAGCTAAGCGCGTGCGCATCGCACCTGCTTCCGTCGCCGATAGGGTTAAATCAATATTTGGACTAACGTATTCAAAAATCTTTTGTCTTTTTGTTATGAATTAGATTAGTCGAGAGTCGGGACCGTGTTTGATAAAAAATGAATTTTGTGTTTAACTTGAAAGTCAGGTGTAACGGGTAGGGGGACAATTATTTTGAGATAATTTTTATAGTTTTATAAGGTGCGATAGGTTACAATATAATTAATTATGGGTACCAATTATAATTAGGTTACGTTAACCAGTAGATATGCATTGTGTGACTAATTGTCCACTTATACCTTTTGCAGTAGTAGTACAGTAAGTAGATTATATATTTTATAATTTTTTATTATTTAATTAGATATATATATATTGTATAATAATTTAAACCCACTCTGTTGGCCTGTTGGTTTGATGAAAATTTCAATAGTTGGTACGATAAACAATATTTTATGAGAACTTTGTTTCATTTAACTTTTCACGGCATAATCTATGGAATTGCTACAAATCCAAAAGTTATTACCCTGGGAAATAGACATAGAGATGAAGAAATTAATTAATTAAAACTTCGTTAAATCCAGCGACAAGTCTATAAACTTAAGTATATTTAACAACTGGTTTATGATAATGACTACAAAATCAAAGTTCTTCCCTATTTAATTAACAACGTATCGTCCAAAGTACAGGTGCAAATAGACTCGAACCCAATAGAGTTGTTCTGTGTTACAATTAAAACAAATCCACGACATCTCAGCATTTGACATGGAACATTTGTATTTGATCAAGTCGCACGGATAACAATCATACTCGAGAATCACAAAGAATATCCAAAGAGACGAAGCAAAAAATCAATAAAAGAAATTTTTATCTTAGATTGATTGGCCCTGCCTGACCCTTTACCGATGCGACCGGGTTTTTATAAACTTTCACAAAAAACTTTAAACGTAACAGTGTTTATTTGTGACAATTTGCTTTGTCGGTTAGTGCTGATTTACATTTGAAAGGAGCATTTTTTTTGTGATGCGAGCAACCTGTAACTACACGGTGAATGACACAGGTAGAGCGGCCGGATCACCTTATGATCTAACAGTTTTGATCGTTTCTATGTTGCACGATGGTTATTTCCTATCAAGATAAGCAATTAATACTAATGTCTGAACGTTTTTCTCTTTTCACAAACTACCTACTATTTCTCTTCTTTTTTGCATTGTCATGTGTTTATTGTATAATTGAAAAAGGTCATGGTTTTGGCTCTTATTACCTACAGTATGATAATCTTATTGAAACTTATATTTTTAGTTTTCATTGTCCAGTGAACCGAAATAATTATTAGAAAACTCTCCTTTAAATGATCTAGCAAGACAAAAGGTGTAAAATCCAGAGCTTGCTTTCCCTTCAAGTATCAAAACCGGCTACGATTTCGGCGAACTCATTGCGCTTCCCGAACCAAGTCCGGGACATAGACCTGGGAGTCCGGGATAAAGATATAATCATCGATCAATCCGAGTTCGTCAGTGCGCCGCGACCGCACACCGCACCGCGCGCCGCGGGAACGTCGCGAGGTCAGACTTGATGCGCCTAATTCTGATCTGGATGTCTATTTTACGTTCTTATAGGATTTGTTTGGCTTTATTGGAAACTGTTTTAAGGGTTTGTGTGAACCTTCATTTTGTAAGTAGAGGTACTACTTACAAAACTTCTTCTTCTTCTTCTATCGTCTCAATATGATCTACACAATAAGAATAGCTGGTTACGCAGTGAAAAGATCAGCCATATATCAGCTGGGAGTTATTACCTAAGGGGCACCAAACGATTAATTGTAAATTAGCACTCGTGGCGGCTGTTTTAACTTATAACGCACCTCAGCCTAATCGATAGATTAGATTAGATTGATTTTCACGGATTTTTATATAGATGCTAAAGTAATTTACGGCACTAGTTAAAACGCAAGATTTTTTTCTATCTATCAGTAATGTAGGGTCAAAACATATGCCCCCACATTCACAGTACAAAGCTCTTGCACAAGGAATGGAAACATAACAAGTTTGCGAGTCAAAAGGAAGTAAGGCGACAATTCATACGCGAGTATCGCAATTGCACCGGTTCGCATAAATCATTTCACTCAAATAGATATAAAATATCGGCGGGGAACGTCCGTTAGTGTAACCCGCTCATTGCGTGGAAAGCCCACAGACTGGACCACGCGCCACGAACAATACTCTGCAATCAACACGTGATTTATATTAGGAAAGAGACATCCTTGCACTTGTTTGGGAATACAAAGGATGTGAACCTGTTAGTGACAATATTTATTAAGTACTTTTTGTATATTTAAAGCAGCAAGCTCGGTAAAGGTGCCTACAGCTCTAGTAACTTTGACAATGTAAATTCTACCCCTTGTGTTACGAAGAGAGAAAACGACGTTCAAGTATATTTAAATCCCATAATGATGTCACTTTTCAGTTTCCATAATCACCAAGATCTGATATTTGTAGCCAAAATCTTTTATTCGCAATCACTAACTTTTCATTAAAAACCTTTGCAATACTTTACTCGAAACTGTTTGACTCAGTTGCGGGAAGGTAAGTTATCTAGTGGCTAAAGTCAACATGTTGTAAAACAAACCAACACATTATGATTATCGTAATAATTATGTTATTTAAAATCTAGGATCATCTGGGGTGACCAGCATGCTATATTACTTAATACTAACACTAGAATAAACTTTAATGAATTACCATTATTAACACCCGCCATTACCGTCCTTGCCATAGATTTTCTCTAATCTTCAATAGATTTCAGCGAAACAGACTGTGTTTTATATAACATTCAAACCTATTACATTGTACGTTCTTAAATAGGCTCTTTTATAGAAGACTTTTTTAAGTATTTTCGTTACAAGGTGACGTCTGCTAAGCCTATTACGAATCTAAAAAAAAAGATTCTTCTCTAATCATTAATTTAAGCGACCTATCCGATTACTACAATCCAGTTACTGAGTAGTACAATATCCTTTGGTAAGCCTAGTTGTCAGACTTTCGGGATTCCGTCTGACTATCTTTTTTCTTGTCTGTCCATGATCTTGACGGTCTATAATTTACAAATTCAAGCCGGTGCAGACTAACGTGATATGCTATGGAATGTGCGTAGTGTTCCGGTATGAAAGAGAACCGATGCGAAAAGCCTGTCCTCTTCTGCTACACTCATACACCTGCTACAACATAAAACGTTGATAGTGATTTTTCTTAAAATAGTCAACACCTATTGCTGCTAGTGAAATTGCTCTATTTTGTTTATATACTTTGGTGTATACACCTTCTTTGTCGTTCTTAGCAGTATTTACCTGTCTTCTCGTTTAAGTAAGAATTAACGCATCAACGCATATGTGTAATACGTATAGCTATAAAACGCATCTAACCACGAACATGTACATTTCAATATGCCTTAAACTTTTTTCAAGTGAGCGTCCATCCCAAAGAAAGTTGTTCAGAATACTATAATATAACCGATAAAAGTATATAAGGTTTATTTATTTCGTTGGCTGCGCAGGCGCAAAGTGGCAGGACGGCTCGTAAATCCACGCTCAGTAGATAGCACCCACTCGCGCGCATTTCAGAAGCTACCGTCAAACATTTGATATCACATTTCTTTATTATAAACCATTTCCTATGGGAACCAGTTTATGTGATATTCTATGAACCGATAGCTGGTTCGCATAAGTTTTGTTTTGATTAAGTGCGGAACAAATGCGAAATTATTCTGATATTCCAGTTTTGTTCGTAGGTAGGTTCCTACTTTGTGTACTCTCTCGGCGCTGATGCTGATGCTGCTCGTGTGTCTGTCTGTCTGTCTGCCTGTCAGTCAGTCAGTCATGATACATGCTGCGGCTGTAGCGGTGTCGCGTGTTCGTGTGTATCATAGGTGGCTTGGATTCAGACCTTTACAAATAATGCAGCATGTTTATATTTTTAAAAATTGTAAGTACTTAATTAACTATAATACATTTGATAATACATAATTTAATACATGTCCCAAGATATTATTATTTATAGGTAAGTTTCGTTTAAAACCGAAAATTAGAGAAAGTAATGGAAAGAGCAAAGAGATCTTTGCCCCACAGTTGGAAATTCCAATAGGTATTTATAATTAAACATTAAAAAAACCGTAACAAGGAGTCGATATTATGCCCTAACTTAATATTTCAAAGACATAACCAACAAAAGGTATACGAATAAACTATAATTACAAATAACACGGAAAAAAAAACCATATCAAAAATAAGGTAATAAAAAGACAAATTTTCAAAAAACATCTGCCAAGAGCTGAGTTATGACAGTATTTACTAAGAAAAAAGAAATAGTAATGTATGTAATAACATGTTCTTAAAAATTGAAAGTTTGCGGTCGCTCGATAGTAAAAGTAAAGTAAAAAAGGTTATTGAAAGCCAGATTTCATTCAAAAATAATTATGATACGAATGCTGCTATTAGAAATCAGGAGCACACCTGTTATACGCATGAACAAGGATTTTTTGTGGTCGATCCTTTCACGAATTTACATATCTCCCAAGTCTTTGAAGCTAACGAGGGTTATTATTTCAACCACAAAATGTGGATTTAACCGCTTCTGATTGACAAGCAACGGCAGAACATAATAAAGGATTATGTAAAACAGTTTTTGTGGATGCACCACATAATATTTTCACCTTATTAGCAATTGTTAACAACTAATTTATTTCCAATCACCCAACGCGCACAATTTGAAATGTGAAAACATAATTTGTGAAATTGCTATCGATGCGCAAGAGTTTGCATCTTTTTGTGCGGTTCTGATGCCGTTTCGACCACTTAAATTTGGTAAGAGGAGGCTTACACGATTATATTTAAAGTGTTAAACGTAAGTTTTAATTTCAAGTTAGTCATCGACAGCTAACTTATAATAATATCTAAACTGTCCTACTCTTGTAACGTAAATCGTAAATCTTATTATTCTACAACTTTCATTAGGTAGATACACTCTTCAATCTTCACATTTTATTTTTACATCTGATGTCTATAATGTACCTACCAGTATCAGCAATTACTTTAAAGGAACAAAAGGCACTTAATGACTGTGACCTATGAAAGATGTCTCGAGACTGATGGCTCCTATCGAATTCCTTAGTCATCCTTTATTAAGGCAATGAAATGGATTTATAGCCTCCACTACGATTTTATGTCAAAGTGCAGTTCATTGCCACCAGACAATGTCGAGGAGACAATGTAATTTTATGCTTAAATGAACTTCACTTGAAGTGGAACTCGTTCGGGAAATTTTGAATGGCAATTTTGGTGTCCCTCTACGTCGCACACCTTTGTCTTAAGTTTGAATTGCAGTTATGCTTTATATAACAACAGGAGCGTAACCACTTTCAAGTGGCGTCTGCTACCATGAAAAGACCGTCTTTAAATGTTTTGTAATAACTTGCAAATCTTGAACATTTTAAATTGCTTGTTGTCTGTGTTTTGTTGCTTCAATTTTTGACGCGACGAATTCTACCATATTGTTTATTTCATTTTGTTAATATATTGACGCCTATCTATTTGTAAAGCTATATTTTTGGTCTCAGCCTAGTATTCAGACTGTTTTTACAAGGTACCTATTTTTACGTGACATTTACCTAAGATCTGTGTCGTTTACTTAAAATATTAACCCCACTTCAAAGCGAGTAGGCCGTTGATATAAATTGCTCTACATTTATTTAATGACTGATATTTTAGTCGGTCGGTTACAATTTCGTTCATATGAAATTTAATTTCCGCAAACTTGAAACCGTCGCGGTGTATTTTTATATAATGGCGCATTTTATGATTCTCTAAAGATATAAATACTGTAGTTGTGTCCTTTCTTATAACTGTGACTTCCTGTGTAAAAAAAATGTCTGCACATTCTCTTATTAAGCACATCTTGCTGGATATATATAGCAGCTTAATGGTAGAGACGTGCCTTTTCTAGAAATGTGGTTTGGAGTTAATTATATTATAAAAACTTCGATTAGGAAGGCCTTTGGTGTGGGACGCAACCTGCGTCGATACCCTTGCACCTTCTCATGTTTCTGGCTCAGCAATTTGCGCTGGCACTGCTGCTGCTGCTGCGGAGACCTTTAAGCGGCGGAAATACAATAACCTAATTGGTAATTGTATTTTCGAGCCGTTTGGGGTCGAAACATTTGGACCATGGGGTCCAAGCGCTCACGCGCTGTTTAGAGATATAGCGAAACGCTTAGTTGAGTCTACACGTGACCAAAGGGCTGGTGCATTTTTTGGTCAAAGAATAAGCATTGCTATTCAACGTGGCAATGCTGCCAGTCTTTTGGGCACGTTACCAGCTGACATCGATGGGGATCAATATTATGATGCTTTTTAAATTTTTATATTTTTATGTGTAGGTATTATTTTTAATTTACGTTTGTTCACGATAATATACTTAGCTTGTGTCGATTAATTATATTCTGATGTTCAGTCGTAAGTAGTGGACAAGCAAACAGTGTAAGTATATACCGAAACGGATAAAAACACAATAAAGTGTTTATGTTCTCTATAAAACCTTCTCAAGCCAACATCTCATATTTTATGTGCAGCCGCTGATCCCAATTACACCTGAATGGTTCGTCATGATTAGGGATTTTTTGGGATCAATAAAAACTTACTGTGATTTATGCCCCACTAGACAGTGGCCGTTCACATTCAAATTCATCTTATTAGTGTTGCCACTTGTTAATTAGGTTTAGGTCGATACAAGAAGACATTTTAAGTTACAAATACGTCGCAATTAATAACAGATAACAACTTAGTAACAGTCATGAATATTTCCAAAATGTAAACACAATCAAACAAGATTTTTTAACTAGCTTAAGAAAAAATTGGATACCTGAGTGTAACCAACCGACAATGCATTAATTTGACTTTCCCATCCTTTTATACCAAGAGATGTGACTAGTCAAAGCAGTGAAGCAAATGTTTCTAATGACATTGATGCATTTATTCGCGCGTTGCGATTGGTAATCGCGAAAAGAATAATTTGACGCAGATATATCTGAAGGGCCGGTGTAAAGCTAATGTGTGTGTGGTGTTGCGAGAATTTAATCGAACTGTGCGCTTGTCAATCAATAAACTCAAACGAGTTGAGCCACTTTACGGTATACGTGAGAATACTGTGGATATTACTTTGTTAGGATTTTATTCGACAGCACTTTGCTCTACATTTTGTTGAGAATTTTGTATTCAAAGCTTATCTTTACTGTCTGATAAAACGTCAACTGATTTTACCTTAATTTAAACCAACATTATAATTCTTTTCCTTGTAACAACAGCTCTTTTTTACGTTTATTTAAAAAATATCTACCGTTGCATAATCATTAACCGTACGGTTCATAATTTAATTATTATCTCATGCTAGTTTTCACTTCTGTCTCCACGCCTGATGTTAGGTTTCTATAAAACATCTTAGAAACAATTTATTGCTTAGATAACTATTATTAAAAAGCCTACACTAGAAGCGGCTCCTAAGCCCTTCAAAGTGACAACATTATCATCGAGAATTTAACACCCTCCGTATCGAGACTTATACGAATCACTCGACGAACAAAAAATACAATACCATTGGGTCTATCCACACACTATTAACGTCCGATAAACGTTACCATGGGCCCGTGATAAAAGTGACCAAGCTAATAATTTATTGGGTATACCGAGCAGAAACTTCGTAAAAATAAACATGAATGGCTGCCTTATTGGGGCTTGATTTAATACGCCCAATAAAACAGTAACTAACCTCATATAAATTACTAAACAAATAAATAACATCGTTGGTCATCAAAGTTTATCTCTGACGGTGATTGCATCAACATTTTTAACATTGTTTGTTGTATAACTATTCTGGATTCGTGCGTGTCCGTTTAATAATTCAATTACGTTTTATTGTATAGGATGATCGTGTTTATTTTCTACTTTAAGAGTATTTTGGAATTTTCCTTCTACTTAATATACATATGTAGTAAAGAGCACTAATAATACATACCACAGTTATGCCTGGATTGCATACTCTTATTCCTTAAACTCATATTGTCATCTTTATAAACTCTAGTACCTACCTTTTTAATAATCCTCTACTCTGTCTACACAAGCTCAGGCGTTTTTAAATACATCAATAAGCCCCAAATATTAACTGGCTTTCAAATTATTACTGACCACATTACAAAAATGTTATGTTAAATCTCACCAAACATTTGATTAGATTCCTTTCTAAAATAATATTTTAGAAAGGAATCTAATCAAATATATCAAATATTTTATTTTATTGATTTATTTATTCGACCTAAAGTAGAACCTATCCAATTACATTATTTCTTCATTGAATGTTTGGATTAATTCTAAATAACTTATTCC
Source organism: Abrostola tripartita (assembly GCA_905340225.1). Taxonomy (NCBI): domain Eukaryota; kingdom Metazoa; phylum Arthropoda; class Insecta; order Lepidoptera; family Noctuidae; genus Abrostola; species Abrostola tripartita. The sequence goes on along the minus strand of HG996493.1, from coordinate 6,685,309 downwards.
GATAAAATTACCTTTCTTGAACATCAAGATACTAACACAGACGATCGGTTAGTTAACATTTTAACTGCTCTTTTAATGAACGTTACCGGCATTAGAGTTTAAGACATTCGCCTTATTACGGCTTTACCCGCATCAAGATTTATGTAATAAACTTACAGAGGTAGGCAGAGGTTGAAGTATAGGCGATGTCTAATCACCGCGGGGTCATTAAATTGAAGTAATAATTCCCTACATAGTAGCGACCATGTATAAAGAGCCATAATTCTTTGTTAAGTTCCTTTGTAACTGGCTAAGGAGATTGATGGAGTCTCTCCTTAGGTGGCCTCCATAATAAGCTTCCAATAATTTTGTTTCGACTTGAAAATAATAATCGATGACTTCTGTTCGTTTCAATTATTGGCTATTATACTCATGGTATCGTTGTAATTGGATAACCGATTGTGAAGACGAGGGCTTTAGAGAAGGAAAGTACTTTGTGAACATGTTCCGTGTTTTATAGCTAAGCTGTACAGCTGATAATTATTATTAGCGTTTATGAATCTTTTACTGGACGGTAAAATTCCAACTCGTATTAATATTGTCATACCGGCTCATATTAATGGCACCTTGGACTCATCTGGAGAAATATAAAATTTTAAGAGCTTTATAATTCTCGAGGTAATGATTTAAGTGCATTTTATTGGTACAGTAAACATGTGATAATAAGTTTTTTTTAAATAAACCAACCATATAATTGGGAAACAACTTGGAACTGACTATGAGGTATCTAATAATATTATTTCATTATTATTTAACATGGACAAGATTACAGATTCAGTTTAGCACGAGTAACTACAAGATTTATGATCTATTTAGTACTAAGTAGGAGGGTGTTTTTCTTCTAGGTAGGCTACTAGGTAGCAGAATATAACTACATAATAGTCGAATATTACGACACGCTACGTTTTGGAAACCTCTCTTACATTATCTGTCTATATAAAAATTACATTGACCCATCTAGGTAGTTAAAGTCCGCATCAAAGGACCAAGCTACCTAAATCTTTGTTTACAAAGAGATTATTATAAGGGGTAATGCACATAATGGCCCGGGTTTCGGCTGTGTTCCCGAGTCGTGACACCGGCGCCGATAAATAACTCTACTGATCCGTAACCTTTCGTGACGACCGCGCGCCCTCGCCACTTAACATTTATCTCAACTGTGATTTAAACACTATTTTTGCCTACTACTTTTTGTTCAAGTGTTTCATCAACAGTAAAAGAACGCACAGCTTAAACTGTTGCATATCTTAGTTTGGTTAGGACAGATGACAGTAGCAATTTTTTCTGAACAACAGCAGGTATGGCATCCAATGATGCGTCCGGCTCACCCTGGACGTTAGCCCTGCCACTATCTTCCTGACTGGTTTAGCTCTAACCAAGGTACTTCTATATAATATGCATATAATTATTTAAAGCAAAAGAAGAAGATTAGTTTGAAAAGGGCTGCTGGCTCTACATTGGGCATTAAAGACAGCGTAGAAGTGTTAAAAACGTTTATTTCATCCCTGCTTGTGTAATATCCTCAATTCTTTAATATCAGATAGATAAAAAGACGAATTTTATCAATATGTCATAATTAAATTTGTCCTCTTGACTGTATTCATTTTTATCTTTCGTAGCCTACTTAGGTACAGAAATAGGTACTAGAATTTGTTTATAAACTTACTAACCAATACGGCGCTGCCAGCTAAATCAATACACATATCACGTCATCTGTAATTTCATATTCAAATAGGATTCACGTAGTGTGACAGATAGGTAAGGTACCTGTAGGTATTGTAATGCCACCTGCGACAACAAGGTGGCTTCAGCGATGCGGGAGGAAAATCGCTGCCATTATACAACACATCTCACCTTGCTAATTGTTTCCTTTCGTTTAAATGGGCGTGGTTATTGTTTCTTTAATATATTTAAGTTATTACCTACTTCCTTAGTAGCTAAAGTTATCGTACTTGCATTGTGTAGTGGCGTTTTGTGTGAAAGTTTCGTGTGTTACTTTACTAAATAGGTATTTTATCGTAACGACAAGACTTGTCATTGTGACAAGTGTAAAAGCTACGGAAATTCACATTCTACAAGTATTTCACTAACTCATAGATTAGGGGTAACACGCATATATGCACCAATGTTAATTGTTTATAACGTAGTACCTAGTTGTACTATAATAATAAGCTCATCATCTTTAATATCATTCAACCTACGACTTCTGAAAGACAAATAATTTATGTAGACTTATATTTATCAAAATGCCAAACATGTTAGTCAAGAAATTGAGCTTGCGAAAATAAGCTTAGTAGTTTATACATAATACATATGGATTTATACATGTGTATAACCTGAAGTGGTGGATAAGAATAGGAGAGTACCTACATTCTTCTTAACTCTAGTAAAATATGAAAACAAAGATTTCACGTTATTATGATACACTTTCAGTAAGACAACCTTCTATATCACTTGCACACTCCAATTCGAGTACTAAAGTAAAATAAAGCACAAAGGTTTAAAAATAACAATACAGAGTACGTACAATCGAGAATCATTAGACATTTATATGACGTGAGAAAGGCGAGCTGAATCGTTAATTAAAGGCAGTAATTTGACATGCCCTGACAGCTAATATTATGTTGAAATTGATTTGTGTTCAAAGTTGAATTAATTTTGACAGAGTCAATAAGCCACCGCTTTCTTATGTTCGAAAGACCGTACTTACCGTCTTATCAAATTGTAAATAGAATGTATAGAGAAATATCGTGTAATGCATATGAGATAAGAGTTAACGGTGTTTATTTTATGGTGTTGACGGTGAAGAGTTAACGGTGTTGGTTTAATGAAATTAGGTACCTATCCTTCTACATTCTGTGATTTTAAAGAACCGAAAAGAATGAAACGATTTTTAAACTTCAACTTCAATCATCATCATCAGCCGGATGGCGTCCACTGTTGAACGAAGGCCTCCTTCTTTTAGAAGGGGGGGTGTTGCCATAATCCCCACGCTTGGCAAGCGGCTTGGGGATCGCAGTATTGGTGGTGAAGTTACAGAAGACGCTGCTGCCCATCTTCTGAATTTTTCCTTAGTCGCCTCTTACGACACCCACGGGAGGAAAGGGGGTGGTCGATTCTAGGCTGGATACCACACGGCAACTTCAATACTTTTTGATAATTAATTTATTTAGCCACGTGAAGCCAATATAACTTATGCCTAAAATGAGTGCGTAGCTATAGACAAACCATGACGAAGCTTTCTGAATAAGTCAGGTTATAAATTTCAAGCAAGGGTTTCGAAAGCAGGAAAAGGGATTAGCAGCAGACATTGTATGTACATAAAAGATCTAACAATTGTTTTAGCGACTTTTATTTTACCCATGATTAATTTAATAACCTCGAATGGAACAGGAGATAATTTAGTCAAGTGCCTAGGACGTTTTTGTCCTATTGATCACCACTGTTCAATTATTATTCAAATATAATTATTATGATTAGTGTAACAATGCATTGACATGCACAAAACCTCTTGTATTCCCATTAAAAAAAATAACTACTTACCAAAGAAACCTCGAACTTCTATTAACATACTAACTCATAGTTGCCAGCATTATGAGGCGAGAGTAATTATAAGAGAGAGAACAAAAACTAACCAACGCGATACCTTGTTACACCGACAATGCTTCAAGATAACAAGACAGGAACCTATTTAAAATAACTCTAATCGAATATGGCTTTTATGGTCGTGTTTAACACGATTATTATATTTTAAGAGGGCCCATATGACTTGCACTTTGCGCGTATCGGAGCGGCTTGAGGTGTCGACCTGTCGAATAATAGCTTTGCGTCCAAACTGATTGATTAATGACACACCCGGCGAAAACAGACTGGCTACCTAATTAAATACTCCCGTCGGCAAGGATGGATGACAGGAATGTATGATGAACTGAACGTTTGACTGACGATTGATTTACCTACTCGCTTTTTTGTGTGTTAAAAGATTCGGTGTATGAGGTCATGCCGTTGTTTTGTATAAGATCAATTCCCTCTAGTTAGTTTTTTGAACGACAGTTTCCCCAATTGCAACTGAACAGACATCATTATCATCATGATCAGCCGGAAGACGTCTACTGTTGAACAAAGGCGTTCCCCTTAGAACGCCACAATGAACGAAAACTTGACATAAATATATCTTTGGAAATTTAATAATAAAGTATGAATTCACTGGAATCAGTGAGGAAACTAAAAAGGACTGTATTATGACATTAACATTTGGAGTCAAGGAGTTTTACATATATTCTAAATGATAGCTGGCCAAAAATGACAGACGATTAATATTACTGACTTTATTATCTGTTTACAAAATTATATGTCGTGTTCGTAATTTGTGTCATGTTTTCATTTCGTTTCTGAAATTGCATACAATAGTAAACCATTAAAAAATGGTTTACTTCCACACATCCGGAAACGTTAAAGTCCTCAGAAATATTGTTATTGATTATGGCGCTGCCAGTGAGTTATCACCTTATGAGTACATGAAAACGTACATTGAAAAATGTCCAGAAAACATCGAAGATACTAAACTATCATGGATAGCAGAGACGTTTCTGGGTTTTCATAGACATGGCCCGTTCTTGAAAGAGATAGCATCTCATTTATCTGAAGAACTAACGGGCGACGATCAAGATTACTTCATGATCATATTCCATGCTGTCACCTTTCAAATTGGACCAAAGGATATGCAATTCCTCTATAAGTGCCTCTTCAATTTAAGTAAGGCCTTGTTAAATACATTTACAAAGTTTTTAAGTAACAATGAAGTATTAACATTCATTTCTCAAGTAGCCCAATCCAGTTACGACACAAATTTCATAACCGATAAAATAATTGGTCCGCTTTTTGAATGGCAGCCTTACATAAGTGATATGGCACATACTTATGCCGAACATGTAAAGAAGATGGAGAGTCGAAAGTTGAAACCACCAACGGTGCCTGTACAACCAAATGTATTAAACCGAAAAGGCAAAGAAGCAGCGGCTCCACCCGTCCAGCCAATATTACCTGCAACTCCACCAAATTCATTGCGCAATAAGAAGAAAAGAATGCTTACAAAAAGCGTTATTGACCAAAAACTAAAACAAATTCATGAAAAAAATAAACAGAAGGCCGCTCATCTCTTAAACGACGTTAAAACTAAAGATTTCCATTATGCTCAAGTTAAGTCTGAACGATACCACAAACGGTTATCCAGTCTCAGAGACGAAATCGAAATCGATTACTCTAAGTCGGTGCCAAAAACAAACCAAAAGTCTTATACAAAGAGTACTGCACCAGCAGTTAAAGAAAACGCTGCGACTGTCAAACGGTTGAATAAAAGAATGCAACTAGTTGAAGAAGAGGAAGTCCAATGGTTACGAAACGTGATGACATGTTGTAGAAACACCGCTAAAGTTGATGAATTGACAGAGTATGATAGGCAAGAAAAGGAACGTGAAAGGTTGTTGGATATTGAAAGAAAACATTTGATGGGTCAAATAACTTACGAGGAAGCTGTACTTGCCAAAAAGAAGATGCTAGAAGAGAATAAAAAGAAATACGAAGAATTTTTAAAAGAAAAAGAAATTTGGAATGAGGAAATAGAACGCTGGAGAAAACTTGAAATGGAAAAAAATCGGAAACATGTGGAGAAGCTTTCAATGATTGAGCTAAATCTACTTCAATCTAAAAACGATATTGCGACAAAGAAAAAAGAAACAGCAGAAAAACTAAAAAAGGAATCTGAAATGATATTAGCGCAAGCCTTAAAACTGAAACAGGAGGAATTAGAGCGAAGGATCAGTATGATCAGAGAAATAAAAATATTAGCGATGATTGCTAAGAATGCTAAGGTGCCCAAAATAATAGATTTAACAGAATCATCTGGAATAGGCTTGCTTTGTGAAATGTCCTTGGCAGAACTACAAGAAAGAATAAGCTCTATGAAGATTAGTTTAAAGGAAGAACTTGAAAAAAAACGTATGCTAATCAGAGATGAAAATAAAGCCGCCAAACAAGACCTGGAAGACACAAAAAGCTCTATCAAAACTTTTATGAGCGAGCGTGCAGTAATACGGAAACACAATAAAAAGTCTAACCTAACTATAGATAGTTCATCGTCAAAAGAAATTAGTGATTTAAAAAAGATTTTAGAAGAGAAACGTAAGATGCGAATCAAATTGAGTACTTAATTGCTTCGTATTGTTAATGTAATAGTTACATAAATTCATTCCTTTCCTTCTTTTGTATTGTTATTAAAATATACTGCAAGAAGATATTGCTACTTTACCTACTACTGCTGCCCTTAAACTGACCTTTGCTTAAGTAACTATTAATTGTCATTGGCTTACTATCTTACGTACACATTTTTTTCTATATCTGCATAACGAGTATCTATTTGCTGCACGGCTATTTACTGTCACAGCTATAAAGTCGGTATCCGTACAAGTGCAAGTGACCGGTAGACGAAAGATGATTCCCTTGAACGATTGTTCTAGGGAAAGGGCTAAGAGGTCGTTTTGATTTTCGGAAAATATAAATTTCAAGCTCGATTTATACGTTATCCTCAGATTTTTTTTCTGTAATATATTACCTATGATGTCTATTGGTTTGTAAGTTAAGGATCAGTTTCGATAGGTATATTAACGCTTATGTTTACTTGACGGACAGTGTTAGCTCTTCATAAGAAGTTCAATTCACTAAACTACATAACATGATGGGCCTGATAAAGTTGTATACACTAAATTAGTTGATCGCTCCGTTCATATTAGCATTTAAGCTCTGGATGAAGATGTCATGATATAAATTTGGTATCATTCACAGACCAAGGAAGATTAGGACATGACACTTATCAATAGTTGGTTTACTGCCAATTTTTAACGTGCTGTTTGAATAAACGTTTGTATATATTTATTTTAATAATTTGTCATAAAGCACTTCGCCTATGTACATCCCTAATAATATAATTATATTTAAAAAAATCTAAATCTGTTAATATTGCCTTAATTTAGAAAACTATCTCGCTCATACCAAGTTACAAACTTTTTGAAATAGCTTGACCAGCAACAATCCTTGAATCTTCGGCCCATCACTTCTATATTCAATTATTAATAACTATCAGCATCATTTATTAATATTATTCATATCTTACATATGTTTACGTCTGCAGTGATGACGAAGTATAGTAGGAAGACAAATGGTGTCTCCAGGCGGGCCTCGATCGATGCGCACGCGTGAATTGGTTGCTGCACTTAATTAGTGCTCGCCGAACAGAAATATTAGTAATTGGAATTTATAGTGCAGATTTGACGCCTCGCTTGATATATGACAGAGGAACGACTACGACCTCGCTCGGTATAACATTATGCATAAATGAAATAAAGCCTTCACACACGGTATGCAGCCGCAGCGAATTACGTGATACATGGAGAAGCGATTGAACAACGTCACTCTGTAAACGTAACACTTACTCACAGCCCTGCCCCGACACGTGTTTAGTGTGGCGCAGGCTATTCTTGTAATATTGACATTAATTATGATAGCTGTTAAATTTCCTTACACACATGATAATACGGGCTTATGATAATCCAATAACACGACGTTTTATAAATAATATGGATCACGTGACGACATATTCGAATCGAAGAAACCTAGTCAATATAATTTGGATTAAGGCAATAAATAAGGCGGGTTCGCCCGTTCATTTGTATCAGCGTATAATTTAAATTCTTTAACGCCAATGTTCAAGATTACGCGGCGAGATAGAGGCGCGGGCGCCCGTGTCGCGGCGACAACCACCAAATAAATTTATATTTCCGACCGACACTGGGCTGACTTCTCTCTTTGTAGATAATTCGGCCGGTAACGTTGAATGACTCTATTAACAGCTTCCCTTTTTGGGATAAATGTCGACTTTAGGCTGTGTCGTAGCACAGTCTTATCTATAGTGTGGGATGACCAATGTTATTCTAAAGTTACAAGTTTATTGCTTTAGTTACGAGTCAGGTTTATTGTTATTTTTTCTAATAAATCAATATAATTGTCAAATAGAATCATGATATTTTGGATGAAAATAATTTAGAATGATCCACATTCTGCTTTATATAACACATTGTCCAAAGATTTACTATGAAATCTTAATATTGTTTCATTTACATGTTGAGTAAACACAAAATATAATTTCTATTACCAAAAAAATCTTGCGTATGGAGTGAAAGTATTTAGTTTGCACAAAAACCAATAGCACTATAAATACGGCTCCTCATTTCAAGATTAACTTGATAACAGTAAAACGTCAATAACCACCTAATTGGGAGAGAACACTCTGGCAGTCGGCCGAGCCCGTCCTTAGTGAGAAACAAATAAATATTGTAGCACACAACGAGATAATTTGGCCGATAACTTAATGTGCTTACATTTTGAATCTGCTCATGATTTTATGGGAAACTATCACGCTGTATATTTCATTCAACATTATTGGGAAAATTTGCCGGTTTTTTTTAAATACCTTTTTTTGGCCATAACCACATTATAATATGTGTGAACAAATAGTACCAATCGTCCTACGCGAATCGATGAACATAGTCGTTAGTGACACCCGTTTATATGGTAATTTAATTTTAAATCGATTATCATTATAGTTTTTGAATCGATCATCAATATTTGTATAACTAATTAAAATTTATTTTATTGTTGTAGTCTAAACGAGAAGAACTTGCCAGTCAGGTTATTTATAAAATCAATTCTCTTCGTATAATTTAACGTGCTAGTTTTAATGAGCTTCACGTTTTGATTTGTGTTATAAAAAATATTTACCGATTCGATTTCAGGTAGCCTGAATGTTTCTATTAACAAGTTTTATATATTTCCATAAACTGCAATAATCGAGGTAGTTTATTAAGAGTCCTGATCCTAAATGAGTTTAATTTCCCCTCCGTATTAATCAGCCTTCATTCATGTGCCGATGTTACGATAAAAATTCCTTAAAAGATATTATTTGGCGAGATGGTCCGATATGCTTCTGCAGTTGAGTGCAAAACTAATTTTGTGTGTCAACCCAAATCCTCGACGCTCCTTATGGCCACGACATTATTGCCTCCGTTGTAACTCTGTTCCGAGTGGGTATATTAAAGAATTTATGTTATGATTGCTCAGTCAATTTGCATAAAAATAATATGGGAATTTTATGTGTCAATGATGTCATATCCTCCGGTTTTTTGTTAAGAAATGTGTGAAAAAGTTTAACATGGATAAACGTTGTTTTTGTAAGTTAACGCGATTAAATATTAAATTAAGTCTGTGTTATTTTTTTGGGAAAAGCATTATTGCAGAAGATAAAAAATAATGGTAGCGCGATTTATTTAAATACATCGGATTAATACATTCTATAAAGAACCGAACTAACCTTATTTAATCTATGTATATCAAACGTGTCAGTAACCTTATAGTATGGGCTAATGACTGTAAAATAAATAACCGCTTATCATCATAAAGCTATCAAATTATTTTGATAATTTATGATTAAACTAATATTATTAATTTATTTAAATCCATCACTTACAAACAGATACATACAAATCACTACAAATTAATTATTTTAAACCTAATAAGGGGATAATGATGGTAATAGTATATCGGGCTCTATTCTGATTATTCGTGTATAATAACTTTTTGTGTGACGTCAGACGGCGACCGTCACATCATAATTTGTACTTATTACGTGGGTGTACTAGACACCTCTGTCTACGTATTACATAATCTGGCATACATGTATTTTAGCTCTGACTCAGGGTATAATAGTGGGGGGAATTTTAGTGTTAAGTTTATCCTTGAATTTTCTAGATTATTTTGGATATTAAAACAAATAGAAGTCTGATCATATCTCGAGAAAGCAAAAGCTCCTAGTATTCAAATAGAGTACTACCTGAAGGACAGTAATGAAATAGGTGTAAAATAACATAAATATGTACGCTTATAATCCCGGTTCATATCGCTGTATTAGCACTTTTTACGTGTTAAAGTATTGGTGAGATAGTGCGAGCGGTTCACACCGTGCTCTTAATCTGTACGGTCCCCGGGTGACAGCAGCGAGCCATACGGACGCGTATTTATGAAGTACGTTTGACGACAGCACCAATTGATGTAATCTCTTGAAAACGTTTGTTATAAACTTACCTCTTTTTTTGGCGAGTTAGTTGAAGCAGTTATAAGTAGAATTTTGTGAAACTATTTCACCATCGACAAGTAAAGTGTCAAGTAGACTAACCGAGACCTAAAGTCACCCGTACCTACTCATACGAATTTCACAATCTGAGTAGTATTAATCAGGCAATAAACTGGCCTGTAACTAAAATACAATAGGCGATACTCGTAACTTTTACTTGCCGATTAGCGTTAATCAAGAAGTACCTATTCAACACTTTACTTGTAGATGGTGAAACAGGTCCTTAATCTAATTCAAACTTACCTATAGACCTATGTAGATGTGCTGTGCTGTGATGTGAAATTGCCTATGAATGGACCTAAAATTCGTATATTCATTTTACAGTATACAATGGATGATGATTTCTGTCAGATACAAAAACTTCAATGTGTGTGAAATGACAAAAATATAATCGTAAAAAACATTTCCAGAAAAAAGAAATTCTTCTACCTACAGATACAATTCCACCGTATGAAACATACAATTGATACCCAATCTCAGCGCATAGTTTGCAGTGTGGCGCCTTGTCCGCTCGGCGCTTCAAACGACGCACAAAATTTATAGTTATTGGGGCGGCGCGCGTACATGCATCCACACTCCGCGGCTATCACGAGCAACAACTTTATCGGAGCACCTCACTATTCTGAATAAACGTAACGACTTTATTTCGTGTCCACGTGATTTTTACGACACACATAAATATGCTATTTTGATTTGTCTGACAACTGTGCTGCAGTGGACACTTCGTGTGTCTTACTTATCATTTTTTGAGTTTTATCTGCATGGACCTTTTTAAAAGGGTAGATTATCTAGGTCTTTTTAACTACTTAAGGTAAGCTAAAGCAAAAGCTTTTGCTTTAGGTATCCCGTCTGTATCGGCATGTATCAAACAAAGTAATATTTCACAAATTAGATGATAGCAATATTGCTAAACTTATCCAGCTTCATTTTAGCATTGTCGAAGTAAACTATTAAAATCGAAAATATGATTTAGAACCATCTACTCCTACCGTACTCTATAGCCTAAAAGATTTATCTTTATCGTCATTTGCGTTCACATAATTATAATTATGAAGATGACTTAAGTGGCACCGCTTATAATAATTTACAACACTTAAGATTTATTATTCAGGATTTACACAAACAAGTTTTACTCAAATCTAATAACCCGGAACGAAATGGTTGATTAAAAAATCTAAATGTTCTCATGCTAAATCTTATCTGATTCAATTTGTTCTAAAAAAACTGCATCTAAATCAGTTAAACCGTTTAGGAGCTACGGCACCATAGGCTGACACACTTAGCGGTTAAACTTATAACACCCATCTTTTTGCTTCGGTGGTTAAAAACAGCCATGATTTTGGTAAGAAGAAAGCTTAAATAATGAAAATGTATGGTCCTGATTTGCAAAACTTAGAAATGTCAGAATACTACCGTTTATACACACACTGCTTAATAACATTACCGGGACATAGCCAATTTGTTAATGATATTAGATCTACATAATATAAACATTTACTCGCAAAGTATAAATATAAGATTATCAAGAACTTCCATCTGAATCGAGGTTATGATTAGATCACATAGATTTTGTATAGCTTATGTTTAGAATAAGGTCCTTTACGATTATTTTAATTTACGAAGCTTATTATACGTACAGTAGTCATCCAGTACCTACTATCTAGATTATGGGTCATACCTGCTATCTGAAGAAGTTATGAGTTCCGAACTGTTCCCATACTAGAGCGATCACGGCATTGGATTAAATAACTTTTGAAATTTGAACCAACCTGCAACTCTACCAAATTGAAAACAAGTTATAAGCTACCGCTCTTCATGTTTACTTAAGTACCTACCTAATATGCAATTTTTCGTTTTATTGATGGTTTTCTCCAGTTTTCAAGGCGATTATAATTCTTGGTTTTAGGATATTACATACCTACATCCTTCAAGTAATCATTATTACGAACCAACCTCCAGAAGGGGTGAACAAATATGTTCTCCTTTATCAGATGTCTATCCACCCACCTTGCACCCGCCTTGGTCGTGAGCTTGTCGATTCATTGGGCTCTTTTTCCTGGCGACGGCGATGTCACGGAAGATAATTGTGATCCTAATTCATACCTATGGATTGCCTCGATATAGCTTCAAATTATTAAAATATAATTAGCTCTGTAGGTAGATGATTATGTAGTTCTTCAAATGGAAAGTGTCAAAATAAGGTAAATCATAATTTGAAGCAGTTATTCGTGAAAGTAGCGAATATTGTAAGTGTTCCTAATGACAGACAGGCCATTGTTACTCCAATCTACTTTTTGTGCTGATTCCAATCGGCTTTTACCGACATGATTACCGATATCCGGGAAGGAGTGAATCGGTAGATTTAATAACAATAAGGAAAAAAGGGATAATTGTCGCAATACGGGCAAAGGGCTGAGAATTATAACTCTATCTTTCGTGGACATAATAACCGAAGTGATTGCCGGATTCCATATATCTTTTTTAGCTCACCGATATGATACGGGTTAAAATGATTATAATATTATAAGTATTCATTTTTTTCGTGTTTTTGTATTACTTTCTACTGTAATAGAGGGATGTCCGTTCATAGTAGAGCTTTACTGCCTTTCATGTGGTGTTTTACCTTTTGTAATTAGTTTTGCACTTGAGATATATGAATTTATAAATTCGTGTCAAAGGCACATATGTTAAGGTTATTCAAATAATAAATTATGTTTCCACTTTCAGTTGCATTTTTTTTTTCATTTACTCCTTTTAGAGTTCAGCTGTCCGTCATCTATTACTGTATTTTTCGTATCTTTAGATCCATAGAGTAGCATAGAATTTATTTGCAATGAGCTTGTAAAAAATAGTTGTGCAGCAATCAAAAAGTTTTGCCTCGATACCTACTACTTACAAAATAGGCTTGCTTTGAATTACATATTTAAACGGTATAAAACTAATTTAACGTTGGTAAGACGCAGAATTAGTGTTAAAACATTGAATTTTGAACAGAGTCGTACAGACAGATTCATGATCAAAGCTTCTCCTAAGTCCTAGCCTAGTCAATATAGTGCTTACACAATTTGTGTGGAGCTAAATAAATTAATCAATTCATCATTATTACATTACATAAACCATCTATCAATGAATTCAATTAACCTACTTGTCCAAACCTTTAGATTTCCAAATGGTTTTCAATTGATGTTTTTTTGTTTAATGCAATCAGCATATTAGCTGTATGTGTTAACCCATAATATACTTAGGTAGATTAGTTTGCCATATTAACATATCTACTTTAGTGTGGTCAGTTTGAACAAGGCGTCACCCTTCGCACATCATCGTTTACAGCCTTCTTCCACCCACTCTTGAATACAACCTTCCTCCTTTTTTGTGCTATATTATTTTTGATTGCACAAAAATGTATTAATTTCGATTCGAATAGCGGTATGGCTATAAAAAGGTAAAAGAAACAACAAACATTATATTTAATTATTTATTTTCATATTTTTGTAATATTTAGGTACGTATGTAAACTGTTTTCTCCTATACTTTACAATAATTATTCTTTTAATCAATAAATAGTATACAACGCTCGGGATTGTAACAATATTTACAAAAATAACTACCTAAGGGCAACTACAACGTTGGAATGCAAAGTGCCCGTTAACGAATTATATAAAATAGTGCCGAAACTATAAACTTTAGTGACCTAACTTCTTGTCTAATAACAATACTTTCAAATGTTTGTAATTATCTAAATTGGTGTAAATATGTCTAAATTTGTATTATCGGCAGATGTGAAAACGTTAGGAACTTTTTCTCCTGATATCATACTTTTTACCATTGATAATAATACTTTGGTATACTCCTTCGAAGTATCACAACTAAATACAGACCAGTTAGTATCCGTGTCAATCTATTGCTAATACGTATTGCGCTAGGGTCCACTAAGCAACTTCAACCTTATAAGGCCTACATTATTTACAACTACCTTTACCATTAGTAATACAGGCTGCCCATAAAACTGCCGGGTGTACCCCAGATCAAAACATTTTAACAACACCAACTATTCTCTTATTTACCATAAACGGGATAGTTTGTGCATCATTAAAATTAATCATTCTCATCTTATTTACACTAATTAACAACTCGAATATCTACATAGGTATTTACATTAATTTACAAACTAACTGGAGTATTAGCACTCTAGAATCTTAATTTACATAATTATTCGGAACATGGACATTCGATAGGAATGATAATTGTAATACTTTATGTAGGTATAATGTAAATAAATAAATTATAATGACTGTATCAACGATCGTGCTTCGTGAGCTGTAGCGGCAGGTCGTTGGACGTGGCTCTCTGTCGACACGGGCTCGGGGACCTGGACTTCCTCGTGGTCTTGTCCTCGTTGTCGCTCTCGTCGTGCACATTGATCTCCTCGTCCGAATCCGAGTGGGATTCGTACCCTCGAGCTAATTGAATAGACTGCGCCGCTAGAAGCGCTGCAGCTGCTGAATGTGGGACAAGCGATTTGAAGGCGCTATTCTCTAATGCTGGGTGTGGCTTAAATGCACTTGCGTCAAACGTAGTCTGTTGAGACAGTGCTTTCAGTGCGTTAGCGTCGAATTGTTGGTGCGCAAAGGCCTTCAAGGCATTAGTGTCCTGGTGAGAGAGAGCCTTGAAGGCACTATTCTCGCCGCCCATCTGCGGGGTGTGGAATGGGGCGCGCGCGGGGGACAACGAGCGCGAGCGGGAGCGGGAGGGGGAGTGGGGGAGGCGGTGCGGGGGCGAGCCGCCACCGCGCTTCAGGAGGTTCATGCGCTGGTGGCGTCTCCACTTGGCTCGTCTGTTGGAAAACCAAACCTGTCAGTAACGGTAAATAAAAATGATTAGTATTCTGTCTTACTGAGTTAACATATTCAATAATGCAAATTGAAGAGAAATGACTAGTTTGATCTCATATCACTGAGTGTTTAAGAGATAGATTTATGTAATTATTCAAAAGGTCAACTAGATTAAAGTTCGTTACCTGAACTCGTGCTTCCGATAATGATGTTTTGGAGGCCAGTCGTTCTCGTGTGGAGACACATGGGTAGTGAGATTTTTCGAATTCCTTCTCTAGTTCTTCTAGCTGGTCTTGACTAAAAGTCGTGCGGTTCCGTCTGAACTTTGGTTGTTCGCCGTCTAAAGAGCCGGAGTCGTCGCCATCTACGTCTGTTTAGGCAAAAACAGTCACGAATGAGTAGGAATTTTAGAAAAAAAAAACGGTATTTATCGGAAGTTACAACCATTTTTTATACAAAAGGGTGATCCCTTCGCTTGAACTTAATAATCGAATAATATGTTTTTAGTTTTTACCGATTAGTCCGCGTCCAGAGGTTAAGAACCCTTGGTTCATGTCAGGATGCGGTATTCCTGTGGGAGGGCCAGAAACTCCGGGAGGTAAGGGCAGGCTGCCTGGGGGCCAGACCCCGCCGCCGCCGGCCCAGGGGAAGGCGCCGTAAGGTGGAGGAGCAGCATACAGGCCGTAGCCGGCGGCTCGAGCAAACTCTGCCGCCGCGCGCTCTGCAGCCCTGTTCCGGAGTATCCTATTGATAGACGACACGCTAGGAGCCGTCGCATTTGTGCATACGCCTGTAGGCAGAATAACAAATAATGATTAAGAAACATAGCTACAAAAATCCTTAATTATTACCTATGGCCTAACAAGGTTCACTCATTAGTATTAAATGTTAATGGCTCTTGTCTCTTCACTACTGACCTATGTAATATTCGAGACCGTTTAATGTATTTCCTTTGGCTGATGTACCTATAGATAGACTGAAAAAAAATGTAGGTACCTTGCCATTTAGCATATGTATGCTAAGTGGAAAGATACCTAAATTTTTTCATACATGTATGAAAGGTACATTTCTCGTAACCACAAGTCTTACAAATAACTACGTCTAAAATCTTCTAAAATCGAACAAAACTTTATTACAACAACATCGTAGTGAATGTTGTTTTTCAAGTGAAGTATTACAACGTCAATGGTTATACTCAAATGGTTTCACTGAGCTGTACTTAGTGTTAATACCACCTTGCTAGCAACATTTCGCTTTGAGCACGAATATAACAATTATGTAGTGCAGTTTTGAAACTCGATGTCTCTTAGTAAACGCAATGTTAATGCACGTACAATGTGCATATTACCGAGAGCGCGTTAAAACCGATGCGTCATTGGTCGCGTTTTAAAATCGCTTGCCATTATATCATTAAGCAATGACATAACTAGCTTATGTTACACCGCGAAATATACGTCAGTTGGTTATGAAAATAAAATCTTTACGATGATCTTTACTCTCCAAACGCATTACCTTTTTAATTTTTATGATCTTTCTCTTAAAGTGTTAAATACGTACATTACATACTTTGATGGTAAAATACATAATTATCAATCGGTATGGCCAATGACCATATTTAGATTGAGTTAGTCAATAAAAACAAAGAAAACATTTATGTGCTTCCAGCCATATCTAACTTAAATGGGTAAATGAGATTCGTAATGGAACAATTAAAGTTATTTTTGTAGATACTAACATTTTTAGTTTCGTTTCGTCACATTTCAATAGACATGGTGTAACGTAAACTAAGTGTGCGCGCGAGTTAAATGCGTGCAGAGAGATCGCGTGCCGGCGCAGCCTTGGAGAGCCATCCCATGTAATTTTCAGGAAACACTTGGAGTAAGTGCCATAATTTAATCATAGCCTGCCCGAGTGTAATTGTCGTAGGATTCGTTGTAGAGCTACCGAACACGTCACAAATATTTCAAATAACTCGTGATTGCTGTTTATGCTTTGTCCATTGCATTTTTTATTGCTACTGCCCTAGAGGTTTATTGTGTAACGTGAAGGGTTATTGTTAGGTACCTACTCGACTTATTAGCAGATCTTATAAATGTCTAAGTTTTTTGAGATTCATAACCGATTCCATTTATAATAGGTATCTGTTAATAACTAAAAGTTATCATTTAACTTGTTGAATAAACAAAAACACGTAGATCAAAAACCCCTCCTGACTAACTTCATAACAATCCTAACCATAGCTGAAAATCAATATTGCAAAGTAATCGCACAGGGAAGTTAAAACCATATTATTTCCATATTCTACTACTATCTTCAATGTAATTAACAGAACTAATCATTACGACTAATAACGGATGGACTGCTGAACAATTTTCTAACCTACAACAACTGTTAGTAAAGGCGGTGTATTATCTACTGACACATTGTCGCATGAATGTTCAAAGGCAATTTGTCCGCATTTACATCGAATAGATCCATTCCGTTTATTGCTATCCTGTCATTTAAGTAGATACTAACTTGTGACAATTATATCCAGGAACAATAATTGAACCTAATTGCTTACTGTACGTTGCTCACGTGTGCGGATAAAGACGTTTTCTAGTCATAATTTGTTGTCAGAATTACGCCCTGACGTGCAAAAATATGCCACCCTGTCAATTGTTTGTTATAAGGAAACAATTTGATAGGTTGCAGGCATGAACCATAATTATTATAATAACAAGATGAGACTATCGCGATTCACAAAGATGGATTTAAAGTCACCGTTGGTAATGAAGCTCTATTGTGAGGCAGTCCGGCGCGCGTCAGCGCAACCACCGCTTGACGTATCAAATAAAACACAAAACGTACCTGTTATAATTTACTCAAAACACAAAGCCTTATATAGTATAATGGTAATGATCAGTTGCGCGGCTTCGTTCATTGTTAGCACGTCGAAATGCATAAAAAGGTGCCCTCTACACAATTTGTTTGGCTTGTAATCGGTGAGTTAAGACGAAGGCCCAATAGAACCTACCGCCTTCTGTGGCGCACTGGACGTCAAGAGCTTGATATGGCTGAGAACAGTATAATGGTGACTAGTCATCACTTACCAGCCGAGATCTCTAATTATAATGGGAGCAGAAGTTTTTCAAAAGAAAACAAACCGTTGAAAATCTCTTAACGTTTTGTGGGAGCTCAGCGACGCGTCGCCGCTACTTAATCTACTTCGTTTTCTATTCTTTTAAATGACAAAAAACTTCAATGATCTTTAACAGAACAGTTAAATTGGTTTTTGTCTAGTAACAAGCACGTAGCCTATCGATAGTTTCGATCGACAACGTTCTAAGCGGGCCTGTTTTCAATTTGGATAAGTCGATAATTTTGTTATAAAAAGTTTCTTGAGACGCGTTGCTGTCAATGATCTGATAACATATTATTTCGATAGTCTAAACACGGTGCGAAATCATTAACTTTTCAGCGTTGCATATAATGAGTACCTAAGTATTATTGGGTCTAAGTGTCAATGGCTATAAATAAATGCCTTCAACTGTAGGGGCGTCGATCGGTGGTCAGTCGTATTTGTTTAGAGCCAGATCATTATCCATCAACAGGTTGCAGGTGGGAATGCGATATCTATAATTGTTCTTTTAATGATTTGGGATCGGGCCCGGATCCTACATGCTTAGTCACGGTCATGCAATTTGTCTAAAGTCGTTTAATCATGATTAGTCACAATAGGCTCCGCTTCTATTAAAAGGTTAGATGTCTACAACATAAAGAACATCTTATACATCAGTACGCAGGGGCTGTCGGTAACGGAACAATTAAAAGCTTCGTTGTTTTTTCTTGTTCTACCATTATAGCGCGGAAAGCGATTAATTATCGAATTAACAACTTTTGTACGTGCGCGCATCACTTACAAAAACAATCGCATTTTAATTCGACAGAATAGTATAATAGTGTTGATATTATTAATTTCTTTAGATACAAGTTGATATTGTGTACGTACTTGTAGGAAAAAAATGCACTGATTATAATATATGCTTGGGGTATTCCACAATGAATACCAAGCAAGTGATTTAGTTTCCCATGGCAACCTAATAAAAAGCAAATTGGTTTAAAAATCTTAATGTTTCTGCGTCGGAGTGTTGTTAGTTGGTACCTGCCTAAAAGCGTGGCATGTCCAAAGATAAGGCACTCCGGCGCCGTCTGGCTATAGACTGTTTAATCGGGTTAATTTATCGATAATTGACGGAAAACCTTTTTGTTTGTAATGCCGGGAAGTAACAGTAATTGTCACGCCTTTGAAGATTTACGCTCGTTTCTAAATTGAGACATTAACAGTCGGATCTCGTGCCTAATGGTTTGGAATGAATTTGTTTGTTTGTTTTACTTATACCGGTTCCCTGATACGTTCGGATGGAAACGCGACGGATGTCGGATTCTATCGAACCACGCTAATTAGTTTTAGACAATCTTATAAATGACGTTGTAATTAATTAGCTAGCCGTTTATTCGGCAAAATTGTTTGTGTAACTTGTATCTAACACGAATGTTGATATAATTAGTGGTTTACTCGGATTAATGTTGGCCACGTTTTATGAATAAATATGACTAGACTTTGACAAATTATGCTACAGTGTTAGTCTTGGTTATTATTATAAACTTATTGGGTGATGTTGATTCGTTAACTTCCTATACCAACACAAACTATAAAATAATTATAAAAGTTCAAGTAGACTTACGTTCCATTTAAAGTTATTGTAACCTAAACTTGTTCCTGCATATCCTTGTTCCTGCATAAATAGAAGATGGTTTAAAAAGCTCTAGTGTTCTGCCTAATAAATAATGAAATTAATGCCTCTACAAAAAACCTACTTTAAAAAAATTAAGTTTATTCTAAAGCTAAGATATCTACTCACCTACTTCTAACATATCGTCAGTTAATCAGACTGTTAGGCGCCAGTTTTGCCGCTTATTAAGCTAATTATTTTATTTTTTTATCTGAAAGTTTTTAGTAGAAAAGTTTCCATCAAAGCTCAAATTCTAATTTGAAGGCGATTAGATGCTTCCTACTCTACTGTCGCTCCAAAATAAAAATCACGTCCTCATCGAACGTCTAGAACCAGTTAACGAATGAGTGGCGTCACGTCGTCTAAATGAATTATAGTTGGCTTTATGGGGAACATAAAACGATGAGATCGGATGCAATCAAGCGGCACCCGCCGCGTCGACTGAGTAAAAAGGTGTCTGTACCTCCAGGGGGCCTCGCGCAACCGTTGCGCTAAACGCCTACCCTACGCACACGCTCCTCCACTCGTTTCAATTAGCTCGCAATGGCCAAAGTCACAAAAGATATGCCAACCCGCAATGAATAATCGCAGTACCGACATCTAGCTTCCATATCGTTTGAATAACAACCCGCGCCGCAACAATTAAAGCAGAATGAAAACTCTCAATCGAACTCCAATAGGATTACAACAAACGATATTATCCGAACGATTTATTTATGTACAGATTCAATTCTTGTGCAACTTTCGTCGCTTTCAAAACTCACAAAGCCCATTAGGTAATTCAATAACACGACAATAGGTAAGCAAAAACCGATCAAAACATGTTTTTATCGCGTCATGTACAACTGACGATTAAAGGTTTTCCAAAACCGAAATCCGAAATCATGACCGTGACCCTCCAGCGTCGAGCAACACTGTTGATGTGATGCACTGCTGGGAACCAATTTAATGCTGTAACAAATCAATAAATGTATCGGTTTATTGGAAGCTGTGTAGAGATCGATTTGATTTATTTCGACCGTACAATAACGGCAAACGAGGTGGGACCTTGTTAGTAAATGTCAAAAGACTAACAAAAAGTGTTCCGTCTGCCTCGTACCGTAGTACCTTGTACCATAGTAACGTAATGGTTTAGAGAAAATGGAAACAAACAAAACAGTGATCAGAAATGTGCGTTTTAAAGATGATCGCTAATCGTGTATAATAAAAAAAAACATTAACAAGAAATAATAAATTATAAAAGTGTGTGCCGACCAAAACATTTTAACACCCCATCCGTTAAGTTACTCGTCATCCGTTTCGCTAATTAATCGGCGCCAGCCAATAATTCGAGCCTCTACATAACCCATACAGTTTGTGGGCTGAGAATGCAATTAATCAAAATATGGTCAGTAGCTAGAGCCGCCCGTAACGCCTCGTAAACCGATATCGATTTAGTAGATAAGTTGCGCAAGCCATTGTCCAAAACTGCTTGGTCACGGCTAACAAAGACGGTAGTGGATACCTTATTAAAATTTAGCCGGCTTCGATGAGCTGCTCTGTTTTAATAACTGCTCCTCGGAAAACGGCCGACAGACGCGCACCGCTCTCGAGTGGGTGCGTTTTTGACACATTCCTTTTGTAGCCAACGTTTGTATAAATATTAAGTTAAAATAAATTGGATCGTTCGGAGCGTTTCATATTTTTATAAGTAATGTGAAATTTGATCGATTTTTTACCTGTACAAACACCTTTCCTTTTATCTGAAGAGCACCTACTTTGATTGATAGTTATCAACAACGGGCTATTATGTTTTCTAAACTAAATATCGTGGTCAAAGAAATTAATTCAGTGCGGATACGTGCGTACAGTGCAGATATAAATTTAATCAATTTGGCCATGTTCAATAGGCTTGCATCGTTTCGGGCACGCGCTTGTGACAAAAGATCCGACGGTCCAGCATGATCATTTTGTTATAAAATTTGATTAAACTTTTATGACTGACAAATATTTCTTGACGGGGCTATAGACCTACGAATTACAAACAAATTAATTTGAGAAAATTGTACAGATTTAGATTTTATAGCTTTGCCACGCAGCAATAGAGTAGAACTGGTGTAATTAATAGACGAACACGCGTAGAAACATCCCGTTGAAAAAAATCTAAGTTGTTATAAATTATTATACCTATCTAAGCAAAAATTAGTTTTGATATCAACACGCAATTATTTAAGAAACACACCTGTGACCGGACCAACAGGCAGAAAGGCATTGGGCACCGAGACAATACCACAAGGGTTATGCTTTTTCAAGACCTTTTAAAATTAATAAATTTGGCAGTATGTATTCAGAAATTATAATAAAACTTGTGAAACGGAAAAAAATATTGGGTATTTTCAGTTAGTACCACGAAACTAAGAACCTGCCAAAAGCGGCGGCGTAGCAATTTAACAAGCAAATTTTATTGAAATCCACACACGAGGTCAGGTCTAGTAGACAAATATTTCTGTAATAGTGATACGTCTGTATTCGGGGCTCCCTAGCCGGCAGGTGGTCCGCCGGTCAACACACTTTGATACACCGAAACCATCGTCAGATCTAATGGAATCAATCATAACTACAACCCCGGACGATCTGAATTGAACAGACCATTCAAATGCTATAATGCCTTTCAATTTGTATGAAATCGTAACTGCACAAGATAGCTGTAAATTTTAAATGTTTGGAGTTGAAATGCCACAGAATTTATTTAAATACACCAACATTTACGACAAATATGTGAGCATTTACGCAAAACAACCGACTGACGTGGGATCGCGTGCAATTTTAGCATACAACGGAGGCATGAGCGCTCACTGCGCTCGAGCAATTATTTTAAACACATTTCAACAAATGACGATAATGTCAGCCGGCCGCCGAGATAAGAACAAAAAAACATAAAAAATAAAAGCGTTCACTGAGCAATTGTTCGACCCCTTGTTCATAAGAACGCGTTCACATATTCAAAATTATAAAAACTACATACTTACTTCCTTTAATGTTTTTCGAGTCTGATTAACAGTGTTTCAGCATCAAGGTAAAACGCTAGATGATGAATTAAATTAGATGACTCAGAAACGAGACTTACAACGACTACAATTTCTCTTTATACATATACAACTTATAAATATTATTTAGACTAACCAGCAAGAAATGTTTGCAGGTATTATAAACTCATGTAAATAAAACGTGTTTTATATAGACGTTAACCCAATCATGTGCTCTGAAGTTACGGCGCCCCCTGCGGATTTAATGGCTGCGAACCAATTTAACAACTCTGTTTAGCACAGTGTTTCCCATCAAGAATGTTATCGTCTCCTAATCCGGTCCCCACTGATATCGTAAACCAGAAGTGGTCTTGTAAGCAAAACCTGTTCCAATGCGATCGCACGCACCCTACCGAACTAAACTGCACTAGAGAAAACATCAAGGCGAAGAACGTCCTTTGACGGGGAACGGTTTAATGGCTTTTAATTAGGTTTGCAAGTTTGAACTTTAAGATGCTTGGCTGTCGGATGGAAATAGGTCGGACGGGCTACGGGCGCTTAAGCCGTCTTTTGTTTTAGGTAGCGCTGTTTAACGTCACGCATGGGCACGAGAGGTGTCGTTGGTGCAATTATCGCAATTGGCTCGTTGGCCTCTGAGCTAAAGACGCCCATCGTACTCTAAGATATGTGTGCGCATGTTAGTGTGTCATTATAAGAAGGGACATTTCAGTAAATGTCTACTGTAATCGTTATGTTTGTGTACTATTGCTGCGAAAGTGGGGTGTTCGCAAATAGTTACAGACTGCAGTTGGCTATAGAACATCATTATACGTAAAAATATATAAATAATCTGAATTTTAAAGTAGAGTTATAAAAAATAATGAGTATAATCCGAATAATAACATAAAATTTTAGAAATTTATATTTTCACTAGAGGAAATTAGTGTTTTATATTTTAATATAATACCATTATATATAAATATAGTTGCATATGTGTAACAACGACATCTTTATAATCAAAGCCCTCGGCTATAGTGACACATTTATTGTGCAGTTGGCTTCGGGCCCGCGGCACTACGCGACGTTTTTATTTATTACTCTTTATTGCGTAGAAATTTTGTCAAAGTTGTTTCATTTGATCTTGAGATCAAAGGAAAACAGATTGACATAATTTCCAACATAATATATGCTGTGATTAACGATACCATGGATATTAAACTTTAAGATTAGCCGGCTAAACTTAGGATTAATTTTAATCGACTATTAACATTCCAAATAGGAAATATGCAATGTACATGCAGTGAAGTCCTACAGATCACACTTTACATTTTTTTCTTATCTTACCTTATTTATATCAACAACGTGGTTTCAGAGTTTTAACCGACTGTAGGCCTCTGACATGGCTTTACACACCGTTGAAAAATCTCTCAGATATGCCGGTTTCCTCACGATGTTTTTCTCACCGTTTTTAGCAGCTGATAACTAATTTATAGTACGCTCATGAATTCTAAAAGACATTCCAAGGGTCATACAACTCGGCCATCAGTGCTTTATTACCTTAAACCGTTATATTACACTAAGTTATTTTTCTTGGAAGTCCAAGATCCATTTATCCACTGCATGGTGGATAACATGTGCGTAGGACCGAAACGTAAACCCTCCCTGCCCCTATTTTAGGGACGAAACTGTATAAAGAAGATCTAAGACATGATGGGAGAACGTAAGATTGATTCCGTCAAAGACGCTTCGATTAAAAAGGCAAGCAAGGCATACAAACACTACGGACATAAATTTGTGTTGTTAATCAAAGCTCAAGTGCGCTCAACCACTTCATAAAATGATTACTAATAGAGATTCCTTTTAATAAATCGCCTAAATCGAAAAACTACACCTCTGTGAACAGTGTCATTCTAAAATACTTTCCATTTACATGTAGAAGCCCGAATCTTCCAACGTACATTATGTAATAACGCCTAAAGCATTGTTTTGCTCGCACATAGACACAAAATCCAATAGATGTTCTCATATTACGTTATATCCGCTGTCAGCAGTGGCGGCCATTACAAACCTATCAGACCATATTCGGGCTTGCACTTGAATGGCTTTGCCTATTTGCCCTCCCAAAACTGTTTGACACTCATCTAAAGTTCATTACTCAAATACTTTAATCCTATAATTAGATAAGTGTTTGGTTTCTGAGTACACAGAGCGGTTCTAAGTATGTTGTGCTGACCTTACATTATGTTGGTAATATTTTTAGTCGGGTGGAAATTAGATTAGCCTTTGATTTTTTTGGTGGGTCGGGTTTCATATTCCGGAAAAGTTTCGACATTACTAAATCTTTATTATTATAAGGGTTTTTGCTTTATACTACTTATTATGTTAAGTTACTCAAACAATTCGCCTGCACCCTCAAAATACGTGAGAATAGTATTCTAATCCTGCTGCGTTTGTCTAAAACAAGTAGGAAAATCCTTCAATAAAACCAGTTGCAATATTCGCACGTCATCCAACAGATATATCAAAACACACCTTAAGAACGCTCATCGAGTTAATAACAATCTGTAAATTGCCATAAATTATTTTAATAAGGTAACTCGGTTATAATAGTTCGATGATCAGACGGTTCTATATCGTGTGGAGTGCGCACACGCAACGCCTGTAACATGAGCTGCTCACCGGTATTACGCGACGCTCGTTTATTAATAATAACTGGCGATCCTCGGCTAGACCGAACCCTTGAATGACAGAACTTGGGCGTTTTGAATTTATTTAGTTATTTTTAAGGTTGTCCCGTAGAGACCAATTTTAGGTAAAGTTGGGCAAAAGTTGTGTAGTACCTAACTACCTACCTACTCCAATTTATTCCTTCCAAAAAGATTTTAAGGAGCCTAAATTTACCGAATGGCGTCTAATTTAAAACTCACTACCACTCTTATTACTAGATAATAGAAATTAAATTAACATACCAGTTTAATAACATTTGATTTGAAGTCTAACACTGGTTCGTTAATACCTGTACTCTTTTTGACACGACGTATAAGTACAGACTCTACATTATGTTTTCGGTAGTACATTAAACTGTAAGAATTTAAAAAGGCTAGCTTTTATTACAGCTACAGTTTACATGATTGGATTTAGGCTCTGCTAGAAAAATAAGTTCTACAACATTAATACAACACACAATCATTTTAGCTGAACTTCAAACTTTGTGTTCTTTATGGGAAAATAGACATGTCGAGAACGATACGTTGACTCTACAGTGTGCATCGAGCCTAATACATTTTGCCCGCATTCAGTGATGCAGCGTGACAATACACATACTTGCTTCTTGTATCAAGCTCGATTGAATTGTAACCGGTGAAGCTCTATTGAATCAGTTTGCAACATTTTATAGGCTGACCAGCAAATCGACAAAAAAGTTGCTTAAAATGAGTACTTTTTATGTTATATTTATGATTGTGTAAGTTTATCAGGTTTGTAGGTTGCTAATAAACAATGTATACTAAGATATTTTTTACGGTACATTTTAACATCTGAAAGGGATTATGGCACTTGTTCGTCAACGTTTCCTTTGAATTTTCCTAGATGGCGTTAGTGGTAGGCGGTAGATTGTAAAATCAAGCTTTTATCTAGTTTCCGCTGTTTCACAAAAGTGTATCGTTTTAGAACTTTATTTGTTTGTATAGTTGACATTAAGATTTGATTACCAGATTCAATTCAGAAAAGGCAGTTCTGATCAGAAATCGACTTGGTTTTGTTATTTATGGGCTTCATCTTTGTGATATATTATATTGTTGATAATGTTTTCTAGAAAATCAGTCAGTAAATAGGTACATAACTACTTCCAAACTACGCCATTGAGTTCAAACTTAGAGTGGTGTTGGAGGATAAAAACTGACTCTACATTCTAATAATATTGACTAACAAACATAACTATTAATAGACTTATGCTGCAGCTAAGCAAAATAAAAATTCCTCACTGTTTATCTCGTTACAGGGAAAATTAAAGTTGGTATTAGAATTTTCCGTACAATACTGACACGAAAATACGAGACCATTATACCAATACAAAATGGCATGCCTAACAATGTCACGTTAGCGGGAGCACGATGAATGAGCACAGTTACATCGGCCTGCCTCGTGATCGCCCACAGCATTCATGGCACACGCACCATAAGATACATCTTATAGACCTGCGGATAATGCCCATAATTGTTTGTTTGTTTCAATGATCTGGGAGACGATGGTATCATAGTGTCAGTTAAACCTACATAGGTACTAATTTCCAAAGCTGTTCCAAACCATATTCACAGAAATGCTGTCCTTTGGGCACCTTACCAGTCGACAGCGATATGAAGGAATTTCTTTTCTTAAATAATAATATCAATTAGGTTATGAATCGTTTTTTCCTTCCACTTCTCTCTTTCTAAGAGTAGGAAGGTTTTGCGAGTCTTAATGAAACGCTGGGTTCAAATCTCATATTTGCAAGTTATTTTGATAATACTTTAGGCTCAAAACTGTAGCTACGGAAATTGTTTTAATAGTACTACTAAACTCTACTACTTTATGGTTACATAATATTTCACCGTATTACCATGAAACCGTAAATATTAAAACTGCCCATTTAAGCACTAATACTCAAATTAAAATTAAACTGGCGACGGAGTTGAGACATTTACAGGTTTCGTAGCACAATTATACGCGTAAGCTACCGAGGTCTCGCAGCCATTTTCTGCAGTTAATTGGTTTGATCATATACACAGTAATGTTAATCGGTGTAGGGCAGCAGATTAATACGATGCGTTTATCGATTTGTAAGCATACCAAGGCATTTATAATCTGACAAAAAAGTTGAAATGTCATGAAAACTATTTACAGTAAACTAGCTACAGAAAGCTTTAATTTGATGTCACGTATAGAGTAAGAGAAAAAACAATATTAATTAATTTAATAGGTATCAGATAAGTATGATTCTTAATCACCAAATCCAAAACTGGACCAAAACAGAAATGATGCAGAATATTAAATATTGGCCACTCAAATCTCACTTAATTTCCAATATATATAAATAAAATCATTAGTTCATACTCTCTGCTCTCGTTTTTTGATCATTATAATAGGAACTTGCCTACTATTGTTCTACGTATAGGTAAATATTTATAAAACGCAGGTTACCTTCAGATATGAGTCGCTCTCGGATCTCCCAGGCGAAGATGGTGGGGTTCTCCCGTTTGTACTGCTCTATCTTGGAGACCACTGCCGGCGTCGCTACCTTGGGCTTACTGCCGCCGATGAGACCCGGAGGTCGCAAGGTACCTGAAGCAATACAAACATTTGTTACAAACTAACCAATTGACATTTAAAACTATATGAGGTTTACATAAAAGCCCGTTAAAGTACGTAACTAGTTCGTAGGTATTCCTTTTCATAGACTAATAGGCTTTAGTAAAACTGAATAACAAGAAAGTCAAAAATGTGTATAATACAGAAAAAATTGTATCTAAGACTCTACATCAACTTATTGTTAGTATTAATTAAATTACCTGGCATAAATAGACGTTTAGATAGCTAAATACTATATTAATAACCGCTACGTAATCAATACTCATTCATAATATCCAATAAGATTTATTTTAATATATTTCAAAACAGCCTACACAAATAACTCTATATTTTACTCAGACACATTTTGACATTTTACTCGTAAGATCAGATCTGGTTTCAGTTCGCCTTAATGTTGTACTAATTAAACATATAAATATCTATAGATGCATTATTCAATTATGATTGCAAGGAGAATAACGTCCTTTTAACTTTGTAGATAAAAAACGTAAACCAACTATCACCTGCCGCTTGGTAAAGGAAATAAAAGAAAACTCAAAATCAAATTAGAGGCACAAATAAAAATACCAGTAATAGCGACACGCTACCGATTGATGCAATTTCATTGAGAGCTAAACGTGAGTAAACGCAAGTTACTTGTCGCGAATCAATTCTTGCAACGCAATCCGTAGTTTTACTTTTTAACCCTTATCCGAAGAGTAATAAACTTCAAAATACACCTAAAAACTGCACATCAACATTTGTATCTTTGCTTTTAAAAGGACAGTGGACGTGCGTCCCCACAAAAAATTGATAATCGTGCACGGCGGTAAGAATAACAATGAAAGCTTTAAATTAGTATTAATAATTACAGAATCATTGACATCGGCTAAATGAAGCTTGCATGTGACGAGACGTGAATCTTTAATGATTATTTATCTCAACCTACTTTTTGTGGCGATTAAACACGTGGGATTCACATAATGATGTTTTGAAATAAAATAGCAGGGATGACAGGTTTTGAAATATAAAATAATTTGAGTGTGGTGTGAATCACGATGATAATAATATGGGTTCTAATTAACAATAATAATAAAACATACAATACAACTCGATAAATATAGAAATCAAAAGTTTTTGTGAAGCTAGAAGATTCTACAGGGTTCTACCTTGAACTTATGGAGTGGCTTATGATTAGAGGGTCTGGTAAAAACTAACGTATTCTTTAGTGCCTAAGTCAGTTAGATAATGGATGAGTGCGTGCATCAGGACAATTACGTAAAAACGGCGCAGCGGCATTCCGGCAGGCAGCGCGCGGACGCGCGGACCGCTCGCTTTTTACGCGCACACCGCTCTTCCATACCGATAACACGCTGAATTATTCAACACATTATTTATATTCACATTTTTGTCAACGCCATTCAAGATGAATTCATAAGTCTCTTTATGTCTTGATAAGACTAAAGCTTACCGACCAAAATGGCGCAGGCAAGCAAAAACCCAATTTCGAGTTAACATGAGGTCCACGACACAGCTCCTTAATAGGCGAAACCCATTTTAATATGCGACAACGTTATGAATTTATGTAGAAAATTGCTTATTTCATATGTAGGTAGTAAGTATTGGCCATAGAAAGTAGCTAAGTATAGGTAATTAAGCAAGTGTGGCGTGATACTGAACTGTAAAAAGCGAACGCTACATTTTGTATAATTATTTCAACATAGATTTGGAGCATTGCGATAATATTCATAAGTTTATTAAAACGCTAATAGTAAATTAAACCCTTTAGGTACCCATACGAAGAAAAAATATATGAGTTTGCCTACATTCGTAACAAATCAATATCAAGGCGCTCACTTAAAACTATTTTCAATATAAATATAAAGCATTATGAATAATTAGTTGAAAAGAATTAACCTCCACTCTAGTGTCGTTTTACATTCATCCTTCTAATTTACATTTCTAGTAGGTTATGCTGTTTAACTGTTGTAAGTGCGGGTTACGGTACTCTTTGGACTAAGGCTGTATCAAGAGGGTGATGATGTTGTCATAAGAATCAGGGTTCATACTGTGAATATAAATATTTAATAGATTTTTATTTTATAGTGTTGTGTCGTCACTTGTAAAATCTATTAAATATGCTTTGTCCGAATATTGTCCAGATAACTGACTGGTTTTGGTAAACCTACGAATGAAGAAACATTCATGATTTCAAGTAGGCATCTAGTATAATACGTTATTGTTAAATAATTTTAACGACAAAAAACATGACTTTTCTAAATTTTTTAAATACACAATTTAATTTGCGGACATTTTTAAAATACTACAAACATAAAACTGTTATAATTGTGTAGACACGTTGGTGGTGCAGGCGACACCGGTACGCCAAACATTTGCGCGGTACGTGCATGAAATCCAACATCGCCTTTCACTACAGTTTTGCCGTAACTATTGACAATCCATATTGCCGCCTCGGTCGGCTTGGAACGCCAATAACCGTTCTCCTCTTGATTGATAGCTAAATTGCGGGAGGCCGGCACACTGATCATTTCGCGATAATTAAATCGGCAAGAAACGTAATCGCATGACCGGGGCCAATTACTCGCCGTTGCCTAGGCAGAGGCGGATCGTGTGAGGCGGTGTGAGGCACTGAAACCGTTGCTAAATGTGTATTATTTGCGTGAAACTCAAGCGCGCTCCCGGCGCGGACACGGCGCTTAACGTACCTAGGTTGGAGCTACGTAATCTTATACTATTCTCACACATCAACGTATTTTACATAATAATAATTATGAATAAAAACCATAATATATTTTTAACCGGTAAACCTTAGAAGGAGCCAACTTAAACGCTTGTAATGTTTAGCGGAATGTAGGAAAAAGCAGAAAAAGTACAGATAAGTTAGTATCTAATGAATAGCAATATATATCGATTAATATTTATCAAATAGTTGTGTTGTGACAGCCGAGACACATTTACAGTGAATAAACTATAAGTAATAAGCCTGTACATGTTGCTTTAAATTAAGTAAAACAATAAATTACCCTAACCGTCTTTCAACTGCTACGTAAATACTAAAAGAGGCATTCGTTATGATAATGAGCGTCATAACTATGATCGGCACGAATCAATTGAAAGTTTAACACTACACCATAAACGCGAGAGAAACTACATTAACGCATGCACAATGCACGAACAAGGTGTCGAATAATCCCTTCAAGTTTTTGTTGTTTTCCTTTTAAAAGGACTCATGTTGCAAAACAAAGATGAGCAATTAATCATCAGCGGTACGCTTAAGGAAGTGAGAGCCACAAAGGGACAATGCACACTCAAAGCGTCTGTTAATAAATTTCTACACAGGAGTCGTTTATGGACGCTTTAAGTCATTACACGGTACGTCTACAAAGATCTTTTTAAACGACACAGAAAAGGTCTGAATTCAGTTAATTAAATTTGTATTAGAAGTATTCAGAAGTGGCTCTTTATATTGGCTGGCGCTAAAGTTAACCGCGGCCCAGTAGTGCACTGTCATCCAGTTAATAGATCAAAATCTTTAGCGGCGAAGTGGGCCTGGATGGCCTGATTTATTGAACATAATGCAACGCGTGTTAACGACGCCTTGATTCGGTGATTGATCGACTTTTTTGTATGAAACTTAAATCAGTTCGCGCTTGCTCCCTCGGAAGCAATTAGATTATAATTTTGGAACAAAAAGCAGTTAGTCCTCGCACAGTTGAAATTACTGAAGTGGAATCATTAAGGTCTATGACATTAAACAATAGGTAGATATATTGAGCGAGTTATTGTACATAGTATGTCCGTCTATTGTAGTGATAATACTAGATGCATAGTCCCTTTTTTATTAGAAATAAATAACCCACGTCTTTTTTCGTGAATCTTTTATAAAACTTCGTAACGATTACCACCTTCACTATATTACCTACTTGAAATATAGAAAGGTTCAATCATGCCTCCTACCACGTGATTACTGGAGGGTAAATCATAGATTCATATGGCATTCTACAAAAATAGCATTCTATTGACAACGAAGTCCATTAAAAATTCAAATTGTCCGAGGGAATTGGAGCGGAAAAAGAAAAAGCATGGTTTCTGAAGCAAGAATGTCAAGTGGGATAATTCAATTTTGATTATAGGACCAAAGCCTAAATACGGCTTCATTACGGGCCGCGGTGATCCGCAGACAATCATCTTGAGTAGGTATTATTAGCTACCAAACAAATTTACGTACGACGAAATAAAATGACCGGTTTATTATGAAATTACTCACTCTATGATTTCTGTGGTTTTTTGGCTTCCTACATTATTTGTAACAAAGGCTAATTACTCCACTTAAAATAATATATAAAACCAAATAAAACCGTGCTAGCATTTACAATTTAAAGCAAAGATATCATAGTTAATGAGGCATTAGACGATTCACACGTAATTCAAGCACGCAATTTGTGGCTTCGCATATGCTCAAGTTAATCCGTAAGAGGCAGCAAACTAGACAGTGTATGGGCAATTTATTCGTCACTCCGCTCGCATCGCAACCAACAATTTAATACTCAAACTCGGCCATGAAACGTTATTTATGCGTGCCCATTTCCATGCCGTCAGCTTAGAAATTGTTTAGGCTAGATAATAAGTTTTAAGCTAAGGCTATGTACCTATGTTAAATACTTAAGTGGTTGGACATGACGGCCCTGGGCGGGTTGTAGCCGGGCTTCCGTGGGAACCCGACACGTGACGTTATGAAATCACCAGCGGCGAAAATTGATGGACACTACACTTCTCTGTTCTCTTAATATACGCTTGCCTCAATACTGTTTCTACGTTTATGGTATTCTTGCACATTTGACTATTGTCTAGTGTAATATTGTTTTAACGACGTGTTTTGGTAAGGGTACAGTTAGATACAAGTACCTATAACTAAGTCTTTGAACCTTTCCCTTACGTATTTTACAGAATAAGGTTGATTTTAAGCAGTAGAGAGCGCCATAATACTAACTGTCCCTATAAAAAGTTATCCGTATAAAATTGATTCTTAGAACATGACAATATCTAGAACAACATCTAAGTGCTGAATCACTGTAAAAAATACAGTAATAACACCTATGCAACCCGACAGAAAAACGCTTAAAGGAAAATAAAAATTAAATAAATTACAAAACCTGCACTTTTGGTAAGAAATATGAATGTTCAAACGGCGTAAAATAATACAGTGCGCGCTGTAAACGGTCGAGTGCTTTTGAAATCGCCCGTTCACGAGTCCTGAGCAAACACAAAGTGTCTCACGTGTCCTAATTACACACTGCTCACAAAACTAATTCAGCAAATTAACTTGCTTGTACTGAGCCAAGTGTCTGCAATGTCATAGTCAACTCACGCTTCGGTTAGAACTCACCTTGCTATTATAACACAACAATTACGTGTATAGACATTGTTTACTTTAATCAACAAACGCAATAATTGCTATGAGCAGTTGACAAACTCCCGGACATTCATTCTATATTTCCTGTTGTATATTTTACTTACAAAAGTGTTGAAGATGATTGTGGCTCGCAAACAATAAGTTTCGCGCGATCCGTCGTAATTATTATGAGAACGAGATTTTATTAAAAGGCAGCTGTGATAATTGTAAAGGAAACAGTCAAATAAAGGGTTGTCGATATGAAAAATCGTCGATGATACGATAGTTCTCACATCGACTATCGAGATCTCGGGAGCGCATGCTCGCGGCTAGGCGGCGCGTCGGCAGCGCGAGCGCATTCATCCGCACCCCGGTGGCTTATAATTAACACGCTGCAAGTTTTATGAATCGATTAGGATCTAAGCTTTCGTCAATAACACCTTTCGTCGCGGCAGAGTCTGCCGATTTCTTATATTTATCCATGATTAATAGGGATTGAGATTTTTGCCCTGACCGTGTTATTAGATGCGAGTTAAACACTGACCGAAGCCGCGTCGTTTTTGATAATTGCTGTCTTGTCATTTGTTTATCCGATATCTTTTATATTTTAGATGCTCGCTACTTTGAAAATGGCAGTTTATCATGGGTATCTTTTAAAACATAATACTACGTAACACGTTAACTGTAGCGAGATGATGTCAATGTACTACATTGACATCTTCTCGCTATAGATAACAAACTTTAAGCCTTGCAAAATTGTAAATCCTCTTTACAAAAACAATTCACACTATACTTAAGAACCAATAATGTAAACAATGTAACTAACTACCTTACACTGAAACAAACAGCTAACATGGCACATTTTGGGTCATACAGCAATACTTAATGACCACTCTATGCGAGCGAGTAAAGTAATTATCGCAAATAACTTAGTCGCAGGCAATAAGGCCCGGGGCATTTCTGTACATAAATAACGTACGAATAAATCAATACAATACTGAAGACCAACCGACTACTAACTCTATAAATAATACATACACACGTACACTAATTATGGTGGAACAGATACCCAGTAGGCATAAGTTCGCTTTATCAATTATCTTCCTTCGAGCATATTCAACTTTTCTAATATAAATTACTTGATAATTGGAACTGTATTACAAAACCTTAAGGTTTATTTTGTGGTGTAAGGTTATTGTTGAGGACAATAATCGGTAATAATGCCCTCTAACTGTGTGCCAGGACTGTTCGACCGAAATCGATGAGAATGCGTAATTCAAAACTTGAGCTACTCTTGTTGAATTAGACATCGATACATTTCTACGCTATTACGGTTAAAATGTCTCTACCTATATTATGTTTAATTTTTTCCCACCAAGTATAATCTAAAGTAATATCTATCCTAAGAGTGTCTATACCTACTTTTATAATGATTTAATAAATGTATATTATTTTTTTACTTTAAATTATTTAAGTCGTGAACACTTAGAGTGTACGAACATATATTTCCTGCTTTCTTCTAAAAGGTTTTGTTAATACATCGCAACATATCATAACTGAAAGCAAAGCTGGGTGAAAGGTGCTTTCGGTTACCTTGTTAGTTCCGATCTCAATTTGGTAATACCAACTCCACATTTAAATCAATGCAAGTTACAGATCAATGCAACTTTGTTTAAGTACCTTACATCAACCTGAAATACCGCATCGGTCCCGATATTTTGAAGAATTATTTGATGAGAGAAAAATATAATTTACAAATTTGTTTGAGACTTCCATTTTCTAAGAATGTGTAGTCTGTTAGAGTTTCAACTCTGTTAAATAATGTCGCATCTTATGACATTTTCGAGTCCTTAGCCCTAATCAGTAGATTTGCTGCAACAGAAATTAAAAAGCGCTCGACAATCAGTATTAAGGCGGTGTACCTAAAATCAATACGTACCGCGTTGATTGATTTTTATGCACGGTTTTGTTACACAATAATTACTGCCCGTAACGGCAAAAAATACTGAAAATACTTGCTTTTTAATTACCTTACGTTTGAATAACAGAACCTTAGCAGCACCCGAGCTCTTTTATTATAACTCCTAGTAAAAAGCTTTGATTGTAGTGGAGCCACGTAATAATCACCCTGCGATATAATTCACTCTTTCAGTTCTGATAACGCCCACTTATTTGACCCGTTTGTGCCTAACAGAATTGTCGCACGTTGCATCCATTAAATATTCATAACGCGTCGTTATAAAGAGCTATTGTGAAAGGTAAGGTCTCTGTTCTGTTTGCTTTGATGTCAATTGCTTTATTTCTGATAAAGTACTAGCATTTACTAATCACATATCGCATAAACAGAGCCATTATTATAGGCTACTTTGCAAGGACTAATGGTAGAACTTTAACTATTCAACCTAACGTCAAACAAAATTGAGCCTATTCGTTAGTGCCTGAACATGAACGACTGAAATAAATAACTTTTGAATTTGTAATTCCATTTAATTCCCATAAAACCATAGGTATCGTAAACATTTTAAAGTTAACTAAATTCAATAAATGGCGTGAATGTCACAAGCTTATTTTCGCACACTGTGCAGTGTGCATAATATTAAGAGACATAAAATATCTGCTTCTTATGAAAACACTTGTTAACGGTATTTTTATTATGTAGGTAATTTCATTTTAAATCATTTTATTTTACATCATGATTTTTTGGTTTGCGATTTTTAATCCAATAAGTAGGTACTACTACAACAATGAAAATTAAGTTGTTATAAACATTAAACACCACGCATATTATTTAGAAAGTATTAATGGAACATTAAATTTACAACCTAAGAACTCTTAACTGTATAACTAATTTTGACACAAAGAATATGGAAATAATACAGGACGCGAGAAAAAATAATCATGTTTGTTTTACAGAACAGTATAGTCAGCTAGGCAATCAAAATAAACGGTGTGATCCAACTTTAAAATCCATAAAATGCTAAACGTGCCAAATATGGCCTCTACCGCCTCCTCTCAATAATGAAAACATAAAAGCCCAAACTGAATGAACGCATTACTAAAACAATATTTAAATTTTGCGTTGACACTCAAATTTACAAATACATAAAATGTTGAACTCATGTGCTTTCCGCCCTCTTTGACCGTTATCATTTGATTAGAACATACTTTGTATAGGTTGACATGTACGGTAAATGATTTTGAGAGGTCTTCCAATATCCTTCCAGTCTAGAGATAGTGTACTGAATACTGATACAGTAATAAAGAAAGTGACATTATTTATTTTGATATAACTCCTTAGTCACTATGGAAAACAGTTTCGGGATATTACGACCTACTTGTAGATGGCTTTAGGAGAGCATACTAACTAATGTAATACCTATTTACAAGTACTAATACGCTTTATCACATAGTTTATTTTTAAAATATTAAATTAATTGTAGCATTAGCTACGGGCCTACCTTGAGACTCTATTTGTATCTATTAATATTAATTTCCTGCATTTGCACTAATTAAATAAAATGAAACTAATTACTTTACTAGATCGGTTCTAAGTAACCTTAGAAGTTAATTGATGACCTAACATAATTATGGTAGAATCATCCTTGCAAAGTAATTAATATGAATGCAATAATTTATGTTAATAACAAAACAGCAAAATGGATAGAAATATACATACCAATCGCAATTCTAAGCGCGTTCGTTAGAAGTATCTAACTTCTAAAAATAGAATGTGTCTACATATAGAAATAACTCAGGTTAACCTTTGTCCACAATATGTACAGCAATTACTCTCCCACAGAGATGTAGAAAATTCCACATTAGGCGAAATCTCGTGTATATCATCATCAACTTATAAATAATCCTTAACTGCTTACCAAGCAACTTGGTTACAGCACCTTGCTGTGACAGCACGTGGTGTGCAATGTCGTAGTGCCGGAGCCCGAAGCGGGACAGCTCCAGGAGCCTCTGCTGAGACAACAGCGAGGATAGGGGGTGGGAGGCCGCGCCAGGGTACAGCGGGGTGCCCGCGGCGCCACCCGCGCCGCCGCCCGACGACGACGGGGATACAGGTACTGGAAACAAAACGCATCACTATAAGTGTTATCCTTATGACGACTCTGCAATACCTAAATCGAGACTATATACTTCAACTATACAAATGCCGAAGTAGATCCCCAAGAGAGGGCTTTTATCACAGAAAAGACGCGTAGAAATTTTTCACGCGGAGAAGTCGCAGGAGTGAAGCTAATCTGTCATAAATAAAAGTTTCAAAGTAAACCAATACGTTGTTCTATTTAAAATTACTTATAATATATTAGGTATCTTTGTTTACATGAATATTTCCTAATAAAGAGTTGAACTTACTTATTAGTACGATGCGGGCGGACAGTTAACCAGCCCTACCTTATTTGCCACTAACTATACTATTATTATCATCAGTCCAAGTTTACGACTTACACAAAATGATAAGCTACTCGGTAGAAGTGTGAAGGTATTCCTCGCATTAATTTATTCATATACCTATAAACCGCACTTTTATGCAATGACGTGTAAAACCTATTTGCAGAAATAAAATCATTTATCATTCATTTATCGACGCCCAGTATAGATTTTGAATAAATAAAAATATTATCCTAAGACCTTTTAATTATAAGCATTATGTTCTTTTATAACTTCTTTAAGGATCAACAGAAATATAACACAATTAAGTCATCAAAACAATAACTAGTAATATGGCAGACTTTATGGTGTTCGTTGCCACAGATTCCTTTTTAACGCGTGATAGTTGATAATGGGCGCGCCCCTGGCGAAACACTCGGCTTCGATTCCACGTAAGCCGCCGATTTCATGCGCGCTCATTACCTGCGTCCCCGTGTCATTACTATTCTCTGTCAAAGGCTCTACAACTACTTTTATTACTAGCTTCCACATACTAACCATAGAGCCTGTGTGAATTGTCGTAGAAAACTTCACCACGCGTAATCAACGCGCCATGATAACAGACCTCAGACCATAAACCCTTCCTCACATTTTATATAAAATGGTGTAAATCTAGCTATAAAATAAATAACTTTTTAATAAGATTAAGAAATACAATTTTTATAAAATCAGACAGAACGGTGTAAAAATAAAATTTTATAGGCAGACTAACTGGATCCGTCGATGGCGTAAATACAAAATTAAAACGTTTCTCAAGCATTAAAGTTTCGATCTCTCAACACGTACACATACATATTTTTATCCACGCAATTTGTCGTTAACATCGACCAGATATGCTAAAGGCCGATCGTAACAATGCTTTCTTATGAACACATCGTAACACATTCAATTATAAATTAAGCTATTAACTTAATATACCATAATTTGTTTATCAGGTTAAGCATCGAAATTAATGCAAGTGGCATAACTTGTCCATAACTTAACACTTTTTATTAGCGAGTCAATAAGGCGATTTCGTCAACGAAAGTATTATCGAGCTTTTATGGAGCCCTCAAGGGAAAATGAGGCTTGTTGGAGAGTTGTAAGAAACACTTTAGATAGCAGGGCCATTCCGGTGGAACGCTCGGGACTTGACTACGACGTATAATTTCTCGTGTAATCGCTTTAATAATGGGAGAAAAAAAGTGATATTATCTGCCCACGGTCAATAAATTAACACCGTTTAGAGCAAAAATGTAGATTCTTAGTGTCGCTACTATTATATATAAATTGGACTCAAACGAGTAGAGGTTTTAAAGGAGATCGTTCGTGTTGGTGCGTGCGTGTGTGTGTTTTTATTAGGGTGCGTGAGCAGTGAGGCCTTATTAAAATATTTCGAGTGGAAACTGGAAGGACCACTTAGTGGTGCGCGGGAGTTTCACGCCTGAGCTGATACAACATTAAATCGACAAGATAGCTTATTTGTGCTGAGCTGAGGATTAGTGGCAATAAATCACTGATTAGAATGTATTGACTGGCGTTGACTCCGGCGCATGGTCGCCGCTATTATTTATTGCCGACAGTTTTTTAGGCTTTTACGGCCCCATTTTATCTATTTGTTAATGTTTAACGATCTCAACTAGACAGTTTGTTTATTTAATTAGCTGTAGTGTTAATGCAAATTGTGATTCTGCTTGTTCATTAAGATATGCGCGCTTAATTTCAATTACTTATGGAAATGCGACGGTTGATCAGCCCTTAGAGTAAGACACCTCGACAATTATGGTTCTTATGCAAACCATTCGAATAAATAATCATCGTCGTCGAAAACTTTACCAATTATCAATCGAGACAGTAATAACGCTATCAATTTTGTATGAGAAATTTGATACACATGAATACATATAATGGAAATTTGTGGTATTAGGTTAATTTGTATAAACAAACAAGTAAGTTTGGTCGATACACCTGCGCAGGCGTCGTATAAACATGCAAAGTGATGCGAGGGGGAGCACGATCATCGCTGACTTCGCCCGAATGTAAAACAGTTTATTTATTATTTATTTTATGCAAAAAATATTGTTCTACCCGTGCGTCTCACTATTAATGTCATCATGCGGCGGAAAATTACCACCTTTCGTGTAAATTTCAATACAAGATCGAAAGTGTACTCGATATGGCCCCCCTTCATGATTGCAAAGAATTACATGCAACAACAATTCTTTTGGAATTGTTTAAAGATACGCATGAATTATGGATATGAGTTGGGTTAAAGACCGTTGTTATTCGCTTCTGTATTGAAATGGCGATTTCAGTGATTCGAGTTAAATTGTCTGTGAAATGATCTCGAAGGTAAAAAATACGGTAAATATCACGGATATGAAGTGTGGTAATAATAATTGCAGTCGAATGAAAGCAATCAAAAATAAATGCATTACAGATTTTTTCTGATTGTTTTTTCCATTTTGGTATGTCGAATCAATAAAGTTGTACTGTTTATAGTATATTAAAAGTTGAATTGAATTATCTGTTAAATCAGTTCTCATAGATACAATTTTTAGTTTTTGTGAACCTTTTTATAAGTTAATATGCACCCAGTTATTTTATTGCTTAGGAGTGAGTGCTGTATCATTATTAATTTAATCTAGTGCGTCCATGCCTAATCCTTAACCAACCAGGCTCCTCCATAGCCTTAGTACCACTTATTTACGTACAAGCTGTAAAGCATGTTATCGTTATATACCTATAGTATAGTATACGTACGTATTCAGAGCACCGGGCGATGTCTTAAAGCAGTCTACTAAGCAGGCATTATTACTATTACAGAAATTCTAAAAATACAAATAAGAAATTCAAGAGATAGGTATGCAATTTAAACTTATATTTACTGGACGTTAAACGACAAAGGATTGTTAAAGGTTACATACACTGCAGGACGTATAATAAAAGTGAGTATTTCAACACAAACAACGTAAAACGACTTTCTTACGCAGTTGTATGGGAAACCAATGGCAATATTGTAAGAATTGTATCATTTAGTGAGACACTGTGAATACCAAGGTTACCAGGCGGTCACACAGGGCCTTTTAGTTCGTCCAACTTGTGCGCTGAAGATATCCAAACATTTTATTTTGTCATTACTATCACATTTCTATTTTAAGACTCGTCTTAATGACCTGTGAATTGTCCTCAATATAGCTTTATAATCTGGTTTCATAAAAAATTTAGTTTTCGAGCAATCTGATAATACCCTGTGTATTTTACTTTCGGTTCCGGAATGACACATTGGTTGAACATAATAAATTAAAAAATTACGTTGGTTTTGTCCAAGTTCATCTCGAGACCGATGCGTGGTGAAGAATCAGCCAGATCAAGCAGCATGTGTTTTAGGTCCGGCACGGTTTCGGCCACGGTTTTGTTTAGTTTCGCATTAAAAGCGAATACAGTAGTAGTACGTAATTCTGTGTCAAATTATAGTGAAAGAAAATTGTTATTGTGTGATTGGGTAATTAGTTCGCAATGGATAAATCAAAATTTTTCGACATGAACCGTCGACAATAATAAAACCTGGTTTTAATTACTCTGCCCCATAGGTGATAAACATTAGGTATAAATAATACCCAGACGATTTAATTATTACAATAGTTATCATCACACCGCCCTTTCATTTGGGCATTTTTCAAACTACGCGGGCATTTATTCCAATGCCCTATAAATCACATGGTCCATTACATATTATATTTCTATAAAATGAGTTTCAAGCATCACGGCACTGCCACGTGCACTCGGCGGCAAGGCAGCAATACTGCACTTGCAGTCTGCAGCGTATTTCATAATAGTACCGTATATTTTACAACAATAAACAAACTTGCTTGGAAATTAAAGCATAATTATGAAACTTTGGAGTCAGGTAACAGGTGAAGAAACAGCCAATACACAACATAAAATGTATTTAGAGACTCTAAACCTTTTATCATCATCAAGCAGTGATAGTCTAGTGGTATGACCCTTGGACTGCCAAGTCAAAGGTCGCAAGTTCAAACCCCAGCACGCACCAATGTATTTTCAAATTCATGTGCGTATCATAAATAAGTTATCGGTTGCTAAAAACGGTGAAGGAAAACATCGTGAGGAAACCGGCACACCTAAAAGATTTTAACGGTGTATAAAGCCATTTTAGAAGCCTACAGGCTTTTCTTCTTTTGTGCCAGTCTCCACGCCTTTTAAACCTTTACTAATAGTAAAATGGTTTAAAACATTACTTTTGTTTTATAACAGTCCTTCAATTAATTGCAAAAACATAGAATAACATTTATGTAATAAAATAATATTGCGTTTATTTTTATTGTTATAATTCTTAGTTTTATTGTTATTTCAGGGTAGGGCTTTTAATAAAAATATTTACTGTGTAAGTAGCCGTCATCCAATAAAACTATTAGGTAGTGCATGACACCTATTAATAATCGCATTTCAATTGTTATCCAGTAGCCATGAAATAGGTATCAATAAAATATTTAGTTAATTTAATTCAATTTTCTAAAGGTCATTTGGCATAAACCTTTATTTTAAATAATTAAATTATATTGGTTAAGTGACACTTGAGTTAATTAAAAATTGTATTGAGACCATAATTTCTTATTATTATAATATTTTTACGATCGAAGTATCATCTCACAATAGGTCGAACAAATTGTACTAATGAATATCTTTTTTCTGTTTAAAGGATCCAATTCCAAACTTCAGGGTATGTGACATTTTGTAATTATAATTAGGTACATCAATAATACCTACTCAGTGGCTTGTGGTTAATTAGTTACTGTGCAATTTTTTGTACCAATGAGATACATAGGTAGGTATGTAGTGTTGCCTTATAAGGTTTCATTACAGTGCATATTGAAATCTTCGCGTTTCGGTCGTTTAAATTGTATCTTTATTCTAATACATTACTGAATATAACTGTTAGTTGTTTGTTTTCTCTATCTGAAGGTTCAAAGAAGACATTTCATGTTTTCTAATTTACAGTAATCTCATTTCTCATTAATTAATATACACAATTATGCATTGTGGTTATAGATACATAATTGTTAAACAATCATAATAATTCGCTTTATAAAACAATTAAAATACGCAAGGACTCATGTAAAAACTATTTGGATACAAATTTACGTATGCTTTCTGTTAATAAATGATGTTGGATGGTACGCTTGACAAACGTAACGTTGCTATCCTGTTTCGACTTCGTTGCATATTCAATGCGCTCGATTCGCGAAGATTTAATAGTCGGCTCAGACGGCATCCGCTACGGAAGTGAGCTTTGATATAAATGAACGCTTTATGTTTGCTTTCTGTTTATCACATTAACATATATTAGGGTCATGGTGTCGTATCATAAGTGCACCGCATAGTTGGCATTTAATATTCATTTAATAAGCCTTTATACATGCACCCCGAAAAAAGTGTCCACAGACGTGTAAGAATATGACTTTTTTTTTTTTTAAACGTCGCCCCACACTAGGAATTTCTCCTGTATCGTGGGTGCGTTTCACAAACATGAAATATCACATACACAAACACCCAGACTCGGGAAAAATATCTGTGGATCGCAAAATTTTTTGTCCCGTGCGGGAATCGAACCCGCAACCCTTAGCGCAGCAGTCCAATCGCTTAGCCACTGCGCCAATCGGGTCGTCGTAAAACATAATGTTTCGACTATTTAAGTAATCTATGACATTATTTTAGTCGCATATATTTCTTATTATTTTCAGTTTCTACTTTCGGTACTAAGGCTCCTAGTCTAGTCAATTATTAAATTGAGTCATATAATCATCACCTCTATTTTTAAGTTTAACGCTTTGCAGTCAGAACTTTTGATTTACTTCATTCAAACAACACCCAGAACCAAAGAAT
This sequence comes from Abrostola tripartita, assembly GCA_905340225.1. NCBI lineage: Eukaryota > Metazoa > Arthropoda > Insecta > Lepidoptera > Noctuidae > Abrostola > Abrostola tripartita. The sequence goes on along the minus strand of HG996493.1, from coordinate 6,641,354 downwards.
TATAAGAATTAATAAACGCAATTTAAGCTTTACCGCATGCTAATCATTGCAGGTCAGCCGATCTGTATGACTTAATTAATTTTCTTATACTTACAACGGATTATATTTGCAGGTATTAAAAATAGTGTTTAGAGAGAGTCCTCCAAACATACATGAGTGTTGAAGATACTGTTCATAATCATTTATCATAATCTTTTGATTGTTGTATTCATTCGTTAGAACACCTTGATAATCAAGTCAATACCTATATGGAACAAACTACTATCTAAGTAATGACAGTGGCACTCGTTGGAACTAAAATTGTACCAGCTATAAAAATAGCACACTACCCAGACTATAATACCGCCCACTTTAATATTCCAGCTCCGAAAATACAGGCGTTTTTCCTTAATAGCTTAATACACCTAATCTACTTAATATAATGTATATAAATAGTATTTTGAACATGTATCTAATAGATGTATTTGTACACTATCCTAGATAACTGTTCTATTCTTATTTATCGCTTCTCTTCTATCTATCCTAACCGAATCGATTCTTTCTATCTATCCTAATACCCGTGCAGACGTGCTACGTAGCTTTGCCTACGGACAATTGGGGGCTACGAACTCTAATATTATTGTTGGATAGTTCAGTTGTTTATTTGGCATTTCATTATTATGTTTCCAGTATGTACATATGTATGTAATGTTAATGCCATTTTGGGTCTAATTACAACTTATGCCTCATAAGCGATATTGAGGGACACCAAACATTCAAAAGATTCTTCCGTGTCATTGATTGCACTTAAAATGTTATAATACTATTGGTAAAGGTACTATTGAGTATTTATTGTTCACTTAAACTTCAATTAGATTTACTTACAGTATTATACTTACACGAAGTCTCGTTAAAAATCAATTAAAAAACTTTTTACAATTGTAATGGTATTTACTAGAAAACTTAGAAAACTATTTATTTCCAATAAACAGACAAATCACCCTAAACAGTTTACATTGTTCCGAGTAACTGGCCAATTTTATTTTGTACTCATTTACACAGCCTGTTTCAAACTAGGCGCTCTTTCTTGAACCGCTCTTTTTGTACCTAGATAATAGCTTTTTTATAAACATAATATAAAATTCTGACTTAAGATACGTGACAGACCGTTTGACTACATCGATTTACAGGTTTTTTAATTCATTAACAGTTGCAACTTTGTAGTAAAGTTTTTTCAATCCTTTTTTCTTCTCATTTAAAATCTAGCGGATGTAAAATGAATCTTTTCATTCTAATAGGTGTAAGATTGATTGATTTTATTATATAGACCGTATCTAATGAGACAGAAAATGCGAGAAATGTCTTCGCGCTTATATTATAACATTATAAAGGTGTTTGTAATAGTTTGTCAATAATTTAATGATCTGAAACTGAAATATGTAAGAGGTATGAAATTTGCGCATAATAATTTTGAAAAGGTATTTTCTGCATAATTTTAGTAATCAATTATTTGATAGTTAGATAAGTGCATACACCTATTATATAGCTACACGTCTAATAAGTCAACTTGGCAATGACACTAAGTACAAAGTGTGATGATGCTTATGATAATGTTAAAATTATGGACGTTTTAATGTATTTAATTAATATTATTTATCGCACTAATAAATAATAATCGATAGCTTGTTTTTACGCAATAGGTAAAAATATGATTGTATAAATATAGGTTCAGTATCAACCGACCGATTTCATTAATGAGAAAAAATCAGTGAAGTTTTTATTTCATATTCTGTAACAGATCTCATATATTCAAGCTTATTAGAGTCGAGTTAGAATTCAGCTCAACGACAAGAAGTTCACGTCCGATACTGTTTGCAGGTAGCGGCACCTTTCAATGGCAGGCGGTGCACGGTGGGGCGTGCACAGTTGTGTCACCATCGGCATCCCGGTGCACGGCGGCACGGCGCAGGCGCAGGCCCAGCGGCTCCGCGGACCCAACACTTGCGTCATACAGCACCCGCTCAGTGTGAACAAGTGCACCACAGTTTATTCATGAACCCGTGCATAAATGTTTTAACCGACTTATTGCCTCATTAATACATTGTTGCTATTGTCTACTAATTAAGGAGCATCGTCTCAGTTTACTAAGCCACCTGATTATTATGCGTGATCACCATTTAAATGTTAATTAGATTTATTAAAGCACCTGATCAAACGCGTCTCGACATAAACGTGCTCGTGAAAAAAACATTCCCTGCGAAGTATTGTACTCAACGAGAATTTATTCGACGTTTATGAGTCACATAATTGACTTGAATATTTTATATTTTCATCTAGGTACATAAATAGGTATATTAACGACTTGCCAATTGAATCATCCATCATTTAAGTTATTTCACAGTTTTACATTTTGTCAACATTATTAAAGGTGAAGTCTCTAATTAAGACCGAATCACATAAAGTTAAGCCAACTATTCTTGACATTGATGAGTACTTAAGCAAGTATCCATTTAATTACGTCTGTCTAAATTACATGCACATTTTGCCACTTCTTTATATAATTATTTTTTATTTTTAAAAATTGTTAACCAGTTCAGTTTGTCCAATTATTTGCTATCGTCAATCAAAATGTTTCGAATGCTGTATCGCATACAAATCGGCGGGTGAATATTGAGCAACCTTCACCGGAAACGCTACTGGGCAATCTAGCGGCCGATCTATCGATTAATTAGTTCGATCGGCAGTACAATGCGGACAATGTTGTGCGATCGTCGGCACTTTTCGCTCACTCATCGCGGCAGCTGGCTTCAGTGATGACAAATGACATGTTGTCGACGTGGCCACTTGGTCAGAGTATCTACCTCTACAGTCGCGGTAAAAATAGCGCGGTCATACCACTTATCTTAAGTTAATTACATTATTATGTTATAATGATATTAAACAGCGTCTTGATGTGTATATTACCTAATTATTTTTTGCGTGGCTCCTTTTAAGCAAAAAGAGTAATAAGTTCACCTAACTAGCTTATGGAATTATAAACCTGTAGCCAACTTAAAGGTCAAACTAAACTGCTTTAATATACGTGACACGGACTACCATCAAGGGTATAACATCAGCACCCAAATTAGTGAGTGACACCAATGCACTGGTCTTTGACATAGCACTTGTAAACACAGTACCTACCAGGTAATAATAAAAATGTCATCACTTCTACACTTTATTGAATAAAAAGCTCTAACTAATAAGGACTAATTTGATAAGGAAACAGAATCAGTTATATTATTTACGGCTTACGCTGTAACTGGAAAAGTCAACCCAAGTAAATGTAGTGTTTCCGCTTAATATAAAATGTAATTAAAATTAAGTCTAATGTTTCCTTTTCTCTTCTCAGCAAAACATTTATTAGCGCTAATAGTTTTATTAGTACTAGCGTATTTATTGCCCTTGCTATCGAATTAAACTACTGAAAGCTTTTTTTCTTGACACCGTATATTCGTTGTGTGTCTTTTACGTTTGCATTAAGGCTAATGAATAGTTTGCGCCCATTAGATAAATGTACGCGGGACTCAAAAGCTTTGGTTAGATCAGATAAATGCAATTAAAATACTAATTTACAGGAGAATCTTATCCATATATCTTGAACGGTATTAATAACTAGTTTAGGTGTCGTTGTTTTGAGGGCCCTAACTTGTTAAGCTGTAATTAAAGACATAGTTGTTTGGGTGTTGGGAGCAGTCTGGATTTTAGACTCCTAAATAATATGTTTTCTTCTATACTTGTGAGCTCATCCCAATAACCCGATTTCGCTACAATAAGTACTTTTTAATTTCGTTGCGGCTCATTCAAAAATGTGTCTCAGTCACTTATGTATTGCCATGTGACGTTGTTGTTGATGATAAGGATGTCATGGGCCGTTATTTAGGTCAGACAATATTGGATAAAAGACAGTTAAGTTATCTAGTACCTATCTTACAAGCTATCAAGAAATAGCTAGTAAACCTAGGTTATAACTTATAACGTAGAGTAAAAATAGATTGTGATAGAACTTCTCTATGTTTATAATTTTCTGCGTTTTTACAAGCCAAAACCCACATTAGAGGCCAACCTGACGCTGGAAACTCTATTTGTGTCGACTCTACATTTTTCCTTAAATAAAATAGACACAAAAGTAAAACTGCCGTGTGTGAAAATTCTTCAGTTTTGTTTACAAATAAAAATGTAAAAATATTGTTTAGTTGATACAGTACTAGTAACGTTAGTTCGGCAAATTCCGTTTTTTCAGCGGTGTAAAATGACAAAAAGAAACATTGGCAACTCTAATGATATACTCTGAATATAATTAAAACAATTGTAGTTTTATATGATAGACCAAGTACTTTGAGGTTCGATAGGTATAAAATAGCTAAAAATCTTATAGAACTTGGCGCTAAAAAACTCACATAAATAATATATAATCTTAAGTAGTACCTAACCAACAAATGTGTAGTCATGAGAATATTTCAATTAAGTATTGCATATTGAGTTCATAGATATAATCTTATTTTGAATGGCTGGCTCTGTTTTGTTGACATTTTTTTCCTTTTAAGTAATAAAGAAAATAGTAGCGCAATCAATAACTTTTTAAGGTAATGTAATTTTTTTAGAGGTAGCTAAAAAGCTTCAGATTCATTAAGACCAATGTTATAAAAATATAAATTCAGATTCATATTTCGAGCAGTGAAATAAAAAAATATTTAACGCATTACAAATAATTTAGGACATAAGTCCAGCAGTGGACTAAGATAGCCTGATGATGATGATGATGAAACAACGATACGATTACGATAAATTAAAGAAACCATATTTTGCAAATCTCATAATTATAAAAGCTGATTTCTGTCACACCAAACATATTCATCATAATCATATTTTAAATTGTATTGAAATATAGTTAATAATAATAGATAGTTAAATTTATCAGATGTTTTATAAAATAAAAGTGTTACTTTGAAATCTGTCTTCTATTCCAACAATTGTTTTAAAATCCTACCTATTGATCTAGGTTATCAACTAATTATTAATTAACGGATACTGTACTTGTAGGCTGTAACAATTCATGTAGGTATTTTTTTTATTCCGTCTATAGCTACCTCATGTCATGAAACACAATTCTGCAAAAGTGTTTGCCGGCGGGAAACTGTATTTTTATCCAACTTGAAACCTGTAAGTGAACTCTTATTTGCATACATCAAGTGATTAATTACGTCCATACAATTTCGGAAAACATTTGTTACATTCAAAATTGTTATGTAAAATATTTTAAATATATGCATAATAATATATTGTCATGCTTATTCCTTGTAAGCTAACCTGCAATTCATACATACTAAGTCTTAAATAGCTTAAACACTTGTAAATTAAAAACATATTGAAATGTAATAACTAGTCACTGTTTAGTAGTTAGCGGTTAACAATAATGATTGACAAATTGATTCGCCGGGGTATTGTTTCTTTATTCCGTCAAAAAACTAACGGCAAACTACGTGCTGTTAATTTAGTATACGGTATCAATGTTTAGCTATAAATTGTATCAAAGAAAAAACCAATTGTTATCTGAAATAGACCTGTTGAACTGTTTACATAGTTACTAGGCACATAGATTTCAATAGCTTTTTCAAATCTATTTACTGCGGTAACAGCCTCATGCCTGGTGTGAATAAAGATTAAATAATTGTTGAATAAAATGGGCTATCTTTAGATTTTGTGTTTTATTCTGAATAGAGTCATTTATTCATATATTCATTGAATAAAGTCATAATAAATTACTCTTTCCAGCATTTATACATGTCAGAAAGCTTAATTTTTCAGGATGTTAGGTTACTAGTATGGAATTAGTTAGGTAGGCTTTCACTAGTCTGCTTTGTGGAAAACTTTGTTTATTGATATTATTTGAAAAGTTAAAGGTTTTCATAGAACAAAGGCATACTTCTTACATTGGAGAACACTGAATATTTGACGGCATCATTAGGTACTCTATATTCTTAAAATAAGCTTCAATCAAAATGGTTAAATAAAGGTATTGACTTTATGGTGGTCATTGAATAATTTGTTTGGAAATTATATTTGTACATGCCTGCTTTTATTACTTATAAGAATTTAGCTTTTCATATTATGTTACCTTTTTTTTTTCAAAGTTAGGCAGTACCTATTGTTGACACATCGTAAAAATACTGTAGGCGGCTACTTGGCCAATAGTTTATAATCAGAAATAGGCGCACAAGTGCTTACCATTGGGTGATATGTTGAGGGGTTGTGTGATGGCAGCGGACGCTGGGGGTGCCGGCTCCATCTTCCAGGGGGCGCAGCAGGAGACGGGGGAGAACTCGGGCGTGGGGCCACTGCCCGCCGATATCAACATTGTCGAGCCACCTTCAGGTCACGAGCTTTCTGCAACGGTAGCATGCGGCACCAAATAGTTCACTTTTTAAAGTCCACGTTATTTATTTAACAGTTCGATAGGCTCTATGAACTCTGTTTGTGATAAGGTATGAAGCACCTATAGGACGAGCGGCCCGGCTCGCACGCGCTCGCTTGAAGCTCAGCCAGAACACTGAAGAGCGCGCTTGTCGTGCCGGCGCGCCCACTCGCGCGCCTACTCCCATTTGCACGCCTCAGAAAAAATCTCCGCCGCCAAACAATAACAAAAAACTACCTCCGCTGAGCGAACCTCCGCGCACCTCTCACTCTAACGCTTTTAATTCGATTTTCGAACGCGTCAAAATTACAACAGCGCTCGATTGCAACGCAACCTTCTGTCCCGTTCTTAGATTTTAAAATTAAAACATTATTTTACCTTAACAATATGCTTCATATGAACATTACAATAAGGACTATATTGTTTTAAAGCCGACGCTGCTCATATGACCTTTTTAAACAATATATAAATGAAACTACTCCTACTCGCACTCGTTCGGTTCAGCTTAAGCATGAACCGTATGAAAGGGACAGGTGCTCTACCGCTCGGTAGAATTACGGTAGTGAGCACAGGTGATCTTTTACCATTTCTTCATATAGAAGGTGTTAATGTATACCTCTCTCGTTTTCTCTTGTATTGTTTTATATGCGCTGTCAGAGACGACAATATTGTGCAGATTAGCTTTTTAATTAAACTTAGTTCAAGTTGACAATGCTTAACATCCGTTTTAATAGTTACTATGTCGAGTGAGTTCTACTCTAATTAAGTCTAAGAGTAGTTCTAATGTTATGAACTCTGTCGTTCAGACCATAAGCAATATTTAGTGTAAGTCAAAATGTATTAACGTTAATGGAAGCATGTTTATGGTAAAAAATATTGTTTGTTTGCATATAATATAAATCCCTTTAGCGTAAAATACGAAATGCAGAGCGGCATGTGCTTCGGCAATCTGTTCCGAGTATTTTGTTCAATACAATAAACGTAGCGTTAATAATGGTAAAAAAATTATGGTGCAAAATATAGTAGCAACATGTTTTGATGAAAAAATAGATTACAGAGGGAATGTATCACTGCCGTGTTTTTATATTATAATTACAGGGAAAAGTATATCTGTGAGAGGTACGGGCCGCAGAGCAACTGACGCGCCTGCGCGGCTTCGTACCGCTGTATCCGTTCTTTACAATTTAATTGGAAGTTTTCTTCAATAACTTGTATCAATCCAGGCCGACTTTGTGGTTTCCTGTACGAAGACAAAAACGTTTTGTACTTTAAAAATACTGTATCTTAGACTTCTTTGAAGTACGTTTAGAATTTATTGTTTTCAAAGTCTGGAACTTTTTGATTGCGTTTCATGCATTTCATTTAAAAAATCAGCAGAAGATCTAAGAAATGCTTTTGTGATGGAGACACTGTTAAAGTCACTAAATATCTGCAAATCATAATCAAGCTGTGTAGTTATTGATGATTTGTTTCTGATCTAAGCCAAAATAAATAGATTTTAATAACATATAATTATTTGTTGCTCATTTTTGGCAGAACTTGCTACGAAGATTTTGCAGAAAAAAAGGTAGATAACGATAGTCATAATGCATCAGATAATTGACTGCTTAATAAATTAATTAGAACTACTTTAAGGAAGCAAAAACCCAGGTTTGCCTACATATATTAATAACAAAAAAATGTTCCGCGTTGCTTACCTATTATTGCAATGCCAACTTGTTTTTTAGCTGACTAAAGCCGTTTTAATCTTCTTTTCTTAAAGCAGCGCAGACGACAGACTTTCAAGAAAGTTTTATGCAACTTAAACTTAAATTAAAAGGAGTATATCCTGAAAGTCATTTGTATACCTGCCTAAATAATATATTTAGGCAGGTAATATAGTTACAAATAACTGTAACTACAAAAACTGTCTTTAATAATTATTATGTCGTAGCTGACTCTTTCCAACGTTGATTAAGAGTATAGTAGAGTTGCTTAAAAGGAAGTACCAATATTTATTTAATTATTATGTGAGTTATTATTAATATTTATTTTATTTATTAAGTATTTGTACAATAAAACTTATATGCTAATACAATGCCCCACAAAATTTGTTGGCTCCACAAAAATGCTAAAACAAAATGCTCCACAAAAGTTGATCGTATGACCTATTTCATTTTCATAGTGGATGCTCTAACAGAGAAAAGTACTGAAAAGTAAGGTACCAAAAAGCTTTTGTTAAAAATTAAATGAAAAGATATTTCATTTTCTTTGTTTTGTGGGTTATGTAAATAGTTAACTAATTACCATTGAAAGTAATTATAGTAATTACGTACTTATTACTCTACTTACTGCGTATATGTACATAAGTATTATTTTCGAACGCGGGTAATTTTAAATACACACTACAGTGACTTTATGTTTTTTTAACGAGCTTTATGTATGTCAAGTTCTTATTAATGTACAATCTTATTTGAATCAAGTAAGTGGACTGGTAGCGTTCATGCTTTTGCATGCGTTTTAGCGAAAATATTATATCTATAAAATGTGTAAAACGCAATTTATCTAATGTTATTGAACTTTAGTTCATCAACAATTACTATTAACTATCCTTGAAGTTATCAGCTGAAGTTGTCAATATACCTAAGTTTGCAATACAAAGCACTTTGCTTATGAATCGTAGAAAACTATACTGTTTTGATAGAAATCACCTGTTTCTTAAGTAGGTATTCATATACATTTGTCCATACTTATAATTTTAAAATGGAAATGGTCAACATTTATAATTTCTACAAATACTAGGAAACAAATATTACACCACAAAAATACATTGATACTTGATAGCACCATTATTAGCTACGATTGCTACGAAAACGACTAAGCTTTTGTAGCATTAAGGTCCTGTTTAGTTTCGGTTTAGAGTCAAAAATAAGTATTTAAATACCTAGCTAGTGGTCCCATGATTTCCAATGAAAAATTAATCAATTATTATGTAATAACTAAACTTTTTAAATCTTAATATTTTCTTCTATTGTCGGATCCTAATTTTTAACCTAACGGTGTCATAATTATTTTATAACTATTGGTTCCGTTCTACATATCTGCAGTACCTGCTTTATGTATACACATTTTAAATCAAGATATTATTATACAATCTTCCTTTAAACAATTTCTAAAATACTGCCGCTAACAAAATCGTGCGGTGCGCGCTTACAAACACATAGGTACAAATATAAAATGTAAGTTTATAATGATGACAAATTTTTCTTTTTACGTTACGTACAGTGAGACAGAGGCCGACAAGGAGGATTTAGTGCGGCGATATGGTGTGGGTGTCACCTAATGAATATATTTATTTATGTGGAGCCGGCCACTTTTATCTGGCCGAAGGTGTTTGTATATCGAGCCGTTGTTACACGCCAGTTACGATTAACCAGTTACTAAGGCTATCCTGTATACTTGTTATGTGATTATGTAGTAATTAGACCAGCGCCCATTATGTTGCTGTTGAAATTCTAGTTTTCATTAACAGTTATTAATTAGTGTTTTATTCAAATTACATTCTATTTCATCTGACAAATAGAACTGTAATACCATTATCTTATAGGTAGCTAGCCGTATATTCAGCCATAGGCCAACCAGACTTAGGTAATTACTTGGAATTTGTATAGGTACAAGTTATAAAGTAAACTGCAGGGTGTGAATGAAGAATAGTAGAGCAATACTCATCTTTAATCCTTATTTATGTGTAGAGTTTAAAAAACTTACAACATAATAAGAAAAACGTAGCACTTTCTTAATTACTCATGTGGTAGCACATCGCTACGAGATTTACTAGCAAGTACCTACTACACAATAATTTTAAAAGTCATCTCATAAGTGCCTGTCAAACAAAACAAAAACATTGGAACAACTTTGAACTTGGAGCGCTATCAGTCTATGGCCAGTATTTTTTAGTCAGATGGCCTCGTAACTACAAAGCGGTGTTAATATAGTTTACACTTGATGCTGCTTATATCAGATGTTATCCATTAGATTCTATTATTATTACCAAGTTATACTGATTACTGTTCTTGATTCTTATTAGAAATAATTGATGAAACTTTATGGAAAGAAACAGAATTATGTTTACGTATCTACCTTATTTTTATTATGATTTTATTTAATACCATAGATACTTAATTAGGTTCAGACCAATCGTTTAGTAATTGCAATGTATTCTAGTAAGAATGCTAATTGAAAACTCTTTCCTTTTAGTGGAAAGTAATAATTAGCACATCCATCATACATACCACGTAGGTGACTTAGGCAAGTTATCAGTTTATGTTTTGAGAACTTACAGTTTAATCCTTCTTCAAATTTGTCTTTACACAGTAGCAATAACATTTCCAATAAGCTGCTACAAGTCGTTCATTATGATACTTTTGCATTAGCACCCGACCGTACAATAGGGCCGGTCACAATAGGCTAACGAATCATCACCCACAGCACATACGGAATCAGGATTCAACACATCGCGTGCGCACCTTCGCGACCACCGTAAGCTGAGCTCTACCTACGTAACACTTATTTGTAAGCTCCCTCTTAAATCTGTCCCTTAAAGTTCTTGTTACATTGGACGTGTGTTACTAAACAGCGCGCGACATTCGTCGTGGTTTACTGCAACAATGCCGCGGCTTCTCCACAGACAGACGTATTAACATTATAATGAGTTCAAAATATTTGTGCTATCTATTTTGGACCACCCAAGCGGGCTGACACACGATCTGAACTGTACCTGATAGAACAATGGCTCGTCGTTCTCCATTTCGCCCCCTTTCTGCTCGATTAAGTTGATACGCCATTTTGTAAATGTAGGTAGAGCTGCTCTCGGAAAAGGTTGACCCACGTTGGTTATATACCGATGTAGGCAACTGTATTAGTGGTGACACTGGTGACATTATAACAATTTCTTTGGAACAATTTTTACTAATCATTATCATTTATTAAAAGTGTACCTAGAGGTATATCACCTTTTTGAGTAATGCGCTCTACTTTCGTATTTTTAGCAATTAGTTTTCTGATTAACTACCTATATTGTATAGAAACCACCTGTTACTTCTGGTCTTGCCCATGGTTATTAATATAGGGAACTTAGAAGTAACTCTTAATATTTTTTCAAAAACATTATGGGCAATAATATTTTTTTCCTACTTGACCTAAAAACAATATCTAAAGAAACTCTTGGGTATGGCATGAGTACTTTAGTGGCCACTCTACAAATCTTGTAACTTATCTATTAACCATTTTATGAATTAACTGTTTATAAGACAGACACAATGGTATTTAAGTAATCGTCCTGTTGGACTCTACTTATGCAGGTAGGTCACTAGAGAAGGATTCATAAAAAAAAAGATTAATATTACAGTCTGAAAAAACATTTTCTAACGATATACCTATTTTTAACCAATAAAAATATAAAGTTAAGTTATGATACAATATTATTAAGGGGGTTTTATCCCCATTGCAATACAGTTACCTTTTTAGCGTCTCTACATTTCGGTAGTCCTACACTTTAAACGGGGTAATTCATTACAGAATGAGTATGGTATGGTGCCCCAGTTAGTGTCTCATTACATTTTAGATTAAGAATATCCCCGCGTGTTGGGCCGATACTCCCATAAGCTGCTTTAAAGACCGGTTTCTCGGTATAAAGGACGACTCGGAACAACCATTTGATGCCCGTTTGATCTATATTTATTGGCATACGTCATGTTTGAATGCGATATTATTTATGAGCTTTTTATGATGTGGTAGGTATTACACCTTGGTAGAGTCGGTACCTACGTGATTCCAAATGGTTTTAATAGGTTAACATTAAAGAATAAAATATGGTTGACATGACTAAAAACAACCTACCTAATTATATAAGTAAATCGAGGTAGAGAAACCTCTAAAAAGTTTATTTTTATAATTTATTACCAAGACCCATCACAAAAACTGACTAATCCAAAAAATAATCAAACAAAATCAATTATCCGTCAAACAAAGTCGTTAAATCGGACAAAAAATGTCATCGATAATAAAAATTGAGTGCGAATAAACTGAGTTCGTTTTCGATGTCAATGATGCTTGTCGCGGCGCGCGGCGTCGCGTCGCGGTCGGCCGGCCCAATGGGCGCGCTTGCACGCGGGGCGGAGCACCAGGCCCCACCCCACCATGCCGGCCCGACAATACGCTATTCACAGCTAAAACAAAAGCCCGGCTAATGAAAACAAAAAATATACCTACTGCTTACGTATAGGGTTTTGTTCAGTATTTGTATGTAGAGCGAAATATAGTTTTTATTTTTAATTGCTGTAGATTTTTCGTACTAAACTCCTAGTTCAAAAGGTCGTCAAAAAGAAAGATAGTTTCATACAAATCGTTTTTTCTTGCTGATTTAGGATTTCAATTTAAGTATAAATTTAAATTGGTATAACAAATTATAGGTAGGTACAGGAACCTAATCCAAAATCTTTATAATTTGACTGCCTATGTTATGTTAACATAACATAACATAACATCACGCCTGTATTCCCCGAAGGGGTAGGCAGAGGTGAACATATAGTACACCCACATTTCGCCAGTTATGTTGTAAGTCCCAATGTAATAGGGGGCGAGCCTATTGCCATCAACCGGGCACAAATCCAGACTCCGTGCTGCTACTGAGAATTATGTTATTAATTATGTTTTACATTTAAAATATTCACACGATTTCTACTTTACAATATACTTGCAGTAAATGTCCAAATATTTTTACAAACATAACAACAAACTACAGAGCAAGTCTGTCCTCACGATTTAACAGAGGCTTATTAATAATTTGTACTAATGAATACGAAACGAAAAAGCTCAATATTTGTTGTATGACTTTAAATGGGAGGGACAACTGGGACATTCGGACATACTTATACAGGCTGCTACCGATTAGATAAATATGAATAGGAGGTACCTACAATAAAAAAATGACAAAATTGAAACTAAGAACTCTACCTTCTAGTAAAATTTGTCCATGAATATAAAATGAAACAAAAATAATGCGTCAGGATCCCCTAAAATTTGGAACTCTTTTTAATAATATCATAGCATGAATTCGATGACTTCGTATTGTGTCCAAATCAAGTTATAGGTACAAGTATTATTAAATAGTTAATAGCCTTTGCTTACCAGCAGCCTTTGCTTGCGCCAGAAGATCTGTGATACTTACCATCATTCTTAGAGGCTTTTTTCATGCTCTATTTTTACCTACAACTTTTACAATATTCTTCTTACCATAAGTCAGTCTTATTAAGACTCTATAGCATTAGGTAAAAAGGCAGATTAATATGTTATCTTCTTCAGTCGCCATTGCAGAACAGGACATAGTTGTCAACACTATTTTAGTTAGCTAACACCAAATATTTTTTTAATTCGCTTAACCAAGATTTATGTAAGCAGCGGTTTAAAAGAATTTTATTTTTTGGCCTTTGGAGCTGATCTCAGCCTCTACGATCTCAATCCAGATCTCCCAAATTGAAATGTTATCCTTTGAGTTAGTGTGGAAACAAAAATGATAGATAAATCTTAATTTTCTTAAACTACATTGATAAAGGAAGTTTGAAAACATTATGGACACGAGCAGGACTTGAACCTGCGACATTTTTCTTAAACTATCTTAAATACATTATGTAAACAAACTTTATGCGTCTTTATTTGAAACTTTTAAAATATAAATATTTTTTAATAATCTCGCAGGGTATATATTATATTTCTTTCGAATTAAACGTTAAAAGACTTTACAACATTTCTGTTTTATTTGGAAAACTTGATTGATATCTTATTCATAAGAACCTAGCTATAAGACTTTATAAACACGCTAGGTAAATTAGAAGACCTTCACCGACCCACTTCAAACACAGTTCAGAATGCAATTAAAACATTTTATTGTATGTGACTCAAAATAAATGTAATAAAGTTTTATAACACGCTATATAGTTGGCCGCCCCCAGCATATGGTGTCTGTCGGAAGGGGCGCGAGGCGCACTTGCCTAGACTGCCTACCCCGTGTTTTAACTCGCCTAATTGCTTCCCATTTACATACATTAACAGAAAAAAAAACGACCACAACTGACGCCCAGCCTGCTATGTAAATAACGACCTATGTAGCTACCTAAGCCCATTATGACAAAAACTGCGCCGACCGAGCCGATATACAAATTACGAAGTTTAATAACGGAAATCAATTGCCGTATGCCTCCGTCTAATTATAGGTTGCGCGCTGTCCATGGGAATGTACGAGTGAAACACCTAAATGTAACGACCGAAATATCTCGTAAATAGTTTAAACGTTACTTTATCGGATATTACCCACATCTATTATTGAGAAAAGACGACGGATAGTCCCTCATTATCCTTTCTATTCAATTATGAGCCGCTAATTACGATACGTTAGGTAATTAAATGACGGTGAGAACCGAAAACTGACAATAGATAGGTAGCAAGTTAAATTGAGCTCCAAAATTTATAATGGACGCAACGTCGAACGTTTTGTGAAATCTGTAGTCGATTGCTGGGGAGAAACTCATTGTTCTTTGTACGTACATGGGTATAATTACGTATGCATACATGTGCACATCCACTGTTTGCAATCTCTAAAGTTATGAACCTCCCATTCCTGTAATTTGTGTGCGAGATGAAATTTTGTCATTATGTTTCCCACAAGATGTTCTGAAAGTTTCTAGAATGTATAAATTATACTGGCGACAGACTGCCGACACAAACTTTTCAGATACCTTGAATTCTACAACACTGATTGATGAAAAACTCTATTGTTTTATATTTCAAGAAGTATCACATCGAAGAACTATGTATAGAGGTATAAGAAATAAAAATTCAAAAGGTACTTACTCGTCATGGTTTTTGAATGGTAGATTAAGATTTTATCTACTCCTACTACAGTATACTACAGTCTCTTTTTTACTTTATCAAAATATAGTGTTGTGTCAATACGTCTTGACACAAGTTGTGTAAAAACAAAACAAAGTAAATTCGTATTAAAATACCAAATGTAGAGAAATGTAGATCAATTTATATTGACAACAAAAACATATCTAATTCATTCGTGCTATCTATCCTGAGCATACCAGAAATGTTGTCAATCATGACATTCAGTTGATTTTAGGATCTTTCGTGATTTTGAAACCGCTAAACGTGTAATTTCTTTATACATGTAACAATTCGTGGAGATTACAATAAGGCTTAAGAAATATCAAAGTCAAACAAAATGATGACAAACGATTGAATCTGGTAGACAATTTCACTAGCAGCTCGAAGGCAAACAGTGCATTAGGTAATTTGCAATAGACTGTGAGTGAGTAGGAGTAGGAGATGAACATCTAAAACTCCTGGGACATGTAATTCCATTTTCGCTGGAATTAGCGCTCTTAAATAACCTTCTACCAATGTACTAAAGGTACAACAGTTATATATGTTATTCCTATTATAGATATAAACATAAGAAGTGTTCAGATAGTACCGTTTAAATAAAGCCAGTGTCGGCTGGCACAATGGCTGCTTATCTGGACCGCGATCGAACAAAAGCTACTTACAACTGTTCTTAATCGTCATTTCACATACGCTCTCCACTGACATGAGTCGTTATTCTAACCTGAAAGTTAGTACTCAGGTAATGTTCAGACTGCAAAGTACTGTTGGAAAAAAACTTCCTGTTGCACTTTTTTTAATTCAGTATGAGGTTGGTACATATAATGTCAAAAGCTGTTTCTTTTGTTTGTTCAAAACAATATCATTTCCAAGTAAAGCTCTTTGCTGTCTTCCATTCAGCGCACAGGTGTATGAGATGTAGAGTCACTTAATATAAAGAGGTTAATGTATGAAACGTACAGTTGCAAAATTCCACGCAAGCTTTATCTGCTCATTATACTATCTGCACAATTACCAACTTAAACATTCAGGAATTTGAGGAATGTGCCGCCTAGGTGTTCTAAGTCCGGTCAAACCCAACCCAGATCCACTTAAACTGTAACAACATTGTGTGTATCTGTACTCCATTTCGCAAATAAAGGAGGCGATTTTGCTCGCTTCGCGGTCTGGCCTGGTCACAATGGGTTAGCGATATGCATAGATATGGCTAAACGATGCAGGTCATGCAAATACGCAGCTACTCCGCTCACACACACATCACACCACGCTTTCCAATTGCCTGCCATTGTGCTGCCTCAGGAAATTGCCTCTCGTCTCATCATTTACATTGAGAACTGTTAGCTTGGTCGGTCTGTACGATTTTAGATAAGATTTACTGATAAGCTTTGAAGTCTGTACTGTGAAGTTTTTTCGTTAATTCTGGTAAATTCCTTGCTAGTATAAAAAAACATTGTGTGTGTCTGTGTCCAAGCAAGTTTGACTCAAAAAGCACTTTGCTGAATAAATTTTCTTTGTGTATGTACTATGTATGTTTGCATTTTTCAGCATGATAATTGTGTCTAATCGCCTGAGCAATTAAAACGTAGCACAACAGTAATCACGCACGATTCATGACGAAAGCTTCATACCAAAAAAGAAGTAAATCATCATCATCATCAGCCTGAAGACGTCCACTGTTGAACAACGGCCTCCCTCTTTTAGAAGTGGGGGGGGGATGCCATAATCCCCGCGCTTGGCAAGCGGCTTGGGGATCGCAGAGTTGGTGCTCATGTTACAGAAGGCGCTGCTGCCCACCTTCTGGATTTCCCTTAGTCACCCTTACGACACCCACGGGAGGAAAGGGGGTGGTCAATTCTAGGCCGAATAAATACCACACGGCAATTATTAAGAAGTAAATAAGGCTTAATAAATGCTTAAATTTTTCATCGAAAACCTTTTTTTTTTATTGTTTATTACTTTATTTTCAACTATCACCCACATGAAGATTAAATGCATTTATCAAGAGGCGTCACAGTTTATTTAAATTCATTAATGGCATGATATAACTGGAGCACATAATAAAGAAATATAAATAATGTCTTTTAACAAACAACGTTCTGGAAGTATATCACCACTGACCGTGCCATGAATGCCTGTACTGAGTGCGAGCAAAAAGTCTGATAAACATGATTTGTTGCCTTCATCAACCTAACAACGCGGGTCTTGTGTTGGAACGTGATTAGTAAACAACCTGTGCTACTTATTACACTGCCTATTAGTTGCTTACAATTTTGAAATCTAAAGCTACAGAAACCTGCAAAAGAAAAAAGAGTTATGTTCATAGCTTACACTTTATAGACGCTCGAAGCAGAGAAGAATGGCAGAGAATAACGGAGGCCTATACCCAGCAGTGGGTGAGCCGGGCTACAATGATGATGATGATAATTAAAGTGTTTTTAGACTATCAGTGCACCAGTAATCATGATTGCACAGAGAAAATGACACGAGGATCTGCAAGATATCTGACGTTAAATATTTTATACTGAAAAGTATTTTCAGGAGCAAGTGAACTTAAAGTATCTAAATAAACAAAAAAGTCGAATTATCTAAGATTAGATCGTAAATATCGATCTTAATAATCTAGTGACAGATTTTTATATCGTTGTGAAATACTGCTAGATTATTTTATCCTTCGTCCAATTATATTTATCTGTCTTCCTTTATTTATAAATTCTTATAGTAGGTACCTTTGTGAAAATATAATTGTACCGATATAACATCAAGTTGTTATATTTTATCAAACTCATATTTACTTGCTAAGACTAACATGGAAATAATTGCTTTCGAATTAAGGAACTACTTTGATGTGTATCGAATGTACCTGTACGTACGTTCCATGAGTTTTCTATATAATTACCTACATTCATTAGAGTTTCGTAACTATTAGAAGTTCGTGAAAGCAAATCTCTTCCGGTCGCTTCCGTGTACTTACGAACGATCTTAGCTACAGTTTATTTTTTAATTAGTGGCCGCTTTTTCATAGGCCGGCGTCGATCAAGATAGGCGTTCGCGTTCGTGTGAATGGCCTACGGTCGGCTACGGTTGCCTCTGTTACCTCACGCATCGGGGACTGGCTCACCGATTATATGCAAATGAGATGTCATAACACGTGAATAATTACAGCCAGCCACGAGTCGCCCTTTCGGACGAACCGCACAAATTGGATTTACGTGAAAAGCAAGTTTTAACCGCGACACCGACTTGATGTATGTATTTTTGGGGTGATATGCTAAGAATGTATGCATAAGTAATATTTTGATGATATCTTATTTGAGTTGACGTCGATATTTTTCTTTTAGTGTAAGAAATGGCGTAACAGCTTTAGAACAAAGGAATAAGAAAATAGTTTTATTAAAATGACTTGACTGAATTGTATTGTTCATATCTACTAAAAGATTGAATTTTTACCTCGTTCACATTTTTGTTTTGTATGACTATAATAACGGAACGTAAAATGTTATCAAAATACGTTTATTTCCCTAATTAACAGTCTAACTAAGTAACAAACTAAACCTAAAGTAAAACTATGTCCTCATAAACCCAGTTCTTTATAGGTAGTTCAATAATTTCACATTTGTATGCCATTATTTTATACTGTTCATTAAAATAAAACGTAGGTAGCGTCGCGCCACTTTTCACGAAAAGTCCCGCTGTGGAAATTGCGACCAACGTCGGGGGGCAGCGTGACCAAGCATGCGGCGTTAAGGGGCGCGCGGGTCGTTATGCTAATAGACCACCTGACTGACAAACTTGCATACACACCAGTTCACATAACACGCTAATACCACCCTTAACTCAACATTACAGAGTTGATTGTTCATTACCTAACAATGGTAATTATTATTTTTGTATTTCAGGAGGTGGTTGAGGTCTGCGTGTTGGCCGCCTGTAGTCGCGATAGCGGGAAAATGGACGGTTGACTACGTTTATGGCTTACCCGCTTGTGCTCCGATTTAAGGCTTATATATGGTCGTAAATACGCTACACGTAGCTATGGTGCGATAACGCGCCTTAATAAGGTTTATTTTCTAAACAACCGCAGTTTGATGTCGTTTGCTTGAATTTTACGTACCTAACCGTTTTAGACAACACTTATAAGAAATTCACTGAAATAAAATGGTTTTCTTAGTTCTTAAAGGTGGCTAGGGAAGCAATACAAAGCTTTTGTACTATTCTATTGAATTTTTATAGGTTCAACTGTAGAAAACAAGTTTATTGGATTATAATCATTACAGAGCCTACTCCATATCTCTTACTAATTTTTAACGGGGTACATAAGTGAAATATTATTACACAACCCAACGCGCAACGTTTTCAGAAGTCACCAGGTTCGTCAAAAAACGCTTAGTAGTATGTAAAGTCCATTATATAAAATAAGCACTGAGGAAATGTTTTTATTTTGCATAGCTAATTAACTATAACCAATGCTCAACATTTTACAATTTTAACTAAGAATCAAGTATAAAAGTAAATCGTAAAAACAGAACAAAAACCACGAAGTCCATTATTTTGTCGCTAGCCTTATTTAAAAAGATAAATTAACAGACTGTTGACATGCATCCGTGTAATTTAACAGCGAAAACAAAAACACCAAGGTTTACCAACAGCTTGCCTGCTACGTGGGAACTGCTATGAACAAACAACGAAAAATGAATGTTCCACAAAGTGCAAAAATCACAACAAAAATACAAAATTATCTGCGGCTTTGTGGCTTTCTGCTTTATGAAATAAAACGGGCAAATAATGTGAAGTGAAACATCACAATGGATGTTGTAAAGAATACTCTCATTGTTCAGTTTACTTTATGATCGCGTACTGAAATGTATCACAACAGTAGGTACATATTGGTTTTCATAATGCGGTTAATTGCTCCGGCTCGGGACGGTTATCCATCATTACTTATTCAATACCCGTTCAATAGACTAACATCTGCGAGGGAACAGGTACATCGCATGTCACGGATTTAGTTGAGTATTATGCATAATGTGTTGTTTATATGAACAACAGTCTCACATCCGCAGTCCTTGATTTCACGATATATTGTGAGAATGAATACATGTTGATATCCCTGGTCGTACCTGCAATACTTAGCCCAGCTCTTAAATAGTAAAACATTGACTTACTGTAACAGCTAATCTTTTCGGTTTTTATCACATTATTGTCGAAGTCGTTCGTAGTCGTAGTGGTAGAGCATCTGCCTTGAACGAGCAATCTCATCCATGGAGCTATATTACCCGAAGATCAATATCTTGTAATCGAATTAAAGGTATTATTTTACAAACTTTCAGTTAAAGGATCATAATCTCAAGCTGGATTTATAAACAACAGACCGGGCTCTGCGGCTTACATTGGGAGAAGCCTATGTCCAGCAGTGGACTGCAACGGGCTGATGATGATGAATCTCAAACTATAAATACTGTTGGTCGGTTTCGTTACTTTTTTGTTAGGCTTCATAAAGACAAAAATCGTGTTTTAGAACTCTACAGTGTAAAGTGCAACAAACAATCTCATCATAATCATCAGCCGGAAGACGTCCACTATTGAGCTGAGGACTCCCCCTTCTAGAAGGGAAGGGGGGGGTTGGCATTATCCCCATGCTTGGTAAGCGGCTTGGGGTTCGCAGTGTTGGTAGACAAGTTACAGCAGACGCTGCTGCCTATCTTCTGGATTTTCCCTTAGTCGCCTCTTACGACACTCACGGGAGGAAAAGGGGTGGTCAACTCTAGGCTGAATACAACACGGTATATTCTAGGCCGAATACCAAAAACAGTCCCATAAAAACAACTTAATAATCAAAAAGTATTTTACTAATCAAAGTGATTTAGATATATATTAAAGCTTCTACAATTACGAGTCATGATAAAATTCCCGTTAGCCTTCGATAGTTCGATAAGCAATCACATGACAAAGATACCTTTATAAACATCTAACACTTTAACTCATTGCTCTTGGTAAGTATCCGAGACTTCTCTATTATTCCTGAAATAGCGCCACAAGACGGCACCCAAAGTAATTTAAAAACCGCTTGAATACTCACCTTGTTCACCATGAATTTTACGACACAAAAGTCCAAAATGCGATGCGAGATGAAGCTTTTGTGGTTACAGCGTTTGATCTGTAATTAGGGTGTTTAATAGCATAATAGCTAGTAACGGCTTTCAATCGAACAGCATTGTGTTTTTTGTACAACTTTAAAGCACAACTTGTTATAGCACGCAAAGAAAAAACTTCGGTGAATGCGTGTCCTTTTCTGATAATTATCTAATGATATAACACTAGTTCTACTTGATACTTTCTACTTTCGGTTTGGTTAAAATCAATTAAATTAATGAGGTAATATCAATACAATATTTTTTATGTACCTAAATACTGTCAGTAACTCAGTAGCTAAGTCAAGGAAAGTGAATGTGTGATATGAGGCTGATCAATGCTACACTACACCTAGCTTTAAGGAAACTTATTAGCATCCCTTAAAATAAAAAAGACACAAAAAGTATCACATATGTATCTACATAACGTTCCAAGACGATAAATTGGTACTTATTGTGCTACGTTTTTGCATTTACAACGTATTCCACATGAATATTATGTAGATTAATCAGCATACAAATGAGTGTGAATATTGTGATAAAGTAATGACATTACATAAGCGATTTGTAAAGTGTCTACACTCCACAAGTTTTGCGGCATTCGAACAAGTACCCACCGATCATCATACATCACTCGATCAAACGGAACACTTAAAAACATTATTTCTGGTACAACAAGATCATTTTAGTAAACGGCGGGGTGTTTAATTTCGTGGGCTTTTTGCGGAATGCGGGACATTGTGGAGGCAGGTGCGGCCGCGGCTCCCCGGCTGCCCGGCTCCCCGACGACACTAATGAACACAATGAAGACGTATTCCTACGAGTATATCCGGCGTTGATCGATTGATTTACTCGCTGCCACCGCGCTCGAGCTTTTTGTATTCGAATGTCGCCCGCCATTTGCATATCAGAGTCGCGGTGGAACGAATTTTAAACAAGACGTACGATGGGAGCCGTGATGTGCTAGATACGCTAAGCCAAGGGGATGCCACTATTTGCATATGACGGAGCTTCATAGCTATTAATTTACTGACTTTTCAATACTTGCGGGGAAGGGTGAGACAGTTTATACGGTTTTACATGATAAATAACCCGAGCATGCTTGCAACTCCTTTCATTTTACAGAGGCTTATCGTCAATATGACGTTACGTGAGTCGGAGACGTATAATATCGGCAATTCACATTCTGGATTTTAATGTTAAAGGCTTTATCTTTGGATCTGTAGTATTATCTACTGTCAAGTCGTGACATTATAACACTGATGTAAAATATACTATGTAGTTGACAGAGTTGCCATCAAACTACTTTCGTACAGTAAAGGTCGTTGTCGTTCAAAAGTAATGAAGTCGTCGTCGCACTCTGATAATTGAGCATATTCAGATAATATGTGTGAGTACGCCATTAATAGCGTTGGCTATCTGTTCGCGTGTTAAACAAAACAGATCGCGTCGTAAAACACGCGCGTCATAGGAAAATTACCGTTCACAGTGTGTATTTACCGCGGTAACAACGAAGTGCACTTCCAACAATTGACTGCCCTCCCTATCTTGATGAGGAAACACGAACATTTCACACAAGACTCGCACATGTTTATGTTCAACTATTTGTGACGCGACAATGTGTGGCTATTCTATGCAATTGCCTTCAGACTAATGTCATTGAAATTGATAGTGAATACCTACTGTGGCTTACTAGGACTTCGTTTTGTTATTTTGTTCTATTACTTATTAATTTTATTATACCTATTAACAAATAATTCTGTATACCTAATTTAATAAACAGAATAATTTGACTTGCACTTGAAGGTGCTGATCCACATAACATGATCTCATAATTTCCTGAACAGCTACGTGTAATCGGCACAAATTGTTTCTGAAAAGTATTTGTATTTTCATTCATTCAGCTCAAGAAAATTGTACACTTATGAGTTTAATGCCAACATCTGTTTTAACATGAAAGAATAGGCTATAAAGAAATTATCGAGAAAACTAGACAATAATAGGGACCCAATACCGTAGCTCGTCATTAACCAAACAACAGAAATCAAACAAACGTCCGTTTAGTTCCAAGGGGTGTAATTATGCAAAACGATGTAAAACTGATATGTTAATAAGTAGCCCGGACGATTTAGCACCCCCACGAATCGGACAGTTGTACGAGAAGTTAAGGTTGCTTATCATTATCTGAATCATATATCGGTACTCATTCATTGCATCGATCAGAAACACTTAAGTATATGTTAATAGATATTGTAAATTGTTTGCCTTTGATATCGTTGATACAATTAGTTCGGAATACAAAGTATTTATCAACGTTAATGATGCTTTTTATGCTAATGATAAAGTAATATGAAGTTGTAAATTTATTCCTTGATATCCGACATGACAATATCAATACAATGACACTGAACAGTAAGGGTTATAAAACTGAGCAATTCCTTATTCAGATCTAAAATCTTAGACCCAGTTTTCACAAAACGTAGGTATACTATATGCTTGGGTGATTGTAAAATATGTAGTTGAAAATGCTTATAGGTTAATATTAATTAGTAGTAGTATATTATTAAGAGCCCGTATTGTCCCACTGCAGGGCAAAAGCCTCTCCACTCTCTTTCCACTTCTGTCTCACAAGGGCTAGCAAAGTCCAGTCCTTCATGAAAGAGTTTAGGATAATTTAAATATGTTTTTGTAGCATCGATATTTTTATTATCAGAGTATCTACCGGTCCTTTAGAACGTAGACAACGTTTGTTTACGGTCGAATGGCCCGCGGTCCATTTCACCGTGGGCCGTTAAGGCTAAATATCCATACACAAAACATACATTACAGCTATTTATTACACCTAAATATTATAAACCGATTCATACCCGGTTTCCACGATAATTATTTAAAAATTTATAAGTTCAACCCTTTGCTGATTAAATTTGAATACGTTATACCTTTAACTCACTTTTGACAAGCTGCTAATCATATTCAAACGCGCACCTTGCGATGCCCTGATGGCCGAATGTTAGAATTTAAAGCATTAAGACCCAAGGCACATAATTTGAAGGGTTCGACTGGACTAAAAAGAATCTGACCAAAACAATATGCATAGACAGGTGTGTTAATATTTTAAAAGGCTTAACTAATGCTTCACTGTCTGCTAAGTAAATTAGTCAAGTTTGTGTTCACTCGAGTCAGTTTTAAGACTGTAGGTAGGTAGTAGGTACCTACTGCAAATACAGTATTATCTTATATCACCGAGACTACCAGACTTTACGACTGTTTTATGAAAAGGAGAGCCGTGCAAGTAGCACAGGGTTGGGTACCGTAAATATATTAATTATATTTATCCTAATTAATGTGAAGCAATGTATACAATCATTGTTGCTAGTTTTATTTCTATTAACCTTCTAAAAAATCAAGCGAGGCAGAGATAGAGACGTGATGCCTCTTATTTTGAAACCCAGAATAATGGTGATTTTTTTAAATTACAAACTGTCAGGAATACTTTCATAATATATTAACTTGCTCTATACTTAAGATGTAATTTTTTTATTTATACTTCATAACGAGGGAGAGCAATAGTGTCATCATTATTCTTGGTGTTCTTAGTGAGTGAGGGTGAATTTTACAGTCTGAGCACTGTGTCATAATAGAGGCTGATGCTGTAAAAGTGTTTCTACTCAGCTCTTCCTTTTTTACCTTGGAAAACCTCATGGACTTTTTGCGTCCTATGGATATGCCGGAGTATTAACGGCTAAAACCTCAAGGTGTCCTCCTAACTACCTTCGGTTGAGGGACGCGGGGTCTGCGTACGCTGCACCGCATTGTTCAGACCTCCCTGACGACATTTGGACGGCCAACATAATTTCATTTAAATACATACGTAAATGAAAATAATAATTATGAAAAGCACAAATTGTTAATGCCACACTACCCGAGCAAGGGCGGAGTGTTTACCCCAGAGCAATTAAAATGCCATCAACGGAAACCCAGGGTGCTCACCCCGTGACCATCTCCATCCATATCTAATACACTACTTACCAACATTCCATATACATTATTTTAGGCACGATGCCAATATAAATAGACCCTTCAAGTGAACTGTATAGTTGAACAAACGAACAAATTAAAAGTTCTGACTATATTGGACGGATACTGAAATTAAAATTGTATATAAAGACGTTGAACGGCCCAAAGAAAGGCATTTATGATGAGGCAGATAAGTGAATACGGAGCAACTGTCGGTAGCCATTGTTATAACATGTGAAAATATGTTTCATTCCGTTGGAGGTATTAAATATGGACGGGCTTTAATTAGAATATAATTAGTTGAGAGATTTTCGTACAATGCCTTAGTAGCTTCTCATACAATTAGATACACATTTTTATTTCTGTTTAAGATCCTATATATGATAACCGTTTGCTTAACAATCCAATACATTTTTTGATTCTATTACTGTTTTACACTTATTGCTCTATCCAGACTCTGTTCAGGTGTACATAGTTACGTCATACCAAATATTGTAAATGTTATCAACTGTTTACAAAGGTGTTCAAATATGGCGATGGGTTTTTAATAATTTCCCAATTACATATAATTTAACGATAAAACATTTTAATAAACAGTACTTGGACTTACTTTTAACATATATAATTTAATTAGGGTAATTATAGAAGCATACAGTTTTAATTATATAAGCCACTCATAAAATTTTTATTCTTTCGAAATTAATTATTGTTTACTTGATACTTACAAACAGCTGACCTTCATTCATTGAACACATAATATAGAAGTAAGTACGTTACAATAATTACTTTGAATGTTATCTATATACATGGTGTTGAACATCGTGAAGTAACCAATCGGGGCAGCAATAAACGGTTAATTGCTTCGGTAGGGGAATGCGCGGTGAAGCTCGCCAATGACTGAGCATTAGGGTCGAGTACATAAGCAAGTATATAGCTGCTGAGCATTAGTGGGAAACTGTTCGCTGTTATGTATTCAGTTTGTGTGGTTAGCTGTTGAGACGTCTAAATTTATTGGACTAGCTTCCAGCTTTAAAAATATTTTTTAAATTAACGAATCGTAACAGTCTGTTGTATTTAACTCGAAGAATATAATTAAAATGTTTGATAGTATATAAAAACAAATTGTACTTGATGACACTGACTAGTTATTTTCTGGAAACGGTTGTGTTACCTATTCCTGTCGTCATTTTGCGGTATATGCATTGGTTTCGCTGCTAGTATCGTTGTCATTATTATCTTCATTTCCTATATAGTTTTGCCCTGCAAAGTTCCCCAGTTCTCTTGCTCTCTTGTTATCTTCAGTGTCTCCGTACTACCTATCTTCGAACGTCGCCAATACAAACTTACATTCATCATCATCAGCCAAATACGTCCACTGTTGAACATAGGCCTGGGACGTTTAAGCGGGGGGGTTTGCCATAATCCCCACGCTTGGCAAGCGGCTTGGGGATCGCAGTATTGGTGGTGGAGTTACAGAAGACGCTGCTGCCTATTTTCTGTTTTTTTTTACATTAACGACAATTAATTCTGAAGACATGAAAACCAAAATATACGAACACCAAGCTAAAACAGAACGCGGCTGGCGGCTACATTCAAAGGCAAAGGTTTTTAAATTATGCTAATTGTTTACCGTGGCTTATGTGCGCCTCGCCACAAGCTATTATGTCGCAATAACAACCACGCTGACCATAGACTTAATGTTCCTAACGTAAAACAGTTACACCCACTGAGTAGAATATTCTAGCTATTGTAGAATCTAAGGACTGTTAAGTAACATAAAGGTACGATTCCCTTCAGTTGACGGGAACGTGAGTCGTACTGTGAACCTGCTATAGCCCTGAAAAAGCTCGCATGTAATACCTGTTGTCATACTTTGTATATTTCCAGCCGATCAGTCGTGATGATAGATTACCTAAATATGCCATAGCCTTTCCTTAATTGATGATTGTAATTTACGTCATTTTGTTAATACTGCCTTCAACTAATTGCACTCAAACTGCCACCTCGTTTTAGGGTCGTACCTATATTCAGTTACTTTGTATGATTTCAGCTTATCAGAGGGGATATAGCATTTAGATGCTATAGCCGTACTGATTTTATAACTTACCAACTACCATTTGCATACTGCCTGCATGTATTTCCATTTTTACTGCGTACTTGGTAGTTTGACTCAAAATGTAACCTTATTTCACAATATTCAGTGTGTCTCTAGTGTCAGTGGCGATGGTGTCACGGAAGCCCGCTACTGTGCGCATCCATTGTCCTCCCCGTTCCTCAATCGGTTGCCACTTACCACACTTGTTACGCGCGACAGCTTCAAAGAGATGCCGCACCATTGTCACCTGTATGCACGAGACCAACGGAATATCTGGTGGTACGTTTTTATGAGATGCTAGTCCGACTTGGCTTGCATTTATCTAATTAGAAATACTTTCGACATTAACTGAGGTACTGTAAATTAAATTAACGTCATTTTTATTTTAAAACCTTGACCATAGGTCTGAAACATTACGAGTATTACAATAATTCCGTCAGATATGAATAACATTTAGCGTGTAAAGGCCTATATGAAAGTGATTTAGTAACGAATACAAAAAATTGTAACAAACAAGCCAACAAAGCCACACACAATAAACGTGTCACATAAATCATAACCTCAAGTTAATCCCAAATCACGCCATTGAATTCTCGTCAAATATCACCTAAAGGCAGAAAAAAATAATTTACGACCTCAAAAAATCATAAACAATGTAAAGCAATGTGTCAAAATAATCCAGTATAATACGATCAACGCCCAAGGACGGCCGAGGTGTTCATAATAACTCAAAGAAACCCACTTACAAGTCAGGCTAACAATAGATGTCACCGGTGAGTTGGGATAAAAAATACTATGAACTTCTGAAGCAGTTAATAAGGACCTTACACAAAAGCACAGCGGTGGTACAACCTTTGAATGAAGTCGACCTACTAATTCATATTTATACGGTGTGTCCGCACTCAAAGGGTTCGCTCGATTAACATTCTTTTCTTGCGTTTTCGTAACCATGTCGCCATGGAACACTGCATATCACGACGGCGACGCCATAACGAAAGATGATATTCTATTACAATTATATTGATACCGTTGATGTAGAAAAGAACCTACGTATCCAAATGCTTCATTAAGTTTAAGCACGCACCGTCTACACAGGCGTCTTCTATTTAACAGTGAGTCACTGTTAAAAAGAAATACACTTAGCCATTCATTATCATCAACAAATGATGTTTTCATTGCTCTACAAGATTTGTGATCATCAATAATGATTTTTTTGTGCTGTCAGAATATCTCGGCGTTAAATAGCATCGTGCAATTGGCTCTTATAGCCAAACAAAATCACGCGCAGACGATCGTGGAGTGGTTTAACAAAAGCTCAATCATATTTACATTTAGTCATCGGCTATTAATCAACACAAGATATGCTGCTCTTCAATAGGGACCTCGAGACAATCAGTGATAAACTGATAAAGAAATGGTTCTAATGTAAATAAATGGTCAGCGATATGTTAGTGTCTACACTAGGTTCGGCTTATGTAGAGAAGACTTTTGAATCTTGGTAAAGAAGTTATCTAAACATCCTAGAAATGTTTTCCTATTCACACTTATAAACAGCTATAAAAAACATTTGATTTTGAAATTAATACAGACAAATTTTTGAGTTATCACTGAATATTTGCCTGTTGTTATGAACCCTGTTTGGTGAATTAGTACAATCTATTATTTAATGAATAATATTTTGTTGTGACGTTAAAATGTAGCAGTGTTAACAGCCAGAGGTGAGGATTGTCAATATTAATAAGTATATAAAACTTCAAAAGACTGAGACTTATCTTTAGAAATATCGTGTTTTTTTTGTGGGAAGGGTAAAAGAACTGAGTCTGAGAGTCTTTCCACACCATTGAACTCATAATGTGTTCGTAGATGAGCGCGCGCGCAATAACAAGTGAGGCTAACAAGCGGTCGATACAAACCGTCTTACTGACGCTAATCCTAAATTATAACACACCAACTAATCACTCGTACTTTACAACATTTTACTTTATCTGCGAGCCATCAAATAAGATCTATTGCAAGATTCATATTGATATAAAAACTGCAGGCTTGGTATAACTGGGGCTATTTGAATATCTTTATCGTGTGAGCCATTTGGTTCGTTTTATTTACTTTTCAACAGAAATGCAGATAGGCCGAGGCAGTCCTATTCATTAGATATTGTATCGTTTTTCCACTACCTAAGAAAGCCAGACAAAGGCAATATATTATATTTCAAATGTCGTTTCATACCTGGATTTTATGTAAGATCTTAGTGGCAGGCTAGAATTTAGTTGTAGTTCCCAGTAAGACAATTGGCTCGGCTCTAATTTACTGTCATTTAACATCGCAATAGACGAAAACTATGAAAGCGAGATCAATAAGGTTTATATTATTAAAAATGTAATAATTTTTTATTGTAATGTCACCACATGGTTGGTAAATAGAGACAAAATATTTCTCACAGACATGTAGCCAGGAGTATGATAATGTCGAAGAAAAATATCAAAAGCGGCAATGAAAGCCAACGACACGAGCAAGGAATTAAGTTTGACAGTAAATAGAGGCGTAATTCAGCGATGTTCGTGCGCACGAGTTGCTGTATCGACAGGATAATAGAGGTGATCGCGGTCGGCCCCACCACCGCCATCTAGCGCCGATCTTTTTACAACTTTATTAATCGTATCGATTACCGATAACATTGTCGAGTGTTGTCGGCACTTTTGGGTTATATCGAAGAGTTGCTATCATTAACCTGTGTGGGCTTACTGTGTTAGCTCAAGTCCTAGCTCATTTAGCTTTTGCTTCAAGTGAGCCACCCGCAGGCAGCCAATGTTTCGCCAATTACTTTATTATTATACCTTTCGAGCATCGATCGCTGTTTATATTGACTGCTGACTGAAAGCCTACTGTCCTACTTTTCTTTTACCATGCCTTAAAGAGACCTTAATTTGACCCAATAATATGTAGCAAGCCAGTTTTATGATAAAAACCTTTTAACCGTCATTTAAATCGGTCGATTTTTATTGATTGTATCACCAGCTATGCTAAACCGTACATAATTCGCTGACTTCTTCTTGGCCTTCCATGATTCCATCTACCTATATTTGAAGTACTAGGTATCACCCATCTTATTTTGCCGTCTCACCATTATCCTAAGTAGCAGATTGAACGCTTTTAACGAATTGTGCTACTAGAATCATCTAAGAGAGCAATATAAATACAGTCATGTAAAATGGTTTCAGATCTCATCGTAATAGTTTGTCGACAAGAGACAACTCTAAGGGCCGTGTTGAAGGCTCATTCATCGAGTTCAAAAGCCAAGCGGCTATCTGTTACCGCGCCCGCGCCGCCGTAATACTGGGGTTACCCAACTATTGCTACAATTCCTGAGCGAATAATGCACCAAACTTAAATGTAAATGTTGCCTAGTCAAACACTACGTGCACTTATAAAAGTTAGTTATCACCTGGAGCAAAGTGTGCCTGCGATGTTCAATAGAAGTCGCAATTTTTGTTCTAGGTTTCTCTATAACTTCTGGGTATTTCAGGACTAGAATAAATGATAATTGCTAAGAAAAAACGAACCAAGACTAAACGAGAAAATTTCAAACAGCTTTAAACAATTTATAAATTAGTGAAAAACTCGCTACTGTCAGAATAAAAAAGAAAATCATGGCCTTATTTTAAATTTGAAATCCTAACTATTAGGGCCAGAATGTTCGGAGCGATAATAAATAACAATGAGTGCACGTTAGGGCTGCCGCGGGTGATAAACTCGCCGCCAAAGAGCCTCTAATAAGTGCCTGTAGGACAAAATAACAAACACATTAGACACCATGAGCTGGACTGCGCATGTCTGAGGACCAAACAAATTAGGCGGACTACGAATCTTGTAGAAGTGCCACATAAAACAGAAATGAGTGAATTGTAATTTTACAGTCTGAAATGTTTTTTTAAGATATAAATGGATCACGTTGAATTAACCTATAGATTATTTATCTTAGAAACTTTTTGGTAACCAAGTTAGAGTTTAATGAGAAGGTTGATATAAACAACTCTACTCCCCACAAAACAACCATTGCTACAGAAGTCATAGTCAAAGACGACCTCACAATATACATAATTTTGTGTCCGTAAATTATTCACTCTTTCTCTGATAAATAAAATACCAAATACGCTTTTCTGGTCCAGTGTATGAGATTTAGTGGTCTACAAGTAAATGCTTCCACCCTAATCGCCAGCTCGCGGCTAGCGTTTCAGTCAAGCGATGATTTCGCACCCATCCAGCATCGCCTGTTAATCCATTACCTAAAACAAAACCTTATAAACATGATTATAAAGAACAAAATCTTTCAAACAATTGTAATTAATTACCCGACAAACAGTTTTAGTAAATTCATTCTTAACCCCATGTTATTAAAGACAATTTTAAGTTGATATGTAGTATCCTCCTAGTTCATGTCCTGTAGGTGAGTATTATCCGGAGATTAATCAGAATCGCGCGCGAAATGTTCTTTGTTGGTCTCAAGCTTACAAATAGCACTCTTTACTGTAATTCTCTTGACCGTAATGACTTGAACCTTGGCGCTGACTTTTGTTCCTTATAAAAGACAGTAATGTCAGTGCTTTATATGGAAGGCAGCTTCATGTAAAGCCTCAAATTTAGATACTTTAGATAAGCGTAAGCTTTTAAATGAAAATAAATTTCAAGTTTAATTACAAAAGTTCAAACGAAGATATGAATGTGACAAACCTATTATTAATTACTAAAACTTACAATTCTTCTGAATTGTCAATAGAATCTAAAAATAGTTCAAATTGAAAAAATATGCAATCTGATCAAACTAATGATGAACTTCCACATCTTGACGCAAATTATGCTGGATGCGAATACTTTATTCGATCCAGCTACTTATCTTCCCATTTGCGTATCGACCATTTATCACAAGCAGCATCGAGAATTGACTGATGTTTATAAACCTTAATAAGGCGGTATTACGCCAATATGGCTTGTAAGTGAAATTAAGTGAATTACCCGGTTAGTGCGAGCAACGCGATTTAATGTGACTTCGCCTCTAGTTATCATGTATCAAACATTGTGTCCGACATCCTTTACCGCCGCTCAGCTTTTAATAACAAGTCGTTAGAGCTCCACAGAGTAGTTTATTGTGCAGAAACTTCAGGATAACTACTAGTCTTAGATTCATAATATTCTCGTAAACTGATATTTTGTATTTATTGGCGTAAAGCTTAGAAAGTTTATAATTTACGTTATTATCAATTCTTAGCAGGAATTTCTAATATTTAAATTGATTGCAGATGTTATAATTATTTTACTGGATGCTTTATTATTGCTTTCAATTGGTGTGCCATTGGGAGTCGACCCTTATCAAAACACTTAAATGACCAAACACCAATTAAGATCAAAAACTCAACAAAGACTGTGAAACATGCCATTTAAGAGTTTGATCTGTTTCACAAAGCGGTCTACGGAACCTCCAGCGACGTCGCTGCTTCGTAATGATTGATGGCTCCCGAATCCCGCGCCGGCGGCGATCCCAGGATTTATCGGCGCGACTCCCAGCCCCGACGTTTGCATCCGCTGTACGGGACACGGGCTCGTGAGGCACCGCCGCACGTACGATGTACGTACATCACTAGCTCAGATTAGTAAACGAGGAAGGTTGAATGCATGAAGAGTTATCCGCGGCATATAGAATATATTTTGGGCAACGTATTTATAAAATGTTAACATAGATCAGCCATTATAGTCACCTTTTCAAATTGATTAGTCACTTCGGAAAATAGGATGCACACTACTTCCACTGTATCTATTGTAGCAATTGTTGAAAATTAAACACCAAGAGACCTGAAAGACCAGAAAAACAAAAGACCAGAAAAAAGTAATAAACCTTACTACACTGGTTAGACGTATTTGCAGGAAGGAGAACCTTTTCCTTTCTCCAAATACGTATAACCAATTAAAGCAATCGATGTGCTAATAGGTACCCGTCCACATGTTAGCTTAAACAAGGATATCCCTCCAATAAATCATACATCCCGTAATAAATCTTTACCCATACATTAAAGTGATAATCTAAGGCTTCGCAAGTGCAGTTATTACCGATAAGATTTATTGGCATTCAAAGCGATTATATCCCAAAAACTGTGATATTTGAACCCTTTTGTTTATAACAGCCGCCAGCCAAACAATGAACAGGTGAAACGGTCACCGGCGGAACAGATCGCGGTACAAATCAACCTTTCTTTACACTTTTTGTTGGGTTTTTTTGTGAAGCATAGGTAAATGGTGTCCAGATAAAGGTCGAACTAACACCAGCAGTAATTAGAGACGATTAATAATCGGTTATCTTGATCACTAGTTCAGATACCATAATAATTGAAGGTGTTCTGTTAGATATTATTACCAATTCCGGCTTTCTTTTGAGATCATAACTATAATTATTAAACACATACTAATTTCGGCGATATACTGGTTACGTTAAGTTATAATGGAATAAAAGCCTCGCAATCGATCATTTGCTCGCAGTGAGGTGCATTCTGAAGCAACGTGTCAATTTATAAACGATAACATTGCGTTTGTTCCAACGTTACAGAGATCGGAATCGTCGATATGACTTCTATGTTCGAAATCAATTTGTTGGAATAAAGGCATGGTTCATGTCATAAGTGGTTTTTATCTACGATCGAGTTGTGTCGGCGGCGTTTCGCGCATGCGCCGTGAAGGAGCGCGGGAATGCGACGTCCGCGCGGCAACTTCTGCGAACTGCATCACTGACCATACCTTTATTATATCGCTTAAACATTTTGAGAGATGTGCTTTATCATGGAACTTTGGGTGATCATTATCGATTTAATTATATTATCTTCAGGCAATATGTTATTTTATTTTCAAGTCTCTATAGCAAGACATAACATTAGTAGAGTCCCTAGGTGTAGCACAGTAATTTATATCAATTGGAAAATTGACTATATTCAAATACTAAAATTAAACCTTTAATAAAATGTCGACAGTCGATGGTTTGGTATAAAGAAACGCATGGACATCGACATTCGGCGAGGTAAACATTGTTCGATCTTGAAGGCAGAGTGACGGGACGGTGGCGGCCCCTTGCGGCGCTCAATTGATGCATCGCCTGCTCACCCACTGATTCAGGTTTGTAACAATAATGTAGCTCTTAATACGTGCCTGCGACATGATTTAACTTATATCAATTCTTTTTTCTCCCAACTATTCAATTCATCGTGAGCGGAGGAGCCGAATATTTATGTGGGTATAATATTTGATATGCAACAAGAACTGCCTGTATTTTAATAATAAATGAGAGCAGCTCTAAATTGTGACTCAAGAAAATATCATAACTTTTGCAGGAACATTATTGCAGAACAGAAATGCAATTCCTTTCGGGCCATGTATGTTTAAGAAAACGTATTACTTATATTTTGTTCTGGTTACGTTCCCTTTATATTTAAGCTTCAAGTTACATTATTCAATTAAACCTTCAACTAATTTACTTCAAATACAAAGTCACGTGCTGACGTAAACCTGTTAAAACACTGTAACGTTATAAAAGTTCTCAAATATACATAATGAGGGCTCATTACCAGCTAATAAATAGGCAATAGGTGACAAGTTTACAACCATTATAAATCGAGGTTTATTTATAGATGTTTTGTCTCGGACCCTGTTAGATTATACCCTACTTGTTATTTGTCACGATGTATTTATTGCTACAATGAAACCACACTCAATTAATTACAGGGAAGTACAGTTTTAGAACTTCATAAATTAATTCGTTAGCCACAACACTTAGCAAGGTATTTTTCCAGGCTATTAAGCAGGCAAGCCATGTGCCAAAATGCTTTGAATGGCGAAGCATAATTTGGTAAAAGTTTTTAGCGAGAGCCACGCGACACCGTTTAAAAGGTATGCGGTTTTATTGTGGTTTCCGAAACTTTGTAAAAAGATACCATACGCTTTTCACCCTTTTGATGTCAACTTTGCAAATCTATTAGGGCTTTGTTTCACTGTCACCTGCTACGGAGCCCTCCAAAGTGTCGTTTGTCATGTGCTTGGAAATTTAAAAAGAAAGTTTTAAACAACCAGCATTAAAGCGCTTTAGGTCGACAACCTATTCGATCTTCGATCGTTAAATTACGTTTAAAACGGTTTTAGTGAGCTATGATTTTGCTGTAGGTAATGACCCAATATATCTAGCGTTTGTATGGTTATCAGGCTTCATTATAAGGCCACTTGGTAAATGTTCACCGCTGTACCCAGCACGCGATCCATGCTTCACGGAAACCTCAGGTAGGCAGGCGCCACCGAAGCAAATGCTAAACTTTGCGCTCCATGAATAAACAAAGGAACTTGCCACCACAAATCACGACGTAAGAATAACCATGTCGAACTACAAATCTGACTTTTTGTATACCGCTCCTCGTTTTAACTCGCGCTGAATTAAATAAATTGTTACGTGCGATTACACACGCGTATTTGCTTCAAAGGAATTTGGATGCCTTAAGACAGAGCTATGGGATTTTTTTCTGTGGCCACAACGGCGGTAGGTAAGCCAGCGAACCATCGGTAGCTGACTCCGACCGATATTTCATGCGCAAGTTAGTTCAAACAAATCGTACGGTGTCCCATCGCATCACGTCATTATTTTTACGTCAACGGTCACGATCGAGATGAATAAACTCGTTACAACGCACGGACAGTGTATTGTTTAGACAAACATGTTTTTTATACCCAAGTTCATGGCAATATCACACGAAACTTACTTATACTGATATAACCTGTGGCATGTTTTATTAAAATTTATTTAATTAATTGTTTTCACTTTTGTCTTATATCATTTAAATTAAGTATTAGTAATCTGTAAAACGTTTAGTTACTTACATCAAACATCAGAATATGCAATACATACAACACATTTCGTAATCATTTTAATATAATTACCAAGTAATAACGAGTACACCGTGGCTTCCGACGATTAAAACAATTTCGTTCGAGTTTCGTTTTATTCTTTTTGTGAGAGGCCAACACGATATCACGTTTCCATAAAATCACCGAAGCGACTATTATTGTATGTTCGTTCTTTGTTTTAAATCGACGTGATGCCCTCGTTTAACCTTAAACTTTAAGGATAAATCAATAGAGACTCTTTTGTTTTGTTGGAGGTAATGGTTAGATCATTTCGCTGCGCCTGCTCGGAGATGCCCAGTAGCCTAGGTAACTTGATAAGGTGGATATCGCTCTGCCTCCGCTCAAGTATTCCGTACGATTAAGATGAAATTGCCTTTGTTTTAGTATTTTTTTAATTTTTGGGCATGTAGATGTGCATATTGTACAATTAACTTACGGTGCAGTTTTGGATTATTTTTTTAATTGTTCTTTGTAGATTTATTTAGGATATGAAAATTATTTTTTCAAATTGTTTCTTAATATTTATTAGAATGTACATTACTTTGAATGTAGTCATAAAAAATTGTTGGTCTTTTCCATTGTCCCTTAAACAGTGTATCTACTGTTCCAAATTGTTTTCAGCCTGTAAAATTACAAACACTAAATCGAATCACACAATAGACATAACGTTTCCAACAATACAGTCATGATTTTCTTTACAAAACGGCTAAAATGTTTACTTTTCTCGGTGCTTAAATTCCCAATTTTCGTTGAAGCATATATCATACGTGTCGACCATAATTATTATGGGTGTGTTGAAACAAGAAAATAGACCATCTGGCAATTTGTAACGGTATGCCAGAAAAAAAGGCAAACCTTTTTCCGTTGAATTCAGTAGCGTTTACGCATGAGTGAATTTGTTGTTGACTGTTGTTATCTAATGTACCTGCGGCTCGAAATGGTGTTTACACGTTGTATAACACTTTATCGCTGGTAGGTGTAGTACATTGATGTGAAATACTTCCTCGTTTTTCATGGACTTATTTTAGGTAGGCTACTTGCTTTCCGTTTTTCTCAAACTTCTTATTTAATTATTCTGAGATTTGATTAAATTCTTATTGGTAGGTACCTAATTGTTTCTAATAATTAACCACAGTTTTCCTCCCCATTAAGTAGGAGATGAGATGTGTAGCTAATACTAATACAGTTTCCTTACATTTACATATCCATATATACCCTCCGCCTCTCTGTGTATAACATACTCATGATCTTTAGATAAGTTTTATCACATGCCTGAGGCAATGACCGAAAAAACAAGACTTTGATTTTTATCTCATTCTCATGTTTTATAAGGAAATTTTTACGAAGTTCCTATAGCAAAACTACCCACAATAGTAAAATTGATGAACATCCAAGACTCAGGTTGGACTCGACCAGCAAACCGAAAATAGAATTCACCCAAGTCTTAGTTGGCGGTCGGAACTCGCTGTCAAACAGCTATAAGGGACTGATTCAAAATAAGGCTCAACTTTTCAAGGCATTACCTTCTAAGTACATGACCGGTTTCAAATTCATTTCCCACATCTCGTATAAGAGCACTTCGAGGTGACTCTATAAAAGAGAGTTTAAGCAATCTAAGCCAGGTCCTACAAAAGATATAATCGTTATTTTTTATGTTTACGAGTAGTTTTCGAAGTGAGAACAAGTTCACCTAGGAAGGGAAAAGAGAGAGCAACTCGTTGTTTTCAAATTTATCAGTAGATATTGCTGTCAGTATCCATGTTAGTGTGCTGGCAATAGTAGCGAAGTCAGAGCGATACGCATAGTGACTAGCAAGACGTACCTATACGAGGTACAACAAGATAAGAATTACTAAGTATAAACAATAAACTCAGCCGAACTCTAACAATCAAAGCCATTAAACGTTTTTGATATTCTCCCAATCAAAATCATAAAAAAATAGAGCAACTTTAAAAATAGTCGTTGGTCCCACCTACGGCGATCGGTTGTTCCCACTGCACGTCAGTCGTTCACGTAACCAAATACAGGATGATATTATAGGACGCTTTATCGGAGCGTTTATTTTAATTCGATCTGTCAGAGATGAGACAAAAAATGCTCAGCTCGGGCGGGCATCGCTACTGGGCGCGCCGGCCGCCTCGTAACGTGATCACGGCATCATACGAATTCCAATTGTTAGATTGTGAGAAAATTGGATTAAAATCTTATATAGCGTGTTGTCAAAATAAATTTAACATTTCCGAATATATGAGCAAAGCTTTGCCGTTACAAGTAGCGTCTAGAATATTTAGGCGTCTTGGTCAGAGCAATATTTTTTTTAAATCACCTTCATCTCAGAAATCGCCATCTACGGTCTACTTCATATTTTAATATAGACGTAGGTACACTTGGCAGGCACACCAAAAAGTGTGCACGTATTGCCACAAATAGCAAGAGATGGAGAAGTATCGCAAAAGCCGCAACCAATATACAACATGATCCATGACCACGACCGCTCCGCCAGGAGTGTACGACTTAGAAGAAGAACAATTGATAAGAAAATGTTCATAGGTAAATCCTGTTTAAAGTACTTCGGTTCCGATTCCAATACCCGAAGCGCATGTAACTTTCTCGATATAAAATCATGACGTCATGTAGTATTTGTAAAGTGCTGGCTGCATGCGGGAGTCAGGTCTCAAGTTTCGCGGTGAAGCGAAGGCGCGCGCGACCGCGCAATTTCGTCCCCGCAATGCTGCTCCTGCGCCGATTCACGTTCTCTATAAATCATAATAATTTATTTATTTAGTTTGAATAGTTATTTTAGAAGATGTCAAATTGACGTGCCAATGCCTAATACTTAATTATTGGGATTGAGCTCTACCTAACTCCAAATAATGATAATAAATAGTATATGACTAACAAGTAGTTAACAATTTTAATTTTATTGAGTTATTAGCGTTATTCAACCCTAATATTAAACCTATTACATAGATACCAAGGTATGATATTCGTCTACTAGAAGAAAACGAATGCTACTGACTGTCTTGGGAACAATAAAAACATGCCCGTAGCTACCCATTATTAAGCGATACGCCTGTATAATTTATAAAATTGTCAAAAATTATATTCCGGTAGTCGCCGGCCGGTTATAATATTTTTTGTGCGTTACACCCCCGAAACAAACCGAAAAAAAAAGTCGGAGCACGCGACACGCGATCCGTGATGGCTGACCAAAAAAATATTACATCGATAATCAAATCTCTGCGAGTTTGTTGGATATTAAACGGCTATAAATTATCCTAATAGCTTTAAACTATTATACCAAGAGCTACCTACACAAGGCACCTACCTAGAATCTTTGTCCAGTTTGGATAGTTTTTATGCCCAATTTGGCGCAAATATAGGGACCTTAATAAGTGGTTGACCACTAAAGACGGGTCCAAATATTTAGCAGGTAATTATGTCCCGGAATAGCCGTTTAAGTAAACGGTTCGTACTATAATTTACTTAATAGGTAATTTCATATCTAGGATAGGTGCTTATTGGCATTTATTGGTTCCGCTTTTGTTCGTTAAGATAATGGTAGCTAGGAGTAACACCCAATCATAAAAACTTGAGATCCATAAACACCGCAGCCACAAACTGCGATAATTTGCGTCTAAAACAAAAAGGGATGGTATCTGCCATTTAGGCTAACACATTATAAGCATTAAGATAACTTTAATAAGCTGTGAAGCACTTGCTACCCAGTCTTACACAAAGTGGATATTACCTCAAGATGCCAAAATTACCTCCAAGCTTTATTTTTCAATGCGACATGCTTGACAAGGGTAATTACACACTATTACAACAGACACATTAATTAGGGTTAATGACCTCAAAGCTGCTGATCATGCTTCGTTTTTTATTGTACAGGTGGTTAGTTTGGGCTAAGGCTATCTACACAGTGGAACAAATCAGGATTGGTGATCCTTCCTTCCCAAATACGATTTCACCTCTTCTCGCAATATTTGATATCATGGTATCCCAATATCTCCGACCTAAATTAAAATTTCATTATTATTCGCATTCTTCTCCTGAACCATTGTATGAGAGCAGTTTATGTCCGTAGACCTAAATTAATGTCAAGAAGGTACAATTGAAAAATCTTCTTCTTATCGTATGGTTGATGAACAACCTGGTGTCAGAGTTTAAACCGCCTGTAAGCCTCTGACATGGCTTTACACACCGTTGAAAAATCTCTCAGGTGTGCCGGTTTCCTCACGATGTTGTCCTTCACCGTTTTTAGCAAGTGATAACTAATTTATAGATAGTACGCACATGAATTCGAAAAGACATTGGCGCGTGCCGGGTTTTTGAACTTACGACTTTGACTTGGCAGTCCAACGGTCATACGACTAGGCTATCAGTGCTTAAAATTAAAAATAAGTCGTCACGAACATTGCTGAAGAATTTAAAGTTTGCACCCAAACCGCATTCAGAAGGTTTAATTACATGTCTACCAAATAAGATTTATAAGCTTTTTATTGCTCGCACGATGGTAGATATGGTAAAGTCTTAGTTAACTGGCTATTTTTAAGTCAACTACTTTCGAGAATTTGCAACATCCGTTAATCTAAGATACCACTCATTCACTATGATATATTGCACGTTTTTTTATGAAACATGCAAGAACTATTTTCAATTTAAATATTTAAAAATTAGTTTTCTTGCTAAAAAAGACGTTACTAAACTTTGACTTTTAAAAATGGGAAACTTTTATAATCCGGAGGTAAGTACATACATACATAAAGTCACGCCTATTTCCACGAGGGGTAGGCAGAACCCACGGAGGTAAGTACTACTTTTTTATAATATAGCTCCAAAGTTAATCTTGAATTTAATATTACACTACTAGTGACATCTCTTAGCAAAAAAAACTGAAACTTTATCATTGAATACAGCGCCATCTGCAATATTAATATTAATTACGCTGAACTTTAATAAAGTACGTACTCTGGTAATTTTACGGTAACTCAATAGATGGCAGTAATTAAAAGTACAAACACTGCCATCTGGTGTAAATAAACTGAACTTACAACAAACACTTTATACTGTAATAGTTTACTGTTAACGAGTTAGATGTCAGTAATTACCGTATTCAACATTTTAAAAAAATATGAACATTAAAAAACATCATATTATAAAAATATTTCTTTTTCTTTACACCGTTTTTCTTTTTTTTATATAAAATAAGAAAGACTGTATTAACTCGGACTCCGAAGTTTAATATTGTCTTATTTGCCTTCAAGATTCCTTCACCACATTTCATTAAAAGTGCATTCGAAAACATCAACTAAATAGGTTATAAAAAAAAAGTTATTTCCATCCAGTTTACGTGTACTTTTCAGAAACTCAACACGTCCGTTTAAGGCTCTTGCAAGAAAAGCAATAACGGCAAAGCAATAAATACATGGAGGCATTACCCTTTTTATTTACGACGTGGTGTGGCATGGGTGCGTGGTGGAAAGACGAAACTAATGACACACTTCGTAAATTAAGTTACGTTGTTGCTTTCTTGCAGCCATTAATTGTAGGCTGTAGGCTTAATTATGTATTCTTTGACAGTATTCGTGCAAAAGAAATACTTGGCCTTTATGGAATAATTTTGAAGAAACAATGTCTACTGCTGAGTCTAAATATTATCTACTTTGTCTTGCTAAATATTTAAAAACAATAAAGTCAGGTGACCTTCTCACTGAATGATTATAAAATTGCGATAGCTTTTATAATGTAGGACTGAGATGTTTATAGGTACCTACCTATAAACATATTAGTCTTGATGTACCTAACTAGGTACATCTAAATACCAAAGGCTGATAAGGCCAAAGTTTGCAAAAGAGCTCAGACTTCGTTACGTAAACTTTTGAGAATTTTAGCTCAAGCAGTGTGGTGATAGCACTCCTTGGATATAGTTTGAAATATTTACGTCCGGTAATTCAATATACATAGTTACATAAGTAGGTATCAGCTGAATGATTTGCCGTTTAAGAAATTATATTTAAAATAGGTAGTCTTAGGTGTAAGGACTAATATGTAGAGAGCTTTTTGACCAATTCTTAGCAGATCCAGTCTTAAAGGGTAGGTCAGATTTCCACCCAGAGTTGTCGTTCCCAAATAGGCAATCGCTCCATATAGAAGATAGGTGCCTCTTGTAAGGTTGGAAGCCGACCCTAGTATAATCGGGTAACGGCTAGACAGAAAATAGAGCAAGTTTTGTGACGAGTTGAAGTTATTAGAGCACACCTATCATTTAGGTATATTATCAGATATTACGTGAAATTAATTCGAGTTGACGTAACGACAAATATTCTTCCCATACTTCATGTTGCAAATAGATATGATTAGGTTTTGTACACATTCACAAATGCGCCGTTAAGGCGCTCATGCTCGTTGGTGTCATGGTGTGGTATTTGCATGTGTACGTACCCTTAGACTTTGCAATATAGGTATTTTCTGCGACATCTAAAAATAAACTGTTATGCCTATAGTCACATAGGACACACAGGACACAGTCTTATACTCACACAGACAGACTATTTTACCTATCAGATTTATAAAGCATACCATCTAATTGTGTAACTAAAAGTTACAAAGGATGATATCTTGACAAGTGAACAGATAGCAGAGGTTTTGAGATGATTATCTCCGCGGCATCGTGTGGGTTGGACACGTTTCCAGTAATCCCTCAACTGAGGTCAGACATAGATATGACTGTTCCAGCAAAAATCAGTTGAACATCAAACGGCGAGCAAACTCCAATTTTGCAAATGTATTTATCAAAATTGTGAAAATTATTTGCTTTTCTTGAATAAATTCAACGCGACACCTGATGTTCCATTTAGACGGCGACGACACGACACCTGTGACCGCTGGAGGTCGACGTCAGACGATCTACGAGGTAATACCTTCAGAATATTGATAGGTATCTACGTAGGTGCGTATTGGAATGTTGCATTGACGGCCAATCTGGGTAGTTAAGTTGTATAGATAGATACAACATACACGTGATACAAGCTCTACCTACTGCAGAGCCAGTCTCTATTAATTGACGACCAACTTAATGACCAAATGATGAGAGAAATAAACTACTCAGA
The DNA here is from genome assembly GCA_905340225.1 of Abrostola tripartita. NCBI lineage: Eukaryota > Metazoa > Arthropoda > Insecta > Lepidoptera > Noctuidae > Abrostola > Abrostola tripartita. The sequence goes on along the minus strand of HG996493.1, from coordinate 6,597,719 downwards.
TTGGACACTCAAGACAAACATGATAGAACAAATAAAAGCGGTCATATTCCTTGTAAGAATGGGTACTACTCTAATCTAAACAGTCAAAGCATTGAACTGGCGCTAGTCGTGAGTTATAGGTACCTCACCCGATGGATCATAAAAGTACCTAAGTTTAGTTAGAACCAATATCAGAACCGTACAATAATAAGGACAATCCAAACAGGGGTTGAACAAATTCTCTATTAGTGGAGACTGAGACTAAAGAAAAAAAAAATTACTTTTTTTGTCCTTAGAATCAAACTCAAGCCTCACGAACCACTAAAGATGCGGTCAATATTAATTTATAGTAAAGCACTGGTAATTAAATTTCAAGACAGTACAAATTTAATTGTTTTTTAGCTAAGCAATTAAATTTAGATTAATTTTTTTCAGTCTATCGTACGGAAATAAATATGAGTCCGTATAAACATAGGTACACATATTTTGCTTTCAGACAAGTTGTTCACATTTTAGCTTCGGCTCAACAATTAATGCCTAATGACGCTCACAACAATTTGTCATTTAAAATTCACGTAGAAAGCCATTATAAGAAGTCTCTTTTCTTAGCGCGTGATTATTAATTCGGCTCTGAGATGTTTTCGTTAATAGCTTTCGGGACCTTTCACACCTACCCAAACGAATCTAGTGTATTTATTGACATGTATTGTAGTGACTTAAAAAGCAATGTATAGCAAGTCTTTCTAGTTTGGTATATTTAGAGCAGATTGGTAATACCAATTAGACCATAGATTGATATCCAAAGAAAAATGTTTCTATAATCTTTGGAGCTCAAAGTGGAATACTTCGTTTTATACAGCATGTTATAAACAGGAAAACGAAAAACGATATAACGCGGAACTGAAAAAAATATTTTTAATTTTTGCTCTGCGGGGATAATAGTTGTCTCCATTAGCAAAAACAGGATCGTAATTTGTTTTCAATATATATTTTTCACAACTGCTGCTGCTGCGGAGAACCTCAAGCGGTGGAAATACAATAAGCTGATTGGTAATTGTATTTTTAAGCCGTTTGAGGTCAAAACATTTGGGCCATGGGGTCAGAAGTCAGAACGTTTGCGCTCTAAGTATTTAAAAATTTAGCGAAACGCTTAGTCGACTCTACACGTGACCAAAGGGCTGGTTTATTTTTCGGCCAAGGAATTGCCATTCAAAGTGCGAAATGAAAATGTTAAGTTATTTAGGATGTTACGTTATAACAATATTCCACACTTCACAACACACTTTATTTACCTAAAACATGAGTTCGTATAGATTAAGGTCTGGTTGATTGACTCTACTTACTATATGGCAGCTTTTTTATTCCTGTCATCCTTGATTCAACTGGCTCCAAGACTGGCTGAAAATACCTAAATGAAGCCTACGCTTTAAAGGTAAGTGTTTCATTTGCCTTATTGCCTATTGTGCTCCAACTAATAAAGCGATATCGTGCAATTTCGCCAATTTTACTGATGACACGTGTCTTGCCTTGACTGTAGGGAATCAATACGCAACTGTAGCTCAATACTCAACTTCAACACCCAATTGGCAAACCACAAGCTTAGAAACCAGAGGAAAAAGCCTTTTTTGTAAAATTAAATCATCATTCATTTTTTCTTTACATATTTATTAAACAATCTACAAACCAAGGCAGTGAGGGTAATGAATTCATAAGCAATGAAACAACATATTGCAATATCACAATTTAATGGACAATTATTAAAAATACAGAATATTATAGCTATAATATTTTCGTAAATATTTTTATAAGTTATAAAATAAATGAGATTTAGAAGTTCGTAAATTCTGATAATTATATTTTTATACAACTATATTTATTATTTTTTTAGAGCGCATACCGACTTAATAAAATAAAACTGCGATAATCATATTTAACTGCGTGTTGACATAGCTATGGAAATAGAATCGCTGTGAGACATATTTCGTTGTCGTTTAAAATGTACTTAACTAAGAAATGACGAATCAGTACGCACATAGAAATACGATAATTATACAAACTACAAGTCATTGACACTACGTAATATAAGTAATAAAATATATATAAATCTAGTGATTATTCATGTTTAGATTCGATTAGTAAATACGAGGCCTGCCTATCGCAGACCTTTGGAAATCACGAGACTCGTCAGACTAATGCTGTCATAATATGCATATACAGACTATACTGTCTTAAACATACACTCCGACTACGTTAGGTATAGCACATTAGATATTCAAATTGTAATGCTTCGTTTCTGGTAAATATAGATTGGAATGCTTAATAATTGAGTATAAAGATATGTATACGAAATCGCTCTACTAATGACTAGAAACACGCTAAGACTGATTATTTTATTAATTGAAATTTATTATCAAAATATAGATACCTATGTCTAATCGTAGCCCCTATTTATGATGAAAGTTTATAAGGAACTTTGTTTTAATAAGATCAAATGTATTCCAATCTAAAATTGTTGCAGGCGATATAAGAATATAGCACGTTGACTACACAACGCAGGGTAAAATATTCAGTATAATAATGGCTACAGAAGTACACCATTCAAAAGTGGTAGAGTCATCGGCATTATTGTTCCCATTCGTTAGTTTATCGCGTCATGAGTTGATCACAATGCACTTATATTATAGTATAATTTGTTCTTGTAATTGCCGATTAATTCAGTTTATGTAAATACAAATATCTATGTTCCACATTGTTTAAATTGGCACCAATTCATAAATTTAATATAATTCGATAAATACAATTATTTATAATTTGGTAACATTTTCAAGTAAATTCTAAAGTAGCTTAGGTCCATACGAGCTTTTAGTAAATATCAATTATATTTTAAGGTAAACACACACTGGTCCTAAAATGTCACGTATGTCGGTATGTCCGTGTATTTGAAAACCTGCAAGTTACGCACGAGTTTGTGTTGGCAATAACTGAACAAAAAAAAGAAAACTTCTGCAACAGATAAATAAATAATGAACCATATGAAGTAGGTAAATGAATCGCACGGGTAGCAAATAGAACCGATATGTGTTTAGCTTATAAGAAATATTAAAATTACCCTACATCAAATTACCTACGAAAGAGTTTAGTCATAGTTCCCAAATATAATTGAAAATACATCAAATATTAGTCAAACATAAATGAATCTATGCATACGTAATGAAAAAAACAGCACAGCGAGAAAAAGAGTAGCGACGTGAAGAATATGTCATGAAAATTCCCATAATCCCGCCAGGCGTCGGCAGTGTAATGTATTGAGAAAGTTTTAAATATCACTCTCTAACAAGCCCGGCCGCTTCGGCGCTTCCTCGCAATCAATTAACTCAATGTCGTCCATATCCTGCGACAAGGGGACGCTCTCGCCCATCAAGTGTGCCTGACCGTTTTTATTACTCTTAACGGCTTTATTTTTATCGTCATCGTCAAGTTTAAGGATTTCTATTTGAACACCGGTCTCATCTTTATCGACCGCCGTCCTGCTGGGGCGACGGTCTAGTTCGTGTCAGGTGGCTTGTATCTCGGCCAACTCATTGTCCTCGTACTGCAAACTCCTTTCAGCGAGCCGGAAGCTCTCCAAGAATTCGTTTAGATCCACGAGTCCATCTTTGTTTATGTCCATTAAACGGCAGATATCGACCAATTGCTCTTGTGTCATTGGGTTTGGCATGTACTTACCAATTAGCTGGCAGGCTTCGGAGAATTCTTCAAGTGTAATAAAGCCTATAATCAAAAATTTAATTATTTTCTTGGTCAATTTATTAATAATCTTAGCATGAAATTAAAATCGAATTACTGTGTACCTGAATTATCCTTGTCCAATATTTTGAAAATTGCTTCTAAACTGCTCTTATTTTTATAGAGAGTTTCGACGACATTTGAAGAGTCAGTTTTGCGACCAATTTTCTGAAAGGAAATTCGATAACGTTAGCTTTGTGACATTTGGATTGTTAATGTGACACTCATGTTTCTTATATAACCAAATGGCTTTTATATGGAAAACTAAGTGCTATTACTTTCATAAAATTCAATACAAATATATTGCCAAAACATGACAAAAGAGCTTAACTAGGTAAACCGTACGAATTTTTATACCTACTGAATAAGTATCTAATGGATTAAGCGTGAAAAGATGATAATAAGTAATTCATTATAAAATTTAAACGTAGAACTATTTGTAGGCTCGTAAACCAAATGTTCGTTTGATTTTCAACAATACCAAATAACCAAAGCACTGGGAAAATTATAATTATTACTCCATTAAATCAGATGTTCTACAGAACAAAATTACTGCACGTCGGTACTTATTATAAACAGTCCGATCGTAGAAACATGTTGTTTAAAACAAACTAGATTTATTAGCATTCTTGATACTCACGCTGGTGGATAAATCAAAGGTGTCTATGTAGCGGACGCGCCGCGTGTCGGGGTCGGTTCGCACCAATTTATCCTTGAGCATTCTCCAGGGAAGCCCCAAGTGCGTGGTTTCTTCCATCGCTTGGCACCAATCACTGATCGATATATAGCCTACAAACATTGACGTTCGTTAGCATAGTCTTTATACAACTATAACATCTAATAATACCTACATTGTGCTACAAATCATAACATGATTTCGATAGCATAAGTACTATTTTATTATCTATCACATCTGTGAACAAATTTCTGAGTCTGAATCTGATAAAGTTTCCTAATAAACCGTAGCCGCTAATTAAGTGAACACGTGACTTTAATTAAAGCTTAGGCATCCACAAAAACTAAATCTTTTATCGTGGGTTGAACACACATCAAGTGAAAAACAAATTAAATCGAGCGGTTGGTTTCAAAAACGGGGATTCACCTTCATCTTTAATGCGGTGGAAAATAAATTAATGAGCATACGGCATTTACTGAACCCACAAATATTAAAAAGAGGTACAAACCGCTTTGATCCAAGTCCATGCTACGGAACGTTGCTTCCAAAGATCTTCGTACCACCATAATCTGGTTGTGTAGCTCCCTCATAGCCGAAGACTCAACTAAACCAACTCTTTGTCGGAAGGTGAGGCGGCGGGTACGAGACACGGCCGCGGTGTACTGGACAAACTGACGCTCCAAAGAGTTCCCACAAAGCTTCAAGTATGCCCCCTTGTTAGAACCCAACTCGTAGTAGTTCGATGCGGAGAAGATTGTTATCACCTGCCACAAGAGATTTGAATTTTTGTACATTAAAAACTGACCATGAACTTTGGAAATAGGTATGAGGTAATAGCAGGGGTAATGAATGAAAAACTGTAATTTTATGATTATTTCTAATTGAAATTTGAAATATATCTCCCTTGACACCGACTGCTTAATTAAATAGAATAACTTATTACTACACACTACTACTAACATTTCATTACTTATTTATGTCAGACGAGCATAGGTATGTATAATGTCTCCCTACCTACTATTTAAGTTATGTCACCTAACATATAATAGGCTTTTGTTTGGTTCGGTCCTACTATACAGAATAATTAATCAAACTAACTGCTACCACACAACAAAATTCCATCAAAAATATAACAGAAATGTAGAGCTTATTTTCTTCACGTTATGAACTCTCGCAGCAAGATAATTTCGTTAGATATTTGAACACGCGATTTAATATATCTACGCTAGGGGTACTTTATACCAAACATTAACCAGCAAGTTTCTGAAGAAATAACAATGCAATCTGCTTTCACCATGTAGCTAAGAATAAAGAGCAAGAACTTAAATATGTTAATGTTAGTTTCACGAATTTCTTATAAGAAAACTCGTAGCAACCCACAGATAGCAGTAACAACTCAATGAAAATCTTTTAAGACAGTAACAAACCCGCTCTTAAATAATAACTCCGTTTATATTACAGAGTTCAATAAAAAGTTTCGGTAAAATCAAATTGCTTTTTAATGATCCAAAATGTCCAGAGATACAGTAATACCAAAACTCTTTTGAGATAATAAAACCCATGTTGACAGTTTATAAACTTAATATTAGCAATTAATTACTCATCATAAACTTAGACGAAGTTAAAATAAGTAAAGTTAAAGTTTTTCTCAAAATAAGAATGATCATATGACTAAAATGAGTTATTTGTATGTAGATATGTGATGTGTTTCAGTCTAACTTCCATGAAGATATTCTCAATACTTACGTTTCCACTGTGCAGAAGTTCATATCCACCTGGTTTGCACTCATGACTTCTGATAAGGAAGCTCAGCTTATTCTTTTGAAGGAAATTCGCCGTCACATCGGGGCCAAAGTATGTTCCTGCACCACGAAGGGCATTTGCCACGCAACCGCCAGTACATTGCGGGTCCGACCATAAAATATCAAATACCTAAAAGAACAACAACTAAATAAATGTACTATATTTTTAGATTGAAATGATTGATCTATTATTCTATGTGGTCGCGCCACTTTATTTCTCTTCCAAAAAAATCTTACTCAAATATATTTTACACTTCAATCTTACACGCTCGTCATACGTTTCAATCCAACATTTAGCCGTACCGATCGACAAATCATTGTGTTTCCTTATTCAATGTGGGGTATAGGCACAAGTGGCAGCCCGTCACCAATCGAATGAATGAACGACAATCAATGTCCCGCTATCACGTCACCCTGAGACGATAAGCCTTAGGTTTATTAATTACCTGGCTGAAATTTTCCTTTAATGAATAAATAAACTGGCGCATTCGTTAAGTATTAATATGGGAATTATTTATTTATTAGTAACGACTACGGTTGATAACATTACGAAAACGACTAAAGAGTAGGTACTCTAGTTTTTAATGGTAAGCAATGAAATGTAAATCATATAATACTTTATCAATCCAGCTTAGTGTCAGGTCTCCAGTTTATTTGTAACCAAGCTGGTTCACATGCTTGTATGGCTTTAGATACGTCGAGAGTTTGAACCTGTATGTCTGTAATGTGTATTTATTTAATTACTTCTATGCTACACCTGCTGGCTCAAAATAAACTTGTTTCAAACAATACCAGATTTTATTTTGTAGGTAACTTTACAAATTCTCCAAAATTTTCATCATTGCTGTATTTTATTAACGTAGAGAGGAAAATATAATCAGGAAATCGGAAATTGAATTCAGAGCGATACTTTACTCGTTGTCACAATTTATGTATTTACCCCTGAAAAATATTGATGTGAATTTCTTAATATTAGAATGATTTAACAATTGAATGTCGATTTATGTGCCCTTATTTGTGTGATATTAGAACACCATCTTCCTCAGGTAAAATATTTTGCTGTTCAATATTGTAATGAGGTCCATGATTTGGTAACCAAATAAGATATGATCTTTGGTGAAGTTTTCTGCTTTTAGATTATATTGGGTTGATTTTCTTAAGGTTTCTACTAAAAACCTGTAGAAATAAACTGAAAAATGCCTATTTAAGCATGTAGCTGATCGCTAGTGTAGGTATGTACCGAAGAATATCTTCGGAATTCAGAAAGTGTTTATGTAAATTGTTGAAAACAAATTGCGAATACGCGCTATTGATACTATAGGTACTGAAGAAACATACATAGATACCTATAATATAAAGTTTACGAGTGGATTCGTTACAACATAACTCTCCCGCATGTTTAGTAAACATTCCCACTGCTGTTTATATTACGATGATAATATAATTAACTTTTCGTTGACTGTAAAGAAAATCCAGAACAAAATTAAGTCAATAAAATTTAATATTTAAAGTATTTATTATGATCATAATTGATTCTCATAGCAGACAAGCGGGTATAAAACTAAAAATGTTATTACATTTTAGTATCTGTTGAAATGGTGTAGGTAAACTTTTATGTTATTTTATTAAAGCAATTTCACCGCATTCAACCACGGCCTACGAACCATCTACAGGCAATTTCACACTATTGAATTTCACGCGAGTTGAACATTTATAACCGAACGAAAATAAATGCACCCTACACCTGTCAGAGTTGATCAATTTCTAAGTAAACATTCTAGCTACAGCTCTTAAATTTTAATAGATATAGCACTTTGGATTCACTCGGATTTTCTTGTAGATTTAACTCTGTTAATGTTCTTTATTATATTGACGCGGAATGAAAGGGTTTATATGGCTATAAAGCTGACAAAGTGTTCGGGGGAGCTACCATCCTCTAGTTACGCCTATTTTGTCAACTACAGCCTTTAATCAATTTCAGGCGCTCGACCTACATACCTACCTGGAACGTGGGTTGGGAAAACCCAATTTAACACTTAGGTATGCATCGCTCTGATTGTTTAAATCTGGATCATGGAGGGAAGTTTAATGACTTGCCTGCCGTTTTAATGCTCCTGCCTTATGCTCGGTTTATGTTAGCCGTTCCCGGAAATTATACGTGGATTTTAAAGTCTAACATACCGTAATATGATAGATCTTACGTCAGGGTTTATGGTTATTTTATTACAAATGGTAGGTCAAGGCACTCGTTTACTTCACTTTCTATATTTACGACCTGCGCCTTTCGGTAGTACAGTCCTTATTTATCCTAGTAAAAAAAACATGTAGGGACCTGTTATTTCATATTTTGAACGGCTAAAGTGAAATTAAATATGTGAAAAACATCCAAACATGAAACTTTTGTTTTTATTATGTAAGAAAACTTTTTGACAAACAATACCTAACGGCAAAATTCTTTAATCATTATAAAGCTATTATTTTATTTCGACAACTTCTACTTCAAAGTTCATTTGTTTGGCTTCTCACTTGAACTTGACTTTTCAATTGATAAGTCATGAAAAGCAAACTTTACAAACGGATGAAGACTTACGTAAGACCGATGAAAACCAATGGTCGCCGATCAAAGCGAGAATTCTAACAAGGTAACAAACTTATTAAATTGCAAAGCAGGAATTTGTACAAAATATTACATTGTATTAAAAAGGTAGGTAATAACGAGGTTACATAATGAGGTTACTCATTTAATGTACTAAAAGTAGAATTTAATAGAATTGTACACGCGCAGTTATATCGAAATGTATAAAGAAACCGAATACTGTATTAAAAATGTTAAGTCATGATTGGTAGAGAATTAGCAGAACTACAAAAGAAATCAATGAAAAGAAAACGAACGTTCTAAGAAATAGAATATCATTGCATGGGGTGGTATAAGTATTACAAGGAAAGCGCAGTTAATATTTTAACAAACACCGCGGCACCGGCTCACCTTCAAACACGCATTTCATTTACATGGAAATAATTGGTCTAATCGACTCATACACACCTTTAACTAACTCGGAATACTTCCAATTAGTCGCAAAATCCATACTGGGAACGGATGACAAAAAACTCAAGTAAGTGTCATGTTGTTAGCGTAACGATTAGGCAACATCATTAAATGTTTATTTTTAGTATGCATGTACATATTTTTCTAAATACGGCAATGTTGATGAAATTAATTAATTTGGGAATCATCTATTCAAACAAGGGTTTGAGTTATAATGGAAATTTTAGCTCTACTAGCTCTAGTAAACTCCAGACCATGAATTATTTGCCAGTAAACAACTCAATATTTGGCGAGCGATCATATAAATAAGGAACGATCTCAAAAATGCATAATAGCATAAGGCTATGAAACGACATCTATCATTTGTGTGCTTTATTACTCGATTGTTATCATTTGATTAATTACGCTTCCCAAGCGTAACGACTGTTATTGTTACCTGACACTTGAATTAATATAAAGTTACGAACAAAAGGAAATAAAATGCAAAAGACTATCAAACTAAATAAAATACGCAAAAAAAGCCCGTTTGTCGAATGCAAAGCGTAAATTGATTTGAGTGTCGGAGCAGTGTAGTGATTAAAAGACAGAGCTATCACGTTCATCCAGATAAATGCGGGTATCTGTTGAAGAATATAAAATACTAATTCATAAAATATTTACTTGTTAGAAATAAACGACTTTAGGAGAGTGGTGTCTGTATACAGAATTATTGAAATTTTTAAATGATAATTGTTTAAAATGGTACAATAGCGTTATAATTGTTACCTATCATAAACAGTTCATCTAATTGCTAACAAATAGGGTTTAGGGTAACGTATCGCCTAACGCATCGCCGTCAAACAGGCGTCAACCTTGCATGAGCATGTAACTTATAGATTTTGAATACCAAGATATAATCCTAATATAGATTGGCTGTGCGAAACAGAAATACCTTAGAACAGTGTAGGTTAAAGCGAGATAGTTAGGTAGACGTCTTACTTATTTACTTGATCACCGGTCTACTGTATATCTGGTCTGAGAACGTAACCAAAGCGGATCAGTTGTTCCGATACGTGGACTCGGCTACGGCTAGGCGACGCCGCGCTTACGGCTCGCTGGTCCCGAGTCGAGGCGATTACGTTACGAATCCGATTAGTGTGCTTTGCAGTAGGGAGTTTCATATAAATTATACTGCACGGCTCGAGTTGACACGGTTACCTTCGCTTTCCGGGTTGGTATATGTGCTACGACCCTTAAACGAGATTATTGCACTCGAGGACAAAGCATCTGCGCTACCACCATTGTTCTACCACAATACTTAGATCCCTACCGCGAGTTTCTTTATGTGGATTAAGATAATAAAGTCTTTAATCTCTATAATTGAATTACTCATTCAAAACAAAAATATTATTATCAACGTAAAAAAATATGAGAAAGCTTTCAAGAACATTAAAATTGAATTTGTTATTGGTACAGCTTCAATCAAACTATACAAATGAAAATTAATGAAATTTTGACAGAAACAATATAAGTTCTGATATGGTAGTAGGTAAGTACAGATTGTACACATAGATTATATTGACATAATAATTATATCCACTTAAGTAGCTCTACTACATATTAAATAGACAGAGCATTACTCCTAATTGTAATTCCCTTAAGAGTAAGCACAGACATTGATTATGGGGTGCTCTAGCACACATACCTAAATATGGATTTCTATCAACAAAAAATATTATTACAAAACACCTAAACTTTCTCGCCGTACAGACGGACCTGGACGTAACAAATTGAATAGAGTCGTTAGCGAATATAAATATTTTATTCAATCTTTTTAATGTACCTATTTGACACAAGTAATTAAAACGTACTTCAGTCGCTTCCCTTTAACTCGGCTTTTAATCATAATGACAAGTACTACTCCGGATTTACTGTTGTTAGAATGTTAGACATAAATACCCAGATATAGTGCTTGGAATCACCACTTGACATGTCCAATTCCTTTTTATGACTATCCGACCATAAAGGATAAAAGAAATGTAAGTAGTAGGTACGTTTTATTAAATACCGAGTTTCTACAATATCTTGTGTCACTGTGTAATATCATATTCGTTGTACAGCAAATTCTAGTAAGAGGAGGAAACAATGTGAACGCCAGACTGGAAATATTAATGCATTATATCTTGAAATATTACTGTCACTGTGTATTCATTGCTTGTTTGTTTTGTTTGAACAATCTCTCATGTAAAATGTCTTGCGGGATATATTGTGGCTCAGAAGTTGGATCGTATAAAATGTGTGGGCGACAAATTGTAAGAAGAACCATCCTTTTGGGACAGAAACTTCATAAAGCGGTTGCGAAACGTACCCAAGTTTATCTTGTGACAATCCGCGGGGGTCCGACCCAGCTAAATTGTATTACGACAAGGATGGCGGCGGCTGAAATTGCTTTCAAGAGAAAGAAATAGGATAAGATCATTGATATACCTAATAAGGAAGACAAAGCCACTCAATGAGCTTTGTATCATATAATATTTTTGTCGAATGCGGTAGACGATAAGGTAAATATATTCACTAACTGTTACTACTCATAACGTTATTTTAGGGTATAATCAATACAGAGCAACAATAACAACACTTTATTATTAAGAACCAGATAACCTTTATTATTACTTAAGCAACATTTATAGTACTCGTATTTGCCCGAGGAAACCCGAATGAAGTTGTTTATGATTCATTTGTATCTTGATAACCCTAATACTTATGCATGAGAAATCTCGGATGACCATTGTATTGTTGACAAAAAAGCTACGATACGATACGTATGCATGGTGCCTAATGGTCCACGATTTAACCGATGAACCACTGATCGGTTTATTTCATTCTTATTGAGAAGAACATTATCTGAGGGCCTTGTGTTCGCTTAAGACTGTGAAGCGCATTGTTAGGAATTTTTCAGGAGCTTTTTAAAAGAAAGAATACCTGCCTAAACCATAAAAATCTCGGAAAACAAGACAAATTATTCGCCTGAATAGTTCCGACGAACTGTTTTAATGCAACATTTAATAAGCTTACTAAATTAAATCCAGTTAGAATGAATCATAGATATTGCAATTATTCAAGTTTCAGCCAGATAGAAGCTAAATTATCTCGCTAGATGAAATTACGAGTTTGACCTATTATTATTCAAGTCTGCACTCTAATTTGTTATTATTAGAAAACTTCTTTATGAAAATTCCCAGCCATTACATACCTACCTTATTTTAGTAACAAATCTATCATAACGTAAAAATTAAATATGATATTCCCAGTAAATCAAATATGACATGTCCACTGGTTGACGCAGCAGTATTTAGCTAATTGATTCTACGTAATGAATAATATTATTTTCACGTAAAGTAGCGCGAACAAAAGTACAAATGTTGAATAGAAGTGAGTAGGGGCTGACATGTCCAGAAATAAAACTTGTATTTACAATAATAAGAGAAGGTTAATTACGCACAACCTGAATTCACTGCTCTTGAATAGAGCCTCATTTTGTACTTAACACTTGAAAGAGCGTCCTATGCTCGTACCTTATTTAAAAGGAAACGGATCCATTTATAATTGATACCTTCATAAAAAGGTTTAGAAACACCCAACTTGATCTACGCCACATTGTTTATTCACCACACATCCCAAGGCAGGGTACATAATGAAATATCTTAGTACATACATTACAATAACGCATAATATCAGATGGGACGTGACTTGAAGTACTTCAGATAGTTAAATCCAAAAGTTTTGATTAGTTGCTAAATGTTGGATCAATCGCAACATAGAGAGATGTAAAGCTGTATAGCTTTGCCTGGGCTGCCACTAGCCACGTGCGTATAAGTAATAGCAGAAATTGGTATGGTATATTAGAGCAAATTTTGAAAAAGTTAATGATTCCTTTACGTATGGAAATAGTTACGTATGATTGGCCGCACGCAATTATCATTTATCACATTCATGGTTCAAAGAAATTGGCAACGACTTGACGCCACGTCTCTGTTGGTAGAAAAACCTCGTGGTGCCAAGAAGCCGGCAATGAAACGATCGATAACCTTTATATTGAATCGTGAATGATTGATTACCAACGACTAACCTGTTTCCACTCCACTTTGTCTATAACTTCAGCGGTAGTAGCCGAGCCCTCGGTCACTGGTGGGCGGAGCAGAGACACGTACTGGAACAAAGTTAAGAATATCAAGTATTTTAATAAGGTTAAAAGTTAATCCACTTAGGCTTGAATTTAAAAGGCTAGTTAATTAGAAGACATTTTTGTTTCGAGCTTTTCCATTATAACGCTTTTCCCATTTAAAATATATATTTTCTAGGCTGTTTAATTAATCTACGTAATATCCAGCTGAGACTTAAGAACCCAAACTTAAGTCTTAAACCCACAGTAGGCTTGCCTTTAGTTCATTTAGCATAATACTACGCTACGTCTGTAAGCTGTTGAAAAAGATTTGCGATCATTGCGACATGAACACTTTGTCTAATGGCTAAGTGAGCTCGGAGCCTTAATCCTAGTTGCGCGTGATAGAGTGCCGAAATCTTAGGTCGCTTAAGCTCGATTTAAACAGTTACAAATAGGTAATACGGCAAAAACATTAAAAGTATTTTTACAAATGCTTTAATATGCTATTCAATAGAGACTCAAGTTGGTAAGCGCATTTATATGTCAGCGTGTGATTTAATGAACATCGACCCAATCTACATGCAAGGCACGCTAACTACGAATATGAAAGTCATCGGATTAGCCCTGAACTAAGATCAAGTACTATAGGGTCATATGTAAGAAGTGTAGCACACCTTATCTCGTTCGAGGCTGCGGATCATGTCGAGATCAGTGGTGTCAGATATGCCGCCGTGCACGACGAACACTCTGTTGTTGATGATAGTTCCAAGGGGAAGCCAGCGGTACACACCCTCGATCAGTTTTAGCAACCGCTCCGCATTGTGCTGTTGAAAATAATACTTTTGGTAAAACTCTAATAATCTGGTTGTAAGTTTAGACTATAGGAACGGAAATTATCACATTCTAAATATTATTTTGTTGTTGTAAATATTAATAGAGATTTTCTGAAGTACTTTGTCTATACCTTAATCTTACTATTTTTACATTACATATATGTACATAGGTACCAGCAAGACATAGCTTTTTAAATTTCTATCATACTTTGCGGCCATTCGGAGTAGCGATGTAATTTAGTTAAAACGCCGGAGAGTGAGTATGAAAAAAGTTAGCACGTCTGAAATTTTAGAAGTAATTTATTTTACAAGTAGGTAGACCTTTTCCTTAACCACAACGTTTCCAGTACATGTACGTAGTATAGCCGTGAACGTTTATCAAGTACCGTGTTTGGCTTTTAAATTATTACCTTAACTTTGGAATACGTATTTGAAGTCCACTTACAATAATAAATTGACTAAAATTGTACTTGTAAGCAAATAATGTACGACACATTATACTAAACTTGTGGTTGTAGGAAAATAATCTAAGTGTAGACCTCTCAAAAACTTCGTTTTCAGTTTTTATATTTATTTGAAAAACAAGACCAGATAGCTTTGACGAACAATGTTAGACACATCAAAATGATGCTATAGTTGCGCGGAAATGAGGTAATAACTGCTCACAAAGCCGAGGTCAGTCTATATAATAACTTTGTGTATACAAAAATACGGGTGACGACTACGAAGAGACACTAAGACAATCTCCTTCCACGTAATTTCTAAGACAAATGCGTTAGAATATCTTAAAGGTAAAGGTTTTGAGAAAATCTTATTCAGTGGAGACAAACAAGGTACTGAAGCATGTCAAACTTTGTTCAGTCTTTTACTACATATAATATTTGTGTTGACTGTCTAGTAGCTTCCCAGTTCTACTCTGTTTACATATTCGCTACATTTGATTTGTGGACTATTTAATCGGAAACTTGTTAAAGACAAAAAATATATTTCTTCCTATTGTTAAGATAACTATATTTTATCTCTGAACAATATGTTTTTCATTAGTTTTCCTAGAACATTTAAAGGATAAAAAATACTGATCTGAAATTCGTTAGGGAGGTAGGTACTCCATTAGTATTCACTTCCGCTCACCGGTTTTCTGATTTACGATCATCGATTTGTATCCAACAATTTTAAAAATGAAGCTCTTTTTAACCCTTCTAGGTTATACATTTAAAAGTGTGGTACATACTAATCATGCTTTTACTTACCCTATACTTCTGCTGGACTTCTTTGATAAAGCCGTACCTGAGCAAAGAAATTTGTTATAGAAAAGTGATGTTACTATCCACAGCGAATTATACGAAATATTTAAAGTACACAAGTCGGGACAAACGCTTTCCATATAATATTTATTGTACAACGTTCGCGTCGAAACATTTATAACGAACCTAAAACTATTGTTTCGCAGTTCATTATTTCTGGTAGTTATTAAACTGTTATAGTTTAGTAATTTAATTTGTTATGAAAAGATATGATTTAATATTTCGATCTCGTACATTTTGAGTCATTAAAACTTTATTGGAATATATCGATAGAAAAGTTTGTGGTAAAACAATAAATCCAAAGGTTTGTTAGGTGCGTAACTAAATTAAAGTTAAGTAAAATAATATTTTTGTACCGTCATATAATGATATTCCATCTTATTTTATTAGCATAATACGTGGTCATATAAACAAATGTTCAACATGAAAATCCACATATTTTAAATACTAAGTCGTGTCTGAGTGAAAAAAGAAATCTCTTACATTTTATAAAAGTTACTTCAAACTAATATAATTCAGCAAAACAGCCATACATACCTAAATGGTGTGTGACTAACCTAGAATTCATAATGAGATCTTCGTGGTTGCCGCGATTCAAGAACACTCCTCCCGGGAACGCCAACATGCAAGACAGCAAGAGGAGGAACACCTCCAACCCCTTCTTGCCTCGGTCCACGAAATCCCCGTTGAATATGTATGGGTTCTCAGGAGACGGCAGCCCATTCTGTATGAGATATAATGGAGATTTTATATGCACTCTGACCTCTACAAGTGGTGACGGAGTCAACATTGCAGATTTACGATATTGCTGACATACAAGAAGTGTACATTGACCACGCTGAGACTCCGCCCATTCCATGTCGCCTTAGTATTGAAACATCTATTCTGCTAGGAATTACAGTATACATATGTTCAAGTTTTAGATATAATTTGGTAATCATTGAAGTTAATTCATAGTTTTTAATTACGGGAAAGCTTATACATTTATCTTTCATCACTACCACAAAAAAAGACAGAAGCAGTCTTTACTTGCTCAGAGTTTCCAGCAAGCATGACCTTAATTTTATATGAGCACTGTAACCACGATGAACGCATACAAAAAACATCCATTACTCGCCTGGGACGCAAACACAAAACCTCGTGGCATCGTACATTTTTAATACTAGCGTTTTAGTCACATTCTAACTATACAAATAAGTGATATCCTCGGGAAATTTATAAATATTTTAAATAAAATCTTTGCCGACGAAGTTCAAATTTCTATTCTTAACATCTCCATACCACAATGAGTAAGATTGATGGCAGAGCCATACTAACAGCCTGGCAGATAAAACTGTAGTGTGAATGTATCGATTAATCTGCCGACCGAACTAGATAGCCGACGTAGTACCTTAATAAAGGTCAACCGTTGAAGGAATTCCGAAAACTGATCAGAAGTCGGGCTCACGTTCAAGGCTGAGCATATTTTGTGAATCCTTACATCTGCAGCAGCGCCCGTACCGAAGGTCGCTTACGCAATGTGTTTGCTACTAATCGATATGTAGCCGGTTACATAAACATTATCCTTTAGCCTATACGCACGTTATCCCTGTTATATTTGGTCACGGTCAGACGCCACACGACTGATTTCATTATAACTAATTGGTCCTTATCGCCAACCTTATAATGCATAAAATCTCACCTTTGACATTAAAAGGGACGATAAAACAAATCTCACATGTCCGTTATATTTTTATGACGTGATTAACCGGGATTATGACGAATATCGGTTGTTGTCATTCGACCTCCGTGTTTTGACAAACTGCCTGTTTGTGTAACTCAATTTAGGCAACCCTTTTCATTCCCATTAGACCCAACGTTCTCTGTCCGTATAAATATAATATTCACACAGTTTTATATTAAAGCTTTTGAAACAAGTGATATTACTTTTATGGACCATTTTAGGAACAAATTATTTAGCTAAATTGCATACCTTGGGAAATGGGAAATCGCTACAAAATTTTCATTCATCTGATGTATCGAAAATGAGTTGCTTCAAAGTAAGAAGTTAATTGATAGAGTTTAGTGCCTAATAAAAGTATGAAGTAGGAAATTAACTTTCTTTAGTGAGAGTATCTATATAGTGAAGTAAAACATGACGTAACATACTTGTAAGACGGAAATAACAGTAGGAAAACAATATCTGCAAATTAACGAGGTCGTCCGGCGTAACAGGCGGTCTATCAATCAATCCGCGATGGTGGCACCAATTAGATGACGCGTGCGCCGCTCCCTGCGATGTTTACCGAGGCCCAGGCCCCGGGCTGGCCGGTCGCCCTCTTGACGTCACACCACCTCTAATGAGCAGCGAAAACTTAAAGGAAACCCTACCAATATCCGTTACCAGTCAGCACACTAAGAGCCACAAAGGGAGGAAAAACATTTTTTTCTTTAATCCATATTATACTTTTCGAATCCAAAGTGTTAGCAAAATGTTTTAAAGTATAAAACTTGTGGTTTTACGTTAGTTGTAAAAACTAAAACGAATGTACAAAAACTACTAAACTCTGTATGCACTCAACGAAATGAAAATGAGATTATTACTTAGAGTTTTAAATAAAATCTCAAATAATCTTCCGTAATATTCATCATCAGCCAAAAGACGTCCACTGTCCAGTGTCCACACAATAAAATAGCTTAACAGTTTCTACATGTTGTTAATATTCCTACTCCACTATAAAATACGAGTAGTACTTAACCTACATAAGTACATACATAATAGTCTTTTTCAAAGAATTTAAAACACTTAACGAATCCTTTGGACCATTTACTTACTTTATACTTTGAAAAAAATATGAAATAGTAATTTAATTATTACAAAAGCACTCTACACCGTCTTGAATAGAAATAAACTGTTACTTTAAGTAAACAAATTCTATGTAGAGCAATATTTTTGTTTTAAATGTCCATTATACTGATACAATTATCTATATAAAAAGCTCATCATCTATAACTAAGTACCGCGCAATATTTTAACAATCTTCACAAACTTACAATAGAATTTTAAAATTCTTCGATCATATTTTCAATATTAGATTTTCAATTATATTTTACCTGTCCTGAATAAATACCGATAGAACTTCGAGTAAGCCGAGAAAATGGTTAAATCAACTGGAAAATAATAAATACAAACCGGTGCGGTGCGGCACGGCGCAGTGCTCTAGTTGCTGCATTTTACGATTAATTGACTTTGCGTTAGCATCGTACGCTACTCAAGCAAACGGTTCGATTAAAAACATTAGTCTAAGTGGTGCTCCTGACCGGTACTGATTCTTGTTTCTTCTATGTTTTCACAAGTAGCCTAGACATAAACCTACTTATTTTACTTTTTTAATGAGGATCTTTTTATAAACTTGTCGCCAGTTTACTTAATCGGAGTATAATAGAAGCCTTGCCTTTAACGATTACTGTAGTAGCTAAAGGGCTCTCGACTACTCAGATTGTGTTTCTTAAGTTTGTATGTCTATAAATTGAAAGAAAGCTGTTAATGTAGTTTGATACACCAAATGTAGTTTGATGTTCGTACAAAAGAATACCTAACCTAAATATCGAAAATCAATTGCGGTTATGTTGACTGCCAACACTACATTTCCGTTTGTTTAATAGATATGTGGCGGTTACCCGTGGTATTACAATGCTAATATTTGTAAGCCTTATGAGTTTTGAACTACCACTTTGGTTACCACGAGTTGTAAAAAAACGAGGCATATTTATCAATCACTTGAATCGATTCCTATTCCAACGCTCTGTTACTAAAACTTAAAAGTTATTTAAATCCTAATAATGACAGAACAAAAATAATTATTGAATGGCAAGTCGTAAAAAATATGCCAGTAGGTATGATGTGTCAAAGTCAAGTAATACGACCCACACAAAATTTTGGCACGTGAT
Source organism: Abrostola tripartita (assembly GCA_905340225.1). Taxonomy (NCBI): domain Eukaryota; kingdom Metazoa; phylum Arthropoda; class Insecta; order Lepidoptera; family Noctuidae; genus Abrostola; species Abrostola tripartita. The sequence goes on along the minus strand of HG996493.1, from coordinate 6,578,219 downwards.
TCGAGAATAACGTTGTAAAACGAAGAGACATATAAACAAGGAGTATTTCTCGTACCTTATGAAATATAACCAGTAAGTCGTCGAGTTTCCCGTGCAAGTCGCCACACACAGTTATCTGGCTGGAAATTGAAGTGGTCGCCACATTGATGTTGGGCATCCTTTTCAGCACTTGAGTGGCCTCCTTTAATATCAGTCCGACGTGTTTCGGATGAAGGCGGTGCTACAAAAGTAAATTGATGTCTAGATTACTGCGATAATGGTATGGAATTAGGAAAGTTTAGGACAAAATGTACGGTCTGGGTGCTATAATAAACTAATATGCCTAATATCTAACCGTTCACGTGTTACGTAGGTACAAGATACATTTAACTAGTTAGTTCACGGCAGTAAATGAAACATTTTGAATGACGTCTCATGGACGCAACAAAAATAAAATCTCTGGCTAATAATATTTTCTTTTCTGATCTGGAAAACTTGCAAGATATTTTTTATGTCTATATATTCTAGTCACTAAAAATCTTAAATGATGATCCAATCATGATAGCTGTTCCGTCAAATTCTTGTTTACGGACAGAACCCAATCAACCCGTATCTTCTTATAAATCCGTCGTAAAAGGGTATTTGCCAAGGGATTACATCTATACTGGAGCAGCCAAACTCGCTGTTTTACTGATAATATCGAACTGTAATCCAACCTAACTGTCAAGTTGATGATATCGACAAATGTCCCCCAATCCGATTTACTTCGAGGAGGCCTATCTAACAATGGTCGCTGGCTGACACAATGATCGATGAGCTCTCGACAAATGCAAAGATCATTTACCCTCAAATCAAAAGAACCTCTATAACTCACATTATGTATAGTAGGTACATTAAGTTACAATAAAAAATAATACAGAATAAAAAATATGACAAGTATTTGACATTACCTTCTTCTTCCTAAATGCCTCAATCAGCAGGTCGATATCTTTTCTTTGCAACGGGAATTCTATATCGGGGCCCCGGGAAGGCTTCGGAGGAGCTGTCTCATCAACGCCCCCACCCTCGTCCGATTCCTCAGAAAATACTTGCTCCACTATAAAATTAAGATAAAGATTTCGATTCCGTTTTAAAATAACTCTGGCCCCCTATAGTTAGTATCTTACAAACACCCTACATCATTAATTCTACTTAATTTAATTTTGTTAAAAGCTCTTAAGGCTGCTGTAGAAAATGCTTAAATATCAACACAATTCTAATTTTGTAATAGCATTTATGTTGCAGTACATAATGCGTTGTTGAGAACGAAGTAACTGTATTAACTCTTAACTGGGTGCATCACCCCAGACATCTGAACTGTCTGCCAACATAAAAGTTAGTATTTAGCCATCGCCGCAACGACGAAACATAAAGAAAAGTATTTGCAGTTTACACGTATGTACGTATATACAATGCATTCTAAGAGACTTGTTAACTTTCGGATTGCAGTGGCTTATTGCTTGCATTCCACGCAAGTGAACAAGGTACTATTCCAAGTGCTTCGTGCTCACAATACGTAAGCGCAGTAGATTTTTCGATTCAGCTTGCGCGATTCAACTGCATTTGCGTAGCTTTCTAGTCAATTGTCTATGTAATGACAAAAACTTTGTGAGAAAAGTAATTTATTATTATTATAATTAATAGGTTCATCAGAATATCACAAATCTCCAAGATAATCGACAAAACGAACCAAAAAATATTATTTGATTAAACTAGATAATATTACTTTATGAAAGTCGGTTTAGGTTCACCCAATAAATTAATCACGGACATCACTGATTTTATATTGGAACGTTCTTAGAATAGCCAGACCTGGTTCTGTTTATATTGGTGGCAAAGGTCACTGCAGTTAGTTGAATTATATAGCTCGTGACATGTGTAAAGATACCGCAGCGTTGCGTGTTCGAAGCTCGTTGAACAAGGAAAAACAAAAAGGGATCGCAAGGAATGAACGGAATGAAAAAAAATGGACTCACTGTATGTTACGCTTAATGAAATTGCCTCAGCGCGGCAAAAAGAATGTGTAGACAGTGGACATACTAAAGCAGCGAACTGTATTCATGTGAGTGATTTCACTCACTCCAGATTTATTAAGATAAAGCTTCGTCCCACACTTGAATTTCTTCTTGGTTACTGGGAGCGTTAAATGACACGATCTTATGTGCATGATGTCATTTGTTAGTACCAACATCTAGCTCAAAAAAGCTTACTTTGCATAAATGCTTCGAATAATAGATTTTAAAGCCACTCCAAATGTAGGTCCCGTATAAGACACGAATTGAGAAGAAGACGCCTATACGAATAGTAATAATATAACATGCATAATTAAATATATATAATTAAAATAATGCTATATATGGTCATCAAATTCTATCAAAAGTTTTGGGTATGCTTAACATAATATTTTGAAAGTTTAAATCGGTACTTGTGATCTTCTGCTTAGTTTAACCCCACACAATAGATTCTTACAATTGTATGTTTAATAGGATTAGGATAGACAACATAAACCCTAAAAATATTTTAGGACTATGTATAATGTATATGGCTATAAACTTGTATGCGAACTGAATAAACGATATCAGTTTTATGAACAATAACACGGGACAGTTTGTAAGTCGGTCAGCAAAATAACTTTTCTAACTAAAAATAGAGAAAATAGGATGTAGGCGAGACTTGTCGCTTTCGCAGTTTATAACTAACTAAAGTTTGTTTGCATCTGCAGTCAACGGGAACTCACGACTGAAGTGTCTTCATTAGCCAAAATTTTGAAACCTCAGTTGCTCGAACTACAAACTTACTTCCAACGTGTAACTTGCTGTTATAACATCATAAATGAGGCTCGACGCGTTTATGCAAGCAACACAATTACTGTTACGTACTTTGAGCCCCTCTGAAAGCGTGTCGCGAGTCATCATTAAGATATAATCTACTCAACTCGTTTGCTTCGAGAAAATGTCAAGGTGAAGTGACTTACAAACGGAAGCAGTCCTCGAAGTTCGCTCGGAGGAGGGCCGCCCACTGGTGTCCTTCATATGGCTCAGCAGGGCGTTGAAGAAGTTGTATAGCTGTAACAAAATGTAACACATCAAAATACCTGCCTCCCACCCTACACCAGATACATATAGGGTTACATAACATTAATTAACTACCTCCCACGGTACGACACGAGAATTAATATCATTAGGATATATTTAAAAAGTTGATACACACTTGTATTTTACCGTGACATTTCCTATTCGGGTTAACAAGGACCTACATTTAGTCAATTGCCAGTTGAATGGCTTATATCCGCTCTGTAAAATCATTTTCCATTTATCTAATAGTTCTACCTATTTATATAATGGTATCGTGTTCAATTAACATGAGTGTCGCATTGTTCTATGGAACTGACTATGTGGCTTCTTATGCACAATGTTATACAAAAAGGTTATATTGTTTTTCCCAAAAATGTAATTTGTATAAAATCGCGACAGAATCATTGGTTTTGTCCGCTCCATCCCTTCAACCACAAGGAATTCAATGTGCTTTGCATATTGAATAAGGTCCCATCGTCCACAATGAATGAAACGGAAGGTTGAACATATAAGAGCACATGTTTAATGTCTAACTTTTAAAATAAACTTTTTTTTTTTCAAGGATAACGGAAAAGCGGTCTCATTGCACGCAAACGTGAAAATAAATTCAGCGCTTGTAAACATAATTACCAAATGTATGTTAACTTTACTGAGGGATCCGACAAACTCCTTAAATTGTACTTATTCTTAGTACCAGTTAAAGTTTTAATTACCTGCATGAGACTCTTGACATTTTCTTAGGTACTTACTTTAAATGTTTTATATGCAAGTAAATACAGTAAGTAAATTGCGTTTTATACTCAGTTCAGGAAGGGGATTTAAAATAAAAAAGTTGGATTTAAAGACGTATTTCATTTATATCACGGTACTATACCGCATTTTTTCTCGCTTTAAAATATATAATAATAAAACAAATGTTACAATTTCTACGTTATCTGGAACTATCGTGGAGCTTTCAGTACATAAGCAGTTCATGGCACATAATTGCAGGTAAGAAACTAGACCGTAGGCTAAATTGCGGGTCGACCGGCAAGGTGCCATGTCATTTATTTTACCGCCTTGGCTCACCCAAGTAATGGACATCCAGTCACGACTTTAGTGCAGTCATTAAAAATATGGCATCGTTAATCACATCACTAATGAATTGCCAACAGTGTGTTTTGAAAAAGAGGTACCTACATAAAAATCTTTAAAGATGAACAAACACCTACTGGAATACCTCAAACTTTAAAAACTTTACCGCTCGACAAGTTTGACACTAAAGTGGAAATTAAAAAGGATTATTTTATATTTTTGACCCTCATGGTTAGCCTGTGCGATTCATGCCATGCGTACGTAATCGTGCATTCGCGTGAATAGCTGATAATCATGTAGGTGCCAGCGCTGCACCAGCCAACGCATTCAACCGTAACCCGCGCTGTCTCGCTGTGAAACATATAACCTCTACTTAAGTGACTATTAACCCCAATGGTATAATTCTATCGTTAGGTAGAGCACCCGTAAAATTTGAATAATTACATCGTATATATTGACAATTAAGGCCACGAAACGACGTTAGCTTAAGCAGGTTAAATCTCTTTACCCACGTCCTCCACTTAATTATAAAGCTCGCTATCCTTTATTCAATTCCCTTATGCAACCTCAAATGATGTTGAATAATACACGACTCCTTTTCACTGGCAAATAAACAAGACAATCATGAAGGCACCAAATTCTCTGTGAATTTGGACAAAGTTTTTTATAATACAATTGCAAAGAAAAGAAAAATATGAGGGAACCCAACGAAACATAATAATATGGTAATGAGGTTTGTATGTGCGTGGCTTTGTTCACTGAAACCGAATGATCGCACTGAAATGTTCAGTGAGCACATTGAGTCAATGGAACCGACGCCTCTTCGCCTCGAGCTAGATTGGTTCGCCCATCTCAGACTTCATTTAATATGACATCGACGATAAACTAACTTACATTACAATGAAGCATAATCGACTTGTATCGAGTATTATCCCCGTCGGCACGTTTCCATTCCTTCAACGAAATTTGTTTTTTATCATATTACCAAGATTAAAGTAATGGTAAAGAGAGTTCCAATTTAACACCAATATGTTTTCTTTAGTGTATGAATCATAATTTGGTTATGAGAAATTGGTTAAAGTTAGTCGTGTTATTTTTTATTTATTTAGTTATTACTCATAGGAGGTAAATTCTAATGACAGGCACCTACAGATATTATATGTATACTGAACAAGTGGAACGAGAGAAATCAACTTCGGGTTTCGGTTCAAGCTTTACAAAAAATAACATTTTTGACACAATTAGTAAAATGAGATAGAGAGAAATATAGAAGATTCTGCAATTCCAAAATATGTATTCATTATTATTAAAGAATTGATATTTGCAGTTTACAAACCCACTTAACTTAGCTCTATTTGGCCTCAATACATGTTTTAATTACGAAAGAGAAATAAAATGCTAATTGTTTCAAGAAAATGTGTTGAAGCGTCGAACGAATAACAAAATAATAATTGTTGTTTCCTTTGTAGGCCTGTTGGTTTAAACACCATTATTAAAGAACTCTGAAAATGGCAGGCATTCAGTTAGAAACAAACATATCACAACGTTTCACAATTTATATTTTAGAAAGTTGGACACCCCGCAACGATAAATTTAAATTAAACAGCTACGTTAATCGCCTCAGTGTAATTTATTCCTTTATCTATTTAATTCTAAATCATTGTTAACGAACGCCTCGTGGACGGGCTTGCCAATATTATTTATTTTAACAACTTTGAGTTTATTGTTTGACCGAACAAACTGTAACACTTAAACTTCATAACTTATTACTTCGTTATTGACTATAAACACGGTAAATAACGAAGGTTATGTTGCTAATATTAAATAATGTATCGTTATGGACCCTAATTAAAATAACTGTAATTCCTATATAACAGTATTCCATTAAAATGGTTCCATCTTACAAAATGAAGTTGTCAGGTGTCTGCTTTTGAATTACTGCTATCCAGTAATTACATTGTGCTCGTTATTCCTGTAGCAGACACGAACGTTTTAGCTCAAGTTTAGCTCGCAAATCTTGTTATGAATATCGTAATAGAATTACCAACTGGTACGGTTATTGGTGCATTCAAAGACAAAACAAAACTAAATATACTTAGGTACTACGACTATTAAATCAAAAACAAAAACTTATAGTAAGCCTATAGGCCTAAATATTTTTTTTAGTAACAAATGTAAAGAATTATACCATTATAAGGATATAATGAAGTTACACAATGGGTTGTTTTAAAATGTATGTTATTAACATGACTTTACGAGGTGGGTTCGTCATAGGCGAATATAACATTAAATTATACCTAATTACCTACTATGATATCACACATTGACCTTTTTAATAACAATACGTCAAAACGTATGGCTTATTAAGATTCTCTAATTTTCATGAAAATTTCATTTTAGTAAGTAAATATTTTGGTTACTAAGTAACAGCACTTGTACAGCACATGCTATAAATAATCGTATTACAGGCACTTAATAACAATATACCTACATATAAAAGTAAGTAAAGCTTATAGTTAGTCCATTTAAATGCAAATAAAGGAGAATTAATTAAATCTATCGATAGTAACTATAACTTCCAAACTGTATTCAGCCTATACAAAGCCTTACATTACGAAACTTAGAGGATCCATACCAATTCACAATATAACTTTTAAAATTTTCATTATTTGTCAATACATCAATTGAGACCTAATATATGATTCGACTTAAATGTCATTATTATAAATATCTTTCAAATGTCACATGCGCGACAGACGTGACAGTTTACATAGCATACTCTCTACTACTCTACTCTATATTCCAAAAAAAATGTTACCTTAAGAAAGAAGATGTGCTTATTAGATGTGCTTCACCTTTTAGGTGAGTATATAACTTTGTGATCGTATAGTCGTAGTACGGTTGTTCAAACCACTGACTATATTTAGTCAATACGAGCGATAAAATTGCCTCATATTAGATACCTAGTTCATAGAGTTGGTTCGATATCGGTGCAATTTTAAGCTATGAAATGTCATTCCATTTGCGATTATCAAACCCGCATCATTAATTCATCACATCACTGGTGGCCTAATTAATATCTATAGGTGTCTACCCAAATATTGTGATTCTGTACAATATCTTATAGATAATTAAAGTCAATACGATTATTTTGAGAAGACTTTAAAATCACAATAAAGTAAAAATATAAAATGATGTTATTTGTTACCTTGACTTGGTCCTGTTCGCCAGCATATTCGATGTTCTGAAATATTGTCCATGTGTACCGTCGCCGCACCTCCATCCGAGCCAAGTATCTCCGGTACCACTGCTGAATTAAGATCGCAGCCTTCATCGCTGAAACAATCATTTGACACTGTAAAGTATCTATCTTAAATGTTTCTTTTGTCTCGAAAGGGGCCTTGAGACTAACGGCCAGATAAGCCAGTTTGAGAGCCAAAAAGTAATTTAACTGAAAGTTGAAAAACCGTATTTGAAATTGCGTCTAAAGAAGAAAACGTGATAACAATGGAACCACGTCTGCGATTGGAAAAAGTGCTTTAACTAGTTTTTCAAACTCATTACATGAAATAAAGATTTAGTCTGCCAATATTCATGCCTTTTCCAACAGCCTTTATTTATAAAGGTACACTTGTTTCAACGGAAACTAAATAAACACAAGTTAAACTACCTATTGTCTATTCTATTTAATATGATTTCTCCAATTATTTTTGGTAATGCCCAAGTAGTTTCGGTCTCGAACGGAGCCCTTAATCAGGAGCTTGTGACGCGGCGAAGCGGAGTCGCGAACCCGCCCACTCACTCACCGTAAAAGTAATAAATAATATTGAAATTATATCAATATTTACTACTAACGTTTTATTTTATCTAACAAAATTTCGTAAAAGTCTATTTGATCGGATGTTAAATGGTATTTAGGTAAAGCCGTAATCGTAAAAGAAAAGCCTGCAACATAACAAAACATCGACAGGCTGCTAAACTCCTTTCGCAAATTATTTCAGCGACTCTCGTGGGAACGTGAGCAGCTGACTTTTTCCTTTTATCTTTATATCCTACACTGGCATAAATAACCGGTATTTATACAAATATATTTGAAGTAGAGCTTCTTTAAAAACGTCTTGTACCTAACAACTTATGAATTTAGTATTATTCAAAATCAGTGGCAACCGTACAACAACAACCGTACAACCGTAAAATTAACAAAATACCATGTCCAGTACATAAACTAAAGGTTTAGGACCTACTATAGTTGTAGGTTTTATTTTGAGTCTAAAATCTTTATATCATCTCACACAGCTGTTTTGTGCATCTACCGTGATCTGTCTCTGCACTACCCAAAAGTTTGACTGGTAGAAAATGCCTAAGACATTAAGTCCGCCTTGTACACCTCTTGTATAAAAAATAAATAAATATTCACTGGGTGACTTTGTTTAGACTTTAACAAGTCGAACACGATATCATTCGTTACTATAAGCATTAGGTATTGTAGTGAATTGATCGTCAACTCATAAACAACTCTAACAAACATTATTTTAAAATAAAACAAATGCACGTCTGTTTAGATGAGTGTATCTATCTGAAGGTAAAGTTCATAATTAGTATACCGAATACCCACAACTTAGACCCTAAAAAACGTAGTCCAGCGTACTCCAAATAGGTTGTCAAAGTGTAACAAATTATATGTAACTGAATCAACAGTTGTCAAACTTAATACCACAACGAACAAGCATAGGAACAAGTAACTAGTTAACTACGTAAGCCATTTATTCGGGATTTGTATTAAGATATTATCAGAAAGTTTGGCAGAATTATTTAATTATCAGTATTCCACGTTGTTATTGTTTAAGTTACTAATTTAAATTATGTGGGCATATACCTAATTTGTATGACTAACTAGGGTAACTGGGTTTTGTACAATGTACAGATTGTACAGTACACGGATATCGCTGGTTTCGTCAAGTGTCAATGCCAAACGGCTAATTCTCTTTATCCATAAATGTGTATCATGACTGTTTACCACGTGTAAACCCATAGTAAATAAATGCTGTTTTAATTGCTAGACTTTGAATAAAACATTAAGCAAAATGCGTTAAGACAGGCTAATAAGCAGGACTCAATAAACGTATTCACGTAGATCCCCACATATTGCTTTCAATCAGGTACATACACAAACCCACAACGGTGTCAACCGTCATCTTGCCGAACATAGCCGCACATATTCGATATTCTGAATTGCAAATTCGAAAACCCAATTTCCATCGCATTTTTATCGTTGCCACTCACACCGAGTCGTTTGACTTATTACTTCTTAGAGTACGTAAATAGACATTTTAAATATCATCCATAGCCAGTCTAAAGCTGTAGTGTCTAAGAGTTCAATACTTTGTTGAACTCATTCTTCACAATATTGGAAATACTACACAGGAGCTCGCTCAGTCGATATTAAAGTAGGGTATTTTGGGCATAAACATACTGTTGGAAAAGTGCTCATTGTACCAAAGTGCTACACTATTCCCTACAATATAAATGTTCCGTAAGATGGGGTCCAGCGAACCGTTTTTATCTACACACACTGGGGAATTACGGACAACCAAATAAAGAAATGGATAATACTCAAACTGTCGAAACAAACCCGATTGAACTATCAACTAAAAGAGAAATACATATAAACGAATGAACAGAAACTTCATTAAGAGCAAAAATGGTATTTCTCCGTGTTCGTTACAAAAAGGATAAAGTACATTTTCGGCACAAATGACGGTTAATTTCCAACTCCCACCTTTAAATTTAGCTCCAGTATAGTTTCACTGAAACTATGTATAAGTAACTAGAAAAAAGAAATTCTAATAAATTATATCTCGAAATAATAAGAAATTTTCGCTTCATTTGTTACCTGTCAAAGTATAGAGTAATTCCAAATTACAATTTCTGATATTCAGGCTCCATTTTGAGTGAGGCTGATTTTGCCAACTCGATAGTTCTTATAGTACGCCGACATTACAATATTTTAAGCAAAAAATAAACTACAAAAATGAAGGTAAAAAGTAAGTAAAAAACGGGCAGTAGAAATAATTTTTAATATGTTACTTGTTACAGAAAACTTGCTTCATATTACCTAAACCGATTTCTATGAGTTTTGTAAAGCAAACGAAGCTTTTATCAACTGCCTATCCTTATTACTTATCTCCAAAAAGGTTTTTAACTTCTGAAGTAATAAAAAAGGCAGGCTATATCCGTGGTTACGGCCGCTTTGTTGCGTAGAATGAAACTATGTTTTCGAGTGCTATACGGGGATAGGCTCATAGGTTTACGTTCGTCGTTGTCGTTATATGGTTTAGTCAATTTACGTCAAAAAGCTTGTCCATCATAACAAGTGACTTGTTCGTTCATTAGTAATCTGCATCCTCTTTATCATGCTAAGTCCTAATCAGGTGGATTTCCAGTAAACATAGAAAACTCTTATGAATAAAACGTATAAAGTATGTCACACATTATATTTTGTTACTTTGTTTTATAGACTAAAGTTGGCACCACATGCACAAACACCCAGACTCGAAATTAAAGTCTGTGGCTCAACCCAATGTTAATTGCCTCGTGGGGGATATAACCCCAATCTCAAAGCCAATGCGCCACCGATTGACTCGTCGAACGTCATTATTATCATAAAGTAAGTATTGGTACATTATGACTAACCACGTAATTGACGCAAACTTGTTTTCTATTAATTCAAGTGTTTATAGTCTGACAATATATTGCGTCTTTGATAAATAAATTATTCATTACGTGTTTGAGATTAAACAGTAAAGTGAAACAATTTTTCATTATTTAAGGTATTTTTAAATGAAAATTTTTCACGTACACTTTTAAGTACCAATGTAATTGAAACAGTTGTTAAATAAAGAATATCAGTGTTCTTAAACGTCAATCTTGGTTGAAAAGTAAAACTAAAAATAGCACAAAAGATTTTCATTTTTAATGCGAAAATAATTTTACTTTTTCGTTCAGGGATTAAAAGAAAATAATGTAGAGTGTTATCTTATAAAACCTAACTTAACCTAATGTTAACTTATAAAACACTTTTATCTTCATGAGTTATAACATAGCATATACATACATAAATACCTTTAAGCTTTAACCAATAAAAATCGAAATTGAATCGAATGTATAGTTCTTTGATTTTTGTGGTTGAACTATACATTGGATTCTATTTCGATTTTTATAAAGGTATTTGGATTTGAAAAGTTTAACTAATTTAACCGTATGTACCTACAATTTATTTTGATCATGTGGACGAAGCTGCTATAATCAGACAGAATAGGTAGAGTTATTTCTACCTAAGTTGTTCTACGAAAAATTCTTATTTAATACAATCTAACCAACCAATAACCGATGTTATCCAACTTTCTTTCATTTGACTTCATTTGAGATAAGGGACGATAATATGATACCGATCTATAAGAGTCAACAATCTGACCGCTGAAGGAGCTATTAAAACGAAATGTAAAATCGTCCTTTCACATTACGCCTGTTTTCCACTAAAGGTCAGGCAGAGGTATACAATACAAACCCATATTTTGCATGTCATGTCAAAATATAGAGTTGATATTCAAGCTCCACTATGAATTGTTAATTTTGCCAATACGACAGATTTTTTAGTACGCCGTTATAGGTCCCAATATAACAGGGGACGAGCCCATTGCCATTAACCGGGCACAAATCCAGACTACGTGCTGCTATTGAGAATTACGTAATGGAAAAACCCAATAACATTTTGCCCGACCCGGGATCAACCCAGGACTTCATCCTAAGCAATTGCGCTTAGCGACCACTAGACGTAAACCGTCATATAAGATACCGTGTTCTATGTAAGTAAATTGTATCCATAACATACCTACTAAGTATAAACAAACTATAGCAAAAAGTGTTTAACTAATTATCTAGGAAACCATCTCTATAAGCTGACTTGCTACGGTGACGTCAAAATCTTGCTCCGAATCACTGCGTGGAGATTAGCTTGCGAAGCTAGCTATTAAATTAAGATGGGCCAAGCTATCGTTATCTCTAGGACCCCATCCCATATCAAACCCATGCCAGTGGAAATATCCCTGTAATCACAACTTAATCGTTAATTCCCAAGTTTAGAAGCTCAACCTTCATCAAGCCATAGCAGTTGGACATAAATAACATGAGGATAGTGTAACGATGTTCTTGCTGACGTAGTATCTGATGGTACCTGAACCTAGAACCCAATCAGAAAGCTCTAGCTTAATAATAATATCATACGAATTAACTCTATGACTGTAATGGTTTTACCTTATTTCTTATTTACCTTTTACTTACTTATTTCTTATTTCAGTATTTCGAGTGACTTTGTAACATAACTTCAATACTCAGTCTACGAGTATTCTTTTAAAATATAGAATAGATGGTAAAGTACATGAAATGTTAGGTCGAGTCGTAAGGTCACTCGTATTAAGTCGTCCCTACACAACCGGAATACCAAAACATTATGTTTTTACAGTGTTCCGTCTGCTATCGAATGCACTAAATAAAACGTTCACTATAAACTATATAGTGTATTAATATGAAAGTTCTTAAAAGAACAGCCATCGATCTAATCGTCCATAACCGGCTAATCACTTGACAGGACAAACACAAACGTTAAAATGTAGGTCAATGGACAACGTGTATGTAAAATATGAGCGGTATGTCGTATCATTAGCAGGCAAACCGCAACACTGTGCGCCGCGAAATTACACTAAATTGATAGAAGTTTTAGTAAGGTGCTGCAATTTACATTCATGAATATGTAAAGAGTCTAAGTAGTAGAAAATTACTTGAAAATCGCACACGTTTGTATAATTAAGCCACTGAATTACCTCTAGAATGAGTAAATATAGTTTGGGGGCGATTAGATAATGAAGCCTACTTTGAACTAAATTGAAATAACTAGGCAAGTGACACATTAGATAGGGGGTCGTTTGGTGATCCTGATTCAACCGAAGATGATAAACTCAAATTACATCAGTGTGCATTGTTGGTTCAATCAGTACCTAATACCTATACGTAGGAAGGTATAAAATGTTTATTTTTAAATGTAACACTTTAAAAAAACAGTAACTATGGAGTTTCTTGCCGGTTCTTCTCAATAGAAACGATATTTTGGAACCGAGCAACTAGAGCTGCTGTTTCATAAGTGCTCTTTTGTAGCCTGTATGAAATAAAAACTATGACTAAGTACAGCAATTTGCTATCACACATACCAAATCCCTAAAAATAAAAGAAATAGCTTTGAGAATTCTACTTTTACCGATTTGGGATAAAACTTACGTTATTTGTTAACCAAAAGAGAAACGTAAAACTATATTACAGAAATATCGGCGAACCCAAACCTAGAGAGCCGGGATACAATAAATTGTTCGTATTCGTCGTGTTCAACCCTTTTAACGTTACATAATACAATACGAAATCAGAAGCAATCTACCACAATCGATAGTTGTTTGGTTCATTACCACACTTTGATACTACTTCTGGCACCAGATAATGGCCGCAAAAATATAAACGAGAAATAAAACTATTTTGGTAAATGTTGTATCTTGTTGGCGATATATTCCCACATATCGGACATAAGCAATTTGGCTATTGCAAAAACTTTTCTTTTGTTTTACGCGACCTGTAGATTTCGTGACGAGTCAAAATATATTTCCTAAGTCTTCTTCTTATCGTATGGTTGATGAACAACCTGGTGACAGAGTTTTAACCGCCTGTCGGCCTCTGACATGGCTTTACACACCGTTGAAATCTCTTGTGTGCCGGTTTCCACACGATGTTTTCCTTTACCGTTTTTAGCAACTGATAACTAATTTATTATACGCACATGAATTCGAAAAGACATTGGTGCGTGCCGGGGTTTTGACTTACGACCTTTGACTTGGCAGTCTAATGATCATACAACTCAGCTACTAGTGCTGTCAATTTCGTAAGTAAATAAATAAATGATTAAATATTCTCATAATTTAAACCAAACCCAAACGATAGAATGTAACTGCTATGCTCTAAACCCCTTGAAACCATCACAATACCTCGTACCCCTGTATAACGATACAATATAGACGTCCTATAAATGTTGTGTGGTTATAACTCACAACTGAAACCTTAACTTGTCGCCTGAGCCCTTTGTTGTTTATTAATAGGTAAGACTGAGATCCAATTTACGTTAGTCAACCTTGGATAGCGACATACTTTCCTTATATGAGTTGTACACAAAATCTCCTAACTATTACGTCATAAGGAAACACCTGCCTATTTCTACCAACGAGAAACTTTACAAATTTTATGAGTCGTGACATTCAGACCTTTTTAGTTACAGCTTGAAAAGTAAAACATTCCCAACTTTTCGTTAATTTAATGTAAAAGTTGCAAAAGGGTCAACTTACAAGTACCCTATAAAAAGTGGCGTTTCAACCGTATTTTGAATTACTCTTTTGAATTTTCAATACAATAAATTTCTCTGCATTTTAATAACGTACATACTGAACAAAATGTGTAAATAACTTTAATATTTTGAGTTCTTTTAACGTTAACCGAGAAGCCAAACGTAATAAATTGAAATCGAAACAATTTTTTTTATTGTATCCTGTACCTAATGTTGAACAAAGTTATGACAAATATTTTACAAGTTCGCGGTTTTATGTGAGTCAGGTGAAACGATATGTCAATCTCGAATAAAAAAATATTTTCTTTTTCTTAAAGTGTTTTAACATTTTAGCCTGGAACTTGAAGAATTTGGAAGTAGTTACTTACTTCTCTCAGCCTTAGTCATGCTAACGTCATCCCTCCTCCAGAACCGAAGAAAGGGAGCGAGGGCCTTGATGGTGCATTCTCCATTGAGAACTCTCTTTCCGAGCCTCTTAGGAACCTCTTGCTCTATCTCGGAGCTCCTGCATGAGGAGGAGTCGTCTCCTTGGGAGCGAGGTCGCCGCCCCCCTCGGAAGCTGACGCAGCCACATCCTTCAGCTAGGGAGAACATCGCTGGACTCTTGTCCTTACTGCACCTTTTCTTATCTTTTCGCTGGCGCGTACATCTTGGCGTTTTCTGGCGCGACTTAGGAATGGTAACAGCAGTCTTGAGAACAACACAAACTGGGCTGTTTAATGAATGTGACCATGGCCCGGTTCCTTACACAGGATGAATTCTGAAACAAAGCAAATTTAAATTTTAAGTATTTTCGTGTTTAATTAAGGTGGACTTAGGAAATTAGAAATATATTTTTAATAAAGATACGATAGGTACCTTAAAATAATAGTAAACACCATAAACATAAAATAAATAAAAGTTAAACGAGCACACGACAGTAAATACCTAGATACGTAACTCTCTTACGAATAAAATATGTGAACAATTTTGTTCTGTTTTATGGACAACCGACCAACGAGGCCGTAATTATTTACGTAAACGCTGTAATTAAACACCTATGTAAATAAAATATAATTAATAAGGGCTAACATGTGACATGGAATTTGTCCTTTTAGGGTCCACATAAGCTTTTACATTTATACTTTGAAATGAAACACGAGTTACTTTAGGATTCAACAGATGCTCAGATGATATTTGTCATTGGTCCTCATATTAAGCTGGGCAATTAACTTTTACATCACTTTTTAATACTCATATATACTTTGATTTATTTTATTTCTTAACATGAGTAAAGTAATAACAGGTGCAGATAAAAGAATCAACCTTAGCAAGGAAATCAGTTACAATATAGTATTATTATTAACAAAACGATTGTACAATATATCTTGTTTCTAGAGATTTAGTGTAGGTACCATAACACAGATTTATAAGTTACAGGAACAAGATTTATGTTCGTTTACTCAAACCCACACACATACACAGAAGCTTCCTGACATCATATATTATACTCCGGTGTCATCTGTAATCCTCAGAACGTGAAATAGGCAATAGACTTCTTGGCAGAACCTTATCGTACAAAATAAAAAACAAACGATGAAATTATGATCAATCATAATCCTCTGAACATATAAATAGGTAATGGGAAGTTGCAAACGTTAAATTAAAGGAAGTTCAGCTATTAAAGTCGAAAATACTCAAAATATTAGGCGACGGGAAGACAAAACATCTCCAAAATTTATTGACGCCGCCAAGTCTTGGGTAACTAATTAACTTTATTGTGATCGCCGACCCCAAGAAACTTTAGAATGGCATAGGTCACTCACACAAAGGGTGGATATTGATTAATAGACTGTGGAATATCGTGCAACCGATACTCCACTTCATTTAATTATAACGTGATTTGGAGTTATTCCCTCAATCTACGTCTTACGTATTCAAGTTTTATGTGGATTCATGGAATATATCTTCTAAATCAAAATACTGGAAAGTACTACCTAGAACAACTTGACAATAAAAAAAAAATACTCAGAGCTCTACATATTAGAAAGCTTTACTACTCTCGATATTTAAAACCCCTTAGGTAAGTCTCTCGTAGACACTAATATTATTCAATTTTTCCTGATTAATTTTAATCATTCTACGAATTAGAAAATTGAATAGCATCTTGTGTGATTAATAATAGTAGTGATTATTCATTTATATAAACTCATTGGCATGACGAATGTATGCAATACATTTTGGTATTTGTGATGTCACTCGCCACGTGCCAGCTCTGTTGCCGAAAATGGTTTTTGCATACCTACGTGCTACCTAGCTACCTACCTTATTGGTTATACTTTTATACATACATACAATAAACTTATAATTAAACTACTTATAATTAAACTATTTTTTACGAATTTTATCGTACTTTATCTGGTATTTACAATCCGACCCTTTAAATCCTTTTCAGGATTCATAGATACGAGTAGACTATCTGCAATACTGTAATGTTTAAGCAGAGCACATAACATTGTTAAACTCCTACTATGTTTTACCTAAGTATTTTCGGTGTACTGTTAACTACTTTGTGCCAATAAATAAATTGAATTGAATAGAATTGAATGTCCAGTCTCCGTAAGTGTCAAAAATCGTAATACCAATATCTATATCTGTCTCACGCCCCTCATCAACTATAAAAATTGTACCACTAATATTCCATGTGGCGAATGTGTTAATCAAATAATGGCCGCTTTATATAGGTTTAACGTCAACGTAGGTCATAAAATTGCCAAAAATAGGCCAATCACAAAAAAGGTTGCCATACGTATTGGCGTTATCTGAGACAGCCGGTTTGAATGTCGGTCATGAGCTCGATTTACTTTTATTTTCCTTGACTTTTATTTCATAATAATTATAATGATTCTTTGTACAGCATGCGCATCATTTTTCCGTCAAAGTAACGTATCATCCACAATTGATAATGTAGAAATGCAATATTACTCCAACATTAAGAAACTTACAACATAACTGGCGAAATGTGGGTGTACTATATGTTCTCCTCTGCCTACCCCTTCGGGGAAAACAGGCGTGATGTTATGTTATGTTATGTTATTAAGAAACTTAAATTAAACACCTAAACTGCCAATGTGCTCCATATTTATACTTCAAGCAGACTTATTGTTGTATTAAATCAAGAAAATTGTGTTTTCCACAACACAGCAAAGCCGATACGAAATTGGGCTAAAAGCTGCAGCTAGCCTTCATTGCACAGAATTGCATCAGTGTTCTACACTGGCGCTTTTGTACAGTATAATTCACTGAAGCTGATAACTTTGTTTTCGCTGAACAAATATTTACTAAAATGTTCGACAAAAATATCTAGCACCATACGTCAGGTTTTATTTTCTCATTTTGTTTATTAAATAGAGAATGTACGTTACATTTTTCAGTAAGTACTCCATGCGTATGTACCTTTTTCCAGCTCCGTAGATAAATCCCATTTTTATTGCTGCAATACGTGATATCAAAGATTTATATATTATCTAGATAAAACCTACGTATATAATTCGTTTGTAACCCCTATAAATTAATGATACGATTCGCAATCTTTAAAAGATGGGAATTATAAAACGAACATAAAATATCTAGTAATATTCATAGTTCAAAACAAGAGTTATTAATTTTAAAATATTGTTCTTAATTGTTTGCTGTGGCTGAAATTAAGATGGTTTTGAATACTATAACAGACGGCTTAAACTCGCTAAAGTGACTAGGCCAGATCCTATCCTTAAACAGATTATCACAGCAAAACTCCGGGTCGCTGAGTTAAAATAGCAACAGCTCCAGTTTAGGTACATCGCGACGTCAATTTATCTTGAATGAAGAACAATAACTGGGTAAGTATATAAAAGTAAAGGAACGCTAAACAAGGAAAATATAAAACAATAACGATCAATTCTTAAATAAAGTTAATTGACGCGTATGTCATGCGTCAATAACTCGGCTCCGAAACATAAATAAAGTTATTTCACAGAACGTATACGAGCAGAAGTAGGGTTGATTATGCTGTCGGCCACGTCTGCAGGGAACAGCATAATTTTGTCGGTGTTCTCATTAAACCATATCACGCACTGAAAAGCAAATAGAGCCACCCTTGTTCCAAACATAAAACGTAGCAAACGCTTGTGACGTGATTCGCAATCAAAATTACCTGCTATATACTCCAGTAAATTTGCTTTTTCACGGGATCAACTGAAACACGAAGCTAGCAACATTACTTACGGTCTTTTTAACCTTACCCAAAGATCGAGTAGGTAAGTCAGAATCATAAATGAGAGTCCTTTTTCACAGCGCTTGATACAAAAGATTAGACGATGTATGGTATGTAGCTGAGTAGGCACAGAGGGAGCGATTTTGGGCAGCTATAACAATAAATCTCCACCCACGTTTCTAAATGTTTATATAAATGTTGTAAATTTTGTACCGGATTTAATACCCAGTTTTCTCCTATGTATATTCCTAATAATTATGTTACTTGTTTGGACAACATTTTCAACAAAAATTTAAAGAAAATTAAAGAATAACAGTTTTTTTTTGTTATTATTGTACGTATCAGTTTTGTTCCTACTGTGCGATCTCGACCTCTCACATAATAGCAAAATTAGGTTATCCGATATAATGAAACCTTCCCAACAGATACAGAACCTTTATAGAACCAGCGCTGCAGCATGAACCGTAATAACAATAAAATAAAAAAGGGCGTTTTAAATGCTAACGTGGAGCTGATCTTGTGGGAAATGAACTGTAAATAACGCTAACGAGTACTTTTATGAGGCTATTTTAGTAAAATCTTATCATAAAAAGCACTCGTCAAATGACAAGCCCAACAATATAAAGAACTGGCAATCACTCAACAGAAAAGGTTACAATAACACTGTCCAAATTTATTTACTGCTTTAGCTTTGATAAAAGAAGTAAATTTTACGAGAACTAAAATAGAACCTCAATGTAGATCACTTTTACAGCAGTCTACAGTCTACACACTAACGTGAATACCATGTAAAAGTCTTTAATGTAGTTTCCATACGTACCTACATGTTCGGATGTTTTAAACAAGCAGTTTGAGAACGGAAGGCAAATATTTTCTTTGCCAGCGAACAATGGTGTACTCACAGCTTGTGTGTAGCGCGTCACAGTCACAGCCAAACTTTAAGCAGATAATATGTTTCTTTTTACATTATTTATTATGTTTGAGAAGATGGATGACAGAACCTTTCAGTGTAAGTCATTTAATTCATTATATTTAATACATATAGCCAATAAATTTACAAATTCATTAAAGGTTTGGTCATTGACAAGTAAACTTTGTCTCGTATCCATATAAAATTTAACTCTTTGGCAAGTACTTGGGACCGTTACGTCACCTCTTTATTTAAATAACAGTTAACCAAGTCTCCGTATAATTGTGAACCATAAAGTAAAATTACTTCTCGTAAACGGGACTAAAATATCCTCCGACCGTAGTGTTGGCATGTCACAGTAATGCACTAGTTACTTCCCGCTAGGAGTAATTAACAAACTGTGTGTACTTAACTTCTTCCGGGATTGGTGTAAATAGATATCTACTCCCTCGCGGAGCTTGTTAGCTACGTCTGGAATAAAGTACTGGTTTCGGGTGACGTCAAGGAAACTATTGTCATAACCTACGATGCCGACATGTCCTTTGATAAAAGCGAACCCTGACACGAAAAGCCGGGTAAGGTCAGCTACCTATGTCTAGTAAATGTCACATGCATGACTTCATACCAATTGTACGTCTTGCGCTAATGAAGTAGGTACTTCAATTATAAACGTTGCGTAAAAGATCTTTAATCAATTCATTATACTTAATGTTCAATAAAATCTCTTCTTCCTTGCAAAGGTTTTACTTTGTTCCGATCAAAGAAATCCATTAATGAAGCTCGATTGATACGTAATGGCCTAAAGTAATACGATATAGCGCGGCACGTCGCCAAGTCGCATTAATTATTTTCATTACTAATAATACTGCAATACGTCAGCGCTACTCCCTGTACCCGTATTATGGGTAGTTGTTATTGAAGAACTTCTTATTTTATTACCAACCACTATCTGCTGCAAAGCTTTAGTGTTTCAATCAACTAAAGATTAAGTACCGAATGTAACACATCGCATGCGTCACATTACATTTCAGATTAAAAAGTCTATAAAAAGGCCTCTTCACATATACGTCCCAAAGGACCGAGTTCCTCTACGCAGAATATGACCCAGATAACCCGTCATAATAGAGGCTGTAATAATAAAAACGGTTTCAGGGCACGACATGATGCACTTGAATATAAAATCAATCCGAGAGCTAACTGTTTCATGTACTAAAACAGATCGAATGAACTAAATCTTATACCAATACCTAAGTCCATTTGAAGATGCAGAATAATCACAATAATATTTTACTGACTTAAAGGCACTATGCTATTTAATGTAAATGGACGTCCCGATATTATAACGTAAATGTTGAGGAAAATTTAATAAAAGGATCACCATAATAGCCATAAAAGCCAGTCCCTCAAACCTATCAGACTGCAAAGAGTGAACAATGCTTCTTTTATGATATCTAAGATAACATCGATGGGTAATAATACACACAATGGATCTAAATAAGTAACAATGCACTACAAGGTGATTTAGTCATGACCAATAAGGAGATGTTAACCCAGTTGCGATAGTCCAACAAGTTATATTTGTCGATAACAGAATACCTACCGAGTCGTTTGACAAGTAAACACCATTAACGAGATAAAGAGACTGAAAGAATATTCAGGACTTGAAAAGGTTAAAAGAAAAGGTGATAATAAATAGGTGTGTATCGTTTACATTACGTAAAGTTAGTAGCAGTTATTAAACTGACTAAATGTAATTTATATTTAGAGCGTTGTTTTATCGGTAGCTACAATATTATATAATTAATCAAAGCAAAACGAATGCAGGTCTTCAACCGAGTATAGTGAACCACAAACTCCTTTCTAAAACCAAGCTTAAAAGAGTTACGTGCCCATTCTGCTATAGGAATTAAATAAAAGAACAAGCAACCAGCTATGACAATGTTTGAGTGCTTGTTAGTGGCTTACGTGCACAAAAACTTTTTTACTTTGAGTCGTACAGATGGTAATTAAGGATAGCAGTTGTCAGTTACTAGCGATCTATTAGATAGATAATAAACAAACGAACTGATATCGTCAATCTACACTAATGACGTTATAAATATAGTACAAGCTCCATACGAAAAATAATACCGAAAAATAAAAAATTAAAGATGAAACTTTTTCTGATTCTTATTGGTTTCTAGTGACATAATTGGCCTTACTTTAATCTACGTAGATTACCAATTGAATGTCTTGACGTCGCACATGACGATGAAATAAATGATATCCGGATGCGTGCGATCATCGGCCAAATAACATCTCAATAATATTGTCCCACATACATACATGTCTACGAGTGATAGATCTGCTATATATTAACTGTATAACAATTTCCTCCATAGGCCACTAATTGATCGTTATCTATGTGTAATGGTAAGTATATACATTTTATTGCATGCTCGACGTGTTCTATTTGTAATTTAAATAGGTAAGTAAAAAAATATTGCAGTAGGTCGATACTTATTCGTAGCATTAGGAGCAACATCGTTTCTACTACAATTTGTCATACCTAGTTGTTATATGTTATGTGTTATTAACCTTAGTTATGTGTTATTAACCTTAGTGTGGTATCCGGCCTAGAATTGACCACCCCCTTTCCTCCCGTGGGTGTCGTAAGAGGCGACTTAGGGAAAATTCAGAAGATGGGCAGCAGCGTCTTCTGTAACTTCACCACCAATACTGCGATCCCCAAGCCGCTTGCCAAGCGTGGGGATTATGGCAAACCCCCCCGCTTAAACGGGGAGGCCTATGTTCAACAGTGGACGTCTTTGGCTGATGATGATGAACCTTAGTTATTTATCTAATGGGTAACGTATTATTACCCGACTACCAAAAAGGGTTACGTTTTTACAATAAAAAACTATGGAAGTATATTTTTACTTGATTGGCACAATTACTAAGCGATTGCACTGTTGCGCTAAGGGTTGAAGGCTCGATTCCCACACGGGCCAAAATTTGTGTGATCCGCAGATGTTCGTCCCGAGTCTGGATGATTGTATATGTGATATTTAATGTTTGTGAAACACACCCACGTTACAGAAGAAAGACTTAGGGTAAGGCGCGGCGACGTGTGCTTAAAAAAAAACATTAATGTAAAACAATTTTTGCTATGATGATAAATAGTTATGGTATAGGTTTCGAAATTTTAAGGAATAGGTGAAGTGAGTAAGTACATCATCTATAATAATAGCAGGTATTCATCATTGTATTACCGTTTGAAGCGTCGTAGACGTCACGGGATACCTTTGTAATGTACACACAACCGACAGGCGTATCCGCAATCAATCATTTACAAATTGAGTTGGTTACACAAGGAACTATAGTTTTCAAACAAAGGTACGAAGCGTGTAATGTATAACTACATTAATATTAGTGTTACTAAAATAATCCCATTCAAGAACAGTGTAATGACTCACATCACAATCACTGGCAACGTTATTTAGTAGTCATAATCCGATGAATGAAATTAAATCGTACCTGTGAATCATAACTGAATATTGAACTCGGTAATATAACGCTACGTTATTTTTATTTAAATCAATCTCGTGTATTCCGGGTTTTTAAACTGTCACACTTATTTATAGCGGTAGTTCTGCATCGGCAGCAGATGTAATGTGATCATAATGTATTGCCTATTCTTACTCCCCAAAACCGAAAGCAACAATATTAAGGTAAATCATGGTATCACCGACACAATGTTAGTGGTTGATTCCCACAAACAAATTGCAGCACTTCCACATACAAAACATGATAATACACGGATTCCCTTGAGTTTCTCTAACGACAGTGTCCTGAATGTTGAGTGAATACCTACATAAGAACGTAATGTAGCTGTGTGCTACGGTACACCGAAGCTTTTATGATACATTTTATCACAATCATCATTTATCTTCCGAACGTGTCTCGTTGGAGAACAGAAGATGGCGCGATATCTGTGTTATGAAACGTTTCTTCGATATTTATTTGTGACAATAAAAGATACTATCTATAATTGTATATAACCTATAGAAGGTGCGCGCTGACTCCGTCCAGTGATCTTAAACATTTGTTATAAGCTTATTTTTTTTTAGAAATAAGGAAACCCATGTATCTACTCAGTCTTTTCAACCGACTACTATTCAGCTTGCATATGTACAATTTAATTAGATATACCTAATACTATTTAAATTATTAATTTAAATAGTATTAGGTATATCTAATCTAATACTATTTAAACCAGTTGTTAACTGCAGCTGTCATGTTTTGCAATAGAAATCAAAATCGATTGAACGAACTTTAATAAGGGTTTTCTCAATTTTGTTATTCAATTTACCATAGAATATAAGACAGTATTGATCACGACTATAAAGGCAATGAGACCATTCTAACAGTTATTCATAGAAGCTTTAAATGGTCAGGCCATTTCAGTGGGCGCCTAAAAATAAGCGCGGTTCGCACTAATTGGCATGCACCAGTCGGTCTTCATTGATTTTGTTCATCAATCGGCATGCTCTCATTCAAATATTTTCCTATAGCGCTCGCCCACTACATTCAGATTAAAAGTTGTATGCGCCAACTACATTTAGATAAGAAGTATTTCTTTCGGTTACAAAATAGTTGGACGACGGAAAATAAGGAAGAAGAGATTTTTGTATGTAAAAACCGTATGCGAAGCTTTAAAAAATTTCAAGTAACGTTTTAAATACGAAATATTGCCATAGAGAAATATCAGAGCATAATAACCATTTCCGATGGGCTATACGCTACGATATAATCAGGTTACCTATATATGTATAACTGCTGGAAACAGTTTATCTCGTAAAAAATTAAAAGTCGTGGTGGCCTAGTGGTTGACATACCGGATTTGTATGCACGAGGTTGCAGGTTTAAACCCAGGCAAGTATCAATGTGACTTTTTCAATGTCATATATACTTTCTTAGATATTCTAAGACACCACTGACTGACGGTGACGGAAAACATCGTAAGGAAACCTGGATTTAATTATCTGAAATCGCCAACCCGCAGTGAGCTAGCGTGGTGATCAGTGCTCAATCCTTCTCTATTCGAGAAGAGGCCTTTCCCCTGCAGTGGGACAGTTATAGGCTGTTATTATTATTATTATTTTACTACGATGTCATAAATCGATGTCATTTCACACGTCGCGTCGCGTCGTCCGTTTGTTTTCAATCACGGAGATATAACAAACAATAAACAGCCTTGTTTTAACGATTCCCTTAAGGAACTTTTACGGGCAACACGTTATTGTATAGCTGTGTTCAGTGTTATAACCAGCCATAAGAAGTTCTCTGTGTCAATGGTATTATTTCGCGACGGAATCCTCAGAGACAGATTCAAATAAATATAGGTACCTGACTTATAATAAAATCATTGACACCCGTTTTCTTTGTTCTTTGTCGTCTTCATTAAAAATAACAAATGGAAGCACCTAAATAATAATAATGAAACGTGTAATTTACGATTTTCATGCCGAGCTTGTAAAAGGCACATTCAATTGAAACACATGTACAACAGATAAATAAGGTTTACGTGACTGAAGTGTTGTAACGTGAAACAAAGTTGTAAAGCTGCTATAATCATTGTATCAATCAAGCTTAAACAACATTTTCAAGTAGGTAATGTCATATCAGAATATTCGTAACGGCCAAGTTGTCGAGTAATGTCCAATCTAAATTCAAATTGTCTGAAATTATTATAACAATGCTATGGTACGCTTCAGAGTCGCATTTAGGAGTAAATGAAATTATCGCAGACATGAAAATGCACTATCACATAATCAGACTTGTCACTGTTGTTAATGCACGCCACATAATGCATGCATATGTAATATGTATCATACACATGCATCATGACGGTGATATTTTAAATTCACGAGTGAATTTGATTTATCTTAAATGTCAATTATGACTTTGTATTAATATTCGTACATCTGTTGTGTCTTAACATAAATTTATACATTAAATAGCTTTATAGTTAGTTTACTGCATCTTTTTGTCAAGTCATATAGAGCATCCTTGGAAGTTTTTCCTGGGGGTATGTCACTGTTATAATAATGCTTAAGAACAACATCATATTACAACGTGTAGTCAATATTTACATATGAAAACGGAAAGAAAACCGTACATTTGTTGCAAAAGAATTAAAATAATATAACTCATAAACATCGTATATTTCATACAGTCATGTAAATATCGACCAGGCTCCAGTCTAAAAATACTATCCATCTTATTAAATAATTTCCATATAGGGCGCAAACATGATTACTCAATATCGTAGGATAAAAAGAGAATCGATCATAACAGGCGATGTTCATTTTATGATGATCGAAAACTTTTCTCGTTATCAGTCTTATCGATACCGTGACTATAAATTCCAACACACCTTTTCTAATTCCTCAAAATGTAGGTAATTAAATTAGATGAAAAAAAAAATCCGGTCTGGTCATCTGTCTGCATGTCATGGTGCCGAGTTAGCTGACATGAAATATTGTTCCATCAACAACATTTCATTTTATAACGGAGCTGAAGCTTAACTCTTTCCCTTATTTATTTATTTATACATAATGCGTATTTTAGCACAAAGGCGGACTTAATGCCATTGGGCATTTTCTACCAGTGAAACTTAGAGTAATGCAGAGTTGAACAGTGGTATGTGCTTCTCTTGGTACACATTTACTACAATTCTACAAAAGTAATTACTTATCTTAAGAGGAGTATAACATCTCGTAGGTCTTAAAATTGTGTTCTACAAACTCAGGATTGTGAGAGCGTTTTACGACCAATGGTTATCTGTTTATGGCCCTTTGTAAAAATCTTATAATCTAAAACGTGAAGTCATAAAAAATGTGATATCAAACTAGATTGTTAAGATTAATTTTCTAATCGTTGCTACGTGAAGCGTTGCTATTTGAAGATTTTTGACCAGTGATTTTTAACCAGTGTGTGTTGCCGGTGATGACGTATCGCTCTGAGACGTGGTCGCTAACGGTTGGCCTTTTGGCGAGGCTCAGAGTCACTCAACGAGCTTTTGAGACAGCTATGCTCGGAGTTTCTTTGCGCGACAGGATCCAGAATACGGAAATTCGCCAAAGAACTAGGGTCAACGACATAGCTCAAAGCATATGCAAGTTGAAGTTGAAATGGGCTGGCCATATCGCTCGAAGAACTGACAACCGCTGGGGAAGAAAGGTTCTCGAGTGGCGACCACGAACCGGAAGACGCGGCGTTGGCAGGCCTCCCACCAGGTGGACCGACGGTATCGTCAGAGTTGCGGGCAACCGGTGGATGCAAACGGCAAGTTGTCTTTCATTGTGGCGTTCTAAGGGGGAGGCCTTTGTCCAGCAGTGGACGTCTTCCGGCTGATAATGATGATGATGAATCAAGCACTTAGCTCTTAGGTTGTTTAGAGATCACTTAGCCTCTATCGTCCTATTAGGGCCTACTTTATAGGACAGTGACAGTGCCATCATCGGCCTGTATCGACTCTGTTGAGCAGAAGCCAACTCTTCATTATGATATTTTCCATGTAGTTCACATTATGTAAATTTAACTAAAACCTCAAAGTTATTTGTCATCTTTAGAACGAACAATGAAGCATTTAATTCAAGCGAGTATAAAGACCAATACCGTACTATTTATGCGTCCGACAAGCCTATTAAGGAAAGTGAGCGTGAACTGTAAACAGCCAGAACAGCGATTAATCACCGCATTAATATGTCTGTTTAAGCCAATTATGAAAATAATACCGCTCCAATTTACTTAGAATGAATTAATTATCGCTTAATTACTCTTTTGCATAACTACATGTTGTTACGTTTAATATCGTTGAATGCATACATTAGTTGTACTACTATTATATTTAATTCACTTGATCATTGTTCATATATTCTGTAAACGAATGGATAATGAAGAACTATAGAAGTTAGTGAAAACATTACACGGGAAACTGTAGGAAAATTAAGTCTAATCTGATCGGTAGAACGTAAGGTATTATAAGATTAGAGATAAGTAATCGTCTTATTAGTCTATAGTTTAGAGGTCAGCAAATCCGATCGTCGAGTGTGTGGTGTGTTACTTCGCACGAATCCATTGTTCGAATATTGAATTTCTGTGGTATAAAAACAGCGTAACGTTAAAGGCTTGCCCCTATTACATGGAAATTCGGTACGGCCGGTTCACAGTGTTCCCTCGCCCAATCCAACCGGGATTAGAGTATGTAATATAGGATAGGTAATCAATATTTACCATCACCGTCGTTACGTTACAAAACAAAACTTTCTTGGCTCTTGTCAGCTTGTTCGAAATATACCCAGTTGGTGTGTTGTGGATTTAATTAAGTGCGATGATACTCGTTTAACCACTACCCACAAATAAAGATATCTTATACATATTTACATTATAAATAGCCGGGACTGGGTTAGATATGCTTATAATGAGTATGAAGGAAAAGGGTAAACAACATGATTGGCGCAGTGGTTAGCGTGATCATACAAAACATATTGTTTACATTACTGCAATCGTAAAACATGTAGTATCCGGCCTAGAATTGACCACCCCCTTTCCTCCCGTGGGTGTCGTAAGAGGCGACTAAGGGAAAATCCAGAAGATGGGCAGCAGCGTCTTCTGTAACTTGATCACCAATACTGCGATCCCCAAGCCGCTTGCCAAGCGTGGGGATTATGGCACCCCCCCCCCTCTTTCTAAGAGGGAGGCCTTTGTCCAGCAGTGGACGTCTTCCGGCTGATGATGATGATGATGAATCGTAAAACATTATACGTTCCGCTTTATCTTTGCTAAAGTTAGTTGTTTTGGTGGAAAATAATACCTACTATCAACTATTTGTCTACATCAGATAACTTTTGTGCAAACGTCAAAAGACATGCATCTAATGTAGTGCATGTTCGCTATTACTATCATAGGTAAACTAAGGGATTGAAAGAATCCAATAAAATGTTGTTTTGACGAACCACGTTTCTCCGCACGCTTACAGTCCAAACCTACCA
Source organism: Abrostola tripartita (assembly GCA_905340225.1). Lineage (NCBI taxonomy): Eukaryota > Metazoa > Arthropoda > Insecta > Lepidoptera > Noctuidae > Abrostola > Abrostola tripartita. The sequence continues at coordinate 6,549,436 of HG996493.1, read as the reverse complement.
GTTGGTTATTTATTACAAACGGTTTCCATTTAATTCAATTGGAAGGTGTCCAATTATTCTGCAAAAAGCATGTTAACAAACTTGCGAATTCATTATGCCGCGCTGCATCTCTAACTATGTGTCTGAGAAGGATAATGAAGATCCATTAACTATTTAAATGGCAGAGAACGTTTACATCACAACGGTTGCTTTTTCGTAATACTAGAAGAATTTTTTTGTTTGAATGTAACTGAAAACGGAGCTTCAAAGTTAAACTTTCTGAAGCGGAATATAAACGTCAATCAATGAGTGAATTGGGGTTGTGTTCGTTTTAACATTTAAACGAAGCTTCTCTCCAAAGCCTGGGTAGTCTGAAGGACCCTATATATACTCTGTACGTGCCAGTGACCTTCAAATGAAACACGCCATGTTTACATGTCACTTTGAAACCCGCTTTAATATTTGATCTGCTTAGTCATGCCATCATCGTAAGGTGGGTTCTAAACACATTACGCGTAAGTGGCTCAAACCGCGAGTTAACTCCTCAGATTTTCTCTTGAAAGACTTAAAAGCTAAAAGCATTCACACAATTAAATTAACACCGAGGTACTTTGTGAAAATCAATTATATTTTTCGAATTTAAATATGGAACTCCTGTAAATCAAATTACGTAGAATATTTTATCATTCCTACCGGGTAAATTGCCGATATTCCACTAGAGACCTTCAATTTACATATTCATCACTCTGTTAAGCGTCGTCTCCACTGGCTAGTCTCACCTTCCCGCTAAGTTCAGTAGTTACTGAGGTTAATCTTTAAACAGTGTTTTTCTTATATACCTACCAGTAGTTATCGAAAAGAAAAATGTTTTGAACCCGCCGCGCGATATGTATTCGCGTCACTCGCTACGACATAACATGCTCCTTTGACGTATTTCGGAAGCCTTTGACAATCAAAACACTAAACTCTAGAACAGATGTTGAATAAACGTCGATCGCTCTTTGTAGTTTACTTAGCATACGGTACGGCAGACTTTGCGTGGCTGTCGCCTGTGAAAATGATCTTTCAAGATAAAGGAGTGATATAAAGCAACGACAGCGCGAACTTTCTAAACTTTGCAAAGACAGTGAATTTCATAACAAACATGACGGAAAAATCGAAAATAACTCTCTGAAATATAAACAAGCAAACCAGCTAAAGTTGAGTTCTGTACAAAAATATTTATTGATGAAACTAATTTATTATTCTACCTAACATACATACATAAAGTATCTAAGGATTACAGAAGTCGAAGTACCAGCGTACACACAGAATACATTTAACCAATCTAAGGCGAACTTAAACCTGTGGGAATTCGACTTCGAGGTTTCGGCCTAAAGAATTTATCATGCAGGTAAACATCACTGGCCGTGTGGTATCCGGCCTAGAATTGACCACCCCCTTTCCTCCCGTGGGTGTCGTAAGAGGCGACTAAGGGAAAATTCAGTAGATGGGCAGCAGCGTCTTCTGTAACTCCACCACCAATACTGCGATCCCCAAGCCGCTTGCCAAGCGTGGGGATTATGGCAACACCCCCCGCTTAAACGAGGAGGCCTATGTTCAACAGTGGACGTCTTTTGGCTGATGATGATGAAACATCACTTGCTTGGTTTACCGTAGGTACTCAAATTAATATCACTTTATGTATTAGAATGACAAATGGATATTTCCTTTCAGAGCAAGAATTGTTTTGTATAGCGGAACACCAACCTTAATTTAAATTGTTGTTAAATCTGCCTCCACAAAACGTTGGGAAAGTTTGTGACTGAGAAAATTGAATGTCATCATCCGATTGTGTAATAGAAATGCCAGGATTTAATACGAATAATTCAAACAATATGTAGATAGCTCTTGCAACATGTATACAATTACCGATTGATTTGTATTTGAATGAATGTTGTTAAGAAGTTATCTCTCTTATTATTCCAGTATGGCTGTATCATATTCTGAGTTCGTTATAATGTTTCTTCATCGCCAGAATATGCAAGCAGACAAATATCAAGGAACCCACAGCTGAAATTTCGCTTTCCGGAATTTTAAGTTTGTCGTAACCCGGTTTGGGCGTTCTTGAAAGTGCCACGAAACAAATTTCGTAGCCAGAATGAGTAGGTACTTCTAGCGTACGACGCGCAACGGCGCACATGATGTAGAGGGCTTGTTTTATTCCTTGCTTCTTTGAACCTTAGCTTAATATAAGAAGAGAAATGTATTTAGATAATAACTAGCTTCCATCCACGAGAAAAATGTCAACTTGTCTTTTCTGGTGAAAAAGTAGCCGTAGGAGAAGTTTCTGGGGGTTCAAACTTCTGTACTAAATGTCATCAACATCGGTACAGTGGTCTAACCGTGAAAGCGTAACAGACAGATAGATAGACAAACTAACGAATTGACAGACAGAGTTGCTGTCGCATTAATAACATTAGATAGTAAGTATGTACTACTAACTATATTAACAACTTAGTATAGAAAGAAGGTACCTAAGTATGGATATAGAAAAATACAGTTAGGTTTGTTCATCATAGAAATTCAACGCTATCCAACGTCATCACTTTGAATATACGTCAGAAATATCCATTTATTAAATCCCGACTTTTTCAATTCAGCGAATTTACCGTTTTGCATCTGCTGAATATGCAGGAGCTTACTGGTAAGTTTGCACTTGTATACCGTCATTGTAGGCGTACACATTCTGTTAAATCCATCTGTATTGCCCATAAATATTCAGTAATAGTGTCATGGCTTTAAAAACATTGTGTGTTGCATAAACTACACTTTATGCTACATGTTGTATAGGTTGATCTGAACATGTAAACGCTTTTAATATCACCTAGGACGACTACCACTAGCTAATACCACAGCTCGTCACGATGCAACGCTAGTCTACTTGTAAATCCGATAATTAGGAACTATTAATGATATCAGTTCAGAAGAGATGAACCTATCCTGGTACTGAAGGTGTTTATTCATCTAAGGGTACATTTATTCAAAACTTTGAAGTTTATAGTGCATTACTGTCACGTGTTATCACTAATGTATTATACAAACATTGTGCCAGAGTGCTGTAACTAATGGCTAGCGATGAAATGACCTATTGTTAACAACCGGTAGGATGGCCGTGAGATGAGTATAATCCTTGTTTTACTCACACGCCTGTCATATCATCATTATGAGAATATACAAATAATCTTATTAACCGTAACAATAAGAATAGGTAGTAGGTACGTTATAGGTAAGCTTGAGTTTTTTTTCATTTAACAATTATGATATCTCAATCTGAACCAATATCCGAAACCAGATAAGCCTGTATTCCAAATATATTTTGATACAAATATTTTTAATTCTTTTCCTCCAGAGATCGTCATGGTAAATCGTATTAAAGATAAAATAATTTTCAAAATTACCATTTAGGTTTAGCAAGAGGGGAGTAGTAGGACTATGCTAGTAAAGCCACGAGTTAAACAAGTATTAAAGCTACAATATTTTCACTCCTAGAGCTAATGTAGATGTGTAGATTTCATACACGCAATGTACTAGCTCATTTCTATTTTCTTTCTCTGAAGCGTGTCTACTTTAAGTACACTATAAACTGATATCTAAAATTAGCATAGTGTACGGGAACGTACTCAGCCACTTGATTGCTGTACAAGCAAGTTACACAACTTGTGAACGTATGTTTGAAGTATGAACACATCAAAGAACTTTACGTCCCATTCTTCTTCTTGGAAGATGTTTTGATCTGCGTCCGATGCGACAGGGTATTTATAAAACACGATACAATATTGGCTTTATAATTTAAGCCGTCAGTAATTATGTTCAGCTACGTAGTTTATTTTTGAAACATATGTCGGCGTATCTATGTGTAGCTTGAAACTTTGTCTGCAAGTCAAATATTTATAAATCACCTGCGCTGTGAGAAAGTTTGTTAATTTATGTTCTCACCCGCTTGGTCGGGGACACTAATTCCAAACTTTGGCAATTTTTCTATGTCTTTAGCGCTACATGGAATGTTGAATTATTTAAACCTTCAGCAGCAATGTTTACACAGTAACATTTGTTTGGTAGTGAAAAGTGAACACTTGCTATTTTGTGATAATGACTGACCTGTTTAATCCAACGTAGTCTTAGTACAGTTTTATTGGATACTGCCTCACAAGAAGCATATTTCTATAGTAACTACATATTATTTAATATTTATATTATGTTATAAAAAGATTGATTTTCTTTTAAGAAAGATCGTTGACTTTTGTGCTGCTGCTATGATTTCATAATGAGGACAGCTTATCATTGCAAATGAAACCAGAGAAAACTGGCACAATATAAACGTAATGGGGGGTGCGGACGAAGGACACATACACAACTTATTCACAGCTGAACCCTAATTAACGTAATTTATCGATTTATTTAAAAACTTCTCTCTCTCCCTTCACCACACACGACAATCACGTTACACAAATACAGGATGTATATTAATTATATCCACCAAAACAAGGGGACAGATCATGCAAACACAGCGGTTTGGGTGTTGTAATGATGCTTGTTACCGACCACAACACTCCGTGTATATTTTATCAGCGTCCAAATATTACAATGCGTTTTGTGATAGTAGTATCTGTTTAATTAATCTTTATCTAGTTGTCTACTATATTTATTTACAAACATAATCAATTTACATAATAAATATATTACATTTTCTTATACCTAATACCTACATCAAACTAATAATAAATATAATTATATATATCATAATATCCACAAATAAACATTTAAAAATCATTATGCATCGTCACTGTTGACTAGTAGGATGCCCAAAAGTCTGGCGGCATGGCCAATGGCAATGATAATTCTTTGACCGAAAAACAAGCCAGCCCTTTGGTCACGTGAAGAGTCGACCAACCGTTTAGATAGGTCTCTAAATAAGAGACGAGCACTCGGACCCCATGAATTAATTAATTAATTATATTCGCCAATTCGATGTCTATGATGTCACCCAATACTTTAGTAGGCCCGTGCATTCAATTTTATTAAAACTGAGATTTCAAATAAACTGTATCTGTTGACATTTTACTGTCCCATAAAATTCGTAATGCACTCGATGTACACTATTTTTGAAGAAGCGCCATACGCACGAACTTTTAAACGAGATCGTTTAAAAGTTGATCTAAACATATTTCTCAATAAATCCTGTAATTTGGTTAAGATTACAATGTATAGAATATATCTATAGTATAAGGGCAATAGGAAAGTACGTCAGTCAAAAGGCATTTTCTGTTCCATAATTTATATCTGTTTAATGATGGATGCTGGATTGACTGATATCATTACAAGCAGAATAGTGATCAAAATTTTCAAATCATCACAAATAAAAGAGGAATATTACCCCCATAATTTTACCCCCATCCAGCGCATACTGTCACCATCCGTTGAAGTAGATAATATTTCATTCAGTGGTACATAAGCAAAATATGTCAATTAACCAAGCAGCAAATCAGTTAAAAATGTTAGAGTTTTCTGATCTAAAGGTAGGTTATATTTATTTATATATGTTTTATAAATATAACCTAGGTCAACCAAGTACCAACTATGTGCATTGTTTTCTATAATCGTTGCTTGTTATCGAAAGGTGAAAAGAAAAACAGTGACTTTTATAATGTTTGATTTCGCAAACAGCTTGCATTGCTATTCTTAGAATTTCTATAACATTCTAAATGAAGTATTTAAACTTATGGGTTTAGAAATGAAAAGTTGTTAAATGATAAGTGAAATTATAGTAACTTCTAGTACTAACATACTTAGTTATATATTTCTTAAACAAATGCGTTACCTTAGTACCTATGTCGGCCAATTATATTATCTCTTAGGCTCTTAAAACAACGCAGACACAATTAAGGTCGAAAATAAAGCAATAATTTATAATGATTTGTGATTATGACTTAATCTGGTTTATATCATCTGCTCCAAGTTTTTAAGCACTAGGGAATTACGTTTCTCAATTAGCTCTCCAATTGGCATGTTTAGCTAGCTAACTTAATTAGCCGAGTTTTGTTCATTTAACTGAGTTTAACAAGTGAGAACTAACGAGTCGAGGCGTAGTTGATACAATTTATATCCACGGTCGGTGCACAAACAAAGAGAGAGATTTTAGCAATCGTCACTTTTAAAGACAAAATGTAGGTACACCATACGGCCTGAGCATACGGCAAGCAACGGATGATAGGAAAAGCGGGCGTAAGCAATATCGACTAGCAGTCCCACAACTGGGCATTGGGCATTAGCATTTTGTCCAAGAACATATTTCGCACTGACAGTTTAAATAGCAACTGGCTGTTGACGACGTACTTTTACAGTAAATTAATAGTATCTTAGAGACCCTTTTCGATTAAAAAGGGCAACCTTCAGAACCATTTAATACGTTCAATAAATATTAAATATGCCTATAAAGTAGCATGAACTCATCAATATAACTAACCTTTACTTGGAATCGAGAACGATACTTAGAATCATTTGTATAGGTCGCCTGACAGTGACAGTCCTTAATGCACTAACTACAATACTACATGATAGGTACCCACATTTATTATTGAACAATTCTTTGAATAACGTATTACAACGGATTTGTTTTGAATCTACGAATCTATGCTTTAAATCTTATAGCCGTTGGGCTATTGCCTCTCGATCGGCTAGCCAATTTAGCCGGTAATTGGCGTTTAGCGTAATTTCAATTCAACGATGGATAGAGCCATAAATTCCGCTGTTGTGATAGTTAGCTGACAGCTATGCTAGTGTTAACGCGATTTATACTTTTCAAATAGTAAATTAGGGTTTTAAATACATAGCTATGTACAATAGTAATCTACTAAGGAATTGAAAATAAAACTAATGATTGTTTTTTTATATATTGATATTATGGACTAAACGTTTAATTTTATTGAAACTAACTAATGGTCTGCAAACTTAGTCTGATAAATGATGTGACAAAATATTATTTAAAGGCAAACCTGATAATATATTTTCTAAAATATTTACATCGATAAATTAGTAGCTAACCATACCTAGTTACATATTACAACATTATATTACATGGGGCTCGTAGCTATGCAGCTACCCGGCAGATCAGTCGATCTGCGAGGTTAAGCCGTGCTCGCCGCGGTCAGTCTTGTGATGGGTGACCGTTTTCATATGTCGAGACCCCACCGTGCTTCGGAAGGCACGTTAAGCCGTTGGTCCTGCGCCTGATCTCTCTCCGGTCGTGTCGGTCTGCCGTCCCATCGGAATATGAGAGTGAGGGAATAGGGAGTGCACCTGTGTCTGCGCGCATACTTGTGCACTATAATATCTCCTGCGCAGATGGCTAGTCTCAACTGAGATAGGCCGCCGTGATCGAAATTCGGTCAGGAGGACATTACATATTACAAGCAATTGCAGCTCGTAACTAATAGTTCCGTGGAATGCTTAAGTGATACTAATCACCAATAATCTCATTATGCACGCATGAAGGGGCAATATGTGCAAATTGAAGTCACAATGGACTAAAATCAATATCAATTAATTCAATTTATATTGCTAAAAGCCAATTTACCATATTCTACCATCCTTTAAATATATTAGCTGAAGATGATTCCTGGCCTCCGAAAAATCGTGGAATGTATGTCATTTATTTGATATCAAGATAGAGTTCATGCCCCTTAGATTGACGAAACAATCGCATATGAAATTCTTGCAACGATACTGGGTCCGAACATTTCCCCAATGATTTGGCAACTCGCCCCCGCCTATATTTAAATCGTAATCTCACTGAGTCAACGCTCTCGTCGCTCTAACACCCGAAATAAACGATCCCGTGAATACGACAATATTCGACCGAGTTCTGAATAGCAACAATAACTGGTAGAACTTATCCAGTTCTGTTATGCATGTGCATTCGACTTCCAAATATTAGCAAACACATCTGACTGGCACGCATGTTAATGACTCTATTCGTTCATGCCAGTGTATGTATGTGTGTACAAGTGTATCGATACAACTCGTGAATGAAAACATTTAATAAAGTTTATTATCCTATGACGCGAACATAATTAATAGCTGGTTGCATTGAATTATTAAGAAGCGTTACGAAGCTCGCCTCTCGTCTCTCAATATTCTCGTACGATGTCATATTCCAATTCTTTCTCCGGAAACTCACTAAAAATATCAACGCGATGACCAACAATCAAATTTGCAGACACTTCAGATTTACCGCGAGACGTCGCGTAAAATGTGTGGGTGGGGACGCGTTTTGAAACAAGCAGATTTCTTCAGCAGATATATAACGTTATAAACATTATAGGTAGGTATAGAGATGTGCGTACCATGTATTTCCGGCAAGTTCAAAATCCCCTGTGTTACCCACATTTATATTACAATACACAATAGTAGATCATGCTTATTTACTTCAAAAATGTCCAACCAAAAAGGAAAATTCTAAACGTTTTCCGTGAAATGGTAACAAATGAGAATACCTTTTTAAATTCAGAAATTCAGTTCATGGGGAGCGACCCACTTAAGGCACAGATCTTAAGAAATATGGTTCAATTGCTAAAACCCTACAATGTCGTCGCACATTTTCAATATTCTTGTACCTATAACGGATAATGTAGGGTTTCTCTTAGCTCCCCTGTTAATAGACCGTAAGATCCTCTTCTTATATAAACGGCTAGTACGACTAGGTAGGTTTAATACATTACCATCCAATTAGGTTAATTATTTAATGAACAATGTTCTGCAACTAGTTAGTAATTACGTTACCTTGTTGAACTATTATTAGTAGGAGTGTTTTAAAAGCATTATTTGTACAAACAAACTGAACTTGATAAAACGCTATTCGACTAGTATAATATATGCGCGGGGGTATAAATTAATATCAACAAACAAATTCAGTAACACAATTTTCATCCAAACATTGGCGCAATCAATTATACGATGCAATTCGTATCAACTAGCATGCAAGCATGTCAAAACCATTGCATAAGGCAGTAGCTACACAATCTATAAACTAACATACGGGCGGTATTAATAACCATGATTGAGTTTAACGACTTTTCATTTGCCAGATACAGACAGACGGGATAATAGGCAGTGCTTCTAGGCCAACCTAGACTCAACATATAGGTATACCCTACAAACCAGACAAACGGCGTAGTTTGCTCTGTAATCCTGTTGACATAAAGTTCTGCCCGACTTAAGCCGAGGTCCGTGGCGATTGGTGAGAGAAACTGGGAATAATTTATAACAAAGGGATGCTTTATGAGCGCTCTACAATGTAAGAAGGTACTAAGAAAATGTGAATCCGTGGGAGTTCACCCACTACCCACGCTACCACATACAAGATAAACTTCTAAGAAGTTTCAGTTTAATCTGTATATTCAAAAATAATAAAGCAATCCTTTTTTTATGGTCGCTTAACAGACGAGCTTAAAACGAGTTTTCCTTTCGGACATTTGAAATAACATCTTAGTGAACCATGGTATTCGTTATAAGTTATATTATCTAAGAAGATGTAAATAAGTAACTATTACCTAAATTAAAATCTAAGTTATGATTAGATATCCCTCTTTCACGACAATATTCTGGGATGTGATATAAAGGAGCCTCGATGGGTAGGCTTGCCACCTAACAATGAAATCGAAAGAGCAAGCGCGCGACGGACAGCAGGTGTCCACTTTTTAATGTATCTGTCTATCTTAAGGATAAGTATATATAATTACTCGGAGAAAGACTTCAATGTTTAATCATTATGCTCTAAAGCCGTTCACTCTATTTCTAACTCTACCAATCTATCCTAATCTTAATCCCATGCAAGTTAGTAACCCCTGGCTGGCGTGGGTATAGCAATCAACACTACGCTTCGGAATCTTCATATCTGTTCGCCAATAATTTCGGTATCAGACAGTTTTGTACTGACAGATAGCAACACCGCGCACCGCAACGGCATCGGTACCGTGATGTAGGTAGTACAGGCGGAAATTATCAAGATAATAAATATAGAACGTCGGTCAAACATAATTAAATTAATTGCAGTCATGCATACAATAAGGCCTGAAATGTTGGATAAGGTAGGTAAACGTTTTTCATCAGGCCAGACTCGCCCACACTTCACCGCTAATTCACTCACTGCATGAGCACCAATCTACGACCGGACTTCAAGGTCATAAATATAATATACTAAGTACAACCAAAATCAAGTAAAATTCTTTGAGCAGATACTAGGGCTATTATCCAGCTTCATCACAACAGACAAGCGTCGCAATAAACGATCTGGAACGTCCTCCTAAATAGAAATGGAACAAATTGTCAGAAGAGTCACGTACCGCTATTGATTAGCACTAGCTCAACAGAAGCGTTAGTGTCATGTTAGTGCACTACATGTCAGACACACTACCATTTTATGCAATTCTCCACGTTATGACGACTATAAAATGTGCAACCATCGCACTAACGCTTCACCTTATGTTTTATACATCTATACTGAATGTTGTAGGTATCTTCATGATGGTACTTTTATAAAGAACGTCCAGATACTTATTAATATAGTCAGTAGTTTAAATAGGAATCTAATAGTTTAAAGCAAAAGGGGTAACTTAAAAAAGGTACGGCCTGAATACATAACCTCCTCCTTTTTTAAAGTCGATAAGATTAGGTGACGTTTATTGACATTCATCCCAGGCAGCTACTGATAATTTGCTATGATAAAGCAAAAATCTATTGAGTTTTCCCAACCAGAAATAGAACCTAAGGCTGCAATAAAGACATTTCGAGCATCACCCAAAAGGTGTCCTCTCCAATTAACAAGGTTACTAAAACCGCTTTTATTGTACACAAACGAAATTGTAAAGTGTTATAAAGCTATACAGCCGCCGCATTGTCTATAACGACTTATTTATTACCGGCCATGAGGAGCTAATCCAATTTTAAAGACATTGTCTGTAACAGATAAAAACAGTGAGCGTTGAAACATTTGTATCTTAGCAAACAATTGAAAGTGTTCTTGTTTTATTTACTCCCGACGAAAATACGTGTGTTCTAATGTTTGTATGTGTCTCTGTATTATCTTTAAAGGTTATCTGAAACCAAATAAGTGCAACCATTTTAATATTAATTTGAAGGGTTGCACGTAGAGAGCACGGTTTCACTTTCGTAGAGAGCACTTTCTGAAGCACGTTGGCGTTGTGAATTAATTCTTACGATACTACGACGAAGATCTACGATTGTATTAAATCGTATTCCATTGAGTAATTTCTACTAACGTGAGCTAAACTTTTGCAATAAAGACTAAATAATTCCGAAGCTGTAATGCATAATCTAAACACCGTAAATGCATAGGTGTAGTAAGCCTTAGAAATCATGACGTGGCAGCCTCACAGAACCAGGACGTTACTAATGGTCGACACTAACAAGGCAACATGTCGTCAACACTAAACATGTTAACTGGAGCCAAACGCAATATCGAACAGGTTGTCAAACAAGCTACGTACCTAGCACCTACGTATAGACGGACAAACCAAACAACCGGTCCTTTTACGCAGATTAGTTCAAGCGATATGATAGGCACACAATAAGTACAAAGTATTACGGTGTTCCATCACACAAAACATAACTAACTAAATAATTAGCCATACGTAAATATTTTGTAAGTCTACTGAAGGTTCGAAGTGAACTTTCGTATAAAATTACGAACGAAAATAATCTCATTGAACAGACTCAAAATATTTATGACTAAATTACAGGAATATTGACAAGACCACTGTTCAATCACCAGTAAATCATTGCTGGGATTTTTGGCACCGTGCCAACAATAAAAAGCCAGTAACTGTAGAGGCACGTGTATTATATACTTACATAGTTATATCAGTAAGGAAACTCGCCCTCCTAGTAAGTATATTCTCTGTAGCTACGTTCGTAGCTAACATCCATATCGAAGTAACTTCATTTATTTTCCACTTGTCTTTTAGTGCAAACTGAAGTTTCCTGGCGCGGGTACTTATCTTTGTGCGTTACGAGATTATATTTATTCTATGTTCAGCGGGGTTACTAAAGCGAGACGTACTATACTGCACGTAGCGGCGTCTCGCTTTTACAACGGAAAATGACCTGCAAGCTGTATAAGTGTTTAAGGCCCCAACTCGATTTATTCATACTACTAGACGCGGAATGATTCGTAACTTTGTGTGACCGTCAATAATGATTACCGTCTAGTCGCTGACTGAATTAGGGAAATTGTTATGTATGTTCATTTCAGATAGCTTGAACCTTATAAATGACAAAGTAAGTACTTAGATTTTTGTATATCAAATGTGTATCTCGGAAAAGCGTCGGAAATTCGTTTCGCCGACAGAGTCGCAGGTGAAACTAGTAACAATATTAGTGAACCTATTGACCGTTTCCCTTCAATATGACTTAATTGCCTACATAAAGCTGTGTTTGAATGTGTTTATTCGCGCTATTACAGGTGGCAAAATGTATTTATGCCTTACCTGATGATGATATGCGTGTCTACATTATGTAAGAATTAAAAATACTAAGTATAGCTGTTGTCAAACTAATAGTTGTCATAGGAAGTTTTAATTAAAATTAATTATCTTTCAGCAATATCAAAATATCAGAAAAAATTTAAATGAATTTAATTAAATATTTTGCATGTTTATTTATGGGAGAATCCTTTTAATTTTTAGGCTAATGTATCTGATGTTAGATAGAGCCCTTAACATTAACTAATAAATTCCATTAAACTATTAGATATATGGGTATTTACATTTACCAAACATATCATTGAAACACGAGCCAAGGTATGTAATCGCCGATGTCATTTATCATCTATTCAAAAGTATTACGTAATTAATTAACAAAGTTTTCTAAAAGCTTCTAGGTCAATAACAATGGGATTTGAATTGCTAAATTGTAATAAATACTTAGGTTACTTTAAATAATTGAATAACGTGAAATTATTATTTCTGTATCTGGACAATCAAAATTACTCAGAGAACAATTATTTCTAACACGAACATTGAAAATTGGAATTAAAACTACGAAAGTGAAGGGGTTGATATAAATTCGCAGAGCTTCCTTTCCTGAATCGGGTGCACGCTTTGTCTAGTCAGTGCTTTGCTTGAATATTTAAACACATTTCTCTACCTGTTAGCTACCACGCTTATACCTCAAAGGATTTTAAGTCTACAATAACTGGATCAAGAATACCAACCAGCCCTTTGATACTCGAGGGTAGATTTATTTGTAAAGCCAAGTAGCTTTCTTACTTTAATTATGGAAATACGCCCCGCCAATAGACTCAGTCGATACATAATAAGGGCGCTCGAGTTATTTGGTAAGGGTATGGCGATAAAAATACGCAGCCACTGCAACGATAATTTACATTTTATTAGTTTCATTCACAAGGTTATTGAACGTTGTTGGAGCGTACTGGGTAGGGTACTCCTTACAGACTGGCCGTATTAATCGTTTTCACTGTATGGCTCTGTGGCACTAAGCTAAACTAACGATCGAGAGTGTGTTACATACTTTGATGCGAAAGCGAACTGACAGATACTATTATAAATGTAACGTCCTCTACATGACGTCCAGAATTAATAATACGAAATCCGTACAACTGGAAAAAAGTCAACGTTTTTGCTTTTGCTTAGCTATAGCTACAATTTCGTACATGGCAATTTAGATTGCGAGGTGCCTAGTATTGTCTTCTTTGGCATTTTATTTTAACTTTCATTCCGATTGAGAAATTCACTCATCGTAACTTACTACAAGGCTTGAAAGTATTTGAAACACAGGACTAAAGAAAACGTCGATGACGCATCGCGAAAACCAAATTATAATTCATCTCGTACGAACATCAATCATAAATTTACCTATTATCTTTTCACAAACGCTAGTAATTGGTTTATTATTTGTGTAATATAGTATTTTTTGTACTGAAAAATGTTTCATAATATAAAACAGAAACACTCGTAAATTTAGGTTGTTTCAAAATAAACACGTAAGTATTGAACTTTGAGCTTTGGATACAAATCGGCATGCGGTAAAATGTTATTTTGTGATGACAAGATTTTTTTTACCACCACGGGAGATATAATACGGCCACATTTAAGCTGATGATAAAGCGTATTTTTCCGTGCAGGTAGTTTTAATACATTTTTTAACAGCACCGTTTTGAAATGGCAGATAAGATGATGATAGAAAAATCTCGAGTATATTATAGTATATTGCTTGCAATGTTTGTGACTGAGTTTTATGCTGTGTGGTTTAATACAACGAATAAGTCCTCGCTTTGAGAGAATGAGCAGCATCTACTTGAGTGCTGATGACAACAACATCAAATAGTCGCCAATCCAATTCCAAAAAATATTACCCATAATGTAGCTATTGTCTAAGAACAGTTTATTGTGTCTTTGATAAAACCTTGTTCTAAACGTGTTCAGACTATTGGAAAATAATAAATAAAATATGATAAACAAGTTCTATTTCAGTTATAACTTATAAGATCGAAGGTAAAATGAATTATTCCAAATCAAATCCTCCCCCGCCTTCAGTAAAGAAGAATATTTTACTTAAACTTATACGTAGCTAAATAATTGTAGTAAAGAAACACTTTAAAAAAATATTGAATGTAAAAAATCAGCGAAGTCATTTTCTCATTGACTTCATCATCAGCAAGAGAATAATGATTAAAAGCACCTCTGCAGTTACAAAAGCCGTGACAGCCAATGCGCCAATCGATTATTTATGTTAATTACATTAGACAATTAGCTAGCTTAGCAATGCCACTATGAGGCATCTATACAGACTAGCAGTCCACAAGCATCTACGGTACATACCGTACATACATCTTTCTGTACTATCCTCTCTCGTGATATTATAGATACTGAAGCTGAATCAGCAATTAGGTGTATTTTAAAATTTTGCTATAACAACACAGTATAATGATAACAAATCGTTGCAAAGCCTACATGTTTCCTGTCTAGATTCGTTTTAGAAGTAACGTTCATAAGAATTTTATCATAAAACGTCGTTTCTAAAATCGTTCTCGTTTGGTCATCGTACAAAATTATCCGTCTGCGTATTCTCTAAATAATCATTCTCGAATCTCATTGAAAGACTAAACAACAATCTGTCAAATCGATTTTCTACAAAGGCTAAAATGTTTATATGATCTTATATTTATAATAATCTTCAGCTGTGGGATTTTTTTTTCGTTTTAACAACGCATCCATCGACAAATGAGTTGTTGACAATTTAACAACAGCAGTCAACGAAATTTTTAACACCTCTAATATTATTTAGCTTAAATATCGTAAATCAGCGGGAAAATGTTCAATCATCACTCGAATGTTGGAAAACGAACGTCCGAAGCGTTTCCTAAGGGTTATTGAAGTCGCGCATTGCGGTCGTCTCGAATTCTATAAAATCTTCACTTCTTGTTGAGAACTTTACGTCCCATTACTTCTACTGCTGTTCAACCCCACTGTTGTTTTGTTTTACAACCCTCCTATCTACCTTAAAACTATTCTGTGAATGCGGTAAAACTTTACCGTCAACAGACTTTTACCGTAATTTATGCTTGTTTTAAAGTTAGTAGTAAAGACGACTTAGCTAAGCCCAATATTACCTACTGTATCCTTATATATGACGGTTTACAGTACAAAATCCAAATATTCTGCACAAAATCAAATTTCATAAAACGAAAATGAAAATAATAATCTTAAACCAAAGTAACAACAATTTGTGAATTCAAAAGTTTTCTGATAATTTTACGTAAACATTTTAGTTTACTACTATCCTTAGTACCTACTCGTAAATGATTTTGCCTATACCTAAAATATAAAACTGCCTACACTGAATGGGAACGTGTGCGTAATAAAAATATCATGAACACATAACACCTACGTCCTACACCTAAATGATGTGTACGATTGTACACACGCTCATTCCATTATGTTACTTCAATGGCTCAAAGGAGGAAAACACAACATTATATATTTTTAGTCTGTGCTCTTTGTTCGACGACGTCAGGTAACCCAAGCAGCATTATTTCAGCTCTAGATAGTTCTGTTAGTATCAGTGTCAGGTTTACTAGCGAACTACAATTGACTGTCGGAATACAGCCTCATCAATGTTCTAACGAGATTTCGCGCTGAGGAACCTAACTAGTGATGTTTAACTAAGAATTACGTCCAATAGAAACATTAAGCTAGTTTCGAATTCCAAATTGACTCTGGATATTGCAAACTTGCATATTAAGTTACAGTTTAGTGATGTCCATGATTGTACCTATACAAAGTTTATTAGTTTAGTTTTAGTAGTTGTATTAAAATAAAGTATTTCAATTTTATTTCTTTATTTTAGGATCTGGAGCGATGTCGGTGTTAAAAAATCTCAATAAAGAGTAGACTCGGCTATCAATCACTTTGTGAACGATTGGTTCGAGCGAGTGAGATTAAACCGTTACGTATATTTGCATATCAATAGGGTATTTATATAAAGTAGTTTGTGTACATCAGTAATCTGGAATACCCCCGATAAATTAGTCTACGTGAGTTTTATTCAGAGTTTCAACCAGTCATAGATCTTGTCGCAGAGATTTAACGTAACTTTCAAACGACACTTGTCATATCCACGATCAATTAAATCCAGCTTCACCTTTTTTGGGCGCATTAATTGCTTATTGATAATCGAACGTAGAACATAATCCATCATTGATGTCGAAGTAATCACAAGCGATTAAATGTGTTGTGGTAAAACTTATTTAACATAACATCACGCCTGTATTCCCCGAAGGGTGGGCAGAGGTATACCTACAGTATACACCTAAATTTTGCCAGTTATGTTATAGGTTCCAATATAATAGGGGTTGAGCCTGTTGCCATCAACCGGACACACATCCAGGTTCAGTGATACTGAGACTTACCTAATAGAAAGACCCAATAACACTTTGCCCCACCCGGGATAAAACATATTTAGTGGATACGTAACACATACAGTTAACCATATATTATATTATTATTAGTGTAGCGGATGTGGTCAGTGGCGATGTTTACTTTATATAAACGTCACTACGATCCACATCCGTTAAAAAACCACAAATATTTTTGTTTTCTTTCCTACCTACCTAGTATCATAATTTTGTAGTATATTCGGCTAAAATATGTTTACTGTCCTTTAAAAAACAACTTATTTATCTACGACAAATATAAATATAATAACAAATGCAAGAAAAGGGTACTGGATTGTTACCAAATCATATAAAAATTAAAATCTTGTTACAATGTACAGAATCAATTATATTATCTGTGGTGCTTTCATAAAAGGTAAACATTTTTCTTCTTTGTGATACGCACCTGCTGCGAAATCTAATTAAATGGATAATAAAGTGAAGGACCTATGACGTGGCGTGGGCGGCCGGGAAGTATGTACGCTTCGTGTAACTAAACATCTTCCATAACTATACATATTAGGTATTAGTATTTAAAAAATTACAAATAAGAAGATTTCATATTAGACAGAGCTCTGGCTTTGAGCCCTTTAAAAAATTGTTAAATTAAAGATTAATCTTAATGGAACCCTAGCATAACTACCTAGCACATACATAGATCTGAAAAACAATTTCAGATTTATCTGATCTTACTACTTCAATTCCTACTCGAATGCGTAACCCATCCTACGTTTGAGAAGAATATCGTGGTCAGTCTACAAATTATACTGTAGACTGATCACAAGAAATATTATAGTACCCACACCTACCAGTCTGTGACCACAGTCAACAATTTCACTGTTCTTTATAACCGACTTATATTTGAAATGTGACTAAAAATAAAACACACGTAACACAGACACGAGCTACGAATTCTATATACGACATAGTAAAATACACAGTGCTTATAAAAAAAAAACAATAAATATTCGTAAAAAGTCCCCCTACCCCGAGACTTGAATAAAAAATACAATTGTTGATTTAAGGTGGAAGTATAACTATCGCCCTAATGTTTATAACAATGAAATGTATATATCTACGTATTTACCTACCTACTTTGCTAAACAGCGAATATGAAAAGGTAAGTATAAATATTATTAAAGCCCCGTAATAACTATGATTCTATCAGTTTTAACATGAATATTCCTTTCATACCTGCATGTAGGATTTGTAGCTACCTATACATAACACATAACTTAGCATGCAATAGCTTAAACGTTATAATTCTGGTATTCCCATATCGTGCATATAAAAAGTTTAATCATTGGTACCAAGTGTAATTTTGGTAAGCGGTCATTAGCCCGAATTTAGCTATTAGTCCAGACAATTTCTCCGTCATACAAAAATCTCAAGTCTTTCCAACACCCACATCGTATAAGCTGTTGATAAATTGTGTAACCTTGGTCCTTTGAAGATAAATCTCACGAATCGTATCTAATTAATTATACGTATCCTTCAGTGACACCCTCACTGATTCAATAGAAACCATTTATTCTATACATATTGTACTCATATTTATCATCCACTAACACAACTCTATTAGCTGTATTTTAGTGATTTCGATGCCCGAAAAATGAGCAACCGAAAATACTCTTTTAGCCCATACCTACCAATGGCAATGCCTGTCTTTTCATCTGAATAATTTTCTTCTTAAATTTATTTGAAAGATAAGCGCATCTCTATCTCATATGGCTGCCACGCAACTAAGAGCTTTAATTCAAACTCATAAAGTTGGTAGTGCTACGGTCGTGCTACGTGCTTTTCGTAGCAATATTGTGAAAAGTTTAATTATGAATTCAAGTCTACATAATATATTGTGATAAAGGTGTGAAACAAACAAAATAAATTATTTTTAATGTATCTGGGTTGATCATTATAAATATCAATATTTATAAAAATACAAAAAATCTGTTAGAAAATTTATATTACAAAAGCAATAATTAACTAATAAGTAACTTACCTATTATAAAACACGTTAAAAAACTCAATAAAAAGAAGTAAAATAAATCACCGATGCGATACCAAAAATGTCCACAAAAATCACATCTTCAGATAAAAGTTACGGGCAACGCGATAGTAATACAAAGTTAACGGGCGCCTATCGGCGGTGCGCTCTGAAGCCAAGCTGAAACGACCTACCCTCGCGGGAGTTCGCAAACGACTGGCAAGCAAGCAGGCAGTCCGGCTCGACGAACGCTTCATCGAGAAGCATGGCGTAGCAGAGCATACTTGCAGCATTTTCAGTCAAGCCACATATTCGGAGTTTAGCTTGAGATACCAGTATTTAATCCAGTGCATCTGTATTCTGTCGCTGTATTCACTTCTTATTGCCTTGCTGCCAATTGTCTAAACTGTTACCGATTACTTAGGATCGCAAATACTTCAGGACGCAAATACTTCTGGACATCCACTTACCTAATCTTGGTAGATTAACTAGATTAGTGAAAAGCCGTGTGACAAACGCTCTTATCGTATTCCTTAACAATAAGGCTATTTCACTATGTCTGTCTCCGAAAAACGCTTAGAGATATTTTCAATAACGTTGTGTGAATAACAGTAACGATTAAACCTAATAAACTATTTTATTGCCACCAGGTATCAATCCCTCAACTCTTTGACAATATGTGGTTTGACAGACAAGTAGAAGTTAAGTATCGAAGTATTTTGATCACGATATACGAGTTATCTGAACACATTTCAAAACACACTGCTTTTAGGTATGTTTTCAGACATTACCATCTCTATAACGGATTTAATATCGTCAATAGTACTATAGTAGGGTATAAAAAGATATATGTATGTACTTTAAAATATAGAAGAATGCTACCGTTCCCAACCATGTCACGAGTTCCTTACAAAAGTATAACAAGAACCACCGAACTGGTTGCTTGCGTCTACAACTTCCGAGCAATACATGAAACATTGCTGCTTTAAAAGTAAGTTGGAAGTACCTCATAAAATAAATTGAAGTTACGAAAGCCTCAAAACCTCGGAATCTTGTATTTCTGCTCTGCAGCAAATAAAATTCTCACACACTGTAAGAGTGGCGAATGGTGGTTTTACAATTCTGTGTCTTGGAGAGGATATTATTAAAATACGTTCGTCTTGCGCCTGATTTATCCCTGCGGTCGTGAACTCGTGACTGTCTGTCATCCTATTCTACTACATATAAGTTTGAGGATTAGATGGTAGAGAGAAGGCTCTGTGTGCTCTCTAGTAAGGGTTCCACATAAAAATATTTTACAAATCGGCTACTGTAATCACATTTATATTTATGCAGATTCTTGCCATTCCCTCTTCTAATCGGAATACCAGACAAAGAAACAGATTGGCCTGAAGACACTGTTCACTCACTTTTCATCATAAGAGTTCACAGTTAAATCCAATACGGCTGTTCGGTTTGCTCTACCTACTTGCAAATCGAGTCCGTGAGTATAATTTTTAAACACAACTCTTTAGATTAGAATTTTCGTTTTGGCATCGTTTGTAACATGAAATTCGATTTTCCTTAAAACAACACCGTTGACCTTTCTAAATCTTTGTATGGGTTGTTTTAAAATACGCGGTGTTTTGAAGAACATATACATATATGATGTACAGGTATCTATAACTACTAATCTTCAAGATACATGGTGACATTTGACTTGACTTGACATTTTACTCAGCCATACCTCTCATTCTCGACCCAGTTTTAAATAAACTGATTTTAGAAAATAGTTTATTATATTTTTATCCAGAATATTCTCTCTAAAGAGACTTAAGGAGGCTTCAAACGCCACGGGAAATTACCACGATCGCCGTTTAAAAACTGTAACGAAAAATTGGGTGAAAAATAGGTGTGAAACAAATTATAAAGTTTGCGATACAGACATTACGATTCCTCGTTGCGGTTTGCATAGTTCGATTGTAACGCGATGTCTCGAACCGTGCAGAGCCTCCATTAGACGGTACTGGTGACGATGTGTTGTCTGTCAGTATAGTCTATTATGATAAATTTTGACAAAACTGTTTTATAAAATAATACATTAATTTGTTGATTATTTATTTTTGTACATTTGCTACAATACTTAAAATTTGAATAATAATCTCACGATGAAAAGAATTTATATTGTTATAATTAAATAAGTCCGTGATGAAAAATATCGGACCTAAAGGTAGTTACCTAATGATGTGATGTGGATAAAACAAATTGAAGAGGTAACAATCAATTTATTATATTAAATACCTACTTACACCTTTACCCGACCCAAAATAACTTTTATACGGCTAACCCGTTAGAAGTTTTCCACTAGCTAAATTAATATTCTCTCAATTAAAAGATTTCGTAATTAATTTATGAAATCAAGCCTTGATGCGTAGAGAACCCTTCACCAATTAGTCTGAGGGAGTGTGAAGTTGGCAGTTTAATACCTAGTGGCTTACCCTACCCAGCCAGTGTTTAATAAGACAACTTAATAATATCCGATTGAAAGTAATTAACAAGGAAAGTTATGCCGAGTTTTATTATACCACAGCCTTTGCTGAAGCTTCAATTTTTTATTTATCAGGCCGGATTATTATGCTCGCTTGATCAGCTATTGATATTATTTTTATTCTTTGATGTTTCCTAGATTACCTTGTGGTTCTGCCGCTGATTTATTACTGTTTTATCAAGAAATAACTACCTACTACCGCAGTAATAAATAAAATAACATATTGAAGTGTTCCTTTGGGTTTCATAACTTTGCGTACCTATATTAGGTACTTACTAGGCGCCCAGGAGGTAGGTAACTCAGGAATTTAACGGGCTTACTGAACACTTGGCAATGAAACAGGCCTCCAGACTGTCTAATAAACTATCAAACAAGCTTGCTTAGCCATAAGCGACGGTCACTGAAATCTATTGTTACGAGTCTCGATCTGGTTTTGATTGCTTAGGCATGTTTGACTGTTTGAGGAAGACCTTGACCAAGGGTCAGGGAGGATAACCCGACGCAGATACGTGTGTACATTACGCAGGGTTTTCCTGTTTATATAAATGAATGGACCGACGACCGGTGACCGTATAATAATGACGACGGTAAGGTTGACAAGGGATCGTATGATAATGTTGGCTCCCATCCATGATTATGGTTAGAACACAACATAATATATGAACATACCCTATCTTTGCCGTCGCGCTAAGGGGTAAAATATATAAAAACAATATTTTGTTAAGTAGTGTTTTATTTTATTATTTTTTAAACGTGGTTCCACACTGGCAAATTCTCCTGTATCGTGGGTGCGTTTCACAAACAAATAATATTACATACACAAACACCCAGACTCGGGAAAAATATCTGCGGATCGCACTAATTTTTGTCCCATGAGAGAATCGAACCTGCAACCCTTAGTGCATCAGTCCAAGCTTATCCACTGCGCCAATCGGGTCGTCAGAAATTTGCTGGCAAATGAATTTGCTGGCAGGTAGGTCCCTAACTGTACCCTTAGCACGAATATTACGTATTTTCGTCGAGTAATCGTATCGAGTGAACTATTCTATAACGAAAACTATTCGACAGACAAAAATATTCGTGCTAAGGCTACTGTATGATGATAGATCTTCTGGAAATAATTTCTTAATTCAAAAAGCTCTATTTAACTTTTGCGTTTACTAATGCTTCTTGAGTGTAAATAGAATATTCGACGACGAGCGCAGTGCGTTGCGCGTGACGCAGCGCTAGAGGTTGCGGATTTGAGTCCCGCACGAGCCAAAAAATTTGTGTGATTCGCAGATATTTGTCCCGAGCCTGGGTGTATGTTATATATTTCACGTTACTTAAACGCACTTACGATACAGGTTTTTTTTTAAGTGGGAGCGAAGTTTAACAATAGTAGCTTTGATTAAATCTAAGAGTAGGTAGTAGTTGCTGAGGGGTATTCAACACGAGTGTGTGTTTACAAACCGAGCGGGGCGAGGTTTGTAATAGTATCACACGAGTGTTTATTACCTTATTATGTGCAGTTTTATACAACTTTTTATCTACTTTCATACATTGAGATTGAATCTACTAAAAAGACTAAATTCAGACAAAAAGTAAAAATGGCGCCAAGAACCCAGCTATTCACCGCGCTTTAGCGCAACCACAGATAAGTAAAATGTACACAACAAAACTTCACGCTCCCGGCTATGTAACGAGTTCGATTAATAAAAGTTATGCATTCTCCTTCGTGATTTAACTTCTTGGTTAACCTGTATCGTAATGGAAAAATAAATACTTTAACTGTTCAGGTATTTTTAAGTAGGTCTTCTGGTTAATCTGTGAGATATTTTCTTAAATTAATAAGTTTAGGCTACAGTCATCTAAACCATCAGTAAGTGCTATAACTTCTACAACACTAAAGACTGTAGGCCTTAACAACATTATTTTGTTCGAGAAATAGTGTTATCAGTTATAAATTATAATGAATTTTTTTTTTTCTATTTCGGTATTGTGTATATAAAGTATGTCAATGTAAACTCGTTCAAAATTTTATAATTAGAATTTTACGACATGAAGGTAGATAAAAATATATATTTACTTTAATTATTTGAGATACAAATTTATGTAGGATGTTAATGGATAATTAAATAGTTGAGTCTCCTAGTAGATTACAAATTGAATTCGTTTATACAGTATTGCAGGTTCCATTCCAGGCAGCTAGGAACCGATGTGACGTGATCAATGTACTTTCATGTACTTACTATATCCACTATATCTAAGAAACCATTTACTAATTAACCAATTGTACCCGATAAATGGCAATAGACTCTCCCCCTGTATGGGAATGCAAATAGCGCACATCACTACCGGCTTCTACCGGCGTGATATTACAATCTACATACACACTTAACTGTAAGTATATTCTGCATAAATATTAAGCAAAAATTAAAATCGTAAGGTAGACTACTATTTGATATCGTTGGCCTTTGCATTTAATACCTACAGACGACTTAGGCAGTGTAATGTAATATGTATGTAGGCCTTCGTTAAAAACATAGATTAATATAAGTAGGCAATGTACGTGTGTGTGTTAGTGTGATTTTTCAAAAAGATCATTGTTTTTTAATGTGAGTGCCCGATACGTTCTGTTGCCAAAACCCAGCAACTACCTAGAGTCAAGCTTTACACTCGGGGGTTACAAACCCGATGGTAGATGGTAGATATTTATTAAAATATTTCCAAAATATTTCATAAAAAACCATGCATAATAATAGTATTATTTACAATTATTTTAATATATTTACAAAATATATTTTGATGATTCTCACAAATGTTATTTGCCCTTTCGTTAAATCTGATGCGATAAAATTAATAGAAACGAAGGCCGAAGCATCTGGCAATACCGTGCAAAGCGGCCAAAAGCCTCGAACCCACGCGAAAAAAAACAAAAATGGATTGCGTTGCTTTTCAAGTCCAAGTATTCGTTTCGCTAGAAGAAACCAACACTTAACATCAACATATTTTTTGTTTCCATAGATTTGTAGACTTTACGATTTTCTAGCAAAGTACATACAAGTTTCAGTACACAGAGGTGACGATCTGTAATTCACTAGAAACTTGACAACTTGCTTGACGACTGAAGATGTTCATAGAAACCAAGTGTAACCTATAAACATCAACAAGCATTTTTATAAAAAAGCGCTGGCGCACAACTTTTTGAATATCTCATCAAATCGTAAACCACGGCGTCGAAAAAAACTGAAGAGTCTGCCCATCTGGAAGCAGATAACCGATACAAGGTTAGTTTGTTTGTTTACTTAAAGTAAAACAGTTACCATAATAAACTGCAAATAATGCTTTAAAACTATCACATCACTCATACAATATCGGTGATATGATAAAGTGTGAAATACTTTTACTAACAAGTTTAGCTAGCAGTAATAAGTAGATAACAATATTATGAGACAATTGTTCGTGAAACCCAAGTGATTTCTGACAAATATAGTGGTATTGAATGCCATAGAAATCTCTTACTTTTATACCACTTCAAAGTTTTGAATAAAAACGAGGTTTTCTCTTTTTTATATCACACAAGGTAAATGATTGTAGGTGTAAATTATGTCATCTTACCTGTTTTCATTGTTGATAAATATATACTTTATTTACAGATGCCAGCAGCTAGTTTTGGATCCATATCTCAGCTTCCAGGGACTGGTGATTGTGGTATAAAGGATGTATGGAATCACAATCTACATGAAGAATTTCAGATAATAAGACAAGTAAGTGTTGTGTAACATTTAACAGAATGTCATACTCATTACAATTGTAAAAATAACTAAACATAAGTTAGAAATAAAAATAATGTAAGATAGTATCTTACATTATTTCTGGCAGGCACCAATCTCTTGTAAAGAACATTAATGTCATTAATGTCAATTGTTCCTAAACTTGCCTTCTAGGTTGTTCAAAAGTACCACTGGGTAGCAATGGACACTGAGTTTCCTGGAGTAGTTGCTCGTCCTATTGGAGAATTCAGGTCAACTGCTGACTACCAATATCAACTATTAAGGTGACCTTCACGAACATTATTTCCTAACCTAACCTTATTGATCAACATTATAGTTACTCAAAGCCCTCATTGGGTTTTGTGCATGACCTTGACCTAAAATGAGATTTCAAACATGATATTTTTGGTAGCATTAAAAAAGCTTAAAGCTATTTTCACATTTTTACCTTACATGTAGATGTAGTAATATCAACCCAGACATTTAAATGTAAACTGCATGTAAATAGAACCACACTATATACAAGTAAGTATGTAAATATATTGAATTAATATAACTAGCACATAATGCTTACTTGCTTATGCTTACCATATGATATAATTAAGATCTTTAGCATCTAGTAGTAATTCAGTATTTATTCATAAAACCCCAGTTATAAAAAAATTATAAATCTGTATAAATCCTCAGATATTTGTTGTGTATTTAATATTTCACAGTATTATTCCAGGTGTAATGTTGATCTCTTAAGGATAATTCAGTTGGGTCTCACATTCATGGATGAAAATGGTAAAACTCCTCCAGGTTACACCACATGGCAATTCAACTTTAAATTCAACCTACAGTAAGTGAACATTTTTTGGGAGTTATACTGATATTTGGTATGATATGGTGCCGTGTGGTATCTGGCCTAGAATTGACCACCCCCTTTCCTCCCGTGGGTGTCGTAAGAGGCGACTAAGGGAAAATTCAGAAGATGGGCAGCAGCGTCTTCTGTGACTTCACCACCAATACTGCGATCCCCAAGCCGCTTGCCAAGCGTGGGGATTATGGCAAACCCCCCCGCTTAAACGGGGAGGCCTATGTTCAACAGTGGACATCTTTGGCTGATGATGATACTGATATTTTGAAATTTGATTGCATGAAGAAAATGCTGACTACAAGTTCAAAAATAAGTCTTACTAGAATGACACATAACATTGTATTATGTTATGTGTCATTCTAGTAAACTGTAATTCTAGAACTAACGTTCTAAACTTAAAATACTATCTGGAGGATGGTATGCCTGTTTCATAGAAGTAAGTGTGTTTGCTTTTTTAACTGACTGTTTAAACATTATTATTCACTTTCAGAGAAGACATGTATGCACAAGATTCTATAGACTTACTGCAAAATTCTGGCCTTCAGTTCAGAAAACATGAAGAGGACGGTATTGAACCCTTAGAATTTGCAGAGTTATTGATGTCATCAGGTAAGTTTGTATTTGTCTATAAGTTGAATTAGAGAGAGATAAATCTTTGTGTATAAGTTTATATTTTATAAATATTTGTACTTAGATACTGGTTTTTATTTTCCAATAGAATAGAAGATTTTATTTGTATAGAATTTAGGTATAATATAATAAGATGTTAAAAGTTCGAGATTCCTTGTACATTCTACCTTTCAGCATACAAACATTTAGTAGACACAAGATTCAAAATACATTTTTCATGCAATACAGTAATGAGATAATATGCAAACAAAACAATATCCTAAAATCAATTTTCAATCAAAAATAAGATTAAGATCACAGTGTACTTAATCAATTATTTGCAGGACTGGTACTAATGGACAACATTAAGTGGCTTAGTTTTCATTCTGGTTATGATTTTGGCTATCTTCTTAAGTTGCTAACAGACCAGAACCTACCACAAGATGAAAATGACTTCTTTGATAGCTTGAGGTTGTATTTTCCAACAGTTTATGATGTGAAGGTGGGTCTCAATTTGTTTCAATAAAATTTTATGACTTTACTCTTTTGAGATTGGCTCCACATGTGAAATTTAGCATGCATTACTTTATTTCCATTTATACATTTTTTTCCATTCTTACTTTATTTCAGTACTTAATGAAGTTATGCAAAAACTTAAAAGGTGGTCTGCAGGAGGTAGCCGACCAATTGGAGTTACGACGAGTGGGGCCGCAGCACCAAGCAGGTTCTGACTCACATCTCACGGGAATGGCCTTCTTCAAAATAAAAGAGGTAAATATCATTTATTTTTATTTTACCAAGCCATTCACACTCATGAAAAGTATAGTCTTCATAGTTGCTATTTGTATTGTGTATGAGTTACCACTTATTACTTAGCAGATTGCAACTAACAATCACTGACAATCAGCAATCGCGTTTAATTTACTTAGGTGTTATTGCCTCAAACGCGCAAGTAATGTTATTTCCGTTTGTTTCTTTTTGCAGATTTTCTTTGATGACAATATTGAAAGTTCAAGTGGACATTTATATGGATTGGGTGCACCTTTCTCAGTCAATGTCAACAATTTCCAGGACAATGGCGAAAATGGAAACTCCTCCTGATCTTTAGAAAATGGGCATATTATAAGCCTTACACCACAACCTCAAGTGTTTCACATCTCAGAGTGAATATTTCACCTTGTGCTGTGTACATAGTTACAATGATTTGTGACAACTGGACATTAGTTAAGTGATCATTTCCTCATCCTCTGTGAATAAACCTTCGATATTTGTGTAATATTTGAAATATACAAATTAATTTATGTAATAAAATCAGTAAATAGATATTATTATTGTACATGTAGATAAATTCCATACATCCATATTTTATAATTATACAATTTAGGTTGATATTACAATACATAATGTCAAAATATTTCTTTACTTAGATTTATTAATATTTTATATAAATTATAGATTTAAGACTATTATTTCCTCTTAAGGTTTTATCGATTTATTTTATATCCTATTCTATTTTAACCTAAGATTTCGTTGTTTTTTTTGTAATTTTTAAATATAATTACCTAACTTTAAATTTGTAAATGTAATTTTATTTCTAATTAGGATTGCAGCACTCTGGCTACCCCAAAGGTGAAAAGAGGAGACGATGATAATATTTTATTGAGGTCACTATTAACACACTGTTGCACACCAGAGGTAAAACTGCCTCTATTTAAAGCATTTTGTCAGTTCCTGTACACATGCACCCTGTGGGTTCGATATACGCAGAGAGCATCCAACACTCTCAGAGTTCAGTATAAAATGCTCTCAGGGTGTTGTTGTTGGAGCTTCCACGTTACTGCAGCGCATCAGGTATGTTTACTGAAACACATACGGATGGTTTCAAAACTACTTTACGTAAGAGAGCTGCGTCCATTATGCGCAGAGTGCGTGGGAGCGTCAATAGCATTTTGGAAGACTGGAGGTAATTAGCAACACGCCGTGCTGTCACATTATGGCGCATTGGGTTTATGTTCCTATGAATGTCCAAGGTGCGTCAGATGTTACTAACATAGATTATAAGTTGGGTGTATTACTAACATCATATGGATCAAGGTAAGTTAATTTATTTTACTTTATATTTATTTATTTTCTTAATAGGTAAGTATACTCCGTCTAAATGAACTGAGGCCATCATAGAAAAACCCTATAACAGGGATTTTTTATTATTATCATATTATATTCCAAAAAAATACCTATTCGATTGAAGGAACACGGCAGATCGTACAGTCGGCCTCAAAAGTAGATGACCTTGACCATATTTCTAAAATTCATGCATACCGGTAGCATACATATGTTGCTCAAGATTAATGAATGAGAACTCAATTCTGAGTTAAGCTCGCCTCTGTACATCAAATGTCATAATGCTACTATGTAATCATATGTTTTGTGTACAATTACGAATTAATGAACATCGTAAAAGTTAAAAGTGAGTCATCCTGAGACAATGACAATACTTTTTCTACCGTACCTTTGACCAATAACTTGTTTTCATGCCGAAAATGCACACAAATTCTGTTACGACTGTAAAGTAAAAAAATGCAACAGGATCTCCATCGTTTTTCTGCCTACTGTGCCACTAATGAATTGCAACTCAGCTTATCAAAATATAGTCAGTTTCGTTTATGTACCAAAAACATTATTATTATACCCTTTTCCGTATTAGCATAATGACATCCTCATTGGAAAAGTATCTGTAATTAAAGACCTAGGAGAGTATTTTGACTCTCAAGCTTCATTTAATCACATTACTTCTAAGGGCTTCCACCTTTATGGTAAGAAGAATAAGCGACTCGTTCAGAAAGCCGGCTTCCTATTATTATTTAAGTCTCATAAAAGATCAGAGCTCGAGTACGCTACGCAAATTTGGAATCCACATATGAGAAATACAGTGTCCAACTTGAGTCAGTACAGCTACAGCGTAAGCTTCGGTTCTTAAAAGTGTTATTAAAACTTATATAGATTTAGGGTTCAGATACTCAGAATTAAGACCTGGGTCACCCTAGTTAGGTTATTAAATTATATGATTAAAATAATACCTATAATTTAACTTAGTTAAATTAAATCTACATATTTTTCATAAAATATGACCAAAATAATGACAACTACATTCGGCCGTGCATTTCAGGTAGGCTTTATTCCTTTGAGTTAGTAAGGCTTAAATTTCCCTTAACTATTTTTTTTTGTATTTTAATGACCTGGTCACTTGGACCTTTAAGTCAAGTCCCATAACTAAAGATTGTATTAACTTCAAGTTATGCGAAAAATTATTTCCTGAAAAATTAACATTTATATAATTATTTTGACGGAATTCGATTCAGAAGCCTATTCTTTTACGTCTTGCGTTAATCCTGTTACGACCTGTATATCGATTTTGTCATAATGAAAAAATAGATCGTAAATAATCATCATCAGGTTTATTTATCATTGCAATGTTCAGAACCGTTACATCGTTGAAACAATAAAATAATGATCAAATAGCGTGATAAACCACATCAGGTTCATTTCTTCTTCTTTTTGTGCTTCTGGGCGGTGTCCGGTGTATTGTCGGCTTTGCGCTTGCTAGCATTGGCTCCTTTGCCGGTGGCATTACCGCCAGGAGTGTTCGGATTAGCGTTACCACTCTTTTTCTTCTTTTCAGCACGCTCTTTTTCTTCGAGTTCTTGATTTTCTCTTTCAATTAATGTGATTAGGGTGTTACATCTGCAAATATTTAAAACGAGAAATACATTAACAAATTTCATGCCTTTCATGTAAATCAGACATTTAGAATAACTGAATTGCGTAATACGCAACAAATGCAGAATGCTTCAAACTCGGTTTGGCACACATAGTTAAGATAGTATTCATCCAGTAATCACATACACCCTTTCGGTTACTACTAACCTGCGTTGCAATTCGACAGCTGTTCTCGATTTAAGAAACCAATCAAATCTAAATTGTGGGGCGGCGTGTACGGATGCGCGAAGTTCTTCATATACATTTTCTTTGTCGAAACCGAGCTTATGCAACATGCAGACCAGGAATCTAAAATTATGTAAATTAATTACTTTTATATCAAATCAAGTGTATATTTACAATATTTATTAGATTAAATCGCTGAATTCCCTCTAAATGTAGGAATAAAAAATGGAGCTAGAATTATTTCACACCACTGATATAATGGTAATATTGAATATTTTTCACAAAATTATATTATTCCCATGTTTTCTTATGTGCTCACTGAAAAAGCAACACATTTATACTTGTAAGATAACATGGGAATATTATAACTGCACTGACCCCGACCCGCACTGACTTGCTTGCACCTGAAACCTGTTTCTTGATGTAAGCACTCTGACACAATATATTACTATTTTACAAGTTTTGCATTTCGTCATAGCTATCTAGTGTACTATGTACTATAGCATTAATGGTATAATTCGGGTTAGTTATACATTTCTACGTTCACTCATAACAGTTCGTAATAATAATAACTATGTATGTATTAATTGGGAATATTTTATCGATGCGCGGTCAAGTACGGTCGCGTTTCCGCTGCACAGTACGAATATCATATTCGCGAATTGCGCGGCTATAGCCGCTGCCCGCTTTTCGCTATGAGTTCGCAACCTCTTATAGCCAATGAAGTATTGACATTCATCAAGCATGCCATGGATGAGGTAGGCATCTTGCAGGTCTGCAAGTCCGCGTACAAGGAAGAGGAGATTAGCAGTGCCAAATTGCTACTGTTCACGACGCTCGGCAAAGTCAGCCAGTCTCGTCGAAGGGACGGTACAAAGAAGAGTCTTCAAGACATAATAACATTGTTGACGATGTGCCCGAATTCGTGGCGAAGGATCTGCATAAGCTGCCTAACGACCTAACGACACTTTCAACCACTTAGACTAGACCAGACTGTTGAAAGACATTACATTCCTGAAGCAAAGGCAGGCCGAATTGCAGCAAAAGATGTAGGTGTCTAATAACACCAAATGTGATCTGCGCGCCGAAGTAGAGTTGTTGCGCAACGCATTTTCTGCAAGTAGGTCACCTACCGCTACCGGTAACGTGAACACCCATCGCGGGGCACAAAACGCCTCCATCTGCAGTTTCGAGACAGCGAGCTCAACTGCGTAACCGACTGCCGATAACGCATGCGTTGCAACGCGTGCCGCCGCCGTCCCTTCCTCGACACCGGTAAAGACAACGACTCCTGAAAGTTTATCAACCCACAAACGAGCCTACGGCGCAATAGTAAGCGGAAAAAGCAAAAGAGGTTAACAAGCCAGTCAAAACCCAAAAGGGTTTTAAAAAGGCGGGGTCCAGTGGATGGATACGTGCGACAAGGATGGTTTCATAAAGTTGGAGAAGAAGAAGCCTCCTTTTCAGAACCAGTGCGGCACCGCGCCGGTAGGACCCAACCTGCGTCCAGCAATTACTACGACGCAGCTGTACGTGTTCAGACTACACCACTCCACGAGGCTGGGGAGATCGTGGAGTACTTGCGTGTGAAGACCAACTGGATTTTCAGGGTCGAGAAGTTGGAGCCGCGTCACAACTCAAATTTCAAGTCGGTCGTGGTGCGAGTTTCGACTCATCATCTCGAAAAGTTCCTCAAAGAGTTGTGGCCGAAGGGAGTTGTATGTATATCGCCAGTTTCGTGGCTGACTACATGACACTAGTTAGAGAAACACGACGCCGACACTTCGTGCGAAGAAGTATAAGTAGTTATAATGCTTTATGTATTTATAGTATTTTTAAGTTATATTAATATAAGTATTTTATGTATCAATATGGGCCTTGATGCCTGAAATAAATGGGTAAATAAAGAAAAATTAAGAAATTCACCTGTCCTCCTCCTCTACGTAATTTTTGCCTTTATTTGTTCCATAGGAAATTCTGAGTTGATGGAATGGTGCTCTGTACCGCGCCATCTTAGCATCTAGTGCTTTTTTTATTGACGCTCTCCTTTGTATTTTAGCTTCTCCTCTTTCTATTTGCCCCATTATTCTGTCAATGTCTTGAAGTTCATGACATCGCTCCCAAAATACTGCAGAATATTCCATGACCTAAAATTGTAAAAATGAGGCATGCTCCTATCATTATTACACTTAGAACTAATTAAAGTCTATAAATAATCAATTTTATATTTTCTTACTTCTTCTGGAGTTTTTCCTTCAACATCTTTAGCTATATTCTCAATATCATCTCTGCCATACTTTTCATTGGCTTTGATGAATTGGTTGAAGTCACGTTTTGTCCAGTTCGTGAATCCTTAAAAAAACATGTGAAAAATTATAAATCTAAGATTTTTACATAGAAAGAAGAAAGAAAGAATTTATTCACCAGACATGGTTTTTACAGTGTAGGTACATCATGCTTCACCGTATGATCGGTATGCAAATATCAGACATCCACAGATATCATTGCATTTATCGATGTAATATCATTGCTTGTGGATGCATCGCATTGTTTTAGCGACGCAAAAAACGTAGGCAAATTTTGTGTAATAACATAAAATGAAGATATAGCTTTCTTATATGTATGTATAAATAAAGTTTCTTGTATGTACAAACAAAGTATAGCTCTGCAAATGTACGTTAAATGAATGAAAACAATATAACTTTAAATGTAAGAGCGTTATGATATGATGTGTCAGCGTCAACGTATACCTCTGTAGAATTAATGGAAGTGTAGGATGCAAAATAGTTTTGTTAAAACTTAGCTAAAATGTTAGGTAGTTACAAAAATTTAAGTTGTGAAGGTACCCTCAAATAAATTATTATTTTACTCTGGTTTCATTTTTACACACTTGGCGGCGCCACTACTATGTTGATAACACGTAACCTTAGGTATTTCAAAACGTTTCCGTAACGAAAGCAAATTAAATTGAGGTTTTTTGATATCTTTGTTTGCAATAATTATATAAAGTAAATCAATACCTATGTTATAAGATAAGTTGTAACTTTTTAACGGGTATCTGAATACTGAAAACTGCCAAGTAAACATTCCCCATACCAATGACCTCCAGTGTTGTGTATAATCGATCAATTGATTAAGTGCCTTGAGCAAATTTGAAGTGTTGAGATTAGTTAAAGGTTTCTATAAATACAGGACAGCGTTCTGTGGTTAGGCGTTCTGATTCCAGCAGTACTACAATAAAGAAGCAAGAAAAGTAACTCGGGTGTTTGCTTGTTGTGCCACCGACCCTTTTCAGTTACAATACATCCCGCCAACGAATCCCTGAAGTACATCGTTCACACACTAAATACGTTAATATAAAATTATTAACAGTATTATTTCTTAATACTACATAAACATGTTGAAACTTTTATGAATGTCAGATATTCCAGTTAGTTTTATTACTAGTAGTCAAAAAATCATTTAAATTAAAAAATATTTTTCATTGACCCACTTCTGTTATATAAATAATATTTGAAAAACTTATAAATTTTGGTAGTACCTAAATCCTGCTTGACGTAATCAATGAAAGTAATTAGTTATTAATAAGTTTGTAACTTCTATGTTACTTATTTATACTATAATGCAGAAACAGTTTGTTTAGCTGTAAATATAAGTTACCTTGAGTGAGCAACTGCTCCTTTTCTTGCACTTCTTCTTCCGTGAGGGCTTCGGCATCATCAATCTTACGCTGTTCTTCTCTCTGAATCTTGGCCGCATCTGGACCCAACTCAGGATTACGCGGGACTTTGTACCTAATACAACACTACATTAGTATGCTTGTTCAGCTTGTCAACTACCACATTCTCCTACATTCTGAATTCCTTACCCTAGTGTTTTGCGGTAATGGTAAATTTCTTGATCCAAAAGCTCGAAGAGTCGCGGTGGGAAGAACTGGAAATCTTGTACGATCGGTTGCTTTGGAGGTCGTGGAGCCTACGCACGAGAAAAGTCAATATTATCCATACGAACAGTTAAATTATGGTCAACTAACTACACAGTTAAGCATATATATTTTACGTGTATATAGACTAATAGCAGGAGAAATCATAGGAATATTATTATACTACAACTAAACTTATACCTTACCTTATTATAATTTATATGAATATATATAAACAGCAGAAATAAAAGTACGTACTACAAAAATGCCAGTATAAAGAGCTAATCAATTTACATATACAAGTACATGAATTAGATAGTATATTGCCAAAGAACCACCACCAAGAAGACTGCTGCGCTGGACTCGGCTTTTAGCTCTTTACACTTATTTACCTGTACCTTAGGCGCCTTCGGTTCGGAAACACGGAGTGCCTCTCGGAAGTAAGCGTCCACTGCATAGTTAGCTTTACGCTCGCGTTTAGGCGGTTCTATCCAATTACCAATGGGTAAAATTTTCTGCTTCTCTCTGTAATCCTCCCCTAAACAGAACAATATAATTTTATGAAATCGTTTGTATTTAACGTCATTGACAGCTTACGTAATACATTTGTATACACAAAACCTTCAAACTGGTAAACAGAGTCTGTAGTTGCGCCGGGGGTGTCCATGGAGAAGGCTCGCAGTGACGATTCTCCGAGACTCTCCAGCTTCTGCTTCAATTCTTCAGTCTACAAGATATATCATATTACAAGTACATTTTCATTACTTTTTTTTGGAAACAAGATAGTATTTTGACTATTTTACCTTGACCTCTCCTTTAGCTAATATGTCATCAATATCTTCTTCAGTGATTTCAGAGTCTTTAGACGAGAACACATGGTTGGCACCATGTCGAATCATGTTAAGCATTTCATCCTTGTTGAGCTGGCTCTTCGTATCGACAAGCCGACCTGACTGTATCACAAGTTTGTCTAACCTTAGCTTTACTTCTGCGCGTTCTACTATTTTCTCTTCCACAGTATTTTCTGTGATAAGACGGAACACTCGCACCTAAAGAAAGTTTATAATATAGCAACTGTTTTGCAACTCATTGTTTTCTGTCTCAATCTAAGGGTTTGGGTATTAGGAAAGCTTTAAAGAACTTAGTATAGTAAGACAATTTACTTGTTTTTTCTGGCCAATACGATGAGCTCTGTCCATTGCCTGCAAGTCCATTTGTGGGTTCCAATCTGAATCATAGATGATAACGACATCGGCCGATGTCAAGTTGATGCCGAGACCTCCAGCGCGTGTCGACAACATGAACACGAATTTTTCGCTCCCTTCCGCATTATACTCCTCTATTTGCCTATTTCTGTCTTCGTGAGGTGTTTGACCATCTAGACGGCAATACTGAAACAATAAACGTTAAAATATTATTTTTTGCACCATAAATGTGACAGAAAAATAATTACTTAGACTTTAGAGACAATGCTTCACCAAAAGATTCGTTATTTATTTAAAATTAAATTGGGAAAATAAAAGCTGGTTATGATCGTGACACAGTTAGGATAACATTATATTTTGATCTCTTTTATATTTTGTAACCTGGTCAAAAAGAAATCAAATTATTTTCAATTTAAAAATATTGACTGATACTTTTGACTGTTTATTTATTATTTGCAGTATGGCTACTGACTTATGTTAGTATTATGTGCATATTGATTAATAGTACCTTAAATTGCCGCCAAAGACAATAATCCTCTAAAATGTCCAGCATCCTTGTCATTTGTGAGAATATGAGCACTCTCGAGTCCTGTTCCCGTAGTTTGGGCAGCAGTTTATCGAGGATGGCTAGTTTGCCGCAGTTGTACACGAGGTGCTCGTCCGTCGTGTACGGCGGGCCGGGCTCGGCGCCGTCGAACAGATACGGATGGTTGCAACACTTGCGCAACTGCATGAGAATGTTTTGTAGTCGCATCTTCTCGACCTTTCCCGCACCATTCACTGAAATCATTAGAATTTGTTTCTTAAATATTATATGAACCTATATTATAAATAAAAAGAACTCAAATAGGACTGGCCAAACGTTAGACCAGCCAGTAGTCATATTATTATTAACTGTTTGCATACATGAAGTATAAGCTAAATTAAAAAAAGTAATTAATGTATTTGAACTTACCCACATCTATGTCTTTCATAAGAACCTTTGTGTACCATTCTCTTTGCATTTTGCTTAGACCTATATACACTTTAACCTCCTTTTTAGGTTTAAGTTTTCTCTCCACTTCAGACTTAAGACGCCGAAGTAAAAATGGTCTTAAGACAGCATGGAGCCTAGACACCAGCTGGTTGTCTCCAAGAGCCGCGTTAGTATTGAACCAGGAATCAAAGTCCTGAAAGTTTAAAGCAAACATAACAATATTCATAATTATTTGATACTACAAAGACTAACAGCTGTTAAATTTTATATAATCAAGTTCACAACTTACATCAGAACTATTAAATACATCTGGCAGGAGGAAATTAAGTAGTGCCCACAACTCATGCAGGTTGTTCTGTAGTGGAGTACCTGTCAATAACAACCTGTTCATACTCTTGAACTCTCTAAGCAGTTCTGACAGTTTAGATTTTTCATTCTTAATACGGTGAGCTTCATCAATAACCATGTACCGCCATGTAAACTTCTTAAATACTGATCTTTCACGTATTATCATCTCATATGATGTGATGCAGACATCCCAGTTGCCAGGCATAAGAGTCTCTCTGATGAAGGTGTTCTGCACATTAAAAAACAACATTATACATGGTGCAGAAAAGTGAAGTCTGTACCTTACATGGGTAAAGTTAGGCCACAGATATTGATGTTGAATGTTACCAACAAAAACCAAATAATGTTAGTTAATTTTCACATTGAAAGTATGAGGCTTTAAATAAGAAAATATTACAATTAGGTACTTATGAATTGGTTATTTAAGTTGAACAGAACATTAATAAAGTACATAGTTATAAAAAATGAGATTTTTTATTAAATGCATACATACTCTAGTTTCCTGATCACCTATAAGACACACAGCCTTCAGAGATGGACACCATTTCTTGAATTCATTCATCCAATTTGTTAAGGTTGATTTTGGTACTATCACAATATGTGGTCCAGGAACATTTCTGTTCAACACAAAATCATCAAACAAACCATAAAAAAATTTAAATTAAAAACAAAACAAGTAATGGGCTCAAGTCTAGACTATGTATGAGAATTACCTAATGGAAAACCCCAGTATTACTTTACCAGACTACCCAGGATTTGAACCTAGGACCTCACACTCAGCAGTAGCGCTTAGCGAATAATGGGCAGTCTATATTAAAATTAACAAATAAAATGGTCACTTACTTGAAATGCTTCATGTATCCCAGTAAAGATATGGTTTGTAAAGTTTTTCCAAGACCCATTTCATCTGCTAGAATACCATTAATACCATTTTCATAGAGTGAGATCATCCAGTTAAGACCTCTTACTTGATAATCACGCATTTCTCCATTTTTAACATAGTGGGGTGAGGCCTCAAAACGAAATATAGATTTTTGTTTAGTATTAGTCTCTGCCAGGAGTTCCTCATCTTCCTCCTGTTCAGTCTTGCGGTGGCGATGGCTATTTGACATAAAAAGTCACTTAATTGGATTAATATTGCAATCCACAGTTTAAACAAAAAAGCTTTGGAAAAAAAACATTATAACAATCAAAATGTTTCCTACATTTGAGTTATACTATCAAATAATAATATAGATAAATATCTGACACATTTACATTACCTACATGTAAAACGTAAATGTTTATTGTTTGTAATACACAAAGACAAGGTGAAGGTTAGGTTTTATTAATACTTACTCGCCAGCTGATCCTCCTCCCGGGTCGACCTCTTTGATTTTCTTCGGCCTGCCGGCTTTAGGTTTAGGTGGACTGCTGCCAGTTTTAGGTGTGTTTGACATAAAGTGTGAGAAAATTTCTGTTTGTTTTAATAGAAACTCAAATCTCTTCGAGCGATCAGTTTCAATTTTACTTTCGAAGTCGCCCTCCTTGCCCTTCGACGAAGTTGTGTCGCTCGAAGATTCATTCTGATTAAATAGCATATTGTAATTTATCTATAGACGCAGAATAAATCAAAACAAAGGCTGAATGTATGGTTATACATACCGAATTTTCGCCCACATCTGCAACGTCCATAGGTTCCTCAGTCTGCGACATAATGGCACAGAAAAAACATAGACAAAACTATCTGTTTTAATTAATATGTATTGCTCAATTTCAATTATTGACCATACACAGCTTAGTTATCAGCAATTTTCTCTCATAATTAATTTGACCACATTAACCGGGCGCGAAAACTAGCCAGCCGTTTGGTGCCACTGTCGATTATGATGCGTTACCATAGAGTACAATTATTAATAATGATTATGTTTTTAAATGTTACCAATACATTCATTGTATTAGGTATTAGTTAACAGGTTCATAACAAGTTCTCAAATAATATACTTATATAATAATTATTATACCTGTAATAAGTTGTATTAGTGTGATTACAGACCTAAAAAGTTATATAAAAATATTAAAACTATTACCTAAAAACACAACTACTACAGTACTGATATTTTTTTATCAATATCAATATAATTATTATTAATCTTTTAAGTTATGTACCTATTTTACAAATATTTACATTTTAAAACTAACATAAATTGAAAATAATACCTACACACAAAAAAATGTGACTCGTATATCACAAAACTCGATTTTATGTTAAGAACGTAAGAACTGACTTTTAAAAAGGAGGTTCCATGTTAGTTTACATAATTTAGGGATCCCTACCTGTAAAAAATGTAACTTCTAAGTCAACGAAATCAAAAGATACTTCTACGTTAGAGAATTTCGGCAAAATGAAACAAGTTGAAATAGTTATTTATTATAATTAAACGAGTTTTTTTTTTGCGGAGCTCGTTACGACTTTAAAGCCATACAGATCGACCGCTATTCAGTGCATAACATAAAATCGATTTAAAGAAATTATCGATATCGATGATCTTTGACCGTTCTATCTGGAGCATCCTTTATGATTTCCGCTATGTCTTGCGTCTTAGGAGACAGTAGGTAAGCACCCATTTTTTGTAGCTATAACCGGTCCATATATTCCTTTGTCTGACCGTTCATGCCACTTAGCCGTCTGACAGTTAGCGTTGCGTTTCAACTACTTTGAAATTCCCGCATAATTGTGGCACTCTTTGATTATTTATATGTCTAGATGGAGTGTCAAGACCCTGACAGCGTCGGTATTATTTAGCGCCTATTCCTCACAATTGGCGCCAAAAGCCAACAGTGTCAATTGTGTTGTCAATGGAGACGCTTGTTTTTCTATCATAAAATAACGAAATAAAAATGGCGAAATGGGCTATTAAGGTGTGTAGAAATTACAGAGGCCGATTGAATATCAATAAATATGTATCCTATCACCCGTATGTTAAATAAATTATCATTAGTTCTGGAATAATGAATTATTGCAAATATTGGAATATAAAAAAATAAAATTCGCCATTTTGCAAGTGTGGCAAGTCTGTGAAAACTAAATTTCCCACATTTACACATGAGACCGGTATGATGGTAGGCGATATTATTAATGTTATGGTGGATAATGGATCTTCAGTTTTCTACGAATCGAAATGTATTGTAGTACATTGAAATAAGCTTGTTTTTTTTTTCGAATATTCCACCCATTTTGAATTTCAAGATGGCGGGCCTATTGACTCTTGCAAAATTCGACATGAGCGCCAGCATGTGTATACTTAATTACGTGCCTGCGCCGAGGAAATTTGAGGAGTTCCTTCGTCTGAAGTTAACCATGGGGAAAGTGTTTAAATCATGGTGAACTTTAGAACGAGATATTATAGTTAAATGTGCATATAAAATGTTGAGTCACTACTGTTGACCGTTGATGAGTTCCCTCGTCTGGAGGCAACCGTGAGGGTGGTGTTAAGATCATGGTGAATTTTAGGAAGAGCTATCATGGTTAAATGTGTGTATAAAATGTTGAGTCTGTACTGTTAACCATTGAGGAGTTCCTCCGTCTGGAGCCAACCCTAGGTTACAATTCGGTCACGCTTATCATGAAAATGTATTGTCTTTGGAACTGAACCAACGTGAAAAATTTTAGCTCCGTAAGAAAAAGAAAGTGCCGTAGTCAATTGCTTGTAATAAAAATAAAAAATTGTCTTCATAATATATAATTAGTACCAAACACAATAATTAAGTACCTATTATATAAAAATATTTTTTATTTCGAGTTAAAAGATAGACTGTACCACGTTGGGCAATTTACCCCATTTTAGTTGTAATGTTTATCAACTGGTATCATTACGCACGCATTCATGCAAAGCACGTTGTTTTTTGTTTCAATGTAGCGCCAGACTCCATCTAGATAATCTAAGGTGGCACTATTTAATAATTATTCAAAAAGAAATTATAAAAAAACAATTGTTATAGGCCTTATAGTAGGCATAATTCTTAAGCAAAAGAGATTATTCAAAAATATATTTGGTGTGGCCGCCATCTTTACCTACATCAAATAAATGTAAATTAAAGGAAATACACGCCCAACAAAACAGTTCTCTTAAAAATAATTGTATTCAGTATTCAAAATGGTCCACCCTATTGGATACGATGTCTTAGACCTTATAGCATTTAACCATAGCTGGGCATTAACTCGTTAATCCGTTAATTAACGAAGTTAATATTTTGATTAACGGATTAACTTTTAAGTTAACTTTTAAAAATGTTAACGGACACGTTAACTTCCGTTAACATCAGTCAGAAGTCCGTTAATCGTTAATCCAATGGGTACCTACTATTTACCGCACGCATTTATTGAATTAAACAAGTATTTTGTTTTCTTCCTAACTTCCAGTTCCTTCCTATCATCATAAACCAACAGGTTTTATAAGTCTGAACATTTTTTTTTTTAAATGTGTGTAAATTTGCATTTTTAAATCGTTGCGTTAGTGATAACGCAACGATTTAAAAATGCAAAAAATGCAATTTTACACATATTAACGGATTAACGATTAACGTTAACTTGCGTTAATTCTTGCGAAATGTAACGCTTTAACGTTTAACGAAGCTAACTTTTTTTGTAGCGGATTAACGATTAACGAAGTTAACTATTTGATTAACGGTGCCCAGCTATGCATTTAACCATAAGTGCTCCTAAGCCTTAGATACACAAACAGACAGATATATTGCCAAACTTCTAATAACCCTCTTTAAAACTATAGATTTTAAAATCGATTTAGCGTAGAGTCTATTACGAAGGTGTTCTGATCAAGGAACTAATATAAGACAATTTTTTCAACTACACTTCTGGACACTTCTATTGGCCCACCTTAGAGTTTAGGTTTCGATGGCCCCTACCGAAATATGATTGCTAGATTGAACAAAAACTGTTGATGCAGTTTTAAACCTGATACATTTTACCATCTTTTTCGATCGTATTGTTTTAAATTTGAATTCAGAATACCATACGACATGGAGCTACGCCTAACAAGTCGGATATGCGCCTTGTTAAAGGCAATTGATTTTTGAATAAAAACATGTTTTATCAAATAAAGGTTTAATTGAATAACGCGTGTTGCCTCCATGGGCATCTACCACAGCTCTCATACGATTAGGCATAGGGTTTATCAACCGCTCTATGAAATTTTGAGGGATCATCTCCCATTCCTCTTCTATGGCAGTTTTCAACTCCTGCATCGTCTGGGCAACTGGCTGACGAGCCCTAACACGTCTTTTTAGCTCGTCCCACATGTGCTCAATGGGGTCCATGTCTGGGCTTCTGGCTGGCCTGTCCATAACTGTGATGTTCACATCCCGAAGATATTCCCTGACGATGCCGGCCGCATGGGCTCTTGCATTATCATGCATAAAAAGGAAATTTAGGCCCACATAGTCCGCGTATGGTATCACGTGAGGTTCTAAGCACTCACGAATGTACCTTTCAGCATTTAATGTTGGCAGCCGTGGTCCTGTAACAACCTCAAATTGAGTTTTGCCGCTCGCGGATATACCGCCCCAGACAGTCCATGAGCCACCGCCATAAGCAACCCTCTCTTCAAAGCAGCATTGTGCGAAACGCTCTCCCTTACGTCGGTAGACCTTCTTCCTTCCATCATTGCCATGTAACACAATTTTAGACTCATCAGAAAAGAGTACACGGCTCCAATCTTGCCGTGTCCAATTTAAATGACTGCGTGCGAAATGAAGGCGCGCTGTTCGGTGGGCTCGCGTTAGTTTGGGCCCATTAGCTGGCTTGTGTGGTACCATATCGCGTTCTTTTAACCTTCTCCGAACAGTTCGAGCGCTCACAGATACTCCGTGAAAGTCGCGAAGTTGGTTTTGTATCTCAATGGAGGTAAGGTGACGATTTCTCAAGCTGGTCGTCGCGATGAATCGATCCTGCCTTTCAGTTGTGACCCGAGATCGTGGCCTTCCTTGGCGACGAACAAAGCCGCCAGTGTCTAGCTGTCTAGGTACCTCCGATAAACGTTTCGGACCGCAGATCGACTTAAATTAAGTTGAGCACTCACGTTTCTTTGGCTGTGTCCGGCCTGAATAAGTGCCACAGCTTGGGCGGCGACTTCAGGTGAAGTATCCATAGATTATTGATAGAACCTCACCTTAATGTTAAGAATAAGTAATGTTTGTTGCAAAACCAAAGATATCAATCACTTTTTCAAGAATTAAATCCAAGTAAACCAATAAAACCAAGTTTTCTTAGTATTCGATTGTTTGTTAACAACAAACAGGCTCCAAATTGTCTTTTGTTTCTTTAAATTCTGTGTTCGAAATTCAAAAAAAGACTATTGAATGAAATTGTGAATGTGCCAGGTTCAAAACTGCATAAAAACTTTTTGCTCGACTTAATATAAAATTTTAGTTAGGACCAAACGAAACTGAAAATACAAGGTGGTAGATGTGTCCAGAAGTGTATTTCCAACTTAAATATTATACAAATGTATATGTTTACAAATCATTCTATAATAAATATAATCCCCATCAAAATTGGAATAAAAAAAACAATAATTAAATATATAAATCAATTGAGCGCGTATGCCCCGCGGGATGCCTAGTTACTAATGTAGTGAATCGGGAAATACCCGCTCCGATCGCACGATTGCCCTGTCTAGACACCTCCGTTGACGGACTGTA
This sequence comes from Abrostola tripartita, assembly GCA_905340225.1. Classification (NCBI taxonomy): domain Eukaryota; kingdom Metazoa; phylum Arthropoda; class Insecta; order Lepidoptera; family Noctuidae; genus Abrostola; species Abrostola tripartita. Next base: position 6,505,620 of record HG996493.1, on the reverse strand, counting down.
TGAGTATCTAAACTGTGGCCGTACTCTAGTAAAATTTAAGGCTTTTTTCAATATTTCGCTGGTTTTTTACATCATCTCATGGTCTTCGACTAAAGCAACTATTTATTTCTAGAAAAGATCCGAAGCCAATCCGCATTGACAACCGCTGTATCCGAGTCCATTTTTATAGCTGACCAAATCCGCAAATCAAATCACTAGCGCGCGAGAACGCGCGTGATTTCGCCGCATCTGGACGCAATACAAATCAAAACACGCAAGTGAATGCGCGCGTAAATCGCGCTTTCTGGACAGGCTCTAAATGGTTTTTATCGTCGAGGTCAACCCGATATTGCAATAAATTTGGTACATTTCTGAAAAAATAATAATTTGATAATGATAAGTCCTCGCTCAATAACGCGCCTAAGGCTACGCCCCAACCCTCTGGGGTTAGGTTACTGGTTAAGTGGTTACATTCAAATAACTACCATACCTTTACCATACTAATAAAAACAATAACAACACCTAATACAATTATTTATTTGTTTTTTTTACGGATTTGTTAATCAAATCATTTATGAAGTCAGCCTTTTCTTGTATTGTTTCCAATGTTGAATACAAACTCCAGGGTACCTGCAAAGAGTATTTAATGTTACTTAAACTAGTTCATAAACGTAATAACTATTTAAATTGAGATTTTGACAAAATTTTGTACAAAATGAATTAGCTACAGGAAAAACATACTTTAATTACAAAATAGTATTTTTTTTTTTGTGTAATAAGAATTATGAAGGTGTTAAATGACTTTTGGTGCCATTTTAGCATGTTGCCCATGCTAAGCTTGAATCTAAATTGATAAAGGAAATTTAGAAGGTGATAATTGTTATTTCCCATGATATATTTCTGCTTGTTAAGATCGTTTATTTTTAAGACACCCTAGAGTACGAGTAGCACACAAACTATTCAAAATTAAATTAAAAATTTAAAATACCCCTAACGCAAAAAAGTAAAGCCATCATTTAAAAAGTCAAAAATAACACCTATCATTGAGCCATCAATTCCGAACGAGTAACACCTATTTAAGACAATGTCGCGGCGGGGTACCGCTAAGTTTCAAGCAATAACTAAATATCTAAATAGTTAATATAGGGAAAGGGACTTACTAAGGCGGTACCCCGCCGCGTTGCGTTGCGTTAGGGGTATTTTAAATTTTAAATTTAATTAGTCTTGTTTTTGTAATATACACATTATGCCCTTTCATTTGATACCCCACTTGGGTATATTTGAAAATATCCAGTTGTTAATCATCACTTTTACCCCTATACCTTGTAAATGGCGACACCGATTTTGATGTAACTATTTTTTTTGTAATATTCACATCATGCCCTTTCATTTGATACCACACTTTAGTATATATGAGAATATTCGATTGGACATCCCCACTTTCACCCCCATACCTTGTAAATGGCTGAACCGATTTTGATATAAATTATTTTTTATTAATGTACACATCATGCCCTTTCATTTGATATCCCATTTTGGTATATTATATGAAACTGTTCGATTGGTCATTCCCACTTTCATCCCCTATATCTTTTAAATGGCTGAACCGATTTTGATACAACTTAATTTAATGTAATGTACACATTATGCCCTTTCATTTGATACCCCACTCGGGTATATATAAAAATGTTGGATTGATCATCCCCACTTTCACCCCCCATATCTTGTAAATGGCTGAACCGATTTTGATAAAACATATCTAAGAACACTCGCTGGAAAACCTTCTTTAAAAAAAAAACCGCATCCAAATCGGTTCACCCGTTTCAGAGCTACGGTGCCACAAACAGACACACATAGCGGTCAAACTTATAACACCCCTCTTTTTCCGTCGGGGGTTAAAAATATTAATAATACTTTTATTACATACCTAAGTAGGTATATAATTATAACCACAAACATACATGATTAGATAAATAATGAATAAAAATATATACTTTATATTATTTTGTCAAGAAACTAAACGCATCATATCATTTATGTTCATACCAATGCTGCAGTATATCCTAGGGCCTCTAGTTCTCTTATTTTACTAGTAAAAAATCCTGTTGCCGTGTGAGTATCATATATTATTGCATTTCTTCCAGCTATCACCAATGCTATCCAGTGATTATTATCAGGGGGTCTTCTCAGTGTTCCAAAGTCTCTAGATTTTAGCTTATCTTTACTTGGTATAGGAGCTCCACTTTGATCATTACAAATTATGATATCTGAAAAAACCAATTGATTTAAATCCATATTTGTAAATTATTGTACATATACATATGTATAAGCATAAGTTTAAAATTTACCTCCTCTTTGGTGATGGGATAAAATATGATCACCAACTACATACTCTTCACCACCACGACTTTCTCTAAGTACCTTCATTATATCCAAAAACATCTTCTCTGTAATATTGAATTGTTTTGCAACATCTTCAGTAGGCACATAATCTGTGTACTTTTTTGACATAATTTTAACATATTTCTCTGCAAGAAGATTCATCTCAAAATCACTGCAAAAGATTTGGGCAACATTATTTAATGCTAGAACTTCTCTGCCATAGTAATAACATTGTTTTCCATAAGTACTTTCTAAAAACTCTTTACTTAATACTTTGTTTATCAGATCAGCAGGGTATATGCCTAAAAGGCCTAAATATGATATACAGCATGCAAATGATCTTCCATGCTTGTTCATTTCATCCAATCTTTCAGGTTTTCTTAATTCCTCCATGACCTTAGTAAAAAAACACTCTTTTGTTTGAGGTATTAAACTAAATGTGCCATATGTCAAGACTAATCTTTCAAGATCTTTTACTCTTGCCGTAGACATTGATTTACTTACAACTTCAGCAATATTAGTCAAACATTTTTTATGTAGATTTAATGTAGTTGTTCCTACTAGAGCTAAATGCACATTACACATCACTGATAATCTAGGCACCTCATGTTGCAATGTATCCAGAAGTCTGTGGATTCTGTCATCAATTGTTAATTTTGTTGAATAACGTATCAGTTTCAATAGAGCAGCTAAAGAAACTTCATGAATATGTTTTGAATGTTCAATCACTGAGTTGACTATTTTTAAAACTAATTCCATATTTCTTATTGGGGTTTTACTTTTAAAGAATCCCATTGACATGATAGCCAAATCATCTATGGTAAATTGTGAAAACCTGTTGTTCAACTCAATTTCTAAATTGTGCATGTCATAGGGTGATTTCCTCCATATTCCAATAAAGAATAATGTCTGTACAAGTTCTTCTGTAGTTAGTTGCTTTGCTTTACTAGCCAACTTTTGTAAACTTTTCCTAGAGAAATCACTCTGCCTTGTCACATTCAACATATAAAACAGTGAAACATAAGACAGTAATTCACTATTCGTCCACCCTTTAATTCTTTTTAAGCATTCATCATCCAATGCAACCCAGACTTCAATAATGTTTCGGGTCCTGATAGACTCCGTTTCTGGCCATTTGTTTAAAGAGTAAAATATAGATTTTAATTCTTCATCAGTGGCCAGTTTAAGACAGTCAGTAAGACGGTCGATATAATTATCAAATATCTTGTTGGAAATACACAAATTATGTTCAGAGCAGTATACACCTAGTTTTGAAAATAGTTCAAATATCTGAGTATGAGACTTCTTTGACCATTCGACTTGCAGTAGTTCTTGAAATTGTTCGTCAGTAAAATTGGAATCCTCGACGGTATCATTTAAACTGATGGCATATCCTTTATTTTCTAATATACTATATGCATATTTATTTTCGTATTCCATATACATTTTTGCACATAAGTTTGAGCTGCAATGAATGTTCCTGCTACATTTTTGAAATCTATTTAAAAAGTTCAAGGATGTAATGGTATGTCGATATTTTGGGTATGCTATACTGCGTACGATTTTCACGAACAAACTCATTATTACAGTCGATTAACACTATTATTCACTGCTTTTGCAATAATTACAATTCAAATAATATTTTGAATAAATGTAACTTTACCACACTTGACAAGTTGACACATATATTTTGAGGTTAACCAATGTTGCCAAACATACCAAACTTAAATAAAAGTGAATTTAAATCCATCTAATATAATCTGTTGTACTTGGCGATAATGCTTTTACCAAAATGTAAAACAAAACTGCTATGCTATGATAGTTGTTGACCTTACTTAAAAAATGATACAATTACTATGAACTCAGTAAAATTACTTTGTGTGAAAAAAATTAATTAGGTGAATTTCTAAAGGTCTTTTTCGGTGGATTTACATGTAGGCGAGCGTAACGTAGTCTTAGAATAGAAATAAGAGGTTACGTAAAAATAGTACGGACGACCTGACTGGCGCAGTGGCTAAGCGATTGGACTGCTGCGCTAGGGGTTGTGGGTTCGATTCCCGCACGGGACAAAAATTTGTGTGATCCACAGATGTTTGTCCCGAGTCTGGGTGTTTGTGTATGTGATATTTCATGTTTGTGAAACGCACCCACGATACAGGAGAAATTCCTAGTGTGGGGCGTTTTTAAAAAAAAAAAAAAAAGAGTAATATTCTATTTAAATATTAAATTAAAATTTGACAGCCTCGTTGTGACGTCCCGGGTTTGATTCTTCGGTTGGGTCGGACAAAGTGATTTTTCATCATTTAATTAGTGCTGTGCTGTCCGACAAAGCAGAGTCGTATGAAGCTAGTATCTATAGTCTATACATACATATAAACTTGGAGTGTCTGTTTGTAACATCAAAATAACAGTTTTTTATACAATGCATAGGATCATTTTTTTGTCCTTTGGTCTGTTTGTTCCGGCTAATCTCCGAAATGGCCGGACGGTACTTTCACTAGCAGATAAGCTGATGGTCTGGGGTTTAATAAACTACTACTTGGAAATTCGAAAATGTTAAAGGTTCCGCAGGAAAGTTAGAAAAACGTGGGAATTTGCGGGTTATTGTTTCTCCGTGACCGCTGGACCGGCTGCACGGCTTTTGACGGGTCTTTCACTGGCAAATGGCATAAGTTAAAAGGAGTAACTTAGGCTACTTTTAATTTTGAAAATATGTAGGGTTCCGTGGGGAAAAAACCCATATAATGGTTACCAAATTCAGATTTAAATAGAGATTCAGACTAAATATGCTATTGATGCTACGTACAGGTAAATTAAATCGAAATCCGCGGGGGAAGTCCCGGGCATAAGCTAGTTGATTATTAATGCTAGGCCGATGATTATTTTTTCGCGTGGAAAAATCGATTGGACTGCTGCGCTGGTTCTAAACCCACCCAAGACAAAAAATTGTGATTCGTAGATGTTTGAGAAAAAAATATTTGTTATCATCAAAACTCACACGTGTTTAAAGCAAATAAACTATTATGATTTGTCCCAAGTCTGGGTGTTATTGAAATGATGTTTGATGTTTTTGAAACGCTTCCACGATTCAGGAGAAGGTCCTAGTGTAGGGTGATGTCCTTTTTTCAAAACAGACTTTAAAAAAGGAGGAGATTCTCAATCCTCTCGATTGGCCCCATTAAAATGTTGGGGGGGGGGGAGGTGTTATTAGGCATCACTAATCGTGAAATATATTATATTTATTAATAAAAATAGATATTATTTTCTCTTTGGAGTTCGTGTTATTTGAAGCCCGTAGTAGGCAGAAGTAGCTTTGCATTAGCTGACAGACTCCGTCTGTCTGTCTTACAGTCTGCCCACCGCTACTACACAACTTAAAGGGAGCATGCACTATCTACCCCCTCAGGTTAGGTACCCTAATTGTATACCTAAATTAACCAAAAATCAAACCAAAATTAAAATACAAGTAAAATCTCTTAAAAAACAAAAAGTATAAAATAAAGAACATTCTAAAGTAAGGTATCTACTATCTAACTAAATATTATGGGTCCAATTTCATGATAGATAGGTACTTATTTTTATTAGGTACTGTCTAGACTAGTCTCATTCTTTTTGGCTAATTATTTCCAATGAGCTATCTCCACATTGAACCCAATGTTCAGATTGCTCCCAACAGCCAAAATATCGAGGTTTTAGGTATAATAATTTTATTTCTTCAGCACGCCCTAATCCGGGTACAGGTACAGGTCTAATTTTGTCTTCAATTTCTCTTTGAGATCCTAAATATAAATATTTATCAGTCCATTTGTACACATTCTTCTGTAAAAGACAGAGAATATAATTCCGACATGAGTTATATTATTATATATTAAACTAGAACAAAACAATGAATTTTGATAATTAAGTACCCTGGCGCTATGTTTTACAAAACGTAATTCGACACAATCTCCTGCTGCGGTAGGTTTTTGTTGTTTTTTACTCTTGATCTTTACGTGACTTGAAATTGAGAAAGGCCATAATTTCTTCTTTGTACTATTGAGTTCCTTGATATGAATGCACCAATGGCTCCAAAATATCTAAAAAGTTAGTAAAGGGCATATTGAATTGGACCTTTAAACAAAGATTCACTGATTTGAATTGAAGGTTCTTAATTGGCTCAGAAAATAATAATTAATGGTAACCCTTACCTTCTTTTTAGGCATGTCTCTTAATTCAAAATACCTGATATTCTTGTTAATAAACATCACTTTAAGACATTGTTTTCTACTCCTTTTAAACACAGTTATCTTAATCGCCTCCAATGGATTAAATGACAATATTTCGATTATGCTTGATTCCCCACATAATGGAATACCATCACTTGTAGTAGTATTCTTTCCCGTAAGATCTTGTTCAGAAGCAATTATAAAAGCTTTTGAAGTTAATCCTAAAAAATTACATTCAATAGTTTACTGTTAAAAAACTAACTAGAATATTGTTGACTGCATTCTCGACGTATTAAGGCAGTAAAATTGTTATATCGGATAGTATATCACCGTTTATTGGGTGAAAAATCGTTGAAATATGTATGAGTTACAAGCACCTTTACTTTAGCAATATCTTGTTATTATTATTGATTAGAACCGATAACCGCTGGAGTAAGCGTGTTTTGGAGTGGAGATGGCGTCTTGGCAAACTTAACGTGGGACGCCTAGGGAGAGGCCTAGAGATGTCCAGGAGTGTACTGCAATGGGATGATGATGATTATTCATTACTAGCTGCGCACCCGCGTTGTTACTCGATACATTTTTTCGGGATAAAAAGTAGCCTATGTGTTAATCCAGGGTGACAGCTACTCTCCATACTAAATTTTATCGAAATCGGTCCAGCAATTTGTGAGGATGTAAAAAAACATACAAACATTCACAAACTTTCGCCTGTATAATATTACTGTTGTGACTACAGGGTAACGGCTTCCCTGTCCTTCTTTTTCTCTCGATTGTGTACTATTGGCCCATTTTTTACAAGTCAAGCTAGCTCCATAATTTTCTAGGCATACGCAACTTTTTTCAACAGTTAAATATCTTGATAGATTACTCTTTCGCACGCATTACATTTACAAGTAAACTTAAAAAAGTACATACCAAGCTGTACTAAACGCAATATTTTTTTACCATTTCTCGAGGTTTCCTTGAATGGACTTTCTACTAGGACGGTATCATCAAACTCGTTATATTCACTAGATAGTAATTTTTTTATTGTTCCATAAAGCATTTTGGAGCCCTGAATATAATATTTGATATATAAAAATACCTCTACGAGAGCAATCTTATTTTCGATCGCAGAACCTATTACTTAACTGTCTATCATTTTGATTATTGACAGATGACAGAACCGTTGTATAAAAAATAAATAGCCAGAACTACAATGAGTAATTATTTCAAAGATTATGATACAATACCAGCCAGAATCCAGCAAAATACACAAAATAATAATTTTGGTTATTTATGATATAGATGAGGGTTAAACGTACAGACCGAATCAAAAACACTACCCTGCGTTCCATGACTGGTATATCGGACGTGGGCAAAAAACTGCTAAACTACGGGAGAGAGGGCCAGCCATATGGTACGAATGGACCCCGCAAAGATGGTCTAATATTACCACGGAGTGGATTCCCATCGTCGGCCACCGAAGACCAGGCAAACCGAGAAGGCAATGACAAGACAAATTAGACACCTTTGCGGGAAAGACAGGACCGGAAATGGAAATGAATAGAGATTCGTGGATAAATAAAGGGGAGGCCTTTGCCCAGCAGTGAGGAAAAAGAACAGGCTAATTAACAAGAAAAAAGATATATGTAGGTAGACACATCACATATTTCCGGTATTGTGTAATAAGAATAAAACTTATAGGTAGTAGTTACCTAATATAAATACTTTATAATGTTTGTCAGTCGATTGACTGGTGCTTAGGGGGCCATTCATTTTTTACGACAGACTATTTTTGCTAGTTTTCGCCCCTCCCACCGCTATTTAAGAAAAAATAAGAATAGACCGACCCCGTCCTCCTGTTAAATATTTATTACGAAAGACTGCCTCGTTGGTCTAGTGGACGCTAAGCGCGACTGCTGAGCAAGAGGTCCTGGGTTCAAATCCCGGGTTGGGCAGTGTTACTGAGTTTTCCATTAGGTAATTCTCAGTAGCAGCACGGAGTCTGGATTTGTGCCCGGTTGATGGCAATAGGCTCGCCCCCTATTACATTGGGACTTACAACATAACTGGCGAAATGTGGGTGTACTATGTGTACACCTCTGCCTACCCCTTCGGGGAATACAGGCGTGATGGTATGTACGAAAGAATCTAAAGGCAATAATGAAATTCAAAGTAACAATTTTCAAAAGAAAAAAAAAATCTTTACTATACATATACCAAACGTGTATTTTTAAAGGGATCAGCAATTTTTATTTTTTGGCAGTAATAATCTTTGGTTGAAATCATTAATGTTATAAGATTTAAATTTCAGTCCAGGAGCTCAAAACCCAACCCCAATTTAACACAAAATACCCCAATTGTAACTTAGCTCATTTTCGTGATCTTACGTAAGAACTATCAATACTCCTTAGGAATAGGCTAGGCAGATGATGGGTTGCAGATGAAGGTTCCATTGACGCTTTTGAAAAGAGGTGATAGACGCCATTGCCGACTAGTAGGACAACCAAGCTGGCCAGTAAAATTAAGGATAGGATAGGGCAATATAATGGTACAATAAAAACATTTTTTCAATCTAAACCAGCTTTTATTATGACTTAGGCATTCCACAGCTATGCAATAGATATTTAATTGAACCCATAATAATTGTGGTTCTTTACAGTAACTAAGTACATTGACACAATCTATTGGGTATCTAAGTATCTTTAATAATTACATACATATTTGAAATTGAATAGTCCATCTATTTTACACGTGGTACTACTTTCTTACCTTTACAATTTATAAATTATTCCTAACTAACTTTGGTCGACTATTTAAATTGTAACCAAAAGTTATATTTTTCACTAGACGTCGAAATTTAAAATCTTAATAAACTAAGTGATAATTATAAAATTCCATTCGATTCCTCATCGGCTGGCGTCTGCCTGTAAACAAAATTTTATATTACACTAAAAAAACTTTAATACTTAGGTATGTACAAAATTGTGTAATTTAGCGGAAGAAGTCACCATCACCTAAAAGATCATGTTAGCATAACACGTGTCGTCATGCAAAACTACAAACTGAAAATGTATTTTATAGTGCAATTTATAGTAACGATTGATGTGGCATTCTAGTTAATGTAATTAATTAATTAATCTACTTGAATATTGCGACACTGCTCGAGTTGAGTCTTTCTTAAGCTTTTATTTTTGAAACGGAGACTTTGGGTATCGCTATACAAGGTGGTAAAGGCAAGAGGTTATTGCCATATCTAGCGTGAAAAATTTGATCTATGGATGAATCACTATCTTCGACAATTGAATTAGACCTTCGTATGACGTTGCGACAATCCTGAAAGAAATGTTGGTCATCATCATTCATACTTCTATCCAAGTTAAGGCAATAATATGCATGATAGTAGTAGAGTAGAATTGATCGTCCTTCATTTGAATTAACACAGAACTGATAGCATTCACTTTGATTAAATTAATTATATAACAATTTTCCCGCTGGAAATTTAGTTACATCCTGCCCCACTCTGATAATAATAAATGAATTGAACTATTATGAATCAATCAGTAGGTATAATTGCTTCCCAGAATAATTTAGTAAAGTAATAATTACTTTAAGATACAGCTAATTATTTTAGTCAAATCAGCCACATGTGTCTAAAACTCTAAAGGACCGCACTAATTGAATAATAAATTGTAGCAAAAGCATCATAAGATAAACTTAGCAGTGACTTCCACTGACATAGTTAATTATGAAAGTACAGATTACAGTTACTGAATACTGACAAATATAAATCATATTCTGTATCGGAATGAAAATGCTATTCTTGGGAATCTTCCTTTGGAAATATTGTATAATTTCATGCACTGTATAATAATTTCATAAAAACTTTGTTGTTAGTTATACTACAAAGTTGTCTCAGACGCAACAAAATATTGAAAATATCATAGGATAACAATATGGTATTGTAATCTGCGTACGTCCATGTTTGTTACAAAACATATTATAACAATCGTCGCAGACTATCCTACACCACTGTTTACACACGCATTAACAGTAAACTGTCCATCAGATAAAGTAGGCACGTCCAACTCTCTCACAGGCTGTGTAGCTATCTTTTTTTATTGTGAAACCAGGTATAAAAATATAATAATTTCGCATTATGATGCATTAACGTATGTAAGTGTTATACATTAATTATTATATCATCAACATGGGGCAACCAGATGATTTGCATTTAGATGACATGACAAATGTTGTGTTATAAAATAGAATACTAACGTATTCTATTTACATAACGTTTTACTTTCAATTTTAAGCTTATTCTTAGATAAATATTGATTATCTAAATGATATAACAGTACTTACCAGAGCTTCAGTCTTCTTACGTAAGTTGGACCTAGATAGTGTTAGAGCAAGTTCTGATTGTAGCCTATTAGATATAGAAACCTCATCTGCATCACCAAGACCATCGGTTTTATCTCCATTTAGGAAGTCTAGTTTTGTTGGTTCTCTTCTGGTTCCGCCTCCATATGCATATTCACCTATTGTGACAGATACAGGACGAGCGTGTTTCTTCATCGTTGCGGTGCCATTAGGTGCTTTAACAAAATAATTAGAAGGAGGCTTTGGCAATACATTCGATGGATTTTTTAACTTATAAGATTCCAATGACTCCAGTTCAGCCTTTTCGTCTTTAATATTTTTAACTTGTGAAGGAGGTTCCGATTTCTTAATATAATCTGGAGTCGGAGTTCTGTTCAATATCCCATTTTTCCTAAAATTTATATTTGATAACAATTCAGCAGTAATGGGCTTAGGTATGGGTTTCTGGGTCTCCATTATTTTATGATTACCGTTATGGTGACCATTTGCTGCCGGCATCTGGAATAAAAACGAAAAAAAGAATGTAAATATGTAGATTAACATGTCTATTTAGGTTTTTTGGCCAAAGTATACAGTCTGTTTAATTTTATATGACCTTTACCTGAATGATGTGGTTGATATCCTCGTTTTGGTCATACAAATCCAGAATATGCGCACCTATATATCCCGGTAGGTATACATTCATTATTTCGACTTCCAGGCGGAAAAAAACAGTTATTGTACTTATAGACAGTGTAGTAGAACAGATAGATTAATCTTTTATGAAAATACTTACTGGTGGTGGAGGCGGAGGCATGTCCGTAACTTCACCCTTCGTTGGTACATGATGGTTATTTGTTATATCCAAAGGTTGCTCTGCCTTCCTAAGGGGTAATGTTTGTTGACGGTCCTAGAAAAAAACAAATCACATTCGTTTTGATTTCGAATATAGTTATCTATTTTATGACCAAGAAGAAAGGTTTTGCAAGTTGTTTCACGACTCAGGCGATATCTTTCAAAAGGGAGAAGATGTGGGTAGATACTTAATTGATGAAACCAAGAATATCATATTTTTTCATTTTAATACGCCACGACTGCTGACAGATAGAAGATATAAATGCATGTCTTAATACCTAGTCGCGCAATAATAATAATTACAGGCTGACCATTAATAATATGTGTGTAATGTTACCGATATAGCAGGGAAAGTAAAAATGCACACATATTTTTTCTAGAAAACGCTTTAACCAATTAAATAAAAGCAGTTTTGTGAAATTTCAACCGCGATTCTAGTACAAATAATAAATAATTAATTCTATGATCGCCAACTTATACGCACTATTACTAAATTTATTACGTTAGTTTTTGAAGCAATTTAATTAGTTTGATAGTGAACTTTGGCCAAACACATAATTTGCTAAAGGAAGTAGTTACCTAATGTAGAGGCTAATAGAAAAAATATGTTACTAACGTGAACGTCCAAGGTTAAAGTGTGTTTTTAGGCAATACCATCACAATCGCATAATAGCAATACGTGATTAGCTATACTCGTTTCGTTCGTATAGCAAACATAACAACCTACCTATTATAGCGGTATAGGCCAGGAAACTAATTAGAAAACATTAGAATCTCATTATGTTATTAAATAAGTAAACTAGCATCTACCGTGCATGACATCTCATAGGAGCATTAAGTTTGGATCTTGAAGATTTTAGTAGGAAGAAACGTATTTCAATTTGTAGGAAACGGTCAGGTATTACCTAATGCAGAATGGTGGGTTTACAACGATAAGACTATTCCTCATGTCGAGAATATTAGGTATATCGCTTAGAGAAAAAATCGTACAAAATATTAAATTGTATTTAGAAATTACCATATTATTGATTATTATCAATTCTATGTATTATGTAAACACGTCTTGTCCTATCAACTGCAGCCTTACTAATAGAGTGAGCATCACTAAATGTAAAGTAAGTATTTATACATCAAGTTTTATTGCATCACTAGCTGACCCGCCGCGCGACGTACACGTTGTCCTGTCTTAACTATGAATATTGAATTCGACTGACAGTTATGTCAAACGCCGTAGGGTAACATTAGACAAGTAATAAGTTCGTTAAGTTTTCTAATGTTCCGCGCAACTTTCATAACTTTTAATTCATAATTACCGATTCCTGGCAAGAACTAACACAACAAATAATTTGCGATATTGGTCCAGCCGTTCACGGGTGATGCCGTGACCAAGGGAAATAGGGATTCATTTTTATATAATATATAAGATAGATACCACACTCACGATCAGGTAGGTATATTGTAATCCATGCTTATGTTCAGAGTGCACAGAGGAACAGATAATTATTTAGATTTGTATTGACATGGCTCATTACTGGAGAAATGCACGCACGCAAAATAGCTCGTTTAGAATTGTTCTCGTATGATGAAAAACATGTAGGAACCATTCTATCAAGTCTTCGGTCGGTTCATTTTCCTTTGATAGGTGGTTGATTTATTCTATTCTTAATCTATCGAAGCAGTTAGGTTAGCTAACTCTTGCAGTGGTACATCTTATAGTACGGTCAGCATCATAAGTAGATTAACATATTACGAAACCTTATGTCAAATAATGGAAAGAAACAAAAACCAATTCAAGTCTTTGTTTCAAATTATAGGAGCGTCCAATGGATGATCTTAAAATATTTAAGACTTTTTAGTGTGTAATTAGTTGTTCTTCAATTAATGGTATGTTTATAAAATTAAATGTTCAGCTACTTATGATGCTGACTGTACCTCGGTGATACCTAATACTGGGGCTTGAATGTAGGATCCCCCAAGGTAGGACAAATGGCAATTTCTCTATCTTCTCAGAATATTAAACCTATTCCTGGATTCAAAACCAGAGTATGGCGTGTTTGCGAGTATGAGAGGATTATTCTTGTCAGAGTGTTTGAAGTTCAGTGAGAGAGTTTAATGAACGGGTTATTATGTATAAAATTGATTTTTTTATTTATTATTCTTAGACATTGTTCTTGTTGTAAATAGTGTAATTGGTTAACAGTTCTATTCAAATAAATATCCACGACAATTGCGATTGCCTTGCATGAATACATAGACGAGATAATAAGCAGAAATCATCGGAAGAGGGTTAAGGGATTAAAAAAGAATAATTAAGAATTTAAAAAAATTTAATTACACTTGCAATTGACGGTTTTTTTAATTGATCGTAATCACTAGACACTCCCTTACACTTACAATGGCATTAAGTGGCGTTAATCAAACATGTTATCAGAATGGTATTCTGATAAAACGTAATGTTTACCTGTTAGGTATACTTTTTTGAAAACATTCAGGTAAGTCATCGTAATAATTCTAATACGCTACAGCAAAATGTGTTCCATTCGGACTCATTAAATTTCTTCTTAGTTTGTCTGTGTCAAACTCCACGTTGGACCCAGGTATTTTTTTTTACAAAAGTTATTTATTTGTATACGTCGTTTTAAAGTACACGATGAGCAAATCTCAAATTCAAAGGTTCTCTAAAACAATAAGCAGACTGCCTGAAAATTACCAATGTATATAGATTTTGTAGTTAACTGATGCCCAGCAAAGGTAGGTATTTATCTAACTAATTGATGGACAATGTCTATGAATATTGAGGAACAGGAAGATCCGCTGCAGGTGATGTTTGATAAAATAACAAGCACTATTAGCATTATTATATAGAAATATACCTATTATGCATAGATTTTAACATACATATCATTTAATTACGTAATAAAGACACGGTAGCTTATTGATGGAGGTATCATCTATAGGTACTTACTTAGCTTTGTGAAGGTTGTTAGATTACACTAGTTAATCAAACCAAACTAACCATAGGTACTAATGACACAAAACGTTTGATTGTCTAGTAAATGTCGTTTAGCCATGGCGAGACGAAATTGCGAATTTTCATGAACAACGATGAGATCCCTTTACATTTCTCCGTCCGTATTATGTGTAAGTAGGATATTTGATACTATTTCTATTTCGATTTTGTCTAATATTTGGCTGAATACTTCTATCTGATACAGATTTATTTTAATGCGTCCTGAATTAATCATTTTGCTGATTAGAATCAGCAAAATGATTAAAAGTAAAAGTACGGAAAAGAAAATAAATCTTTTTCCTCGCATCCCTTATTTAACGTCGCTGTTGTTGGACCGTAACGTTAGATATAGTTTGCAGTTTTATTCTCGGACCTAATCAGTTTTGTACAACATAGTCAGTAGTGTCGGCACCGATAAGGTCGACTTTAATCGTGTAGACTCTCTAGGTACGGTTTTATGTTAAAAATCCAGGATAGATAAATACGATTGTTAGTTTTTCGGTAAGAGTATGCATAACAGTACCCTAGGACCAAACTTGCAATTAGTCAACTCATTTTTTACTTAACACTCGTGTAATTGTAAAGTATATGTAGGAACACCACTAACTTCCCTTGAAGGAATACGTACATATATTACAAGTCACATTGCGTTGTAGCCACAACCACACATATAGTGATATCTCACATCTAATGATAAGTACGTGGATAATGCCTACTACTACTAATGTTATGGACATACTAACGAATGTTATGATTATGTTGGAATATACGGCCTCAACTAGGTATTTATGTGAAGGTTTTTGGTGCATCCTTTGTATGCAACAAACTTCTTTTTTTCTAAGTTCTTAATTTAATATTGCACATTAGCATGGTAAGCGCCATCATCATCAACAGCCGATAGATGTCCACTGTTGAACAAAGGCAAGCACCATGCTAATGTGCAATCTCAAATAACAAAGATATTAGTTCTGAGTAAAGAAAACCGATTTAAGTAATTGATGGTAATAAAAATCGATCTCCGTCTGACATATCCCTCACTAAATATGAATAACAGCCATATTTTGGGTTTGAGTTAGGGATAGAGATAATCAGCAATCAGAACTTAGTGTTATCAATGTTCAACAATCAGTCAACTAGGAGATAACTTTGACTACTCTGGCAAACTCGAGTGGCATAATCGTCATACATGCACACACCGTACATATATGAACCTACTCGTTTATTTGTTGCATGTGTTATTTATTGTTTTTATGTTCGACAACCTGACGTCAACAAGTACTGCCAAAAAATTTAAGGCAAAATGGTTGAACTTTAGTGATGAAAAACCATAACAAATAACGTGCACGTTTTCCAGACTGCCAATCGCAGTTTGCAGTAAAATAATTATGTCACATGTTTTGTACACACTAGAAATCATAGGAAACAACCACTTTATAACCTACTAGGTAATTTAATTCTCACACGTAAACTATAAGCCTCAGGTAACTTCGTAGGTAGGTACATAGGTACGCAAGGTACTTATTTTGTTTCGCTCCAATAATAATCAGTCTATTTTATCCGAACTATACTTACTTCATAGCACTGAATAATGACCAAAGGTTTTGATTTACTAATATTCTTCATCTTAGAACAAGCTAGGATTATAGCAACAGTATTTCGCACAAATCAACACATTACACTTATTAAACATTCACTGTAGACTAATGCAAAAATTCATTTTGCCGAAATTTTAATGAGATTTTAAGCGTAGCATGAATATGACAAAAATAATTGTCAAACAGCGCGTCAAGGTCGCATATATTTTCCCGTAGCGTGGAAAATCGTAGGAATATTATTTGTCCGACGCGGTCGTGATACGTGCGGTGTACGGCTGGCGAAGTGCAGCGAGACTGTGCGACCGAGCAGCAATCACACGACTCACGAACGACGATGGCGAGTGCCCTCGCCGATCGCTTACTCATTGCCGTTATCAGTGCACAGCAGAATCAAGCGAAATACCGGCCAACGCTCTGTGTCCATAAAAAAATTATATCGACCTGCATCAACGTAAAACATTTGTCTAGTTTAGTATAAATGCAGCAGTAATGCTACCTTGTTCTAAGACGCGATCATTAGACCAAATCAGCGACGTAAACAATGACTGTCGAACCGTCACTAATTTGAATACTTAGTTGTTATAATTTTTTGTTTCGAACAGTATTTTTCTTGCTTAGTAATTTTATTGTTGAAACATAAGCATAAAATAAAATTTTCTAACGATATTATTGATTTCATCAGTAAAAACTCACCTATAGTGTGTAGTAGGTATAATGGGGACTTAACTCACAATAAGCCTTTTATAAGAAAACTTATAAAACAATCATAATTTCCATCACAAATGCACCCTATTGTCCGTTAATTAGATAAAGCAGAAATATCTTTAGATCACCCGGCTCTCACAACAAAAGCTATTGTCGTTCTATCAAGATCAGACCGTAACGTGACTAAAACTACTTTCTGCAATCAAACCAGCTGCAAAATTTATATCAGGAAAAATATCACATAACTGTATGAATAAAAGTTGTAAAACGTGGTGTATGTATTTTTGCACAAATAAGATGTATACAGGCTTTTTCTGATTAGTCTGTATAAATAGAAATCATCACCACTTCACCAAAAAGTCTTATCAAAAAGGGGGCTCTTTTTAACCGAATCCGCAAGTTAAACAAACATTTATCGTATTGGGGTGGGCGCAACAAAGGTTTTTGTAACCGTTTGAATTGCCTAGATAATTATGGTGTAAATGGGCTACTGATTATAATCCACAATTATGTATCTAAGTTTCTTAAATGAATTCCAAACGCATTGCTAAGGCGCTCGTATAACGATAACCTAAAATACATCATAATGCAAACAAAATATGCAAATTTAAAAAAATGTTATGATCGTGTGCAGTTAAAAAGGTAACGGTTCAATAACTCCTTTAAAATTATGTAAGCACGTAGTCACAAATGATTCGTGTCGAAGTGGCCCAATTAATTTCGTTAAGCAATTGTCTTGAAAGTTAATGTTACATAACCTAGATAACTTTATATTTGTACAAAGAATAAGTTGCGCCTTAGTGAGAAAACTTTTAATATAACAAGCTTCTAAGATATGCCTTAATTAGATATTATTAATTAAGCACACTGGTCTATTCTTCTTAATTCATTACTTCCGCGGATTAGTGTGTGAATAAAATATAAGAGTGAGATCATATATTAGGTACACAGTAATTTAATCAAGTGTTAAGATACCAATTTTTTTTTTAACTACTATAATTTTTGTGCTCGTCTAATCAGTTACCTGATTTTTATGTTTAAATATTTTGATAAATATAATTAGAATCATTATTATATAGGTGTATATATAATAGAACCTGTTAATATTTTTAATTATTGAATGCACAGCAATTTATTCATAAAACCAGCACACGTAGAATATCAAAACACGCAGAAACCTATTTCCATATTATGCTAATGTTTAGCAAGTTAAGACGGGGTTGCTTCAGGTTCGCACATGACGTAAACGCGTAAATGTTAAAAATGGCGATACCAATTTTGTTCTATCAAGTCTAAATAACGAAAATGTTTTGTTTTCTACTTGCAGCCGTAATAACGTTGATAACCGGATTATTAATGCCATGAAGCAACGCTTCATATTTTACGTGCATCTTCTGCAATTGTTATTTTTGACGTACATACATATGTAACTTTAACAGACTGTTTAAAGGAACCCGCCCTAAGAGCGTGTACCACAGAACACAGATAATTAAAAACATAGGTACAGCTATATTCTCGTTAAATATCGTTAAAAGAACAAAATGACAACTGCATTGTGGGAAGTTTTGCCTTCAGGTCATAAACATAAGGTTTACGAACCAAAGTCAAGCCTAATGTTTAAAATTATAGCATTTATATTTTTCGAATTTATTGACTGCTGTAGTTTTTGTTGTTAACATTTAGTACGGTCGATTTGGGCATCAACCTGCTAAAGCCACGTAAAATAAAAACCCCAAACGAATGGTTAAAGGGTTTCTTTCTTCGACTTGAGTATTTGTTTCAAAACAGTGACCATTCGATAGACACCTTCATGCATGAACTGGCAATTAAAATTTACGATTGGCGTCAAAGAACGTGACGATGTTTTATTTTATTATGAAATTGTTTCAGTAGGAATCTACTACGTAGCTTACTTTTCTGTTATCATAAGGAAGCTGAAAGTAAATGCGTAAAAATATTTCGTATTAACGCGACGTAGGTACGGATATCAATTCGACATTAAATAGTTTTATACGGATCCACCATAAACATAACATAACATCACGCCTGTATTCCCTGAAGGGATAGGTAGAGGTATATATAGTACTCCTACTTTTCGCCAGTAATGTTAAAGGCCCCATAAGGTGTACTAGCAGAGCGAGCATACGGGTACGAATCCAGACTCCATGCTACTACTGAGAATTTCGTAATGGAAAAACTTAAAAATAAGTAATTTTTCTGACCCAGGATTCGAATTCAGGCATTCATGCTCATTAGTCGCGTTTAGCGACCACTAGATCAACGACACAGTTAAAGTCAATTTTCTTTCAAGAAAATCTTCGATATTTCAACGTATATAGCCTAAAGAGTGGTGATTAATGTATGAAATCAAAATTCAATTGATATCTATAAATATAATTATTATTTCTATAGATTGCAACTTCTTAAAAATATTATAAAAAGACTTTTATTACAGTACCTAAGTATAATAAAGCCTCTAAAGTTTCCCAGTCAATGCAACTTGATCGAAACGTCAAGATAATCTTTAAATATTTTTAATGGTCTGTTTGCGTATACGAACTAGGTATATCGCCAACTTGACCAAAAATAAAACCAAAGACAGTAAAAAATAATAGTAGGTGCGGTATGCAGCGAACCAGCGACATAAATCGTAAAATTTCTGTAAAACTGATCAGAAATTTATGGCATTAAAGCAAACATTACGGATTGTTGTATGACAACGTAGGTTTTAAATATCTTTTACTTTAAAATTGAGATAAAATCTTCGAAAGTAATATGGCACAAACGAGGAAATGTTAGTGTGAAAGATTGAGATGACACGATAGCCAACTGTTATAATAATATAACGTCGCGTCGATGTGACGCGTGACGCGTAATTATCAATACTGGCGATGACCCAAACCAACAAAAATCGATGCCAATGTATTAATTGAATCATATTGGCAAATCTATTTCTTATCAATTTAATTAACGATACTCTACGTCATAATTTCCTCATTGCCCGATAAAGTCGTGATTCTGTTAATTTCGTACATGTACGGTGCGGTGTAGCGTAAATACCACTCATAACAAAAGTGTTATCTAGGAAGGTACCTTAGTAGTTGGATATTATTGAAGGCACTTACCAGTGATTCCCCATTTTCGTTATTCTGCACATCCGAAATCTTCTCACAGCTCTCCTGATTTAAAAACATTTTTCTGTGAACTTTTTTGAATTCGTCCATCAGGGCATCGTGCTGCTTCTTTTTAGTATCCGTTGGCTTCGGAGGAGGTGGCTTTTTAGCTGGAGGTGGCGGTATGTTGGGTTCTGAATTTGTTTTTTTTATATTCTGAGGGAATTATTAGAATTGGGTGGATTAACAACATAAAGACAATACAAACAGCGAATATTCATTCACAATAATTATGAATAAAAACTATTTCCGAAACTTTTTCATAAATGACAACTCAACTACAAATATGGCACACGTTATCACTACATAGTATAAAACAAAGTCGCTTTCTCTGTCCCTATATCCCTATGTATGCTTAAATCTTTAAAACTACGCAACGGATTTTGATGCGCTTTTTTAATAGATAGAGTGATTAAAGAGGAAGGTTTATATGTATAATAACATCCATAAAATAGTGGAGAAATACTTATAATATACATTTTATACCCGTGCGAAGCCGGAGCGGGCTGCTAGTTTATAATAATTAATGTTATCCTATAAATGTTAATTTGTCAACAAGCAAGAAACACCTTACGAAAAACGAAATGAGCTTGCTCTCTGTGGGTTAACGATTCACCGCCAAACTCAGAGACATTTAATGATTATTTAAACTATCACTAAGTAAAGGTTTTATTTGCAATATCTTTACTTAGTGTCAGTTTAAGTAATCATTAACGTCTCTGAGTGCGGCGGTCAGTGAGTTTCCTCAATATTTTATCCTTCGCCGGATAGTTTAAGGTGGCTTAAAAACCCACAAGAAATCGTTCTTAAAGTAAAAGTGATCTTCCTTGTAGCTTCAGGTCGTTTTTAGTCATAACATGATATAAATAGAACATTACAAAATCTAATCTAGACAAGCTCTGACATTATCAAGGCTTAAAGTTTCTTAGTTAAGAAATGTTATCTTAAATTATTCAGAAATTGCGTGTTACGTAATGAACTCATAACACTGGTAACATATTCTCAATAACATTCTTAGGATATGGCCTTACCGGCGGAAATCATTAGAACTCAACCAATAAGAATCTCTCAACAACATATTAGACGCAACTTGCAGTATGTCCAGGCAACTACTGTACAAACATTAAAATAGTGATCTAGCTCCAAGCCCCCCAGAATAGCAGCAGCTGGGCTACTGCGTGCCTACAAAACGGCAGTGGGCATTTTGAACAACTTTTGTGGATATCTTAAGTATGTGCAGCAATAAATATAAATTACTAATGACTTTATATTATTATTTTTTGCCTTTCTTTACACAAATTTAAATTTTATGAATTAATTATGGTTTGTATGTAAGCTTCCGTTCTAACAATAGTTCTAATAATTAACATAGGGTTAAATGTTTAGTATAATTTAGAGTAACTCAAAAACTATTAGATGTGTACGTGTAAAAAGGTGAGGTGTATTTTTGTATAAATATTCCAAAAACCTAAAAACATAATTGAACGGCAAATATAGCTTTGTACTTTGATTTCATTATGATGTCGCAGTTCTTCTGTATAATATTGTTATTGCATTAATAGGTACTAGTTTCAAAACTATAACAGTATTTATTGACGATGATTGGACTAAAACTGCCCAAGTTATAGTATTTTTACTGCACACACTCCTAATATTCCGATTAAAAAACATAATGGCGGCTATTCTGCGGGGGTTGGATTTAGATCCATCGTCATCATCATCATCAGCCGGGACACGTCCACTGTTGAACAAATTCCTCACCCTTAGAAGGGGGCGGTGCCATAATCCCCACGCTTGGCAAGCGGCTTGGGGATTGCAGTATTGGTTGTCAAGTTACAGAAGACGCTGCTGCCCATCTTCTGGAACAATTTTGTTGTCGAAATTGAACATACAACACTCTCCTAAAGTTTGTGCAGTCGTGCCCGGACATACTGTACTCGTATACCTTTAAAGAACTGCATACTGCAGGTCGTTGCTACAGGTCGCCAGCTCGTTCAACTCATACAAATTATAACTTGTACAAAGTACAGTATGTAACAGTAGGTAGGTACTATACACATAAGCTGTCTCTATTACTAATTAATTAAATGTAAAAATATCTGGAAGATTCTACAACGAGAATACGATGTTCCTTAAGTATTTAGTGCATACGTCGGAATTTTGGAATGTAAAATCGATAAAAACTGCCTTCTCTACATTAAGCGGAAGAAGGGAGTGTGTGGTTGAGCTCAAGTAAATATTATTACAGGACATTGCCTGAAGAAATGAGAGACCTAATTAGTGGTATGAAAATATAGAAACCCCACATTTACTTACCAATTTTCGTCGCTGTATTTCTTCGGCAATGGCACTTGATAACGTAGCAGAACTAGACAAACTTACAGAATCTGAATTAAAATCGTTCTTCATAGGCGGAGGATAATTACAAGCATTCTTTCCACATGTCGTCGTACTAGTGTGATGAACTTCTACAACTATTGTTTTCTTATCGTTGTCACGATTCGTGTGATTTGCTGAAAATGCATTTTTCCTAGGAGACTGATTTTCGTAACTACACTGTATCGTAGCACCATCTTCAGTTAAATTTATTATAGTTCTATTTGATGGGCTTGTTATGTATTCCTTCTTATTTTTGCTTCGGAAATTACTCTTATTTTCATAAGTATGAGGATTGTTTGGTATACTAGGGCAGTCGTAGTCGGGTTCTATGTCGAAAGGTGCATCAAAGTTATGAATATCACCGTTCTTCCATTCGAAATCTAAGCTATCCCACGTTCTTCGCTTTAGTCTATTCATCGTTAACCTGCAATTAAATACGGAATGTTAGTAAGTAATTAGGTTATGATTAAAATACTTAATGTTATTTTTACTTATGGAAAATTGAAATCCTGTGCATTGTACAACAGCTCTAAGCAACAGGCCTTTAACTGTACCTTCTTTACATACCTTCATTAACTGTCATTACAACTTTAACTTTAATCGAGTAAAAATATCATTTTTTTCAATTAGCTGATTCACTAATGTTTTCTCGATCGGAAACTATTTATAAACGTAGGTCGTCACCTATCAGCACGGTCAGCTGCCTCCTCTGCAACGCTGGCAAGGCGCCTGCGCAGTGCGGCAGGCGGGGCCAGCGGTACGTGCGGTACGACCGGCGCAGGGCTTCGCTCTCCCGCGGCCGACGATGCCGAGCTGTTGTAACCCGAGCTCTCCGGAGACACCAGGTCGGTGCCGGCACCTTCCCGGATTACCAACTCCAAACGACCCGTCGCTTTCATAGTTGATA
Source organism: Abrostola tripartita (assembly GCA_905340225.1). Taxonomy (NCBI): domain Eukaryota; kingdom Metazoa; phylum Arthropoda; class Insecta; order Lepidoptera; family Noctuidae; genus Abrostola; species Abrostola tripartita. The sequence goes on along the minus strand of HG996493.1, from coordinate 6,482,083 downwards.
TTGCCTGTGAAAAATAATAGTACAAAGTTAAATCATTAGTTGCAAGATTGCAACTACAATACTAGTTAATCACTACAGCATTAGTTCTGTGCTATCTCAATGTATACCATTTTACTGTTGGGATTAAATATTATTATATAGCAAATATGCCAAAAATCACCTCTATCCGTTGCCTCTTTGATGCAAAAAATAAGAGCTAGCCACCAAACACTTTTTTAGACTTATAGGATGTATGCCTTGAAAACAAACAGTTCTTCCTCATTACCCATTTTTTTGTTTAGTTAAGTTTTTTCTTTCTTTCATCTACATATTTGACTTAACAAGTGTCGGTATGTTTTATTACCTATACAATCATATCTTAGCTCATATGTACTTAATGCATCCAAAACTGGTTACGAGTGTAGGTATATCGCATTCTCAAACAGCCACGTTCATAATGAGATTTTTTTACGACCTAATATAAAACGTGCAGTATTATTTTGTACATAATTATAACGTAAGAGTACTATCGTAAAATGAAACACTCGTTTTCTTGTCTCAGCTTTATGTTATGTGCATAAGTCGGTACCTAAGCATATACTTATTGGTATTATCGCCTACAATGACGAATGCAAAATGATGTGATCCGTGATCAAATTCGTCCACCGAAATACCGGTGCAGTACATTGGTCTTCCCCAAAAGCAATTATAATAATTCCTTTTCAAAGTCTTGCGTACGTTATGAATTTTGTATTCGTAGCTTGTTACACAACACAACTTTTCCCTTTAGTTTTTTCACCTTGCTGTTGTGACAGTGCAAGCTTTTTGTAATGTCCATAAAATTATAAGTATTATGTTAAAGTGAATGTCTCATGTCAATGAACTTTCTTCTATCGTGTCGACTTGATCAAGCCCAGAGCGAACCGTGTAGTTAATTGACAACCACCACTTGTTGAGACTTTTTTAATATGTATGTATGTACATAATTTAGATAATACGTACCTACTGTACAGTTCAAGTTCACGAATATCACGTGGTCAAACATATTAATGTAGAATGTAAGGTCTAGAATACAATTCCTATAGTAGATTTAGTTATTGTTTTACTATTAGGATATAGCTACTAAATATTCTCGTTTTTGGAATTATTCTTGGTAAGTACTTGGTGTGGGTACAAGAAAGTATGCAGTTACGATGACCTCACAGATGCCTGTACCTTCGTCTTGTCACTTGTGACAAATAGTGATTTCAAAAACGGGATCTCTAATGGACATGTTCGCTTCATTTCCCTAGAGTCGGCAGGCAGTAACGTCATCAGTGCGGAAGAACCGGTCCTAGGGCCAAGGCAGGCGGATGCGGATAAATTATCCTAGAACCAGTTATCTGGTGGCGTAGTGCTTAAGTCGACCTCTCTTTAAGTTTAAGGAAATTCTTTAACGGTAGAGCTTAAACAGAAGCCTGCCAAGAATTAAGGTTCTGCAAAACTCTTCTAATATTGTTATACTAAAAGTAAGCAAGTATTCCGGAAAGCTACGTTTATTCGTGAATTATAATAATCAACAATAGTACATAAATGTACCTCATTGAAGGACACGTTGGAAAAATCCAGGCCGTTACACGATAAGATCTGATCGCCGGGCCGGAGCCCCGCTTCACGCGCGATGCCGCCTTCCCTCACGAACTGGACGAAGATGCCCGGCTTCCACTCCGGACCCTTGCAAATGCTGAAATATAAAACAGTGTTCTGAAACCATGACGTCGTACTACTGTGAAATATATAACTGTGTTTGTACACACGATGTAGGTATTGTGTCAATTAAACAAAACATAAAAATATGTATTTAGCTATCAATAATAGATAGTAGTTTCTAGTACATATATTTTCCACTGGGATTCCGCCGATAACAAAGAGATGTTAAAGATAAACACTAAATCAAAATATACTGACCCGCAGCCAAGCTTGGCCCTCGGTGGAACTAGTATGGACAGCCGCATGTCTGTCAGCCTCTCGGTGTCGTGACACAGCGTCGGCGACGACGACACGTCGGAGCCCAGCGACGCCCGCTCCGACACGAACTGCCATGACAATGGCTCATGCGCCTTGCTAAAATACGAACAACGTGATCAAACAAGTGTGCACTTATGTCAACATCTCAATTTTCACGGTGAAGTATACTTACTCTTTGACGGGTAGCATGCCCACATCTGAAACAAAGGAAAATACCTAAGTGTCAAACTTGCAATTACAAAAAGAAAAACTAAATAGTTCTACTGGAACAGTATTTATGAAAAGCTTTAAAAAACTACATTGCAAAATTCGAATTCTCTATAATCATTCGAGCCTCACCGGGCGTCATTCCATTTGTCATAATTCTTTTTACGCAACTCTGTCTAGTGATAGACAATGTTCATAGGCATACGCCCACGCGCTTTCACGAGAGTTATAAAATCTGCAGCTTCTATTACCGGTCCGGTTGCGCCTCATACGATTTGATTAATTATCATAAATTTATTCGCTGGTACATTGTTAGATGGTACGCCTACGTACAGACGATGCTTCACAGTGTGCGTGCAGTTGCATAATAACTTCAATTATATATAGAAACCGTTGTTAATATATTTATTTACTATTATCTAATGATTTAATTTATTCGCCAATCAACTAGCAACCTCAAAGATAACCTCCTACAAAATTAATAGCTGTTATGTCACTATTTACACCTCAATACCTTAAACATGTACCTACGTAGATACGTGGTTGTATACATAATACACTAAATTCACATCATATTATCTATTATATCATTCTTCCCTGAAGCTAGTGTGTGGTCATGATGTCATGTTGCTACATTCATTAATTATACTAGAACGGCAAGTAGCATCCCAAAATGAATGCTACTTTCCGTTCTAGCCTCTCATTTAAGAAAATAATAAGTAGAAGATTTAGTAGATGTACCCCATATCTACTTCTTCCTTTGTGTTATGAGTGGCGTAGATACGTATTGGACTCTCTCATATTGTGGTAAGGCTTTTAAGTTGGTAACGAGGTTGAGTGCTTAGGATATAGGTATTATGCTGAAGTACTTATTTTCGAAAGGGCTTTTATGTTGCCCGCTAAGTTTAAACGCGTAGCGTGAATTTAAAAGAAAAGTCCTTGTACTCAGTGTTAGGTTTCTTCCTACCCTGAAAGGAGTGTAGTTGTATTAACACAATACTCACGTCTGACTTTGATCTTGAGCCGTGTCTGCGCGGCGAGGTAGTGCACTAGCTCAGCATGCACTGCATCGTCCACTCGACACCCGTTCACGCTCACTAACTGGTCACCCACCTGTAAATAAAAGAAACAGAATGTTTTCAAAGAACTTATTTTTTAACTCTATTGATCCATGAAACATTTCCAATAATACATCAGCTATATGCGATTAAGGTGGTTAGTTTTACTTAGTTTCTCGAGATGAAAACCTACAATACTTATGTGATAATGAAGGAATATGTATCATCAGCCTATCTCAGTCCAGCCCTCAGAATACAGATTAAACGGCACGCCATTTATATACAGTAGGAAGACGTATCAAGGTCTATGATAGCAACAAAACACGTATACTGATAATAAATTGTTGTATATTCGCCAATAATTTATTCGGTGTGGAAACAACAATACACTAAGCACACGTAGTTATTGCTTTGAAACAGTTGCGCCATTAACGACGCCTAAGAACAGCAGCTAGGCAGCGGGTGGCTCAGTTGACGCAACGTCGCTAAGTCAAATAAAATAATGGCGATTTCTTACACCAGTTTGTATTGTGTTGTTATTGCCCGATTGAGATCTCATTAATTGAATACCATGCGATAATTATAAATGTTCAAATAAATAATTTACACCCTATTTCATATCTTGCTTAGTGCAAAATTAAAAAAGAATTAAAGGGTTTAAAAATTCGTATGCAGGGAAAAGTTAGTAAACATAAATCAAGATTTTCGATATCATAAGTGTACAGCACCTGTTCTTAAGAAAAACTTAGCTAACAATGGACTTGCCATTGTTATCCAATTTGATTTAGTTCCATTGAAATCTGACTTATTGACTCTTTCACGGTGTATTTTAACGGCATGTTTTCTTCAGATTTAAATATTTGGGTGCGTATGGCATTGAAATTAAACAATTTAGCAAAAAGATTTAGAGAGTGGAATTTGACGTAGTTCCGAGTGTCTAAGCGCGCTATTTGGTATAAGTTATGTAAAGTTGGCTTACAACTCAGGGACCAGCCGTGGCCTACTTTTCTCGGTGCCGGTTGTTCTAAGGGATTACCTACAGGTGAAACGTTTAATGATTCCATTAATTTGTTACGTTCTGAATAAAATGAATTCGCAATTCTTCTTCGCAAAATCGGTCTTTAATACCTAAACGAATCATTAAAAAAGTCTTTCAAATCCCATCTCACTGTAACATAAAAATCGTATGCATTTCAATGTCTCTTTTGCGCATTCACTTCGTAGAAAGAAAAAAATGGTGCACGTATTGGTTCATTGCCCTTTTACCATCATTAATTTATCACAAGAACAGCAAGGGTAGCACTTTCGTCAGTTTTATCACGTACTTGGCGGGCACAGCATAAGAAGCCGGACAGGTCGCTCAGTGCCCCACATATCGGACAACTTTCGATCAGACTTTCGTTACAAACAAGTCGTCTTTTTTGCTAGTGACGCAAAAGAACGCCAGACTCCAAGACGCCCGGCCCTCCCAATGAATTCACTTTCTTTTTGGAATGGGTGTGATTGATGTATTTTACTTGATTATGTATTTATGCAACACAAACCACACACATTTTCATACACCAGAATGTTTCTGTGGCGTCAATTGTTACGGTTATTTGTTCCGTTTCCTTCCAATAAGCCGATTTACGCAATGTGGCAATATCAACAGTTTATGAAGCCCGAGTATTATAATAATATTTTTCAATTCTTAACATCACCAAATCTAATGCAGTCTATTCTAAAATTATTGTAGTGCGTAGAGATAATATAGGGGAAATGTCTGTGGTGCTACATAAACGGTCTGAAGTAGGTATTAGCACTTAATAATAATAATAATAATAAATTTCTTTATTTTCTCATCACAATGAATACCTTAATACAAAACATGTAGAGTGACAGAAATAAACGTAACATTGTGAGAGACTGGTGCCCATGGTAGGTTTTATAATAAAACCTGTATTACAGGTCACCAGGTCTCCCCCTGGTGCTAGCATTCAGATCAACATGACAATTCTTGTATCTAATATTACAATGAGATGAAGTAAAGTAACAATTTGAAGGTAATTAAAGATAACTAGAAAATGTTATTAATATATGAGGGCGAGTGTGTGTGTGTGTTGTATGTGTATGTGTGTATGTGAGGAATGAGAGAAGTGTTCGTGTGTGTGAATGTGGTCGTATTCGTGCTAGAGAAATAGGTAGAAATCAAATGATGTAAGTTCGTGAATTCCTAAGTAAAATAAGATAAAAGATTTTCTGTATCCTGGTAATTTAGGGTCTTAAGATATGTCATGACTGATAACTTACAGCGTGTACTAGTAAGAGGATAGATGTTCAGGGGTGAATTAAGTTTATTGTAAAGATGTGAGCCAAGGAAACAAAAGAATTGCTGTGCATGTGAGGAGTGCACCTTTACTGGGGCACAAATTTTATCTTTACGACGCTTATTAATAGCTACGTTAGGATCGTAATGAAGTTGGGAGTGTTGCATTAAGGCTATGTGTAGAATGAATGTTTGCCTTACCGTAAGAACATCCCACTCCTTATATAACTCATATGTCGGGAAACGAAAGGGGAGACCAGCTCCTACTTTGAGTATAGACCGTTGAGCTCTCTCAACTTCAATAAGGTAGGATTTACTGGCCCCACCCCAGGAGGTAATACAATAGTCTATGATCGATTGACACAAGGCAAACTTATTTCAAAAGTAATCAAGTGACTCACACCTTCAAAGCATTTCCAATACAATAGGTTTACTCTATTTACTTTTTACAGTGCGGCCTTGTTGATTCGATATTTCTCTGCCTTATAATGAAAAACTATATTGTTTCACAACATGCGATACATTCGATACACAATATTTTTTTATGTATTTCCAAACTATCATGGTTATGGCTATTTTATAAACGAAACGTATAGTGCAACGATTTTATAATCGACACATCGTATCTTGATGAATCTTATGTGTTATGAGATTATGACTGACGGTGAACCCTCCACAAGAGGACCACATTAGCGCTTTTCTATTTTAGCAAACGTTATACAAGAAGCATTAAGTTGAAGAGGCGCACGCGAACGGAAAGCGGTAGAAAGTCGGCGTGTAGAGTAATTGAGTGACTCACGCACTGGACATATACACGACCCGCCTCATGGGAACATGGACTATTTACAAATTGTCATATAATTGCACATATTTACTGCCACCATCCTGCACTTAACGTGCCACTGAATATAGTATTGAATATACCGCCATAGGAGATAATATATTACAATTTGTGGAGTTTCACATCCTGTCCACTGTAGCAGCACTCCCATTTAGATACAGAAAAGGTTCTTACAAATATTTTCCTTTTGTTTTTGTTTCTTAAACTAGGTAAATGCAGCGAGTTCTTGAACTAAATATTTTTTGTGTTTACCAAAGAGTGTTATTTCAAAACCTTTCAATAGCATCCGCGGCATCACTATTATTGACACGTTTTGTTTACTTACCAAGTTAACTGGCTCTCGTGTAGTATCAGTCTAAGCACAAGTCATTGACTCTAGATACAGTTTATCTAAGCTGCAGTATTTAAACGTGTTCACTTCTCTAGAATCTTGGTAATTTCCCAAAACACCTCATTGTGATTTTAATAATAGCGGATGTACGTGAATTTTTCGTAACTTCTTTGTCGAGGAAGTAATCGTGTGAAAAGTTTTGTAACGCCCGCAAATAATATGTGCATTCTTGTTTAACTGTTTGATAATGTCGATTCGACGAACACCTCAAAAAGATTCTTGACTCATGTTCATTTTAAGTAGAAAGTAGTAATTCTTGGCGTGTTTTGGCTGGACTTTGTTCGCAAATCTCCTAACGGCGAATGTTTACATACGAATTGAAGCAACCTGTCTTTGCTAGATGTAAAATTTAACGTTATTGAAGTATCTTTGCAATAAAGTGTGTTAGTGAGGTGTAGACTGCAGGTTACTCAATACTTATTAATGTCACACACCTCATAGATTTTTTATACTTCTTAGATAAACCATAACTAAGTAAGGTATGGTTTATTATACAAATTTTGGCACATTTAAAAAATAAATGTTTTCCTTCATAGCAACTCCATGAGTCAGGTAATTTTATACTGAAAAAATGGACCGAGTCTAAATAAATCTCGCATCGCTTATAATATTGGCAGTAGTTAAGGTAATACTATGCCGTGTGGCATCCGGCCTAGAATTCACCACCCCCTTTCCTCCAGATGGGTAGCAGCGTCTTCTGTAACTTTACCACCAACATTGCGTAGGGATTATGGCAACCTCCCCCCTTCTAAATAAATAAATAAAAGGGGAGGCCTTCGTTCAACAGTGGACGTCTTCCGGCTGATGATGAAGGTAATACTGCTTCTATTATTATAAGTTATTAACATAGGTTTGGTTGCGAATAACAGTATCTAGCTATGATTATCCGTTTCTTTTTTATTTTTATCTTGAAGTATCTACAGACGAGATATCCAAACTAAATTTTCTACAACTAACACTACACATTGTACTTACTTAGGTAATGAGATCTTGATACATGTGTTCGGTTATTGAAAATCAACTATGCCAAAAGCGCAATCGATTTAAAATAGAGTGTCACGAGCGCTTTACAAATCTATTCTATAAAGCATAATCATGTCATTAAATCGACAATAACGCGCCATGTAATTTGCACCGTCACCTGTTGACCAATAAATGATGTGCGACTCACGACAACAAAGCAGTCAAGTGTTTGACCCACATGTCGAGACAACGAGGTGATCATCATGGTAAATGGACTTACGCATGAGATTAAATTGTGGCCAAAGATACCAACAGTGGTTACGTGAGCGCTCGAAAAGAATAGAATGCGTGTTGCGACAGTAATTCAGCCTCGGATGTGGGTAATTGCACAGAAGCAAGCAGGTTGGTTGGTGGTTTAATTGTGAGCAGAGTTATTCGCACGCGCCCAGCCGCGGTGGAGCACTCGGGGACCGTGAGAACATGTAATAGGTAACAGCGACAAAAAGTGTCAATAGAGATTAAATCTTCCCTTTGCTCATGTAAGAACGAAAGGAACACACGAAACAATGAAATAATATATTGCCTAATAAACAAAAGAACGAAAAATAGCATAAAAACCCTCTGGCACAATGTTTCCACGTATTGATCATTGTGGCATTCCACGTAACTCCGTAGTTATTCGGTTATTTACGAATAACAAGCTTTATTATGGTGTTACCACTAGGCACCAGCAAATGCCATAACTAAATAATTATTGAATGTTGCGTAAGACGAATGTAGCGGTTATGGTACTTTTGGTTCAGTGTTATACAAAATTATTTATTCCTATTCCACAAACACGTCTTTTAAGCACTTGACATAAGAAAATATTGTTAGGTTAACACTATTAACATTATAACTGTTAGATACCACACGTATGTAAGTTCTGAGAAAACTTCCAGCGATTATGCCACTTTTCACGTTGCCTTTGTGTTGTAAAACGGTTCACATAATATGCAATTTACCCCTTAAGTGTTAAGAAATCCACTGCATCGAATAGAAACGATTTGTCATTTTTAACTATCTTATCAAAAGAATATAAACGAAACTAACCTTTAACCCTTGGACATGAGCTTCAGAATTAAAGTCGACTTTGGATATGAAAAATCCAGTGGAGTATTCTTTGCCGCCCCTTAGAGCAAAGCCGAAAGCTGGAGCAGCTCTGCGCGGGCGCACCAATCGCACGACGCGCACGCGCCGCTCACCAGATGCCGCCACCGCCGCACGGCCGGACCCTGACGTTGTAGACGCTGTTGATGGCGCGTACATTTTGACACTGCAAATTAAAGAAAAATGTACTAACTGTTTACGCAGGAGCCACAATAAAGAAAATAACAAGTACGTACGAAGTTATATCATTGGTCCTAACAGAAAAGATGAAAGTTTTATTTTGAACATCATCCCGTTACTTTTATGGAAGGACTAATAAGTTGTTGCTCGGCAGCTTCCAGATGGATCTCTATACTTATTTCTACTTTTATCGTAGTCATTGACAATTTCCCCGTATCACCGATCATTACCGCATTGTGGGCGGCAGAACGATAATGACTGGTTTCATTCTAGATCCACAATGCTACTTAATATGACAGGCTGTTAACCTGTTGCCACCAATGCATTATTTTATCATTAATCAACATTGCTGCTCTGCCTGCACATATAGTGTAAGAATAAGTTCTGATAAGCAATAAGCTGGAGTCTTACCAACTAAGATGTATCCTAAATAATAGTAAGTCAATCACACTTTACACGAATCGAATCTGTACGAAATGTTGTCTTCTCGGAGACAGTGGTGAATTTACCCTAAGGCCCAGTAGGCCCGGGTCTAGGGTGGCCAGATATTTGGGGCGGCCAATCGTGACAAAAAAATCACTGATAATAACAAGAAATAACTATAATAATAATAAGTACCTACTAAGTACAATAGTTAATTCCTTATGTAGTCTATATGAAGGATGCTGAGAAAGGGGCGGCTGATACTTACTACATGGCCTGGGGCCTAGGGCGGTTAAGACTGCAAATCCGCCACTGCTCGGAGACGTTATATATTTGTCGGAATCGAAGGTTTCTTCAAAAAAAACAGGTAATAAACAAAGCTATCAACCTAGCTGGCACGTCCAGTGTGCATTCGTGACAACTCAATTAAAAAAGAAACCGACAGATAAAGAAACTTCTAAACAAAAGAAATTCAGTAAAATAGCTAAAAAAGAAGCAAAATTAACATTAGTAGGTAATTTAAATAACTAAAAGTTTATGTATGTCACTGTATGCTCGCTGGCCACTATAATATTATACCGTTGGAAATACCAATAACGCTTAGATCGAGATAGATAAACAAACTGACCATTAATAAGATGATGGCAGGTATGGCACAAACCAGAATTAATTAGTAAGAATAATTAAAAAGGTATGCGATTCTTAATCACAGTTAATTTCATTTATTCAAAATCAAAACTTCCGATTAGATTAACATAGATAGAAGATATGATTTTTATCACTAAATCAATATTGATTCATACAGTGATTAATGTAAACACCAAAAGCTATAACTAGGTATATAGTTAACCTTATTATAAAAGGTAATTATTATTAAAATCTTTATTCCGTCCTAAACGAAAAGAGTAACTAAGAATAAGGTCAATAGCATAACATTGCTATAATGTTATATGTACTGTTTAGAAATAGGTCGAATACCTAATCCTATCCCATTTACTACGATCCTATATGTACTCAGAAGCGACAAAGTTAGAACACCTCTCGCACGGATCCCAGATTCCCAGCACGCAGTTCGAAAGGTAAGGCCAGAGAATACGTCGAGTGAATCGGTTGTCATAACGTCACTTGACGTGATTTGCGGTTGCTGTAATATTGTATCTACGTATTTATTTATGCAATCCCTATAACCTACAGATTGAATTTACAATTATATTTTAATCCTATCTGGCTTCTTACCTATCCTAGTTTAGAATTTTTAAGTAAGTAAATGAAGAACTATATATATTCTTTAAATACTGTTTCTGTACATTTATTCCATATGCATCAACCAACTCGATTGCTGCGTCGGACGCAAACCTTCATCATCAGTCGGAAGACGTCCACTGTTAGACAAAGGCCTCCCCCTTAGAACGCCACAATGAACGACAACTTGCCGCTTGCATCCACCAGTTGCCCGCAACTCTGACGATATCGTCGGTCCACCTGGTGGGAGGCCTGCCAACGCTGCGTGTTCCGGTTCGTGGTCGCCACTCGAGAACCTTTCTTGCCCAGCGGTTGTCAGTTCTTCGAGCGATATGGCCAGCCCATTTCCACTTCAACTTGCATATGCTTTGAGCTATGTCGGTGACCCTAGTTCTTTGGCAAATTTCCATATTCCGGATCCTGTCGCGCAAAGAAACTCCGAGCATAGCTCTCTCCATAGCTCGTTGAGTGACTCTGAGTCTCTCCAAAAGGCCAACCGTTAGCGACCACGTCTCAGAGCCATACGTCATCACTGGCAACACACACTGGTTGAAAACCTTCGTCTTCAGATACTGCGGAATTTTGGACGAGAAGATGTCGCGTAGTGTCCCGAACGCTGCCCATCCGAGTTGGATTCTTCGGGCTACCTCTTTGTCGACAAAGAGGTCGCAAACCTTATTTATCCAAAATATTTAGCTAGATGCCTAAAAAGTCATTAATGAAGTGGAACACAATTCCATACTAAGATAAGAAGGTTGAAAGTTCGAGTCAAATATTCCCCAGATCCAAACATTGGGATTCCAAGACTAAATTCTTCAAAATTGGAGTAATGGAACTCAAGTGGAGTCAGTCAGCAATTCAGAAAACGGTGGTATTAATGTGTGGTAATAACAGATGAAGTTCTGTTGTGACGGAATGGTGTCCAATGACTGGAAGTAAATTATGGAATATGTCTAAGGATGTGATTATGTGACTCAATATCATCAATATAATAAATCAGGTTGGAGAACCGATGGTTGGCAATGACTATCAGATGATAATTTCTAAATCGAAGCGTGTCTCTGATTTTAAAGAGATATTACAAGATCCGTCAAGAATGCAAACCTAATAATTATGTAAAACGTTTTAATTCTAATGCATCTCTTGTATTTTGTTTTATCATTCTAATCAAGAAAATTAACACTCGTCGGTATAACAGAACAGCTTTACTTCTAACCGTATCTACCGATTACACCGTCGGATTTCACTAATCCCATCCTCAGCGAAGGGCATTAAGAAACGATCCCCGGTATTTCCCTTGACATTATCATACAACAATACAGCTTTGTAAAGGTCAAAATTATATTATATTTATATGTGTTTGTTCGTCAAAGTCATATAAAGCGGGATATTCAGGTGTCTTGACTAATGGCTCAAAATCTAATTTTCTTAACCTTAATGATCTTTTATCGGATTGAACGACTGGTAAGAATCCAAGTAACTGTTCGAATGAAGGAATATTCCCACATATAAGAGCGAGATCCATCATTTGAGGCATTACGATCTGTTATATCTATGCAAAAGACATGCACTAAGAGGGTTCGTAGATGTAAGGTACCGTATATAAATAGAACGTAACCTGTCATTATAGCCTTACTTAGGCAATATCAATTTAACCATACATGTAACAATTATGTTTTTTAATATATATTTTTTTTCAACTTTATATCGATGGATTAGATAATTTTGTGAGTTGATTGGACGATTTGGATAAGAAAGTAATTAAATAATTACCCGCAACTGCCGCAGACTATAAAAATGTAACGGCCGATTTTTCAATCGTCAGATAAATATTTTTTTTAGGCTGAAATTGTAATTTTGACGGTTAATGTATGGAAAATATGTCAAAATGTCAAATATATTCTACTGTTAAGAATTAACTGGCGATCGTAAAATCGGCCTTTAGTCTAAGAATCTCTCATGTTGGCAAACTTGAAAGCGCTATGGCATTTAATTCATTAGTTTTTTCACAAAGATCGAGTAAGAAAATTATGACGGTAAGAAATTTTTGGTACATTATATCCCACCGTGATATTCATTATGATTTCGGTCACGTTGTCTAGCAACAGTTGAAGGTCAAAAGCGTGATGCCATGCCATTTTATATGGTTACTCTGATAACTTTTTTAGAAGTTTTGTTATTTCACGAAGGATAGTCATTGTCCTTGTTATTTGTATGAGTTATAAAGGATGCGGGTGTCACGGTGGGGAGGGGGAAGGGGCGAGTGCAGCCTCCTCGGGCGAGCGGTACAATGACCTGCGCCTGCGCAGCCTCCGGCAACTTGCTTAGCTGCAAATGTTCGCCATACTCATTGACACCGCGACACTAGTGATATTAACCTTAATTAACTTGTCCCATGCATAAAATGAAAATTGTTCGCTTAGCACACACATCACACCTACTTTTCTCTGTTAATATGTGTCTTATTAATGAGGTTTTGCCTTCAAGTTTCATCGTCGTCAAACGTGTTAGGACTGGGATTATTTTATTTTACAGAGACTGAACCACACTACTTACAGCCTATGTTTACTTATAACAATATATATTTTAGAGGTTTGGGATTTGGGTACTCCTTAACTTATGTAAAAAAGAAAACCATCTTTAAATTGCGTAATTGAATGTTAAAAGTTAAGAAAAGAAAATATTGAAGTGTGTAAGTATGGTCTGTCTGCTTTAAAAGTATCCGTAGTTATATAGAAGCTATACACTATTTTTAAATTTAACAGAGAGCGGTAACTTAACAGAAAAAGCCTCGCTTACTTTGTATCGGGCGAAAGTCATTAATAAAAACCACTTTGCTCAGGTTTACAATAAGACAAAATCATCAGAAAATAAAGAAACTTAGCTCTGGAAGTTATATAATTAGATACTTAAATAAACATTTAAATCCTTTATAAACGAATAAACAATGTAGAATTTTAGTATCAAATAGTTCCTAATCAGGTACTTACATAGTAGCAAAATTATACCACCGTCTCCTTCGACTCCGACTGATAGAGCAACTATTCAACAATATGACAGAATCGTGCAAGTGAAAGTTTAATAGAATTGCATAAAGGTACACTTGCCACAAAATGTTTTAACCACGTAACCTTCTTACTGAGCTCTTTTCAACTGACCTATTCAGGAATAGTGATATTAATCGATGTCATTCAGCCCAAAATGTTCACCACTTGCATATACAGTGACATTGCACACATGAGCAATTAAGTTCTATTGATTTATTTAACTACAACAAATGCCTGTTTTTCTTATTAAGTACATCAAATTAATTAACTAATGTTTGAACTGTTGTTTTACTTCACTATTATTGGTAAGTATCAATGTTTTGGATTTCATCAGGTATCTAAGCGTAGTTCAGATAGATAGCAATTTTGTAATAGAAAAATAGAACAAGTGTTGTGTATGCGCAATATCGGGCTAGCATGGTGCGGGTGGCAGTGTGACGCAGGTGGCGAGGGCGCTCAACCGTGAATCCCCGCCGCCCCGGTCGACAACTGTTCCCCGTTTTTTCCAACAACTCGAGATCAATGGCCGACGGATCCACGTAAGTATCATAAAATCACGCATAATCTGCCTTTTTTATCATTTTATCCTTAAGTTCAAACGGGTTAATCGTGACCACGTTTCTGTTGTTCAACAAACACTCACACACAAAAAGTAGATAACACTTATCTCAATAATCAATAGATGACAGACCTTAACTTCACTTCACATTTGATAAAGACACAACCTTCCTGAATTACAAAAAAGTAACAGATCAATATTGCTAGGAAACAAAACTAAAACATTTAGGGAGCCGATTCGTGCCCACTGGCGAGGGGATTCTTAATTTCCGGCTTAACCGGGAAGCCTCACTGTATACAGCTTACATGCAACCATATTATATTACACCCTCGGTTGCAATAAAAGCACAGTCAGTAGAAATATAGTAATTAGTATAAACGTAGGTGACGATGTGGTCATATTCTTAAAACTGAGTATATTTTAACAAAGAAAAGGATGTGCCACTTAACAGAATTAGCAATGGTGTTGGAGTGTAGCGCAGCTCGCTTACAAGACTAGGAATGCCGTAAAACAACGACCGGCGGACAAACCGGCCGTGGCGACTCTTCGCCAATTAACCGCCTCCGACCTCTGGGCCGCATGCCTGACCGATTATTCCGGCCGATACTCCTCATAGATACGTCTACAAGTGGCTACTGATCAATCCAGGAGTGCTCGGTAGACCGGTTCGTTTCCTAAACAATGTTGAAATATTTTCCAGCCCAATAATGAAGCTGACGCGCTCCAAGTTGTGACGGCTATCGGCTACGTAACCTGTGTAAGATCCATAGATGCCACTACAAAGCACAGCCCGCAGCGTGGAATCTTACACAATCAGACACATGTTATTACCACCTCGATTAGTCTTTATTCTATGTTTGTGTAATGAAATCCCGTAAATAGTGTGAGAATAAAATTATTATGTATATAAAATAATGTCTTTTCTTTTTATGTAATTACTGCATCATTTATAATAATGACCAGCTACTAGTTAGCTATTGCAAAGTAGTACAAAGAACCTAAGAAATCAGAAACCAATATTTTTCAGATACGCAGTGCTATGCTTTAAGAAAGCTACAGTGCAACTAGTAAGGGAACTTTAGATATTAACCTTATTTATTTGCAAAAATGTACCTTACAAATGTATTTTATTGTTAGTTAACCCATCAATGTATTCTTCGAATGGAATCGAATAAGTATAATGGTGACGCACATAAGCCGAACAACGCAACAAAGAAGAAAGCTGGAAATCCAACTCGAACAGAGAAGGCTGAAAGAAATCGTTGGAAAAACGTTGGAGACTCCATGAATGGAAGGAAAGTGAGCTGTCGGACTAGACGACGCTGCGCCGCAGTTTCAGTTCACACGCTCCCATACATGCTTGGTTTATTTTCTAAATGAATATTTATAATTGTTACCACACCCGATCGCTATACAGAGTACACACTATTCATTATCTCAATATATTTTTAGACTAACGTTTGCGTTTGAGTAAGTAAAGGCTGTATTGCCTTATCAAAGGCAAATCTTTTGTTGTTTCCTGGAATGCAGACTATAGAATAGGCCCGGTGCAATACCAACTCAAACTAGTTTCTTACATTTCAAACCAGGCGAATAGATATTGTGAACGCTGATATTACAAATAACTTTACTGACTCACCGTTTCGATAAGCGATGTTTTTATCAAATGTTATATTGTTGTACTTAGTACTAAATTAATTGGTTCGTGCTCATTAATCTAGTTTTCTCCATAATTTTGTTTAACTGACCTCAGCATTACTACATCAATGTATGCATTTGTAATACAAATAACGGATTTTTATGTATCAAAACTTGATTTCGATAACGAAGCTGTATCTGCGGTCCACCGTTCAAGACATTCAAATGATTACCTAATAACGGTGAGTTTATTAGCCTGTTTGGTCAGTGGAGAGGATACTACGCCAGGATATAAATCTAGTTTTAAATTTAAATTATGTAGAAAATCTAGTTTCAGCTGGCCGACTTAACTGCAGATCCTAGTTTATTATGTATGCAACATCAATTTTAATACATCAGAAATTGTGAACAATTATTTCTATGTGATGTAATAATGCATCAATAGATTTATTGCGGTAGGTACCTAATTCTTTATGTGGGTGGTAAATCAATTGAATGATGTCTAGCTAGCACGGGATAACCAAGGATAAAATACATGACATATCACTATTATGACCGTGTATCTACATCTAAATAGTGTAGCTACCAAATGTTGTATCTGATAATATCAAGATCATTGGCAACTTTATCTGCATGTATCTCGTTTTATCTCAATATGAAATAGTTCCTTAATTTATTAAAATATAGGTAATAAAAGTGCGGGTATTCATCATTAACAACAAAAACATATTTTGTGATGATTATAACAAATAATATAAAATAACACAAAGATCCGTTTAGAAACTCACCTATGTACGGAACGAAGTTTAATTTATCAGTGTTTCACCTCGGATAAAGTTAAAACAACGAAACATTATCGCATCGATCAGTTTCATTTCACTTTAGTGTAGTGTACAGAATTGAATGGATTTACTTCACTGGCTCACTGTTTAACTAAATATTACACACGAAACACGTTGAGATAATTTTACGGTTTTAAAATGTATTCACGGTTGGTTTATGGCGGCAACGTTAGTGGTTAGCGAGGCAGCCGCGCTGGCTACGATAATCACACTGGGAGGGAGGGCGCATGCGCAGCGACCGCAGCGTGCGCTCACCACGACTCTCCGATACGAATGTCAGCAAAAATAAAAGCAGTTAAAGAAAGTTCGACGTCACCACGATAAAAGCCTTTGCGTAGCTCAATTCGAAGTTAATAACTCATGTTACGCGTGTAGCAGTGCCTAACTGCGTGTCCCCGTTGTATACTGACAATGAATTGTAATCGAGACGAATATTTTAAGGCTATTATTGTTACCGGGCAGTGACAATATTTATAATAATATAAAGATTTGAAATTCCTGGTAGAATCTGATGACTAGACAAAGACTTAAGAAAATCATAGAAGAATATTCTTATATCATCCTTTGTGAAATATTGTAACGTTGTTAAGCAATGGGTTCGTATACTTAGCTGCTCCACGTAGTGCAATTATCTACGGACTACTAGTCAGTTCGACCTCAACACATTTTATACTTATGCAAAACAGGTATTCATAAAGTGTTCTGGTCCTTATTGAAATTCTGCTCATCCTGTCAGGACAATAAGCGTGATAGTATGTAGTGCTTTAACTGAAGGAAAGTTGTCAATATAAAGGTACTTACTTCTTGCTGTTTTCTCTTAGTTACATTTGTGGCGTAAATAGTGAAAACAACTAAAAGAAAGACAATCAAGGTTAGTTTGGATGAAGATGACGATATAATAATAATTTAAATTAATAATTAAAACAAAGTCATCCACTTTATCATAATAGTGACCGAAATAAAATAAGGCAGAATGTTTATACATTTTACGGCCTCATTTATATCTATGAAAAAAAAAGGACCGAAAATGCTGCCTTGGGGGACACCAGACGTTTCATTCGATTAACCAAAGAGTTTCTTGTGCGTTCTTACTCCATCCCAATTTTTTTTTAGCCTTAGTCAAATATCATTTGCGATGGCAGCTAGAGTCCTGACTACCCGACTACTAGACTTTGTTAGTAATATTTCAGTTCCCGGTTTCAATCTTTTCCATTTGACACCGAATACTAAATTTCCTATAAACCTATATAAAGATCCGGTTTGATGTTTTGATTTAAATGTAGCCCCACAAAACACATTTTTTTACAGTGGAAACTTTTATAAACTTCGAATTTCTTACAATATTTACGGGAGCCCAAAGCTGTGATACGTGCGGAAGAAGAAAATATTTAATCACTATATTGGTTAGGGCAAGGGCATCTAACCAAAACCAACCAGGAAATCCTTTGATTTTACTAGACCACAGGCTTCTAAATACGTATAGTCACCACTCGCAGTTCATATACTTAGATATAACGTGAATTATCGGATTATAAAATTTGAAGAAAACTACATATAACCACATTTGAACATATTTTATTAATAGCACAACAACACTAAAACTAAAATCCATTTGCATTTATCACATCATTACCGTTTCTATGACCATTCTCATCTCATATCTGTTTTTAGGTACTTATATCATGTTATTTTAAATATGGTTTTAAAGATATGATGCCTTCCTTCTAAAATATCACCCAAAAATACAGCCTTCTATAACACTCTAGACCATTCCATACTTCTTTGGCTTTAATTAAAGCTAATATTTACAATAAACATCTATATAACATCGATTTGATCAATAATTCTCTAAAATACATCAAGTTCAACAACAATATGCTAATCAATTTAGGCGTTTAATTGTCACGTAGATACATACACGTACGTATTTTGGAAATACACAATATCCATATTGCCCTGTATCGGTGAGTTTTGTGAGTATCGGTCGTCACCGCGCTCACATATGACCTCTACACTACCGCCAGGGCAGCAGCGTGCCTGCCGGGCCTGCGACGCTGCCGCTCCCCCGGGCCCCGCCAGTCCCGCCACACTACACGTTCTCGTGAACCTAACGAACAACCCTATTATGTATGTTTGGACAACTAAACGGGTAGGTACCTATTCGAAAACAAATAGGTGGACTACATTTTCAATAATCATATAAATTTCATGTAAGTTCATTTATAAATTCAGTACCCACGGGATAAAACATGATAGTTATCAAAATAAAGTTTTCTAAAAAATTATAACAACTTAACTTAAATATAATAATTTCCTTAGATACTAATAAACCTACAAATTGAGTAAAGTATCTAAACGACAAATCTAATCTACTAACTTGATATCTACAGTTTATTCAAGGTACCTACTATACGCAATCGTTTAAAATTACTTAATTGAATTTAAATACCCATTACCTAACAGTGCAAATACCCCT
Source organism: Abrostola tripartita (assembly GCA_905340225.1). Taxonomy (NCBI): domain Eukaryota; kingdom Metazoa; phylum Arthropoda; class Insecta; order Lepidoptera; family Noctuidae; genus Abrostola; species Abrostola tripartita. The sequence goes on along the minus strand of HG996493.1, from coordinate 6,462,776 downwards.
TAATATTTTTAAGCATCTACTAACGAACTATTACTCATTGATGTCTAATAACCTAATATTTCTAATATAATATCGTTTTCCAATAAATATTGATTTAGTAGATAATATGCAAAGTAATTAATACAAATTAGGTAAATATATTACTAGTTACATGCATTATATAGGGCAAAACATTGAACAAATATCCAATAATTAAATGAATTGGATACTTGTTTAAAGTATTAAGTTACAAACAAGTTTGTAAGGATGATGGCAACAAAACGTCATAATTTAGTACAGCTTAAGGTCAGAATTAACTGTAAATTTCAGGAATGAAACTTATAAGTAGGTAATACAAAACTTGAACAAGTAATTAAGCAGATATATTCATAATATGGCCACTATGAACCAAAAACAAAACATATTATGTTGAATTATTATAGGTATAGGTATCTGGACTAAAAACAGGATAAAACGAACATTGCAGACTTAATATAATTCCAATTATTATCTATTACTATGGCAGTTTATTAAACTATACATTCGTATCTAGTATTACATTTGGCAATGTTTGTGATTTTCCCGAAAATAAACTTATTAGTTAAAAGCATATTCAAATTATTATGAACTTAACATTTTTATGAACATGGAATACAATTAAAAAACCACAGCTATTTTTCGATAGCCCTAAACCAAGTTTTCATGATAAGAATCACATAAATATGACTTTTTCAGGTCGTTTCAGGCCGATGTAATTCTGTGTTATGTGACTTTGTATTGAGTAAAATAATAATAAATACATAATAGGAGAAATTTTATACATAATTGTCGAATAAATATTATTGTAGAGCTGCTAATTTTAAATTAACTAAACAGAATATCAACGTTTAATACTAATAAGTACTGATGATAGTTTGTAACATAAGTAATGAAATATTTTTGTCAACCTACACATAGAAAATGCACACAATCCGAATAATAAATGTATATCAAAATTTGTCATGTGAGCTAAAATTGTTGTACTTCCGGGGATTATTTAAAATTATATAGTAGCTATCTGTTCGCCACCGCGGTGGAGAGCACTAGTGAGCACTGGTAAACACGGAGATCAGACTTAAAACAGTCGTTTTGATTTGTAAAATGTTTAAATTACTCTCTTAGTAAACTTTTTAAGTTAAAACTACACAATCAAAACAAGGGACCCTTGAATTGACTGAACACCCGTTGGATAAACGAAACTTTGTCTCCATACCTATGCTTTGCTTCAGAACGCCATTAAAACTATTGCTATTCGGTGTGCAACTGTGCAAATAGATCTATGAGTACACAAGAGACGCTATTACTCTAGTATCTATGTGACAGACCAAAACTAAGTCAAATAGACGTGGACTATATTGGTGGAACAGCGACGACCAACATATATTCATCTTGGGTGGAGTTTGTCGAATCTACATAATTATGCTTCCTTACCATTAGTTTGCAAGTAAAAGAATTCATTTCCTTGTCAAGTCATATAACCGTGAATATTTTTACCTTCGCTTGAATTGAACGTGTGCATACATAATTAGTACTTATTCGGAACTTTTTAAGGAATCCGAATGGTAAAAAATAAATGCAACTAACTATCTAGTTACTAGGTATTTGTTTTGTTGAGAATTTTCTTTTCAGTATCCACAAAGTAAAAATAGTAGATATCAACTGAAATAAATGTTTGTGCTATAATATAAAAGTGACGGAATTCTTTGTAAATAGGACGTTTCTACATATCTACTTTAAAGATCACGAAAATTGTGCATAATGCAATTCTTTGATTATATATAGAGGCAATATTAATATGTGACAAACATTAGTCATAGTCATGCGTGCGAACCAAATTATTGCTATTGTAATAGGTATGGTTAACTTAATTCTTGTATCAATGTGTAATCACTTCAGTATACTTTAAAGCAGTATATGCTTTAAAGTATTCTAAGTATTAGTATTTACTTGGCAAAATAAAAACATTGTATTTCATGTTTATACACACATATAGCGCTTAGATCTTATGATATACATGACATGATATCTTATGACATACAGACATATAAATGTAATATTGTAAGTCATATTCATTATTCGTTTCCATTCATTTTTTTACAAATCGGTTTCAGCCAATCTAAATACACTTTTGATAATTTAACATTTTCATTACAGATGTCCTGATTCTGAATAATGTCACATTAACAAATGTATTATTTGTTGATGTAACATTATTCACATGGTTAAATTAAAAATAATAGAATTAAGGTCATTTATAATTTTTTTATAATAAATGTGAAAACTTCTTCACATAAGTATATTAACGTCACTAAAAAATTAGTATTAAAGTACTTATATTATTGAAATGTAGTTTGCTAATATTAAATAATTACTGTAGTTTGCTAATTAGTACAAATATTTTATATGTTGTCTGATCTCTGGATCTAAATCTGATACACATCAATTAAATATTGATGTAAATTGACGCTTTGAGATAAATCTTGGTAATCATCTCTAAATGGTATCGAAAATATAATAATAATAATATTGTCTATGAAAAATATTATGTCTTTCTTAGCACCACTATCCTACCGTCCATATGTCCGTCAACGTATTACATTCCATGTTTTGATATACCTACTATTCGATATTATTGCTTTGCATTTTTTACGTACAAGCATTCAAACGGGCACTTGAAATAAAGCTGGTAAAACATTAAGAATTAAAGTAAGTAATCCTGTATCTAGGTACCTATAGGTAATAACATTTTTTTTTATATTTTTCAATTCCTTTCATTTATTATGAGCAAACAACATGTGATGGTTTTACCTAAAATGCACTAAACTCGAACACGCACCTTTAACTAAGTGCCTAATATAATTATTAGCATGATTTCATACATACAAGAAATTATTAACACATTGACCCTTCAGTTCAAAAATATTACTATCATAGGTATTTACAGCTATGTCTATCGTACTATTACACTACAATGAGCGAGGAGCAAGGAATATTCTATTTCAATAGAAAAAAGTGACGAGTGCAACCTAGAATAAAAACATCCTGATAATTCGTTTGTACATTTGTACAAGTACCTCTTAATAAGTTTGAAATAGTTCGTCACGTATTAATTTATTATTACAGCTATGGATTGAGCGACTCGTTTATCTCCTAAAAACTCAAACCGTAATTAATAGTTAAGCTTTTAAACTCTTGTTGCCGTTACTTAATTCATTTGATTTTGAGTCACTTTTCTTACTAGGTACAGCCTTTGATGTTGAAGCAAAAGAATCTAAAGTTGTAGTAGTTGAGATATTTGTTACTCCTGGCGGTGCAGTTGCATCTAAACCTATAACTGTACTTTTAGACGAAGAAGTTTTTCCATTACTTGTTTTAAAACTCTCTTTGGTATTATCGACTGGTTTGCTTACTGCTGCAGCTGCTATAGATATTTTGCTGGCAGTTGCAGACTTTATAGCTGCATTCGGTTGAATAGAGTTAGTTGAGACTTTTGTCTTAGGAGGAATTGTTGAACCCAAAGGTTTAGTATTTATTGCACTAGTTATTTGCGACTTAGTAGTCGAACTGGAGCTTGTTGTTTCTGATTTAATTGCACCTCCAGAGGTAGTACCATCAGTGACAGATTTTTTGCCAGCACCCGAAGGTTCAGTAGAAGACGTGGATGCAGCAATTGATTTAGACATAAGCGAATTTGCTGGTATACTACTAGATACATGTGTATTGACTTTTACAGACGAAACAGGATTCGATGTAGACGTCTTTTTAACTGTTGTACTGGTAGTAATCAATGCAGATACTTTGTGAACATTCGTAGTGGTCGTAACAGGAACAGAAGTTTTATTGACAGTGGTATTGATGGGAACAGAATTTTTATGAGCTGCCGCAGTGGAAGTTGAATGAACAGATGTCTTGTTATCACCTACAGTAGTTACAGGACTAGATGATTTTGTAACATTTGAAGTGTTAGTTCTTGAAGCAGATTGTTTACTGACCGCCGATGTTGTTGTTATGGGAGTGGACGATTTGTTTGCGGCCAAAGTAGTAGTTACAGAATCAGTTGGTTTTTTGTCAGACACAGTGTTAGTTATGGGAACAGAAGATTTATTTACCGCTGCAGTAGTAATAATAGGAGAAGAAGATTTATTGAGTCCATACGTCGTAGTTATAGGTGCAGAAGTTTTATTTACAGCTGCGGCAGCAGCAGCTGTCGTAGTTACTGACGCAATACTAGTAATAGGTAGATTGTTGGCACAAAACTTTGGCAATTTGGATTTATCACTTAAATTATTAACATCTTTCCCCAAAGACTTTATTTTTGTAGTATTACTTAAACTGTCTCCAGACTTTTGAGAGCCGATATCATTGTTATTTTTAGACGATGAATCAATATTAGGTTCTAACTTTATACTAGAATCATCCTTATCTACAACAATATTTTGACGTTGTAATTGTCTGCTACTGACAGAAGAACTTGCAATCGTTGCATTTTTATCAGCAGTAGTTTTAACAATATCTGAATTTTGCAATTTAACATTCATATCATTTAAATCAGTTTTCTTTTCAGATTTTTTAAGATCATCAGTTTTATTCTCAGGTACTGTCGCAACTGTTTGATTAATAATCCCCTCACATTTACTGGGGTTGTTGATCAAAGTGTTTTTGGTTGTAACAGGTGCTTCAATTTTCTTTGGCTCATATGGAATACTAATTTTAGTTTCATCAGACATAGTAGTTTTAGCTATCAATATTATAGATAGATCTTTATCTTTCTCTATAGACTTATTTTCGCTGTCAGAAGATTGTTTAGGTTGAATAGTTATTGTGTCCTTGGTAGCTAAAGGTGGTGTAGTGGTTTTTACTGGTGCTAAACTTGAAACACCTGTTTTATCGGATGATATAAGAAGTTTAGTACTTACAATATATGGTGGTGTCGGTGAGTTTTCCATTGTTCTAATAGGTGGTTTCTGATCCTTTTCAGGGATGTTTATGTTACTCTTAGGAATATTTGAATACATTGTACTAATATTGGAATTAACAAGTCCAGAAGTTTCACCTTTACTACTTTTTAGTAAACTAACTTCTATGGTTGATAATATAGGAACAGGAGTCATTTGCACTGGTTCCATGTGCTTTGTTTTGCCATCTGTATGTATTTTTGCTGTAGTAAATATTAATGGACTTGGACTGTATCCACTTTGTTTTGATCCATCAATTTCGACAAGAATTTGAGTTTTAGGAGCAGCAAAACCTTTTGAAGCATCCTGAATACTGAACACGTTTGTATTCATATGGTTATGTATAGGAGCAGTAGCGCTTGTAAATTGCGACTTTTTAGTCTCTTTCATGCTAGCAGTAGGTACAATGTTCTCCGGAACATTTGTAAGACTAGTCATGGCTGATTTGTCATTTAAAATCAATATATCTTTGTCGCTTCCACGGTTGGTAATGGCTTCAGTCTTAGTTTTTGACAATAAGTTATATTTGGCACTTTGGCTAGGGGTGTCGGTTTTTTCCTTATCCTTCTGTAATAGAGGTTCTATAACAGTATCATCAGTTTCGTGACTAAAGTTCTGAACTTTTCGCTTAATAGAGTTTCTTTTTGTTTTTATTATTCCTCCAGGTTTTTTTATTTCGTTTTCTATACCACTTGTAATAGAGGTTGTATCTCCGCCGTCTTGGGATGTCTGAAACAAGTGATAGCAGATCAGTCATTTCACAAAATATTATATCTGCGTAAACTTGCAAAAAGTTAATTATAAGTAATTATATAATAAATATTTATTTATTTGCTATTATTTAAATTAAATTAGTAGTACCTCATAATTAAACATATTATTTTACTTAATGTTGTAATTTAACGAATATTTTCGTAAAGATGTTACCATGACATTTAATATAAGTATCTACATATTTGAAGCAATCCACAAGATCAAAGGGAAGATTGTGGCAACACGCTTAACTTTCTACATCCCGAAACATATACACTCAGGAATGAAACTAGAAATAATATTAGAAAAACATCATTCGTTTATTACTGAAAAGAACTTCTGAAGTTAAAACCAGCGGTGTATTAGTAGAAGGATTCCTACTACGAGATCTTAAAGCAGGACGTTTTCCTGAGTGAAAGCGAGAGGCCGTCAAAAAACGTCCTGCTTTAAGAGCACATAGTAAGGCAGCAGATGCCTACCTTCCGCATGGCAACGAGCGGATGCGTGTGTGGGGGTCAAGCGCCACGCTCGCGAAGCACGGGGCGGCCGTGAAGCAGCAACACCGGCGGTGACAGCTCCGTCTCATGGCGGAACACCGCCGTCGCTGATGGACCCCACTCTTCAGTTGGACGAGCGAGAACGCGAGCTTTCTAAAATGGAAACCAAATATTGTTCAATAAACACGTAGATTTATATTCGTAACGAAACGAATATGTGAATAATCTCAAATCTTCTGGCAAATTACATGATATTATATTAATTCTACATCCGCTGCTTGTTCTGAGTTCTTACTTCATAAACATAACCTAACGTCACGCCTGTATTCCCCGAAGGTGTAGGCAGATGTCTACCTACACCCACATTTCGCCTGTTATGTTGTAAGTCTCAATGGAATAGAGGGCGACCCTATTGCCATTACCACAAATCCAGATTAGGTGCTGCTACTGCTGAGAAATAGGTACCTAATGGAAAAACCCAATAACACTTGGCCCAACCCGGGATCAAACCCAGGACCTCATGCTCAGCAATCGCGTTTAGCGACCTCTGGACCAACGAGACAGTCTTACTTCATAATTTACATAAGTAGTAGATATTAAGTAAGATACATGCAGATTAGTTTTCACTCTGGTCATAATTTAAAGGGTATCGCTATTATAAGTGCATGATCAGACATTTACGGTTGCAAGTACATTACAAGGTTTTATTATCTGCCGTTCTTTTTTAAAGCTACAAATGGCTACTGTTTTGTTATAAGGCATATTTTTATCATACCTCCATTATGGTGAGGTCATCAGGTCCGCTGCAGATCTGATCTATAGCCATAAGCACAACTACCACGACGGGGAAGACGCCTATGGTCCATCCCACTGCGTCCGCCCACATTGGGTATACGTAGTAGCCGTAAGAAGCTGGCTTATACTCAATCCAGTTAAACACCAAGATGAACTGTTAATATAAAATAATAAACATAAAATCTTTCCATTTCCCTTTTTTCACTGTCGATTATGGAATATATTAGGTAGGTACCTATATGAAACATACTTTAGTTACGTAAATTATGTGCTCTAGTAATAATTGAATAGAAATAATAGTTGAGTAGAGTAGAAAAACTCCGTATCGCATATATAGTTTCCTGAAATACTTCTGTCGGATTGTTAAGATTTCGCTTCAGTTGTTCACAGTGGCTAAACATATTATTCTCTCTCCCTCAAGATACGTACCACTAAAGCAGCAGGTGTAATAACTCGCCACATAGCACTCCAGAAAAAAACCCACAACTTTGACTGTTGCCCGATCATCCGCTGAATATCTCCACAAAACTTCTCCGCACCGTAGATCCATGCAATCAGAATACACTCGCCGATTGCTATGATCAAGACAGACCAATTTGCAGCATATTTGTCCATTAATTGAAGCCAATACATGCCACTCTGTCAAATAAGACATTACATTTGATTAAAATAAAAGCTGTTATAACTTTGTCACTTAGATATATTGCCTTGAGTCTAATACAAACTTACATTTGTTGTAAAGATAAGTCCACCCACATAACCAAATACAGCAACTGTTAATACAACCCAAACTTTCCTTTGACGGAAATTGGGAAATTTGTCTAAAATGGCGGTGGTTACTGTCTCCATCAATGCAAACTGGAAATATTACAATTTTATTAATTGAAGCGCCTTACCTACTCGTCAATTAAAAATGAATATAGGTACCTAGTGGAGAAAATTTTGTACCTGTGAGTCAAGTCCAAGAGTCAATAGCATGACAAAGAATAGAATAGACCAAAGTGGTGACACTGGAAGTCTTGTGACCACTTCAGGATAAACTATAAAGGCGAGTCCAGCACCTTGATCGACTACTCGGTCGACCTCGACATTTAATTCGTGTGCCAGAAATCCTATCACAGAAAATATTACCAGACCAGCAAAAAAGGATGTTGCTATGTTAGACACGGCAACTATGAGTGAATCTCTGCAAATAACAAAAACATTATTTAAATATGCTTACGGGTCATTGATATACACATACAATGCGATGTTATACTATGTAACAGTGGTACTTACATGTAGCAGTTGTTATAGAACTTATTGTATGACGACAGTGTTATAAGTCCTCCCCAAGCGGGACTCAATGCGAAAAATATTTGGACAGCAGCGTCTCCCCATACCTGTGACATATTTAATTGTGTAAATATTATAACTTTTAGAATACAATCATTTAATACCTACCTAAGTAAGAAACTACATGGATGATGATGCTGGATGATACATACTAACGTACCTGTGCATTCGCAAGCTGACTGAAGTCCGGAGTCAGGTAAAAAAGAATACCGGTTGAAGCTCCGGGTAAAGTTACTCCTCGGAAAAACAGTATGACCAGCACCACATAAGGAAAAAGCGCGGTGAAGTACACAACCTACGACAAAAATATATAATTATTCCTCATTGGTTTTGGATTCCTTACTTTGTTTAATGGAACGATGCATAACGTAACGTCATACTTGTGTTCCCCGAAGCGGTAGCGGGTCCCATATTTACGTATAGTATACCCACATTTCGCCAGTTATAATATACCTTTATTTTAAATTGCCCTTGATTAGGTACTTTCCTAAGTATTTTATTTTCTAAAGTTTTAATAAAAAGACGCTTTATTTACCTCTATAATGATAACTTAAAAACTGTTTTGGGACTACTAGTTGTATATGGCACAACGTACGTATTCTCAAAATAGTTTATAATGAACACGAAATGTTATTGTTATTATATTTCCCATGTGAACAGTTTCAGGTTACGGTCACAAAGAGGTGGAATCAATTTAAGCTTTACAAACACATAACAATAATATTCGTTACTTACCTTACCCGAGGACTGCACGCCTTTACACAAGCAAAGAAACACAATTAGCCAAGCTGCTAACAAGCAAAGAGCCATGCCCCAACGAATTTGGCCTGTCTCTTCAATACCTGATGATAGTCCGAGCACTTGATTTCTGCAAGCAAATTATAAGGACTTGTGAAGTTTATTTGTTGTATTGTGATATTATTTCTTAAGCAAACCTTAGGTATAGCAAAACATGCTATATCTGTGTTAGCAGGACGAAATTTGTGTTATAAAATAAAATTCAATATGCAAAAGTGACTAAATTGTAATTGTAAGAGTGGATTTTATGTTGAGTTTTTCAATTCCAAGGATAAAAGTAAGTACTTACGTGAAATATTCTTCTGCTGGAGGTCGTCGTAGTGCTACGTCAGCTAAAGCATTAATATTGTGTATTGCGGCATACGTTTGGTTGAAACATTTTCTTAGATAATAGGTTCCGTTAATTGCTTCACAGCTGTCTGCTTCTTCATAAGAGTAGCAATCTAAAAACATTTTTTAACATAAAGCTATTTTCTTTATTATGCACATGATCAAATAAATATGCAGAACTGGTTACTCTAAATATACTTACGTTCAGTGCTCCATTCTGCATCGCAATTCTGCCAAGGCAGTTGATAGAAAATGCTTTTAAATGACACGGCCATGTAGTAAATTGTCCAAGCTATGATGAGATTATAGTACAACATGACAATACTGGAGACTATCACCATGCCATAACCGAGCCCTTGGAAGAGTGGACAAAACTTGTTATACACGGCTACTGGACCCAAAGCTGCATACTGACCAAACGACAGTTCCATGAACATTAGAGGCAAGCCCGCGATTATTAGCATCACTGTAAACGGAATAAGAAATGCCCCTGCAAAAAATAAACATTGCTTTATGTTCAGTTACAAAATATTATTAAGTGCTGCCCAACTGGGGCTAGCAAAAGTTACGCACCGGTAGCGTGGGGCGTCGCGCTGAACCAAATTTAATATCGCCTCGCGTAAATATTAAGAGGTCTTTGCAATCTAATGTGTGACGCAAGTTCAACCCACTCAATTTTTCAAAACTATAACTAACTACCATAAAAAAGTAAGTTCCATACCTCCTCCGTTGTTATAGCACAGGTAAGGGAATCGCCACACGTTGCCTAAGCCCACACTGTAGCCCAGCAGTGACAATAAGAAGTCAAATCGTCCAGTCCAGTTACCACGCGCGGGCTCCACGTCTTCGGCTGCTGGCTCATGATTTAGCTCCTCTTTGCTCTGGTTTAAGCATACAAAGCAATATTGAATACATTTTTTTGTTACAAATACCGGTCCGGGAGAAATTAAGGACATTGCTTTTCTAAAAATAATCTGGGCAACTTATATTGTATGCATAATGTTTAGTTCACGATATTTTCTCCCATAAATTACCCCAGCTAGTCATGTATTTCTTATCAATAATTGTGAGAAAATTGAGTCCTCAAGCTTTCCTTTCATCATTTTCAAAGGTTGAGATTGTGATAGGTAGGTCACTCACCTTTGAACATTTTTTATCAGTATAATTATATTTAATTACATACATTCTGTGCCTGACATGATAAATAAATGAAAAGTGCATAACTACAGTTTTATCGATCACAAAGTAACACACATTTCTTTAATAGATGGACTGATTTAAGAAACGTAGATAGTGTGGGTAGTTATAATTATTATTTCGCACTTTCGATATATGATAATATTTATAACTAAGCATAAGCCATAACAGCGAAGTCTGTAACTACTAGAAAATACACACATTGATAATTTGTTTATTCCAATTATCAAAATAATATTTTAATAGGTAAACATGAGCTCTCTCTTTTTATATTAACGTACACAAATCAGCTGGTGCCAACCACAGATTTGCCGTCTTGGCCCGACATCGTCATTGTTACGTGATCTAAGTATGCCTATATATATAATATATATCTATATATTTCATGGAGCATGTGACCTACATATCTAAAAGATATAAAACCTACTTGCAACGGATATACTTAACAAGACAGAGTTCATATTTAACATCGCAACTAAATATCTTATTAAAAATCATGATTGATAAGTCTAGTTAACTTAATAGATACTCACATCAGTGATTTTTTCATCCATTGATGAAATATTTTTTGTCACTGCAGGGATTTGTGTTTTAGGTACTTTAGGTGACTTAGTCATCTTGATTGAAGTATAATTAGAACTATTTAAACAGGTATTGCTGCTTAAGCATTATATCAGCAGTCTCCACCTCGTCAATGACACAAGGTACACGGAGTATCGCACAGAACATCACACTCGCCAGTACTGGACGACATGGATCACTTAATCACTCATCAAACGAATTAGACATTACATTAAAAGAGAGTAGTTAAAACGAAATAAATCAAACAGCAAGTGAGTTCAGTGTACATTAAATCGAAAATACAAAACGCAGGAACGCGCAGATGTCAAGTTTCGCATCGACCGAACTCTGAATGAACATCTAGGTCAATATCAAGCCTCCGCCTCCGCTTCCCCGCGCCCGCCTTCACCCCTCTGTGAAAAATTTCTTTACTAGGTACTACATCATGAAATAAAATATTTTCTGAAATCTCTACAGCACATAGTTAGAGTTCGGTCTTTTAATACTACCAAACAACATCATGAGAAAAGACAAAACTTATTGAAGGCTTAATTGTCCTCCCCTAACATGCGCAATACACCGCCCGACACCTATCAAACATCGACATATTTGTATGTCGTATAACTACCGCTAATTATACACCTACGTTTATAATTACCAATAATTATAATGCTTTAGAAATACCCATGACTTGGCATTTATGTGAGAACGTATGGATATTAAAAACTCTTAAATTTTCCTTGTTAGAACGGAAATACAAAATGTGTACTAATCTTTATTTTCAATATTACATTAAGGACTTATGGAGTGTTCATAGCATTTCTCGTAGCAAGAGATAGCTACACGAAACAAGGTATCGAGCTGAATCGAATGTTAGGTTAGGTCAGGGAAGGACCCAGTAGCGAGTATCTATACCAAGTCACCATAGCAGCTAGCAGCCGTCGCAGTTTCTGTACCGTACTATCTGGCAAGATACTTCAACAATAATCTTGTATAAGAACTGATAGTTTCTGTAGACAAGTGTGTTTCGACTAAGGCGACCTAAGGTGAACGTAGCGTAGCGCAGCGCATTGCACCTACTACGAGTAAGTTTAATAGATATAGTAAAAAAGATTCCGACGTATTGAGAACCTCCTCCTTTTTTTGAAGTCGGTTAATAAAACATCATAACATTATTATTGTTGTATACCTACTACAAAACATTTTTTATCAAGTGACTAAGGAGACGCTGGAAGAAGCGTTTATCCTAAAGATGCGGGTTTAAACCCTGAACTGTACCTTTGCCAAGATTATGGCTTTTTATTCATCAATCTTACATAAGTAAATACATTTATTCTGTTCCAGTTCCAAAACAAATCAATACTTAGTTACTTACTTAATACGTATACCTACATCTAACACATTTGTCTATTCTTCAGCAAAATATTTCTGTAAAAATGTCCATCTAAGCCTGAATAAGCTCTGGAATCTACCGTGTGCTTTACGTAATCTATAATTAGTTATTCATATGTGTCTGTAGGTGTCAGCGAATAGGTATAATAAATTATTAATTTTGTCAGCTCTGCTTAAGCTGGTTTCTAACGATTCCATGATATCACGGACGGACGCGGATACGCCCAAGGAGGCTATGATATCACAGACATAATTCTCTACTACTAGCAGCACATCGCATTCTGATCATCGTCTGATATCACCCGTGTTCACCCAGTCGAGCCGCATACGGTGCATGGGTAAGCATAGTGGGTTATCTTTTTAATAGACTTCCACAAACGGAGAAGGTCCTCAAGTCGTCGGATTCTTTTTTTTAAATTATGTATGTTCCCTCATAACTTCGTCATTTTTGAACTGAGTTGAACTTTCTTTTCATGTGAAAGGATTTTCCTATTGGTCCCCTAGAAGTTTTAATATGACCTGATGATGAACTTCCTAGATATGGAACAGAACTCCTCATAAGATCATAGCAGAACTTTCGTAACACGTACGCACGTATGCACGTACAGTGCATTGGTTATGTAGTAGTCGATGACTGACGAATAACAAGGAAGAGGTAGGAGGGGGTGCGTTGACCCCCTTCTACCACTTTCCTAGATTAAATAATTATATCGTGTGAGGTATCGTTTGAAAGGGCTTTTTGTAAGGATTTCAAATACTAGTCTTACAAAAATCTAGGGCGGATGAATCCTAGACACCACTAAAAATAGTGAAAAAAAATATTTCAATTATAACCTACAAAAAAACACGAACTCAAAAGTGAATAATAATATTTTATTCACTTCACTTTACACAAACGAAGTGGAAGTCGGTGACAAATCCCGACATCTACTAAGTGATTCTGGAAAAAGGATGGTACCTAGGTACCTACTTTTGAGAATGTTCTTTTGCTTTAGTTAATAGTTATAGTTTCAAAGCTAAAACTATTAACAAGGCTAACGCATAGGATTTGCCGCCGACTTCAACTTCGAAGTAAATTCAATTAAATAACTATAGTGAAGTGAATAAAATAGATATAATTTTTCGCTTTTGAGTTCGCGTTTTTTAAGGTTTTAATTTAATAGATTATTCGAAGAGATTTCGTCACTCTTCGAATCCGAGACTCATACGAATCGTGCAGAGCCTTGGTGCGGTCATCAGTCGTCAAATATGTGTCAATTAGGAACTAAGTTACAAAGGATAAAAAAAATTAAACATGTAGAGTGGACGCGAGTGGATACGGTCTATGGTGCCCTGTAGATTAGACTGCTGCCTGTCTTGGTATATTCCAGACTTGTCTACAAGCGGATGTAAAACATCAGACATCGATGAGCGCAATATCCGTACACCATCAATTTCCCCTCGTAGGAATTGCGAGGATATCGTACTTGTACGTGTGCCGCGTTTACTCTAGAAAGAGAGAGGAATAAAAACAAGCAATGTGATTGCATATTTTTTCATCGATGTAACTGAGCCTAGGTCTATCTTTTAACTGCTTCACTGGGTAACAAAAAAAGGAAATTAGTGGCATACATGGAAGGTAGTTGGTATCTACTAGAGAAGGCACAAAAAAAAACAAACAAAAAATGTGCCCGAGTTCATGCTACACACATGCTAACAGAAATGTTAGAAATCTTTACTGGATAAATCAGCCTCGACGAAACCCCTTATCTATTACCAGGTCACGGGCTCCTTGTAACAGGCACCGCACCGGTACGTCTGTATTAGCCACTCGCTGGCCAGTTCTGTAGCCTACGTATCTACGAACGCACAATGCACATTAGTATGTTCTATGTTCTGACTACCGCCATCGTATTGAGACTGTCTGATTACGCAAATGAGAGCTAGTTTGACTTCATGTGGCAACCGGGCGGTTGCCAGATGGAGTCAAACTAGCTAATTATATGTAGTTGGAGGAGTATTAGAATCAGGCTAGAAAACGAACTCTGACATACAGCTTGTTTATTCTAATACATTTACGCATCTATGTGGAGAGTTAAAAAAAAACACTAATTAATGATAGACATCATTTATTAATCTTTTACCCTTTAATGTACGTTAAGTACAGGAATGCAACAACAATTTGTGGTCCCAATTTCAAAATACAAAAATGTACCTAATTCACACAACAATATAAAACAACATGTGTATACAAAAACAATCAAAGAAAAACATTATAAAAATATTCTGTAATAGAGATTAAACTTTATGTAATAGTATGCCTTATATTTAGATTTTAGCTTAAGTCTAATTGTGCCACTAAACCCCCCGATTTACCAATATCCACGAATTCTTTTACTTTTTAGCAAGCAGAGCCTTAATAAGAGTCTCCAATTTCCTGGTGTCAGCAGCAAACTTTCTAATGCCGTCCGACAACTTATCAGTAGCCATCTGGTCTTCATTGAGGTGCCAACGGAACTGAGACTCATTTAGGGAGATCTTCTCCATATCGCATTGATCGGCCAGTTTCGGGTCGAGTACCTGTAAATATATATAGAAATTATAACCTGATATCAAATCAATGCTTTCTTCTCGACAAAACGTTTTTGGGTAACATGCACTGTAATTGTTTCATGATTAAATTATTGTACTGTAATCCAGGCAGTAGTCAGTAGACACATAAGTAAGAACCAGGTTTAAACCAGTAAATGTGGATTTAACAAGATGGTAATGTCTAGGCCACTACAACATCTACGTAATTTCAATAAAGATACATGGAGAAAGGCCAGGTCAGAATGTGATGTGAGTGAATAAAGCGAAATGGCTATGCCAGGATCGCAGCAACGGAAATTTGTTGTCTCTGCCTACTCCTCTGAGAAAGAAGGGTGTGACTATGTGTTAAATAGCTACAGTAATTTAGGTAATAAATAAAAATACTATAACTCACTCTTTTGAGTGGCTGCTCACTAGCAGCCAACTCTTGTAACAGTTTGGGGCTGATAGTTAGTAGGTCGCATCCAGCCAGTTCGCGGATCTCGCCAGTGTTGCGGAAAGATGCACCCATCACCTGGGTCTTGTAGCCGAATTTCTTGTAATAGTTGTACACACGGGTCACCGACAACACACCTGGGTCTTCTTTAGCTTCATAAGTCTTCTTCGTATGCTCAACATACCTACAAATATTAAATTAATCGCATACATTGCTCTATATAATAGCATACAGGTACCTTCACGACAGCGATATTATTGTTATGACAGCATTTTATAACAGTTTAAAATGACTGACAGATTGCATTAAATATTAGCAAAGCATGACACATATTTAAGAACAATAAATTGTGTAGTTTGTTGACTGCTATATTCGTGTTTCCATTATGTATTTCCAAGTATGTAATGTAAGTCCTAGTCCTAGTCCTAAATCCAATGTAAGTAAGTAAGATTTGTGTCCAGTTAATGGCAATAAGCTTGCTTATTACATAGGAATCAATAACAAAACTGGCGATAACATATAAGGGTTTACTATTCACCTCTATCTACCACTTTGGGGCTACAGCTGTGATGTTATGGACATGTACAATTGTACATACAATGTGCAGTTTGTTTGCAGTAAGAATACAGTCATGCTAAAAATAATCACATTTTACATAATGGTTAATATACTCACCAGTCCAATATTCTTCCAACAAAAGGTGAAATTAGAGTAACATTGGCCTCAGCACAAGCAATAGCTTGGTACATAGAAAACAGCAAAGTCAGGTTACAATGGATTCCATGTTTCTTCTCGAGTTCTCTGCAAAATTCAATTGTATGTCAATGGCAATATCTTGAATGTACCTTAAATATCAGCAACATTTTAAGGACCACTACTTTAAATGATTATTTTATTTTATATGCATAAAGATGGCTTTCTAAGATTCTCTACCAGTCAACTTTACCTCATCTTAAATATTGTCTATATAGATAAAAGAGGAAATACTACAAAATAAGTGTAGTTTGATGATTGCTTACCTAGCCGCCTGAATCCCTTCCCAAGTAGAAGCCAACTTAATGAGAATGCGATCCTTTTTGATGCCATATTCAGCAAATATGTTAATCAGTTTAATGGCCTTTGATATACTTGCATCCTTGTCAAAGGATAATCTGAAATTCAAAATGTTATTATGCAAATTATGTTGCAACTTGTAAGTATGCAAATGGTTTTAAGTAGCTACTTTATTTATGTACTGTTTAGTATAAATAGTCATAACATACCTACCTAAATGCATATTTCAATGTTATTCAGCTAACAAGCATGATTAGATATCAGTAGAAATAAGAAATATATATAATAGTACACTATTTGAAACAGTTACGTAATTACTTTTAGATAACAGTTACTGTTATAATGTATTATGCAAAATAGAAATACATTTGTACACATATTTAGTTTTATGCCTAACATTATCTTAACATTCCATATAATATTATCAATACAAAATCATAACATAACATTATGCCTGCTCCCCGAAGGAATGGGCAGAGGTAACTGTAAAATACTCCGACATTTCGCCAGTTACATTATAGGTCCCAAAGAAAGGCTATTGCCATCAACCAGACACAAATGCAGGCTCCATACTACCGAGAATTATCTAAATGAATCTATAGAAACCTTTTTTATATTGATATTATATAATAGAACTATTTTATAATGTGGGTGAATTCTTAGTATGTATTGTGCAGTAAATAAAAGACTAATTTTAATAACAAAATTATGTAGTCACCTTGCATCAACTTCAACAGACACCCGGCCAGGTATAATCTTAAGTATTTCACAACCAAACAAAACACTGAGCATGTCCAATGTCTCTGCTACTTGCTCCTCAACAGTACTGAAAGGAGAACAATTTTTATTAGACTTCAGCAACCAAGAGTTACTTAAATAGTTATTAGAGTGTAGTTATATTTGCTATTAACAATCCTGAGTCCAACATGTGATAATAGGTATTTTTGGTGCATACCTGCCAGCTTCTTTAGCATATTTAATGGCCTTATCAAGTATGTGCTGGTACTGCTCCATAGCTGCCGCAGACAGGATTAAACTGGGGTTAGTAGTCGCATCAGTTGGCTTGTACTCTTTCATTGCTGCAAACAAAAATCGTTTTATTAAATTTATCTTTGATATTCAACATTCACAGTAGGTTACTGTCTTTCACACAAGGCCTGATCAGGAATTGCATAGAATTTTAATTAATTGTATCTACAGCCTAAAATATATTACTCTGTCTACTGTTTTGTTACAGCTGACATTATGTAGTTGCGACTAATTAAATATAAGTACATCATTATTATCTTTTACTGCTTTCATCGTGCTGATGTCAAGGATAGCAGGTTTACGGTAACCTTGCGAAAGGACAACACAACATTATGATTTCTAACCTTCAAAATCGCCGGTATCGGCCACCACCGTGCAGTATTGTTTAAGCTGGTCGAGGACGCTCATTTTGGTACGCTTCGCTTGAGGTTCACCACTCATACTGATTTTCGAGCTCTGGTTATACGTGTGAAAGTATTATTACAATCACTCGACACTTGTAATTAGAGCGTGATGAATACGATCGAACATAAACGTCAAGTGGCTGAAGGTGACCTCACCGTAAAGTTAGTTACATTAGTTAGCAAGTTAGTTACTTCGAAGTAGGTAGGTACTTGAAACTTGAAATGGAATAGTCTCCCATTGTGTTAACCTATGAAAAACTTTGTAAATGCAATATAATTCATAATTAAATAATAAAAAATATCTAGCACGTCATATCGTGCAAGGAAAATTACTATATATGTATTAAATATTTAATTATAAATGTTAAACTTGGCATGTAATTCATTAATAATATTATGTAGGTATTATCATTTACTTATTTTCTAAGTTATTAAGTTATTTTTCTTATTTTTTAAGTCATAGAATGGTTATATTTTTTTTTTCGCTATTTTTTTTATCAAGCAAAACAGCTAACATGCTAAATGCTAAAGAATTCATATTTAATTCAATTTTCATATTTTTGAGACTTTTGCGTTGTTTAGTACTTGTAGTTTTTACTAAGGGTGAAAGAGTATAATAATTAATAAGGTTAGGCCGAAAAAATACGCGTAGTCGAATACTATTGAATCAGACGGTGATTCTTACTATTTTAAGTCCTACACCTCGTGAACCAAAAACCTTTCGATATCGATATGGCACGGATCTATTTAAAATTGTAAATCGATGACTCAGCCAATTTTCAAAGCTTAGACACAAATGAGTCAATTAGTGCGTGTGTGCATAAGTCCATACTCCATAGCACACGCACACCTGTGCTAGAACCGTCTGGGATTTCAGGGTGGTGATAATATAAAAACATAGGCACATAAACGATTGATTGATTGTGATACAGGTTCTACCTACTGCAGACACCAATCTCTAATAACTCTACAATTTAATATTCTAATGTATGTTGTTGAAATACGAGAAAATAAATTTATTTGTTTATTATTATGCCCATATCATGGATTGGGGACTACAGAAAGGTAATATCATAGACTAAGTAATATAGCACATTCTGGTGTTTTGCATTCTTCATTTTGCAGAATTTCAACTTTTTAAAATTGAACAACATTTTTTATGACTTACGCTGTATTATTCTGTCTGTTTATACGTAAAGCTGTGTTTTTCTACTTCTACAATTTCATCAAGTTTATTGGTAATAAGTTATGACAAAATCGACTAACACTTATAAAATAATTTGTTTTTTCTGTGTCAACACTACTGGCCACACTTCTAGAAAATTCGGGTACAAGCACGAATGAAGGAACTATGCGGCAATAAACCGGCGTTTGTTCAATAGATTGATCGATTGTCGACTTCAGCAACGTGTTTCTCTGTCGTGTGATTCGGAAGATAAGCAAGATTTAACAATTCTTGTTATAAATTGAGACAAATTTTAGTTAACGATGGCCGCTATGTCCGTCATTGGTATTGATTTCGGTAATGAATCATGTTATATCGCTGTGGCTAAAGCAGGTGGTATAGAGACAATAGCTAACGATTACAGTCTTCGAGGTACTCCGTAAGTACAAAACATTGTTATTTTTTGTATTTCATACTTATTTATTGTATTTTTTCTTTCATCATGCTTTTCTGATTGACAAATAATTTAAAACCTTAGAACATCTGATTTGATTATCTGCTTGTCATGATCAAACCCTATGTGGTAATATTTGCGTAAGAAATTCTATAAAGTCGATTATTTCAATTGATTATACATAACCAAATATGAAAAAGGAACAAATGTATTAAATTCGAGCAATGCAATGAAATTTTCCCATGACTAGTTCATGTTTATCATGTTCTTGTAAATTTTGATGGTTCATTGTAGGTTAGACACATTGCTTAGAAATTAGTAGTTTATTGATTTACACAATATTTTTTCCTGTTTCCTGATATTCTGACACATACTACATATTAAACCTACAGTTACCTTTTGGAAATGACTTACCAAGGTTAAAAGTGTGATTTTAATATATTATTGTTATCGGATTCTTTCTTAACCATTAACAATCCAAATAGTCCACAGTTCCAATTTCTAAATAGTTTAAAAGTTAAGGTATTTTCGTTATTCGAGATTTCGTATTTCGAAAAATATCTAGTAGAATACAAGTGTCGAACTCATTAGAAATTGGAAACATACTAATAGGATGCATCAAAACATAATATGATGCTAAAATAAAAATAAACAAGAAAATGATTAACTGAACTTGTATGCATACAATAATGAATAAAATATTAGTATAATGTTTTAACCAACATTTTTAGGCCATCTTTGCTTGTTCAAATAGGTATCTACTTATTTATGTGTGCCTATTCTGATTATATGAATTACAGAATTTTACTATTACAAAATAAAGCATGAGACTTTATCACTCATTATTAGCTACATTACTTAACAATCACTTAACCATTATGAAAACCCAATATGAATAATGTCTTATAATATGTAAAATGTTGATACTTATAATATAAAAAATATTGATAGAAATCAATCAATTGTTTACTGTGCAGCTAATTGGCTAACTTCAGGATCCCCAAGATATTGGCTTTACACTGTAAAAATTGAGATTCAGTTTGAGACAGAAATTATAACAGATAGGACAACGCATATAATATCATTGTAAAACTGAATAGAACAACATCTGTTCTTAATTTCATCTTATCCTTCGACATGTATGAATAAAATATCTTTAATTGTACTTTACATAGTAAATAAAACACTTTTAAAAGTTTACACCAATTGTAAAGGTCAAAGTTAATGAAGCTCAACCTATGCATATAAATTGGCAAAACTAAGTCTTTTACTTGTCATTGTTTGATTTTATTATTTAAACTGACATGGAATTATATGTATGTGTGTATTGTAGGTGGACGGGCAGGTTGGTTTGTGTTTTATTTTACAGCCTACCCAAATGTCTTGCAGATGGTACAATACAGATGGTAGATCTGTCCGGACAGGTTGACTCAGCCTGCTTTGTTTTTTTTTTCTAAAACCAACTTAGACAACCTACATTGGCACATAAGTTAACATTTGTCTAGACTTTAAAAGAGACATTGACCCCTAAGTTTGTTTTGACATTTCTTTTCAGAGGTAGTCAGTAAGAAAATGCAGACACCATCTAGTTTCTAACTTATATAAAATTGACATGGAAAAGAGTTTGTAAAAACCATTTACAGAAATAAATCATTTATTTATTTAGACTTTAATATAAGAAAAATCTATTAGATACTAACTTTTTAAAATTAAATTATGTATTTATGGTGACTTTTTATATTATATTTTTACAAGAGATGTGTGTAACCTAAATGTTGGTACAAAATCATAATATGCTGTAATTATTTCCATAGCCACTGATGTTAGCCCTAAAAGCTCTTTTTATTTTCAGATCATGCGTAGCCTTTTCACAGAAAAATCGTATTTTGGGCGTAGCAGCAAAGAACCAGATGATAACAAACATGAAGAATACTGTGTTTGGTTTCAAGAGACTGTTAGGTAGAAAATTTTCTGACCCCTATGTTCAAAAAGAATTGAAACACTTCCCATTTAAGGTTGAACAAAGACCAGATGGTGGAATCGGAATCAGGGTCAACTATCTGGGTGAAGATAATGTATTTAGCCCAGAACAGGTAATGTTGTATTTCAACACAGCTTTATGTGTGATTTTTAGTATCAATTACTAATGGAATATATTGTTACATTATCATTGATACTGACACTGTGTTTTCTATTTCACAGTTAACAGCTATGCTGTTCACAAAACTGAAAGAGAGTGCAACCATTGCATTACAGACACCAATCAATGATTGTGTCATATCTGTACCCAGTTACTTTACAAATGCTGAAAGAAATGCTCTGCTAGATGCTGCCAGCATTTCCGGTAATTTTCTTAATAATCATAATTGTTTCTTTTTGTCCATCTCTCGTTTAGTCATCTTTTATGGTCAGCTTGGATTATCGTGTATTGAGATAATAGATCAAAAATATTTTTTAAGGCAATGTGTTTTTAATGACATGAAGTCTAGCCAATAGGGAGTTATTTTATCATGTTTCAATAAATTTAATGGAGTTTAATTTTTCAGGCCTGAATGTACTGCGCCTGATGAATGAAACAACTGCAACTGCATTGGCTTATGGTATTTATAAGCAAGATTTACCTGCTCCTGAAGAAAAGCCTAAGAATGTAGTTTTTGTTGACTTTGGACATAGCTCACTGCAGGTAAAACATGAAATAGATTATAGTATTTATTTCAAGACAAGGGGTTGTATGTTGCTAATTTTTTGAAATTATTTTATCCTCAGGTGTCTGCGTGCGCCTTTAACAAAGGTAAATTACGTGTTCTGGCTACATCGTCAGATCCTCAATGTGGTGGAAGGGACATTGATATGGCACTGGCTGAATATTTCTGCCAGGACATTTTCAGTAGATTGAAGTTGGATGCTAAGAAAAACCAACGGTAAGCTTTGTTTACTATGTTAAATATTATTAAACAGTAGCAGAAAACCAAATAGTAGTTCTCTGCAGCTAGTAAAGTAGGTATATGTTAACTCTAATGGTTACAATGAAAATATCTACAATATAGAAATACAAAAATTTTCATTGTAACAAAAAGAAGCACAATAAATGTTTGTTTTAGGGCTTTCCTTCGGCTAATGCAAGAAGTTGAGAAATTGAAAAAACAAATGTCGGCTAACAGCACTCGTCTGCCTATCCATATTGAGTGTTTCATGGAGGAACGTGATGTTTCAAGTGAACTCCAGCGCTCCCAAATGGAGCAAATATGTGCTGAGACCTTCACGCGCATTGAGCGAACTATGAGGGCAATTCTGCACAATGCAAGTGAGTAATGTATAAAAATTTAATTCATATTTAATGCTCTATGTCATAAATGTCCCTTTATCCCTTTCTAGTGTTGTAAATTATAATATTGCCCCTTTAAAAAACTACAACATAACATTTCCAGAGCTTAGACCTGAAGACATTCAT
Source organism: Abrostola tripartita (assembly GCA_905340225.1). Classification (NCBI taxonomy): domain Eukaryota; kingdom Metazoa; phylum Arthropoda; class Insecta; order Lepidoptera; family Noctuidae; genus Abrostola; species Abrostola tripartita. Next base: position 6,439,582 of record HG996493.1, on the reverse strand, counting down.
TCTGTGGAGATTGTTGGAGGTTCTACCAGAATCCCAGCAGTTAAGAACTTGATTGAACAAGTCTTTAACAAGCATGCATCAACTACTCTGAATCAGGTAATGCATCATATTGCTCTATAACAATTTTATACTTTTTACCTCTACCTAACCTATTTGTTAAATGTTGTAAGTTTTCAGTATTTTTTTACTTATAATTTATAGCTTATGGCAGTTTTTACCATTGCAGTAAAATGTACACTTTCAAATTGGCCTCCCAGTGTCTTCTTTGTGTCGTATCTACCTGTTGCGGTTGCCAAATAATTCCAAATAATATATTTTAGGATGAAGCTGTATCCCGCGGATGTGCGCTGCAGTGTGCCATGCTTAGCCCGGCAGTGCGCGTGCGCGACTTCAGCGTGGCTGACGTGCAACCTTACGCTGTGCGCCTCGCTTGGGATGCCACTAAGGGAGAGGATGGAGATATGGAAGTAGGTTTCACACTATGATTTATACTCTGCTAGGTTAATAATACGTTAGGAAAACGTACCGTGACTTTCCAAGGACTTAAAATCCTTGTCATTTTCTAGAGTAAGGTGAAAATATATTAATACAATCTTCTTCTTATCGTATGGTTGATGAACAACCTGGTGTCAGAGTTTAAACCGCCTGTAGGCCTCTGACATGGCTTTACACACCGTTGAGAAATCTCTCAGGTATGCTGGTTTCCTCACGATGTTTTCCTTCACCGGATTTAGCAACTGATAACTAATTTTTAGTACGCACATGAATTCGAAAAGACATTGGTGCGTGCCGGGATTTGAACTTGCGACCTTTGACTTGGCAGTCCAACGGTCATACCACTCGGCTATCAGTGCTGTGTTAATACAATAAAATTATTTATCTTGTTTATTAATACAATAAACAAGATAAATAAGGTTTTGGAAACTACAAACAACATAGACTCGTCGCAGTACAGTCGTCGTAAATAATCGCCAGTTAACTAAATCAAGTATCAAAATATTATTATATGACTTTTGGTGCCATTTTAGCATGTTGCCCATGCGAAGCTTGAATCTAAATTGATAAAGGAAATTTGAAAAATGATGGACACGAGCGGGATTCGAACCTGCGACCTTCGCCGATCCGTGGCCGCTGCTCTAACCAACTGAGCCACCGTGTCGCTGCTCGCATCCATCGAATTTCAAGTTCCCTTTTAGTATTTACGTCTTAAGTCATTTTTCAAATTTCCTTTATCAATTTAGATTCAAGCTTAGCATGGGCAACATGCTAAAATGGCACCAAAAGTCATATAAATTTGGGTTGGTATTATCGTTTCAGTGATTTATAGCTGTAAAGGTATAACACTGAGTTGGTAATCACAGATTCCAACAGATAATACCTGACGTCACCCTTAAGACGTAAATACTAAAAGGGAACTTGAAATTCGATGGATGCGAGCAGCGACACGGTGGCTCAGTTGGTTAGAGTAGCGCCACGGATCGGCGAAGGTCGCGGGTTCGAATCCTGCTCGTGTTCAAATTTCCTTTATCGATGTAAATAAATTATCAATATCCAATGGGGTACAGTGATAACTTAAACAGACATTTCAGTAGTCATTTTATATTTATCTTTATCATGCCATTCAATAGAATATTTATTTAAATATCTGTTGCTATAGCAACTACAGTATACTGAGCTACAAAAGTCAATTACTCATACCACAGGTCAGCTCATCATTAATACATTACACCAGATTTTATTGTTTTATACCATTATTATGCAGACATAAACAATGATAAAAGTCTGATTTAGATTGCATAAGACGTCATAAAACGATAAGTATTCAATCAGGTTTCATCACCTTTTTATTGTACTATTTAAATTAACAGTATTAACAACAAATACATATCTTTATTGAACAAAAAACAAAGAAGTGATGCTACATGCAACAAGAAGCCAAAACTCACATGGTATGTTTAACTTTTTTTTTTTCAGGTATTCCCTGCTTTCCACGCAGCTCCCTTCTCAAAGATGTTAACTTTCTACAGAAAGGAACCCTTCTCTGTTAGTGCCTACTACTCTGATCAGGTTCCCTATCCAGATACTTTTATTGGTATGTATGCAACCCAGCAAAATGTCCTACATTAATATTGTTATTTTCAAAACATTATACATATAATATAACCATTACAGGCCAGTGGCATATCAGAGATGTCCAACCCACAGCCGAGGGAGAGTCACAGAAAGTAAAACTGAAAGTTAGAGTAAACATTCATGGCATCATAACCGTCGCATCTGCTTCTCTTGTTGAAAAGAAACAAGATACTGCTCAAACAGAAAATATAGAGATGGAAAATGCAAATGACAATCCCCAGGGACAAGACGCAGCTATGGACACTAATGGCGCTGCCCAAGACCAGCAACAGAATGGTCCCGACAACCAAGAGGTGAGAGACGACGAAATGAAGGGGGAGCCTCAACAAAAACAGTCGTGGACACAGAAAGTAGGACAGTGGTTCAGCGGGGTACGTGTCGGTAGCGCGTGTGTTCAGTCCCGTGTTGTTTGTTGCCCGCCTTCTCTTCATAGTGCTTCATAACATTGTTCAATCATCTAAGTCCTCTGTTTTGCAAACTTCTGGCAGCAGACATCACAAAATGTTGTTTCGTCCCCACCCTCGTTTCGAGGTCCATTTGCACTAATTTCTTGTTTGATGTGGTCTCGAAACACTGCATCATGAAAATTCTTCTTGTTTTTGTTCTTTAAAACTTTTCTGTGTCCACGCATGTTTTGTCAAGCTTGAAGTTGTTCATTTTGTTATATTTTTTTCTTTTCATTTTCGTTCTGCAGAAGCCCTGGACTATGAAGAACTTATGAAGCTAAATTAAGTTTTTATTATTATGTATTATTATAAATTATGAAATAAATGCAAATGGGTCACCTCACTGCTTGGAAATGTGCTTTTATAAAATCATATTGTTTCCTAATAAGCAAGTAGCTAGGCAGTGATGGTAGTGGGGAATTCACTTTTATTTATGTGATGTGAACTTGTTCCCCTTATTTGCAGGATAATGCTGATGATAAAAAGGACAAATCCAAGGATAAGGCCAAGAAAGTTCTTATTAAGACCATTGAACTACCAATTGATGCTCAGACACATGGATTTCCTAAACATGAGCTTAATGGATACATGGAACAGGAGGTAATTTATGCAATGTCTCATTTATATAAATAATGTAATGTTGTGCAGAATAAAGAAAATGATTAGTTGACAAATATATTGATTTATGCAGTAAATAACTTTTATTAATATAAATAAATATTGTAATCTTTACAGGGCAAAATGCAGGCTCAGGACAGACAAGAGAAGGAACGGGCTGACGCTCGTAATGCTTTGGAGGAATATGTGTATGAGCTGCGTGGCAAGCTCTCTGAGGGTGAGACCCTGCACGATTTCATATCCGAAGATCAACGCAACCGGCTTGTCAACCAGTTGGACGCTCTGGAACAGTGGTTGTATGAAGAGGGTGAAGATCAACACAGACAGGTAGAACATATTTAAAAATTAAGCACTTAATTACATAAATTGTTACTTCCTGAAACATAAATAAATCTTACCACTTCCCAGGTATATAGTGATAAACTGACGGAATTGCGAACAGAAGGCGAACCTATTAAGCAGCGTCGTCTGGAGTTTGAACTTCGTCCTGGAGCATTAGATGATTTTGCCAGGGCCGTTCAATTAGCTAACAAAGCTGTTGACTTATACAAGTGTGTTACATTATTTTTTTATTTCATAAAAATAATATTAAAATACAAATTTAAAAGAATAGTATCCTGTTTTGCTATGAGTATGATAATAATAATTATATTCTTTATCAGCTTAGGTATATTAAGGTCAATTTCAACCTTAACCACAGTTTGTGGCCTGTAATGATCATGACAAGGAAATAATAATGATAATTCCTTAGCTCATTTCGGCCACAGCATTCACAGCACACAGCAATTCATAACAAATTCTGATAATGAATTTGACTTGTATTCTCACACATTTATATTAATTTTACAGAGCCGGTGACGTTAAATACGCTCACTTGGCTGATACCGACATGCAAAAAGTTGCGGAAGCTGCTAAGAACGCTTTTAACTGGCTGGAGAGCGCGCGTCAGGCACTCGCGCACACACCGCGTCATCAGCAGCCACCACACACTACTCATCAGATACGTCAGGAGCGACAGGTATATTTATTTCATATAATTAAATCTTTAGAAAATAATCTGTTAAGTCTGTGACGCGTTCGGTTATACAATCAAGTACACGTATATGTTATGTCGCAAAATACTCATATCATAACTAGCTTTATTCATGACATTGTTAATGTACTATATACTACCGCCTTTCCGGAAAGAGTAGCCTATGTTTCTACTTAGAATGCTGCTACCTGTAGCTATCATGTCGTTCCAAGTATTTTTTTTAATATTATGGGAATATTAGGCGATTTGACTTACTGCCCATCTGCAAGCATACAATGTTTTGTAATATTAATTTCCAACTTTTCCAAACAGAAGTCAATTAATACTATATCTCTAATTACATTATCTGTAGTTAACAATAACATTTTGTTAAATGTATTTGCTATAACTACATAATAAACTTTTGTTTGCTAACTTTTTCCTCTATCTTTGCAGACCTTTGAGAATACTGTCAATCCTGTTTTAAACAAACCGAAGCCTAAAGAAAAGACCCCGCCACCGGCCAACCCCACCGCCGGCGACGGACAGCCCGACGCTGGCACGGCGCCTAGTGATGCGCAACAGACACAAGAGCAAATGGATGTTGAATGAATATGAAACACTCTTAATTACTACCTGCACGTATAATACTGAATCATAATACTAAATAATGACACTCCATTTACGTATGACACTACGGTTACATTATATGAGAAGAGCAAGTATGTGAAAGAGCAGGGATATTGTATGAGTAACTATATTTATATAACGATGGCCTTTTTGCTGCAGGCAGGGTTAGTTATTGTTTAGTTTTATGATAAGACCGCGGTGTCCGCCCTGGAGGAACACACGGTTAAATTATAGTGAATATTTATTTTTACTCAAATGATGGGAATGGCTGGTAATTTCGATGTTATTTTCTACTGCTACATTTTTTTACCTTCAAGTGAAAACCTACTAATTGCGGATTTCAAATTCTAGGCATATAATAACCCGAGTAATGAATAGTATATACGTTAGGTATCTATATTATGGTTACATTTTGTAAGCATAATAATGCATTTTTGTGCTGTAACTGCAATTTTATTTCATGTGATGTGATAAAATTGGATATAGTGAATAGTTTTATTTAGCCAATAAATTAATACTAATGAGCGCTTACATAAACGTGAAATTAGGATCAGTGTATTATATAATGTCAATTTATTATAATATAATTGTACCTACCTACTTTGCTTCTTTCATGATATTTGTATATGTCTACAATAATTCTGTTGTAGATCATCTATTTTTATTCATCTGTGTGCTCACGCAGTAGAATAATTGTAAGGATTTTGTGTTTGTTTGGCTAGATATCTGTAAACAAACCAAATAATGTGAAAATGAAATAATTCTAAACTAATTGTCTTAGTTTTTTCACATACCATCATCGTGATCCTACAGAAATAAGTACTTTCACATATTACTTAATACAATTTGAACGTATATGAATTCATAGAATATGAAAGAATATGCTTGCGTGTGTAAACCATGTCTTATATACTTAACTTAAATCCCGGCCTTGAAAGGAGAAACACAGTCAATACACTACATCATTAACCACCCCAGATTTAAAAAAACGATACAGTATGTAAACACTTTTGTTTTCCCTAAACAGTTGTAACTTCCTCAATCCCTATTGCGTTGGCTCCACATAAATATCCAAGCCTGCTAAGCGCAACAAAATCCTCATATTTTTTACCTATCTGATATAAACAATATTTAATTGTCATAATAAAATGGAATCCAAACCAAATAAATGTAATTAGTAATTACTTACATGACCATTAACAAATCATTCTTAGGCGAAATCAACAATAGAATTTATACATTGGCATGTGTTCGGTGCGCAAGACTACTATAACACTACGCAACTGGCACGTCTTGTGATTAACTTTTATTAATGAGTGCCGCTATTTATTTTCTTTTCAAGAGCCGGGATAACATACGATACCTAATATTTTAAATTGTTTAGGTGTCAGTCTAATATGATGTTAAATATAATGTGAGGATTGATCCTTTCAAATGATTTAGCAAAATAATGAAAAGATAGATATAATTTGCACTACATATTATATTTATTACCAAGTATTTATGGTTATGCACTTGAACAAAACTTATTTGGTTTATTATCTGAATAAACGTGTAATATCATTCCTTAAAAGGCGACATACAAATAAATTTATTAATTCTGTCAAAGCTCTAGATTATAATTGGATTTCAACATGTCACTCACTAACTAGGTTTATAATTATAAGTTGAAACCAATACTTAAATGTTAATTTCCTAAAGCCTGACTATGTTCAATATTGATCCATAACTGCCCAAACAAAGATCTAAATTATCGTTTTAACGTTATTCAGGTATTAGAGTCATTTGCATCATTCCGTTTCCTATGAGGATATCAACTATAAAGCACTTAGTAAAGTTGCATTTTATATATTGTTGATTAAACTAGACGTTACATTTTTTGATAATTCAAGATTCTGTGCAAATAAAGTTCCATATTAAACACATTTTACATTGTAATTCATTATGAATGTAAACTAACATGCTTTTCTAGTTAGGGTGTATAGGGGTTCGTTTTGTTAACAAGATAAAGTTGTCATATTCAGCCCCCTTGCTTTATGTGTAATACCGACAACACCTAGTGACGTTAAACATGTGAAGTGCATAGTCTTATCTAAATAATTTCCATCAATGTATTACATGTCACCTGCAGCTATACCTATAGGTATATACTGGCCTATGTTGTACATTTGCAAATAAATGGTTCAACCATTACTATGTTATTTGTGCATTAAAGCTTAAATGGATAATTTAACCTTTTTCATGTTTTTTTTTAAATTACACCATCATAATGTTCTATAGTATATGATTCTAGACTAATTTTTAAAATCCGATGTATGCAATTTAGAGATTTCAAAATAAATAGGTAGATGATTCGCTACACAGAATAGGGAATATGCATGTAATTTTCTTATGATACCTTACATCGTTATATAATTGCAAAAATTCAGCGCCAAATAACGAACATTTTGGGAGAAAAAAATGTTATTAGTATTATCCTAATTCTTAATATCAGCCACTTTAAACGCCCGCCATTTTGGCGCGCTTGACGTGACGTAAAAGTCCTAGTATCTAACAACTAGTAAATAGCTGAAAAATTATTGTGCTCTGTAATGTATATATTTTTTCACGAACATGGAACATAGAACCTACATAAAAATACTGTACATAAATGTAAAATACACTATCGACATCTAAGACTATGACGTCACGGTAAATCTGACAGCGTTGCGTTTAAACTACTTTGAAATTCCCGCTCATTGTGGCTCTTTTAACCCCCGACGGAAAAAGAGGGGTGTTATAAGTTTGACCGCTATGTGTGTATGTCTGTCTGTCTGTCTGTGGCACCGCACCGTAGCTCTAAAACGGGTGAACCGAATTGGATGCGGTTTTTTTTATTTGAAAGTATTTTTTTTATATAATCATTTTCATAATCAAAAATTAATTATATAAAAAAATATTGATATAGGCTTAATTCTCAAGCAAAAGAGATTATCTAACAATATATTTAGATCATATTTGAATCACGTGCATATTCCTTATTACCCTTTTAAAATTGCGGCAACTACCTGCATAATTTACGGAAATTACACAGATTAGTTGCAAATTCCAAAAATCGACAACCGTTTCGACTACCTATGTAATCGATGACAAATAAATTTATCATTCTATTCTCAGACGGAACTTGGTATTTTAAATCTATGATTATATTCGTCAAGCGTTTTGCCACTTGTCTAGGGTGGCTTGTCTAGTAGTGTCAAATTGCTATTTTTTAACCCCCGACGGAAAAAGAGGGGTTTTGTTAGTTTGACCGCAATGTTTTTTTTTCTTTTTTTGTTTCTAAAAAAAAACGTCGCCCCACACTAGGAATTTCTCCTGTATCGTGGGTGCGTTTCACAAACATGAAATATCACATACACTAACACCCCAGACTCGGGACAAACATCTGTGGATCACACAAATTTTTGTCCCGTGCCGGAATCGAACCCACAACCCCTAGCGCAGCAGTCCAATCGCTTAGCCACTGCGCCAATCAGGTCGTCAAGTGTGTATGTGTGTCTGTCTGTCCGTCTGTGTGTGTGTCTGTCTGTGGCACCGTAGCTCTAAAACGGGTGAACCGATTTGGATGCGGTTTTTTTATTTGAAAGTAAATTTTCCAGCGATGGTTCTTAGATATGTTTTATCAAAATCGGTTGAGCCATTTACAAGATATGGGGGGTGAAAGTGGGGATGACAAATCGAATATTTTTATATATATCCAAGTGGGGTATTAAATGAAAGGGCGTAATGTGCACATTACAAAAAGTTAAGTAATATTGAAATCAGTCCAGCCATTTACAAGATATGGGGGATGAAAGTGGGGATGACCAATCCAATATTTTCATCTATACCAAAGTGGGGTATCAATGAAAGGGCATAATGTGAACATTATAAAAAAATATGTTATATCAAAATCGGTACAGCCATTTACAAGATATAGGGGGTAAAGTAAGCATTAACAATCGAATATTTTCGGGGTGTTGAATTGGTAAGTTATTGCTCTAAACACGTAGCGGTACCTCGCCGCGACATTGATACTCGGATCGGATTTGATGGCTCAATGATAGGTGTTATTTTTGACTTTTTAATTGACCGCTTTTCTTTTTTGCGTTGGGGGCTTATTAAATTTAATTTTATCATTTATCGCAATGCGTCAAGCCGTCAACCATCATCCCCGCCTCCCTCTTCAGCAGCGCCATAAGGCCCCCCGCGCACTAGGCGTGTGCGTGTGGATTCAGTGCTCCTTTTTGGCTACGGCAACCAGTCGAACTTAATTTATGACGGTGTATGGAAGCCCGCGCACTAAGCAGCCACGGACTCCTGGCTACGACAGCCAATAGAGCGCGCCTGATTGCACGGCAGCGTCACTCAGCACACAGAGCCAGAGCAAATGTGCTCTGATGCCGCAAATGCGGTTGCAAATGCGGCTAACCGGTCGATGGCTAGCCATAACCGCAACCGGAACGTGAAATTATTATAGTAACGTCCGGATAGCCGTCCTCGAACCGCGGCGCTGCGAGCGACCAGCCCCCTTACCATGAACTCATAAAGCAGGACAGTTTACCATGTGGAAGCGAGACGCTGCATTACACAACACGTAGCGGCGTCCCGCTTCCACATGGTAAACTGCCCTGCTTTAAGAGTTCATGGTAAGGGGGCAGAGCGAGTGTGCGGCATGGCAGCCGCATCACTGCGAATAAAAACGATTTTTTCGAACACATTTTTGATTGCGCCGCACAGTCAGCCGCAATGCGGCTAACCGCACAGTGCCTATGTACCCTTGGCATTTTTTACGAGTTGAAAAACGTTTGTTTTAAACAACAACAAAAAAAGAATACCCAGTCGGATATTCTTGTCTGAATATTTTGCCATGTTTCGATGTTCCAAGAAGTCAGGTCATTATGGTTTTACATAGTGTCCGTTACCAAAATGTGAAATTTACCATAAAGTCTTGGTTTTTATCGTAAGTCAATCAAAATCCTCAAGCAAGATATATGCGATTAAACAATGAACAGCATTAAAATAATGTAAGTACCAAATATCTTTGCAGCAGTGATAGCCGAGTGGTATGATCATGATCGTTAGACTGCCAAGTCAAATGTCGCAAGCTTAAACCCCGGCACGCACCAATGTCTTTCTGAATTCATGTGCGTAGATACTATAAATTAGATAACAGTTGCTAAAAACGGTGAAGGAAAACATCCTGAGGAAACTGGCACACCTAAGAGACAGTGTGTGAGGCCTACAGGCGACTCTGACACCAGGTTGTTCAACAACTATAAGAAGAAGTAACTTATCAAAGATTTTGGAGATCATGACCACTCTTTACTCTAATGTTATCTGTAGGTATACTAAGGCTTCTATTCTGTTAAGCATAGTTAGGCTCTTTGACAACTTCAAATAACAAAACTAAATTACAAACTAGATTTACAACAAGGTTTATTATAGTTCATAGAAAAAGCGTACATACGTACACCACACCCGTCAGAAGTGTCGTCAAGACACCGATTGTTACTGGGGTAGATAGATATTTAGTCTGAGGTCTTGAGTATGCGCAACAGCAATGTGCTTTTTGCAGGGCGGTAATGAAGGTTCGCATTTTCTGTAATACTTAACATACTTATACAAATTTCCAGGCCAAATAAAAAAATGTACCTAAACAAGTAGCATTGTTAAAAATTACATTGAATTTTTATTTTTGCTGCAACTAGCAACCGATTTGTAGCCATCAATTTATGTCAAAGAGGGTCGTTAACTCGTAAGGATAAAAAACCAGACAGAAACAATGAAGTAGTCAGAAGCTTGTCACATGTAAATAAGCATTTATGAACATGATCAATAATATATTTTTTTATTTTAACCGTTTATTAATAGGTATGTAACGAGAACGAACAATTTTCTTTTCCAGTGAAACTAAGTACCTATATAATTATATTCACCTGATGACTACAAAGCTACACTACTGAGCTAAATCTAGTTCCTAAAGACTTAAATTATCATTGGAGGCCTAGTTTCCATGTCTGAGATATTTTTACAATGTATTATTTAGGAGGACAACGGGGCACGACAGGGTCAACTTCAAACATGTAATCTCTGAGGTTTTTCTTTTTAGATTTACGGTAAGATTCTTCAACCAGCAGGTAAGTTACATATCCCATAACGAAAACTGCAAAGAAGTTTAATGGTTAGCATGAACGAAAAAACAAGAAAGATAATTTATATTATTGTATCTAGGTAGTTTGTAATTCTGAGTTTGTAATAAAGGTTTAAAATAAATCCAAGGTCATGAAGTAGGTACAAACCTACATAGTTCCACCAGCTTTAAAAATATATATTTCGTCATTGGACTTTATAAATACTTAAGAGGCATTTTGTATATTAAAACTTTATAGTTTTAAAGCAGGTGAGACAAAAATAACATACCTACTCTGACCAAATCAAAGCCATTTTGGAGTCACTATGGAGTTTACGTTGTGGAAGCGAGACGCCACATTACCTACACTGCACGTAGCGGCCGGCGGCTCGCTTTCACAACGTATACTATCCAGCTTTAAGAGTTCATGGCAAGGGGGCAGGTTAGGGGTGGCTACCCTAAACCTATGAAAAATGAGGCAAAAGTGGCCAAATTGAAATCTCTGACCTCTGCCTACTCCTTAGGGATACATCATAAAAAAAGCGATAGGGATACAGTTTGACAGGCACACCACATAGATTTACGGCCGACCGATACAAACACGCCACCGCGTAGGTACTGACGCGCCTGGTGTGCTGGTGTGAGCCATTTTGGCAAGATGTAAAGAATCACATACTAGAAAGCCAGCATAACGCTTAAAGCCACCAGTGCGCGCATTAGGCTGTCAGCAGCCTGCCCTAAACGAGCTGTACAAAGTGTACAATCAATCGTCCGGGCGACCTAGCCGCTGAATACGCAGGGGCGTTAATAGTACAATCACTTAATTCTTACCTGGTAGCCAGGTATAAAGGGTTGCAAAAGTCCTTGGAACAAAATTAGGAATCCCATACTTAATGGCCCCAGCGAATGGTTTTTGTTCATTGTGTGACAGTCTGTAGTAAAGTATACCGCGAATTACAGCTAAGTCTCCGAAATGTCTTCCCATATTTAAACGAATAAACCAATAGGAATATTACAAAACGAAATCTATGTCAAATTAAAATTTTATTCAGTAATCAATCAATTGACATAGAAATCAAATATTAAGTATTTACTTTTAAATGGTATAAAAAGTATTGTTATAATATTAGCACGCCAGCCTGTCAAGTCTGCATAGATGAAAGACTATTATAATTAACTATGATCATCTATGATGCTAGAAGTAGGTACATAATGGCTACGATAATGGTAAGGATTTGGCTCTGTATCATGGCATAATGCTCACACGAGGGCAGTGCAAACAGCAGTAGTGTGCACGCGCGCGTCCCGACTTGATTTGTAATCTAATAGGTGGTGAGCCCATTGGATTAACAGGGCACAATTCCAGACATTGTGCCATTTCTAAGGATCACGTCGGTAATTGAACACAAGTCGGGGGGATCAAACCTATAACCCACGTTCAGTAGTGCAATGTAGTATTCTATTGGACTACTGAGTTAATAGGTGCTTTTAGTTCAGTCATAGGTTCAGTTAATAAATGTCTCTGGACACAGATTAAATCTCAGATTAGATAAAACTGAACTATATACATACATAAAGTCACGCCTATTTCCCAGAGGGGTTCAAATCCCGCTAGGTCCATAATTTTTCAAATTTTCTTTATCAATTTATACACACTAATCTAGTTTGAATTCATGTTGGTTTTAATCTAGTTTGAAATAGTCTACCCTAATTAAATCTACGATTATGCCTAAATCTTGATTATCAATCAATACAAATATATTATACAATCTTTATTTTAGGCGCAGATCAAGAAAACATCGCTTTATTAAAAACCGTTTTTGACGGATTGAACAGACAGAATTAATAATGAACAATCTCTGTTGCTTGAGGAGGCAAATCCCTAAGACCAGAGGATTACCTTTGCAAAAAAAATATTTAGAAGAAATCCGGAAGTTCACCTTCACAATGCACTTTCTCTTGGCGAAAGCTTACGACTTCATAAGACAAGCCTATAATACTAATTATTATGTGTTTACTTAAAAACACACAGCGTCGATATGAAGAATGTTTTCGTGAACTTACCGATTATTCCCGCTATACTGGTACTATACCTGTTTGTCACAGCTAAAGGGCAAAATATCCTTGTCGTTATTTACGATAGGTTGCCCCCCTTGAATCCCTGTCATAGCGTTTTGTGAAAATTCTCGCGCCAACGGCTTTAAAACTTTTCCAAGTGAAAATTTTTAATAAAGTCGAATTTTCAAACCTAAAATAGGGATAAAGTGTGCAGTGGAAGTTGCTAAATCAGTGAGTGATAAAAGTGTTACGATTCCACAAGATGTGACGGAAAAAATGGTTGAGACGTCCTTTCGACCGAAGCTATCTTTTTACGAAGAGTAAGACAGTTTATCTTCTAGTGGAGAAAGGGTATCAGACTCGGAGTCTGAGGGTAAATCCTTGCGCCTTCCTAACAAGAGGATATGATAATGATAGTCTCACCATAATCGTCGCGTCGTCATGAGACATCGGACCCTCATGTCAATGCACTCGTGGAGCACGACCCTAAGTCAGTTGTTGTTGTTGTTGTTGTAATTACGTGCAGTATTGCCCCTTTTCAACATAAAGCCCAAGCTCTTGTCATCGCTGGCTAAAGCAGTACCTTTAAATTCCTCGGCGGAATATTTATTTAGAACTGGTTTAGGGCAATTGGATTTAGGGAACTGTGAGACAACACGGGTAGTTCAAAACCGGTTAGGAGTGCTCCACCAAACCGCGTATACACCTTAATGATATTTAAACACTTTCATTTAAATGCTTGGAAAGATGTAAAGTTTTCTAAATCACCACAGTGCTTTTTTAGCTTAACCTGGGTTTCTTGAACTCAAGATTAATGATAGGCTTTGCCTTTTAAATAAAAGGAAGGCCTACTTAATGCCCACTGAAAGAGCTTTAGTTGGCCTAACAGATGGCCTATTAGAACCTAAAGAAATAGGATAGGTAATTAAGCCAGTAGTTCCCTAGGGAATTAACAGTATCCAATTGATGTTACAAAAGACTTGCATGTCGTCTGTAGTAAAAGAGCAGACTATATAGAGTATTAGAGGATTATATAGAGTAAGGCGAGATCGCTTGATAGGAAAAATTCTAATAAGAATCTTCAAAAGTCATTATGATAGGTGCCACTAAGTGTAGACAACTTAATTGATCAAGAGGCCCTTATGCATATACAACAGCCCTTAGGAGGAACGGGTAGAATTCTCAATACACTAAAAGATAACAAGCCTGTAAAGAGACATAGTATAATGCATGAACCAGCTGGCTCTACTGTCTAGACACAGCCTGGGTTTTTAAAACATACCTTGACATTTAATTCAGGCAGTAATAAGTTATCCCAAAAGAGGATTAAGAAAGTATAATAAAAGAAACAATTCCTTTTGCCCAAAACATGAAAAAAACTAAAAATGAAAAATGATAACTATCAATGACTAATATTTAAAGGGGTAATATTAAATTTTATATAAAAACACATTACGTACTGGAATGTAGTCGGACAAAAAAAAAAAAAAAAAAAAGAAGGTTTATCATAAAAATAATATCAGGTGCTTGCATCCCATTTAAAGACATTTCCAAGAACCACATCGAGATGACAATGGAGATTAAGCAGGTATGTCCATACAAAATCTTTCCAACTCAATTCCTATGCATCAGTACCTGACTTTCTTCAGGAACGGGACTGGATGGTAAAGATAGATATCTCAGATACTTATTTTCATAAAGTATATTTTTTCATTCCTTCGGGGAATACAGGCATGATGAGATGTTTTACTTTTTCATGTATTATTATGGTTTACAATGGAGTAATCCTTATGTCAGCAAAAATGTCAGCTTTACCATTTGACCTTGCATCTACTCTGACATTTGCAGCTATGACGAATTGGGTCGCGAAGACCTTTCGTGCCAGAGGGATACGCACTCTAGTCTGTCTAGATAATTTCCTTTGAACCCACCAGGACCAGTCCAAGTTGATCCCAACTGCGGAAGTTGAGAATCAGTTGGAATCGCTGGGATGGTACGTAAACTACCCTAAGTCTATAGTAAGCTTAGTGCAGCAGTTAGAGTACTTAGGTATAACCTGGAACACCCAACTAGATAATATAATATCATTGTTTCTCCAAAGAGTATTAAAGAAATTTATTAAGTTTAGACTGCTACGCAGTAGACACAATAGAAGAACTATTCTTTGCGGCTCACCGGTTGGCCAAGTGGCGTTCAACGTATTAAAGACAATTAAAAGATGAAAATGCACTCTATTAGAGGTACAAAGGCTATTGGGTCAATAAATGTTTACCAATTTTTGTGGTCAATTATGTTTTAACATATGTGAATATTTGTGGTAACATAATTATGTGTCGCTACAGAGTTAAATACAAAATTAGGAACGAAGGGCAAACCCTTCTTAGGCTTACTGGACTTAACACGCAAGTTGTTTAAGTTGACAGACGGTCAGAATATACTTCTGTCAGCTCATTACCTCTCGGGGAGGTACAACTGCACAGCCTATTACTACCCACATTCTAGTCCAATCAGACTCTGGTAGCCTACTTTTGGTACAAGAGGGGGACAAACTCCTTAGGTTCACTGAACTTGACAAGCAAGTTGTTGAAGTTGACAGACAGTCAAAATATACATCTGTCAACTCATTACCTCTCGGGGAGGTACAACTGCACAGCCGATCACTTGTCCCGAGGACGACGGCTATTGGAATGGCATCTGTTGCCAGCCGAAACAAACCGATAATTTATCGTTGGGGCACTCCAGACGTCGACCAGTTCGCGTCTGCAGACAAAGCCGTAGTCAACAGATTATTATGTCTTAATCGATTACAAAGATCAATTTGGCAGTATTCTCTAACGCCTCTAACCTAAGGTATAAACTTCAGTTAGGATGGATATTTCCACCTCTTTAATCTGATTTGATCCCTCGAGTTTAGCTCACCTCAACAGTAGGGTGTAGCACTTACATACTTATAGCTCCAATTTAGGAAGATACATTTTGGCTAATATACTAGCGGATCTAGAATCACAAGCCCTAGAGCCACCAGTTACAACCTCGCGGAGAGGCTGGAGGACACAGCAACGGGTCCCCCATCAGTATAAACAAACCCACTGGCTCTTCATGCCCGGTTAGTTAACAGTGGGAGAAACAAATCAGTTTGTTATTGGTCAGAAGTAGAGAAACAGAATTAACATTTAATACAAATATAATGTTTATTAAGATATTCAGCCATAAAAAGATGGTTTAAATGGTGCAATGTAATAATGTAATTAGCCACAATTACAAGAGTTCTAGCATACTTACATATACATGAAAGGTTAACTTACAAAGTACGATTCTAGTGCAATATTACAGACTTACTGTTATGTTTCATCATCATCATCCACAGTCCAATTTCACCCACTGCTGGGTATAGGACTCTGTAAATTATATGTACATTCTATTATATATATATTCTGTAAATTTACAGTAGAACAGAATTTACTTGCAACAACTAGCTCTTAGCTATTGCTGCTGCTTAACTTATAGAATTAAAGTTACCAGTGTGTGATGTACAGATGGTTTTATGCGACACAGCTGCAATTCTTATGTTGGCATTGGGCAGAAGTAGTAGATGAACTGCCATTATTCATGGAATTAGATGCTGATGTGCACATCTCTGATAGTAAAATAATCAAGTGGTCATTCTATGGGTCAAAGACAGACTCAATAAACCATGAACAAGCAGGAGAGCTTTTATTAAAATATGCTAATATGCAAGTGTGCCAGCCAAGTTAAATGGACAAAACAACTCATTAAAGTTTCTAAAGTAGGAGAGAGAATAAAGAACAGCTAGATCACTGCCGTCTTGGTCTAGTGGTTGCTAAGTGTGAGTGCTGAACATGAAGTCCTGGGTTCACATCCCGGGTTGTGCAAACTTAGTGAGTTACTTCATAAGGTAGTTAAGTAGCAGCAGGGAGTCTGAAGGTGTGCCTGGTTGATGGCAATAGACTCGATAAACGAGGGTGTTACAATACACTCCTGCCTGTCCCTTTAGGGAATGCAGGTGTGAAGTTATGTTATGTTAAATCACTTATTAATAACAGTAATTAAGAAACCATATCCAGCATGCAGCATATAAGAGGAGGGAATAACAGCTTCCCCAGGATCTGTTAGGTCTGCAGTAGCCTCTGCTAACTAGGTTGAGAACAAACCAGAGGGAACTAGCAAGAGTGATAAGACATTTAATATAATAAATATAAATTTATTGGTCAGAGATAGATTGAAGTAAAGGATCTCAGTTACAACTTAAAAACTTCCAACCCACATAAACTTTAATCATCATAATTATGTGATTGGATTTGATAATGTGTTGATATTAGAAAAAGTTACATATTATAATTTTATTTTTAATTATAATTTGTTAATAACTATGAAGTTTTTTTATAAGGATAAGAGGTTCATATTTATTGAACTATTTAATGGTTAGAATAGACTGATTTAATAACAGTATTATTGTTACTTCTAACCCTCTTATGTTTACAGGATATACATTTATAAATATGTATCACCATAGTATCACATAGCGTTTTGTGTTTGTCACCAGCAGATATCAAACAGGTCTTCATATCGACGCTGTGTGTTTTTAAGTAAACACATAATATGATATTTTGAATTACAACAAAATAATTATTATGTGTTGAAAGAAAAACACACAGCGTCGCAGAAATAACTTCCTGGTGAAGACCATATGACAGGGATTCAAGGGGGGCAACCTATCGTAAATAACGACAAGGATATTTTGCCCTTTAGCTGTGACAAACAGGTATAGTACCAGTATAGCGGGAATAATCGGTAAGTTCACGAAAACATTCTTCATATCGACGCTGTGTGTTTTTCTTTCAACACATAATAATTATTTTGTTGTAATTCAAAATATCATATTTTTTTGAAATCAAGAGGCGGTCTAGTGTACGCTTCTCATGGTGTCCGCTTTTTATTTACAACAAACGTACCAGAGCCAGTGATGTGTCAAAATATAGATGCGGTTTACCGTTTTACGCCTTTAGGCGCACGCAAAATACTAACTCGAATCAGACCCATAAGGGGCACCTTTGAATTCAGTCCGCGTCAAACAATGTAAAGACTAGACGTGTGTGTTTAGAAAATGTACAAATTATTACTCCAAAGTTAATATAACTGATATAACACATGGGACCACCTATTGCATGTAAGTACATACAATATAATTATATCGCTATATTAGCTTATTTTAAATAATTTCAATGCGGTAAATAAACTAGAGACAGCAAATCATTTTGGCGCGAGAGCGATAAGGATGCATGCCGATTGCCGACTGCCGACATAGATTAAAAGTACAGATGCCAACATAGTAGGCATAATAACATAATATAACCCTTCAATTCAGTTTTCTAAGTTTTTAACCTAATAATACTTCTTTCTTAAAAAAGATTAATGTTCAAAAATAAAATAATAACAAACGATGGAAAATTAATTTAACTATTTTTCTTTGGTAAGGTTTCCGGCCAATGAGGTTCGACTTCTGGAGTGCATCGCAATTGTTCGGAAACAGAATTTGAAGCAATCATTTCAATGCTACCATAGAGATGCTACTGATAGATAGATTTCAAAAAAAGGTCCAACGCTACTTATGAATTATGCTCTTCCTTTTATACAAGTAATAAAACATATAGTATGTAGTATGTAATATCAGTAATATATAGTAAATATATAGTATGTATATAATATCCGCTATTCGCGGTTTTACCCACGTTCTTTGTTTCTGTCCTGTCTTGTTCAGCCTAAGCCCACGTTAAATTTGTTTCGACATTTAAAAGATAGACTTCAGATAAAGAGAATTTCTATACCTTATAAAAAGGCTGTAGCTTTTATAAACATTAACAGTCAATTTATATCATAAAGGGGCTCGTAGCAATGTAGCTACCGCGCAGATCTGTGGGGTTAAGCCAGCGAGCATGGGCTCGCCGCGATCAGTCTTGGCTAGTCCCAGCTGAGATTAACCGCCATGACCGAAATTCGATCTAGCTGACATTATGAAATAATTTGATAGGTATGTGACTAGTGACTACCATGCAGATCAGTCGATCGACGGTGTTAATCCGGGCACGCCGCCGTCTTTCTTGTGATGGGTGACCGTTTTCACATGTCGAGACCCCTCCGTGCTTCAGAAGGCATGTTTGGCGCCCTGATTGGCGCAGTGGCTAAGCGATTGGACTGCTGCGCTAGGGGTTGTGGGTTCGATTCCCGCACGGGACAAAAATTTGTGTGATCCACAGATGTTTGTCCCGAGTCTGGGTGTTTGTGTATGTGATATTTCATGTTTGTGAAACGCACCCACGATACAGGAGAAATTCCTAGTGTGGGGCGACGTTTTTTAAAAAAAAAAAAAAATTGCCGAAATTCTCTAATGTAGAAGTTACTTTAGATTTCGTTGACTCGATATCGATGATCTTTGACGATTCTATCTGGAGCATCCCTTATGATTTCCGCCATGTTTTGCGTCTTAGGAGACAGAAGGTAGGCACCCGTTTTTTGTAGGAGTAACCGGTTCATATATACCTTTGTCTGAGTTTACAGCCCAATTTAGCTGTCAGTGTCACTCTCACGTCAAGTCGAGTCCCTACCCCTCACCTCGCCTCACCCTGCTGGCCTAGTAGACTACCCATACCCGTATTATCAATGAAAATTACATTCAGTTTCTCACATAACTTCTTCGTGAATTCTTGTTCCTTACACTTTTGCTAACATTATTACAGTAAGTGCTACCTTTCATAAAATATCTATAAGATTGTAGTACTAAGGTTAAATCCTTCAATTACCGATACTCTTCGTCAGTTTATAAAAAAAACTTAG
This sequence comes from Abrostola tripartita, assembly GCA_905340225.1. Classification (NCBI taxonomy): domain Eukaryota; kingdom Metazoa; phylum Arthropoda; class Insecta; order Lepidoptera; family Noctuidae; genus Abrostola; species Abrostola tripartita. The sequence continues at coordinate 6,419,682 of HG996493.1, read as the reverse complement.
ACAAGAAGAAAAAGTAACGATGTCGTCGGTCCATAAATCTGATGGAGATATATTCGTGCCAATTAAAATTGATGAAAATGATTTGTATACAGGAGTTTTGAAATTACTTAAATATATAAGACCTAACTGGACTCAAGAAAATGTAAAACTAAAGGTAAGAGAAATCTAAAACCATTTCACATAATTTTACGTTAGTTTATAAGTTGTGCTTAGACTATAAAATAAGAGTTGTGAATAAAATTATTAACAAGCAAAAACATTTTGTTTACACCTTTCTTCATTATTCATTTTATCCACACCAATAGGTACTTTAAAATTTGGTAAAGTTAATTCCACTGAGAGATCAAATGTTATTATAATAAAAACACACAGATTAGATATATTGTTGTGATTGTACCAAGATAAATGACCTAAATGTTAACACAAATCATATTAAACAACAAGTACCTTTATAATATAATTGTATAAAATATAAGATCATGATTTAATTGCTTTGAAATCATTTCTGAGTCATGTCCAACCATTATTGTAAATATAACATGATAACATGCATTTGTTTTAGACTTTAACTGATGGTATAACAAATAAATTAGTGTCTTGCCAATTTTTGGAGTTCAGTGGTGAGAAAGATATTTTGCTTGTTCGCATCTATGGAAACAAAACTGATTTGTTTATTGATCGGACTGCAGAAATCAGGTAAGAGTAGGTTTCATAGACATCTTATATTTTACAAAAAGCATAATAAATTGTAACATAGAGCAGCTAAGTTTGGCAATTAATAAAGTTTTAGATTTTTATAAATTAAAGTGCTAACAGCCAGAATAGCCTACAGCAGATGTAATCATTATTAAAATTTCACAACACATAGATCTTGTTTGTATGCAAGCAATACTTTAATCTTTGAATGGCTGACATATAAGCAAGAATTTCGAATTGTTTCTATGTGTGAAAAAGGGTATTGAGACACAAGAATGCAAACCTTATCAATTGTTATGTTACCCACTTTAGGAACTCGACAAGTACACTAGAAACATCTGCTACATTTCCAAGAAAGTTAATTTCTTACATACTGATGAATAGGTCCTGGACTTAGTCTGACTACAAGTAGTTATGAACTAGGGTCTGTATTACAGAAGACAGTAATGAGGAAACTTAAGTTTAAGGCAGTTCATCTGCTTACGGGCAGTGTCAGTTGAGATCTGTATAATATAGGTACTTCAATATTGTATATAAGATAGACCTAATTGTTATTGCATTCTTTTGGTTTTAGGAACATCAAAATACTCAACGCTCTTGGCTTAGCACCTCAAGTGTATGGCACATTTGAAAATGGACTTGCTTATCAATACTACCCCGGAAATACGTTGGATGTTGAAAATGTAAAAGATGACAATATATGGCCACTGGTTGCAACACAAATGGCAAAAATGCACAAAGTCAATCTAGGACCAGATGTATGTATACTAAAACTTAGTCTTGTCTTTCAGCTTTCTCATTAGTCTCTTCCCATAAAAGTACCTTACTTAAATAAATTCAGTAATAAAAACCTTTAAACTAAATCATGGATATGAAATGATGGTACCATCTATCAAAATTATCAGAGAGTTGTATCATATTTTATGTCATTTTAGCATGTTGCCCATGCTAAGTTTAACTCAAATTGATAAAGGAAATTTGAAAACTGATGGACACGAGCGGGAATCGAACCCGCCACCTTCGCCGATCCGTGGCACAGCTCTGCCAACTGAGCTATCGTGTCGCTGCTCGTACCCATCGATATCAGAGTTAATTCCCATTAAGGTATTGGCAACTTGCAAGTGTTAGTTATTGATTATAGAATTTAACATAACTAGCATAATAGCATTTATATAACTGCCTCGTAGATCTAAATATAATCGTGGTCGCCAGGCGCGAATGCTAACCGTGAAGTCCTGGGTTCGATTCCCGGGTTGGGAAGAGATTCTCAGCACCAGCATGGGGTGTACTAAAACTCCCTCACCTAACCCTCTGAGGAATACAGGCGTAATTTTATGTTTATCTTCGTCTGTAAAGGAATTCTCGTACTGTACACAGTTTTGGTAGACTCACTCATAAATGAGTGATGACATCATAACATGTATCTGAATGGATGTCAAAATGTGACATATGTATAAACAAACACACGAAATTAAACTGAAATTGTGGTTTAACGAACACAGGAGACTGACGACGCACCCTACTGTATAAATACATATAGCCGTTAATATTTTGTAATTTACTAATTTCAAATTGAATTATTCTATTCCTGATAACAAAACTAGGCACTTAATTCGTTATCTTAATTACTTATAGAAATAAACATAGGTAATTATGATATGGTTAGATTGTTACTAAGAAGTACGGACTAGTGTACAGTCAGCATCATAATGACCGAAGTATGCAAAGTAGTCAAAATAATGTGAGCAAACGAAAATTCAATTTTATCTTAGCAGTCATTATCAAATTGTTGTTAGGATACAGAGTGGTCAAAACATCTTATATACAATTGGATGCACTGCATTGAAGTGCACGCGCAACCACTAATCAGTTTTGTTTGTTTTTCTTGCAAGCAGTTTTCAAAAATATTGAAGCTGTCAAAGTGTTCAAAAATATGTTAGCAAACAGTTCGTTCACTAGTATCTAAGCATACAAGGTGGTCAAAAGTATCTTAACAAACATAAAATTAACCTTAATACCCCTAACTAGAATATATTTTTCAGTAAAATTGTTTATTCAAACCCTTCAAACGTCATTACATTTTGCATCCTTCTTTTCTTTGAGCATCCATCCCTTTCATATCGAGCATGAAGTCATTGCCATGTCTTTTGTTTTATAAATTTTGTGCGTTGAATTTGGCCGTCGAAGATAATATTATTTTAGGTAAAAGAGGTTGTAGGTTCAATTAACTAGAGAATAGAGTATGAGAGAAAAAAGTATGGAAACAATTTTCAGGATAAGATGTAATCAGTGGACTTATGAAAAACATTATTCTTGTAATAAAATGGTGTCTAACATTGTTTCTTTATATCTTATTAATGCTAAAATACATCTATTATAATACCCACTGACTCTCACTCTCTCTCACACACACTATCAACAGGAATATTAAGAGATCTGTTACTTCCATTCCTAACCCCCCTAAAGAGGGTACGCAGGTTACGCAGTTGATAGCCTGTAAATAAAAATAAATCCTTGGCTCCATTCCCAATTTCACCTTTCTAGGACTAGGGAAGTAGGTACCTACCCTGTAGGTTTTATTGAGAGTCAGTGAGTAATACACTTCTGGACACATCTATTGGCCCACCTTAGAGTTTAGGTTTCGATGGCCCCTACCGAAATATGATTGCTAGATTGAACAAAAACTGTTGATGCAGTTTTAAACCTGATACATTTTACCATCTTTTTCGATCGTATTGTTTTAAATTTGAATTCAGAATACCATACGACATGGAGCTACGCCTAACAAGTCGGATATGCGCCTTGTTAAAGGCAATTGATTTTTGAATAAAAAACATGTTTTATCAAATAAAGGTTTAATTTAATAACGCGTGTTGCCTCCATGGGCATCTACCACAGCTCTCATACGATTAGGCATAGAGTTTATCAACCGCTCTATGAAATTTTGAGGGATCATCTCCCATTCCTCTTCTATGGCAGTTTTCGACTCCTGCATCGTCTGGGCAACTGGCTGACGAGCCCTAACACGTCTTTTTAGCTCGTCCCACATGTGCTCAATAGGGTTAATGTCTGGGCTTCTGGCTGGCCAGTCCATAACTGTGATGTTCACATCCCGAAGATATTCCCTGACGATGCCGGCCGCATGGGCTCTTGCATTATCATGCATAAAAAGGAAATTTGGGCCCACATAGTCCGCGTATGGTATCACGTGAGGTTCTAAGCACTCACGAATGTACCTTTCAGCATTTAATGTTGGCAGCCGTGGTCCTGTAACAACCTCAAGTTGAGTTGTGCCGCTCGCGGATATACCGCCCCAGACAGTCCATGAGCCACCGCCATAAGCAACCCTCTCTTCAAAGCAGCATTGTGCGAAACGCTCTCCCTTACGTTGGTAGACCTTCTTCCTTCCATCATTGCCATGTAACACAATTTTAGACTCATCAGAAAAGAGTACACGGCTCCAATCTTGCTGTGTCAAATTTAAATGACTGCGTGCGAAATGAAGGCGCGCTGTTCGGTGGGCTCGCGTTAGTTTGGGCCCATTAGCTGGCTTGTGTGGTACCATATCGCGTTCTTTTAACCTTCTCCGAACAGTTCGAGCGCTCACAGATACTCCGTGGAAGTCGCGAAGTTGGTTTTGTATCTTAATGGAGGTAAGGTGACGATTTCTCAAGCTGGTCGTCACGATGAATCGATCCTGCCTTTCAGTTGTGACCCGAGATCGTGGCCTTCCTTGGCGACGAACAAAGCCGCCAGTCTCTAGGTACCTCCGATAAACATTTCGGACCGCAGATCGACTTAAATTAAGTTGAGGACTCACGTTTCTTTGGCTGTGTCCGGCCTGAATAAGTGCCACAGCTTGGGCGGCGACTTCAGGTGAAGTATCCATAGATTATTGATAGAACCTCACCTTAATGTTAAGAATAAGTAATGTTTGTTGCAAAACCAAAGATATCAATCACTTTTTCAAGAATTAAATCCAAGTAAACCAATAAAACCAAGTTTTCTTAGTATTCGATTGTTTGATATCAACAAACAGGCTCCAAATTGTCTTTTGTTTCTTTAAATTCTGTGTTCGAAATTCAAAAAAAGACTATTGAATGAAATTGTGAATGTGCCAGGTTCAAAACTGCATAAAAACTTTTTGCTCGACCTAATATAAAATTTTAGCTAGGACCAAACGAAACTGAAAATACAAGGTGGGCCAATAGATGTGTCCAGAAGTGTATAATCGATGTATTTTAAGCATTAATAAGATAAAGAAACAACTAGACATAATTATAACAAAAGAATAATGATTTTCATAGGTACGCTGATTACATCTTATCTTGAAAATTTTATCCATACTTTTTCCTCTCATACTCTAGTTAATTTAACTTACAACCTCTATTTACTTATAATAATATCATCTTTCACGGCCAAATTTAACGCACCAAATTTATAAAACAAAAGACATGGCAATGATGTCATGCTCGAAATGAAAGGCATGGATGCTCAAAGAAAAGAAGGATGCAAAATGGATTACGTTTGAACGGTTTGAATAAACAATTTTACTGAAAAATATAGTCTAGCTAGAGGTTTTAAGGTTAATTTTATGTTTTATACTTTTTACCACCTTGTATGCTTTAGATACTAGTGAACGAACTGTTTGCTAACATATTTATGAACACTTTGACAGCTTCGATATTTTTGAAAACTTCTTGCTAAGATGTTTTGACCACTCTGTATGCTAACAACAATCTAAGTATATATAACTCAAAGGTGACTGACTGACATAGTGATCTATCAACGCACAGCCCAAACCACTAGACGGATCTGGCTGAAATTTGGCATGCAGGTAAATGTTATGACGTAGGCATCCGCTAAGAAAGGATTTTGATCAATTCTACCCCCAAGCGGATAAAATAGGGGATGAAATTTTGCATGAAACTTTGTCAATTTTAAACCGATCGGGCTGAGACTTTGCATGCATAAAGCTACTATGACGTATGCATTACCTAAGAAAGGATTTTGATAAATTCTATCCCTAAGGGGATAAAATAATGGATGAAAGTTTGTATAAATCTGCTTAGATTTTCGACTGATTGAACTGAAATTAAAGATTAGGGCTACTATGATGAAGACGTCCGCTTAAATAGGATTTTGATAAATTCCACCCCTAAGGTGATAAAATAGAGGATGAAAGTTTGTATAAATCTTTTTTGATTTTCGACTGATTGAACTGCAATTAAAGATTGGAGCTACTATGATGAAGACGTCCGCTTAAATAGAATTTTGATAAATTCAACCCCCATGGGGATAAAATAAGGGATGATGTCATGATGGAGGATGTAAATGTATTAGTTTGAACCTATCAGTACCTAATGGAACGAATAAATTAAGACGAACAAAATACTTTTTAGTTCTAAATGTTGACAATAGATGGCTTCTTAACGCGAGCGAAGCCGCGGGCAAAAGCTAGCATAATAATATGACTGCTAAGATAAAATTGAATTTTCGTTTGCTCATATCCTTTTGACTACTTTGCATGCTTCGATCATTATTATGCTGACTGTAGCTAATAAAATATTTGTGACTTAGTGGTAATTATATCTATGACGTCAGCGTTCAACAAGCACCTTTTGTAGTCATCATAAAGTAATCTGGGCTGCAGTAAAAAATTAATCAGCGAACCAAAACCTACATACATCACATATTTTAAAATATTCTATTCAACGACCTAGTCAGTTAGTAGTTTACTACCTACCAAGTAGTCCTACCGTCAAGTCAGGCTCTAACGAATTTGCGCACAATTTATATGGAATGCATATGATTAAAGCGATAAAGGCGAAAAACCTATGTTCATTTGTTATGTTTATACGTAGGCAGCAGGCACTTTTATTTTTAGAAAAATAAATGAAAATAATTATATTACTAGTACGGGGATATAACTGATAAAGCAAGTATCAATATGGAGCGAATTTCAATGGATTTATATGTGGAAGGAGACGATCCTTGCGATGAAGAATGTAATGAGAGTGAATGAGGAAATCTTTGTATGCCAGGATCCGTAGCCAATGGAAATGTGTAGACTTTGTATAATTATCGCAATTAGTAATAATCAAGAGGCGACTTGTGGGTATTTAGACGCTTCGGTTGTATATTTATATTATGGTCCTAACTCCTAACCTTCGTATTATGATCAATAGGTCATAACTGCTAAAGATGCGAAACAACCGATTTCTTTTTTCTAAAAGTAACTTTAAAATGATGCAAATATTAGGATTCTGGTGCCGAGTCTTACAACGACCTACGCACGTTACGTTTTTGTAACGTAACTAAAACTAATGGTCGAAAAAAACAAATAAATTTATATATAATAATTCACTGTAAGACCTAAGTAAATGTATGTAATGATGGGCAAGTCTGTATTTTTGCCTGCAATATCTTAGTTTAAATCTTTAAACTCAATATATATAAAACAAAATAATAAATCCACCTGTAACTGTAGATAGTAGTGCTATCAGTCAGGCAACTCATAAATATTAAGCAAAGCAAATAAACGGGTAACGACGTCATATCGCTTTTTCAGGTGCCGAAAGAACCATTTGCGTGGGAGAAAATTGAAAAATTTCTAAGTTTACTGCCTGATCCATTTACATCAGAAGAAAAGCAGATCAGGTGCGTAATAAGTAAATTATGCACGCTTCCGTGTACACCACATAATATAATAATTTTATTAACTATTGCATGGTACAACTATTTATAAGCGCTCTATACACCAGTGTGCTTTCCCTCCAATTAAATTCCGACCAAATTGGATTGGAATTGTAAAGTTTCGAACTCTTTACCTTAACACTAGCACCAAATTATTTCAATATTATGTTTCAATTGGGAGGAACTAAACTAACTGAGATCAAAAGATTGACAGCATTTTTTTTTTCAATAAATCTGAATCATGTTTCCGTTAAATCAATATTAAAGTTACATTGGCCTTGTATTAGAATTGAAATTAAATTCGAGAGTATGCTATAATCGCCGAGCTGTACCAGCGGGTCTGCCGGCTTTGGCTTGTAAAGCGCCTTAGATTTTCTTAGGAAACAAAGTAATTTTTTGTTACCTAGTTGGAATAAATATATGGGAACACAATTTTAATAGCTAACTTGTTTATATTCCGTTTTGATATTACCAACAGATCGTAAAATCCTCTTGGGTACCACCGGAGTAACAAGCAACGATATTTTTTACACGACTGCCCAAAAAAAGGAGTGTCATGTTTTCAGGGTTCATGTATGTATGTATGTGAGTTTCTTTATTCCACCGTAACTTCTAAATGCCTCGACTGATTTTGATGTATGGAGTGTCGTTAGAATTCTTGCAGCATTGCGAGTAACATAAGTAAAAAAAAGAAATAAAGAAAACAAATGTAATTTTAAAACATTAAAAAACACGACTGCCATGACAAAAATCGAACTAAAAAGTAAAAATCAAGTTCCATCGCAGTCGGGGGACCGTTCTGTGGAACGCTGCCTTATCTAAGAGGTACCCCGACTGCGATGGAACTTGTTATTGGGTATCATCCCAAATTCCAAACAAACCTAGTATTTTGAAGCTCATGTAGTTACAATGTTCTACGAATGTGATAACCTGATAAAGCGGCGCAGCCGAGATCCGTTTATTTGGCCGCGACATCTAAACACACGACACACGCCTTTCATTGATTAGAACGCGAGTACCAAAAACATACCTACTCTTAACATACATTTATGTACGTACCTACTATACTCGACTTCTTTAAAATGTCCAGTACTTAATTAAAACTCATTATTTTTACTTATTCAACCACTTAGGGTATTTCCTAAATTGCGTCTTAGGATTAGACTTTTAAACCCCGATTGTAAGTATTAGATAATGATATCGAAACTACAAACAATGATAATAACAAATTAATTTATCTTTCTTTATAGATTCGCAAATAGTTTTAAATCTATAACAAATCTAAAGACAGAGTACGAGTTTCTTAAGTCGCACTTGTCGAAAACAAACAGCCCTATTGTGTTCGCTCACAATGATTTACTTCTAGGAAACGTAATCTACAACAAAGATGAAGGGACTATATCTTTTATTGATTACGAATACGCAGCATACTGCTACCAAGCATTTGATATTGCCAATCACTTCAATGAATTCGTTGGTAAGTATAAAAAAAATCAAATTAGACATAAACATAACATCACGCCTGTATTCCCCGAAGGGGTAAGCTGAGGTGTAAAGTACAACCGCATTTCGCCAGTAATGTTAGGTCCCAATTTAATAGGTATAAAATTCTGACACCGTGCTGCTAGTGTGAAATACCTAATGGAAAAATCCAGTCATAGGTACTTTGGCCGACCGTAACGCATAAATAATGTTGTTAATCTATTGAGGAATGTTCCAATAAATTATTTATTTTGATTTGATTTGACCCGGAATTCAAACCCTAAACCGACTCAACAGTAGCGCATAGCGACCACTAGACCAACGAGGCAGTCGTTATCTTTCATAACATAAAACTATTTACAAATCAAAACACTAGCAGCAAAGGTAATAGACAGGAAGCCATAAGTGCTACTATTACCATAATTGACTATTTCCTTGTCAGTGGTGCCAGAAGCGACTATTTATAAAGCCAGACTGTTAATCCATTCAATGCGGCAACAAATTTTGCTCTCGCTACCCAGATGCGGCATAATTTTTATCTTTAACTCTATATTACGCCGATCGGCGTGGTCTGAATCTGAGTATGAAAAAATAATACGCCGATCGGCGTGTGCCGCATTGAATGGGTTAAAATTGTATAACACACTTTACACTTTTTGTTCCAGGCCTCTCAATAGACGACATTGACTACAATAACTATCCTCATGATAATTTCCAGTTCGAATGGATTAAAGTGTACCTATCTGTTTATTTAGACAAAAGTTATCCAACCGATGACCAAGTAAATAAAGTTTATAAAGAAGTACAACAGTTGACATTGTTATCTCATTTCCTTTGGGGATTATGGGCACTTGTCCAATATGAACATTCCGATATTGATTTTGATTTCGGAAGGTAATTAGAGATCTATTCATGTTTATTATTTACAAAAAAAAACGTTTAGGTCAATTTCCGTAGTTCTATTGGTTAAATGTCAATAATGACCTTTTTTGAACAAAGTTAATACCAGCTTTGACTTATTTAGCATACGCGACTTATCCGAAACTCGTTTCCCCCCATTATCTATGTTTCTATATTATTTTAACTTGATTATCAACTCCTGGTGTCCGTGTTTCCGTTTTGTGCTGTGGTTTTGTGTCTCATCATATTGTTTTGCTTTTTTTAGGTATGCGGAAATAAGATTAAACAAATATTACGAGTTAAAGGACTACATCTTCGAAGAACTCAGTTGACTTTTTTGAGTCAACTATAATACTGTATCATTATTGTAACACTATATTATAAGATCAATTTAAGTCAAGTACAATTTACTACAAGTAGATTAGGTGATTATTGTTCATAGCGTCGCTTAGCGATGTTTTTATATTGTTATCAAAATCACATTCCTTAAATTATTAATATATTTTTGTCTCTAATAAATATACTGAAATTTATTTTAATTATTGCTTTTTATTACACTCTATAAACGCTAATTATAAAGTATACGCTACGCTTTTATAATGCGTCGCTGTCCACTTCGCCGACCAAAAATTAATTGAGATCTATATCTATGGTTGCCAAGTTCTGTGTAGAAAGTCCTAAAATTGTTGTTACAAGAACATGCAGCATTTTAAAATCAATTACTTGTTTCTGCACAATAGGTAAAATAAAATTTTACAAAATGCAATTATTTCACTCGCGATGTAATCTTTGACGGTTAACACAATAGTTTGCATAATTGTTTCATAAAAAGCCACCTAATGCACTGCTTGTACCGATTAGAACAGTCTTCAAGCTCAAGATTTGAATCGGCTATTTTTTAAGTACAGGCTATATTGTATGTGTTATGTTATATTACGAGAAGAGTTAAATAAAGACTACACCACCGCATTAGGGCCGAGTCACACCGGAATGGCAGCGACGCGGCGAGCACTTTCAGTGTGAAATAATTTTAAACTTTAACTACATACTTCAAAGACCAGTATCGCTTGAAAAGGTCGCGAGGCCACCCGCGGTGACGCGAGCGGCCGCGAGCCTCGCGCGTCTTGTTGGTCTTTCCGCCCGCGGCTGCCAGCGGCGACGCGAGGCCGCTCGCGGCACCGCTAAAACTAAACTAGTCAAGAAGATACCAGGCGCGCGGGGACTGGAGGTCGCGCGAGGCTGCCAGCGGCGACGCTGGCGGCCGCTGGCGTCGCCCGCGGCCGTTGCCATTTCGGTGTGACTCGGCCCTTAGGATTATTTAACTGGGCATTTTGCGAAATGATCACTGCCCAATGCCCTATTAGAGTACATCAGGTGAATAGATTCTGGCTTAATGTAGTCTATCTTTTCGGAAAATTCAAGCGCGATGATGAGGGACAGTGGAGAAAATTTCAATCAGTAGGAAGGTAGGTAGATATGGCTCTTTGGGAAAATTGGCGTCCTAAGTAGGTAAGGTACTTAACTAAACTAAAAAAGAAAAACACAATTACTATAATCGTAGGTACCTATACCAATAGGTAACTCTGATGAACACAATGTTTAGATGCAACAAATGAGTGAGTAGAATCGAATATAGCTTGACATGTCCCAAAGAGTTCCTGTTCCTGATTCTTCAATTGGAGTACGTACGGTACGCCATAACTTCAGAACGGCTTGATAGATTTGGCTAATTTTGGTTTTGAAATATTTGTAGAAGTCCACGAAAGATTAAAGCGGTCTACACACCAAAGCCGCTGACCCGGCGGCTTCAGAATGTCCAAGCCGAACGACTTTGCCGGCGGCACGTCAGCCGCGGCATGTGGTGTTCTAGTAATTGCCAAATACTCGTAGAGATTCGACGTGTGTGTTTCGAATAATTCAGAAGTAGTATTTTCAGTACCTAATTGACATGGAGGAGGACGATAACAGTGATTTAATAATAGCAGTTTGTGGAGTTATTATCGGTGGATCCCTCAACACACGAAAGCCGGCGGGCAACTGACTGAGTGAGTGGAGAGGGATGCCGTCGGCATCGGCATGCTGCCCCGCCGGCTTGCCCGCGCGGGCGCAAGCCGGCGGCATGATTGTACAAAATAAGGCCGGCGGGTTGGGCCGGCGATCCGTGCCGCCGGGTCAGCGGCTTTGGTGTGTAGACCGCTTTACATGTTGAGAAGGCGGTTCGAAGTTCGCCGGGTCAGCTAGTATCTAAAGCGGTCTACACACCAAAGCCGCTGACCCGGCGGCACGGATCGCCGGCCCAACCCGCCGGCCTTATTTTGTACAATCATGCCGCCGGCTTGCGCCCGCGCGGGCAAGCCGGCGGGGCAGCATGCCGATGCCGACGGCATCCCTCTCCACTCACTCAGTCAGTTGCCCGCCGGCTTTCATAGAGTAGTGACGTATCACTTATTCATTCTCTGTTGTTGTGAAGTGTCGGCACTTTTATTTTTTATCAACTAACCAATATGGAGTGGGACGATGCAACAGTTATAAAACTAATAGACCTCTATCATTTAAAAGAAATATTATGGAACCCAAAAAACCGTGACTACAAAAGCCGGCCAAAGCGTTACGACGCATTTAATGAAATTGCCAGTGAAACACACACACACGTCCAATCTCTACGAGTATTTGGCAATTACTAGAACACCACATGCCGCGGCTGTCGTGCCGCCGGCAAAGTCGTTCGGCTTGGACATTCTGAAGCCGCCGGGTTAACCCGCCGGCACTAAGCCGCCGGGCTGTGCCGCCGGGTCAGCGGCTTTGGTGTATAGACCGCTCTCAGGACCTAAAGCGGTCTACACACCAAAGCCGCTGACCCGGCGGCACAGCCCGGCGGCTTAGTGCCGGCGGTTTCAGAATGTCCAAGCCGAACGACTTTGCCGGCGGCACGACAGCCGCGGCATGTGGTGTTCTAGTAGTTGCCAAATACTCGTAGAGATTCGACGAGTGTGTTTCGAATAATTCAGAAGTAGTATTTTCAGTACCTAATTGACATGGAGGAGGACGATAACAGTGATTTAATAATAGCAGTTTGTGGAGTTATTATCGGTGGATCCCTCAACACACGAAAGCCGGCGGGCAACTGACTGAGTGAGTGGAGAGGGATGCCGTCGGCATCGGCATGCTGCCCCGCCGGCTTGCCCGCGCGGGCGCAAGCCGGCGGCATGATTGTACAAAATAAGGCCGGCGGGTTGGGCCGGCGATCCGTGCCGCCGGGTCAGCGGCTTTGGTGTGTAGACCGCTTAATAGAGGTGGGTAGGTAATTTTTTAGGTGGAAATTATACTCCACGTACCAATAAGTACAGTACAGATTTTACAGTTTCAGCCTAGTATCAATAAAAGTGATCGTGGTCGCTAAGCGGTGCTAAATATGTGGTCCTGGGTTTTTCATTAGGTAATACTGAGTAGCAGTACTCAGCCTCAGCAACATGGAGACAGAATTTGTGCCCGGTTGATGGCAATAGGCTCGCCCTTCATTACATGGAGAACTATAATGCGACAGCTGAATATGAGGCCCTGGGTTCTAATCCCGGGTCGGGCAGAGTAACTGGGTTTTTCTATTGGGCAATTCTCAGTAGCAGCACATAGTCAGGATTTGTGTGTGGTTGATGGAAATAATAATAATAATAAATAATAAAATAATTTATTTCCATAGATTTGTACAAAACACTTATCTAGTTACATAATGTTATTTAACTTTACATTGTTAATTACAAGAAAAGTGTTTTCGATGAACTCTGGTACCCAGAATAAGATTTAACTTGTGTTTAGGGTACCAGCGTTCTCGCGCTAAGTTTGGACAAATAACAGCAGTTGTAGAACGAGCACAGTGTTTTTAAAATATACATTATTATCTAAAAGTAGCCTCTTATTTTATTTTATTTTTTGTATGTGTGTAGTGTATTTGTTTGTTTATGTATGGGTTTGTATGTGATAAAAAATATTTGTACATGTTGTATTTGTGTATGTCAGTATCTGACTTTATAAATAAAATTATTGAGTTAAAGGACAGATATCTTTAACAGATCCTCAGTATTATTATAATCTAAAGATAGGAGCCACTTAGATACCTTGGACTTACATCTATTTAGGCACATCGGGGCAATGACGCAAAGTCTATTTATTTTGTTATACAGATGGCTAGAAATTATATCATAGTGGCGTTGAGCTAGGGTCGTTCTGCATGTGCGAGTCGGACATACTTTCGGGCATCTGCGCTTTTTAGAAGCATTTGGCTCATATACTACAGTAGTGTGTTTACGCAAAATAGCACTGAGTACAAAAAGTTGTCTCACACTGAGGACTTGACATTCGGTGTAGATAGAAGTGGTGGGATACCTGAACGGTTTGGAGGTCATAACTTTAAGGACTGCCCTTTGTGCACGTTCCAAAGGGAGGAGGGAAGTTTTGGGAGCCCCACCCCACACTGTAATGCAGTAGTTTATAATAGATTGACACAAAGCATAATAAATAGTTTTTATAGTTCCGTAGTCTGCTGAGTGCCTAAGTTTTTTAAATATATATATACACTTGCGAACTCGTGATGTAAGATTAGTAAGGTGGGGCTTCCAGCTCAAAGAACTATCAACATACACTCCTAGATATTTAACAGCCGTAGACCTTTTAAGCAGTGGGCAGTCGCATTGAGAAGAGGATAGACCCGGAGAACAATAATGAGCTCTGAGTCTCATTGTGTCCGGGGGGGGGAGGTTATTCGGTTGCAGGCAGAAAGGCAAGTAGACCGTTTTAGTGAGATTTAATGTTAAAATATTAGCCGACAGCCATTTCATCACTGAGGTAAGAGCATGTTCAGCGTGTTTTACTGTTTCCGGCCAATCACTACCATTTACAAGTAACGCCGTATCATCCGCATACGTAAAAATTGAACAATTTGTTAGAGTCATTTTGCATAGAGTATTAATATATAATAAAAATAGAGTAGGCCCGAGAATTGAGCCCTGAGGCACGCCATAACTCAATGATTCGTTGTCACTAATTACATCATTTACTTTTACGCACTGGGTTCTATCACGAAGGTAGTCCTGGAAGATTAAAAGGGTATGTCCACGAATGCCAGCGGCTTCTAATTTGGATAAGAGATGTGGAACAGACACAGTGTCAAAAGCCTTAGAGAGATCTAAAAAGATAGCTAGACATTTCATTTTACTATCTAATTTTTCCACAACATGATCTATCAAAGCAGCAACAGCATCTACGGTTGACCTGCCACCTCTAAAACCATACTGGTTGTCACTTATGATTTTGTATGACTCAAGGAAGTTTACTAATCTATTATTAATAATTTTTTCTAGTACTTTAGAGATGGCAGGTAAAACCGAGATAGGCCTGTAATTATTAACACTGCGTCTGTCCCCACTTTTGAAGATTGGATGTACAACAGCCCTTTTGAAAACCTTGGGAAAACAGCCTGTGGATATAGAGCGATTGCAGATATGAGTAATGGCTGGCACCAGCGATGGCAGACAGGATTTTAACAGTCTTGATGATATGCCGTCCCAACCCACCGCAGCATCCGTACGCAAACCTATAATGATATTGGTGATCTCCACTTCATCTGTGGGTAAGAGTACTAGTGAATTAGGGGGTACCACATCGGGAGTTAATTTGGCGGAACATGAGGTGGGTGAGAATTTGTCAGCCAAGTTCCTGCCAACGTTGGCAAAAAACTCGTTGACTTGGTTTACTGAAGACTTTACATCAGAAGACGTAGTTAAGAGCTCATTGGGGGAGGCCTTCGGACTAGTTCCGATAATATTTTTAATGACCTTCCATGTTCCTTTTGGGTTGTTTTTCGTCTTTTGAAACTCTTCCCTTTCATAGGCGGCTTTCAGGTTTTTGAGGAGTTTATTACAGAAATTGCGATATCGTTTGTATGTGACTTTGAGAGTGTAGTTTTCGGGTTCATTCTTAAGCGTACTAGCCATAAGATCTCTATTTCGGATACATCGGAGAAGTCCCTTGGTAATCCAGGGTTTTAGAATCCTTCGTTTAGAGGCTATATGTACTAATTTAGAGTGCCTGGTGATAACTGAACCAATTAGGGAAACTAGAGACTCAGCGGCAATGTTTGCGTCTTGGGTATCAATTATTGTACTAAAATCTATAGATAGGATTTCAGTGATTACGGAGGGATAGTCAACAACGGTGCGATTTGTTTTAGGTGTAGGTAGTGACTTAACATGTTGAATGTTTATAAGCGTAGGCCTATGATCAGTAATGTGTGTGTCGATTACCAAAGTCGTAGTTTTAAGGTCAGTTTTTATCATCACGTGGTCAATGCAAGAGTCAATACGGGTGGGGAATAAATGTGAGGGCATAAGGCCATGTGAGGCAATAAGGTTAAGGTACAGATTAGCTTGTTGGGTTAGAACATTAGGGGTAATATCGATATTAATATCTCCCATAATGACTATATTTTTTTGGTCTGACATTTGTGTAAGAGTAGCGTCCAACCCGTCTATAAAATTATCAAGATTTCGTATAGAGGGCGAGCGATATAGTGCTAAAAGTAAAATATTGTGTGACGGTAAATTACAGATTAAACAACTACTATCAGATATCGATGGTTCCGTGACGATATGTGGTAATTCTGATTTCATGTATATTATAACACCATCGTTTTGATTTTTGTAATTACTCGTATGATATGAGACATACCCCTCCAGTGTTGGTACTGCTGATACACTTAGCCAACATTCTGTCAAAATTAAAACATCACATGAGATTTTTATGCTAACCAGAAAAACCAGAAAATTATCAAAATTACAATTTACACTGCGGATATTTAAGTGAATTATATTAAGCGACGAGATATTGTTAATAACAAATCCACTGCATGACTCTGGTACACAAACATAAGAATCACCTATACCGAAAGAGTCAATCTCATTTAAGCTTTCAATATCGAACATTGGTAATGGACGGTAAATGCTCATAGATTGGAACCATATATATTATGTATATGTATACTACGTACGGCATAGCTATAGGTGTCGACAGTACTAAATTTAACAAACATAAACTGAAGTTGTTCGTTGTATGACTTATATGTTGAGAATTACTTATAAATATGAGAATTAATCTAGTGTAAACAATAATAATATAATAATAATAATAATAAAAACAAACAAGTAAAGAACACTGATTCTGTGTTGGTGATTATGTCTATTCGTTAGATTATGTTTTTCACGGAGTTCAAAAAAGTACAATGTATAGTGTAGAGGCTTATATGTACATGGTACAATGTGGAAAAAAGAAAATCCTAAAAGATGGTTATAAGTTGTAAAAATAAAATAGTAAAAAACAAGTTTGTAAAAAGCTGTATATGAAGCTTGAGAATTCATTAAACTATGTTTTGCAATATGGTAACTATATAGAAACAAACAAAAATGATTAGACGGCTTAAATTCATTATTCGGTGGCGAGCAGTTTTTTAAGACACGATGTTGAGTTAATAATAATAGAGTCCAGTCCTTCACGTTCACGTAGAAAAATCTTGCCATTTTGCGACCAACAAAATTTATATTTATTTGTTTTGGCAAATGAGCGAGCCTCGAAAAACAGTTGTCGCACGGTGCGAGGCAGGTGTTCAGCAACATAGATCGGTTTAGTTTCACCAGGAATACCAATATGTCCCGTATTTAATTTTTCGGTGGATCGCAGGCCCTTGTTGAACGAACGACAGGCATTCAATACTTCATTTTTTGAGAGGACAGTCTGGAACTCTGCAATTATCGGTCTGTTCGAGCCTTTCTTCCCAGGTAGGCGATAAACGTCACGAAGCTGAGGAGAGTTGACGGACGGTATCGGCCGAATAGTGCTACAGGCTTTTAAGACAATAGATGTGAGGTCACCAGTGGTTTCCTTTTCATTTATTGGGACATTTCTTATCTCAATACAAGAAGAACGCGTGCTAAGCTGTAGATCGACCACTTTCCTTTCTAAGTCCATTATATAGTTGCGTTGTTCACAGTTTTCTTTTTCAAATTTTTGTAATGACTTCTTAATGGAATCATAATCTTCACTCAAAAATTCTATTGTTTTCAAAGTATCAGCGTTTGTTTTTTGGATCTCCGCATTTTGTAGTTTAATTTCGGTCAACTCAGACGTTAACCGCCCGAGAAGAGCGTCTTGCTCGTGTTTCCAAGAGGTAAGTAACTTCATTATTCTTTCCTCGAAGTTCTTCCATTCACACTCCGGAGAGAAGTCTGGTCGTAACCGCTTGTTTCGCGAGGTAATGTTTGAGATTTCAGGTTCATTCGGATTATTAAAAATATCCGGGGTTGAAAAATCAGGTGGATTAGCAATCTCACGGGCAGGAGTGGCGGGCGGCGAACGCTGAACTCTCAGCATTGTAGGTGCACTTGTCAACAGCAAGGTTTTTAACAAAGGACGCACAATTATTTTTATTCTACGAGGTTAATTTGCTGTTGTTACCAATGGCCCACGAGCATAATACTCGTGTGCTCGAGCGTGCTGGTTGCACAAACACACCTCTTCAACGCGTGAATCGCTTTCGCTCGGTCACAGGCGTCAGTCGACGGCCCACAGTGACGGCGAATGCACGCACAATTTTTATTCCACAAGTCGCTAATAATATATTTTGCGAGGTGTGGTGATTAGTTCCTACTTCCTAGCACTCACGTAATAGTCAAGTCAAAACGCCGAGTCACTGTGCGAGCGGGTCAAAAAATAGCACCCGTTCTCGTCCCGCGGGGGTGAGGGTCGTCCTCCCGCTCGCTGTCCGGTGCAGTGTTCACACTCACTTATTATTTAAAGTCATAAATTACACAAAAAAGTTCACGCTACAATAGTTATTATGTAATGAACTATAGTTCAACCTATAGGTTTTAGAATTGAGGAGCACTGATTTAATATTTTTGCATAAATTAAGTACACGTCTACACTGTTCAACAGTTTGGGCGAGTTCGAAATAGACATACATTAACTGGAACTTATAACATAACTGACAAAATGTGGGAATACTATACACTTCTGCTTTATAGCCTTTCGGAAAATACAGGTGTGATGTTAAGATATGTTATCAATTAAAATGTTCATACAATAAAACAACAAATGAAAATATTTACTCTTTTTATAAAAATCAAAACACACTGCCGTACATACAGAATTAATTCATTAGAATATTATGGACATTTTCTTCACCTATTATGGAACTTAAAATTCTATTCAGTCCACTATGTCTGCTAAATATATAAATATAGGTAACAAGAAAGCATTCCTCTGTTGGTCAACAGATATTTATGTTCTGTGTGTTCTTGATGGCTGGTATTCTAGTTATTACCAAAATATTTACGAGTGATCCAGTTTTATTCATTTTGTGACACAAGAGAAGGCTTGCCACATCATTTTGTCAATATATAGAAAATTAATTGTGGTATGGGAAGCATTGGTTTTCTTTTCTGTTTGGCGATATTAACTGTTCCTATTATATGACTTTTGGTGCCATTTGTTCCTATTATGTTAATAAAACATAATACAATTTAGAATTGGCCGGTGACACTTCCCTTCAAATTCATGCAATAGTTCATCAATATCATTATCTAAATCATCACTTTGAGCCATCTTAGTGACCATGTCACTTATTAAAAATGCACCAATGGTAGCTTCCTCATGGTTATCTTGGATATCCATGTTCACCACATGAACTGGTTGGTTATAGACTGATCTCTTAGAACCAAACCACTCTACGACTTGATCATATACTCTTTCTTCACATGTTATTATGACATCAAATCGCTCTGTTGAAACCTGGAACTTCTCAGGACTTGGCTTAATTCTTCTGTTTCTATCTAGCATGTGTAGTATGCCATTTTGTGTATAGTAGACTTTATCTTTTTCCAATAAATCATTGTATATGTCATCATACGGGACTCCAAATTCATAACAATTAGGTCGATCTGCAGAAGCACCTGGTAACTTAACCTTTTCACCTGTACCATAAGACTTTACTTTAAAGCCTTTCTTTGCAAGAAATGCATGAGCTTCCATACTACGGTTCATGTTCGAAGAACAAACAACCGCTATGAATAAATCACACATTGTTAAATTATATTTTTTACTTCGATATTAAATATGTCAGAAAATAAATAAAACATTGCTTTCAGTTATGGTTTTAAAGTCTTTGCATTTAAATATTGTGTATTCATTTTCATTATTCATAGAATTATACTAGTTTAAGAAGATTACTCCTAATAAAACCTTTTAAAATATTTTGCGTAATATTAGTGCAAAATCGTAAATTGATGAATGAACATCGAGCACACAGATTAAACAGAGTAATAATCGAACACGGAGACGAATCACGAAACGCACAGATAACAACGAGCACAGACTTAATAGTGTATGCACAGACTACTTAAAGATAATTATTACCACCATAAAGTATACCTTACTTTATGCATCTATGCTCAAGGTTACTAGAAAAAACAAATCTGTTCATTTTTTCTATAATAAACTACTGCGACATCTGCGTTAAAGTTAAGGTACTAAAAATGCATGTTGACTACATTTACTTACAATGCCGACAAGTTCATTCTTAGTGAAGTAACACGTTAACCGCACAACAATGGAGGTAGAAGCGGCTGCACTGGTTACAGCAATGTGTGATAAATTATTAATATGCATTTATGCAATTTAATATAGAATGTGTAAAAATCATAGATTCCAACAGATAATACCCGACGTCACCCTTAAGACGTAAATCCTAAAAAGGGAACTTGAAATTCGATGGATGCGAGCAGCGACACGGTGACTCAGTTGGTTAGAGTAGCGCCACGGTTCGGCGAAGGGTCCATCATTTTTCAAATTTCCTTTATCAATTTAGAATAAAGACTTCTTCGATTTCTACATTGCAAAGCTGGATCTCTTAAGCAGAATGCGATCATAAAGATTGACTTCATTTAGCCAGGCAGTTTTAGCATTACTAATAAACACTTAATACTGGAACTGGAGTCTTCCTACCGGCAGGCAAACTGTAATTTTTGACTGAGTTGGTGCAGTATTTGGCAGAAAACGATATTTTCTCCGGGGCGACTATATCCATAATTTTCTTCTATCGTTTTTTACCTTATATGTATTCTGTGGAAACTCCTCATAAGGTTTTGGTCAGAGATGTGTCATAAGTTTTGGTCGGGTATTGTATAGTTTTCGAAACTTAGTACTAAATATACCAGTTCGAGTGTCATAATCGGGTATTTTCAAGACCAAAAGTTGCGTAATCACGTACTACTAAATATACCCGGCCAGCGTCTATTGTGTACATTTAATCGAGTATAAATGTGAAAGGTTCGTTCAATCGATCACGTTCTCTTTTTTATCCGCGTATACGGATATCCGGCACATCTCTAGTTTTAATGTATTTTGACGTTATACGATAAAATAACATTTTAACCTATAGAAAAATGTACTCTGTGATTTTAGTAAAGATGGGTTAATACCAATATTTTTAAATATTAGGTAATATGAATATATTAGTTTAGTAATATTATAATATTTAAACTAATATTTGAGTATCAGTGATATCTGAATAACACATACCGTATTCGACATCAACAGATCATATTAAAGGGGAATATCCAGATATCCGATTTGGATCGGATTATCATGTAGATAAATTAATACTTTGTGGTGATGGATCACAAAGTATTAAATATAATATATTGTACCATAAAGAAAATAAGTATAGGAGAACCGGAATGAAAATAAAAACATTTTTTATAGAAAATATTATTTTTTATTTATGTTTAAAAACATTTATTTTTAACCTTTTCTGAACAGTTCTTCACAGAAATTCAGTTCTATCCTAACGAGTTCGTCAGTCCGAAATGAGATTACCATATTTAAAAAAAGCTTATCGTATATTAAAGATAATCTTTTTACACATTAAGGGCTTTAAAGTATTTAAAACTTTCATTCTCATATTTATTAATTCACATTCGTTTAATTTCACATTGGTATAAATCACATATGCTTTAAGTCATAGCATAGTGAATCCAACCTACGGCAGTTGAATGAATGAATATTGAATCCGAATGATATTATTCAACCTGTTGGAATGGTATCCATAAAGAATAAGTGAATATGATATATTAGCTTATCAGAGTTAGTCGGATTACTAATCTATGAATCTGTGGAATATTACTGATATCTTAGCGAATACTAATATATCACTCACACTTCTAGATTTTAGCGTCAAAACGACATTGTAGGTTATATTTTGCTAAAATAGTAATTAATAATCTATTATTACTGAATTAATGTCTGTTATTCTCGTGCTCGTAATTGGTTAGAATATTTTAATCATGAACCAACTGTTCAAAAGTCTTTTTATCACTAGTGTAAAACCAAATCAGTTCCAAAACATACACACCAGTTCCATAGCTTTAGCATGGTCAAAATCAGATTTACCTAAAAAGTTTATTCGTCATAACAAGACGATATACCCTCCACAGTCCCCTGAAGAAGAACCCAGGCCTGCTGTAAGTTATATAATAAGTAAAAGTGAAGTCCCTAAACGCGTAATAAATAAAAGTTATCGTTGATATTCTTGTATTACTAAAATATCTTAAACTAAAAAAATATACATTGTAAGTAAAAAATAAAAATATAAGCAACATTATTAGCAGTCTTCATGTCATTGATTGAATCTTCTTATTTTTTTATACTGTTTTGTTCACAACAATTATCTTCTTCCTGAAATTAAAATAGTGTTGTTAATACAAAAAAATGTTTAATATACAGAAATGAGAAATCAGGTGTCATATTAGTTTGAAGATTAATTATTATATATTAAAAGTCAACATTTGTATTCCTTTGATTTATCATATCATATTCTAATATAACATAACATTATGCCTGTATTCCCCATAAGGGTAGGCAGAGGTGCACATATAGAGGTGCTCCTATTAAAATATATTCATTTATTTATAAATATATTGTTTATATCATAAACTTTTTTTTTAGTTTGTTTGTCATCAAAAGACTAATCTTAAATACAGTCCTGAAAAGCTTTGGTATATTGCCAGTTTCATTAGAGGAATGACTGTTGATGAAGCTGTGAAACAGCTTAGTTTTGTTAACAAAAAGGGTGCTGTCTTCGTCAAACAAGCATTACTTGAAGCCCAAGAACTTGCTGTAAAAGAACATAATGTAGAATTTAAGAGCAATTTGTGGGTTGGTAAGTAGAAGAAAGCTTTGGTTCTGTCTAGCTATCAATATTTTAGTGAATGCATCTATTAGCCAGTTTTGATCAAACACTTATAAATGTACTATCTCACTTATAAATGTTATATACATAAATATACTTCTATACCCATAGGAGACACACATAATATGTAAAAACACCTGTAATCCCAGAGAGGATAGGTAGAGGGGTCCTCTTTTAACAAGAGTATATACACCCACACTTCACAACACATCATTTATATTATTTAAGCCCTGTCTATTAGGTAAACTGGTGAGCCTAATACCATTATAATCAAAATTCATTCATAAAATTAGAAAACACACTTATTAGAAGTTCAAAAAGCCAGCATTAAGCATAATACAATATATTAGTTATTCACAATCAATAAAATTCTTGTTACAGCTGAGTCATTTACTGGTCAAGGTATGGTGATAAAAGGAATAAGAAGACATGCTAGAGGACGTATGGGTGAAGTAAGATACCAGTATAGTCATTATTTTGTAAGACTGGAAGAGGGAAAGCCACCTGCAGACTATTATAAGAGAAATCCTCAGACTCCTCAACAACAACTGGATAATTGGCTGGAACAAATGAGGAAGAGAAAGATCATAAATTCATATTAAGTTGTATAAAATTTATTAACATGTTTTAGAAATATAAAATAGCATAGATTCTGATTTATTTCTATTTTATTATTGTATATTTACTTACCATATCAAAATATTATTTCGGCAATGTCATTGGACATAATAATTATATTTAGGGAAGCTGTTCATAATACATGACATGACTGTGTACTTATATAATGTAATAGGATATGACTTGTCAATGCAAACAGATATAAGCATGAATAGTAAAAAAGTAGTATCATACCCAATCTACAAAATTTTTAAGCTCAATATTTTATTCTTAAACATTACGTATTATTATTATAAAAATACCAGTCTGTAACTGGATCTCAATTTTATTATGCTGATTACTGATATGCCTAGATCTAATAAGGAAAGATGGGCGGGCATAAATATAATACTAATACCTTAGTAAAAATAAAGTTTTTAACCATTTCCTTCTTTTTATGTTTCAACTACAAGTATACTATTTACAAATTTAATTATACTTGTGTAGTCTATTTTATATTACTCTGATAACAGGTACTATTTGAATGTTTTATGGAAGTAAGCAAGTTAGATAAATTTTAAGGTCATAAAGTATGGTTGCCATGAATAGGGAAATTATTTAAATCACTTAACCTAAGTAATAAAAATGATCATACACTTAAAGAAGTCCGAGGCTCTGGTTTCTTGGGTACATAACCATACAGGAATATTGAAACAATAACAAACATTGTGCCAAGAGCAAACTGTACAGTTAAGTTGAAATCAAATAAATATATGGATGCTATACAGGATATGATAATGGCAACAGAAGTTGCGAAACCCTTCAGTATATTATCTGCATATTTGACCACCACAGCAACAATGAGGCCCCCTGCTGCTTGTAATAGTACTAAGTACCAAACAAAGCCATCAAAGCCTTTTAATAAATTATTTTTAGTTCCTTCATTTATCAGATATGTAATAGTTCCAAATGGCAATGACAGTAAACTCAACTGCACATTCCTCATCCATACCTGCAACAAATAAACAAGTTTTGTTTATGAATCATGTAGGTACCATAGTTACAAAGACGGGTTGGCCCTGAGCTAGACCTTTTGTTCCATATAACCGTTCCGTTTTCTTATGTAAATTATGATGCGACATAATAAACAGTATGCAGGATTGTAATGTTGTTAAATTTATAATTTTATTACTATACTTACAGATATGTCTGATTCTTTCAGCACTTTTTCAAAGTAAATTCCAGCAAAACCAGATATAAAGCAAGCTGCTAATGCTGCACCAAATCCTAATATTTTTGACTGTTCTGGTAAGTGTGATAACTTGGTGGTGCTTGCTTTTTCAGTTGATGACAGTTGTACAAGAGCTACACCTGCTGCTAAGATTGCTAATGCAAACCACTGCCACTTCTTAAGTTGCCGTTTCAACACAAGTACAGCAAAAAATGCTGTTGTTAATATTTTCAATTGATATGTCACCTGAAAATAAATATTAAGGGATGTTTATTCACAAGTGTCATGATACAGGTAATATTACATTTACACATAGTATATTTTAAGTAAAACTTTGTTCACTACATCAAATGATTTTACTTACGCAGGTGGTTACTGAAGGCCACAAGAAATAATTAATACTGCCGGTTTGACTACTGGGAAATTATAGTTGATAATAATAATTGACTCATAAAACGAACCTTACAAAGTAGTATTTTCATATCTGTATGAATTTCCAAATTACCTGGTATGTAGCTGCATCTAAATTAGATGCTGACACATAGAGCAAGTTGTTCTGAACAATGTATAGGAATGACGGCACACAAACACGCAATGTGTCTCTAACGTTTAATATGACTATATTGTACATAGACTGTGCTCCTTTATGAACACCACCAGACTCTTGCATCACAAGGCACACACATATAATTAGTTTGAATACTTCTGCCATTAATACAGCTGCAAATAAAACAATGCAATTGATTAGTTTCACTAAGCACAATTTATAATGCTAATTGCTCTTGTGTATTATGTAAAAAAAATATAAAATACTTACCGGCTGCTGATGAGAACATTTCTACATCTCTTGTACGAGCATACCGCATACTAAGACCTAATGCTGCATTTTGTAATGTTAATATCACCAAGCTGACATACTTTATATATCCTGAAATCGCCAGAATAAATTAATTGTTAGGGATAATAACTGAAATGGTCAGCTGCGCCATTTAGCTGACCATTTCAGTTATTATCCCTAGCTATTACCCTATATAAGAGATTTAAAAGTGCCTGTGTGCATGGTGCAAATGTTAAGAGATACAAATAATATTATTATAATTTTCTGTATAGGTGTTGTATAACATTTTAAGTATGTTGATTGATTAAATAAACAAGCCGGTGATGCTGAGACACAAGCTTGTGACGAGGCAAGCTTGCAACACCAGTTTCAGGAGCTTCATGAATAAGTCCTGTTTAAGTCCAAAACTAAATGGATACACAAATTAACATGTGTGTATAACTGGATAATAGTACATAGTTTGAAAAACACTAATTTAAGTAACAATAGTGAAAGTATATGTACCATAATTAACTCTTCTGTTGTGCACATACTGTGCTTTCTTTGTATCACCATCCATGTCGCCTGAATTATTTGATTGTGTGATAGCTGCTGTATGTTCCTGTGGATTATCCAGTTCTACTGTTTCATTCACAACTGGTTCACTAATAACTGAAGGCTCATCAGTTGTATCAGTTGACTTCATAGGAACCTTCAAATTAAGGAAAATATTAAGATATCATAATATACAGAAACACCAACATTTTTCAGATAAGCTAAATGGTTATGTTGATACTGGTTAGATTTACTATTGATATCAATCACTACACAGTTCTTTCATTTGATAACAACTAATTATAAATACGTGGAATGAATATATAAGCCAGCATATATAGTATGATTTCGTGACGTTCCAGTGGCAACGTAAAGGTACAAGAATATAATTATGTTAGTGGAGTTCTATAAACAATAAAATTATACACACAGTATAATGCTGTTAAGTACTTACAATACCATAAAGCTTTTACAAATATTATCATTGGCAATTAACCACCACATCATTTAATTCAGATCTTTTGTGTTTGTTAGTAGGAATTATCTGTACAAATAAAATTAATAATGCATTATTCAATTAATATGATAATACGTATCATTCACTAGAACTTAAAGAAGCTGGGAAAATCTGTAACCATAACTATTACCGAATATATATCTTTCCTATAAAATTAAATTACTATTTCTTGTATTTACACTACATCGAAATCTTTCGCCGAATAATGTTGACGTCGGCAATTTAAGGCAGTGAGGCAATGAACTGTTGACATTTAACTTTGGTAGCTCTCCGACTGTTTTTGTCTCTGACCTTCTGTGGTCCATAGAATTATTGATGCCATGAAAAAGGGAAAAACTACCATTGTGAATGGTACTTTTTTTGCTAGCTTTAAATGAAATTATTTTAAAGTTTTTTCGATTCAGGTACAAATTAGGTGTATTTTTTTTCTTAAGATATGGTCTGCCGCAGGCAGCGCTTAGGAGGCTTTAACTGTTTTACCGAACTTTTTGACGAGAGCCCCAAGAGCCTCCAGCCAAGGCTATACTACAAAAATTTAACCGAATGTGACAAAGGGCGCTCCCTGCGGGACTCGAACCTCGACTTTGCACATCGCTGACTATCATAAAAAGGGCCCGCTGGATCTGAATAGATTATTTAGGGACTGTTTAGAAATTAGGTGTATGCGACGGATGACACCATCAGCCCCCTTAGACAGTGACAAAACGCTTGACGAATGGAAATAGAATAGAATGAAAAATGTATGGGGATGACACATGTCATCGATAACATAGTCGAAATATAATGTCATCCCCATACATTTATCATTCATTCTATTCGTCAAGCGTTTTGCCATTTGTCTAAGGGCCTATGCACACCACGTTTTTTAAACGCACCGTCGACGCGCGTTTGCAGCGATACAGACGCGATACGCACGCAAGTCAGACGCAGCCTGTAGACCTTCGCACACCTGTATAAATACAGACGCGCGTGTGTAGCGATACAGATGCGATGCAAACGCGCGTGTGTAGCGATACAGACGAGATGCAAACGCGCGTGTGTAGCGATGCAGACGCGATGCAATTTTTTTGTTCCAAAGACGTGCGGTGCACCAAATCGCTTGATTGCTACTAGCGTAGATTCACACTTCCCTTTCGTATCGGTGTCGCGCGTTTGAATCGATACAGACGCGCCGGTGCCGCGCGTTTGTATCGACACAAACGACAACAAACTGCTCTGCAGGATAAAAACGCGCCGGCGACGCGCGTTCCCAAAACGCGCGTCGACGGCGCGTTTAAGAAACGTGGTGTGCGCAGGCCCTAAGGGGGCAGGGGAGGAAGTCTCAAAGCATGTACATGGTATGTTATTTTTCTCTATGGCATGGTACATATTTAAAGTAGCGGTTATTTATGTATTAGAGCCAGCCAGGCCGCAATACGGCGATCCCGCCGCGATTTTTAACCGCATGATACAAGGAAATGAATACAAGCGATCGCACTTTCGGTTTTTAACCGTGACTGATTTTAAAACCACGCAAAAAATCACTAGCGGAAAAACCGCAGGAAATACTCACGATGTTCTCTTAAAATTTTATAATAATTTCATGTAGAAATCTCTCTGAAATCTATGACTAGTGAGACAACATATTATTTATGAAGTCCGCTTTTTATATTTCTTAGTATTAGAGCAACAACGTGTTGCTCTCTTGAAATCCATTTTCAACTGTGAAAACCGTGGGCGGTTACGTGGTTCTTAACCGCAATGCGTGCGCCTCGAGCGGTTTAGCGGTTAACCGCTCAGCGGAAAAATACCGTAGTGCGACCTCATCCTAATGACACGACCATTTCTGATCAGTTATTAGTTAGTGTGTGTGATATCAAATAATGCTAAATAACGCATAAGACGTGATACATGCAATTTGAATTATGTAGAACTGAAGACTGATACATTAATATTGGTATTCAAAGGGATGATCTCGACTGTATATACTTATAATATAATTTAATAAAGCTCCAAATGACAATCCAGTGGAAGGAATTAATATGTATATTTTCAGCAAATACTTATGCCAAATGATCTAGTATTTAGTATACATGCTGAAAATTATAAATGTGGGTATGTTCAAAAAAATGCATAAATACGTACATTAAAAACAACATTTTGTGGATTTTAATTTTAATTATACATCTAATACATAAATATAATTGATAACTTAATTACAACACTTGTTTATTGATCATTTTCAAAATCAGCAGGATTCTTGCGTGCTAGACGGTGGTGTTCTCGTTCAACACCTTCGTATACTAGGTACCCAATGATGAATGCTGAAACAATAAATAATTTATTTCGAAAAAAGACCATTGAATTAATTGGTAATGCATATATAAACATAAGCATTTTGCAAGGGAAAGATTCCAATTAGGCTATGAATCTATGATAAAGAATTTACCAAACAAGTTAATGAATGTAAGTACTGGATCAACCATCTCATTGTTTTACATTAAGATAATTTATTATAATATTACTACTATCACTACATAGTATAAAACAAAGTCGCTTTCTCTGTCCCTATATCCCTTTGTATGCTTAAATCTTTAAAACTACGCAACGGATTTTGATGCGGTTTTTTTAAATAGATAAAGTGATTAAAGAGGAAGGTTTATATGTATAATAACATCCATTAAATGGTGGAGAAATACTTATAATATATATTTTATACCCGTGCAAAGCTGGAGCGGGCCGCTAGTATTATATATATAAACATAACATGATACCTGTATCCCCAGAGGGGTATGTAGACAAGTGAATTGCCATCAACTATCCATAAATTCTGACTCTGTGCGGCTACACGGAAATAACAAAAAGAAAAATCCAATAACCCTACCCAACCCAGGACCTCATGCATAATTTTAGAAATCAAAAAAGCTGTTAACAAATTTTTTACATTATATTATAAATCTACTCCATTATCCTTGATCAGACAAATCTATATTAACTGGAATATAGTCATTAGCTACATTATATTTTTATTATTATGTATTCTGATAATCAAGGGGATCATAATTGTTTATTGGTCCAAAATAATTCATAAAAATGACGACAATAAAAAAAAAATTGTCATACAGATACACAATTAGACTATTAGGTATTCTAAATCTATGATTGGTAATAAATGTGACATTGCATAATTCTATCAAAATAGATAAGGAAGACTGGAGTATAGGAAATAAATACTAATTTAGTTTATAATAAAAATATACTTACGAGGGGCCCATTTAAACACGCTCTCGCGGAACCTACGGAATATGTTTGGCAATCCATTGGAAATCGCTCCAGCGTATGCTCGTTGCTCATGTGGAGATAACTTATAGGTTATCAAACCTCGAATTTTAGCAAGCTCTCCAAAATGCTTACCCATTTTTGTTAAATTTTTGACACTGAACTGAAATTATGTAACCAATAATGTTGCTAACAAGTGCCGAAGAAAATTTCCTGGCCCGCTGACAGACAAAGTGACAACTGAGACTGAGACTGACACTGACACTGACTGGAGCTGGTCACTTGACAGACGGGCCAGACTATAGAGTATAGACTCTACTATAGACAAAAATAAAGGGCAACATTCACACTACGCCTGTTTTCCCCGAAGAGGTAAGCGGATATTTGAGTGGATTATTTTATTAATCCATGATTTTAACACCCTTTTGCCAGGTATATTATAGATCTAATTTTATTTTTTACATTACGTACGTGATTGCATCAATCTGAGGTTGTAACATGTATAACAATTTAAGTTGACAGTGACAAAATGACAATGACAATCAATAAATTGCTATTTGTCAACTGGAAGATTATTATGAATTGTGTTCGATTGTGTTGATCTCACTCAGAAGACACAGGACTTTTGTAATTTACAGAAATTCTCAGAGTAAAGGTGCTGATGCCTGATGGTATTCACAGGTGTTGATTGAGAAAAATAAAATAAAGTGTCATTACACCGGATCAGACGGTCCATCTACTTTTGATTTTAATCCTATAAGGTGCCGAATAATAGTATTTATTTATTAACTCGCCTTGGTATTTCGTTCTTTGCGTGAAGTTCTATTCGGTCGTTTTTCACAATATATTTCTTCTTCAGGTATAATTCAAAATCGTAATTTGGAGTCTCAGTAATATTATTTAATTCATTTGCTTCCAGAATCTAGTGTTTAAAGTATGGAAGAAGTGGACTCAATCATTTTACATTTTCTTCGCCAACTGAATATGTATGTTCATAAATTGCTCTATAATTCTACAAAACTTCTATTAATATTGACAGCAAACTTACTAACGAAACATGTTTTAGAAACATAGATGATGAAATAAAAAATATCAATGAACTCCCTGTTCATATAATTATTGAGTCTGCTTCAACATGTCTAAGTGCTATAAATCCATCTGTAAAGGTGACAAAAAACTTGCCACCTGGAATATCTCACAGAATAGAAGTGGCATCGCAGATAGCCTCTATATGCAAGGTACCTAATAATATAAATGTATATGAAAATAGTTATGGGATAGATAGAGAATGTTACTGTGTAATTCAGTAACATATTAATATTGCAGGATTTGGGGTACAAAAATGATGTTGGGTATCAAACTTTCTTATACCACAATGAGTGTGAATTGAGACAAGTGTTTATGTTTTTAATTGAAAGATTACCAAATGAAGGTAAACAGATATCTTCAGCTTTACCTTTGGCCAACCAAAAGTCCTTGCTGAAGCAAAACATTAGTAACAAAATTGGTGAAGAATTAAAGTCCATTTGGATACCACCATGCTGCAAACCTAATACAACCAAAATTGGGGACTTTTGCATTACAGGTAATAATAAAACATAGAATATTATTTAATTTTGTCTTTTTTGTATCCCTAACAAATTACCTTTTTTTTCTCATTACCAAAATTTTTCAATTAATAATTATTATTTTCAGATATAACTCCAACATCTAGCCAGACAAGTTTGAGTGATGAACAAGTAATAGAAAAATTGCTCAAAATAAAAGAACTGAGCCAAACAAATATAACACCAGTTTCTACTTTAGACACTCAGCAAAATGTTGAACAGGAAAAACCAGTTGAAGATTTGGAAATCAAGTATAATTCCAGTAAGAGCCTTAAAGAGTTAAAAGAACTGGCTATTGTTTTGAGACACAAGTTGGATACTCTTGAGAGTGAGAAGAATGTTATGGAAGGAGAATATTTGCAGGTAAAAAAAACTAATTTGCGACCTACTTTACTAGTAAATAATCCAAAGAAAATATTTCAAAAAGAGAACAAATTCTTGCAGGTACAGAAGTCATGTGAGAGGGCTGAAGCTGATCTGAAAAATGTTCAAAATATACTAAGTAGCATTGGTGTATCAGATGTTGAGTCTGAAGGTCTGACAGATGGGTTAATAGATAAAGTGCAAAATAACATAAGTTCTTTACACAGGCAAAGTGAGGAATTAACTTCAAGAAACTTGTCTCTCATGGTTGAAATTGATAAAATCAACAATAACATGGATTTATTAGAAGTAAATGTAATCCTTTTTAAATGTTATTAAGTTAGCTAAGTAATTTATCCTTAATGTAATCAATATATTTACAGCCTGAGAGAAGTAAGTGTAGAAAAATTTTGAGTAACTTGAAAGAGTCAGCTAAGGCTTTAAAGGAAGAATTTGATCAGAAAGAAATTCTAGGGACCCAATTAAAAGAAAGTTATAGTAAATTGAGGGGTGGAAATACAAGGTTGGTACCAGTAATAGTTCATGTTTTTTAATATACTTTTTATTTGAGAGCTTCAGCATGTATGTGATAATATTTACCCATCAGGTTTATATATACAAAACGCATATTGGAGATAATTAATAATGTTGACAAGCAAAATATGGAGATAAAGAAGATATTGGATGATACAAGACAGTTACAAAAGGAAATAAACACACTGGAAGGTCAACTAGATAGGTGCTTTTCTATTGCTGATGAGACTCTTTTTAGGGTAAGTTTGATTAGTATGATTATTACATAACATAACATCACGCCTGAATTCCCCGAAGGGGTAGGCAGAGGTGAACATATAATGCACCCACATTTTGCCAGTTATGTTGTAAGTCCGAATGTAATAGGGGGCGAGCCTATTGCCATCAACCGGGCACAATTCTAGACTCCGTGCTGCTACTGAGAATTACCTAATGGAAAACTCAGTAACACTTTGCCCGACCCGGGATTTGAACCCAGGACCTCTTGCTCAGCAGTCGCGCTTAGCGACCACTAGACCAATGAGGCAGTCCATATGATTATTAATTATGTCAATTGGATAACAACATAAGATGACACAAGTGCTTTTTTTAGGATGCGAAAAAAGATGACCAAGCTAAGAAAGCATATAAACTGTTGGCACTTCTTCACTCAGAATGTAATACAATTGTTTCCCTTGTCAATGATACTGGTACATTGGCTAGAGACATAGTTGATTTAGAGGAAAATATAAAGACTGAAACTGCCAAAAGAACTGAAGATACCCTAAAGAAAATACAACTTGATCTCACTAAGATTCAGGAGGAGTGTTAAGGAAGTAGGAGTTATTGCAATTTTGTTTTAATTATTATTTTAATGAATGAATGTGTAATTGTATATAACCAATGTTTTTGCATTGTATTTATTTCGATGCATTTTAAATTGGTAAAATAAATTAACTTAACAAATATGTATTCTAAGCTTTTTATTTAAACAACTCTATTTTCGTTTAGGCAGAATCTCAGGTGGAATATAATTTTCATCAGTAACTTTAGATGGTGTTTTCTTTGTAACAGTCTTATCAATAAGTTTTTCTTTTTCTTCTATTTCTAGGTCTATTTTGTCTTCATTTTCAAAGAACCATAATTTTTGTTCTTCATCTTTCATTTGCTTTTGTTTATCTTGTATGAGTTGAAGGCGGTGAGCCCGATCTAACCGTTGTGCTTGTTCTTCAAGCTTCTCTTCTCTTAGTTTTGACCATAATTTGAATAGCTAAAAAAGAAGAGTTATTAAATTCCATATTTTCCTAAATAAATACAAATAACAAAAAAATACATTATAAACTAAAGATACCTGTTCTTGCTGTGAGATATCATTTTTTTGTGATTTGTTTATAGCATTTT
Source organism: Abrostola tripartita (assembly GCA_905340225.1). Taxonomy (NCBI): domain Eukaryota; kingdom Metazoa; phylum Arthropoda; class Insecta; order Lepidoptera; family Noctuidae; genus Abrostola; species Abrostola tripartita. The sequence goes on along the minus strand of HG996493.1, from coordinate 6,385,758 downwards.
CAATGGCAACTTTTAGTGATTCTTCTAAGGATATCTCAGAAGAGGTTTGTTCAACTTTGCTTAAAATGGAAAAACATTTATCTAACACTGATTTAGATTCGGCTTCTACATTGGCAGTTTCCCTCTGTAATAGTTGCAGAACTTCACTGTAAACTTTGAATGACTTTTCATTAGCCATACTTTCACAGATAGCAGATAATTTATCAAATTTCTTATAAATAAGCCATCCAATTATTTGCAAGTTATTGTTCAAATTGTCTGTAGCTCTTTCAGAGATCCATGCTAAAGTTTTACCAGATAATGTAAAAGTATCTTTTATATCAAAATGGTCATCAAAATATGGGTTTCGCAGGTATTTCACTCTGATTTTGATTTCTTCTACTTTTTTATTTTTCTGTTCAGGTGCTGTAGGTGTTGGTTCAGATCGAGTATAGTTGCTAATGTATTTGAGACAAGCATATTGGCACAGAGTACATGTTATATCATTATTATATTCTTCTTGTAGCATTACCAAGGCAGCTACTCTAGCTGCGAGTTCAAAGTTTGACATTGTTATTAGTTTGTCTAATAAAATGTTAGCACTGTAGTTGTCAAGGAAAACACCAAAGTTCAGAGGATTTTTTAATATTTCTACTAAGTCTTTTATGTCTCCAAATTCCATAAAATTTCTTACTGTGGCTAGGTGCGTCGATTCTAACATATTTCCTGTTTCAGCTGAGAGCCTAAGTTTGTGAAGTAGGTCTTTAAGCTCTTCAAGGTGGTTAGAGTCCTGTATAACATTGGCAAACATGTCTACATCTATTGCACTTATTAAACCTTTTGATGTATAATTTTGATCTATTACATTGTAGAAATCATGTATGTTAATTTTGTCAAATACTGGCGCGGAGTTCATATTTTTCCAAGCCTCCGTACATTTATAATCATGAGTCAAAAAATACTTCTTTTGATTGATGATTGGACACACGTTGTTTTTAAATAATACTTTACGGCAATTGCGTAACATATTGAAATATAATTGTTACAACGACAGATAACAATTTTTATTTGTAAAAATATTAAGTTCGACAAAGTTAGGTTATTTAGATATTCTTATTCGATGACACTGACAGATCATTTTTTTTAAATATTTATAACCCTGGATCCAGGGCATTGAGGTATATTCCTTTGTCTGAGCAAAGGAATATACCTCAATGCCCTGGATACAGAGTCCTTCAGTCGAAGACATATATTAAGAGATATACGTACTAACCATGTACTAACATAGATTTGTTTTTTGCTAATCAGCTCAATAACACTTTTTGGGAAAGCAATGACTAAATAGCCGACAGCTAGAAGGCCTAACACACGTGTTTCAATTGATAGCATATTGATAGTATCTCAAAGTATATGGTTATATCATAGGTTATATCAGGTCTATTTAACTATATTGAAGCTCGAATCCAATAACTATATAAAAATACTTGGAAATAACTATGTTGCTAAATTAAATATACTGCCGTTGAACAGTGATGACCAAAAAAAAAAGAATTTCGCACCTCTCGACGGCGCATTCACCTTAAATTACTAAAGAGACCCTGAAGGAAGGAAAACCTAATTCTTAGAGGAAAGTTATCTCTGAAGATTGGGTAAATGACTGAAACTGAAACTACAACGAGTACGTTTTTTCAATTGAATTGAGAAGTAAATATAAAATCATTAATGAAAGAGTATATAATACAATTTATATTTAATTATAAGTTGTATTCTCTGACTATGCTATACATTAAGAAGAGATTCCCTGAGATTTAAGTATTCAAATAAGAAACAAAATAACTTTGCCAGAAAATAAAAGACCTAATAAAATTGTTGTCATCGCTAGTGACATTTGACACATGAAGTTATGACGTATCGTCAAATCGAATCCGCGGTAGAACATCTTACATCCGCGCATTGGTGAGATCGAGTATTAATGGCCATTTTAGAAATAAAGCACTAAAAGATAATAACTAACAAGTAAGAAACTATTCTATGTTCTTAAATCAGTATGTAATATTACTATTATTTAGACTTACTTTGAACGGTAATTAAGTTTGGTTAAGATGAACCTAGTGTTTTTTTCTACATACCGGAAACTTTTATTTTACGTGACTACATGATTCGTGTCCTCTGTGAAATTATCTCTTGTTTCTTTTGTCAGTTTTGTTGTACGATATGTCTAATATTTACGAATCACTTGTTGGGAATGTAATTGTTTTTGTAGCAGGTTTCAGTATTCATGTTTTGTTGTAGAAATGTTATCCTGTTCAAAATTTGTTTGTTGTTTTAGACACCAAAATGGCTAATCAATGGGGACAAAAAGCAGAGGAATTGGAGATATCAAATAAAGTAGCTGGGTTAGGTTTAAACAAACAACATCATAACCAGACTACAGACTCAGATGAATCTCCCGACGCGGCTAACCCGGCGGACACATCCCTTTTAATGAAAATTATAAGGCAAGGTTTAGTTGAGTCAAAGTTAGATATTGAAATCCAAAGAAAAGACCCAAACTCTCCATTGTACTCTGTCAAGACTTTTGAAGCTTTGCATTTAAAGCCTAATCTACTTAAGGGAGTTTATGCAATGGGATTTAACGCTCCTTCCAAAATTCAAGAGACCGCCTTGCCAACCCTGTTAGCAGATCCTCCTCAAAATATGATTGCACAATCTCAATCAGGTACAGGTAAAACTGCAGCCTTTGTTTTGGCTATGTTGAGCAGAGTAGACTCTAGCAAAAACTTCCCTCAAGTTCTCTGTTTGAGTCCAACATATGAGCTAGCTATCCAGACAGGAGAGGTAGCTGCAAAAATGGCCAAGTTTTGTCCTGAGATCAAACTTAAATATGCTGTTCGGGGTGAGGAAGTGCCTAGAGGAACTAAGATAACAGATCACATTATAATTGGGACACCAGGAAAAATGCTTGATTGGGGTGCGAAATTTGGTATGTTTGACATGAGCCAAATTAAGGTTTTTGTACTGGATGAAGCTGATGTTATGATTGACAGACAAGGTCATCGGGATCAGTGCATTCGTATTCACAAAAAACTACCTTCAACATGTCAAATGATGTTCTTTTCTGCTACCTACGATACAGCTGTGATGGAATTTGCTGAAATTATTGTCCCCAATCCAATTATAATAAGACTGTTACGTGAAGAGGAGTCACTGGATAATATTAAGCAATACTATGTTAAATGTAAGAGTGCTGAAGAGAAATACAGAGCCATATGTAACATTTATGGTGTTATTACAATTGGGCAAGCTATTATTTTCTGTCACACACGAAAAACTGCAGCCTGGTTGTCTGAGAAAATGTCTAAAGATGGTCATTCTGTAGCTGTTTTGTCAGGAGAACTTACAGTTGAACAAAGAATAGCTGTACTTGACAGATTCAGAGCTGGTTTAGAAAAGGTCCTTATTACCACAAATGTATTGTCCAGAGGAATTGATGTTGAACAAGTGACACTGGTTGTGAACTTTGATATGCCTATGGACATGGATAAGAAAGCTGATTGTGAAACATATTTGCACCGAATTGGGCGTACTGGGCGTTTTGGTAAAGCTGGTATTGCAATTAATTTAATAGATTCACCTCAAACTATGGATATTTGTAAAGAGATCGAATCTCACTTTGGAAAGAAGATTCAATTGCTTGACATTGAAGATGCCGAAGAAATCGAAAAAATTGGTGCATGAAAACGAAATCCTTGCAATGCTTGTTATTAAATACTTTGCTTCAAACTTTATCTTACTTATAAGTCATACATTGTTACAGACATAATTTGGTACTAAATAAATAATTTTGTATAATGCCGTGGTTTACTAGCTTAACTCTTACTATGCACTTAGGAAAGCCAAGAACAGTAATGTTAGTAAAAATCTCTAAAGCTGACTGGCTCTAGCAGCTGATAATTATCTTATTTTGCGAAACTAGCTTACAAAGTCTGGTTTTAAGTGGTCACAAGGTTTTACATTCCATGGTAACAGATAATAGGAATAAATAGAAAATTGGCTTAAAGAAAAAAATATAATAATTAATTATGTATTTATTATTTTAACATAAAATATTTGCCAAACACCCTACTACTCTTAACATAGGTACTACTTACAAGTAAAACTTAAATTGTCTTTATAATAGTGTTTTCAGTATGTAAGCATAAATAATGCAGCATGGATTCCAATAAATTATTGACAATAACAGTAAAAGGCAATTTAGGTGGAAAACTATTTACATAACTAAAACTTCCAGGTCCTATTAAGTTTGGAATGCTGGATAACACGGGATGAATAGGAAGTTGTATGAGACATACTACAGGTTGTAGGTTCTGTGCTGACATTACCTTAACAATGAATACTGTAGTCATACAACATTAAAATATAAATACAGATAGGTAACTACTTTGTATTGAAATAAATTATGATTAGGTTACATTTAAATATTCACTTTGGTTGAAGATGTATCTTCACCTTTATTTAGCGTGCACCTTGAGCAGCTGGTTCAGGATTGGTTGCTCCCGATATCATCACAAATATTGCAATAGGTACAATATACATCCACTGAAAGCAAAATAGTTACTTATTATAATTTACTTCAATATGGCTTAATGCAAAATTAGTAAATGTTAGTGTGTAAAAGAAAAAATAAAAAATTCTAATTTAAAAACTATTACTTGCAAGACTAAATTTACAGGAAATAAATAAAGCATATTTGTATCTGATATAATATGCATGAGAAGCCATTTCATGATTATATATCAGCTATTTAAATGGATATAATAATTATTAATTAAACCTAAGTTTCTCATCATAAAGTCAATATTTTAAATATTATTGATCTAGAAAATGCTATAATGTGTTTTTAACTTTTAATTATAAATATAGGAACTTTAAACTTACATATTTGGCCAAAAATGATCTGTTATCCTTCAATTCTCCTTTTTCCCTTGCTTCCCTCTCTCGTTCAAGTTTTTGGATGTAAGAAGCTGTATCTGGTCTGTAACAAATTGTGTTTTTTAACAGTGATATGTCAAAAAGTAAAGGTATGTCATATGCCAACAAAAAGCAGAAAGATAAGAATAGCCCTAAAGGCCTAAAAAGTAATAAGTGTTGTTAACAATTCAAAATTCTTGAACTACTTACACAGGAGCCTGCTCTACATAACGAAGATAAAAGTTGGAATTGATCTTGTAACTGTTGCTTCCTTTAGTTAATGGTTGTGAAGAGTTAGTCACTTGAAAGCTGACTGCTATAACAGCTCCATTAGGCAGCACCCAAGCATTTATAACATCTGACAAGCCATTTGCTAGGAAAGCATCTGCTTTAACGGAGGAAAAGAATTCTGTTCCTTTGCTATTGTCAGCAGAAGTCACTATTGTCCTGATAGTGTAGAACCCATTTATATCAGCTAGACTCTGTAAAGTAGGTATTTATATAAATTTGAAAAATAAAAAGGAATTTGTTAGGTTTCTGGCATATACAGGAAAGTAGTGCAAAGAAAAATAAGTAAAATAATTATCAAAGATATGTGTTAAGTTAGCATGATTGTTTAGCTTATGGTTTAGACATTCAATAAGATGGTAAAGTGGCTAACTGGCAGTCAGCCAGTTCAACATTATAAGGTGTTTATGGACAAGATAGTGACAGTAACATGATCATTCTGGTGCTTTACCTTTAATTCGTCAATATGTTGTTTATTAAATTGTATTTGGTCTATGACTGAAACACCTGCTCGAATGCTTTTCAGTGATATGTTTCCTCTAGAACAATATTTGTCATTTCCACAATTAAGGGAGTGTTCAATCTTTATATTCAGCCAACCGTCATAATCTATACCAGCCTGTAAGTATTAACATTTTATTCATATTGTAATAAGGTAATAAGAATACAAAAATTATGTAGTTTGCTTAAATGTATAAAACCGTTAAAGTTTACCGCATTGTTAACAATTCCAAGTAGTGTTATTATTGCTATTATTTGGAAATGCATATTTATAATATTTTAACTTAAATATTGTTTCCAATAAGATTTCTTTCACTATTGCGGAATTTCGTCCAGCGGCACTGAATGAAAGTTCTAAATTGTCAATTGTCATTTCATTTGACATGAACATATAGAGATTTTTTAGGGTTATTTTAGTGTTGCCAGGGTAATACTAATGATAATGAAGTTGAGGACAGCTCGAGCGTTGAGTATTTTCATGCTCAGGTTTCGTGTGATTATGTCAAAAGATGATGATTAAGATAGTTCGATTGTGTGTCAAGCCTTGTTTTAGTAATCACAGCCTTTTTATTATGGTAAATGTTTTGCCAATGCCAATTTTTATTTCTTACTAAACTGTCGTGATGACCAAGATGGTAACGGATTGGTTTTATTTTAACTCGTTGAATATATCGTTTTATATCGAAAACATACTTACGTACCGTTGACTACAAATCATGCCTGAATTATGAAGGAAGTAGGATACATAATAAAACTGTACATACCGTTCCTACCCACGTTATTAAAAAGACATTTCTTAAATATCGCAAAGCGCGATTGTTGAGTCTGGGGTCCTGAATTCAACTCCTGGGTCGGGAAAAGTGGTAATTAGGTTTTTCTACTAGGTCATTCTTCATGGAGTCTGGATTAATGTCTGGTTAGGTCATAAGTTCGAATTTCATTATATTGGTAGATACAAAATAACTAGCAAAATTTCGGTGTATTTGCCTTCTTCCTTTAGCCTACTTTACAGCACCTTAAATACCTACTTTTAGAAGCATCGATGAAGTGAAAGTCATCGGAGTCTTTTTATCGGTTAGCTACTTAGAAATTTTTAAACATTACAACCTATATGACTTTTGGTGCCATTTTAGCATGTTGCCCATGCTAAGCTTGAATCTAAATTGATAAGAAAGTGCTCAGTTGGTTAGAGCAGCGCCACGGATCGGCGAAGGTCGCGGGTTCGAATCCCGCTCGTGTCCATCATTTTTCAAATTTCCTTTATCAATTTAGATTACAACCTAGTTACGCATTTATCATCATGTTAATACTATGCTCGGTAAAATAAATTATAGTTGCATTGAATTTACACGTATACACCTCGTAGCGTGACGTCACAGGCTAAAGCGGCGTGCAACGCTTAACTAAACAGGTGTATTGGAAGGTGAGAACAAATTGTTGGCGCCCAGGACAAAAAAGTTGTTCTTATTAGCGCCGGCGTACCAATCTAAGTTGTTAATTCCCTACAGCGAGGCACGCACCTATAGGATTACAAATGCTTGTTGTTTAGCAATAAAATTGTGTGATCGAAATGTTGTTACATCAAAGCTATGTAACAACATTTCGATCACACAAAACAAGGCGACTTTATTTACAAATTCGTTTCGCCAAATAACTACATAACATTTTAGTTAAATTCATTTAATTTTATCATTTTAATGATTATCGGTTAGTATTCCTACACGCTATCGAAGCATTAAATATAATTTAAGATTTATAAAAACATCCAGATCAGTATTATAAATTTACGCTACGCAACGCTGCGTAAGTATATTACACAGTGTAGAAAGCTAATGACTAATATTTTTTGGCCGACGATAATTTTTCAGTTACATTTACCTACTCAAGATCACACATGTAGCTGGAAATCTTCTGGTTTTCCTTTCACCGGTTATTATTGTGTGGTGAGGCTATTGCATTTTTTGACCAACATGTAAGTTTAGATTTCTGTCTTCATCAAAGTTAATTTAATATATTTTTCTTCAGATTTTAAAAAAATAGTGTTAATCCATTTTGTTTTAACCAGATAATGTATGTAGTTACTGCAGTAAACAGGATATTTTTGTTATATTCATATGATTTCGATTTATTCCGATTATATTTTCAAAGGAATGTTCTTAATATGCCATCGAAAAGATCAATGTGGATACTTATAAAACAATTCTTTGTCAGAAATTTGGGTCCAGAAGATTTTTTACGTGCTCTCATACGGGATGAAATTAAACATGAATACTTGCTTTTACCTCTGACGTGGAACATTCCACTCCAATACATTCACTTTGAACACAAGGGAAACTCCAAGGGGGTAATCGGGTTTAGTAACATATATCTCCTTTAACTTCCGCCGCAATGAGATAAATGACTAAAATCATCTTGGCTTTATTGAAATACCTTGGCTCCACAGGCAGGTAAAAATATTTTAAAGAATTCTTCGATCGGAGCCTATGGCTGCGTAGAGATTATTGTAGGCAGATGAAAGACGTCCTTACAACATTTTACATCTATTCTTTATATTACCAAGTATTTTATTGTTTATTTGATGGAGTCATTGCTTATCAAGCGAGTTTGTTTGTAGTGTACCAATATAATTATTATAATTTAGTAAGTCAATCTCGTTTCACGCAAATAAGCTAATTAGCAAGCCCAAAATTTCCCTGTTCCTAAAAAGCCAAGGAACAACAGGTTATTGTACCAAAACAAAACATTCGTGGTTCGTTTTCAGCAAATTCGCATACATTACAAAATGCATTTTACTATTACTTTGCAGATAGGTCAGCTAACTAGCTCGACTTAAGCAAAAAGTGCACAGGTCGCTGTGTCGTATCGTACGTTGCACCGGCGCGCGGCGAGGGGTGCGACAGCCACTACAAACGTAATTTAGTACTAGTTGAAGTGGATAAGCGCGAGGAGAATTATTTATCCGATGGGGACTGGTGGAGGTGACGCGTCTGAGACCAACGTAAGTCGAGCGTACGCGTCGTCTAATGGTGGAAGCGATTTAAGAAATGGTCATCAAACTAAACAACATAATAACTAACAAGTAGTGCAAACTTCTTAACGATATACGTATTTAGTTTGAACAGACCCTTACCATAAACTTCTTCTTCTTATCGTGTGGTTGGTGAACAACCTGGTGTTAGAGTTTAAACCGCCCGTAGTCCTTTGACATGGCTTTACACACCGTTGAAAAATCTCTCACCCGTGTGCCGGTTTCCTCACGATGTTTTCCTTCACCGTTTTTAGCAACTGATAACTAATGTATAGTACGCACATGAATTCGAAAAGACATTGGTGCGTGCCGGGGTTTGAACTTGCGATCTTTGACTTGGCAGTCCAACGGTCATCAGTGCTCATGCACCATGAACTCTTAAAGCAGGACAGTTTACGATGAGGAAGCAAGACGCTGCTACGTGCAGTGTAATACGGCGTCTTGCTTCCACAGCGTTAACCTGCTTTAAGAGTTTATGGTAAGGGGGCTGATTGTTTTAAAGGATTGTTTTTAGTTTTTTTTTCTTCGACGTGGCTGTAATTGAAAAATACAGTTGGGTAGTTAGTGTTTGAGCTTAAATTTATAATGTAGGTACCGACTCCGGTGGAAACTGGACTCCTCTCAGCTCTAACTTATCGCCTAGAGGTAACTGCCTTGTGTCCCAGCTATGGACAGACTATTTTAATGCGATACTTTTTAGTGTGATCTGTTTCTATTGGCGGAATTTGATTTTCTCAAATAAACTATCACAGTTTTGACCCCATTTAGAGTTTTATCGCCCGCCTTTCATATTTGAGAAGTGTATGATTTGCGTTCCTAAAACTGTCTCGCAAAAAATATGCATTGTTTTATAAAGGTACTAAGTGCAGTTCGGACTCGGAGTTCGGAACACTTTTCTCGTTCATTTTGTTAGCATAGGACTTATCTATACTTTTTGACGTCAACGTATCATTCGACGTATCATTGCGTATTAACTTATGTATTAATTACTAATGTTAAAAAATTTCGAATCGGTTCATAAATGATTGAGTTATGAGGGATCATACATAAAAAAAAAGATCCCGACGAATGGACCTCCTCCTTTTTTGAAGTCGGTTAAAAATAAGTTTAGATAAATTATATGTTATTCATCATAATATAATTAAAGACTTTTGGTTTTGGTCACATTACCATCTGTCATCAGTCAGTCCTTCTGGATCAAAATGGTGAACCTCTCTAGCGACAGTTGAATTGCTGTTTGGTGGTGGTTTTAGTCTAGCGGCAAACAAATAAGAATTAATTTGTGCTTACAATGGATGCCAAAGTTCACCACAGAACAGCTCCTAATTGACTGCAATCTCTAAAGGTACGTTGTTGGCCATCTGCCGGATCTTAATACGTAGACTATAGTAATTACAGTACACGCTACACCCAGAATAAGAGTAAGGGTGGACTTCTCCACACATGCCCATGGCGCAAATTAAGCACCAAGTAACTTCTTTATTTATGGCATACTGTGGCAATAACGTGTAAAGTTTAATAACTCTTTATGAATAACTAGAGATGGGTTCCAAGTTTATTGTCCATGAGAGCTTCAGTAAAGGTTCGGTCACACGGCGCGTTTTCACGTCAATTCTATTTCACTAAGTTAACAGCTAACATGAGTGATATAACTTTACAGCCGTGTATCTCATAAAACTATTAGTGCCAAAGGGTTAATATTATCAAGATAATTTAATAGAGCCCAGTAGGTAGTTACGTACCTACCTATTGTCAGATTTAATTTCAGGGCCAGTGTCTTCCTTCCCCTATTTTTAAATCCCTTTTTAGCACGTATATTACCATATTCACCGGATAGTAAGAATCAAGAGTCCTATCCGGACTCTAAAACATGTTGCGATGTTATCGCATGCATTCTCTGCTACAGCTGTGTTGTTAAATTAATTGAGTCTGTTAATTCTGTCTGAGTACCCTCAAACAGTGGCACAAGGTAAAATTCACGTTTTGTTATTGCGAAAAAAAGTAGCAGGGTGAATCGGACCTTACATCAGAGCCAAGTGACTCTTACAAATGGTAGAGCGTGATACACAGCTGATGCCTCATATCTACCCTTTGTGCTTTTTGTCTTTGACAAATAGTTTACTTTTAAATAAATATACTTAAATCAAATATTAACGAAAAGGTCTTCAAATCAATTAATTATACTTCAAAACAGCAGCATGTAGTGCTAATGCTACAGAAAAAGTTTAAAACATTTTTTATACAATTTTCACATCAAGAAAATCCTGCCCCCTTACAATGAACTCTTAAAGCAAGGCAGTTTACGTTGTGAAAGCGAGACGCCGCTACGCACAGTGTAATGCGGCGTCTCGCTTCCACATCGTAAACTACCCTGCTCTAAGAGTTCATGGTAGGGGAGTTGCTATTGGTATCGTATAAATGAGGTGTGTCACCGGGCAACACGTAATTGGCGAAATTGCCGAGATGGAGTTATCATCTGCATTGTTTCAGCCGAACATTGAAATGACATGCAGAAGCGCATTACTTAAAGGAAATGTTGTTATTATTTGAGATTAAACAATTAGTCAGTGTGACTAGTGGGGGGCGCAACACAAGGGGGACCAAATTAGCTAAGACTTTTTATTTTAGAAATATGCCTATTAAAATATAGACCTAGTTGTTGATTACAGGAGCGCTAATTTGCGTAGTCCATAGAAAATAAAATTGAGTGTGACGGATAGTCATTTGTCCCGTAAACTTGTTAAAACAAGTGCCTTGAACATTTTATCGATGGTTTAGAAATCGAACGTATTAATTGTTTTGAACATGCTTTTAAACGAGGTTATCTTGTTCTGGCCATCGACGTGTTAACGTGAATACTGCACGGTATCAGTGCACTGTGTACTCCAGCCAATCACTTGCAGCCTATGCTCTACCCGGTAATTGAACATGTCCGGCTTAATGAAGTTTTCTCTATATGATGTACACAACCAGTTAATATTTTGATACTCCTATACATATAACTGTATACCTATAGGTACGTATAAACTCCTATTTTATTAATGAGATACTATAGGTGACATAATAACGAAAGCCTCTGTTGTGTTAAGTATTGAATCAAAAACCAATAGTACCTAACCATAATCCAGGAACCTAACCTGGAACCTGCCATCCGTACAAAATAATTTTATACAATACTTGAAAAAAACAGATGGAAGTCGTATTTGCAATGGTCCGTTGCATTCTGCCTTCTGTCTCAATATTACAAAACCAATTACGAACAAAACTGACTCGGGAATAGAGTAAAAGCCTTACAAAACTATCGATCCATCGGTATCTAGATTCACACTTACCTACGTGCACGCCGTAAGAAAACTTGAAAACGTGATTGCTCGTATTGTGTCATCTCAAAAGCACTTTGATGAGAACTTGCACGCCGAACTCTCGCTACCATGTTCGACCAAATCTTAGTAATTTCATTAAAGGATAAAATGTTATATAGGTAGTTTAATAAAATTTATGCGCGTAGCACTTAAAGATAATGATTAAGGTACATACACGGTACAGGTATTTACACTACCTGAATTTTACAAATCGATAATGTATATAAATAATAATGTATATTGTATATAGCCGTTACGTCCGCAGCGTGGTCGTTGCAAAAGGGTAAAGAAACTTCATTAACCGCATGATTTGACAAGAACAACGTGATCAGGCAGTATTCATCAAAAACAAATTAAGTTGCCGTGCTCTTGCCTCTCCCAGGAATAAACAGGACAATTTGTGATTTATAGGAGTGTAATATCATGAAAATTTGTTTAAGTACCTACGCCGCATTATCACAATGTTAGCCCGGCGTAAACCAAAAATAATATGCTTTTATAAAATACTCCACAGCGCATAATTGCATTTTAATTTTTGCGATTTGCAACGATTGTAATGTTTATTTTTGGGCAAAGAATCATGTGAACCTATTTAATTAATATTTGTAATAAATTATTGGAATATTTTTAAGATAAACAACTATAGTGTTTTCAATAAGACCTACATACGATACGATAAAAACTCATAATAAAAAATCTTATAAACCGACTTCGTCGGGATCTTTTTTTTTTTATGTATGTATAACTCTCTCCCTCATAACTCAGTCATTTATGAACCGATTTGAATTTATTTTTTTGTCATATGATTGGGTTTACTTTCCGATTGGTCCCCTAGAAATTTTGTTATTACCTGATGATGAACTTCGAAGATATGGAACGGAACTCCTCATAGGGTCACAGCAAAAAGCCCGTATCTTGATGATATGATAATGATCTTGCTTAAGTAGTAGTCGATAACTGATAACTAACAAGGTCTTCCTTGTTATTTTTAGTGGTTAGTTATCGACTACTACTCCCACGAGGGAGTAGGGGTGCGTTGACCCCTCCTATCACTTTCCTGGATCAAATATATCGTGTGAGGTATCGTTTAAAAAGGGCTTTATGTTTTGTGTGTGAAAGGATTTCAAATACTAGTCTCACAAAAGTCTGGGGCGGATGAATTCTATACATCACTAAAAATAGTGAAATAAAAAATTATAACCTCCTTCAAAAAACTCAAAAGTGAAAAATAATATTTTATCACATCACTTTACATAAGCGATGTGGAAGTCGGCGCCAAATCCTATGCGTTCGCTTAGTTTATAGTTTTAGCTTTGAAACTATGAACCACGCACTTATGGCAGCATTCTCATAAGTACTATTTTTCTTAATCGCTTAATGGATGTTGGGATTTGGCGCCGACTTCCACTTCGCTTATGTAAAGTGATGTGATAAAATATTATTTTTCACTTTTGAGTTTTTTGAAGGTTACAATTTTTTTTTTGGGTTAGAAGTTGTCGTCTGTCTTCAGTCTGTTCTGATTCTAGCAATACACACACGAGATACACACGATAGTTATGTCTATAATTAATTTTCCGGAACGCTGAGCATAGATATACGTTTAATAGGCATACATATTACGGATTTTTCAGCAAAGAATAAAGGGGTTGGTTTTTGATAGGGGATTTCATATTGAGCGGCCGGCTAACATTAAAAGGTTAATCGTTCACATAAAACACGGCACAATAAAGAACGTTTCACCATTCATGAGGCACACCGAGTCAGACATCTCACGTTATTATACTCGTAAAGTTCGCCCTTTCCTTGCATAATGACATGACGAATTGCGCTCGCGATATTTTTGCTTCTTTATATGATGAGGTCATTATGTGTCAGTATTACGAGGCTAAATGCCGGAATCAAATGGGCTTCCAAATATAACGTAGTTTATGGAAGTTGGAATTAAAAAAAGTTCAGCCATTTTGTCTACTGTGAATTCCTTATTTCGTGTTGTTGAAATGAAAACATTGTACATAGCCTACAAAACTGTAGCAAGCAGTGTGCTAAATACACAGCCGGTGCGTATTTTTTTTAAGTGGCGAGAAAATTTAAAACAAATTCGGTCGTGGAGATAATGGAGAGCGCGAGTTTCGAGTAATAGAGAACGTGTGGCTGGCAAGCTGTGGCGGGGTGAAAAAGTACAAAAGTTGTGTTTGTCCGCGTTCAACCCCAGCGAACGTAAACGTGTTCATCCCACAATAATACATCATTTAATGCTCTTCCTTGTTTGGATAATGACTTGAATTGTGAACAACTTTGTTTTTTAAACTACCTACATTTGAATAAGGTATTTAACTGCAACACATTTAAAACTTGATATTTTCAGCTCCGAATACTTCTTATAACTCTCCGCAACTTTTACTTCCTTTCAATTCCGATTCATAATTCTTCTTAAAACTTAAATGCAAGTTAAAAGCTTAAAATAGTACCTAGTGAGCACTTTTCTGAGATTTTTTATTATTATGAAGTTTCTTTGAAAGTACCAATTGAGACAGTTATTTTGGTTCTTTAAAAGCTCATTTTACTACCGTAATAATCATAATATGTAATTTTTGTATGAAATGCATTGGTAACTTGAATACTAAGAGCTGTGGTAAAAAATCATCGCTTTTGATATCTGTGCATATCATTAGAGGCACATCTAATAGGTTCCTATACTGACTTTGGATATTCACCCGTTTTTTAACTCAATTTACAAAAACTTGTCGTGTGGTATCCGGCCTAGAATTGACCACCCCCTTTCCTCCCGTGGGTGTCGTAAGGCGACTAAGGGAAAACCCAGAAGATGGGCAGCAGCGTCTTCTGTAACTTCACCACCAATACTGCGATCCCCAAGCCGCTTGCCAAGCGTGGGGATTATGGCAACACCCCCCTTCTAAAAGGAGGAGGCCTTCGTTCAACAGTGGACGCCTTACGGCTGATGATGATGATGACAAAAACTTGACCCTCCATTACCTCTAAACATATGTACGTCTAATATACGTAGGTACTTACTCATGTTGTTTTAATTGATACTTGATATCTAAAATGATATTAATGATGGATAATTATGATAACTATCCAACGAGAGTGCAGCATTGGTAAAGCTACATGGCATGGTAAAGACAATTGAGTTCCACACGTCTCTTTGCGATTCCGAATCGATCATTACAAAGAAAAATGAAGTGTATCTTTAATAATTTCATAAAAATAAACGAGCAAATCTCCGCGCCAGAGTGGGAGAGCAGTTCGTGCCTGGAATAAATTTCTTCAGAGGGATCGTTTTCAATTTCATGGCTCAATCTTCGGGATCTCAGTGAGAATATGTAAAGGGGCATTTGTCGGTGTCAACACAATGTAATGAGCCCCTTTCGCATTAGCTACGTGCTTACGGCTGTTTTTATCTACCCTCATCCATATCTCTATTGGCGATATCATAATGTGGATTAGGATTTGATTTTCTAAGGATGTGTCGCGACTCCCGAGGGGCGGAAATTTTACAACATGATTGGGTTAGGTGTTTGTTACACTTTAATTTTATTCAAGGTTTTTGTTTGTCATAACTGTTTTATAAGTTTTTATGATAGAAAATATTGTAAATAAGGAGTATGCTGACCATACACCTAATCGTTTAAATAATTTGAATGTGCCTATTTGTTGTTTTACTTTGGTTATTGTTTATTACCGTCATGAAATGTCATATGCAAACCTTCAGACTTCGTAAAAATAACAGCGGTTCACATTTTTTTTCGTGCGTCCGTGTTGAATCGATTTCACAACAACTAGTGCAGTAGGCTAAATACTTAACTATTGCGCGAATCGGGGTAATAAAAAACAAAATAAGTCACATCTTTGTTCAGTGAAAAACAGAAGAAAACGAAGCTTTCTTAATTGATTGTCAAAATTAAATTAAATTACATCTGAACAAGATAACAGATAGCAGTGGCAAAGATGCGTCCAGGAGGCTCCGCGCTAACCCTACTAACGTAACTTATTCCTCGTTAGGTACTTCGGCAATACGTAACTTAGTTAATTTAATAAAGTGAGTAAAATCTTGTCGAGGGTTAACGACTTAACTCTATCACAAAGAGGCATTTTGAATTCTTAATTACCGCCGCCGGCTAAATGCAACGAGGTACGAGAATCGTTCCTTCAGCTCTACTTATTATGAAACTTACACTTTTTATAATTTGCTTTATTATGGTTTTCATTAAATTGTATGCCTTGCAGAGGTAAATTAGTAGTTGCGGCTAAATAAGTCTATTTTTCAAATACGGTCTTCGCAAAACAGTTTCTAGACGCCATTAAGATATGATAGGTAAATGCCTATTTATCTCCTGCCTAACTAGTGAGTTTTCCTAAAAATTAAATAATCTGAGTGACGAATTCTACCAAAAACGCAGCCTTTAACCCAATTAACGGCAAAGATAAAATCATGGCGCGGTTTATATGAAACAATAACGAGGTGTGGGAATAGGGCGACGTTGACCCTCGGCGCTCGGCCCTCGGCACTCGGCGCTCGGCTCGTGAGTGACGGGTCGTGTCTTCACCCGCCCTGACCCTCGTATTATGACAACAGACGTATCTATCACAAATATGGGAACATTTCTGTTTGTGGCTTCCCTAGATAAAGCCGACGACAAGGCATATGCTTAAGTTTAAACGTTTTATGCCGAATTTAAAGCCAAGGCTACATTATTATTCATTCAGATGCTTTTTTTTGTAAATTTTTTGCTACCGTTATTTTGCGAAGGACATGCAAGAACACGCATAGGACACACAGAGTTTGGGACTTAGGTATACTTGCAAGGATCTATAAACTTAGACCTAAAGGCAAAAACAACACATTTATAATTTGTTAAAATATATGCAGATCCGCACATCATACTCGCTACAACCACAATATTGAAGATTTCAACTGTCTACCTATATCCTTTTAAATTCTTGCATCGAAATTCGCCAGCCAATCTCCTCAGCCTTTGACATTGAAGTTCCCGGTATTGTGAATTGTTTCAGCGGAACATTCCGCTATTGGAGCAGTAATAACGTTTGTTCAAGAAATTCAAACGTGGAACTATTGCGAGGCGCGTTGGAGGGGTGCGCGGCGCGGCATAAACGTCGCCACGATATTGTGTCGAGCGAGCCGCGACGCCCGCGACTCCCGCGACCCATACACACATCGAGCCATTTGCACAAACATTCACTCGAAAACATAACAGTAACTGTGTGAAAATTGGTTCGCCAAATCGTATGGATTTGATAGGATGTCAAACTGTTGGCTGCAATAAAAATATCATAATTTACATCGCTCTCAGCTACACGTGTTGATGTCTTATCGTCTCGTTACTTACATACGTATGTACGTTTGCTCGTTATTTTTAATAGGTAAGCATGTCATCTTTTGGAATTCTTATGATCAGAAATAACATGTTTTTTTTATGATTGTAGTGTATCTAGTCATGCCAGATACATAGCCATTTCAGTTCGTACCTTACAGATTAATTCATTAAAAGATGGAAGTAATCATCGGCCGTAGCCTTTGATGTGGGGATTATATTTCATTTTCGTGTTAAAGCGATGTTTTTCACATGTTTATGCGTCGCGGGTCGGTCGCCGCAATGTCGTTGTTATTGAGGAACGAAATGTCACAATGAGTAGAAAGAGCCCTTGTTGATGAAGCTGTGTTCGACACGAAGCGAGGGGGTGAGGTGAGATTGTGACCCTTCTGATTACACAATGTTGGCTTTCATCCCTTGTGCAAGTCGCGCTCCGGAAATCTTTTGTGATTCGACTTCGGTTATTGTGGCGTGGCATACTAATACGAGGTAGGTGACGCCGCTGAAATATGTGACGAGTCGGAACCACAGGACCACCTCTCATTTCATACTCCACACGTAATAAACGTACTAGCTAAAGAATACGCTGCAAATTGATGCCTTAGGGGCGACGGGCTACCTGTCCTTTTTCCATTCTACCTAAGGGAATTACATACGGTAGGTACTAGACGTAGTAAACTCTCTAGGTAAGGTCAATTTCATTAGGTATATATGCATACATATTTCGCGCCTTAGGTCATGGTTTTGATTCCCAGGTTTCTCATGACTAAATTCTTACTAAAGTCTGGGGTTCGAATTGTGCACGACAAAATTAAATACCTAAGCTCGACACTTGCTGGACTAATTTCTTCATTTTGTTATTGGTGAAAAGTGGTAGGTCCCAGCCACTGCATTTCAATTTTAGAAATCTCATATCTAGTGGTCGCCTCGGGATCGAAGTTCGTCCGTCTATACTAGTGAGTATTATTTATTATTATAGAATTTTCTCCTTCTTTATATAACTGTTAACTATGCCGAATCTAACTCTCCTCGATGCGCGCATTGCCAATAACCGTGTACTAGTTTTCTCTTCACTTATTAGTAAATAGACTCCTCACGTATTATTTGTCGCTTCTTTGTACTGGAGCTGTTTTTGCGTTATGTAGTGAGATGCTAGCCCAGCTTATCTAGTGGTGGGCAAGAAGTAAATTAAATTTGTGCCGCCTGTCGCGTCCATGATGTAGTGGACTGAACCCACCGGTCACTCGCACACTTCAGTTGCTTTATGGCCGCTGCACTAAGATACACGGTTTATGAACGTTTATGCTATTTATAATGTGGATTTAAATAACTTTAATGGTGATTAAGAGAAGGTTTTGTGCTCATTACAACATTAAGTTATGTAAATGTACCGTCTATAGTAAAGCGTGAGTTACCCGTTCGTTGATTAAAAAAAATGAGGGCGTATTTTTATTTTTTTCTTAAATTTGCTAAAAATTCAATAGATAATTATAATAGTAGTGAAAAAACATAAAAGTTTTTTGGTTTTTATTTTAATGATATGGTCCTCCTAATTCTATACTGTAATTAATATTTAGGTATACCTGATCACCACTTTTGCTGCCTGCGGTCTTAAATTGCCTAACAACAAAATTACAGCAAAGTTCTGTGTACGCCTTGGAGAAATACACGTGTGTGTGTGATATAGATACATAATTATCACTATTGTTAAATTGGTAAGCAGTATTGCTCCTTTAGCGGTCTACAGTACGAGGACTAAGCAGATAATCTTCAGCATCATCAGCTAATTATTTACAGATGTAAATGAGCGTTCTGTAATTACCAATTTATTCTATGACAATAGTCCTTAAACTTTTAACTGGTTTTAGTTTTCCTATAGCTTACGGATTAAGACGTTTGCGGTATAAGGTCTCGTTAAGGTAAACCTTGTTAATTTAACACATCGTTAATTACGATAATGGCTGAAACTCCAATAAAAGTTGTTTAGTAGTTGTGTTAACAATACATTAATTAGAACTCGTAAATGCCTTACAATCTGTGGTATTACATTTAGCTTTTGTATTTTGTACCTGGCAGGGTCGCCATGTTAAGATGATTGTGAGGAACGCAAAACGAAACTTTTCTAACTAGACCATGAATACCATCTTTGTCTTTCGCGAGTAATTTCGTCTGTAGCATGTTTTCTATACACGCAGTAAACATAAATCTACAAATATCGAAAATCCCCCGCCACGTATCGAAACCGCAACCCGCTGCAAATTCGTACAGTTAGCTGCTACGTCAATAGTGTCGAACAAATTAATATAGATATATTAAATTACTATATTCTTAATATGACCGCTACCACAAGTATACGTGATGACACTAAATACATAAATGAAAGTCCAAACATACGAAGTGCAGACCCATAAAAATTAAATTAAAAATTTAATACACCCCTAACGCAAAAATGAAAAGCGGTCATTTAAAAAGTCAAAAATAACACCTATCATTGAGCCATCAAATTCGATCCGAGTAACACCTATTTAAGACAATGTCGCGGCGGGGTACCGCTTAAGTAAGTCAGACCCTCAGTTTGAGTACTATTTATTAAGTTACTAGGAATTGCTTCGAATCATCAAATTTTTGTTGCAAACCTGGGTGTTGAATTGGTAAGTTATTGCCCTAAACATTATTTTTGTAATGTACACACCATGCCCTTTCATTGGATACCCCACTTTGGTATATATGAAAATATTCCATTTGTCTGGCCTTTATATCTTTTAAATGGCTGAACCGATTTTGATAAAACATATCTAAGAACCATCGCTGGAAAATTTACTTTCAAATAAAAAAAACCGCATCCAAATCGGTTCACCCGTTTTAAAGCTACGGTGCCACAGACAGACAGACACACATAGCGGTCAAACTTATAGCAACCCTTTTTTTCCGTCGTGGGTTAAAAATAATGCATAGCATAACTGTAAGCCAATTTGTCTACGACAATATTTGCCAAAAGTGAGACATTCATTCACACAAATAGGTTCTATAAAGCTGTATAAGTAATCCAATCATCGTCCCTTTTTATGTTAAACCCAAAAATTGCCACAATAATATTAAAGAAAGACGAAGAAACTGTAATCCAAGACAAACTTACATTCTTGGGTAAAGGATTTAAGTCAGTATGTCAGAAGCTCTCCCGGAGTGTGTCTCTTCTCTGATAAGAATACGTAAGAGCATAAAAATAAAAGTTCACATCGAAGGAACGGGAAAATGTCGCGGAATAATATTTGGGATTCCAGTTTTATTTGACTGCAGACCCTCTGCGAATGGAGACAGAGATTTCCCGAGATGGCCCTATCAAACATTTATGGAGTAGCTACATAAAAGGACAACACTTAAGAACAGTTTCAATAAGTGTTCGACGTAACTCGGGCGTAACGATATTACCAACGAGGCATAAAACTTCATTGCTCAGTTTGAATCTCAGATTTACTAACGATGCGAATATTTTTTATAGCAGTTTTTTTCTTTGGACTATAAAATTATACCCCATCCTAAGTGAATCAATTCTGTTGATATACCTACCTACCCCACGTGTTCTAATCATATCTGAGTGCTACATAATGGTAATCAAAACATGTCACCTCGCAAGCTATTAAGAGATTATCTAATCGCTACATGAAACACTACACTAGCTATTGTACTTAAGTAGCTCCTACGTAGCTAGCATCTCTCTATTGTGTCATACCTAATTAGTAATTACGAGAAATGCATCCTGTCTGCAGCTAATTACAAACAAACATGACGAGCCTGAATAAAAAACTTCTTTTTAAATTGTAAAAAACTCAGTCTTGCTCAAGTTTTACTACGGTATTTAATCGTTTTATTTTAATGACGATGGAAAAGAGAGTTTAAAATTAATTAAATCAGGATTGGTTTGAATAATACCTAAGTTCCTACGTAAGTAAGTTTTGTTGTTTTGCATACAATCTAATTATAAATAAAGACATAAGTATTACAGCTAATAAATGTAGACGACAAAGGAACGTGTGAGTTTCGTCAGTGTTTGAAGACCAACCGTTTAGATATCGATGTGGTCGGACCGAGCGCGAGCGCGAGCAGCTCGTATAAATGCAAATCAGCCGATTGTAGTCTTGCCTTGATTAATTTAAAACATTTACCAGTACCCTCTTACTCTTAGCGCGGCTGCTTTTTAGTTTCATTGATCTTAACATTTATTTCAGTGTTTAAACGCTGCTCCAGGAGAACATTTTTTATTTCCAAGTTCAATATTTGATGCCGGGATAAAATGTTGCCTTTTGACTTCTTTGTCACATCGTTCATATAATATTTATCGTTACAGTAACAAAGAAATTCCATTTTGGGGCAAATGCGCAAATAGTTCGACGTTTGAATTTCCCTTGTGTAAATGTTATTACAGTACGTTCCGTTAGTGTTGCAGGTGAAACATTCCGCAATAACAGCCAAGTCGGTGCCTTGACAAAGTGGGATTGCCATATAATGCCGGAGAGGAAACGTCGCGCGCCTTGTCTTCGCAATACATTTGCATAAGCGAAAGATGGTAAATCGTTGATCGGTAAGAGCACAATCGAACTTACTTACTGGCTCTACGATTTCATATTTTTCATAGGTATTATGTAAAATAATAATTTATTTCAGACTTTAAACATCCATATTGTTGTTAGCAGAAACTTGTAAAATATGTAGCTTTACTGTGTTTTTGTATGGCTTGAATTTTTGTAAAACTGTTTTTACGTAGATAATTGAGTTTTAATCTGCTTTATGGTTATTTATGTTCGTAGTAGTCACCTGTGCATATCGGTAATTCTTTCAAAAACAAAATTAACAAAGTTAGTCCCCTAAGTAAGACTGATAGATATTTTTGTGGGCGTAAGCAGGAAAATGCTTTGATTGACATTATATTAATGGTGGTTAGCAATTTGTTTACTGTAAAATACTAAATGGTGGATTAAGAGATTTCTTGTACGATCCTATTATTAAAAATTTGGGAAGGCTCACTATGAAGGTGTCCTATGTTTTATATTAGCTAAAAAACTTACACTAATCCAACAAAGTTATAGTATTTGTCAAAACAATGGATGATTTTCTGTCTCATTTGATTCGAGTTAAAGAAATCTTAAATTCATCTTTCCGTGATAAAAGAGTTCAATAAGCATGTAAAAATGATTCATAAAAGAGATAACGAGAAAAAATAATCCGTGTGTCGTTTCCTCTTCATTCTTAGCTCGAGCCGCGAGATTATCACGCTCACCGTGATTATGATTAAGCGGCACCAGGCGTGGAAAAAGTGGCAAGAATAAAATTAAAATTACGTTTTGTGCGTCCTCATTACACTTTTATACCTCCCGGAAAATGTTTTACCTTATATATTTATGTTGTTTTATGTATTTATTGCGTTGATATTCTTATATTTACTTGCACATAATTAAAGAACCGCCGCGTGGCAATAGTGTAAATAAAATGTTCACTATGTATTTACGTAATACCAGATGCTAACTGCACTAGTACTATGTAAAACGAAAAATCATACATACGTATGTAGTTACACACATTTTGTAGTATTTACCATACTACAAAATGTGTGTAACTACATACGTATGTATGATTTTTCGTTTTACATAGTACTAGTGCAGTTAGCATCTGGTATTACGTAAATACTGGTTGCAGACAGGTATCGCGGCCAGGTGGCGTTAACAGCCGTATTTGTCATCCGCGTACCAACTCCAAAATGTTCCAATTTATCACAAATTTGATATTTATCTACTGTTTCTTGCATTGTAAACACTATGCGATTTTAAACTATTTATGCTTTGAAAGAGGCAAAATAAAATAATGTAATAGGGTTTCTCCACTTTTCAGATTCTATCAGTTGTTGGCTTGTTTATATTTAGGTAGGTATGTGTTGTTATATTTTATATATGTTTATTGTAGGTACTTATTATCTACTAAATATTAACTTTAATAAGAGTGCCTTAGAATTATGATACGCTCTCCTTATCTCAAAAGCAGACAGAAAGAAACAAATCAAATAAGCATTATTCAGATACATCGAAATAGAAACAAATCACAAAGCGTTCAAGGCGCATCACAAACACTTATAGTTTCCAGTGAGACCAGCAGAGGGCATCGTCTACAAATAGTGAGTGTAAGGGTCGTTTTGTTCGGCGAAGTTTTTATACTGTGTACGCCTGGGCCACATAACGAGCACCTGCGGCCTCATCTACATAATGTGGACAAGTCGTTGAACTCCGAGCTGGACACTTTCTGCTTCAGTCGCATC
Source organism: Abrostola tripartita (assembly GCA_905340225.1). Taxonomy (NCBI): domain Eukaryota; kingdom Metazoa; phylum Arthropoda; class Insecta; order Lepidoptera; family Noctuidae; genus Abrostola; species Abrostola tripartita. Next base: position 6,361,971 of record HG996493.1, on the reverse strand, counting down.
TTGTCATTCGTCCGTACTCTTAGCTTCTCCTTATCTTCACATTATTCTTCACTTGCGGCTTTAAAGGATTTTCTATTTACGAAACAATAAAGGCAGACAATAAAGACTTGTCGTTGTTGGATTTGAGGATAATGAAATGTCATATAATTTTTTTGAGCTGTTAATCATATAAATAATTATGTAGAGCAACGATTTTCTATCGTCCTTGTAGGTACCAGAAAACCATAGAATCACCAGCGTTTGCTTGTCGCTACAGTACAGACGTGAAAGTTGAATTTTCGTGTCGCCCTCGGGAACTATAAGTTTCCCGGAATAAAAGGTGGCTTACACCTTGCGTTTGTCTCAACGTTCAAACTGGAAACTATCATAAGTACTTGGGATTATTTTTTAATATCACTACATAGTATAAAACAAAGTCGCTTTCTCTGTCCCTATATCCCTATGTATGCTTAAATCTTTAAAACTACGCAACGGATTTTGAAGCGGTTTTTTTTAATAGATAGAGTGATTGAAGAGGAAGGTTTATATGTATAATAACATCCATTAAATAGTGGAGAAATACTTATAATATATATTTTATACCCGTGCGAAGCCGGAGCGGGCCGCTAGTTAATGATAAAATATTTCGAAGACGAATCGGTGCGTCGCGCGTCGTGAAACTTTATAACGATTAAACTTAATTATTTGAAAGGTTAAGACAATTGAAATGAATTAGTTCCTACTTGGTTATATCAAACCTTTTTGTGAGACATGTATGCCCAAAAAGTTGCTGGCGACAATAAAAAAAAATCTTTCGGGCTATCTCGTTTATCTGAGGAACTCCAATTTATTACAGACAGGGACATAAAGAATAAAACAAGGTCGATGATATAATTAGCAGATTCGGAATCTTTAGTTACTGACGTAGTTATACGTCTTTATCGGTACCTACATGTTTTTTCTGCTGTCTGAAATATAATAAATAAGGCTTAACATCTACACGACTGTCATATTAATGAAAAGTATCTGTCCATTTTATCGTCAATACAATATTATCTTTATTTATAATCCAAATAAAAAGGAGCACGAAAACAAACACGCGAAACATATGTGCATGTCGTGTGTAATGGGAGGTGATCTGATAAAACGGTAGTCCGTGATGCTGTAGGGAGCGCATTTAAAAGGTATCCGGAGAGTCGTAAAGAAAGTTGTGCCCTTAGCGACAAATGAAACAACGGGGAAAGTGGAAACTTGAAACATTCCACAACAAACATAATAGTCGCGGCGGCAGAGTGGGGTTATGCTAACACCAAAACACGACCGAATTACTGTTACATTTCTTTAAATTTACTTACGCAGGATCCTACATGTTTTTCTTTGATATACGATTGTTTCGTTATCTTTTATTGCCAAAAAGATTGGATAAACAAATAAAATCAAAATGTGTACAAATATTTGCACGCGATTGTCTTTGTTTATTGAGTCGTAACTAAAAAAAGACGCGTGAAATAAACGTAACAGTTCACAGCTCCTTTATGTCACGCGGAGGATAAAGCAAACAAATAAAATTCAGTCTCAACGAGTGCTCGTTCGGCTTGTGTTCCCTTTGACTGTGGCCATTGCGTTATTATTTGCACGGAACACAATTTACATACTAATAGGACGCATCACGCATTACTGCTGAGTGATATCTGGATCTTCGTATTTGTCCAGTAATGGGAAGCAACGCACTTGATTGCGTATCGTTGTAATTAGCGGTGAATGGTTTGGATTTGTGGCTTAATACCTGCCGCGCAGTGCAATGGATCTGCGAGTTTATGTGGCGCTTTATGTGGTCAAAGATGGCTGACTGATCTTTACACTTCGAAACCTTCCTGCTCCAGAGCACATGTTAGGTGGTCGCTCCAGGGTCCAGGTCCTCGCTGCGTATAACAAATGCGTCAAAGCTACAAAACTTTAAGAGGAAAACCTGATATATAAACTAACATTGTTTTATCGAATTACTTGAATAGAAATGAAAAAAAAGGTACTTTTTACAACATAAACTAGTTACTGAAACAGCTGAAATTCCAACTGTATTGTATCTAAAAAGAACGTGTAGTATAAGTAAACAAAATTCTAAAGATGCAATCCTAATGTTGCCCCTCGTTAACAGCGCTGGGAAAAAAAGCGACAGAAACAAAACGTTGTCGTTGCGGTTTCAATTAGGGTGGCCGGTGGCCGGTAGCCGGTAGCCGGTTGCCGGTGGACGATGGACGGTGACCGGTTGCCGTCGGCCGGTTGCCGGTGGCCGGTGGCCGGTGGCGAGCTCTAATTACCGAGGACGAGGATAGCGGTGTGGTGTGGCCGCGACGCTCGACGCTCGCCGTTGCCGCAGCGATGCTGTCCACACTAATCACTCGCTTGGGATTTTAACTCGTATAGATATTTAGGAATTTGCCAATTTATTAACTGTAAGGTAGAAATACTCAAGATTGCATTGTGAAGAATGTTAGTAGGTATCTTTTAAACCACAAATACTGGGTGTAGACGTAGACAGTATTAAGCCTCTCATTTATTCCATTTAATGTCCTAAATAAGATGTCTTGTATATTTTAATGAATTAATATAGGACTTTTCAGTCCTCTACCTTATTTGCTCATCTGTTAAGTATCAGTGCTTCTACAATAAAAGATCCTGCGACCGCCTCACACGGCTACATACGTAAACATCGTGATTAGTTGTTGCAATAAAATTAACATAGGTGTAACACAGCTTGCCTTTTCTCCTCCTTTTTGGTTTAAATAATTTAGAGCAAGAGGTTTGTGTTTAGTAAAAATAAGAAAATCTACGTGATATTGATTCATAAAGTAAGCAAAATGTACTGGAACAAACCTAAAAAGTTAACTATAGCTTTTTATTCGTCACAGATTCTTAATATAAATAAAACAAAAAAGGTTTTCAAATCACGGTTTTATTGAGAACAGTTGGTTGGAATTCAAAATGCGTAAAAAAAAATTAACTTGATCTACAAAATGTCAATTTTATTCAATGGCTAGAGCAATTTCTTTTTAGGCCCATTTACATTATGCGTTCCAATCGTCGTTACCACAAGCCCACATCCCGGCGAGGGAAAACGACTAGTGTAAATGCTTGTTCCTATCACATGAGATTTTATCTTATTCGAAGAAGAAGAATATGTTTGTAGAAACCCCTTACTATGTGTTGACGTTGATAATATCTATGTATGTAGGTATTTGAACTTGTGGGATTGTTACTTTTGAATCGTAGTAGTTGGTTATGTAGGTTAATTTTATACAAATAATCTGATATAATACCTATGACTTGCATTTTTTGCTACGTAGTGTTTATATATAATATTTTTCTTCTCCGACGTTAAACCTTTTCTAACACACAATTACTTTGCATAGGCGGCTAATCATAAGAGCTAGTATATTTTATAGGCGTAAACTTAAGTACCTATATATAATTGACTAAAAGTGCTATTAAATCTATGTTACAACTACTTATACTAATTAAATCCACGATGTAAATGCATTGGGATACTTTTTATATTCCAATGTGCAAAAATGTAAAAATCTTGAATGCTTTGTATTTATCTGAAGACAAAATTGCAATAAAATGGATATTTACTTTATAATAATATAAATACTGTGTAGATTTCATTTAACTAACTATAAAAAAATTGTATTCCATTTCAAATATACACAATAGTAATACTATTGAAATAAAAAGTTCATTTATCCTATAACTATAAATACATCACTTTTGCTATTTGGCACTATGGTTTGAATTGGCTATGGTGAGGTGCATCACTATTGGTCTGTATTTGTCATCATCGGCACAGTTCAGTGTCGTCGTCAGCATCATACGAGACGCACGGTGCTTCTGGTGGGGCCAGAAACAGTTTCCCTGATGCACAGGCACATAGTTGGTACACTTTTGTATTTCTCACGTTTTTATGTGGCTTTTCACTTCTTACAGCTTCTCTTAAATTATTAATTACTATATTTTGAGCGTTGAGTTTGATCTAAAACAAAAAAATACCATAAGATTTTTTTTTCTGTATTATAAAATTCTAATATTTCCAACTTACAGCTCCAACGACTGAGTCTAACTTGATGTTGCCGTGCGACGTTATGTCGATGTTCCCTGCTCTGCTTTCAAGGAATATGTTTTCTGGTGCTCTTAAATCCAATCGCCTCGTGAGAGATTCCAACCTATAGGAAAAGTTTACTGCAGGTAAGTACTTTGTTTCTGTACCATACAATCTAAGTTTATCTATGTCTAGGTATGTGAAGAAATACCGCTTAAAGCATAGGGTACAACCACTCATCACCCAAAGATAATAGTAACACTATGCTGTTGCCATTAAGCCCACTATGATTCCTTACTTACTTAATTTTTGGTTTTCAACTTTGACTCCTTCTCTATTCTCTCATATATACTTTTTTATGCAATTTATACTACCTATAATGTAAAGTAGTATTTGGGAGTCTTTTAGATAATTTCCGTTTAGTTCCAGGCTGCGCGAGCGCCGGGATTAGAGGCTTCCCGATAAAACTGTAGATTCCTTAAAATTTCTCTATAGTGATACATAGTACCTACCTACAGTCGGTAGATATTTTAAATATGCAATCAAAACCTACTGTAAGTCGAAGGCAGGAGGCGCGCGAACTGTCGGCACTTGCACAGTGCTGCGCACGCTGACGCCGCCCGGCCCGTCCACGGCGAGCGCGTCGGAGTACACGCGCACCTCGTCGCGCGCCGCCGAGAACACAGCCCCACCGCGCGCGTCGCGCACGTGCAACGCACGACCACTGAACTCTAGGCTGTCGCGCTCTGAAATAACGATACATAAGAGTGTAGTAATCACAAAGATAAGAGATCATCTAGCTGACAGGGCTTTACAAGCAGAATTTCTGTAGACAGTAGGCTAAAATTTACCGTACAAAAAGTCACCTTCTATTTCACTAGAGTAATACTTCTGGCAAAATATAATATTAGTACACAACTTGATTGACAAATATATTTCACTATTTTGGCTTCTACTATTGACGAATTTTATTTATATAAAATGAAGCCAAACAAACTTACTTATGAAAAGTTTGGAGTGATCCATATGGTCTGGTTCAGCAACCTGCACGGTAAAGTTGCGATGGGAGTGTATGGTAATGGGTTGCGCAACCTGTGACGTAATTGTGGAAGCTACCAGGTTGTTCACCACCCACGCCTGCCCATCCACATGGATGCCGCCCTTCACTATCCTTATAGGCCCTATGCCATTCTGTGGAGAAGAGAACATATTGCGCTGTTAGAGCAAACACGATTTTCGCATCAAAACAAAACATCACAGTTTTCAAATATTTGAACTACTTAGCAGGTATATAGACGAAATAATAAAAATGCTGTGGTTCCTATTGCAGTGCTTTCAAATTCATTTTGTTTGTTTTTTGCAAGATATTAAGAGTAGGTAGACCAAAATAATTAACTGTTAAATTAGCGTGCCTCACCATACTTAATTTCAAAGCGCCAACTATCCACAATGTGAGCGCAATGTTTAAAAATACGAGCAGCATTAGTAATACTAAAATGCCGTATAGGGTAGTTCTTCTCCATCCTTTGGTGAATATGGTGGGTAAGCATCCTTGGGTTGTGGTGTTCTCAGAGACGGCCGCGGCTGCTGGGGCCTCGCCGGTGGGGGTGCATCCCCACCCCCGCATCACATTCGTGCTACTGTCCTCCACACTCATTGTTACCACCGCCTTATTTTATTGGCATCCACTACGATTCTGAAACAAAGGATTACGTTGGATATTAATGTATTCGCAATAAGACCAATTAAGAACGGCTTTCATTAAAAAAAGTCATAATGTCTTTGTGAAATCAGCCGGCAGAATCATATAAGTTTATATTTTATGATATTACGCATGTTTCATAATAAATGCGGTTTTGATCAGTTCATGTCTTTTTTCTTCTTTACAATTTGTTGAACAAGTTTATGTTTAATTATTGTTCGCTTTTGTACTAGGTATGTTTTTTTCAGTAAAAAGAAACATAAATAAATGTCAACTGCGGTAAACAATTGTTAAACAAGACCCAAATGTAAACGTTGTGGCAAAACAAACCGCATTTCAACATGTAAAATCGATAAGTCAGGTGTAGGACTTATGCAAGTGTTTCCCAGGGGTCCAATAGCCACCTGCAGCCCACCTTCTTGTACACAGATTCGGACAAACAGATAAATACGTATAACGTTTCTAACCATAGGTACATATAATTGCAACATCTTTACTAGTTTTCTGTTACTTTCTCAAATTAGAATCCAAAGTTTAACTAAAGTGAAAGTTACTTAAACTTAACTCGAAAGTTAAAATAGTTGTTAAAACAGTCATTGAACCACACTGATGTCTCATAAATGAAAGTAGGCAATATTTTACCACACAGCCACGTATACTGACATACATAGGTGTACATCGGCGGCAGACATTGCTGCACTCTCCATCTACAATACATTCTCTTCAGCGTGATTTTTCAATTAGTTGGCTTGTAATTGAATGAAAAACAAGGTAGGAGCGAGACAAAACTTGCAGATAAAGCGCACTGTAGTACACTAATGAACGCAGCACAGCGAGCACCCACTAATGAATATAACACTGGAGCTTTTCGAAAAACATCCATTAAGTAGGCCGAATGTTGTCATTAACATTTTAACAGAAATCTCCTGTTAATTGACTCTACGATCTAGTAGGTAATTATTATATTTATATAGCAAGCTCTGTCTGGATGATTTCTTATAAAATTATACCTTATAATATTTATTGAATATCTTTTGATTACTGGAACTTCAAAAGTTAATGATATTTTTAAAGATATTTTTTTTCAAACGTACGTAAGATTGGATTCTAGGATTATACGAACAAGAGTGGTTTCTATCAGTAGGATATTCATAGTACGAATGAAGAAATTGTAAGCCATAGCAGGACATTATGTTTCATTTTAGTTTCATGACAGAAGGCACCAGTAGGACCATAGTGTGATGTACAATACAGGACTCCCTGTGAGTACCTATCTAGGTCAGTGTTAAACAACGTTTATTAGTTTAAGAAAATTAATCAAACTTTCATTTCAATTTAAAAAAGGCAAAACATTATGGCATATAATAAAGCAACTAAATTTGTTCTGTTGATCATCCATTAAATAAGTTGTCGCTGTACTGAAATGAAATAAAGTTTCAGGCCCTTAATTCCAATATACTTGGCTTTTTTCAGGCTTCCAATCTAACAGGCTTTGACATTCGCATCTCAATTATCCTGCTACAGACTTACGTATCCATACATAGACGCTTACAGATTAAAACCCTTGCTTTAGAGTTAATACTGCCATAGGTGATTGTGAGTGCTTGCGTATTTACATGACGATGTTCAGCGGTATACTTTACTCTCTCAAAGACTGAAGTATGAGCAAGTAAAGGGCAATTTGTATCGACAACAGAATCGACTGACAGTAATACATCTATTTCAGCCAAGGTTATGAAGATTTTATGATTCTGAAGTATAAATGTAGAAGCGACGCTGTTCATAGCAAGCGGAGCGATAATACAGATGTCATTAATAACTGAGTTAATAACCTCGCTACATTCGAAACTGTTAAAACGTTATCGAACTTTAAAAAATATTTCGGCTAAAATATTTCATCAGTGCATTGCATTGCATTAAAAAAATAATGTCTACATCTACTGTGATTCAGAATATATTATTACCTAATTATTAAATAAACTTTACAGAAAACAGACTGTTTGTTTAATCGTGTTAAATGGTATCGTATTGATTGATTGGGTCAGCCATACGCGCAAGAGTCACTAATAAAAAACTAACAACAGTTACTACTCCCCTAGAATTATCTAGCAATTGAGAAATACTGCAATACGGCTTGTTATTTTTTATTTGTAATATGAAAGCAGCAAATCCAATATTAAAGGCACACTAGGCAGTGCAAGTAGAATAATGGTTATGCGCACAAGCCCATCTCGTCTGACCTATTTGCATGTTTAAAAGATACTAAAAGTTCTATTTAATAACTAATTATGATGGACAAGTATTAGGAAATGCACTTTTATTGTGTGTGTCGTCCAATTAGTCTTTGAATTCAGTCCAAAATTAGACTGTCGTGCTGTCTGTGCATGTATCACATGATTTTATTTGAATTAAAAAGCGCAATTTTCCCATTTTAATTTGAGAAGGATATCCAGAATAATTACTTAGTTAATAAAACTAAACAATGGAGAGTACTGGTAGAGTAGCTTGTTAAGGTATTATAAATTATATGGTATCAAGTGGTATGCAACTTTTAAACTAAATCGATATTTATAATCATTATATGGTGGACAGCTGTGAATCTACGGTTAGCCTAGTTATCTAGCATGGTACTATAGCTAGGTGTGTCGGTATCGGTATGGCACGCTTTGTAGAGAAAGCTTTTCACAGTACAATAGGCCACTCTACCTGAGAATGTATGTGTGTGTCTTTATATTTGTTTTATATCGCATTTTCTTTAATATACTTGTAATGTAACTATAAAATAGTATTGGATTAAGCCGTTATTAAGGTTATTAGTTTTTAACGAAAGAAACATGCTGTTGCTGTACTAACTAAACTATTGTATGTAAAACAACTAATATTAATACTTATTTAAGGAAAAGTATTCATTAAGTTTGGCCGTTAGGGTTGTTAAATGCAAAATATTACGAGTGCTGCGTAGTCACACATACCGCTGTCTCGCCGACCGCTGTGGTTAACGCCATTGAGTATGCAAATTGTATGATAGCTGTGTTTTACGCACTTAATTAAACACATGAAGCAGTGCTAATGAACCATATTTTAACGTTTAATTTTTCACTATTTCATTTGCTGTTGGGCCACTAAAACTTATCATAAAACATATCTTCTATGAGTTTAATCGAAAACGGCAATATTTACGGATATTGTCCCCAATGTAAACAGTATCGTTTATATTAATTGAGCGATGCGGCCGGCTGCACCGGGCGTGTACTGTGACTGAGACTAGGTAAATTCATAGGTGGTGGAAGCAACACTCGAAATATCTGGCGCGAAGCGAGGTGAGGCGGCGTGCTCCAGAATATAATATCAGGCGGTGGAGTGGCCTGCGCTCGACTCGTGCTCGGCGCCCGCCCTCAGTGCGCCCATGCCGCCGCCGCCGTCGGCCCTCATAATAAACGATATAGTGCGAAAATAGAAGCGGAACGGGTATCGCCGTACTCTCCACGTAAATAAAATACCGACGTTTGCAGCGTTCCTGTATCTCGCTGGTCGCGTTTCTGTTTTATGAATTTCAGTAGGTACCAGCGCGGCGTTCGATCGATCTGATGCCAATGGTTTAAAAATAAATGCCGCGCTTAATCCTACGTCAACGCTTGTATTTGTAAACTAGGTAAATTGGCTTTTCTGTCACATTTTGTCTGACAAGTTGCACCGGTTGCACATAATAACACTGTATTTTTAATGCACTTTGAAATATTTAAACTTACTTTGGACGTTGAAATTATTAGCACCACGTTCGAATCCGTCACATGACACAGTAACTGCATCAGGCGCGCCTATAGATGTAGCGAGTGTGAGAGCGAGCTGTCTGCTCCAGCGTCATAACAACACTGGCATGCGCGAGCGACGCCGACGCCACTGCCGAATCCAGTTCGTTTTGAAGTGTTGCATTTTTAATCGGGCGCCTGTCTCGCGCGGGACATAACTCGACAACGCTCTGGATACAGCTGGGCTTCTCCCTATTACCAAGTCTAGTTAACGTTAACGTGTCATTAACTGACACGTTCATATAAACTTGTAAATAATTAAAGCGGACACGACCCTGACAACGGTAATAACCTCTGTGATACCTTCCTCGTACAGCCGCGCCGGCCTTCTTGATGTATGACTATTGAATTTTGGAAGACGCCAGGATTAGCCGGTTTGTGTACAGTGTAAAATTTAATCTATGAATAAATCATTCCTTCTAAAAATATAAGGAGCTTGAAAATGACGTAGGTCCTGTATGAAGGTATCTTCTTAGATATTGTCTTACATCTGGTCAAAGGAAGCACTTGGACAGTAAAGAATTCGTAAACACATTTGATACTCAAAATTTTATGTAGATATATTTATTTTTTACGATCACGACCGTCACACACCACTGTCTGCCTCCCAATATAAAAGAGAATTCAAATACTGCTTAGGTTCAACATAAAAGTTTACGTGTCCATAACAAAGTAGCGAGCGAATAATAATCCGGAATATTTCATGTCCTTCTTTTGGGGATTTTTGGAAACAACGATGAAATCATATTGGATGTCACTGAATGTTTTCATGGAAGTTTTATTGAGCTGATAAATGTCAGCCCCCAGGGACATCCACGCTGGCATTTTTTAGATAAGTAAAAGAGAAAAGGGCAATGTGAGTAAAACCCTCAGATTGTTTTTATGATAAAGTATACGTAGATACCTGATGTGACAACGGACATGGAGAACATTGCTTTTGTTATAGAGTTGAAAAGTTTAAGAATGGAATAACATGTCAGAAGGTATTATAACAATTTATGAATAAGGTACCTATATAATATTTTTTTATGCTCGCGAGTATGATATTTAAAAAGGGAGAAGCAAGTAAGATTTGTTTCAGACCCGTTTAATTCAGGCCCCGTTCCCCACTCGATCCTGTTTTAGGAAACAATCCCCGTGATCCCCGCGTGATGCTGCATAATGTCGCCCGCCCCCGGACCTACTAGCTATTATTAATTTAAATAAAAGTGCGCTCCACGACAATGTAAAACGCAGAAAAATGTTTTAAAAGACATATATACTATCGGTAGCATTTTATGATAATTTAGTTTTAAAATAGGTGGTTTTGTGTGTATACTTTTGTAGTCGCATTTAAAGCCTTTACCATTTTTAATGAAGATTGTTACCTTGAATCCAATGGTTACTATGGTCTATCAATACCCTAAAAATATTATATAATTTAGGAAATGATATTAAGTATAAAAGATTTATAATATCATTATTTATAAAAGATAACTATAGGTATAAAATATGAATGAGTAATTTGTTATTTTAGGACATCTAATCAGGTTGATCTACAAATTGACCAAAATATAACAAATGAATGTCAAACAGTTTTCTAAATTTTCAAGACGATCGAATGTCACTCATGTAAAACAATATCGTCCCCCAGTTTGGAGGGCGCGGCGCGGCTGCGATGCGGTGCGGCGCCGCGCGGGGCGGCGGTGGCAGTGCGGTGTCGTTGCGTCCGAAGCCAAAGTTCTCCATCATACCTGCGTCACTTGAAAATTGAAAAACTTTCGCAATGCCTTTCTTATGGAAATAGTTCGCGTTTACATTTGAGTGAGTTGTCATTGTAAGGATTCAGCGCGCTGTCTTATTGAAATAATAGTTGACTATAAGAACGTATTACCGCTCTAGTTGGCGAATCGTGAAACTCCGACTACGATAAATTAAAACATGGAGGGTGTTTATTGCTCGTTTTGCTATCAAAAGCTGCGTAGATATTTTAAGGATAGCAAAATGCAAACCATCGCGATAGCTCGTGTAAATCCGCATGAAATATTGATACAGTTTCGTGTAAACGTGTAACAAATGCGGTAATTTAAGCCACCTGCCGGTGCGCGGTGGCCGCTCCGCTCCGCGCCGCCGCTCCGCTCGCTTTGCTATGCACCACTTTTGAACTGCTTACCTAATATTGCTGCGATTTTACTTTGATGCTATTTTTGCCGGGTCTATTGATTTTTTGCGCAATAATTATGAACTATCCTATGCATTGCGGTTTCATTAGGCGAACTAGTCGAGTGGAAGCGGGTCGATATATGCATGATTCATGCTTTGATTGTGTTAAGTAAGGGCAACGTTATTGGCCAAACCGAATTTCTTTAAGATTAAGCTACTTACAACTTCATACATAACATTTTACATACTACCTACTTAGTAAATTAATATTTTTTTAACTAAGTAATACTTTAGAAAGGTAAGCTCGGTACATAACTTCATAACATTATAATGTAGGGAATCTTTTACTTATATAGATTCTACCAAATCTCAGTAGTTGGCCATCTGTCCCTTTTTATTTTGCAAAAACATGATTTAAGTACTCAGGGTATTTTTTTACTATAACTTCTTACATTAGGCTATACTATACCTACTGAGTGCACTTTTTATAAATAATTTGCCGTATTTTATTGTTCTTCACGGAACTAATTCTCATACAGTTTAACGGCCACCCATTCCATGGGTCATGAACGCATTTGAGTAGGATATACAAATACCCACACCATGCTAAGGAATAACCCACAGCATTTAGTACACTAACCCTATCGTTTAGCTGATGTGCCAATCGGTACATTTTCTAGTACGAGTCGGTGCGGTCAGCAACAGAAGAAGCTTAGCAAAATGATGCTTAGGGCCTGTTTCACCATCTACAAGTAAAGTGTTGAATAGTTACTTCTTGATTACTTCTTGATTAACGCTTATCGCCAAGTAAAAGTTACGAGTATCTTTTATTGTATCTTAGTTACAGGCTAATTTATCCCCTGATTGCATTAATCACAATACCTGAGTAGCATTTACTCAGATATTGTGAAATTAGTTACGGGTGACTTTAAGTGGCGGTTAGTCTAATTGACACTTTACCTGTAGGTGGTGAAACAGGCCCTAACCGCCGAACTCAGAGACATTAAATGATTACTTAAACTGTCACTCAGTAAAGTTTTTCTTTGTGAAATCTTTACTTAGTGTCTGTTTAAGTAATCATTAACGTCTCTGAGTGCGGCGGTTAGTGTTAAATAATAATTGAATGACATATATAAATTCTATTCATAGTCTCATAATAAGAGAGTAAAATGATGATCTGAGAATATTTAAGACATTTTACTATGCAACACATGAAAATTTTTTAAATATTCAGTTATTTTTGTTGTTGTCTGTACACTCTTTTAAGGTCGATTCAGTAGCGACAGACAATGTTATCACTTTATAGAGTATTAGCAAGTTTTACCTATAGTTTAAGCTATTGCGAGAAAACATCTGTTAGACTTAAAATACTAGTAGCACAGTATAGATACTTATACAGTATGTCATCGCGTTTGATCTTGGGAAAAATGCCGACCACGTCTAGACAGTTGCAAGGGGTGTCATGCATTAAATGTTTAACATTTTTTAAAATATGAAGTTATCATTCATGTTCAATTCAACCTATATTTATTACAAAATCGGCCCTCAGTCGCAATTTTGCATTATAATAATAACATCAATATCGTACTCAGCACACTTAAAAACCCTTCACATGATGCCTCTATCAAAAAATCTGACTTAAGATGTGGCCGCCATGTCTACCTACGTCTAATAATAAATGTAAATTAATAGAAATAAACCCCCAACAAAACAGTTCCCTTAAAAATAGAAAATGATTGTATTCAAATTGGCCCACCCAATTGGATACGATGCCTTAGATACACAAACAGACAGATAAATATGTTAAGCTTCTAAAACGATCGTATTACTACTGATAAGTGTAACCTACTATTGAAAGATATAAGGTTTGGAAAAAATCAGAAAATCTCATTATCGCTATAATTATTTGGCAATACCAACAGAACTTGTAGAGTTACATAACCGAATAATACAATTTAAAAGTGCTGACCAAATCAGAACCATGCACTAATTACCCGGTACTAAGTAATACACTATGGTAATACCTGCAATAAAAACAGCCGAACATCGAAGTCGGTAGTGTCGGACAATATTTCCCGCGTCGGCACACAGCCGGCGAGCCCCATTCGTTTAGCCGTACCCCATCGTGCTCTCCACATCGCCTCTCATATTTGCTCACCATCTATTTACAAGAACATTTACACGGAGCCGTGTCTCTACCGTGTTGATTTAGGCTCGATACCGCTACGTTATTCGAACGTCTTTAGTTAATATTTCTGCTTTATTAGCTTCGTACTGTAATTTGATTGACGGCTATAGGGTAACATTATGGTATTATCGTTATTCTCTTATGTACGAGCGTAATGAGAAACGAGGACTGAGACTCCAAATTGTCATGTTATAAAGTTGGCCTTAGAACCTATATTGTATTATTGTCGATGCAAGACAATTATCATAATATTTTCTCTCCTGTTACCTACTTAAAGCGGTGACAGCAGTTATGAGATACAATTTTATAAGTGGACAGTTATAGGATACCTAAAAATGATACTTTTGATATCCCCCATCAATAAATAAACTTCCCAACCGGGCGGAGTCACTCGGAAAAGAGTAGTAATGGTGCAATCATCTAATGAATGCTTCCGGGCAGATAAGCTTCGATTAAATGGTCTCTTTATTGCCAGAGGAAAGGCGCGTTCCCTTTATGTGCCATTGAGATATCTCTTTTAGTATAAAGATACGGAAAATATGATACGATTTAAAAATACCTTGCCAATAGGAGTGGTATCTCTAATACAAAGTATGTTATTGTGGAGCCGTATAGCATTCCAAGTGCTTTCTTTTGTGATTAGAATACACGGTATGTCAATGACTATAAATATCATCGCTTGAATGCGCGATGGCGATAAGATTGTAGATAAGTAAGTACACGTAGATACGCGTAGGTAACACTCTACAATTTATCGCCTGCATATCCTTTCAGCGGGTAGATAATGACCGCAGTAAAACGTTTAAGCACGGAATAACTGCTGCTGGAAGCCGTTATTACAATATTATGAATGGCTTCCCTCGCGCCTTGCGCCGTGTCTCGCCCGCATCGCTTTCGTAGGCTCTATGGCTAACTATATGAAGCACTAACTCTGAAATCTTCACGTTAAAAATTAACGGTGGTTGACCAAATGGTGGACGGACACGCCAATGTCAACGTTTAGTGCCTAAACGTTGGCACTTGATTTTAAAATATTTGTAGATGATTCTTACGATACAAATACGCTTGAGGGTCTACGTCCTATTGTTGCTATTCCATTTTTGCTTGAGGTGATAATAAAAGAATACTATGACTGGGTAAGATACTTTAACTGGGTTCGATGTCGAAAAGTTGCAGTGTTGGCCACACGGGCAAAGTCACAATATAAAGTTAGTAAACAATTCAAACATTGTTTTATAAAGCCATTAAAACAAAATGATTTTAAATTATTTCCCCAGAAACATAAAAGACAGCGACTGTATTAGATTGTTTTCCTGACTGAGAAATTGCTCTGGGATTGAATACGCAAACAAAAAGCGATTTAACATCAATTTAGGATAGCTGGGACCACGTACGATGTTGTACAGAGCAATACAGTGAGCATGGCGACGTATTTGACATAATCATATTGCGTATAATTAGAAATAATGTCCGGTGGACATCGTTATGTTTAGCGGCCAGAATGAGTATTTCCCATAATTACCGAGCTACAATATCGACTGGACATATACATGCGGCGCGTTATGAGTAACTTGTAGTAGGCAGACTTCCCCTGCTTTCAACGTGTCTCCCTCGCAAGAGGATGCGAGCTCTGGCTTTGCTCCGGGCGACGCAAGTAATTAGCACCGCTTTCCTTCCGCTCGCTCAGCCGTCGCACCGCCGCGCTCGGACCCTTACGTTACTTCTTACACAGTATTTCGTGTAACCTTACATTTTTACCTTACCCGTGAGAATATTTTGCGCAAACATCTAAGCTTTTAGTCGGGTCAAAAAACCAAATAGTGCTTTCTTTGTTTCGATGTTTAAATATATTATCATTACAATTATATACCATGCATGCAATGCATGCAAGTACATATATGACATACTTTTTTCATTTTGCCAAAACGTTAAAGTTACTTGTTATGAATAAATGAGAAAACATTATGTGTCCACAACTCCACATGCAAGCAATTTATTTTTATTAACGTTCGTCGACACAACAAAGAAATTCTAATCAGTCTGGTTTCTGCTAACAAATAAGGTAGACGCTTCAAAGTGTCTATTTAGTTGGAACGCAAGACCTTTTGTGTCACAAAAAGGGAAAAATTAATCTAATTTTAGAGGACACTTTTCTTGTTCATATTCAAATTGTCATCGCCCTTTAAATTCCTCATAATCCGTCCAATTCTGAACCGTCGAGCGGCACCCGGGTCGCAGTAATCAAGACGGCTTCAGCTGGATTTCATTCCGTACACCAGACGAGCGGACGACTGTTATGGTTTACTTCTAAAAGATAAAATTAATATAACTAGACTTAATTATTATAAAACTAAGTGTTTGCCGCTGGGAGGTTTACCGTTTTATTAAAGGACTTTATTCTAAAATCATATGGCTGTATAAACTGCTCTTGCACTACATTAAATCCAGTGAAACTCGACATGATGCATGAATGTGTTGCGCATTAAAAAAAACTCATTACAGGCGGCAACCGGCGCGCGGACGAGTGGCGTCTTTGAAGGCCCGCGCCGCCACTGCGGTATTATTCCAGATTATACCGGCTTCCATACAAATGAAATCTCGCTTAAACCCACTGCAATTTCGGAACGAGAAAATAAGGCTCAAAAGTTGTTTTACTGCACTCGCACTTTCTCGAAATTCTTTTGAACTTGGGGGCGGGGCCGGGGCCCATTTAGATTAGTAACGCTCTGTATAACTGTAATGACGAGACCCACTAAACAAGGGATTTTTGTGTGCCCTTACTTGAAGTAATAGGTGTACGTAAACTAACGAAGCGGGTATGTGAACAGTTTTTGGAGTATGCACGTAACTTTATCTGGTCAATTTGAAGCGGTTTCTAAGTGTAGCGAGAGCGCTTCGGATAACCATTACATATTTAGTTAGCCTGTCCCCGGAGCCTGCGCTTGCGGTTCTTGCCATTAGCGCTATTGAGCACTACGACCGACCTCTGCTTCGTTTTAGCCTAACTTAGATCTATAATAATGATTTTTGTGAAATACTTTGTTCAAGTTTTAGCAAACTGATTTCGAGAAAGGTACGAGTCGATACATTTATTATCCTCGTGAGGAAGTTAAAGTAAAATATCGATGCTTTGTTGGTTGCGGCGCCTCCGACTCGTATAGATGCAGATGAGCTAACTATTTGTCTTGCCTGATAGCAGGGGCTTGATTAAACCGTGAAACATTTAGCGGCTTCACCGGCTAGGCTTATAGCTGTGCCCTCCACGTTAACACGGCGCCGCGCGCCGCCTGGGCCTTTGTAAATGTATTAGTTTTTATTCGCTTCCATTATTATCCTTGCTTTAGTGGGCACGAAGAAGGGGTGATTTGGTATTTAGTTTGTTTGTTTATGTAAGCTATTTTAAAAATAATCGCATGGGCACAGGCACAGGGCGAGCGCTCACACAGTGATTAGGACAGATAAATGACGGACATTACTTGTAATGAATGTTTAGGTGGTCGTAATCGCATCGCGTAAAGTGTCGGCGCCATTACTTCACAGCTGCTGTTGCCGAGATATTGCCTCAAGCACCATTTACCGTTTTGGCGTGGATTTATCCTTCCACATAGTAAAGGGACAGTTTTGCATGTTTAGATAAAAATTAAGCCGTTACGTTTTATTTAGGGATTTTGTGTAATAAATGCTTATTAAAATGTAGGGTAAATGTTTATTATTGTGGCGTGTACCAGGAACAAGGTTGGGACCCTTCCAATCAAATAGGTGCATGTGTATACGTACTGAGTTGATTATAGACCTGAATTCGAAAGAGTAAAAGCAGTTAGCGTTTGGTAGGTGTGCCGATGGAGGAGTCACAATTTCCTGCACTTAACAACACAGGAAGCAATTTTGACGAGTCATCAAACGGCGGACACCGATTGACGTCGATGAATATCAGCCTATCATTAGTTACCTCCTGGCGACAAATTATGGAACGGCGGCTTTATTTTAGTAGTAGGGTGTTCTTTGAGGTGTGCTTTTAGTTGAGAAGTGCGCTCTAAGTTCGATTAGCGTAAATTAAAGGGGTTCTCGCCACTTGTTCCTTTTAAATGTAAGTAGTCGGCAACAAAAGTCTACAAATCGTCGGTTGGTTCTCGTCTGTGGGATGGCGGCGTCGTCATCAAAGTTTGGGAATTGTGGCCATCTGCCGCGCGCCGCGTCGCTCTCAGATTACCATGGAGAGCTTCGTTTAATCGTTTTATTAATACGCCGACAAATCGTTTAACTGCCACTTACTTCCGCTCCGTTGCTCATTTTACCAGATTTTTGATAAAGATAATTTTCTCTTGATTTTATTAGACGTTATTTAACATCTTTGTATGAAAGAGTTAGATTTTATAGAATGCACATGTATATCCACGTATAGGTAACGTATATTTATTCCCGTATAGTCGCGGACAAGTGGACCATTGGATTGCAGAAGGACGGTTGAGTCAGTTGAGTCAGTTATTACGTGCGGGAATCAAATCTACTACGCCGAGCGTGAAAGTTTTACCACTCAGACACCCCGTCCGTTGGGCGGTCCCGTATTGAATGGAGTATTGTATACACATACACATAACTTTTGTTTCTAATGATTTATATAAAAATGTATCTGAATGATGAAAACTAATTGTAATAATAAACTCGAGAGGATCACGGACACAACTTGTTCATATGAAAGTTTTTTGCATAACAACATGGTTGGAGACTAATTTACGTAAAGTTGTCAGTAAATAACCGTTAAATATTCCAAACGAGTACCTAACAGGTGGCAGTGTTACGACGACGTAGTTCCTGGTGGCTAGTCGGCTAGCCTGCCTGCAGTCCGCAGCGCCTGTTATTAGGGCCCGTAAATAATACCTACCTATTAAAGCCTCACCTCGTTTTATTTACAGACATAATGTGTACCGCGCTAATCACCGAGAACACATAAGTATAAACAAAAGACAGCCATCCTACTTATATCTTCACACTTGTTGGGTACGCGAATAAATCACGAGTTTTATGGCGTGCGATATGAATGCATATGAAACACAGATACACGTACATACATTAGGATCGCACGGCGGATGACAGCAGAAGTGGTGTTGTCGGCACGATGTGCGAAATTGACACCCATGTCCAGCGCCATTGGCTCTGATTGGATTAGGTTCGAAGCGGCGTCACAGGCTGATGTCGAGCTCAAACGTAAAATTTTACGTGACCACTTTCCAAACGTCGACTTTCGTGACGCGATTGCACACTTGAACGTCGTCCTCCGTAGCTTTGATCGGTCACTACGCGCAACCATATTATGTAAATTTAGCAAAGCCTGCAATAGAGCTACATTACTTACCTATTGACGTTTGGCTGCGTCCCTCCAAATTGTACACTTCTCGAATTCAATTTCAGTATCGTATCTTACAGCCGCCGCGGATTACCGATAGTCAATTTATAAATTGATACGACTGCGATAGTTTTTGAACTGTTTTGTGATAATACCTATTGTCTAGACATGTATAAGAAATTCAAGGGTCCTTTAGTGAACGCACCGAGGTATTACGGCGACTGTGATCCTCTTACCTTGATGGTACCGCTATCGAAATGTTTTGTCGAATAGGCCACGGGAATGCTATTGTGCTCGTACGTATCTTCTTCGTTCTTAGTAGTTCGATACAGTTTAGATAGCCATGGAAATGGTATCCAACTAGAAATTAAATATAGTTTTTTTTAGATTTAGATGTATAATACATTTCTTTTATAGGTTACATTAGATGCATATTGATTGATGTGTGTTGTATTAACCTAAGATTTTGACAATAGAAATAAAATTAATGTTGAGTGAATACACGGTAATAAATTTAATGTTAAAGTAACCAATGCAAAGCCATTTTTACATTCTGTACCAGTAATCTATATTTTCTTAATGCCCTCCGCTTATTCTCGAAGCAAAATTTATGCGCCATTTGCCGCGCCATACCTCTTTCACTGGAACTAGGTACAACTTTGACTATATTTAACACATTTTTGTAGTGGTACGTGTGTGTGCGACTTTAATGCAGTGTGCTATTGCAAGCTCGTTCAAGTTGTCGGCTCCGCCGGCTCTTTGTGCGGGAGCAGCTAAATCTCATAAGAATGTCTTAATATCCACATCTCATTACACGTAACTTTGAAGAATTATGACTTGGCAAAGTCCTTTATTGGAAATACCTTCACGGGCCTGAAATATTGCTATGTCGTGAAGAGCTAAAATTTCTAATTAGAAATTCTTTAGTAAAACTTTATTAAGTTTTTACTTACTGCAACGAACCTAATGAAAATGCCGCGCTGTCAGTCGCGCTCGAACAAATAGGTATACCTATCTAAATTAAATAAATTATACTCGGAAGCGATGCTCTGGTTTTATGCAGTCTTTATTAGATGTTTACTCAAACCTTCAAGGAATATTAGCAATTTCATTAAGAAAGGTATTTAAGTTTATGACAGAGTTAATACTGATATTAAAAGTAACCTGGAACATTTTGTAACTACGAAGATATTCAACAAAGCGCAATAAAACTCGTCTCACAATAGGTGGTTTGTATTGATATTGGTGTGACTGTGTGTGTACAAGAGGTCAATTGTTTGATTACCTCGTACATTTTGATGAGTTATGGATTAGGTGAGTCCAACGATGTTTGCAGTTTCCCTCTAGTTGTTTACCACAGCGGTATTGTTTTGAAGTAGAAATATATCTTGCCTATGAAGTACATTTTTATAGTAGTTTCATACATACTTAAAAGGTTAAACAAATCATTTGTAAGTTAACTTCAATTTTTTAGTTTCGTTTTCACCTGTTATTTGGATGCCATATTTATGTGAATATTTCCAGGCGGCTCGGGCGGAACGCAGCCGCGATACCTCCGTCGTTACCAGTGCATTAGACGTCGAGGCAAACAATTACATTACCCCTGCATGCATAGTTTGGCACGGAACCAACGGTGTCTACCACTCGTTGAACACGACCGACTATTTTCAACTGTTATTGTATGTAAAATTTGAGTTGATGGCACTCTTTGCCGGCTGGCAAATCGATGCACATTTTACGATGAACTATGAGATACACGAAGTAAAAGTGAATGTACGCGACAATGATTACAGTTTATATTTTAAATGTAACTCTTATTCTTACTGCGGGACGTATTAAAATATATACCTATTATATATTAATGAAATACCAAAACTTAAATAGATTGAGGTTACACATACAAATAACTATTATAATATATATAATTTGACACTATGTGTGATTTTTTGGGTGCAAAAATATACCGAAAGTATTGATTGCGATATTAGTTTTCGAAAAATCTAAATAGTGTTAGCCGATTGCGAGTTTCAGATCGTTGTTTCAACGTAATTTTGAGTCTTATATTTTACGTATAGAAAGCTATAGGTACTATTATAGGTATAAATATCTATTGCTAAGTTTTTCTACGATGAAGAAGGGTTAGTACCAACGAAAAGGGTTGTTACCAACTCTAGATAGGCTTGTTTAATAATAAAAGAAAAGACGTGAAAAGGTATCCTTCTCTTTCTAAGTGCAGATGGCGCGGCGGATCTATTAATTTAATACATACTCTGGTAATATAACTGTCTCAAAACAGTTTGGATTAAAGCTTATAAAACTTGTGATAAAGGCACAAGGTATTGTTGCTTTATACTTAATTAAAATTAATAAATCAATCAATTTTATCAATGTTATTTTATGATAAGCATTAAAACACACTAATAAAACTACACGTTACACGCTAAAAATCATTACGCTGATAAGATTTAGAAATGGTTTCATAGATCAATTAATTATTGTCCTTTCTCACCCGGTAAGGTAAGTAAACGTAAAATAATGAAATGAAAATGTATGTAAAAGTAAGTATGAATATAAAAATGAAATATCTGCGCTTCATCGTTCAACGAATCGGTCAATACGTATTTAAAATGAGACGCTCGAAGAAACCGTGTTGTATCTAAAACAAAGAGATCCTGAAGAAATGGAGGAAATAATTTAGTTCTTTGTCCTGGCAATATCGAGCAAGCAGAGCGAGCGGTGCGCCGGCGGGCATCGCGGTATTAATCGACGCAAAGCTGATTATGCAGTTGTTATAAGGTTGTCGTTTTGACGGTTTCCATTTCATTTCTTTCGTGGTTTAATTTTATAAGCATCTTAGGTTCTCCTTCTTGAACTCATTATACTGTATATAACGTTGGGCTTAGGTTCTCCTTTTTGAACTCATTATACTGTATATTACGTTGGGCAATACATTTTTATTGTATATCGACAAAAAATAACTAAAAAAAAAATCGATCAAATAAAAACTATATTTCCTAGTAGTTTGTTTAAACTTTTTCATACAGTACTATGTGTTTTGTATATATTTTAATTAAATTATGTTATCTAAAATTAATATCAAAGGAATTCCATATATGCCAAGAGTAAGCCATAATTTGTTTTCAGAATATCTACAAAGTAGGGACAGGGTCGCTGTTCCATTTATTTAACATGGAATGAGCTTTTCTACATAGCGTTATAATACAATTCGTAGACACTCACAGAATCTACGGCTACATTTAGTACAATATAAACCGAAATAAAACCTTCTTAAATAACCTGATAGGGACTTTTCTAATCTTATGTCACTTTAGTTTGTGAATAGTTACTGTTCGTATTTTATTTTGGGGGGATTTTTCTTGATATATTCAATAGGCGTATATTTTCTTTGTGCCAAGATGTAATCTACAAACGACAGGTTTTATGACCGTAATAACTAACTATGTAATCGAGAACTGAGTAAGCATGCGGGTTTTATTTTATGGACGATATTGATATATCTTCATTGTTATTTCATCCTTCATAAATGTGTGATAAAAAGTTATATAGTTATTGTCAGTATTTTAAATTATTTCGTTGGATTGGATCAATAATAATTTAAAATAAAGAGCAATGAAAACTGGTAATTTGGGTTATACCAAATACTGATTACCTACCTAAATTGTATAGTTAAAAATGAAATGTATTGCACTCAGGTTTAATCCGATGTCCGTAGCACCTTCTACGTACGGCATAGCTACTGTGCCAACTAGGTCGCTGAGTAAAACTCAGAAACCAAACAGAAATTCTGTGAGTAAATTACCAGAGATACGTAAGTGGTTAATTCACTATAAAGTAACATGATTGCATTTATGTGCAGAGTATCCAAACAGCGTGTGTGTCGTAGCACTTGTAGCGAGAGTGCTACGCCGTAGCCGGACCACGCCGCTCAAATACCCATGAGGCGGCTTTAAGCCGTATTTATATTTAACGCCTTGGTCGCAAATGCCGTTCTAGATAAACGCTTTGAGTTATACTATATATATGAAAGTCTAAGTAAACTTTAAACTATTAAAAGATATGTTTTACCGAAGCTGCATGAAGTTTAATTATTATCTTTTTAACCTGAACAATTTGTAAGGTAATTATAAATATTATATAATAAATCGAATCTAGAATTATTTTTCGGCCATCGTATTATTCAATACTGGAATAAAGATCTTCAGTATCACAATATTATACATTACGATATTTAAGTGAAGGAAATAATTTCGACAACTCTGAGTAACACTCAAAAATGCTTTAAAGTATCGGTTTTCGGTTCCAGTTTTCCGTTAAGTGTCACGTGCCCGCTGCTTGCGTGGCCCCTGTAAGATAGGCAGAGCTTGCGGCCGGCCTACGAGCGAGATTTGCAAGATCCGCTCTATCGCCGGCGAACACACCCAAACAATTTCCACTGTTTTACTCCTACGAGTGTGTATTGTTTTAGAAATGTAGGCTTAGACCGGAATATAGGTTTAGGTTGATCGCTATTCCTCTTACTTGTAAACGATGATAAAACATCTCCTTACTTAAACTTATGACTATTGACTAATTATTGACATGCAGACGACAGTTACAGGTCTAATTTAATCAATAGTTAAACATTGTAATTTTTTTAAAGGCGGTTTATGTTTATCTACAAATACAATATTTTTAGGTATTCCTAAGAAACGTAAAAGCCTAAAAAAACTTGAATTATTTATAATTTAATACTTACCAAATAAACCAATAAGCAAAGTTTAAGCAATAAGACTGGTCAATATTTGTTACTTTTCTATTATTACTAATATAGGAAAATAAATATGTAGTTTAAACAATGTGTTTTAATAATACATTGCAATTGAAATAGCTACGAAAAAAAAAAATTGTGACCATTTAAAAAAAAATGTTATGTATATTAAAACGTACCTACGATTACTATTGGCTTAAGGTTATCGCCGATGCAATTTAAACTATCACAATGTTCAAAATATTTTGTGAGCAAATATATTATAAATAAATATAAATATATTGGAACGAAAACAGAGGTATCAATTACTAACATTACCTGTGGGCAGAGCTCAGAGCTCTGTCTTGTTACTATCTGTTCCTCGATGGAAGGGACTACCGCTTCACTTTTACTAAAAAGTCCGAAAGATTGACGTGGTTCGAAAGTGTTATTAAATTCTCCCTTGTTATAAACTCGTAGAAACATTTGAAGAATGTTGATTTATATCTGGCTGTCAAATATTTAATTCAAATTTGGTAATAACATCCGCGTGTGACGTAATTTAAAATGAAAATGCCGATTTATGGTTCTGTTATTTTAGCCCAAAAACCTAGCAATAAATAGTTCATATAGAAGTAATTTTGTAATTAGGGCGTACCTTGTAACCACCAAATACCTATAAATGCAATTGCGACATAAATGCCAATTGTCGAATTGTGATCCGTGTGTCGGCATTTATTGCATAGCACGTCTGTAATTTGCATACGTTTGAATACTAAGTACCGCCAACGTCATGGTTTGGAGCTACTTTAATTGAATAGTTCGATTTATGCTTATTAGTTCTACTTTGTGTTTTATTGTTAAATTAAAGGTTATTAGCGATCACGACTATCTGTGTGAGCTTTCAAATTGATACTGATACTATTAAACATACATTTGATATAGAGAACAGGGATGTTTAATAAACAGACCTGCCTTCGGAATAGCACGTAGAAAAAGACTGCGGTGAAATCACGTTGAGTTGGCAGAAGATCTAAGACACGGGTTAACCAACAGTCATGCTCTGATCTGGCGGCGATAATAAGTTATTTATAAGAAGTCGCGTTCTAGACGGCTCGCGTAGCGCGTTCTACGTGCTCCTTAACGTAGGGACGTTCACTGCTACCGAGGTGTTTATGTCTGAATTTCGGGTTTCAAAAATAAGTACAATTTCTAGTTCTCCACAGTGAGCCGAGTATTCTTTCTTTAAAATATGTTATGAAGAGAAGGGGAGGTAAAATTGAAACTGGCGTCATTACTTAGTATGCATTGGGCGGCGCGACGTGTTGCGATCGCCCCCGCGGCAGGATCGACGCTCCGGTCACGTTTTTCCAATTGTTTTCTGACGACGTGTATCATTCTTTTAAATCAGATTTCATGATTTATTGTAGCCTCATACATCGGTAGCTACCCGACTTGACATTCAGTAATGATTTTTTTCTGTGAAGTCTCATGACATATCAGTGTCATTTGTGTTACGAGCAGGAGACTCAATTTCGCGCACGTGAACGATCCACAATAGCGTCTTTAGTATTCATGGGTCTGGCGGAGATATGGTATGACATTTGCAATTTTTGTTTCATTAAGAATTCAGATGTAAGGGATTGTGGGAATGAATTGTTACGACACGTCGCATACAAGTCTCTCTACGTATTTATTGCTAAACGTGTTCGTTATAGTAACTTATTTTTGCTTAGCTAAATACTGATTCTAGGGTTAGATACTCTAATACATTGTTTTTAATTTTTGAATTACTTGTTAACTAATTCAGTTTGCAAAATTTTCAATGTGCTGTTTCTTTTTTTGCGTCGCTAACAAAGTTCTTGTTGTTGTGGTGTTTTTATAAACGAACATTTAAATAATACAAGGTTAAAGTTTATTAATTGTTAAAACATAAGTTACGTCATAGCATGTATAACACAAACTTTTTGGTCAACTTCGACTTCCAGTCCAACCATCGCTCATCTCTCCGCCCAAAGTTTCAGGTGTATAATTTTATCGGGTTATATTACTCGTGCCTTTTATCGCAGCAATACTTTGACAGAAAATACGTGTTATTTACAAGCACGCATATATCGTGGGCCGTTAATATCGGTCATTTATTAGCGGTGACCCGAAATTTATGAAGTTTTAAACCCAGTTTCAGTTTGCTATCCATCACGCCCAGTGTCAATAATGTGTATCACCATGTGAAGTTAGGGGTATCAATCATCCTAACTTAATTGTACTTATTGGATATGTAGTTTTCTTGTAGAATTTTTCGTGAAAATAGAACACATTTCAGAATAAATATTCATGTTTATACATCTATCGTGTCAATATGGTAATAAATTGGTAATTTGATTATGAAAATACATAATTTTATTGGAATAACAGTAAGCTTTCAATGCTTTGCTCAACAAAATGTTGAAACTAATTGTTGGTTATACTTTCTAGTGTGGCCTTGGGGAGTTTGCTCCAATAGCCTAGTGGGTATTTCAACCCGTACTCAAGGAATCTTACATCCTCACACAAATATGAATAAGCCCGTTCAAATAGTGAGTGGGCAGATACATATTTATGTTCTTGTTGTCCATTATAATGAAGACACACAAACCTCACCTGCGCATTTGGATACTTAAGTGAAATCCAAATTTCCAAGTGTAGTTTAATCCTGAATGTGGTTCTGTCTAACTTTGCTTTTGCTGTTGTTTTAGTTATAATGGTTCTCTTTGGTGGCCAGGGAATTATTGCTAATGCAACTTGCATTTGTGATGTATTACGTGAATATATCACGGCTATATTATTAAACAAGAGCAGCGTATATTTATAGTACAGATTCATAGTCGGGAAATATTAGAAGTTTATGTCGCTATTATCGCTGCTGGCCTTGTCTAGTTATTGTTTGTTTCGACGCGAAGCTAATGTTGCTTGGAATGAGAATTTCGTTTCTATAACGTTAAACAACATGTTTGTCAGTAAATTGTGGGGTTATTTAAATTATTATAAACCATCTGAGGCCGCTGGCTTATTCCATAAACTAGTTTTAAAATATTATTATTATTACATCAGCACATTAAAAATATTTTTAATATAAATCTGTGCTTATATAGCAAATGGTTAAAGGACCAAATGAGTTTAAAAGAAGCCGGCATCATGATGTGTTTGTAATTGTACAACATACGTACTCGTGGATGCTGGGTCGGATGGGCAACTGAAGCCACAACACGGTCACATATGGCCCGCAGTCCCCGACCTCTGGCAAAATGCTGACATACTGATTCTATTTTGCCGCACAAGCGGTTAGAAAAATATGTTATTCTCGGAGTGTGACTCCTGAAATATGATGTTATTGATCCGCCCCTTGAACAAATATAAAGGTGCATGTTATAGAATTGATCAAAGTTGTTTTGTAAAAATATTGCTAGTTGTTATTAGAAAGCAATTAATTATTATAATTAAGATAGCATTGGACTTCATCATGATTAACCTATTAAAATAATTCTATTATTGGTCTTGAAAACGGTCTTTCATAAACGGTAAAAAAGATGATACACCTTAATGCCAACGATGTTCTATTTACGATACCTGTATAGTATATCTATGTAAAAAAGGTATCGTAAGTTAAGAAGTATACCAAAGAATAATATTTGCCTGTTTTACGGGAAGAAAATTATGTTAACTACTAAATCTCTATCTATTTCCCTCGCGTTCGTTTCGTAACCGGCGAAAAGCATCTTAGCTTCGGCACAAAGTAGTAGTGTTGATGGATTTTATGCAATTTTCAGTATCTATCACATCCAGCGCTGCGATGGCTCGAACCCGCTGGGATTAAGTTCGATCTTTTCGCAATACTTACAGGGTAAACAGCTTGAGCGGGCCGCCGCGCGCCGCCGCGCCGTGCCGCCGCGCACCGCCGCGACTGCCCCACGTAACAAGCTCATAGTTAAACATATACAATACAAAAATATCAAATGTGTTCCTGTTGGTACCAATTAAAATGATAATGAAGTACCGTATCGGTAAAATCATATAACATTAGTTTCCAATTTTCGAATAAAATATCTAACCTTTTAATAAACCGGGTGTTTTTATTTTTATATAACCGACGAAAGTATGGATTAAAATAATACAAAGGATAACCAACTAACTTTCTGTAACATATTTATTTCAACCATTTAAGGTGAAACTTCTGTCAAAGATGCAATATGCAAACACACAGAAATTTAATTATAATGAAGTGGGAACGCTTATAAAATCTCTCCGAAAGCCGCCAGTTCTGCCGCGGCTACGGACTAGATTGTATGATAGCTCATTCATAGCCAGCCGACAGTGAGAAATTAGTTTTTTAATAATAAATTGTCCACTTTTTGTTACTAACGTAAACACATCTATTTAAATTGCAATGACATATTTTTGCATGACCCGTGAATGCATGTTGTGACACATAATTAAAATTGGCTTTATGAACTTCAATCATTTCGTTCAATCAGCTTTCTGAGCATTATTTACGGCCATTGTTGTGATGTGAATGTTTCAGTTAATGTTTTAACAGAGTTACATAATATTACCCTGCTTTTGTTAAATATAACTGTAGTAACCATACGGTTAACGTTTTAAAAAGTTTCGCGATTTTCAAGATAAGGCGCTAGCAATGCTTTCAACTAGAGTTAAGGATTTTTTACTCTTTTCAATGTACGTCAAGGCAATTTATTCCAGTAAGCAATTGCTCTTAGCACCTACGTGTAATGTTAGTACTTCTATCAAAACGCGTTACTGCCAAATTATCCATTAAAGTGTAGCTTTAAGATGTTATTGGAAAAGGATAGACCAGAATAAAGACGATCTAATTACATATTTTGCCACAGATATAACAAGCTTCACTCGTGTTGTGACGATATGTCGAGGACGTGCGTGGAATAAATTTTTGTTCATAGAAACCATTTTCAATTTCACGGCTCAATCTTTGTGTGCTCGGGGTGAATATGTAAAAGGGCATTCGTTGATGTCAACAAAGTGTAATGGTTTCGTGCTAGCGCGCGCTTGATCTATGAGTTACAATCCAGACCGATTCTAAATTGGAAAAAATATTATACCACCTGCCTATGCAGGGCACACACACGATTCGTTCCATTGAATTCAACGTTTGTCCATGTTTGTTAGAGCTCAATTCAGATGTCCATAGACAGCTAGGCAAATAAAAAAGTGAGAAGCATTTTACACTCCGTGTAATTAATTTCACAAGTTCCACTTAGCGTTTTTACTCCTTTCTCAATTTACTAGGTGTTGATAGATACGCCGGCGTATTTTCATCGATCAATGTCGTATAGCTATTGCTCCGAAACGTTAATTGTTGATTTTATCCGGAACATTTCGTTTAGGTACTCAGTTTTTATAATACCTACTACTAGATTTTCTTTGTTACAGTTATTTGAGTGAAAAATTATCGACACAAGGTTGAGAAAAACAGGAATAAGTAGGTAGTGGAGAACGCTCGCAGTTTGGGCAGGGAGCGAGTTTTGACAAATTATTTAAGAACGTGTGTTAGGGGACGTGGCCTATTATACGCATGATTGATAGTGTTGATAGCGCGCCGACAAACGTTCCATTTTTAATCTTTTCTCGAGTTTAACATAGATCTTTTGTTAGAAAACGATTGCCTTTTGTATATCCAAGCGCTAACATATTGTTTATTATCACTCTGATATTTTGTTCGTGTTTTAGGCCTGGCAAGCCGCCAAGTGATGTCAACACAAAATGTTGGATGTTTTAGTGGCCGTGTATTGCAATAATTTTTACATCACAGTAGTCCGCAACTAGTTACTTATTTTATAGGAAGTCAACCATACGCAGAATAAGCATTTAGGGAAAAACGTACAAATAGAATCAGACAATAGCCGTAGAGTTAGATAAGTTTATGAAAAATTTCGACGAGGACCACACCTTTCTTTCTGATGCTATATCCTAGTTCTGTCTGTCAATATGAGAAAAAAAGTGTAATAAATAAAATGACCACCTTTTGTAAAATCAATAAAATATATTTAGTAAAGCATTTATGAGTGATATATCATATTCATTCGTTATAAGCGGTGTGCTGTACAGAGTAAACAACGCCATACTTACATGGCCTCCGTACATAAAGCTTATTCATTTTATATGGGGGATATCCATCATCTTTATATCGGACCCCGCTGTGACAGCCGCGTAAAGGTTGCCGTGGATATTAGAAGGAATTAACAACAGTTTGTGATACTTATGACGCGGAGTAATGTGGGGAATCATTCAATATCAACCCTTTGTACCGGTTGATATAATTTGTAGCAATTTAGTTTGTAGAAAATTGTATCAATTATTTGACATTTATCAATGGACTGCGCAGTCAAGATAAGTAAAAAAATTAACATGTTACTAATGCTGTGAAACTTAAACTGTGGGCCTCTGAGGTCTATAGCGCCTTAAGGTAACGAATAAAGTGTTTAATGTTACAACGCTCTTCAGTATTACTTTTTTAAGTGGCACTGGATTGACTACTGGAGAATAAAATGACATAAATTAAGTACTTAATGAAAAGAAGCTAGGTACGTAATTAATAAGTTAAACAAAGTTGTTATAGTTTACTGTTATACTTGAACCCATTTCTGGTACACATGCTTATTAGGTACAACACATTGTTGACCATGACTAATCACTTATATAAAAATCTGGTTCAAGTTCAATTGCCTAAACAAATACCTACGAGGTTATTGAGAAGTATTTACAGTAATATGGAAGGTATAATAATTTTTAAAATAATTTTGAGGGAATATTGTTTAGAGAGGGCGCACGTGCACTACACTACAGGTAGCGTTTAACGTCGGAGAACCTGCGTCTCCCGGGGGAAATCAACACAACAATTACATCGCGAACCTATTTCCAATAACACCCGACCAGCTTTTAAAAACCGAACGAGTTCCCATTATACTCACGTGAAATATTGCTTTGTTTGACACAAATAGACGTTCGACGTAAGCACAACGTGAACGCTACGTAAATGATTCTTATCTCGAAATGAGAGGTATTATGTATTTACGACGCTGCTCAGTTCTGTAAGTCGGTTTGTGATAATACTATGAATATTCAGAGGCTTCGGTCGTCCCTGAGGATGGAACCCTTCCAAGCATAAGAGAGGAAACGCGGATGGTGAGTTCCAAAACAATATGATATTATCGCAGCGTTTAGGCGGTCCTAATAAGATTTACCTCAATATTAATGCGCATCGCGGCGTCCATTATTTGGAGGTATTATCTAAACACGGGCGGTATATACCGACACTTTCAGTTTCAACATTTAATAATAGGCATCGACGCGCGAGGGTTGCCAAGTGGTCTTTAGGAAACTATTATACTGTCTGCAACTGTTTGATTGTGATATATTCGGCTTTATGGTAACAAAAGAACAACCCTAGTATTACAGAACAATCGTGTCCTCCAACCTTTAGCTCCATAAAAGAGCAGAATGATTAATTGTTTCTCCGACCTCTTCAAAACACCGCCTTATTCTTTTAAATACTTCCGTTATTTTCCAACTCGATGACGGCGAGACCGTGATTTTCGACTATAAATTAATATTAAATTACGGATTAGAAGCGAAAATGTTTTCAGCAGTTGTTTTTCTATCTACTTACCAAGCTTTTTAAATATCATGACTTAAATTAAGATTAAAATAGAAAGCTTTATCTGTTTATACCGCCGTAAATCTTTCATTACTGGGTGTTTACGAAAAGTGTAAAACATATTATTTTGTAAAATAAGAAGAGAAAGATATTTCATCCCTACTTAGGGTATAACAATAAACAAAAATACTTAAAACATGAATTGGCGGTATCGTGAATAAAAATTACAAGACTTCAACGTTCATTGTTTAATGCTAAAAATAAGATTAAAAAACATATGACGCTTTTTGCTATCATAGCAACACTATGAATATCTATAATACTATATAATATAGATACGTAGAATGAGGAATGTATTCTTCGGTGGCAAACTGGCCACGGGGTAGAGCTGTGACAAATTTAACACAGCTTCCCTAGACTTACCGACCAACGTGATTATTTTTACAAAGCCAGTTTCAACAGAGTAAAAAGCGTAGGCTCACATTTACGGGCATCGAGCCATGGAGGCATGGACATACAACAAAAAAGTAAAAATAGTGTGCTGGTCGATATTTGACGATTCTTACCGATTGAAAACAAACCGCACTTAGCTCACGATATATTCCAATAGGTATCTGATATAAAATCATCATCCAAAATAATGAAGAATTTTCGTAGCAGAAAATCATTACTGAATTAAATAATTTTGGTTGGGACAAGTCATAGCCTTGTACTGTTACTCAGGGGTTAACTTATTACTATACAAAACTAAACATCAATTTGTAGACTTGTAAACAAACGGAAAAAACATAGATCGATGTAGTATTTACATAATCCACAGAAAGCTGCACTACCTTACATGTTAGTGGAGCTTTCAGGAGAGTGTTATATAGACGGAGTAAATGCGATCCTTGCAGCGCTACTTCATCGCAATTATTGTTTTTGGTCAGGGATCTTGTCGTGTTTTCGCCCCGACCAGCAGACGCGTGAATTCAATCTATCGAGGCTCACGCGCCACGGAGTGTCCGTCGCGTCGGCGCGCTTTGAACAGGGCCACTAAAAGCGATTCGCCGTAAACAAGAATTAACGCCAAACCTGCATCGACCACTGCACTCTCCTTTATGGTGACATGATAAAAGCTCTCCGTTTTGAGAGCTAACGTACGCTATATAAACCTAAAGTATCATACGTATACGCAATAAAAATCGTGTTATTTGTATAGAGTTAAACGGAATCATAAAGAACCCAAGTTTGTGTTACTATTTTATAAAAAAATATTGTTTGAGTGTATGTCATCACATCGCTAAAATGTTGTCAACTCAATTTACTGACATCTACGAGTCACCGCAGAGTATTCTCGAGATTTACAATTTTAAGACCAAAGAATTGTTAATTAAAATAGTTGTTTGATAAAGTTATTTTTTTAGGTGGCATTTCCAAATCATTTACAAAGACGTCACTGCATACAATATTTATTTTAGTTTAATAAACTTATACTTCACTTTACTTTTGTTCTGTTCAATGAAAAAAAAAATGCGTATCATACGTAGGTCTATGTATATCAAATGGACCCATCGAAGCTCGTAAAGAGGAATTAGTGTAGCTCTGTGCAGACCGCACACCCTTTTATGGGAGCTCGATAACGCAATCCTCAGTAGGTACGTACAGGTTGATAACATCGGCACGTTAGGAAGACTGAACAAGTATAGTTCATTTGTATATAGTTGATGCCAATGGACCATTGCTATACCATGTGCAATTTACAAAGACGTCACTGCATACAATATTTATTTTAGTTTAATAAACTTATACGAGTACATTGCAGTTTACGTACATTACAGTGCATTGTGCAGTAGCTGGCCGTGTCCCTTTTCGAGAGTTGTTTTAATAATCCAATTTGCATTTATACAAGTGTATATGAAATCTATGGCTAAAATTGTAGTTCGCTCGACATGGGAGATGGGACTTACACCCTCTTACTTACCTGTTGGCAAAATGCAACAATAAATACCTATGTTGATCAACAATAAATACGGTTAAAACGATATTTTGAAAAAATAAAATGATGACTAATATTGTAACCAGATCATTATAGAAAATACACAATTATTTCATATCCTATTAATTTATACCTATATCTTAACATTTTATGCTATTTAAAATAACAATTAAATTCAAGTCCTAGGCTCTGCCGGGCCAGGTCTCGTGAGGTCGCTGGTCATGTTTTACGAGTGATGTGTCGCAGGGGCGGCTTTTTTCTTAACAAGACGACCCTCGGGGCTTCCCCGAACCTCACAGAATGTTAAGTACTCAGGCTCGTTAGTAACTTTTGCTTAAACGGCTACTTTTGCTTCCTTATCCATGATGTCGACAACGTATTGTAAACAATGAAAGTAAGAATGTAAAAACCATGTAGTTAATTTGTTTTATTTAGAATATTGTTGAGCCAAATAGGGTCCATAACCAACTGATGCAATTAAAATAGAGTAATGGTAAAATGTGTCATATGTTTGTATAAATCTCAGGTATAAATAGTGAATTTATTTGAATAGGTTCCACTATTTGTTGCTATGTTGTGTGGGTGTATGTGGATTGTTATGTGCGTGCGTCCGTGTAGTTCGGTTACCGTACTAGGAATTCCCCGTATTGTGTGTTATGCTTGTAAAGGCCATGAAATATCAGATAGGAACATCATTATATCAGGATACGTTATATACAATGAAATAGAGGCTAACCTCATTTAGAGAAATAACTAAAAGAAATGATTTTTAATCGAAGTTAAAAAAGAAAATAACTAAGTAAGTAGGACATGATAAAATTTGGTAGCACTTCAATTATTTTAACGAAAATAATCTGATTGCATTTAAAATTAGTTAATATGTATGACATGTTTATAATAAATAATACACAATCTCAAAATTATAATATATATATATTTTTTATGTTTGTATATTTTTCATATGTAAAAGACATCTACGTACAACAATATAAAAATAAAATAATAACGGGTCATATAAAATGTCTCTTAGTAAAATATAATTCATTGTTTGAAAAAGCTCTGAACTTTTAGTGCAAAGTGATTCTTGGTAAGGGTTGCGTCTAAACTGAAATTGAAGCTTGACTTGAAATGCATGCGGCGAAAGGCGTCAAAGGCTTTATTCACACTCATCGACACGTGACGTCATCATCGCTGGTGCCGCCCTTTGCAGAGAATTTAAAAAAGCCGTGAACACATGGTGTTGAAAACAAATTTATAAAAGCACTTTTCAACACTGGGTAAATCTAACGCAGGTTGTTCAGTAGTTTGTATACAGAGGTGAAATTTACACCAATTAACAGATTGTTGACGGGCGATATGTAATAAAGATTATTTAAGATATTTTTTTTAACATGTCAGAAACAGGTCTTGCTATTCATACAATAGATTTGGCATACCAAGTAGTGCCTACTGTTAAGTCTGAGGTTCATACTCTTGTTAAGACATTAGTTCAGTTGAAACGACATTAACATATTTACACACTTTATGTAAACTTATAGTAGGACACAGGTGCGACTAATTCGTGAATCTGTCCAAATAACTTGTTACCCATGATATAGTAATTTAACTACTAAAAGATTGATTTTACATCGCTACTTATTCTATCGAAACCAATTTATTACTTAAAGTTGAGACACCGCGAATCGCAACCATTCTGAGTGAAAGCTTAAAGTTTCAGTGAGGCAGTTACGCTCCCCTTCCAGGCGATCAACGTAAATTATTCCCCCAGAAGAAATCTCCAAGGGCTGAATGACGGATAAGGGACGAGCCGTTTTATTGCCTACACCGGCCTGCCTTTGTAGCCGCTTTAAAAATCGCCCCTCGAATGTTAATTGAGGGATAATGTTATTCAATACTGAACCGCCGTTGATTTAATTAGCCGCAAGTCAAGTAAAAACGTCAATAAATATAACCACTTTAACATCAATCTAACTTTGTTAACGACTCTTGTAAATTTAGTTGCGGGACACAAGGCGTCAACCAGAAAACTGTCGGCCATATTCTAATAACTGGCATCCTAAATCGTTTAGCTATTCTCTGTTCTAAATGGTTTATGGGAGTAATTTTCCGCGGCTGAAAGGCGTTGTAAGTGATAATTAAAACCCCGTTACTGCAGCTGTTACTGACGTTATTTCAGAGTTTTAATATTTCTACAAGCACGTATAATACCATGAAAAAGCGATTAAGTGCATATAATGTAGAATATTAGCTGGTATCACGTTATTTTACAAGTATTTTACAACATTCTTGCGTTGTGCTAGTATTTCATGTATTGGAGGTACGTAAGTGGCTCTACACATGTAGATGCGTGTAGCTGTGCTTGCGCTCGAGAACATCGGACTGATGAGCACCGGGCGCGAGCGCCCAGCCATGAGCCGGCGCGGCTGTTACTTCCTGTCGTACACCTTATCGTCGAGCGCAAAGCTCCTCGCAGAGCCACACCGTTTTAACTAAAGACATATTTTATTAAATGTGCTCGTATTGAAACAACTGTAATACAAATATAATCTCTGAGAGGCGTACATAATCCGCTTACTAAAAGGGATTTCAAAACTCGTTCTCCTGACATAATCGACACGAATTTTTCACGTATATTTCTTTCACTCGCAAATCCAATTTAATTAAGGCGAGGAACTCGCGGTTAAAATCCTATTTAAGCCGTTTTTATTACCGCCCGTCGGGCAAAGACGGTTCGCCACTGCGCTCCAAGAATTTGAGCGCTCACGAGGATTTCTCTGGCTTTTATCTTAGCAGTTCTGAGTAAAATGGTAAGCGATCTCAATGCAAATTATTTGTTTTAAACTTCGATGTATTGGCACGGAGTTTTTCGACAATCGTTTAACTGAATTAAGAAGTTTTGTTGACAGCTACTCAGTCTGTGATTTTATCGTAATTACTTAAACTTTCGCGCACTCTTTTATGCAGCGGACTGCCAATAATCCTATTACAAGCACAAAAGGATATTAGAAACTTACTTATTATGTGATTTAAATAGTGTGTAGTATATAAGTGAGGAAGACTACCTATAGTAAACCATTAAAAAGGACAATATTTTCGAAATATTTTAAAAATTGTATTAGTACGGCTTGGATTCAACCCGACATATGCGACGACAGATGTCTGGGCGCTTACAACCATTTCACAGTTACTTTACGAATTAAAATAATAATAATTATAACTAATTTTATGTCCACGTCATCGGAAACATGAATATTTCAATATTTATTTTTGTTTCATTTGTTTATCCATGATAAATATTTTAACTATCATTATATGAAATACCTATAACTGTAAAACATTCTACACCGGTATTATTTTCATTTAATTGAAGTACAAGCAGTGGGTAAGAACGCTCATAGTTAGTGAGTAAGAAGTAATACGATTTTCAAGTAACAAACAGGCGCTCACCTTAGCGTCGACTCTAGGGATCGGATCTCTCGGATGTTTACCCTCAATTCGGAAAAGATCTCGCTAATCCGGCCGCTCCCTGGAGCATCTCTTCTGATATGTTACTGGGATCTCTGGCCCAATACAATTACTTTTCGTGTTGTTGTGACACACATTGATTGAGGTAATGTAG
This sequence comes from Abrostola tripartita, assembly GCA_905340225.1. Lineage (NCBI taxonomy): Eukaryota > Metazoa > Arthropoda > Insecta > Lepidoptera > Noctuidae > Abrostola > Abrostola tripartita. The sequence continues at coordinate 6,324,698 of HG996493.1, read as the reverse complement.
ATACGAGTGAGATTTTAATATTATTATATATGCAGCTGTGTGTGATAGTTCTTATTACCGCTTGTATTTTAATAATGAGGTTAACTGCAACGTTGGCGACGTGACCAACGAGTACTGGAATGAAATTTCCTGTGTCTAGAACATTACGTGCATCGATAAGGGTTGGTACTTAATAGCGGTGTATATTTAAAAGCTGTGAAAGATTTGGTTCACGAAGCAATCGGAAGATTTTGAACGCAGGCCAACGGAGCCTCGGTAATGATCCGAGAGTGCATGCATAATTTACCCGCAAAGAGCTTGTTTTGTAATGTTATTAGTTCGTAATCTCGCCGGAAAACAGCTAACAACATTATTTTGCGCCGGCTAAAATATTAAAATAATTTATTTTCAGCACCACTAAGGATACGTAAGGCTTCGTTACATTTCAAATTGAAACGACATAATATTTCATTTTGGTCTTATTACTGAAGCAATTTAGCAGTTTACTGTAGCAATTTAACACTAGCACTTATTAAATAAAAGCTTTATACAAATATGTTGCATTTTATGTTCTTTAATGTGTTTGTGTTATTACACGCAAACATTACGAGTAAGTGGAATATAAGTTATTTCATTAATGCAAGTAATTTTTTCTGTTTATCTTTTACTATGATGAGAGAATGATGCTCTGAGTGCAATGATGTCCGTATGTTTAATTATCACACGTAAGTCAAGTAAATAATTAAGATAACCCCATCCATTTTATTACTCTGCTACCAAAAAAAAAAACTAACTAACATAAATTAGATAATCTATTTTATATTATTTACAATAAATACTTACTAAATTTGCATACTCATATTACTTGTTGCATAAGTCTGTATAAAAATATCTTGACAAACTTAAGCATCCCCCACTGTATAATTTTATATATTAAGACAGCTTTGAATAATACAATAATAAAACGTTCGGACTAATCCAGTAGAAGCGATGAGCGAGAAATAACTCCAATTGAAGCGAGTCCGACTTTGCAATGATAATTTAATCACGATGTAAGTGAGACGACGACTCTTATTGTCTCGAAGGTGGTCATAAATTCGAAGACTATATAATGGGAACCTTTATCGTCAGTTTTATTTTATAGCACATGCTATTTTAAACTCTTGGCATTAAGAGGATTGAATTTTAGACTGGCTTAACAATGTTTTAATTATTTTAATTGATGACCTGATTGCCGCGGTGGTTAAGGGCTTTATGAGCTTAGAAAACTGAAACATTTCATAATTTGCAGCTTTAACCACTTGTTGAGAACTTGGGTTTCATTGTAGAAAATGTTGTCTGAAGTAATTAAACATGGAGCACGATTTTCGTTTTTAAGTAAGTTTGACTAAATTTTATTTTATCGCTTACGTACTACACCGCCGAAAAAGGACAATTAGAAATACAAATAAAAGCTAAAAAAGCTCTACAATTGTAATTGCTGTCGCTGTTGTCGCCATCTGCTGCAGTTTTCCTGAACGAACATAATTAACGAGAGCCGCTGAAGTGCAACGAGCATATAATCACGGTAACACAAGTCAATAATCAATGAATGTCCAATGAGCTCACACAAATCAACACGAACATCGTATTTGATTTCGGCGATTGTAAAGGGAATGATTAAACCTAAGCCAATAGGTAATCACGGGCCTAAACATATTCCTCCCGCCGAGTCAATAAGCTCGGAGATGCGGGGCTCGTATTCACTGCCACGCATCGCAACTGTCGACAATTTGTACTAGCTAAGCACACAGCCACCGCCACCGCCGCCGCTGTCTGCTCAATAGTTCTGAACTCATCCGGTGAATTCGTTCGTGCTTCGTGCGGCTGTACGCTTGTGATTTTTGGGGTTTCCCTTCTGTTGTGATTAATACGACGACAAAGTTTTCATTGGATTTAGTTTTACAGGATTATGAGATTTTAAGAGGAGGAAACTTTTTATAGCTTTCTTGAACATGTTGAATGGAATTCCAAATAATTATGTACCTTGTTATAATACTGTACAGTGCACATGATTCTTTCATATACAGGCACAGGCAAGAAACTTATTTACTTTTATTTTAATTCAGTTGTGAACAATAATTTCCTTGTGAGTTTTATTTGGAGGATTAAAACAAGGATAGAAAATTGCTATTTTAACAAAATACACAAGTTGTAACGTAACCTGAAAAGTTGCCATAATTAGGCGGGACACGGTTAAGATTGCTACCGAGTGCATTAGCTTCGAGACAATTGAATTAAAACAAAGATATCCACCGAGTTGGCATTGTACCAATTAACTATCTTCGCTGCTATTGAGTTACCACCGTACAATTTACGCTTTTAGCTGAAAATGACTTTATAGTCTATTCAGTTTTGTCCAGCTATTGGCAGGTTTTTAATGTACTGGCTGGCCAGTTTAATTGTCCAACCAAACATGGCTAGAGGTCAGTAGTTAACCCTTGGCGAGCGGTGGCTATCGACCGCGTAATAACTCCGCAAACTGTTTGCTAAATTTGATGGCGTACCCGAGATTATCATTTGTCTGCTGAGCTTAGGAACGTGTTTCTTTCTAACTTGTATTCTTAACGTGGCCGATGTGAGTGTACGATTTATGAAAAGGATGATGTTTTGTACATTTTGGTAATTGTTAATGTATTTTAAATTTAGTTAGCTCATTATTATGAAAGGTGTAATTAAAAAATTCGTATTGGTTAGGACTTTAGATTTGATTAGTGTATTTAATAGAGCTCGTTGAAACACAAAAGTATGTAGGTGTCATATATTCATACGGTCAAAAGTTATTAATAATATTTTTAAGAAATCCTTTTCTAATTACATATCTGAATTGGTTTGAATAGCAACCAATATTTAATTAATTTAAATTCACGCTTACCATTGGCTGCTACTATCATACTTGTGTGCGCTATGTAATTAAACAAAATATTTTATGTTCGCTCGACAACAACTACGTATTTACACGTTCCTCTATATAGGATTCCCTGAGCCTCAAATAACTCATGAAAATTTAATTAAAATAAATTAATACCGCTGTTGATTGTTCGGCCGGTAGATTTGCGTCGCCACTATATTTCAAGTGTGTAAATCCACGCGTTTGTTTTCATTTCAGTTCTCAGCGGTGACAGGTTTTAAAGGAAGCGCGGCTGTGGGCCGGGGCCGGGGGGCTCCGTGTCGCGTGCAGGTGATAAATCGTACGTAACATCACTTTTTACTAACGAGACAAGGTGTCGGGTAGCTGCTTGCAAACATATTCAAGTAACGATTGTTAAAACCGCGTCGACATCACGTTTTTGTAGCTTTAACATAGTACTAAAGTTTTTTTTTTGAAGTCGGGTATCTGCGGAATGTTTTCGTCCGATTTCGGGAATGGAGATTTTTCAGCGCGGTTCAATAGGCGCCGTGTCGTACAACTGCACCGATGACAATAAATATCGGACGCGGCGAGCCGTGAAATCGAATAGGCTCCGTCTGTGAGCGCTTTACAATCAGCCGCCGCCTGTCGCGCGCCTCCGCCCGCCCCGACATAACTTACTGACGTTACCATGCATAAAAACTTATTTCAAATCTATTATCTTGCTTCAATTTAATCAAATTATGTCGCTCAACCAATATTCATAACCATATTTTCTATTAATTAATGATAACAAGTTTGTCTTAATATTATTGAGAATATCATCATATCAACTTATCTTTTACTAGGTTGATGTAGATATTTCTTATCATTGTTATTAGACAATGATGCTATATTTATAAAATACAAAGAAATCTGATAGATTACTTGGATCATATAAATAATTAAAGGTCATTAGGCATTAACCCCTCGTGCAGCAAGAACGACGTTGTAAATATCTTAGTAATACATTTTAAACATTCGCACGCAGAGTGCCGGAGTAATTTGCGGTTGTGATGCTCCCCGCACCAGCGCCCCCTCCCCCCTTGTCCCCTGACGCGTGTTCGATTAGAGTACAAGTAATTCCGGAAAGGAAATTGAAATCTTAAAGCAATACCCCACGGACTTTATGTTTCTACCACTGTTCTGAATGAAGAATAAAATGAAAAACAAATAGAAGCTACCTCCCTCTCTGACAGAGGCGCCGTATTCCAAACAGCAAAACACTGCGATACATATGTATGCCGTAGTAAGCAAAACTTGCACATTAAAACTCGCAAGTATATTTACTCTAGTTGAGCACTAATTATTACAGTTTCTAATTCCAATGTTTCCATACAGCTCTTTCAGTGGTACTTTAGAGCTGCATTCACAAACAGCGGTGGAGTAATCGGGTGTGGAGTAATGAACACGAGCCGGGGGCCCAGGAGTTTAATTTTCCTCTTCCGCGCGGCTAGGCGGCTGTCCCGGCCGGCCCGCGCTCATTAATGCTGCGACAATACCTCGCGCCTCATCATTTGCACCGACGGCGCCACGCCGCGATGCAACGCCTTCCTACCCTCATATCGAACAATGCGTTCGAACTTTCTATGGACATTGTTTGTGTATCGGATTGTTTCTATTATTCCGCATTTTTAAACAATGATAAATGTAGCATGAAGAGTTAATGATACTTTTGTCCTACATTTATGAATCAAATCTTTCTTACTTAGCGCTCGAGGCAGCAGGGATCAGCTACACGTTGCGTGTTAATTTTTTGTATCATGACTTTCTATCTTTCCTACTTTTTCTATTACTAACTAATAGAATTGTAATTAAGAAAATATTTGCATAAAAGAGCAGATATAGTACACCCACATTTCGCTAGTTATGTTTTAAGTCCCAATGTAATGCGGGGCAAGCCTATTGCCATTAACCGGGCACAAGTACAGACTTCATGCTGCTACTGAGAATGACCTCATGGAAAAACTCAGTAGCTATGTGCCTGACCCGGGATTCGAACTCAGGACCTCATGCTCAGCAGTCGCACTTAGCGATCACTACACCAACAAGGCAGGCTGGCAGAGGCAGAAAATATTTAAATATTTTAATATAAAATGTAGAAGCCAATGAGTATCGTACCTAGTAAAAGGGTCGGCTCCTAGCCAGGTCCAACGTCCGTCATACGTCCAGCTAATAACCCAGAGCGCAATGTGGCTGTACTTACAGAATAGAGGACAAAACTGTATGGATATGTCTACGATACATTGCATTAGATGAAGTAGATACTAGTTCTCCAGTAATTTTATTAAAGCTTACATCAATAAAGATTGCCAGCATACCTATCTGGGATGGATTGCATAGATATGAGACACACAAAGGCTGTAAAGTTAAAGCTCCGTCTCCGTACAGGAGCGCAGCAAACGACGCCGGCGTAAGTGCTATTGACCACAATAATACCTGATATCTGAGTAGGATTGCGACATTAGTCTCATGAATGAATCATCGCGACCGCGTCCCCAGACCCCGACGGTCGTATTCGATTAGCACGAATAATTCCGAAAGGGAAATTGAAAAGCTAAAGCGATGCCCTGAGGACTTGCTCTTTCTGTTATTTGCGGGTAGTATTGCAGACGTTGCGAGCAGAATAAACAACTACATTTACTGTGCCGGGCTGTATTACCATTCGATATTGATATTATCGACTTGTTCAACTCTTGTTTAAGTGCCGCGAATTCTTGAACGACATCATCCATCTCCGTATATCCATCGGGAATTATCTTAATAGTTTTAATGTGCCTGTTGTAGCAAGCTTCTATTAAACATGTGTCTATCAGCTCATGTATTGCATTTCGAAATAATTATGACTGGCATAGAATGATTTCGGGTGAGCTGGCCTTTGTGAAATTAGTGTTGAACTATCAAACAAACAAATGAAACATGGCTTAGTTTTAATAAAAGTATTTGTTTAATTGTAATTGCTTTATTGAATTTTCTATTAAGTGTTTCTAGTAATTAAAGATAAAAATCATTTAATCAAAATGGACTTTAAAAAAGTACTTTTTGCACGTCAAATTACATCAAGACAGCCCCTAAAACTAACTAGCCTGTTAGTGCATCCTAGTGCTATAGCTGAGTAGAAGAAACGGCGCAACAAACTATCCAGCAGCAAAATCTGTCGGTCAAAATTTGGATGAATAATATTTGGTATATAATTATATATAAAATTATCATTTCTTTTACATCTGGTGACTAGGTATTTGTTAAAATTCATTTAATTAAATTCAATTTAATATAATAGTTATGTTTACCAACACAGACTAAATTAAAAACTTATGATATCATGCACAACATGGAAAAGAGTTACTAGTTCATATAAGTAAATTAGTACCTGAAACTTCCCGTAAGTGTTTCAGTAACATTGCGTACATTAGCAGCGAGGAAGGAAGCTATTTTCTGTTAATTAAAGGTATTGTTCGGCACATTATTTCCTTTGTCTTCAAATCTAGTTGTAAACAGTAAGTAGCGGTGGTCGGGTCCGGTCAGTAATCCAGCCTTAATTAGCAGTTAGTAGAGCGCGGTGGCAAATGGACGTACGGACGAGCAAACACTTCGTCGAGCTTACCGTGGAGACAAAATCACTATTAACTTTAATTAATTATAAATATATTAGTAGGGCACCAAGTTCCCGGAGGCTATTTGTAAGGGTTTATCCGGGAAAAGGGGTGGTTTTAATAGTGTTTTGCCATTTACTGTTATATTTGTAAGGTTGATTCATTATGAAGGTTTTATGATAATACATTTTTATATTATTATATTAAGGCTTAAACTAAATAATACCGCTGGGTTTTCAAAAGACCACCAAACACTGCAACCAACTTTACTTTATCAATGTTATTCAATTGTTCTGGTCAAGATTATTGTGATTTTGAACATAGATGAAGAGTACAATTGTAATGTTAAATATGATTGATTGTCTGACAAATTGTTCATTGCCATTAGGACCGGCATTTACTTTCACTCTTCTTGGTACAAAACAATATTGTTCACCCACACTTATTTGAGGGCGGGAAAGTATACAGTCTGTGTCTAAATGAGTTTTCTATTAGTTACAGTTTTAGGTCTAAGCAATTGCGATCATTTTTAAGCCCTAAAGAAACCCTGTATTCACTTAGCCAGTAAGAATCAAACCTTAGTTCCCATATAAATTAGATTTCCATTGGTTTTAGTTTCAGGAATAGGACATAACAAAGAAAAAAACTCAAAATCCCTGATCCTGAAAGAATACCAAAACCTTCCAAAGTCAAGCTTAAATGAGGAAAATTCTACATGTACATGACTCCATGTATAAGACTCCTAGTAAGTAGTTAGCAATATTTGTATTGTTAGTTAGTACACCGCGTGTGTTGTGTGTAGGACGGCTGGAGCCGGCGGGGAGTACGCTCCGTGTCGTCGCAGTAATGTAACGGGTAACGTGGATAGCATACGGTGCCCACACGGTCCGGCTTTTACCGGGCTGTGGCTCCCTGCGCATTCATAATTACTAAAGAACAAATTATACTGATAGGGATTTGGCATTGTTAGGTGCTTAATACGTAATTGGTGTTCCGATGTAGCAGCTGAAATTTTAAATGGTATGGACTCGTGTTAAGTTTAATGCTTGTGAATTAGATTTGACTGTTAAAAAATTTAGAGTAGCATACAAAGTATTCACGATTACTGAAAACCAAAAGATTTTCTTCGATGGCAATTAGCTTTCCCCAAAGTGTTGCAGTCTGTATTGTTAAATAAAGTATTGAAAGTAGCACCTGCCTGCCATGTCATAATATCATGCACGTGAAAAATGCTAGCTTATACTGAACCCCAGCTTTTCCGAAATAAATAGTAGTTTGTCCTTTCTCCAGATTTAAACAATCTCCATTATAATCATCATCATTTCAGCCCGTTATCACCCAATCTTCATACATCATCATAGGTATTGACGTAAAAACAATAGTGTCCATAAAAAAAAATTATTTAACTGTGTTACTACGAGACATTTTTTTAAAATAATTTAGAACTAATTATATGTCATTTGGTTTAACTAAGTAGCTTATTTTTTATTAGCTTTAAGTTCTTGGAACCATCTCAGAAATAAATAATTAACAAGCAATCTCAAGAGTATATTACACGGCGCTATCTCCCACCGTCGCTAATCCTACTCTAATTGGTGGTCAGATGGCTATTGGACTTGAAACGGCAAAGCCAATGCAATTACTGAGACAAAGGATTTACTCTATAATAATAATTAGATTTATCTACATGGAATTGCTCTAATCTCAATAAATTATAAACTCACTAATCAAGATTCTTTCTTTTAAGAAAAAGTATACTGTAAGACAAATTACCTTTCAAAAACAGAATGAAAATGATTGATAGTGCCTCAGGAATATTTACGAACAACTCGTAAAAGAGCCGTTGATATTGAAAATCGAAGTTCAAATAACATTTCCCGACACAATATAATCTGAAGTAAAGTCATCTTTGACATGAAAGAAACACATCGAAATTCTTAAGGGGAAATATTACTTTGCAATCGCGAAATTCTTTGCTGAAACAACTCTTGGGAAGGTAACGTTCATTTCGACAAAAGACGAGCAATATTCCGTGCACAAAGGAAAGCACCCGATATATTCAATGCAGTGACACAAGAAATGGCGGCACAAAGCGGTAACAAAGCTCATATTGAGAGTTACATCGAACGCGTCCGCCCGCGGACACCCCCACTAATATTTCGCTTCATACATTTTATTAATAGTCATATTTAACCTGTATTTTTTTATTCATTATTACTTTGTATCATTTGTTGAGTATATATTTTTGGTAATTTGAAATCTTGTTTTATTCAGTGGAAAATACTTGGTTTTGTCACAAAGCAAGGATTGTCCCTAGATCAGTTTATACCTTCGAGATAATCTTAAAGATAGTTTTTCGTGTACGCAGCAACGTACACGAAAAATTATCTTTAAGATTATCTAACTTGTAATAGCAATTACGAGTGATTAAAATCGAATACAAATTTCAAGGAGTGCGGTATTTGTTAAAAATTATTAAAAACGGTAGTAATGAAAAGTATTTTGCAATGAGTACACGGGTTTTGAATTAGAAATATGTACATACATTGTCGTGAACATAACATTTTTGGTGCGAAAAAACATTATTGGTTTTTGTCATAGAATAGGAGTTTACATTTAAATATGAAATTAATAATTTTAAATCAAATTATATTTCTGAAGTTTGGATGTGGTTTTTATTTATAATTTAATATGTATATAATTATACATATTAAATGCCGCATTAATATGCGGCAACTATTTGGTGCGTAAAAGCTTCCTAGAATTTTTATTTGGTTATTTCTGTTTAGCAGTAGTTATGCAGCGATAGTATATTTTGGTTTAGTCGTATATTTTTAGTTTATAGTTTAAATCGAGTCTAAATTACAAATATTTAGAACAAAAGTCTAGACAGATACATTTATGTAAAACTTACTTAGGCAGCACTAGCTCGCTTACCTTGAATGAACAGATGACGGGATGTGTATGCCTTATTTAATGGTTAAATACAATTTAGATGGGGCACCTCAGTAAAAAGTCAAGTTGGTAAAAGATATTGATTAGATGTAACAAGTTTATGTCATTAGGTAAACAGCGGAAAAAACTCGAGGCAATTCATTTATTAAACATTCTACGTAAGAGTGACTGGGGAGTTTCAAGAATAAAACCTAAACGCAAGAATTGCCAGAAATACTTTAAGGTTTTAGGTCAGATCAGTCGGCTGTCGGTAGTCATAATCAGATAGCTACGGAATTCCGAGTTGTATTAACTGGTGGAACTGAAATAGGTCTAACAGATTCCTTTATTTTTATAAGGAAGGGCAGGTTTTTCTTTCTGCATCTGATTGATACCTTTATTACGAAACATACCAGATGTTCAAAACAGCTTTAGTTTGCTGAATTATTAAACTGAGGGAAGTAAAATTGTCAAGGTCTAATTCTTTACATTAAGTGTGCATAATTGCGTCGTTATGTATTCTGAGTATAAAGGTTAATCTTAATCTTACTTTAAAGATAAATAATTCGATCCATTTCTAAGAATAACGAGAAAATAAAAGTATCCACCAAGTATTTTTACTACGAAATAGCAATTGGAAAATAGAAATATCAAGGCTCTCGATGGAAATCTTGTACATAATTAATGTGTTCAATCTGTCGATAATATTTTTTACTTGCGACTCCAACACTAATCAGTTCAACTTACTTCAGAGTTTGAGAAATAATTCAAGAGATTTACGCATGCGCCCGTTTTACGCGCCACCCCTTGAAGCCTTACGACCGCCTCTCTTTCGGGCACATTACCTGCAATATGAACTCTCAGATCTTAAGCATAGAGGTTTCTACGTCGCAGGCTCGTCATCTCACGAAAATTTTGAGGCTCGCGTCATCTTCAGTTCTAAAGCCGTCATTATGTTCGCGGACGAAGAATTAGATTTTCGTGACGGATCCTCTGCAATTCTCACTCCATTGCTGGAAAAGGCTTTCATAGGTACATACTAATGAAAATGGACTTTATTTTCAGGACAATATGATGAACATTCGTACGTGAACGATTTTGGCTGGAAGGATAATGTTACAGAGCAAAGAGTACAGCGCTCAGTCGGCTGTGAGCCTTGGAGGCGAGTGCATTGGGCTCTGTGTCCGTATCGGCGCCGCGAACGTAACTTATTTCGTACGCGGGACGACGTAGATTCACTCTTTATTCACAGTGTTTGGTAGATAAATAAATATCATACAAGAGGTATGATATTTTATGGTTATCTAAAAGTAGTTACAAAATGTTCTTGATGTTATAAACATGTTTTTATAAAGTCGTTACTTTGTGTATTTATAAGTATACGCGGCTAATAAATATATGGTTGCGGATTATTAGGAGTGAGTATTTTACGTATTATATTAGCTTGACGATTTTCTGTTTAAAAATATTTTTCCTGAGTCAACCCTACTTATTTTGGCTTTCAAGTAAATAGTTCATTCGTAGGTATCCGTAGAAGTTCGAATGAAAAGAAGTCTGAAACGGAACAACTTTAAATTTTGTTAGTAAAGTTTAATTCAGTTTTAAGTTATAAACAGTACGAGTTCAATTACAATATTGATAAATGTTCAGTAATTACTTAGTCGGTTAGTAAAAGAAAATTACGCAAGTCTCTAAATTAAATTAAATTGTGTTGCTGTATCTTGTAAATAAATAAGAGGGAATGTAAATCGTAGTTAGCGTGGCCGGGCGGGCGCGGGTGGCGCGGCTCGCCTGGCCGATCTTGGCATATTTGCCGTTTCGCCAACATTCCCCAGTTAATTAAAGCCCATTTGTACACTGTCTTGCGAAATATAATTTATGAAATGAGAAAACGTTTTAACCTTTACAAAATATATTGTATCTTTAAATATCTATTTCTATTAGTAGGAGACTTCTAAATCACAATAATTTGTACATCATTTTGGGACTCGTTGAACTACTCCTATTTGATATAATGATTGCTTTCTACACATTATTAATTTAAACCTTTTTAACAACCATCCTATATGTACGGAGTGGGTATTGATAAACAAGTAGATGCCTCCACTCCACCTCCTTGTCGATTCCAAATAAGCCCGCCTCGATCCCAAGCTCCGCCTACCCGTAGAAGATAAATAAGTGCTTATGTAAACAGTTTTATATACTCCGTTGTATACAGGTATATTGTCATCTAATATACATCAGTCTATATGGTTGCGTAACATGCCATGAGGGTTGGTACAAGTCTCCTTAGATACTACATTTAGAGTATATAAATGATTTTGAACCACTCTTTGCAATAGCAATTTGATTGAAGTAGTTCAAAAGTTTGTCTTCATAAATGGTTCTAACATACAGACCAGACTAACGTTGATTAGAGAAAATACAAAGTCAAATGATAAGAGAGGAAATAAGTCGTTTACAATTAGTTTTCCGTTACAGATGGACAATTTAATGTTTATCAAACTTAAAGCACAGTTTGGACAATAAATGTACAACAGACAAAAACAAAACCTTAACGAAATGTCCATATCGGGCTTGATTTTACAAAGTGAACAAACACAAAGGGGATAAATCTAGAACAGTTCTTGAACAGGACAATGTTAACAAACAAAATCAACAGAGCGGGTGAAACTTTCACAGCTAAGAAGTCGAAACTGTGTATACAATGTCGGTGGAGAACAGGGAGCTCTAACAAGCCGGCCATCCGAACTTGTTAAACGTGGCGAGCGGGGAGTAATTCACCGAAGCGGCCACTAACTGAACAGTCAGACAGTTTGGGAGTGTTCGCGGCTGTGTGTGGCAAGGCTCACAGCACAGATTTATTTGTGCATAGCAACCCTCGGGGCTGGCGGGCCGCAGAGCATGGTGCGCGGCTGATGGAGTCCCATTCGCTAGGACGGAGTCGGCAGACTCCTGCCGCAAGGAACCACATCGTCTACACCGACCACAAGGGTCGCAAGTGAGTCTCTCCGTTTTATGTTTTCCTTAAACTTTTTGATGCTTTACTTTATTTTTACTTTACACGAGAGATTTTTCTCCTCTTTGCCTTGTTAAAACACGAGCGACATTATTTAACAATCTTTAAACGGGCTTTAAGATTTTTACGAGTCAAAGTACCATCAAAAGATTTTAAGAGTTTTCTCAGTTAAATGAAAAATCAAGTATAAAGTTTGAGTTTTCACATAGTGGTTTGAGTACTCCAACGATGCCCATAACTTTTGTTTATGAGTACCTACTTAAATGTTAATTTATAAGAATATCTCGGTATATAGACTTTTCACAGGGTAGCATTGTAATGTGGATGTTTCTTACGGTTCTATTTTTATCTTATTTTTTACCCACTGAAGTTATTACCACCATTATTCAGATCTATTATAAATTGTATTAATTAGATTTTTCCCTCGTTATGTTATTAACAAAAATAAGGGACATTTAAGTGTTTAGGTCTGACAAGGTCGTACCAAAACATGTATACAAATATAATAAATAAGTTAGTAGCTAGTACCCAGTAATTTTTAAATCAAAAAACATTCTGTCCTAAAACATGTGCAAAATAAATGTACTAAATTGTAATAGTCACTTTACAATATATTAAATGTTCTGCATTCAGCATTGAAAAGTTTTATGGGTTTCGATATAGTTTTATGGGTATTAATACCTGCAATCACTTTCTCATTAACTCACCACATTACAAAAGTACAGTACGAGAATGTTTCCTAGAAAATAAATAAATGTCAAAGTTAAATTCTTTGTTGCGTACAGGATATCTCATTTCGTTTAATTGATTTCTTTCCAACCATACATATAGATTTAATGATAGGTAGTTATAGCTATAAAAAAGCTGTAACTAATAGTATTTTTACTTTAAAAACTTTTTCATAATTTGTTTCAAAATGTGATTGTGTCTCTACGGGCTCTATTATTATTAAAGGTTCTTGATGCAATTTGAACCTGGGTTGGCATGGTCAGAAAAACCCCACACAATCTGTTAATTCAATTTCAATGTCTTACTAACTCACTCACATAAAAAATTTATCTTGTTATTCATCTTTTTGTATTTTGTTGTTTTAAAGTCCGTTCGCATGTCCTAAATTCATTTATGTTAAACAGGGAAACCTATTATTAGCCATAAAAAATTGTAATACACTGTCTATTATATATTATATGTATCGCTGTTGGTTTTCTAAATAAAAAAAAATTACAATTTTTTTAAGATTATCAACTACAGCACAGTTAAGCGCATAGCGTTGCGCGATTTCCGCATAAGACAAAGGTATTTATGTGATCCGCAGATATTTTCTAAGTCTCGGGCGTTAGATTATGAAATATTTCATGTCTCTACCAAAGATTTAGTAACATTTAAAAGATCCTAGCGCTAAGTTACATTATGTAACAGAAAACAAGTAGCACTTTATCACAGTTAAACATTAAATTGGTTTGATATTGGTACTGAATGTGCACTATATTATCATTGAATTTTGAGTAATTAAGAGGACAAATTACTAGGTGATTGATTATCACGATCATTATCAGATTTACAGTTGATTGCATATAGTTACAGACATAGAGCCCAATAATATTGGCACCGTTACGTACAGAATTAATTAACCAAACTATAGACACTGGATTAAATTGCATGTCTCTTGTAGTAATAATTATATTAACTAAGCCGAAGCATAATAACCGGGATGACTTACATAAGAGGGCAGGCAATGACTGAATGCATAGAATAGAATAGAATAGAATAGAATTTTATTTTGCAAATATGGGTATACAATAGTTCGTAAGATACAATACAGCTCAGCCATATTTTACCATTCGGCGTGCAAACATTGACATTGTTTATAATCATGTCCTTACACAAAAGAGATAAATTTATAAATTACAAATACAATTATTATAATCATTACCATCAACTATTAATATAATTATTTATGTACCATTTAATTGTCATTATATATTATTGTGTCTATAGGTACCTATATGTATTTTATTAAACATAAATTTTATTTTTCTGTTAAGAATTCAGTTACACTGTAGTACGTTTTGTCACTCAAAAATTCACGCAATCTATTCTTAAACAGTACTGCGCTTAAATCTTTCCAAGCACTTGGTAATTTATTGTAAATTATTGGGGCCATGCAATAAATACTGTTGCGCTTCAACGTGGTTTGACATGTCATTTGGCATAATTTGCTATTGTCACGCCTGTTCCTTGGACGTACATCAGCTAGGCGCTCGAAACGAGACGGATTTTGCTTAACAAACATAGCTACTTCGAAGATATAAATACAAGGAAGTGTCAAGATCTTGTACTGCTTAAAGTAGGGCACGCAACTGTCTGTAGTTTTAAGTTTAAATATTGATCGGAGACATCTTTTTTGAGCCTTAAATGCTGTGTCTCGATCGGTTGAGTTCCCCCAGAAAATGACGCCGTACCGTAAAAGAGACTCAACTATTCCATAGTAAGCTGTAAGAAGCGACTTGTTATCTACTATGGAGGATAATCTATATAAAACAAATGCGGATGAACTTAATTTTTTACATAAAATGTCTATATGTGCTTTCCAATTCAAACTGTGATCTATTTGTAGTCCTAAAAATTTTGTATCTCCTGCTTCCTCAATATTATTATTTTTGTAATGTACGTGAAGATTAGTCGCTCTGGGAGTACGCTGCCTAAAGTGCATTATCTTTGTCTTATCTAAATTTATATTTAAGTTATTCTTGTCCAACCATTTAATAATTGAGTCAAGAGAATTGTTAATGTCATTTTTATATGTACTTGCGTTTTTACAAGGGATTGTTACTGTGCTATCATCTGCAAACATAGTTATGGGTTGTTCAAGGGAAAGGGGCATGTCATTCACGTACAAAATAAACAAAAATGGGCCCATAACGGTTCCCTGTGGTACACCGTATGAGATTTTACGTTCTCGTGATCTTGTTATCTCTTCATGTTTATTAACTAAATTGATGCGGCTAACTTCGGTTATTTGTGTTCTGTTTCCTAAATATGATTTAATAAGTTCGAGCACGTTACCTCTAATACCATAGACTTCTAATTTATTAAGTAATGTATTATAATGGACATAATCGAACGCCTGAGTCATGTCGCAAAATAAAGCACATATAGGGGTTCGTTTATCCATGTTTCTAATAATAGTATACAAAAAGTCAAAAATTGCCATATTAATGGTTCGGTGCTGTCTGAATCCTTTTTGTTCTTCACATAGTATGTTATATTTTTCCACGTAATTATACAATTCTCTATAAATGTATTTCTCAAATATCTTTGATATAACCGGTATGAGTGAGATTGGTCTATAGTACTCCATCAATTCCTTATCTTCTTTCTTAAATAAAGGTTTAATTATAGATGTTTTTTTTGCATAAAGCAGCAGACCGGGCTCTGTGGCGTACATTGGGAGAAGCCTATGTCCAGCAGTGGACTGCAACGGGCTGATGATGATGATGATGAAGCATAATATTCATAACTAGAATTAACGTACATTTGCTTTTTTTAACAAAATTATTCTTTCCTTTTTTAAATCTAAATTTTTAAACAGAAAATGTTGTATTGTTATCTTCGATGAAAAAAGATTTAACAAAAATTAGTATCTTTTTTGAAGTTTATACAGTTCTTGATCTATTGTTTGATAAACTGCAAAGTGATCTGTATCATTTATATTATTTATCTCATTACGTAGCCAAATAATAATATAATTATTAAATAAGTTTTAAGATATTTAAATACTTGATCTTTGTAAAAAAATACCTTCGCTCTCCAGCAGAGATATTTATTATGTATTATTTTTATAATTCTTTAATCATTAACATT
The DNA here is from genome assembly GCA_905340225.1 of Abrostola tripartita. Classification (NCBI taxonomy): domain Eukaryota; kingdom Metazoa; phylum Arthropoda; class Insecta; order Lepidoptera; family Noctuidae; genus Abrostola; species Abrostola tripartita. The sequence goes on along the minus strand of HG996493.1, from coordinate 6,308,380 downwards.
ATCAAATCAGTTCCATAATTTTCTCTATAAGATTCACAATAAACAATGGAATCGGCCATTATAAACTTATGTGAGAACATCACATACGCGATATACATAAGCGACAGTAAATGCAATTTCATACCAAGTAATTTTATTGGAATATTGATGATTCGTAATTAACAGGACAATTACTTTATTGGACGTTTTGATTGCGGTAAAATAATAACTTCCGCAGCCGGGTGGCAATGGAAACCTTTAAACCAAACAAATGAGTCCTATTATTTCTCTCAATTTAGTTTAACAAGCAACTTAGAGTCAAAGGTTCGACGAGGCGGGGAACTCAATGGCCGTGAATTTTGTAATCTTCATTAATTTCAACTGAAAGTTAACTTTGGCCCTTCTTACTTAGTTTTGTTCCTGTTAATTTAGCTTGACTCTTTCAAAATAATATTGTGTAATGTTTATGTTTCATTTCACAATCATTTTTATTCAGGGCACGTGGATAAAAATTTGCGCAAATTCTTAGAAATGTGTTCGTCTTTTCTTTTCCTTAAAAATATGGGTTTCTGCTAATTATAGAGCCTTGTTCTCCGATATTACATAAATAAGGAAATAAAGTAGCTTTTGATCGAAACGCAATTCATTTCAAGTATTATTCTAAGATCTTACCTTAACATTTTTAAACGAATCATATGTTAAAGTCGTAACAAAAGAAATTTTCATATAAATTAAGTGTGGAAAGTTTGTGACCACGGCCGGCAAGGAAACGGGACCGAGTGAACTTGTTAGACATTTAAATTCACTAGTGGCTCTTTTATGACAATCTGTTTTACTCTATTCGCTGTTCTTTAATATTATGAGTTTAGATTTCACTGTAAATGATATTACGTATTTCGTTTACGAAAATTAGTCTTGTAAATTAGCCGACGGAAATTATTCGGGTTATAATCAGTATACGGTTTATTTAGCAATGATTTATTTCTTATTATAGAGTAATTTTATTACTTTTAATCTGTATATTGTTATTAACGGCAATTATGTTAATAATGGTTAGACGGATAATTACTTGTAAAGCCCTATAGAAACGAATGGTAATTCCGTCAGACAGAGCATCTACAATTATTCTGCAACTAAATCAAATTAACAAAAAAATTCTTATTGGTCTACATTGTTCAAAATCTATTCAATATAATGAGAGATAACCTTACTTTAATTTCAAAAGCGAAAGTTACTCTTTTTATTTCTTACCACAATATATATGAAAGTTCTGGTGAACGACATATACGTTCCTATATTTAACCCTTAGGAAGGACCTAGGCCAGTTTTGATACCGGAAAACTCATAAGTAGTTGAAGTTTCCACCCGTTTGAATTTGCGGTCGGATGCTAATATTATAATAGTATGTGTATTATGAGGCACCCTACAAAGGGGTAGGTAAATCTTTACTAAGGCAGTAAAGTTCGAATATTGGCCTCTTTTTTATGTTCATGCTACTGAGAATTTCCTACCAGAAAATCTACCTAAAATCACTCTTTATTTTGAGAAGGCACGTACCTAATACATAATATTTTAATTAGAATAAAAACTCATATACGTGTAGTATATTTTCCATAATTTCTTAATTAATGAACTCAGAAACCAAATTATTTCGTCTGTTTTAAATCTAAATGTGAACCACAGAAAGGATTTGTTGTGATATATTGTGGTGCATCTGAATTCAAATACTGCAGGCGTTAACTTGTATGTTGCTTGGTTTCCTTTGTGTTTGTAACACGAATAATATATTAATGTACTAAAAAAACGTGGGGTAAGAAGTGAATAACGTTGTTTGTTGTAATAATAAAGAAATTTGAATGGGTTGCCGTCGGCGGCCGGCGCGAGCTCGGCGCGGCGCGGCGCTCGTGTCGGCAGTGTGTGAGGGTGGCAGGGAGTGCGCGCGGTGTGAGCCACCGAAGGACAGCCGAGTTACTTGTACACAGTTTCCGTTAGTCACATTTTCGCAACAAGGTATTCACATTTCGAGGACTGGAAAGTTGGCGTTATCGCGTTTAAAATAGAACGACAAACACATCTAACTTTGTGATGCAAAATGAACACGACGAACCGGACGAACGGTTTCGGCTGCTTATTTTATTTCGGTTGAAATGGCATTGTTTAAATGATTCTTAAAAGGCTTTCAATGTGCGAGAATGACAACGACAGTTTTAAGTAATATAGAACAATTTTGGGAACCGAAATCTACTTGTATTATCACGGCCAAGATCTACCAGCTTCTATTTGTTAGTTACTTTAATAGATAGTTAAGATGCAAAATATTAATTTTAGTATATATATTTTTTTTAATTTGTGTTTTAACAGGTTGTATACCTTTCATGAGTGATACAAAATCTCTACATACAAGTTAAGTTAATGCAATACCTAGAAATATAATGTTAGTTTTGTCATTAGAAACACTAATGTTTATTATGGCTCAAGTCCAAAGAACAGGGAATTTAGAATTAAAAGGGAATTGAAATAAAAGTGCTTTTTAAGTATTCTAAGTAGATATAAATATAGATACTCACCTACCGACACATACTTTACGCGATGAAATTCAAACATATTCAAGTCGGTCTCGACACGTGCCGAACTCCACTCTGTAAGAACATTATAAGTACGGGTAAGTGCACAAATTGATTTATTGAAGTTGAGCGGGTTTGCGAGTTGCGCCTGAGTATTCACAGTCCTTTGCGTTACACAGATAAAGTGGAAATAAAAAAGAAACTTCACAAACAGAAATCCCCTTGTCGCGAGATTTACGAGCCGACGCACCTCCGGCGCAAATAACTTATGTACATGTAAATTTTATGTTCCGTTGAAACAAACGCTTGTACTCGCAAGTATACAGACTCGCCGAAACCTCTTATATCGCTGTCATTACCAGCACCTACCTGCAGACCAACGTGTTCCTTCATACGTCACGGCGGTCGATCAACTGAATTAGGTTAACGATCAAACATTTCGAACAACATTAGCGATCAATTTTCAACTAATACAATTGAAGGAAAGTTTTAGTAAAACCAACAATTTGTTTTATGAAATCTGAATGTATAGCATCCAAGTAAACGTGATAATTATATATAGTCACGCAAAAGGTGTTTTAGATGATGGAATCCCGGTTTAATGAATTTTCTTGGTAGCACAATCAATGTGGAAATGGGAATGTCATTGTGTAATCATAGTTTTACTTACGGTTCCATCATTATGATTGTGATAGCATTATTGATTTTCAGATTCCTGGTGAATCTGAAAATCAATAATGCTATCATATATTTGGTCTGCATAAAAATGTGAACGCTTAATTTAATTGCACGCCAAGTGAGGCATCGCCATAGCTAGTAGAAAGTGGATTTTGATGTTGTTCTGACGTGATGTTTATTCATTGAATTAACATCCCGCAAATGCAAGCACAATTTAAGCGCTATTTTCCCGGCATTTCTGTTTGTCAATTAAAATATTTGGAATCACGAAATCATTTCAGTAGCGGTTTATTTGATTACTCGAATCGAACTCCACAAAAGATTGCAATTTGCAATGTGTTATTATTTTCTTTGCTTAAAATATTATCTCTACGTGCAGGGGCACTTTACACATTTCGAAACCAAATTTGCTTAATTTCATAAATTTAATATTTTGTCTCTGTCCGTATCCCTTTGATTAACGTTAATGTTCCCTTACTTGAACTGATAACAACATTTTACAGTTTCTTATTACTTCTTCTTCTTATCTTATGGTTGATGAACAACCTGGTGTCAGAGTTTAAACCGCCTGTAGGCCTCTGACATGGCTTTACACACCATTGTAAAATCTCTCAGGTGTGCCGCACAAATGCAAAAAGACATTGGTGCGTGCCGGGGTTGGAACTTGCGACCTTTGACTTGGCAGTTCTACGGTCATACCACTCGGCTATCAATTCTAATTCTAGTCACATTATATTATTTGGAAATCTGAACTGTAATATAATTTGAGACTGAGGTCCTGAAATATCACTTTTGTATCAATTCTTCAAACAAATTCTGCCTTACACATGTTTACTATACATATCCATGTGTTTATTTCTGCCCATTATAAACGCCATCATCAGAGTGACACCAATTTCCCATAACATTTGATATAAGTAGCAAAAACAACGTTTTCGTCGTGACTAGATCCCTATTAGAATAAATTCCTTATTTTGTAGAATAAATCATAGATTTCATTACAGAAGTAAATCGGTAGGATACTGAACTTAGAGTCGAATGTCGTTGAGTTCAACCCTGTTATAGCCTAACTTATTTAGTTTGATTGAATTTGAAAGAAACAGATTGAATTTGAAAGGGGGTTATGAACATGATATTATAAACGGGCACACAGTTTAAGCTATCAATGTTAACACAACATTATTATCAGAAATGTGTTCGGCATATGGTCATATAGTTGGCACATACCAATCGGATATGGAATAATTGTCAAAATAACAATTGAATAGGTGTGAATTCTAGCGCGGCTTTAGCGTGCAGCGGCCGCGATTTGTATTGCGTGTCACGTATTCACACGGCTTTGGCTTGTTTACCCACCCAGCCACGGGGCGAACATTCCATACCTAGACATTATTGTCGCCTTTTATTCCCTTTTGCGTTTTGTTTGTGGACAATTTTATAAAACTTGTATTTTACCAAAACAAATGTTACATATGCAGCATTAAATGAGATATGAAAATATTTATTTGTTATGGAATATTTACGCGGGATAAACAACAGTCGGTGCGCTGAGAGGAATAGATTTATCGTGCGCAATCACAGATCAGATGTTAGTATTCGCAGCAAAGCTCCGGGGAGCAGGCTTCGCATCGACTGAATTATTTACACTCACGTTACTCTTAGAGGAATGCGGATTTACGTTACCGACAGGTGCACGCGTGGACAGAAATATTAATTCTCGTTCTTACAATATTGATGGCTCATTTATTAACTATTGATATGGACCGTGGTCACTAGATAGTATCGATACGTATGTGTATATATATAAATATACGTCTTTGAATACCTGGTGTTAGTGGAACTGGTCGAATATTATTTCAAAACTAATTCTTGCAAATATCATAAAAATGACTAATTTAATCAATGCTCAAAATAATTAAACGGTTGCGAACACATTTAAAACCCACTTGGTATCCGCGGGCGCTAAGCTCCAAGTGAGCAAAAGTGAGTAAGTTGTCGTTACGAAGTGTATGAGTGGCAGAGCCGGCCAACTTTGTCCCAACTAACTTCAAGTGCTGTAAGTAAAGCGTCTGCGGCGAACTCGCCTTCGCGAATTACTTCCAAGCGATTTCGCGATCTCGAAATGATGAGTTAAACTTCCACATCTGCTGCCGCCGAATAAAAAGATAACCGTTTCAAATAAGGACTTGTATTGGTTTGCCCGAGTGTTCGAGTTATTGAGCTCAGTGGCGTGCCATACGAGAGGCCTATGTCCGTGTCTAGCTTTGGACGGAGACAGGCCGATGATGATGATTGGTTTGTTGCTGGAATAACTGAGATAAGATTTGTTGACGGTTGATTAGATCTTTTTACGTGCATTTTATTACTGCTTCAAAATGAATGTATTACTTGGCATTCTTCTAATGAATTATTATGCAAAGCTTTTAAAATCAATTAACACAATTATGCAACAACTATCATATTTAAATAATACCCAAATTAATGTACACAATTTAACAACTAGATGGTAAACTAATACGTACCGGACGCAAAGTTATGGATAAACTAATTATAAAATTGTGGTCACCTGTTAATATGAATTTAATTCAATTTTACAATGCATGAATGCTAATTGATGGAATGCTGACAGACTTAATGATTCATTTCATTCGTTCTGTAATGTTGTTACGTATTGGCTTGGTGCAGCATGTCACAATGGTACTGATTATGTTAATTAATACAATGGGATGTGCTCGGCACTTCTGATAAGCACTTCTTTTTAAAGGCTTTCAACAAGTTAACAGTTCTCAACTTTCAAACAAGTTGAGAACTTCTGCATGTGGACAATAAGTCTTCGTCTCGTTTCTGAATCTGTGGGTTCAATAACGAATACGTGTCATTCAGTTCATAAAGAGTTTTTATCACGGGAAATATGCATATAGATACCAATTGGAATTAAATATTTAGGTACTTCACGTGGATTTACTTACATCATCAGCTCATTATTTTTATGAAATAGTTTTTTTATCAGACACAGATTCTTTATTTCATTGTAAGGCGACGGGAGTTAATCAGCCTGTAACTGTCATAATATTGTAATCCAGTAGGATTGAAAGATCACAAGCGATGCACGAGACGAGTGGCACCGCCGTCGATCCCCTCCGGGTAAGCGTTGTTTTATGGTCGTCGTGCCGCCAACAAAGTTCGGCAACTGCTTTATGATCCTAATTTATAAGTGAGCGGCGTCGGGAGTATTTACGACTCTTTTTGGAGTCGTCCCGCGAGTGCGTTCAGCCTCGCGTTACATGTAAGCGTTTGACGCTACCACAGATGCTACGTCTCAATATGCATTCGTCAAATGTTTCAATGTGGTGAAGCAGTGGGTACTTGTGTATATTTATGTGCATTTTTTTATTAAGGTTGATGATATTAATTGTTTTATTCCTTACAGTGGTTCTTGTTGCATTTGATTTTTGTTACAGACTAGAGCCAAAGGATTCATATTTTAGGTTTATTATAGGGCCTATTCCTTAACGTATATAATCACAAAACTTTTTGCTAATTCAGGTGACAGTGGCATTATTTCTCACAAACTTATTAAAAAGGTTTACATGCTAATACGTTTTTATTACCATTGTGACGTCGATGTACAAAATATTCCTTTTAGTAAAAGGGGATCCATGCAGTGCAATATTTAGTTAGTATACATATTTAATAAATTGAGCTTCAAAGCGCTCCCACGTAAAATACAGAGCAGCTTAAAATATGATCACTAGAATATGGCCGCTCAATATTTTATATTGAACGTTAGTAACGCTAAAAGTTTCTAATATCTGGAGTTTGTACTTCCTTTTATAATTTTATTTAACTTGTGTATACATACCTGTTATGTTAAATGTTAGAACGTAGAATTTTATTAAAAACCTGATTTGCTAATTAATTATCTTAAATGAGTAATTATGATAATTTTCGTACTTCACAGATAATTATTATATTATCGACATGTATCAGCTATTTCACTGTAATGATTCAACAGTATCTAACTTAGAAATCGGCAAATGTAACTTACTGAGACATGAAATGTTTTTAAAATCTAGTGTCAATGCGGTGACATCCTGTTCAAAGACTTGCAAGATATGCTTGACATTTTACAAGACCAGAGAGCTTGATCTTCGGTCAAAGAATAAATTAGCTTTTAACGTGGCAATGCTGCCAGACGTTGCACTCCACGCGACGTGTCCTACGTAAGCAAGTTCTGCTCTAAGATAAAATAAAAACTATAAACTTTTTCTACTTTTACATTTTAAGGAAACTTTTTATAAAATTTTGTTTCCGTATAACTAGTGCTTATTGGCACAGCTTATTTATAAACGATAAATTACATCTCTTAACTTAAGCACCTCTTATAACTATTCTCATTTCAGTTAATTGACATGCCAAAGACAATGACATGTGTATTTACATTTTTTTACAACTAAGTATTAAATGGTTTAATATAATATGAGTAAGTAGGGCAACCGACATGTAGCAGGACATGAAGAGTTCCAAGCGGGTGATTTACAATCACCGAGAGCTTTACGTATGAGGTTTAGAGGCATAAATTAATTTTCAATTTCCCTTTGACGTTTCGCTGAGCCGGGCGACATGTCTCTCAGGCGAGGTATTAAACCATACATGACACCAGGCGCCTATTGCATGCACCCACATCGTGTTCAGATGCTGATGTTGTGAAACACTAGTTTGTGTGACGGTTGGTGATCGGTTCAAACTGCAATTGCTTCAGTTTAGTGGACACATACCAGAATATTGTAGATTGATAACAAAGCAACAGATTACTATTGGATAAATTTAACAGTCTTATTTTCAGCTAAATAATATAGGTTTACGGTACTGAAACACGTCTAAAAATTTAGAAGGGTCCTTAATATTTTTTCTTATACATAAATGATTCAAATTTTATAAACATCGGTTTTGCAATATTCTATTAATAGTAAAAATACCGATAAAGCGTCCTAAATAGCAAACCTATTATTTATTGCGTTACATTTACAATCGTATACCAACGCTACATAAAATATCCGCGCTCAAAATAGCTTGGATTATTACACTTAATGTATGCAGATTAACATCCAATGCATTCAATAGGTAACAATTTGGCGACGGTAGAAATATTAGAGCAGCCGCGAGTTAGTATGCGGGTACGGAATTCTACATGCAAAAGCCATTGAGTAGCAGTGAGTGAAAGGATGTCCTCGGGACGCAGGGTGGCCGCCACCCATCCCACTGTGCTACCATACACATGGATGTCACATAACTTTGTTGTAGTTGCCGACATTCTTGTCTAAATAAAACAATATGCACTCTATAAATCTATGGCGTTAGCGTCTCTGCGTTAATGTGTATACTACAGAGGTAGAGTTTGTACAAAACGATACTGTTGGTAAACGTATTATACATTCAGCTTGTTTAAAATGGAAGCTACAAGAGCGTGTTGCATTAAGTAAAATGTAATTGGTTCTGGGACATAAACAATTTTGTATTCGACTTAACTGTTTGTGCTAAGGGGTAAAGGTTGCGGGAGCTATTTCTGCAAAGAACAAAATAGTTACATAAACATATATACCGCCTTAGATTTGTTTTCTCAGGTTTATACTGGGTTACAATTAGAGGTTAACTTATTGTTTTTTATTACGAGGCAAACATTATGTTCATTGGTCGTAGTTTAAGTCTTATTAATAAAGTCATTAATAATTTGATTAAGTTAATACAAGAACATAAACAAGACCCTGTCTAACATAAACCTTACAGTCCAGACTATTTGGGCGCGAACAGTAAGTTTAAGATGCCGTAGATACGGAGCGGAGTTTAGTCGCTGGCGGTAGACGGTCGCTACAAACGGCAACAAAGTGAAGCGGTGTAGCGCTGTCGGTTCGGCGGTGCATTGGTTCAAATATCCGTCGCTCGGCGATGGCTCACCGACACGAAGGAGGAAGGAGATTTCAATGCACTTGATTTATGACCCACATAATGGAGCGCTACGCTGCATTTTGCTGCATGCAACCAACCGTCGGCGTCGACCCTCCACGCTTAACATCCTCTGTATTTATGAAATGTACACAACTAAACATAATTTGATCATTTAAATACGTAATAGCCGCACCAATATGTACTAGCGTTCGCTGCTGTCTGTATATATTAATGCGGTTGCAGCTTGTTTAAACTTGTTAATACAGGGAGTCTACATTGTAATATTTTTAGAAGAAGTGGAAATTATATGAGGAACATGAAAGCGACCATCTTCGAAATATATTAGCAAAGGCTGCTCGGTTCACAGTCTTAGCGATGCGTCATTGGCAAATTGAAAACTTAATTTATAGCTCTCCCATCGTCTGAGCTTACACAGCTTACTTCGGGGTGACACCCTGAGTGCTGCGGATTTTCTTATTTCCAAAATGCGGCCTACATAAGCGACATTGAAAATGTTAAAGGGAAACCAAATTTTATCTACTAGTACTATATTGTATTGTATGTAATATGTTAAATGTTTATTGCTTGTATAACAAAACATGTCGATTTTCCAATAACTTTTGTCAGTTTGGAAGTGCAATTCGCCCCGCAATAACGAGATGTCATTATTACGCACCTAGCAGTACAATTTAACTTGTGAGTAAAAATAAATGTAATTGGTCCTAATATAAAATGATAATAAACGGTGTATATAGTTATAAAGTACTCCAAAATTAGATGTTGTGTGATTTACTACAATTCGAATTCGCAGAAATCTGTTGGAAAAGCTTTAGTTATACCGAAAACATGTATTGCGTATATTCCATTGCATTGGACTACGTGCCTGTAGGATGACAAAGATATGCATACGTAGTGAAATATTCATCGCCTAGTGAATGGCTTATATTTTACCAATAGGGATGCAAAAAACGTTGTGAAAAATTGAGTACGTGAAAAGGCCCGTATGTATGATTCTCGAAACATCTGTCAGTGCGACTGTGTACGGTATTCGTGGCGCAAAGTGCTACGTTATTCAACTTAATAGCCATTAGTTTGGTTCGTTAGCGGAATATTGCTAACGAATGTGCGGCGGCCGCGCATTCCGGCCGCTAGCGCGTGCTGAAACGCTCAATTAGCACACGCCGCTAAACTATCCCACCTAGCCCTCCCTTTAAAATACCAGTAATATTATACAATCCACTAAATCTGTCATAACGCACAAACAATATTATTTGACCATTTACTGCGGTAGTCGTTCAAACACACGTTAATCTGATATCAAAGGATTCTGCCAGCCCAATGTATACACAATGTGAATACAAACATATCAAATTCACAGCAGCGTATTTACACCTGCAGCGCAGACGTCGGGCTATCATACCATGAAACATAACAGCTCTTTGGCGAATAAAAAGTTTTGTTACGAATTTATATTTCTTCGCATCAATCTCTTTAAATAATACGATATATCTCGCACTCCAGCGGCGAGGGGTATTCGCCGTTATTACTGCATTCAAAATTGAGCACCGAATATGAAATGATGTTCCTTTGTATCAGGGGTGCTCAACTTGCGGCTAAGTGTATTTGCAGGTTGAAGTGACTAATGTTTGTTACAGTGAGTAATGACCTATTGAGTCCGTTCAACAAGTTTAAATATAAAATGTATAAAAAAGTTTAATGTGCTTGTTTAAGAAATTTGCCTTAAAACATGACAAGTAACAAGCTTAAGTCTCGCAACTTCATGCCGTGGCCACAGCAGTTGGCTCGGTGCTGAAGGAGCAGCTTGAGGTATAAATAATAATAAATAGTTAATTAAACATTTATATTACTGACATTAATTCCTATTTACCAACTAACTATTTACATAATCACTTTGTGTAGTAAAAACAAAGTGAACTCGCATTTTCACGTGTAATACTTGGTCTACTGAAACGATTTGCGAATATATTATGTTTACAGAATACATCAATCGGATAAAGATTAATTTCTAAAGTTCTAAAATTTATAAGCAATCCCACACCCACTGTATAAAACCATCAAAATTTAAGCGTGTAGAATCACGATCTAAATGTGAACCAGACTACACGACGTTCAAAACCACGGACCGTAATAACCTATTGAATATTTAGATCTGTTTCGAAATCAAAAGAGGCAATATATGTTGATCTGTTAAATGCAGTGGAGGTCCAAACTGCTTAGGTATTGACTATCGAACAATCTATAAATAAAATTTGACTGACTATAACAAATTCAAATATAATGACCAATACAATATGAAAAAATACGAAGCGCCTTTCCTTTCCTTTTCCGAAGTTAAAGGGGAGTACTCATGTGAAGACGTTGATAGTTTTAAGCCATTAAAAGTAGAGCTATTTTACCAATTGGAAAACTCGGGCTCATATCAAAACTCCAAGTAACCAGAATTTTTTTTTCGTTATTAGAACTAACCAATACCAAATTAAACGAATTATCTCATTATGCAGCACTATTAACGTTTAAGCATTATTTCATTATCTTCCATTTATTTTCGTGAAAAAAAGGTGGTCTTATTAAGGAGAATCTGGCAACAGAGGAAGCTCAAAAGTCGAGCTGCCGTGATGGGGGATGATTAATATGGCTCATTTGCGGTGCCCGCCCCTCCGGCTACCGAGCACGGCTACGAGCTACGAGGCTACGGGCTATGGCGCGCCGCTACGAGGCGATGCTACGTGCCCGTCTCTGCGTACATCGTTTACGCTTCCGCACAGAGAATTTATTAGATTCCACCCCATTTCTACCTTTTATCTCTATTATGTATATAATGCAATAATATACCATCCCTGACACATCGTAACGTTAACTAATCGTAAGCGGAACATCACATTAATCAGCATTATAATAGTATTATTCTATTTACCTCTTATTCTCAAGAGAAAGTAATTTTGGAATTATATAAAGATTACTATAGTTAGCATAAAAAGTACGTGTATAAATATAATGTTTTCGCCGTTGATCTAAAGTAAAAAGTATAAAGACGGGGCAACCGGTAGGTATTATTCGTGTAATTGGTTTCTAATGCCGCGTAAACCCTCCAAACGTGTTGCGGGAGTGGACCGGGAGATAAAGTGCACAAACCTCCTCGCACAGATTTCACCTATTTTATTTTTTCAAGTCTTTACAAAAAAAGGCTGCTTATTTTTTGGTTTACTTTATGATCCTCACTTTGGCTAAATTATTATTACAGTTATCTTAAGTTGTATGAATTACGACTACTTTCAAATTATTGTTATAACAATTGAGTGGGAAAGCTAAGTAAAATAAGAGATTGCTTTATTAAAGCAATAACATATGCTAAGTTTCCTTTATTATTATTTTTTTTTTAGCTATTGTGCACTATACAAATAACATACAGGCTATGTTATAATCGGTTTCGAATTGTTGAAGCTCCTTTTTTCGCATACCAACATGAGCTATCAGTAAAAATAACATCACACCTGTATTCCCCTTAGCTTAATAGCTTGTAACGTGGTAATTAGATAAGACAGCCAGTTGGCTGTTGGAAAAAATAAGATCTGGAAACGATCAATTGAGTATCTTCACTCGTGTAGGCTTGTTAACATTGTGTACAATGTAACCGGCACACAATAATGTTTTTTAACGGGGTATAAAGCCATGTCAGAGGCGTACAGGCGGTTTAAACTCTGACACCAGGATATAAGAAGAACGTTGTGTTATAGATTACCATTTATAATATTACCTGGCATCTAGACGATAAAGGGAAGTAAAGAAAGCTTTAGTTGGTTACGAAGAGTCCGTAGTTTAAGAGTGGGCTAAATGAATGTACATTTTGGAGCTTCATGAATCCCCTCTTATTGTGTCAGGCTTATCTTAAATCCAGAGCGAGGCAGTCGCTTTCAAGGATCCGTGTTGTCGATAAATATAGTCCACCAAGAATAAATGTAAATTGATATATGTTGACAATAATTCAGTCTATACCATTTTGTATTTGATTAAAATAATTTTAATAAAATAGAGCTAGTCACTTCTTTTTGAATTAGTTAAGTGCATGTAAAGTTGTAAAGCTGTGTTGTTTGATTTGTGTACATTATAAAAATGTGAAATCAAAACATAATAAAGTATAGATAAAAATAATGTTACAAATGTGACCTATTTTGAATTATTTTTGGCATCACAGATTTTAATTACCATCATTAGCCTTTATACCTGCTAAGAAAACTACTAAATGTCTCACTACTTGTAATTAATGAACAACTTCTTCAAATAGGATATTAAAGCGTACTACATTTGAAAGGATTTAAATAAAAAGAAAACTTTAAATTTTAAATCATTATTATTATTAATCCTGTTCCACATTAAAATATTTTTCAAATCATGTTATATGCCAGCAATTTTACTACACAATTACTGCGATGAAGGTCCTTCCAAAATTAATGTGTATAAGTTTTCATTTAAAAAGCTAATGTACAAGAAACATTCGAACATACATAATTTATACTGACGGCAAGAGAAGGAATACAAAATACAGAGTCTGCTACCAGATAATCTTGAGGTGTACCGGTTGTATCCTCTTATGGAGAAACCTTGTACAATGCATTCCCCTAACGTAGGTAATCTCTGTGGCATTCCGGGCGAATTAATCTGATGTCCCTTGATCGACATCAGCTAGGCATCACCTTTAATGTTAATAGTCAGGGATCCACGGATCAAATTTTAAATTGATTACTATCTAGCTAATTTTCCGTGAGTAGCTTCATTTTGACAAGACGTCCAACTTTTCTCTTACAAAAATTCTTGAGTGTGGTGGCTAACAGGGGTAGCGCATAACACTACATCTTTTGAGCCGGGATAACGTACCACGCAATTTGTAGGACAGTGTGGCTGTTAAATTATATAAATATTAACTAAGAAACTGTAAAAAAATCTGCTAGTTAGTAATCATTTTTGATGACCTGGTTACCGATACATGTTGAAAGGATGACAAAGTCATCAACTAATTTATTCTAATCATAGAAATAAATAAAAGAGTAAAAAGTTAAATCTACATGAAACGACACTAAATCTCTCATATTTGCCATACAATTGCATTGCAACTGTTTTGGTTTCACCTTTGCTGTAGTCTGAAGGAAATTAACAACATATACAAACACGTACCCATACAAAACAATAGAGAGGTAAGATCGAAATCCCATGCGGTCAGATGCACTCTGCGTGTCAACTGACAGAAGTTTGCAGAGGAAATGCATTTACTGTTAAGTACTTCCAGCATTATAAATAGAATTTTCTCTCTCTAAGCCACTATGAAATGCAACGACAGACTTTCTCTTGTGTCACATAGTTATGGTACCAATGTAGTCATGAGATCTTGCTTACTCTCGTTTTTATAGGGTTTCGTTCTTCTAGTTTCATGAAATAGGATATTACATTTTTAATGAAAAAATATTTAATAGTTACTGGCACTTACGCGATAGGAATGTTAAAATAAAACTATATTTTACAGATTCTAATTTGGTATCTATCTATTTATTCTTTCATTATAAATAATTTGCAGGAGATGAGTGTTAACCCTTCAATCTAATGTAGCAAAATAATTTCTAGTTTTAGTCAAACAAATCGAAATCAGTTCCTTAAACCGTAATATCTTCTGTAATATCACCGGCGGAACAAAGTGCACAATTCCTATCTGATAAAATGTTAGAAATAGCTCTCAGGAAAATAAGGTGTAATATTAGCATCCATACGATCTACTAATATAACATGATTGCCGGCGCGACGAGACACGAGAGAGTAATTCCTCCCCCAGTCGCTGCACTTGTAAATATATCCCTTACATCCTTAGAGGGAGCTCACTGGAATTTTTCAGTGTGCATTGGCCTGTCGTCCTCGAATCCTTGTAAATTTATGACCCTCACCCGCTGACGGTGGCCAGTTTCACGAATATCGGATAGGGTGCTTTTGTACACGTCGCCCAGAAATATGTTTTGGTAAAATAGTAAATATTGGACACCACGGCACTATAAATCGTTTAACCACCTCATAAAAATTGCCACTGTCGTACTGTGTAGTTAGTGCAGCACTGGATTACAAACAGGTCTGCGTTTGATTAAGTTGTTCGTAGTTTATTTATGTTTTCTTATTTCTAATGGGTATTAAATCTAAAAGTAACGGTGTTCACAAAGGCTCAGTAATGTGTAGATAGATAAACATATAATATAATTACCTATGATAGCATAAACCAATCAACAAGAACTCAACGTACCAATGCTTGTATGAGATGTTTTGTCTAATGCGTTCTATGCATGTAGAGTACAATATTTTGTCGTTAGCTTTAAACGCTAAAAGAAAATGTTATATCTGTGCCGTCAGCGGTGATACAAAGGCAGCCAAGCCTCCATTAAGAGACATCTGATACAGAAAAGTGGTTGCTTTTTTACATTATATTATGTGACTTTAATTAACTATATTGTTTCACGTCGCCTTTGTGGAGAAAAATATATTTATTACGCACGACACGCACTTGGTTCAAGTAGAATGATGCTTGAATCTAACTTGCACGTGGGTTTGAATCAGTTTTAGTCTGTTAAGTCTATATTTACTTGGATTTGTATATTTTAAACGTGAATAGTAAATTCTGAAAACCGACGGCCAATTTTACTCGAAAGTATGTATATTTACTACTAGGATGTCCATGACCGAAGTTATGAACCTTGTGAAGTAGATAGTGGAAATATATTACCTATACTTTTCCTTGGAATGTTCCTTTAATTACAACTTAGTATTATTCAATTAATAAAAGGCTATTATTTTTCTGTTTTACTGACATCGTTTGAATACAAATGTCCTCACCGTTATAATAATACCTCAATACTCATTCGTTTATAATTTATAGCTACTAAATGCTTACTCCCACTAATAAATACAAACCTTCCGTGAAAAACGAGAACTAAGATTTTACGATTGCTGAATTAAATACGTCATACACGAGTATTTGGAATGTTTATTATACAGCTATAAAAGCGTTGTTGTAAAAAACAATAAAGCGAATTCGAAAATAAAAATGCATTTTATTCTCTGTCGAAGTAAAAACAGACTGGTTTAATGGTGGCAATACGCGCGGGAGACCCGCCGACGCGACGTCGCGCCGCTTGCCCTGCCCGTGTCCAGTGACTGCGCTAAATTGGAATGTAAAACCAAACCAATGCCAATGCAGCCAGTTTTAACGTTGAAATATAACAGTAAAAACATTTAATCTCTATTTTAATGTCACCAAGCTTTACAATTATTAAATGGAGTTTTTAAAAGTGTGAGTTATATTTCAAAGTATGAGTATCATCATTAGTCCGGTATCTCTATCTTCTCAGTATTGTGCATTCCAGTCCAGGTGTGTCGCGATTTTAATAATATCGTCATAAGCGCTTTTGGATGTCCCAAACGCCATAATATGTCATACATAAATCGAAATAAACCTATACCTAATGCACCGCCTGTTCTAAAATATATTTTATGCGTTGGCTTACAGCCGTACTTCTACTATTTTACCTCTATCGCCATACAACTGTCCATTCCCAACAGATATTTGCATTATCCGATCAATAGCGCATTGTTTAAACAAGTATTTTTCTTGCAGAATTCCTTACGCTGACAAGATCACCCCCGAGCCGATCTTACACAACAATACCAGCAGAGACACAAAGGCAGACTCGATCAGAAACAGTTATAATAGCCAATTCAAAGTAGGAATCTACGGCTGGAGGAAGAAATGTTTGTACATTCTTGTTATGGCACTAATGCTTATGATGATTGTCAATCTTGCGTTGACGCTATGGGTTCTCAAAGTACTGGATTTTAATTCGGTAAGTGACTGTTTTATACCTATAATAATTTGAGTTGTATCGATTTGTAGTATTTTTTAACTGATTAATTATTATTTTTGTGTATTTTTTTTTACGATTTTCACTAACCTCTTTATTTTAGGAGGGAATGGGCCAACTGCGAATCGTGCCAGGAGGCTTGCAATTGCTAGGGCAAGCTTTAATGTTGGATTCTCTATTCGCGTCCACCATCAAGTCACGTCGAGGATATCCAATTTACATGGAAGCTTCTAGAAATTTTACCGTTTCTACTCGAGACAAGCACGGAATGTTGCAGAGTAGATTATACCTAGGTGAGCTCTAATATTACAGTTTGATAAAAGAAGTAATATCACATCGAAGGTACCATTACAAACGAGAAAACTAGATTATACGGAGATTGTATTCTTTGTTTGTATGATAACTGTTCTATTCTAGGGCATGATCGTTTTGAGGTAAACGTAGCTCGGCTAGAGGTGCGCGACGCTCGGGGCGCGTTGTTGCTCGGCGCGGGACAGGACTCCGTGACCGTGGGGGCCGACACTCTGACTGTGGTCAGCCCCGCCGGCGTCACCGTTCAATCAGCCGCGCAAACACCCCTAGTTAAAGCACCCCCTTCGAAACCGCTGGTGTAAGTATGTTCGAGTATGCAGACTGCACCAAAGTTCAACATGCTTTGTCTTGAGGAGGAAGTTTGAACTTGTTAACTAGGATGTCATTTTAAGTACATATATATACCTACATAATTATATTAAATTTGGTTGTATAATCAAAAGCATGACCACTAGTTATAAATACGTATTAATTAATATTTATGGTGACCGAACTTATTAAGCTTCTCTTTTCATAGTTTCACCTAGGTTTCTCGTAACACGAATCGACGAAAAGCGCATAAAACCACTTTATCAAGCAGGCCAAGCAGAGTAACTGATCAAAACATGTTTTTCTGTTACCCTATACGATTAAGTTAATTTTTGATAAGTTCGTTAAAACTGAACATAATTTGTCGACGAACCAAATGGTACGCAGGACCTAATTGATACAAGTGCTATTTTTTAAATGGTCGCCGCACACTATATTTTTTTCTGAATCATGAGTTCTTTTCACAAGCATGAAATATCGCATTTACAAACATCTGCGAATCGTAAAATTGTTTGTCCCGTGAGGGAATCGAACCGGAAAGCCTTAGCGCAGCAGTCCAATCGCTTAGCCACCGCGCCCGCTGTAAAAGGATGCGAGTTTAATTCTCGCACAGTAGAAAGCCCTTCGTGTATTTGTCCCGATGCTATTCGAAAAACATTAAGAGCTTCTTACGAAATTCTACGATAAATTGTCTCGTGTACAGGCTGGAATCACCGACGCGTTCGCTGGAGATGCACGCCGCACAGAACATAGTGCTGGAGTCCCGCGCCGGGGACATCAGCGCCAGCTGCCTCACTACCTTCCGACTGAGATCCGTCGCCGGCTCGGTGAGCGTCCCCTTGTGATAATAAGCAAACAACGCATCTGTCTCCAACATTTTAGCTCCTCATTTTAACTGAGAAATGCATACTTACCTACAGTATCTTCGTTTTGAGTTATATTTTCGTTAAATAGAATAATGGATACAACCCGATAGTGGTATATTACGAATAATAGTAAAGTTTACAATGAAAAATTATGTTAAGTCACAATGAGAGAGATTATTCGGACTGTTTTTTCTACCGAAACGTAGACTTACATTGCTGCAAATTTTCAATTATAACTTTAGTAAGCAACAATTTAATCATTATTTTCAGATCCGCCTAGATGCGCCCAGTATATTCATGCCAAAATTAAAGTCAGCGCTGCCATTGCCGCCATCAGCGGCTCACACACACGACCCTCACCATCAGAATATTTACCAGCTGTGCGCATGCGCGAACGGCAAGCTGTTCCTTGCACCGCCACACGGCGCCTGCGCAGCCAGAGAGGAGAGCCTTATATGCCGATGATGAATTTAAATTGTGATCCTGTGACATTGTTATTAATTGAAGCTTGTTGATAATTACTTTCGCAGTGTTTTATGCGCTAATAATTATGTATATTAAAAGTATGTAACGATCTCATTAGTTTGTAGAGGGAGTTTTAACGTTGTGTTCTAAGGCGTTGTAATTAATAACAGTTATTATAAGAACGTGTTCAAGTTATGCCAAAGGATTGAAATCATAGAAAGATTAATTTATGATACTAAATCCTACGAATAGATATCAATCGGTCATCATAGATACAAGATTGACATAATCACATAAAAAAGTTCTCGTTTATGAACGAAAAGTATAGTGTCACCTCATGATTTCAATTCGTGTCTGTAATACGCGCTTTATGGATTTGTCAAGTCTCAGGCCGGTTGTGCTTAATGTTACGAAACGTGACGTATTTTGTTACTTGCTTCGGAATGTTATTGTTAATATTTAAAATGTGAATCTTTCTTAATGGACATGATACCCTTAAAGAGTATAAAAAAGATACAACGATGTCAAATAACTGTAAAGTAGAACGAATTACAATAGGTGTAATGTTTGAGCCCAAAGTTTAGTGATCTTTTTGTGAGATTGAGTGTATGCTTCTGCTTTTGACCTTGACTGATGACTAAGCAGGACTGTGTATATTTACCATTGACTGGCCAAGTTAAACCTAATAAAAAACTAAGCATACATATATTGGCAACAGCTACAGATAATTAGAATGGGTATTTGTGCATGCGAACTGTGAACATTACCCACCCACAGTTTTCCTAGTGTTGTGAATGTGTAGTTTACTATTATTTCTGTAAGAAATATAACTTCATTTATCGGCTTAATATATCTAACACAAAAATTACAACTACAACGACTTTTGAAATCGTATCAATTCAAATGTAATATAATAATAAAATCTAGTGCCTTTTGGATCGCGTTTAGAATAACGATTGGCTGAACGAATATGTTTTCATACATTTCGCGTTTTGCTTTATGAATAAAGTTACATCTGGTTTAAATGTTTACCCTTCCTGGTGTTTGCTGTTCGTATTTACAAACATACATACAATGTTAAAAATAATATTCTGAACAACGTATGTCAATTATGTTAAAATATACAAAACAAATATTAATATACGGATTGCAAATCACTTCAGGCTATATAGATTTTAACTTGCTACATTTTTTTGGTTATGACACGTAATAAATTATGCAGCAGATTTTCTGATATACAATTTTATAGTTCACAGTAAATATAGGTAAATAAACATGCTACTGAATGTTACTAACCGATTCTGGTAATATACGGACTTTTGACATAAACATTTATTTTCGGCTAAAAGGGTAAGTTGGGTCTACATGTCATAGGGAACATTATATATAAACAATTATACGCAATACTTGTAGTAACCATTTATGTATAGACTTGACGTAGAGATTTATATGATGTATAGCTAATCTGTTACGCATAGGAAAATGTATATTAGACGTAAACGTTTGTTGATATTGTTGTAAATATTTGTAATTTATGGAATTACACATTTAAGTAAATATGCATATTATGTCAATATGACATTGTTTTTTATATTATTTGGCACCAATCGTCTTCACATATATTTCTAATTAGTTACGTTAAAAAACCTTTACATTGTATTACGGTTTCTTTAGCTCCCTCAAATTATTAGTTATACAATGCACTCTTTCTTTGTCATCATCAAAATTCAAAACAGTTCAATGGTAGAATTCAATAATTATCGAATGTTACCTTAATGTCTTAATTAAACTGCGTTGAATTCCAAAGTCTTTCTTAAAATTTTATTTTCTGCACAAATTTGAACATCCATTACTTTTATAACAAACAAGAAACCCAACCCCATGTTGGTAATCCCTTAATGCACTGAAAAGTCTGGCTAACATCGTCTAATATGAATGCAAACACGAATATAATATAAATACGAACTACAAAAGTTTTGCGAACACACAGATACAAGCTTCACACAGAATATGCGAACAAAACATTCACACATTCTTTGAAAGCCCCTGATTACTAACTTTCTCCGTTCCTTTGTACTTTGCTTCAAGAAAGGGCCTAGCCAACATTAATGTTAAAATAATGTTAACTATTAATTAAACCGACAATCCCTATTACAAATATAAAATATTCAAAAACTTCTTAATTGAATTCTACCGGCAAACTGACACAGGTAATTTTATTATAAAACGAACTCGGAATAACTTGGAAACTTTCATCATTTAATTTGGTTTTAAAGGCAGTTTTCGCAAACAGCCAACTAGATCTATGCACTTTCATTGTACGAGTACGGGTACGGATACGGGTATAGGTTCAAAATTAAGCACAAATCATTTACACGTATCATATCATAATGCTATCAAATAAAACATAACATGGTTATACTTTTCAAAAATTAAGACTACAATAACTCAGCATATTACAAAACAATTTTAACGGGGAATTTTAGTTATTTGTTGGCCCTTCAAAGTTACAGCATTGTTGTACATGTAGTTACAATAAATTAAATATAACTCAATTAGTTTACTCTCGATCTTTGAATTCGTTATGAGTAAGACATTAATTTGGTATCTTCTGAACGCCAGATTGCACTCTCTGCTGCGCTAATGTTATATCGTTGTAAAAAGGATACCGTTTATTATCAGAGAAAATAAAATAAAACACGGAACCCTTTTATTCACAAATAGGCAATACCGAAAGAAAAGTAGGCGAATCCTGTGTTTATGCAGTATTATTATTATAACTATACACACGCTAAGAAAATATCATACAACACTTGTGGTATTTATTTGTATAAGATTTTCCTATATCATGTCCGCTAGTGCTACGGTGCTACTACTTGCATTTTGAACATTGTCTATTGACTAGTGGCTCCCCAGGGACTCGCTCGAGAACGATGCATACCGTGCGACAACCTGGACAGCACTGCTATGCTATTGATATGAATTCTATATGCCAAACAGAGATAAAGGCTATTGTATATTACTAGCTGATCTTGTTATTACAAAAAAGAGAATCAGTATGAATTGGAAGGCTAATTAATTTGAAAATCGATAAAACATATATTTTTACAGTTAGGTAGATACTGTTAAACGATGGCTAAAGTCGCAAAGCAATAAAATCTGTCCCTAATAGAACCTTCCACAACGCGTCTTATTAAATAACGAGCTGAGTCTTACAATTAATAATGTACAATCGATACGACGGATTTATTGTGAGGCACAATGAGACTGTGAACAGTCGTGGCTAAAGTTTAATTAAAGATTCATGATAAATTGTCGCAGGAAGCTGCATTCTGCGCGGCTTCGCACGTGAATAACGCCGTTCTACGAACACTTAAATAACTTAAGACAGTAACCTAACAATAAATTCATGAGCCAGCCCCCTTTGTTTGCCGCCGCGATGTTTTAAGGCGGCTAATTGGCAGGAAACACCGCTAAAATGATCGCAAATTAGTAAGGTGCCTCGTGTTGTTTACTGCCATACACTATCTTTACATAAATCTTCTTCGTTCGGTGTAAGCTGCCTTTTGTCTGAGTTTTAAACAGCCTTTAGTGTCTGGAATACATTTTCAAAGTTGATTCAAAGTACAAACAAATAATATAATCTTTTACCACACGTAATATCACCTTATGCGTTGATTTGCGAAAGGTTTTTCAAAACAACATAATTGGTGTAAACCGTACAAAGTTTCACGCATTGAGTGAAATATTTAGAAATCATATTAGTCTCCCTATTCCATCTACACCTAATTGAATTTCAGAGTCCTTTGTTGCGGTATAGCCGTGCGGGAACTCTTAAAGCTATTTCAAAGACACCTCGCTTCGCGGCATCTGAGCGAGAGGAAATAAAGTTATGATTTATGTAGTGAAATATGTTTCAGGGAGGCCAACGCTCTAAGCGGCCCGACACCTCCTGTCGTTGACAATATAAATTCGTAGCAAAACGAGAAGACAATTGCTTAGAAACGTATGCCCAACACTGTAAGAGACTTTATTATTTATGAGCTTCATATTGATTTGTTCGATGAAACTGATATTATTCACGTGTGTTGTATATTTTGTATTCAGCATAACAAGCAAACGTCTTTTGGTATGTAAGTCATTTAAACCCAAATAGGTACTTAATAATTCAAGTGAATTTACAGAAAAACTTATAGGTAAATACTTATTTACTGAACCTTCCTTGGATGTTTTAGAGCTAAAATCTTGAATAAATAATTATTCAATTAGATAAATCCTTAAGTTACAAACTGAAATCAACCTCTGAAGCTCAGAAAGTTAACACCAATATAAATAATGCCACAATCGGCGCAACAAGAAAATAAACTAATTATATACCAGTACGAATTATTTTATTTATTCGTACCGTTCTCTGAAAGAGATTGTAATCTGTACGGGCAATAGGTTGGGGGTTCGGCAGAGTCCGGAGAAGGTCGGGTGTTCTCGGGTGTAGTCGAGAACAGTCGCCTGCAGTTATCTGTGTCGCTGTGACACTCAGGTCGTGTTCCTTAGCCCGATTTGACGGAGGTCGAGCGTGGTCTGCCTCGATTAGGACACTCGCCCCGACAGGATTTGATTACGACACTCGGAAGCTACTGGGGATTATTACAGGAAGCTAAGTTAGAGTATCACGTATGTTATGATAAATGTACTTCGTGTGTCGCTGATTGCATCTCTCGAATTAAATTACCTATTTCCAGAGCCATTGAAATATTAAGACGAATGAGTTGATGTTGAAACTTAATGTAGGTACTTATGTATAGTTTTATTATTACACATATATTTTAATACATATTACCAATTATACTGAGTATTTTACTACCTTATACTTACTTAACAAGTGAAACTGAAATCGGTAATGTATAAAGTTTAATTAAAGATTCATGATAAATTGTCGCAGGAAGCTGCATTCTGCGCGGCTTCGCACGTGAATAACGCCGTTCTACGAACACTTAAATAACTTAAGACAGTAACCTAACAATAAATTCATGAGCCAGCCCCCTTTGTTTGCCGCCGCGATGTTTTAAGGCGGCTAATTGGCAGGAAACACCGCTAAAATGATCGCAAATTAGTAAGGTGCCTCGTGTTGTTTACTGCCATACACTATCTTTACATATGACTATCAAGTGACGCGCGCGCAGTCGTTACCTGCGGTCGTTGATGCGCTCCCCGTGCGCTATTGACGACAAAATGACAAGTACGATAAAGTGTGTATCTTGTAATATCGTTATTGACGAGCTTTTAGCTTATGTTCAAAATAAAATATCGATTGCTGATGAGGCAAGTTTGGTGAAGATATGTGCGTCGGCGTTTTCGAGTGAACAAATTCAAAAATCAAATACATTACTGATTGAATCATTATCATCTGAGGTGCGGAGAACCGTCCGTAAAGGGAAAGGCAAAGATAACCGTGTCTTGAACGATATTATAGCTATTTTCAAAACAACGGAACCTGATTTGCTGCCGGTTTTTGTGGCCCGTGATCTCGAGAAATTACCACCTATAACATTTGATCATTTGGATGTCTCTAAGCTCCTTAAGGATTTAGTCCTAATACAGGCTGAAGTTAAAAACATTAAGTCTACATATGTGACACAAAGTGAGTTACAAAACCTTAAGGCAGTTTGTGAAATGAATTATTCGGCCCTACCGAATCCCAATGTAAACACTAAAAGAGGTGCACAGTATGATAAAGCTAGTGAAAGCAATGGACAAAATATGTTAAAAGGCAATACGGTTGTTAACGGAAACATTACTTCGAATATCGACACAATTTTAGCAGAGGGTAGTTCAGAAATACTTCTTCGAACGCCGGTTAGCTGTTGCGAATTCAACGGCAAAAGAGACGAAACGATGCATGCGCTTAGCGACGAATGCTCGACCGATGCGTCATTATTACCGTTATCTATGACCACTGTTCACGGGCCGAGTGAACAGCTGAGTGAAGAGGTGACTCACGTACAGTCGTCCGTACAGCGAGATCAGTATGCAAACGTTGCAGCTACGACAACGAATGATGGTTTTATTTTGGTGCAAAATAAAAAGCGTAAGGTAAAGGATAGACGTAAAGGAAACATGGGTAGCGTTATAATTGAGTCTACAGATAAATTCAGACCGGCTGACAAGAAAACTCCCATGTTTATCACAAACGTTCACAAGGACACGTTAGAATCGGACATCACGAACTACTTGCAAAAGAAAACCGGTGATAAGGTGAATCTTGAAAAAATAAATATCAAACGGCAATGTGAGCATAGTGCATACAAGTTTTTTGTGCCACATAGTAAGCTGCAGATGTTTTTAGATCATACCTTATGGCCTCAAGGAATAATATTTCGGCGTTTTAATAACTACAAACAAAAACGTGATAGCACTGAGAATGTATCCAACGGAACTTTGAGTGGCAAAAAATATAGACGCAATGATGACTAACAATATTTACAAATTAGTAACATTTAATTGTAAAAATGTGAAGCGCTCGGTTCAGAGTATTCGTGATTTGTGTAATCAATACGATTTGATTGCGCTGCAGGAAACGTGGTTGTTGCCAGACGAAATCTCATTTCTTGACACCATCAGTGATGAGTTCAGCTACACGGGTGTATCTGCGGTGGACACGTCAGTGGGAATATTACGCGGTCGACCGTACGGTGGTGTTGCTCTCTTGTGGCGGAGTAGCATTTTTTACAATGTTGAAACTATTGAGTGCGATAACCCACGGGTATGTGCAATTAAAGTTGTGCTACAGGAAAGGTGTTTTCTAGTTTTTAGTGTTTACATGCCCACAGACTCAGCGGCAAATTTAACGGAGTTCACGGATATTTTGAGCTCGGTGAGTGCAATTGTTGATAATTGTAGTGTAGAAAACGTTTACATCCTTGGAGATTTTAATGCTCATCCGTCTGAGCAATTTTTTGAGGAAATGTCTCAGTTTTGTAATGAACAAAATTGGAAATGTATTGATATAGAAATATTAGGAATAGGATCAAGCACGTATACGTTTCTAAGTGAGGTCTATGGGTCTAAAAGGTGGCTTGACCACTGTTTAGTAACGGAAGCAGCCCGGAAATCAGTTAGGAACGTGTATGTACTTCATGACGTTTTATGGTCTGATCACTTTCCATTAGTCATTGAATGTTGTTTTAATACAATTTTACCTAAGAAAAATGTGAATAGTACAATCTCGAATAGAATTCTGTGGGGGGATAGAAATCCAAGTCAAATAAATATCTATCAAAAAGAATGTCATGAGAAATTACGATTAATTGACTTCCCTCAAGAATTAAGTAAGTGTTGTGATTATGTTTGTAATAACCCTAGTCACAGGAATATAATCGATAACTTTTATTTACAAATTGTATGCGCCTTAAGCGAAGCAGCAGTAGCTGGAAGGGTTGATAGTAATAGATCATCTAGAAAAATTGTAGGGTGGAATACCCATGTTGCCGACGCTCACAGGCACGCTCGGGAGCAATTTTTGCGGTGGGTTCTGAATGGAAAGCCCACTTCTGGGAATTTATTTAATGAAATGCGTGAAAGTAGAAAAATCTTTAAGTCGCGTGTCAAATGGTGTCAGGATCATAAAGACCAGCTGAAAATGGATGTCTTAGCGTCATGTCATACTAAACATGATTTTAAGGGGTTTTGGAAGCAGACAAACCGGTTGCAGAGTAAAGCAGGTGTGCCTGTGAGCGTCAACGGTGTGAATAATTCAAAAGAAATTGCCAACCTTTTTAAAGAACTGTTTTCTGTAAAATCGCCACTAGGGCCGTCACGTATGGCGTTGGATGCTCAACCCGGAGTGGAATTACAGGTTAAATTTCACGCGGCTGAAATAACTAAAATTATAAAATCTATGACGCGTGGTAAGTCCCCTGGCCACGATGGGTTGAGCATTGAACACCTTCAATATGCGGGTCCACATTTGCCGAGGGTCCTTGCCATGTTGTATAGCTTTTGTTTGAGTCATAGTTACCTGCCAGATGAGATGATGCGTACAGTTGTTGTGCCCATTGTTAAAAACAAAACTGGGGACCTCGCAGACAGCAGCAATTATAGGCCAATTTCACTCGCTACGGTAGTGTCAAAGGTGTTTGACAGTGTGCTTAACGCTCAGTTGGACTCTGTCATCAGGCTTCACGACAACCAGTTCGGATTTCGTCCTGGGCTGTCGACGGAGACTGCAGTGCTGGGTCTTAAGCATACTGTCACGTATTATACACAGAGGGGAACGCCAGTTTACGCCTGCTTTTTGGACCTTTCGAGGGCATTTGATCTGGTTTCCTACAATAAGTTGTGGCAAAAATTGGAAAACACTAGCCTGCCAAAAGAACTCCTTAACATCTTTAAATATTGGTATGGAAGCCAGATCAACAATGTTCGATGGAATGGAGAGCTGTCTGAACCATATAGGTTGGAGTGCGGGGTGAGGCAGGGGGGGTTGAGCTCACCTACGCTCTTCAACCTTTATGTTAATGAGCTGATTGAGGAGCTTAGCAGCATCAGAGTCGGTTGCCATGTAGATGGTGTCTGCGTCAATAATATTAGTTACGCAGACGATATGGTGCTGTTGAGTGCGTCGGTCTGTGGGTTGAGAAAACTTGTGGCCCATTGTGAAGGATACGCAGAACAACATGGACTGACGTATAATTGTAAAAAGTCGGAAATCATGGTTTTCGAGGCTGGGGGTAAAAACACTAGTGTTATACCACCTGTTGCACTCAACGGGATACCGTTAAAAAGAGTGTATAAGTTTAAATATCTGGGCCACTTATTGACCCCTAGCCTCCACGATGATGATGACATTGAACGGGAGCGGAGAGCGTTGTCGATTAGAGCGAACATGCTGGCCCGTAGGTTTGCACGTTGTTCCCTTCACGTAAAGATCACACTTTTCAGGGCTTACTGTACTTCTTTCTACACGTGCAGCCTATGGGCCAGATATACTCAAAGGTCATACAGCGCTCTCCGCGTTCAATACAATAACGCGTTTAGGATACTGGTGGGGCTGCCTCGCTTCTGTAGCGCATCGGGGATGTTTGCTGACGCACACGTAGATTGCTTTTATGCGACTATGCGAAAGAGGTGTGCTTCTCTGGTGCGCAGGGTGCGGGACAGCTCCAACAGTGTCCTGAGTATGATAGCTGGGCGTCTCGACTGTGCATACGTGAGGCATTGTTGTGCCGTCTCGCATGGGATAAGGCAGCAATAAATTAAGTTGTAAAATGTTACTAACATAGTTTTAGGTAATACTAACATTATTGAGTCATGGTTACTCGAATAAAGAAATTTATTATTATTATATTATAAAGGGAACTTGAAATTCGATGGGTGCTATCAGCGACACGATGGCTCAGTTGGTTAGAGCAGCGCCACGGTACGGCGAAGGTCGCAGGTTCAAGTCCTGCTCGTGTTCATAATTTTTCAAACTTCCTTTATCAATTTAGATAAAGATTCTTACTATTATGTGCAAAGCGACTTATATACTATACTTATAGCTTTAATCTGGCAGGAGAAGAGTTCTGATAAGTATAACTAAAGAAGTCTAGAATACCGCGAAAGATCTTCCTCCAGTAAACTAATGTTAACCACACAAAATTAATTGAAAGGGAAGGTTTAGGTTCATTTTCAACGACTACAATCATACTCGTATCTTGACAACAAGTGAACCATCGCTGAACGCGGAACAAGGGCAGAGACAAACAAAAAGGCAAGCTCTGTACTGTGTACAATACTAGGTGAAATAAAGCCTTCTAATGTTGGGTAAGTTTGCGGGGAAGTCACGTGAACCTTTATGATTCAATTGTCTGCGAGTGGACCGTCTTCAAGCCGACCTGCGTCACGTCAGCCAAACGTCACCGCGCCCCTCCAATAAAATTAACACGTCGCATTCTGACCTTAACAACTAACTTCTAAAAACACTGACCTAAATGTATTAAGCCCTTTGATATTGTTCTTTGTCGGTTTACATGACCGCTTACGGTTCACTTACGTTTGTCAGTGGTAGGTATTTTTCTAAATATTATAATGAATTAAGATTATTGCAGTCTTAAAGAAAGGATCTATGTATGAATAACATCAATAGAACACAGGAAATCTCAAGGAGTAGAGTAGACATTGTGCCAGTCAACACAACAGTAAATCGTATCTAAGGACTTATTGTTACAATCAGTTGAATTTAGAGCAGCAGGAATGCGAGCAGTGTCTAATCTAATGTAATGCAACCAAACTGCGGACAGTGGGCACTGGGATAGGATCGGATTCCGAGCAAGCATTTAGGCCCCGGACGTTTGATATCTACATACACATATATTCACAGCTAAATACCTTAACAATCGAAGGCAACTCCACTTTCAGCATAATCGCAAGGTGCGTTATGGGTCCGATTAATATTCCGAAGTGCTATTCAAATTAATTTATCGTGACTGCCCAAATTAATCTGACATTTAAAGACGGTAACCCCGTCCAGCGCCGTACACCAACGAAACTTTGTTAGGAATCAGTAGTGTATCTATATGTGAGTGCGTCCGTGAAGCGATGCGATGCATATGCAAGTTTATAAAGTGTACCGCTAATCCGGCTCGCGCGAGCGATAGTGTTAATGCGAGGCATTAAACTCAGGGCGCTGCTGGCATCGTCTGCACTTTACCACCAACAATGACACGTTTTATGACACCCTTCATTAAAATAGCAATGTCCGTATTAACTACGTGCCTGCTAAAAAGAATTCATTATTAAAATACCTCTGAGACTACAACTGTCTTAGTAAATGTGAGCTAAGATTTAAGACGGTGTACGTGTTCCTTGAAATTAAAAACATTTTTTCCTTATGAACAGTGAACACTGTAGGTGTTTGGGGTGCAAGAGGTATATTGTACGGTGCGGAAGAATACGAACGCTGATAATGAGTTTGAGTCGCATTCCACGTGTTAAGGAGTGTTTAACATTTATTTATGGATACTTAGCGTTCCTTTGTCATGCACAGCCTTAAAATAAATTAAGAAGAGCATTGTATGTTTATTGTTCCGTTTCATTCTATTATTAACTTTTCAGTGCTCACTTTGTATTTTAACTAACTCCGTAGTTTATGAATGTCGTATATAAGTAAATTAGTTTATTTCCTCTTGGCGACAATTTAGCTCACGCTCTTGTCACAAATTGTCGGCGAGGGTAAATGCAGACTATTAAGGAAATACAGCAATTCAAGCAGCCCTTACCCTACATTACAGCGCAATCTTACACCGGCGAAATTATAAGCGACACTTCTAGTGCCGTGTCTAGCGGCAATAACACTGCGCAGCCAATAAGCGAACGGGCATTATGCTACGAAAATATCATAGCGTAATTGTTTACCGCTCGTTGTCAAAGTCATTTATGTCTTCGGAATATTCTGGAACGTGATAGTTGGGATATTTCTATTTAAGAGACTTATTATTGAGTGCTGGATTAAATATGAGATAGATGATATGTCCTCATTTTTGATTACTTACAGTTGTACCTATAACCTGTACCTTACCTGTACCTGTACAATAGAGAGTTTAATAGTATGCAAATTGTCATGCTTTTTATTATCTTGAAAAGGAGCTACTATTCTTGAAACACGAAAATGTTACTACATTTATTTTAAGTATGGATTACCATTTGATGCGTAAACTAGTACTAAAATGCCTACAACCAGACAGTGCACCTAGCATCCACGGTGTAGCAAACTAAAACGCTTGGCAATTATGTAAGCTGCATCGCAACTTAGTACGTAAGTATGCATAAGACAATGTGATACATTGTATCATACTTTATCACCAGATCTGACGATAATTTCAGTTTTAATTATGAATCTACATTTAACACTTTGTTAGGCGTAGCGTCGGATAAGTAGATCAAGGTTATTGATAGATGCAGTTTTAAATTATGTTTAGGAGTTATAAAAATCATTGGCAGGTGAATTTGGCGCATTGACTTATATTTGAATATTAAAGTTCTTGACTAAGTTGGTGGTGTTTCAGGCTTGCATGGCATAAGAGATTCAAGTCTTTAAGACCTATGATAGGTGAGCTGTTAATATGGGTATTATTATAGTAAAATCATTATCCTTAAATCAAGAATGCGAACAGTTTTATATCTCGCACTTTTGTTTGTAAAGCTTTAACGTAAATGAAATCTTTAAGTTTCACTAACATAGAGTAGTTACAATAAAATACTTACGTTACAACAAACTGCCAAGATAGAGGCCGAGCTAGGGTACAGACGATAACATTTACAATTCCGTGTGTCAGTTTGGCTGCACCGGACAAATACTAAAAGTCTTTCTTCCGAGTTAGCGTCCCGAATTCAAATGTAGTAAACGAGCAAATACGCCGCACACACAAACATGGCCGACGTGTCGGTTTTTTCTTTAAGGTTTTAGGGTTTTTATATAGGTATGTACTTAATTGACTTGTACGACTATAATAATAAAGCTAGGCGCTTGCCTTCCAGCGAGTGCTAAAAATAGAGTGGAGCAATATATTAGTGCATAACTCGTGAATTATGTATCGATTGTAGATAGCTCGGTTTTTGGTACAACTCAAAATGAAGCTTGGTAACTTATCCGTCTAAGTAAATGGACAGCGAAGATGTCTAAAGTTATAAAGGAAATGACATGCTCACAATCAGGTACGTCTACATTGTATGAGAATGCAATCTCAATTAGACAGCTGGAAGGCCTTTAGTAAGACATAAAAAATAATTTGATTTTTGTTTGTGGTGATCTAAATATTGACCTCCTAATTGATTCCATGGATAAGTGTAAACTTTTGTCTCTATTTAAATCTTTTAATTTAAATTATATCTTTAATGAACCCACCAGAGTAACTGCTACGTCGTCTACATGCATAGATAATATTTTTACGAATTGTTTATTTAAGAACTCTGCGTTGATAAGCGGCATCAGATCTGATCACTTCGGTCAGCTAGTTACATTCGAATCAGACAAGAAGATTCGAACCGTTAAAATAATTGAAAAGAGAATAGTGTCTACAAATAAACTAACAAAATTGAATAACATCATAGTGAGTAAGGTTTCTGATTTGCAGTTTACGAGTGACCCTGATAAAAACTACAATGCACTTTTCTCGACGGTTTGCAAGGAATTTAATAAAACGTGTCCAATAAAGAAATGTAAACTTAAAACCTCGAAATTTAGTAATTGGGCTACTAAAGGTATAAAAATAAGTAGGGATGTTTTATATGACTTGTATTATGAAAAATCGTACACTTCTGATCGAGCTTTTCACAAATATGTAAGAAATTATTCGAAGATATTTAAAAGAGTTTGTACATATGCAAAATCCAAGTTAATAAGTTCTAAAATAAGTAACGCTCCTAATAAAATAAAAGCTGTTTGGCAGGTAATTAACAAAGAAACCGGCAATATTAAACAGCACGATAATAACCTAAACTTAAACATTAATAATAACCTAATTAAAGATAAATTAGAAGTAGCTAATGCATTTGAACATTATTTCACAAATATTCCGATGGATGTAACTAAATCACTCGCTTCCTCACCTCTATTAGCGGAAGCCTCCCTTAAGGAGAACTTTTGTAAAGATATTCCTGATTTTAAATTTAAACATATTTCTATTGGTTCGATTGTGAATGCATTTAAAAGTCTTAATATAAAAAACACAGAAGACTTGTGGGGTATCTCTGTTAAAGTCCTTGCAGTAATAATTAAAAGCATTGCCCACGCACTTACTACTATTTTTAACCAATGTGTAGATAACGGCACGTTTCCTAATCTAATGAAACACAGTAAGGTCATCCCTATTTTTAAATCCGGTTGCAAGAACAATCCGACTAATTACAGGCCTATTTCTGTGCTTCCAGCACTTAGCAAAATCTATGAAAAAATTATGCTTGATCAGATGATGGCACATTTTCATTTATATAAAGTTCTTCACAGTCGACAGTTTGGTTTCACGAAGGGAAGTTCTACTATTGATGCAGGCACCCAACTTACAACTCATATTTTAGATTCTTGGGAAGACTCGCAGGACGCTATTGGAATCTTCTGTGATCTTTCCAAAGCCTTCGACTGCGTCGACCACAATACACTTATCCGTAAGCTACACCACTACGGAATTCGTGAACGGGCAGCTGACCTTATCTCATCTTATCTCTCGCAGAGAACGCAAAAAGTTAACGTAAATGGCGCCACCTCTGCGGGGGCTCTGGTCAAAATGGGTGTTCCACAAGGATCAATTCTTGGTCCTTTCCTATTTCTGGCTTACATTAATGACCTTCCATACGCGATGGCCGAGTTGTCGAACATAATCTTATTTGCTGACGATACGTCACTCATTTTTAAAATAAATAGGAGGGATAGCGAAATTTTAAACATTAATGATAGCCTTAAAGTCCTTTGCAAATGGTTCGCGGCTAATAATCTCTTACTTAACTCTAACAAAACTAAATGCCTTAAGTTTTCCTTGCCTAATGTAACGCATGTTGATCGAAATGTGATTCTTAATGAGAGTCGACTTGATTTTATAAATGAAACAACTTTTCTAGGGATTATTATTGACTCCAAATTGCAATGGAGTGCTCACATCACTGCACTGTCTGGCAAGTTGAGTTCCGCGGCATTTGCGGTTAGGAAAATTAGACAATTAACTGATATACCAACAGCCAGACTAGTATACTTCGCATATTTTCACAGTCTAATGTCTTATGGCATTCTGCTGTGGGGATCGGCAGCTGACGTTGGCTCGATATTTATTCTACAAAAAAGAGCTGTACGCGCGATTTACAACCTAGGCCCTCGTGAATCTCTTAGAGACTTTTTCAAAGAGATTAATATATTAACGCTGCCGTCACTTTACATTTTTGAAAATATTATGTATACCCGGAAAAATCTGCAGAAGTTTAAAATAAGAAGCGATTACCATGATAAAAATACTAGAAATAAACATAAGATAGTTGTACCGAGATTTAAAGTAACAAAAAGCAACAAGTCATTCTTAGGAAACTGTGTTCGGTTTTATAATAAAATTCCAAATTCTATAACTGACCTTACAGAAGGCAAGTTTAAATCCTATGTGAAACAAGTACTAATTAAGAAAGCCTACTATAGTATTAATAGTTATATTGACGATAGGGACGTGTGGCACTGATTTTTCCTGCATTTGTGGCTTCCCTGGCATACCCGCCATTCAACCATAATTTTGATATTTAATATTGTTTACTGATTAGGTATATTGAACCATTTCACTGTCATGTATTTTACCCAAATTGTAAATGAGAGAATAACCGATCTATATTAATATTTTTTATATGACTTTGATGCTACTCGTATTCTTATTTTAGGTATATTGTGTAGCTCATTATTCTCTCATACTTGAAATGATTGTTAAACCATATTTTTAAAAGAGTAACTATGGAGTTTCTTGCCGGTTCTTCTCCATAGAAACGACTTTTTGGAACCGTGCAACTAGTTTGACGTTTTGTAAGTGCTCTTTTGTAGCCTATATGAAATAAAAACATTATGACTATGACTATGACTATGAAAGGAAAGGAAAGACAAACCAACAATAAAGCATAAGAGTTTTTAATTTTAGTAGAATACAACACGAAAAGTGATATCAATATTTTTTTTATTCCATATATCTATACACCTACATTTATATGAATAACGAAAACTGTTAGTAAAGATGTCGATTAAAATAATGTCCCACAATAGTCCATTTTCAGGTTGACATGAAGCAGTTTGTTGACGACGGATTGATTCCCGTGACGTGACCTCGCGCGCTCTCCACCTGATCACTCATGCGCGATATCCAATTTGCCAAAAGTACTACATAACATATTAACTATCTGGTTCCTCAGTACACTACAGTTATAAACACCAACTTTATATTTTTATCTCGATTTCTCTTATTAGTCAGTTTGTTATACATTGTCGGGTGTTGTGTGTATATTTTATTCCAACCTAGCCTTTTTTCCAATTCGTAGGTTGGCCGTCCAGTCTTTAACATGTAGCGACTGTCCATTTGACTACAAAGATTTAAAATATAATTATTCATGAAATTTGTTGGTAGGTAATGTTTTTTTTTTTATTTATTTTTTTTGTGTACGAGTAAAATTTTGTTCAGAATAGTATATAACGCACTTTAAATCGGTGTAAATTATGAACTGCGGATGATAACAGAGCCGCGGGCAAAACTCTCCAATTAAATCAACCGAATTAAATGAAACTCAATTGACGTGTATTTTAAAGTCTTTGATTTTATACTACCGTATTGAAAAGTTATTGTACAGGCAAAGACCAAAATGATGAGTAAGTTATGTATTTACATGAATATTTTGGCAACGAGGTCCAACCGACACAAATCTATAGCTATCATGGATGGTTACTGAAACCCAAGACTATAGTTACACCTTTTAATTAATAACAATTTCATAAGCTGTGAAAAAGAAGGATTCATCCAACGCGATTGTTAGTTCTCTGTGGCCGACCTTAGGTACATTCACACACTCATACCTCATAACGGGACATATTAGCTATTAGTCACCGTAGTAAGTAGGATGTCTCTAACTATGAGGCGAGACTATTCCTATTTACTTCTTCGCCTCCTATGGCTCCAAAGGTTTTTTAATACCCTTGTGCCATAAAACGTATTTTTCTCTTTTTGCTATAGTATAGTTAGTCCTATAGCGCCAACTAGTACTACTAACTATGATGTTAGGCCCCAATTTTGGACTAGGGATATGAGTTATTTATTAAGATTTATTTAAATAGAAGACATATATCTTGGAAAGTTTAATCAAAAATGGGTTGCGACTGTCGCTCGGGAGGTGATGTCGTGTGGAGCTACTTTATCTGTTAGCGGCACGCTGTGTTTTCTCACAACTATTCCACTAACTTGTTTTCTGTAAGTATGAAATATTGTACTAGATGTCTGTGGGACGCGCCGAGACAACGCGATCCCCTCTGGCCGTGGACCCAACGTTGCTACTGTTTGTATAAACAGCATAAACAGAACATTATGTTTCGTTTGTATTTTAATGTTAAAATCCGACTTCAGAAAAAAATCAGCCTGTAACAGATCGATTGTGTTTATAGATTAGTTAATGACTTCGTACGTTTACGTTTCATGTAATTTTGGGTTTAACGTTATAATTTGCATTTAGTTATCGGCGTAGTTTAATGGATAAGTTTCTTGTAACCTTTATGTTGATGAGTCTATAAATGGTACAAATACACAGTAAATATGAAGGCATAACCTGCCATCAATGGGTACCATAACTGAAAACTCACGATATGCATGGGGTGTCAACAAATACGTGTCGAATGTGCAAACAGGCCAAAACTGTAAGTAAGCAAAGTCCAGGCGCGACTATCAGGCGACAGTCAGGCGAGCCAGGTTGTTGTATCGACTTCAGGAACTTTCCCTCTTCACACGAAATCGACGCTATGAATTATGCATGGGAATTAAGTTTGACGGCAGATAAGCGGCCGAAAGATTTATTTGCCGATATGATGTGTAGAAAACAATCCAACTTGTTCCCAGTTTCTGAATTATGGACGTTGTTTTATTGTAAGAACGTCAAACATCCCCAACTTTTGGACAGCTATCTTTAACTTGCTTTGCAGTTTTTCGCTACTTAAATATATAATTAGATATATTTCGCAACAGTTCACACACAGACTATAAATCATTAAAATTTGACTGGGATATTGTGTATTTATCATTTCTAAAATGTCAGACCAACTCGAAATCGGTATTGTGGCAGTGTAGCCTTTTATCAGAGTTACGCACGCTCTTACAGGACCTTCCCGGAAATTTAACTTCGTTAAGAATGAAATATGCCCCGTCGTTATTCCACGGCTTGTTGCGCGAATACTTACATTTCGAGCTCTCCACCTCTAGTTTTCTCATCAGACCCAACGGAAATAATTTCAACCGAGACTGAATTATGACAAAACTCCGACGGACATTGCCGCATCCGTAATGAGAATGAAGTCGAGATATGTCCGTAATTTATTATCACATGCTCCATGAACGTGCGATCCGCTCTGCAAAATTGACTGTTTTTACTATAAATGATATTTACGATAGTGATTTGTGTATAAACAGTGAAATAACGTCATATTCGTGGCTAGAGCTAAACGTATACATTTTAGCGCCAGAGCAATAAAGCGCCAAGTAGATAAAGTGAAATAGTAGCTAGGTGGGTGGTACAAGGAAGTATTTAATTAAATCTAGCGGCCGGGGCTCCAGGCCGCTTTACATCACCACCGCTAATCACAGGTAGGCCGTCGACACGTTCGCCTATTTGAATACCAAACTGTTATTTCGTAAGTGCCAGAAAACTCATTAACCTGCTGCTTGGCTAAGTATTTTACGCCCTCTGTAAACTCTTTAAAGTTGGACTATAACATAACAGTATATTATATCTCTCTTGTAGGTACCACGTGAGCTTAAATTAAAATTCGCTTATAATGTGTTCATACGCTATAGAAATTAGACTAGATTTTTTTCTAGTTTGTTTGCGATGTTGTGGCTTGGTACGAGGTCAAAACAGTATTATTCAATTTAATTAGTCTATTGTATCTACTCACAATAAAAAAATATAATTTGAATATGACATTCAAAGACTACAATATTATATATGACGTTTATAATAAAATCTGTTTTGTAATTATTTTTAGTTATGGAGAGGACCGATATTATTAATACATTAGGAAAGGAATACGGTGAACGTGTTACCAGCATATATGCGGAAACCTACTTTAACGATGATTATAGTGATGATGAAAAACCTAAAGAGAAAGTATCTAAACCAAAACCACCGGTAAAACTGAAACCTCAAGATGAATTTGATGAAGAGGGTAACGTCAAGTATGAATGGGTGTCACCAAGTGATTTATTAATTGGCATACTTGATTTAAAACCACCGTTTACATCGAAAATAACAAGAGGCCATGCACACGAAGGTATTCTCGACATAGGTGATGATGTGTTAGATCGCGAGCGTGCTAGGTTTTTGAAATATATGACCAGTGTCATACAAGACAACGATGCTGCTTGGAATCATATTCTTGAACATGAAAAAGCTGCAGTGGCTAAAAAAGTAAAAGCTATTTACCATGATATTCTCACAACTAAAAGTAAAACTTTGATGAAAGAGATAAACATATTTTATGAAAACAGTCTTCAAGAACTTGAAAATCATTTAAGAACTGAAGTTCAGACTGTTCTTATTTCTGCTCACACTAATATCATAAGTGATCTAAATACTGAAATAAGAGAAAAACTTAAGAAAGAAAGACAAATACTAGAAAATGTATTACAAAAAAGGTATGAAAGCGAAGTTGCTAAAATTAAACATTATTATAAACTTCTTCTAGACAACGAAATGTATCGCAATAACAAACTTGTAAATCAAGCCATTCATGAAAGAAATGATGCACTTAAAGCTTTTTATTCGCAGATTGATGCACAAAATATTACTAGTACTATGTATATGATGTGTACGGAAAGAAAAAAATGTAGAATCCGTAAATTTATTTTAGAAAATATTCAAAGTACTGATATTGCTGAAAAATATAAAAAAATCAAAGAACGGGAGGATGTTATTGAAGCTTTTAAGAAAAAAGAAAAACAGATCTCAGAAATTAATAAGGACTGGGAGGAAAAAGTAAAAAAAATTCTTCAATTATTTCTAAAGTTTATCAGTTTTAGTTTAAAGTTGTTACCTGAACAAACAACCTTCTTGCTTGACCTAGAAAAAATGGTTGTTCTACAGTTAAATGAGATTCAAAAGACACCTACAAAGACATCATCTATTTTAGTAGACACTGAAGATTACAATGTTTTAAAGTTTCAAGAACCTAAACCTGAAGAAACGGTGTGTGATAAAGAGCCATTCGTAGTCGAGGGCGATCTATCGGGTGCTACTGGACCAAAATACGGCAGTAGAGAGACATTAGCCTCTGATGTGGATCTACCATATATAAGACTTCAAAGAAAGTTTATTTATGCAAAATGTGGCAGAATGGAAGAAGTGAAAGCTTTTCTTGAATCACAACGTTGCAAATGCAGGGATCCACAACCTAAACCTGAATCGCCTACTATTATATCAGTTGAATCTACAGTAATTACAGAACCCGAATCACCCCCAGTAGTGAAAAGTGAATCATCTTTTGAACCACTACTTATAGATGAGATTCAGATTGTCAAGGACTGCCCTGCTAGGCTATGTCAAGACTGGGCTAACAAATGCAGTTTTCCCTATATTAATTCGTACTTAGATTTTACAGAAGAAAATTATGAGAGGGTAAAAACTATACTTGGCCAGCCGCTTCCAAAAGAAGCAGCACCTGATCTTATCGACCCAAAAGACATGGCAATGAAGGAATTGCCGTTTTCCGCGACCAAGGAGCTATACCACCACGTAGAGACACAATACTCAAGCCAAGAAGATTTCATTTCTGACTTTAAGTGTCCATGTATGGATGACATTTCTGATAAGGCCTTCACAGCATCAGTCAACACGTCCCCGAGTAACGAACTTAATGAAATCCTATTGAAACGTAAGAATTCACTTCAACGTGTCATAAATGAAAATCCTAACTTGCTTAAAATGTTTACAGACGAAAGTTTTGATTTTGTTTATAACGTAACATAAATTACGCCGTTTTATAAATATTCCAACATTTACATATATAAAATTACTTAAATCTATTCTACGTTTAATAAACGTTGCACATACATCTCAGTGCTAATATAAACAAAACGTAGATTCAATTAAACCAGGTGTGAGTATAAACTGCTGACGGAGATCACAAATTACTCGATGTGTCTTTGCGGTTACTCGCTAAACTCTATTCATTTGTTCTTGTTTGCTCTATAGTATCCGTAAACGAAGAAAGTTTGGCTGAAGTATATGCAACGTTTTGCGACAATACTCTATTTAATTAACATCAGAAAGTTGTTATACTTATAATTAAAAACTAGTTTATTGTCTTGCTAAATTAATACATTATAATCAAAATAACTATTAAAAATATTGAATACTTCGAAATTAATTATGTTTTTTACACATTGATACAATTAATTTACCTGTTAACATTACATAGTTCCCTGCCACACACATGTGCCTAAATTAGTTTTTGCTTACTCAATCATAATTTTTGATAGCTCATTAGTATAAAAAATAGAATTGTGTTATTGTTGTAACCAAGCATGAACAGTATTCCAAATTTTGCTAAAAGTTGTCAGTTTATTCCAAAGAATTCTGTACTTTGCAGGTTACCATATCGAAACACTACCTATCAAACTTACGTTTTACAAGATTGACAAAAGATAGTAAAGTAGAAAATACATTTATACTTTATGTAAAGGACATCCATCAATTGTAGAGCGATCATTTGCATCGCTCTTGAATATTTGGACTTCAGTACATCAAATATAAATGTATCGAGCTTATTTCATACGAAGGTATTTTACAAAATTATTTTATAGTACGTATCTATAAAACCTACTTATGTTATAGTGTTACTTTTAATTTGATATATTATTTCATCCCAATTATAACTTAAAATACATAGCATGTTTTAATATTATTTATAGGTATAATTTTAACAAACATATACGTTGGCAATG
Organism: Abrostola tripartita; assembly: GCA_905340225.1. NCBI lineage: Eukaryota > Metazoa > Arthropoda > Insecta > Lepidoptera > Noctuidae > Abrostola > Abrostola tripartita. Next base: position 6,267,668 of record HG996493.1, on the reverse strand, counting down.
ATATAAATTAGATCGTTAGCTAAGAATAATGTAGGGACGGGTGTGAGCGGGTATATTGGGTGTTAAGGTAAATTTACACAAGTCCCGTAACAAGTTAACTTATTAAGTCGTCAGCGTGACGAGGCGAGGCGACGCGACGCGACTCATCGCATTCCTAACATGGCTGGCATTTAGCATTACATTACTCGTGTTGCCGTATAATTTAATTGATGTTTTATTAAATGGGAACCGTATTACAAGGTCTAGCATAGATAACAGACTCTGAAAGTATAATATTTTATATGAATATCCAAATAAAATTGGGAACAATTCAATTGCGACAGCTTTAGTGCTCAAAAAAGAATGTGTTGCATTCAGAGATAATGCATTTAATGTTAAAACTTTGATTAGTGGTGATTACTTGATGAAAATGCTTATTATTTACCTACAATAGCAAAGAGACGGAACGCATTTTAGAAATTTGAAATCTGTATAAATTATAAGATTTGAATCAAAAGTTTATCAATTGGATGGCAGCAGTATTTTCTTGTAACATGTGAGGTACACACGTAAGGTATACTTATTTGAAAGATTACACATATTTTTAAATGTTAATTACCATAAGCATATTAAATGATAAAATATTAAGGCATTCAAATTACGAGTCAAGCGATGTTTGGTTTAATCTTAGTCGATGTCGCAATAAAGTGACAGCAGTGAGTCTCCGAGACAATCAAGATGAAGCAATAAACAAGAACAAATTAAATAAATGTTGTACGTTTATTTACAGATCATTTTATACTCTATCATCTTCCGCGTGAGGTAACAAACACAATAGTATTTCTTGGCTATTGGCTATCAAAGTTAACATAAATAAAACGTAGCCGTAATATGAACATTGCCGTTCAAGTATAACAACGAAGCATCTCACTTTAAACTTATCTATACAAAAGTGAAGCGATCCAGTTTGTAAAGACGATCAATTAATTATTTATTCAAGCATCCAGAGAAACGTTTTATTCATTTTTAATTGGGTTTTAAACCATTTGTATAATTATATATTTTTTTCAAAGTTAGATATGGTAAACACTGAACGTTCAACCTTTGATTCATGAAAACCAGTAGTGAAGCTGAACAGAACCCTGTCGCTCTCATCATATTATTTTCGTAAATATATTTAGAAAGATAGACACGTATAAGCTCTACTGTTTGTTGTTAATAAATCATAAATAATTGTATCAATAGGGAAAGCCTTAGCCTTCGTACCAAGCTGTAGTCAACTTTTATTCCAATTTTACTATCGCCGGGTGAAGTTAAACAGTGTTATGCTAAGTTGACGTTTTGCCATTCCATAATATTGTGTTAAGCGCCAGTTCCCGTGAAATCTGACATAACTGCACAGTCTGAATAAACTTGCCAACTTTAACGTAAAGAGTTCATTCATCTTATGATTCTGTTTCTATTTTATACCAACTGCTAGTCTAGTTAATTTACTTTAGGTTTTAAGATGTACCAACACTGTCTGATGGAAATTAAGCTGATTAATGTTTGAAACACTTATTATTTGAAGACTCGATTGGCGTAAAAGCGAAATTAGGAGTCTACTTTATAGTAGGGTTTCATTTTAGTGCATAGCTATTGTAAAAATATTGATGTTCAATTAAATGGTTTTAGAAGTCTTGGAACTCGCTCATTGAATTATAATCCATATCTTTCGTAAAATAATTATAACTATTTTTTTGGGAAATAGTTTATAATACGTACCTGTTAGTGATTGTATGCCCCAACTTATTAACTAGTCTTGAAAAACCATAATTTTTGTGGTAGGTATTCCTTTACAACTAACTTTAAATATTGAATAAATTAATGTTGTTAAGTATATATTTTCTCGACCAGACAAATTACTTTTGTCAACTTACTATTCAAGCTTAGTATACAAAATTGAATGAGCTTGAAAAAAGTGGTTGTGCATATTGAATTATTACAATACACTACATTTAGAAGTGAAAACCCGTACAAGCGAACATTGGTTGTGCAGCGAGGGGCGAGCGACTATTGATCAAACGAAACGACACTGTACTACTATTGAAATATACACTACCGACGATATAATATACATTTGTGAACATTATACTGTATGATCATAACAAATGTATTCTTCTTTAAATATCCAAGGTATATTGTGAAAACAAAGCTTTATCACGGTTAAATGTTTTTTGGAAACATGTCACTTAAGTGGCATGGTAAGTATTTATTCAAGGATTATATTAACAAAATGCTATCCAGTCTGTTGGGAGAGAGTTAGAATAACTAATACTAAGAAAGTACCAATGACCTTGGAAAAGAAACGAACCCGCAACTTTATGCATATGATTGAGAGCCGTCGTTAGGCCGCTACTTGAATTTCAGTAAAATAAAACGAAACACTTATTTTTTTTCAATTTCGGTTTAATGGACAATTGATAAGGATGATGACTTGTCTATTTCCCATTTTCTGCATTAGAACCTGGTAAAGGTATAGAGTATTGAAGTAAAATTTAGATAGAATAAGTTAAAAGTCCGGTATTGTACCCGATACCTCCGATACATGACAACAGGTTAGCCCTTTGATTATGGCAAGTGTGTAGTGCCTAAATGCAATGTGTAAATATGCTCATTATAATTATTTTTCTAATCAAAACGGGTCTAAGTTACTAGCTTGGTCTTTCTCCTCTTAGCTACATATTTATACAGTCCAGTGGTGGGGTCGGCTGGCAAAAAATACTCGTAGAAGAGAACTACAACTGAAAAACGAAGTAGTTAAAACTAAACTAGTTATCACCCAAATGTTTGCTGTTAGAGAACTCAATATTGAGTTAAGCTCGCCTCTAAAAAGTCATTTAGCCATGATCATTAACATTATTTTTATTTTATGTACTATGTCAAAAAACATCAGTCAAGCCGTGTAGATTTTTGACATATGAAACTGTTTCCAAGGCGGGAAGCATGTTGGAGAATAGTGGTAGCCAGGCGTAGTCGCATATTTGTGTGGTGTCCATGGCAACGCATCAACAAGCCACAGATTCAACAATAGCATACACGTAACAAAATAGTATGCAGGTTAGCCAACATTCAATATTTTATGATGACTAAACTATACAATTAGGAGCCTTTTTATGGGTTTACTCCGTTGGCATTTCATACAACGTTACGTATACGTATCAGTTCCGGTGCCCCTGTCTAGGTATCAGATTATCACAATAATGAATTGGCGAACATCACAGCTGATAATATACCGGTAGCCTATGTAACTGATAAGACAAAATCAATACCTACACGTATCAAGTCGAAGATGCCCAAACAGCGATAGGTACCTAATATATTTCAATAAGTGCAAATTCTTCAATCCCTAGAATGCTTCATTCAATTTACGACGGCAAACAGAATTTCCTTACAATAGAAAATAAAGAAAAACATGAGTCCTTGTCTAATGAAATCGGACTTATATATATGCCATCCGAGTCTGTTATACACTAAACATACACCCTAAACCAAGAAATGTAAATTACGCCTTAGACGCGCTGTTGTTTCTCAGCATTGTGTGTTATAAAAGTTGAATACTACTCGCATATAAACTAGAAACTTATCCGACGTCTTCCATTTACATTTAAAGAAAACTTTTCGATCTATTTCATATTACATCGAAGTAACTTCCTGTGAAACTCAAGCAATACAAACTCAAAGGTCACTCTTAAAATTGGGAATATAAAAGTAAATGCGGTAAATTAATAAGCACACGTATTCTATTATCGTAGGGAATTCCATAGAATAGAAACCTTATATGCCATCTGTTTTTTTTTTAGTGCTTATTATAGGTGCCGCGTCTATGCATGTTGGTCGGTCTATAGAAAAATTGTCTGCATTTATTCACGGGTAGCGTTGAACATTGGAATCACTTGTCGCGGCCGCCGCGCGCGAACTGACAGCTTTTTATTAAATCTATGCGGGTTTTATTGACGTACATACCACATACACTATAGACATGGACAACGTTAATTATGATGAACGGAAAACCAGAAAACCACGCAAATTGCTAAAAGTTAGCGAGAGCAAGCACGTGTCGGAGTCGATGCGCTTGAATAAGAAGTATTGGAGCGAAGTGTTCCAACAACTGGATTCAGCTACTAAATCACCGGTAAGTATAGAAAATACATATTTGGAATTTATTTCATATTTTATAATTGATTACTTATTTTATTCCTATTTATTTTATAATTGATTACCTATTTTATTCCTATTTATTTTATAATTGATTACCTATTTTATTGTTAATTTAGTCGTGAACATACAACATAAAAGTCATTAAATTTAATTCGATAAGTTTCACCAAGTACGTAAACTTAAAATGTGTTGAAAATCGCAACGGTTCGAGTCCTTGTATAAAATGATACTAAAAGATTACTTAATTAAGCAGCATCAGCATCATAGTTTGCCTACGACCCAAATTCGTTTGGCAATGGATAGGTATACCTACATGAAACTTTTAATGTTTTTCTAACTAGTCAGAAGAAAGTAAGGCACTAGCAGCAGTCCTACCGCAGGATGTATATGAGAATGTTTGCGCTACCCTAAAAATACCGAAAGCAACGAGTGCCGAGAAAGAGCCCGTACCAATTAAAGGTATACCTAATTAAGTTTTTTATATATTAGGTACTTGTAGTTATGGGTTGAAAATAGACTATATTTTTAAATAGTATTTTAAATTGTCGTACATTAGGCAGGCCCAAAAACCATCCACAAATGCCTATAGACGGATCAAATGTTTTTCGAGAATCGATCTAACAACCCTTCTTGCAGAAAGGTAAGCCTATGCGCCTTTGGGCCTTTGTAATACTTGCGTGACGTACTCAATACAAACTTAACTCCTGTAACAAAGGTCAGTGAACTCTAGCTTAGGAGTTAGTGACTTCATATAATGATATTAGACTTCATATTCGATTTCATCGTTCAACTAAGTGTATGATTGCAGTAAAACTACCTCGGCGACAGGTGAAAGAACCACAGTTATCTTCTAAGAAGTGTCTCTACATAAATAGGGAGTTGGATTCTGATACGGATGTGGAGTTTTGCCCAAGGTGAGTTCTTAAAAGATAGATAATTAATAATACAAGGAACTATTGTTGTCTTATATTGTATTATTTTAATTGTACCACATGGAACTTTCTTTTAAAGTATTTCACTACTTATTTACACTATGTTAAGGATATAATGCTCCCAAAACCGATGATATAAGTCGTACACGTCTTCCGAGGGTTTTCACATGATGGCACAATACTGTCTGTTTAAAACATTTACCACCTCTTTATTTATGTTTTAGTGACGATGAAGACCAGCCGAACATTTACCAGGAGTTGCTAAGCAAACCGGTGCGCGAGCAAATAACGTGGGCCACTCGCTACCTGCAACCAGAAAAGGAGGATGAAAAGAGTCTTGTCAAGAAAGCTGACGACCTCACTGATAGGGTTAGTTCATTGATACCGAAGTGTTCCTCCCCTACCGTCTAACACAGACCAAGACCAGAGTACTTGCTAAAAAAACTGTTTGAAAATTGAATCACGAACACATTATATAGTCATATCACATGTCTTATTCAGTATTTCTAAATGGCTATAGGTGTTGGTATGGTATGGTATGGTATGTGTGGTCTAAATTGCTAAAGATCTCTTGACATAAGTATACAAATGCTAAGTGTTAAGGCACACAGCACAAGACTTTAAATATATCTATTGAATTTGTTAAACGCTGACAGCTGCTCGTTTAGAAATCAGTTAAATATATAATGGTTAGATAGATTTATTCAAACTGAAGGATTGATTTAAACTTGTACAGATTGCGAACGAGTTTTGTGAATACATGAAGCAGTTGGGAGGAGATCAGCAATCCAAATTATTTACACCGAAAGCTATCAAAGAGTTGTTTCAAGTAAGTACCCACGGAAAATATTTTAGTTATAAGTATGTTTCAAACGAGTTCAGATATACTTTACTATTATCTGACATTACAATAATTGCTTAACTACGTACCTAAGTAACAGGCCTTTAAAAATAAGCAAATAATTTCCAACTACTTTTCAGATTGAGTTCGATACACACGTAGCCCGAAGTTTGAGAGTTGTGCCAAGAGAGCTCCCATGTGTTGAAGATAAAATAGCTACTGTTACGGGCACTCCAAAGGTAATGACTGTTAGGGTTTAAAACAGAATTTATATTGTATTAATGTAAGATCATGCACAGAAGAATATTATTAAAATAAAAATAGTAACCAATGATACTAAAAAACGTACAGATATGTTACTAGCGCATTTCATTTCAATTACTCGAAAAGGGGACCATTGTAGTCTTGAGTATATAATTGATAATGATAAATGATAATTGTTGTCCGATTTGATATAAGACTAGTACAGATTGGACTCCGAGGTCGGAGCACTTTTCTCGATCATTTTGTAAGCATATGACGTATCTGTACTTTTTGACATATCATATATAAAAAGATTATCCTACGATTTTATGATTATAATTACAATTACAATCTCCTTGCTTACGACGACGAGTGGGGCAGTTATTGTCATTATACTTGAATAACTTACTACATCTTTAAAATAGATACAGATCATAACTTTCTATCTCTATAAAGGTTTCTACACTCTCTATCTGTTACTGTTTTCATAACAACACATAATGGTTAGAAAATGTAGACTGTATTCGGAAATGCCCATTAAAATAATTTGCTAGTTGCTCGTAATTTGTTGCTCAGTTGAGTGCAGATAAGTACCGACTGAAAAAAGAACTAGTTTTACTTTGCACTCCCGAAACCTAACCATCTCTCATACACTTGCCTAAACCATCGGCTTGTTGTCAGAGTAAATAGTACAGTGATCCGGTTGCCGACGTAATCACGATCGCAGCAATTGTTGCGAAATGCATATCACACAGTTTTATAGCCAAAAAAGTATGATGCAAGTTAAGCAAAATATAGTTAATTTACATTAACAACATAGGGTACTGAACAATCGAAACCTTAAACTTGTAAGATAAGCAGGCAGAAAATATTACATATAACTGTAAAAAAGCGATGACTACTGATTATACTATATGATACTGATTCTGATACAATTCCAAAGTCAACTGTTTATTTCTTGTAAAAAAAATGAAGTTGCTTGTATTTTTGCAGTATCGTGGGTTTATTTTACAGACATCAAACGCACGGACTTGAAACAAATATCTGTGGAACTCACAAATATTTGTCCCTTGAGGGGAGTGTAGTGGTGTGCGTGTACTGTATATTTAAGTTAGTTATTGTATGGTCAATAGACAGTATTAAATGAGACGTCTCACCGAACACTCGTGTTTCTTTTAATATAAGTCCCCACATTACATGGCGACCCTGCCATGAGCAGATCGGGTTTCGCGTGGGAGCGGACGGCGATGCGCCAGCGTCGGGCTGCAAAACGCGGAGTCTGCACATTCCGATAAACTCGATACAAACTGCTATGCAGATTGAACCGAAACGCTAAAGTGTAAAACTGTACGTTCATTATTTTGTGTGCCGAAAACTTTTGCAATCATTTTTAGTGCCGGAAACCTGAGTGAAATTTTGTTAAAAACTTTTATGATAGGTCAGACCTATAACAAACAAGAAGAAAAAGAAGTCATAATTTCCCAAAATGCTGTCGGTGACAATGGCGCTACAGGAATCGCTGCAGACCACCTGCAAGCAAACAATATCTTGCTCTCAATATTCCTTGCTATTTTGGGAATCGGAATACTGATATTTATTTTCAAATACTACAAAAAATGCCACTCGAAATGGATACGGAAGGAGATACAATCTGACTTCATGAGGCGAATTCAGTCAAGGCTTTCCGGACGCGGACTTCAACGCGATCAACCTAAGGGCCAGGAGGATGTTTGAGCTATAGCCACAGCGTACAGAAGAGAGTGAAGTGAATAAAGTGAGTAAAGTGATATAAAAAGAAAAGGTAAATGGTGCAGTTTAATTATAGAATTTTCGGGTAGTTAAGATAAATTAGAATATGTATTGTTTAGTTAGGTATTATTAATGGAACATGATTTAGAGCAAATCTATGAAAAGTTGAAACTAATTCAAATAGCGTTAAGAAAATTGGGCCCTAGTAAAAGATTAAAATATAAAGATAATGTTAACGATAAAATTCAGAAAGCTAGAATATTGTATTGTAAGTATAAGGATATTGTAGAATTAATTAACTTGCAAGAAGATTCAAGCGAATTATCTGGGTATATTTACCAGACATTGATTGAAAAAATCGAGTCAATTTATGAGTTAACTTTAAAATTTTGCGTTGAGCCAGAAAAAGATTGTGATTTTACCATGGACAAGTTCGATATAAAAGCGGCAGCGTCCTTGATTCCTGTTATGGACGGAACAGATGAAATAACTGAGAGAATAATTAATGGTATAGATATGTACAATAGCTGTTTGTCGGATGAAAACAGTAGAAAATTGCTGATTTCCTTTGTATTAAAGACGCGATTAAGTAAATTAGCCCAAATAAAAATTAAATCAAAATACGAAAATGTTGATACCCTAATTAGTGACATGAGAAATTATTTACTAACAAAAAAATCTTCAAATTCCTTACTGACACAATTAAATAACATTGCGCAAGGAGAAATGTCAGTAACCGACTATGGGTCAAAAATAGAACAACTATTTGCCGACCTTACTATCTCACAAGCAGACAATAACAACTCTGCTTATGAAATATTAAGGCCAATAAATGAAAATATTGCAATTAAAAGATTTGCAGATGGCCTACGAAATAGACGCCTTAGCACCATCATAGCTGCTAGAAATTTTGACAGCTTGAAGAAAGCGATTAGAGCTGCAGAGGACGAAGACTTGGCGCAGCCTAAAGCAGGTGTGGTGTTGAATTACAGGGGTAAGTCGAGACCTAGTTTTAGAGGACGAGCCCGAGCAGACAGACCAGGACCAAGGCAACGAAGTCAAGGTCATCGTGGAACAGGTAATACTAACAATTATAATTATAATTACAACCCAAATAATGGCCATGTTCGAGGACAATATCGTGGGAGAAGAGGTCACAGAGGTTATAGAGGCTATCGAGGTCAAGGTCAAGGGCGTTATCAACATAATGTATTTTACTCGCAAAATCATCCTAACCCAAATCAACCAGGACAATTTGTACCAAGCATACCGATTAATCAGGTAAACGGTGAAGGAAATCCAGAACTAAATTTTTTTCGAGTATAAAGCATTCACGTGTAACAAGGATTTAAGTTACGTTAACTTCATTATCGGTAAACAAAAATGTAAATTATTATTAGATACTGGTGCATCTCTTTCTATTATACACAGTAAGATTATCCCAGAAAATACAACTATCTATATAGATAATACAACAGTAAAAGGTATAGGCGGGAATGTAAAAATCAGTAGGTACGTTTATTTAACTTTGTATAATGACACCGGGGAACAATTGTTACTTCATAAGTTCCATGTATTCGATAACATGCCGAGCTCAGCAGACGGCATACTCGGATTAGATTTCCTGAGAACGAACAATGCTGACATTGATTTGAGGAACAATGTTCTAAGCTTATACGATAAACATCGGTTACAATGGAGAATGCCAATTTATAATTTTTGTAACGATAAAAACTTTAACAATGATTATTTGTTAATACCTCCCAGAAGCGAATCTATACACTTCATAGAATTGAAACAAGATATAAAGGAAGATTGCGTATTATTTTCGAAACAATTAGGGGAGAATATATTTTTAGCTAGTACAGTTGTAACACCAAAAAATGGAAAAATTCCGGTTAGAATTCTTAATAGTGGAGATGACACTTATCGACTACCAGTTTTCGAACCAGAGCTACAGTCAATACGTAACTATACGATATGTAACTTCGAGAGATCTGATTTAGACATAAACAGAGCTAAAAGGTTATTACCATTATTAAATTTAGAACATCTTAATATAGAAGAAAAAACTTCTTTACAAACTATTTGTGCCAAGTATGCAGACATATTTTATTTGGAAGGTGACAAGTTAACTACAACTAATTTGATGGACCATTCAATAACGTTAAAACAAAACAGTAGCCCAGTTTATGTTAAACCCTATAGGTTACCAGAAAAATATAAGCAAGAAGTTGAAAGACAAATAGAAAATATGATAAATGAGGATATAATTGAAAAATCATGTAGTGCATGGTCAAGTCCAGTTTTGTTGGTTCCGAAAAAAAACGACGAGTCAGGAAATAAAAAATGGCGTTTAGTAATTGACTACAGGAAAATAAATCAAGTCATACAGGATGACAAATTTCCACTTCCTAATATTGCAGAAATCCTTGATTCGTTAGGAGGAGCAATATATTTTACACATTTAGACTTAAATTCAGGATTTTATCAGGTAAAACTTACACCAGAAAGCAGAAAGATTACATCATTTACTACCGGCTCAGGTCAGTACCAGATGAAGCGCCTACCTATGGGTCTCAAAATAAGTCCAAGCGCATTCAGTAGAGTTATGTCAATAGCGCTAGCGGGACTCACTTATGATAAAGCGTTTGTATATTGTGATGACGTCATTGTCTTCGGTAGGAACTTAGAAACGCATAATAAAAATCTCATATCGGTGTTTGAAAGATTCAGGAAAGTAAATCTTAAACTCAATCCACATAAATGCGAATTTATGAAAAAAGAGATTTTATATTTAGGTCATGTTGTATCATCATCAGGTGTCTTACCGGATCCAGATAAAACAAAAATCCTTCAAAATTATCCAGTACCAAAAAATGCAGACGACACTAGACGATTTGTTGCGTTCTGTAATTATTATAGAAAATTTATTAAAAACTTTGCAGAAATTACAATACCATTAAATAAACTACTAAGAAAAAATCAACCATTTATTTGGTCACAGGAGTGTAATAAAGCATTTAATTTTCTAAAAGAAGCATTAGCCAAACCACCTATTCTGGAATATCCAGATTTTTCAGATAAAAATGAATTTATTCTGCAAACCGATGCGTCAGGAGTAGCGATAGGAGGAGTACTTTGTAATAAAAATTTAAAGCCAATAGCGTATACAAGCAGACCGTTAAATAAAGCTGAATTAAATTATCCTGTAATACAAAAAGAATTACTTGCAATAGTGTGGTGTGTAAAATATTTTAGACCTTATTTATATGGGAGAACATTTACAATTATGACCGACCATAAACCGTTACTGTACTTATTTGGAATGAAAGATCCTTCAAGTCGTTTAATAAAATTCCGATTAACTTTAGAAGAATACGATTACAGAATAGTATACATAAAAGATAAAAATAATGTCGTAGCCGACGCGTTATCGCGTATCCAAATAACATCTGACGATTTAAAAACAATTAATCAAGAAATTATAACTGTTATGACTAGAGGACAGATTAGGAAATTAAAAGAAATAGAACAGAAAGACAATAATCGGGATCTTAATATACCTATCGTCGAGGGGCCTGATCAACCACGAGTCGTAGATATACTAAGAAAACCGACCGATTGTAGTAGCGACAACAGTGTCGACTTAACATTTATAAAGGGACATGAACTGAACAAGAAAAGACAAAAAGGAGAAATACAGGACGAAACTACCTGTTTAGCGTACGCACCGATAGATAAAACACTTTATGTTAATCTTAATTTCAAAGCGCAATACTCGCGAGTCGATTTTGTGAATGAATTAAGAGACTTTTGTAAAAAGTTAAATATTCAAGAAATATTTACAATTAAAGATTCATACAACGCGTTGTTTATAAAAGAATTAACTATTGAAATAAATAGTAGACGTGAATGGCCAAATATTATTATACACGTACTGCGAAATGTCAGAAAAATTATTGATAAAAACGAGCGGACATTTATATTACAAGACTTTCATTTATTGCCAACCAGCGGACACGCAGGAGTGAGACGCATGGTAAATAATATACAGAGGAAATACACTTGGCCAGGTTTAGAACGAGATGTTAGAGAATTTGTAAGCAAATGCTCTAAGTGTCAGATTATGAAACATACTCCTAGTTATAAAGAACCTATGGTTATAACTACAACGGCTTCAGGAGCCCTAGAAAAAATATTTTTAGATATAGTAGGACCTTTAGATAAGGACATAGAAGATAATCAGTATATACTCACGATACAGTGCGAATTGAGTAAGTATGTGGAGGCCTACGCATTACCTACTAAAGACGCAATTACTGTAGCAAGAGCATTCGTAAGTAATTTTATATTAAGATACGGTATACCAAAGGCAATAGCAACAGACCGAGGAGCAGAATTTATGGCTGCAACTATGATAGAGGTATGTAAACTTCTAGATATAGATAAACAATCATCCACTGCTTATCATCATCAATCAATAGGAGCGCTAGAGAACTCTCATAAAAACTTACGCAACTTTTTACGCATACAATGTGAAGGACATTCCGAAACGTGGAGCCATTGGCTACCATTCTGGAGTTTTAGTTACAATACAACTGTCCATTCAGCAACCAAGTACGCACCATATGAGCTTGTTTTTGGTAAACCATGTAGAATACCTACTAGATTAAGAGATTGTATTGAACCATTATATAATACTGAAAATTATGCTCTAGAATTAAGATATAGGTTACAAAAAGCGCATAAGGATGCTCAACAAAATTTAGTTCACAGTAAAATTGTAAGAAAAATTAATTACGACCAAAATTGTAAACCACTTTTATACAATAAGGATGACTTGTTATTGTTAAAAAATGAATCAGGTAATAAAATGGAACAATTGTTTAATGGTCCATATAGTGTTTTAGAAGATAAAGGTCCAAATGTTGTTATTCTTAAAAATAATAAACCTGAAACTGTGCATAAAAATAGAACGAAACCTTATGTTTTATGAATATAAATCACGCACCTAATGCAAAAAAAAAACTAGAATATATTTTTTTTTTTACCGCCACCCCCATTGTGTAGTGGTGTGCGTGTACTGTATATTTAAGTTAGTTATTGTATGGTCAATAGACAGTATTAAATGAGACGTCTCACCGAACACTCGTGTTTCTTTTAATATAAGTCCCCACATTACAGGAGCAATGCAACCCGTCGCGCAGCATTGTAATAACGTAGCCACTGCGCCAATATTATTAACATCATTATGTACACTCCAAAATGTCTCAGCAGGGCCTTTCTACTCTCTTTTTAGTTCTATATTTTAAGGGCTACCAACAACCTGTCCTTCTACTTGAGTAGGATTGCCAAATCAATATTTCATGTAAAAAACTATAACTTCTTTCCTATAGGCATCTCGATACGCGACATTAGAACGGGAAATAACAAAAGACATAAGAGCAGATGAGCACCCAGTTCGGGTCACGGCCTTTGGACAGAGCCTGCCGATGCTAGACCAGTTCCATGGGCCACGCAACCACACCAAAAAGCTGTGGAAGTCAGCACGACACGTGCCTAAGGATCTAGTTACACTTAAGACTGTCTGGGAAGGCATTACGAATCTTAGGTAACCGTCACAAGTAATCAGTTTTATATAGCAATATGGTATTCACAATTGTATGGTGTCTTGTTTGCCATAGATACGTAGTCCCACGATCGAACACAAACCTGAGGCATTTCGTGTGTTAGTCAATCAATGACTCAACTGAACATACTATATTAATCCGATAAAGGATATATAGATACATAATATACATATTATGTAACTTATACAATCCTCAAATAAATAAAACAAATAAAAATCACATGAACGTTTAACGAAAGTAATTAAATGCGAGGATCAAAACGACGATCACGTCTAATTAGATTTTGTATCGCATTTTATTGCATTCAATTTCCGATAATTACGACCAGGAATTATATTATAATTTGTATCTAAAACCAATAGTATTTTAATGTATTTCGTTGCATTACCGCTTTAGCTTGGTAACTTGATAAGTAATCTATATTATAGTACAATTGATTATTATATAGCATACAATTTTTGATAACTGATTTGCAAAATACTCTGAACATTGTAACTAGGCAAAACATACCAATGTATTTAAAATTAGCTAATTTAGAACCTGCTACGAGCACCTAATATTAGCTGTTAGCTTTTAATTGCTAACCAAAGTTGGGAAAATAGTCGAAATAAATTAAGAAGTCTAATAAAGGAGTACTTACTTAGTTCATTGGTATGAACTTGACGTGCTATTAATGGGTCTTTATTTCGTAGTTAGTTAATTCATTGTTTTTAAACCAAATATAATCATGAACGTTTTTGTTTGCCCAAGTGATCGATAATAAATTCGACTGTTTAATCGCTGAAGAACGTAGGTCTTAAATAACGTTTATTTTTAGAACAGGTTTCTCTCACTCATCTAACACGACATTTGCTTTTTCCAGGAGTGTTAAGGAGTACTGTCGTTGGATGATCCATCATCCAGAGCACCGTCGTCCGCCATACTTAAGCAGCCTCGGTCTCTTCGACCCGGCGGTCCTGGATGCTCGCCTCACGTTCGAGGCTGAGTACCAAATAACCCCACCGACTGGATCTCCCCATGACATGCCAGCACCTATAGAAAACATCCGCAGACGATTATCAGAATTGGCAGATCCACTGTAGTGATTTCCTGGAGTTTAAGTTACACACAATACAAATAAAAGTGTGAATATTGGAAAAAAATTCATCAAAATTTGCAATCAAACGTATCTATTGCCAGTTTCCTGGCTTCAGTTGATCTATTTATGTTCTAGTGGAATGAAGGTCGATAGAGATTTATCAGCTCTTCACAATGCTTATCATTTAATGATTTAATCTCACTATCCATAACAGAATATTTATTACAGCTCATATCTACTGACATGGTTCTCGTTATATTAGTTCAGCTAGCTACGTCATAGTTTGTTAGTAGATTTCGTAAAATCTTGTTAATAATGTAATTATTTTGAATAAAAGCTTGATCAGTAGTAGACAATTTATTTAAAAACAAACCCGTTGTTAAAACAATGAAACAATATATCCACTCCTTTTTTGCAGATAATAGACATATTACACTATTTTATTGCTCGTAGAAATAATCAAACCTTGCATAAAAGTATCACGCAAAAAAGTAGTGCAATTTCATGAAAAAGTAATTATCACATAGGACTACAATATACTACTACACACAAGCTTAGACTCGAAACATCCGCAAATCACACAAATGTATGTCCCGTGTCCGTGTCCCGAAAATCGATTATTAACTTACTTCCCGCGCTACACTTCTTATTATGTCACTTTTGTTTACAAATTAACAACCAACTGTTTTATTAATAGGTTGCATTAACTATGATAGATGCACGACTGGCAGACAGCCAGCAACACAGGCAGAAACGTTTTAAATTACTTTTGAAACGACAGTGCTTCAATATTATATGTGTCATCTGATAAACAAATAATGCATGGTTCTAGTGTGGATACAATATACATGAAAAGACATCTAACAGTAGGATTTCATTCTAGATAGTAGATAACGTTTATTTGCCTTTATGATAACAATCATATCTTACCTTATATAAAACAGAAAGAAGTTTTAGATTATCATATTGATGACTTTTTCAAATGTATTAGCAATCGTCAATATGAATTCAAAAGACAGTGAAAGTGAACCTGACATGGAGTTTGATTCTGTGTTGTATAGTGAAGTGGGACAGTTCGGAAGGTACCAGCTCATCACTATATCACTGGTGGCATTTCCTGCGCTTATCTGTGCGTTCATGGCGGGAGATTACATCTTCACCGCCGGCAGCCTCCCCACCCGATGTTCCATACCAGAATGTGACGGCCCAGACCCAGAGTTCTCACCAGACTGGATAGCGAAAGCCATACCAACCACAACGTCCGGTTTTGATAACTGTTATCGTTACGCCAACAACGTCAGTGCGGCGTCATTCGACGAACTTTGTCCTGCCACTTTATTCGACAGAAACACTATCGTACCATGTGACAGCTACGTACACGAGAGAACTAATACAATTGTGTATGACTTCAGTATTGAATGTCAAGAATGGTTGAGAGCCCTACCTGGGACGTTGAACAGTGCTGGAGGAATGGTCGCCCTCCTCCTCGCTGGGTTCATATCCGACCGATTTGGAAGGCGCATGTCAATTGTTTTCTTTTCTTTTAATGTGGCTTTGGTTGGTGTAATTCGTGCCTTCTCCGTCAATTTTGCGATGTACGCCGCGTTGCAATTTATGCAAACTGCTATCGGCGGAGGTGCTTTTAGCGCAGCTTACATACTGGCTGCAGAGATCGTGGGTCCTAGGTACCGCGTGCGGACGAGCGCCACTATGTCTAGTATGTTTGCACTGGGACAAGTTATTTTAGGCATTCTAGCTTACGCTATTCCGGCGTGGAGAACACTTACCATAGTTTTATATGTCCCAGTATTTCTTATAATCTCATACTATTGGATACTCTCTGAAAGTCACCGTTGGTTACTTAGTAAAAACAAGCATGAGGAAGGAAAGGCTACATTACAATATGCCGCTCGACTTAATGGACACATTATCTCTGACAAAAATATGAACTTTTTGCTGACAGCAATACCTCGTCAGGAGGAGAAAAATAGACAATCGTGTGAAGAAAATCTTGTGTATCGAGTTATAAAGTCTCCGGTGTTATTACGAAGATGTTGCACGACTCCTATCATGTGGATGACGACAGTGTTCATTTACTACGGCTTGTCAATAAATTCTGTTAGCTTATCAGGCAACATGTATTTAAATTATATAGCAATTGCTGCCATTGAAATCCCAGGCTTTTGGACAGCCGTCTTATTGTTAGATAAGGTTGGAAGGAGAGTCACATTGTTTTGTGGGTTTATGGTCTGCGGTATTTGCTGTTTAGCTTTCGCTTTTGTTCCTAAAAGTTTGTACACCGTAACTTTAATTCTTTATTTAATAGGAAAGTACTCTATCGGTCTAGTAATGACATCTCTGTATTTGTATACGGCAGAACTATACCCAACTAAGTATAGACATTCATTTTTAGGCTTTTCTTCTATGTTAGGTCGCATCGGCTCAATTGTAGCTCCATTGACTCCTGCCTTGATGGTTTACTGGTCTGGTATACCTTCTGTGATGTTTGCAAGTACTGCAATACTATCTGCTTTGTTAGTTCTCACACAACCTGAAACTCGCGGCCTCAAAGTACCTGATACCATTGAAGATGCTGAACTTCTTGGTAAATCGTGAAATCTTGTTAATCATATTTGTTAACTCTTTTCGTTATAAGGTATTAATATTTATATTTTGTGAGAAATCTGTCATCGAACGCCATCTATGGATTTTCATTTGAGTTTTCAAGCTTCATAGCTCCTACGCGGCTCTACGTTACAGTTACGAAGCCACTGATTTTCAAGCGTTCATGTATCGTACGTAGTGCCAAGAGCGCGTTATAGATGGCGTTAATACAGAGCCGCATATTAGTGTTTTTAGATTTAATTTGTATTATTTTTAGGTAATAATTGAATTTACTGTTTTGTTGTAAGTTCATAGTAATTATTTAGCTTTATACATAGTAAGTTGGAAATAGTCAGAATGTGCCTATCCTTAATAAATAAGTTTGTGTTTTTTATTGTTAACCTTCCTTTAAATCATCTTTAAATTCAGTGCCATCTTTATGGTACCATATTATTTTTGTAATTGACGGAAGTGTTATGCATTACAACATCCTTTATATGATATTTCTTTAAAGAGATTATTTTAGAGGTCGTTGTTTAGAGGATTGTTTCTATTTGAATTTGGCCCATGTAAACAATCATGTAAACTTCTCAATTCAGTTTCATACCTACTTTACCAAGCGTAGAATTTTATACTCTTTGGTTTTTTTAAATAAAACGTCATCGAAAATAAAAGAAAATTTTGTATTTGCTCTTCTTACTATATTACCCTTAAATAAATAATTTTACTAGAATAGGACGTATTAGATTTATAGTACTTGAAATATATATTTTTTGACAAAGATAGTAAGACAATCTCACCATGCCCTGCGGAAAGCGTCCTATCGTAAAGACTTGGGACAAACCGCGCCACATCAGGGTCATCACTCCATCTCGCTACGAACAAAACGAAGCCTCTGTCAAGGTCCATTGGAAGAATGTTATCAAAGAGTTGGAGCTGTCATACAAAGATGAACAGGTGACCACAATAATAATTCTGATAGGTAGACCAGACTTTGGGTGTTGTGAACTGCTTGTTGTAGAAGTGATATAGTAATAATGTTTTCCTGACCGTATTTCGGTCACGGCCACAGCGGCCCATCTCATTTGAGACTAGTCAACTACGCAGGAGATAATATTATAGTGCTCAAGTATGCGCGCAAACACAGGTGCACCCTATTCCGACAATCTCAAAGTCAAACAAGTCCGATGGGACGGTAGGAGACCAACACTACCAGTGAGAGATCAGACGCCGGACTACTAGTCGTAGCTTAATGTGCGTTCGAAAGCACGCATAGTGATATAATACCTATTATAATATTAGGTAATAAAAAGTGGCGTTAGTCTGAGACAAGTGAAAGGAGGAAGTGCCCTACAGTGGGGTATTACAGTTTGAAAGAATAAAAAAAATCTCTCGACCGAATTTTAGTCATGGCCGCTACTTGGAACTGAAATTAGATATCTATGTAGAAAATATTACCTCTGTAGTGCACAGGTCTATTATCTCTATTATCTAGTCTATATGTACACAAACAGATGCACTCTCACCTAACTCTCACAGTCCGAGGAGACGGTAAATGGACACGACACAAAAGAGATCAGTGAAATTTCAAAATTAGTATTTTGTCTTGCATCCAATATTACCATAAGTTTAATTGATTTTTCAGTTTTGGGATACAAATTGCGATACAGTACGTGAATTGGTGGGCCCTATAATATTCCAACGAATTGCAAAGATATTTGAATTGCCCGAGGATGAGTTGAATTATATGCCTCTTGAAGAACTTTCGACCGTCGTCCCATCTGATCAATTCTATGTAGCTAAATATGGGGTAAGTATTTTTAGAGACCTGAGCCGAAAAACATAAAATGAATAAATAAAATTATAATTCAGAAATTTAAACACGTGAGTATTCTCACGTTTGTAATTTAAAAGAGTACCTAACGTTGTAATACAGATACATTTGCTACTATTATATTTCAAGCTATATGTCCGTCACTTATTAACCATTTTTTTTATTTATTGATAGTAGGTAATGTACAAAGGTTCACTGTTTTGTGCGCTCATTTTCTATCGGATACTCGTTTTTAGACGCAGATGCGGACCGCGTCCTCTATAACCGACTTCCAGGCTGAAGAGGAAGAAGAAGCCGTGATGCCGGAGGAGGAATCTGAGGCATGGTCCGTCTCCTCCGGCGCTGCAAGTGAGAAGCTGAGGACATTACCATCTGCCAGATCATTAAACGCTTCAAAGTCTTTATCCAAATTGTTATCTAAATCTTTCTCCAGATTTACCTCCAAACCAATCATGAAATCGGCATCCAGCAAAATTAGAAGCGTCAAATCTTCAGACATTTCAAACCCAGAAGAATCAGAAGCGAACACATTCGATGACTTAAATGTACGACATGGAAGCAAAGATAGGTATTTAAACATACATACTCCTGTTAGTAAACTAGACTAAGCACATTCCGTGGGACGAAAGCCAATTGAGACTATTTCACAAGTAAATATCGATTATCAAGTTTCATTTGGGGAGCCTCATGCTATTATTAGAACCCTGGGGATGTTCTAAAAATGGCATGCTTTTTAATGCTGCTTTAATAACTAAGTAATAATTTATTTGTAAATTCTAGAAGGGAAAACATTATTACGATAGTGTTTAAGTACATTTTGCATAGCATTTACATTAACACAATTACTTTATTAGAGCATATCTTGGACGGCGAGTCAAAGGAAATCCCTATTTTGATATGCTGTACTGCAACGAATCCGAAACAGACATGATCAAGTGGAAGTCCAAGTACAAACAGAAGACTTTCGAGGTGTCAGCGTCGGATGAATTTAGCAAGAGAGCAGAAATAAAGACGAAACAAGTAAGAATTATTGTTTATTACAAATATTATTGACCTTTGTTTGACAAGTATTTTTGCGAAATACATTTAAATCTTATAAAAAGAATTTTAAATCGATTTTTTTTAATACCCATTTGACAAGATACTACAATGGTTTTTGTTTTGAGTCATCCGTAGGTCTACATAAATATTGAATCATTGCATTAATAATCTACTTCATATCAACAATTAATACAGTTTCCATATCATATTAACTATTCATAAGTTTTCCTTTAAAATACCGTATGTGTACTTAGTAAGTAGTTATAAAAGTTGTAAAATATTACAAGCACGAATATTCATACTGCCAATTTTGCTAAATAAAAAGTATCGACAATGTTGTCACAGAAACGTTGCTATTCCAAAAAGTACATTGTTTTGGAAAGGATAAAAATAATATTACTTAATTTGTCATTTATAACCTTTAGACATGGTAACTCTAATTGTTCTTATTATAATCAAATTAACAGATTTTTATGTTTACCCACTCAGAAAAGTCCAGCTCTTTATGTATATTTGTGATTTAAGGTGCTTATAGATAACTTCAAAAATCACAGGTAAATTCCAACTTATTATAATTCAGTATTACTTCATAATATGGTTTCCATTTCTAGATATCCAATGACTTCTTTAACTGGTGGGTCGGTTTGGGTAATGTTGAATTCAAGAGTGAAATCAAGAGACCCGAGGATATCGAGGCCTTATTCCAGGTAACATCAATTTAAGAATAACACACTTTTTGTTAAAGGTTATCGTTATTTACAATTTTGGGTCCTAGGTACCTCCTGACCGCATTATAAGTACTCATTAATTCTAATAAATAAACTTGTATCAACTTGTACGTCTTGTTTCCAGGTGTGGTTTGACGAGCATGCTTCAAGAGGTGTTGTGCTTGACCCGCAAATTATACCATGTGTTCTAAGAACGATTGCTAACTATACTGGCATTCACAAGGTATGTTTACTTTGGTTGTATCGACTTCAATAACTAGGCACGTGCGTAGATCAATGAAGGAAGAGAAATATAAGACTTAATGTTTTAAGGAATGTATCTCATTTCTTGGCTTCTTTGGTTTAACACAGTTTTTTTTTGCTTCGATAGATTTCTGTCAGCTTCGATAACAATAGTATAACAATGATTTAAGGCATCATGCTTGAGGGCTCTGAAGCGGCAGATAGCATTCGACATCGAAGCAGAGACCAGTCCAGCACATGTTATGGCGTTCGGCAGTAGCTTGCCGCACAAGCTGAAACACGTGCCTCCTAAGAACAACACGGGCAAGCTTTGGCGCGGGGTCAAGATACCGGAAGACTTGCGCAGCATGGCGTGCGTTTGGGAGGACATTCAGCATCTTACGTAAGTTTCAGCCTGCTATTACCCTTTGCTGTTCCCTGCGTTCATCCTTTTGAGCAGTGGCTGATAAAAGGTTCACAGCGCCCTAGGCAAGCACCTCGTCGGCATCCTTTTGCACTGTACCTCCTGTGTTTACGTGAAAAAAGAACAGATGTATACTGTATACTTATGTCATACATTAATCTAAAGAAACTTTTTAATAACATTTGACCTACACACAAACAATATTGTAACATGTAATTTCTTAAATAAATTTATTTTAAAATGCTTTTAAAGAAACTATAGTACATACTTGAATATATTTTTCTCACTCAGATCGACAAAGGCGTTCCAGCATTGGCTTGTGAAACATCCTCAGATGCCCATGCCGCCTTTCCTCAAGGAGCTGAATGCTCCTGGCGGGGACAAGAAGCAGCCTTTCGTGGTGCCTTCAGACTTCGTGATGAAGGACAAGGGTTTGTCCCCATCGGCTCAGGAGCTCGCACTTCCAGTCTCACAGTTCTCAATCGAATTGAAAGAAGTGCTCAGCAAACTGATGAACCAGTGAACGAAACATGTTTACAACGTATTTACTTAATTGCTTATTTTATTGTGCAATAGATATTTGTTGATTTATTTCGATTTTGAATTAAACCTCTATTCGGAAATACTTTGTTGTTTTGTTAAAGATTTCCAACGAATAACATGATTAAAAACATAAAGACTCGTTTCAAAAAATATAGAAAAGAAACTACGTCCCTACACCGCTCTTTTTACACGACATTATAGAATATCATGTAGCTGGCAACTTTGGAAGTAATTCTGCATTTACACATGAAGAAGGAAGCTCGGAGAAAGCTTACGTTTACAGACTCTACACGTTATATTGACATAACATGCTTCACTAACATACACCAACCACCATTCACGTGTAAGCATTTACGACCTGCTAGTATTTGTGCACGTACCGGAAAGTTATCAAAATGGTTGTTGATAAACAAATAAATGGATTAGTAACCATAGTAAACTGGCGATTAATACGCTGATCATAAATTGCATGGCGTGCTTTAATGTATTATGTGGTCATACACTTTTTTTAAACAAGCGATTGCATAATTAAGAATAATTCGATATGTTTATTAGATATTTTTACCGGTTTTTAGTGGTGACTGGTCATTCCAAGCTCAATAAGTTATCTCGAGCCATAAATGACGAGAACGAATAACGTAGATTCCAATTAGGGTGTGTCCAGATCTGGCGAATGCGCCGCTCCCGAGCCACTTGCAACCTACACGCGTGCATTTCATGTTCATAAATTTCATAAACTTGAAATGCACCAACTTCATGAGCGGCGCATTCTCCAGATCGGGACACACCTTTAAATGATCCTAACATAATATGGTTTTCATTATATTACTATTAAAGTTTTTTACATGGATACACCGATCCGACATCCAAACGCAGAGTATGTCTACATTCCTTCGCTGTGCCTTCGGTTCAGGCGACACAAAATTTCGTATCGAGTCCGTGAACCTTCGAAAGTCTCCTGATTATTATGGGCTGATATGATATATGTAATGAATGAAATGTTAGTTAAGGTATGAATGTACAAATTCGTAGCATGCGGTATTTATTTCACTGGTGTCTTTTTATCAGAAAAAGGAGAGCTGTACATTATTTTATTGACGGTAAGATGGATGTCATCGTCATCAAGACGTCCACTGTTGAATAAAGGCCTCCCCCAAAGATGGTTGTCTTTGGCCAAAAATATTGTTTAAGATTGCGCCGCCGCGCCGGCGACTATGTAGTGTGTAACCTGCATATCCAAGATTGGTCAAGATATTAAATAAGGTCAACCCACCATTTTTATTTTTAAATGGCGTCGCTAGGTGCAAAGTTTTGATGCAAAAATATATTGCCTATTAAAAGCGATTGACCTATGACGTATTTTCAGACATTATCATATCATGTGAAATCAATCTGTTAAAACAAATATGACAATCGCGTGTTCATTAAGTGCGAAAACGATTAGAAGCAGCATTAAGTAAGAACATAGTCACAATGAAGCATTATTGTTTGAAACTAATCAATAAATTAATAATAACGTTTAACGGAAGTTAATTTTATCGCCAAGAAAATCTGTTTAGCACAAACATGTGTGTAATCACTGAAATATTGTCAATCAGTGAAGGTCTAACTACTTCACTTTAATTAAATTATCAAATCTCCGTGGTTTTATTAACGAAATAAATAAATAGGAAGTGTGCGACAATCGCAAAGCGGTCGTGATAATTACACCTTTATTGTAATAGATATGTTTACTTGATAACGGATACCGATCATAATTTTTATTTTTATTCATTTGCAATCTAAATAGCACTAGCTCAGTGTCAACAATCATGCTGTCTAAATAGTGATAATACAATTTAATAAAAAAAGTATTTTTTTTTTTATTATTTGGACACACAAATACAAAAATGACGGACACTAACACTTCTAGGAAACTGGTCTTGGACGAAATTATAAATAGAGGGAATTTGGGAGACAAGAAATTTCACTCGGAGACATCGTTGCAGCAGTATGGTGATGATCAAGGAGATGATGTATTCGTCACTGCTCCCCCAGAGGGCGATCCAGGGGTATGTATAATAAAAAAATATTACTAATTATTTTATTAGAACAAAATGTTGGGATAAAATACCATAATGAAATAATGAGGTTATAATTATTTTACGCAAAAATAATAGTGTGTTACATGGATTTTACACCACCAAAGATTTTATTCTAGTAACGTATGTCCTGGAAGTGATCATTCAAATCGCGACGAAAACTGTAAAAATTAATACCGTACCTCGTTTAATATACAAAAACCAATAATTGTCAGGTTCAACTTGAACTAGAAGAATACTATTGTTTGTTTTACAAAGCACTCCTTAAACAAAGTAAATTAGAATACTAATTTCAATCACAATACAAAAATCTATACAAAATAACTTTGTCGTAGTATGTCTTTAGCATTTATAGTTAGACTAGTGGACAGACTGTCTGTCTGAAGATCTGTCATGTGCCTATCACACACTAAGCGTCTTACTGTAAGCCGAGATGCATAGTTACGACACCAGTTACCGGACGACGATACATATCGATACACAATGCCTCGACGTGAGTCCCAATTGTTTTACCTAGTGGGCCAACATCCAATTAAGATGCGATAAACGTGAATAGTGATATATCTCGATTGTTTTATGAGACAAGCGGTAAACGTTCTCTAATATTGCGTAGTTTCATTGTGTTCTGATCCGAAGTGTTATGGAGCTTATAGTCACGTGAGTTACACCTAAGACCATTTCTCGTGCCAATACATGCTTGTGATAGTATGCAGAATTCTGAAGGAAACACAAACTCTTTTTACCTGACTTCGGCAAAAATCCGGAAAAGGTTTCTGTATTTTTATAAGGAAAATGTTATCCTTTAAATTAAAGTAGTTGTCTATTATTTTTTAACAGTATAAAAGTGCCATTAATAAATTCTAGATAACGATAGATAAAACTCACATGACTCGGACGTGCCGAGTAATTACTTAATTGATTAATCTTTTGTTAAGCTTACTTGGTATTGATTTGAACGGGCGACATGTGCTAGCTAATGCTTGTTTTGCATTCCAATTGCAGCTGACGGTTTGTGTTCAACATAACCCATATTACCATACATACTAAGATGACTTCTTTATCTTCTATGCTTTAAAGAGTGCAAAAAGATTCACAAAGGTACCTACTAATCATAAATCGTTTTTAATTCCAAATAATGCTACCTAAACTAGCCATAGATACTAGGGATTATAAACTTTGTGTAAATGATAACGTTACTCTACGAACCTACGAGTCCCATGAGTAGCTGCCACTTGTTACTGTAGGGTACGTATTTCTACAAGAGGTACCTTCACTAATCTAGTACTCTAATCTTAGATCGTATCAGAATACTATACATACATACATAAAGTCACGCCTGTTTACCAGAGTGGTAGGCAGAGACCACGGATTTCCATTTGCTACGATCCTTACATACTTCTTTCGCCACGTCGGTTAAGGCTACTCCTCACTATAGTATACTATACCAGAGTGTATCTAAATAAATTCAAATCTTCTTCTTTAAATTGTTCATTAGGTACTTGAATACAAGAGGCATACATTCAAAACGAGTATCGATATTAGGGAAACTTTTAACAGCAACTGTTATGTCTGTGACAGGTACACAATGCATCTATTAGTAATGGATCTAGCTCCGAGGAGCAGCTGGGTCGCAGGCGTACCATGTCGCAGCCTGGGCCGGTGTCGGGAAATCTCGTGACAGCCACCGCCGCCAGAGCCGCGCGGAGACGGCCGCAGAGGAATGTGATGTACCACCCCGACATCGAGAGGAGCGTGAGTACCTAATTTTTTATTTAAAAGAAACCTCGCCTCACACTAGGAATTTCTCCTGTGTCGTAGGTGCGTTCCAAACATGAAATATCACGTACAAAAACACCCAGACTCGGGACAAAAATCTGCGGTTCGCACAAATGTTTGCCCCGTGCGGGAATCGAACCCGGAACCCTTAGCGCAGCAGTCCAATCGCTTAGCCACTTCGCCAATCAGGTCGTAGCCTATATTGTTATAAACCATTTAATTGTTTTTAAGAATATAGGCGACAATAATAAACGCAGATGCCAACAAAGATGGTGTAATAGGTCGCTTACCTATTGCCACTAAACGGACACAAAACTAGACTGTCCTGTCCTAAGAATTACCTAATAGAAAAACCCAAAAAGACTTTAGCTCGATCCGGTAATCAAACCTACGATGTCGAAGTCAGCAGTCGCATTTCACTAGGCAGTCTGTATATTTTTAATGTCACCTTAGCAAGAGACTTAAACGATGTATGCTTCAAGTAATTCATATAAACAAAGCGATTCTCGCGGAGCCGAAACTTGGACACTTGTCTTTGTTGCTGGTGTCTGTCAGTTCTGCGTTCAATTCGCTGTCATTTGTGATGCGTCAGTGTTTTGATTTTCAACGCTGGTTTAGCAAACCAAAACTTTTATGAATTGTTTTTTTGTGTGATTGTTACAATAAAATATTTCCGTTTTGTGATATGTTACTTTTTTATTAGTTAGTATATAAAGTTACACTGTTGAGGTATTTATTTGTTTTTTTTTTGCGCTCAGTATTAGAGTAAAAAGCGTGGCGTGACGAGTAAAAATCCCAGTAGGTACTTATAATAAGTAGGTAGGTACAACAGTACATTTTGGACGCAAATGAACTGACCTGCGCAATCTTGAATCCTGAGTATTATAACTACGGGTACTTACCGCCATACTCGTTATTTAATTGACAAGCATACACAAATCATTCCGGCCGATGTTACATTAACATAATTGTAGAGATCTTTCACTCACCTGTGACGTGACCGCTGGACGCAAAGCTTAGTATTGAAGATCTACATACATATTGATTCACAGTTTTCTTGTATGGTGGCTTACAAAACTAATCAGTAATACAGGTATATCATTACAATCGAGACCAAACTGTAATTGATAAATAAAATCAAATAAAGAATATGAACAGATTGCTAGTCATAATTTTGTTAAACGAATTCGTCCAAACTAAAGATAATTGGCAATGCCAATGCATGGTTCATGCAAGTAAAACCTCAAATAATTTACTGAAATCACGAGCAGTAAAAAAACGCTTTAAAACTGTAATTCTTGATTACAGAGCGTTATCAAAGGCATTGACAGTCAGACATTGACCACTTTGATTGACACTCAATTAATTGGTGGCTCCATTTAACCACTAACAAGCCGGCCGATGCGGTTATATCAGCTGGTAACAAGTATTTACTGCGCCTGCCTCAGCCTGCGAGGGATCACACGTCATAAATTCACTTATAGGCCAACAAGATTAACTGTTACAACCGCGGTACCGAGTTCAGCCGATATACTGTTTTAGATACATAAAGCGACTATAATCTTGTTCATACATGGAAATGCATTTTAAACAAACTTATCTTACATACTGTATCACTGTGTGTAAAAACGGAAACTATGTTATAATCATGATTTTTGACAAGGAGATATTGTTCATATTGTAATAAGTCTTGCCGCGATTTCTAAAAAAATATTTTTTGAAATCTGTGCTGATACTTACACTAAATGTAGGTATATAGAGTACCTATATTATGATTTCCCAATGTGAAATAATTATCTTACTGACGTCATAGGTAATTTACGATTTAGACATGGTATAATATTTTATATTTTCAATGTCATCATCATCACACGTTTTCGATTGCACACTATCTCCGATCGAATGTTTATAAAGTAAAATAAGAGGTATAAATATTGTTGATTAATACGTAAATCAAATTACGGTAGCAAAAGATTGAAGACTGCACCTAGTAATTTCAAAAATTAAACCCTTTATGTCCTACAGTGTTTTATCTGTGTGATCCTTGTCGAAGCGCTGTCTTTCTCATCAAATCAAGATTTTGGTACATAAGTATATATTAAAATAGTAGTGTTGATAGGGACGAAACAAATATGCATTTCTTGCCCACGTACATACGACCATACGACCTGTAAAACTAGCTTAAAGGTACCTTATCGGCCAACACAGTGCTGCAATGTTTAAACATAATCTGATAAAGATTCGTCGTTACAATAATTACGTAATACTAGGTCTTGCCCTCGGATTCACTCGTCCTCCGAATAACTCTTCGCTGTTTGTACCCGGTCTACTTCTTATCGTATGGTTGATGAACAACCTGATGTCAGGGTTTAAACCACCTGTAGGCCTCTGGCCTTACACACCGTTGAAAAATCTGTGAGGTGTGCCGGTTTCCTGACTTGGCAGTCCAACGGTTATCACTCCACCAAACCACTCGGCTATAACTAACCCGGTACTGGTAACTGTACCCGGTTAAAGTTAATATCTCACTGAACAGAGAATTAACTCCAAATATTAAAAAAAAATATTATTAGGACAAATATGTAGTATAGTTAATTAATAATATTTTTGAACTTTTATAAAATGCCTGTAAGTGGTTTGAAAGAAAAATAATACCTACTTCATGACTGTTTTGCAAACCGGTCAACGGATGACTTATTTGATGTAAAAGTTTTTGAACATGCTAAGAAGTATACCTGTTTAAAAAGTTCCCCTAGTTTATATCTGTAATAGTATTTATGCAAGAACTAGATGTTAAAAGAGGATTATATTGTAAATCAACTTACAAAATGTAGCTTTAGGTACCTAATATTCACGAAATATAATAAAAAATTAATTATGGTAAAATTATAATAATGCTTATAATAAAAGTACCCACGTATTGGATGCGTGAATGAGGACAAAAGTCTCATGAGCAACTGTTTATTTATAGCATGGGGTTTTCCTATCACGATTATTGCTGATTAGTATTATCGATGAAGGAATTCTAGGTATCATCTCTAGAAACAATATTACCTAGCTGCTATCAAAGAAACGGTAATGGAATATAATGGTAACATATGTAATTACATTAATATCGTCAATAATTAAATTGACTTAAAAGGCCAAACCTCGTATGTTATTAAATGGTTAAAATAACAGTTATCATTTGTAGGTTTACGATACAATTGGATGTAGTGTTTAACAACGCAGTGGCACTGAAAATAGAAACCAGTCTCCGAAGTCTAACAAAAGAGTGCAGAAAATTAAAATTTAGAAAATCAACAATAATTAAGTAATGGGCCTCAACTACTCCGTAAAGTGAGACATTTGCCCTGCAGTGGGACGACCATGGCTGAAATCATTTTTTCAGCATTATTTATTATAACACTTTGTAAATGTCAGGTATCAATCTGAACGGAACTCGGCCGCAAGGCATATCTTGCACGAATAAAATATTTATAGATTCCAATGAAGGTTATCGTACTTTATGGTGCAGATATCTTGAAAATGAAGTGTACACGCTGGAAATAGAGAGGCCATCAAGCTAACATGTGCCAATAATTGGCTTTATCGATTTGTAAGTTTACTGCAAAACAATAAAATTATTTTGTTGAAACAGGAAAATTGCAATGTAAATAACTAACTGACGGTGTAATGAATTTACTAGATCAAGCATAAAAATTGCGTAATATAAAACAAACTGTAACGATAAGAAAAAGTTCATGGATAATTAAATAATCTAACATCAATAACGAAAACTCGTCATATTTTGTTAATACCAAAAACCCAAAATCTTGTGCATTTACGGAAAAATCAAAATCAAATCCATTTAATCAAATCATAGCGTCAGTAATTAATTATGATTACTTATCGAGATTATCCGATAATGCTTTGCACGCTCTATGTGACAAACATTCTTGTTTCTGTAAGATAACGCTGGTAATATTCATATTGTAAATAGATGCCGATATATGCAACAGTGTTTGGCCTGTTTTCAAAGTAAATTTATTTTAAGCGTCGTCCGTAGTTTAAACAACGAATTCGTTCATATGGACCCAATGGGTTGTAATGATTTCTACAAGAGCAATATGTGGATACGCCTCTGCAAAAAAATATTCTCCAGTATTAAATATTATTTTTATTTTGTCGAAGGTGTTAGAAATAAAATCCCTTTAAGTTTGTCTTGTAAAACATTTTAAGAGCAAAATTAGTCCTTATTAGATGAGTAAATATTACATAACAAATTATGATTTAATAGATGTATTAAAGGGTTCATCATTTCAGGCACTAAAATATGTTAATAAATAGACTTTATATATGTATAATATTATATAGGTATATTTTTGAACAGTTTTTGCATAATGGCCATTTCCTGCTACTAGCGGAGTTATTCTGGTATTTTACGGTTTTTGGGAAATTGACGATAAGTCTCTGAAATGGTCACCTAAATTATACGTAATTATTAATTAAAATTAAAAGCAGTGTCACCTTTGTTTATTGAAGCAAAAACTTCGAAGCGGTTCTAGCGAACTTTTGTAAATGCAGTTGAGAATGACCTCCTTTTAAACTGGCTCACAGTCACAATGTATTCAGTTGAACGTATTAATGAAAGCTGTCTATCAAAATGATCATTCCTGCAACAAAAATAAATTTATAAAAGGTTTGTAAAGCGTCGGTACACTTCCATAGCGTCGAGCGGCGAGCGCGGGCCGTGTTTGTGAGGCGGGTCACTCTCGCGCAGCCAACTGTAAACCTTTTGAGTCCAGCCGGCCGCGAGCCACCCTTGCCCCCTGCCCAGCGCGCCCCCTCCTCTCCCCTGCTACTCCCCCCACCTGCCTGTTAATACCGAGTGCGGACACACCGTGCCGCCCCAACGCCTCGGCTAATGAAAATTCGATCTCTACTTTTTATTTCCCTTACATCCACTGCTAAGGTTACAAAACATGCTCATTCGAAAAAATCATTAACCGATTGTGCATATGACAATGTTTATTAATCAAAATTTAATCTTCGCATTGCGGTGATTGATTATGTGTTTAAATATGCTGACGCGGAGTTGACTGCTGATATGAACTCTAGACCTGAAAATAGAGACGGAGGTGGTTATAATTTGAGAAATTTCATTGGAAAGTAACTAAATAGATAATTATTTTGTAACCTTTAGTTTTGCCAAGTCGTTATTATAGTGGTAGTATTAGTATTATCATCAAGTTAATAATTAAACCAGTTTACTGAAACTTGTACTTCATACTTATCACAAGAACTTAAATAAAAAAAAACATTGCTGCGTATTTGACTGTCACGGTTATGTACCAAAACAGCCACTATCCAATAATCTGGAAAACTCAATAATATACGAATGACATTCTTTTAACAATACAGTGTAGTTCATTGGCAGTACCGTGTATACAGTATACAAAGCGATTTTTCGTCCGGCGTTTACAACACGGGCCGAAATTCGTTGGAGAGGAACGTGAACACCGTAATGGGATTATAGTGAAATACAGGGTGGTGTCGATCGAGAGAAACAAGCGGCTAATGAAGTTATTAATCCGATTTTATACGGCTTTCGATGTTCATGTTCCCCACTTTTTTAGCCTTTCCCAGTTGCTATGCAGATATGAATTCGCAGGAATTTACAGGTCCATCGAGGATTATATCGAGTTTCTAAATCCACGTCGACATAAACCTATGCTAAAAGGAGAAGACACTGGCTCCTGTAATACAGTTTAATACTAGTACAGGAGACAGGGTTATCATTATAAATTGTAAACATCACCTATGTCAATAAAGATTATTATTATTATTGTCAACAGGATTCTACCAGTGAGAGACAATCGCCTAGAATATTAATACCTACCAGGGAGGAATCTGGATCTGTTACACCTCTTGGTACGTAGTGTCAAATATACAATATATTTTTTGTAGTCGTTTTCTTTGTTTTAAGTGTATAACTAAAACATTAATTCGGTGCAATTAATATATAACTCAATACATAAATTATACGTATTTGTAGTTATTAATTTAACGTAAATATCAAGAACATTTCCTTGCTTTTGAAACACATTGTAACAGATACAATATACATTAATGTCATGACAGGTGATCGTGCCAGTCCACTATCATACAACGGGAACTTGAGGAATGGGGATGCAAAATCATTAAGTAAGTATTGAACCTACATTTGAAAAGTTATAGGTAACCTACCAATATTTGTAATAAATAGGATCCTTAGATACCTTCCTCACCTGACTGAATAAGTAAGTTTCAATAATTCTAAAAAGTTTAAGACTTATAACTTTTTTTCAATCACAAAACCACTAAAATAAATCGCAGTACAATTATAATCTAGAAAAATGCCAATGAGTCGTGCAAAATACCGATATTTATTACTAGGTTTAAAAGATTAACAAAGCTAATATCGTTTTAATACATTATTTTCATGTCGATGGCAACCGTGGTAGTTTCATAGGCTCTTGGAATGAACACTGCTATCTCCTCCGTAATCTGATATTAGTGCAATCCGTCTCACTTCCGCAAGATTTCGTATTTAAATTATCACGAGGGTTTATTACACGGCCGCCTGTAGGCCATTTTCGCAATTTTCTCTTGTCACGTAACAGTTAAATGTCAAGACTAATGTACAAATTATATAACCGTCAAAAGATAAACAGTAATCCTAATTGTCCAGGTTGGATAATTGATCCATGATTGACGGATTAACTGATTAAAATTCAAGATATAATTATGTAAGATGGATTGATTTCACGATAATTGCAACTTGTACTTAAAAGTATTATTTTATTTAATACTGCGATACGATTTGACGACGAAAACAGATTTCAGTTTAATACTTAGATTATGTTTTTAATCAGATCACGTGATTTAATTATTGTGAATTAATTAATTAAAGTTAAAATTAAATTAATAATTTAATCGTAACTATGGTGAATCCTGTTTTTACTTTTACCACGAGTGACGCATATGAAGTAACGCCTCCATTAGATGACAATGGCGTCATCAGAAGGAACAGTACGTTATTTTACTTACTTTATTTACTAATGTTTTATACACTTATCAATCCATTAAAAGTGATCATTTACTGGTGTCTCCTATTATTTTCTTAAAAGTTAAAGATCATCATATCTTTTATTCTAGTGGTATACATTCTAATAAAAAAAATATAGTAAAATACAACGTGAGTCCCATAAAATCTTATAGGTTCAGTGAAAATGTAGATATTTTAAATTAGGAATTAATTATTGACTAGTTAGAAATTCTCATTATTTCCGATTACACATCAAATTAAATCTATGTATTAGTATATTGTTCTGTTATCAAACTGTCTACAACAAATATAGGTACGTCTTCAAAGCATTCGGCTATGTCTAAGCTTCTATCTCACACATATGCAAGGTACGTAAAGCTTAACTTAGCAGGTCAATCGATGTGTGCAACAGATATCAAGTCACAACCGCATCGATTAGCTTCGCCCAAAGTAGTTACAACAAAACAGCCGTGTGTTGATTACAGCCACGCTGCGCTGTGATACAATGACCCATTTAAAACAGGGGTGGAGATACTATCGATATATTAAAGTTTATTGTATTAATTAACACGGCCTATAGTAGCCCAGATAATTTGTTTTGGCTAGTAATTGTTTTCTACATGCGGATACCATTATATTTTTAAGCATATAAACATGTCGTAAAAAAGTATATTGGATATAATAGTGTAATAATCCTCTTTTAGTCTTCGCAGCAGTCTAGGACAAACTGCTATCATTAGGTAGGTATTTTTACTATTAGAAAAGTGTATCTCTTTGGCATACTTTGTCAAGTCGAACGGTAGCAGAAGTTGCAATGTTAGACTCGTGGTATAAAAATCTTAGGGTCACGCAATATATTTTTACGTACGATATATACCTTAATTTATTGATGAAAGTTTTTTTAATGATCAACAGACAGTTACCGCCTATACATGCCGCAGAGTGACACGCGAGGCAGCGCTACGCCCCGCAAACGCTCGGTGGCTACGATGGACGCGCAGTCCATACGATCGGTAGAGACTCACGCGCCTCCTCCCACCGACCCTGTGCAGAATAAGAAGCTCACCAAGTAAGTTAATATTAAGTCAGTATAATTTAA
The DNA here is from genome assembly GCA_905340225.1 of Abrostola tripartita. NCBI lineage: Eukaryota > Metazoa > Arthropoda > Insecta > Lepidoptera > Noctuidae > Abrostola > Abrostola tripartita. The sequence continues at coordinate 6,233,592 of HG996493.1, read as the reverse complement.
AGTAAAATAAGCGATCTGATTGGCGCAGTGGCTAAGCGATTGGACGATAAGGGTTGCAGGTTCGATTTCCGCACGGGACAAAAATTTGTGTGATGTAAGTATATATAAGTATAGGTATGTGTTTATGATATTTCATGTTTGTGAAACGCATCCACAATACAGGAGAAATTCCTGTTATTTTTAGTAGTATACGTCTTTTCTGGGTGGTCAATCCGTACCAATAACATCAAAATCGGTTCAGCGGTTTATACATACGTGAAAGCCTAACAATCTAAAGGAGTAATATTTGCATCGCTGCAATTGCAACTAGGCAGAAGATATTATATTACACAAGACAAAAGCTTATTAAGACTCGAAGGATGTAGAGCCCTGAGTAGCTACTATACTAATGTTGCGATTCAGTAGATTTTGTAATAATCCCAATTATCTATTGGAGACTGACGTTAATGATTACTTAAACTGACAGTAAGTAAAGATTTCACAAAGAAAACCTTTACCTAGTGATAGTTTAAGTAATCATTAAATATCTCTGAGTTCGATGGTCAATCTCACCATCACGTTATTGCACCAAGCATATAATAATTCTACAGCGTTATTCAATAAAATAGAAAAACATTTAACTGTTGCATCTAGATTTTTCGAACCGTTTCAGGTGATTTACACACATAGTGCTTGTTTTGGGCGTGGTTTCACAGCCATAGTTTACCGATCACGGCCGAACTCGCAGGCTAACCTTTTAACCCATTGATTGCGATTGAACATATTTTTTTACAGGAAGTACCTCACGCTAATAATGAGCTGCATATATGCCATTTTACTGGTGACCCTCGGAATTATCATTTATTTGAGCGACACTTTCATTGAAAAATCTGTGTCTGAGGTAAGGCCAAGTTTTATCTTTAAGTATTTCTAAACATATAATATACTAAATAAAGAATCAAGAACAAAATCATAACGCATAGGTGGCCGGAAAGCAGGCACTGCGGCATGTTAACGTCTTAATGTTGACTACGATTGGAACATACTAACTTCAAATTGGTAATCTAGTACATTGTTGATAGAAGGCTAGTGTCAAATCTCACCGCAGATGTAGAAGTAAGTTCGTAATATGTCTTTAGAAAAGCACGGCTGTCCTAGTTATAGCTTTGTATCTAAAATACCTTAAGCAACAATAAGACTTTGTATCACTGACGTCGATAAACAAAGTCAAGCTTGCTCCTTTCTATAATATTCCTATTTTTCAGGTCTACTCTATTGCTCTCTGCGGTATCGGGCTTGTCTACATAACATTTTTAATATTTGATATAAATAGATACAAGGCAATAGCAGTAAAGAATCATAAAATCAAATCTTTGCATGAAGAAAAAGTTATGGATTATTTTAGGAAACAAGAGGTGAGTGACAGGATCTACCTGCTTACAAACTATTTAGTCTTCCGAAAATAGTATTTGTAGCAAAATAGATTTTATTTACTTTGATTTACCTATATAATGATTATATTATATGTAATATATTTGGACATCTTTGCGGGAAAGACATGGCCCGTAATGGCATTGGACAGGGTTTTGTGGAAAAATGGTGGGGAGGCCTTTGCCCAGAAGTGGGACACTGAAGAGGCTACTTAAAAAAATGTAATAGAAAAATTCTTTCATTATTTAAAAAAAATATATATGAACGTTTAGAATCTGAATAATTCTCCGACACTAGTTTTAAAACAGTAGTCAATTGATTTTCTTGGTGAACCTCAATTCTCTGTACTCAATATGTACCGTCTGTAACTAATTTCAGGAGCAACTAGGTCCGGTAACTCCTGGAGACCGAACCCCTGACTCGTACAGACCACCGGGGATGCCCCCACCGGTGCTCATCCCCAACAAGCACGAGTACTGCTTCAGCCAGGGCAGGCATTCTGGAAGCTTCTACCTTAAGATGGGAGCTGCTGGTAAGGATTTGTATTTTTTTACTAAATAGCCTAATTAGCTTAGCAATAGGCTTTTCGTCTGAGCTTCCCAATCCCCCTAATCTCGGCCTCTGTTTGGGCCAACTGTTTTGAAAGATTGGTTTGAACAATTGAATTTTCATCAGGATAATCTGAGGTTAGATTAAAACTGTCAAAGCAGTGTTTGATTTGCGAACATGTCATGACTCTTGTTATAATAACGTACAATTTTAAACTCCTGAAACGTCGAATAGCTCTTGAGTCTCGTGCTCAGAAATCACATTTACGGTCAACAAAACATTATTTTTATTAATGATAGATAAGGAGATAATTATCATTTTCCTCATAGATGATAATTAATTAATTGTTGTTCATTAATACCTACACTAAAACAACAACAGTAGTTATCAGTGACATCGCTGTTTCACGACTTATGTTGCATGTTCAATGTTCATTGTTTAATTCGTTCCGTCATATATAATGGTTTTAAATAAAAATCCTCTGATAACGGAATTTAATTCATCCCAAAAAACTTCTTCTTATTCAAAAATTAAACAACAGGCGGTTATTTAAAAACCCTTGCAGACGAATATGTATATAGTATGATAAATGATAACCATTGATACATAGTAAAGCGGATTTTTTTACAATACAACGGTAGTTCCCTTTTACTTGCTCGTCATTTATTATTACTGGCCGATATGGACAAATAAAATAATTATCTTGACTCATATCTTTATCAAACTGTTCACATCTATACGATACTGCAGGCACGAAGTTTTTAAGTGAATTTAATCGTTTGATTATATCTGTAAATCTGTAGGCAGCTTTAGCAGCTTAGCCACCGGCGCCGCTGTACTGGCGGTTCACTCTACTGTCAATGACCCAATGTCTTTCACACTACAACTAACACTACAATAATAGATGCAAAACTGAAAATTGTTGGATTTGCACAAATATCACTCAGAATTTTGATCGAATTTTCAAGGGGATTTCCTTGTGCGATCAAAGTTTGATAAGAAGATGACGAATCATTACAGGTTTTAATTTAACAATTAGTAATAATATTATGATCCGTAAAATAGAAGAAACCAAAAGAAAGCTGTACCAAAAAGGATACTTTTTATCAACATGCTTTAACGCCAGTAGTAAGAATCTATGAACACTAATTACACCAATATTCTTGCAGGGTTCGCTCTCGGGCACTTGGTCCACTCGCTGCTCCTACTGGCCGTGCAGATAGGCCAGCTACTCGACGAGAACGTAAACAACGATGAGTGTGTGAAAATCCTACAAGTGGTACTGGATGTGATGCTCCCGGTTTACTGCTTCCTCCAGCTATACTTTATCTTCAAATACTCGAACGTCATCATCTTAAGAGCACAGGTAAAGTACCTACCAGAGAATATATTTTTTGCATAATTAGTGTCAATAAATGAATACCTATATGATTTATTTCTATAAATGGGTTTTAACAAACACTTTTACACGTCAATTTTATAAAAATATATAAATAATAAACTAGATGGCGTAATATAACAATTTATATTACTGTTGTCATTAGACAATATTTAATGTACAATATTGTGGAGATATTTTTAATAAATATTAAATTCTTCTTACTAGCTTTTCTGCGCTTGGCGTCATAATAAACTGATTTCGCTATTATTTTGATTAATAGGAAACAAGTTTAAATAAATAACAAACAACAAAGGCTTCTTTAGGCTGCGATTGGCTAAACATTTGTAATACGATTTAAAGTATATTAAAAAGTGTCATGGCACTCAAATAATATTAAAAATGTGAAATATTTCAGGGTCTTGCCCACTTCGCGTTCATGCACCTAATTGGCAGCAGTCTGTGCTTCTGGGTGTCGGCCATCGTTCGTGAGACTATCCTGGGGTTGTCACTCTACGCCAACTCCAAATATGGCTCCGATACCTACTCAGATTATTCTTATAGTGTCAACTATACCTTGACTGAACAAGGTGAGATATTCACTTATTTTTATGTCAGATTAATCTGAGAATTAATAAAAAGAGAAAAGCTAGGCCTTCGTTCACTGCCATGCATTGCAAATCATATGGTTATATCGGCTAATCTGGTATTACGAAAACTATGATACCAACACGAATTGAAAATCTGTGTTTAAATAATAATATACTACCTGCTATAATTAAATGTGAATTTTATTATGTTCTGAATTTTAATTAGATCTTTAACCAGATTTGTATTGTATTTCAGGTAAATCTCTGGATGAGAGATTCCTAAACATCAGCAATCTGTACAACCCGAACTGCAACAGTTCTGCGGCAATTAATTCAATATATGAGAATTTCTCCCCTTACCTGTACCCGTTCAACGTGGAATTCAATATCCTTATTGGTACGTATCATAGATTCCTATGAATCTTTATTGATGTATTACATGGCTTCTCGAAATTTTATGCTATTTAGAGCATAAGTTTTAAATGGGCACTCCAATGCTAAGAATATAACATAGAAAAGCATTAAAATTCCAGTCACCTCTGTGTGTTTTAACAAAGAACAATTAACCTTCCCCTACTACTACTTTATTTGTCATGAAATACTCCTTCATAAGGTACAACAGTAAACATAATATTATAATTCCAGTGGCGATATATTACATCATCTGGAGTAACATTGGTAACTGCGACAACGAAGAAAACAGCTCAGATTTCAACTCCAACAGTGAGGACAACTACCATCTGTGCAGGTATACATACCTATCGCTAATTATACATACATTTTATGTACTACATTTTACATACATATTGTGTTGTTAAAAAGATACCCGGAATGTATAACCTCCCTCTTTTTTTAGTGTTTGCATCAAGATTACCAATAACTTATTATGTATTTTTGGAGATTTTTAATTTTATGAGGAAACTTTGAGAAATGAGTAACACGAACGGTAATGCCACGACTTCCGCTGCTTTTTTTGCACCTTATTGTTGTATTTACCTGTTTTTGAAACACTCCTTTAGAATACAATACAATAATTATATTTTTTTAGGATCCCAACAGCGAACGAGGACAATGACTTCACCAGCAATATCGTGATACATGCGGACTGCCACGCCTCCAACCGGGGTCTGTTCCTCGGCCTCATCGTGATGGTCATCATCACTGGCATGCTCATCATCGGCTTTGTCTTCAGCAGTGTTGGAGAGTAAGTCAATTATACTTTGAAAGCTAACTGACTAGCTTTAGTAATCCTTTTTTTTTGTAGTGTGGAAATAATCACTTTTAGAACGAGCATTAGAATATTTAATCTCTGCAATTGTACATAATATGCAAGTCATTTTTTTAATTAGAAGCACAAAACTTTGTACACGATTAAAAAGATAGAGAAAATCATAAAAATAACACTTTTCCAAATGTTTATCATTCTGTATAAAAATTAGACAACTTTGATCACATAAATAACTCATAAAATCAACATCAGAGATCAAAATATTTTAATGTTGAAAGTGATTAATAAGACGCCTTGTAAAACTTAAACATCACAATCACCCAATCTCTTTCAGTGACTTCATGGAACTGGGCTACCTGCTGAACTCGTGCACTAAACTCAGCCTCCACGCCCTTCTATTGTTCGCTGTGGTCATCGCCTTCAACCAGATGCGACAGTTGGACATCAACGAGCACCCTATCTCACTCCTCGATGACGTGCTGCTGTTCATCTGTCTGCCAGCCTTCTTCATGGAAACAGTCTTCTCTTTGATAGCGACGATTAATTTTGCAAACATCGTGAAGAGCGTTGATTTCATTGTTATGGTAAGTTTTTAATGTAAACCGTTTGCGGTTATTAACTTTTCTTGATTGGAATTACAGATGACCATGAAAAATTAGAACCGTACCTTCTTCCTGAATTTGATAGTTATTTCGCCTGTAACACATATTTGAACTTACACGTTAAAAATATCTCATATCAAAAGATTAAAATTTTGAAAGACGCTAACACTATACGTTTACCTCAGGTCATACAAGTATTGATCCAAACACCACTCATCATGGACGGCCTCCGCCGCTGCAGCAACAGCAAGAAGCTTCGAAGGAAGAAGCCCGGTCGCGAGGTCCTCATGTTCCTCCTCACCGCCAACGTGGCCATGTGGATCTTCAACACCTTCTCCTACAAATCTCCTGACAGCCTCGACGAGAGATACGAGTTCTACGGCAAAGTCATTTGGACGATATTAGGCCATATAAGTTTACCATTAATCATGTTCTATAGGTTCCACTCGAGCGTGTGTTTCGCAGATATATGGGACTCTGCCTACAAACCAGGCTCTGAACATTAGTTTTATAATTAAATGATAATGACAGTTTAAAATAATTTTAGTTCATAAATTCCTCATAAAAACGATAACATCATTATTACCACTAACCATTATTTTAATGAAATCTTATAAATACAACTATAAATCTTATTAATTTTAGGATTTAAATTATAAGGCAAATAGTTTTCAAGATACCCAAGTAGTTAATTACGCCTAATTGATGCGTAATTTAGTGGCACCATGTAGATAACAGTTGTAAATAAGTATTGATAAAGCAATCCAACTAGTCAGGAATTTTTGTAGTAGATAGTGTCATTAACATCTGTGTAAGGTAATTATATAATTATAAAAAATATAATACGCAAGAGTTTGTATAGCACCTAGAATATTCTACAAAATAATTGTTTTGTTATTTTTATGTAATTAGGTATGCGTTTAGTCATAAGATTTTTATACAAAAGTTTACAATTAAAATATGAATGGTAAATGTTTTATTTTTATACGAAAAAGAAATGTCAGGATAGCAATTGAAATCCGTGGTCTCTAACTACCCTCTCTCCCTCCGCGGACTTCTTGATACTAAAAATGTCTCTATGTTTTTTTAATAAAATGAAGTAAAACTTAAATTTTCATGGCCGTATCTTATCAAGAACAATTATTCCGTACAAGCGTACCAGTCAGCTTAACTATATTCGTGGAGTATTTAACTTATGTAGCAACACTAATCGCACAGGTGTACGCGGTTGCACGCGACCATAAAGCACGTATCAATACAGCGTCTTAGCTGACCATCTGAGAGAGCCTGTTAATTAATGTTGCGGCCCCTGATGCAATTACCGAATATTAGGTTAAGTACTCGGACAGTCGGGAGCAGCGCACTTAGCCGCCGACGGCCGAGATACAAACTAGTTACTGCGACCACGGTTACATGCGAACACTGCATGCATACATAAACCTCGCCTACATAAGCGGCACTGGACTATTTATGGATTATTTATTAACAATTTATGTACACACACAATACAAGAAACTATGTTGTTCTTCATTTAATATACTCTAAAATATCGGAAACAGAATTTTAGAAAGCCATAAGGGTAGAAACAGGCGTTTAGAAACAAACGATGATAGAGATTTTCTTTCTATGGGTACCGACGTGTTATGACAAGAGTTAGATGAAAAATTATTTCTAATAATTTTATGACTTGTGTAGGTGGAGCGAGTCAGGGGTTGCCATGAACCGAGTAGGCAAACTTTGGCTAGTGCAGGCAAATCGTTTCCAAGTTTAATTTTGTCCTGTTACTTCAATAGTAATTAAAATATAGTGTAAGTTAAAATTACTAACAAAGGCTTTTTCAATATTTCTTATGAAAATTCCATACAATGAAGCTATTTCTGATACCAATTATTTTATATTTCAATGCAATAATAACTTCTCTTCTGTTAAAAACAATCACTATTTACTTACATAATTATTATAACAATGGATTCCGAATAAACGGTACCCCACCTACCCGTTCAGTTATGTGAGCATTGATTAAATGCCATCTCATACAAACATGCTGACCGATATTCATATTCATTCCATGAATTAAAATAAGTTGAATTAATTTGAAAAGGAATAAACATCACATGCATGCTACAAACTTGATATAAACCTATAATGTAGAGCAATAAGGTTGAAAATGGTTTATTTGTGCACATGTTTCCATGTCGAAGCGGTACTGGAAAATATTCGTGAGTAAATCAGTAGGGCATCGCGCGACGCACGGATATGCGCTCGGCTGACCAATGCCACTGTTGTCTAATTGTTTCCGATCTCTCTTGAATAACCACCGCGTTGTATTGATAAAATTTGAACACGTGACTGACGGCTGATAAAGGCCTTCAATGCTCCACTGATCTTTCACTTCATCCCAGATTTTACTATCCCAATATTTCGATTGAGGGTAGCTAAAATAAAAGCTTATTTTAACTACAATTTCGACAACGAATAAAGATAATGAAAATGTTTTAAAGCGCTTGCTCAGGTGGCCGCCAGCCATTTCACATAGCATGTCACTATTAAAATTAATACCCCTTTGTATTTCAGGACACTTTTAACCGTGTGCATTAATTGCATCATGAAAGCCTTTTCCGTGCGTACTAATTGGTTTATATTATGGGCCTTGTAATAAACAACAGTTAAATCGAATTTCCATTTAAGACTAATGCAACGAAACCGTGAACTACGTTCCGTCAATTGCCGGAACCTAAGTGCTTAAAATAAATATGGTTACGCTTAAAATTATTAATGGAAATATTAAATTTTGTTGGGATTCATTAAACCAGGAAGGGCCTCCGCGCTTAAAATGTTTTATAGTATTTAATGTGCATTATTTGTGTATGCATGAAATATTTTTTATAGATGGCTAGACTCCATTTATGAGATGACAATAGGATATTATGGTGCACGGTAGTGGGCCGCGGTCACGCTCGATGTAGCGCGCGGCTCGGCGGCGCGGCGCCCGCGCACACCGGAAGGGCGCGACACATCATACCGGAAGCCTCCCCACCACCCGTGACCTGCGTGCGCACACGCGCTTTGTAGTCCACCAGTAACACACGTGATCTGATCTCAAATAGTGGAAAAATACATTTAACAAAAAACAGTGTTTAGTTGAGGTTGAAACTCCGAAGCTCTTGTTTTCATTTTTCATAGAGTATATAAGTATCTCTCTTCCTTCATAGATATAGGTACGCAAATCCTAGTTTCTATTCCGCTATAACACAATAAAGTATAAATACCCTCAAGTCAGATTAAGTTTCCTGTAAAACACAATATCGGTTCCGTCCGTGTATTTCCTGACATGAAGACAAACATTATCAGGCCGTCTCCGCTAGTATTAGCTCTACATCAATTGTATTAGAAGTGTAACAGTGCGAAGAGTCCTCCACGCCAGTGCTCGACGCTTCAGAGACGTTAAGAGGCAATCCGCAATCTTCACTACATAGATGAACAGGTTAGTACCTCACGCCTCATTTTAAGTGTTGCTCTACTTACATAGCTTGCCTTTAGTTTTACATTATCACCTTTTCGTTTACTTGTGGTTTATATTTTAAAGACCCGATCACTACAGTTGTTCAGTAACTGCTGCACTAAGAATTGTTAGTTTAAATCCCGAAACCCGATCTGTTAGCACTTAATTATATCAGTGCTTAAGGCTGCTTTGATTCTCACCTGGGGAGAATATTTGGTCAGAACACTGAATTCGCATAAGTACCTACCTTTTATCTGTTTGGTTTCTTGCCATAGAGATTTTTTTATTAAAAACCATTAATTTTGTTTAGTGAACGATAAAATATGTGATTTATAAAAATAATACCCCATTACAAAGCTACTAACAAACATGTATTCGTGCCAGTACCGAATATATATTGTTAGATAGAACAATACTTCCGTAGCTATAAGATTAAACTTCGTTTGAAAACAATCTAAATTAAAACGCTCTATCGTTATCATAATAGATAATAAATAAGTATTCCAACTTGTTGGTAAACTACGAAGATAAAATAAAATGTCAAACGCACAAGGATTTCCCAGTAAGTTACAAAGTTACCCAAATAAATATAATCTACCAATTTCGTGTGACATTTCTTAACAGATTCAATATATTACACCAATCGTTCACTAAAAGCAAAGTGCTGACCGGCGGAAATATCAAATGTAAAGTATCACATTGGATTATTTATAGTGAAACTGATTTTTCTTTACCAAAAAAACCTTGTCTACAAACGATATTTTACCTTAAACCCTAAGTAAGAATTTGCAAGACGTATCATTGACTGTTTTTGTGGTACATCATCATTATAATGAGGTAGCGACATGATTACACTAAGTCTTTTGTAAGTCATTGTGGTATGCATAATTACTCGTAAACACACTGGAAGTAATGTTTGAAAGCTAGAGCGTGGCTTACAAGGCGTCTCAGTCAACCCTTACGCCGCCGTCGCCGCCGCGCTGTGACCCGTCCCTTCGACATGTTGTACCCACAGAGACAAACGACGAGTGATCAACCCACACGTGCTTGCGGCTCACTTATTTGGGGTGTAAAATTGAATTACTTTGGGGAACAAGTATTTTGGAAAATGCTTTTAGTGATGTTCTTTGACACACGTTTCAATACAGTGTAGTGTAACCCCACGAAAAAGCTTTGGTTTCTATTTTATATAATAAGCTTACCTTTAATAATATTAACCTTTATACGGAAATTAAAATATGCAAATTTATAAAAGTTATGTTTTTGTGACATAGGAGAATTCCGTAATCCTTTAAATTGTACTATTCTTGGATATAGTCGATGCTGATGCTGATCAAAGACGCGCCGCCGCTCACCCGGAAAATTGCCCGCGCCCAATGAATATTATTATACTCTTCAATAGATACACGTAGTTTATTCTTGTTTATTTTACAACTGTTTCATGTCATTCTTGATCACTGCAGTAATTATAATATTTGTAATTGTTTGTAGTAGAAACTTGTTATAGGTTAATAATGAAAAAAAATACAATAAGTACATAAAATTATTTCATCCAACGGTTTTTTATAATTGGTTTCATTATTATGTCCGTAATTTATGCATAGTTTAAGTAAAACAAAACATAGCTGATACACAGTTCATAAGTATAGAAATATATAAAACACGGAATAGAAGATAAAAGCGTCGTTAATTTGGTATTTAATCGCTGAAAACGCACTTGACAGAGGCATAGGTGTGGGCTTAATCCGAGTGTTGTAACTGTGCAGGCGACGTCACGCTTCGCCGGCCATATTTAGAGATATGTGACGATCCAGCGGCTGCCCACTGAACCGCGAGAGGATGTGAGTTATTAAGTGGTACACTTTCAGGTGATCTGTCGAGTGAGAGAATCGTGTCCCCGCCGCCGCCCGCGCCGCGCCGCGCCCGCCACTCGCCCCACGCTGCCGGGTCGTGGAACTACTAAATATTATACATCACTTGTTCTATTTTGTTTACCAATATGTATTTTGGTTATTGGTAAAATAGTAGGTTTAGTTATTGTACCTTCGCATGCTAGAAGATATAGTTTGTTGTACAAAGTAGATGAACTTGGAACAGTTCATAAAATTTTGCTTTTCACGCTATAAAAATCTTAACAATTCGTTTGTAATAATCAACACTACATAATATAACACGACCAACAAATAATTCGCTATCGTTATAGGTACGCAATAATTGTAAAGTCACACTGAATGTCCAAACATCAACCAGGCACACATAAGTAGACACATTACTAAATTGAAACGCCACATCCAGTAATATGAAACAAATAGAATGCACGTAAACATGATTGGTGAGTCGGGCCGCGCAGCTCATTCATTTGTAACAAGCCTGTGATGTTATTCATTCCATATCAAACGTTTAGAGAGCATTACTCTGATTCCGACTGTTTGGATTTACCTGATGGTCAAGCTTAGCCATATTAACAATTATGTAATCATCGAGGGATATTATCGACGGCAAATGAACAGGGAATTGGCGGGAGTATTATGATAGATTTATATCACCTACATGTTCGTCTAAATAGCGTTACGCTCAAGAATGTCTATTTTAGTTACTGAAAGTACTTTTAATTGTTTGAAGATTAATGTTTTGGTGTCATCCGGTTTGAGTTTTATAAATTAGGTACATATATAAAGTATTTAGTTAGTTACTCCCATTAAATATCTATAACAAATCTACATATTCAAAAATAGTGATTAGTAGTTTCAATTTTTTTAACACTTCGTTTAAATGTGCTTCTCGCCTATAGTAATAGTACTCACTGTGGGCTGAAAATTTTCCAATAATCAGCATGTTGAGAGCGCGCCTGCCCAAAGTGCCCAAGATACATTTAAATTTTGCAACTAGTGGAGAATATTTTAATAAATCATAATTTTTAATATGGCTTTTGAAAACAACGCCATCCTGACTAACACAGTTACAGCGGTCCGTTTTTACTGAGATCTAACCTAACCAACTGCGCAATTGCGCAGGCTGCATTATAACTGCTTTTATTATACTATATACCTGTAACTTAACTGTTAACTATAAATGTGTAATTTATATGTAAAATAAAGTGTAAGTTGGTTAATAAATAAATTATAGTGCACTTGTGTGCGCATGCACAGGTGCGTTTTTTATTTCCACCGTCACACTGTCTAATGAGACGGTTAACAGACATAACCAAGTTAACGTGCTCTTGAAGGTACTAAATATACATTGACTTATGCATAATAACAAAACAAAACTCTTACTTCGGATTTTATAGAAAAAAACTGTAATTAAGCGAATTAAATCGAGCAGGGTTTTACCAGGCACGTTTCAAAGTGACCAATTTAGGTCCATTGGCCAGTAAAATTGCATTTAGTCTTCGCGTTTCATTACAAAACAGTGAGGAAGTTAATTAGGCAGCACATCGACGCACAAAGCTAATGTGCCAGTGTATCTGTGTACAGCCGGAACTCGCCGCCATTGGCCTCTGTAAATCAATATCCGGTGGCACGCCTGTCACGGGACTTTACTGACATTTCAATAAAACCACTAACTACAGTTACTACTTTCTCAAGTTTGATGCATCTGATAAGCTTGTTGTTTAACTGGCCCTAATTATGTTACAGTCTGCACGCAAATGAAATTTGTTTAATACTTTTCATCCCAGATATTTCTATTTGGTTCATTGGATTTTTTCGTTTTGTTATAGAAATGACTGCCTCGTTGATTTAGTGGTCGTTAAGCTCGACTTGTAAGTATGAGCTTCAAGGTTCGAAGCCCGGGTCGGGAGAAGTGTTAGTGGGCTTTTCTGTAAGAAAATCCTCAGTAGCAGCACGGAGTCTGAATTTGTGCCCGGTTGATGGCAATAGGCTCGCCCCCTTTTACGTTGGGACTTATAGCATAACTGACATCGTCTACCGTTTGTGTGTTATTCACAGGCATGAAATATCACATGCACACACACCCAGACTTAATACAAAAATACTTATCCTAGTAAATCTAGGCCATAACCTCTAACTTGATCCAATTGTGGCACTGGTCTGCTGAGCTAGGGGCTGCGGGCTTGATTTGTGCAAATCGGATTAAAAAAATAAAAAATCTGTTTACATATAACAAAAGTATTAGTTTTAAGCACTATTTAAACATTCTACATTATCTTATTGATCTATGGATTAAGTAATAATTCTTGAGTAAGTATGCAGAATTAATGGTTTAGTGGGTAATCTACTGATTAAGACAATGAAATCCAAGTATGTACTGTATCAACCATAGGTATCAACGATATCTGTTTGGCATTATATAATTTAGTAAACTGAAAGAACATCAGTGTTACAGTATATTTTTGTACTCTTGTTATTAACTAACGACCGAGCGTTTCAAGCCATGAAACCTATCTGTCTTTTATTTACCTACTTATATTTTTGGACTCACCACTGTCCTATATTTTACTACACTTACAGTAATGCCTATCATCAAAATTAAGTATGATTGACCTAAAACTGCAGAGCCATAATTACGCAATGTTTTAATTAACCAAAAAATAATCCATGCATATAAAAATTATTACTCCATATTATTACACAAACAAGCTTTTTATGAACATTATACTTAATCAAAAACATTCTGTAGAGAGATCAACTAACCGTGTTTCATTAAAAGTTTGTTATTGAACTGAAGTTTCATTGCTTCATAGAGTTTCAAACATGTCGGATGGAATTTTCTTGCAATGTTCAATTCGTAATACGAGTAAGCATCTACTTGGTACCCTGGTTTATGTTACATTTCGTATCTACGCGTTTCGTCGAGTTGCATTGCTCCATTAATTTTCAAGGGGCATCGATAACTTTTGTAATTAGTAGCATCGAGTATTCCGAATGGAATGCATTCAAATTCTTCTTACTGAGTATATTTTCATTACTTTTATATGATTGATAAACAATTTTTTTGAATATGATGCGTGTTTTTGTTGCTTGTTTATAAAAATACTTCGTCCGCGTGAATTGTGATATAATCTTACTTTAACGCCACACACAGAGACGTTAATAATTACTTAAACTGACACTAAGAGGTAAGATTGTTTCGATAACGGGTTAACCATTTTAAAGAGAGCTTACCAAAATTTGACTCTAGTTTAAAGAGGCGTCAACATGTGTATATTGTGTATACTCAAATACCAGTTTATAGTGACTGAAAACTGATCTATGAATACTAAAGTTCACCTTCTTAAACTTAAAATAAATTAAATAAGTGATATGTTAAAACACAAAACCTCCGAAACATTAAATACTATTAGATATGTATCTATTGTAAGACATATTGTACAATTGTTTGTTTCCCCAATAAAGTAAAATAAAATAAATAAAATTATACAAAACTATCATAACCCTTCAACATAAAAGTCCGTTTAATTCAACCCTGCACGGGCTGCAATATAAAAACGAGGTGCAAGAGGCGTGAGAGCATACGTCGGTGTAATGAAGATTTGAAGATAATCGAAAGAGCGGGCGGCAGACGATTTATTTGCAGCGCGACCGTCCGGATAATAATGCCTTTAACAACGCTTCCGGGCGCTCGAAGCGCGTTCTAACACGCCAGTGCACTCGCCTGCAACTTTCGTTAGTTTATATCACAATATTTTACTAAGTCCTGCAACAGGTTCAAGCTTTTTGTAAGGCTTTTTTCGCAATATTATCGTTGTTTATTTTTAATTACCTAGATACATCTTAAATAAATAGCTTACTGAAATCATATGTAACCAGTAACTTGAGTTTTTTTTAATACATCTTGCATAAAAACAAAAGGTTCATGATAAGGCTCTAGATAGACGGACCGCATTTCAACTGCAATCCAACTGCAAATTGCAGTTCAAGTGCAGTTTGAATGCAGTTGACACGACTGCAATAAAACTGCATACCAAACGTGCAGTCCAATTGCAGTTCAATTGCAGTCGGCGTTCAATAGTGTGAACGTTTGGTTTGCAGTTCTATTGCAGTCGTGTCAACTGCATTCAAACTGCATCCGAACTGCAATTTGCGGTTGGATTGCAGTTGAAATGCAGTCGGTCTGTCTAGAGCCTTAGTTTTAGGTCTCATTACCTTACAACATTTTGGGTAGGTAGGTACAGAATGAAATTACATTAATAGTTTTATTTTAATTGTATGAATACCTACCCGTAATATTTTACAAGAACAGATAATAAACGATAATAGTTATTCTGAGGTACAATACGGCCTACGTAACTTGGCGGTCTTGAAGTAAGCCGATTAACTGCGCAATGGATCTTTTACGAACGAAATTGTCTACTGCGCAGCTAATCGACTAACTTCAGGACCGCCAAGAAACGACGGCCTTACTGTAGCAACATGTTTACTTGGGGGTAGATGAACAATCATTCACTGTATAAATTCGGGGATATGACACCGCATCCTTAATCTGCTTGTTACCACGGCCGCGGCAACTCTGTCGTAACATAAAGCCAAAATTAAAAACTTGTGTTCGCGTTCATTCCCGTATTGGAATTAAATTTTAGTATCATCATCTAACACATATAGTTTAAAAGTTAGTATTTTTTTCCTCAGATTTTTTGATAATCAGCTGTTTTGTGCAAGGGATCGGGACGCATTATCGGAATAACGCACCTCTGTGGGGGAGCCTTTAACCTCTATAATAACCGCTTCATTAAATAGGAACTACATAAAAAGCCGTTAGTTGTTATATTGCAAAAAAACAACCAAACTTTCGCCTAAAAAATTAAAACAAACAATGGAAAATACTATCATCGCTTACCTGTCCATGATTGACCTAAGCTATTAGGCATAAGTATTGGCAATAGACTGAAACTAATAAAAAATAATAAACAAAACAATTGATAAACAAAATATTAAATATAACTAACCTCTTGAAAGTAGCAAGTAATGAGAACGAGGCACGGGGGCCGTACCGCCTTCAAGTCATGCTGTTCGCTTGTTGATAGACTTTCGACCTCGCATTAAGTGTTTTCTCTAAACCCCTAACATCTGGTAAGTATTACATACATACTCGCAATATTTAAGTCTTAACTCTAATCGATGTATGAGTTTCAGATTAATTTGTAACATAATAATATTTTAAAAATGCAATACCTACAATTGTTATATCAATAATGACGTGAAAAAGTGTTTCTTGATAAATATTCTTATTTGCAAAATAAGAATATTTATCATTTATGCATAACGTGTAGCTAAATATTAATAATATAAAACCGAATTTAGCGATTTTAATATAAAAGGTAGGTACTTGCATAGGCAAGTAAATTCGGTTTTAGTTGGGCTATATTTCCACAATGCGTAAGGTTTTTTAAAACACTTTTTTTACACTAAGTAAATTTATTTTATAGCTAATTTAACACCTACTAACTGCCTTAACCCAACTATAATGAACGAGCTTATCGACGCCCGTTGAATGTCATATGACATGACAGCTAACAAACTACTCGCTTGTTACTCGGTCGGAACTAGTGGCCGAGTTCCGTAGGGAGGACGCGGTGACGAGCTACAAAAGAACAAACAACACTCAAGGTTTTTGTTTTTATGAAACACCGAGTCGGAGATGATATTATTATTATTTCTCATAAATGTTCATACATAAAACGCATAGGATAGTCGTCTTCGTGGCCAAGCAAGTTTAGCTAGTTTTTACAATGCAGTTGGTCTAGACAGGAGTCCAAAATTATAAATATAAGTGCCCAAAATGTCAACAAAATGATTGTAAATAAAAATAAAACTATATTTCGCACGTACGATATAATATATGCTTCGGACAAGTACACTAATTAATTTAATTTTTAAATCTCTATCGAGACATAGGACATATTCAAAAAATTCTTCTTTGACATTATTGAACTGAACAAACTTTTATAAGCTCAATAATTAAATCTGTTATCAAACCTGACCGAAATATTTATAAATTGCTGAATTGTATTTTGATTCATTGTTTTATCAATATTATACCTTTGGTTTAATGTTTAAATAAATAAAATTCAATTGGGCTTATCTAAACTATCATTAGAATTCATTTTAACATGGCCGCTTATGTTATTCAATAAAGTAAGTTTGAAACTCGCCTAATAACCTGGAGTTATACCCCGACAGGCGCGTCAATAAACATGACAAAATAGGCCCATAATAAATATGGAATAGGGTTTCCAATCAAGTCAACTTCGCGCCCTCCCCCCGTGCGCGCCCGGCACAGGAAGAGACACAGACCGACTCACCGTTAGACATACTACACTACTCATAAAAATACTTCATCAAGCAATCAAGATACATGACATTCTTCCAAGATTTCACGAGAATGATAACGGGTGAGTCACTTTCTTAAATGATTTATTGCTCTGTTTTAGCAGTATCTCATGTCCACGTAGCTGAATTAAGGTAAAAATTTCGGCTTGTAAAGATTGGTCTCGAAGCTTGCGGTTATCAAAATGTTCTAATAATTTTCTCCGCTTTTTATAGTGATCACATCATAGCAAGTTAAGAGATGTAAAATAACTGGCAAAATAGCGATCAAACTGATCGCTATTAAAATAATTTCTTTATTTTTTTTAAATTTAACGCAATTAAAATCTTTCTATTAAACCGAAGAGAGAAGGCAATTTCAGAGCCTTGTTAAAACGTTAGTAATAGCCGCTACGTGAAATCGTAGCCGTTCGTAGCACTGTAGCACGGGCGGAGGCGACGCGGCGGGCGCCCTGCATATCTCGCCACATAATATAGACAACTAGGCGACGCCTTGGGACAAATTTTTAAATTGCCTCCTGGCCCGAAGTACCGGCGGACGGCAGGTCAGCTTTGCGCTCATTACTCACTCAATCCCATCAACCAAGATTTTTAAATGGTTTAAAATATTTAATGCAAATGATATTTTTACAGATTGGTTTTCAGGAAGTTTTAACTTTTATAAGTCTACACAAAATGTAGTAAAGTACAATTTATACACATGGAAAGATAAAAGCTATAGATATTCCTATTTAAAAAACAAGTTACCTACATATATTTGGGTTTACTTCAAGAACATGTTGTGCCTATATTATATCCTCTTAAAATCCTACGAAACATATACCAAGTGGAGATATCCAAACGTTTCTTTAGACCATTTTTGTTAATAAATGAAATATAACTCTTCTTATCACAGTAAACCAGAATAAGCAAAACAAACTATGCTGTCTGAAATAGATCAAACGACAAGAAGTCTTTTTGACAAGCGCAATCAGTGAAGTTAAGTATGAATATATTGTTTCCCATAGCCGACATACTTGCGTTTATATATAAACTACTTGCAGAAAACACCCTAAATAGATTCCGCCTTTGTACATAAATAGAGCATGAAGTACTTATAAATAAACTAAACAACATTATCTACCTGTATTAAACCTCGTTGTACATTACAACTAGAAACTGCCTGCGTTCGTAGTTTTTTCGTTTCTTTCGTGGATTAACTTAGCCTAAGTCCACCATAAAGGTCGGATAGTTTTGAAAATTATGCATTATATACATACAAACAAACTTTACCTCTAGAGGTATATTATTAGTAGAGATGTGTTCAAACCGCAATAGCAGAAGTTCATACAGTGCCCATGTAGGCTACCTAGGCGTGGCCAAGCTCGCACGAAAGTTCTGAAGTGGGCTTTTACGTATCTTGATGTAGTTTGCGTTATCTTGGGCCCCTAGCATTGTTTCCATTACATGAGTATCTCTGTTGCGAATATTTAGACTTACGCCTTGATATGTTTCAGCTCTGAGCAGTTTTAGGGCTGCTGGTACGTTTAAATGAATAAATCTTTTGTTTATTTACATGACCGTGTTTGTGTGTAAAAACAATTGAATCAATACAATAACTTAAAACAAAAACTATTCGAATGCATAGCAAGTTTTAAATCGAATCAATAAAAAGCAAACATAATCTCATAACAATGATTATAAAATTGACTCAAAAGTATCTACAACCATTTACAAACATTCGAAACAAAGTAATATTTGCATAATAAGTATCCAAACAAGTTAAGTTCAAGTTGAAGCAACATTTATTCGCACGAACATGTATTCGGATCCATATTTACATAATTCAGGCACCGGCGGAATGATTCCGTGGTAGTTGTGTATTACACAAAATGAACATATCCCAAGATCCCGGTTACAAATTGAACCTCGTCGGTGGGCTATTCTGTTATCCGAATACAGTTGTAACGTACATTCATACATATTCGTATTTGTAAAACCACTTACTGTCAAAGTCTATAGAAGTTATCTCAATTAAGTAGGTATATTTACTTTAATTTCAAGAAAAATAAACTTGTCAATATTTTTAAAACATTTTGAAAAATGATTCCCTATTACCAGAAAACACACAGCATATGGGATACTGAAAGCTACATAAAATACCACCATAATAATAACAATATCATATCAATAATGAGTCTTATTTCGTACATTACTAACTACATTACGCTATCTACAAACTCCAATGAAACAAACTAACTGAACTTAAAGTTAATCGATTAAAAATCAACAAACCTGAACACAAAAATATGCCAGACGATTAAGTGGTGTAGAATAGAGGCGCTTACGGCCCATTGGGACGGTAGCGGTGGCCCGAATGGAGCGCGCATACTAATTCGTGGTCGTTCGAGGAGCATTCAAATAGCAGCCGAGCCCGGCTTATGGGATATGTGAGACGGAGCCCAAGATTTAGTTTACAACTTAGATTACCGCTCCTCTGGTGGTCAAGAATTAAACAAGTAATCTAATGGCCCACTCGTAACGTGTCCCATAACCAAACAAGCTAATTGAAAGGATTCCAATTAAACATACACAGCACGTCTTTTGCGGTGCAGGCTAATTGGATTTTGGAGGTGGTTCAATTAATTTTAATGATACACAACTAATGGAAAACTTAGTGTTTAAAATAATGTTCAAGCTGAGCCCGCGTCCGCATGAATGAAAATTCATTTAATTTAGTCTCAATCTAGAATACATTTTTTTATTAAATCTATTGAACGTTTTCGTGGTGATTTTAAGGTGTTATTATCACTATTTAGTTATATCATCATCATCCTATCTAAGTTATATAAATAATGATAATTGTAAGGTATTTAAAACGAAAACTAAAGATTCCACTTAGAAAATGAAACAAGATGAAAATCCACCAACCTCCAGTCTATTACGAAAAATCCACCCCAGGAATAAATTATGATTTAATTCGGTCTCCCTCGCGGATGTATACAAATAATTAGAATTGTAAATAGGGTAAATCATAAATTGACAAATTTTCAGATTACTCTCATTCGTTAGCAACCCGAGGACATATTTCTTTATAATCATAAAACATACCTGCCTTTCCACATATTATACTACTTTCTACACGTGTCTATATTACTTTATTTATCTAAAATAATTAAAACTGACTGGACAATTTTGTTCGAGAATTAAAGTTAACAAATGGAAAAACCCATCAACACTTTGCCGCATCCAAGAATCAAATCCAGAACCTCACATTCAGCAGTCGAGCTTTGTTAATACTAAACCCACATTGTAAGACAAATAAAAATGGCTTCAAGTTAGTTCTCTTTGACTTTAATATATTTTATTGACTTAAGTATACCTAATTTCGACTGCCTTTGTGGTATGTATTACAAAACAACTGACTCCATAAATACCCCACAACTAAATATACCTAATTATGTCTGTCTTAAAAAAAACTCAAAAATACCCACTTGACAAATTATGGCCAAGCTGTTCAAGCAGCGGGCTTGAGATTGAGTCTGCAAAGCTTTACCTGTTGCGCGGCTCGTTTCAGCCTACAACCCGTGCACGGTAGCTTACAGCTCAGTCGTTTTCTTTTTGTATGCATTTACGTTTCAGATTAAAAGATCCAATCGCCACCCCAACGTTCGGGAGCTTTCGTGCGGGCCCGGTAGGCTCCGCCGGTGTCGCCCACAGATGATTGGCCGGCACGGCAATGGGGTGAGTGATGACGCGTTCAAGGGAAGTTTTCGCGCTCAGCGCTGGAATATCAGTTGTGGTTGCGAGCTTGAGCAGCTCGGGCGCGCGCCGCAGCTGCCGACCTGGTCGCCGTCGCCGTGCCACGCGCCGCCCGCCTCGAGGGTAAGTGAACATTTCATTCGATTAAAAAGCAATTTCTCCTGAGAAGTGTAATTCATACACCTTTACCTAAGCTTTATTAACTTCAATTTGGATAAGGTGGAAAATACAAACTTGATTATTATGCGTTAAATATTACTTTTACAAATGTGGGTTAAAGAGTCATAACTATCTTTGGTGTAATCTGACATCTGATGAACTAAGTTTACGGAAATCAAAGGCTTAAACAACATAAAAAGTTACTTATAGAAGTACGTTAAATATCATAATGGGAAGTTGCACAATTGGTAACGCGAAAAATAATTGTTTCAAATAATCCGCTATTTCAATACAGCGTAACTAAAGTTAAAAATTATTCGATGGTATAATTTCCTGCCATCATCATTTTGTTAACAGTTTCAGTTTAAAATCCGCACTTTAGGTATCACAAGTTAAGTTTACAACACCAGTCACTAATAAAACAATTCATTAGAAAAAGCTGTCGATGAAAAAGAAGATAACGAAGGAAATATAATTCTGGGTTTCATCGTAGTTCTATTTTTGTCTAAAATTTATTGCAGTTATCAATATGCTACGTAATATATTTTATTCCATTTGCAGGGTCCGAAAATCTTACCATATTTTCCAAGATGACACTTATGGTGATACTTATCGCAATTAGCTCGTTGCGTAGGTACTATATAATATTTTAACATGACCTACTTTGTATGCGATACTTACAAACATAGTATTCATATTTACAACACGCCTATATCAGAACATGGCTAAATAAGTAGCCATATTGAAACCGTATCTGTCCCTTATTTTATTTGCGTCAACATCATTTTCAACATACAGACGGTTCAAAAGAATCTCAATTCATAGAATTGATTTTGCAGTATGTTAAGTAACTTGATGGGTTGTTAATTAGTTACAAGGTAACTCAGAAGCGCTTAATTAAAGGATTTTTGGAATAAGGGTAAGGAACTCGTTAAAAAAACACCAGGTTGACAACATCATAAGTCCATTATTTTGCTGATGCAAGGAAATATCCTATGTACCGACACATTTCAAACCTCGGACTGCTTCTAAGTAACAATAAAAACCCCGAGCTTTCATCGTGTAATTTGCAATTGAAATTGCCGACCAATATAATATGATTGATCTTAGAACTGGTCTGAAGAACCGGTCGCATCTCTACATATCGCGATACAAAAATGCAACAGAATATTTATTTATTTATGGATTGCCAACAGTTATTACATCGTTTTATATCAACACTTGAAGATATATAGATACACTCTCTTTCTCTTTCTCAACCGCTGAGTACATTTTTAATGAAATTTAATAGAATCCTTTCTACTGAGACACTTTTTATAGGATATATTAGAAACTGTTCTGATTATCGTCTATCAAATTAGCAGGAGTAGTTGAAAAAATAAGCAACGACTTAATAATCATACTCATGCTGTCTAGATTTGTCAGTCAATTAGAGTGGTAGGAACATAGAAGGTGCGTCGGACGTACTTCGGTATCATCACTACTGAAGGCACTTGCACATCACTATATTTTAAGAAAAAGGTTGTTTGATAAAAACTTTTTAATGTACAGTTACAACTTAATTAAATAATTGAAATTTAGTTTGAAACCAAACGATATTTAGTAATTAGCAGGTATTGTATGGAAAATGATCGGCTTAGTTATCAATATTTCCAATAAGCAAAGACACCTCTATTGTTCAATACACAAGTTACGTTAATAATGTTTGCTTTGCGGTTCAATTTATCGAGCTCTACAGAATTTATCTGATGTTTGATTACATTTTAAATCAATTTCATAATGTTATCCGGTAATAACTCCACAGATTCTATTTGAAATGTTAATCAAACAAAATATTTGTTAATAAAATCTGTATTTGACTACTCGAGCTATTAAATAAAAGTGCTCTAAATATGAGAATACGGTAACGTCCCTATCATTACTAAAAAACAATAAATTAAGTAAAAAGGTACTTTACTTTACAAAAAAATAAGAGAGTATTTTCGGGCAAAAAATTTAACAACTGAATAAAAAAACATTTTTTTTTATCAAATGCATGATCTAACACTTAACTACCACCGTAAACACAAAGTTAAGTAAAACTTGAAAAACTAACTTTCAGCTACATACTCGTCGTATTATAAAACTCAAAAAGCTCCCACGCGGATCAGCACAGTTTGATTAATGAAGAGCGCATGTGCGATTGAGAAATGATCTCATTGTGTATGAGATTCGAGTTCAAAATCAACTAACAGTGGAGGACAGAAGCAAAATGCTTTATAACAAAGGGAAATTCCAGCTTTTCACCCATCGGCCGAGTCATCTAGTAATGAAACAGTGAGCTATAACAGAGCCACTCCACAGACCACCGTACCACAAACCCGTCCTCATTTTTATTTTCACTCACTGAATACTTAGGTAGTGTTTTATTATATACGCTTTATGGTGCCATAAAAATGCATTCAGAACCACAATTGGCTGAGGTAGGAAATTGTTATACCGGAGACCGGAGCCCTGTTACTGGAAACATGTGTGTTTATGAGTACCTATTTATATAACATACAATTAATAATGTTATTTCTTAGTAAATCAACATTTTTATCCAATCTAACTAATTAAAATGTTATACATAGATATTTAAGAAAACATTTTTATGAGTAATATCATAATGTGTAAAAACTAATTATGAAACAGACCTGAAAACCGGACTACAAATACCTGAATCTCAATTCAGTTATATTTTAGTTCCCATTATAGCTAAATTACAATTCGTCCGACAATCAACAGCAGAACAAACAGTAAAATTATTACTAATATATTATTTTGTCCGGTAACAATATTTAAACACTTTTCATAAACACTTCAGTTATTCGAGTATTGAGCTTGGAAATGCAAACAGAGTTTTCATTATAAAGCCATTATTATAAAATGCACTCTTGTTTTATCGCCGTATACATTTTATTTTACTTATATGTAATACTTTGACTGCCTCATTGATCTAGTGGTCGCTAAGCGTGTCTACTGAGCATGAGGTCCTAGGCTCGAATCCCAGATCGGGCATAGTGTTAGTGAGTTTTTCCATTACATAATTTTTAGAAGCAGCACGGAGTCTGGTTTTGTGCCCAGTTGATGGTAATAGGCTCGTCCCCTATTACATTGGGACCTTAGCATACATGGTGAAATGTGGGTATACGTTTAGTATATATGTTTAGTTATATAATAGTTCGGTTTTGAGTAACTGGACTGGTAATAAAGATATATAGAAGTCTGAATGGCAGTCCTACAGTAAGATGATTATTAAGAAAATTTGTTGCAGTAAAAAAAGGTACAAAAGAAATTTAATTAATAAAATATATTTATATAGCATCTACCTTTATATGTACAATAATTATGTTCATTAAAACTTTTGGTACTAAGTGCTACGGGTTGGTAAATTAACTAAACTTACCGTTTTTCTCGGAAAATGATTTGTTACTATCGTTTTCAACAGGAAAATTATGATTTAAAACAGATAAACTTTTAACTTTATATAAAATACATTTGGGGTTACGTGTTATTATTTACGTCTTCTTATAATAAAATAACAAAGCTCTAAATAAAATTTAGGAAATCAATTTTTAACCAATAAAAGTATTTACTTTCACACAATTCAAAATTAAAAATACGGTAGAAATATAAAAGATACGAGCGCCTCGACTGAGCTGGACTTATTCTTGAAGCGCCTTATTTCCTGCACCTCGTGTCATGGATATCGTAGTATGCTATATCGAAAACAAATATTGCCGAGGTTATATAAAAACGTACAAACATTCACGTTCCTACATTTGATTGGTTTTGCGACATTTCTGTTTACTTTTTAATGAGTTTTGACGATTTCACGACTTCGCCTGATTTTGAAACCAATCAAACTTTGTCATGTTAAGGACTTTATAGATTACGTCACAATTATGAAAACAAAACCGATACTTTTACAGATTTTCCCCTCCGTTATTTCTCAATCTTGCATCACACTTCACTACTCCACATAGCGACGCATATAATACACCCGTTTGCAAGCCAAAATTGACATTCAACAAATATCGACCTACCTGCAAATTTACGATACAGTAATTTTAGATAGTTGGAAGATGTTAAACACGAACCTTCGTCAGGCGCTATCAACTCTCCATACATTGTCATTTTAATACAAGCGGACAATGAATGGTCCCACAATCATTACCCGATAGGCGTGTAGAAGCAGTTCGGGGCGAACTAGATTGATCGAATTCTGCCTGCCATAGAATGACTATTGTGAACACGTACGGGTACAGTCACACAGAGCGAGACGTCGGCGTGAATAGGCTGCCGGCTCTACGTCACACTAGGTGTCATGCATGCACTCGAATGTACTCTGATTCGATAACTTCAACATTTCACCGAGTCTAACGACCATTGGTACGTCAATTTGAATTTCTAGGCCAAAGGTGACTTGCGTTCTGGACATTGATCATATCGTGTTTAAGATGATTAGCCTGATTGATTCAGAAATTGTTGCAATGAAATTAGATCCTGGGTTCGATTTCCGTGATTTTATTAGGTAATTCTTAAAGGCAGCGTGGAGTCCGGATTTGTTTCTGGCTAATAGTAATGCAATCGATTATAGCGATATGCTGGTGAGCTAAACAGTATACACCCTATACTGACTACTTCTTCACAGAATATAGACGTGATGTTATGCAGCTACCAGATAATGATCGGATTAATTAAACCACGTAATACTTATTAAATTAATAATATAAGGAAAAGCTAGATTACAAAGTACAAAAGCTCCGATGGATACATTAGCAAAAATATCCGCAATACAAATCAAGCCCACGCAGTATAATGAAACTTCTTGTTCTACGTAATAATTAGTTGCCGTAATTGTTTTGTAATTCGATCGCATTGACCTGAATAACGCTCTCAGTGTGTTTCATACTACGTGTTTTATGTTGTGTACTTTAAGGTGAGCTGCTGGTATCTTATTTGATATTTATTTCGTTTGTATACTTCCAGCTAAGTTGAAGTTTAGTCTGAATTTATATCTAATAATATCAAACATGAAAATAATAGAGATTGTTTTATCTCATTATAGCTGACGATAGTTGTAGATATATATAATAAACTTCCAACTTTTTAACGACTAATTTTTGTAGTTAAGGTACGTATGATATACGTACCTCCCACTTTTTCTCATTGTTACTACTTAAGTGACTAAATCTCAGCTCCAGAACGGCATAAAGTTAATTAAATTAATCTCATCACTGCTGCTTACGTTACGTTACGTTAAACCAAATATAAAATCATCCATTCAAAACACATGTAAGAACAAAACATTACTTCTAAAAACGTATTACCTTACCGATAACTTCATTAAAGCACAAGCCCCAAACAAACTTACAAGAGCTAATAATTACACTGACGGCCACATGGCAACATAGGCCGTCGTCGGCGTCGCTTACAATCTGCAGTCCGCAGACGAAATAACGATTATGAGCGTTCACGGTCGGCGGGCTTACCTCCGTCCGCTTAACTTTGTAAGTCTGCCACAATTACTTCTAGAATCGCTTAATAAGGCGACCTGATAGAAACATTTAGAGGATTTTTAAGATTTCCTCGTCGCAATGGCCACCCGTTCCAGCCGCATTCATAAATGAACTTCGTTACACGAGCAGTGCACTTTAATCCCCTCAATAAAAGTAATCGTGCGTGGGTTTATTGGAATTGCTTTATCAAAAATACTGCCCTGTCCGTTTTTATCCTTGCCATATTCGTTTATATGATTTTATTTTACAGCTTGCGGTTTTTGTTTTCGGTAAACTGCCCATAGTGGGTTATCGTGATGCATACAATTTGAAAGGGTTTGATAGTGACTTTTCGTGATTCACTTACACTGGTTACAAAGGTGAAAGACACTTTTCTTCGACGTACCTATGTTAATCCAATTTAGAGTTACTGCTAAATAATAAAAATATAAAATTATTCATATGCTACAATTCGGTCAACGATTTCGTCAAAACAAATAGATAAATCGAACTACTAGTTAACATCAGACGACCTGATTGGCGCAGTGGCTAAGCGATTAGACTGCTGCGTTAAGGGTTGCGGGTTCGATTCCCGCACGGAGCAAAAATTTGTGCGATCCACATTTGATTGTCCCGAGTCTGGGTGTTTGTGTATATGATATTTCATGTTTGTGAAACGCACCTACGATACAGGAGAAATTCCTAGTGTGGGGCGACGTTTTTTTTAAAAAAAAAAAAAAATCTAAGTCAAACAAGATCACAAACTTAGCACTGTTTGCTACTAATTACTTATGTTTAATAAGACGTGAATCGATCGCTCTGAATTTAACAAGTGGTTTGGGGAAATCTCAGCTGTCGCGGCGAGGTTGCCGGTGATTGTGTGAAGCCGACCTCTGATACTAACAAGCTCGTCAAGACAACCCCTTTGTGCCGCCACAATGGACCCAATCTTACTGCACTTTGGTAAACAGTTATTTTAAAGCGCTGACTGTATTATTATAGGTTTGCACTGATACTGCTACCTTTATACTACTTTTAATATTTGCAATCACAATATTTTTAGTAACTTTTTTATGACAAGTTGTTCTTATTCGTAGAATCATTTATTTATTATTAATATAACCATTTTCAGTTTTCCTGTAGCTGTAGTTACTTTTAATATTAAGTCGTCAACACGTAAACTTTACGCCTATTTACAAAACTTACTAAAAAGTAATTTTGTTTTATTAAAACTAAAAGCATTTTATTAGTTTACAATATAATATAAAAGAGACATCGGAAGGGTAATATTTTGAAGTTAGTGGACCAAACTGAACGTCCGTCGCTTTAGACGACAAGTGCAGTTTTCATTGTCCTCAAGGAACCGCTTTATTGCTTGCGGAACCAAATAACCTCCCTTTATACCAGTTTTATATTGAGAAGCTTATTGGAGGGTATACTCGATAAACGAAATGGATATTTCAGTAACAAACACGTACTTGTTGTAAAGTTACGCTTAAATGAGACACTATCGTGCCGAGGTGCGGTGCAATTGGCTTCCGTATGATACCAGATCCCTTCACACTCAGGCCCGCAGATTATGGGAATTGGATGCAATTTAAAAACATTTATTACTAAAGTTTGGATTTGATAATAAATAACGGTGAATTGTATCAGTAATGATCCAGGTAATTGAATTGCACAAACTTCCAGCTGTAGGACATTTTCAGTTTAGTTTTATGAAAAATAAAATATTGATATTTTAATTGATTCGTCTAGAACTCCTATCGGATAAATAAAGCAGTTCAATATTTCGGAACCTTGTAATTGTTGAGTATAGATCTTGGACAAAATTAAAATAAAAAGGAATAGACCTGACTTTATGTATGTATGTAAAATAATGAAGATATATTATAAACTTCATAACACAAAAAATATAAGTATTATTTTTTACTTTAAACGGGAAGGAAGCACGAAGAATATTATGAAATCCATACATTCAAATAAGCAACTACACGCATAATGGTCTCAGTACGCTGTAACAACGAGAGGCGGTATGCAACATAACTTACACACCGTTAACATTTCTGTTCCCGCTGTGCACTATATAATGTACTTTGTTTTATATTTTAAAGGCTAGTTTGAATACGAGATACTATTATATACCATTTAGTACTAACTATAAGGAACATTTAATCTTTCGTCCCCGTTATGATAAGAAATCTAAGACCATTTTTCTTTAGTTTACGAATCTGAATAAAACACCGGTGTCACACCGATGAAAAATTCTCTCAAACCAAAAATAAAACCTGTTCAATTTATTGAAATTATGCTATAGAAAGCAGAGCAGCACATATACTGGGCAATAATTACCATAGGATAGAAATGTTGTCATTTAACATACATTATGACCGTTCATATTTAACTTGGTAAAAGCAAAAGGACTCATACTTACTTCTCAAAGCTAGTTGAGTAGATGTTATCGCAAACGTCATTTCGCATAAGTTTTTATTGCTTTGAAAAGTTTTGCAGCCTTACCATATCGAATAGATTTAGCAAACTAAGTTCTTACTACCA
Source organism: Abrostola tripartita (assembly GCA_905340225.1). Classification (NCBI taxonomy): domain Eukaryota; kingdom Metazoa; phylum Arthropoda; class Insecta; order Lepidoptera; family Noctuidae; genus Abrostola; species Abrostola tripartita. Next base: position 6,204,067 of record HG996493.1, on the reverse strand, counting down.
TATCTAGTGCTCTCAAAGCAAAGCATCCGTTATTCGCTTCACAGTTCACAACTAACGCCGATTAATGATGAAACAGTGTAGCAGAATTTACATATAAACTGCTGGCAGCCATGTATTGTGTCTATGGTATATTTGTGTATCTGTTGTGTAAGTCTCTCCATGTGCACTGTGAAGGAGAAAGATGAAATGAGGCGTGGTGGATAGCGAGCAATGCAACTACCGGAAATAATGTCAAAGCTTCATTGTTTCCGAGGCTATCGGCGCGCGCGCCGCTCCTGCCGTACATTCTTACATTGTGATCTGTTTTTAATTGTACAGAACTAGTGAACCGCGGATAGTACGTTTTGTTGTGAGCTTGTAATATTGATCTGGTTCATAAACTTTGTAATTGAACATGGTGCCCTAAAATAAACTACCTAATATCAAATTGGATGACTTTATGAATATTTTATTATTTTTACTAGTAAAATTGATATACCTGAGTGAACATTAAACTTATCTAAGTATACACAATATACACTTGTATAATTATCGTGTTTGAGAAACTTTTGTAGTAGTAGAAATATTTTTTGTAGCCATTTGCAATATAGCTATTATTATTTCTCAATCAGGCCTGAATTAATTACCTACATATACCACTTTTTACCTATAAAAGAAAATAAGGGATTAATAGATTATTAGAATTTAAAGGTATTTAAATCGAGTTTGTAAAGACAAGCATCATAAAATATTGCAAAAATGTGTGTGTTTGTGTTAAAATTCCCAGTAAAATTCAAATATAATGATAAAAACAGAAATTATCCAAGTCAGCGTGCTTTTGTTGGTGCGCCTCTGGTGTAAAGCATTATCTATTTATTGTAAGAGTCGACCCAATTTAGCGTCGAACTCCACCATTACCGAGGACCCTTCGACAGCACAATAAAAATGATTTATAGAGCAGCGAGATCGTCCGCTCAAGAATATAATACGACTTTATTTATTGCGAGCGAAACTGATAATAAACATCTGGGTGAGCAACTATTTATTTTAATAAGTATATTACAGTAGCATAGGTTTAACGACATTACCGTCTGCAAGCAATACTTTCCTAGATAAAATAATGTATAATCTTGTAGCCAAATAGAAGCTTAACATATCGTTGTGACTGCCAAAAGTACACCTATTATTGGTTGGTATCAAAATGATAAAACTGCATTATCGCTTCCTTATCACCCCAATCTCATTAATTACTTTACAAATTATGACGCTAATTTAGCAGAAGAATTTGTTAGCGTCGGTCGCCGGCGTCAGAGCATGGTGAGGCTTGACGTTATTATTGGCCACATATTTGCGGCTCGCCGGCAGCCTCGCTTACTGAACAAACTAATCTGAAAATTACACGCCCTCCCCTGTCCTTACCCAGCCAGTCCATAATACGGTGAACTGAACAAAACATTGACAGACTACCTCGACACTAGTTTGTCACCACTTGATGGACTTATAGGTATAATAATAAGTCAAGTGTACCGTTTTTGAAGCGTTCATATACAAACCAATACTCAAATCAAACGCATCCTAAATATACATGGCGCTTCGAAAGAATTTTAATCGCATCAAAAGAATTAAAGCGTCATCTATTTTGTGGGTGTTCAGATTATCCCTTTAGATTTATCAAAATAAATACTTGTTTCCTTTTTTCATAAAATATTTGCGTAATAAAATCCGTTAAACGTTCCCACAAAGTAGAAAATCCTTCGCTGTGAGGTCGAGACATTAATTTGAGGCAAGCAATAAAGGGGCAGCGAGACGTCTTCACCGGGACGGCCGTGTCGGCGGCCGCTCGCTCCAGCCCGCACGGTGACGCTCTTAAACGCTGCTCTATAAATTTCTCAATAAAAAGTCTGCTTCGGTTTCCAGTCACCCTGAAATGAACCTTCAGAGATCCACCCAAAACCCATTACCGACCTCAAACTACACAAGAGAGATGTGCACTTTCGTAAATGATGGTAAACGAGAAAATAATTTACTTTGATATGATTTTCCTTCCGTACGTGTCGGTCATGCGAAAAGACAACCTAACACTGACGGATAAGGTTTTAAATAGAACGGCTTACGTCGGTGTAAATACAATTTTTGGCAATTGATTTTACCTAGGAGATTAATGCCGCGGCTTTAGCTCGCCGCGCCGCCGTGTCGTAAAATGTAAGCGAGCCTTATTCAATTAAATTTGGCGACATTATAGCAATCTCAGCCAGCTCATTTAAGAGGAGGATAACGTAGTGACAGCCTACGCTTTGTTCATTGTGTTATTTGATTGGTTAGACTGACATCCCGCGTTCATTTATAAAACATACTCGACAGCGCAGAATGCGGCCACGGCACAAAAGCCCCGATATAATAGTATGTCGTCTAATAAAATATAACATTCCATGAGTATCCTGGATCGTTTGTATGACGTCATCTATTTATTGTATACATTCATAAAATATTCGTGGATAAACACTAATTTTTCTGGAATCGAATTCTTCAATCCTTTGAGTGGTTTACAAAGACACGCCAGAAACTAAGCTTTTAACCAAAATTACTGAAGAGTGCAGGCATTCAGGTAAGAAATACCAAACCCGCAGCCGGAACCTTGAAATAACAACGCACCATTAGTCAGGTCGTGTTTATTCTGCTGAAGAAAAGGGGATTGTTGATTTAGAACCTCTAACCGCTTGAAAAACCACAGACACAATACGAAGTCAGTAGTACATTCAAAAAAAGTAACGGGAATATTGTACTATTTTGCTAACCTGACGCATGATTTGGTATTGAAAAATAATACCACGTCGCATATAGCGCACAAATTTCATCTAAAATTGCAGCGTAGAGCAGAATGTGCGGAGCGAACAATTGTTGTAATTTGCGGACAGTCGGTCTATGGCTATTTCTAATCGATTTCAATTGTGACCAGCTTCCATGGTTCAATCTGCCGGCTGTTCCATAAAAGTTGCACGCCGCTGATACTCTATAGGCTCCTGTGCGCTACGAATTTCTCGCGCTGCCTCGTAATAGCCCATCGCTGAGCTTATTACTCGACGCCATCTATTGAGAACGGCTTTACAGGGAAATCCCGAATAGCTTGTAGACGGCGCTCAAGTTAATAATATCTGCTCGCAACTTATTTTTAACTTTCCGCTTAACTACGTTATTGGGCGGATTTACGCGTAGAACAGGGTTTTGTGTCGCGAATTGTTTACCATATTAGTAACTATAAATATAGTTTTTGTTTTACTACTAGATTATTTAATTAACTACACCAATAGTTTGTTTTTTCTAAATTGTGTGCAATGCAACATATTATATAAGATAAAGTATGCAAAAAAATATGTTAAGGCCTTTGAAAAGCATGTCAAATTTTACGCAAATCTAAATTAATCAACTTCTAACAGGATAAAATAACATCATTAATACCCACTTTGTTGTAACTCGCAAATTGATTAGCTGGCCCCTCACAAACTTTGTGCTTTGTTATTTAATCAAAGATCTAAATACTTTGCATACTTCCTCCAACTTAAAGTATTTTGAAAACTGACAACAAAAGTTTAAAACGTACAAAACCTTTTTTTAAGTTGTAAATATATCAAACGCATAACTTAAGCTACTTTAGATAGGAAATGCTAATTAAAGTGTTCCTAAGTTTGGCAGATGTTGTGTGGTCGCGCGCAGATGAAGCCATCTAGCTGGAAACTTTTATCCCTGGCGGGGCAGGTGAGCTACAACCCTAGGCGACAGTTTTGTTCTACATCACCGCTTCGTTTAGTACATAGGTACTTTGCACGTAGTTGTAAATTATAGTCTCAACCAAATGATTTGGACGTCAAAGACAACAATTATTTACAAAATGACAGAGCATCCACTTCTAGCCCCGACAGTAAGATTATAGCTTCCGGATTGAGACTACCACAAAGGTAACTAAAAGCTAAAGCTAAGAGCTGCGTATTTGTAAGTCGCAGACGAACCGGATACAATTACAGACGGCAATCGTCGCGGCGACCCTACCGTAGAAATATAAGCTCTCTTATCCGTAATGGAGCGGCTCTCTCTAGTTATTGCGGTCCGGCGGCGCTACGCCCTGTCGGCTCCGTGGCCACCGGCACTAAACTCTCACACCATACTTTGAATTTCCATCTTCTTTTATTAGATCTCATCCAGCGGAACCCTTAGGTTGTCCATTTTATTCCTGTAAATAGTATATTTATAAAATGTACGTTGTTCCTTGTTTGCATTCCTACCAATTGCTTTATATTTCCACTTGAGTTCGAGTTATCGAAACGAAACAATAAGCAATAATATTGCAGTTTTATTGGATGCATTCGATACATTTTAATTTAAACTGAATAGAGTAACAACGGGGTATTCTGGAGATTTTATGTCCGCTCTTGACGATATGGTCTTTGAAATGAAATCACCGCTGATATAGAGTGACGTGTTTCTATCAGGTTTATTTCAACGCACGATCTAGTTTTATTGTAGTGCCCTCATGTGAAAGCCAATACACAACGCGTGGAGTGGTTAATGCGCCGACCGTAATATCAATAAAGAGGGGCGACGGAAGGTGGAACAGGGGTGGTGAACACCTGTCTCCTCCTCCAGGTGTCGCTTCGTGTCGACTTTCCTCCGATACTTAAAATATGGCGTGTCATTTTCTGGGCTCTGGTTACTCGTTTACACACCGAGATTTGTTCTACGGTTGTTTAGCCAAAATCATTCTTGTAATTTGAAGCTTACGGGGTTTTTATAATTTGGCAAAGTGATTACATTTTAGCTAGCGGCATTCCTGCCTGTAGCAAGATGTCGTGTAAATAACCTGACTTTCCAACCCCTTTTCATAAGCTAGTAAGTGAATCACTTCAAAATAAAATTGCGCTGGTTTATAAAAACTTGAGCTAACTTATTCCAGAGGTACTTGTCTCTCTTTGAGCAGAAATTAATATCCATTTAATTAACAGCTTCGATCAGGGATATTTCTAAATTGCAAAGACTTGTTTTCTTTTGTATAAAATAACACTTTTCCCTGTTCTATTTCTGTTTGTTCTTGCCGAGGTATTGTTTGCCTATTTAAATATGTGTCCGGGATTTCTCCCCCTACAAAAAGGGTGATAAAAGCTTGCTATGTCAACACTATGTACAAAAGTAATCTCAACAGTTTTTCTTCTCTTTCATTCGTCCCCACTTTTTGTGGAATTTCTTCCAGTTGTTGAAACTATTTAGATATGAATAGGAACATTTATTTGGTTTAAGCAGTTTATTAATTGTAGCCAGTAACTTCTTTATCTATGCAACATGTTACATAGATAAAAAAGTTACTATTACTAAGTTAGTTAATAACATAATTATTTCACGACATAGTATAGGTTAGGTTATATTATTGCTAAAATATCTATAAATAAATATATATAATTTTCCTAAATAGTCATATTTTCTGTATACATATGTTACCGGCTATCTGTTATGAGTTACGAGTTACGACGCAACAGACTTCTCGTGAAATTTATAACCCCTCTTATTGCATCGGGAGTCTAAGCAAAACATTTCTACAGAAATAAGTGAAATAACCAATGAAATTAAAGCAAGCATTAACAATACAGCGATAACACGTGAATATGAATAGTGACCAGCAAAGCCGCGAGGGCTGTCACGACTAGTGCCACAAACACACGGCAGTGGTGCACCGGGCGCGGAGCCCGCCACAATTAGGCCGAGTGCCGGCTTTGATATTCCATGTTCTGTATCATGAAGCACAACCCTATTCAATCTTACATTAATTCTGTTTCAACAATAATAACTATACTTTAATAAAAAATTTATACTATACTTTTAAATATTAAAATAGTAAGATTGTATAATGCGTTGAAAATAGAGGTTTAAAAAAACCTTGGCGTCAGAATAATTTTAATTTTTAAATTCTTCTTTATTCTTTTTTTTTTCTTAATAATTTAATACTTACCGAGTTATAACAAAATAAAAAACAAATAGTATTACTTTTAATATTTAAATTTTGCCGGTGATTAAAAGGCACCTTGTTCCATATCTTTTTTTCTATGATTTTAATAAGGCCTTATAGATAACTAAATGCAAATGCTTAAAGATAACCCGGCTATATCCAATTTAAGTTTAATTTTCAAACCATAAATTCGGTTTAGCTCCCCGGAGCGAAGCAGGATTGAGTCGGTGACTCTCCGCAAAATTGCAACCAACATTTTTATCCCTTTGTATTGTACCTAGTTGGAAATTTAAGAGAGGATCTCTCTATTCTTTGTAATTCTGTAAACTCGTTTTGATTGTCTATCGACAAAATGTTGCTATTATTTTCATTGTGGTCGGGGATCCCGGAGTCTATTGTGGAACTTCTAAAATGTTCTTGTTCGTTTTAGAACTCTTTTGTGAATTAATAATACTTTGTTGTAAATTTGTACTTTAACGTCGTTTGATTTATCTGATTCCTAGAATGGTGACTAATTATATTTTGTATCAAATGTAGACACCAAAAACGTTAAGGATTTTTGCCGGTCTACGTTCTCACAGGTGCAAAAAAATATCCGATAATTATCTGTCTGAGCTGAGGTTGTCTAGAAAAACACGAGGAAACGTTAGCCCCTCGCGCCAAATTAAGTTTACGAACACAATTTTTCTCTAGAAAGTAAATTTATTTACATCTCAGCGCCTATATAGCTTGCGCGCACCTAGTTTTACAATATTTATATTTCGCTGAAGATAAAATTCATTCAATTTCTTTTTTATAGGTCTTCCTTCCTTCCTATATTGAGTACTGTGAGTGACTATCTTTTCTTGAGACGGCGTAACTCGATAGTAGCGATACGTTTAAGAAACTATATCAAAGATCTGATGAAAACTCTAATCTCTCTCTCAATACGGTTTCGTGTACCAAGTCTTACAAAATCCATCGTCATCATTTTTCACAAGATTTCAACACTTTATCTTCTAAAATATGTTGGTCTTTTTATTGGTTAAAATGTTATTTCATACAAAAGATAAAATTAATTTCACCTGCGCTCGACGTGCAGACTCAAGAAGCCATATAAAAACAACGATGTAATTCTTTAGCACGACACATTTTATCCTAGTTAAGCAAACCGCGTCGTCGCGCACACATGAGTTAACTCTCCCGGGCTGCAGTCGCAACGTGACATTTAAATATGAATATGTCGTTGTCGCCGCTTTCCGTATGAGCCAGCTAATAATCTGTGATTTTTCCGCACATCTGCTCCTGTATACGGTGCCTTAGCGCGACGCAGCGCTCAACGACTGCCGCCTTCAACACGTTGCAATTAAAGCTTCGATGCATAAAAGACTTGTAAATACGTGTTGCATGTATGATGGAGTCTAGTAACGACACCGTCGTGCATGTCGCTTTATCGGAAAATTCATACAGCTAAACGATTTTACAAAATCATCTCTCTTAGTGGAAACTTTTCCACGATACACACTTTTCTTATAAACTTACGAGATAACAACCCCGCGACAGGCATTTGTTTGGGAGTAATTCGACTCACCGGCGACGGAAAAGCATTTTCTCACAAATTGATGTCACTCCACGAACGATAAAAGTTTTGATTCTTGGAAAATAAAAAGAAACGCTTTATTTCATTCATCTTTTTACCTGGTTTTAGGAACAATAAATAATTATAATAATCGAAGTAGCATAAACGCGCACATTATTGGGTATAAAATAAAACTCTTTCCTCGAAATAAGTAGGCGCTACCTCTAGGCTACTTCTTTTTCGAGGATTTAAATTATTTATTACATACATTACGCTGACAGCATTTCTTTTAGTTACTTACAGGTCGCAAAAATAAAGTGAGTACCCAACAACATCCAATAAAGTGATTCCGGCCAAAGGAAGCAAGAAGATAACCTACTTACTGATCCGTATCTATCGGGCGTATTCTATTTGCCTGTAATAATCGCGATGACAATCTCATATTACATAAAAGATTTGCCCCTCTTTTCGATCGAAATACGATTTTCTCCCTTCGGTGCTATTGCCAGCTCGACTCAAATTTTTTCGTCATTGAAAATGGAGAGCTACTACTATGAAATATTTTTGAATATATTCGAATGAATAAGAAATTTTGGCGCCATGGAGAATGCATAATACGTAGGCTAACAGTTGGAGAGGGGCGGGGAGGCTGCATCTTAGCGGGCGTCTGGCGGATAATAGGAGCCGGGGAGCGCCGCGTGCCACGGAGACCGCGTACGACCATTAATAAAAATATACACGTACGTAATTGTTTGCTCAAATAACGGGCTATCTTCAATATTGATGATTGGAAATGCACAAATAAATACACAAACAAGCCGGATGCTTTACTAACGAAGCTTTTGATCGGACCTCGATCAAATTTGTTTACTGAAACATAAGACGATCAATTAACTTTTAACGACTGTCGCTAATTAATTAATGTCGTGTTGATTTAATACTTATGAAATGAGGGAACATTGTTTCAGGCAAAACTATGTAAATTCGTGAAAAAAAACTATGTACGTTCATCGTTGGAAACTAGAACCAAATTAATAATGTGTTTATCATTGTCATATGGTTTCGTATGGATTAACAAAAAGTTTACTACATTTATAAGGTTATTGCGGTTTCGGATTATGAAATGCAAAACATCCTGAAAAATTATATTCCATAAGAACTATATGGTCACATAAAGTTATATTATGTGCTACATAAGTTTATAACATGATAAACATGACATCAATTACACTTTATAAGTGCTTAACTGAATTTAAATCTTGATAGATCTCGGGTCTTGTCAAACAACCCCTCACCAAATTGTGCTAATGTAAGTACACATTCAATATTCCTCTAACACTATTCAAACAAAAGTAGGCCGATGGGTTTCGGACTATTATGGCGACATTGTCGCGATGCGTGTAATGTTCAGTGTAAAGGTACAAGTTGACAATTGCGAGATAACGTTAAAGTGAGCGAATTTGGGAGTCGGCAGCGCTTTTGCAGCATTAGGCTTGGGAATAAGTTTGTTCATTACGAGGGGAACAATACGGTAGGCTCGACGGCAGCGGAGGAAACGTGCGCCGACGCTGCGACAATAGGCCCGACGCCTTATCGCGCCGGAACGCGTCGGCCCGCCGCCGCGACGCGCCTGCCTCGCCCCGCACTGCCTCCGCCAGTGCCACGCCGACTTGACGTATGAGCACTGAATAAATGGGAAAACTTTTAGCTGCCGTTATGGGAGAACGAACAATTGGTCATCTGTTGCGGAGGGAATGCTTAAACGTCCGTTAATCTTGTACGACAGACGGACGCGGACGATAGGGGAGACAAACTCTTTGTTCAACTAATTGTTAGTGGCCTACTTACTCTTAGCGCCTTGTTACTTCTGTTATAAGATAGTGTCAAGAGATACATAAGTAAAACATTTTTGTTTACCTACGAAAATTCGTAACCATTACCGAAATGAGTGACTATGACGAGGTTATTGGGTTTTATGTGTTATGTATAGTCTGTAAGTTCCTTTATATTATTACTTTGTGAATACAGTTTTTCTTGATTTTATCTGTGCCCTTATTTTAAAGTCATATTTTATGGCGGCGCTTTAAAAATGGTTCTTTATTTTTCTTGATGGTGAATAAAGTATTCTCGAAAACAAAACAACACGGTCTTGTCGCGATGGTCGCTAGAAACAGTAATCAAGTCGTTTGTTTGCTAAGCGAGGGCACAGCCTAATTAATTAATTGCCCATCCATTTCTTGATTAAAATTATGGTGAGCCTTACTTTCTCCGTAAACTAATCATAATTTTCCTCTGGAAGAGCCTAGGCGTACTAATATCTACTAAGATTGCGAAATACTAGGTTTGTAGCAACAAATGGCATAATTAGTGAACTTTATACTTGTATGACCATTCAATAATTTCGTCTTGAAACCTTTTATATAAGCTTATGTAATGTATTCTGTATCCTAATTTATTCCTACAGCTTAAATTCATATAAAAGAAATACTCTGATTCTTAAAATGTATTTACTCGACAACATAAAAAGAAGAAAGAAAACACGAAGATATCTTCAGAAGAATCCGCGTAAAACTGAGAAGAATCCGCATATAATTCGGGTTTCGGGATAACGAAACCGTGATAAAATTGGTTCGTTGTCGACGAAACCTGCAAAATGTGCGGTGGACATCACTCAGTAGAAGGACAACCCGGACTGAAACAATTTGACGTCATCTGATGTAACCGAGTGCAATATTTTAATGTTACTACAATAAAATGAAAATGTCAACACCTACCTACCCTACATACCTTTATGTATTCTTGTTATATTTTACGTTCTGAATACTCGTGGCCTATAGATTATTTTGAATGTGCAAGTGCTTTTTTAATTTGACAGGTGAGTGAACACGCCTTACTCCCACCTATTGTGTTGTAAAAGTATCGAAATTGAACGAGCGCTGTCCATTTGGAGGCTGTATGGGAGCTGACAATAACTGGGTGGCCATTCGTTTCTCGCTCTCTGAATATCCAAATCATTTTTTTCCCGATTTCGTTGCATTGACCGGTGTAAATGGCAAGCGCTGATTCCTGTCCGTGTGCGCGTTCGTAGGCACAGCGGCGATGTTGAACACCGATAACTAAATTACGAACATTACCTGACATTCTGTTACTGGCAATTTGGTATGCAATTGTTTTGGCCTAATGGATTGATGCTTGTCTAGTTTAATTAGTCAGTATTAGCTAAACTGGAACACCACAGTGCAATTTAATTAAATGAGTCTGCCACATTGTATCTAACATAAGTTGATATAATGTTTACGCAGCACTCTAAAACCCATTTACCTGTACTTGAAGAGGATGTCAATCTTTTAGGTCGCATCAATAGATAGTGCTTATTATGAAAGACTTTATTAATATCGCTTTGTTTATTAAAAGCTTTCAAGACGCATATATGAAACAAATAACGTGAGCTGATATACTTATCAGTTATATAAGAGTAATTTCTAATTAGGGATCGGTAAATTAGATTTCGGAGAATCTTTGTTGATATTTGATTTGTATTTTAAACATTGTTTCTTAAAACTGCTGTTTCGTTTAACAGTTGTTTTGGACATGTGAAAAAAGGATCAATTTTGGAAACACACACACATCAATAGCATACATACCAAATCAATAGGCTTGTAAAATATTTAATATATAAATGACATTGCTGATAGTTAGTTTTCTCTAAAAGATTACTTTCTGCACTATTAAAACAAACATTATATTAGCCTAATTTTATGTCATCTTACATTTTTTGTTATCAACAAAATGCATGTTGAGTAAAACATATTACACTTTATAGTTTTACTAAACTAACATTTTCTTCAGAAACATACAACAGCAATGAATATCCTTGTGTATTTCTGCAATCCCTAAAATAACACCATTTATCAATTATACATGATTGGTCCTACAATTAGGTGATAAGTCTGTGTCAATAGGTAACGATCTGGTTTTCATTGACAAATGGTAGATGGCGGAGGCTACTAGTTGCAAGTAATAATAGCTCCATATCAATGCAGATGACTATGAATGGGATCATTAGCATGCGTCGGACTGTGATCATCATTTGCGTACATACATGCGTGCTTAGAGCTGACGTAATACGATACTGGCGTTGCTAGCGTCTAATACTGAAGGTTAGTATTTTGATTATGATGATTTGTTGGCTGTGATACTTGTCAGTGTTACCACTATAGCAATATCATCAGTTGTTGATGGAATGTGGAATAGAAAACTTACGTCGTTTTAAATGTTTTATTATTAACCTTTATCCTTTACCTGCAAGGTTCGTGTCCATTGTTTTTTATTTGGTACCTTATTACTTTTTTTATTTACTGGCAGCTGTATTTAGGCGCATAGACAATAATAAATATGAAACAATAAGAAATTTAAGACTTTCATTACCGTGCACCTTTTTATCACTTGACAAGATATCTGAGGCGCAGAACCTACGGATCTACCTACCCTCGAAGCGCATCGTACAGAAGAATATCGATCATATCCAAGTACCTTTCTGATTGCCGAGGTAGTAAGTAGCTACGAGTAAGCCGTGTCTATATTTTGCTAATAAAATCACTATTATAATGTTGTGTTGTTAATTTTATATGAAATTGGATAAAAATGGATGCAAAAGAAGAATGTTACGCAAAGTTTAGAAAAATTTACAATGCAGAGACTAAAGGCCATAGCACACATGTCAACTCGGAAAGGGAACGTCACCTTTAAGTAGAAAAAAGAGACTTTATTAACAAATCTTTTAAATATAAATGAATGCTAAAAGGATTATTATGTATTCAAAGTAACCCTCTAATATTTATTCATGGAACTGCTGACAGAGAGTTGTCATGAGATTGCCTCTTTGGTCTAGTGGTTGCACAGTGGGAGTACTAAACATGAGGTGTTGAGTTCCACTCCCAGGTTGGGCTAAGAAATATTGAGTTTTTCCATTAGGTAAGTCTCAGTAGCAACACGGAGTGTGGATTTGTTCCCGATTAAGGGCCATAGACTCTACCCTTATTACATTGGGTCTATAGCAGAACTGGCAAAATGTGGTTGTACTATACACCTCTGCCCGCCCCTTCTGGGAATACAGGCATGATGTTATGTTTACGTGGAGCTGTTGTCAATTTTTTATTTACATATAACTTTTGTAGCAAAGAATCATGTTTCTACTTTATCAAAAATCAGCATAAATATAATTTTAAATCGTGACCCTTTTTCACGTATCTCTCCACTTTCTATCGTGGGTGCGTTTGACAGACATGAATGTGCACAAACACCCAGACTCTGAACGAATATGAATTAAACCCTGCAGTCCAATCATTGGGCTCTACAACCACTGGTATTTCAATTTTAATAACACAAATCAAATAAAATATCTCTAGGTTTCAGTAACTTGACTCTGCAAGAGTATTACGAAATAACCTTATCTATAACATATTTTAGACAACAAAATGACAAATCCAGCATCCTCTTTAATGTATAAAGTAGTTACTAGAAACCTGGGTACAGCATTGATGCTACGGCTGTGCTACGGCTGAACTACGGCTGAGCTACGTCTGTGCTACAACATTGTAGTCATTATCATATTGTAGTTTGTGGCTTTAACAACTTTACCTTTTACTTGCAAAGATGTTTTGGAGAGTTCATTGTCCTTAAAAATCTGATACTAAGCAAGTTTCAAAAATAATTCGGTATGTCTTTCGTTTACAAAATAACACAAAGCGGTACTGCTTATCATGAGGTCCTGAATTTGATTCTCGGGTTAGGCAAAATGTGATTGAGTTTTTTTATTAGGTAATTCTCAGTAGCAGCATGGAGTCTGGATTTATGCCAGATTAATAGGCTAGCTCCCTCCACATCTGCCAAACCTTCGGGAAATACAGGCATCATATTATGTTATGTTTAATGTAAATAAATACTCGACCGTCTTCAAAACAGGAAAAAAATACGTAAAAGGAGAGGCCAAACTGAACTACTGAATGACGCTGGTTATGTCGTCATGCATGGTAACTACTGGGAGTTTCCTTTATAAACTTGAGCAATTGCAAACGCTGTATGTTTATTCGGTTGGTAATCAAAGAAACATAACTATCTCTCCAATCACTGCGAGAAACTCAAGCTCTCGACCATTTCTACAAAGCGGTGGTACCAGCGCAAATGGTATCACAGCTGTTCCAGGAAAAGCTGGGACTTCCTTGAGCAGCAAGCAGCCAATGAATGACACCATTATCGTAGCCATTCTACGAATATGTAACATAAGATGGTAACAAATTCAAGAGGTACAATTAGTTACATCAAAGACGTATGTTTACCAGGTGTCATTTTATTAAATAAATATTTGAGCAACCGATTACTGTATTGAAACTTACGTGAGGTTAATAAAATCACTGCTGTTTTTTGTCAATATCGTTCTCGCAATAGAGGATCTTTGCTGTGAATTTACCTAAAATGCATAAGGAGCACCAACAATATTGATCAGTGTAGGTACTCCTTGAGGTTTTTCTTGGGCAAGACACTAAAACGTAGTTATTTCACGTGAGATCCCATTTTTATATACATATTTAAACAATACGTTCAAACCTATTTTTTTCAGCAAGATTATGTAATTTGTTCCAACACGAGACACACTTTAAACGTTACCTTTTTATTATTTTTCTGAAGAAACGACGATTATTTTCAGTTCTTCCAACTTTAAAAGAAATTTCACACATTCTGAAAAACACGTGCATTTTTGGAGTATCACCTGCGAAATTTATTTCAACATTTTCATGAAGTCAGGATTCATTTAAAATAAATATATTTTACGAAAATAAATTACTGAACGAACAGAGACACAATGCGTTTAAACGTGTGGACATATTGACTTAATAATATGTTGAAGCGGCTCGCCAGTGTTTATTTAGTTGGTATTTTATAATAAAAATCTTTTACATCTTTTACTTTTATTTTATAACCACCTATATCTGTTATTTATTAAAAAGAAACGGTGGTTTTTCAGTGTAAGAATTTTGTTATGGCCTTCCCTGACGAGTACCCTGTGTCTCCAAAATTGCAATAAACATTTGCAGGTTCTGCACTTTAACCATGCAAGTACAAACTGATAGACAACTACTCCTACTAACGTATGGCTCTGAGACGTGGTCACTAACGGTTGGCCTTTTGGAGAGGCTCAGATTTACTCAACGAGCTATAGAGAGAGCTATGCTCGGAGCTTCTTTTCGCAACAGGATCCACAATACGGAAATTCGCCAAAGAACTCTAGTCAACGACATAACTCAAAGAATATGCAAGTTGAAGTGGCACTGGGTAGGCCATATCGCTCGAAGAACCGATAACCGCTGGGGAAGAAAGGTTCTCGAGTGGCGACCACGAACCGGAAGACGCAGCGTTGACAGGCCTCCTACCAGGTGGACCGACGATATCGTCAAAGTTGCGGGCAACCGGTGGATGCAAATGGCAAGTTGTCGTTCATTATGCCGTTCTAAGGAGGAGGCTTTTGTTTAACATTAGACGTCTTCCGGCTGATGATGATGATGAGATAACTACAGATATTCACTATTTACACCACATCAAATTAAATCGGTCGTTAAAAGCAATTAAATCTAATAAGTCTTTGTACTTTGTAAATAGCGGTGTGACTATTTAAAATATGATACTTTGTGCCAGACAGTGCAAGTCCTACATAACGAGGGGAAACTGGGAGTAGGAACACATACTAACATAGAATAAGTAGGTACAACAACTAGGGTTGAAAATAATAAATATTTATGTTATTGTAACCATCAACTGCTCCTTTTATAAATATACTTTGACTAGATTGTCTTTCCAATATCTCATCTGGTCGGATTTAGGTTGGAGAGAGAACACTAGCGGTTTTAGTCGGAAAAAGTTTAGCACACTGCTCCGTTCAGCCCGGAGCTTGGATCCATAAGGATTTCCGCACGCTAAAATTGTTGGAAATATTTATAAACAGTAAGTTAATAATAGAATAGAATTATTGTTTTCTAAGCTTCTGTCAGGTACTTCATAGTTTATGAGTTTAGTGAAGTAGTAAATATAGGTAGGCACTAGTTATTGTATTGTAGATCAATTAAACGATATATTTCAAAAGCAAGAGAAGATTTGGGATGTACATTTGATGACTAAAGGTTGCTCAAAACACACACAAACATTTTGTAATGCGAAAGAAAGCATACGTTAACACAAAGTCAACTTAGTATAATATCCGTAAAGTAAGTTACCTTAAAAAGAAGTATTATATTATTTTATGCTAATTTTGATCCAGAAGATTCAGTATTTAGATTTATTCTAATAACGCCTCGTATACTGCCCCTTTTGTCTACTAATCTGCTTAGGTACCTATACGACTTCGAATTCTGGCACGAGCAAAAAATGGCAAACCATTTCCAGTAGCAAGTAGGAATCCAGACTGTACCACTGACCTGTGGGGCTACTATGAAGTTGCATTGCAGGTGATTTTCCGCTGTGGGAACGAGACGGCGCGCTACACTGTACACCGCGACGCGGCGTCGCGCTTCCACAACGGAAAATGATCTGTTATTCAAGCTCATAGTAGGCCCCCTGTAAAAGAGGTATAGATAATTATCTATTATAATATTAAACTTTATAAACCTCACCTGTAAAATGTAAAATTCGATAATGAGCTTGACTTTGTTAAAAGAAAACTGACAATATGACTTTATACTCAAGAAATAATTTGTTGCTTTCAGTTTTTTAAAGTCGGTTTGTGTTAAAATATTGCTTAGCTAAATGTTAGTAAAAATACAACAAAATAACTTATTGTTTTACTTTCAACACGGTAACGATTATTTACTAATATTATTCCATTCGTTTATTATAATAAAGAAGAACTCAAAAGTGATTCTTACGAACTAAAATTTAGTTAACAAATACCAAGCAAACAAACGAAACACCTGGAGTTGTTAGTTTGCTTAAAATTTCGGTCATATTTGAATAATAATAATTAATTACGTTGGTAAGTTTTAGCATATTCAAGAGGTATATATTTAATTCTGATAAATACCTTTTTTCTCTGTACGAGAAGAGCTTTTGACGACCTGCAGGTAAACATTTGTAGGCTGGTAGGTATTATTATAGTCGTTTAAGTCGAGACCTGTATATATACATTGTACTACATAAGACCTATATAATCCTGGTCAACAGTTGAAATACATTGCAATATACATAAAACACTATTCCAATTGCTGACACACATAGCATAGAAATATACCATGTTACCTCAGAGACATAAAATACAACCAACTCAACTGGCCTGTTGGTCTATTGGGTCTGTTGGGTTCGATTCCCACCCAGGACAAATCTTTGTTTTTTTTATGTTTTTTTTTTTTAAAACGTCGCCCCACACTAGGAATTTCTCCTGTATCGTGCGTTGCACAAACATGAAATATCACATACACAAACACCCAGACTCGGGACAAACATCTGTGGATCACACAAATTTTTTATTTTTAGTTTTCTGAATTGGCATAATTTATTTATATCTATTATTTCTGACCTAGGTTCAAATCAGCTCCTAAGATGTAAGACCAATTCCTATAACTTGAGAATTTTGAAACAAAATGCGCAAATTGTACATTATCACCAAAGAAATGGTACTCTATGTTGACTAGACTAGAATATGTAGGGTAAGGGGAGATATTTCGGTGATAGAAGTAATATGGTGACATTATTAAAAACCTTTGCTATAACTTACTAACGTGGTTTAACGAAACAAGAGAAACATTAACTATCTTCCACGCACAGGCTTGTGCAGTCTCGTCAATGTTCACGTTCCAGTTACTTTATGCTAAAGGTTTTTGAAAAATGGTAATTCAGGGCACAGGGTACAGCTAACAACTTAGTCCACTCAACATTAATTTATCTACTGTTAAAGTAAAATAAACCGAAGTTACGACTATGTACCCTGCGGCTGTTACAAAAAGGTCCCAGTTCAGCATTCAATTACAAATTACAATACGTAAAAACAATTCGTTCCTTATTAAACAGAAAGAAAACAGAGTAGAGAATATACAGATAATTGTTATGTGGGAGCGGTAGTGGGGCTTGAGTTTGTTCTTATTTTGTAACAACTATTTAATGTACCCATATTCGCAAACAAATAAATGATTTATGATTTTATGTTTGGTGTTTTATGATTCCTACGAATATTTTTAACAAATTGTTGAAATATTAGCTTGTCATATTTATCATGTTATGAAATAATTGTTTCTATCTACTTCTTAATACCACGGGTATATAATGTAAAGTGAAGTAAAAAATATATGTCTAAAGTTATTGCATTTGGGTGGTAGCTAAGAAGACTTGTTTATTAGTATCTTTATGGCAATAATATCTTATAAAAGTTATTTAAGTTACTTACACCTATTTGTCCTATAGGTAGGTAACTTTGCCTTCACAATCTGATTTTTTGTTTACGTTCTCTTAACAGGAACAATTTTCTATATTCAACTTTTTAAATTGAATAAAAATGTTATATCCAGGCTAGCTGAAAGCTTTATAATTCATATTCATCGGCAGCAACGCAACTTATTCGTTAGCAGTCTGTGAAATATAATCCGCAGCTGAATGCCCGCGTCCGCTGCGCACGTATGCTCTGCATCACCTGGCTCTACGACAGGCTGAATGCAGAGCGTACCGACGTCCAATTTCGCGCGCTAAATTGTTCATAACGGAAGTTCATATCCGGACGCCGGGCCGCCCTGCGCTTCAGGCGAGATTAGGCGGTAATTACGATTTCCTGTGACACAGGACGCAGACAGGGCTACAGGAGAAGCGGTTTCTCGCCAGAAACGTTCCGCGTTCCACGCTACCGGAGGAAGGAAAAATTGCCATAACAGTTACCTAACTTCCAATATTATTGTTTTTCTAATTAGCTATCTGAATTAGCAACCCTGAACACACCCAAAAGGATCGGAAAACGAGGAAGTGGTATCTGCTGCAATATACAACGTACTAAGTATGGCAATAAAAGCCCTTCGGGAAAGACATTTGCGGAAGTATTCGCTAGCCAAATGCCGGTACAAATTGAGTGTATACCATTACTGAGTCGGAAAAACTGATTATGTAGGAATTGAACGGAGCGCGGAAAGGTTGGGTGTTGTGCGGCGCGCGCGCCTCTCTGCCGCCGTTGATATGATTGAATAAGCGAACACCGGGCTCCCTAATGAAACATATTGAACGTGTATCGAATCACTTAGGCGCGCCGCGCGCCGGTGCGCTTCTGCACTCGCTTTTTGGGGCATGTAAACAAGCCGTAGGTGAACCCTATAAATAACATTACGGTAGAGTCTCGTTTTAAGAGAGACAATAAATTGAATTAACTCCGCCAACTTTGGATGTCAAAGGAGAATAAAAAAAATTCAACTTCATTTTACGGAATATAATTTCACGCGGCATCAGCGTCTCCCTTTGTGTCGCTAAAAAAATATTTACGCTAAGCTGTGCCCCGTAAACCCACAAAAAGGGAGAATCCTAATTAATTCATTAATGTCATTATAATTAAGACATTTGTGGCGTTTAATGT
Organism: Abrostola tripartita; assembly: GCA_905340225.1. Lineage (NCBI taxonomy): Eukaryota > Metazoa > Arthropoda > Insecta > Lepidoptera > Noctuidae > Abrostola > Abrostola tripartita. The sequence goes on along the minus strand of HG996493.1, from coordinate 6,184,951 downwards.
GCATTACTTTCAATCTTCTCAACCTTGGTAATATTTCATGAAGTCATTTAGGAGGGTTTGTTTCTAAACGAGGTAAACCACACAAGATTTTCGTAATACTGAAATCCGTAGGATATTTTTTATAAAAATATTGCCCTACTGTAAAAAATTCAGTCGTCTTTTGTTATATATTGTTTATTTGTTCATATTGTTATATTTGTTAGATATGACTCGTTGTACATATATTTGTGCGGGAATTTAACCACTTAGACAACATAATTATTGAATCATACTCTTCATCAAAAACATATATATATTAAAAGTTCTTCAATCCAACCTTTGTTTATTTTTTATTTTTTTATTATATCCAAGTATATAATTAGGTTATCAAATTAGTTAACGTTCATGTTCAATCAGGATATACGCGACTAATCTAATACCTGAAGTAAAAAATTTAAACTTGGAATTATGTCTTTTTGTTGACAGTGTAATCAGCCAGTATTTTATGAAATACCTTTGCACAGGTGGACATACACACAGTAAAGTGATCCAGTGAAGAAATATAAAAAAATGCAGTGTATGAAGGCGTGAATATATTTTAAAACTTCAGTAGAGCAGGTAGTGTTTTCAATCATGTTTCAGAGAAACCCAGTGCAGGCCGGCGTGGCGTGACCGGCTCACAAACATTGCGGCGGACAGCAAAGCTCTTTGAACACATCCATTAAACCTACTACCTAGAAAAACCAGTACCTCTATAAGGTACAGGTTACTCCAAACGCACGCTGTGTCAGAGCCAAGCGTATTCGTCAAATACGTAAACTAGGGCAATGGGTTTTCTTTTTAACAAATGCAGGTGTAGATACGTTTTTACGAAAATGATAAAGAAATAAATGTATGGTTCATTTCAGCAAATTTTAAGTTAACCATTAGTCGTCATTTTCAAATTGATGTTCACAATGATTATTTTGTCCTAAGAATACTATTCCGTTCCTTGGCACGGGAGCAAGCCAAGGTGGAAGCCTGGTGTGGGCCCGGTACCAATAACAATAAGTACGTCATCCACAATTTGCCGCTCATCATTAGTCCTGTTTATCTGGTGAGCCTATTGTCATACATCGCAATATTGGCCGATATATTATTTATTGCTGTAACAATAATACAATTAAAAGGTACACCTATACTCTTTACTGTTACGGACATCGGCTGGAGTAATGACGCGGTCAGAAATGTCAAAACAAACTTTTTATTCGGTTATAATCGATATTAGTCGTCAACTGGCAACTGGCTGGTCACACGTTGCAGCACACGAGCCTCTCGCGTCTCTCACGTGGCTTAAACATTGTACCACGTGGGTATACCAGAACTTTTTCAATTATTTTGTACTTTCCGTTTTTTTGTTATATTTTATATAATAGCTGTATTCTTGGTTTTTAATAACATAGATATGCATGGAGTTTTATTTGATGGCGTGGGCATTTTTTCAATTATGTAAGCATCACGCATCTTTTCCGTCATAAAACTTGTAGTCACGGGTTGCTTCCTTTTTTCTTCAGAAAAAATAGTATTTTTTTTATATCGCAAAAATATTATACTTTGAAACATGTAGGTTTCAGAATAGAACACTTTTACGTTTCATTATTTATTTTAATGGTTGGAAAGTTCTTTATTACTTTTTACTTTCATTTGCATTATAATTCTGGTTTAGTAATAGGCCTCTGACTGCTATTCGTTCGCGAATTCTATCTTAATTATAATGCTACATTTTTATACGTATCAATAGGTATTTCAGATAAATTAGTTAATGAGGGTGACTATCATACTTCAGATTCTCGCTTTTCTTTACAGATTTCTGATTCAACCTTTTCTCAGACGGAATAAACGAGGCTAGCTCGCTGCAGATTGTGAATTTCAGTTCGTTCAATCTATACTTTACATGTTATAAAAATCTTATATTACATTATAATATATATAATATAATACCTATTACATTAATGAAAGAATTATGAATAAGTTGTGTAACAATTTAGGCGTAGGTACAGGAAAGCGTATTCTATCTTATAAGTATATACGCCGCGCGCCGTATTGAAAGTCAATATACATTTTGTGCATGTTAGTAAACAATATTATTCCCATGTTATAGGTGGCACAAACTCGTGTCATATCTCTCTGACACGAGAGTTAAGCCTGTTCCAAGAATGTTAGTTAGTGTTCACCCTTCACGTCATCATGGAGCTCACATTTTGATCCTGCAACCTCAAGATTTTAAAAGCTGGTCATTGAAGTTTTTTGAATACGTAGAACTTAACCATAGTTATATTAAATTCCAGTAGTAAGCAAGTTTTGAGCGTATTCAAAGGTAACTTAAACCACGTAAAGTTTTAAGAAATTATAGCTATTTTTATGTTTTGTAACTAAAACCGTTATAGATTTTTATACATAGATAGATACTAATAAAGAAAATTGTTTTTAAGCGTACCACTTCTCTGTTTATCTTGGAAGTAATTCAAGAACAATATTGAATTTTATCCTATCAGATGTTGGATTACAATGTCGACGTGAAGCAGACTATGCTTCGCAGAGGTACTCGAGAGGAAATGGCAGGCCGATTGTTTCCTTATTAGCTTTAGGAAATACGAAAACGGTTGCTGAGAACATATTCATCTCCGCTATACAAATAATATGTAAGGAAATAGGAACGGACTAGGGAATGGCTCGATTCTAGACATGTTCTAGGATTCTTTGAATAATTTATTCATCTAACATTGGGCCATAAACCTCTGCCTGGCTATTCTTGTATATTGAAGTCACCTAATGGTCCTTCAAAAGGGATTTAACTTAATGTTCTAAAAACCGTTGTCTGTCAGTATAAGCAGCATAGGACCACAAAAGACGATAATTATGGACATTTGAACATTGCTGAGGATGAGGCTACGTAACAGAAGAGCAAGGTGTGTTTTAATCATTCAAAAGGCCACCAATAGTTAAAAAATGAAATCTCTAACATAAGGAAGCACAAGGTGCGCCGGACTAACAATGGATATTGTCACGTGGAAGCCCTTTTATTGCAGCTTTTTTTTTAACTACGTACCCTCTACTTAACTATTGAAATATGAAATAATATTTAACTGTAATAACTTTCGTGAGTGTTATCCATATTATTTACTATATATTCCGGTTATACTCACGTGTGTATTCGGGAATGCCCGACTATTTCGAACGGTTTCGACTCGCGATTCTGCCTAAGCAGCTCATGAATAAGGGCCCCGTTCGTGTTCGAAACTATTCGGGCATTCCCGAATAGTGACCATAACCGGAATATATAGTGAATAATATGAAATAACATTTTAGGTTTTTAAATATTATTATGTAGGTATTCCTTCCTGTTTCCTTCAATAATATATTGTTTTTCACTTTTGAGTTTTTTGAAGGAGGTTTTAATTTTTTTTTTAATTTTATTATTTCAGAATTAATCCTGCGAAAATACCAGAGTAAATCGACAATTAACATCAACTGTATGTATATATAATACAACTACGAAATCGATCGATACAAACATTAAAGTGTCAGTCCGTATGTGCGTCGATAGTCGTGCTACATAAATTGATCGAGTAATTAGCGCATAGAAGTCGTGGTGTCTGGTGGCAAAAATTTAGAGTTCACAACAAAGCCAGTGCCCCGAGAAGAGAGGATGGTATTCGGATTGTTTTAGGTTTTTAAATATATCGCTTAACAAAAATATTATTGGAAGAAAATAAAACAAGGTGAGTCCTTTATTACTTTACGTATATTTTCCTTTGTCTATCATACATTAAGTTGACCAAATTCATTTAATATACATCAATTTCTAATTCAATCAATTTTTTTTGCGTCATGTTTGTTTATATCATTAACAGCTAGTACCTATATGACGAAACCATTAAACCATGCAATCATGCATTATATAAAAGTGTATACATATTGGTGTAAACATAATAAAGTGGCATTCATTCAAGATATTCGTTTTCTGTAAGCGGACTAGTGGACTACCTACTCTTTCAAGCTACCGCCTACTTCTACGATAGACAAGTATTTCAATAAGCCCTTAACCTTAAGCCCTAAAAATAATTTGAAAGATGGTCTTAAACAATGCGTTCGTTCAAAACATCAAAAAAATATGGCAACTCGCACAGAAAGAGAAAATAAGAAGATATATCTACCTAACTGCACCTAAACCTGGCTGCACCTGCGCTCAAACATTTTCACATCATTATAAATACTAGATGGCGCTGATGCTATAGTGTTTAACCTAATTTTCATTATCAATGTTTGTTGTTTTATAGTGATTAACATGCTAAAACCACCATACTGGAGCATATTGAGTACAATATAGCTATATAACTTGATATGCCCACTTAAAATTATACATATTAAGAAAGCATAAACATTGAAGTCACATTGTTTACCCACAACATATGTTGAGTACATAAAACCATTACATATGTAAACATTTAACAGCAGTTTGCACGTACCCACATAGAACGTAACTCCGGTGTCAATTGGAACAAATCACGACGCGAGGCGATAATATGTGCATGGCGTCCTAACAACCTTTTATATAAATATCATATTATAATACATAAAACTGGCTATTTCATGTAGGTATCCTGTTTCAGCTTTACCTATCACTGTGCAATTCATATGCATAGTTACTTAGTTTTGTTCTTTTATTTTCTTCTTACCGATTCTTCTTCCTAGGAATGTCGTTAACTTAGTCCAGGCCAATAAAAGCCGCAATCTTGCTATTACCTACTTATTTATAAAGACGAAATAGTATTGCACTGATTTTGTGTTCAAAACAGAACGACTACAAGAATTTTTTTCCGCGCGAGCGTCGAAACCGCTTTGCATCAACCATCAAAAATATTGTTAAAAACGGGACGAGCGTAATCAGAAGTCGACCATCATACTAACAAGCAAAACCAGAAAAAGTATTGTTACATAGGGTCATATATTATAATATGTAGTGTGTGATTTACTAAGTTTGATTTACCAGAATAAAGGCAATAATTCATGTCCAAGTTCTCGTTAATATCTCCTTTACACAAAACTGTAATCCTTTCTTAAAGACACACGTCCAAGTTAGTTTTTCACTTGGATATTAGTTAGTGGTTGTGTTTGTGTAAATCTCGGCAAGTTTAAAGTGCAGCGACATCGCTTGGCATCAGGTGCGATACACTCACGCAAATATTTTATGAAAATACCTAGATTATTAACACTAGGGACGTTACCTGTGCCGATTTTTATCGATATTTTATATAGTGTGTACATTTTGTTGTTAGCATTTATTTAACCAAATGTCACGTTATAATTATAATATAAGCATTATTTATTAAGTTTTCTGGCAAAGTGTCTTTAGATACAGCAAAACTTTAACAGTGCATTTTATCATCAACTCCTTTACGTAAATCTAATTACAATGCGTATTAAGTTATTAATAAGAAGCCTTGCTGGTCAAGTGGTCGCTAAGCGCGACTGCTGAGCATGAAGGTCCTGGGTTCAAATCCTGAGTCGGCAATGTGTTACTGGGTTTTTCCATTAGATCATTCTCAGTAGCAGCACGAAGTCTAGAATTGTGCGCGGTTGATGGCAATAGGCTCGCCTACTATTACATTAGGACTTATAACATAACTGGCGAAACTGGGTGTACTATATGTGAACCTCTGCCTACTCCTTTGTGGAATACAGGCGTGGTGTTATGTTATGTTAATAACTCGTCAAAACAAGAATCATATAATAATACGAAATCAGACTACTACATTTCCAAATACACTTTCACTTTATTAGATACATCCACCCAAAATCTTAACAATGCATTTCAATCATGCGCTCATTCTTTTAAATGTAGAACTTATTACTCCACTAATAGCCTGCACTAATAAAAGTTTAATCAACAACCGAACCAACAAAGTTGTCATTAGCCCATAAAAATATAATTAGAATATCAACAATGTCGATATCGAGGCGCGTCGCTCTCGCTCGTGACTAGCGGCGCGCGGGGGGTGTCGGCGTCGCGGCCGCATCCTACAGCCAAACGGTAAACACTTTGCTGTAATCTCGAGATGAGAAAACTTTCAGTTCTCTTAATTCAGAAACTTATTCAACAACCTAACAACCTTAGAGCGGACCGAACGGAGGACACAAGACAAACAAACTCACCATTTAATCTTACTTTGTACTACATTAAAATAAAAATCGGGCTTCGCGACTTAAATAGCACCTGAATTTGATGTAAGTAAAACTAAACTTAATGCTCCGAATGTATATAATATTCATACATACACATAATCGCGCTTGTAGATTTTGAATACATAGGATAGATTAAACTTTATCTGGAGTCTGTTCACTCACATGATTATACCTATGGCATTTCATACCTAGGCCCCATGTCATGTGTGGCGAGCCTATTGCCTCCCATAAACTGTGTCGCCACTCACGACTCTTCCGGAAACAAATGGAATGCATTCTTAATCTGTCCCCCACGAACACAGATATGTCGACTCGACTTGATACATAGATATCGGAATGTAGAAAATTATCACTTCGTGTTTAGTTAATTAAATAATAGTCTTAGTTGATTTGTTGAGGAAGGATCTACACGGCTAGCACTATTCATATCTACGAATAATTCTGCCCAATATTGGGATTGTATTATCAATCTGTGGGTCAGCGTACCCTGATCAGTTCGCCGCGGTACATACTTGGCAGTGCAGGTGGAAAGAGAATTAGTAGTTTTGTAATCAGCTTCAATATAATAGATGCTTAAATAGGTGCTATAAAAGAACATTTGAGCTGATTCATAACGCTCCAACAGAGTATACACCAGATACGTAGAAAAAAAATATTTCGTAGTTAAACAATGCATTTACACTAAATAACCCTTTTTTTGTATTTTACTATTTCACTTTCGTGAGTGTTATCCAAATTATGTACTATATCGGTGAAGCTAGTTGGTAATCCCCGAATAAACACGCGAGTAAAACCGGGATGTAGTGAATAACTTTTTTATATCTCGATAATTAAATAAGCATAATTTAGTTTAAAACGTATCTTGCACTCACCCGTGACGTCCGAATTACATAACGATTTCTTTGCATGAACTAGATAATAGAATAAATACATAATTAAGTGATCAGTTGCTATTAAATCACAAAGGCTACCTGGTTAGCTTGCAAGAAAGGTGAATTGATCTAACCCATACTAGACTCGTTACTGCACTAGAAAGCAAGCCATAAACAAATTTAAAGTTAAGTTATTTCACAGCTTTGAAAAAAATCTTTTGACATTTACGTCTGGCTACTGAACTTCGACAGGTATCGACCCTCAAACTTGATTAAATTACAAGGTAATTTAAAAGGTATCTAAATATCCATTGCTAGTTTCTGTTTACGTCTAGTCTTACCCTATGACATCGACCTTTGCTAACATATCCATTCACAACGTCATTAATTTCACATATGTTTAAGTTAAGTAAAACTGTAATCTTTGTCTGCCACTATAATTTTGTAATATCATTTGCTCTCATATCACCATGTTCATGTCAATTTAATCAGTCAATTGACAGTGGGAAGTGTTGCTCTCAAGTGGAGCAAACTCGCCGCCATAAGCAAACAGACATTAAAGGATTACCGGATAACTACGTAACGCAGTAATACGTAGGTACGTGCACGATACTGTAAACAAAGCCTATCTCTCGGCTCAGTGTAAGCTTGCCTCATCCGAGGATCGCCCGTCTCCTCGATATAGGATTCTATACGAGAAAAAATGGACAATTAAGAAACGTTTACCGAAAGCGATCTCTGTATATAATTGTGTCTGCTTGACTATCGAAGGCGAGCTCGTGCTGTGTTAAGATTAGGGCAATGCGAATATATACTAGAAAGAAGTCTAACGCACGTTTAATTATAACAGATAGGTATGTAGGTCAATGTTTATTTACAATTCATTTCTAGCATCATCATAATGATTTTTAATTTACAAACATATTTTAGTAAACAATACTTTAAAAAATCATAATTTTGAATGGCATTTCGCCATTTAAAATCAGTCAGTTGTGTTACCACGACCATGAGATGTAGCTAGGACATGTTGTAGATGAGTCCAGCCAACAGGAGCCCGATCTGCGAGCCGAGTGACCTCCATCCCGGCGTCACCATCACTGACATGGATACGGTTCACGAAGAGAACGATAATGACAGGTTGGTGCTACTTCTTTGATTTTTTATTTTGTTCCGGGTTTTACACCAATCAAGTAAAATGCGCTAGTGCCAGCCAGTGAGACTGAAGGCCGGTTTTTAATCATAATTAGCTTGTCATTTTGACTGTTAAATAATTGTATATCATATTTTATCAAAATGTAAATTTTTTATTTAACAAAACCTTTTAACTATCATCTGAAGTTAATTTTTGTCCGCTAAGTCAAGTTAAATTTAATTAATAGACCGCTACAATCGTCATTAAGAATGTTGACAAACACCAATATTGTTGCCATTAATGTCTACCGTTATATTTTCGACTATGGTGTACATTTAACCTACATTTTATAGTTTTGTGAGGTAGAAAATTGTTCGGAGCTCAGTTTATACATGGATATTACCTTTTTATAAACACATTTTATTACGGTTTCAGTGGGTACGCAGCTACTCTTGCCACTATTCTGTGTGCATTGCATTATGTATGTATACGGAATGTGTACATATCAATCAGATATTTCCAAGAACCTAAATAACAAGTTGAAATTGGGCAATCAATTCGTATTGATAAGCCTAAGAAATAATCAAAGTAAAAATTATCAATACACTTATTTAAATAATATTATGACATTTAATGTTACAAGGTAATAAATATTTCATAAAAAGTATCATAACCACACCGCATACTAATTCAAAAACATGACCCACATTAATGACATAAACATGTTTCCATTGACGATTCAGTTTCCCGTTGTGGAGAATCATGGAAATCCATTCTTTTTCAAAAGCGCGGGGAAATGGATCCGTCGGCCGCGTCGGCTCGCCGGACACCCATAGTCATCATAAACAAAGGGTACACGCTAACCATTTAATTAAAGTTTCTTTTAAGCCGCATTTTCCTTTGTCTCGTGACTCAGTTTTATCTGTTATCGAAATACTGAATCTGCTCATGTAGTTTATGCTAAAACTGTTTGGATATAGCAGTCTCGCGGCCTCGCGTTTAATTAGTCGTTGAAATTAATTATGTTATTTTAGAAATTATAGCTTTAAATTCTAATCTTCTTACTAACAAATGTTGGGTAGTGGTTATAAGTACCCCTATAGTTACTCAATACTTTGTCTTCTTCTGTAAAATAACTGATGCCAAAAAGAGGAATGACATCTTGGTAACTATCTACCACACTTTACTACGTACATACAGAGCCTTCGATCTAAATACTTACTTAATCAAAGTCTGTACGTAACATTAGCAGTACCCAATACGCAATGTTCTTGGAAGAGCAGCGTTTTACAAATGTAGATGTAATATTCTTTGGAATATCAATATTTTGAGTCTACGGACGTTATTCAAACTAGGTTCAGTGAGGATACAACGAAGCTTACGAAGACATTTCCGGCGAACGGATGCACATTTTGGAGATTTTGCGCTCAGAACCCTCCAGTCGAAATAGTTCAATACAACTGCAGTTCAGACGTTTCTTTAAATATTCATGTTACAGTGTGTTCGCGTTTCAAAGTTAAATTAATATTTGCATTGATCGTTCGTTGAAAAAAATGATGTCGATGTAAATAGTGAGCGTAGACGGAAAAAACGCTCACCTATCTCTCAGGCCTGGATTTTCATGCTGCTGGACCTATGAGTACAATATTACAATACTTTTAGTTGAAGTCATGTTTGTCCCCCTATATTCAGACGCGGCTAACAAAAAGGTATAAAAATACATATAATTAATCATATAATATATATCAATATTATCAATTATTTAGTTTTTAGTTAATGTCTATTATTTTAACAAATAATTATATAACACTATGTTTATGATGGATAAATATTCCGCCGCCACCGCTTTTTCTTTAGATAGGTAGGTACTATGAACATTTCGAGCAAAGTAATAATAATGTACTGCGAACAAATTGTGAAATTCAAAAGATAAATAAAAACACTCTAAACGTGTTTGACTAAATGTATTTGTAGGTATAACTTTCAGAGAAAAAAAATCAATGTGTGGAATACAACGTTGTCAATCGGACGGACATATTTTGTGGAAAAAAAAATGTTTACGTCAAATTTTCAAACACACTGTAGTTTAGCGGAAAGTTTGAAACGCATACACAAAGAGGGATTTTGGTGCAGTCCCAAAGAGCTTCGAAAATATTTATGACGTTTGATAGACTGCTTTGTGTCGCGATACTCTGCGCGTCTGCTGCCGCTCTGTGCTAGGCACGCTAACTTCCTAAAGGATTGACTGCTCTACATGCTATCGACATACGACCCTTGGTATCATATATTTTGACCGCTATTACTATTTAATACTGTCTACTGCAGGACAAACCGAAATCAATTTTAGTGCATCCATAGAAGGTTGAATTAGTTGATTTTCTCTCATAACTTCATATAGAACAAAGTAGTAAAAAACCGGATTTTCGTTTAAATTTCTGCATAATTGCTCACTGTGTTTCGGCATCGTCTTAGTCTACGATTCATCGCTACATTTTCTTTCAATTAGGTATGTATTTCGTAATGGAACTCGTATAAAACGATGAAAAAACTCTACTCAGTACTTCCAGTACAAAAAATAATTCAGTGAATCGTTATTAGCAAAATTATGTACTAAAATTGTATAAAGCAATTATAACATTTTAATACCATATATATTTATTTTATGGGTTGTATGTTAATATGAACAGAATTGCGATAAAGCCCATGTTATCGAATAAACACCCTTTCGTGGAACATTTCTATAAATGTTCATATGTACAAATTCCAGTTTTTTTAACGAAGTGCGGGTGATTGATTATAAAAGCCTATCACGCTATCTGTTTGTTGATGTTTCGGGATAACATATACTATATTTATTTACCTTTATTTTTAATAAACTCTATTCAATAAAAACAATATGAAAAAAAAACATGTTGTACAATATCGTGTGTCCGATGTTTGTGACAGAAAAATATTTCAATTCAAAACACTAACACGTTTTTGGAAAATCTTAATCGCAAACCTAAACCTAAGTAACAGAATTTTTTATCCTTGTTGACTGACAGATTTCTATACCTTAGTCTAGCCTGTTATCCATAAGCTCACCGTAAGAAAAATAATAATTAAACTTTCTATTCCCAAAAGCTACTGTACAATTACAAAATACTCTTGAAATTCCATGCTTTGGAAGGCACGTTAGGCCGTTAGTTCTGCGCCTGATCTCTCCGGTCGTGTCGGTCTACCGTCCCATCCGACTATGAAAGTGAGGAAATAGGAAGTGTACCTGTGTTTGCGCGCATACTTGTGCACTATCATATCTCCAGCGTAGTTAACTAGTCTCAGCTGAGATAGGTTGCCGTAACCGAAATTCGGTCAGGAGAACATAATTATTCTTAAACTGTGCAGTGATGAGTCATATTCGGACCTGGGCCTCTTGCGGGACCGGACCCGGGCCATGCTGGGCACGCCGGCGGAGCTGTTGATGCAGCACACACACTCACAGCCCAATAGCAGGCGAATGTCCTCCGACATCGAAGCTAAGCTTGCTGCAAATCTGAACACAAGGTAAAATGATCATCAGCCGCTACATGACTAATCAAGCTGAATTCTAAGCTCAGTAACACTATACTGGATAAATAACTATATACTGGTTACCTTACTGGGTCATTTTACTGGATCGTTTAAGATCCACAAAAATGATTATTATAGGGCTTATCTAATGTATCACCATAAATATGACGTGTCAAATGACTTCTCAAAATCCATAAATTTTACTTTTTTGCTAATGTTACGCATAGTATCTGGTGCAAAGATTTCTTTAGTGTCTAATGTATACCATTTCTTTAAAATATTTATGAAACATATAAAATACTAAAGTTTCAAATAATTCCAGGCGGCCGTCGGCCATAATCGCGGCGTTCCGTCGTCCATCACAGGCGCTGGCGTTATGCGCGGCCACTCAGCGCAGGTTCCTCTCAGAACTGTCCCCACACTCTCGCACGTCCATGGCGTCTACATCACACGACCCTCCGCCTTCCGCCGCTGAGATATTAGGGCAGTAAGTAACATTCTTTTTGTCACACACTTATGAGCATTGCTTACCACTCTTGATATAATCATAGACCCACGTATCAATCAAAACAATATAAATATCAAAAATACTAATCAAACATCACGTTCTAAGCATCTGACTGGCTATTACCACAACCTAATTATAAGCCTTACTCATAAATAAAAAAATCAATGAGAATATAAAGTTACACGTGGTTTACGTGTGTGATCGTTGAAACATTTCTGCGAAACATGATAACTGAACGCCATACTTGAAACTGTTAATGCTTTCTCCACATAGCAAACGACACCTGGTTTATCCGTAATATCCATATCTGCTATCAGGGATATAAATCAAAACGCCAGAAAATCCTTGAGTAAACATTCGTAAGGCAACATACACACCACTATAAATCAGAGCGGCCTGGCACACGGCATGTGCCCGCGACACTCGCTCATCTTACCGCAAGATTCACGAATAGTTGACACGGGCCTGCACACCGCAAACTTACACTATTTAAATACCGTTTACTAGTATTCAGAATAAACGACGGGAATAATTAATAGTCTTTTAGAATTTCCGCTATAATTAAAAACTTTAATGAAGTTTGGTCCTGAATCAATATGATTCTAAGAAATAGTGTAACGACTCTTTTCTTAGAATTTTTCTCATAAAATATAATTTAAGATGCTTTTTTCTTGTTTTATCTGTAAGTAGAGATATTGCATATTTTGTCATAAAAGCCAGCTTGTTTAATTAAACTTGATAAAATAGGTCAATAAAGCAATAATATCATATTTTAACATGTTACATTAATGTTCTTTTCTTAATTTAATAATTATATCGTGTCACTCCCCAAGAAAACGTCTCAGTATCTCCGAATCCGTTTCGTCGCCATATGACTTGAATTTATGTCATCTGCCGCTTAATTGTGAATAAGAGTAGAAACCTATTTAGAGGTAAATATTATTCAGTCGGATAGCGTCATGTAGTCCGCAGACAATGAACAGCCTACGTCGCGTCAACACCATTGAAAAGCACCCTTTATTTGTTAATAGATAGACAGCATCACAATGGCTCTATGAACATTCAGCGCAAACATCACTCCATGAATGTAATTAGATTGTGAAAATGTTTTTGAATGAAACTTAGCTTACTGCTGGTATCGTTGCTTGGTGGAGACTGAATTTAAGTCACCCAGTAGCCAAAATTAGATCGTTATGATAGGTATCGTATACTATGAAGATGGGCTTTCTGCTCTCCTCCTTCATATAAACTTTAACCATAGCAAACCGAACAACCCTCCATGCGTAATTTGTTAAAAAAAGGGATACAAAGTATTCTGTTCACCTATTAATATTTATGGTCTTCAATAGTTCTGTACTTAATAGATTCAAAATTCATTTTACTTGATCAGTTTTCCAAGAACACCATAATTGTTTTTATAGCGAGGCTTTGAGCAAAGCACTATCAGCTTTGTACGCCAAGCTCCTGGTCGTGTTGGGTCTTGCGTTCCCCGTCACTGAAGTGATCGCCGGTGGTGTGCCTGATGGCTATTACCAGGTAATAAATAGTTACATATATAGAGCTGAATAATACCGCATTATTTACATTCAATACTTTATATAAATTGGTTTCGGAGAACCAGAATATTCTGATTAAAGTTATTAATTAAGCTGGCGTATAAAAATATTAAGACTGTGTATGTGACTGTTAATGGTGTTCTATATTAATTATAGTTTTTAATTTTCAGGGGTTTTATTTATATCTATACTTAGTATCCCTAATATTCGTAGTGTTTCAATACGTCAACTTAATGCGTCAAAAGGCTGTCAAACTAATAATTGACGACTATGGTAAGTGATTCTAGCTTCTTTTAATACGACTTAAGTGCTATTCTACACAATAAAATGTAAATCTGTAAGCATGTTGGTAATTAAGCACATTTGCCTAACAAATGAGACATTAAAATCACATTTGTTTGCATAATAATTGTAACTGCAAAGAATATTACCTTCTTTAGTTTGCATTCCACTAACGCTCTCAGCCATTCTTATAAACGTACCGGAAAGTTTTATTTTACATGTGCTGTCTAACGACTGAGCTGTATATAATTGTTTTTTACAGAGGACACATTAAAAGAGGATAGAAATGGCAAAATAACACCTGGGGAAAGACCAAAAACAAAAGAAAGTATTTCGCGGTACGGCAGTTTTTATTTGAGGCTTGGCGGAATAGGTGAACTGGAAATCTTTTCTCTATTAAAGTTCTTCTTTTTTATGCATGTAATCTAATTAATATATTGAACTTTTACAGCATTTGGTATTGGCTCAATGGTGTACAGCGGTCTAGAATTAGGCGAATACTTTGAAATGACAGACAAATGCCGCAATGTGCTGTCAGTAATTACACCAGGTTTACGGATGGGCCTCACACTGGCGCAAATGCAGTTTATGTTTCTAACTAACAAGGACATTGAAACAGGGACACACAAATTAGTACAGAGATTCGGGTTTATGCATATGATAGCAACGAACTTGTGCGAGTGGTTGTACGTTTTGGTGGAAGAAACGAAACATGAAATTCATCATCTGGAGCACACAATATTGGTCCCAGAGAATATTACTCACCATATATCAGATGCCATCCAATGCGGCAGATCCAACATCATGGGAGCACTACTTCAGAATGCTGCCCCATTCCTATTTCCATGTACGATCGAATATTCCCTTATCTGTGCCGTCATCTTATATGAAATGTGGAAAGAGGTATTAATTAATTTAATCAAAATCACAAAAAATGTAATAAGAAAACTAAATCTCAATTGTAAATTTTGTAGGTGAAATGCACTCCGGAAGACTTTGAGAAGAAGTTCAACATACCTAAAAATAAGTCGCGCAACAATTCAATGACACCGGAGAAAATTCTTCAACAGTTTGGTAATTTATTAACTTTTTATTTGGCCCGGCTAGACAAGTGGCGCGAACACTAGACGAATAGAATAGAGTGAATATGGGGATGTTACATCTGGTTATTCGTAACATTATGTCAACCCCATTTCATTCGTTCCACTTATCTGGGATCCCTAATTTTCAATGGACCTGATTAAATAGTAAGTAGTTGTTTGATAAATTCATGTAATTGTTTCAGCTGGTATGCTCGGAGTGAGTTCTCCCCACGGTAGTCGTGCTGCCCTCCACCATTTCTCGGTAGACTGCTCCCACGCTCACCGCGGCCTCTTCGCCGGGATCTTAGTCATCGTCTTCACCATCATCTCCCTTATTATGTTTTTCGTCTTGGCTAACAACCCTGCAACTATTACTGTAACGTATAAATTTAAATCATGGATCTTTTTTCCAACCTTATATCTTTGAGACCTTGTATTGACTTTTTCTTTTAGGACGCGATATTTGAAGTCAATATATGCGAGTTAATTCTCTACAGTTTGTCTATAACCGCATCTATAACAGCTTTGATACAAATGAGAGCGTTACAATATAAAAGGAAATCTAAGGGTACGTTTATAAATTGTTTTTAATGTACGCTTTCTTTTTCATTAAATCATTTATTATTTTTTTCAAAATATTTGTATTATTCCAGCAATTCTAGGCCTCGACCCATTCCTACTGATATTGGCTCAGTCCGGAATGTTCGTGTACTGCATGTTTAGTCTAATAGGAAGTCATCATACTCAAGACCAGACGAACAGCGTCGGTTTAACAGGATTCTTCTCTGAATTTTTATCTCTGAATCAGGTTGGTTCCGAGTATCTATAACTTATTTACCAACTGTAGTCTAAGTCGACGACCTGATTGGCGCAGTGGCTAAGCGATTGGGCTGCTGCACTAAAAGTTGCGGGTTTGATTCCTGCACAGGGCAAAACTTTGTGTAAACCGCAGATGTTTGTCCCGAGTCTGGGAGTTTGTGTATGTGATATTTCATGTTTGTGAAACACACCCACGACAAAGGAGAAATTCCTAGTGGGGGGCGACGTTTCTATATAGAAAAAAATGACCTAATTTAATTATCAGAAACTACTTTTTTCATACTACATCTATGAAACTCTAAAAACTAGTGACTCGGGATTGTTCGTAATACCAAACTATTGTATTCCAGACGATTCTTCAGACTTTATTCATAATCGACGCGTGGTGGCGACGGAGCAACTCTTCGGAACAGCGAAGAAACAAGCCCGGTCGACAGCTCGTCACCTTCCTACTGGTGGCTAACATGGCCATGTGGGCTATCAACACACTTGAAAAAGTAAGCTTTGTTATGTCTATTAGGGATGTAAACTTAGTATTTATAAGTAACATAGAGGTTTTGTGTAGTGGTTATAAATTACGGGGGGAAATGAATTCGTTGGAAGGGATATAGTACATTCTGTATGCAGTAAAACATATTACATATTTTTCAATTTTAATAAATAACTATGTACTATAGAAGGTACTGCTAAAAGGGATTTAAAATATTTTGTAAATCAAAAAGCATATTAGCATATAGGTATGATACCAAAATTAGAATACCGTTAAACATCAGTCAGTACCTTTAATGTTCACCAAACTGGAAATTATCAATTTACTAAATGGACCAACAATATAATAATTGATCATTCAGTTTAATTGCTTATTAAACAAATTAATAACATTATTATTTCATCATGAATCTGCATTATGTTTATTATTTAGTTAATATGTTCAACAAGCTCTTTATGAAACAGAGAGTGAGAATATTCCATGTTCTATTGCAGGGCTTCACAACTTTTTTCAAGCGGACCCCGAAAATTAATAAAACTGCTTGATAAATTTGTTATGATTTAAATTTTTCTTTGACTCCCTGGGAAATGTTTCCGGACTCCAGGTTGGAAAACCCTGCTCCATTGTTATGTTATTTCAGAGTCGTGCAGAGTTCCGGCCAGCCCACCTTGCGTTCTACGGTCCTTGGGCGTGGACCATCATCACCCACGTGTCCATGCCTCTCGCTATTTTCTACAGATTCCACTCAACCATCTGCCTCTTCGAGATTTGGAAGAACTGTTTCAAAAACAAACCCATCTATTTAAATGTATAGGCGGTTTGAGGGTTTAAATAGGTTATTTACCATTAGAATTAATGTGATTAAAAAGATAAACATATCTGTAATCTTCGAAATAAAATTATTTTGTACCTGCCTCGTTCTTTTTGTCGTGATTATTATTAACACCCGAGTACCTATGTTATTTATCTCATCAATCTATCTCAAGGCGTTACAAACACAATGTGATATACTTAATCTTACTTATATTTACAGTAGCTACTTACTCCATAAATAAAATGTGAAAGAGCTACCTGCATCTTAGTTATCAAGATGTTGGCGAGATAAGCAAAACCCTTTATTCATAAGCTGCACTTTAGATAGTAATAAAGTACGGATGCCAACCAAATGTAACACTTGAGATTATTTGAAGATATTAATGTCATCCTGACCGAATTTCACGTCACGGCGGCCTGTCTCATTTGGGACTAGCCAACTACGCAGGAAATATTATAGTGCACAAGTATGCCCGCAGACACAGGTGCACTCCCTATTCCCTCACTCTCATAATCCGATGGGACGGTAGACCGACACGACCGGAGAGAGATCAGGCGCAGGACCAACGGCTTAACCTTGCTTTCCGAAGCACGGTGGGGTCTCGACATGTGAAAACGGTTATCCAGCACAAGACTGACCGCGGCGAGCACGGCTTAACCTCGCAGATCGACTGATCTGCGGGGTAGCCACATAGCTACGAGCCCCACACCAGAGATGTAGATGTACCTACATCATAGGAACTATTAAGTTACACGAAGCAATAAAAGCTAGGTTGACATTTATTGTCCTTTTATAATTCCTATACATTTCTTCATGTGATGACGAAGTAGCATGACAAACATAGTTACGTATTATTAGTAATCATCATCATTGACAAACTCTAGACCTAGATAACTAATGATATCTTTTTGCTAAAGATGGTTATATAAAACTCACATCATGCATGTATGCATCTCATCACACAGTATTATTGATGTTTGCTAGTTTTACTGTAAATGTGTGAATGTAGATACTGTTAAGCTACAGGTGCATCTGATAGATTAAAAAATCTTGACTTGTTAGTGCAAAACCTGACGCTCTCATAGTGGTCTGTGCTAACCTATATGTGATCTGCGCTGAGAATTCTAGAAGGACAGGAGGGTCGTTTCCATCTGGCTCGTTTAGTAGCAAATCCAAATTTAGTTCACCTATCCTTATGGTTAGCACCGTAATGAAGCCCATGAAAGTATAATGTGTAAGTACTAATATTTAATTTAAATATCTAGATTATTATCGGAATGTTGGTTTACTTATTTTGTATGTATGTTTATTATGAACGGTCAATTAGGTTTATATTCTTTATTGTGCACACTTTAACAGTAAGCACGTTTCTATTACAAAAGAAAAAAATTAAAAAAAGAAATCGAGACGTTGAACATATTTTATCAATTTTTATAACAATAATCGATCATATTGACTTTTAATTTCTAACGTGCCAGCAAAGGTTAGTGAGTATGGTAATGAAAATATTTTCTCATAAGCAAGTTACTAACAGAAGTGACTGGTTTTAGAACACCAGACAGCACAGGCTGGTGGCGAATGACGTCATCTATGTATAGTGACGTCTAAGGCTACTTTCATGTAACCCTAAATAGGTGCCGTATGAATAGAATATTATTTATAGCGCCATTCCGAAATAACACTGGATACATATAACAATGGTGTTTGTGTCATAGCATATTATATCCTAATCAAGGATTAATGGTTCAAATTCATCCTATTCAATAATATTTTTAGTAGTATTAGGTTAGGTGGCCGATCTGAACGGAGATCAGCCATAAACGCAGATATTGAATAAGGTGCACTCTCTATTCTCTCACATTCATTATCAAGATCAGGTTGAACGAGTTTTCCCAGACACGACTCCTGGTGTATGAATAACGTTCACCTATCACAAGACTGGCTGTGGCAAGCGCTGCGTTACCTAGATAACTACGCAGAGCTACGAGCACCTACTTAATGTAGTCGACATTAGCAGGATAAGGCTATAGATAATGATGATGGCAGTTTGCGTAGTAAACAGACCGCATTACAAATTACAATACGGTTTTGAGGCAAAGTAACACATTCATGGAAGACTAATTGACTAATTAAATAGCCGATGGCCATAATAGTACAATTAACGCTGCCGTACAGTCTCATGAGCTAATATCAGGCAACAATGTACTTCATTTGTTAGCCGGAACTCAACTAACTAACCTTATTATTTTAAATATACAGCCATTATATTATATATAGCTACATACCTACACCTTTTCAATAGTTTTAGGCTATGTTACCGTCACATATGGAAAACGAACAAAAGAAGGTAAATAACTGCATATTTTCTGTTTTGTGAATGAAACATGTAGTGATGTAGGTAATCGAATTTAGTTATATCCTTGTACAAATAATGTCCCGACATTGCTTTTGTGGAAAAATACAGATTTAACATTTATTTTAATAGAAGATATTATCGCCTAAAAGTTAAAAAGCAAAATGAAGCTGAAAACTAACGTCTTAAGGTCAATTCTCGATACGTTTTTCTTATTGAAATTCGTTGGCTTTTTATCGAAAGAACGTATCTATTGCACTGCTGGAGAACGTCTTATGTTACGAGAATTGCCCTATACGCTCCACAGACTCACAGTTACCTAGCAGGTACCTATCTCGACCAATAACAAAGACAATGAATTTAACTATCAATGCAACTTTTCTATAATAGTTAATTATGATAATCACCAAAATATGAAACCGACCGAACTTAATTTGACTCCCCATTAGTTCAAATAACGTTAAATATGCAGGTAGTAAAGAGTTCGTAGAGTGTATTGAGTCGGCTGGCTTCGCCTAAAATGTCAAGATAAGAAGACTATCTTACGACTTTAATATCTTTACGACGACGTCTAGCTCAGTTACCGATGTGATCAGTGCGGAAAATATTCTTTTGTTTATCCATCATGGATGACGTCATAGAAGAAGATGTGGAATGGTATGTAATGTTTAAAATACTTATTAATAATCGATTTTATCTTGAAAAGTTCTATAATAAGTATTAAAACGCTTTAAGATCCGTAAAATATAACTTCTTTTGTATACTTTGTTGTTTGAATACGTTTTCTGAGTTGGGTAATTTAAATGTGAAGTAGAATGTCAGATAGGTATTGTTGGAGTGGTGTCACATAGATAGGTAGTGGTTTTAGACTCTTTAATGTTCAATCTCATTAAAGAATTTCTTGTTACGGGATTCATTGTAAAACATAAATATCGTTCAATTTATTTAATGCCAAATATGTACCTATTGACCTATATCTAGAGCCATGAAAGCATTATAACATTACTTAAACGTAGGTATATGATAATGATAAGTATATTCACAATACTCAAGGTATTCCGGGTAAGATCTGTTCATCGAAACGCATTACAATCCGGCTTAGTGTCCAAGAGAGCAATGAGCGCGGGGAGCTTAAAGGTTATCAGATTAGTGCAAATCTCCACTGTACCAAGTAGTAGCGACGTTCTCAACCGATTACATATGTAGGTAGGTACGACGTACTAACAAATAAATTAAGATACAACTTGTTCATCACGATAAAATTTCAACGTGTCTTTTCTGGGTAAAAAGTAGTTTCCTCTCTACAGATTCAAACTTACTCCGTGCTAATTTAATCGAAATCGATTCAGTGGTTTGTTATTTGTCCGTTAACTTTAAAAATTCTGACTTGTTGATGACAACAATTTACGTTAAAGGGTATAATTATACACACTACATTCTTATCTAGGAGGCATGACCGCCGGGACTCGAAGACGACCTACGAGCACGCGTCCCACCACTACCACCCCCACAGACAGAGCAGCACCACACTGGAACGCAAGCTCCGCCACACACACCACCGGTGAGCTCTTCTTATTATAATTAAACTTTCAAACGCACAAAAGGCAACTACGGTAACCGAGTCTTATGTTGTTATTATAAATTGTAGGTTCAGCTCGCACTCAGTAACAAAAAACGGTGTTTTATTTACACTAACAAATATTGTAAAGCATTGTACAAAAATAATGGCACGTGTATTTTTTGTACTTTCGATTTCTGTTGTTGTTGATGCACTAATACAATTGTATGATGTAAAGCATAGATTTTAAATACCAAGTAGTTCCTACCTAAAGTGTACAGTTGTCAAACACCAATCTGAATCGATAACAAATACATTTTAAGCTAAATAAAAAAGTATCCATCGATACAAAACGGTTTATGATTTAATATATTTACCTACACTCATTAACTACCTTAATAAACACTCAAAGTAAAGCTCAAATCAGAAAATAAAAACTTTATATCTTTCACCTGCAGAAATCATAGGAAAAAAATCATGTTAGAGCAAGTCTTTTGAGATAGACGACTAATTAATTGCTTAGAGATAAGGTGGGCTGGCTGCTGGGAGTAGAGCGCGCTGCATCTGCATATATATGCCAGGCTCGTTAGGAAGACCGTCTGAAAGTGACACCACCGTCGCTAATTACCCATGAGGACTACATCTTACCGACTCTAACCGATAAATATTTAGCACGACTATATTTATATTTACTGCACAATTTGTTTAAAGCAAAATAATAACGGGCTGATTTCTGTAAACAATTTTGATTGAAAGTAAATTAAAAGACATACAAAAGGTTGTTTTCGCAACAGATAGATATTTAACTTTAAAAACCTTAGCTCAATCAATTAGCTCTCTCAATCTCAATCTCTATTTTAAAAGGTAACACAATGCAAAAGGTTACATTTGCCAAATAATTTTTTGATCGGTAAACCTTAAGTTATAAAAGACTAAAGCTTTATAATTTATAAAATTTTATTGGATATTATATTTATACTTACTAGCTTATACCCGGGACTTCGGCCCCGTGGATTTTGATTTAAAAACCTGTACGTAGCAGCAGTAAGCTGATTTACTTTATTAAATCTGATTTTGTTAACCATTTTATGGGTTTTTGTTTTCTTCCCACGAATCCCTAAATATTTTCAAAAATAAAAGTACCTTTAAATACTCTTTATAATATAAGCTATTCGCCAGTGAAAGTCCCGTCAAAATCCGTTCAGCCAACACGAAGAACCTTTATCCCGCGAATTTTGATGTTACAAACAGACACTCCAATTTTATTTATGTGTATGGATAATTCATTAGATCAATGTGTATGGGGGCAATGGTCTAAGAAAAACTGTAAAAACATATAAACGGAAATTATGAACAGTTTTCCTATACATTATCACTATTCATATGTATCACGATGGACATAGTGACATCAAATATACAGTGTATTGACATGTAGAAACTTGCTAATTGTCCTTTGTCTTCTCAACTGATAATGCCTAACGGTTATAAGCAGATATATGTCTAAGTTTAAATTCTACTCGTTGCTTTATTTTGCTTATAATTATATTCCTCACTAAAATCCCATGAGTGCTCTCACATTAAAAAGTCCAGAATTAATTACTAGATCACGGTAAGTAACTGTTCGTTGCTTACCGTGTAATTGTTCTGTTTGTTGTCTGTCCCAACCATAATAAATACTTTATTCATAACTGTTACTAGCGATTGATGTTACAAACAGACTCTTAATTTTATTTATGTGCATTGATAATGATGATTTGTAAAAAATCTATCGAGACGTCTCTTTTCAAAACTATTCTAAAAAAGTATAATAAATAAAAAAAGCCCATGAAAATCGCATTTGAATTTTGAATACCATAGACACACTTTTGGGCTTTGAGGTTCACAATAGACGTAACTATCGACGAAACCTTTATTTACACCTGGTACAGCATTGATAGAGCTACTCCACGCTACACAAAGGTGGCATCATGTACTAGGTATGGTTACAGAGCTTATTGTTGCGAGCCGTGCCGATTGTTAGTTGCATCTCAGTTTATTGATCGCCGTTCTTACATCAGTATAGACTGTTATGAATTATATGTAACGAGGTCACCGGCACATTGGTCACAGTTAACGCTGTTTGTATTTATTCGATGAGTATACTGTATACCAGTAGCCACCTAGTATTTTACTGTTCCATGATTCTTCCACTTCATGTAGAGCATAGACAATAATTTAAATATACCTAAAACAAGAAGTCGAGATAAATATCCTAAAACCGGACGTCAGAAAACACTATTACGCCTAATAGTCCATCGTTAACGTCTTAAAAGTAAATATTTGAGCAAAACCTTAAAATTTCAATGCCATATGATTCACGCATTCCTCACAATATTGTCATTATATTGCGGAAGGTCCTAGGAACAAAACATCTTTTCTCAACTTTAAAAATGGCTATTATGATAATGCTTCTTAGTCATACGCTTAAAGTACTATGTTTATAAAATAAGAGCATATTCACAAACACAAGTACACCCCTGCTACAGTTAGCAACTAATTACTAACACACGCGACTGCGACATGTCGCTGCGATTTGTATCATCTTGAACAGTCCGTAATACGCATCATAGCGCTCAACATCTATGAAGCGAACATTTAAAACGTGTACATCTTTAAAATTAAGGTGTATTTTATGTGCTAACTGGATTTGATGACGAAAAATAAAGAGAAATCTAATCAAAATGCATCGAGAGATTGGCGGCGGAGGTCTGAGCCGCTCATAGCCGTGCCTGAAGATGAAAGGTGAGGCGAAGGGTGAGACGGGGCGGTTCATTAAAGACCACTATTAGTAGATAAGCGCTTGCTCAAACAAAACAAGTTCGTGTAACGTTAGATCGACACCGCTTTATGTAACAGTTTTAATATTATGTACGGGATTTAGTTTTTAATGTTTCGTTGGACCTGGCGGGTTTGGCTTATCGTTTTTGTGGATAGTTTAATACCTTTAAGTTGTGTTACGAAAATAAAAGCATGAGTAACGTAAGGATTTGATATTTACAAACTTATGCAGATTTAGGATTAACTAGGTTCTGTTGATCATAAAGTAGGTACACGCATGTAGGTAAACCTTTTATTTCTGAATTGAGTCTAATAGTGTGGCCTCTAACATGAAGGTAAATCTTTAGGTCAAACTAATATTTATTCAAGATTATTTATTATATTATTGAACCTACGTTCTCTAGCGAATGAAGTTATCCACTACGCCAAATAGTATATTCTACGGTTAACAACAAACCATATGATAACAAAAGACAATTCAAGAATTATCTCGATCTTACCTTTACTTAAAGATGAATAAATAATGTAATCAATACGTACTAGGTGCATAAGGATTAACCTTTATCTTAAGGAAATTAATTTCTTACTATAAACCTACTTACAACTTTTATAGGTTCTATCTATCCTAAATAATAATTTCAATAATCTCCACCCTACTACAAAAGTCTGTCTTCTAAATACTGGGAAGCAATAAGCATAAACTTCCGTTGCATTGGCAGTAGGGGTCGGAAAATCCCGGTATTTGTCCGATATTTTGGTGATTTTGACCCAATATTTCGAGGATTCCGGTTTGCGACCTCTAATTTGCAGGTTATGTACTAAATAAACGGATTTAACCATACTCAGATTAATATAAAAAGAGGAAAAAATTGTAAATACTTATATGCATAAGAGGTAATCTTCGAAAATATCCATCCGTTAAAAACATACTTTGCCTGATATTTAGAATGGTTTTTCAGAGTGGACAGGCTACTTTGCGGCGGACTGAATCAAGTACCTATCTTATATCGTGTGTCATGTTTTTCAGAGAGCATCCGCCGCACTCGCTGCCTCGGCTGAGCGTGGTGCTGCCTGCCAGCACAGGCTCCAGCATGGAACAGATACCTGTGCCCAGGAGCCGACGGAAGCCGCTGTCACACGGCGAGTGAGTCCCCTTCATGTACAGTATAAAACAACTGCCACGCAGCAGACAATAGAATATCTATTGTTCTTGGCTTACCAGTGAGCCGAATGTCGTTCAGAGAATTTATACGTAGGTAAATGGTCTCTTGCCGCCTTATCTCAATGCTCTATCTAAACTCTAAAGATCTGAAATCAAAACGCTGCAGTCCGACATGAAAACCTATGAATGTTATACGTGGTTGTACTATGTCGGTAATAGAATTCTAGCAAAATATTGCGAGCGATATTCATTAATTTTGAAAGCGTCGTATTAATTTTCACTAGCATCATAATTATTTTAGTTTATGAACAGTTAATTGATTCAATATATCAAATTGTTTCAGTGAATCGATGACCGTGGTCCTGTCAGCATTTTATGCTAAATTATTAATAGTTTTAGGAATAGCTTTGCCAGTAACAAGCACCATACAAAATGAAGTTTATACAAATGTTATATCCGACGTAAGTACCTACCTAATTAATTAATATTGGTGTTCGCACAGTAGTCGAAATTCGACCGTAATTACTTAAATGTACATATTTTTGACACTGATAATTATGTAAGTATACATTTTAGCTTTCTGCCATCCTTCTCCTCCATTATAAACATTACCTGCCTCGATGGTCTAGTGGTCGCTAAGCGCGACTGCTGAGCTGAGTCCTGGGTTCAAATCCCGGGTCGGGCAGTGATACTGAGTTTTCCATAAGGTAATTCTTAGTACGGAGTCTGGATTTGTGCCCAGTTGATGGCAATAGGCTCGCCCCCTATTACATTGGGACTTACAACGTAACTGGCGAAATGTGGGTGTACTAATGTTCACCTCTGCCTACCCCTTCGGGGAATACAGGCGTGATGATGTAGTAGTATAAACTTTATAGATATATCTTACATTCCTCCGTGCGCGCAATGTGCAAAGGGTATTTAATTTTATTCCTTCATATAATATGATTGATGTGAATAGATTGTATAAGTGTCAGTAATTTGGTGTTTTATATTGTATCTCTTTCTCAGCTACTTTTTCATAAAATAACGGTCAAACACGATGACAATATTTCTTTGGCTCTTAAGCAATTAGCAAATATAAGAGGAAGTTAGTATTTATAAATCTCTAACCGTGAACTTTGGCGGAGCGATCATGAGGAGTCGTAAGAGAACACTGGCTCTTGTTACTCTTGTTAGCACTAGTGTTTTGCCGAAATGTAAGCAAAAGGGGTTAGGTACATGACGTACATATAAAACTTTTATGTTGCTACAATAATTTAGCAGCCTAACACGTATAATATAAGGATATACCATAGTACTAAGCCTTATAATAAAGATTTTGGTACTAAAATTGTACAGGCGTACTGCTTTATTAGCACCTCTACCGCCTACAAAAATTATATTGAGGTAGGGAAACAATTCTAGAGATACTCACTGTGTACATTTGCGAGAATTCAAAGAAAACAAAAGGTTTACTTGAAATAAGTCTAGAATGATGATGATGAAAAAACCGTCTGATATTGATAAGGCCTCACTAAGGCCTTTTGAGAACCTACCCTAGTTCATATAGTGGTTGCCTGTGCTAGGAAAGACTTTACGAGATTAACGCAGACTGTAGAAATTAAAACAACGATATTTGAAGGTCTTGTCCGAATCCTACAACGCTATTGTTTTATTTTAGTGCTCTAATTGTAGTCGTTTAAGTTTGAAACTCGTTACGTTCTTATTTTTACGGCTCTATCATTTATCAACAAGCGATACTGTTATTTATAAGCACTGTTTATTAAAAAATTTAGGTACATTCAAGTCAAAGTCAAGGTACCAAAAGATGACTGAAGTATGTAAAGTGGCAACCCCCACCTTATATGAGGGAGGCCTTTGTTCAAGAGTGGACGTCTTCCGGCTGATGATGATGATGAAGTGAAGTGACTGAGTATTCTTAATCCGCGAAATCTAAAAAAACTTATTGTACTATTTTCGCCAGCCACTTTATCTGCATGGTACTGCACGTGGCTTTTTAAAAGTCTGAAATTATTTATAGCCTTATTCCACAGCAATCAGTAAAGTTCTGTTTATTCAACTACATTGCAATTCTGTGTATGGGAAACAAATTGTGACTCAAAATATGTTTGATGCAAAATTACATCAAATCCAAAATTCCCGAATAAGATTTGAACATTGGAATCTTATTAGAGTGCGATGCGTAGGGGATACAACCCGGATCTATGTAGCAAATAAGTGTAGCACTTCGCCAATTGAGATGGTTATTTATTGTGGAAGGAACCAAGTAGTACCAACCTACAACTTAATTATCTATATAATAATACATGAAGAGAAAACTGTGTGTAGGTCCCCGATTTAGAATGTTATGTGAAATTTGGCATAATATGGAGCCAGAGGTGCAGAAAGTTAAATATGGTAGACATTTGACCACAGGGCGACCCCTATGGTGTTACTGATTTATAGCGTTTACTTTATTTTATTTCATATTTATTGTACATATATTTTAGGTGTTCACAATGTATTTATACATTGTGAGTATGCTGTTTTTGGCGTACACCTTTTACCATCTTCGAATAGCAAAACGAGAGAGAGACGGTAAGTACAAGATATTTCTATTTGACTCTAAAACTTACACTAACATTCCTCTACATTACCTTCGTTAAATATTTCAACCACATCTTTCAAAATAGTCGCAGAAGTTGTTATTGTTTTCTCACTGTAATCATGAAAAAGGAAAAGGAGGTCCATCATTTCTTTAAATAAGTTATACATTCCATCTTTTACCGCTGAGTTGGTTTTGGCATTTCTCCTCAGAAGTAGTCAGTTAGCAAATGCCAAAGCTGTCTAGTGTCTCGTTTTTCAAAATCTGACGTATGTTAAAACTGTTTTACAGAAATAAAAAAATATTTACTGCCTCGTTGGTCTAGTGGTTGGTAAGCGCGACTGCTAAGCATGAGGTCCCGGGTATGAATCCCGGGTCGGGTAAAGTGATACTGGGTTTTTTCGTTAGGCAATTCTCATTAGCAGCACAGTATCTGGATTTTTGTGCCTGGTTGATGGCAATATACTCGCCCCCAATTACATTGGGACCTATAACATAACTGGCGAAATGTGGATGTACTTTACATTCAACTCTGTCTACTCCTACAGAGAATACAGGCGTGATGTAATGTATGTTTGTAATAATTTATTTGTTTATTACTTCCTAGAAAACGTGAAACGTACCCGGTACGGCAGTTTCTACCTGCACATGGGCGTAGCGGGGTTCGGTGTGGGCTCCATTATCTACTCATGTCTGCAGTTCGGAGGATACTTTGACCTCTCCGGAGACTGTCAGCTAGCAATCGTGGCGATCAAACCCGCTCTGAGGATCTTGTACCTAGTAGCCCAAACAGTCTTCATATTCTCTTACACTGATGTAAGTATTTGGCCAAAAAATTTTTTTTGTCAAGAGTAGGCCTGATAGGGCACCGCAGCTTGCCTTTTTAAAATAAAAGACGTGGCTATTACATTACTTTTGGGCAATGCTCTAAAATATTATCTGTCAATCTATAATACTAACTACTTGCACATCAAATCATTGACAGTCAGAGCTACTGAATTTATTTATATTCGGATAAGTCATCATATCGTATTATCACACATTCCAAGATATAAATCGTCATCAAACATGCGTCCATAAACTTACCTACTTACTTCAGAAATTCGACTGCTAAGGAACATATCACGATCACGATTATGTGCCTACTGTGTGCTTGCCTCTAATAAGCAAACAAAATGATCTCATGTGTTTGATTTCCTGTGTTATTTACATGTACCAGATAAAATAAAAATTTCCTGGTGTAATTGTAATAAATATCATAGTATATTAAGAGATTTATAATATGTAGGTATCTACAATCACTTTCTTTCCAAACGTTGCCCTAAATAAATAATTACTCATTGAGCATTACTGGGACATGAATATGACAAACACAAAACTCAGATATCTCGGCACTGATATTTACAGGAACCCAAAAATACAATACATATTTTAGTGCAGCAATACCCAGTTAGCTAATCAAGTATAAACGCTCCGACTCAAAAAAAATATTGAATAAATAATCCACGAAACTTTCTTCTTTTAGATTTTGGACCCTATGCGTGGAGTGGTGCTCGATAGATTCGGGCTAATGCACCTAATCGCAACAAATGTTTGCGAATGGCTGAACGTCGTCGTTCAGGAGACAAGAGATGACATCATCGCTATGGCGTACGACCGACCCGCGTTTATACGCTATGCCAACTTCACTGGCCGTACAAAAATACGTTTCAAAGATCATATGCTAAATACTACTTCCGAAATTGAGGATAGGCTCCCAGACAATACTGACACCATTGCTTTCTCAAACCTCACTTTAGATATTCATAATGGTACGGGGAGCAATGGCAGTTGGACATGTAACGTCACCGATATGATCACTCCGTTGATCAGAAGTGTCAATCCGTACTTGAGGCCGTGTGGAGTAGAGTACAGTCTGCTGTGTTCCATCATAATAGTAGTGATATGGAATGATATATGTACCGTTCCCGGATCGGTAAGATTTACCCGCTTTTTGAGTTAAAAGAGATTTTTCAGATTCAGATAATGATTTAATTATATCTAATCATCTTAAATTGTTAGTTTTAATATTATCTACTATAAAAACAAACTTCTAAAGTGTTTAAATATCACCTAGGTATTTTTTTCAAATTATATTTATGATTGATCTAATGAGGGCTCTCTACTTTCAACTAATTGATACTAAGAAACAGAGCCAATCATATAATATTTAATATGTCAATAAATTAATTAGTAACTAAATTTCCAGAAATCGGTAAGGCAGCGTCCTCCTGCAACAGTTATTACAAAGGATCGTCAGTGCTGTGCTCGAACGAAATCAAATAACCATTTCTCGGTAGACTGCGGCAGTACACATAAAGGGCTGTTCATGGGGGTAGCGGTACTGGCTGGCACGATAGTCAGCCTCATGTTGTTTAATGGATTGTTTCAAAAACATGAGCATATGAACTTAGCCTTACTACAGGTAGAACCAACTAATAAATACTCAGTATAAACGATTCCTAAAATACCAATTAATATTTAGGTGTGGCTAACTCTTGACACTATCGTCGTTGAATTCAGATAAACGTCTGGGAATCAATCCTGTTTATGATAATGACTCTCGGATCTGGAGCGTGTCTTCAAAGGATGCGGACGCTGCCGTTAAATCGTGCTGTCGCTGCCTTACCTTTAGAACATGCCCTGCTACTGGTCACGCAGTGTGGAGTATACTTATACTACTTGTTTCAAATCATTGGAGCAGGGTTTTTAATTCAGCAGTACCCAGAAGAATCACGAGCTACCAGGTAATATGTCGACATATTTCTCATTTTCGTTTAAAATAAAATAAATTTAAAATTGTATATCTGCCGTCTCCAATGATTACAGGATAATATCACCTCTTTGTGCTGTCATACAAAGTTCGTGCCAAACATTGCTAGTGCTGGACGCATGGTCCCGACGTTGCGTCGGTCCGGGCCGCCAACGACCGGGCCGGCAACTAGTGACGTTTCTCCTTGTTGGTAACTTCGCATTATGGCTCATCAATCGAGTTAAAAATGCTCGAGCTGAATTTCATCCTTTACAGGTAAACCTACATTTTATTAATAATATTTTATAGATATATATACAAACTAGATAACGAACCTTAAGTGTCGTAGCTAGAAAACAAGACCCACTTACACATAATACATAGGTATGACCTTACAATCTTGCTTAGTCTCCTAAAGCTAATCTGATTCTGACTGGCAATAATACCTAACTTAGGCCCAGGCCGCACTACGGTTAAGGTTTTTAACCGCATAACTTAAGGAATCATAAACAAGCGGCCGCACTTGCAGTTTTATCCCGCGCGGCCGTTTGTATGAGTTTCCTTGTCACGCGGTTAAAAACCGCGGCGTTTCAACCGTAGTGCGGCCTGGGCCTTAGATGTGCGGAAAAAATTGTGTGAAAACTGTTGCCAAGACCTGCCAGTTTCAAGAGCGACGAAACCGTGCATCGAACTGACTCTCTGTCATGATTACCACTAGAGCTTGGTTATGCTTACTGTACATAATATTTATTTCACTATGATTTCAGATGCAATTTTATGGTGTGTGGGCCTGGACGCTCATAACGCACGTATCTGTCCCACTATTGGTTTGTTACAGATTTCAAGCTACTGTATGTTTTTATGAGATCTGGAAAAACTCGTACAAAAGGACAAGAGAAGGCAATATTGATACGGACGATCTAGAATTAAAAAATCACCACAATGCTTAGTATTTTTATAGACATCTATAATAATTGTACTTATCTATCTAAAAGAAAAGCGTCTTCACCTACAATCATAAGCATTACGGCCGCACTCTCACTTTGTACTTTATAAATTTGACTGGGAATGAACACCAATGTCGTTTAATTTATTTACAACAAACCTTTTTGTGAGCTTATAGATATGCTGATCAAAATTAATTTAGAATCGTGTAAGATACCTAGATCCCTAACCTCATCTACTCTACGAAGCTCTCTGTTCTTTAAATAGATTTAGGACATTTACTTCTAGTAAATTTTATTCTAGAGCATTGAAATCAAGCCTGTTTTCAGAGCAATAGGTGTCTAAGCGACAAGTATGCTAGCAACAAGACCACCGGTAATGCTAGAAACAAGTTTTAAATTTCTACTGTCGGCAAAATTTAGAATTTGGGAGTCAGACATGTAATTGCCAAACATGACTGCCTGACTTCTATTAATTAATTATGTAGAACCTGTACGAAAACTATTGAAGCAAGACCTCTAATATCGACACCCTACAGCTTCAAAATCAAAGTATTGTGATTTATTCGATCGGAGGCATTACTGCAGTCCATGACCACTTGTTGACCTCCTTCCATCGAGTCGGTTAGGTATTTAATAAATATAACGAGGCTGATTACAGTAGACCGTGCAGAAATCCATGTTGCGATGGAGAAGATTGATGCTTATACTATTTTTTCGACGACCTTCGCTAAAACAGATAGCTTAGAAATATGAAGATAGTTAGTTATTTGATCCTTAGGTCCTTTTTTATGAACAGGAGAGTTAAAGGCGTATTTAAAAAATCAGGCATTTCACAACAATTATTCAATTTCTGAAACAGGTATAATATTGATAAAGGGACCGAAAGTTTATAGCACAATAAAAATGAAAATTAAAAGAAACAGATCGGGACTGGCCAGCAGACTTACAGGCATCTAATTTCAGTAGCTTAATCATAGGCTTAATTTAGACTTATTTCGAAAAAAGGACGATGATAGAATTTTTATGAACTTTAGTTCCACCCTCCAATAGCCACTAATATTGACATGCATATCAAGCAAGCCTTATCAACAAGCACGCAACAGACTCACAAACACACTAAATAGTTTGGCATCGAAAGAGTAGAGCTTTTATGCCATAAAGACATGTAGCTCAAACTGTAAAAAAAAGTTATCAGTACATAACCTCGGACGGACGGGGTGCGTCTGTCATATCTGTCAAATTTGTGTACAACATTTCCTCATTTTAGATTTTAAAAACAAGGTATTTATAAAAAAATATGGCTTCTGTAATGGATGTAGATGAAGAAGAAGTCGAAATGGCTTCTTCGAGTAGTGGTAAAGGCGATAAAAAGAGATTCGAAGTAAAAAAGGTAAATATTCGTAAACGCATACTCATCGTAACGGTATGCATTTTCTTTGTTGTTATATTATTTCTTAACTGCTTTATTTATATTCCAGTGGAATGCTGTCGCTTTATGGGCTTGGGGTAAGTATGAAACTGTTAATTTTCAAGTCAAATCATTAAATTTAAAAGGCTTACTGGAATTTTTGTTTTGCAGATATTGTGGTCGATAACTGCGCGATTTGCCGAAACCATATAATGGATCTGTGCATAGAATGTCAAGCAAATCAGGCATCAGCCACGAGTGAGGAATGCACAGTGGCCTGGGGTGTCTGTAATGTAAGGCTTAATGGATTCTCCTAAAAATCTTTAATATGGATAAATTATAATTTCAATTAAATTTCTTTTCAGCATGCTTTCCACTTCCATTGTATCTCGCGTTGGCTCAAAACTAGGCAAGTGTGTCCTCTAGACAACAGAGAATGGGAATTCCAGAAGTAAGTAGCAATACTCTTGACTTCTCATTACATTATTATGATCTAAATCAATTGTTGATTTATATGTAGACCAATGGAAGATTAACAAATTGTCTTACTTTAAACCAAGAGTGAATGTACAGTTTCTAATAAACACTCACAGTTTATCGGACTTACCTATGTCCAGTGAAATAGAAGAGAGCCTATTACAATGTATTATAACTGATAAAATCTAAGTATATCTGCAGGTGACCATCCCCCTACATTATTAATCACATTGGGACACATTAGCTTGATAGCTAATATGTCCTGATGTAATTACATGTCACATTGATGTGTTAAATTGATTAGCTTTGATATTCATTCTGGTAGGTAGTCATCAACTTGTAAAACCATGATATAATGAGAGTAGTGTATAGAACAGTAACATCAGCTTCAAAGTTGGGCTATTTTCTTGTGGTTTTATTGTTGGGATTCTATTAATGTGTTGAATTTGTTTTAGGTATGGACACTAAAGCGGAATGTTACGCCCGTCCCCCACAAGAAGTCACTGCTTACCATATTGAGAATGGGCATACCAATGTCAATATTGCATTAAGTTGATAATAAACTAACTCAGTACTAAATTTTTCGTTATTAATTCCGCGATTTTTTGTAAATTGTGATGATGAAACTCTTGTAATAATGAAAATAAAAAATCCATAAAAATAGTAAACATCTACCTGCCTACCTATGTAATGTTTATTTTTTAGGAAGATAATGATCAATTTTTGACCTACTACGATATCACTACATACCTAGTATAAAACAAAGTCGCTTTCTCTGTCCCTATATCCCTATGTATGCTTAAATCTTTAAAACTACGCAACGGATTTTGATGCGGTTTTTTTTAATAGATAGAGTGCTTGAAGAGGAAGGTTTATATGCATAATAACATCCATCATATAGTGGAGAAATACTTATAATATATATATTTTATACCCGCGCGAAGCCGGAGCGGGTCGCTAGTTTTTAATAAATCTTAACACAAATTAAACAAATGTTAGAAAGAAACTTGAGGCAATTTATTGTGATAATTATTGAAATGAAAAATATTTGTTTGTCAACAATATGCAACTTTTTTTGTTTAAATTACAGTTTTCTTACATACAGTATTCCAATTAGGAATATCACAATAGCTAGTCATAAAACTAGCATTCACAATTTAACTGCATAGTAACCAATCCAGCCACATAGTGTGCATCGTTTTTCTAATACAGCCAATACTTGTAAATTAAAGTACACAAATTATCCTACAAATTTGTAAAAATGACCACTCTTAGAGGTAGGTACATATTTCATTAACTAAGGGGGATACAATGCTGTCCCTTTAATTAAATAGCTCTCAGTGTATTTGCTACAAAAGCATATTATTATGTTAGAATTAAATCAGTTTAATTGAACCTTTTTTCACAGCATACTGCATAAAAACCCAAAGTATGATCCATTGCAGCCAACACGCGTTAAATCCGGCGGCGACCGCCCGAGCGCTATATTATTTGTATTAATTTGCGATTGAACATTATTTTACTAATGGACCAATCGCGCCTAGTATAATGAGTATGTTCGCTACTGAAAAATGTCCTCTTGTCCCATAGTCTATTACTTTGAACCTAAAAATTTATTTGTATTCAGTCTGGTCACATAATTTAGAACACATCTTGTGAGTTTAAAAATATTTCAATTAGGGTTTTATCAAACCATAACAAATACAATATGAAATATTGTATTGGATACTTTCGTTCAGGACACTTAACTAATTCCAACTCTTAAAAGTACCACCCTCTATAAGCTGTCGCAATTTTTTATTTATTCCAAATACGTCTTCAACATTTTATAATTAATGTTATATATACAAACTATGACCCTACAACTGCTGAACAGCTTTATACAAGCGTAACACTTGCCATGGATACATTTAATTCCCATAACTATTTTTAAAATTAACATGGGACTGTACATATTAACAATATTCACATTTTGATAGTGAAAAATTAGTAAAAGAAACTGATTGAGAAAAAATTTAACTTTGCTCAATTTAGTTGCTAACTGTAATGCATAAATTGCAGTGTCAATTCTGGAACCCTCATGTCATCATAATTAATCTTATGATTTGCTAACTTAGAGAATTTTTCAATCCTGTCTCGAGACTTCGTTCTTGTTCAAATTGAAGATTTTATTACTACATATTACTAATAATTATTATTACTCTTTAAATAGAGAATTTATTTCACTATGCTCATCCAATATCCATACCATATTCAATATACACATTTCATTAAGACATTGATACAAGAACAAATAAATTATACAATGCAATGAGATCTACCTGCAGCAAGTCAACATATAAATTAAAATGGTAAGAAAAACCTGTTCTCAATATTAATAAAACATATCTAGAAACAATTTTCTTAATAAATGGCAGTAAATCCACCAGGACTTATTCCACCCTCTTCAAATAAGTCGTATCTGGCTCTCAGACCTATCTGAGATATTATGTGGCTTTAATTAAACAAAACCTTGTATTTGTACATTATATTAACTTGATTAACATAAGTTCATAACAGATACCTATTAATAGAACAACTTATTTGACGATCGTGAAAACACCCGACACACATGGGATATTATGAAATGAATTTGCGCTAATTGAATCTTTTCAATGTTTGTTTTAATAAATATTTCATGGAATCATCAAATAAAATCTGATGCATATCACACATTACTCAAATGTCAGAACTTCACGTCACCAAAATAAATACTAGATAAAATAATCCTAATCAGTGTCAATTAAACTAATAATTGAATAATAACGGTGGAAAAATAACCATAAGGTAGTTGCGGCTGTCAGTCTGCTGAAATAGCAGTTGGCAAGTCAATAGTACGACTCTCGTTGCCAAATATTAATCTTAAGCGCTTCATTGGAGGCAGAGGACGGATAGGGCTATGCTTGCGGTGACGCTCTTTAGATCGACGCCGTTTTTTCAGGCGCCGTGCCGTCTCGGGGTCGACGCCCTCTAACCGTAATACTTCATATTCAGTCGCCTCTGTCGT
The DNA here is from genome assembly GCA_905340225.1 of Abrostola tripartita. Taxonomy (NCBI): domain Eukaryota; kingdom Metazoa; phylum Arthropoda; class Insecta; order Lepidoptera; family Noctuidae; genus Abrostola; species Abrostola tripartita. The sequence goes on along the minus strand of HG996493.1, from coordinate 6,148,497 downwards.
ATTACCACAATCCATTACCTCCTCCACGACAGGACTTCTCTTAACCCGTAACGTGAGTTTTAAACCACGCCGTGGAGGGGTGCATGGGCATTCACTACTTTTATTTGAGTTATCTGCTAACCAGGGTGGCCCTGAGTCTGTTTCTTTCTTGGACTCTTCAGACCGATTTGTAACATCTAATTTTGGATTCTTGTTCTGTTTACTATCTTTAGATTCACTTGGGTTAACATTTTCTCTAAAATCATATATCTCACTTTTCACACAAGCATTATCACTTACACTTTTATTATCAACTGTTTGTTCTTCAACTTTGGAATCACTAACAGGAGTCTCAATATTTCCTTCAGTAGGAATACCCAATTCTGTTCTTTGCAATAGAGATTCATTTGTATCACAATCATTCTCTGTTTTTTCTAAATTTGTGTTAGTAATATCAACAGAATCAATATTTTCTTTTTGACTTTCATTTGATGGTTCTGTTTTAATATTATTTGTATCTAAAACATTAAACTCAGTTTCTACTTTGGGTGTGGATAAATTTCTATCCAATTTTACATCTGTAGCTACTTTTGAAACAGTTTTCTGCTTAGAACAAGTAGATGGTGTGCAGGTATCAAGTAAGCGTTTGTGACTTCGTAACACTATGCCTGTATGAGAATCGCGACTACTGCGTGAACTTGTCGTGCTACAGCAGCGTGATGGTGGTGCTCGTCTTTTGACATCAGCTGCAGATACTAGCAGGCCATTAGTAGCCCTGTTGCTGTCCGTCCGTCGCCTTAACCTATCACCTCTACTGGAAGCAGAAGATTCTCTACTGCCCTGTGCCTCTTTACTGCCAGGTCCGTCAACAACATCTGCAATACATCCTTGAGCTATTAAAAGTTCAGCATCATATTTTGTTAAGCCCTTTTGTTTCATTTCTTTCATGCTAAGTGGTGAAACTATGTCAGAATTTTGCCTACTAGGTATTTGAGATTTTTCTGTATTTTTCCCATTAATATTTTTTTGTGTTTGCTTTGCTTTCTTTCTATTTATTCTATTATCAGTTTCTCTAAATCGGTATCTAGTGGCCTGTTCATCATTATGTGCATTTTGAACTGAAAATGCACCTTTGCCTCGTCTTTCACAAGTCTCACATTCACAATAACAGTTACCATTTCCAAAAAAGTCCTCCCCATAAAAGCAAGTTATTTCTTCACCAACTTCAATATCTCTTAATACACGAACAAAAGCCTTGCCACGGTCCGTAGCTTCAAAAGTACATGTAGGTCTACAATCATGATTAATATAAGCTGCAGGGCCCAACCACAACTGAGCACAGTTCTTTCTACAACTGTACATAACAGAAAAGTCATTTTTTCCTTGATGTAATAATTGTTTTTCCTCCTCTTCTGTCATTTCGGCAATACAGCCAACTAGGAAATCAATTCTTTCATGCTTGAAAAACTTTTTGGTTGTTGAAATCTTAGCTCCTACTCGTCCCTCTAAAGAATACCTATAACAGGGCTCAATAACAAAGCCTGCTTTTTTATCAAACACTCGCAAATAACGATAAATCTGAAATTAAAAAATAATCTGTTAAACAATGAAGTTATAAAAATTAAAAACTGATTTTGATAAGAAAATTAGGAAATAATGACACAAGTTTTTACAAATTGAAGCTGTTTCCAATTATTTGTTATTTCTAGCACAAACAATTTATTGGACAAGATTAGTGTTGAACTACCACAGAAAACAATTGTCTTATTCTTTTTATAGGTTACTAGGACTAGGATTAGATACACTGCAAAATTAAATACTAACATGTTCTCTTAGCTTGCTCTGTTGATGTTTATTTTTGCTAAAATGTCTTGGCATCCATTCACCCTTAGCTAATCTTGTGTATGCTTTATTGTAATCCTGAGTTTGGATGAATTCCTTAATAATACTCTTCAGCTCTTCTTTATTTGTTTTCAATGGTCTATAACGAATATTCATTTTGTGTGTGGTGATATCAAGATAAGGATCCACTATAAGTGCTGTAGCTAGATCATCGTACTCTGACAACTCACGAGGAGTCATGCCCATTGGTTGCATCTTGTGCAGCACTTGCCTCCCTGGGTACGTCGCTGATCCAACAACCATCCTGAATACCTGAATAACAAAGGACGCGAAAGCTGTAGTTACACATAATTTTTCAAAGTCTATAAATATAGCAATGTCTGATTTTCTGGAATCATGTATTACTTTAAATTGGAAAGTAGCATTCTCATCGGCAGTAAAAAGTAATAAGTTATTACCCATACAATCTCTCAATTTCTAAAATATAGATGGACAAACATGGCGGCCGAACACGAAAACCAAAAACCGACACGTCAAATTGTTGACACTGTTTTTTATTCTTTGGAATAACTCAAATATTAAAAAAATTACTAAATATTATAGAACAACTATTCAGCTAATTATAACACTTACTTAAATCATTGAATGTACGTAAAATTCATGATTATTTTTAATAACAACTTCACTATCTAGAAGCACTTTCAGACGCTAACCGCTAGGTTATTTACATATATTATACATAACTAAGTGTTAATTTTATATTCTAATAAACTACTTCATAATTATTTAACAGGAATCAAAACTGAAGCAAACTGATGATATTCAAATTAATCTCCGAGGAAAGCTGAAAAACAACCATGTTTTCGTGCACTCCATTCATTGGTAGTGATGTTCAAGAATCGTTGAAACTTCGCGAGCATACACAAAAAAATCTTTCGATAGTCACAATCGAAATGTAACGCGGCACATCCCCAGCCCAATATTTCTTACGAATCAATATTACATTATCTCTGCTTATTCTTTATCTAAATTTTTACGTAAAATATTTTTTTATTGCCCGCTTATTGCCCGCGTACTGCTACTACTTAGGCCACAACGCTACCCATGCAATGTGTGTGACATGAACTGACTTACAAATTTGATTTGGTCCTAAAGCTGGGGCGAGCTTTGGGGATTGGTTGTCACTTATTGAGTTTATCAAAGGTCATATGATTTGACGCATTGGCGCAGTGGCTAAGCAATTAGACTGCTGCACTAAGGGTTGCGGGTTAGATTACATGGGACAAAAAAGTGTATGATCCGCAAAAGTTTGTCCCGAATCTAGGCGTTTGTGTATGTGATATTTCATGTTTGTGCAAACGCACCCAGTATACTATTTTCCTCCATGCCCACGACACAAAGGCCTTCGGCGCCCCCTTACCCTTGGCGCCTGCTCTGTTCGCCCTATGGACGGGCCGGCCCTGAGTAGATTAGAGTCTATATGTGCAAATGAACACACATTTACGAGTTTAGCGATTAATTTAAGCGAGTTCATACTCCGACTTGCACTTGGCCGATTTTTGGGTGGTAGCATAGACTAATCAGAACTTAGCATAGGTGGTAGTGACCACAACCTTTTTTGAGGGCTAGATCCGCGCCTGATTGGACATCTTTACATTGACTTTGTCAGGACAGAACTAGACTAGTACTAGCTAAGTGTCAACGTGTGGATGCCTCTCTAAATTAACCTATTAACGTTGCGCTTAGAGCAATTTCGATTTCTGTATCGGACATCTTTAAGTTGGCTGTGTCGGGATAGAACTAGTACAATAGCCAACGTGTGGATGCTTTACAAAACTAACCTACCAACGTTGGGGCCAACGGGTCTGGTTCATAACATCGACAGTCACTACATCGACGGTCGCTGTATCGAAAACGTTCCATCGACGGGTTAATGAATCGAGAGTACACTAAATCGATGGTACGCTACATCGACAGTACACCAAATCGATAGTACGTTATATCGACAGTACACTAAATCGATGGTACGCTACATCGACAGTACACCAAATCGATAGTATGCTGTATCGGCCAGGCCACTGTGTAGCGTTTGTGGACTATGAAAAACCTTTCGATTCAAAAAAAAACCTGGGCTGTATTGCAGTCCCTTCAGCGATGTCATATTGACTATAGGAATATGCTATAGGTATATCGAGGTGTTGAAGTGTTTGTATAATTACTCCACCATGTTGATCCGGTTACAGGACGAGAGCACGAAACCAATTCAACTGCAGCGTGGTGTGAGACAGGGAGACGTGATTTCTCCGAAACTGTTCACAAATGCGTCGGAGGACGTTTTCAAGCTCTTGGACTGGAACGGGTCCGGCATCAACATCAATGGCGAATACATCACTCACCTTCGTTTTACCGATGATATAGTTATCATGGCGGAGTCGCTGGAGTAGCTCAATACTATGCTCAGCCTCACCTCAGTCTCGTTTCCCAACAGGTGGGTCTTAAAATGAACATGGACAAGACGAAGATCATGTCAAAGGTCCGGTTATCGTTGGGAAACATACTCTCGAGGTTGTTGACCACTATGTCTACCTTGGACAAACTGCTCAGTTAGGCAGGTCCAACTTCGACATAGAGGTCGCCCGAAGAATCCAAATTGGATGGGCAGCGTTCGGAAAACTACGCGACATCTTTTCGTCCTAAATTCCGCAGTGTCTGAAGACGAAGGTTTTTAACCAGTGTGTGTTGCCAGTGATGACGTATGGCTCTGAGACGTGGTCGCTAACGGTTGGCCTTTCGGAGAGACTCAGAGTCACTCAACGAGCTATGGAGAGAGCTATGCTCGGAGTTTCTTTGCGCAACAGGACCCGGAATACGAAAATCCGCCAAAGAACTAGAGTCACCGACATAGCTCAAAACATATGCAAGTTGAAGTGGCAATGGGTAGGCCATATTGCTCGAAGAACTGACTACCGCTGGGGAAGAAAGGTTCTCGAGTGGCAACCACGAACCAGAAGACGCAGTGTTGGCAGGCCTCCAACCAGGTGGACCGACGATATCATCAAGTTGCGGGCAACCGGTGGATGCAAACGGCAAGTTGTCGTTCATTGTGGCGTTCTAAGGAGGAGGCCTATGTCCAGCAGTAGACGTCTTCCGGCTGATGAGGATGATGATTCTTATGCCAGGTTCACATACTCCCGCGAGCTAACGCAAAATGACGTGAGATAGCACGAGCACGATTGTGTAAACGGTATATTCGCGTAGGCTCGCTTCTCGTGGTCGCTCGAGAGTAGCGCTTGCCTCGGTAGCGATTTTTTGGACGCGAGTCAAAGAGACTCGTGTCGAACGCGAGCGTGCTGCGTTTTACAAGTTTGATCAATCGATTCAGTTGCCTTCTTAGTACCATTTAGTACTAACTCTAGAGGGAGTGTGACCCAAAGAATTGGCGTTATTTATGGAGGGTAATGACGAAATGCTATAGTGATTTTATAACTTTATAGTTCTTTTCTTTTTCGTAAAATAACTTTGTAGACGTAGCAAAAATATTGCTGAGGCATTAACGATCTCCATATCATCAATTTTGCAAAATCCAACACCAACACTGAATTAATGTTTCGCGAGCATATAAGCATGATGATTATGATGAGCGTGTTAACAGTATTTTGCGTTCACGCTCGTGCTAGAGCATTACGCATTTCGCTACGCAATGAGACGCGAGGCTAGTCAAAAGAGGAGCTTGTGAACCTTACATTCAATTTGTCAATATATTCATATATAGTTTTATATACATTTTTGATATTTAAGCTCTAACTAGTTTTATAGTAGCAATATGATTGAAGTAGGTAGCAAATGTGATTATGTTTGTCAATGAAATTAATAAATATCGATATATTTTGTTAATCACTAGAAACGTCAAGTCAGGTTACTACTATCTATAATCTTTATGCTATCTATGACGTTGAGGTACTGTGGTAGTTAGTAGCATTCTTTGTTATTTCAGGATTTTTGATTATCATTGGATTAGAGGTACTCGATTAAATTGATCAACCAGTGTATTTCACACAAGTATTGTATTTGTGTCCTGCCATTTAAATCAAGGTACAGTTATTTATTCATACGACATATCACACATTGTTTGAAACACTATTTTTATATTACCAGGGTACATTGTAAAATGGCGTCCTATTTTTCGTTACCCGATATTCATTGGTATTTACTTGTATTTACCCGAAAATATTTTTGGTTTTGTTACAGATGCCTAATATAAAACTACAGTCTTCAGACAGTGAAATTTTTACTGTTGACGTTGAGATTGCAAAATGCTCGGTAACCATTAAGACTATGTTGGAAGATCTAGGAATGGAAGATGATGAGGAAGAGGTAGTTCCACTGCCGAATGTGAATTCTGCTATACTAAAGAAAGTGATACAATGGGCTACCTATCACAAAGATGATCCACCATTGCCAGAAGATGATGAAAATAAAGAAAAACGAACAGATGATATATCATCATGGGATGCAGACTTTTTAAAAGTTGACCAAGGCACTCTTTTCGAACTTATTTTAGCTGCCAACTATTTAGATATAAAAGGATTACTGGATGTCACTTGCAAAACTGTAGCCAATATGATCAAGGGTAAGACTCCAGAAGAAATTCGCAAAACCTTCAACATTAAAAATGATTTCACTGCAGCTGAAGAAGATCAAGTTCGTAAGGAAAATGAATGGTGTGAGGAAAAGTAATTTAATTCTTTGTGTAAACAAACTCACTGTTTAGTTATAGTATATCTAAAACTATATTGTAAGTTTATAACTACATTCTTCTTATGTTTATGTATGATAGATCTATATTGATCAAATTGCCGGTCTTTGGATAATGGACTACAGTAAAAAAGACATCATAACCCACAATATTACGATTGACCTAATTCATTTAGGAAATTATAATGTTTCATCTATTAAGGTATGCTTTATTTGTTCATAGAATAAATTTCCTAAAATCTCAGTATTATATTTTAATTCGATTAAATTATGTTATCATTTTAAGTGTCTCCTCTGGGTCCTTGAATGCACTTTACCACATGTTGTATATAATATGGCATAAACATATTTGGTCATATAATTTAATAAAAATAGCCCTTGTTACTAGTTAAGTACAGATAACAAGAGGAGCCCTAAATATAAGTATCTGCCTGATTTTGCCTATTATACTATTAGTAAATTGACACTTAATAAAATTAATCGCCATTATATGTGTTTGTTTGTGGCATAATACTGCAGAATAATTAATAGAAAGTGACAGACCCTTATATATTTTATTTATTATTACAAAAAATTATTGCTTGGGTTAATAAAGGAAGTCCTCTATTTGAATTATCTCTGCAATTAGTCTTATTTTTGAAACAAATACAGTATGGGCAAAAGTAAAAACGGTTTAGAAAAAAAGTGGATATTCATAACTGCTCTGAAAATTAATTTTTTACAGAGCCTTTATGAAAGTTTGTCCTGGCTATTCTCTACATACTTGATGGTAATTATAGTATATAATCAATGTATTTAGTTGCGGACAGTTTTAAGTTTGGTAAAATCCCTTTCATAAATATAATCATATTAATAAATATAACAAGTAGAAGACAATCTAATGTATTTACTATTTATCATAGATAAATCCTTGTTGAACCTGCATATTTTTCCACTTTACCTCACTTACAAATAAACATTATTGCTTATTGCTCCTAAAATATAGTATCTATAGAAAGGCGATGGCGCAACTCCCGTGCCGTCTTTCAAGCTACCCAAGTCATAATATTTTAAAAGCCATAAAATAAGTTTATATATTTTATAATCTCATCTAAAATATTCTTAATGAATTACATAAAATACATGGCGAGGTCTAAATATAAAATATTAAACAAAGAAAGATTTTTATATTATACAACGAAACGAGTCTTCTAAGGCATACGTATCGCGAATGAAATAGTTGTCGATACACCTGAGAATTGGACTGTTGAATCGTCCCAGGTAGGAACCACACGTCGCTGCACCAAATAGAACGCCAATACAGAAACCAATCGCTATAAACAAAGCTAAAACACATCGAAGCTTATCTTGATTCAGACATATTTCTTTACATATACACAGGAAGTCGTATACAGACCTGAAAAAAAATCTAAAATTAGTACATTGTATGAAATGTGATAAATTGAAATAATTATGAAGGAAGTGAAATCTGTGGCCTGTTGCGAATAGATAAGCTCCCTACTTCATTTTATCTTCTTTTTGGGTGGCGCAATGTCTACTTCATCGTATGTATTATTTATTCTGTATAAGCCAATCAAAACATTAATCTCGGGTTTATGCGGTGTTTTTCATCCATTCTCTTCACCCGAGGTTACTAACTAAACTATAGTTACATATAATATGTATTGATGAAAATTTAAATATTTTGGTTCCCATGCCGCTCATGCGGATATCGAGTTGCGAGCTACTGATACGTATAAAAATAGAACGGATTACTTCAGGGCACCGTCGACCCTAAAAGTTTCACGTGTGTGACTCGATTGATATTGTTTAAAAAATACATTTATATTATCTATATGTATGGATGTATGTATATCTGTTAAGATATAGTGCGACTTTGAGTGTAGGTACACAGGTATTCCCTGATATGTGCAAGTGATTCCGCATTACTTGCATATTACTGCGAATAGCGAGTAACAAATGCCCTCTTGGATGGCTTGCATGCATTTTATAAACTATACCTAGTAGGTATCATATGTATATTCAAGTTTTAAGAATATGATGCCATCAATAAAAAATATTGTTTAGCTTGAAACTGACCTGCAACATCTCGTGTTATCGCATAATAGTTTGTCAGTTTCATCCAGCAGTCTCTGAAGTTGTTGTTGGGCTAATGTTATGACTGGACATTTTTTATGGAGAATGTTAGCAATTTCACTTTCTGGGTCTAAATCACAACTACACCCAGGTGAATCGATGTTACTGTCGATTCTACCGTCACTGCGAATATCACTCCTCGGTGACGCTTCAGCGGCGTCGTAATTGTTTTCAAGGGGACCAATATCATCATGGGATCCTCTCCGATTCTTTTTGTAAGTTTTTCTTGAATATCTATAAATATTTTGCACTTGATAATCGTCCGATGACATTAGATAAAGTACCTACTTATTTTTCAAACACTACTAGTATAATAAAATGACTACGTTCAAGTACCTATGTATTTATATGTATAATATAACTTGCTTTTCTGTTGTACTTTCAAAAGTGAAGTTGTCAATTTATGGGTACCCATTATGTATAGAGGTTAGAAGTGCCTATATAGTGTCTGCCTACTAGGTATTGTGAGGTACTCTGAACACTGGGTTTTCGTTTGTTTCAGACTACCTACCTAAGTAGATATTTAGGTACCTACATAATTGTATTCTCTGCGCATTCCGGATTAAATATACCTAAGCCTAAGTTGGGACCTCAGGTTAAGATCTGTGTAAGTGCTTGCTGACAACGTATTTCCGTTCGTCTCGTGTCGACGCCTAAGACAACAAACATAATACACTGTAGGTAGGTACCTATTACTTTACTTACTGATGAGTAAGTAGAAAGGCCTGCGCGAACAATGGACTTTGCCCTGCGTACTTACTTTTTCATTCTTCAAAATAGAGACCTTGCAACTGTATTGATTAACGCTCACAACGGATTGAAAGTACCGCGAACGAAATGTCCCCCAAAAAACCAAGGACCGGACTAAACAAAAGCTTGTACGGGGGAGTCCCCGAAATATAAAATAGATCATAGATCTAACTGACTAGGCGGAGCAACGCGTACAGCGAACTATTCGCGTAAATCGAGTAAAAATGAAGAGATGGACCCAGTATTATTTTTTAAACATCTTCTCTCTATCTTAAACTGCATGTAAATAACAACACAACGTGCAACATATTCTCAGAATATAAAAGCATTCCATAGCGTGCGCTTCACTAAATTTACGAGCAACAAGTGATCGCACACCGTGTGCGTTGATTCTGTGGCTAGTTCTCGGCGAACATTGTATGTTTCAGGTATTTTTGTTCTTCCTTAATACATAAAGGTAGTAGAAGATCGTGATGAGACTCAAGCGAATATACACGGGTACGTACACTGGAAAGTTACACTTTCAGAATTGTATCAAGTGGTAATCGGTCTGCTTGTCAACCCTCGGAAACATGCGTGACTATGATGTAGTTACATTTTTATTATAAAACAATGACCTTATCATATAAAATACGAGGGTATAATGGGGCATATCCTGGATAGTAGATTCAGTTATAACTGATCATATTAGTATCTAAGACAAGTGTAAGTAAAAAAAACATCTTATGGGAATCAATCGACCGTCTATTGAGTTTATGAGAATGTCGTTCTAGCTATGGTTCTAGATAACAATAAACTAAATACTGAAAAATAATATAATATTGCGGCCTTTTTATCTTTATGGCGCATTTTTTTACAGAAATTCAGGCACCTAATGACATCGCCTGCCTCTGAAAAGGCGTGTTGTTCCGTATGAGTTCGGATCCGCCAAGCCTCAGGCGGAATTCAAGTCACTTCGCTACCAACCAAGCGGTTTATGAAATCGCTGTTATATTTTAATAAAAGATATATGAAACAGTATATAATAATATTTATTTGTATACTTGGTACTTATAACTTAGTCACTTGCAAATAACAAATTTGAGTCCACCTAGCTTTGGGATATCGCCCTCGCAGCATCGTGGCACCTTATCAGTATGACTAGCCTTAACTGTTAGCTGAAAATGCTTTATTATTATCATCCTTAAATCCTATCAACTTAAATGCACAATAGAATGTTCCTTTGATATTATAATTAGTCAGCATTGTTGATTGTTCGCTAAAGTTAGGTATTTTCTATTTTATTATGCAGCGATGCTGTAAATGCGCAGGTATAGTACATTTATTTACATTTTTTTCAATTTATGCAAATAATATATTTGTAAAATGTAATTTGGATTATCACATTAACTTTGGTCAGACTTCTAACTATATTTAGTTGGGACTATGTATTTGATGCCGTAAGGTTAAGTGGGCGACATTCCTAAATGTATAACATAACTATAAAAATAATTTCAATTCCACTAGATCACTAAACAGTGTTCCATTAGTCCCCAAAGGATTGGTGCATCCACTTCTTGGAATATTCATAGACGACGAAGAGTGCTGCTGTCGCCGGAATGGTCCTTACTAAAGTTGGTTTGAGCCCGTTGTACAAAGCTAGCGCGCCTGAAAACATTGAAACGTAGTTGTAAACATCATCATATTCATAATATGGTCAAAGGGGGCATAACCCCAGGACCGCACGCTCGGCAATCGCGTTTTGCGGCCACTAGACTAACGAGACAGTAAGTCCAGTGCGGTAAATATGTATTTTTATGACCCATAACTTAACAAAACATAATATGACGCCTGTATTTCTCGACGGGGTAGGCAGAGGTGTGTAATACAACTACATATTGCTATTGTCATCAACCGGGCACAAATTCATCATCATCATCATCAGCCGGAAGACGTCCACTGTTGGACAAAGGCCTCCCCCTTAGAACGCCACAATGAACGACAACTTGCCATTTGCATTCACTAATAACACTTTGAACCCACGCCACGTCTCAGTGCTCAGCAGTCGCGCTTAGCGACGACTAGACTAGTGAGCCCGTTTAATAAGAGTTAATGAAGCCAAAACTTGTATTTAATTTATGATTGTGATATGTTGGGTAGTTTATCACTCTTTTACATCAACCATAGCTACTCTTATAGAACCCCAAAATTCACCTGAAACATGGGTAGCCTAATATAAAATAACTATTACTGCTGAAAATAGAGTGATTGATATGAAATTATCCTCCAATTCGTCAAATAATAACTCTAATATTTTCTCTCATCCTATAAACTAAAACAATAGTAGGTACGACATTGTTACAAGTGACTTGTTAGCCATTAAACGACGTCTTACTACCCAAAACGAACAAGATTTGTCTAGTGAAACATCTCTATTTGCCTCCTTATGTAGTGAGGTACTCTTTGTGATCAGTAATAAATATTTGCTTGACTGATAATAGACCAGATGGTTTAATGAACAGTGAGAAATAATAGGCCCGATAATGAAAATACTTTCACGTTTTCACGGTGACGCGATAGCGACTAGCCAACAATTACAACTTCTTCAAATTAGCCTCTTATCACTTCCTATGCCAATGAGGTCAACTAAACAACAACACTATTAATATTACACAAGAAACTATTAATATTATTGCGCATCTAATATAGCTAACTAATGCGTATCCCAGTATTTTTATACATAGTTATAACTAGCTGCGCCCCGCGGTGTTCCCCGCTACATTTTCACGGGATAAGCCTATAAGTATGTTAATCCAGAGTGTCAGCAACCTCCATACCAAATTTTAGCAAAATCGGTCCAGCCGTTTGACCGTGAAGAGGTAACAAACATACACACTATTATGTAGTTGTGTACATTAGTGTGATTGAAATTGCAAGGTTGCAAAAGCATGTTGTCATAATTAAATCGACTTCCGATAGATAAAACTGAGTGATCCAGGTGGACTAACAGTTAGCCGCGCCTATAACAGTATCTGCTTACCAACTCACAAGTTTTAGGCGTATTGTTATTATTATTCTAACCATTTATGTCTGCGAAAAACGAATACATTTTGGTCTTACACAAATACCTACGCAATAAGGCCACGCGGAGTTAACGTTATAATCAACACAAGGGTACCTATCAAAGACACGCAAATATTTGTAAAAAAAATATGTGATAACGTACCTTCATTCTTAACAATTTCGTAGCCAACTGTGAGGAACTTTTGACTTTTATTTGATATTTGTACTCTCGACTTGATAACGTCTGTGGGGAATATAACGGTCCACAGAATAAGGCCGCCGACCGCGCCCGCTATCATAGTCTTAACGAAGCCTATGTCGTCTTTAGACTGGCCTGGTTTCTTCAATAATTCTCTAGTGCCTGAAAATTAAAAAGTAATATTATAGTTTATAGCACTATTAATGACAATTTCTTGTCTGCATAAGAAAATTCTTAAGCCAACTTTTCTTTTTGTATGGAGATTTTAGGCTGGAAATATTATTATAGCACTATTTTCTATTTTACCTTCTATTTAACAAAAGTAATAAAATGTAAAATGGAGCAGAGAGAACTGGTATAAATCAAAACTGCAGAATAGTGGCCCATATAAACGCAATTGGCCACAGTAGCTACTTTTTAAAGCTGCTTATTTAATTATTTATTATAATAAGGAATGTTATAGGACCTTCATATCCTCCAAAAAAGAAGAAGTATCCGGGCATTTCTCTCATAATAGTCGGAACCAGTCCCCGAAATAGTCCCTGAATACCATACTGCCTGAATATCTGTTGAGTAAGCTGCAGCGGCGTCACCTTAACCTGACAACAAAATACTATGTAAACACCACTTGCAAAATATTGAAGTAGTAAGGTCGCCACTATATATGTCGTACAGCGCAAACAAGATAAAGAAGTAATTTACTCAGATAACATTCACAAACATTGGATAAGTAAATAATCAAATTTAAATAATGTTCATTAACAAAATACACTTCAAGCGTACAATTTTAATTAAGCAGTTTGTATTACAAACAGTTGTTATCTTTATGAAATAAAACAGACTGTTTACATAATGGTATATTTAAAAAGTGTTTCATTAGGAGAGGTTTACCATTGAGCCAAAATTAGAAGATTAAAGATTTATAAATAAAGATAGCTAGAATATTTGAAATACCCAAAATAATTAGCGTACAGCTGTTTGTGGTCCTTGCACATTGACCTCCCGCATTGCTTGAAGTTGACACTTGATTAGTTCTGTTGGACACAGTGTGAAGGACGAGAAGAATGCTGCAAGAAACCCAGCAGATGCATTGCCTACAGCAGACAGTTGCTCTACTTTCTAAAACATAATAATATCAATTTTCAAATCATTTTTTTACTGACATAAAAGGATCGGTACATTTCTATTTGAAACCCTGACTACTGAGCTGGGTGAGACCTGTGTTACAGGTTCTTGGAACTTACAATTTAAATAGCTACATGCGTGTGTGTGAGAATGTGTGGTTGTGCTTGATGACATGTTATTATAATATAATTAAAACAGAAAATTAAGTATGTATTAGTATATAGCAATATTCAACATTTTTAAAGTCAATTATTAATAAAGCATTGTCTTATAATATTTCCTTCAACAGAGTTGGTAACTTTTGCCCTTAGCATCTTACCTCAACCCCTGTTAGATGACAGACAAACTTTTGGCAGTATCCATAAGCAGCAAACAGTACTGAATTTTCAGCTACATTGGCCATGATAGCAGGAGTAGTGCCTGCATATAAACCTCTGAATACACCATCGTTTTTAAGTGTTTGTTTCAAACAGTGGTACATTCCCTTGTAAAGATGTGGAAATGTTTGCATCTTTACTTTCACTGTGTCTAAAGGCTGTCCCACATAAACCACTGCTATACCACCTTAAAAACAAAAAAACATAATAGCAGAACATCTTATTGGAAATTTTAAATACCTATTTAAAACCAGTGGGATTAAAAATATTTTAATCTAAATTGTTTTCAATTCATTAAGATCTTTTAAACTATTTAAGCAAAGGTCCTATAAACTGTAAAATTATGTTTATTACCAACTCTCAACAATGAAAAACAAAAATATTTTATTTATTACTTACCCAATGAACCAGCTGCAAAATCAATAACTCCATTTCTTAAATTCCCTGATGATGCTGATGAGTGGGCCATGATTCTAATGTAATCTGAGAACAAATGCTCACCATATTACCAGTCAAAAATATTTTTTTTCAGATAGAACTTTTAAAGACTTTATGCATGATCTAATGAAAGAAATGTAGGCTGGACCAGATACTATTTAATTAGTATCTGGATAACACTTTGATTCTTTATATTATACCTGTAGATGCTTGCTTATTATTTTGGGAATACCGATGAATATGTCTGAAATTTGTTGCGAGTTCCATTTAAATAAAATTTATAAACTTAAGCCCACTGTAATTTAATTGACTCATTTCTAACGGCATTGTTTATTTGTTTCAGCATAATGCATTTAATTTGTTGTAAATGTATTAAGCATATACCTATAGGAAATTAACTATAATTTTAGGTTAAATGTCCGGTTGTTTAAATGTTGTCTTATTTAAGATAAATAAACTGATAACAGCAACAACGTGCACTGAAAATTCGGCAAACTAATGTAAGTATATAAAACTTGATGAGGCAACACGTTCAGTATAATTACCTGTGTGATTTCTCGACTGTTTTTCAGCAACTAAATTTTTTTTACGATTCCTATTGTTACAAAAATTATCGTGCCCTATAACTATTGTCGCGAGCTAATCACATGCATGCGTTTGGTTTATGATGATTACTGAAAACAGCTGTCACTTGATGGGTGGACGCCTGACAGCTATGAAGAATGGCCAACCGTACGGTTTTAACTTATCTTTCGGTTTCTTCAGGGTATCTGAGGTCCATCTAAGTCCTAAAGTTTCGTATAACAATAAAAAATATTAGCAGTTATCTTAGTTTTAAACAATATGTATAATATTAACTAAACTTTTCTAAGTTTGTCAATCTAAAAGAGTTATGGCTTTTTTGTCTATGGTTATGGTACACACTTACATAGGGTGTTGTATTGTATTAGAATCTTAGAAGCATTTATTTCATTATTTGGTTAAATACTCTATGATTATAATGTATTACTCGGACACTATAAATTATTATACTTTTTGCTCGGATAGTTACAGTTACAGTTAGCCATGTTAGTTTTTAGTTATTTAACCAAAATCTCATCTGTATTCCTCGAAGGGGGAATACAGATAGGATTTTGATGTGTATGGTACACCCCCACCTAACCAGTTATGTTATGAGTCCCAATGTAACAGAGGGCGAGCCTATTCCCATTAACGGACAACAAGACAACCAAATTCCACGCTGCTATTGGAAATTTCCTAATAGAAAAACCAATAACACTTTGTTGGACCTGGGATTTAAACTCAGGACCTGTAGCTCTGACTTCTGACTCGTAGACCGAAATTTGGTCGCCAGTTCAAATAGTTTTGTTAGCCTGAATATTAAACCTCGCCATTAAGTGCAATTCAAAAAAACTCAAATTATGTACAGTTATATATGTTTATTTTTTGATAAATACATTTCGTTTTTTTTCATGTGTAAATAGACATTGATATTTATAGCTGATATGAAGCGAAGACTTGCTCTACACATAGATATTATAAACATTTCAAGTTTGGTTAAATATTCTATACTTTTTAGATATACCTACCGTGGCCATGTATTTTTGTGTAAAGTACCTACCATATAAAATAATCTTACAGTACCTCATAATAAAAGACAAAAACAGATCTCAAAGGATGAGGTTATTGTACAAAAAAATATTAGAAAATCTGTGCTTTTTAAAAACTCAGAACTTTCAGTCTCATAACCTCTCAGAAATTACTAGGCCTATGTCTCGAGGCTGTTTAATATTGTATAAAAATATAAGTGACTGTTATTGATAGCATAACTAAAAAATATTATATACATAGAAGAATTCGATACATGTTTCAGTTTTGTAACTTTTGCTCTCATTTAATACCTATAGTTCTAAGTTTACAATAAATTCATCAAAAAATAATAAACCTAAAAAAATAAAATGTATACTTATTATTTTAGTATAATTATAGTGGACTTCTATGGTGGACTACATATTTCTTTTACATTATACATTCCTAAGCAGCCATATACTTGTGGCGAAAACATTTAATAAGCTTATTGATATTAATGCTACTAAGGAATACAAGTTGTTAAATCATCACATTTAAAAAGTTGATTTATATTTTTGACTTCATTCTATTAAAATATTATGTACTTACTTAATTATTATCATGATATTTATAATAAGTCTACATTAATATTGGTACTTGTGCATAGAGTAACCTGAGATTTTAAATAGTCTCATTATGTTAGATTCTGACTACTAGATAACTTTTCAAAAGTTATGCCTGCTATTTTAACAGCATGTATAGAAAAACTATCAAATTGATCAACCTGTCATGATACAACTTATCCAGCAAATAAAAATTGTTCCTAAGAAGGATATAAACACTATCAATACTGGAATCACATTAAATCACACACTTTGTATTATTATCTATTTTAACACTTAGTTGTATCCTTTATAAATGTTTTTATCTTTACACAGATTAACATAAATCATATTAAGCTTCTTAAAACATAAACATTATAATTATATTGATATAAACAACTAAATAACCAGCTAAAATATTTGTAAGAGATTAACTTAAATTATAAAAATATCACAAATTGTCATTTATAAACTTGGCAAGAAGTATTTAATTGGAGACGTCAAATCTCTCTGCTAATCTAAAGTATATTTTACAAATGGGTCGCAATACTGTGGCACAAGTGCTCATTAACACTAAAGAAACACAAATATATGTTAATACTTCTCCAAAGGTCCACCAGTTTGAGAAGAAACCAAGCAATATGGTTGTTATTCCCAAGGAGTATGTCACTAGACCAGCCAAAGTATGTAACAGTTTAGTGTACAATGGAGGAAGATAAGTTTTTAATTTGAGACTATACAATGCTCCAATACCACCTATCATAGTGAGAGACATAAATATGATTGATGCCAAACCAAATTTAGCATGGAATGATACAAAGTGATCAGCATTGTGAAGTATCTTGTTGGTCAGAATTACAATGAATCCAGTTAATAATATTGAACCACCTATTACTTGGAGTATCCAATGGCGGGCGCTCCTCAATCGTATTGGCATCCACTGGGTTGCTACATCACCTGGGGATATGGCATGTATGGCAGATGTCATGAACACCATCCACTGAAACAAAGATAAGCGGACCATAAATTACACGTGTTATGTGCGCAGCATTAAATGATGCACTTACTCATCATACTTACCCCAAGAGTCATTAAAGTCGGATGAAATGAAAAAAGTGAAGCACCGTCTTTAAAACAACAATAAGTAATTATACAGAGAAATATCACACCACATGCGTTAGACAGCATATTTAAGTAGCTCGGTTTTGCTTTAGCACCAGGGCCAACTAAGCGCGCCGTTTCTGAAGTTCTATCGGTACGCCTCATTTCACCAGAATCTATATCTCCTCCGTCTAAGGTTTCCATAAATGCTGCTATAACTATATACGATTACAATAAGATAAGGTACGATGAACGAAAAGTCAGCCGAGATTATTGTGCAAAATGTTTGACTATTTGTTGTATTGATTATTTTTCATCTGTCATGCTCATGGCCATTGAAGATATTAGATAAGTATTAAGTATCAAACTGCCAACTGCCAATATTCTAATAATGTTGCTAGTGTTTATAATACATTTTTAGGCCTTAGGCGATTATTATTGTTATCCGGGAAAGGGTAGACCATGGAATCAGGAATAATAATCTAATCATAGAAAATGTTTCTATGTGGTAGGTAGAAGCGTTTTCCTTCATGAAACGCAAGACAGAGGTGATATAAGCGAGGATTATACAATTAAATAGAGTAGAAAAATAATGTAGTTGTACCTATGGTTGTACTCAAATGATTTTTCTTGCTGGTCATACTAATTTTACGTACGTCAAGTCAATAGAGAGCAGTTTTGCGTGATAACCTGATTGGTTCATTCTATTTTTTATCCACGGCTCACGCGCTGAGAGCTTGTATTTCTGTCTGACGTTGGAAGACAAACAAAGACGGCAAGATAAATACAAGTCGTAACTTGTCTTCTAGCTACTAAGCTGTTGTTTACCAAAATATTTTAAGTAATGTCATATAACATTAGTTTGAAGTTTTTGTGTGGAAGTGTCGGTTGCCTTGTGCTCATGCGTATTACAAATAAGTATTTCTTGAAAAAACTGTTGATTTCATCTTCTATTCAAGATACAGTGTCCAATTGTTTATTGCTAAGGACTGCCTCGTTTGATCGTCGGTTTTAGTATTGCGCCACAACAAAGTATTCAGTGATTATTTTTAAATAGTTCCAGTATTACAATAAATATTGTGTTAGCTCAATTAAATATATACATACTTTTTGTTATTAAAATAATTGTACGAAAAGAAGAAAATAGTCGTGACTTGAACAGACAAGAACTAACTGATATCCAGGTCCAGAATGATCAGGTAAGCTGAAAATATTTTTTGTAAAGTGGTTTCTGTTGCGATTATAATGTTTCAGTATGGTTTACTAGGTAACTATTAGTTAATATCATCTTTGATTGTAACTTTATATTTTATAAGCAAAGTATTAATTATTTGAAAAGTAGTATATAATTAACGTTATGATTACTGTATATTAACCACCTAAGTACCTATAAAACATTTAGTGGAGCAAAGCATAGCAAATTATTTGTGTTTGAGTAGTTCTATCTTCTTCAGCAGCAGTAAAACATTACATTATTTTATTTCATCATCAGCCTATCTCAGCTCACTGCTGGACATAGTCCTATCCTATGGCATGCCACTGAGCTCGATCTTCGGCCTTCAACTTCCAACCACTTATTTATTACCTATTACATTTTTCGATTACCTTCTCAAAAAACAGGTATATGTGAAATTGTGAACTAATAATTCACCTTCAGCTTAGATATTTTCTTCTCCTCTGTTTTTAATGCTGTCCATACTTTCATAGATACTTTTCGCCATTCCTATGTCCATTCTTAATGGAACAGCTTAAACTTATCACATACATTTATTAATTGAAGGTTTATTTTTATGTATTACTCCATTAGTACTATGCGTAAGATTATTAACTAGTAACCAAAAAAAGTTTTAGTAGGTAGGTACCCCAATAGTTGATAAAATATATTGCCATGAAGTATAGTTTGAATAAACATTCATGACTGTACCTTAAAATGTGGTGTATCAAAACTCAAGGGTAAATAGAAACAAAACTTTGAAACTGATTTTAACACTAAATTAATACAGTTAGTTGTAAAAAATGTGACAACAATTTAATGTATAGGGTCCTTAATGGTAATAATCTATACTCTTTTAGTTAACTATAAAATCAGCTCCAAACTTTTGTTTGATGAAAGTTAGTTAATGTTAGTGATTATTTCAAAGTAACTAGATGTATTCATATTTAAGTTCACTGTTGGCAAGATTTTATTTATTAATTATATAAATGTGAGTAATGCTTTTTGCGGTTAGTGATGGTTGTCTCTATTTCACACATCAAGACCGCTTAAAGTTAGAGAGAATAGAATAAGTTGTTATATAAAGGTATTAAAGAATAAAAAGGTATTACACAATATTATGTAGAAAATTAGTTATTGACATATCATGTGTTATCAGTTTACTGGTCAGCATCATGTTCATGCTACTGTAACCTTATTTGCTTTTAACCTTGCCATGGTACTATGTTATGTTATCTAATGATTACTCATGACTATTCAACTACATCAAACTCACTCATTGGTTAATAAATGTGAGCTATGGCGGATTAACATACCCACTCTGACGTCCGTGGATAGTACGGTATCCAAGAAAAAAGTAGAGTCATACGCCCATGGATACTATAGTATCCAAAGCGACGAGTTGTGTTTGACGCCCTCTAGTTTAAAATACGGTCTTGCTTGGTGAGTTTTGACAGATTATCTATACAGTTGAATAAATACTTCGACGAAAAAAATAGAGATGGCAGTGTAATAAGCTTTGACAAACAAAATGTAATTTTTTAAGTTCAGTTGACTCGTTTGACGCGCGTGTTGTGAAGTGTTTTTGTGAGTGCCAACAATTATGTCGTAAGTACTACAGTTTTGTTTTATTTATCTTGCAAGTGTTATACATCAAAATAAACTAGAAGATTTGTGCTTTACGATGATGTATAAATATCACAGTTTTAGCTGATAAATCTAGTCTACTTTTAACTTCAAACGATTGTTGTTTCGAAAAAAATGGCCGGTCGTATGGTGTCGGCCACTTTTAGTTTTGTTTATACATATTTTACATACTTTGCATTACAATAGTATATAAAATATCGAAATACATTTCGTAATAAGCAAAATAATACATTTTTCAAAGAGAAATATACTAAATTCACTGAAGATTCCATAATAATGTCAATGTGTTCCTCAGGTTTTTTTATGTGGACTGTTTGGTATCCACGGACGTTACATGAAACGTGATAAATAAGGTTCGCTATACACGGCAAAATATGTTTGCATTATTTTTGTTTTGCTAGTGGTGGTATAATATTATAATAAATGTGTGGAAGGAATAAATTATTATATTATATATTGATTTTTTTATTTGCTTTTTATTTAAATAACCAACTAGAACAAATAAACAACTTCAAAAATACAATTATTGCATAAAACTAATTCATAAAATTATTTAAAATATTTTATTAAAATTACATCGTGTGTGGGGAAACCTTAGACGGGCGGCCATATTGCTATTATTTCGCCTTCTCGGACGAGTCAAGGGCGCTCGGGACATCGCGGTAAAATTACGAGGAGTAGTGTTTTGTTTTGATTTAATTAAAATACTTAGAGTTAACCGAATGTAATCGTATATACATCAGAAGAAAGGGTAATAAGTCTAGTTTGTTGTAAAAATATTTTATTGATAAAATATGCAATAGTTGTGCCTTATATTCTAAAAAGGTAGAAATAATTGTGTATTTTTTTTCTGAATTACATGTTTAACCCGGTTTTTTGTATCAAAGATTATAACTTACGATTTAAAAAAATCGTTAAGATTGATCAGTATTCTTCAATCTTTTTTTTGGTATTTTTTTCTTTATTCTAGCCATTACGGTTCAGTAGCTATATAGGTTTTTTGTTACGACGAACTTGCGTTAACGTTACGGTTCGGACGCCGCGCGCAGCTGGACGTTAGAGAGATAAACGGTCGCGCGGCCCGGACGTTAGAGTGGCTAAAGGCAAACCGGGCATACAATATTACATAATTATGTTCCATAGGCTGTTCTGAAGTGCACCTCTTCTTTAAGTGTCTACCATGTAGATTTTACTTGTTAATGAAATGCGAATTTGGAAAGATCTATTACAAGTTATAACACCTGTGTGGGGCGTCTTAGTTACCGCAGATTCATTGTTGTTGAGCTGTGATGAGCAAATAACACAAACAATTGAAATTCGCGCCTATTGACGGCGTAGCCCTCCCCCCCCCCCCATAAGCTTCCAATTCTCCTTCTCCTTATTCTAAGCCGCTTATATTATTCTCAACCCATTACTGACCGCCGAAACTGCCGTAAAGTGGGACAACTACGACAGGGCTACGACACTACTACTACAAAGCACACGACACTAAGTTGATTGTTGAAGCCTTGTCCTTTAAACACCTAAATTTCAAGCTTATTAGGTATTTGCACCCCAATGTTTCTTTTCCCGAGCTTGATTTGTCAATATTCCAAAACTAAAATTGAAACATTCAGGCATTAATATTTCTCTTACATTCAAAAATACAAACTTTACCATTAGGTATATCATAAAATAAGATGCACAGAAATTCTTTTTATTAAGAATTATTGTTAAGAAAGTGTATAGACATAGCGGAGACCATGACTGCCATAAACCGAAACAATTACGACGGAGCTTAAAAAGCACACAAACCTTAGATAGATGATTTTCGAAGCCTTGTTCATAAATCGCCGATTTTTCGGCCTAATAACTATTTGAACCCGGCCACTTTCAGCCCATAATATATGGGGCATGGCGATTGTTTATTATTGTATGGGCTTCGCGCCTAGTCAAATTTTTGTGAGGCAAGTGCGCCCTAACCTAACCTAACCCGGGGTACCTAAATGGTAGTTTTTGATACCTATGTGCAAAACACAAACATGACATAACTAAGAAACAATGTTAGTCCGACAAAACTCAAATTCGCCGTACACTACTACGGAGTCCTTAATCATAAGCTAGAATCGCAGGCCGTAATTTTACAAAGAATATTGAAAATATAAGTTTGGTAACTGATTGTAAGTCCACATATTGTGCCGAGCAACCGGGACAACTACAAAACCCTTCACCGGGCTACACTTCGAGTGGTCCGGCACTAACACAACCTATATTTCTCATCAGATGGTAAAAAGATCCTTAAACACATTCGTTGCATTTTTGTATTGACATCACGTAAAACATTCATAAGAATAGCTGAAATGCTTCACTATACTTTAAGGCAGACCTTCACAAAATAATAGGTTTGACAATTAAAAGTTTGTGTTACAATCGACTTTTGGTGAATTTAATTTTACAAAGAATACTGAATAGTGCTGAATGGAGAAGCTACCCTCTCGGCTGAGCACCACATTAGCCTAATTGAACCTATCGCTGAAATGTTCTATCGACCACCCAATCTAAACCCCAAACACTGTCGCGGACTCCCGAAGCACGCGGGTGTCGTCCTAGCTCAAAAGATCGAACTTTAGTCATTGTTGATATACCTTTTCTGATTAAAGTAGGAAAGAAATATATTATTGCTTAAGGATAATGCTCCCCGATTACCATGATTAAGTAAAGTTGAATTACCTTCGTCGCGCCTCACGCCTGCAAACGAGTTTAATTTGTTGCCCCTAGTAATGTTTTCTCCGACAACATTCACCCTAGTCCTTTCATTGTTTCTAGCTCCCTATAGCAGTTATGTATGTTGAGGTAGGCTTCAAGTCTAACCATATGCGGCTGAGACATGAGTCATCTACATTTTTTCGTACGCAGATAAGAATGTATTAATTGGCCGTAGCGTTATATGTGTTTTGTCTAAATACATGATTGTATATTTTTTATTATTAATATAAGATAAGTCTTGAAGATAGTCAAAGTACAGAAACATTGTTAAGGGATGTATTTTGTTTAGTGGATACACAACTTTATAGGTACTATGATAACTATGAAGATCATTGTAGGGAGGTACCTACTTATTATGAAATATTTATTTCTAAATGAATGGCTCTCTAAGCTCTAAATCTGCGTTTTTCAGCCACTGGCATCAGGATTTGTATTTACTCTAAAATAAGCGCATTATCTTTGGTCTAGTACAGGTAAAATAAAAAAGTATTGCACAGTATTGCGTCATACACAATTATAGAAACCTTCTGTCTTTCGTCATAAGTGTCATTATCCTTCGTTCTAGCCACATGTTACGTTTTATCGTGGTACCTATATCGGCAGCCATCTCCATCCTGCTCTCGCGCTGGTTTTATTTTTAATTTCGTTCGTTTTGCTTTTCAATCGTATCACACCGCGCTTGGCACTCGCAAACCGGACTATGACTCACTGACTATTCCACATAACTGGAAGCAAAAGACTAGCGCATCTAAACAAAAATAACCGGGAAAATTTGATCCTGCCAAACATTGATACGATACATATATTATGTATATTCTCATATACAATGAAAACTTTTTTAAGTAACATAGAGTAGTAACGCAAAGCTTATATATACTTTGTATTTGTAATTATAAAATAATGAGAGAGACCTTGTTGAACTATTTATGCGAACATACTAGTAAATTAATAAGAAATCATGAAAATAACTAAAATTAAAAAGGTCTTAATAACAAGTAATTAAAAAATTAAACCGTGTTGTTGCCTTAACATTGAAATTTTTAGCTAAATCCTGCTCAGATAGATCAGACCTGTACAAGTTGCTTACATTCGTTAACCAAATAGAAAACTTTTGCATCGGAGGTTAAAAAATGAATACACAAGGAGTCTGTAAGATATGGCCTACAGTTTGCACTTGATATTACAACATAATTAACAATGCATGTCTTTCTTGTTAACATAACATTTGTAAATACAGGCGATATTTATCTTATATCGGTATAATTCTGTAACAAAGCAATTTTCTTTTCCACGTTAAAAGGCAATGCTAATTGTTTGGCCGAAAAACAAGCCAAACCGTCAAGTCAAGAGTCAACCAACCGTTTAGATATATTATCTAAATCAAGTCAATATGTTGAATAAGATAAATGTACTAGTAAAAGGTAAAATACACTTTATTGTGCAGTTGTGCATAGCAGATTATTATCACGTATAAATACAACCGTTGACTATTTCACATATTATTTGACTCGCAGCTAACGTCATAACAATTTTTACTAGATTCCACTCCAGCCAGGGACTTCAATGTCCCTGTTTAAAGCTTAACTGGGCTTTTAAATTCTTTGGGAGCTAAAGAGTCTGTACCTTTACCTACTGCCGTTTTGACCATTCTATTTTTCTTAAACGTTAATTATGTGTGCCTATCTGTAAATAGCTAATTTAGCAACACCACTTATTCAAAAAAGTGCAGAGGCACAGATAGTATAGTAGAAAAGTTCGAGGTCATAAATGTTATATGCCGAGCAGATCCTTGGTTCTATGTTTGACAATGTTTTATAGGGGTTTTCTGCGCGGGAATTCCCAAACAACCCAGGGTTTGGAATTGTGCCTGATATTAGCGAAAGCGGATAGATGTGTCAACAGGAAAGTAGAAGATTCAAAGATCGTTTGTTCTAGATTACCTTTCTATTAAAACTACAATTTCGTTAACCTCTGCTCTATTTTGGTATATTAACTCACCTTAATGATGCGTGTATTATTAATCATATCGTCCTCCCACAGAGATACCTATTTGTATTATTGTGTACTTGTTCAATACACCAAGGTCATTTACTCAATAAAAATGGCGATAACGTTAAGATTTAAACATAAAGCCCGTGTGAGTAACATAAATGAAAAAAAGTTATTACTTTCGGCAGAGGCTATTATGAGAAAGGGACCTTGAATTTATTAAGCACGATACCCGTCTAACGGTGTTTTATTTTAAAGAAAAATAAAAACATGACACGTAATCTTTGTAAGCTGTTTTATATCTCTAACTCGTTTATCTTCGTTCTTGAGATTCAATGTCTAGGTTATTGCATGAATCTAATGCCCTATTCAACTTGCTCTACTTTAAATGCCAATAAAATAAATGTCACCAAATTCTTTCGTCAAACATGATTTGATTAGGAGAATTCATTTACCTTAATTCGGGATAAACACGCCTGTCTTCCAGAGGCAGGTAGGAAGAGGTGTATAGTAACTACACCCACATGTCGCCGATTATGTTTTAGGTCTCAATGTAATAGGGGCCGAGTTTATTGCCACTAACCGGGAAAAAATCCAGACTCCGTGCTGCTACTGAGAATTACCTAATGGAAAAATCCAGTAACACTGTGCCCGGGAATCGAACCTAGGTCCTCATGCTCAGCAGTCTCAATTGGCGAACACTAGACCAACGAGGCTATCTATTTAGTCATTAGGGATGATTAATCCAATAGGCTGTGTGTAGCTCGAGACTTCAGAGCGGCGTAGAAACAAACTTGAAATATATTCCAGTTAGCACAGCCATTGCGCTTATAATAAGACAACACCGATAGTTTATCAGCTGTACATAAAATATATAGAGTTATAAAAACACATTTATTTTTAAATTAAGAGGCAATATTGGCAAAATAGACGTCATTCAATAATTTCGGCAAAGTCCACCTATGTCTTCAATACTCTACTAATACCTCTCAGTGTTAAAACTGAGAAGAAGCGGTGATGTTAGTTTGGACTTTGATTACAGAAAGCACAATAGCATCGGTTTGTCAGCATAACATAATTTTCTACAAATCGCTCGACCCATACATCTGTGTGCACGTGTGTCATAATAGCGTTACCATAACGGTCATGATCTGCAGGTTTTAATTTGTTGTTGTTGTCATAATAATGTTATTTATACAATTATAATTACTAACGTGATAGATTAACTACGCAGTAATCTTTAGGTGCGTATTTTACTACTTACCACTAGAACGGGCGGAATTAACGCATTTCTCGTATCAAATTAAGACGCAGATTGGCACATAGCTAGAAATCTACGCCAACAGTAAAAGTATTTAGTACATTTTGGGATGGCAAAAAGTAGGACTATAACATTATTATAACAACATGTTATCCTTGATTTTCAGTTTTTGTGGTCAACGACCTGCATATAGTATTCCTTATTCACGCCATTATAAGATTGCAAAACATTGGAGATAATTATTGCATCATCACCTATTTGGGCCTTTGAGGCAGGTCGCTGTGTAGTCGCCGTAGCCGGCTTGCTTTGTTTTTAGAATAAATTAAAATAGTCCGGTGAATAAGCGCTTGGCTAAGTCTCGGAACTCTTCGCACGTAGGCGTGTCTCAGTCTCACATGGCGTAGATTTAAAACTATCTAGATATTACTTAAATGTTGGTTATTATCTTGAGAATTACCATCCATTTGAGTATACTGTAAATATATTTTACTTGCTGCGTGCCGGTGTGTCCTAGAAGTAACATAATTTAATTAGCACTTTGTATCAGTCGTTATAAAATTATATGTAAAGTACCTACACAATACACACCACAGAAGCTTGTACCACGCGGTTCGATATCTCGTGATTACGTCAAAACATGGCACCGCTCTCAGGATAATTCATCAAGTTATGACTAATGAGTTTCTGGAATTGGGGAGCTCGTAACTTGTTTATCAACATTACGTTTCAGCTGAGAACATTGTTATAAGGGCGGTATTCTGATTTGAATCATTAGAAACTTTGAATGGACAGATATGCATGATGCTGTATATGCTTGGGTTACTCAGAGATTCATTGAAGGTCTAATTATTATCGTAGCAGATTGTTGCAAACGATTTTTAATTAAGAATTATAGACAATTTCCTGACATCTACGATAGAACTAGGTACCTAATGTTGAAGTTGACAATTTTATTGTTACAGGGTGTTAACGCTGTGTGTTGCGGCGCTGTGCCTGGCACCGGCGTCCCGCAGTCAGCCGGCACCCTGCAAGGAGGAGTCTGAGTGTCCTGCCGACTACTACTGTGAGACCAATGCTCACATCTGCCTCAAGTGCTTGTCCTGTCAGGGCCTCAAGCGGGAGTCGCTAGCCGTCAAGCCCTGCATCACGTCCGTCGCTGAATGTGGATCCTGTAACGAAGGGTTGGTATCCTTGCGGTTTTTGTAATCATGGTTTGCGTGGTTTTCCTCAACACTTCCCTGTTTGCTTCCAGCTTACAGTGCATTCCAACTCTTCCTGTGTGACTAAGGAACTGATTATTGCCAAACATGACCTTTACTTACTGAGGATATTATTTATAATTCAATATTGAATTATTCTGAGCCTTATTCATATTTAAACGACTTCTTAATTTTTTGTCGCTATAAATATATTACTTAATTTGTCTACACGCCACTGACCTAAAGAAATCTTGTAATGAGTAGTGATCGATATCAAGATTGTTGTATGATTACAACCAACAGACGGCGCTTATTCAGCCTTGATATCTCGTTCGATATGAGGTGATGTGATAATTTGTTGCTTGAGACTTTATGCGTCATGTTAATTTGATTATGCGTCTACTGTAAAGACAAATATGTTTACGGGCATTCATATGAAGAGGTAGTCCATTCTTTCATGAAATATATTTATTTTCAACTTTCATAATTTGTAATGAAATCATACGTCTTATCTATGAAATTGCCAAGTTCCAGTGGAACACGACTGTAACTGTCTTTATAGGTTGATATATATTTATTTCGTATAATAATGTTAGTGGTGTCGTGGGCAGGCTAGTGGTGGACCCGCGCGGCGACGTGAACGCGGAGTGCGTGCCGCCGGTCGCCGCCGAGCTGCCGCCCACACCCTACTACGTGTGGCTGCTCATCGGCGTCGGTGTTCTGCTGTTCCTGGCGCTCGTGGTCGGCATTATCACCTACCTGCTGCGCAACCCGGAGATCTTCAAGACTGCCGGTAACTAATGATTCTGTTTCAATAGAAGTCCCAGTCATCAGGCATTACGGGATGATATGTAGCTCAATGCGTATGTCAAGTCAATAGAGCTATAGACAGTAATGTGGGTACTTACGAACGAGTATTCGACAAAAAATTTCTTAGATATGTTTACAACTTTACACCATTAATTGACTTTTTTGCCATTTTGCCTGATAAATGGCATGTAGCATTAGGATTTTTAGCTACTGCGTGGTATATAAAGACGATGTAGTAAATCGGTAGTTTCAATTGAGATCGGAGCAGCTCTTAAAGTATGGCATGTGGACACGATTATTATGTAGTGATGTAGTTAGTAAGCAGCAGATTTGCCCGCAGGTTCGACCCCGTCGAGCACGGTGACGGCGCACATCACGGCCAGCGCCCCGGAGGCGCCGCCGCCGTACAACCCGCTGCCCTACACCGCCGTGCGCACCGAGCCCGACACCTACTACAGTGAAGGTACCACTCCATGTGATTATACTAAAAAAACTCAGGGCCTACTCGTTTAGGGCCCCTGGGTTTTTTTATTGTCTTACTGAACTATTGACACTTAAAGGTGAGATTCTTACAACTTTAATGATTGAATGAAACTACTGGAACATATCCCCATGTATGGAATAAAAATACAATCATATAGGTATATCATACAAAAACGTTGTCTGGATCATCTTAAAGATGAACAGTTTTGTCGCGGTTGAGAAAGCACGGTAGAACCATGGCTGAATTAGTTGTGTAACAAAACAATAATGAATAAATGAGTGTATGTAACGTGTGCGCAGACGACCGTCCGTTCATCCAGGCGGGCGGGGCGCGGCGCGCGGGGGAGGCGCGCGAGGCGGCCGGCAGTCAGAACGCCCGGGTCTACGAAAAGCCCATCTATGATCGGGAGCCCAGGTCCCCCAGGTAAGTGGATATCATAATAATTATAAACTGCCCTTACAAACATGATAAATCACATGAACAAACACACAGACCCTAAACAATCGGCAAATCACACAAATCTTTATGTACCGCCTGGTAAAAAGACTCGTTACCTGGAGCGCAGTAGTCCAAAGACTTGGCCAATGTGCATAGGGAGTTCAATTTCACACGACATAGTTGGTCTTCGTACTGTGCAAATGAACACTGATTACTTTTCTCGTTATATAAAAAATATAATTGACTATTATTGTTTTTGTCTGTGTGTTGGTGTTTGTAATAATCTTGCAGCGCACAATGTTTGAAAGGAAATTATGTATATGAAACATCTTAACGATACTACTCATAATAAATGTATTTATATATTCACTTGATAAATATCTTCACACCAGGTATTTCT
The DNA here is from genome assembly GCA_905340225.1 of Abrostola tripartita. Lineage (NCBI taxonomy): Eukaryota > Metazoa > Arthropoda > Insecta > Lepidoptera > Noctuidae > Abrostola > Abrostola tripartita. The sequence continues at coordinate 6,118,396 of HG996493.1, read as the reverse complement.
CGATGAACTTCAAACAGGTCAGTCTTTATTTTCGGGAGCTTTGTTTTCATTCTTGGTTTTTCAACTGTTTCGCATAGAGTTTAGATGAAGCTAATAGAGCATATTTTTAATGTCGCTTAATATCTCTTGTTACGTCATGCCTTTTAAAACCGTTCCCTCAATCTTTTTTGTAGATGGAATGTCTAAGTTTAATACGTTAAGTTTCATATTAAGAAAAGCTAATTATTATAACCTGATAATTGAAAAACAGTTAAAAAAAAAGTTTTTTTGTTTATTGCTAAGTTTTAGGTGTGTAATTAATTTCTATTCTTTGACAGAATAGAAATTAATTCGTGTAGTAGTAGAGACCTAGACCTTAGGACGCTTCTTATCTGCCTAATTAAATACACTGTGTTAAATACTAACATAATTCATGACTTCTGCTCACGTCCTTGCGACAACAGATTATAATGATAATTTCATTGTTATCAGCAACCTAGCATTGTTTAAGTGGCACTCTCTTCAATAACTGACATTGTTATAAAAGTGTTTAATTTTGTGTTCTGTGGTTTTTAATTTGTTTACCTGGAAACTGAAAAATGTTGTATGTAAACATTAACGAAATTGTATTATACTTGATTGATTTAATTTTGTGGATCCTTCTTTTAGTGAGAGTTACTTATAAAACTCAAATATAAAATGTTTAGAAGAAGAGCTTGTGGAAGGTCGAAGCTTTTATGTATGCCACACGCGTTGCATTGTGTTGTTGTGTTTCCAGCCCTGAGTCGTTGCCGGACTACGAGGAGACCATGGGCCTGCCCATCCACGACGAGGACACCGTTCCCAGCCCCTGGATGCCCAGCGGACCTACTGCCAACGGTGATGTTAATGCCAAGTATGACGCTTTTAATGTTATATAAATAACTGTAGCACACATAGACCATCATAAGAGTGACTATTTCTATCTTGTCAAATGCAAACAGAACTAACACTTCTTATGACTAGGTATTTTTAAAGTCACGAAAACAAGACATTTTAGATGAGCGATTACATGAACGCTCGAAAATGCAACATCGTAAATAATTAAATATCATACAATCGTGTAAAGCGTTGCTTTTTTATCCCCGACGCAAAAAGAGGGGTGTTATAAGTTTGACACGTCAAACTCGTCGGTCGTAAATGAATGGACAGATTATGATGCGGTTTTTTGGTTTTAAAGCTGACGTTATTAACTGAGTGTATAATAACTGGCAAAATGCGAGTTTATTGTAATCTTTGATCAACTAATACTAGATTAAGGATAAGAACAAAATCATATCGCATATGTACATAAGTGAATGTTAGAAAAAAAGTTGTTTCACTTTTGTATGGAGCTCCGGCCATAACATGTACCTTTTAGCAAAGTTGGGAAACTAACCGCTTAATAGAGTAATGTAGCATTTTTTGCACAACATCTAATGTTTTTTGTGCGAATAATAAATACAAAAAATGTTTGATGTTTGTCATGAGTTATGAATGGTTGAAGAGATGACATTTACATAACCTAGAAATATTTGATATTTATCAGAACTTAGTTCAATTCAGAAGTACACTTCAGGAAAGTAGATTAAATTATATTATTTTTATTTTTTTTTAACCATGAAAACAGTACACTTGCTTATAATTAGTCAAAAATATGTATAAGAGAATGATTTAACAATTGTTATACAAGAACAATTACCTGTTATATTTATCTTCTACGTGATATTGTTTTGATGTGACATGATTTCTGAACGCAAGAAGGTTATGCAAAATATGAGACGCCATGTTGAATAATTTGGCAATAATTGAAAAACTATTACTTTTTCTGCACAACAAAACAAGCCTAAACTCACGAAATAATATTTTTCCTCAATTCGTGGTGTTTTTTCTTCTTTATCGATAAATGTACAAGAGATGGCCAAAATGAAACATCTCCTTTCTAACAAGAACACCAAATTATTTGTGTTCTTATTGTGGGGTCGTTTTTGAAGCGCTGATCGGTAATCTAGTTCATTGTTAATCGAAGATTGTATTAGTCATCTCTGCCGACGTGTAATTAGAGTATAATGTTATGTTTATCTTGTTTCCTAAAGCGGCGCAGTAAGCGCGGCGGGCGCGGCGGGGCCGGAGGGCGCAGGCGCGGGCGGCGCGGCGCTGCCGGCGCTGCTGGCCGCCGCGCGCGACTCCACGCTGCTCGAGCCCTCCGCCGCCAAGAAGCGCTGCGTGCGGCAGGTACACACCCACACCTACTATAACCACTATACAGTGAGCGCGGCGGGCGCTGCTGATGATTCTAATGATGTAATCCTTTTCAAAAACAAATAATAAAATTCTTTTAAGATTTCATGGGGTAACGTATTTTGCAATACAGGGAATAAATAAAGAAGCCGCCTAATGTTAGGCGTTTACAGTTCTTTGTCATAAACCGCCGGCTCGCTCGGTCGCGAAAAAAAAAACTCATACCTAATAAGATATTATTATGCCTACGCCTAGCGACCATTAGTGAGAGAGTTGCGGGTTCGATCATCAACCGGGACAAATTTACTAAAACTGTTCGCAATTCAATAGCAATCATATTATATTAGTATAAGAAGAATAAGAAAAGAATTATGGTAATTGTGATAATAATAAAACTATGATGTCTGTCCAGGACTCCAACAACAACAGGAACCGCGAGAGCAACTCGTGCGGCGACAACGGTCAGAGCAGCTTCCCTCGGTCGCCCTCCCCCAGCCAGGGCGGCCCGCCCTACAGCTTCATCACACAGATCACCAACGTGGTACAAATCAACACCACCAAATGACCTAACGCTGCCTTACGAATACTCGGTGCATTTTATATTAGGTTTTGATAACAAGGAAAAATGATTATGTCCCAAATGATCTAATTCTCAGTGTTACCCATTTAGGGAATTTTCATTTTTTCTTAAAGCTTTGCCTACTTATTCCTATGATTTTAAGGTTTATGGATGTTTAATTTTTATTATTTTCTGTAAAAATATTGAAAACTTAAAAAAAGATAGATTTTTAAGTGATAAGGTGAGCCTGGAATTCCTTGGAGAGGACTTACCTATTTTACTGTGATTTAGTTTTATGTGCATTATACCTGTGCATACACCAGTCATGTTAGAGATCTGTATGATCAATTCATGATCTCAGTAACATATGTAATAATGAGTGGTCGTCCTTATTTGTGTGTAGTTAAAAGTCGGTAGCTTAAACGATCTAGGTTTATGAGAGAGAGAAAAGACACTATTTACGAGCTTGGTTGCTCAAGTAACATTAATTTAGTAAAATATTTGGATCGTTTACTACAAATACAAAGTAAGTCGTGTAAGAAGTCAGACTTGGACTGATGTATGATTCAGATGTGCTATTAAATTTAGTGAATTAAATAAATAAATATAAAGTGTCTTCTATTGTCTTCGACTCCTGAGAGTAAATCCATGTCGGGTCAACATACCACTGAATAATTAAATATTATAATGATATAGTATTCCCCTATTTATTTCGCATAATATCTTAATTTTAATGCTTTTAATAGCTTAAAGACAAGATACTAATATTTTTTTATATAAAGTTTTATCAGAAATGTATTTCTATAATATAACATATGTCCTTTTATTCCTTATCATACTTATATTAATTGCGATCTGTAATATTGTTATGTTCATTAGTTTCAATGTGTAAATATCTGAATTTATTTTAACATGGAAGACAATTATCGTATAACCATTTATGAATTGTAATAATTTAGTTTATATTGTTATAGTAAAATCACAAAGAAGTTTGTTACTAAACTCTGCTTTATTAATAGAAGGAACACACAAGATGACTAAAGTAAAAAATTACTAGGATGGGACTCAAGAAACTTAAAGAATTCGTAAAGGTAGATAGTACTTAAATGTCAATTCAAACTATAACTATATCACTGCTGTCGGACACTTAGCCGAGAACAACAACATTAGAAACCAAAGAATGATTGTTACAACTTGCAACTTTCAATACTTTGCGGCCACCCAGGGAGTAGAAACAATTATATGTATTTAGCGATTACAATAGTTGCAATGTTTAGGAGTTTTACTTTCTTTTATGTAAAAAAAAATACGTGAACCTTTGTTCAAACAGTGCGTTTATTTCATATCCAAGGTTTATGTTATTAAATATATTTTACCATTTATCGTAACCAATTTAAATGTTGGTGATGAAAATCTTATGTCAATATTATATTCAAGTGTGTTATAGTTTGCGTTAGCGCTTCCATTATTTTAGTTACTTTATTTTGCATGTTTTTATTTAAAATATTTTAATTGCGTGCAATTAGGGTTCAGCTTTTTCAATTGTAGATAAAAAAATTAAAAAGGTTTGTATATTTTAATATGGGTCTTAGCTGTTCAACTGTAAACAGCAGGCAGGCCTAATTGTTTAGATTTAATACAATTCGGTTGGTGATTTACTATACTAACTTGTGCCATCTTGTCCCTCATATTGTATCAAATACTCGCTGTAAAACACTGCCTAAAATATTTTCTATTTGATCATATTGTGCTCATTACGTATATAAGAGATGTAACTCAAGTGCCTTGTTGTTAGGCTGTGAAGCACTTATTAACGTTACACAAACTCTTTTGTTATTTGTTAATTTTAAGTCATTAATGGAATGTTGTATTTTGTAATATACTATTCATTAATGAGTTAAACGAGATTTTAGTCTCTAGTGAATAAAGTTCAATGTAAATATCAGTTTGTCTTTTATTTTACATGTGTAGTTGTGTGTCATTTGATTGACAACTTGCTAGGCCGATCGCGTTAATTTCAATCGTCTGCAAAAGTAAACACTAATATTCTGATTCGGTTGCTGAGTTGGTTACAGCCCCCTTACCATAAACTCTTAAAACAGGACAGCGGCGTCTCGCTTCTTCATCGTAAACTGTCCTGCTTTAAGAGTTCATGGTAAGAGGGCAGTTCCATTCAATTCCGCTGATTTTGGTATTTGAATACTAATCGCAACTCCGTTACCGGATGGAGTCAATACTGATGTTACTTTAGTTGATAAAAAATCGTTTGCTTTGTAACCAATATGTCTCAAATGGCTGCGGCGCGGACTTCAAAGTTATGGCTAATTAAATAAACGTTAATCAAGCACAATGGGCGGCTTGTATGTGTGGCTCCAGTTCCCTATCTACGTGTGTAAGGGTAGTTTCTGGGCTGTATAAATAAAACTTAGACGGACTGTGCTGATTACTAAGTATAATGTGAATTACGAACGTAACAAGCTGTTGATCGCGCGACGCGTACAAAATGTGTGTGTCGAGTGTTTCGGACCGTGGTGGATGGGCAATTGTCTCTCTGGAGCGCGCCGCTCGCGCACTCGATGTCTGTCCCCTCTCACGTCTCGTCCCGCGCCGCTGCCCGCGACGTGTTGTCACGAACATACTCCCGGCGTTGAAGAGTCGTCTTCAATCTGTATTGGAAGAGGGCAAATTGTGTTAAAGGCACGTCTAATTACCCCCTTCTTTGTCTTGATGTCCGCTACCCTTGCGATGCCGTCCTTTCCTGGTAGCAGACGAATTACTCGACCAAGGAGCCAAAGTAGTGGAGGTGCGTTCTTATCCTTGATCAGTACCAGGGCGCCCTCCTGTAGCCGCCCCCTAGAACTGCGCCATTTTGTCCTCTGCTGAAGCCAGAAAACATATTCATGTGAGAAACGCTGCCAAAAATGTTGCTTCAAGTACTCGATGCGTTCAAGGCGCTGCAGGCTACTGATGTTCTGGTTGGAGATCTGCTTGTGAGGTAATGAGACAAGTGATCTTCCAATCAGGAAATGGGATGGGGTGAGTGGAGACAGGTCGGATGGATCATTGGATAGAGGCGTGAGTGGTCGAGAGTTTAAAATCGCTTCGATTTGAATCAGACAAGTTGCCATTTCCTCGTATGTGAGGTGAGTAAGCCCTAAGATACGTTTGAGGTGATGTTTGACTGATTTTACGGCTCCCTCCCACAGTCCTCCAAAGTGGGGGGTGTAGGCAGGAATAAAAGAAAAGTTTATACCTGAATCCGCCATGTCTATTGCATAGTCTTGTTTTAATACATGGGCCAGTTCATTAAATGTACCGACAAATGTTGACCCGTTATCTGAAAAGATAGAGTTCGGTTTACCCCTGCGAGCTGTAAATCGGTTCAGGGCTGCAATAAAAGCTTCCTTTGTGAGGTCCGAAACAAGCTCTAAATGGATCGCTCTCGTAGCCAGACAGACAAAAACACATATGTATGACTTTATCAGCCTACATCCCCTCCCTCTACGATCGGTGATCATAATGGGACCGGCGTAGTCTGTGCCTGTCTCGAGAAATGGATATTCTAAATGTAACCGTTCCTTTGGTAGGTTCCCCATGATTGGTTGGATTGTTTCACCCTTGAATCTAGCACACTTAATGCAGGTTCTGACAACCTTTTTTGCTAGGTTCCTGCCACCTAGCGGCCAATATTTGTGCCTTATAGAAGCCAGAAGTAACTGAGGACCTGCATGACAAAGCCTTAAATGGAAATAATTGAATATTAAATAAGTTAAATGATTTTTGCTATCAAGGAGTACAGGATGTTTTGTATTGTAGTCGTAAAATGAGTTATCAAGCCTACCACCTATTCTTATTTGTTCACCGTCTAAATAAGGTGATAATGAGATAAGACGATTTTTCTTTGATAACCCTTTCCCTGATTTAAGCAACTGATACTCTACTTGGAATGATTCTTGTTGTGACACTGTAATAAGGAAATCAGATGCATGAGATAACTCTGAGCTCGTAAGAGAGCTACATACCTTTGGTTGTGAATGTTTACAATTATGAATAAATCTATGTATGTATGCTGTGACACGTAAAAGTTTTGAATAATTAGATGAATTATTGATTAAAGATTGAAATAAATTAATATGATTTGAATTTTTATCGTGTATAAATAATGAATTAATATATTCGGGCAATGTATCATTTTTATTAGAATTAGGCTTAGTAGGCCACTGAGAGGGGTCGAGTTTTAAATATGAAGGCCCGCACCACCACAGAGTCATGTTCCCTATTTGATCCGCGCTAACGCCGCGTGACACGAGATCAGCGGGATTCTCTTTGGACGGCACGTATCGCCAGGTATTGTCACCAAAACCTTCCAGTATCTCCGAAACTCTATTCCTTACAAATGGCTTAAGCATTGCAGGTGACGATGCGAGCCACCCCAGGACGATCATTGAGTCACACCAGAATACGCAATTTACCGACTGAAAAGTAACAGAACTAAGTACCTTCGTACATAGTCGTGTTCCCAGTAAGGCTCCACAAAGTTCGAGGCGCGGAATGGTTGTAACCTTGATCGGAGCAACCTTGCTTTTAGCTGCGAAAAGGTGAACGGCAATTGCCCCATCCACGCTGATGGATCGAACATAGAGACACGCTCCATATGCTCTTTCAGATGCATCTGTAAAGATGTGAAACTCCATGTTTAAAGGCGAGTCGCATATTATCCGCCTAGGAATGTTTATGCTGTTGAGACAAACCAATGCATGAGTAAAGGTTTGCCATGCCTTTTTTATCTCAACAGGTACCTCATCATCCCACGAGCTTTTGCTAACCCATAGAAGTTGCATAATTATCTTCGCCTCTATTATGCATGGTGAAACGAGACCTAAGGGATCAAATACTTGTGACACCGTAGAAAGTATGACCCTTTTTGTTATTATCGAATTTGTGTTAGTAATATTTATTGAAATCTTAAGTTGATCAGCTGTACAATGCCAATTAAGACCTAATGTTTTTGAAAGTTCGTTTGCACTAAGTTCGACTGTGGGTGTGTTTGATGAGTTATTTGTGTGTGTGATGTGATTTTGTGTTAATGAATCAAGTATTTGTGAATTGTTTGATCTCCATTTTCTAAGGTGAAGTTGTGCTGAATTTAATGTATTAATTACATTATTGCAAAGAGTAATTGTATCCGAAATTGTATCTGCGCCAGATAGGAAGTCGTCCACATACAGATCGTCGGCTATCGCGCGTCGCGTGACTTCGTTTGACGTCTCTGAGGCTAACTGTTTCAAACAACGTGTTGTTAGAAAGGGTGCAGAAGCAGTGCCGTATGTTACTGTATTTAGTGTGTATTTTTTAAGTTTCTGTGATGAGTCCGACCGCCACAAAATTAATTGTAAATGCCGCTGTGTGTCTGTAATGAAAATCTGACGAAAGAATTTTTCAATGTCAGCAGACACTACGTATTTGTGCTGACGAAAACGAATCAATATTGATAATAAGTCATTCTGTAAAGTGGGTCCAACAAATTGTATATTATTGAATGACATTCCAGTCGAGGTAACTGCCGAGGCGTCAAACACAACCCTGAGTTTTGTAGTTGTACTTGACTCTCTGAAAACACCGTGATGTGGTAAATAATAATGTGGTGATACTGAACGACTGGTACATTCACTCATATGGCCTAGTGACTCGTATTCCTCCATAAATTGAATGTAACGTTGTTTGTATAATGGATCTCTGTCAAATCTACGCTCTAGCGAAATAAAACGTTTTTTGGCTGTATCGTAAGAATTCCCTAAACTGTCAGGTGATTCTTTGAGTGGAATGGTAACTACAAAGCGACCATCGTTATTGCGCCTAGTGGTTTGTGTGAAAATTTGTTCGCACTTACGCTCCTCGGGTGTGTAGTTATATCTGGGCGATATAGAGTCTAACTCCCAAAAGCGAGTAAGGGCTGTATCTGTGTCGTCTTGTATTGTCATACAAGATACTTCAGGAGTACTAGGTCTGTGTAATGCACCCGAAATGAGCCAACCGAACCTAGACTCGAAAAGTACTGGATTGTGTTTACCTAGTTGTATGCGATTAGAACCAATTACACTCCAAAATACGTCAGCCCCAACCAATATGTCAATGGATGACGGTACATGAAAGGTAGGGTCAGCTAAGCATATTCCAGACGGTAAAGGTATCTCGTGTTTGTTTATATATGAATGTGGGATAGAAGATGTAATCTTTGGCAAGATTAAACATTCAATGTCCACCATAAACCCGCTATTCAAAGACTGAATTCTAATTGTACACGAGCGAGTTGGCTTGGATGTTTGATTGTTTATTCCGGTCACTTTAGAATGAACAGTACAAGTTGGCAAATTGAGCTTACCAGACAAGTCCTGGGTTATAAAATTTGCGGTGCTACCATTGTCCAACAATACCCTGGCACGTTGTGGCTTACCGTTGACGTCCATTACATGAACCAGAGCTGTGGAAAGTAACACATGACGTGATAAATAGACTGGATTGGTGTCAGCTGATAATGCTACATTTTCAACTGTGGACGACTGTGCCGGTGACTCATCAGAATGTAACAACGTATTATGCATATTTTTACAATATTTGCAGTGCCCAAGCTTGCATGTTGTTCGGGTATGACCCGGGCGAAGACAGTTTAAGCAAACCTTGAGTTCCTTAGCCTTTAATGTACGTGATTCTGATGACAGTGCTCTGAATACGTCACAGTTGTATAAATAATGATGTTTATTACATAATGGACATAAATATGCATTTTTGTTGTCCCCCTTTGCATTACTAGGACTTGGAGACACAACGAATGCCTTTTGCTTGTCCTGTTTTGAATCTGAATTGAGTTTGGGATTCTTTGCTTCTTCTAATGTCTCTAAAAGGTTTGACCTGTTTCTCAAGTAAGTTAAAAATGCATCTAAAGTTGGAGGCTCAGTTAGAGTATTCCTATGCTCCTCCCAACGTCTATGTGTGACAGGATCTAATTTTGAAGCTATAATAAAAATAATTAATGTATCCCAGTGCTCAACTGGTTGATCTAGTGTTTTTAATGCCTGTAGATTCTTACTAGTAATGTCAATAACCCGTCTAATGCTCTCACTAGATTCCCTTTGAATAGAAGTTACTGAAAACAAAGCCTTGACATGATTGTTTACGAGCAATTGTTTGTTGTCATATCGCTCGCATAATAACTTCCAAGCGTTTTTGTAATTTTCTGCTTTAAAATCTAGACTACGTATAATTAGCGCGGCACTTCCGTAAAGAGAAGTACGCAAGTAGTGGAATTTGTTGATGTCATCAAGACTAGCTTCATCGTGAATCAGAGAAACGTACATATCCTTAAATTCCAACCAATCTTGATAACCTCCGCTAAAACGTGGCAAATTTATTTTAGGAAGTCTTATGTGATTTTGTCCGCGTGCGAACACAGTGCGACCATCAGAGCCTACCTCGGACGCTGCATTCAAGGTACGCTGAGTGCTGCGGTGTCGCATAAGCAGCACGCGCGCCGCTGCCGTTTGGCTGCTATACAGTGACTCGAACTGCTCCCGTTCCATGTACAGCTCATCGGGTTTTTCCGACAACATCTCGAGTTCATTCTGAAATTCGTCATATTGAATGTATGAGGATTCCATTCTACTAATTCGGGACTCCAGATCCAATAACTGGATATCGCTAAGTTGTTGGCATGATTGAGAAGTAGACACAAAGGCGATGAACTGCGTAAGCTTAGCCTTTATGGAAGCTCGCTTTTTAACAAGCTCCTTGATTTTAGCTTCACTAGCCATTTTAAGCTAAAATAAAGTTATTAAAGAAGAAAAATAATGCTCAGTATTGAAATTAAGAAAGCAGGTAGAAACATATAAAATTGAGACGAAAGGAAATTTAAATTGCAATGAAAATGTAACGAACTAAAGTTTAAGTTTACTTATAACGTGTATAAAAGGCTTGGCTAAGCTGGAAGGCTAAAAAGAAAAAATATTATAATGCAATATTTATACCCACCACTGTACAAAAGAATATCGGTTAAAACAAAGCGGTTATGAAAAAATGGCGATGACTAATAATGACTATGCTAATTACAAATGACGCACATACAACGATTTACGGCACAGCTGATATACTATTATGTTAACTACAGCGCACGGTATAAGCTAACGTACTAGGCAACTATATATTATAACTAACTACTAATTCTAATATTTCTAATGCATACGAATACGTACAAAATATTATAAAAAATAAATCGAAAGCGATACAAACTACTACGACGAAAATGTGATGAATAGGTTACAATGAAATGATATCTACACGATATGAAGTGGATAATGATTGCAAAAAAAAAATGGATTAATGAGGAATTGGAAAGATCTTACGTGTCTTTTCAGTTTCGCTGATAATCTGCGACGGTGGACGTTCTGTTTTGAGGTTTTAGGTCGACCTCTGTACCTTTTCTTGACCGATAACTGCCGATGAATTTGTCCGTAGTCCGTAGGGCACCGAAGTGAAGACTTGGCTTACGTGCACCAGTTACTAAAGCGGCCACTTCACCTGGCCAGTCAAAGAAGTCTCGAAGAAGCAGGCTGTATTTTGAACGCCGTCGGCAATTCAGCTCTGGATCGATGAATCTTCAAACCGCCAAACCTCAACGGTTGAATTTTGAATCTTTTAAACGCGTAACGACCGACCGCTGCACCTTTGTTTATGTTATTCTAACACTCGAAGGACCATTATGTGGCTCCAGTTCCCTATCTACGTGTGTAAGGGTAGTTTCTGGGCTGTATAAATAAAACTTAGACGGACTGTGCTGATTACTAAGTATAATGTGAATTACGAACGTAACAAGCTGTTGATCGCGCGACGCGTACAAAATGTGTGTGTCGAGTGTTTCGGACCGTGGTGGATGGGCAATTGTCTCTCTGGAGCGCGCCGCTCGCGCACTCGATGTCTGTCCCCTCTCACGTCTCGTCCCGCGCCGCTGCCCGCGACGTGTTGTCACGAACAGTATGTGTTTGATTTGTGACTAAGAATACAGAGTTGTGAGGCGGCGGCGACGGCGAAAGTTATGGTAGGTACTACATGCCTTAGACTATTTTATAGTCTAAGCTACATGCTTAACTTTTAATATAGGTACTTTCAATAGTTGGAAGGTGTACAGCTACAGTGTAATAATAATAATAAAATGTGTATGTAATTCATCAGACCATACGTTCTCATTTAACGTGAATAATTTTTATTGCTTCTTCGCGTAATACATTGACTTGTAACATAATTTTACTTTATTTATTAGTTTTACTACTAGTTTTGTGTGTTATAGTTAACCTTAGCTTACAATTATGTACCTATTTCTTTAAGTATGTGAATGATATTGATTGATTGACTCAGTATGCCTTCAACATAGCCTGCAAATATGTGTGATAAGCCACCAATTAGTGACCTCTATCGAGTTTGGAAGTATATAAACTTAGTTTTATCTGTATTCTAAGTAGATAGGTAAGTACCTATTTCGTTGGCCCTGGCCGCACTACTGTTAAACCGCCGCGGTTTTTAACCGCGTGACAAGGAAATTAATGGAAGCGGCCGCACTTGCGGTTTTTTCCCGCGCGGAATGAGGGTGTACTTAACACCTCTGTCTACTCCTTCGGGGATCAACAGGCATAATGTTACCTATGTTATGATTAGTATAAATCTCATAAGTCTACATCGTACGTACCTACGTATAAGTCTACCTACCTACAATTGTATGCTATTTTACGGACCCCGCTCCTGCTTATAACAACAACCGCAGCTAAATTATCATATCCCAGTATTGTTCCATATTGCTTGAGATTAGCGCAATAATCATTTTTTCCCGTTTATCCAGTGATGTGCCACACATCACTGCATTTATCCTTATTTTTTCGCCATCGCAGCCTTTCTCATATTATTCTATCAGACAATGAAGCATAATAAGGATTCCCTACGTCAACAATTCGTTACCTACTATTGAAACGTATGCCTAAGTACCTACTTGTTTCTATGTACATTTTACAAAACAATGAAGTTTCAAATGCTTTAATAGATAATAAACAGAAAGCCGTCATTGTCACTGGCGACCTGTCTCAACTTGATTAAGATTTGCTTTGTTTTATGCAAGTTCTTTCTTGTTTTTGTACTCCAGAAGCAATTTATGCCATTCGTTGTCCCAGTTGGTTTCTTAGCGTCACGGGAATATAACAAACGGGTACCTAAGTGTTTTATTTCTTCAAGATGAATCTAGATATGCTAACTTAAGTGCTTAAATAATAACTTGTAATATAACTGTTTATTAGGTGCATAACTGCATATTGTACCTACTAATCTATCTACATTAAAAGAGTAGGTACCTAATCAAGGAGATTGGCCACAACCTACATAAAAATGTTGCGGTAAGTAAAATTTGTCTTGCTTGTATGCCAGAAATCTCAACCTTACAAATTGGTTCTTAGGTACCTACCTATCACACAATTTCTGATGCGATTATTATCAAAATTGACAATGTAACGAAGTACCTATGCAATTAGAATATTTCGATTGTTATTTTGTTAGACGACTCTTTGTTAGTCGTATAACTTGAAAAAAATTACTTCCTAGTTTCTATCTCCTTTTATAAATTGTTGAGTAATAATTATTTACGTAGGTTCCTTAGCGTGACAATGCTGAGCATTCTTGTTGTGAAAGCGCAACCGTTATCCTGTAAAGAGGACGCGCACTGCTCCGAGGGCTACTACTGCGAGATACAATCTAATATCTGCCAGGAATGCCTGCGATGTCAGGATCTCAAGCGAGATCCTCCAAAACTGGAGCTATCTACACTTAGTATTATATGCATAAAGTCTGTCGACACCTGCGGCCCCTGTACGGAAGGGTAAGTATATCCCGCCAATATTATTACATTTAATATACATACATAATACATATTATAGAAGGAGCTTAACAAGTTGGAAAACATGTCAATAATTTATAGAAATACCTCTATTTCTAGACCTACATCAATTCAACTTTGTCTCAAATTATAACAGTCCAAATGATGATCTGACAGTATTTAAAACATCTTAATATGTAACAAATTGTTCTTCAATTAATGGTATACTTATTCTGTCTTTCGAAGTCCGTTTGGCTTTCGGTGTAGTTGTACTTAACGTTTGCTCTCAGATGAAATAAAATAAAAACAATCATCTGAGCGTTTGCTAATAAGCGTGCTTGTGTGTGCCGTACTGTGCTGGCTGAGGGCTCTTTAAGTAACACACACTAAAACAATGTGCATGTGCACGACTGACAAGTTTGACAACAGTCAAAGTCAAACGGACTTCGTAAGATAGGATGTATAATCTAACTAAATAGGTTTTAAAATGTAAATGGTCAGCTACTGCTTTTGTTGACTGTAGGTACCTACCTAGTTACTAAAAAAAACATTCGTAATAAATACCAAAAAATGTTTAATTTACAGTTTTACCAACATGTACGGGAACGGTGTTAAAGGAAAGTGCGTAGCGCCAGAGTTGTTGGAGTTAGGAGATCCATTGCATTACGCATATATCTGGACTACAGCTGCAGTGACAGGCGTGCTTGTTGTAGCCATCTTCATATACGTCATAAGGCATACTGATGTGTACCAGATTGTAGCATACTGTAAGTAGTATATTAATATTATGTAGTAACCTATGCCTGTATTAGGGACTACCTCGATCACTGGTCTAGTGGCCGCAACGCGGTCTGCAGAGCTCTTGCTCATGCCCGACCCGGGAATCGCACCCGGGACCTGGTCCTGTACGTGCGTACACCGGCACCTCCGCGCTGCGCTCCCACGCACACCCGCTCTCTCCCTCCTGGGATTTATGACGGGATATAAATCAACATTGGTCAAATAAATTTGTTATAAGAAAAATGTGTCAATAGGCCCGCCCCGTTACATTCGGATAGTCATAGTCATAATGATTTTATTTCATATAGGCTACAAAAGAGCACTTACAAAACGTCAAACTAGTTGCACGGTTCCAAAAAGTCGTTTCTATGGAGAAGAACCGGCAAGAAACTCCATAGTTACTCTTTTAAAAATATGGTTTAACAATCATTTCAAGTATGAGAGAATAATGAGCTACACAATATACCTAAAATAAGAATACGAGTAGCATCAAAGATCTAGGTACTTATAATATAACTGGTGAAATGTGTGTGTACACCTCTGCCTACTCCTTCGGGGAATACCTACAGTTACCTGTCATGTATTTGTTACTTATATATCTTCGTCATCCTGGAACTGTGAAGCGACTATTTTCTTAATGAAATCGTATATTTTATATTTTCAGACAGCCCTGTGTTGGACACCTCGCCACCGGACGACACCGTGTCATCCCCTAAACACCTACTGAAGAGCTTACTGAGTTTTAATACTGCGATAAAATCTTTTGATATGTAACGATATTTAGGATAAAGTGTGGATTTGTGGAGTAAGAAGTTAGTGTTTTATTTTAAGATGTTTTAATTTGCTAGTTATGTAAGAACAAGTGTAAAAAGTAAGCAGTTATTGTGTTTGTGATTTTAATATTGGCTTTATTTCCCAGTGTGTAATTTGGTGGTTTAATAAATCTTTATAATAGTAGTACTTCGTTTTCATTATACATTTGAAAAAAGTAAGGCTGTTGTAGCGGCACCTAATACCAGCCCGTTGAGCGTGGCTTCTTGTAATATTTTAAACGCCTGCCCCCTTAAAGACTGCTCAGGGTCTGCAGGTCTTGTTTTCCATAAAGTGGTTAGAGGTGTAGTGCAGGTACCAATACTACCAATCTACTACAACAGTAGTTTTTATTTACGTGAGGCTTTTTAATCAAGGGAATTTAAAAAGGGTACACAGAATAAACGAACGGTAGGTCAGTAGGCATCATAAAATAACATATTATGGTAGAAACATAATTTATTGTAGTAATGAACTTAAAACTAGTCTATTTATAGTCTTTAGACATAGGTAATTAGGGTGCAATCTCATAGTTTTAATTTAGTTACACACAAAAGTGCACGTGTAGTATAATCCATAAAAGCAGCAGTGTGAGTTAGTGTGGCGATGTCGGTGTAAGTCAGTCGTGTTCGGCCACGTAGAGCGCGACGGCGTGCAGCGCGGCGGCGTCGGGCTCGTAGTGCGGGGCCAGCGGCGCACGCGCACTGAACACCAGCGCCTCGCGGCTCCAGCTCGTGTACACCGGCACCTCCGCGCTGCGCTCCCACGCACACCCGCTCTCTCCCTCCTGGGGTTTGACGGGATACAAAACAGCATTTTATAATTGTGAGCATTGGTGAAAATAATTTGTGATAAAAATAAGTGTTAAATAAACAAAAAGCGTTGATACTTAGTTATTTGTTTTAAATCAAAATATTGATATCAAGACTGCTAAGATCAAGTTATAGGTACCTACACCTAGTACCTGCAGTAGACACTAGTGCAGTTATGCCTAGTAACTACTTAGTTAATGACTAATTCGGTAATAGGTAGGTAAGTATTCATATCTATATTTTTAGTATACTACAAATTAACCATTTGTTATTGGAACATAAGATTTCTTATTCATCGAGTCCTAAACAAGACATACACATAGATATATAAACTCTTATAATATATCTTATAATAAGAAATCTATTCTTTTTTAAAGTCAGGAAAATGTAAGTATGAAAAGTTGCGTGTTGTAATATATGTATATGGTTCGGTGTGGTGCGACCTGCAGCACGTAGCGCAGCAGCAGCGGCGGCGCGGGGGCGTGCGGCGGCGCGGCGGGGGCGCCGGCCTGCAGCGCGCCGCCCGCCCAGCGCGCGCCGCACAGCCGCAGCCCCAGCACCACCAGCCCGTCCCCCGGGCTCTCGCCTGCTCAGGACATCAAACTGCCACGTTACATGACGCCTTATGCTAGTCGCACGTGTCTAATACACCCACATATCGACGATGAATTAATTAAACATACTTGGCTTTGCGTCAATCTGTTCTAACTTACTGTAACCTTTGGAAACTTAATATTTACAATAAATTTAATTTAATTTTTATTTTGTCAGGTTGCAGTTCCGTGATAAGGATCCTAAATTAAAGAGGGTATTAGTAAAAATAAAATTCATTTTAATTTTACACTGTTTCATGGTTTTTGCAAAATGCTGCGAATTGGAGATTTCAGGTGCGTGGTAAAAAAGGTGTCAGTATATTTTATTACTTTAATTTTTACGAACTTTTCGTGTGGTTTACCTTCGGTCCAATTCCAGTTGACCGCTAGAGTGAGCGCGTGCACACTGCAGCCGAGACGAGCGGCTGTGCGTACACGCAGCGCACATACCACGCGCGAAGGTCGCAGGAACGAGCGCAGGTCCACCTCTATATTACGTACTCTGGTTACTTATTTGGTTCGAAAGTACGCAGGCTAAGTAAGGATTTCGGTGCAGCAGAGAGATAAATATTTTTAGAAGGTGGCTAGGCTATGTGGTCTTGGCAAGCGTATTGAATATAGTTAGTACCTGTAGGCATATAGTCGGGGCTCGGCTGCGTTGTCTCTAATCGGGATAGAGCGGCGCGTGCGCGCATTCCAAATTCACGCACGTACGCGTCTATCGTAGTAGGACCCGCCCATAACAGCTGCCACTCTTCGGTTACCTGAAGACACATTTTAATTGAAATAGACCAGGAATGCCAAAGGGATAAACTGGTGGATAAACAAATGGCATAAAAAATCCTATATAGGGAGAAAAGGGCGTACAGGCGCGGCGCGGCGCGGCTGATTTCACGCGCCTTGCCCTCGCACGCCCAGCGCCACCAGCCGCCCGTAGTACTAGGTAGTATAACATGTGACACAGACCCTGAGCAGCGCCGCCCCTCCCCGCGCGCGTTCCCTCGCGCGCTGTGCCAGGCCGGCGTGCAGGCGCGGCGCGGCGCGGCTGACGTCACGCGCCTCGCCCTCGCACGCCCAGCGCCACCAGTCGCCCGTAGTACTAGGTAGTATAACATGTGACACAGACCCTGAGCAGCGCCGCCCCTCCCCGCGCGCGTTCCCTCGCGCGCTGCGCCAGGCCGGCGTGCAGGCGCGGCGCGGCGCGGCTGACGTCACGCGCCTCGCCCTCGCACGCCCAGCGCCACCAGCCGCCCGTAGTACTAGGTAGTATAACATGTGACACAGACCCTGAGCAGCGCCGCCCCTCCCCGCGCGCGTTCCCTCGCGCGCTGCGCCAGGCCGGCGTGCAGGCGCGGCGCGGCGCGGCTGACGTCACGCGCCTCGCCCTCGCACGCCCAGCGCCACCAGTCGCCCGTAGTACTAGGTAGTATAACATGTGACACAGACCCTGAGCAGCGCCGCCCCTCCCCGCGCGCGTTCCCTCGCGCGCTGCGCCAGGCCGGCGTGCAGGCGCGGCGCGGCGCGGCTGACGTCACGCGCCTCGCCCTCGCACGCCCAGCGCCACCAGTCGCCCGTAGTACTAGGTAGTATAACATGTGACACAGACCCTGAGCAGCGCCGCCCCTCCCCGCGCGCGTTCCCTCGCGCGCTGCGCCAGGCCGGCGTGCAGGCGCGGCGCGGCGCGGCTGACGTCACGCGCCTCGCCCTCGCACGCCCAGCGCCACCAGCCGCCCGTAGTACTAGGTAGTATAACATGTGACACAGACCCTGAGCAGCGCCGCCCCTCCCCGCGCGCGTTCCCTCGCGCGCTGCGCCAGGCCGGCGTGCAGGCGCGGCGCGGCGCGGCTGACGTCACGCGCCTCGCCCTCGCACGCCCAGCGCCACCAGTCGCCCGTAGTACTAGGTAGTATAACATGTGACACAGACCCTGAGCAGCGCCGCCCCTCCCCGCGCGCGTTCCCTCGCGCGCTGCGCCAGGCCGGCGTGCAGGCGCGGTGCGGCGCGGCTGACGTCACGCGCCTCGCCCTCGCACGCCCAGCGCCACCAGTCGCCCGTAGTACTAGGTAGTATAACATGTGACACAGACCCTGAGCAGCGCCGCCCCTCCCCGCGCGCGTTCCCTCGCGCGCTGCGCCAGGCCGGCGTGCAGGCGCGGTGCGGCGCGGCTGACGTCACGCGCCTCGCCCTCGCACGCCCAGCGCCACCAGTCGCCCGTAGTACTAGGTAGTATAACATGTGACACAGACCCTGAGCAGCGCCGCCCCTCCCCGCGCGCGTTCCCTCGCGCGCTGCGCCAGGCCGGCGTGCAGGCGCGGCGCGGCGCGGCTGACGTCACGCGCCTCGCCCTCGCACGCCCAGCGCCACCAGCCGCCCGTAGTACTAGGTAGTATAACATGTGACACAGACCCTGAGCAGCGCCGCCCCTCCCCGCGCGCGTTCCCTCGCGCGCTGCGCCAGGCCGGCGTGCAGGCGCGGCGCGGCGCGGCTGACGTCACGCGCCTCGCCCTCGCACGCCCAGCGCCACCAGCCGCCCGTAGTACTAGGTAGTATAACATGTGACACAGACCCTGAGCAGCGCCGCCCCTCCCCGCGCGCGTTCCCTCGCGCGCTGCGCCAGGCCGGCGTGCAGGCGCGGCGCGGCGCGGCTGACGTCACGCGCCTCGCCCTCGCACGCCCAGCGCCACCAGCCGCCGCCCGCCTGACCACAACATACTACTTGAGAAAGAAGTCTCGAAAAACTTTTTTAAGAAGTCAGAGCAGGTCATGAAGACGGAGGACGGAGCAGGTAGGTACTACGTACGCGTTCGCGTACATGACAGTGCTCAATTAGTTCGTTTTAAGACCAACGCAGGGATGAATTGTTTACCAGGTTTTACAGTATTTTTGTTATAATGTATCGTATACACTTTCTTATGCATTTAGTAAAAAGCTGTTAATTCGATATTCTGAACAGACACTAAAATTTTATTTATGTGTGTGATATAGGTAATATTGTGGGCCAGATGGACTGGTAAACTGCGAAAAACCATATTTAACAAGAGCAATATTAAAGAAATAAACACAATGATGATTTGATTAATATTTGAACAGTCAGGTCTCACCTTTTCTATTTGATAATCCCCTTTGAGGAATGGACTTCCTGACATCAGTTTCTTCCACATAGACAAAACTGACTTTAGAGGTGTGACGTTATCAGTTTTGTTAATGACACTAACCGTGGAGTTTAATTCTGTAAATATAATAAATTATGAAGATTTTATCATTAAGTCTCATCTTTGCATCATACTCTGATGGCACAAATGAAGGATGTTTTGGCTAGTTGGGGTGTAAGTACAGAGCCTTCATTAGAGTACTTAGCCTCTAAGTGCGTCCGGCGCACCCAGGACGGTCAACCTCGTTACTATCCTTTTTGATTCTGATTCTGATAAGATCCTTTCCATTCTGTACACCTAAGTGCGGCATGACGTATTTTTATGTAATATACATATTACGAAGATTTGACACCTACCTTTGAGGGTAGTTATGATATCATTTGCGGCATTCTTCTCCCAGGCAACGCGGCAGTTGGCGGGTAAAGCTAAGAGCTGTGGTGTATCGATGTCTGGCAATGTGTCAAATGCAGCCGTGTAATCCTATTTCATGGAATAAGTATTTAATAACAGTAAAGTAAATAGGTAATTGATGATTGTGTATAGACTATTGGGTGGTTTTAGTATTTTTATCTGCCTATTGGTAGTATTATTGAAGCAAAAACGGTAATTACATACATTATATACATAGCATCACGCGTATTTCCTGGAGGGGAAGGCAGAGACCACGAATTTATATTTGCTAAGATTTCGTCAAAGGTGATTATTTGATTAGCATTAAGAATATAACGCACCCTCAGTAAGGTGGACATAGGCAGCGGTTGTTCTAGCGGCGCGGGCTTCCAGCGCGGGGCGAGTGCGGCGTCGGCCAGCAGGCGGCGCTGCAGCGCGGCCAGCACGCGGGCGTCGGCCGCGCTGCACACGCGCGCGCCGTACAGCGCACACAACGCGCTCACCGCGCCCCCGCCACCCCCACCACCCCCACCTCCCGCGCCGCGCAGCAGCCGCGCGCCCGCCTCCACCTCGCCCCACTCCCACGCGTACCACTGCGACCAGCCTGCCCGACAATTATACTATACGTTATGTTTGTACACTTGCGTTTGTGGTTACCAAAATATTTACACGTGTATCTAAAGTATGTACAGTTAACACGTACCTCAAGTACCTGAGGCTTAATTCATCAGAGCCTGCAAGTCTTCCTTACCTTCAGGTACGTACGCGCGTCGCTCCTGTACTACCGCGTGGAACAGCGCGAGCGCAGCGTGCAGCCGTACGGTGTTCACGTCGGCAGTGTACGCATCCCACGCACTAAGAGTGCTCATCACATTATTCTTCACACCCTCCGGCGCCTAATAATATGATACATGAATAGTGAAAATATACAATATATAAATGTAAAAATATAATTATAATGCTTGCCTCATATAAAAATGTAATCATACCTCAAGTATTACGTTAACACAAACATTTGAAATGAGGGGCGGAATCTCACGATCCTCAGCCAATATCCACAGGCGGAATTCTTCGTTATAATCTTCAGCCTGAAATCGAACAATAAATTTTGTGTTTTTATCTTTTATCCTAAATTTAAACCTGATTTTTTTTTATTTTCTTTTATTGTATGGGTGCAGGTATTGATCAGTATGATGCTGTGGTAATTTGACTATTCCATATTATAGTTCCCAAGATACATACTGGTGAGTCAAGGTACGCGGAGATGAAGGTCTGCAGGTCGTCGGTGAAGGGCGAGGCGCCCACGGAGATGGCCAGCCAGCTTCCGCCGCGGCTCGCCTCTAGCGCCGCCTGCCACGTGCCGAGACCCTCATCCACGCTCACCTGTAGGGAATTATATTTACGTAGGTCATAGTTTAACTTAGTAGAGTAAGAAGCATTTTTGTTAACCGTGTCTGAGGTAAGTTTGAAATAAGTTATTTACACACAAAAGATTAAAAAAAATATATTTAAAATTTGAAATTTACGTATACAAGGCGCCTATCAGCAGCGGCAGCAGTTAGTGCGTCGTGTGCATGCGCAGCCAGCAGCAGGATGACGCGCGCCGGGCGTCGTGTGCGCCGGGCCATCCCACTCGCGCGGCTCACGGCTGCTCCGCCCTGCATCACGCCCACACCTAAACCACGGTGCTTTTATTAAATAAGTGTACAATAAATAATACATGAAATTATGTGGTGAAGTTCATTCTATTTAGGTAAATTCTTTTTGAACCCCTTCCATCAAAGAAAAAGGTTTCACTCCTCTTAAACGTAAAAAGAGGTACTGAGCAAGACCGTAAGCATCACTTTTAAAAAAACTTGTATAGGTACTTTAAGTATTTTTTTAAATTAAACTAGTACATTACATTTAGGCAGCATTATTTAATGAAAGACATAGCTGCGAGCATACCCAGTAGTTGATCAACGAAGGCCACTATAGCTCGGTAGACGCTGTCCGGCCGCGTGACCGCCACCGCCATGACAGCTTCAAATGCATTCAGATTCATCTTACTAATGATATTGATATCTCCTGATTGAAGGAACTCTTTCCAATCGTCTTCCTTGTTCAATGATAACTTAGTAAAAAGATTTTCGCTCACTTCCTGAAATACAAAACATTTTCTTAGATTTTAATGAAAACCTCTTTGTATTCAGGCCAGTGCAAGTAATGGTAGGCGCCTTCAAAGTTTATGTTTGTGGTATAGAATATATTCATGGCTGTAGTAGCCAGAGTTACAACTAGTTACTGTCTCAACCAGATTTATGAACTCACCTTAAGTTTAGCAATTTTCTTGGCGCAGTCGGGTGGTACCCATGAGTATTTAGTCTTGATTTCATTAACATTACCAGTGTCTTCTATGTCATAGTCTCCAATAAATATTTGCCATAGCTGAAAATCAATTATTAATTTTATGTGACAGACTTCTATCTTCCTATAGGTACCATAATATGTGAACTTTCAACTAAAAGATTATAAGTCAGATATATTTCTAATTGACGGCTGCTTAAGGGAGTCTTACCTCATTCGGTATCAAATCTTCGTACACTTGTTTCAGAAGGTATAATACGACCACGTATTTGTCTTTCTTGTGTAGACTCAAAAGGATCCTTTCTGTTATTTTCCGCGTTACATATTTGATAACTTCATCATTGTTTATATTTGTTTGGTCCTGTAATAAAGTACATCCAGATGATTTAGAGATGTATTGTATTTTTATTGAGAGGATTGGACTTATACCTATTATTATTTCTTTGAGAGCAGACGAGTTTGATGTTTCGCTCCAATTTTTTTTTTGCAGCTATTTGAGACTGACTGCCATTTTTTGATGTAACCTAAAATTCAAACAATGAAGACATAATAAATGATCCCCGTGAAGCAAGCGCGGCACACTCACGGGCTGCCTGCGCACGGCGGCCACGAAGGCGTCCTGCGCGGCGTCGGCGGGCAGCGCCAGCAGCGGCCAGCGCGGCGCCAGCCCGGCGGCGGCCAGCAGCAGCCGCGCGGCCCGCCGCCCCGCCGCGCGGTAGGCGCGCTGGGCGCCCGCGCGGGCCTGCTCCGCCGCGCGCGCGCCCGCCAGCGCCTGCGCTATGGTGTCGCTCGTGGCGCGAGTCTTACTCAGCGAGGCCAGTACGCCCGCGTCTTGTAGGATGTCGCTTTTGTTTGACAATTCGCGTAGAAGGTTCTCCTGTTGGTAAACATTTGTTTTCGCTAAAGAATCTGGTTGATAAGATGTAAAGGTTTGTTATTATTTAACATACAGTGAAAAAGTTTATTCCGAATACACATTTACGATGAGACGAGAACAGCGTAACTTGTTACATAAACAAATTGCAAACCTGCAACTCGTGTTGTTCTTTTTGTAGAGTAGCCTTTTTCAGTTTAATTTCTCTGTTCTTTTCGTCCATCTCTGGATTCTGCTGCTGCAGGGCGTAGTAGACTAGCTGGTCTAAAAAATGATAAATCGGTGAAGTGAATCGTAGGAGGACAGAATGACGGTCAGCGGGCGGAGTAGTTACCGGTGAGCGCGTGCAGCGTGGGCGTGAAGTAGACGGGCGCGAGCGCGGGCCGCGCGTGCGGCGGTAGGCGCGGCGCGGCGCGGGCCTGCAGCAGCACGCGCGCGCCCGCCGCGCCCCACCAGCTCTCGTGGATGCCATCCACGTCGCTGATCACCAGGGTGCGGCCCAATCTACGCACGTTACGCTTTAAGACGACAAACTCTTAAAACCCTTAAAATATGACTTATCTATAGATATAAAATACTGAAAGATATAAAAAAAAATAACCTGGCGGCGTACTGCACGGTGGTCATCAATTTCTCACTGCGTTGCGATATGAAGTCACATTGAGAATCTGCGAGTGTATTCTTGAGCCAAGTCAATCCTTCGCCGTCTGGGTCAACAATTAACGGTATGAAACCGCACTTTTGACTCTCCAAATACTAAAACAATTTTCATTTCAACCATCTTAACATGTACCGTTTGAAGCACCAAATAATTTAAATTAATGCGTACCTGGTCAATCAACACAGCGTTTTTAATAGCAGAGGAATCAGAAGGCAGTCCATCCGCCTCCCATTTTAACTGCTTTTCAGTAGACGATAGGAAATTGATGATTGAGAATGATGGATCCTCAAATCCTATGATTGAACTCCATTTTTCAACAATGGTCCTATAAAGAAAACCAGTAACATCATAAAAGTCTTTTAGTCTTAGGTTCCTACATGTGTACTTATAGATACTTAAAATGATTTAGCATATACCTGGCCTGTGGTTCGGTAACATCAGACAAGTACACGATGTAGGCAGCAGATAGTAACGACCGTTGATTCAGTTGAGATATTTCTGTAGATATGTGCTCCAACTGTAATCAGATACTATTTTATTAAACCTGCAGCTACTTTATTCACGTTGTTATAAATTATCACCCTACGGTGAAAAAAAAGTAATAACCTATTTACAAAATCATTTCCCTTTTTTGCCGAACTGAACTTATCTGGTTGCTGCCGTACAATATTTATTGTTTAAAAAAATTTGAACATTCATTTATAATTTGGATAAAATAAAATTTAGCTATTTTTTTTATCACGTGTCTAATATTTAACATTAAACAAAGTATTTAATGTATACGTGCAAGTGGAGAATCTTCTCAAGTGGCCACATCGAAGTACGTTTGGCGCATCCTGGAGGTCAACCTCGCTACCATCCTCTACGAAATGACCTGTTTCATGTCGATACGTAGGAGAAGAAGAATATGTTTACATCATTCTCCCAGGCGGTGTACTCGTGCGCGAGCTGGTCTATGAGGCTGGTGGCGGTGTGAATGGTGTGGTTGGCCTGCGCGAGCCGCAGCTCCAGCGCGGCGGCGTCGCGCGTGTGCTGCCCCAGCTGCTCCTGCAGTGCGGCCACGCGCTCTTCGACCGTCGCCAGTCCGCTCGACAGGGCTGCCATCTGCTGCTCTGCGTCCGTTAGATTTCTGGCAGTAGGCGAGTCATTTAATAATGACAATGTTTTTTGTCTGAATTTCATTGTGGGCCATTAGATATGGGACCTGATGTGTATTACAATGTTATGCTAAAGTTTGTAAGTTCAAATCACAGATAACAATGAACGAAAATAATTAAATAGGTAAGCTGTTGCGTAATTTTTCTGTATATTGTAATAACCGTATCTTATTAAGGTTATTAAACATGTTTTATTGTTAGTTGAGTAAATATAAATGTGTTAGCTCACTTGTGCAGCTTGGCCTGGTGCGCCTGCAGCGGCTGCACGCGCTGCAGCGCGGCGGCGTAGTGCAGGTTGGCGCGCACCCAGGCGGCCAGCGGCGCGCAGGCCGCGCTGGCCCGGCGCGCCGTGGCCGCCGAGAACGAGCCCCCGCGCGTCTCCAGCAGCCGCTGCACGCTGCTCAGCGCCGCCGGGCTGATTTGGCTCGCGTCCATGCATCTGGACATACCCACGTTACAAAGTGTTACGTAAACTTCTAATAAATTGTCTCCAGACTCATTGAGTTTTACACAAATCAAAGTACAAAGCAGATATACTGTATTAAACAATACCTACATTAGAAAAAAATACGTTTAATTTGAGCGCAATTGTTAAATTGCTTTCCAAACCAAAAGATGTAATATATACAAAGGTATATAAACCTCCCTAATCAAAGAACTCTACCAATTACCTAATATCCTCTTTAACCCCTCGTTTAGACAGGAAGTTCTTCATGGAGTGCCACGAGGTGTCAGCAATGCCCATGAGTCGCAGAACACCCTCCAGTACATCACGGACCACCTCGGGCGGAGCTCGAAGTGAGCGCACCTATGATATCAGTCAAATTATAATCTATTTTGTTGACCTTACACAAAAATTACAAGAATGTGGAACTTGTAATCAACCGTGAGAAGGTTGACTGTAAGTTCTTCTAGAGTAGTCAAATAAAAATTTACTCACTTCACTAAGTGACTCGGGACGTATATCTCCGACTGCAGATCGAGCCTCTGCTATGATGGGCTCCACGGCAGCTAATTCAGCCTCTATTTCTTTTTTCCTATAAATAATAAGTGCTTTAGAAAATTTTATTCGTGTGGGTAAATCTAAATCAATATTTAGAAATAAAATCAAGTTCAATCAATAGGGCAGTTTTGACCGGACGTCAAAGATTGAGATGAAGAAAAGAATTAACAATGGGGACCAACTAGCAAAAGTAATGTGAGTACTGTTACCAGATACTATCAATTCTATGGAATTTATTTTAAGGTTTCAATAATTATGAATTTACGGTTTAATAATAAACATATTTTCTGATAGAGAGCATCCATCATACAGGTTGTGTATTATTTAAGACGACTAACTGTGCCTGCAGCTTCTCATTTTCAATTTCGATGTTTCGTTTGAGTGTTTGCATTTCGTCCTTATGGTCGGTGTTGGCGCGCACGGTGGCGCTGATCTGCTGCAGCGCATGCGCGGCGGCCGCTTGCTTCTCCCTCAGCGCTATATCTTGCTGGCCGGCTTCTGCCTGCAGGCGAGATACATCGCTGCGAGCACGGCGTAACGCTTTAACTCCCGCCTAACACCAATCAAAAGGTTATTATATTGACACCCATTTTTTTGGCTGTGTAGGTCCATAGTCAACATGTTTACCTATAGTATAAAATCAGCTATATAATTCAACTCACCGATAGCATCGTTTGTCTTTGCAAAAGCGCAGTTTTCTTCCTGCTAATGATGTTGTGATAAGTCTTCACGAAGTTAACGTATCTGCAAGGCGCGTGTTTCCACTCCACGTCGATACTCTTATGAATATTCATAAACCCGTCGACTGGCAATGCATCTATTTGTGCCTTCGACATTTCCACTGCGTCCTCCTTTAGCAACCTATAACATTGGATTTCGGTAATAGGCTTGTTGTCTATGGTGTTACGTGACAATTTCAAACAACATTGCTTATTCACAAATATGACACTTTTTTTCTTTTACTTCGATTGTTGTTATTGGTGCTGACACAAAAAAAGCAAACTATATGACTACAATATATAAAACATGTTATTCAAGTCAGAGGTGATACAAAAAGTACTACAGTGCAAAACACTACCTTATTAAACTGGGAATCGAGTGCAGCGTAGTACAATATGTTATCAAGTCTAAGGTGCAAAGAGTTCCGTGGACAGCGGAGAGTGGGCAGCCTATACCTATGCACGATGAGACGCGGCATCTCGCGCAACGTCTCGTCCGACCAGTGGTCTATCCAGATCACGTTGCCGTCGTTATATAGCAATGGATAGTTGTCCATTAGGTCCGGTAAGTCTTCTTGGTTCTTGTCTAAACATATAACAATGCCGAGGTTCTCTTTTATATCTGTAAAACAATGTTGTAAGTATATTAATAGGTTGGATGTAGCATCATTATATTTTCTAGTATTCATTTAGTATCGACGTTTGGGGTTTTCTGTGACCGCTAGGTTTTTGCAAAGTTATGTATGGATATTTTTGTACGTAAAACGAACTTAACTTAAAATCACTCTCATTAAAGCACTTTCTACCAGTTGATCTTAGGTTGTAAGAATACAAAATGAGGTAGTTGCATTAAAACCGGGCTAGTCGAGTGCGTGTGTGTCTGTGTCCTAAGGTAAGAATACTTCTGAGCAGGTTGTGTTCGGCGGCGGGCAGCAGCTGCGCGGGCACGGCGTGCAGGTCGCGCGCGCGGCGCAGCGCCTCCACGCCCGCCAGCGCGCCGCGCCGGCCCGCGCCTGCGCACAGCAGCGCCAGCGAGCGCCGCCCCGCGCCCGCCGAGCTCAGCGCCTGCCGGAGGTTACACGGGAGATGTATGCAACTTATGTTGTGGCAGAATAAACTAAGCTGATTTTTATTACCCAATGAAACCAAACATCTAAAAATCAAATTGATTAAATATCAGACAAACTAGTCTATGGCGAAAGAAATGTCAAACAGTGTGTCTTTCAAACATGTTGATAAGTTCGTTTAGAATTTAAGCTGAATACGACTGCCAAGCGTGAACACTATTCCAAATTTTGCTAAAAGCTGTCAGTTTTTTTCAAAGAATTCTGTACTTTGCAGATAATGGTACCGAAACACTAGTTATCAAACTTACGTTTTTAAGCTGTGTATTGAATTGTGTTTCATGATTGATGACAAACAATGAAGCTGGTAGCGCAGCAGCTGTGATATGCGCGGCAGCTAGACGACCCACGCCTGCGCTTCCTACGCACACTAGTAACTCCCCGTTCATCTGAAAAGGTAGTCAAGCCATCACACATTAATTAATTTTTATTATAACATAATTAATTGATACACTAAGGTATTGATACAATTCATATGTTTAAACGAAAAATCCTATCCAAATCGGATCAGTATTTTTTGGAGAAAATCGCGGACATACATACGGGACGAATACAGAACCTCCTTTTTTCGAAGACAGGTAGAAAAACTCACCGTACGCGCCATCGCTGGACATAAGAGCGCCAACTCTGAGCAAACCTCAGCACCAGTTTCACCAAACACATTATGCTCGTGCTCCGACACTGAAACATTTCATCTAATAATTCAAAACACATTTACCTTCGCGTCAAAGGAGCAGGCGAATGTTTGTGAATTAATCACCACAAGTAAAGTTCCGTGCATTTTTTGTAAAGGGGCCATTCATTTATTAAGTAAGTCGAATTAGGGGGGAGGTGGTTCGAGTGTCTTATATTTTCTTGCAAGGAGGTGGGAGGGATTCTTGATAGTTCTTACGTAAGATCACAAAAATGCGCAATCAAATCAAAACCAGAGTTTATTACTACCAAAATTCAATAAACCAAACGTGTATAATTTTTTTCCTTTAGACGGTTACGTCATCATTAATTAACAGGGGGGAGGGGGTAGGTCTATTCTTACTTTTTCTTTTACAGGGGGGACGATGTCAAAAACTAGCAAAAATTGTCACGTAATTAATGAATGACCCCTAACTTACCAAGACGTGTTTTGTGTCAAGATGCTATTTTTTATGTTGCTTTGTTTATTAGTAAGGACATCTTATTTTTCTACACGTATATACATAAACGTCACATTTATCTACGATAGTGTAACTCACAGCACTGGTTGATGAGTTGTTGGGTCCTCTGATACCAGTCGTTGTAATCGGTCCGTTCTAAGTACACCCCTTCGCCACGCAACTTGCACGCGAAGTACATCGCTTCGTTATTAACCTTCAACTGTTTCCTGGATATTGAGTCGAAGATGGCTTTTTCTTCGTCTGTTACTAGCCTTTCTCGGAATATAAAATTAGCTTCTGCACTTATTGCCTGCGAAACAGCACGAAATATAGACTATTTATCTAGAGGTTTTAAAATAAGACAGACATCAGATTATCGGGCTTTTTTCTAAAAAATTCGCTACAGTAAGTACACAACTACTAATTGTTTTCTTCTGTCAATTAATATCTTATATATAACTAGCGGCCCGCTCCGGCTTCGCACGGGTATAAAATATATATATTATAAGTATTTCTCCACTATTTAATGGATGTTATTATTATACATATAAACCTTGCTCTTCAATCACTCTATCTATTAAAAAAAACCGCATCAAAATCCGTTGCGTAGTTTTTAAGATTTAAGCATACATGGGGATACAAGGATATAGGGACAGAGAAAGCGACTTTGTTTTATACTATGTAGTGATACTTAGTTTATATAAATAGAGTCAAGGTTTACCAATAACAGTTCTTCCAAATTAGACGGTTTATACCACTTCACATTTTCGCACAATCTCTTCAGATGCGAGGCGTTCCATTTGTAATGTGGTTGGGAGTAGAATGTGTCTGTAACCTGTTCCATGAAAATATTAATCGTTAACAACGGTCATATAGAAAACTAAGGATAATCATAAAGGGATGTTATTCATTAATTCACTTGCTTCTTTGAACATGGTGAGAAGTTTGTCAGCAAGACTGTTTATTTCGTTCATCGGTATGCTCTTATCGACGTTGTTCCGTAAATAATTGGTGGCTATCTCCAACAATTCTTCATCATCCGGCTCACTGCAAGAAAATCAACATTGAAGGCTAGGTACCATATGTAAAAGACCTCAAAACAAATACCTAACAATAGAGGAAGAGCATAATTAGTTACCTCAAAACACATAGGTCCAAGGCGGCGGCCAGTCGTGGTGATATGGCGTTGAGTTGTGTGGCAGTGGCCAGCACACGTAACCGTGACACTTGGCACCACTGAGTGCCAGTGCCACCCTCCTCGTCGCTACCTCGAGTCCAGAAACCGTTGTGATGAATTAACTGAAAATTAAACCCAATTTTTTTAAATACAATAGATACATACCATGCTAAATTAGCTGCAAATGTGCTTTAATTTAATCCCTTGCAAGGATTGTATTGCATTTATAAACACTTGATTTTAAGGAAACATATGTAAGTAGTTGCTCTATATATGTATATCTAGTTCGTTAATAGCTGATATTGGAGTTATATCGTGCATGTTTGATTTGTGTAACGTGTAAAAATTAATATAACAAGAAACGATTTATGGGGTTAAACTTGCAGAACCAGGAGTTCATGGCGTTAAAGACAGTTTTTAAAATGACTGATAATATATCCCTGCAGATTCCAACAGCTGGTAGGCGATCTGCAGTAATTGGAATGGCACTTGTAGAAAAAGAAGAATATCCCTACAAGTGGTTAGTGGTGGTGGTGGCCCACCGTACAGTACCTGCAACAAGAAGGAGTGCACCGGGCTGGAGCGCCACGCGTCGGTGCGCGCCCGGTGCAGCGCGCGCACCAGCAGCGTGCCGCGCCCGCCACCCGCGCCGCCCGCGCCGCGCCCGCCCGACCGCACCATGTTGTTCTACACGCAATTATGTTATACGTAAGACTCCGTACGTGCTCCGATAGAACACAAGCAGCTAAGAAAATAATAAGCGCCAGACTTGCACTTACCCTTTTCAGCACTGCGATGATATCAGCCGGTTCCAGAATCGGCGTGCAGTCAATTGTTATAACCGCTGAGTTACATTCTTTCACTACGTATTCTGCTAGGAGGCTGCAACATAAACATAAGATAAATTATATTGTTTTGGGGTACGTGGTAGTAGTGATGTGGAGCTGGAGTTACTTGGCAGCCGAGGCGCCGCCGCCCAGCAGCAGCAGGTGCGCGGCGGGCGAGGCGAGCGCGGCCCGCAGCGCATGCGCGCGCGCCGCCAGCCGCCGCGACATGTACAGCGCCTCCGACACCCACTCGGGCGCCGCACACGCCGCGATCGCCCCCGCCGCCCCTGCCGCGCCTGACGTCACCTGCACAACACAAAACGTCAATTTCAATATAAATAGTTAAGGTATTGTAACTATTTATCCTAGTAAAACACGTTCCAATCACACAGCCAGATAAACTTCTGCAGGTGTATTCCCACTCTTAGCTATAAGCGTTTCTCTTTATTATAAATATGCTATACAGCCATAAACATAAATCGATTGCTTAAGAGCCATTTTACATTTTTACGCAGTTTTCTAAGATTTCGGACGCCTAATTTACCATCTTAGGTAGTATTTAGGAATTTATATATAAATGTAAAATGTAGACCAATCTTTCGCATTGACACATAAGATAATAGATTTACAAAAATTATTAATTTTAAAATCATGACATAATAAACTATGCTCTTTAAGAAATCTAATAATAAACAGATTTTAAAAATTCTTTTATATAATTAAAAAATATATCTTTTTCAATATCACTCCAAATCACAATAAATTATGATGCACAAACGTTGAAAGATCAGTCGGGCCCGAGCGCCCAAAGAGGTGGGATCTGTGTCACTTTTTTCTCATTTTAAATTACGAAAATTCGTATTGCAAACGCATGTTTATACTACGACCACAACGTTTTCATTTTCTATATATTATTTTCATTCGGTTTTGTTTCTTATCAAGTAAAGTATATTATTTTATTAGTTTAAGATATTTTATTAACCGACTTCAAAAAAAGGAGGAGGTTATCAATTCGACTGTATTTTTTTTTTTTTTAGATTAATATTCAGCTACTTTAATCTTGACTGTACTATTTTTGTCTGCGACTTGGTCCACTTGGATTTTTTCTACACATGAAAAGTAGCTTGTATCCTTTATTATGTTAATCCGGGTTATAAACTATCTATGTGCAATTTTTTTTCTATCTCCTTTTAACCGTTTTTGCGTAATTGAGTAATAATTCTCCAAAAATACAATCTAATACATTTATTATTAAAATAAATTTTACAAAACATGATATATTTATATTTGGTGATTATATTATTATTGTAGAAATTATAATTTGTCAAAATAAATTAGTAATGAAACAAAAATATTTTCATAAATCTCGAATAAGAAACATTGTCGTAACGATCAAGATTTTTATGTCCGTCTCAAAACTCGCGCTATACTGTTTGCATTGTTTTTGTGTGGGTGAGCTACGCACACATGACGAATTTGACAGAATTCGAACGTCAAAATTTTGTGAAATGGCTCTTAACTAGACATTGAAAAGTAGAAGGTAAGTTTTAATCTAATTTCCTAAACATTATCCTATGTATGTAAAATAATGAGACAATGTCATGCAACATACCTCGTCCAGAAAATCATGAATAGCATTTTCTTTGAGGACGTCGACTACACTTCGCTCGATCGCAAGGTACACCATTTCTTCAGGGGATGTGCGAATCGGATTGTAACCTGTGTGTGCATCTTGGGCTATGTACTCAAACTGTGTTAATATTTGTTTAACCTGGAAAGACATTATTTGGTTACTGTTATTTAGGTATAGTAACCAAATAGCAAGGGTTAAAGATCACACTAATATTATAAAGTTATATATATATATAATTATTTTATAAATATAAGTTGGTTACCTCTTCACACTAACAGCTGCACTGATTTTGATAAAATTTGGTATGGAGGTAGCTAACACCTTGGATAATACACGTAGGCTATATTTTTTACCCGAAAAAATGAAGCGCTATATAAATTGTCTTTAAGACATTCGTAATCCATAATTTTTTTCCTTTAGAGTTTTCTATGTTTAACACAATTTTGATACAAACCACAGTAATATTGTGGAGCTTTGTTGCAATGTCAGACTTGTGTTCTGTGAGCCATTGAATACATTTCGTGATAGCCTGTTGTAACATTGGTAGAGCCATTTTTGCATTTTCGTTGTCAAAATCTGCTTTACACATCCAAGCTTCTAAAACGTCCAGATCACAGCTCACATCGTCGCTGTGAAGAAGTAAAAGTATTTATTTAAATCAAAATTTATTCAAAACAAGCAAACTAAAAAAGGGTCGAACTAAAAGTTTGCCGTTCAGAACTAGAAGCCTAATTAAAATATACTCAATTGCTCATGATTGCGCCAAAACCACGTTAATAGAAATTTCGTTATAGTTGTCTGAACTTGACTGCCTCACAGCTGCTCGCAATAAAGTGCTCGAGCATCATCCAAACTTTGACATAACATAAGAGTGTTTCCGCCAATAAAGATTTACCTAAATAGTATGATGCCCATTCTCGACACGGTGGCGGGCGAGGCGTGGTCCAGGCTGTGCGTCTCGAACAGGAAGTTGACGTTGGACCCGAACTGTATCCTCCAGCCCGACGGCAGCGTGAGCAGGCGGTTGTCGTCCAGCACGGAGTTCAGCGCCTCGATCCACTCCGGGTCGATGTCACCGTCGCACACTACCCACGACCACACGTCTGCGACCACGAACAACCCGTCAGAATCCACATGCCACCAACCATTTATCACGTTTTGACTTGATAAAGCACACACAAAAAAACTCGTAAATTAGAAACTGAAAATATTTATCTTCTCAATACTGCTAACGACCCACGCCATTTTACGATATTGACTAATGAGAGAGTGCGAAGAGAATTGGAGTTTCATCGATCTATCTATTCCTAAATATGGACGGCGAATCGGGAAAGCGAACAGTAATAAGTTGAGTTGATTGATGGATGGT
This sequence comes from Abrostola tripartita, assembly GCA_905340225.1. NCBI lineage: Eukaryota > Metazoa > Arthropoda > Insecta > Lepidoptera > Noctuidae > Abrostola > Abrostola tripartita. The sequence goes on along the minus strand of HG996493.1, from coordinate 6,084,136 downwards.
TAACATACAGAAAGATATAACATACCGGCTGGTTGGTTAGAGATTTCGAGCGCAGTAGTGGATATAACGCCGTCCGTCCACTGGCGCGTATCGTTGTCGATGTTTCCGAGGAGCCACTCTCGGCTCATCGCCTTAGGGCATATTATGTACTCCACTATGTTCTTGCCTTGGTGGACGAGGGCCTTTATAGAAAAAAAAAAAACAATATAAATTGGAGATCTAAACCAATGTAAATATTATAACCTTCCTTCTGGCGCAGTCGGGAGAAAATAAATATTTTCTAATAATATAAGTTATTTTTACAGATTTTAACAGTCGCCTGATGGTAGTTTTGCCAGACCCCGGCGGGCCCACAATTACTACGCCCATTCGCTGCTGCATTTGTTCGTACAACTCGACACATTTCTGAATCTGTAACAAAACAAATGATCAAATATGTTATACCTTAATTTCGTTAGGTGTGGAAGTAATTAAATGTATTCATGCAATTTAATAAATATATATATATATAGAATATACCTGTAATTTATTGTGTACGAGTTTGAGATTCTCTACTGTTGCTTCGAGAGCCGAGTTTATAGGGTCTGAACTGGATTCCTCAGGGGGCACGCCATTAAACACCAATGACAAAATATTTTCAAATCTGTTGGCAATAAAATGCAGGTGAAGCAACCAGTTGTGTTAAAAGCAGTTCGAATATTATTGAACACGTGAAAGTTGAACCTGATGGTCCGCGTTTCTTACAAGGCAACTAGTATTATCGTAAAAACGGCATGTGAGGCTGACTATAGACACTTACTGAAATGAATATATACTTAATGAAAGGATTGATGTATCTAACAAAAAAAAAGCACTTATTTTAAGTTATTAAAATACCTTTGTGCGTCATATCGCGTCAGCTTGGACAGGTTGTTGAGCGTGAGCACGCGTCGTGCGGCAGCGCGCTGGTGTGTGACGTCACCGGGCTGCTTGTGCAACATGGCGGCGCAGCTGCCCACCGCCGCCTTCAGCGCTCGGAGCCCCCAGTCGTAGTGGCGCTGGTCGCTCAATAATGAGCTAAGAAATATTTGCAATTCTTTTTTGTGCCATGGAATACAGCGGATGTAATCCAGAAAGAATACGTGTTCTCTCCTATTAGGAGTCGTAAACCTACGTTTCGCCGTCCGCTATAAGCCTCATGTAGTAGGTAACGAACCCTTTACAATTAATCAGGCTCACGCGGCGACGCGGAAGGAAATAGTTTTATTGACAGACACGATTTGTGTATAATAATAATGAAGGTCGCACCTGGCGAGAGAGAAGACGTTGTGCAGGTCCTCGGCCAGCAGCTGGGCCTGCGGCACGGCGGCGGCGGCCAGCAGCTGCGCGGCCAGCTCGCGCGCGCGCGGCGCCAGCATGGCCACGGGGCGCAGCTCGCGCTGCAGCGCGGCCGGCAGCGCGCGCCGCCCGCCGTAGCCGCGCCCCGCCGGGTTCAGCGTGGCCGCCACGCCGCACCACGCCGACACCGACACCTGGCGGCGATAACGTTACTCTAGCATTCTTTTAATTAGACATAACATAACAATTATTATACTATTGCATATAGCTTCTACAACAGTTTAGTACGCCGATTGCAGAAGCAGTTAGTATATATCCATTGTTCAAAAAATTAACATAAATTTAACAAAATTAAGAATGAATACCTAATAATAATGTTCGAACAATAGTAGCAAAGCACAATCTGTCTTAAACATACTCTATCTATAAAAAATATTCAAAATAACTGTCCTATAATATAGTTTTTTTAAATACTCTAATATTGTATCCATTTAAAATGCAAAAATAATCTCTCCGGCGGCGAATCGAACCCCGGTCTCCCGCGTGACAGGCGGGGATACTTACCACTATACTACCGAAGACTTGTTCACCAATGATGAAATAATGCTTTGGCTTACATATCACTTTGATCTGACGGTGATATTTGATATTTTAATTGTTATACAGCGGTCTTTCGAAAACAGTTTCCAATTTCGTTATGAAACAAAATGTATATTATAACTAAAGTACTGTTACGTTTATAATAGCTGGTCAGTACAGCATCATACAGATTTGAGCGAATACATTACATTATATAACATCACGCCTGTATTTTCCAAAGGGTTAGGCTAAATTGTTACGTAGTTGCGGATGTTGCACTGGCGTAATTATTTCAAAGCTATCTTACGTGTTTCCCGTTAAGAAGCGCCTTGTGTTCTGACCCAGGAGAACGATCGATAGTAGCAGAGAGGAGTGAGGAAAGCTGGTGCGACACGGCCGCCAGTGTGTGCGCGGTCAGCCGGTTGAACTCGTCGAAACATCCCCATGCACCGCAGAGAGCCAGCCCGCTAAGCAGACGACCCATACATTCAGCATCCATCGCCTGTAATAAAGAATTTACTAGCCGTATATTGGTACCTACTATCGGTGGCCCGGTGGCCATGTATTACACTAAAAACTATTACCAAGTTACCTATTCATAAATGTAATCGTAAATACTGTTCAAGTGTATTGATATATACCAATCTTTTTTACAACAACTATAATACGTACATACATATATCTAAGCTATAAACTATCATATTCGTAAAAATAATTTGTATCGTTATAGCTCGCTTTTATTAGTTCACATGTAGTAATATTTTATTAGTCACCACGACTAATTGTACAAACATTAAAACCCTGATAGGAGCAGAGGTTACATTTTCCAAGTTGTGAGTTTGATTCTGGAATTTAGATAATAATATTTGTATAATCTGCAGATTTTCGAACTTTGACATTTGTAAATTGCTTAATATTTTACCGAAAAGAGACGTGGTCAATTGGATGGAAATTCCGAGTATCCGAGATTATTTGTTTATTAATTAATACTAATTAATAAACTAATTACTGTTTACGTGTATGAGTTGATAAAGTAGGTACTTAACTATTTAAAGATTTGTATAATTTGTCGCAATCCTAACGACCTTATTGATTTAATTCATTAAGTGGCGTTGAATGAGCTATAACAACACTTCAACTGAGCACTATAAGCATAAAATTGAGACAAATTATTTATGTAACTTTGTGCTACTTTATGTTTTTAAAGTAGGAATTTATAATGTATAGTTTCTGCTGTAACTGAATTACCTCATCACAGTTAAATATCAACACCAGTCGGCCCACTAGGCTGCCTAATGCTTTCACAGATTCCGTTTTTCCAGTCCCAGCTGGTCCAAATGGGTTGCCAACCAAACCAAGATGAAGAGCCTGAAATTAAGAAAAAACACTTGTAATAATACAACTGATAAATCATCTATATACGAGTAGGTACCTATATATTCGGTTGGCATAAATTAAGGACTTCATTGAAAGATTCAGTACCATTAATCGGTACCTATACAGTATACTTACACTCTCTTAACTCATTGTGCCTTTTCAACATTCAATCATGTAGTTTTTTTTGTTTAGGTATACTTATGTACTGGTTATATGATCCTGATGATGTCGAAACGTAATGGAAGTTTTAAAACCGTATCTAAACATTAACGACCATAAGGATAAAATAATACCTGTGTTAAAATAAGAAAGCAGTCGTCAGCTAGTTCCGTACGCACAAACTGGCCAGTGTTGACACCTAGGTATTCATAAGAGTATGATATTTCAGCAAGACCCATTTTAGCTACCACTTCTTTGGTACCTAGTAAGTAAAACCTGTAAACAACAAATAAATGTCGATGAAACTATTTAATAAGAAAAAGAAATGGACAATCAAAATCTTTAAGAATATTATAAATACCTAATCGTCTATCGAGTTAGTCACTTTATTGTCGTCTTTATCTTTGTCGTACTTTAATATAAACAACAAGTTACTTACCTCAACTGTTTTTGCCAAAGCCAGTCGCTAGTCGACACGACATTGTTGTCTATCAAAATTCTGATGACGGACGAATAATGAGCACATTGTAATATGAGTGCTTGTCTTTTACGTCGCTCACTTTCGTCCTCTATTTCGGCTGAAGCGTAGTATGAATTCTCTTTTTCGATGTTATCTTTTAATTTATGCAATTCCTTAGATGTTATAGCTTTTTCAGCTTGCTCCGTGAAGCGCATGTTTTGGGCGAGGCAGAGTATTTGTGTTGGTAGAGAAAATGGATCCTGTTCTTGAAGAGAATTTGTGACTATGCATTTTAACGTCATACTCTTAAGGGATGAGCGCATCTCTATCTCCAGATTCTTTAACCACACCTGGAATAATACATTTTTTTCTCAGTACGTGTATACTTACTTAATGGCTCCGTTTAGCAAAATTATACTTAAACCTGAAAGCGTACCTCAACTGGGCAGTCAATGTCGACTGGGTGGTCTAATTGGAATGTTTCGCCGTAATGACTACACAGTGCGGTAATAGACATATCGCCGGGACCGAGGCGCACTCCTGTGATTCCCGTAAACAGTTTCTTTAGATGAGTTTGCATAACAGCTTCCCGACCTTCAGCGCCAGCTCGAGCTTGACCGAGCAGTTCTAACAAATCATCGTCACTCAAGAAGTATAATCTCGGAAATACTGAGCGTTTTTCCTGAAAATATTTATTGGAATGAATTTCCCTTCGTAACATTCTGATTTAAATAAACCACCATAGGTTTATTTGATGGATGGGTATTCTATCATACTCTTGAAGTTCTAACTTGGCCAGACTTGCCTATATATTTATACATAATAGTTAAATTACCAGCCTGTAACTCTGTTTTATTGGAAATTAAAGTCGTATTTTCAAAGTAAGAAAGAACTCTGATCAAATCTTTTATGCCTAATAACAAGGTTTTCTACCTGTAGGTATTTCTTAAAAAGCGTGTTTATAAAGCTTAAATAGGTAGTGCAATAACCATAACAGTATCTATCGAACATATTGTTTAAATATGTTCAAATAGTTATTTGGATGGGATATTAAATACATTGGTTTTCGTAACCGTAGGTACCTACAACCCGTTTGAGCCGACTGCTGTAAGACATAATTATGGGTAGGTAGGTACTGTTCTTCCATAACTTAGAACAGTTGATAAGAAAACACGACCTCAATGTTAAATTGTTAATAACGCAGTAGTTCTATTTAAGTATAAAAAAATATGAACGTATCTATAGCTATAGCTACAGGAAACAGAAAGTAGGTAGTGATAATATTTTATTTCAGTTTGTAATTTACGAATAATACTTACATCCATATACACATTTAGAGCTGACTGGCAAGCTAGAAGCTGCTCTGATATAGAGTCCAACATAGGCTGCAGCCTAGAAGACTGCAGCAGCGCAGACAGTCTAGGATCAGTTTCTAAGATACGCGTTACTTGTCGAAATCCTTGATCCACCTTCCGGAACTTGACTCCCAATTCTCCATCATCATTTGACAATATTGGTTCTAAATATAACCATCTGAAATATAGATATAATTCGGTGTAAGTATGTAATAATGATTCTAGAATTTCCATTCAGTTTCAGACAAGTGTTTCAACTTAAAAGTAGAGTAACCTAGTTGATAATTATGCAAACGTATGACAAATATGACAGAATACGAATAAAATTAATCAATTGATTAATCCGCAATTTAATAGCAATCTATTTCAGCTACAAGGCAATTCATAGATTTTCGTTGAAGGCAATCCTGTTCAGCGTTTTCATAATATTATCGGGATCAACTTCCGTAGGTAAAATCTTTGGCAGGCATATATTATACCAAACAAGCATCATTTTAAATTTGCTAATAATCACCCGGTAGGTACGGTCAGCATCATAAGTAGATTAACATATTACGAAACCTTATGTCAAATAATGGAAAGAAACAAAAACCAATTCAAGTTTTTGTTTCGAATTATAGGAGCGTCCAATGGATGATCTTAAAATATTTAAGACTTTTTAGTGTGTAATTAGTTGTTCTTCAATTAATGGTATATTTATAAAATTAAATGTTCAGCTACTTATGATGCTGACTGTACTTGTATCATGCCTAAAACTACAGCTACGTCTAACTCGACTTCAGTCCCAGTGGTTGCCTTTAGATATGACCCAACTTGTTCAACTGTGTGCATCAACTACATTAAGCCATAATTATCTTAGTCAGTTAAAACACAAAAGCACTTAGGAAGTATGCAAAGCTATTCCTGGGCTTAATATGCTTGTTTACCTGATTTTACCTAATTTTGAAATATTATTTATGATTCCTTATTACATAATAACATGAATGATCCGGGAAATAAACCTTGGACATTAGGCTTAGCAGCCGCGCTTTAGAACCGCTAGACCAACGAGGCGGTCTTTCAAGCTTAACTGGATAAAATATATGGATATACCTCTGTCTACCCTATTACTTGTACCTAACACTGTTATTAAAAATACTTTAGTAGGTATTAATTTAAGTATATAACTTATTTTCCATTTAAGAGTTAGAATTACGTTGGTAAAATATACATACAATATTCACAATAGTCCCTACATCTCCCGGGCTGACTATGCATGGCTGTTCTTTTATAGAGCAACTGTGTGCTGTTCCTAGCTGGAGCCTCATTCCCTTATTTAAAGATCTCAACGGGCGTGTTGGACAGCTGTGTCTCTTTGTATGCCTTTTTAAAAGACCGGGTATCTTACGCATGGTTAATAGCCCGAGTAAAAAAGTGATATACGATATTACACATTTTAATTCTAAATTAAATAGTTTTCTATTATAAAAGTGAATTATAAGAAATTAAAGTGCTACTAATATCAAAACAGCCGCAGCAACAGTGTAGATACCTATGTCAGCGAATTTATTATAAATAGAAAATACAAAGTTTAACATTGCTACTGTTTAGTAAGTTACCTAACGTTACCTAAGTACACGTTACCTATCTTCTACTCTATCCTTATACAAGTTGTTTGTTTATCACAGTCTATTTTTATGATTTATCCTTTGATCAATTTTAATTTTTTGTCAATATTTATTATTTATCGATTCCTGATATGTTATACGTGAATTGTTTGTATATCAAATCAATCAATAATAACCTAGGAATTTTATTACTTTACTCATGATCTAAATACCTGTAACAAATCAATTTTATTTTAAAAACCAGCTAGTATTACAAAAAATACAAGGTGTTTAAAAAAATTGAAATACCTCAGAAGACATGTCGTTAATGGAAGTTACAATTAAACTTGAAGACATTGCGAATGAGTCTTGTATTGAAGACAAATAGAAAACAACACATAAATAAAACCTCAGCTCCAGTGTTAGATATATTTAAATTATATAGATATACTTACCTTACAATTATATGTGGATATGCCTAGCCATACAAGGTTAAAACACTGTAAGTCCAGGTAACAGACTATCACTTTTGATAGTGTGAGTGTCTAGTACACTCACACTATCAAAAGAGTCAGAAATAAATAAAATAATAAAGAATCAGTCTAACTAGTGATTATTTTGTCAGAAATTTTCATAAATAGTAGTCCACCAAAAATTATGTGTAAATATACAGGGTGTTCTGAAAAATGAGTGTGCATTGTTGAATGTTAACATTTGATATATTTTACATTACATTCTAAAGATAGTAATTCATTTAGTTTTTCTGAATGACTTGAAATAGCTTTAAAATCTTAACAGTTAAAACACACAAATACTAATATTATACATTATAATATATTAGATAAGTAGGTACGTGGTTGAAATAGATCATACATAGATTGTATTCACGAAAAAAACTAGCCATTATCAAATAACTAATGCCTTTTGACCTACTACAATGTTGATAAGTATAATTCTGATATAATGATTGAATGAAGCAACACCCAATTTGTAGTACCTATCCATGAAATTTGGTAAATAAAGGGTTATAAGATTAAAACAAAAGCAATTCATGGCAAAGTTTTATTAACAATTAAGTATTGGCGCCTTGTACACTATATTACAATATTGTTATGGAAATATAAAATAGCGTCTCAATAATTCTCAAATGCAATAATAAGACTAAATAAATGGAATCAATCTCAATGTTTAAATGCATGTTTAGTCAGACGTTAAATCAACGCTTAGATATCAATAAAATTATGTAAAACTAGTGTAAACTTAAATTTAAAATGATTGTAAGTACCTACTTCATTTTAGTAAAGTTAACAAGAGTTAATGATTAATAGCTTGCAATCTGGAATATGTTATTAAAATCTATTATTGAATTGGTTATAAAAGGCTTTTAGAAAATAAGGAATGTCATAATTACCTATTTAAATTTAAGTTCACACCATGTTCTATGTATTTAAAAATACTTACGATGGTTCAAATATAGTAATTATAATCTGGCAGAACAATTGGTTTTTAGTTAATATAAACTATAAAATAACTTCTACACACTGAACATATATTTATGGAAAAAACAGCACAAAACATAATAATGCTCATAAATTACCTATAATTAAAAGAGGATCCTATCTTTTTCTTTTTGAGTTAAATGTAATTATCAACATTATGTTACCATAATAGAAATAATGTTATTCTTTGGAATAGTTGTCTAAATTATCATACAAAATATATTTTTATACTTATAATCAAGTAACACTAATATCGAACTTAGATATATTGAATGTGAGTCAGAAGTTCCATATGTTAGTTATTAGGTAGAGTTATATTTTGAATTTTAATAAGTTTTTTAATAATTATTATTATGGCCAAAACAATGTAACATGTTTAATGGATATATATTTTACAATTATATATCGACCATGTGGTATTGTTGCATAAGTACATATTAGAATATTGAAATACACAATTTATCTTTCTTTCTACAACCAACCTAACTTTGCAAGTTTGCATTATAATACAGACATAATGTAGTTAAACTACACATGGTATCAATATAACGAACAATGACTTACACTGAAAATAAACCGTATTAAGGCACATATGGAAATAACAACATTTGGAAAAGTATTAGTTTAAGTATATAATTACAATTCAATGGCAAAATTAATAGACTTCTGTTTTTATGTTGTGCAAGACCTATAGTAATCAGATCGTTTTGTTATTTCTGATAGATAGTAGTTCATTTGGGTATTGAGCTCGACAATTTCCTTTTCTAGTGTATTTAACTGTTCATTGTGATCGTTATACAATACTTCCATGTTAGCAAGAAGTTTAAGTTGGGTTTGAGTGTCACTAGCTAACTTGGTAGCACGTTGAAGTAACAATTGCGCTCGTTCTCTGGAATTTGAAGTCTGACTGGCACGTTCCGCAAGAGACATATTTGTATGTTTAAAATCTTGTCTCAACTGACGTGCTGATTGCTCAGCACCTTCAGCGCGGCTGACAACATCGTTAGCTTCTTGCTTGACCTGTTCTGCGTCACTTTCTATTTTTAATATGTCTTTTTGTAAATCTGAGAGTCGTAAACGTAGGCCCTCCACTTCATCTTTCGTTTGATTCGCTTGTTTCTGTGCTTGTTCGGTTTCCGTCGCTATAGGGAGTAAATCATTTTTGGCTGCCTCGATGTCGTTATTGGCTTTATCGATTGCATTCTCTGCAGCGTCTTGAGCTGCTTGAGCTTCATCTAAGGCGTCTAAAACTTTATTTGCCATTTCTAAAGTTAAGTTCGCTGCTTTATTCACGGCAGTAGCATTAAGTTTTAAAGCCTTAGCCCTCTCTAAATCTGGTTTAGTTTCAGCAATTATATTTTCGATGTTGGTCAATTGTGATACTGATGAATTGATACGTTGTGACAATTCTGTTATTTCTTTTGGCTCTATACTAATAGAGAGATTTAGTATATCATTGGCTAAAGTTCTGACGTCTGCAGGAGTGTTTGAAGTATTTGATAGGAATTCTTTTAATTCTGCAGTTAGATCTTGACTTTCATTCGTAACTCTTTCTGCGGAAGTTTTAAAGTCATAAGCCTTACTAAATAAGTCCTTAGCTCGTGATCTAACATCTACTGTGTCTTGTTTTACTTGAGATATTAATTTAAACAAATCTTCAGCTGTTAGTTCGTGTTCCTTAATTCTGTATTCGGTCTTGTTTGCAAAATCTAGAGCTTGTTCTGCTTTAGTAACAGCTCCTTGGTCGCAAGATATACCACCACATTTTCCACATCCGGCACCACCACAAATATCACAAGAATCGCTTTCTTGACCACACATTTTTTCATTTAGTTTTGGTATCTGTGACTCTAATTGCGACAGTTGATCCCGAATATCATTTAATTTTTTATCGTTTTCGTTTTGAGTGTTATTGAAATTGGCATATTGCATTTCAATGAGACGGTCAGTGTTTTTAATCTGACGATCAGTATTTGCGATGACTGTTTGCACATTTTCTGCCTCATCTGCGGCTTTGACAGCTCTTTGTTTAGCTTCTCTAGTCAAATTCAAAGCTCCTTCTAAATTAGCTTCTTGTAATTTAGTTGCATTGTTACCTAAGTCTGAAGTCTTTCCTTTCAAATTACTTATACTTACTCTTAGACCATCTAAAGTAACGTTACCAAGATTAATTTTAGATGTAAGAGCGTTGAGGTTTTCGTTACTATCTTTAACTTTCTTATCAGCTTCAGCTAATAAGCTTTGTAAATTGGTTACATTAGCTATTAAATCTTGAACGGTTGTTTGTCCCAGTTTTGCACTGTTGAGTATGTTTTCAACTTCGGAAAGTTTTTTAGTCATTTCGTCAAAATCTCTTGTGTAAGCTCCTGTAGCACCGACTACTTTTATTTTACTTGCATTGCCGATGGCGTACTCTGTTTGTTCACGTAGATCGTTAATTAATTGGTCCCAATTATCAAAGCATTCACCACAGGCATAGCACCGCGGAGCTTCGCCTAAGTAACCTCTCGCACACATGTCACATTTATATCCACCGATACCTGGCTTGCAAATACATGATCCATTTTCTCGCATACATTGACGTGATACTGAACCATATAAGTCACAGTCGCATTCATAACATTCAATATTAGGATCACCCCAATGATTTTCTTGACATTGGTCACACTGTCTGCCTCCGTGTCCTTGTTTGCACTCGCATTTTCCTATGAATGGATTACATTGAGCTGACAATGACCCAACCGGATCACATTCACATGGATCACAACCTGTTCCCAGAGCGATTCTCCAATGATTTTCTGTACACTGATCGCAGTTCACACCCTCGACGTTATTAAAACAAGGGCACTGACCAGTGTTCCGGTCACAGTTACTTATTGTGAAGTTAGTACCCAATTCAGAGCAGTTACATTGATAACATGCCTTTTCTAATGCATTGCCATAATATCCCTCGGCGCACACTTCGCAATGTTCTCCAGCAGAATTATGAAGGCACTGTAGGCATTTACCAGTATAAGGGTCACAATTTCCAGGTTTAGTAATATCTACATTTTCGTTACACTCACATTGCTCACAGGTACCTTTAATAGGATCTCCATAATAATTATCCGCACATACATCACATAGAGGTCCAGCATAGCCTTCTTTACATTCACAGACAACATCTTTACTTTCTGGGTCTAATTCACAACGATCTGCGTGACTGCTTTTATTCGGATCACCTATTATTCCAGGACATGGACAAGGTCTGCAAGGTATATCTATACCAAGTCGTGGATCACCGTAATATCCTTCAACACATCGCTCACAACGATGACCTTCAGTGAAATCTTTACATTCTTTACATGCTCCTGTCTTATCATCGCATTCAATGGCGTGTCCGTTACAGTCACATTGTTGACAGTTGGGGAAATTGAAATATCCAGGTTGACACAAGTCGCAGGCTCGACCATAAGTGTTTGTTCTACACTTACATTGTCCACTTGTTGAGTCACAGAAGTTATCCAAGGATCCTATACTGTTACAGTCACAGCGTTTACACCCAAATTTGCTAAAACCGTACGTTCCAGGGGCACAACGGTCACATCTTGCTCCCACTATATTTTCGACACATTGACAATATCCAGTATACTGATCGCATTGGTGGCTTTTCGACCCAGTAGGATCACACTGACAAGATTGTGATCCGTTTCTTATGTAAAAGCCTATACTAGCATGATATTTTTTACAAATTTCTGGAACATTTTCTCTATTAAGATCGTAGTAGTATGGATCCCCGCAATTAAACCGATCAAATTCTTCTCTCTTAGAAGAATTATTTGCCAAAAACGGAAGGTCATCAAAAGACGGAATGAGAACAATAGAGTCAATTAATATAGAAGCCCTGGAATTTGGGGTCCGTCTGTCTTGACGGCCTAAATAAATACGAATTTCGGTTTCCTTATCCTTTTCCAAGCACACTGGCGGTGTTACCAACACACTTCGTTGATTCGCTGGTAAGTTTGTATATATAGTATCATCCTCAGGCCTAACATTAGCACACGGAGAATCGGAATCGATCGGTAAAGGTCTTTTTACTAATATAGTGGCTTCTTCCCAGCTTATAGGAGATTGCGGCTCATACCTAATCAAAACATTGTAATTCATACTTTTTTCTATGTTATTAATGACAAATACTAGGGTGCTGCTTTCAGGAAGTTTCATAAAACCAGGACCAGTCCAGGTTTCTTTTTTACCACCTGGATAATTTTCTCTAATAACAACATGGCAGATTTGACTTTGAATTGCATTATCATCGATTTGGGAATCGCATTGACTCGATTCACCTTCAATGACAATAGAATCAAGTGCACCAACGTAAAAGTTTTGTATAGGTTTATCACAACGGCGACCACTGACATTTGGTCGACATTTACATTGCCCTGTAATGACATCACAATCCCGGTCTAATGAACCTCCCTCATCGCAGTCACAAGGTTGACAACCATCATCACTATCAGACAAACCGTAAAATTCTGGCAAACACTGATCACAATTTCGGCCGGTAACGTGACGTTTGCAAAAGCAATTTCCAGTTGCAGCATCACATCCTCGTTCATTGATGGTTCCCAAGCTATTGCATGTACACGATTCACATCCATCGGGATTAAGTGGATCAAAATTCCAATAACCATCTCTGCATCTGTCACACCTAGCTCCATCAATATTCGTCTTGCAAAGGCAGCGACCTGAAGTTTTATTATTAGCGACATCTGTTTCGTCATCACATAGTATTTCCTTATCTGTGGTGCCTTCTGGATCACAATCACAAGCTTTACAAATATCCGAACTCTGAATGTCTAAATTAGGGTCTTTATAGAACTTTGGCTTGCAGCGCTCGCAATTAACCCCCATTGTATTATGCTGACAATTATCACACACACCTCCACTAATTTTACCGGTTTTATTGTAAACAGCAGGGTCAAAATGGCAAGTTGTCGCGTGATTGTTGCACGTACATCTCTTACAGGCATTTGAAGTTTTCCCAACAGCAGGCTGCCACGGTAAATCATTGTAAAAATCTTCACAGTATTCACAGTTTAATCCTCGAGTATTGTGCGTGCACTCGCAACGTCCATGCACCATATTGTTTTTGGATTCTACGCCTGGCATTGGTAAACAGCGAGATGCGTGACCGTAACAGGAACAAGATCCTCTAACTGTCATTTCATAAATGGAATAGTAATATTTTTCTTGAATCTCTGCCCTATTGTCCAGTTTATCATCACCAAGAGTATGTAGCTTGGTAAAATTTATTCTAAGATTAGTCATTCGTAATAAGTTTTGCACTTCTTCTGAGTATGGGTTCGTCACATTTATGTTAGGTGGCAAAACTCTAAATATCACTTCACCTTCCGTTGATGGCGATACACCAGAATAACGAGATTCACAAACCACTTCCGTAAGAGACCGCTGAGTATGTTTCGGAACGCCGGGGAAGTAATCATCACAGTTGTGCGCAAAGTACCGATAGACTCGCCAAGTTTTTCCAAAGTCAAAAGATCTCTCAACTAACATAGCCGCAGGCCGAAAGGTTTTGAACTGTATTATCAAATGCGTAAGATGAAATTCCGCCTCCATGTTGAGCTGCACTGTAACATTTTCTTTGCCACTTTCAGACTGCCACCACGATTTTGTTCGCGTCCCCGGATAGTATTTGTAGATAATGTTTTGTATTCGATGGTTAAGAAAGGGGTTATGAATCGTACTGTTTGTCGAGTCACACCAGAAGCACTTTTTCTGTTCCAAATGCGATACGATGCAGTAGCGCTCACGACCCTTTCCCCCGCACGTGGAGGATGCGAAGAGCCTTGATTCACGGCCAATTAGCAGGTTTCCCGTAGCCGGGTAACAGGAACTCAGTTCACACGAGCGGTCGTACAGGCGGGGATCGGCGCGAAGGCGGTCACGCTCCCTGCTGTACACGGCGGCGCTGCCGGCGATAAGCGCCGAGAAAATAAACAAAGCGCGCAGAGCCATGGCGCGGTCCGGGCTCTCTGCGCGCCGCTCACTGCACTGGCGGCCGCTTTAGGCCGAGGCACTCTCGCGCTGCCCCACGCCTCCCGCTACCCCGCTGCCCTACATACACAGGAACGGACTTGGACTCTTAAGGAAAGCTTTTAATGAAGACGATGCTTGATGTCGGTGTGTAGTTCGAATATTCACCTTAGTAATATCATACATTATCGTTATCCAATTTACTATCAAATGTACTGATTTTTTTTTGTTATTTGTTAATAAATGTATTGAAGTTGATTCATTCTTTGCATATTAGTTAATTAGCTACAGTAACCTGACTAAGATTTTATGAATGTGTTTTTAACGCAACAGTCTAACTACAAGTTCATTGACCAACGTGTTTGTCGAGCTTTAGCGCGGCAGAAGGCTTTACTATTATAGTACATATGAATGAGTGTGGAATGCGGCCCTGTGCGAGGCGACGACCGCTCCCGCCCGCGCGCCTGCTCGTGCCGTTCTCCGAAACGGGCACTAAGCAACAAAAATAACAACGCATTTCGGGATGCGCTTTTTGTTTTGGTCATTATTATGGCAACGGGCTTCCTTGTAATATCACTAAACAAGTTGCAATAAGTCATAAACATGAAGATACAATTGTTCGGCCCATCTTCTATTGTTTTGTGTTGTCTTCTATTAAAATACTACAGACATCAGGTAATATAATAGAAATAGTGCCCGTACAATGGACTATTTAATGTGTACATTATGAGATCTCTTTGGTTAGGTCACGCAGTGTCCGATACGGACACTCGGTTCGTCAGAGCCGGCCTTCCGCCCTACACATCCGCCGCTGATAATACATTCGCGATCTAAATGACTGACCACACAGACCGAAAAGATACCGACCAACGTTATATTATGGTACCTATAAAAACATTTACAACTAATTGTTAATTAAATAAAGAATTAGACTTTGTATATTTATATTATACTTATACAAATGTCCTAAACTATGGGGCGAAAAACAATAGAGCTTGGTTAGTGAAGGGGCCTTTGGATTGTTAAGTGAAGTGAATATAAGCAATTTTGTGCGTTGATTAGACCGTCACTAATAATTTCTGTATAAAACATTCAGGTAACTGAAACACAATTCGTCGATTATGTTTGCACTATACCTAGGTATCTACCTACTACAAATCGTTTAATTGGTTAAATGGTAACATTTGAAACCAATTATTTCCATAAGAAAAATTTATTATAATCGTTCAATAATAATTTTGAATTATATTTTAAAAGTTATACCTAATATAAGTTAAAGATATTTATTTTGCCATATAACTCTTTAAACGATACCTGCCCGATTTTCGTGTTTTATTATTTATGAAATTAGCATTTAGGTAGATTATGGCGATTATTTAATTAAAAATAGAAGGATGTATTATTGAACTCAATATACTTAATTATATTAGTAGGTAATAGTACTATGGTACTAGTAATCGTAGAATAAGTTGATTTTCTTAAAAATACAGCTAGGTATAGGTACAACATTCCTATAGTAATCTATTCGTAGTTTTTACGGCATTTAACCGAAGCTCTATATTAGGGTTGTAAATGTCAAACGGCAGTATAATGTCGATTTTTGGTGTCCTATACATCATCGGTTACAATTTGGTAGGTACTTAAGTACACCCACATACCTAAAATAGCGATAAGAATTTAGACAAAAGGCTTGGCAATTACAGTTTTTTAAACTTTGGTCAAATTAAATTATACTATCTGAAAATAGAATTTCTTTGTTTCTGTAAGATTCAATGTTGCAATCGTTGTAACATCAACAGACAGTAAATGATTACTTAGGCATACCAATACAATTTGCGAGCTTTGTAAGCTTAAGTATGTACCTAGGTATATGTTTTTCTCAAACTACTAGAAACAATATAATTCTTTTTTCGAGAGAACCCACAAATAAACTTGAATGTATCAAACTGTGATACATATCGTGACGTCATTGCTGGTCGAATAAAATTAATAGTCGGTGGCCTTTTAAATAAACAGATAACTTGTTACAATTTCAACAGTTTTAGTGATAACCCCATATCAGTGCCAAGACTAGAAACGCTTTGTTCAAACTTAAAATAAATATGTCTTATAATCTTCCAACAAAACAGAATTCGTAATGATAATTTAATGACATGTCACTTTCCGTAGCATGATTATCAAGCTTAGATACGATATAATATAGCTAACAAAAGTGAAACAACTCGCGCAAATATTGCTATCTTCAAACAATTATAGCATTTGTCCAGATTGCGCAAGTAAGCGGAACCACCTACCTATACAGTCAGTAATTTATTTATTTTTGGTACCTAGGTACTAATTAAATGTTTAATTTGTAATCCTCAGGATTCTAATGTTATCAAATAAACTATAGCTTTCATAATAAAGAGTGCACATTTTTTTTAAGGAAATGTGTCGCAGTTGTCTGCTTCCTCATATGTAACCTAGTTTTTGGGGAATATCGCATGATAATAATTATATTTAATAGATAATATAATAAAATATTTAAACTTTTAATTACTTCCGTAAACTAATACTTTATTTACTTAGGGTTAATTTTTACTTCCAGGCTCTAATTAGTAATTATGACAAACGAAAACATGCCCTTAAAAAATAGAGGTTAGACCGAAAATGTGTTTTAACTGTAGGAGAACTAAAAAATAAAAAAAATAATTAGTCAGCTAGCAAATAATAAATATCTGGGGGCACGGCAGTGCCCCCGCCAAGTCGAGCAAAAAAGCGGCACGGCCGTACCATCCTTTTCTCGAAGCTGTTCAGGCCATTTTCGACCCCCTATAACTTCGTTGTGAATAAAACTAGAACACTGAATTTTCAGTATCCAATCAGATAAACACGGTATATTTCAAATTTAATTCAATTTGAACCAGTAGTTTGAGAATTATAGCTAGTCAAAGTTCTTAATTTTGTCACTCACTGACTGACTGACTGACTGACGGACCAATCATCAAAAGTCTAAGGCAAAAACTAAAATATTTTGTAATTTCAGTCCAGGTTTCTAGATACGTTAACTGTCAATGTATTTTATTAAAACATAAAAGATTTTTAATATGAATATGGTTATTATAAGATGTTGTTCGGTTAGCTATTTACTTAATAACTTAAGACAGATGGTCCCGGAAGTAGGGACTTAATAAAGCAATCGACTTGGTATTATATGGATCTCACAACTTTTTACGGTAGAAAAACTGAGTCGCGAAACTGACTTGGTTTTTTTACAGTTATGTTTTTGATGGCATTTCTAATTTTAAGCATGCATAGGTAGGTAGGTACTTAAACTTTTCACCTAACCTTAGTAGGTATTAAAGTGTTTCAAAGAATCCGTACCTACTTACAATATATTATACTTAACTCTACACAAA
The DNA here is from genome assembly GCA_905340225.1 of Abrostola tripartita. Taxonomy (NCBI): domain Eukaryota; kingdom Metazoa; phylum Arthropoda; class Insecta; order Lepidoptera; family Noctuidae; genus Abrostola; species Abrostola tripartita. The sequence continues at coordinate 6,066,370 of HG996493.1, read as the reverse complement.
ATCTAATAAAAGAGGCATTGAATTGAGGCTAGTAGAAATGAAACATAAAGAATTAACAAGAATTCGGTCAACAATCTTAAAAAATCGTCCATCGCGCTGTGAATGAACGCTTTCCCGTTGATAAGGGTTCATTCTCAAAAGGCGGTTATGATGTCAAAGTTCACATAAGATAAAATACTTGGCTACTGATCTGATCCATTATCTTGCCGTTGCCGTACATATGGGCATGTAGAGCATTTCATTTTACACTTTGCTATTTTTTGTTTGCCTATAGCTTTATATTAGGTAAGTATTTTACTATTGACAATGATATTCTTATTTGAACTCTACTTTTAGTTAAGAGAAATGAAAAACGGCTTTTTCGGAAACCACATTGAATATTTCAGATATAAAAATATCTATAGGTGGAGTCGAAATATGTAATATAACTATTTCAGTCTTAGACCAGCGTTTAATAATTGAAGGAAAACATGATTGTAAACAAAAATGAAATTCCAATATTATTGAGCTTTATGATGCGGTGAGGAAGGGAACAATCATAAAAGTCGCGTTTGACGTAGGTAGGTTAGGTAGATGTAGCTATTACCTCACTGCGTACGTCGTTGACCGAAGCCAAAGAAAGAGCACTGCGGTTTGTGTCGCATTCCACTCTAATACAACAACACTTTCATGAGATAATATTACAGCCAAAGCCTTGTAATTATACGACTTACTTATGTGTTGTTTATTGACTATATTACAATACTCCTACACTTAAAAGCAACACTTCTCCTTTTAATACAATTCATAGCTCTTACTTAGGTATACAGACTACGAGTGTAACAATTCATATTAACAAGTTATTCGTAAACGAATTAATTATTTAATTAAATTTATAAATTGTTTAATTGGATGTGTATCATTGCTTGATCTGTAAATCAATACGTGTTGTAGTAGATAATGAACACCTCATATTAATACCTACCTACCTAAAAATTAGGACAAACCTTTTAAAATTGTCAGATTATTTTATTTTTGTATTAATAATAAAATTATTTCCACTATTAACCAAATCGAATTGACAATAGCTTACACACAAAAATATCTTTTTAGAAGGCATCAAATCACACGCTGTCTTTATACCATGTCGCCTAATTTTATAACACGCATGTTTCAGTCAGGACAGCGACCCCGTGTTATCGAAGTGTTTTACATCTTTAGTAGCTAATCTGAGCTTACAATATCAAATGAAATTGCTTTGCTTTCGTGTTACATCATGTTCATGGCACACATAAAAGCTGTATAATATAGCACGGCGCATGTTACCATGAACTCGGCAATCTTGAAACAATGGACTAGAACTAACGGCTATAAATTTTTTGCATAGGTTTTTTGGTTAAGTTCTAATTTGTTTTTGGAATCACGAATAGATTTTTTCTATTGATACAAAAAACCTCTAGCGAAACCACAGAGCTTAAGAGACTGTTTGGGTAGTTTAGTGTGGTGCAGTTTTTTATTACCGAACCTAAATAAATCATATTACCTAGACGTATACATACTCAACTGAAGAGGATCTTCCAGCAGATATACCTACTTGACTTATAAGAATTAAGAAGAAGGCTTATTTTTTAAGAACCATGATGCATTATGCCACAAATAAAAAACGATTAGTTATATTCGACAGACTGGAATTAAAACCCAATTAAAATATTCATCCAAGATACCTACTGGTAAATAAGTATTATAATCTTCGCATAAGTTAGCAAATTACAACTGTATAAGGAAGTAGAGGTGTAACCAACTATGGAGAACAAAGCGACTTTGTAAGCTGTGTAAGTCCTAATGACTATATTTTTAAACTTACATATATATAGCTACTTAATATGATTTAAAAGGACATTTGTGTGTGATTATCAAACAAATGTGATTAATGCAAAGACATGGGTAAATAGATAAAATATAAATGTGTGAGTAAGTATGTTTCGACACCGGATAAGTATGGATTACATTTCAGTTGATATTATTATACATGCACACACAGCACAACCATGAGAAATTCCCCGCATTAAGAATCGTTTGAGTTACTAGTGTAAAAAAATATTATATCTACCTATTTAAAATTATTATAAAATTGATAAATGTTTTTGATTCGTACTTATTGAAATTACATATTTATTATGTGTGATACTTTTTATATCACAACAATGGTGCTAAAAATATCATAGAATTATCTATCCCGTATTAACACAGAAAAAAGACCAGGCCGAATGAGAACTACGCAGAATAGTCGGTCAAAATAGCTGGCACATCTGTTGGCCATATGTTTACGGCGAAACAAATCCTTTGACATGCCCTAACCAATTATATTCTATGCTGCGAGACTTCGTCTACATAACAATCGGTTGTTTATTTGTATTTAAATTTTAATATAGGTATAGGAATGACATGGTAGTATCTCTTTTTCTTGAGAAGTAAATTTTCAATGGAATTCATTTAAAAAAGTTTGATAAAGTATTAGAATAGAAGAATTAATGAAATGAATTCTTAGAAGAAATTAAAAACACTATTATACCTAATCACGCATGAATTTACCGAAGGGATAGGTGTGCTACTCGTATTTACGTATAAGTCCGATGCCTCATGATGCAGTCTCAATAGTTTATCAGTGGTGTTTAAAAACCGTGCGAAGTTCTTAGTAATTCTAATGAATAACGTAAGGTATCTACTTGACATTGGATGCCTTAGCTTAATCATAATATAAATAAAAATATCTAGCTATAAAGTATTTTTGCTATTGTCTGGCTACAAATATGTTATGAATTTATGTTACATCAGCTATACAGTACAATGTGGGTGGTTGAAGTCGACCAACCTGCGCTGCGTGTGATGCGTGGCCCTCAGCAGCGCGCGCGCCGCCCGGAGCCGCGCGTCCCAGGCGCTGCACGCCTCCGAGCCGTGAGCGCTGCCTGACAGAGACGACACTACCCACTGCTGCTCCTCGATCTATATCAATCACAACAGTTACTATCAATGTTACATTTGTAACTTTTTACGTTTACTATAATATCATTTTAATGTGACAAAAGTTGTTAGTCAAAAAGGTTCACAACAGGTACCAATACTGCAATACATTATTGTTATTTCTACAATTCATCTTGAACAAAGCATTGGCTGTAGTGAAAGATGGGCAGCAAAAAGTTTGCAAAAGCCTTTCTTTTCAATATTAAATGAAGTGGTCCATACATTGGCTTAAGCCGGAAGAAAACATACCTACTTTATTCTAAATAAGAAAATAATTACAACTGTCTGTTTATTACCTCATCAAGATTAAGCGACTAAACCGATCTTAATAAATTTTTATATTTTGAAGATATTTTGGACCCGCGAAAAAGGTGCAGTGTAATAATCCACGCTGATAAAGTCACTAGCAGAAGCAGGATGATAATATCTTCTTTTTTTCAAATTAATTTCTTTCTTTACACAATCCTAAATGAATTCAGCTGAAGATAACAATGGGTCGCTATCAATTATGTTCTATAAGCAAATCACCACGTGTCATTTTGTTCAATCATAATTAATTTTTTATTCGATTTTAGAACCCCTATATGTCAAACTTCGTCAATAGCGTCAAACCTCACAGTGTACACAGGTGACAGAACTGACCTTGCTAAGTATGTCCTTGAAGTCCTTCACAATAGGCGTGGGCCGCTTCGACTTATCGTTGTAGTACGTGATAGTGAATCGAGCGCCCGCAAACCAGATTTCCAACTCGTTGAGAGCGTTTCTTATAGCAGATTCGCTGGATGCAGCTATACATATTTTCTACAAAACAAACAGCCAGTTAACGTACTTTGCTATAAGACTAACTTCGATTACAAAATAGTTTATCCCACGTGAACCCCCATTGAACCTGTTATCCTTTGCGCAGAAAGTTGGCTTTTTAGTCGTTACTCCAATGTCTTCGAGTTATCAGGTACTGATTTAATTTGAGACTGGTTATCTTAAAAACCAAGTTCATCAGAATAAGTACATATATACCTGCAAAGTCTTAATGTGTTTCTTGATATTCAAAGCAGCTGCTAAAATATCTCCAACTTGAAGCGTGTCCGGTTTTTTATATTCCATCTCCAGAATGCTATACACCTCTCGCCAATGGCGTTCAGTAAAGTCATTTCCACGGAGATATTTCAGTAACATCGCCAAATCCTAGTAATAAGATATATCTTAAAAAAAATATATAAATCTCATGGGAAACGTAAAATTGTTTGGAGAATAAGATTATTGTAACTGTTTACACCACAAAAACTAAATCTAAACAAAAAATCATGTCTATCTGTTGTTGTGTGATAAATGGACAAACAAACTAACATTTACGCATTTTATAGTACTGGGATGTAATGAGTAAAACGATGTGCACTCATTACATTTGTATTATAATTTAATTGTTACCAAATGTCTTGCAAGTTTTTAAAGATGTTGAGAATATCTGGTTAGAATAAATTAATGACATCACCAAAAGCCACTCATTGAACTAGTGTATTAATCCGTAATGTGATGTCATTGCACTGGTATAAAAGTATATAGGTGCTTGCAACACACCGAAATGATATAAATAGGTATGTACCTACTCCGTAATAGCACTAACACTACGGAGTCGCGCAAGCTGTAATACGCCGGAACGACTAGGTTTGGGTCATACATTTTTGTGTGCTTTATAAAGATGCAGGTGTGCCAAGTCAAATTACTATTTGTTTTACATCAATGCTCAAAATTAATAACAATAAATAAACGAAACTAGATAAAATTAACCATCTGGCTATTCGTACAACTTTTATATGTGTGTATATACTTAATTTCCTGATATCATGCCTATAGAACAAAACGGAAGTTTTAGCTTCTTAATAGAAGTTTAATTATTGTTTTTTAACGTTTTCCGTGTTTTACGTTTTACTTACAGTAAGACGCTACTCTTTTCTACTTACTGTATATTTTTCCAGCTCCTGTTGTATGTATAATGTAACAGTCGTGAAAGGTTCCAAATGTTTCTTCCATTTAACCGAGAACTCTTCTATTAAATGAATCTTTTTCTGGAACACTATCCAGTCTTGTCGCGCAATGGATTCGTATTCTAAAAGTAAAAAAAAATAATACGGTAAATATATTTTGTATATTTCACCTTTCCAGATTACTAAAAATTCTGAGAAATTAAATCAATAAGTTTATTTAATTACCTTCGTTGTAATCCTTAAGCGGAGTCCACAAATTAATATATTCTGCCATTAGTTTTTCAGCTTGCTTCCATGTATCAGATAGTTCTATTTTCATATTAAATTTTTCACACTCGGCCCTGTAAAGATTTATATAATGTAACTTCTTTAACAAATTAATAAAATTAAAAAACAAATTTGCACAAAGGTAAGGTATAATTTTCTACCCTAACAAAAGTAGATTATTTAACTAGAATATAATAAAAATACCAATGCCATGACATCATTTTTGTAAAGTTAAGTTAACAAATATCAACTGCTACTCACATTAGCTCATCTCTATCGGTAATAAATTTGTTCCAATGCGCGTGCGCTTCAAACACAGAGCGACATCTATCGAGCATCTCTTCATAAGTCACACCATGAGTATCTTCGAGACGCACCTTAGCTTGACTCCATCGCGATGTCCACGCTTCCACACTAGTGTTTAAGTTTTCCCATTCACCACTTAAGCTTGATTTAACAATGTCAGCCTGTTTCCAAAACCGTTATTAATTGCATAAAATGTATATATATATTTATACAGTTTTTAGCTTTCATGAATTCGGAAGGGGAATTAAAGGGGGCTTTCAACTCTGTATAACTAAAAATAGTAAGTAACACGTGGTGTAGATAAGGCGCATAGTAATACAATATAATACACTTCTGGACACATCTATTGGCCCACCTTGTATTTTCAGTTTCGTTTGGTCCTAGCGAAAATTTTATATTAGGTCGAGCAAAAAGTTTTTATGCAGTTTTGAACCTGGCACATTCACAATTTCATTCAATAGTCTTTTTTTGAATTTCGAACACAGAATTTAAAGAAACAAAAGACAATTTGGAGCCTGTTTGTTGATATCAAACAATCGAATACTAAGAAAACTTGGTTTTATTGGTTTACTTGGATTTAATTCTTGAAAAAGTGATTGATATCTTTGGTTTTGCAACAAACATTACTTATTCTTAACATTAAGGTGAGGTTCTATCAATAATCTATGGATACTTCACCTGAAGTCGCCGCCCAAGCTGTGGCACTTATTCAGGCCGGACACAGCCAAAGAAACGTGAGCGCTCAACTTAATTTAAGTCGATCTGCGGTCCGAAATGTTTATCGGAGGTACCTAGAGACTGGCGGCTTTGTTCGTCGCCAAGGAAGGCCACGATCTCGGGTCACAACTGAAAGGCAGGATCGATTCATCGTGACGACCAGCTTGAGAAATCGTCACCTTACCTCCATTGAGATACAAAACCAACTTCGCGACTTCCACGGAGTATCTGTGAGCGCTCGAACTGTTCGGAGAAGGTTAAAAGAACGCGATATGGTACCACACAAGCCAGCTAATGGGCTCAAACTAACGCGAGCCCACCGAACAGCGCGCCTTCATTTCGCACGCAGTCATTTAAATTGGACACAGCAAGATTGGAGCCGTGTACTCTTTTCTGATGAGTCTAAAATTGTGTTACATGGCAATGATGGAAGGAAGAAGGTCTACCGACGTAAGGGAGAGCGTTTCGCACAATCCTGTTTTGAAGAGAGGGTTGCTTATGGCGGTGGCTCATGGACTGTCTGGGGCGGTATATCCGCGAGCGGCAAAACTCAACTTGAGGTTGTTACAGGACCACGGCTGCCAACATTAAATGCTGAAAGGTACATTCGTGAGTGCTTAGAACCTCACGTGATACCATACGCGGACTATGTGGGCCCAAATTTCCTTTTTATGCATGATAATGCAAGAGCCCATGCGGCCGGCATCGTCAGGGAATATCTTCGGGATGTGAACATCACAGTTATGGACTGGCCAGCCAGAAGCCCAGACATGAACCCCATTGAGCACATGTGGGACGAGCTAAAAAGACGTGTTAGGGCTCGTCATCCAGTTGCCCAGACGATGCAGGAGTTGAAAACTGCCATAGAAGAGGAATGGTAGATGATCCTTCAAAATTTCATAGAGCGGTTGATAAACTCTATGCCTAATCGTATGAGAGCTGTGGTAGATGCCCATGGAGGCAACACGCGTTATTAAATTAAACCTTTATTTCATAAAACATGTTTTTTATTCAAAAATCAATTGCCTTTAACAAGGCGCATATCCGACTTGTTAGGCGTAGCTCCATGTCGTATGGTATTCTGAATTCAAATTTAAAACAATACGATCGAAAAAGATGGTAAAATGTATCAGGTTTAAAACTGCATCAACAGTTTTTGTTCAATGATATGATTGCTAGAATCATATTTCGGTAGGGGCCATCGAAACCTAAACTCTAAGGTGGGCCAATAGATGTGTCCAGAAGTGTATAACTTATACATTGGAAACAAAAATGAATTGCTAGGGATAGGAAAATTCCTTTGAACTCAGTTTTCAATGTAATTTATATTTTGACAAAGTTAGTAGAGTTTTTTTTCCTACCTGATGCTCAAACATCTTCTGTTGGCTAATCATCAATTCATGAATTTTCAGCCATTCTTTCATAGTACCGTCAACTGAAGTATCACCGCCCCAAGTTCGCAACATGTGACCTTTCCGTTTTAAAGCTTCTACAGTACTTTCCATCTGCAAATAAAAATGGCTTATCGCAAAAGATCAATAACCTGGTAAAGGACTGCAGAACAACCTGGTGCAAAAAAATACTTATAAGTTCATCTTTTATTCCTGGTAGTACCCGTATCAAACTTATATTAAACTAGACGAATAAAGAATTTCACGGTACCTCAGGCATTTGTTGCTGTAATGCTTGTTGTGTTGCACTCATCTCAGCTAGCTCCTTAGCGTTTTTAGGCAACGCTTGGTTATCTAGCAAAACTACTGCAGAGGCCACGAAGGCATCAACCCGCGCCGCGTCTTCTCGGCAGCTGGCCACCAATGTAGTCATGAGGCAAGCCCAGAGGTTTCGAGCTTGAGCCTCGAATTCGCGGCGTAATGTTGTCGTGCCTACTATTATCCATTCAATTTTTTCATCCTCGCTGCAAGAATTTTTATTGGCACAAAATATATTTGTTTAAATACAAATCTTAAAATACTTCTGTCTTCCACTTCTACTGTAAAAACTGCCGGTGATGACTTACAACGTCATCTTAGCGACGGCCTGTCCGTAGGCCTTGCAGGCCTTGAAGTTGTCCTCGAAGTGCTCGGGGCGCGTGAGGCGCGCGGCGCACAGCTGCGGCAGGTCGGGCACGCAGGCCAGCGCCGCGCGCCGCGCCCAGCCCGCGCTGTGCGCCGCCAGCGCCGCCAGCCCCGCCTCCAGCTGCCGCACGCCCTTGTTGCCCAGCCAGCTGTGGCTAAACGCGGTACACCTTGTTTATATAACTGTCCAATTGCCCCTTGCTATTGTAGTGTTGCGGGTCTTTTACCCGATATATCATGGTCAAAAAGACGGCATTTCCTGTACTAAGAATACTTATTAGAGGATAGAGTTACGTTAGCTGAAAGCGCAGTATGCTAGTTAGTCCATACCCGTAGCACGACCATGAAAGTATAAGCACTATGGTAAAAGGAATCAAAAAACTTATAACTATGATTTAAAAAATGTATTTGAAAAAAGAAAGCAAAGGACTAACTTAGCAACAATAGCGGTGAATATAGATTGTTTGTCTGTAATGTTGTTCTGTACGCCGACAAAGTGCGCCGGCATGGACACGAGGCGTCGAAGCTGATGGTAATGTTGCACGCGAAGCTCTTCCATGGCCGGCTGCACGCGAACTGCGTGACCACTGAGTTTAAAAAACAAAAGGAAAATATTATTTATACAAAATAATCAAGCATATAATAACAAAAACAAGATGATGGACCACCTTCGATATACAAATCTCATTTCTTCCCACAGAAGTCATGATTATTTATTTGATTATTAGTCAGCATATTATGTACGAGAAGATATTCTGTAGGAACAAATGTCTTATCTAAAAGTAGATGTTCACAAGTTATAAAAACATAATATATTAAAGATATACTTACCGCAACACTAGATCGACCTTCACAAGTGGGAAATGCTTATGTAGGGAAAGTAATGTTTTTATATATTGGTACTCGAGAGCCTTGTACAGTTGCCAGTCCCAGTGTGACCGCCACAGTTCGGTGTTCTTGTAGCCGTTAGCTTCAACCTGGGAACGAAGTTTAATGGTGGTAATACAATGATTGTACGACAGTCAATGTTATTTTTTATTCCAGAAGTTTATAGCTATGAAACTAACTTTTCGAAATATTCTATTTGTCACAGTCTACTGTACATAATTCTAGAAAACTTACAGAAAATATTAGATACTTACCATGTCTATAATATCCCTTATCTCTTTAACACTTTTCTTCCATTCCAATTGTTTGGATAAAAGTTCTGTGTCTATCAGCTTCTCAACAATGTTCCTGATGGCTACGTGTTGACTAGTTAGGTACGTGTTCTAAAATATATAAACAATTTCAATTTAAGTACGTTGTAGTAGTAATATTAAGGTAAAAGGGGTATGCCAGGTTCACAGCAAATGAAAATCGATGGTGTCTGCCTATTAGTCTCGTTAACAAGCGTTACTTTATTTATCTATGTATTATAAATGACTTAATATACCTACTTTGTAATATATATGTTAGTATGTACATATGACATAGTGCACAAACAGAATACATACAAGCAAAACATATTACACTTCAAACATTCCACACCAAACTATACCTGTGTCTCTAACTTCAACACGATCTTTTTTAGTTTCTCCGTATAATTGGCGAGCTGTTCGACATCGTCCCAATAGACGGCCTTCTGGTCCTGCACTAGGTTCGAGAGGTCGAGAGCTGCCTGCAACATCATGGGACGAGTGGACGGGATCATGCGCTCGCCCAGCGTGTTGTGGAACGACGCGACCTGAAGATACATTGCAGATATTTACTATTTACCTTTCGTTTTAAAAGTTACCCGTTTTCGTAACAGGATTTCCGAAGCAATACAATTCAGAGAAGATATGGAAATCCTGACATTTCAGCGGATTTAAATGAATATATTGTTACATTTTTACGTAGAGTCACATGTTACTTTCAGATTAAAATCTGCTCATACTGTTAAAACGTAGGATAATAAACTATTCTATAACATACCAACGACCAGCTTAATAGCATTACTCGTATGTACCAGTAGACAGTTTTGTTATACATCTTGGCGTATGCTAACTTAATAGGTTATTTAATGCAAAGAAAACAATTAACTTCGGGATAGCAACATCCACATTGTGATGTCGTGTACAGACATAATTAATTTATTGTCATAAGCAGCCACCTGTTGCAGCGGCCGCGCATGCGCCAGCGCAGTGCTGAGGGCGTCGAGCGCGGCGGCGGCAGGCGGGGGCGGCAGGCGCATGGCGGCCAGCGCGCGCGCCTCCAGCTCTGCCCGCACCAGGCCCGGGTTGAAGTTCACTACCATCAGCCGGCTACTGCCGCTGAACTCCACCACCGGCTTGTCTGTTGAGATTTGAAGGGACCCGTTCTTTGCCTGCGCCTGAACAGTTTATAACAGCAATAAAAATAAAACTCACGTTAACACTGAATTATGACAAGAAATTAGACAGGCGCTTACCTATTTTCACCCAGATATATATATTAACATGTAACTTACTTACTTACGGGATTATTGTATCATTGTTCTTTCTCTAAAATTACGAGGCTAATACATTAATTATTCATAAAGGTCGAAATTACCTGAAGATCACGACACCACTCTTCATGCAGCTGAGTATACATGTTCTTGAGATCTTTTAAAACTTTGTTGGATAGAATTAGCAATTCAGAACTGCCATCAAATTCTTTCAAGTACTTTTCTGCACACAATTTTATATCTTTCACCTGAAAAGTGTATAAGGTATTTAATAACCAGTAAGTACTAAATTATATAGTTTCGATAAAAAATATAATGTCGATCACTAAGTCCCAATTATAACGTGACAACAACCTTAGCCTCCATCTGCTTAGCCCACTGTATCTGATGCACAACAGTGGACATTTCTGGGGGCTGATACATTTTGACGTCCACGACATCTGCGTCCATCTGAGTCTGCACACTCTTCAGCATTGAGATCAGGGACGACACGAATATCTCCAGCTCATTGTTGAGCGCGTGTTTAACAAGAGGCCTTTCAATGAGCGCACTGTATCTCATGAACTCGTAAAGCATCTAAAAATAAGAAATACGATAGGTACAATCAATCTGGATACATTATGTGCTTGTGAAAATGTAATTGAAGTCATCCAGTAAGATTTTTAAAAGTTTCCTTTATAAATAACGGTTAATGAGCAAAAAATTATGTTTCTATGATTATACTATTACTTGTTTTGTTGATATGTTGTGCAATCTGGGTTTTAATTTGTCAGCGACTTTAGTTTCAGCAGGACGTAAGCTTGTTGAAAACCTAGAGACAGCTGTTTCCCAACCGGGATTAGGTCCATTAGACATCCAAATATTAGCACCTGTAAAAACAATTATACTAATGAATATAATTGAACTTAAATAAAACTACAGTATTAAAGCGAAAAATATTTTTAATTTACTTTCAAAGGGCTCAAATAGTTGATTCGTTTCTAATTCTGATCTCTCATTGTTGGTCAGCAACTTATTCAACTGACAATGTGTAGATCTAATATCGTAGATCTGAAAATAAAAGTAAAACGTTCAGCGTAGGCAGTAACGGCATGTGGCGATAAAGTAAGCAACATCAAAAATCGATACCTCTTTCAATCTTGTTTGGAAATTTACGCAAAACTGTGGAATGTAAGACTTTCCCGTCCACGCATGAAGAGCATAATTGGGCCAGTATGTTTCAGTTAATGATTCACAAGCGCTGTTCCAAGTCTGAATGACTTTTAAACTTTCAGACAATATATTCAATACTTCATTGTCCTTGCTCTCATTATGAACCTTCCAAAGATTAGTGGTAGACACTGCTTTTTGAAGAATTGAACACATTTCATGACCTGCAAAACAAATAGTAGTAGTTCAGATTAAATAATATAATTTTAAAGACGGAAATGGGACTTATGATAACTGACAAAAACTAAATGTGAGTAGCTATAAACATATAATAAAGAAAAACAACTCTGAGTATCTTTAAGGATTAAAGTGTGAAACAAGTATATTATATTGTTTGTATTTGTATTGGCCTACCTATGATATCAAAGACATGAACCATCCTATCTTGTGAATATGGCAAGGAGCTGAAACGCCAAATATCGTCCAATATTCCTCCTATATTTTCTGCTGACTCCCTGACTTCATCTATTGAGCAAGATTGAATTGTCCTGTACAGTAAAATTTATTGATAATCTCTTAGTACATACAATTATTTAACAATACTACTATTAAAAATACAGTTGAATTTATTCATTCATTTAATTTAATAAGTTGATAATTTGGCACCTTAATTCTTCTATGACATCCTCAAATAGTTCGCAAAAATTTGAAGCAGCCTCCTTTTCTTGCCTGCTTGCATCTCTCTTTTGCCCTACTGTTTTCCAGTATTCCAATTCGTCTTGTATTGATAAAACAACTGCAAAACGTAAAAAGGTTCTAAATATAAACATTGATGCATCAGTGTTTGAATAGTTAATTGACTTATTGAATTGTTTAACCTCTAGAGCAGAAATAACTATTTGTAGTTATTTTATTTCAAATTTCATACATAGTGTATGTAATTTGACATTAAGATATATTCCGACGAAACTGGTTTAATTGTTTTACTGTGGGGTCAATTTATATTCTATATCTAGTATATCTGTTATTATCTGCTTAAAAGGGTAACTTAACCCCAAGTCCTTAAGGTTGTTTTCCTTTAACCAGACTTAAAAGCCGAAATTATTGGGTGATCAAACTAATTTTTTTTTTTACCAGAAACTTACCATATATATTAGTGTTTCCTTTTCCATGAGCCAGAATCCTTAAATTAGATTCCAGGTCTGAAAGATTCTTCTGAAGTTTATTGGAATAAAGGTCATTACCCTGCCAAAGCCAAACATCATAAGCATTATAAGGTACTGCATAACAAAATTAACTTAAATTATTGATTACAAATTATCATATACTAACTGCAGCTAAGAGTGGAGTATAAACTTGTCTCCATATCTGATATAATGACTCTGCTGTATTATTTGACAAAGTTAATATATTGATATTGTGTAAAGCATCATCTTTCGATAACTCCTGGGCGGATGTTTTGTAGAAAACAATGGATTTATTTTTATCATCCTGGATCTGAAAAACCAAATTACAGTACTTGAATTCGTACTAATAAGTTACATAAACATTAATGTTGACCCACTCACTACTATTTAATTATACCTAGGTAAAAAATACTATACCTAGATATAATTGTTTTACACCTAGGTAGGAAATATACTTATTACTTAAAATGCTTGCATTGCATGCAATGCATTAAAGGTACTTACTTTGGTGTGAAGATATAAGTTTTCATTATTAATAAAGCTTTGTATGATAAGAATCTGTGGATTGTTGATAAAATCTGATAAAGCATCTTCAGATTTTTTATCTATCTGTAAAGGTGTTTTGTTGTAATAGCGTTCTGAAAAATAATATAATAAGGGTTATATTACAGAGTTTAAGCTAATGGAAGTTTGTAGTCTTTGCTTGTCCTTCAGGCAGGTAGGTACATAGGAGAAGGCATAATATATGTTAGAAGAAGAAGCTCATAAGTTAAGTAACTTATGAAGATACACACAGTCTGTGATGTGACACAGACAGGCTTTAGTAACTGTTTCATTTTCAAGAAGTAATAAGTAGACCATAAAAATATTTTATTAAGTAGAACCAAGGTGAGACTGATACAGGGGTGTGGAGGCTGGCACAAAAATAAATTAAGAGCTAAGCTCAGCACTGACACTGTAAAGATGGTTAGTAATTAATAAACAACGATACTTTGAAAAACGGTAAGACACAAACCAGTTGAATATATAGTAATAGTGCAGCACGAAAACTTAAAAATACAACATCCTTAGTTGTTTTAATATCTACCAAGTATTTATCTATCTGTGATTTAGAGAATAATCAACCTAATTTACACTTACCAATTGTAGTCAATATAAAATCACGAATGGCTATCATGTTTTAACTAGAAAACCAATGCGATTAATCCTTTGGAAGTGGAAGCATTCCATCTAAATACCCTTTTAGAATGTATGAATGATAATAATAATAAATGCTTTAACGTGTGAGAGAAGATTGAATGTTAGAATCCTGTAATCACACTGCAATAGTCAAATAGAAAACCGTCTTGGTTGTTGTCGAGTAGAATTTGAACATAACAACACAACACGGTTGTCATGGCAACAGGAGCCTAAATTTTCCATACTCAGTCCTAAACTTAAGCAAGTAGCGTCGCTTTTCCTTCGACCAGTGAACTTATTACGTAACAATATTGGGAATTAAATCCGCAGACTACACTATTTATTTATAATCTGCGGCAGCGAGCGATTAGCTTTAAAAAAATACCTATTGTAGGTAAATATGATTGAACAAAAATTATAAGTTTTTTATTCATGGTTTAGAAAAATAAAGTTTCGTTTTCAACGTGGTAATACAGTTGAAATTCGAAACAGGCCTGGCCGCTAGCTATCTTTGTAAAAGAATATTATCTGTCAGTCATCAGTGTCAAGCTAACTGTCATTTAATTTATGAATATTGATCGATCTATTTTTGTTTTCGTAAAAATACGACGAAGAAGTCTAATTTACAAAATTTTGATAACTGGTTTATATAAACATGTTTCGACCAATAAGATCTCTAAACTCAGTAAGTATACAAATGCTATAAAATAAAAATTGTGTCAGTATTTACTCTATTTACTTTAAAAGGTCACCAACAAAAGGTATTGAACGTCGGCTTTTTACTTTGTAAAATTTAAGTAAAACGTAAGGAATTGCTTAACACTCACTCGCATTTACTCTTTAAATACAATATAGACATTCCTAAAGCCCACGATTATTATCTAGGTTTTGTATACTTACCTGCTAATATTAGGTTAGGTATTCTTGTAATGATATTAAAAATATACCAGAAAACATTTTTTTCTAGGTTCGCAAGTTAGTGAAGAATCTGCCTAGTGTTGCGTGTGTAAGTAACACATCAAAACCAGTAGACTATTCTTACGTGGAAATACCTCATTATGATGTTGAGAAACCCCAACCACTGGAGAAACGTAAGGCTAGGTGAGATATAAAGTTAAATGGTGACATTACATTATTTAGTATGAAGTGTTGTATGGCACAAATCAAGAAGTAGCCAAAGCACAGAACTATCAACCATCTAAGCTGATTTACTGAAGTGGTTATATTACATAATATAATAAAGAAAGCACGGAAGGGATAGATGCTACTAGCAAGTGCCTACATTTATAACAATTCCTAGCTGTCAGTTATTCATGGTTATTGATGTAATATATCAATTAAGTTTTCATAAAAAAAAAACATACTTTAGGATAACACATTATGGTAACAGATTAAAAAACAGCACTCACTTTCCATTTATAAGCACACTTTAAAATAGTATTTATTTTATACAAGCATGATGTAAGTATGTAGGTTAATCTATCACTGATACATAGTATGATGAAAAGTAAAGAGTAAAAATTATAGATTGTAAAACAAAAAGAGAATATACTTGAGGACGAAGTGCAAGACTTACTTTATACTAGTATGAAGTAGACTAATCATGTGTCTACATTATGAGTATCAAGAATGTGTAGCAGGTAGCCTTCCTGCACAAGTATGTAAAGTGTGCGATACAGTGGACTAGGAGAGAACATAGTTATAGTTGTGTCCTAAAACATATGAGATATTAAAACAAACAGAACGCATTGTTGTCACTAGAGATTTGCCGACTAGTCGGTAAAGCCGACTATGCAGCACTATTTGTAGTCGGCGATTAGTCGCCGTGTAGTCGCAAAAAGCGCTGACTAGTCGGCTTATTTTTTTTTTAATTCTCCCCCTGTTGAAAACAATGCTGTTTAGACGAACATCCAAGCCGGTAATACAGTCCGAATTACCGATGCAACCCGTACATAACCGGGCATTGCCGACTAGTTGTCTTTTGTGTCGGCGACAAAACTCGTATTCATCCTATTTTAAGTTGTCACCCACTGGTGGAACCAATAAATACTAGATTAGGTCCGCAATTTTACCTGATGATGGAAGGGAACATTTCATGTCATTTTTTGGATTAAAGTAGGTGGCGTATATTCATCCTGAGAGTCCATTCAAAATATGAGTAAAATATTTTTTCTTACATACAAACTTTTCCTCTTCATAATATTAGTATAGTTATATGGAAATATAATTAAAAATATTCTAGGTTTAATAAAACAAAAACAATTGAATGAATTTAACCATAGGACATCTATATATTACCTGGCAGTTACATTAAAATAGTGCAATTTGTCAAATTGTTTTTATTTCATGTAAGACACTGGCGCTTATAAGGCGTCAAGATGCTAGTTGTATGGTAAATTGATTATCTATCTATAATATTTACCTATTAGTGCACAATCATATTTCTTGGAAATATTCTTCATAACATGTTATTGGTTATATGTATAATAAAAGTATAACAAGTTTATAGAAACAAATGTAAATATTTACTCAAGTTTAATTAATAACTAATAATTACGCAACTATTACAAGATGTAGGCTTGGAGATAAGATTTAGTAATATGTAGAATCCTTTAGCTATGGCCTAGTTAAAGGATAGATAAAGGAAAGAATAATTTCACATGTAAATATGTGTGTACCTTGGGTTGCGTTAGTTATTTATTTATTTATTTATATAATCAGCACTTACAACTAATATTACAGGTATTACAACCCAATGCAATAGTGAAGTAGACCCAATAAAAAAAACTTATTTTCTAAAACTTATGATTGCAAGTGATGGTCTAGTCTTGATTCTGATTTTATTCAGGTCATCCATTTCTAATACCCAAATTCAAGGAGTTAATATTTTGCTTACCTACTTTATTATTTTACCTCTTTATTATATTTGTTTGTAATACTTAAGACAGATAACCTATGTTTAGTTGAAAAACGTATGGTATAGTGAAATTTATTTACATAATGCTGACGTGCATAGATGCATAACGTCATGCCTGTTTCCCAGAGACGCAGGCAAAGACCACCCATCCAAGTTTTAAATACAGTCACCTAACACTAGAACTCCTGTGTCATAGTATATTTTATTTACAGACAGGTACCGGACCATATTCGAAACAAATATCGACAGTTCGTAGAAAGTTCTTTGTGTAGACCGATCCCTCAATCTCAATCCCTAGCTAGAAGTCAAAATACTTAGGTTACTGCATTAATCAGCGCGTCGAAGTTCCGAGTAAATATTTATAATGAAACAACATGATTTTATTTTCAGACTCGTGTATCAGTCCCGGAAGAGAGGAATGTTGGAAAATGATCTTCTGCTGAGTACCTTCGCTAAGAAATACTTAGACTCCCTAACTGAAGAACAGACAATGATGTACGATCGCCTAATTAACACCGTGAGCAATGACTGGGACCTCTTCTACTGGATGGTTGAAAAGCAACCTACTCCAAAAGAGTACGACAATGAAATAATGGACATGTTAAAGAAACACGCCAAAAATGAAGACAGAGTCACCCTGCGTCAGCCTAGACTAGATTAAAAACAAGTTAAATTAACATAGAATCGTTAGTTGAATGAATTTTCGAATCTACTTAAAACGAAGTTATTCAGTATTAGAAAATTTGTTAATATCTTTACTTATAGCTATCTATGTAAATTTATTTGTTGAGTAGTTAATAATAACACTGATATAAAACTCAATTGTTTTGTTTTAGAAATATTTGCACGTCATAACGGAACATAATAATTCGGTTACTGTTTACACAGAATGGTACGATAATTTACGCACTTTATGACGTCCAGTTTGTATTGCAAGCGTCATTTATAACACACTGGTATACCGTATATTTTTGAATACTTTTCCTAAGTACCTACGTCATTAGGTACTTTAAGTAAACTTGAGTAAGTTTTATAAGTTAACTTCAATTGTTATTGTCACACAGTGCAATTGGGCGATTACACTTCCTCTGTTAGTAAAAATGTTTAAATTCTCATACTGTGTATATTATCACTACAAAGGGTTGTATTTGGACGATATTCTTTTGTCAGTTCAAGTGTGTTTATATTATTATGCAAAATAATTCGTAATGTAAATTGGTGTCGTGCGTAAATAAGCATTTATTTGCCAGGAGTATTAACATATTCATTTAAATGTGTATGAACATGGAAGCTCGGTGACCTAAAACAGGCATTTCACTCGACCTCACGCTGTCGCCGCAAGGAGCTACGCAGCGGAGCTCCTTAGTTTCGTGTGGACTGCTCGCCATTACACGTTCTAGCGCCAAATAAATAACTCTCAGTGCGTAATCTTTATTTTGATTAAATACTGCGTTATCAAATAATATTTTATAATTTGTGTTGATTATGAATGAGCACGTCACACGCAGGTCAGCCACAATCTTATCATTTGCTGTTTAAATGTTTGTGCTTTGATCCAGTGAAGTCAGTTAACTTGAAGCAAGTTGTGAATGTACATAGTAATTTGTAGAGTGCACAAGATACCATTAGGACTTATATTTTTGCAGTACCTTAAAAGTACTTTGCAACAGTGTTTGTGAAAAAATATTAGAAAAATAATAATTGTGGAGTGTTAATATTGTGTGATTAAAATGCATATTCGCCACAGCAAGGTAAGCTTTGTTTTAAAACCATAAAAAACAAGAAACGTTAGTATGATTTTTTTTTTTGTTAATTAGTAAATGTACTTTACCAGTACTTTTTTAAGAGGACAAAGCGGTTTACTTTTATTTTATCTTTAATAAATGTTGTGGTAAATATAATATTAAAAAATGAATAATGTTATGCATCGTTTCCCAATTTAGTTATGCTGTTGATAAAATATTAATTCGCGTGAAATATGATATTTACAAATTATTCTTGTTAATCATTGTTTTAAATATATTTTAATTGTTTACTCATTTCCTCATGTATTTATACCTTTTACCCTTTATACCTTTATGCATAGCTATTACATGTTTAAAGTTACCGAACCCAAAATATTTATTTACCGACCAATTAAATAGCAGTAAATGTAGATATGTCAGTATTATTATAGAATTTTTTTTCTTCTCACACTATTTATTTTCCACTCACGTCTATCAAGTAAGTTTACTTACACAAACTTCAATATAACGAATCTCCTCGCGTGGTAAGTAGGTAGAAACGGAAACAATCGGGGTCGTCAAAAATCAATTAATTGTATTGTCTCTAACTACAATAGTAACACTACATAGAATTAAATTATTACTTACTATGCATTTTTAATTTATATATAATTAATTTTAAGGAATTGGTAAAATGGATCTTCGAGAACCAGCACAAGTTCCAAACAGTGCGCTACTGCAGTTCATCATTGCGCTATAAGGAGTTAGAGGAGAATGCAGCGCAGGGACAGCCAGAGCACGTGGCACCGCCCATAACCGCGTCCGATGACAAACCCCGCCCACATATAACGCCTGAAATCTCATTCAAGGTAAGTCGCATCGCATTTAAATGGAAAATCAAATAAGTTCTTAATAATATCATTAGCATCTGATTAATTACTTTGATAGCTGATATTATTTTGTCGTAGATACGAACATTTATGATTAATAGAAAAATACAAGATTGCTCCTTCTTTAAGATCTTAGTGCGCTTTCAACGATCGCATGTTAATATTACATTTTCTATTGGTATACATATAACAAACCATTATCTGAAGAAAATCGGGACTGAATTATGTTTGTTTATTTATATAAAACTCACTACGTCTACATTGAATATCAAAATGGTTTGCGTTATTTTCATTTAAGTAAATGGTATTGCTTACAATAATTTAATTGCACAGCTGACGTATAAAGCTATTTACCAGCATCAATATTGATAATTCTTTAGTAATGTGTCGGTTTTAAATCGTATGACATGTCTGCTTTGAACCTTTATCTTGTTTGTCTGCACTCTTGTAAGTTCTAAACTGCTATCTACTAGTCAGTAGGTAGATGCATGATTTATGTATTGACTTGAATCGAACATGCCGAGTGACACGTGACCAACTACGTACCCTTCTGACGACTTTACCCTATATTGTTTCGGTATTCGATGTTTACATGTTCGTATGTTAACTGTGATGCAACAACTTAATGATTTTACTAAAAAGTCTGTCTCGTGAATTACATTAATATAATCATATAATGTAATAAAAACAATACATTTAATATCATCAGTTAGTTTACAAAATCATTGTAAATAAAAAACAAGTCACTTGAGTTACGTAATCAGAGTTCAATGTTGAGTTCAATGTTTCATATGACCATATATTTTACAGCATGAAGACTTGCAAGTGAGGCTGGCAGCTCCATACCAATTACAACGGAAGCCCGAGGTGATAGACCTAGGCTTTGGCAAATACTTTACTGACCATATGCTTAAAATAAACTACTTCAAGCAACTAGGTGGATGGCAAAAACCAGAGATTATGCCTTTCGAAAATTTGAGCATACACCCTGCTGCCAAGGCCTTACACTATGCGATACAAGTATGTTTGTTTTATTCCTAAGATCTATGTTTGTAGGGTAGTTTTACTTGTTCTAATCCCACTACTAGCTCCTCATACTTAAATGTCATTAACCTACCGGATGTTTTACAAAAGAATAATGTTATTGAACTAATGAAAAATTAATACTAAATAAAAGTTTGTCTACATAATCTGTGTCAATTAAAATTTTATGAAGAACCAATTTTGTGGAGTTTACTTTTAATTTTTTTTATGTTTGAAAATGATCATTCAAATGAAGAGGTAGCTAGTTTCTGCGCCCTGCTTATGTTCAGATAGATTAAACGTTAAATAATGTTTTAAAAGACAAAAAAGATTTGTACAAGTACTGTTCATATTAAAGTCACCAACGCGCGTTATCAACACAGTATTGTTACATTAATATCGTATGATGTCATTAGGGGCCATAGTGTTTATTTGTGTATTCGCAAGGAGATAAAGCGATTAATATGTTACAGTTATTTGAAGGACTAAAGGCGTACAGGGGGGTCGATGATAAGATACGGTTGTTTCGGCCTGATTTGAACATGGAAAGGATGAATTTAGCGGCTCAGAGGTCTGGACTGCCGACGTTTGACGGAGAAGAACTTATCAAGTGTGTCTCACGGCTGGTACAAATCGACCAGGAATGGGTCCCGCATTCAGAAACCTCTACCTTGTACATACGGCCTACGCTAATAGGCACCGAGGTAAGCAATCATCATTACATATGTATAATTTAATTATTGAGTCAATAACTAATAATTAAATATAGTGTTGTAGTGGCTCGTAGGCTTCCTGATTCATATGTACAAGGTTGCGAGCTCGATCCCAGGAAAGTAGTTAGTTGAACCTTGGTGGCTCTGCGGTGTAAGACGCCCACAGGACGTTCGCAGTGCGTTAAGAGTTGGCAGTTCGATACCAGCAACGTGCAAATCTTTTTCCCGCGGCGGGTCAGTTTGGCCTGCCGGACGAGTTTCTGGACTCGTATCGGGCGCGTCCCCCGGGTGGCGGATAGGGGAACGCCGCGCAGATATGCGCGGTACCGGTTTCGACCGGCGCGGACCAAAACCAGGCGTTGGGATCGCTCCTCATTGCTCGAGGACGCGATCAGTGCGGCGGGTCCGGTCAGTCAGGTGTTGATTGGCCGGGCGGCGACTTCGGTCACCGTCGGACAACCCGTAAGCCTCACTGAGAGGAACGGGGGCTCGCATCGGCTTTGCCGGGACGGGCTGCGAGGAGAACACCTCTATAAAAACCCAAAGGTGTCTGTCGCTGGGGGGTGGGGAAGTTCGCTCCCGGTACGTGTCTGTTTTCAGACATGACTGTGGATGCGGACTGGCGACATGGCACGGGGATCGCGTCTTCGCGAGAGGACGCGATCGATGCAGCGGCGGGTCTGGTCAGGTGTGTTTTGCCTGGCCGGGCTGCGACTTTTGTCGGCGTCGTTGAAGTTCCGCTCTTCGTGGTTTTGCGAGGATGCGGAGTGCCCGTCGGCGTCTCGGACGTATTCCGAGTAGCGGCGATGGGCGTGGAGCTTGATCCCCTCTCTCATACTGGAGGGGGAGGAGGACGCAAGCGCGGGCGGCGGGTCCGGCTGCTCACGAGAGTGACAGTCGGGCATGGCAGTGGGCCACCGTCGGCCGAACCCGTACTCCTGTTCTTTTTGGGACAGGAACGGGGGTCTCTTGCCTTCATTGGCCGGGGACCAAGTGAAGAAAACACTATAACATCACCTCGAAGCTCGTGCTCTGACATTCGGCCGTGGGCTGCATGGCGGGGGAGCAACTCCGTCCCAAGGATGTCACAGGGGACCGTCCCCTGTACAAAAAAAAGGAAAAACCAAAAATGAAAATGGCTGATGATTTTACTGTATTACCCCAGGGAGGTACCAACCGCTCCGCGGTTGGAGAATCCTCTGCGGGTCCTTCGGGGCCCGTCTGCCCCTCGTATTCTGGGGGGGGCAACATCCGCCATGAGAGCCTGAGAAGCTCTCAAATGAGTCTTGTGGGGTCGGACTACGACTCCGCAAACAGCGTCAAGAGTGACGGTGCGGTGGGCGCTAAGACGAAAGTCTTGCGCAAAAGGCCACGTGCGGGGAACGCGGCGACGGACTGTGGGTCCAGCGATGACGCCGCGACGGCTTCTGGAACCAGCACTCCCAAACGGGGAAGGGGCCGGCCTCCTACAACTGGGGAGCACGTAGGGCTCTCCAGGAGTAAGGCCGCCCTTGCTGCTGCCCGAAAAGAAGCCGAGAAGAAGGAGACCTTCCTCCGAAACGAGTGCGAGCTCGACAGATGCGTGGAGCGCGCGGACGTCTCGAGCACGGATTTGGAGGAGGTCATATCTGCTGGCGATGAAAAGAAATCAGCGCTGGCAGTCAGCAGGGCTGTCGAAGACAGCGTGAACGTCATCCTGAAGGTTGCCGCCAAGTCTGGCAACCTGAAGGGGACGTACACGAAGGCTCTGAACAGAGCGGCAAAGACGATAACGACGTCTTTGCAAACGCTGGCGAGCAGAACCGTCTCAGAAGAGACGAATTTGCTGCAGGCCGCCAGCACCAGACTGGAGGCGGATAACTCCCGCCTGCAGAAGGAGCTGGCAGACCTGCGCAGAGACTTTGCTGGGCTACAGGCCGAGGTGGCGAAGCAGCGGCTGCCCCATACCGCTCCGGCTCCGGAAGTTCGGACTACGCCGGACAACGAGGAGCTACTGCAGAGAATCATGGTCCAAGTAGGGACCATGGTAAGCGCCCGGCTCGGGGCGTATGAAGACAGGCTTCTGCCTGAAAAGCGTCTGCGACCCCCTCTGGCCGCGGATGCTAAGAAGGCAGAAGCACCGCAGCAACGGGAGAAGCCGCAGCAGATGCAGAAACCTGCGAGCTCTGCTGTCGCTGTACTCACTCCTCCCGCTGCCACTGCCTCAAAGAAGGGTAAAGGGAAGGGCAAGGGGAAGGGCAATAAGACCCAAACTGCGCCAATCCCTGCCACCGCCACCAACACCACTCCACCGGAGGCCAGTACCAGCGCCACCGAAGAGGGCTGGACTTTGGTGGCCAAAAAGCCCAAGAAACCGAAGAGGCCTGAGGGGTCTGGCGGTCCAACTAAGCCGGGCCCCAAGAAGGCCAAGAAGAAGAGGAAGCAGCCCAACAAACTGCGTCCACCGCGCTCCTCCGCTGTCGTTATCCAACTGCAGCCGGGAGCGGAGGAGCGAGGCGTCACTTATGCCTCGATTCTGTCGCAAGCAAGAGACAGAGTCCCCCTGTCCGATCTGGGCATCACTAGTGTCCGGATCAAAAAGACTGCGACAGGGGCCCGGATCCTGGAGGTACCAGGGGTCGCCAGCGGCGACAAAGCTGACTCCATCGCCAGCAGGTTCCGGGAGGCGTTCGCGGAGGACCTAAGGGTCTCCAGGCCGATCAAGACTGCGGAGTTGCGCGTCTCTGGCCTGGATGATTCCATCACCTCCGACGAAGTGGTGACGGTCGTAGCTCGGGTGGGCGAGTGCCGGCCTGACGCTGTGAAGGCTGGCGAAATTCGCCGTGGCCCCTCAGGCATGGGCACCGTCTGGTTGCGGTGTCCAGTGGCGGCGGCAAGCAAGGTGGTGCAAGCCAAGCGCCTCCTAATCGGGTGGGTCTCGGCCCAAGTCAGGCTTCTTGAGGCCCGACCCACTCGTTGCTTCCGCTGTCTGCAGAAGGGCCACATCCGGGTCACCTGCAGCTCGGAGGTCGACCGCAGCGGTGAATGCTACCGCTGCGGACAGGTCGGCCATATTGCGCGACAGTGTG
The DNA here is from genome assembly GCA_905340225.1 of Abrostola tripartita. Taxonomy (NCBI): domain Eukaryota; kingdom Metazoa; phylum Arthropoda; class Insecta; order Lepidoptera; family Noctuidae; genus Abrostola; species Abrostola tripartita. The sequence goes on along the minus strand of HG996493.1, from coordinate 6,041,721 downwards.
GTGCAGCACCGCACTGCACTGCTTGCGCAGCCGCTGGGCTGGCTGCGGACCACCGCATGGGCACCAAACCCTGCGATAGGCAGCTCGCCAAGGTGCCCAAAAAGAAGGGAGGGAAGGTCGCTCCGCAACCGACCCCAACACCGGTCGTGAACGCCGGGGGAGAGGTGGTGACCATGTCGGATTAAGATATGGCCCACCGATTCCTCCAGGCGAACATCAACCACTGCGCCAGGGCACAAGACCTGCTGGTCCAGAGCATGGCGCAGTGGGAGATACACATCGCGGCGGTTGCGGAGCCCTACTTCATCCCGCCCAGGGACAACTGGGCGGGTGATGCGGCGGGGGTTGTTGCCCTCGTCTCTTCTACTCCTCTGCGGGTTATCGCTAGGCGTCCAGGCTGCGTTGCAGCGGTGGCGGACAACATCTTGGTTGTGGGGGTGTACTTCTCGCCCAACAGGGTCCTTGCTGAGTTCGAGGTCTTCCTCAACAGCTTGGAGGCCCTGATTGGGCAGAATCGCCCCCTCCCAGTTCTTCTGCTTGGGGACCTCAACGCCAAGTGTACGGCTTGGGGTTCCCCCGCCACCGACGCTCGCGGCGAGCTCGTGGAGGAGTGGTTGTTGACGTTGGGCCTGTGCGTCCTCAACCGGGGTTCGGTCGACACGTGCGTGCGGCAGCGCGGCGGGTCCATAGTGGACATCACCTTCGCAAGTCCTGTTGTCGCGCGCACGGTCGCCCACTGGAGGGTCTTAGAGGGGGTGGAGACACTGTCCGATCACCGGTACATCCGGTTCGATGTTTCCACCCCTTCGTCGTCATCGTCGTCGAGTCCACACCCACCGGCATTTCCTCGGTGGGTGCTCACCAAACTCGATAGGGACATGGTGCGGGAAGCGGCCTTAGTCCAGGCCTGGGTTGGCTCACCGGCGTTCGTGGGGGTTGACGAGGAGGCGGCTCGGTTCCGGGATGCGCTGTCCACCATCTGCGACAGCGCGATGCCCCGGGCCAAGTCGCGGCCTTCACGACGTCAGGTCTACTGGTGGACGGCTGAAGTGGCGGAACTGCGCGTGGCGTGCTCGGCGCGCAGGCGCGAGTACGTGCGCCAGCGCCGAAGACACCCCGCTGACCGCGCGCTCGAGGCCCGGCTGTATGATGCCTACAGGGGGGCAAAACTGTCCCTCCAATCGGCTATCAGTCGGGCCAAGGATGTGGCTCGGCGGGAACAGCTGTCCACCCTTAACGCCGACCCATGGGGGCGCCCATACCAGTTGGTACGGGGCAAACTCCGCCCTTGGGCGCCTCCGCTGACACAGACGCTGGAGCCCATGTTCCTGGAGACGGTGACGACGACCCTCTTCCCAACGAGGGCGCACCACATCCCCCCGCCGATGCTCTCGCGAGTGGCGGTGGACGACGGGGAGGTGCCCGCGGTTTCCACCGCGGAACTTGGGGCGGCGGTTCTTCGCCTCAAAGCGAAGAACACCGCCCCTGGACCTGATGGCGTGCCGGGCCGAGTTTTGGCCCTGGCACTCAGGGCCTTAAGGCCCCGACTGCTGACGATGCTCGACGCCTGCCTGCAACGCGGAGAGTTCCCACAGCTGTGGAAGGCAGGCAGGCTGGTACTGCTCCGGAAGGAGGGGCGCCCTATTGACGCTCCATCCGCATACCGGCCGATCGTGTTGCTTGACGAGGTGGGAAAGCTGTTCGAGCGAATCATCGCCGCTCGCCTCGTCAAGCACCTGACAAGGGTAGGACCCGACCTGTCAGAACACCAGTTCGGTTTCCGGGGGGGTCGATCCACCATTGACGCAATCCTGCGCGTCAAGACCCTCTCGGACGAGACAGTGTCGGGCGGCGGGGTGTTGTTGGCTGTGTCTCTTGACATTGCCAACGCCTTCAACACTCTGCCGTGGAGTGTCATCGTCGCGGCGCTCCGATTTCACGGAGTGCCGGAGTACCTACGTCGAGTAGTCGGGGCCTATCTGGGCAACAGGGTGGTTGCCTACGAAGGTCGTGGCGGGCTGGTCACCAAGCAGGTGACGTGCGGTGTTCCACAGGGGTCAGTCCTCGGACCTCTCCTGTGGAACATCGGATATGACTGGGTCCTGCGAGGCGCGACTCTCCCGGGTGTCAGCCTGGTGTGTTACGCTGACGACACATTAGTGCTGGCCCGGGGGAAAACACACCGAGACGCGTCTCTGCTCGCCACGGCTGGAGTGGCCCACGTTGTGGGGCGCATTCGCGCCCTTGGCCTTGAGGTGGCGCTACCAAAATCCGAGGCCCTGTTTTTCCACGGGCCCCGGAAGGCGCCACCTGCTGGGTCCCACATCGTTGTCGGGGGGGTTACAATCAGTATAGGGTCCACCATGCGGTACCTCGGGCTGGTGCTCGACGGCAGGTGGACCTTCAACCCCCACTTCGAGCGATTGGGGCCCAGAGTGGCCGCCGCGGCAGCCGCTTTGGGGCGGCTGCTGCCAAATTTGGGGGGGCCGAAACAGAGTGTCCGACGTCTGTACATGGGCGTGGCCCGTTCGATGGCGCTCTACGGAGCACCGGTCTGGGCCGAGTGTCTGACGCCGCGTGGCGCCATGTTTTTACGGCGTCCGCAGCGAGTGATGGCTGTCCGGGTCATCCGCGGCTACCGCACGGTATCCGGCGAAGCAGCGTGTCTGCTAGCCGGATCCCTGCCGTGGGACCTGGACGCCAGAGCATTGGCGGACGCCTACCACTGGCGAAAGGAGCTGGTGGCACGCGGCGATGGGCCTCCGCCCAGAGCCGTGGAGCGGCGCATGGGGGAGCTCCGTAGAGCCCTCGTCCTGGAGTGGGCGGTCAGGCTGTCCCGCCCAACAGCGGGACACCGGACGATCCAAGCCGTCCGCCCACAAATATTCCACTGGATGGACAGACGTCACGGGACACTCACGTTTCGGCTGACACAGGTACTGTCGGGGCATGGGTGCTTCGGCAGTTACCTGTGTCGAGTGGCTGGCAGGGAGGAGTCCACTTCCTGCCACCACTGCGCTGGCAGCGAGGACACGGCGCAGCACACGCTCGAGCATTGTCCTGCTTGGGCTGTGCAGCGCCGGACACTCGTTGCCCAAGTGGGGTCGGACCTCTCACTCCCTCTTATCATCGAGGAGATGGTAGGGTGTGAGAGGTCATGGAGCGCCATCGCAGACTTCTGCGAAGAAGTGATGGCGCTCAAAGAGGCTGCGGAAAGAGAGCGGGAGCTTAACTCCGCTCTCCCAATCCGCGCCCGGCGACCCCGGCGGCGGCGGAGGGCAGATAGCGCCCTCTACCAGCCGCCATAAGACTCGGCCTCAGGGCGGCAGACAGGCTGAACTGCCGCCCGCTCAACTGAGGCCTGAGTCGCGTGTGCGCACATAGTGCGCACACCAAAGATGCGCCAAGGGGCACACCACCGCCCCTTGCCACAGGAGGCCTGCGGAGTACTGGGTTGGGAGACCCACCTCCGCACCGAATAGGCCTCCGCTGAAGTCCTGCAGCCCCCTCTCCAACAAGGGGGCACCGATGTTGTTTCCGCCCCTCTTTACAGGGCGGATAGCGCCGGCGGGGTTGGCGGTAGAATGCTGCAGCGATCCCGCCTCCCCGCCATCAAAAGCGCAGAGCAGGCATGTGAGGTTTTAGTGGGTATGCCCCTGGATCTTATTGGGTTCGGGGGAGAGTCCCACATACCCTCGTCGTCTCCCAACGGCGGGGGATGCGTAATGCATTTCCTCACTTGAAAAAAAAAAAAAAAAAAAAAAAAAAAAAAAAAAAAAGGAAAGTAGTTAGTTGTAATAAATAACAACAGTAAAAATATCACTGGAAAATCTATATTGAGTACATCGTTCAATAAGGTTAGGATCACACTTGTGAATCATAAAGAAACCGATTTTTTAATGATCATAATTTTAAGTTAGTACCGATACAAGGCAGCAGTACTAGTGATGACAAGGGCCAACAAAAGTTTCTTTTGGAAAATGATTCAGGTCAAATATCATCAAGGTATTTGCAATGGGGGCAATTTTGCATTATGTATTAGTTTCGTCTGTTATTTGCGGATGTTTTAAGCAGAAACAAAGGATAACTATTAATGAATAATGAAATGGCAAAATATGTCTCGGAAAAGTAGCATTATATTTTAATAGCATAACAAATGAGTCTCTGGAGACTTTTTGATACAGGACACAACAATATTTGTTACCTACCCACCTACAAATACACATTTTTAAAATACTATCTAAAAATGAATTGAACAAATTGGGCACTGAAATTGGACTTAGGATACCTAAATAAACGTAGAAACAATTTTATGCACCATGAAACAAAAAGAAATAAAATAGTATCAAAAGCTTACATAAACACTTAGGCTCTAGACCAGTGGTTCCCAACCAGTGGTCCGCGGACCACCAGTGGTCCTTCCCAGAATATGGTAAATATTATTTGTCTTTCTACTAAAACGCGCATGTTGTATTACTATTAATTTTTTTTGTTATGCACGATACTATTGCGTTTTTGATTAAAGTTCATTTTTGTATTGATTCAGTTTTTTTAAATCGTGGGCCCTGCTAACGAAAAGAAACTAAGTGGTCCCTGGTCAAGAAAAGGTTGGGAACCACTGCTCTAGACAGACGGACCGCATTTCAACTGCAATCCAACCGCAAATTGCAGTTCAAGTGCAGTTTGAATGCAGTTGACACGACTGCAATAGAACTGCATACCAAACGTGCAGTCCAATTGCAGTTCAATTGCAGTCGGCGTGCAACAGTGTGAACGTTTGGTTTGCAGTTCTATTGCAGTCGTGTCAACTGCATTCAAACTGCATCCGAACTGCAAATTTGCAGTTGGATTGCAGTTGAAATGCAGTCCGTCTGTCTAGAGCCTTAGGTAGACCACACATGGAGTAGCTTATCTACATCTAAATAATATAAAGTAATTTAATTTTATAATGCTTATAAAATCAGTGCACACACAGAAAATAATATAGTCCGTTTAATTTGGTTCTTATCTATTTATCTTTAAAGCGAAACGCCTCTTAATTGATAAAAATGGCAAACAATAATGTAATCAATAAATTCTGAGATATCGCGAAAAGATTTCTTCGGTCGCGCTATACCTAATTATCCATTAAATATAGTTTAATGATTATGTCATAGGACGAACGTAGGTGAACGTTTTGTATGCACGAGTTTACACACGTGTGTGTTCAGGGTTCAGATACAATATATTTATACGTGTATATGTATGATGATGAGATGTATACGTGTTTATTAACTAACAGTACCTTTTTTGTAAAGTAGTCGTAGAAATGCTGCTTTTGTAATAATTCCTGCTAACGGATAACTCAACTTGAAATAGATATTCATGAGGCTATTAAAATATTGAGTGAATGGGGTAGACCGGATTGCAGATTCAATTATGTACCGAATAATTCATTTTATAATTCAATGAGGTATTAAGTTTTTCTTTTTGATGTACACAAAGTAATTTTTTTATTACAGCAATTTTTATAACTTGGAAAAATATACGAATTTATTTTACCATAAATATAAATTATCCTACTTATATATTTTTCCCGACTACACAGACAGACTACACAGAAACACAAATGTGGCTCAGTATTTGAATACTAGTGCCATCGTTCCCATTACCTGAACAGTACACATACGTAATTGTCTTATTGACAGAGATCAATATTTTGCTTATCTATCATTAAAGGATGATAAATTCACAGATCGCCTATTGTTGTCAAGTACAACTCTTATCAAGTAATAATAATTAACCTCTATTTTGTCCTGCTGGCTGCTATCCATAGCGATCTATAAGAACAATCGCTATGGCTGCTTAGCCATAGCGATTGTTCTAAAGAATATTAGTGTTGAGGTTTATGAGCCAAGTCGAAGTAAAAACTCGACTGAGATTTTATTCCCATGCTAGTGTAGTGTAGTATATTAAACTTATCAAGAATCTATACCTTACCTACAAATGAGCTTATGTAGATTGGATTAAAATTCCCTACAAGAAAAGTGGTTCATACAAGAAATGTAACCAAACCATTATTATTTATGGCTTTTGGGCTTACACCACACGTACCTATCAATTACGTTAAATATTATATAATTATGATTACTAGCTGTGCCCGCGACTCCGTCCGCATGGACATTCGGAAACAGCAAAATTGGATTCTATTTAGTAGTTTTTACGCTAAGCCCTACTGTTTTATTACATGTATGTAAAGATTGACGTAACTTTGTTTGTAAACCGATTTAAATGAAACAAACACTAAATGTTATGGGAAGCTTGCCACAATACATCAGAGAAAACCGCATTCAAATCGGTTCAGTTGTTTCTGAGATTAGCGCGTTCAAATGCACAGACAATAATTTTAAAAACTATATTTTTGGCTTTGGTAACATAATTTTTTTTGTTTTGTTTTTCTTTTTTAATATCGAATGTACAGACACGGGTCGTTTACGATTTTATTATATGTATAGATATAGATAATTTAATAATCTTTTATATTGTGCAATTCACGATATAAAGTACCTACCGAAATTGCATAAAAAAAATACTGGGATTTTGTTGCTATCGTGGGGATTATTATGTTCGCTATAAGGTATCCCCTCAGAGCCCCGTGGAATATTAAATTCCGCAATAATAAAAAAACAATCGCAATTTGGTAGTCATAGATTACTAACGAACACTGATAGATAAAATTTTAGCAAATGTGTTTTTGCGGAGCTGTTTTATCGCAAACATATCCGCGATATCGGTTCAAGGTAACATTAATAATACGTCTCAAAGGTAAACGTAATACAACGTGTTTAATGACTAAGTTCATACGTGGCCCAGTTTTCACCCCCCTACATCTAGTCCATAATAGTAGGTACCAAGGAGAAATGCAGGTGACACGAAAACTCGTATTTATTTCTACATGATACGTATATCCGCGAATTGAACGCATAGGTACCTACTACCTACAGACAATAAATATATAAATATGTCTTAATATATAGGTACTCAGGAATTAGACTCGTTCTGTTTTCACTTTAGCCCAAAAAGCTTATAGCTACAGGATATAAAAATAGGAACAATTGTTCCTATTTTTATATCCTATGAATTAGATAATTTGAAAATCATTTTTTATCTGTTTCAACAGCCTACGTTCGGCATAATGGCCCCTGAAACGGCGCTGTTGTTCGCCATCCTGAGCCCAGTCAGCGCGTACTACAAGACTGGCGGTGACGGTGCCGTGTCTATATACGCGGATCCCAACGTAGTGCGCGCCTTCCCCGGGGGAGTCGGCAACAGGAAAGTTGGCTCCAACTATGGACCCACTATTGGTGAGACTTACTACCAATGTTCATAATCCTTTTGACATTTTGTAGCTATGAGTGCGTTAGCCCAACAAAGCTTGATTGGCTAAATTTTGTTACAAAGCGAATTTTAAAATTTAAGTTATTGTATATTTTGGTTGAATTTGCATTTCTCGGTTATTATTCAGAGTACCATCCTTTCTTATCAGTATTCAATATAAGAATTATAAACAACGGTATTGGTAACTGCTTTTAGTTTATCAATAGAATGTAACCGGTATAATCGAGTATAGTTAGTATATTCTGATTATGTTTACAGAGGCTACCGCTCGGGCTGCTAAACTGGGTCACCACCAAGTTTTGTGGCTGTTCGGACCTAACCATGAGCTCACAGAAGTCGGCGCGATGAACATTTTCGTTGTTTACGTCAACGATCAAGGAGGTAATAAACACAATAAATTATTGTAACAATATAAAAACATGTATGATCATGCGGTTAATGGTTGGATATCCGTGTAACTGGCTGATACTGAATGTTATCTGGTGCGCCGTTGTCACTCTGACCTTTTGACCGGTAAATTCTCGTCTCATATCTGAAGCAACAATTAGGGTCAGTAACATCACTTCCAATGTTTTTTCCAGACCATTGTGGTATTTGTTTAACTGCGACAAGATGAATAATGAAATGTAATTTATATTTACAGACAAACAACTAAGTACCCCGCCACTTAACGGGCTCATATTACCTGGAGTGACGCGTCGCTCTATAATCGAGTTAGCGGGCCAGTGGGAAGATTTGGTCGTCAAGGAAGAAGTTATTACCATGGACAGGGTTATCGAGCTTAATAAAAAGGGACGAGTAAGTATAATAGGAAATTTTGTCATTCATAAAATAGCTCACTGCTTTGGATACATATTCGCTAAGTTGAACGGTGCCATACGCACAAACTTAGAAACTGTTTAAAATTATTTGTACCGGGCTGTACAATTATATGCGACCAAGGTTCACAGAATAATATAGCCCTGAAAGTTAGTTAAGGTCAATCATTCAAGAACTATAATTATAAAAGGTTTGGAGCTGTACAATAATTTTATTTTCAGTTACTGGAGATGTTTGGCGCGGGCACGGCGGTAGTGATCAGTCCTATTAGCAAAGTTGGATTCTTGGACCACGAGATCCAAGTGCCGACAATGCAACAGGCGCAACCAGTATACCAGAGGGTGAAGGACACCCTGCTAGCGATACAGTACGGGCACATAGAACACCCGTATGCGAAGGTTATATCATAGTATTGAGACCGGACGCTGAGCCGTCGCGTGTGAGTTTCGCGTGAAACATTTGACATTTTAGTTTTAACGTCAAAAGACGAGAACTGTGAATACATATCAGAAGCAGTCGTGTGCTGGAGAATAATCAGAAAACTTTCTGTGCCTAACATGAGTGGACGATAAATTATATTATTTAAATGATAAAGTTTATGATAAGTTAAGGTTACATTGAACAGGAAGGCGAAGAATGTATAAATGCTGCGCATTTGTTACCACAAAAACTCGCCTAATTAGACTGTTATCATTAGCGCTATCAGTATGTACGTGTTTATTTTATTTATTTATTCATTATCTACTATCTACGAGAGGACATAAGTTATAGGTATTATTTCACTTCGTCGTGAAATGTGTTCAAGTAAGTAGACAATTTTAAAAATGAATATTTAATTTTGGTGCTAAAATAACTTGTCAGCTTGACCTACTCAATTTTGTTATTTGAGTTATACTTACATTTGGTTGCAGGATGTTACAGGAAATGTAAATATTACTTTAACTTTTAGGTAGAAATATTTAATAACACTAAAAATATACTAATTAAATAGTATTTGGTTTGTGATTTAATATTTAGCGAAGACAAGACAGACAAGAACAGACTAGAAACCATCTTAATAAAATAATTTTAAATACCTTAAAATGACTTTAAACCATGACCGTCGTCTTGAAAGACTTTTATAAGTATGATGTGATATTATAGTGTAATTAAATATAAAACCAAGCTTACTCTCTATACCCACATAACTCTGTAAATTATTATTGTAAGGGCTGGTTTTTCAATATTCAGTTCTTATTTCAACCGATAATGTTTGCATAAAAGATATATGGCAAACGAAAAACCGACCCTAAATCATATTGTGTTAGTATAAGTTGTCAAAATACTCTGTATAGTTCGCTCGTGTACATAGACAATTTTAGGGCCTGATAATATGTTTAAATAAACATGCTATGTGACGATGTAAATTGAAAAATTAATTACTCAGGTTGCAAGTTTGTTGGAGGATCATCGACCCTCAAAACAATTTGTTAAACTAAAATACTTAAGAATAGTGATTTGTTCAGCGAAGTCATTCAACAGTAATTACCGAAATTTTGTATTAGTTCTTAGAAATTGTATAAAACATTGAAGAGGCACAACTCAGTACATGCAATGGGTATTGTTTTTGATGTATTTAACAGTTTAGCGAGAAGAAAGCCAATGTAAGCTTTACTGATACCATGCATTTTTCTAGTCTAAGGTAAGAATCTGTATGAATCGTTTCATATTTATAAATACATTATTTTAAACTTATCTACATATTTTTATTTACCGAACATTATATCATAGGTCCATAACACCTTTTTTTATTGAAACGAAATCAAGAAAGACTATATCGAACATATCAAGTTCCGATGGCACGAGCTATAAATTGGTTTTGAGATTAAAATTGAAAAGTCAATATAACATTTTGATTACACTAAAAGTAATCACATCATCATTTAAATGTGATTTTAGAATGATTTCGCCGTGATAGTGGATGAAATGAATAACAAAACTTTTACAGCACCGTCATCGATTGTATCTTTAAAACAATATTACCTTTATCGATCAAACAAATATTTTTGTTTAGCCCAGAACTTGTGATTCTTAGTCCTTTGCTTTGAGTATGGGTGTTTTTGAAAGTAATATTTCATGTCTGTAAACCCATATCACTGGTGAAGAGAAAAAGGTACATAGTTGTGTAGAATAATGATTCTGAATTAGGTACCAACTTAGAATTTACATAATTAAAATTTGTTTTGGTTTAGGTGAAGAATGAACAGAGAAATAAGATAATGAATACCGGGTTTGACGAATACTTATTGTCTTCCGCATTGATGTGATTCTGATAACTTCATATGTGCTGATAACTGCGTGGAAGTGCGATGGCATCTATCTGAAATATTTTACGTCTCAACTAGAAGCAATGTAATTAAAAATGAATACCTACTTACGTATCAATTACAAGTCAGAACGATTTATTGGACTTTGGTAACTAAATATTATCTCCTAGCCTTATGATGTGGTTGGTTGTATTTTTTTAGTTCCAAAGCTGTCTTCTGAATTAACTTGAACGGAATTTGGGTGACAACGATGTCACTACTATTTATGAACGTAATATATTTCCAAGAATTGTATTAATGTTTCTGAGGTTCACAAAAAAAGAAGTACAAGTATCAGTTGGCAATACCGGGATAAATGTTAATGAGTCTATGATTGTATTTTTTGTCACTTGTCTAGTACCCGGCGGATTTTATCTACCGAAATATACTATTTTATTTGAATTTTTTTTACTAAAGCGGAACTGTTAATAGTATGGAAAACAAAATGTTACGTATACTGAATTTATTACTAAAATGTGAAATTATCTAAATATTTCAACAATGTTTATTTATTCTGGTGGCAGCGGTAGGTCGTCGTCAAAATCGTCATAATGTTTCTTCTTGGCCTCTGAGCGGTTTATGGAGCGGCTGACTGGCTGCAAGCCGTCCTGGTTTGGGGATGTAGTGTACCTGTAGACCAAATAATACGGTAACTTTCATATTGCGACACAAATTGACGCAATTTTTTGACTGTGAATGATTACCGTTCACTAAACGTTAGGTACGAATATGTATGAATTGAATTAATTAAAAACCGATCCAATAAATATTCAGACGATTGACCCCGCGGCGCCAAGTCTGAGTTTTAAAAGTATCAAGTCTGGTGCGCAGTAGCGTTAATGAGGCGATAGTATAGTTCGTTCCCACGCTACATTCATTAAATTGTTATACATAACTTATTCGGGTATACCTAATTTGTTGTAAACTACATGTTTGCGATTATTTAGGTATTTTGATTCACATGCAAATAAATCTCACGGGCCCAATATTTAAAAAAAGTTAGTGCGTATATATGAGTATGCTCGTAGAAAACGATTCTTAACACTTTTAGTACATAAAACACGTAATAATACATACGTGTATGGAGTGGCGAGCGCGCTGTCAGCTCGGCCGTCGCTGGAGCGGCGCGACACGTCGGCCGGGCCCGCGCCGCCCGCGCTGGCCACGCCTGCGCAGGGGATACAATCATGTACTTCCCTCGGAATTACTTTACAGACATTTTAGACCTTCAAGGCCAATCAAGGTCCATGCAAACAATGGGAAAAACAAAAATAATACATGCATATAAAAAAAAAAAGTATAGTGACAGTTTAAATGGCGCACCAGATTCAATCACCTTAGCTAAATTAGAACATGTACGCATAAATATACGATGCGTAAACAAATTGAATCGATAATAAATAATTTCCTAGAATCTGTGTCATGTGGCCTAATTGAACAGATAAATCCAATACAAAAGGAAATTAATTGTAGTACACAAATAAGAGCGTATAGTGCAATGTTCCCATTAATTTCATGTTGTTCACCTCTGATCTGGTCGATCGGCGAGTGGCTGGCCGCGGAGGAAACACTTCCGGCTGACGTAACTGATACTGAAACAATATCATCAATTAAATGTTGTACGGTCAAGTGTATTCATCGCTACGTTGTATTGATCTCATTTTAACCCGATAAGATTAGGCTATGCTGCGGGTTACAAACTATTTATGCGCATTAAAACTTTACATCGACACTAACACATTTTAGAATCGAAGTAGATAATTCTATTGGGACTGCAAAACAACAAAATGTTTATGGTTTAATTTTTTTAAGCTCTAAGAAGTAACATTATTATATTCTTATTCACAAACTAGGATAATAGATTTCTTAACTTAAAAATGTACTAAAAAAAAATTCGTTTATTTCATCATCAATTGTATTAAGTCTACTGACATGTCTATTTTTAACGACAGTGACAGGTATAATTTGCATTTTTTTTTAATAAGAGGCTTAAAGATGTATATATGGTAGCAATGGTACCTTGTTCTTTCTGTTTAACCCTTGCTTGTGCCCGTTGTAGTTCACGGGCCCACGAGGTGGTCTCTTCAAGTCCCTGGTCGCCACATAGCTTCACTATCAGCTTCAAACCTGGATAATTTATAAATGAATTATCAATTAATTCATATTACGAGAAAATCGGATTACGAATATAATTCCTTTCTGTCAACGGGTGAAGTCATAACAGATAACTGTTACGACTTGACCTTTAAAATATTTACTAAAAAAGTAACATTTGCCTTGCTTTCAGGTATTACAGGATGAATGTAATCAACAGTGAAATTTCATACTGTTAGCTTACTTATTTAATAAACATAATAGGGAAGACATTTTCCATTTCAAAGTAAAATACGAGTCAAAAACCATTACATTCATGTCAAACTATAGACATGCGTAAGCACGTTCAGTCGTTAATGCCCGTTATTTTTTTGTATGCGCAGAGGCCTTTGCCCTGCAGTTAGCAGCTGATAATACGATTTTTTAAGTATTATACTAATTATTAATATAGTAATAATACCCTTAAAAGGTTTTTGAGTTATATTTATATTATACGAGCATTTGTAAATTATCAAGTAGGTGTACTAACACTGGACATTGTCAGGGAACCGCGCGTTCATCTTCTTGTAGAGGGTGAGAGCTTCCTGGTAGCGACCGCTTGCGCGCAGGCACGCCCCCATTAGCAGGCCCCATTGAGGCTACAGCACAAGGAACTTCGTCAAATCATAATGAGAATTTCCTAGACTTTGATTTACTTTAATTAAAGTCTAGGAAATCCAGATCAAAGCAAGTAGTAATAAAGTTATGACAATGCCTTGTTTTTTGTAATAAGGTTTGCTGGAATTAATAATTATTATACATAATAGAAATATACATATATTTCTTTAATAATTTAACAAACACTATTAATAGCACCCTCAACAACATCGTCATGACGACAGTTAAATCCATCTGCATCGTAGTAATGATTAGGAGATAGAACCCATTTTATGAGGGGTATACTTTGATGTGGTTCTTTCACACCTATTAAATAATAAATAGTGTTGCTTCTAGGGCAGGTAAAATATTGTGGGCACACCACCGATCGTTGAGTTTGAGTTGATAGAATTTAATTTCCCAAAGTCAAAGTTATTCGATGGAACATCTAAAGCCACATAAAAGATTTCTTTAAAAAAATGGCTCTTGGATCCTTATAGTGTCGCCATCTCTGTTCTAGAAGCTGCCGTGAAGATGTTCCTGTTTCATACAGATGAGAGTTTATGTTATTTTGATTTAAGGTCAGAGTAGAGATATCTATGTCATTTGTTATTACAGTGTAACACGATTATTCTGAATTGACGCACGAGAATTCGGAAAATGGAATGTTTACTGATAGCGGGTAAGTAAAGCAAGTATCAACACTCTTGTATTGTAGTATGTCACTCAGTTTATTTATAGATAATGTATTAAAGCCTCGTTGGTCTTGTTGCCGCAAACGCACCGGGTGAGATATTGGGTCCTAATCCTCTTTTAATATATAACATCATCGGTTCTAGTGCACTATTACGCAGCTATTGGGATTATCTGCAGTTATTATATAAAAACTTAGTTAATTTAGTTTAAATTATCAAATGTTTTAACTTTTAAGGCATGGTCATCATAATAAATTCGAGTGGGTGCAATATTTTTTGCGCGGTGTTATTAGCAAAGCATATAATATGCTCAATCATTTACATTATTCATCTCTATATACTATGTGTTATGTATATATTTATAAATGTGTAATTACAGTAGCATACATTATTAGGCTGCAGCCGCGCGGCGCGCCTGTAGTACTGCAGCGCAGCGTCGGGCTGCGCCTCGCTGGCCAGCCACTCCAGCGCGGACAGCTCGCACGGCCACACCGCTTCCACCTACACAATACCAATGCACTATATTTTTGGCCTCATAAACGAGGATAATACCTGTATTAACTTAAACCCGTCTTAAGTCAATTGATATCTCTATTCTCCGACATAAAGTGATAGGTTATTCCATGGTATAAAATAGTTATTGCTTATGAATAAGGGGGTAAGGGTTTAGAATATAATTTTATATATCAAACTGTTTGTACAGACAAGATATTTTCATGAATAAATAAATATCATCGTTATATATGTGGTAATAAAGGTTGCAGCGTTCTTCTTTCCACGCTTATCATCATCATCGTCTCAATTTTTGTCTCTACAACGCGGTTCCTAGGGTGTTCCTATCCTATTTTCTTCAAAATATATTAAATCTTTGAGGCATTACAACGTACAATAAGCCAATAAATCTACATCGCGTGGACATAAGCAGTGCATGTGTGAAGAAATAGAGCACCTGTGTCATAAACACAGGCACGTGCATAAAAATACATATCTCTTTAGTAGATAAGTAGTCTTGAATTTAAATAAAAAATATTGATCTATAATACTAAACCGTACGCAGTACAAAAGCTGATTACTCTATACTTCTAGAACCATGCCATAAAGATAGTAGACTATCACAAGTATCAGATTTATTTAGTAAACAATGATAACGCGCCACTTGGAAAGTACGTCGCCATCGCTGTAGGAGGCTATTGTCACATTGTTATCAAAGATTTGTGACGCAGATGTTAATGTTCAATAGATTGCGTACCAAATATCTAATGAGCTCGTGAATTATTTACAAGCCACGTGTGTCGCGCGATGGCCGACTGTATCGCATTATTTTGATACAAGGCCAAGTTTGTGTCAAATAAATTTAATACATTTCCATAACAACTTTATTCATCATCAAAAATAACATTACCTATCTTATAAAATCTATAATATAGGTAATTAATAATAATGTTTATTTTTCTGTTTGTTCTGGTTAATCCCCAAACCGGTTGGAACGATTTTAACGAGATTTTTATTATAGAAAAAGGATTAGGGCTCCGTGCAAAACAATATGAGCCCATAATATTCGAAATACACGCGGACAGAAGCTAGTAAATAAAAACTTTAGCTTCTACTACTATAAAGTAGTGGCAATACTGTAACTACCAACATTATGCATGTCGAAAGACT
Source organism: Abrostola tripartita (assembly GCA_905340225.1). NCBI lineage: Eukaryota > Metazoa > Arthropoda > Insecta > Lepidoptera > Noctuidae > Abrostola > Abrostola tripartita. The sequence goes on along the minus strand of HG996493.1, from coordinate 6,026,093 downwards.
AGTTTCCATTGTAGCGAATATTGAACGATATGATTTAAGTTATGTATAAAAAGAACTACGTACTATGTATAAAAGAAGTGATAGCTATCAACGAGCCACAAAGCGTCTTTGTTAAATAATATATATTTTTAAGTATTTACATCTTGGTAATGATGTTTGGCAGTTTGAGTGTCTCCCATTTCACTGTGTAGTTGCGCCAGCGCACACGTCACTCCGGCGTCCCAGCTACCGATGAGGCTATACCTGTAGCAATAAACATGACATAAAATAATTTAATAATTCAATTTAGTTCATTTTGGGCCGCGACGATGATGTGAGAGCGAGATCGAAAACAAACGGAAAAAAACGACCGAGTTCTACAAAACAAATCTAAGGCAGTGATCGGTTTTCACTGGGCTCTGGCAATCTCTGCATATGGGCTATATGGCTACTGACATATTAAGATACAAAAAAAGAGTAGTAAGTAACGGTCTCTGTTTTATGGTATCGCTATGATTAGAGGTAGTAGCGAGAGACAATATAAAAGACGTAAGAACCAGTGGTCAGCGGCGGCGGCGTCGCCTCGCTCCCGGTAGCGGCGCGCCAGGCCGGCCGCGGCCAGCGCGCGCAGCGTGTTGCCCGCGCCGCTCGCGCTGCGCACCAGCGACCAGCGCGCGATGGCGCCGCCCGTCGCGGACTCCTCGCCGCTACGCTCCAGGGCCAACGCTACAACGAATTACGAATCAATTCATATGTTTTTAAACTTCAATAAGCGTCTCTAAAAAGTATTTAATTTACATGAAGTAAAAAAAAAAATCATGAAGACTTTTCTCTGATAAGTTCGGCGCACCTTTGGTTCATCCGGAATCCATTTATACCGGTATATAAGTGTTCATGATTATTCACTTTTTCTACAAATTAGCTACCTAAGTCATGTGCAGCGATGAGGTCGGCAGGGTCGAGGTGAGTGGCGGCGGCCAGCAGGTCGGCGGCGCGGCGCCACGCGGGACGGGCGGGGCTGCGCGGGGGGGCGGCGCCGGAGGGGGCGGGGCCACTCGAGGAGGCGGGGCCGGCACGTGCCGCCGCTAGCGCGCCCGTCACACGCGCCGCGCATGCGTACGGGTCGTCCCGGGACGCCGCCTCGCTCAGCGCCAGAGCTTCTGTAGTGTTGCCCAACTGAAGTGCAAAAGGCATAGAAATATATTAATATTTATAGGTACTATGGGTAGGTATAAAAGTATAGATATAATAAAGAGTCGACCTTAATTATTGACCATCTACTTACAACGAAATACGTTTTGGGATAAAAATATGATTGATCTAGTCACCGCATATGCCACAAAAGCGGCATCCGTGTTGGCCTCAGCGCGCAGCACGCGGTCGTGCGGGTGCGCGCGCGCCACAGCCTTGAGCCTCACGAGCGCGCGCTGCGCGGCGGGCGCGGCGGGCGGGCGCAGCGAGCGCAGCGCCGCCAGCGCGCCGCCCAGCTCCAGCCGCGCGCCCGCCGCGCCGCCGCTGTAGCCGCGCAGCGCCTCCACGCACCACGACATGCCACTGGTTTTACAAAATATGTCCATGATAAAAAGTACACATTATCAACTAGTGTTAATTACTACAATGGGGCTAAACGAAGTCGTAACAGTTAGAATAAACTTTTATTGAATATAACCGTCCGTCCTTTAACCAAATCTGATATAGGGTTTTAGATAGCCTGCCAAACACAAACGAGTTATTTAATATATATTAGTTTCCACAAACCACACCACACCACCACCACACAAACTATAAACACTACAAATGTAGAGGTTACCCGGAGTCAGGTCCCCTGGAGCCCGGGCGCTGCATGGCGGCGGCGGCGGCGGCCAGCGCCAGGCAGCGCTCGGCGTGCGCCGCGCCGCGCCGCGACCAGCGCGACAGGCGGTCGCCGCGAACCACGTCGCGGACCACGCACTCGTACGCGTCGTTCTCCTGGCGACCGGTCGAATGTTAGGTTACGTATAATTGGTGACCTAATATTGATCGCTGGCAAAGTAGTGACGTAACAAATTAATTTATTTTAGATATAATAGTATTCATTATATTTATAATATTGGTCTAGTACTCTAGTCAACAGTAGACGTGATATATACGCAATCAACAAAACACAAAATCATTTAATGCGAATATCGACGTAACGACAGTCTTCTGTAAGTCGGGTAGCCGACCCTTAACATTATTAGTATCTTTTAATTAAAAATCGATCTTTAAAAAGAAATCGTAATAGTTTTTACTTGTAATAATTTCTAGAAGATTAAAATAAGTTCCTACGTCATCTATGGTGATGTCCTGATGGAAGGTGGGCGGCTCGACGTCCAGCATGGCGTGGAACGCTGCTTTGGCACCTTCCGGGTCGTTTAGCGCCACCGAGCATAATACTAGGTGCAGGCCTGAAATTACAGGTGATGCACCTAGTTAATTAGAGTAATTTTATTAGATAAATTTAAGCTTAAGTGTTTTTTTTTACTTAGCCTGTTCAGTGTTCCACTACTGGGCAAAGGCCTGCCCATTATTCTTCTACAAAACCCTGTCCAATGCCATTACTTTCTCTTTTAAGTTTTCGAAAATACTTAAAAGAGAAATTAACATCCTCAAAGAAAATACAAATGACGCAGGTATTAAACGGTTAGGTTTAATTTGTATGTGATGCAAGACTAAATAATACCCTTATAAATCGGGTGGGAGTTTTTTAAACATTCTGTATAAAGAATATAAGTTTGCACATAATAAAAAGTCCTCATATTCCAAAATCAAAATCGTACTAACCAGTCTGAAAGTCTCCCTGTTCGTGCATTATGTGTTGAAAATTAGTCACCGCGTCTCGAAACTTGCCCATGCGCACAAGAAGTAAACCGATGTTGTGCATCACTTTCATCCTTATCAAAGATATAAATTTAATTTAAATCAAATTAATTAATGATTACTCCTTTATAATCATTGGTTTTTACACATAAGAAAGTCTATTGTTTAATATAATCTTCTTTTTTTCAACATAATTTCATTCGGTTTTCAAGTAATAAGGGGCGCTCCATAGAAAACTTACCGCAAATCTTTTTCAGCTGTTGGAGTTTGATCGAGTGCCATTCTGTATAGTTTTAAAGCTTTTGGATGCTCTCCCATTTTGAAATAAATGTTTCCCATATTAACCTAAAATATATTAAAAAATGGTAATATATTATGTAATGTAAAATATCAACTGAATTGTGATTTAAAAAGTAATTATTACCTTGAGCCTGTTAGCATGAGGAAAAAGTTTATTTCTAGTAAGTAGTTGATATGTATTCAAAGCTTCAGTATACATTTCATTGAGTGCATATTGTCCAGCTAAATTGCAAAGAACCTGTATAACATAAAATATTAAACTAAAATTAAAGTAGTCACTTAACTGAATGAGAGCAAGAATTTGTAGTAGATTTTTATACTAAATAATTTACTACATAGGTTTACACATCTAGTCCAATCTCCTACAATATTTAAATAACGCAGTTAAAATAACTACACACATACGTACACACACACATTCACTACAAATGCTCAGTTACACACCCCACAAAACACTGACACAAATGCTAGTCCTTTTTCCTCCTTTCTTATTAAAATAAAATTTTGTTTAATGTTTTAATTAAATAAGTTTATTGTAAACACTTTCTCTCTAGTGTTTAAAATTGTATCCTATTTAAACGGGGCAAGACCTGGTGTCCTGAAATACAGAATGTTACCTAGCTAAGGCACCAGTCGCCCACAATAGGCTGTACTCCTCCTTAAACAATTAGGCATTGTTAAATTATATTATGGTGAGAAAAATAAATAAATATTATATTTACTGTTTAAAATAGGGTGTGCAAGGTAACATGTGTTGTAAATATACTTCTTTGTTCTGTTTAATTACTTGGTATTTATATCATTTACTTTTATATAATTGCGGTAATCAATTTGAAGCTTTACTTCTAACAATAAAAAATCGAGTCAATAAGGGCCTGTTTCACCATCGACAAGTGTCAAGTAGTCTAACCACTCATACGAATTTCACAATATCTGGGTAGCGTTAATCAGGGTAATAAACTGGCCTGTAACTAAGATACGATAGAAGATACTCGGTAACTTTTACTTGCTGATTAGCGTTAATCAAGAAGTAACTTTTTAACACTTTACTTGTAGATGGTGAAACAGGCTAAGTCTAGTATTTACTCACAGCAAATGTGAGGTCCAGGTTATGTGTGTCCCCGAGATTCGCTTGTTCCTGCATACGTATCAATTGCCTCTCCAGAGCCGATGCTTCCTGAGCTTTAGCTAGAGCCTAGAACATTCGATTATATATTTTTTTATAATCTTCCTATACATGTCCAGTCTTCAATTATATTTCTGGCAGCTAGAGTAGTTTTGTTCGACTAACCTGTCCCAAGTCCACTTCCTTCTTAGGCGCGTTATCTTCATCAGGGTCAGATCGTGCGCTCAGCATGCAGGACTCCTCCACCAGCGTCATTATACGAGCCTCCATTTGTTTCACTCGTTCCTCGATACTATAAGTTTTGATAAATACTATTGAAAAGCAATATTATAAGTTCCATAAGTATTGACTAAAAACTGCCTCAGGTATGGACTGTTGGATCCTTAGAAATGTTTGCATTAGGTACATACTTCTACTCTAGAGCTTAAGGGTCTTACCAATTCATGTTCTAGTTTACAAATATTTATCACCTATTCGCCATTTGAATTGATAAAGGTTGCCCTTATAGTCATAATGGTGTGGTGTACCTGTCTTCCTTGACATCGTCCCTGGTAGGGATGTCCCTGGTAGTGGAGGTGTACCCGGCAGCTCGGACGGCGGTGACGGGCCGCGCTGCGGTGGCTGCGCGGGAACTGCTGCCACGCACGCTTACTGTGCCCATACGCATCATCTGTGCCTATCATATACGATGTGTTTGAATTATAATTAGTGGGCGTGACGTACGGTGTACAGTGATGCCTAGAATCTAGTCAAATTCGTGGCCCAAAATGTGAAGACCAAAAACTAATTTTTCAATATCAATTAAAACTAATAATACTTACTAATGAAATCTATATTATGGTACGATGAAAGCCTACAAAATTATAGAGGTATCTAGGTCAAAACAGGACTAACAGCTAAATAAATAAAATTATTCTGTAAATTAATCTGTTTGCCAAAAATACAGTTTCAAAGTTTTGTTGACATAAGTGATAAAACTTTATAAAAATAAACTTTATTCCACTAGGAAGTGATATCGCCCCGTTTAATCACGTTTTAGATGATTCAAATGGACTTATCTGTCTAAAGCATAAACAGGCACGAGATATTTGTTTATGCCACCCGCTAAAAATCAAACACAACTCGAAATAATTTGCATATTGTTTGTATGTGAGTGGAGAGTGATCACGCAGTGGCACAGAGCAGAGTTTGTAGGAAGGTAGAAGTTAACATCAGGTGATGAACAAAGCGCCGCACCCCGGTGGCCATCCTGCTGGGCGCCCGCCTGCCGATGCCGGCGGTGCGCAGCGCGTCCTGGAAGCTGTCGTCGTCCCGCAGGTTGCGCGTGTCGAGCGCGGGCGCGACGTCGTTGAAGCCGGCGTACAGCTCGTCGTCGTCGTCCACCACCATGGCCGTGCGGGGCTTCGCGTCCGTGCCCAACCTGGACGCACTGTAATAACGCGAGCTCAACATTCTGCTCCTTGTAAATTAAAAAACTTATCTCAATCCCTTTCAAATTCAGCTGCGCCTGTTGTGACGCCGTCACCATGGAAACGGCTGTCACAACGACAAGGGTCACATAGGTCGGTCAAGTTTGATTACTTTAAGCATGAAGTATGAATGTTACTCTATGGTTTATTTTTGTCGCCGTAAATGAGACGCCATAATCACGTTCAATATTTATTACATACTTCTAAATACATACAATCAAGGTCCATCTCATAAAAGTCACACCAATGAAACAATTTATTAGTTTTAGCTAAATTAAAAACAACTGACTAAAATAGACACCACATAAAAATCATCTTTCTCATTTAAAACTCAGTGCTATTGGAAGACGCTGAAAACATGATTCGCTTGTTCAGTTAACACACGAGATAAGAAAACGTAATATAGCCTAACTTAAACACTAAGCAAGTTATGGGACAGTAAACATTACAAACGAACGAGACGTGTCGTCACCGCGGCCTACTCCTGATTCTGACTGTTAACCATTTACATAAACATTCAAAACATTAGGTATAAAAATAAATGATTTTCAAAAGTTTCATATTGTATCGTTATCCAACGAAATAACAATGATTTCTTATATGTACATTTTATATGATTCTTCATTGTGTTTGCGATTTGATAAACTACCTACTGAAAATAATGTTAACAATGAAAAATTATTCGTGACCCTAAAAGACTAGTAAGAAATGCAAGGTATTAATATTTTTGTACACTTTTCACTTATCATTACGATAACACCAGATAAAAATAATAGAAAAGCCTATTAACGTGGATATGACTTAGATGTTAACAATTTATAGTTATATTTACTTGTCATCTATAAACTTTGTTATATTTACATATATTTAACAAAACTCACTGACACCAAGACTCTTTTGCACATACATTTATGTTTGCAGGTAAAGGCCGACAAGAATGACGTCTCAGTAATATGGCATGTCCTCTTATTCTTAGGTCGACTTGAATTTAAATTAACACAATGTTGTCACAGCTATAGACTTTCCCCATTATTAATCTCTTACATGGCTAGATTATGTCGACGTTACTATGAAAGCTGAGAATACAACATCATGCCTCACCTGACGATCTACTTAAACTCTTAATTGACATTGCATTAATTGATGGTCACTTATGAATTATATTCTAGCCATGGATATTAAAATATATCAACGCACAACATACGTTTTATCTTATACATTTATTGTTCTCATTATTACAAACGTATCGAACGACTAAATAAAATGGCGAAGCTTATATACATTCAAAATTAAGAATTGTCAAAAATGCGTTAAAATAAAATAAAATTAGTAAACTGTGATACAAACGATTTGGTGTTTATCTTTATAATAGACACTCTGCTTATAATAACATTTTATAGCCTCTTATATTTTACTTTCGTTTCTATATATGTATTTATATCTTATATCGTAATTAAAGGGCTCCCAAATATTCATAATGTTAAGCTTTCTCGGGGTTTACTATATAGCTGCCATATATCTATATGTTTAACGAGCATGTATTGTCACTAGTCGATAGGTCAAACGTTAAGTATACACATAATTTGGATTTAGGGTCACTGTGATCACATTACGAAGCACCAATGTGTGGCAAGTGTCGGACGTGTGACTCGAGCACACGCAGTCACGCACAACGCGATGAGACATCTTTGAGGGGTTCGGTGTGGTGCAGCGGGCGGCCCGTATGGACAGTGGACAGTGGACAGTGGGGCGGCGCGCGGCGCTAGATCTGCGTGGAGAAGCGCGGGCGAGGCAGCTCGAAGGCGTCGCCGTGCACCGAGCGGGCCAGCGCCTTGATGCTGGCCGCGATGTCCTGCGGCTCCTCCTGCGGGTGCGCGGGTATCATGTAGCTACCTCATATAGCATTATTATTTACTGATTAACAAATTGAAGCAATGATTAAAACAAAATTAAAATTTCTTAACTAAATTTGTCCACCTATGTTGTCACTAACAAGACTAATTAACCTGTCTACCTGTCTACCTAACGTGCTCCATATGATAGATTAATTATATTAATATATAATTAAGATTAATTATATTAATTGCACATATGAAGGAAGGGATTAGAATCTTACGTCATCATCCAGGTCCCGGGTGGAGGGCCGCTCGTTGGGGAACTTCGGCATGTTCATGGGGAGCGAGCGCGCGATCACCTCCATGCCACCGCCGCGCGGCCGAGAGATGTGGATGCCCTCGTCGTTACTGCCTTCTGTGTTGTTACACAGGTGTACTTATTATTGTAAATAATACTATTAAAAGATAATGGAACAAGAACCATGCTAGGGACAATCTTTTAATAAACATCAAGAAGAATGTACAGACTCAAGACAGTGCATAAAATTTAAGAATGTTATATATTTTAATTATAAAACACGGTGTTTTTCAATATACGTAGAACGACGGTTTTGGGTTACGTAAGTTTTACCACATGAGTATTGTGTAGTGTGCTACTTCCTGAAACAGATTATATCTGCACTTGGTATAGACTCAGTGCCTATCTATAGAGGTTTATTAGTTGCTAGTCTGTAAATGCCATCAAGCTACTCCATGGGATCCCATCATAGAGATACTTACGATCAGAATCATAGTCATCTTGGTCAGACAGCATATTACTCCTGGAGTCCATGCCTTCTAATTCAAACAGATCTTCTGCATCTAATGAATCTTCTTCAGGCGGCATATTTCTATTGGACTGTAAACGAAAAATTTAACTATTAAAAAATGAATATTATTAACAGTTGCTCTCTCTGGAGCCCTAGCCCCCAGTAGGTCGGACCCTGTTCCTGCTGACGGTTAGGCCCTATTTTATATTTTTTAAATATTTTGATATGAATATAAATGAATAAAAGGTTAGATGCAATAGACTTGCTTAACACTGCTGCAACATGAAAGATGTAAGTAGAATCTACGAGACAATGAGCTGTTTCTGCCAGCACTGAAAAAGGGTTTTGTAATGTTTGTTTCATAGCTAGAGATGGTTATAAAAAAGAGGATAGGGAAACAAAGGAGAGACCTTTGCCCAGTATGACTCAAATTAAGCTGTAAAAAAATTGTATAATTTATTTTGTGTATATTTATAAAACTTAAATGTCATAAGAACATATGGGCATCAAAATTCATAGAACTAAACCACAAGATAAGTACTCATTCATTTAGATTAATTTGCAAGTTATTAACACTATTGTGTAAAATTAACGTAGAATAGCGTATAGCACGAGTACCTGTGTTATTTGCTTAAATAAGGCTGTGTGTCTTGTGACTTTATATATCACTTGCATAGATTCATAAATAGTATCCGAGACACTATTAATAGCGCCAATAGCGACAGGCTCAAGATAAAACAAAATATATTTCTACGTTATTGTTATGTGCCTATGTATACGGTATAGCAAGCATGTGTGGCATGACTTTAAGTGATAGACTGGAAAATAAGGTGATAAGAGTGAATGTAATATCGAAGGCAGAGAAGAATATGCTTAGATGGTTTGGTAGAATGGATGGATGAAACAAGAGTGTCACGGCAAGTATACGAAGCGAATGTGAGTGGAGTAGCGGGAAGGCGAAGACCTCGACGGACAGATATTCTGCAGAAAGGTCAGGTTAGGAGTACCCTTAACCGACTAACGTTAATGGGAATGTAGTGCGAGTGAGTAAGGAGAAACTACTATCCCAGGATCGTAAAAAATAACCGTTGTCGTTGCCTACCCCTCTGGGAAACAGGCGTGACTTTATGTTTATGAATGTATGTTGTTTACATAATATATTTCTTATATAACTTGAGACTTGCTCACGTGACAATTAGCAACTATAATTTTAAATGTTCCATTGAATGTAAACACAATGTTATCATTTATCGCGAGCTTTTCCTCTGTTATGGTATGTAAGTGGTACTAACACAAATGGCACTGTAAATTAACACTGCCGTAGCAATTATAGTTATCGTAGTAAGATAATAGAATATTTTGTAAACATCAGGCGTGTTTCGCAATATTAGCACTAGAATGGTGTCTAATGGTTTTATATGTTTAGTAAAAAGTAGTGTTGATCATATTAAACTTACTGGTACTACTGCAGATAATCTTCCAAAAGTCCGCCATTATACAAATGTGTATATGAAGTACCTGCGCCCCGCGGTGTTACCCGCTACATTTTTTCGGGATGAAAAGCTCATGTGAAAATTCAGGGTGTCAGCTACCTCCATACCACATTTTATCAAAATTGGCCCAGCCGTTTGAGCGTGACGAAGTAACATACAAACATACACTCACAAACTTTCGCTATATTTCATAAGATAATATATAATATAGTATAACAGGAGCAGTAAAATGAAATTGGTTTCGTACCGTAACATGATTATGTGACACTTTTTTGGCATCTTGGAAAGAGGACAGTCTTCGTCTCTGTAGGGGAGGTAGGTGTGGGGAAGGTGGCCCGTTGTCGATGTTAGCGTCGTTCCGCCAGCTGTCCCGGTCGACGTTGTTGCGCGCCTTGTTTATGATACTGAAATTATAATAATTATAATTATGTCTAAGTTACAAAGTATAGGGGAGACTTGTAGTTGTTGTGAGACTGTAAAAATTAAGGTGTATAAAGAAAAAAAATCACTATACCTAGCTAAAATTTTATGATCTCTTTGTGCCTTTTCTCTGTAAGCTTCAAACTCAGCATATTTCTGATCTCTAAACTGTCGGACAGTTTCCTCGACTGCTTCGAGCTGAGCCTGCAGCATCTGATTCAACTGTTTACTAAGAGAGCCTATCACCTGCTGGGACGGCCACAGGATCCTATCTCTGTGCATAAAGTTATTTGTATCCACATTTTCCTTCATTTCTATGTCATTTGTTACTTCTGGCACTAATAAGTTAAATACTGGAGAATAATTGTCTGACTTTTTCAAATTATTGATCCTCTCTTGTGTGGTCTGAAACATATAAACAGGTAATTTGATAAATCAGGGCCAATTATATTATATAGTATGTGATAATATTACAGGCATAGCTGTTTACAGCATAGTTTAAGACAGTTATAAACAAAAACAACAAGGTAATAGTAACTTAATTTTAAAAATCAAGAAATATTAATCTTAAAAAATGTTTGCAGTACAATCTAAATATCCCATAAAGCAACCAAAATGGAAATATGTTTATGGATCTAGTTTACTCCTAATCATTTATGGTTTAAAAAAATCTAATAGAAATGTTGTCGAAGCATGCCTACATTGCAAAGGTAAATAAAATAAATTAATATAATTAAAGGCAAGCAAAGGTAAACTAGAACTAACCATGTTTATGTATTTACTTAAGGTAAAATGCAGATGGCAATTTAATAATAAATCAACTCATTGTTATAGCTGAGCAAATGTTATTTGATATTGAATTGTACACTGACCTGATTAGATTTACATACAAGTAGTGCATAAGGTTCCTTTTTGTCATGTGATATGGCATGGGTGGCCTGTCCACAGGCCAGGCAAGAATGTACTGTCCATCTGTTGAGTGTGCGCTGGTCCACCAGGGCCGGCTGGGCCACCTGAGTCTTCAAACTGCTTAGAGTGCAGGATAGCAGTTTCTAAAACAGGATTAAAATAATTTCCAATTACATAAATCATACTGCACTTAAGTTACTGAGTAAATAAAGGCTTCCATTATATACTTTTCATAAGAATGATACAACCGCATAACTTGGTAAGTGAAGATCAAACATAAATAATGAAAATATACGATCGTAAACAAGTCGCGACAGTGCCGAACGCACATGTACTTGTATATTATGCATATATTACATATATAATCATATCAAATTTAATGTTACTGCAATGCTGTAGATTATGTTTCATTCATATTTCATGGTATAAAAGCAATGAGAACCCTTCTTATAAGTCAAGGTCAAGACATGTTTACTGACGGTACCTCACTGAAAAAAATATCCCTTTGTTCCATGGATGATAACTCCAGTTTCCCAATATCGACATTGTCTTCAATTTTATCACCTTCAAGCGTTACATTTAGGCATTTACAAACACAGAGAGCCATGGTGTCCGAGAGGATTATGTGTTTTGGACGAAACAATACAAAAATACACAAAAAATTAAGTAAATTATGAGTACAGTAGTCGCAACTTTTAGATAAACGCGTAGAAATATGTATAGATAGTTTAGTTATTTTTGTTCACAACACACACATTCACAAATCAACACGGAATTTTCACAGCAGCTGAGTTATCAAATACCGATAGCGTTGTCTTCTTTTGACAATTGACATAAAGCTATACTTTCTTACATGAGGAAATGAAACAGTAAATTTTCTTTAGTTTCCACTTATAATCTGCTATCGTATAGTGCTGTTAAAAGCATTAAAATCGACTACTACTATTGATAAATTCTCTAATGTCATAATTATTACTAAATAGATTCTTTTACCATTTAATCTTTTATCCAAAAAAGGATTTGTTCACATAATTTTCTTCCAAAATTATGTATTCTGTGCAGTTAAATTGCATTTAAATACCAAACATAATCATAAATATTTTATTATTACGGCTTCGATTAGTTTACTGATTGCAAAGTACAACTGGTTAGTATAAGATTGCTCCTGGATTTGATTCTGGGTTCGGGATAAGAGTTTTTGTTTTTCCATATAGTACACAGTTGCAACACGGAGTCCGTTACCCGACTCATCGAAACAGGCTCGGCTCGGGGCAAGCATGGGCCCTATATCATAAATAAATCCATAATGGGTAAAATCTGGGTGTGTAGGGAATGCGGGCTTAATGTTTAGTTATATTAATTGTATATTTATTTTGCTTTGATTTTCAATCACTCATTAAAGATATTAAATTATTAGTTTTAAATCGAATCTGTTTAAAAACTTATGTAAATATGGACATCACTATATTTGTCAACCTCAAAATTTAAAAAATCTCACTTGCATGGTTCCCGACTTCCCGTTGACAGTTTAGTCAGTGCTTATTTTATACACAGTACGTGGCGAAAATAAAGTTTTTAAAGCGATAACTTGTAGGTTTAAGTCAAATTTAATTTGTATTACAAGCGAAGATTTTTCGCTGCTATAAGACAATTTCTGGAAGTTAGTTATATGATTAAAAACTTACTATGTCCAAAAGAAGTCAACCTAGCTGGTCACCACCGGCAAGAAGTGAGAAAAGGCCAGTTCTGAAACTATATAATAGTTTGACCCGGCAGAAAGAAGAATTTGTGTGCAATGAGGGGAATCGCATCAAATGGTACAGCTGCGGCCCAACGGTATACGATGCCTCCCATATGGGCCATGCCAGGTAAAAAAAAATCAGCATGTGTGCTCGTGATTTACGAGGTCATAATAATGTGAAAAGAACACAAAAAAGTTGTTATTTCATGTTGCTCTACAGAGTATTGTGTTTTCATTCATTATAAAACTACATTCACATTGTGAGATATAATTTTCTTAAAGGGTTCTGAAATATAAACTGTTTTACTTAGGTACTTAGTTATTATGATATTATGTTTTGTACCTAATTCGTGGAAAATGTGTGTTTTCCTACCTAAGATGTACAGTATATTTTATATGTAAACAAAACAGTGATACTACTATAATATTTTTTTTTATAATACTATCATCTGAATTGAACTTAATACTCATTTAGATATTAAAAATAGCTTTCATACCATTTATAGTCAATGCTCTATCTTCGAATATCTATTATTTCAGCATTATTATAAAAGTAGGTACACATAATGTTTATCAAAAACTACAGTAGAGACTATCCAGAGTGTCAGCTACATAACAAATTTTATCTAAATCGGTCCAGCCATTTGAGTATGAAGAAGTAATAAACATTCAAACTACCTATTAGTGTGATGAGATGTATCTCACTGATTGTTTATTTTCAGATCATACATATCTTTTGATATATTGAGGCGGGTTATGGCCAATTACTTTGGGTATGACATACTGTATGTTATGAACATCACAGATATTGATGATAAAATCATTAAAAGAGCAAGACAACACCATTTGTTTGAAAAATATATTGAAGAGAACAAAAGTCTGAATTGTATTATAGATGATGCAACAACAGTTGTAAACTACTATGAAACAGTGGTCAAAGACACTACTGACCCAGATAAAAAGAATGCTATGCAGAAAACATTACATTGGTAAGTTACTTTCAAATTCAATTAATAATAATTATGCTGGTAAAGCACTATTGCATATAGATGCTTATCCTAGCATTTCTTAACTTGTTAAATGAAGTATGTAACTTCATTTAACAAGTTAATTGTACCTGTACAACCTACATGTGAAAACATTAACAAATCAATTTTATAACCTTCTGGGTAGTAGATAAGAAGTCTATGTATGTGCAGTGCATGCAGTTTTAGCTCTTATCAGTAAACTCAGTCATACTTGTACTAGTTATTATGAATTCTTTGTATGCACATTGCATGCAAGCTGAAGTTAGATATGAGGTCAATCAACTGAAATGTGTATCGACTCCTGAAAACAGGAAAACTACCTTAACCTTCAAGGAGTATAGGCATGCTTATAATTTCATGTATGTAAAAAAATTAAAGATAAAATAGTAATTTAGGTAAAAGAAAATGATTGTGCATTTCTATACTATCTATGATGACTATGTATACTTTTAAGTTATTCCATTATCAACCATTGTATAATATACCGATATCATTGACAATGTTTTGATTTATGTTTAAAGTATTGCAACAGCAGTAAAGACCCTCAAGTCGGCAGTGGAAACTAAAGATGATGCAACAATCACAAATGCTAAGTGCGAACTACTGCAGTCTGCTAAAAGTCCCATATCAGAATGGCTGGACAGCAAGTACGGGGCCACTGTCACTGATAATGCTATATTCACAGCACTACCTAGGTATTGGGAGAATGAGTTTCATAAAGACATGAAAGCACTTAACGTAAGCATCTTTTGTTTTTATTTTTTATTATGTTTCTGTTTTTATGGCTGCAAGTACTTATACCATTTGTTTTGTAAGAATCTTATTAGAGTGAAGATTCACTCCAGAGTCTCAGGTGGCTTTAAAAAATGCGTCTTTTGATGTTAACTAACAATAGACAGCTAATAAAAAGTGACTTGTGTGTTTATTTTTAAGGTGCTACGATAAGTTTACAAGTAAAGACATAAAATTACCTTAATACTACACATATGTGTTCATATTTTTCAGGTATTACCGCCGGATGTATTAACAAGAGTTAGTGAATATATACCACAGATTGTAACTTATATTGAAAAGATAATAGAGAATGGCCTAGCATATGAATCAAATGGCTCTGTTTATTTTAGTGTGAGTGAGTTTGATAGCAAAGACAAGCATTTTTATGCTAGACTTGTGCCTGAGGCTTATGGGGACACAAAATCTTTACAAGAGGGAGAAGGTAATTATGTAATTGGTAGGATTTTTAAGGGTTCACTTGATATTTTTTAAAATATTACATCTTATGCATTTATCTTGATTTTATTTTATGGAACCATAATTATACAGCTAGACTGCTTTAGACAGTCTTTGAGTATGTGTTTAAATAACCTCCAAATTTTGCAAATAACTTTAAATAGATATATTATTGAGTAGTCAGGTCATTAAATATTAATTTTGTTGTGTCTTATTTATGGAATAATTCATATGCTTCTTCTACTCAGGCGATCTGACTGACGACACAAGCGAGAAGCGCTCTCCGAACGACTTCGCCCTGTGGAAGCGCAGCAAGGCGGGCGAGCCGTCGTGGGCGTCCCCGTGGGGCGCGGGCCGGCCCGGCTGGCACATCGAGTGCTCCGCCATGGCCTGCGACGTGCTCGGCCGCAAGCTGGACATACACACCGGGGGCGTCGACCTCAAGTTCCCACATCACGATAATGAGCTGGCTCAGAGTGAGGTAACACTTTTTTAATGTTATTTTGGTAATTATCGGTAAAAAACATAGAATATAGAGAAATCCTGTAAACCTGATGTTTTTCTACATAAGACATTGAAAGAAGACTGGGAATTTCTGGGTGCTAGTTTGAATAACAGATAATAAATAATTTTAAATTACAAATGTTATTGTATTATTCAAACTAAAAATGAAATAATATTGCCTACTCTTAACTAAATCTAACGAGGTTTCACCAAGTACTTACTACCTACATTAATTATTTTCTAAAACCCACATACATATTACATCAATACTATATATTCTATTCTATCAGGCCCACTTCGACCAGCCAGGCTGGGTGAACTACTTCCTGCACACCGGCCACTTAACGATCGCCGGCTGCAAGATGTCCAAGTCCCTGAAGAACTTCGTGACGATATCGGAGGCGTTGAAGCGACACACCGCGAGACAGCTGCGCATCGGCTTCCTCATGCACGGCTGGAAGGAAACCCTGGACTACTCGGATAACACCATGGATATGGCCATACAGACTGAGAAGCTGTTCAATGTGAGTTATACCTGTACACTCGGGACTGTCGTTAGATTAAATGAAGAATAGAAGGTATTTAATTATGAGGTTAGGGAGTGCTTTAGACCTGCTTATTGTTTTGCTTAGATAAGTAACTTGTTAATTTTGTCTTATCACAGGTATGAAAATGAATTGTGTTTTTTTTCTATTGACTGTGTATGTTCATAAAACGGAGAACACCTTTTACCATCATACAATAAGAGATAACGGGTCTTAACCGCGTACGTAATTAACGGTATAAATACCTATATTCCCGACTTTTGGCCGATTTGCAAAGGCTGTGGTCACGGGTTGACTCAAGTTTCAAAGTCGGCCGAAATGTCGGGAAAATGGGTATTTATGTATCATCATCATCAGCCCGTTGCAGTTCACTGCTGGACATAGGCCTCTCGCTAGGTATTTATGTATGATGTAAGTATACAAACCGCGAAAACCTAACAAATTAAAAAAAAATAGTATGTGTTACTTTTTTAATTTATATAGGTTGTGGTTTTAATTCCGACAAGGGAAGGTATTTCCACATGGTTAGTCGGATGCTGGTTAAGGTGCACATATTATAACGTTGTGTTGCAGGAATTCTTCCTGACGGTGAAGGACGCCTTACGCAGTGGCTACGACGAGGGCTGCGGGGGCGTGTGGGACGCCTGGGAACAACAGCTGGCGGACAAGCTCAGCGCTGTCCGGGAACAAGTGCATGCCGCCTTCTGTGGTGGGTAGCCTTATTATAATTTAATTACTCTTCTTTATAGCTAGTTATATAGCCTGCCTACGGATATTATGAATGTGATAGATTAAATTGGTATTGCTACTCAATCACGAAAGTACGCCTTGACGGATTTGGATTAAATTAGGCGCACAGGGTTAACAATTCTTGTTAAAATCTTACTGATATCCAAAAAAGACGCAGTCACATATGCTTAGTTTAACTATATATATCCAAGTGTTAAGCGGGGATTTTGAAAAAAACGTCGCCCCACACTAGGCATTTCTTCTGTATCGCGGCTTCGGTTCACAAATATGAAATATCACATAGACAAACACCCAGATTCGGGACAAACATCTGAGGATCGCACAAATTTTTGGACCTCGCCGAAATCGAACCCGCAACCCCTATCGCTAGCAATCGCTTAGCCACTGCGCCAATCAGGCCTCAAAACAAAACTATGTTAACCAGACCATTGAATCATACGTGCCGCAGACAACATCGACACGCGCAGCGCGCTGGACAGCCTGCGCGAGCTGGTGGGCGCGGCGCACGTGTACCTGCGGGCCGCGCCGCGCGCCTCGCCGCTGCTGGCCCGCGCCGCGCGCTACGTCACGCGCGTGCTGCACGTGCTGGGCGCGGGGGGCGGGGCGGCCGGGGGGGGCGGGGACATCGGCTTCCCGCAAGCCGACGACAACAACGTCTGCGTGAGTACATTCGCTTGGCTATGAGCCTGGCTGGAAGCATTCGTTCGTTGCCAAAAATGCAATCACGGCTTTCTACAGTTTTCTTTTACATTACCTGCATAGTACATTTATAAAAGAGCACGCGATTCGCGTTTCACTGAAGCATAAAACCAATCAAAATCATTCGTATTAGGTATATTTTATTCTAAGGTATGGCTTATATTACCCATATTCTGATTAAATAAGATACGTATGTATATATTTGAATGTCACTTGTGATCTGTATGGCAGCTAGAAGACACGGTGATGCCGTACCTAGAGGCGCTGAGCACGTTCCGCGGGCGCGTGCGCGAGGCGGCGCGCGCGGCCGGCGCAGGCGCAGTGCTCGCGCTGTGCGACCGCCTGCGCGACCACGACCTGCCCGAGCTGGGCGTGCGCCTCGAGGACAAGCCCGGTACACCACTCACAACAGTTACAACTACTCACCCACAACTACCCGCTCAATAATATATTTGTCTATTCGTATCTCCACCTACAATGGCACAAGATCAGCCGCCGATAGTAATTCTATGGACACAGTTTCAGAACACTAAACCATTTGAAGGATGGCTGCGTGCATTAACTGTCCTTAATTATTTATCAGATTTGCGACACATAACTGTATACGTAATGTATACAATTATACATGTAAAACATAATGCTATTCACAGATCGCACGGTAGTCAAGCTAGTAAGCAAAGAGGAAATAATGAAAGAAAGGGAAGAAAAGAATAGGTTAGAAGCCGAAAAGCAGAGGAAGAAGCAAGAGTTGCTGGAGGCCCAGCGTGCCAAGGAGGAACAGAAGAAGATACCGCCCGGAGACATGTTCCGGCGGGAGACCGACAAGTACTCCAAGTTCGACGATAAGGTTACTTACAGATATAATACTTATATAAATGGCTATAAGACTACTAAATGGATACTGACAAGCGAATAGCAAATGACGTCACTATTTTACTAACTCTATCACTAACGATTTATTGATTCCAAAGCAACTAAAAATCAGTCATTCTACTTTTAACTGAAAATTAATCGGGCTAAAAACGAGCATTTTTTTAAAAGAAGTAATTATTTGGAATTTTTGGTCAACTACCCTATTGCTTGTATACTATACACATAATATTATACACACCTTCGCAGTCTACAGCCAACACAGAAGTGATGTTATATTCATATTTATACAATCATATATATATGCCCTGCATTGCACGACTATACAATTTTAAATCAAACTATACACATTTTCTTCTAGGGCCTGCCGACACATGACCACGAAGGTAAAGAGCTCAGCAAGGGCCTTGTGAAGAAGCTGCAGAAACTGCAACAGGCTCAGGAGAAGAAATACAACGATTACTTAGCCGCGGTCAATACTTGCTGACGAATTATGCATTTATTATCACCCTTAAGTTTAACGACATAAGGTTCAGTATTGTTGCTGCAACATATATTCATCAAATCATAGTATTCCATCTCAAATTTCAAATGTTACAACATTAACAATCCACAGTAAATTTGTTTCATAAGTTTTTTAAGAAAGCAAATTAATTGAAATATATTTTTTGTATTAATTAAACAAGCTTACCACATAAAAATATTGTCTTTTGATTTTAACACTAGAATAAGTAACTTTTTTATAGAATATTTTAGAAATAGCTTAATTTATTGAGGTAAGTAAAATAAGTCGATAGTTCAAGATACTATTATCGGTAAATGACAATCACTCATGAAGTTTTGTACAGAGTGTACACGAAATATTAAAGTACAATGTAAATACAATACTAGAAACAATTTAAACATATTACGAGGATCGAAATGCCGATGCCTTATAAATTAAAGGTACTGTATAGGGTAGGGTTTTATAATAATTAACTAATTGAGTGGCCTTCAATATAATTACTCGGTGAGCTTTAAATTCTGTTAGCTTTTAATATGATTTTATCATCATCATCAGCCTATCTGTATCCATTTCTGGACATAGGCTTCTCCTATAGTATGATTTACTAATGCATAAATATATTATATTGCATTTACTTTCATTGTCATTGCAATAGTCTCAATTTTATTATAATGTATAGTTAACGGTTAATTTTAATAATAGCTTCTTAGTTTGAATAATACTATTTATTTGCGTCAAATGCATTAATAGATTAGTTATTAGATAACGAATATTTGTTATTGATTGGCTAAGTCCGAGTTTGATTTCGTGGTTGTTGTGCTTCATTAGAATCAAACTTTCACGTCTTACAAAACAGACGAACTTCATTTGTTTTATAGTGACAATCTATATTGTCATAGTACAAATGACTAATTAAGATCTTCGGATGACTGGTACATACCTTTCACTGAAAAAAAAAACCAGCCTGCACATGGAAATAATGCAGGTATTCAATGTGTTTAAAGATATGCAGACCTAAGAAGAAATAAATTGAGCACTATTCGCATAACCTAGATGTATAATTGTCAGTTTCGGTTAGTTCTTCATGTATGTTTGTTATCATATACATATGTACCTATTTCATAATATCTTTGCAATAAAAACTAAGAACTCAAATATGTTTTTTTTTGCTCTACAGTAAAGTACAGTAAAGTAAAATGGAATAGTTATTTATTTGCGTCATCGTCATCATCAGCCGGAAGAGGCCCACTGCTGGGCAAAAGCCTCCCCCTTAGAACGACAACTTGCCATTTGCATCCACCGGTTGCCCGCAACTCTGACGATATCGTCGTTCCACCTGGTGGGAGGCCTGCCAACGCTGCGTCGATGTGTGTTATTTGCATACGATGTCCGTATTGACTAGATGAAGTTATATAAGTAATGTCCTCCTGACCGAATTTCGGTCACGGCGGCCTGTCTCAGCTGAGACTAGCTATCTGCGCAGGAGATATTATAGTGCACAAGTATGCGCGCAGACACAGGTGCACTGCCTATTCCCTCTCTCTCATAATCCGATGGGACGGTAGACCGACACGACCGGAGAGAGATCAGGCGCAGGACCAACGGCTTAACGTGCCTTCCGAAGCACGGTAGGGTCTCAACATGTGAAAACGGTCACCCATCACAAGACTGACCGCGGTGAGCCCGGCTTAACCTCGCAGATCGACTGATCTGCCGGGTAGCCATGCAGCTACGAGCCCCACATGTAAGTACATATAAGTACCTATTATATAAAGCATTTTGCCTAGTTGGCATACTAACCAGCTTAACATGCAAAAGATTGCGAAGTAAAAAAGTGTACTTATAGTTAGTATCTCCACCCACATTTCGCCAGTTATGTTACAGGTCTCAATGTACCAATAGGGACTAGTCTATAGAAATTAACCGGGCACTAATCCAGACTCCGTGCTATTATAGAGAATTACCTAACGGAAGTCTGCCCGACCCAGTATTCTAACCCAGGACCTCATGGTTAGCAGTCGCGCTTGGCGACCACTTAGACCAACCAGGGAGCCTGTCAATTAATTCCCGTCCACTTTAAATAAGCGGTGTGTAATCCCTTAGTCGACTTCTATAATATCGATATCAGTTTCTCTTAATCTCCTCTTAGTTTAAAGGGCACTTGTAGCTATTCTTTCGTGTAACTGCGCTTGTATTACTTTGGTAGATACTTAAACCGTCGTCGTCAACGTCTTGATCGAAATATTTATTTATCAGACTACAATTAGGTTTTTAAAATAAGTACCTATATTGCAGTAGGTTAATAAATATGCTCTTATCTGTGGTTGGTCAGTAAGATATCCTTAGAATGCTTAGGTCACACAATCTGTGGTTTTAATATATGGAATATAGTATAAATACAGTCTCACAGAGCCAAAAACCTGAACGCTTGCTAGCTCTAGTCTAGATAAAAAGCGCTTTTGTCTTTGCAGAAGCATGTCATGGGTTATTTTGTCATATTGTCATGTGCAGAAGTCGAACTTCTGCACATGACAAAGATTTTATGCCTACCTAAAGAAAACTATACCTATGTACCGCGTAGGCATTTTACTCAGTTTATTTTATTAAATAGGTACCAATCTCACATCTTAAGTCTTTGCAAAAAATGACATAGCTTGTTAGTTTACCTATCTTACACGCCGAGAACACGCATTTTCATTTGCTGGACCTTTTTATAACACACACCAACACCTCGGCAAAACTAAAATTAAAACATCCATGTATTCCTTTGTATCAAACTCTCGGCACAATACAATCATACTAGGGCAAACACATCCGATGACCATATATATTGTTATCTTTTTTAAATAACTGTCACGACTCAATGATTGTATAAAAAATATTCTTTATTTATCATCCCCTCAATCTATAAACCAAAAATAAATAGATACAAATTAAATTTTAAATGTCTTCCACAGATCCACCGATTATCTGTATTTAAATAAACATTAAAAACGAATAGCCTTGACGTGTGATCACAATAGAGTGCACCTATCTATAACGCTTCAGTGATATCTCTATAAAGGCGGTCGCCGCGTGCTCCGCGACAAAAATACTTATAAAAAGCTAAACAGTAGTTTTAAAAAAGGTAAAAAGTGAGGTAAACAATCTGGGCGCGTTTTTTGTGTAGTGAAGCTGACAATGATGTTTTGGGTGGGGTGGCACAAGTACAGCAGGCTGCCGTGCCGGCACGCGAGCGGTGCACCGTGCAGCGGTGCCCGACATCTGCAGCCCGCAACCGGCACAGATTTGTAGGGCTCATTCAATCAATTAAAGGTGTGATAATGAGCGCATTTTATTATAGAAAACATTATTAAATGAAGTACCTATGAAATGATATTAATTATAAGTAAAAAGAGGTTGATAGTTATAGCTAATAGTGTACCTACATGCACCAAAAGTGGCACGTCAAAGCTAAGCCAATTAGGTCTACTAAACTCAGCTCATCTCTGTTTCTTTCCCGATTACGATTAATATTGTATGTCTGATAATAACATAATTAATCACATAATCTACCTCGTTTTACCAACCTACTTACCTATAATACCATTGTAGTTACCCGACTGCGCCAGAAGGAGGGTTATGTTGCGGTAATAATATCTAATTATTATCGTGGTTATGTTTTTACTTGTAGTATTTGGAGGGACCTAATCCTACACCCAAGCTTACTGTTAAACAGTGTCTCAACTCGCATTTAGGTGCTTAGAGTTATGAGACACTGTTGCACAAGGTTGTCGGTACAGGGATAGGTAACAAAAAATAGGTGTACCTAATGATTATACGGAAAGCCGTCAACCTACTAATATCTACATTTTTTACATTAGTCCGAGGATGGTATTATTGCATTTATATTCGATACCATACATACATGGCTGCCAATGAATCGGATCAGTTGGCTAACTAATAACGGAAGTTCCCAGCGAATTGTTGAAAACAGCTTCTGGTGGTGAATGTAATTTAAATAGTTTTTGGATTTGATCACAATCGCTTTGATCGTGGTCAGATTTACAATAGCGCCGGTGCTGGGTAGGGAGAACTGAGCGAAGGGAGGCAAATCTCGCAAACCGTCGACTCTCCGCCGTTGACCGCCCGGCGAGATGTCAATCACACACATTTGAATAAGAACATTGTTCCGTTTCCATATTCCGTTGAGATGTCGCGATAACAAGATTTTATTTTGTGAAGTCAACGAACTGAAAGTTGCGTTTTTGGTGAAAAAGCAAGATATTCGTTTTAATGAAAATTTGTTAGGAATCAATCATTCGGAATCGCGACTAACGGTCGCGCTTTTGTTACCAATTGTTATAAGTCTACATCACACGATATGTAAATGTACTAGGGAGCCCTTTTTGGGGACTAACGAAAATTTACTGTTCCGTAAATACATGACATTTGATAAGATCTTTATACGTCAGTACATAAGTCTACAAATAAGTGTCCAAGGAGCTATGTTTTTTCTGTGGGAAGCAAAATACTCAGTCGTCGATAGTTCTACTCCATTTGGGATGTGATCAAAATTAAAGTGTTGAAACATCTATTAACAATGTTAGTACATATAAGTAATAAAGTAAACTACTATTAGTGTTATTATGATATAACCAACTACTGACTAAATAATCCACCATTTTTGCTGTAGGTCATCTTTTAATCTACTAAGAATACTTCTACTAAAAAGTAAAAAAATACCAGCTCCTTAAAATGACTACGAATACAGAATTTTGAAGTAGTAGCTCACAAGCTTAATTTGTTCCTTAATAAGATTTATAAGATAGCAATTAAAAGTTTTACTTTATAAATTATGATCGGCGGAAAGCTCCCTCGCCGGGTAATATTTAGCGAGAGAGCGACGCGCTGTTAGCGCTTGTCCCTGTCGGTCGGGGTTGCAATTATGGCTTGTTTTTCATCGTAGACCCCGAAGCACTCCGCTGCCTGAAAAAAGAAACCAATTTTGCACGCTCATTAATTATTTAAATCTCATTAAACAACCGCAAGTTTCCCTCTCTTGTTTTGTAATTTTGCGACGCTATTCTCCATCTACATTTCCTAATTTAAGCCGTTGGACATCGTGGAAATTTGTTGAGAATAAAAATTAAGTTATGTTGGTGTTAAATCTTAACTCGGTCCGGGATTTTAACTTTGTTGATTAAAGTTAGTTCTTTCGTTGGCAGAAAAATGCAAGAGTATTATTTAGGAGACCAATAGGTTTATGGAATGACAAGTCAAAAGGAACTCTTGTATAAATCCATTTATAGGCATCAAAGCTATTTAGTAAAACAGGAAATTATACAGCGTTGTTGTGGTTGCGTACCGAGTATTTGTGTGTTCGTCTCGGCGGTGGCTTCCTATTAGATAATAAAGTCTGCCAGGACTGTCTTGTCTTTGCAGAATATTTGAGAATTAGGAAATTAAAGTATGCGTTGGCACATGAAAGGTGCGGAAGCGCGGTGTCGGGCGGTTGTTCGTTCAATTCGCGGCTGCGGCTGACGACACAATGTGCCGCGTAACTGAATTAATTATATTTTTTAATAATTCTTTTTCAGATTTACTTGATGATTTTTTACTTTAAAATTCTATAACGAGAACATTACTAAAGACGTTGATTTCTTACTGAGAATATTTTAATAAGGTCATTTTTAGTTTATATATTTTAAAATCGATCTAAGCCTTATGTTTGAAACATTGCTAACTATATTTAGAATTAAACTTTACTATTACAAGTGATGAATGATGTGTAAAGCTCGCATGACTTCCAAAACAACAACAAACACGTATGACATCGTATGTCGGTGTATCTCTCAGTGCTCTACACTCAACAGGTTATAGCTACATGTGACTTCGGCCGGTTCTGAGACTATCTCGTATACCTCCATGTACAGTAGATAGGTACACCACGAATTACCCATATTAGTCAGTAGATATCTTCATATAGGCTTCTGCATGAATGACTTTCAAATTGTGTGTAGGTAGGTTCCAAATCTTTTGTCCCTAAACAGTAATGGTCGTCAAATGCATATAATTGTGTTTATTATAATATCTTGTTGATCGAACGAGTGTCGAGGTAGGCGGCGGGTGGCGGCGGGGGACGGGCCGGGAGTGGAGATCACTCGCCCGTGCTTTAATTGCTTTTCACTTAGCAACCGCTCATGAACAGAGAAGGCTCGCGAAAATGAAGAAAAAAATCATTACATCAACATCTTTTAGAGATTGGCCAGATTTAGGACGTTCAGAAAGACAGCGACCTTCTTATATAACGCTTTCCTTTTTCTTGTTTTTCCAGCGCGCCTCATTTCCGGAAGGGGGTCGCGAGGCGGCGCGGGTGCGGGTGGCGAGGGGCCTAAGTAATTTCGCTTAAGAACTCTAAACGTAATTAGTGTAGGGCGTGCAAAGGGAAGGGCTTGAAACTTGGAGAGGGTTGCGTCCCGCGCCGCCGCCTCCGCGCGCCGCCTGAATATTTGATCGCGCTCGTCTCGCGATAATATTTGCCGGAGGAGCTTTTCCGTAAACACGGCCACATTTCCCCACCTAGGTACTTATACTTTCCTTCATTCCGCTTTCAAAGCTGTCGCGCGCTTTTAATTGGAGCCGGTGTTATTTATAAGTAGACTTGTGATAGAATTAAAATCGTTCGCTACGTCGCTCTCGAAGACCTATACACAGAAATGTTTTAATATTAAGTTTTTTGACGAGTTATTTTTCCTTTCAAGAAAATCCTCTTTATAGCACTTCAAACAAATTTACAGGCTCTTCGTAAGCTCATATAACTGATGGGTATTCAGTGAGTTTATAATGTTTTGATTTTATTTATTGCTCCATTGATTTCTGGGAAACAGTACTAACACCTACAGACGTGTAACCGTTAAATAGACGACACTGAATGGGATTTTCATATCGAAAATTAAGATGATTTGATACATATGTACATACAGGTAATACTTACATCATATCTATTGAATTATATCACACTTATACTGGTGTTCTACGCATAACATTAAGGAACACAGAGGATGTTAAACAAGCTAGCTCTCTGTTGCAAGAGTGTGAAATGAG
Source organism: Abrostola tripartita (assembly GCA_905340225.1). Lineage (NCBI taxonomy): Eukaryota > Metazoa > Arthropoda > Insecta > Lepidoptera > Noctuidae > Abrostola > Abrostola tripartita. The sequence goes on along the minus strand of HG996493.1, from coordinate 5,999,957 downwards.
GGTGGTACAACGTCACCATATGAACCATTATAAGCCAAGGAGTTTCATAGTAACGTCTAACTAAACATCATGGTTACATTTTAATTTACAGGACGTATCGGGGCCCGGGGGGATCAAGGTGGTACGCACACCCCAGAGAATGTTGTTAAAAAAGCACTTTAATTTACGAGTAATATATACGGCAGAAAACAAATGAGAAGATGTATCCCTTCTATAAACAAATTGGCAAGAAGAGTTGTTAGATACAAGGATATTATGTTAGTATAACACTCCTGCCGTCTGCTACACCTATTTGAACTTTCGTTCATTAAATTCATGTTTACGATATTGTTTATGTCTTATCCGTGCGCTTATCAAGATATAATTACATAGGTATTGACCACTTTGACATTTCGATCAAGTTGCATTGATCGTGACCACGCTAGTTTTTCAATGAATACATTTTTAAATTTATCTGTTTGCGAATAAGACATGATAATGTAAACTTTGTCATTATTTTATATCTGCTCAGTTACCACATTTATTATTATCATTAATTAGCACAGAACAGCCACTTCAGTTCGTCTCGAGAAAGGTTAAAGTCATGAAAATTGCTACAGATCGTTACTAGATCAATTACACAAGATGTACTAGATTAGGTGGTATCTATCACTGAGAACTATTTGGGCAATATACCTCATGTTCAGCAATACACGATACTGTCGAAGCAGGAAAATTGAAGATAGATACAGATCCATTAAATGTAGGCCTATGTACGAACACCCATCGTAAGTAGTCCTTGATGAGTCTAAAAAACAAAATATTTTTAAGACACCCCAAAAGCCCAAGATATAATTACATTAAGTCCAGGAATAGAGAATTCATTTGATAGCTTAAAGCAAAAGCAATAATTTACAAATTCAAAGGGCCTATAAAACAAGAGAGGGAATTAGAATTTGTAATTAGTACATAGCGAGGCGGCCGTGCCGACGACGCGGCTACTCCTACAACATTTGATTAGCAATTATGGTAATTTGACTTAGAGCAGGGTAAGATTTCTTCTAATTTGTTAGTTAAATTATCATCACGACAGCAAGGACACGAAAATTTCCTTCAATTAGAATATCATTAATTTGTATAATATGTAGCTACTTAGTTTAATAAATGTAAGCAACTTATTGTCGAGACAAGGTCACCGTATATGTACTTGTATTAGTCTTAGTTTCCTCATAATTAGTATGGTGTTGTTAAGTTTGTTTGCTGGTATACAATTTACACTAATTTCCTAAAATCATGAAACGTTGAAAAACATTGTTGCTTAATTAAAACTGAGACATTATCTAGGTTTTATAATGTACTTATTCAAAAGGTAATCAAATACAAAGACGTGATCACTGTTGAATATTAATAATTTAATCGTAAAGTTTAATGTATCGTGCGACTATAATAAAAGCGTCGCGTCGCGCGTCGGCGTGGGTGAGGACAGAAGCCGAGGGCCACAGTTTTAGCGGTGCTCCCGCACTCCGCGGTGCAATTTAATTATCAGCGCGGGGTTTCGCTTTACCCTTTTGTATCTTAACCCCCGGATGAAAAAAATACTCACCCATAAAATAGAGGACGGGTACGAAAAAGGAGCGTATGCAAATTCAGGATAAAATATAGCCCGTAAATGCCACCGTTTCTAAAAGAATATTAGAGACGTTTTTCAGTGGGTGGTTGGGGGCGCTACTTTATACTTTGTCTCCCCGCGCTAAGTACTGCACCTACGGGTGTCCGCGCGACGGAATCCGCCTTAATTTGCGACTGTTGTTCAGTTATAAATCAACGCGTTCGCTCTCCAGTGTACGCCTTATTGCTTCAATGAGTATGGATTATATTTTTAATGAGGAAATATCGTTAGTATTCGTATGGGTTCGTTAATATTTGTAATTTTTGGTCACCATATTCGTACTTCCATCTTGGTAAGTATGTTATGTGAAGGTATGTTACAGTACCGATTAATGACATAGTACTTTAAAGTGGACTCACGGCAACAATAAAAATGTTCACTATTATTTGCGGACGGTGATAAGCCGCATATGGACAATACTAGTTACCAAGAATATTTATCAACTAGAGTCACTCGCGTCTCCGACATCAAGTGATAGGATTGGAAGATGATGCGGGCGCACGACTACGTCTGTATTAAATAATAATTGGAAACAAGTACCAAAGTGATTGAAAACGAACGTTTGAGAATCGTGTCTATTGTTAACATCTGTTAAGTTTGATAATTACGAAAATGAACGCAATAGTGACTTTAGTGAGGATTAATTAGGTGGGGTGGCGGCAATCAGTATGTATATGGTGTGTTCGAAATTTTTTATTCGGGACGTAATGAGGGGTCACCTGAAGAGGAATGAGTTAATAGGCGTTTTAATTATTGAGGACGCGGCCGCCCCGCGGAGCGCCTGCCGACCGGTCGAAGAAAGAGACAACATCAAATATTTAGCGCGTAATGCCGGTCGCTCTCTCGCTTGTAATTAAAGCGTTCTTTCCTTTTTTCAGCGGCCTGATACAATATTCAGCATGAGAAAGAAGCGCTTCGGTGGCGGGGTGGCGCCTCCATTGTATTCGCTAAGGAAGATAAATTAAAAAATATAATTACAAGGCGGCCGCCATAATTCTCGGCAGGCGGGTTGTGGGGTGGCGGGCGGCGCGCGGGAGGGGGATAGTGGAGGAGCGGGCGCTCCCGGAGGAGGCTTCTTAAATATTTGGGGATAGCGCGTACCTACGCATTACGTAAATTAATGACACGGATTCGAGGAAGGATGGCGCCCGCCCGCGCCCGCGCCCGCGCCGTCACCGCTGTTTGTTTTGTTTTAATGTGCGTTGTTAACGACGTTATTAGACGCGAATTATAATACGAGAGCCGCTCCGAGTAGCCGCGCCCGCCTGCCCGCTCGCCGCTTGCCCGCCCGCCTCTCGCCCGCCCAGATTGATTGGACTAATGACTTTCTTTTATTCTTATAATTGCACAAATCCGACTTCACGGTGCTTCGTTGATTTCTCCAATTTCCAACTTTGATGAAATATAATAGTCATTCATTTGCGGAAATAGGCTGTTATGAAAAGAATATTTGGATGTTTTATATCTCACGATTTATTAAACTTAAGTCGATCAAGTTGCGTACTCACTATATTTGATAAGCTTAAAATATGTCTTACGAAACGTTCGTGCCTACATTGAATTACATATCTATAGTAAAATGTTTTGATGCTGTGTATAAGTCATTAACACAGTGTTACAAAGTTGTTAGTATCAGTAAACAGGAAGCGTGTAGTGTGTATAGTGTGAGCGGTGTGTGTCATGTGTGTTGTCGTACGAGCGCGCATGCTCACACATAGACTCAACAAGTGCCCCCATGTGCACACGAGGCTCACAGCTCACCTACCGCCGCCCGCCGCCGCGCCGGCTGACAGCCTCACACACTCGGACACCGGTGTCCGACCGAGTTAGTTACCGCACTAATGCTTCACGTGGGAGGTATACTTACATGAGTGGCTATTACGACTACTTTAGGTTTGTTTTGATGCGATCGAAATCATGTTAATAGAGCAAGTACTCTAGCTACGAGTTTGCACATCAGATGGTTGAACATCGTACTAAAACATCTAACAATGATCAGGCTAGTTAGATATTTGTTGTAGTATCAAATGACTTAAAAGCACAATTTTTGGACCAGGTTCAGACACCGAAATACACATCACCTACTTTTGGACATTAACTACTGTTCCTTGCTTTTACATGAGTAATATACCTAGGTTAGATATAAGTCCTGTGGGACGAGAGTCTCGTACTAGAATTATTGCAGCTGTCTATCTTAAAAGTCCTGATGCTACGCTAATGGTTTTCAATTAAAGTAAAAAGTATTAAAACACAAACTTTGCGTAGCAAGTTTCCACATTAGTTATCGGATATACCGGATTTATATGCACAAGATTGTGGGTTCGAGCTCAGGCAAGTATCAATGTGACTTTTTCAATGTCTTATATACTTTCTTAGATATTTGAAGTCACCGCTGACTAACGGTGACGGAAAACATCGTGAGGAAACCTGGATTTACATAACATAACATCACGCCTGTATTCCCCGAAGGGGTAGGCAGAGGTAAACATATAGTACACCCACATTTCGCCATGTATGTTGTAAGTCCCAATGTAATAGGGGGCGAGCCTATTGCCATCAACCGGGCACAAATCCAGACTCCGTGCTGCTACTGAGAATTACCTAATGGAAAACTCAGTATCACTTTGCCCGACCCGGGATTTGAACCCAGGACCTCATGCTCAGCAGTCGCGCTTAGCGACCACTAGACCAACGAGGCATTAATTATCTAAAATCACCAACCCGCAGTGAGCTAGCGTGGTGATCAATGTTCAATCCTTGTCTATACGACAAGAGGCCTTTGCCCTGTAGTAGGACTGTTATAAGCTAGTTCTGGAGACTGGACTGATCAGAAAACATACACAATGTATCAATATATAGGTTTATCGTGTATCGAACCATAAAAACGTGTGATACTATTATGCTTTACATTCAAATTAATAAATCGAGGACAAATATTGATCTAATAACATCATTAGGCTAGTACAGGTTGACTAATTATAGCAAACATTAAAATGCTTCGCCAGGTATACAATTAAAGTCAGTATAATTCTGGATTTTATGGTAATAATTGTCTTGTACCCAGCAGAGGGAGATACACGGTTGATATGATGATGATTAACTATACTTACATTATTTATACAGCATTACATTTTGTTTATTGTGTCAAGGATTACCTCCCTTTCAGTGGTTACAAAATATCGTATCAGAAGACTGAAGTAAACATGCTGATAGAGTTATTAAGCTATTAACTGCCTTAAATGTGTTTTATTGGATATATCTAAGCATAGCTAGATATTACAAATAATTAAAGCAGGAACCAATACCGATGGCAGCACACTGACTGGGGATGCTAATACTGTAGCTATTATATTCCGTTCTGTTATTCCCCAACTCACCCCAGATACTATTTTGCATAAAGAAAAAAGATAACCAATATTAGAATAACACGTCAGAAAGCGAATGATTTAGGAGAGTCAAACATACTCGTCAGTTGTATAAATGATTATGGCATGGTACAGCAAATACAATACAGTTATAATTATTGTTAGTGAAAGGTCAATGAAAATAAACGAATAAATTAACAAACGAAATAGTTGTTGGAAATTGCAGTACAGAAGTATTTCTTTTGGTCTGTTCCATGAATATAATATTGTTTTCAAGACACAATTTAATAAAAATTATTCAATGTATAACAGCCGAATAGGTAAATTAAAACAGAGAATAGTATTATACTGGTATCTTTAACTATTCGATGAACGGCGTAGTTTGAAGGACCCTCAAAAGAAAACTTATTAATTTTCGTCATTATGAATTCCGCGAACGAAACTCGAACGTCTAATTTCAACCCTAACTTATCAAGACGCGAATAAAAAAGTTCACCCCCCGGCGCACCCCACGCTCACCCCCTTGTTTAAAACGCCGGCGAAAAAAGAAGCACATAAAAATGCATGAGGCCTTCCTCGTTATAAGGAAAGGGTAGCGACCCCCCCTGCCCCCACCGGGAGGTAGCTGTAAAAATCGTCTCTAATTTAAATTTGGGAAGTTTCGCGTGGCGCGAGGCAATGTTGATGTCTTGATAAATGTTAGGAAATTCCACTAATTTCGCGTCTTCAGCACTGGCAACTTTTAATTGGGAGCGCATAAATCGCACCGGCCGGAGTAATGGCACGCGCATTAATATCTTCTCGCGACAAAAAGCCGCTCGGAACAGGTACATTTAGATAATCATCGCTCATTGTTTCCGGCATCTCGCGACTGAGATAACGCCTGCCCACCTCGCCGGGGCAAGCTGACATGTACGATTAATGCGATAATCTCTTATCACAGCTTTAAACGAATACCTCCAGTTACAGTAATGTGTCGTTCTCGTTTTGTTCACGAAATTATTTATTCTACGTAAATACCATTTTGTTTTACTCAATATCGTAAGTAAATGATATCGAAAATCAGTCATAAATATGAATTAAGAACTTTTTATTTAACGACACACAAATAGTTGTTGTGTTAGATCCCCCTATTAGAATCGAAGTCGCGAGCCTATTGGCCATATTGCTGGAATGTTATGCCTCTGTAGCAACTGAGTCCATCATATTGTTTTGTCCGGCCGTTGTGAAGACTTACTTCACGCGCAGCTGACCCTATACATATGTATATCATGTATTAAAACTGCCATTTAAGTATCCCAAAAAGTCTAATTAATTACTGAGAAAGCATGTGTAGACCGCTACGTAGCATACGTTACGTTCATGCTACGAAAGTGCTACGTGCTACGAAAACGTGACATATTTAAAACCGAGAGACTTTATATGCACAATATGTTTGCTCTGAAATGCCTACCGGCAATATTTCTATGGCGAAGTGCTTGTTTGAATCATTAACGGTATAATCAATATTCAGTCATTTGTTTGTTTTTACTTAACTTTCTTGTAAAGTGTATCGTCATCACTTATTTAACATAAAATAGCATACGGTATTAATTACATTAATGTAGGTTTCGTTCCAAACAAGACGCATTGTTTTGTTTCAAATAATTTATTCAAGTGTGTTTACGATAGTAGAAATAGGTTATTTTTCATTTCTTACAAAATATCAATGAACAAAAGAATATATTCTCTGACAGAACTTTTCACTCGAAGTAATTAAAACAGAAGCCAAGTTTGTTTTGAGTGAACAATTATGGAATACGCGTGGTGAGTATCGCGTTTTCTTCTTCCTCATTAAATCGGGACAAAGCAAGCGCTGGCAAACTTCGACGGGTGTAATGTTATTCATTTGGGAAAGTCAAAGGTTGTATTTACAAAAAAAAAATAAGTCGCCGGAGAGCGGACGGTGGCATTTTTTCCATTCGGCGCGTTCCATTAGCGTGCCTTTGTTTGGCGGGAGCGCGCAAATTAATTTAGCTCTCCCGCCATTTCCTCGCGCCCCCGCCCGCGCGCCTCCCGCTCCCCTGCCGCGCCCTTTTTTGTCTACGCCTTGCTCTACGTATCGCTTTCTTCTTTATGGCTCATTAGGCAGCATTGTCACCATTGTTTTTTTTTCGCCTAACCCACAAGATCTAATTACTTATTATGCTGCGCGAATCTCATAGATTATTGGGTTAGTAATAACTAAAGAGAGTACTAAAGCTAAGGATAGATATAGTGATCAGATAATATTCAAATCATGTTACATACGATAGATAGCACACGTCTAATTAGTTTAGTATTATTTAGTTCGATCTTTTTTGTATAATTAGACCTGTATAATTAGTTTTTATATTAATACGTATTATATTAACGCATAAATTATGTTTTACGAAATAATAGTTCTCCAGCAATTATTAACGAATTATGTCATAAATACGACAATCGAAACATAATCTCACTGTGCTGATGAATGAACTAATACGTGAAAAAATGAAATTGATCAATAGGGTAGAATCAACAATTGTCATCGGTACTTATCTTCATTATGTCGTACAATGGCGGAGCAAAGGGGTGCCTCTACCATATTAGTATGAAGGGTTACACGGATACAAAGAATCTGTTACTCAATCCACATGTTATTGATCACCAAATGTTTATTACTCAACTCCAATCAGACGTTCTTATAAGTATTAATTACAAAATAATTGCGATTAAATAAGTCTTTTATTATCTTTTTCTTCTTTGTTTTTCAGCTAGAGTAAGCATAAAATTGTGTGTATTGCCAAACTCATTGTCTTCCTTTGTTTGACTTGGGTATTATTTTTTAATTTACTTAAACTCTACATTAAATTACTTAGTAACTAACCTTTCTGTTTTAATCTTTACTCAATAAGTAAGTAACCTTTGTCTAACACCATCTAGAACGATAATGTAAGGGTTTAAATCCTCAATTACAGTTATTCTATATTTACTGTTCTCTCTCGTGACCTTTTATCTGTGTCAGTTAAATACCTATCCGTGATGTTGAAAAAAAGAATATAGTTAACTGCAAACAAATTAAATCGGAATCGTGATGGCTCAATATTTAATATGGGGTGCGAATCTGTGGGACTATACGAATAATCTGTATATTTTTGACTCGCGGTCAAAATGCTGGATGTTTTTCTTGGTACGTTGAAGATATACATGATGAAAACGGTTAAATAATCATTAAAGGTCTTATTTCCATATTCTAAAAACAAATAAACTCACCTGGTTTAATGCAGCAGTTGTCGGAGAACCTGCGCGGGCGCTGCAGTGAGGGACGCGCGCTCTGGGCCACAAAAAAGCGCCAACTGACTGGCGGCCGTGACCCACAGTTTTTAGGAGCGCGCGTGCCCTCGCCTCTCCCGCTAAACAACCCTTGCGTATTCATAAACCCACACGTCATACGTCGGGGCACTGCGCACCGTCTCGACACAATTTTATGGCGTATTAAAATGAGTCATATTTTTTAAGATTAGGAGATAATGTGTGCTGTTGTTATTGAATTTCAAATAAAATGGTAAATCAGTGCTTACATATTTGCACTATTAACAAAGCCATTAATAATACTGGTATTCAAATTCTACCATCACCAAATGACTGAAAAGGCTCACAAAATAGTAGTCATGGTCGTTCCGAAAAAAGCTCTTTGTTCTACGTTAATTAAATTCTTACTGCCTCTACAACAGAAATTGCGCGTCATTAGAAAAAAAGAAATTTATCTCGCGCTTTAAGTTGTCGGACTGAAAATTTATAATTAATTACTTAGCAGACACATTTTAAATTCTTAATTAAGCAATCCGTACTTTCTCCCGCCTATAAATTAGATCGAGCCGTTTCCATAGAGACTACTCATCCTTTAAAGCGGGCCGGGGGGAGAGAGGGGGTTTTACAAAAAATATAACTTAGGGTGAGTAAAAAACCGTGGGGTGACTCAGCCGGCCGCTGCACCCCACGACGAGAAATCTACGATCAATATTAACTCTTTTTTTCAACGGGGAAACGCTGAATTTTTAAGTCGTTTTAAGTCGCGACGCAACGTTGAGAAAATTATGCGCGCGTTTAATGTTTTGGACACGCTTCACGCAATCCGACGCGAGCACAGTGTACAGCTAATATTTGAAGTTGGCGTTGGTCATAAATCACAGCGGCCAGATACAAGTTGCGATTCAATTCACGTCATTTGTCAAGGTCGGACCACATGTGTTGGTGACGTCGGTGGCATTCAATTGTTGTTTTTAATTCTTTAATAGTAAGTGAGCTAAACTCATATCATAACTAGCAGTAGTTACTGAGACCTCACCTTAAATTAAGCATATATACAAATTAATTTATAAATTTACTACAATGTTACTTCCTATCGTCTCCCATACATATTGATAGCAGCTGTTTGGATTAAAAACACTGGAAGATAGAGCAGTTGTACAATTTAAAAATAAACAATTTACACGGTAGTTAGTTAGTTACATTTCACAAATGTAGGAAACTTATCACCAATAATGGAGTTATCACGTTACAAACAATTTTCCGACCCATCAAACCTTTACATGTAGGCTTTACAAGTCTCATATTATTAAAATTTACGCTTGATTATCGAGTTTGCTTTTCGATTATAATGCAAGGTGAATTCGGCCAGTTTTTTTAAGAACACTATAATAAAAACTAACATGCATACGTAATTAGTAAGAGTGCATTAATAAAAAGCTGTGCGGAGCCCGGTGTGCATGCACGCATAAAAAATACGTTCATTAGAAAAAAGCTATTTATGACAGCGGCCATTATCGTCTAATAAATCAGCTGCCCGCTCTTCTGTTTTTCGATAATGATTCTATTATTATGGAAAAGCGTTATGTAACTGTAACATTTTTTTCTACGGACATGTGAGTGTGGAGACGGATTTCGTATTAAATGTACACTTTCTCTATAGTAAGGTGGTTCAGTTTCTTAACAGGTTAATGTTAGTATTATAATGTTAAATAGAACATACTTTCAATTAGTTAACAGGATATGGTTAAATATACAGTTACATGTGCATACATAACGTATACAACTATGACTTAGCTGGTGCTTTAAGTCAAATTACTAGGTATACTACTACAGACTAGGAAACCTACTATCCTAATTCGTCAGTCTTTAAAAATATATTTTCGTATTTGGTACCTACTTGAAGAGTAGTTGTAGCTTTTATTTTTGCACCTCTACATACATACCTTATTACTATTGTCAAAATTAAATTTAGCTATAACTAAACCAATTTTTGTTGGAGCAATTTCTATGTAGGTGGAATTTAAGCACGTCACAATGATAGATAGATAGAATATGCTTTATTGTACACCATATTAACAAATAACTTAACGTATTTACATAATCATTAAAATAGTGGGTACAATGGCGGCCTTATCGCTTAGAGCGATATCTACCAGGATATTTTAATGATGTTTCGGACATACTTAGTTTGTGATGTAAGATGTTAGATCTACGATCAGAAAGCTTACTCCACGGCGTCGAGCGGTCGTAAGTTTTTATGCGTGTCGGGAGGCCGGCGCCCACTGTACGGGTTACAAATTGTGGGGTGAAAGGGGTAGTTTTTTTTTCTAATCGACTTTCCTAACAGTAATAAACGATATTTATCTTTGTTAATTATGGTTCACTCCGCGTTTGGTAGCTCCGTGCGTGTTTTCGCTTCAAATGTTTGTGTTATTATCGAATTACGTATGTTTGTCGTTAATGTTAAATTTCATCATAAGTTTTAATGTTAACTTCTTATTACAGCTCCGAGCTGTCTTAATAATGCTCCAAATGGATTTTTGGTATTTTTAGTACCTGTTATATAAATGAGTCAGGGTCATTTTGTTACAGTAACCTACAAACTATGCACGACTCTGCACATCTAGTTTCTCGTGTATAAAGTGTTATCATAATTCCAAATTAATTGCCCGTTTATACAATATTGTCGATGTCTACAAGATATTTTTATTTCAGTGTCGTGGGTGCGTTTAACAGCATATATCACATGGACAGACACCGAGACTCAGGTCAAACATGCAAATATTTATCCTGTGCGGGATTCGAACTCGTAACCTACAGCGAGGCCAATGCCGAATTTCATACTTAGTACCTAGTGGAATTTATATATTTTATATACCATATACATTCGATTTCGTTTCCATCTTAGGATATATACCTAAAGGAAAATAAAAAGATTATAATAATTAAACATTGTTTAAAAGCTGGCTAATTGAGCAAACCTATTCCAATTTGGAAAAAGTTTGTATGGTTATGTTATGGGGAACATTTTGCTTGAACGCAAGTGTAAAAATGTAACATAATATGCTTAGATTAACACTAGGTATGTCAAATTTTATCAAATTAGATAATAGACGGTTTTAAGTTATTTGTTGCAATGATGTAACTGTATGAGCTGTTTAAAAACAAGAAAGTATCGATTCATGTAGGTAATAATGTTACACCATTTACACTTAACTACCCTTAACACTGCTACCCCGTCGTAAATTATCAATAAAATGAACAAAAAATAATCCAGTAAAAAAAAAGTTAATTTAAAAAATGCTAAATGTGCACTTCGAAATTTTAAAATGAGAAACGAGGGCAGTGATCCCGCGGGGCGCATGCGTAATATCAACCCTTTTTTACCCTTTCGCTTCCCTGAGCTTTTTTTGTAAGCGTTTTTGTAAAGGGTTGTGTGGGGTAGGTACCTGCCACGCGACTCAGCGGTAGGGTTAAGTTTTTTCATAATGGACCGACAAGCATTTTTTACTGATGCAGTTTTTTCTGTATGGAGTTGGCGCGGAGAACAATAAAAAGTGCATTGACCTTTAACAAGAGATCAGCTGACGGCATAATAGTGCACTTGCGATCACATGTGCTATTGATTTTTCTGTCGTTCAAGGTCGCTTTATTTTGTTGATACAGCACTCCAGCTATTATAGATTGTTCTCTTGACGAATCATAGAGCGTTCAATTGTTACTTTGAATTGAAAATGTATTTTTGTGTAGAAAACTCTGCATTTTTGTTTGTTGTTCTTTGATGTAAAATTGTAAATGCACTTTGATATTAATAAAACGTGAAATCGTTACAACGTATTTCATGTTTTACTTATATGTCTTCAGTATCGAGGTGTATATTTCTTTCTTTGTGGGAATGACTAAAATGATTGTCATTAGTGAAATATTTTTGAACCATTTCCACGGTGATACTTGGTTAGGACTACATGTTAACATATTAAGAACTAGTGCCTATGCAACAAGTCTTCTACAGCTTAACTACTTCGTCACGCGGCCAACAGATACAACATAAACTCTTCACTTGGAGACACTAAGCTTCTCCACACGTCCTCTAGGATCGGTCAGGCTTCCTTATTTTATTATACAAGAATACAGGATTACATATATGTACGAGATGAAATCAAATATTTCAGTGTTAACGATCTTTTACCTGATTGGGCTTATTGTGTTTTTATGACCATTGTGAAGATATAAAACAATTGATGCGAGAATATTTAAAGGATATTTTTTAAATCAACTTCTTTTAAATCTTGTTCGTACTCTTGCACCTGTATCTTACAAATTACAATTCGGTTTAACCTTAATCCTTGAGAGATACCACATAGAACTAGCAAACCTATAAATTCTTCTATCTCTTAAAGATAATATTTTGTATTTATTTATTCTTAAGAGTACACTTAAGCAATAACAAGTACAAAAATGGGACACTTTAGTATTTAGATAATATAAAATAGTACAAATACATTTGATGTACCTTCGAACAGTACCTACCCTTTATGACAATACACTGCTCGCACAACGGGCGGATGGTGTCATCTTTCGCAACACAGCAGCCGTATTTTTGTGCAATTTTCGTAAAAATCGTTGCACCGGTACTTATTAACCCGCCAACACTCTAACCCACATTGATCAAGGTGTTAAGGGTTATCAAGTTGCAGCCCGTTATGCGCACATTCTGTTTATCACGCTTTTGTTCAAACTCTTTTTTAGTTTATAAAAAGTTGCCCTATTGGCTGTTACCCGACGCCCGTTTTTTGCGGGCCTGAGCTTGCCTGTGCTACGATTTTCTTTTGCGAAATGTAACTGTGTAGTCGCTAAAAGGGTTATACGTTTGCACTCAGTAGTACTGCCGTTTAGCAACATATTTAATAAGTTGAAGATTATACAGCAAGTTTACATGTGTGTCCAATATTTTTATAACATCTTATTAGATTTTAATACAGTTTTTTTAATATAATACAATATGTTTCATACTTGTATATTACAGCGCTATGATTGATCGACTTCAGTCGTAAACTTAAAAAAAATCAATTCTAAGCACTAGAAATATGAGTTATATAAGGCACAAAGTGACATATTTTACTTCACGTCTTTTTCTTATTGTTACAAGTGTCAGCTTCTCCTTATATGTAAATGTACGACACACATACGATGTACGACATTTGTAAATATTAGTTTATTATATTAATTCGAAGCGATAGTTGTATTTAGGAACTATGGTTATATTATACTTCTAAATACAAATTGGTGAAAACAAAATCTATTCAATTATGTAGTTCCTTAGAAACAAATCACTAAATTTATGTGAAAACTCACAAAATACATTGTAATACTAATGCGCTTCAAAAGTTCTTCTCTGTAATCTGTTTAAATTGTAAAATATGTATCTACAGCCCCCATACCATTACCTCTTAAAGCAGGACAGTTTAAGATGGGGAAACGGGACACCGCTACGTGCAGTGTAATGCGGCGTCTCGCTTCCACAACGTAAACTGTCCTGCTTTAAGAGTTCATGGTAAGGGGGCTGGTATCAGAATTACACCTGTAGAATGTACATTTATGGAACAAGTAATTCTTTATTTCTATTATTCATCTACACTTTAACTTAATAAGATAATCGCTTTTGTTCTGATTGTAACTTAGGTACTTATAATCAACAAACCCGATATTTTTATAAAGGACGTTACTTTGTAATATTTTCTACTCGCAGTAATTGTTAAAAAACATAAAATGCAATCTCTTATTTATCTAATGTCTACCTATATCAGTAGCCGACAGAGCATCCTGTTTACCCATCAGTTCCAGTCAAGCAGCACTTTTTATGTATAATTAGTTATCAGTGATTAACGTTGCTCAAAGGGTCTTTGTGTACAAAACCCATACAGCAAGGCACCGCATTTGCGATTCTAAAATTAGTGGCAGCTGTCGTCCCCGCCCCCGTTGTATCTTCACCTTACTTTTTACCAAGAAAAAGGAAAAAAACTTTGGAAGCTTTTTCTTTACGAGTTAAGAGTGAGCCGGCCGAGATCTGATTTCGCAAAGATAGAGTTTCATCAGTAGACAAGGCGTTTTTAAGAGTTCTTTTTAATTATTCCTAGCTTTGCCCGAAATCGGGTCACGGCTCGGGTGACACGTTTATAATTCAAACACAATTCTTTTATTGAAAATTTTAAGACCCACCCGAGAGAATTCCAGCGAAATACCATTTCCTAAATTAATTATTTTTGATTAGATTCTTGTTTAATGTTACTAATGAAATTGTCGAACTAAAATGTAATAATTTTTTTCCTTTCTTCTAGTTAGGTATCTAATTTTTAATTTTCTTCAAATCTCTGTCAGTGTCTACAGCTTAATGATTGTTGATAACAAAATACAGAGCTGCGCTGGTATTACAACTAAACTATTACACTTATAATTAAAAGAATGCTTTCGTACAATTAACAATTAAGTAATATAATAGTCAACGTTTCTTATCCAGTCCTATGTGTGAATTACGTATTGTTTACTCTTGTTATTATACCTATAACATTTGATCAATAGATAGTCATCTATCGCCGATAATATTTTTTTCTAATAAAGAGTTATCAATAGCTTTTATCACATTTCACCGCACAGTGCGATTACTATTTAGATTAGCACCCTTTGTATTTATTTGTGAGAATAGACGATGAAACATATTGTGATGTTTGTCGCAAGTATGCATGTAACGTGCCGATGGACCCTTTGTTCCTGTTATGAAAACATGGAGAAAGGACATTACAAACGGATTAAATGCAAACAAACCCACCGGCTACTGTGCGGCTACACAAACAACTAATGCTAAGCGGACGAAAACAAACTCTTTTGTTGGGCTTCTTTCCAAAGATACCCTGTATACGATTTCAGTGACAATTAGGTATTGTGTGAGGACTAAAATGCCGCTCCAAGGCGCGCCAGTGATACTCGAAGGATTAAAGGATTACGTGTTCGTTGTAAACAAGTTCGCGCCGATCTATTCTGCATTCTTTTATGAAAGTGGTAATCGGGTTGTGTTGCCGCAACGTTCTCGGAAGCTGGAAATCTACAAAAATTTGACTTAAATGTAGTGATGGAATATCTACATAATAATATATAGTATTTGTACGACTAAATGCATAATAGTAACAGGTTACGATCACCATGTTATGATTTTTTACAAATATAAAGAAACATATGCTAATTGCACAGATGTATTACGTCTGAATTTAAACTACTAGGTACAAAGTCATACACAACATTCTCGAGTCTCTTCAACGATAGTAGAAATAATTATAAACTTTCATAACAAGGCGAATTCCCTTATGAAATATATTATGTGACTTGCAAAACCACACCAATAGGTGGGTAATGCGTGGAATAATATTTTAAATTAAGAAGGTAAAGGTATTATAAAAATGGGTTACCTAATATTGTACGAGCGTATTAAATAAAGTTTGCCTAATACCAAGTGCTTTAATTACAAAATTTTGTTTACAATTTGATTTAATTAATATTACTGGATTCTACATCAGTTTGATTTCAGGTGCAATGGTTATGATATCACCAATGTTGTTCTACAACCACACGTCTATGCATATACACTTTCAAGTATCTCAAAAAGGGTAAACAGAGCGCAATAATTTATTGTCATTTATGCAAAAAACTACTTGAATGTATCGCACACGTGCACGGATTCATCTCACAATGCGTATCCAATGCATTCACAGATATTTGCTTAGCTCCACACGATTGATTCTATTCACACTCGAATATAACGTTCTTTGTGACATTTATAAGAGATATTTACAAAAAAACTTAATATTTTTCGAGCACTTTCACTATCAAGTACGAGTCATAACTAAAAGGTTGAGAAGGTACTGTTTTCAGTTACATAATAGTGATATTTTCATTTGTGTTCATCATTTAGGCGACTCATAAGAAACATAAATATTGTTATTTAATCGGATAACATTAAATGTGTCTCAAGTCTTCTCATTGCATAGGTACAATTTAAATGCTAGGTTTTGCTTTTGACGAATATTAGTTGAGAATCATTTCTAAATTACAGGGAGCGAGTAAGATCCATGTTATCACTTTGCGCTTCCTAAAACGTATAAAACCGTCAAGTTTTACTTCGATGCAACTCTAAAGTTTTGGCGTTGGAATGTGAACAAAAACTATTTTGTTGGTTTCGGCATTATTAGTCCATCCTTCCTGATGTCTTCCGGTATTTATGCCATTTGGTTGTAAGCTCCATAACGTATTTTGGGATATAAATGTTTTAAAACCTTTTGTTTATGATGCAAGATTACAGTTCAATATTTATAGGAAGTTATTATAAACACTGATTAAACTCAACTATAAAGATTATTTTCTTTATATTTTGCAGAAGAGATCTAAGAGTGGGCAACAAATCCGTTAATTTATATAAACTCTGCCTGTCGTTCCTTTCATTAAAATTATAATTGTGGCTGCTATCCATCCTGCGCGGGCGCGACATGTTTACTTTTGAAACAAAGTGTAACACCTGTCACTGCGCAGACGTAATCAATAGAGCAGCGTTTCCGCCACCACGTCACAACCGCACACAAAAACAAATGAATGATAACTATAACAAAAAACAATAATAGCAAGGCCGAAAGTGTTCGAACAGCAGATTATGAGCACGTTCAGTTATTAATTTATACGTAGCCTCGCGGTAAAAAACACAACCCTCACTTGGAAAAAACGTAGCTCGCGACGCAAAAGGGAAAGGGTGTCTCGCTCGACTCGCGTGCTGCATTCTGTTTTTTAACCGTACTCTGCGGTTTGTTTTTTCGTGTGATGCGTTCCTGTTTTTTAACAACACAATACCGTTGTTAAGAATTGTTTTTTAAGTGCGTCATATTGACGCGAGGCGCGAGCTCGAGGCGCGATCGCTAGTGTTTTTGTGTTGGATCTTATTTTTAAATCTCAACGCTTCTGGTAAATGGGGTATACAAGTTTTTAGTGTTTAGTCACGGATTGGTAAAGGGGAAGACTTTTGTTTTTTATATGTGATGTAGGTACGTTGTATTTATATCTCAGGAGCGGAAAGAAGGTGGGTAAAGCACGAGCGATGTCGAGACATATGGTTCGTTAGACAAAGCCGATGTTTTTCACGAGAAGCAGGTGTTGCATATAGCACAGCTACTGTTACATATGTATGTCAATTTACTAAACAAGTATTAGAACCAGTGAGGAAGAACGGACCTTTTATAAGATTTGTTTATTATTATATTTATTCCATGTCGTTTACGTTTTGTGAGTTAAAACATCTTTATCAGTAGCATACAGTACTAAGTAGATACTTGTTTGTCCATCCAGACTATTAGATTCAGGAAATCATACGAGAGTATGTTAATGATATGCACCGCTTAATCACAGATCAAGAGTTCTGCACAACATCGTTGTCTATAAAACAACATCAATAATGTTCGGAATTTGTAAGTGCGCTATAAAAAACGAGCTATGAAAATGCCATTAAATATTAAAAGTGGGCAAACAGAGAGCTTAACAAGAAATAAAACATCGTTATAAGAGGCTAGGAGACGACCAAGTCGCCCCCGGCCGGGCTAGCTATCGGCGCGCCTCAGTTAATGCCTACTTATACCTTATTATATAGCGGAGTTTGCGTTGAGGAACAAAATTAATTGGTTAAAACTCCTCTCAGTATCCAGGGCGGGCCGCCCCCCCACCTCCCTCTTAATTCCGTCCTCTCCCCGCAGGCCCACAACCTCACCCCGCGCCCCGCCAGCTCCTTTGAACGCAACCTACCTAGAGAAAAAACAGAAAAGTATAAAGTTCATTCCCCAAGTGTTGCAACTTAATTAATAATATTATTTTTTCTGTTTTATTTAATTTACTTCTTTTGAACTAATGTAATCACGTGTTTTAAGATATAATATTGTTTTCTAGGAAATATTTGCATGTATTAGTTTTAAGTTACGGATTGGTAAAGGGGACGACTGTAGTAGCTACTACAGTAACAGTTTGTCTAAATAAAAATCTGAAAGCTAATTTGGGCACCTGCCTATTGATTAGAACATGAATCGACTTCAAATCTGAAGATAACGTTACGATGCCTTAGTGGCTAAGTAGTAGGACTGCCAAGCTAGGAGTAGCCCGTTAGATTTCCGCAATACACGAGAAATTCCCTAAAGGGGCAAAATAAATAGTCATTTAGCCGCACAAAAGTGTTTCAATACACAACCGCCAAGTACAAATCTTAATTACTTTACTGATACGACATTTTAAATAATTCGATATTTGCATATACGTAAATTAGTTGGCTAGTTACGAGTAGGTAATGATTTAAAAAATATATATACTCTATGTATTTGATGGTAAGCATTTAAATAAAATAAACTTCAAATTGAGGTGTTTAAGTATTAACGTAAACAAATAAATGAATGTTAAAATTATAATATTTACAAATAATTCATTTACCTATAGCACAAGAAAGCAATAAAAGCACTTACACAACCAAAATCCAAAATAATTCAAGAAAATACAAATATGTTAATTACCGAGTTACAACGCTTGGAGTATGCGCCCGTAACGAAGGGCGAAAGCAAAGGGTAGGTCGGGCTTGCGCGGGGAGCGCGGGGTTCGTTGCCACTTCTCCAAATAAATTATAATTCGCCCGCTCGTCCTCTACCCGAACGTTTCGCGACTACTGTTTCAAACATGCCTATTACTTAGCTATTAATCTTGATTTACTTTATAGACAACTTAAGATGTTAGGCACTTTGAGCACAGATACAGGCCATGAGATGTTTTAGAAAGCGTTTATAGTGCTCTTTTAAATGTGTATTTTAGACAATTGTGTGTTGTATAATTTAGTTGATATCAAACACAATTACTTAAAATTACTTTATTCTTGTATATTAACGTGTACTCGTTATGATATACAAAATAGTCCCTGCTATTTATTAACGAGATGAAAAGAGGAAAATGTATCGTATTAATATTGTTCTTTAAAACAAATAAAAAAGATTAAGGAGATTATCATACAATCAGAAGAGTGTAATTTATTTATTTATTTATTTATTCTTTATACAAGAGGTGTACAAGGCGGACTTAATGCCTTAGGCATTTTCTACCAGTCAAACCTTTGGGTAGTGCAGAGACAGATCACGGTAGATGCACAAACAACTGTGTGAGAAGATATAATATTTATATACCTACTTACATAATACAGATTATATATACGTAATATTATACAAAAATATATATGTATATATAAACACTAAACAAATACACACATACATACATACACAATAAATCAAAATTCAGGTGAGACTGACAACGTTTTGTTGAGAAAATGTTCTTTAATTTTCTTTTTCAAACTATGACGACTGTTAGCCATCCTAATTTCAAGAGGGAGCGCGTTCCAGAGAAGAATGGACTGTATAGCAAAAGTGGAGTGAGTAAAATCAGACCGGTGAGAGGGACACTGAAGAAGACGGTTGTTTGTAACTTGGTCTTAGAAGCCTGGCATGCATCACCATCATATAGGTGCCTACGTGCGCACTAGTCACAAAGGATATTTCGCAAGAAATACACGAACTAATCGTCGAGTGTGCCGGGGCCGGGGTGTGGGGTGAACGATTAATTTAATAAATACCAACCGGATTCCGGTGCGTTTGTCTCCCAGCTATGTGGCGGCGTGAGGCGCTTCTTGAATTACGACTCTATCCTGCCCTACATATTGTATTTATAGCTGATAACATAAACACTATTAATCACTTACGAATGACCGAGTTTCGTAAAAGAGGTTTTATTGCAAAGCTTACAGGCCTCGTCCAGAAATGCGAAATGTACTAAACATAAGCTCTACGAATACTAGCCTCGTAGTAGTCTGCGTAGCCCGTAGCAGCTTAGTTAAGGCCTACTGAAATCATATTCAATATGTTTATCTTTTTGAGACTATTTAATAACCTAGCTGTAATGTTAGTTTAGCTGGTCCTGTAACATTCACAACTACTTACAGGTTACATGTATGGTAATCATCTGGTCACAAGCAGACTGAACACAACACCACGGCCGGTGCAACTCGGTCGAAACCTCAAGCCAAAATTAAAAACTTGTGTTCGCGTTAATTCCCGTTTTGTAATTTATTTTAAGTGCGTAGGTTAATAGGTCGAGCTTAATATTTTATATTAGGATTTTTTTTGGGATTATCAAAAAAGAAAATCCTCATTTAATGCATAATGCGTTACATTTTTGGCAAATAAATAAGTAGACATGTATGTAGTCTGGAAATTTTTAATTTTTTATATAAATATATATTTGTTCGTACTTTCAGTCATATCTTTATACTGTGAATTGTGTTTTGTATTAATTAAATTAAAGTTACCTAGTTGATACAGCTACTTCTACGAACGCCTAAAATCTTTAACATATTCAATGATTGTTTGAATGAAAACGCAGTTGAGATTTTTGAATTCATGATTTTCCACCCTCACCCTTACTTGTTAGACAAAAATTTGGTTGTTAATTTCGTTAACACATTTGTAGCTGAAGTTATATTTTTAATATATTTTTAAAGTATACGTATACTGTATATACTGTACACCAATAAAACAAAGTTTATCCAACTAACCAGAGCTTAGTGTAAACTGAATAATATCATCTCCAGTTTCTTTTTTATATAGATTATTTCTGTAGTTAAATATTTGAGGTTCAGGTTAATAGGTAGTTATTCTGAAATATTTTTTTGTAATACACTGTTGCACACAAACATTTTAGGTATACTTGGATAAGTCCACTTTACGCGTAGATTTAGCCCCCTTAAAACGTGTCCTAATTTTACATTTGTAAGTCCGCCATTCATAACAGTTATATTTGTCATAATATCTGAAAATCTTACGAAAGGAACACGCCACGCCATTGAAGGTGACGCGACCCTGAAGCAAGCGTAAAGTAGGGACAGCGGTGTGCATGTGTGTGTGTGTGTGCGTGCAGTGTACAGCAGACCCCGTTGTGCGGGTGTATTGGTGCGACAACTCATTACTTACGGCCGATCTTAGATAAATTACACACTTTTCTTACTTAGTAGATACCTCTACGCGAGCCTATCGTGCACTAACACCAAATTAGTTTTATTGAACTCATGCTCTGTATATTTATTGGTATATCTACGGAGCATTGTATTGTCAAACCTTTTATTCGTCGAGTTACCTCCACATTAGCTTTCGAATAGTTGTTCGTTTGAGGTTGTTGTAAATTATTATGACACAGTAGTAGGTAGGGTTTTAAGTTTTAGACAATTCGATTTTTTTTTAATAAATTTTAAATAAGATTGTGGTTAAAACATAAAAAGATTAAGGTGTTAAATAACAAAAAGGATTAAATAACAAACATCTCTTTATTTTAATAATTATGTACTGGACATTGATAAAGAAATACATATAATCGTCGTACCATAATAATTATGACACATTTATATATTATAATATTTTGTACAAGTAGGTACAGTTTGATTCCAAATTAAGTTTAAGATTGTTAAAATAATACCTGTATATAGATTGTACATGAGGTAGATTGGTATTGACAGTGAACTTTACACAGAAATATGCCTGACATCAAACTTAACTAGTGTTGACCCGCGGACGGGTCTGTGTTCAGATGGCACTCGGTGTTTATACATCGCTAACTATTCATAAACAATATTAAGCAAAACAACACTTCAAAATCATCAATTAAATAGGAACTCAAATCAATTGCAACCATTTCGTACTGCGCATGATTGTACTCGGTTTCGTGATGTTGTTTGCTTTCGACTCAGATGTGTCGATCAGAGAGAGACACGATAGTGTTAGATCAAACCAAAGCAACACAATCATACGCGGGTTTCGAAATGGCAAGTGTTCAGTGCTACCGAACTGCCGGTAACTTAAATAACGAATAAAAATCAGTCTCAAACTAATGATCACGCGACGCAACGTGGTCGCTAACAGCTACACAATCCTGTCACTTGTACATTATCTCCACAGAGATGAACAATAGAAAATATTTCCAAGAACTTTGGCTCTTTACCCTGGCGTAGTAACCGTAGTCACATGAGGTAGATAATGGTAGACCCGCCTAACTTTACACTAACTACCATAATATTACAACATTGCAACATGAAATTACGACTTCTAATCGAGAGTTATCATTAAATTTGTACACATTTATATTTGTACCAATAATTTCTTTGGAAAAAAATATATCGTTACTCCTACATCGATTCCTTAGACTAAGACCCTACACTTCGAACATGACTAAAGAAAATAAAATAATAATAATCAACAAACAGTTCTTACAGCCTAATTATATAATTACATACGATAATTATAAATCATGTGCGCTAAAACGTTCAGAACAACTACTATGACATTAAATTATATTAAACATGGAAAATAAAACATTACATCTAATAGGAAACTAATACCCGTAGAACAAATTGCAATAATGTTCGTTACACCAGTCTCGTGTCGAACGAGACCACATAGTATAACATAGAGGCCATGTACGCGACGAGATGATCATAATTTAACACTAAGAGTATGTACAACACTTTAAATATTTCTGACTGTTGCCTTACAACTACAAGTAAATATTTACCTAAACGACATCAAGTCGCCGCATACATAGCCTCGCTTTGAATATAGCTAATATCAACACGTATCAATATATCGATACAGCACAGCCCGAGAGAGATGTTCGGTATCGACATAAAATAGTTTTATAATATAATTTTCGAGACACCAACTTCTCTACAACGTACTTTATATAACACTACATAAATATGTACACGTTATATTAACATTAACCGCATTCATACGGTAAGATACCGAGAATACATTGAAACGACTACAAACTAATCGATAAATAATAAATAATCTTGTAAGAGACAGCTTATGTACAGAAGCACGGTGCGCGCGGTCGGCGTGCTCCGCGCCGGTCCCGCTCGCCGGAGACTACCTCGCTTACATTCATTCTTAATTACAAAAGCTCCAATGATTCCATACAATTATCCCGTATCATAAATTCTGAACTAGTATCGCATTAATAAGTATTTTGATAAAAAGAAAGGCCCGTCATTTGAGACTTTTTGAGAGTTATTAAAAGGAAACTTAAGAGATTAAAACGAGATTAAAACCCGGTTCGCGTGAGTTACTATAAATCCGGACACACTTACTACCAAACAGCGTCAGCTTTGTCAGTCGGTGCTCTATATAAACTTGAATGAGTAATAATTACAATGTGCGGATTAGTTTTCGTCGCCAAAATAATGAGGCAATGTCGCGACCTTCTCCGACTAGACCATATTCCAGTTTCCGTTCGTTAATCGCGGGGGAAGACACGAACACCGATTGAAGATCAATAAATGTCAAGCATAACGAAACTATTTCTTTTCTAGTTTTTATCGCAAAACAATAGTCGGCGGCAATAAATCAAAAAATATCTTTTGTATACTAGGTATGTTCTTTAGAAGTTTAGCAATGTTGCAAAACAAAAGAACAAAAACTGGTCGTTTTTGCCTCACCTCGCCTTACGATTATGCAAATAGTACAACAATAAGCTTCTAAACTGTAACATGGATAAAAAAATACTTTTTATGGCGAACATTGCAAATGCAAAATCGTGAAAAGAATAGGACTACCTAACAAGACTACGTCGGTAGTTTTACTAAGAATCGCAAAAAAACACTATAAAAAGTAACCGTTATCGTAGTTAGTGGAGCAGTAATTATTTTAACATCGAGAGGAAATTGCATAGAACCAAGAAGTTATCAGCGAGCGTCTCCGCATTAGCGAGCCAGGGAGGATCGGCATCGGCGGCCGACGGCAGCGCGGGGTCTACGCGGGAGGAACTCGTATACCGGCTCAGCGGCGCGCGGCGGCGCGCGGGGACTACGCAGAGTGGACCCGAAGGTCGGTGGGCGAGTCCGGCGTGGCCGGCCTCCGCGGCAGCGACAGGTCTTCGGGCTCGGTCTGCTCGGGCCACTCATCCCAGCGCCAGTCGGGCGCGGTCGCTACCGGCGGGCTCGGCGTATCCGGCTCGCAGCCGCTACTGGCGCACCTGTGCAGCGCGGCCGCTTGCCGCCGCCTGAAGCGTGCGCCGCATCGACAAGCAAAGGGTGCATCACCCTCATGGACCAGAGCGTGTGCTTTTAGCTGGTTGGAGTCGGAGAAACGCGCTGGACAGCGAGCACACGCGTATGGCCGCTCCCCAGTGTGGACGCGAAGGTGTCGCCGCAAATTGGCTACCTGCACGAAGTGGCGCGGGCAGTGTGGGCAACTGTACGGCTTCTCGCCAGTGTGCAGACGCAAATGTGTCTTGAGGTGATGATCTCTTGTAAATCTTTTGTGACATTCTCCGCACTCGAACGGTTTCTCGCCGGTGTGGGTACGCTCATGGTTTTGCAAGACGTGCTTGTAGCCAAAAGAGCGTGAGCAAACCTTGCAGGTGAAGAGCTTGTCGCGAGGAGGGTCGGCAGCGCCCGGCGAAGAGCCAGACGAGGGTGGAGAGGGAGGTGCAGTGGCTGTTTCATCAAGCTTGGGTGTGCGGCGGCGCTTGCGCGCGCGCTCCATCTCCTGAGGTGGTAAAAGTGGCGCGGGTGGCGAGGGCGGCCAGGCGGCCAGCAGTGCGCCGGAGTACAGCTCTGCCGGCAGTCCTGCGACCAGCGCGGCCGCCCGGGTCGCCAACAGCCGCTCCGCTAACATCGGTAGCGACTCTTGACGCATACTTGATAGAGGTCTTACTGATACACCTGCACCAAAAAAAAGTTTAATTAATAAAGTAAGTGGGCAACATAGGTACTTACCATTAAAAAGTAGAGGCGTAGGAGCTAAACTATAATAAGAAGCTAGGCTATGATTGCATTAATTGACGCCCGCTAAAGAATCTATAAGCAACCTAATTTTGTATTTTCTTTCTGATCACTTCCGTCATGACTTGGTTCAACCTAAACAAATAACGTTGTCAAACCTATCGATAGCATACTTATCAGCGAGAGAGAGCAAAAAACACGGCAAAAACTAAACCAGACGCTGTAAAGGAAACATTTGGTCGCAATCACGCCGCTGCAGGTCGCTTCCGCCCCGACCTGTTGCGCAAATTGTAGCTCCACTACCGACACACTAGTCGTCCATTCCAAACTAAACTCATTAGTTTAATCATTGATGTAACTAAGCAAGTATACCAACATAATATTTCCGGAATGGTCAACAATTTCCAAATGATAAGAATAAAAAGCAATAATTTGATGTGACGAGTTTGTATAGTGTCGCTGAGCGGCTGGCGCGGGTGCGGGCGCGGGTGCGGGCGCGGGTGCGGGCGCGGGCGGGGAGAAGCGACCAGACCACTTACCTATATAATGGAATTAATTATTCCTCGAGCGGCAAACTCCGCCCGCCCGCTCCGCCCAAATTATATTCAAATATTAATTTCGTTGAAGAAAAGCCTTTTTGAGAGCACTTAATTAAAATTAGACAAAATCATAATTGAAAGTTCTCCTCGAGGCGTGAAGAGGCGGCACGAGGAGGGAGCTCCTTACATTATCTACTTAGCCGTGGAATTAATTCCCGGCCGGGCTGTAGACTCAGCCATCGCGCTTAATTGAAAAAGGCAAAATATTTTGTCGTTTGCAAGTGTTGGCACAAGACACTTTGCACTCTTTATTAAAAAAGAACAATTATGACAAAGACAGAAACTCGGCTTACTGTGCCAGTGTTAAAAGTTTTCTTAATTACTTATTGAAACTACGTATTGATAAATACACAAAGTCTGTAGTCTAAGATAATTTTAAAGTTTATGATTAGGCGGAGGCGTCGCGCGCGGCACGTACCGGCTTATCCCATAACTTTTTAATAACATTCCTCGTTATATTTCGAGGACGAACAGCGAACCGCACTCGTGATGTGATCAGAATTGTAATACTAGGCTTAATGTAAAAGTTTAAACAAGTAAATACCGTAGTTATGTTGTAAACCAATCTTATATTCCGACCTGGTAGGTATCTCATTACTATAAAAATCACATTAAGAGGTCTTGTCATACAGTGCTTAAAGTATGGACTAGATTAAGATTTATGATCATGTTAATGGTTAACCTAGTCCTTTAATCATATAAGTTATAGGTACTTGTTAAAAAAAAACAGTTGTTGAAATAAGTTTACCGTTATACTTTCAGTATAAAACTACCAGCAGTATATTATCGATCACTTATTGGGTTGGTTTTTTGTGCAGAGCAGCGTCATAATGTATCATTTTTATTAGTCGGTCGGGCCCGTCGGCTGACAATGTTGGTGATAAATTTTTACAGCGCGCCGCACCCTTCCGCACGGAGCTTTTTATGTGCTAAAGAGTTGTAATTATCCCCTCTTTATACGCCATAAATATTTGTCAATAACCCATATTCAATACTTTTATGGAGTCGCCTGCGGCCGCCACTCCATAACTCATTATTGCGCAAGGGTTCGCCCGATAACGGACGTGTCAATGACGTCCTTATTGCTACGCACTTGCTACTTGTGCCTTGTAGGCTCGTACTGCTATAGGTTTAATCTCAGAATCGAGCGCGACTATCAGATGGCTAATGTTTTATACATGATAATTAATTGATTTTAGTTAGGTAGGTATTCATCTTTTTTAGATTAAGCTACAAATAATTTGTTTATTAATTTACTTATAAGTAGGTACTAATGTTTTTAGACAGGCTTTTAAACACCTATGAAAATGAATAATAATGAATAAGTCTGTTATGATTAATTTTTAACATTTACTCAAGTAAAGTGCCTTAATTTGCCCAGTTTTAGGATTCGTCATAGTACGGTTGAAGCAACATAAAATAAGTTTCAATCTTTTGTTTGGTCAGGTTGAGAAGCAATATTTAAGACATACACAACCTAAATTCGTCCAAAACGACCTAATTACCGTGAGCGCCATATAATGGGATTAACCTGCGGCTACCGCTGGCTTTAAGTACGTTCGCACTCGCACAGATTACCGAGTTCGTACGGTTTCGGTGGTTTAGGGTTAAGCGCGATACACGCGCCGCGGCGGGTGTAATGGGGCTTCCCTGACATAACACTAGAGTTGCCGTAACAAGGAGCTGAACTGACCTAAGCACTTTATCAACCTTGGCGATAATAAGAATTGAGCTCTTCGACATTCGCGGGATATTACCACGAGCAAAGCATTTAATCCAAATTGGTATGTGGCTTTTTACTAATGAATAAATAATTTGAAATACTAATTAATCGTCAATTTTTAATTGTTTTAGTATAAGTTGAAGATTTTTGCGGCGGTCCTTCATAGAATGATACCTATGAAGCATAAGTGTGTTTAATAAATACTCATTACGATCTTCTTTTGTCTATTAAACTAACATAGATTTATATGCATATAGCTTGCAAGACGAATAAATACCTATGTACATTTTGCTTAAAAATCATAATAAAAATTATGGCTATAAAGATAATTGCTTGTACTTGTTATTAGATGATAATACAGTCATAACGATGCCTTCATAACTTTGAAATCTTAAGATGAAATATGAGACTATCTAAATAAGATTGATTACTTGTATTTACCTGTATGGAAGCTGGATTATAAATTATATAATGAACATTTTCATAATTAAACCTTGTTATTGTTAATTATTTATTATTATAATATTTAACAAATTCTTAAATATTATTTCTATATGACCAAATTAATGCAAAGGAAATTATAAAAACATAATAATTATTATATTACTTGACAGGAGTTATTTAATACGAGATATTTTAAGTAATAATTAAAGAATAGTTCCTTTTTATGACTACGAGATGGCGTTACTTGTTAAAATGTGATCACTCAAATAATAACAGAAAATCACTTATCTGATACGAAGCCTACGGACGAAAGGACATCGTTAAAGATAGGCTACACTAATTATTTTAATGTCGTCAGCAGGCATTACACAACCAAAAATATAATTAATTAATCACTAATGGTGATTAACGTCTACGACAACTGTAATGGGGATTACTTCAAACAAAGGTTGTGCAATTTACCAATAACGTTAGTTTATAAAAATTATTATTGTCAAGTTTAATTTCTTTAATTTCCAGCAATGAATACGACGGTATTATGGTTTTATACTAGGGGACATAATCTGTAATCAAGTATCTTAATATAAACTTCTATTTACCTTATAAAATGTAATCCAAGGCACTTTTTCATCCTTGTTTACCAGCATTTCGTCTTGTAACTTACTTTAAATCTTTTCATTACTTCGTTATAAGCAGTTTTACGTATTAACTTCGAAAAAATAATTAGAAATATATTGTAATGAAGCAATAAAATGCATCAAAATTACTTACATCTAACAAAATACTGGTATCAACACAAAAAACAACAATTAATCCGAATGTCGTAGAACTCGACTACGCGTCTCGCTTCGTAGCGAAGACGTAGCGCGCGGCTACGCGTTCGCTACCGCCTACGGTTCACTGAATCTGCAAAGTTCGCTGAATGCAAATAAACATGTGTGCGGTAAGCGCGGGCGTGTGGGCGGCCAATGGCATCGCGCGCTCCACGCATGCCGCGCGCCGCGCCCCGGCAACGTTTGAAACTTTGCTACACATATGCACTTCCAGATTCAGCGGACCGAGGAGACAGCAAGACGCACTTAACTAAAAACTTCACAAACCTCTAGAATTCTGCGTCGACTGCAGCGACAGGGCCATCTCACTCCAGATTCACGGCTAAATGCATTTATTTGCACTAGTTTGTTTGTAAAATTTATTGTCTTTCGACAACTTGTTATTAAAGTCCTTGTAAAATGTCAAGAAAAAACTAAGTGATAATGTTTATTGAAGACCGTTTACATGTTATGTCGACGCGGAGTCGCGATTGTGAATGAGTTGGGCACGCGGTGCGAGCGCGCTCCGTGCGACCTACCACAACACTGGCGGTAGCGGCGGCGAGCGGCGAGCTTACGGCCGGCCGCCCCTCCGCGCGGTAAACACACCCCCACGCCCCTCCCCGCGGGCCTGCTCCCCGCGCGCCCCCCGCTGCACTCCACGTGCACGCAATGCATTCACTTTTTATGGCCGCTACTACATTATGTTCCTTCCTGACGTTGTTTTTTAGCCCTCGCAGCGAGCGCCACATAAGCACTTTTTATGTTTTACGAGCGGCTCCCGTGCGGCCGGCCGGCACTTTCTTTGGCTGCGACTAATTTGAGAACATACCTACCGGCTTTATCTCATAACTGTTTGTTCTTCGGCTGTAATTATTATTATGATTAACAAATGTGCCTAAAGTTCGTCGTCCATGGTTCATGGTTGATTTAAATCAATTAATTGTCCAATGTTTATTAAAAGCATTGCCCTAAAATATAATTTACGTAATATCAAATGTGAAAATTATGATTTAAATTACTTATCATTAATTAATCATATGAAAAAGATAACAAAAAGAAAACCTTGTCACCTATATGAAACGTATCAATTATAAATCATAATGTATTAAGTAGAAATGTGACAACTTATGAAGGTCACTCTGTTACTTACTTTAAGTAAATATATTATTATTACTTAAGAACAGCAAATAATTCAATAATTATAAAATGTAATTAATAACACTTCAATTACCAATTTGATAATTAATTTTTTTTACCAACCTTTTTAGTAGTTATGGTGGCCTATTGGTTAACATACCGGATTTGTATGCACAAGGTGGCAGGTTCAAACCCAGGCAAGTATCAATATGACTTTTTCAATGTCCTAAATACTTGGTATTCAATAACACCACTGACTAACGCTGAGGGAAATAATCGTAAGGAAACCTAGATTTGATTATCTGAAATAAATTCTTTTCTTTTTTTTCATCTTTTTTAATTTAACCATGATGACGATATAAGTATTTATATCAATAAGGTTTTGATTTGTTTGTAATTGTTAATAGTCTCTTAAACATTTTAAAAAGACAGAATATGGCATATCTTTAATTGTACACCATATCTAATAAAGAGATATTTTTGTAGAACGGTGTTAGTCAGATCATTTAACATCTCGGCACACGCGGACAAAATAACAAATCTTTTTCATTTTATGAAATGAAAATTACAGGTATTACAAACAATATTCAAAAAACTTTTATTCAGAGCTTACTGTTATGTTAATCATATAATTATAAACTACTACTATGGATTCTATTATAAAATAAACCAATGAATACATCGGATATCGATTAAAAAAAGCTAGTTTTAATAGTAACTAATTTCATAGAAAAATCCTACTTATTTTTATATTCGGTCAAACTTTTACCTAATTTATTATTTTAATTGCTATTGTTCACTAATAATAGATGTAGAAAGTAATTGTAATTATGATAATGAGCATTAAAGCTCATTTAGTTTAGAATTGTTTTTTAATGGTAGAGCTTAAACGGATGCTATTAGTACTGATTAACTATTACTACTTTTTACTAACAACGCATGTTTAACTTCAAAAACAGTGGTCTATTTCGTTTTGAGTTCGAATCAGTACTAGTAATCCTGTAGGTTATATGTCAAACCTTTGAGATAATACGAAGTTTACCCATTATGTAAAGAGAATGCACTCAAAATATTAATATTAAGTTACAACTTAATAGGTTTCTACGTATTTACATTATCAGTGAAGATAGATTGATGCTGCCACCTAACAAGAGAATACAATTCGTTCGCTACGTCCACATAAATAGAGCAAACTATTTTAGGGATTTAAAATAACTGAAGAGGAACTGATACTGTATAATTACATAACATAATCGCCGCTTCGTATGCGCATCTAATTTGGTTATTTCTCTGTGGGCGTAACAAGTTACCGCTTCACAGAACGTAGCCGGCCTTGCAGTCACGAGGCAATCATTAGCTCAAAGACAACACGCATAAAAAGCATAAGTGTCGGCCCAGTACGGCGGACCGCGTAAATTAACCATTTTTATTGTACCCGCTATTTTTACCACTTTATTTTTACCATTTTAGTGAGCACGCGCCTCCCTAGCGAGACTCACTTTTTGTCCCGACTCGAGGAAATAAACGAGTAGCACCAACTATTTTAGAGTTTTGTGTTTTTAGACAACATTATGTGAAGTTATTTCCAGTTATATCATCCAGTTTGTGAGACACAAATGGGTTTAATAGACAATCAACGTCGTAGATGTATGGGAATCGTCGTAGTGGTAATCATCAATCTCCTTAATCTGCGCATTATAGTAATCTTACATAATATTTTAATTTAAACGGTTCCCGTTACTTCTGTAGATTAGGAATAAAAGATTGGATCAGCACTAAAATCCGTACAAGAAATCAAAATATTAAATACTCAACCTTCAAAGCTGTTCTTGACTGTGTAAACAGCAGGTAATATATTGTGTTTGTGTGTGTGTTGTATAGCCAAATCTAAGTTCTAAGATTCGTAGATGTAGAAGAAGAAAGACTATTGCCTTATACTTAATATCGTGTATATTTATAATACATATATATTACAATACCTACACCTTACATTCAGTAAGCAGTTACTAATCTTAAAAATAACCGGAACTGGTTCAAGTATCAAGCAGTATACATTATCAGCATCAATAAATCAAACAAGACTAAAGACACCGTACTATAACAATACAAGGCTCGGCGAAAAAGACTCTTAGTTTTTTAAGAGCACTGCTCTCCCACCTGCTGCTGTCGCGTGCCTAACGACTTTACAGGAAAAATACCCTTAAAGTGATGACTTTAAAGCTCAAAAACTCGTGTATAAAATATGTGCAACTATGTTTTTTAGATAAAAAACTATGCGTCTATCCTTGTCTCTCGTAGTGCAGGGTCCTTATCTGTCAGGATGTTTAAGTCTGTTATCTGGCACACGTCGCGCCACCTTGCCTCGATTTCGGGGGCAGCCTCGTGTTTTACCAGGGTAACTATAAATTGGGCAACAACAACATCTTTGTTCGCCCAACATTTGCAGTAAACAATTAAGTTTGCCAGCGAGGCAGGTGGAACATCTTATCTTACATCAATGCGACATCGTTAATTAACGTAAATATACTAAAATGTAGAATTATAGTTTAAGTTTGCTGATGCCATCTCGCTAATGTTGATTTAGGAATTCGCCTACAGCATGCTATGCACGTGCCCTAATGACAGATGTAAGATTGTGCTTTCAGTTGGTTTTTGATTATCGCTGCAGATATTTTTTGACTAATAAGCACTGTAAAAAATGTACTTTTTGAATGAATAAGTACGTTGTTGTTTCATCATATTATATATCAGAGGTTCTGTCCAGAGTGAAAATTATGAACGCAAAGATTCTTTTGTTTTTTGGAGAAGGCGCGCCCTCCTCGCCCGGCGCACTTCAAAGGACCCAACTCTTTGAAGACGAGAAACCACAATTAAGCCTTGCCGAAGTGAATTCAAGGACGCATCACTTTACTCGCAAATAAAAGGCATTCGTGTAACACTCTTACTTTTTCTTTTATTTAGCACAGGGTTATTCGCATAAACGTGTATTGTTTGAAAGGCTTATTCAATGTTGTAAACAAAAGAAACCCTTTCACAGTCGACGCAAGCATTCTTAAAATAACCCTTTCACTTGCTTGTTAAAAATTATAAATGATAACTTAGCTAACTTAACTGTAGTATGTTACTGTCAGTTTGGTACATTATAGACTACATTGTATTATAATTATTAAATTCCATGATTCCACCTATGATTTATAATTGAAATTTGTATGTGTTCAAAACATTGAAAATTGCTTAATGTTATGGCTTGTGCTTTAAGTAATTAAGGGATAATGTTTATTTTCGACGAGTGCTGTACACAATATAATGCTCGGAGTGGTAAAATTTAGCGCAAACCTTATTTTTGCAACTTGACGTCATAAAGCTAACATTAAAAGCGAAAGTAAACAAAAGGGTCCAGAACAAAGTGTTCCGACATGCGCAAGTAATTTGTCCTATTGCGTTGTTATCTGAAACAAAGCACATTTTATACCCGTTTTGCAAACTGGGGCACAACGACGCTTTATGACGCGCCGGACTCATTGTACGATTATAGATAAAGCCTTGCAAACTTTTTGCACCAGTAGTTAACAATTATTGACAATGGACATTGGATATCGAGAAAAATCATCAGGTTGCCATAAAAAAGCGAGGCCACATTTAAAGTCGTCTATTTCTGGCAAAACGTCGGTAGTTATTTAAGAACGACCATTTAGTAAATTGTTTTTAGAATATTTTAATAATAGGTAGGAGTCTTTGATAATTATTGCCCAATATACGTAAACTTACGAATTGTTTACGTACAATTGTGATTCGATCCCTTCCGTGTGAACGACAGATGTGCGCAAGCGTCGAAATTACGAAAATTGTGAATATTTTTATTCACATTAAAGGGCGCTCGGCCGTTACGAATCAATCGCACACAATGAAACAAATTTTAGCCAGTTTTTTTGTGTCGATGTGTGCGATTTTAATGTAAATTTCTGGTAAACTTTGGACAAAATCAGGTTTTCCTTTAACATAATAGAAGGGCGGTTTATCAAGAACCGATACCGGGACAACAATCTTATGATTGATTACAAACTTGTTTGCGTAGATTGACACGTCAATAGAACGTGTCAAAGTTTCAAGCGAATGTGGTATTAATTATAACGTTTTTATGTTGAACAATTAAATGGATTACAATTAACACGACAATCAATGTCGAGTTTGAAATTTGCGGGAAAAGTTAAGCTTCCTAATACGAAATGTATTTTTAAATATTTTTTTTACAATGTAATCGGTGTTACTTCATGCAATCAACTTATTTCATCTTCAATATAAACTAATGTTATTCAACTATTACCGCTAGGGCAATATAACATGAGTAATCTATTCCTTTGACTTTTTTTATCTAACGTAAAAGTCCGTTACATTTATTCGTCTCAACCCCAGCAAAGTAAGTTCTCATATAAAATTCTTACGCTTTTACGAGTTATACATCGTGCAGGTGAGAGCGAGCGACAATCGAAGAAGAATAAAGTATAAAATATCGCCTCCAAAGGATTCGCATTGAATATTTATCCCCGGCCGCGTAGCCCTGTCCGAATGCCCTTTGTTCTCGACGGCCGTTTAAACTTTTGATTCTGCAACTGGCAACAGTCAACTGGACCCTCGGAATTGATCAGGATGGTCGACAACGTGCCGTTGCGACACAATATACGACTCTATGTTGTAAGCCGTTGAGTACAAAAGCGAGTGATAGGACGAGGGTGGATAGGCTATTTGAAGCGCGGCAGGTGGCTATTCCATACTTGCGTCACGGCTCTCCCCTTCCGGGTGTGATGAATAATTCCCTTTTTCTCCGGGAGAATTGTCGTTGCGAACTATCCCGGCGACTCGATACGCACCGTCGGCCGCTCCGCATAAATGTGAATTATATCCTACACTATCCCACTTACAGAAGTCCTCTTTTTATTTCAACGCTAAAGCTGGATTTATGTTTTCACCCAACTGAACATTACGACCGGTTACGTGTTATTTGGTCAGTAGACAAAACATATTCATATTATATTAAAGATAGATGTTTATAGAATTATCTATTAACGGTTCATTTTATAAAGTATTTATTACTCTTCATTATATTATAAGCTAATAATTAAACTGGAAGTAACATGCTTGCACATAGGGCATGTATTCGCGGTCGTAGAATAGATTTTGATACTGGATGGTCGAATCAATCTCTTTATAAGAAATTGTATGCGTCCCGCTTCATATTCGTTGAGATACGGATAACGTTATCGTCACAATAGTCTCACCATAAATGACTTTCAAATTGAATACAATTGTAATAGAGCTATTTACGCAGATTGTCCGTTGTGATCGGAAGATGGTGGTACATTATGTAAACCATTCATTTGTAAATGTGTCATTTTCCGAGCACAAAGGATTAATGCTATCTCGCGGCATTGTAGAGTCGCGGTCCGAGCGGCGGCGGCGGGCGGCGGGCCGGCGGCGCGCGGACGGTCACTGCTCGATCACTCCTTCTTTCAGCCATTCATAACGTCTTTCAAACGTCTCTGGCCCATTGTACGCCCGTCGCACTCCTTCCAGTCGAAACTGTCACCTTTTGTGTCGCTCGACTCTTCGTCCGCTGTCAAACGCCTTGCACAAATTCAAAAATAACATCGACATACATTTTTTGTAATGTTCCTGTACAAACGTTAGATAAGTTTGACTTTGATCTTTGTCTGATGCAAACAACGGACGTGTCCTGTCGCTTATCTGTGTATTGATCATGAATGAAAACGAATAGCCATAAACCCTAAGGTAAACTAAAAAAATGTTGCATATTCCATCCGATAAGCGAAGATTCATAACTCCGTGCATCCTTTACCAAGAAAAACATTTCGAATATCTCAATAATCATAAAGTTTTGAAATCCACAAACGTGCGTATTTACATTCTAAACTGAACAAATATTATTTAGCTTGACCATTTTTTTATGAATTAAAAATAAAAGAAGATTATTCAGAGATACAATAGCAATATATTCAAAACATCATAGGGAACATTAGAAAGATGTCACAAGTTCACAAATTGAAACTTTAAGCAAATCATCTTATGCGGTGTAAAGAAGCCACGCAACACAATAGGTGCTTAGCTTGACATCAAATCGCAATTTCTAAAAAATATAAAAGTAATGCACTCGTGCCGGCGCGCGGCGCGCGGCGCGGGGCGACGCGTGCTATTGTGATGCAACGAAATGCATAATTTGTGAGCACATGCCGTTTTTTACCAAAAAATGAGTATAAAAAGTGACCTACAGATCGATTATGTAACGGGAATCCGTTGGACGGTATCTATTGAATATTTTTTGACCCGTGGACATGGACAACAAACGGAACGTCCAGGTGCGAGTTCGCATAAAAGATATTATTATATACACTACCCATTGTTAATAAGATTAGAATTTTACATTTCGATGTGATATTTTTTGTTGAAAAATAAAAGGTTGGGGTCAATCTTACCCGGATCCGCCGGTGCGGCTCGTCTACGGGTCTATCCATTGCTCGTTTTGGAATCGAAGTTAGATGCTTAGAAAGATGCAACAAATGTAGTTTCTAGCTAATGTGTAAATGTTGGATGTTGAAATGCAGTTAGTTGAAATAATAAATAATTTTAATATTTGTAAATGGAAGTATACAATGTAAACAAATACTAAGCTTATCTCAAGAAATGTGCTTCAACACACAAACTTAGAGATCGGTAGAGTACGCTTAGCAATTTGTGTCCTGCGGCGCTAAGGACGCGCTCACGATTAAGTTAGTACACTGACGCAACTCAATAGTAGTTAAACGGTGTTTAGTGTGCTAAGGAATCATAACAAAAATAATGAACATGTAATAATTGAAAAAGTAACCTTATTATAGAAAAAAAACTATTAAATCAAAAATTCCATTATGAAATATCTATAGCCACTCTATCACTGAATGATGCCTAGCTCACTAAAATTAGACCCAGACAGACCCAAAAACTGTAACAGGTACTATTAAAAAGCAAACAATTCGTCGACTCCTCAATAACTTCTAGTCTAACGAAGCAAGTACCTTGTCCAAGATTAAGGAAAAAGCCAAAATATTTAGGTAATTCGGTAAGCGGCATTGCCTTTGGCCATAATCAGGGAATGACAGCTAGATATCAGTCTTCAATTACAAAAAACGTCGGTAGGTTATGTTTTCTTACTCTTCTTGATTTTCAGTTATTCAAGCAGTTAGTATCTTCATCACCTAAAACAGAGATTACTTTGTTAAAAATTCAAATATCATAGTCAGTGTTGCGCAAAACCCTCTACCATTTATCCTTTAATCTCTGATTGGGGTTTTGTTCAACCAAAAGCTACGTGATGTCTTCAGAAATACTCTCTTTTAGGAACCTGGTTAAAAGAAATCAATGGAAAATGTTTTTGAAAGGTCAACATCGTTAGTATACAATACAATCATACAATAGGTACTACAATAGGTTACCTAACTTAGAAATAATGACGATAAATGACAGAAATATAGAATTATACTGGTCTGGCTCTATTGTGGACGCGAGCTAAAGTCGTGGACACAGCAAATCCTTCCGATTTGTTGTCCGCTCTCCGATACGTAACACACCGCCGCGAGATTCCGACAGTGTAACCAGGTTTTGGACAAGATATTAAATACTGTACATTATTGTTTATTTTTATAGGCATTGCTGCTTTTTTAATAATTATAATAAGAATAAAAATCTTGTTCCATTTTAACACGTTCGATCATTCATCTTTTAAATGCTAACATTGCTAACAAATAACAAGGTGATATCAATTTGAAATATAATAAAGGCATCCTCAATGTTTGATATTACTTAAAATAGTACAATTATATATGTACTTAAAACCTATGTACAAATTATAGCAATAATAAGCACGAAATAAGACAAGTTAAATCATAGCGCTAATCGCTGAACTTTCCAATCGATCTGAGTCTGAGTGTTTAGTCAGAAGAGATACCGTCAGTTGAAAATAAAGATAGATCTCTTAAAAGCTAAGAGGGCTGGCAACTCAGTAGTGGACAGCGGACCGCCGACCTGCGTAGCCCTCGCCTCCTGCCACTGACAACACCTTTGACGCAATCACAAAACAGCCCTTGCGTAACCTCTCGCCAACCCTCCTCGATCACGTCAAATTTCATACACAAATCAATATAACACAAAACGAACTGCTAAAGACGTGTATTCAGAAAGTGCCTGAAATACAATTGTCTGGTTGTCGTTTAGTTTTAGAACATTTTCGTCATTCGGGCTTAATTCGAAATTGTGCGTAAAAATCGACATTATGGAGTTTATATTAAATAGCACAATCACACATTTTATTCTTTTTCTATTAGGTAATGTTTCATACGCAAAATGATTTTTGAGACTATTGCGACATTAAATCGCTTAAGTACGACCTTAAAACTCTACCAATAAGGTGATTGACATTCGTATTTTCTAGAAAAAAACAACTTAAAGTAAGTAAAAAATGTTGATCGGATTACTCAAATTGAAGGCCAGCTGCGGGACAGTTTGCGGACGCCGCACTTTTTTGCACTACCCGCAACAATCCATCAATACTGCACCATTCAACTTCCGATCTCATAGACCAATTCCATTTCAATTCGGACGTATCTAATTGTAAATTCATTAATCTTTAGCTCCGCATCTCCAACCACTTGTGTCTGGTCAGTTGTTGACAGGAAATCGATTTAATTTTTTTGGATCCCCATTATGTGAGAGTTACAAATATCTAAACAATAATTTTGTTAACTAATATAGAATTAATATCCCTTAAAAAAACAATTGGCTCTTATGAGAAGTATAGTATATGCCTAGATTGTGTTAGGACCAATTGACATAATAAGAGTAGGTATTTCAATTATAATCTGATTCTCTGATCTGAGAGTGGTGGTGAATATTATTTTCTACGTTGTGAGCCTATCTTACCATGTAACTTAGGTACGCCATCATCTTATCTAATAAACTAGTCCTAAAACCATGAAAATAGTTAATGTTTCTATACTAAATCAGAAATAGTTTTTTTTTAATTTTTGTAAATATCAACGAACTAAAATATCGTACTTAGATCCTAAAAGAAAAACCATTTGATAGTATAACATTTACAAGTATATAACACAAATATATTTTGTAATGTTTTCCCTAAATCGCATAAGCGTGTTTTACGCATCTATAAAAGCTGTCCCAAATATAACTTCAGTTTTTTATATTAATATTGGTAAAATTGACATCTCGATCCTTTGAGGTTTTTAATAACCGTTTCCTGTCCAATATGACATCAGAATAGAATGTTATAGAAAATATTAGTGTCAAAAGAGCATTTAATACAGATTTACCTTTGTGCGGGCGAACATCACTTAAAATTATATCAATGACGAACTTTGATAATAAAAGCACAATACAGGTAGCTATTAAATATATTGTTAGATATTAGCAACGCATGAACACGTGCACCACGCATGCTTTTCTGTTGGAAGTAAAATCAACGTAATTTATATCGCTGTTGAGTGAAAGTATGTATGTAACGATTGAGAATAAGACTTTTCAGTAAAAGAATCTACAGAAAAAATGTTATCAATCAAGGTGCGGCAACAAAATATTTCGTCATCGTATTTTAGATGGGGTTACGCTTTATAACTAGTTTGTTAATAAACTTGTACTAAACCACTCTTCCTTAAATCATGCTTGCTTCTCATAACTGGTGTTCACCAGCAGAGACTGCGTACCCACAGCATACAAGTATCAAAAATTGCACAATAAGTTCTGCATGGAGGCTTTTTGCATCAGGTCAGCATAAAGCCACGGAATATTATATTTCTCTAGAAAGAAAATATCCCATTTCCGCATCTTCCCACAACAATGAGTGCGCCAACAAACTATTCAAATACGACGCAGGCGTTGGTAAACCCAAATATTTTTTGCTCACAACGAATTAATGGATAACCAAAACCAATGCAAAATAAAAAATAGCCTTATTAAATGTTGGTTTCGCGTAATAACACGTTGGTGGTTTTTTCTTTGTTTCCAAGAGCCACGCCAAGATATCCGGTTACGGCCGTTAAATATTTTGCCTCTCGATGAAAGGGAAACTTGTAGTTTTTTCTATGAGATCTCGTTTTTGCTCAGTCAACGCGGAAGTCGTCTACACTTATGCAAAAGCTGGATTTTGGAATCGGTTTCGCTTTTATTCCCTCGACGATACCCAATAACATACAATTACACACACAGAGTAACGAACTTCTGCAATAATTGCCGTCTCTTTGTTAAAACTTCGTAATCGAATTGCTTTTTAAGTTTTCGCAGATATTCGTAATTCAAAGAATTAAGTCAAATATCTACATTTTGCTGAATTCAAATAATTTTTGCAAAAGAACATTTATCAAGCCCACAAAGAGAGTGAAACCTCTCTCAAAAGAGGCCTGCTCCGGACAGATTTAATTTGTTGCGAAGGCCTTTATAATTGGAACATAAAGATTGCGAGTAATTAATTTTCGCAGCGAGTCAGAAGCAAAGAGGCCGCGCATTGAGCCTGAGCGCGGCACCACCGCGCCTAATTAATATTAATGACCCCAGGAGGCGCCCGCCGACCACCTCGCGCTTAGCTTCCCTTATCTGACACCTACACAGAGTCGCGTTAATTTTTGTCTGATGGCTTTATATGCTTTTACAGGAATGCGAGTGTCTTGCGGCGCGTAGGCGTCGGCGTCGGGGCGCACACGAGACAATGTTTGATTAGATATGTGCCAGGATGGATGGGCGGGCGCGAGGGCGCGCGGGCGGGGCGCGGTGACCGATGAGACGCCGCTAAAAGCCGGACGGAAGCCACGGACACCCGACTCAGGTTACACCAACCGTGGGATACGACGCAACCATGTTCAGGGTTGATGGCGACCATGTTTGCCAATACATCATATTTTCTCAGCATATTTTGTGGATAAAATATCGTGTGCATTTCGCGACCAGTACATAGAAGTAGAAGCCATTTTGTTAAAGCCCTTAGTTATCAATATCCTCTTTGCTTAAACAAATCATTATTATCATCCAAAATAGTAGAAAATCTTTCAGGCATAGTTTCAGTTAAAGTTTTAAGGCATTATCTCGTAGTCTATAAATTATAAGTACCTATTATTGTTTTTTGTGTTACTGTAACGAAAGTGTTATGTTAACCTTTATTAGTTACTCACTTACATGATATAACGAAATCTGGACGAAACAGATCTACGTTTCAGTCCCTACTCCTAAAAGTTGGTACGATATGTATTGACAATAAAGACGAATAAAATTCTGTTTGTATAATAATATAATATCGCCAACGCTGCAGTGGCAGCCCTGTTATTATTGCACGATATGTGCGATATTCCGCGAGTCTCCGTGCGGGTCCATATGCGAGCCGTCTCACTCACGACAGACTAAACATATAAATACAAACAAACATCACACATCGGGTTTGTTCACACTCCCGATTCCCTTTTGTCTGCCAACGCAGCTTTCTGATAAATTAATTAACTGATGCTGATGTAATTTGGTGAATATAGAATTTGTTTCCTCGTTCACGTTTGATTTTGGAGTTGTAACGTATTAAGAATAAGACTACCCATTGTACATTTATGTGTTATATTCATAATATTTAAATTGAACAGAGTGCAATAAAACTCTATTCAAATCGATAGATATTTTAAATCAGTTAAAAGGTAAATCGCTAACGGTTGGCCTCATGAAGAGGTTTAGTCTCTCAAGGAGCTATGGAGAGAGATATGCTCGGAGTTTCTTTGCTTTAGGATCCAGAATACGGAAATTCGCCAAAGAACCAGAGTCACTGAATTCGCTCAAAGAATATGCAAGTTGATGTAAAAATGGGCAGGCCACATCGCTCGAAGAACCAATAACCATTTGGGAAGAAAGGACACAAGTGGCGACCACAAACCGAAAGTCGCAGCTTTGGTAGGTATCCCACCAGTTGGTCTAACAACATCGTTAGAGTTGCGGGCAACCGGCGGATGCAAATGGCGAGTTGCCGTTTATTATAGCATTCTAAGTGGGAGGATTTGTTTACCTGTGGACGTCTTTCGGCTAAAGATGATAAGGTAATGGTACATGGTAGCCTGCAGGTTCAAGGACCAATTGTTTTAACTTTCTTCTTTTATTGTTAGTAGACGTATATACGATCATTCGGCCAATGTAAACAAATATTTGTAGGGTATCGAAACGTTGATGTCACTCTTAGGTTCTGCTCCTGCTCTCCTGAACTAATCCACTGCCTCCACAGCAACATATACTTGTATACTTACGTTTAAGAAAAAATATCTTAAGGATACCAGCACACATCATATTTCTTTTAACATATAGGTCAAAAACACCGCCAAAAGATTTAATACTATCCAAAAAGTGGCGTTTATCTGGAATGGTTAAAAGAAACATTTTTGCGCTGCTACGCACTTACAAAGACCGGAGCAAATGTAGGTAAGAAGGTTATAATCGAGCTTAAAGTGGGTTAAGCAAAAAGCGGCATATGTTTTATTGTAAAAAATCCTTTGAAACTCATAATGTGCACGTGTTCGCTTCCAAGTGCATGCGAGCGAAAGTCTTCGCATCACGCGCGCGATGCACCTCGCGAGTCGCACCACACATCACGACTTTAGTATTGACATTGGATTTTAAATTGAATTATTATTACTTATTCCAAGATTAACTTTTATACCATAGATAGTATGATGTCTACAGTAACCGGATTGAACGAGTTCAGATAAACTTTATGCGCTATCTTAATTTTCGAAGAAAATCAAATTGTCAGGATTATGTTGAATCTTGTAGGAAGCATCATTTTCTTGGGTTACGCAAACGACGTTATATTGCGGATCTAGTATTTCGTCCCGAATAGTTACTTCTTCATCCTTCTATTGTCCAGAGATATTGAATAAAATAAACTTTCATATTCCCGTTTATTCTTTGCGCCGTGCACCTTTCTTTTCAATACCATTAGTTGCTACTAACTATCGTCAAAACAGTTTTCTATATCGTTCATGTCAAAGTTACAATAAAATAATTCGTAATCATGATCTCGATATATGTGTCACAAGCATACCTTCTATAATTTTTCAATTAGGATAAGTTTTTTAGCTGTTAGTTTCCCTAAGAGTTATAAATAAATAAATAGTTTAGGATATTTGTAGTC
Organism: Abrostola tripartita; assembly: GCA_905340225.1. Classification (NCBI taxonomy): domain Eukaryota; kingdom Metazoa; phylum Arthropoda; class Insecta; order Lepidoptera; family Noctuidae; genus Abrostola; species Abrostola tripartita. The sequence continues at coordinate 5,956,825 of HG996493.1, read as the reverse complement.
CTTGGTATTTCAATGAATACAAATATCATTGTAGTAGTCACATTTTTGAATGATTGGACTTGCCTTTGATAAACTTTCAGAATTTTCCAATCAAAAATGTAGAGACGTTTTAACTAAGAGTTATTTTCAAAGATACTCATAATTCCCTGCTCTTCAAAATTTGTATCGCGTTTTTATTTTGTTCTTTAGGAATACCTAACGATAACATTAAAAGTTCAAATACAAACCAATTATTTACGAAATTGGTAACTGTTCAAATACAAACATGTACTTTTGACTAGTGCGTGTATTTCGACTCACGTTTGAAAGCTCACTCGTTTACCTAATTCTCTGCGGTCTCGCGGTGCAGCCAAGCGATAGTTTGCTTGCGTTACTCGGGACCACTAGAGTGTGAAATCACCCGTTCACTTACTATTGTAAAGAGGTTCTACACATGCCGACAAAGATGCTTTCAGGCATCACTGGCTGTCCTAACAAGTCTTGAAAAGCAACATATATATGTTTAATAGAACACTCGACCATTATCCACTCGAGACCAAACGATGTACATCTGAAAAGGAATTTGGTAAAACATAATTTAGAGAACATCATTTATCAGGAAATAGTACAGTTTGCGGCTTTTTACAAAGCGGAAGTGTAATATTGTGAATTTTCCGGCTAGTTTACTAATTATGTGATGTAATTACTTACAAGGTAGTGATGAAAAACGAAAAATCATACGTAGCTAGATAATTATGTAGTCTCTTTTTTTTTATAAGAATAAAATGCAAATTTGAGTCATTAATATCTTAATAGGCCTAGGTAGTTGTGTCTTACATCGGATCGCGATTATTATTCTAACTTAACATAAACTTTATCACATTTAAGGAAAAGTCACCAAATAAGTCACACGATCCTAATGTGTCATCGCTAATGTTTACGGGAAGTAAATAATAAACAAAGGCCTTCACATAACCCAGTCATATGTAACCACGTGTAGGTATGATAACAATGATTTGAAACCGGAGTCGTGCAATCGGATCCGACAAAAGACGCCATCGAAAGTGCAAGTGTTGCAATAATACTTCATTTCCACTCTTCCAGTTACGCATTCCGATATTTTTTCTACCATAGGTTTTGTTTGCCCGTCAAACAAGAGTTATAAATGATCGAAACTGCGATATCGATTTACAATACTACATCAATATGTAACAAATCATAAGTTTAGATTCAAATAAATTTAAACTTTATTCTGATGGTAAAAGGTTTAAATTCCTTATTACATTATGGTCGCCAAAAAAAACATCTCTACCTGAATACAATAGAGAGATTTAGGTAAATTTGCTTGCAAAAACTATTTCTGTTACTACAAAATACAATTAAATTGTGCAAAACGGTTGAAATCAAATGCTAATGATAAAATAGAAGACCAGAAGAATGTAACTTTTTAACATGGAATGATGCAGAGGAAATCTCTCTGAAATAACACATTTTATATCTGCAAAAAAGAATAACAGTATAGGTATTTTATAGTCATTGTAAACAAAGTATACAAAAAATAAACTTAGTTGCTGTAATTTATTTTACGTGTAATTCGTATAACTGTGATGACAAATCTATTCATTTCCTAATGAATAGATTTTTCATGATCAGAAGCCTCTCAGCTTACTACAGTACCTGACTTTTAATCAAGGTAATTCTAAACGTTGATCTTAAAAAAAATATTTCTCCGATCACCTTAGTGCAAATTATTGTAACATTTCATAGGTGGTCTACAAAGCTAGCACTATGTTTGGTAACCAATACAAAGAAATATTACTATACTTTTGAATTTTTATATTTTACATGGCACAGGTTCCGTAACTCTCACTATATTTCTATTTCTTCAGTTTTACATACATACATCCATACAAGTCACGCCTGTTTCACAAAGGGGTAGGCAGTTATCCCGAATTTCCATTTACTACGATGCTAACATACTTCTTTCGCCTCTTCCACTTTCATCATATTCTTAGTTCTTATGTGGTTTTAAAACTTGTATAAAAAGGTATAATTTATCGCATTTCACTTAGAAATATGCGAGTAGACTAACACGTTATATTCCTCAAGCATTTGGTCAAAAACATATGGTTCCAATTCGGTTTGGTAATAACATGATAGAAATGGATACCTATTGCATACTTAGTGAAAAACGATACATCCTTTCATGGGAGTATCCAAAGGCGAGTAATTAACCCGATTTTTTGTGACCATCCCATATACATTTGATTTATTTTTAGGTTCATTCGTAAAATAAGAATTTGCGAAATATTACAGCCCATTGAAACGGGCGCAATCGACAAAGTTTCTCAATCTTTTGCAGAAACATTCTATATTTTTTGTTATTAAAGAGATTTAATATAACTTTTAAAACCCAATTAGAGGTGTAGATAAGTACTCATATAACAAAGTTTCTTAACTAGAATACCTCCTACACTTTACAAAGAAATGTGTGATTTGATTTGATGATTAGGTATGTTTTATGTATGTATGTTCCTACTGATGAATCAAAAACTTGTATAGAAATAATTTTTGATATAATGATCTCATTTAAAAACGCCAATTACCACAGAAAAACAAAACGCACTTTAATTAAATTAATTCGTTGGATGCGAAACTTTGAGCCACACAAACATTCGGTGGTCGGTCCCTTCAACGGAGGCGATTCCGGGAACACAGTAAAAAGCGCAGGTATATTCGAGAGTGAAAGGGTCCATGCAATACGAGAGCGCCGCAGTTTCACTCGGATACTGACCTTCGCGTTTTTGTGTCTCCTATCAGATGCGCCACACTGATCCTTTGGCGAATTTTAAGTAGAAACACGTGGGAATATATCCTTCGTGTGTTGATCGACAGATATTGCGTTATTATTTGCATTCTATGAATTTCTCTTGTGATCCAACATTTGTATGCCTGATTGGTATCTGTCTCAAAGAAACTTGAGTAGTACCTGCGAGCTACGAGTACGGTGAATAAAGTGCATAAGATAACACTTATTACCAAATCTATAATAAGATATACCTACGTATATAGGTACGTATATTCCAAAACAAATGTGACAAGAAAGTAATATACAAGTCCTTTTTTTAATAAAATAATTTTCATAAATATCGAATTCATGAAGACGAGTTTCAGAGTTTTATGTATGTGTAATTACAGAACTGTAAAGCGTTAGTTTACTGAAAATTTTATAAAACTGTTGTATTTAAATTAGTTCGTTAGATCCTAAAGTAACTTACCAAAGTGGGTGAAGGAGGTTATATATGTACATGTACATTTTTTATAAATTTCAATCGATTTCATATGTAAGGTGTTTACATCACAATTTTCTCTACAACAAAAAAGGAGAGAGAGTAGGCACAATAACCTAATGCCGACATACGGTAATAGTTGTCGTAATCATTGTCAGTAGGAAGGTTCCCACGCGAGCTCACATGTTCCTATTTACACACCCAATCGAATCGGACCCTTTCCTTACTCAAATTTGAATGTTTGACGTGAAATTTTATTTGCGCAAACTTTTTTCTAATGCAATGCGTCGATGCACTTTCTACAGAATGTATCGTGGGAATGCAGGTGAGGAAGGGTTTCTAGTAGAGACCGATACATTGTTCGCCCCCGACTTTAACCCGGTTGCACAAAAGTTAACTCGGCCTATTGTGGACACGTCAAGTGATGTTCGACTAATAGATAATTTATGGAGCCGCCGCAGCCCGCCTCAGATGATCCAACTTTAAAATATTACGGTTGTTTTGGGTTCCCTGCGACATACCATATATCTCGGACCTCATATTTAAAGATTTGGCAAGATAATTTGCTTCGGCCTTTTTGTTGCCAACCTGCTATCTATCTGTGTATGTTATATTTAATTACTGCTTTTGTTTCTTTAATCGATTTTATTCTTACAAAAGACATGATAAATGAATGTTGTCCTTTTTGGCAGCACTACCGTCTCGTCCTTTTCACTACATTTTAATGCGTCAAGTCAAATTACGATATGTTTATAAAAACCCTTAGCGACTCACCGATTTATTTTCGCTCAGAAATATACTCTAGCTTATGTCCATATACGAAAGAGAAGTTATATAATGGTATAAAGAAAGGCCAAAAAAATATAATTCTAGTATTAGTATCTTTCTGTAGGATACCTATAAGTGTCTCTTTCAGTCTCTTTTAACTTTATAATGAATTATAATTCCATTATGTTCCAGCATAATTAAGACAAGCCGACACAGCAGCATGACAAGGCCATTCCTAAAATGCCATTATAGCGCAACTTTAATCTCTTTGAATGTAGATGTGTGGAGGAGCATTACGACCGCGTTGACAACTCTCCAGCAAGGTGTTCCGTCTGTAATCCCCGCGGAGGTCCCACGAACACGTCACGTCGCCAAAGCTTCGCCTGCTTTATGACACTTGCATAAACGAAAAATCAACAAAGGTTAATGTTAGCAGATTAACGCCGATGTTCGAATGTTTCGTACAGATTAACAGCGTGATAATTTCGTTACGCACGTGTATGTAATATTTAGCGCTGAAGTTGGACAAGCTGCGTATCAGGTTTACTTACATAGCTATACAATATATTCAAATGTACCTATTTTCCGTTACTAAGTATATTCGTAACACAACTTTAAATCGTCCAGATGACTAAAATTTGTTTTTCGCTGAAAGCTTACTTATTTTTGGGATATAGAAGATCTAAGGTGATTAATATTAAGTACTCCACTATTTATACGCGTTCCAATTAAACCTGTACACGTATAAAAGTTTTAACTTACGACTTTATATTTGTGGAGTCAAGTCAGTTCTCTCTATAATGACGCAACCGTCACCGAAAGTTAGGGTTCTGACTTCTGTATATAAAAGCTAATGTATCTACGCCATCATGATTTACGCTTCCACTTAACCCCATTCAAAATCCCCTTGTAAAATAATAATTCCAACCCTTTCACTCTCGAAAGGGCACGCCCTATGTAAAGTTGCTTCACGTAGATGATGCAACGGATTTATTTATACCCTAACCCTTTCACCCAATCAAAACGCGTTGTGTTGGTAAAAAAAAACTCGCTGGTAAAAAACTTAAAAGACGGCGCGAGGCGCGGCGCCCGCGCGGCTTTGGTAGGGGCCTAATAATAACCCTTTCGCGGTGGTAGGGTTAACAGCCAATCCGGTGTAAGGCGGGGCTCATCTCTAAATGAATTCTATATGGTTTTGTTGTGAACCGCTTGTATGCTTTTGATTAAGATCCTTCGTCTCGGTTTGGTTTGATATCGAATTACATGATCATAAAACCAGTTAGTGGGAATCAAATTGCTGTAGCAGAACTTTAACGAAATTTAAATACAAATGTGGCGGTTTGTAAGACTCTTTTTGTATGGCTCGTGACATTTATTTTCAAAATTCGACTTATTTGTATTACAAAAAGTATCATGTGGTGTTTATGTTCAAATCTAGCAAGGTTCCTATAATATTATGTGTAAACTACTTTTAAATAGGTATTGCTTAAAAGTATAATGCGTTAATGTTAGTAGGTAAGCGACGCATAGGAAACTCTTATAGTGGTAAGTTGTTTTTAAAGTAAAAGTTTTTTAAATAAGGAATATTCAATAATAAGGAGAAAGTGGATACCTGTAAGACAAACAGCTTCGCAATTAAATCAATGTAACATTTTAATTAGACTGCAACTGTTTCGAGTCCTTAGTTAAGATCTTTTTCTTCTAATCGTACGGTTAATGAACAACCTGGTGTCAGAGTTTAACCACCTATAGGCCTCTGATGTGACTTAACAAAAATCTCTCAGGTGTACCTGTTTCCTCACGATGTCTTCCTTCACCGTCTTTTGCAACTGATAACTAATTTATAGTACGCACATGAATTCAAAAATACTAATAAATGTGTCCTTTGACTTGGCATTCCGACGGTCATACCATTGCTGCATTATAATAAATGTCAAATAAACCGCGTTAAATCTGTAAAATATAGTTTACTTACACTGTCTGGCATTAGCGTAAGTGTCAGTAATATTCAATACAATCCGGATCAATGAAATGTTCGAGTCTGGACGCAGCCTAACATGTTGCTGACATTGTGAAGTTCCTGTGTACTAGTGATTTTTGTGTGCCCCATCTACAAAACCGTAACATAAGGATGGGTTGTTAAGATGCCGCGATGGCGGCGGTGGTGTGGTGGTCCGCGGTGGTATCAAATGCTCCCGCATGACGCGACCACAAATGAATTAAGTACAGTCACCCTCTCCCATCAATTGAGCACAACCGGCCATATTACATCAGTACATTCGAACATAAAAGTGGGTTTCGTTTTTAGTCAAAACCAAATTAAAGAATTTTAAGACCAAATGCATGTTCAGTAACTCATCCAATAAAAACACAATTTTTGTTAAATTTATTTTTTAGAACCTTTAAAATGTATTGCTGCGTAAACGTTTTTCTTAGAGATTGCTAACAAACAATTTGTTTAATCTACGCAAAACTAACTATAAATTTTATAATAAATTTTTAATGAACCAAGGTGTTTGTCAAGATAATGTTTTAATTTAATAGCAAAAACAGCAGTTACGAATAAGCTTTCATTTAACAAAAATCAGCCAAATGTTAAATCAAGTTTGTGCTTAACTGTACCAACAATTTGTGAACACATATTTACAAATTATCACTTATTCCGTTTATTGAGATATATATTATCATTGAAACGATATCCTTGTTAATGCTATTAATAAAAGTTGAATTCAAATTTTTAATACGGTCAATCTAGCTAATGGCAGACCATTACTACAAGCCCCTTCCACTAATATCGTTAGAATTAAAACAAAGAATACAAAGAGATACCTTCAGATACGACCTCAGCGTACCGCATGGTTTGTTTCACACGAAACGTTAGGTAATGAAAGGGGGATTATTAACGAAATTACTTTAATATGTCCCAAACAATGTCCGGCAACTTGATTGAATTAAAATAGGTACAAAGACTGGTGCCAACGTAAACTACGTGGAATAAGTAATGTATTAGCGACACGTCATGGTACTCCCAAGCCAACAATAAGTCTGCGGCAATGGGAACCATAAATTGTCCCCTATGAGTGCAGGCCAATTACAAATGAGTTTCGGACTGAATTTTCTTTTTTTTTGTAAATAATCGGGTAATGAGGTGCCTTTTAAAACGTCATAAAGTGGTGTAGAAAAAGCGCAGTGATAGGGGCGTATTCACACAGTGGTCGTGCCATGAGGGCGATTGTTTCACTGCTAATTGGTTAAGTAGAACGAGCTAATTGCTGCTGGACACGACACGTACTTCCCGCTGCCTTATTGCCTCTCCCGCGATTATTTAATTATTAAATATCATCCGAAGTATCCACCTTTTGTATGCACTCTTTGGAAAAAATTAAACTGACACTTAAACGTCGATTACAGCATAACTTATGTACACATATATCGCCTTAACTTAAGTTTATAATTAAGTTTCGAAATTCGTGTAAATATACAGACATACCTGAACCACATACGTACGTAGGGATCACATGTACATATATCTAAACACGTCAGCGCGAAAATGCCTTATTTCGGACGAGCCTAACTGAAATAAACATGATAAACGCTTTTTAAACACCATTATTCATAGTTATAAACAGCAGTAATCGTTCGTGTAAACAAATTAGGCATAAACGAATGATAGACGCGCGGGTTTACGTCGTCGGTAGGCCAGTTTATCACTGTTGTAATCCGACGCGCATTAGTCAAATTAACACGGCATAAAGTTTGGCGTGCCCAGTGATTAGTTAGCGGACGCCGCGGGTGCGACTCTGCCTAATTGACCTAAAAGTACTGGACACGAATCGGTCGAAATTGCGGTTTACAAGCCGCGAGGGCTGCCCACCCTGGAGGTGGACTACTTTTATTAATGCGGAAACAGTTAGCTTACTCAATACCTGTTTGAATTTACACGTACTTACTCTAGTAATACAAAATACTACTTATTTAAAGAGCAATTGTAAGTTATTATATGACTCCCTAATGTAATGTTCAGATGATCATATCAGGAACTTAAGGTGGTGTGTATGTGTAACATCAACTAGTTGTTATTGTATCGTACAATTCTCGTAACACGTATGTATAACGTTATCAGGCATCGTAAACGTCCAACAAAGGTATAATAACACTTTGAGTAATCTTATCAGTGGAGTGTACAACAGGCTCGGCGTAGCCCTGCAGAGGTCGACATGGTAATGTGGCGGATTGATAGGCCCGCGCCCACTAACCCTAATCAAATTAATGGCAACTGAATTCTGATTAACGCCAGTGGACGCGCAATACATTTCCATAGCGCGGTTGGCCGCGGAGTGGCGGGCGTGGCGGATTTATCGCACCTTTTAGCCCATTCAAATAGCTATCAGTGGAATACAGCCGTTTTATACATCGCTATTAAAGTAATTGATAACTTTGAATCAGGCTTCAGTTGTTCGTGTTCAGTAGATTTGTGATTGTTATAAAGATTATTTATTGATTGATCTCCATGTAAAAACATTTCTGTAAATCATGTTCGTGACTACCTTATTTCATAAATTCGTAGCTTGTACTTCCCTTGTTTTTGGCTTTCTAATTGGCTAATTATTATTATCATTAGGCAATGAGCCTTGTATTAATAACATTATCATGAGTGAGTAATCGAAAGATCATTTGCTTATGCTCGTATGCCTAAAGCAGGATATAAGTCAATAAATAATACTTTACCGTATGAGATTTGAAGACAACGTCATGCTTTTAAAATTGGTAATTAAATCATTTTTAATCTTCATCTACTACACCATAAAAAATATCGACAGAAAACCTTTTTCAAAAATTAAGTTTAATCTGGCAAGAAGTTTTACTTTTAATGGACATTGAAGTAGGCTTAATCCGATCATCATAAGTTTACTTTAGCGGGTGTTTTGCAGAACTCCAATGAGAGAGTTGAGCTAAAACAAAATGTGAGGATGAATACAGTCTGAGTAGGCAGCGTGTCGACCCGAGCATCTATTTCTTGCGGCGCGTCGTAATGGTGGCTATGGCACGTCGCGCGTCGTGAACTTTCCTTCTCTAAACTTTGTTTGACATAATTAAAATCCATCTCGGCGAACGTCACGCGGACACATCCGACGTGTAATTTTCCTTTCAAAGAGAACTTCCGTTTTAGCTCCTCCCCCTCCTAATGAAAGATTACTTTCCTCCGCCTAAAAAGGCTTTTAAGCAACGCCAACGAAATGACTGAAGTTTTATACTTTAATGACTTAGTGCAAAATTTGCCGATTCCCGAAGAAATTTTAAACTTAGATTAAGATTTCGATGTTTGAAACTGCGAGATGTTTTTGAGAGAATTTTCCAAAGCTTACTCTGAGTGAGAAGTATGAATTTTAAGCAATCTAGTCTAATTGCTTTTTAATTGCTTTTTATGAATAAGTGACTCACGACGAATATTAAAAGATGTTTGCTTTAAATTACTTATTGTAATGAGGGATAAAAACAAGAAAACATTTGGATTGATGATTAGGGCAGAATCCTATGAATTTATAATAAAAAAAGTTATAAAAAGGCCATTAGTATTTGAACACTTAAACTGTTTAGTAAGTAAAGACGGATCAAATAGTGCCCTCGTTTTATAGGGAAACATTAAAATGTTACTTTGATATACTTACATATTTAATTAAATGTTTCTGTGTAGTTATAAATGGACCCAATAAACTCATTATAAACTAGACAATGAGCCTTTTTCTTGTTGCTTTGATATTAATCAAAGCAACAAGAAAAAGGAGTGTCCGAGTTTGGTTGGGAGGAACAATAACACAGCCAGCATGGAACTATAACGAGACATCGGAGGACCACGGCCGCACTTATTAATTGCTGGCTCCCTTCGCGTGGCCGCACGGAGGGCGCAAAAACGCGTCCTCCCGAGCCCTGTCAGCGAGGGAAAAAATCAGTGAGCGATCGTCCCCTCGCGGCCGAGTCCATCATATTGATTGAGGGAGGGACTACCATTGGTCAGCGTCCCCCGCGCCCGTTCATTTATTATAGACACTGTGATGCTGCCTGCCGGACCACGCACTCGTTAGGTCCCGCTCGCTTCTATTCTTGCCAATTCATTGTAATGCATCTCTGTATCGCCACTCTGTTAAGCCTACGTAATCAGTATTGAGTAGTATGCAACTAATACTATAATATTACGTAGCTACAATCATATTCCAAAAAAGCAATAGGTACATATAATATATTATAGATAACATAGTCTTTAACTTAGAACGACCTTCACTTTTCGCTTCAGATACGAGTAGATTGATACAAATTGCGCAAGGCTACCTACGCAAGCAACTTTTAAATGGGCTTCAAAGAAATCGTTTAAGAGATAAGTTAAACTTGACACGGGTAAGCAAAGTTGACTCCCAACAGAATTACAATCTTCATGATAACATTTTTACATTAGAATGTCAGTTGGAGCCGTCATCGGCGACGATAACGAGACAAGCAAGATTTGTGAAATGGCCGAAGCTCGAATCTCGGCGGAAACGAACTGTGTCCGCGACTCTATTACAGTTCCAGAAAAAATAAAAGCTTCGGGGTGAAGGGAAAGTTTTATTCTCCTTAAAATATGTAGAGAAAGTGAAAAGTAAGAGAGGGTGGCTGTGGGGGCCGCCACCGCAGCGGTCAGCGAAGGGATGATGGATCACCGCGCTCCGTGCCAACGCCGACCTTCTCTTCGGTTCTCAATTACACCAACACATAACCACTCATTTTGGATGTTATGTTTGCTTATATTTTTATATTTACGGCCAATCTGTTTACGTATTATGTATCTATGTACCTATATCGACTGAAATGTCGTAATTTTGGTTACACTAATACATAATGGAACAAAGAACGTAGGTACTTTGTTGTTTCATATCTGGTAAAAAGAAACACGTAAAAATAAAAAATTGATATGAAACAAAAGATGCGATTAGCGGTAGTAGAATAAAAAAATCCTAAACATATAAATAAACATATTCTTATGTAACACATCAAGTCATACATTAAGATCTGAAAACCAAAAACGTATTATGGGTTGAGTACCTACCTACGAATCTTGCGTGACATTGCAAACTGAGGGGGGACTTAACCTCTTTCACACAACGAGAGTGAAGTTTGTGCATCGTGTGAGCGTGTGTGTCGTATGTGGGGTTCTGTGATGCGGTAGCCGGGCGGTGGGCGCCCTCGCCCCGGCGCGTTGCTAGGCAACCGTTTGTTTTCGCGCCGACACTGGGCGGGTTAGAAGGGGTAGGCTCATGATTGATCAGCCTATCCCGCTACCGAATGCCTCGAGCTACATATTTTCTTACAGATAAGAAGATCTTGTATTTGTACCGGGTTTCATGTGAAATCGCAAAATGATACTTCGAATTAGTAAAGCATGGAGAATATAATACATATAGTGAAATTTTAATGCAAAATTACAACACCACTGGTTACTTCCACACTTTTTACGTAGCTACAACCAATATAATTATAATTCGAAAATATCGACTAATATAATTTTATAAACATAGGGATCGCATTACGTAACGGACCAATTATTGTTACTAAATAATACAATAAACAGCTTCATCAGGACGAAAATAAAACAAGTCGGTATTGCTACCTACTAGTGCCCAGATACAGAGGGACCCTCAATTATCTCAGAGGACGTAGTGAGTCCTTGGCAAGGACAATTATTTTACCGCCGGCCAGTTAACAGACTTCTTGGTAGCCGATTTATTTGGACTACTTGCCTATTGTAAAGATTTTTTTGTGCCACATTTTATGTGGACCATGTAATTTGTAAGCAAATTGCTAAGTTTTGCGTATTTGTCATAAAGTTTTTCACTTTGATTTATATTTTAAATGGATACATACCACGTTATATCATTCTGATATCTGTATTTTAGGTAAAGATAGTATCTGGATAGAGCATTTTATAGAATATTAAGGTTTGAATTATTTGGAGCCGTAGTACTTTCGCTGTTACTAACTAAGAACTCTACATTATTTATTTTGGCCGAAATCAAAAAAAAATATCAAAAGCTTGTGAGTTTGATTTATTTGGAAATAATACCTACCTATGCCTATAGGCTACATTTATAAGAAAATCTTGGTTAGTATGGACTGGTTCTTGTCCGTGCATAAACTAGTTCATGCAATAAATAACTAATGCTATAAAAAATGACCAGACTCAAAGTATACGAGCCGTGGCGTGTTCTTTAGGCATACCTTTCAAAACAATTAATGCTACTTCATAATGACAGTTCTAAAGACACAAAGGCCCAAAAAAATTAAAGCATGTTTTATGCGTCATATTTTTGCTAATTTAGTTCCAGTGTCTTTTTAAGGGAATAAGGCAATATCATTGAAACTGCTCCTTTTCAACAATGACTTTGCTTTGTGTTTTCTGTTACATTTTTTGCTCAACAAAAGGATTTATGCCAATATTCAAATTCGCAGAAATGCAACGTCAACGGTTTGCATAACCGTTTGGCCATACACAACTGTTTGTTCTCGTATTATGCAAAACAACTGTTGATAAAAACTTTAACTCCCACAGTTTTACTCGGAAACTTATCACCGCTTATGAAAAAACCTTATAATTGTACTCTGAATTATACAATATGAATTCAAAAAGAAAAAACACCGACTCACCCTGTAATTATATTCCAAAGTCAAAACAGATAATGGGAGTGAAATTAATTTATATTACTCGTTGGCTCAAAAAAGAAGGGAAAACTAATAAGGTGTAATTACAACGCGCCTAATTGCAGCACTTGACATCCTTTTGCTAGAGAAACTACTTCTGTAATAGAATTTAATGATAGGGTTAGTTTTAGACTACTAACTGACGACATTTTTTTGCTGTGAGCTCGTTAACTTAAATATCGAATAAAAGTCGAATTATTCATTTCAATTAATTTGTAACTATAGCAAATGATGGTGTGTTGTCGCACATTTTCAATTAGATACTCCTGTTAACGTTTGGGAACAAAGTAGCCCTGTCTAAAATAGCACATTATAAGTAAGTCACTGAAAAAAATGTAATAAAGCGGACATATTTCCATGCATATCTTATCAAGAAATTCCTCTCGTAGGTGGCGGGTGTCGGGGCGAGCGGCGCGGGGCGCGGGGCGGGGGCGGCCGGACGCGTGCCGCTCCAAATTACTGCTATTATTTTATAATCCCTCCTAGTTACGTTTTGAATATTAATGACATTCCACAGTTTTTCCTCCCAACGATCCATTCTAAGCAAATTTCTTTTAATGTCACGTGCTTCCGACTAGAGCTATTATTCTTAAATACTTTCATTAAACGAACACTTTTCGCCGTAGTTATTTTACTTAGTACCATTCAAACATTAAGCATCGACTCAAATATGATTACTAAACGATTTCTTATTTTTATCAAGTTCCCACAAACTTTTGTAAGTTTAACATGATGAATCAAGATTCACACAGTTTGGCTTCGGTGGATGCCCACCCTAAGAACGTCTAATTGATAAAACCCCTTGGCTGTAGCGAGAACGATATTATCTGCCTATACACGCAACGGTCTGTTAAATTATGCTAACAAAGTTATAAATGAGCATTCACAATTATTGGGCGCTAGGCCCGCGGGAGAACTGACTAATTAATACATTTGCCTACCGCGGTTCAACTGAACTCGAAAAAAACGTGGGTCTAACGGCCACAATAAGGTGAATTTAACTTTTTATTGAGAAGTATAAAAAACGCAGCACACGCGCCTTCCAAATCCGATTAAAAAAGGGGTAGACGCGCGTCTTTAGAAAAAACGTTGGATCATATTATAACCCTAATTCGAAAGGATACTGATAGAGCTATTTGATCGCCGTTAATGTTCAAACTGGCGATTGTTTCGATATCAATTAATTGGATCGTGTTCAATCGATAATCTTTTGGGAAAGCAATGTGTCTCTACATCTGCCTTTACATAAATATGGTAAAACACTTTTTGCATCTAAGATTTTCCAACAATTTAATTACTTTTAGCTATATTAACAAATTGGATTGTTTCTTCAATATCATCAGCCCGAAGACGTCCACTGTTGAACAAAGGCCTCCGCCTCAGACCTCCACAATGAACTTAACGTAATTGTTCTTTAATAATACGATATTATTTTAGTTTTGTACAAATACGTGTCGAATATCTCAAATATTCGAGTGAATATTATGTAAAACCTCGCGCATAAAAAATAATAGGGTGACATAAAAACGTTTTATACTATTCTAATTTACAAAAGTGTGTGCAAAAACTACCTCTATGTTATAACAGTTATTAAAAGCCCACTTATAGTATAAGTTCCTAGCATTACCTTGGGTCCACCGTCATTTTCTACTGTTTACAAAAAAAATGAACTCTTTTTTGTTGGGTTGCATTAACGCAATATGTTGTTTTATCAAATTCAATAATCCCGGCCCAACAGGTGTCGGTCTAAAAAACTAACCGTGTCCACAGAAAGTTGTTTCGGTGCCTCAACTGTCGCACCTATCTGATATATTTTTTATTAGCATAAAAAGTAACCCGATAGTCCTAGCCGTTATTAATATTCACTTATAGTAACAATTTAAAGTATAAATGCTTATCTGTCTGTCGTTTCATAGAGAATATACGCAAAGTACCATTTTCATAGCCATCAAACAGCTACGAAACAGTATCTACGAGCTTTTTAGTCTGTGATAATATAACTAAATTTGTTTCCAAAAATAAGATCAAAGTATTTGTCAATCATACATCTGATCAGACCTCAGACTAAATACCTAGTACCAATATACCTACCATATGAGGTGAATCAAAATTAAACTAGCAATGACTACTATTTGCCTAAACTACTAATACATTTATGAACAAAAATGTATATTACACCCAGACGAAGTCACGGGAACCACTAACTTATTATAGCATTATTTTTTGTCTACGCGTGTCACGGAAAAAAAGGGTTGAATAAAGAAATATTTGAAAGTGAAACTATACGCTCACCTGATGCATCTATGCACGTTTTTTTAGAGTTTTTATGAGTGGAATGAGCACATGCTTTAAGTCGGGCTCAATTACGAACGCGTCCGGGCCACAAGTGCGCGCGCGCACAAAAAAGTCCTAACAAAAGGGTTGGGGAAGGGTTGTAAAGGAATAATGTCCGTGTAAACATCGTGTAATTGCACACAACAGGTAAAAGGGTTCGCTTTAATTCAACTTATCTATGCTGCGTTAATAGCTCCTCGTTATATTGTTATAGCTAAGAATAAGCAGAAATGTCAAGAAACAAGGTTCTCGCGATAGTCTATAATAAGCGAAAAGGAGTCGTCCTAGAGCAAAGCAACTCAAAAGTACCCTAAATCGACTAGCATCTGTCTAAAACGTGATTATAATACATCTACCTACCATGTTTCTCGCAAATAAAGTTCGTGTTCTTATCCTATGTAGAACGTAAAGTACGCGAAAGTGGTATGTCAGGAGCAGCAGTAGCAAGTGGAAATCATTGGCCGCCAGCATTAGCTGGTAGATGTTAATAGGATGAGTTTATAGCTAGGAGAATCCAGTGTTCCTTAAAATTAGATTCTTCATGGGTGGCCAGACACTCATGTGTATTTAGATATCACAAACAAGCTAATTAGAAATAAGCAAGGCGAAAAAAAGTAGAAGCTCTTTTGTATTTATTTGGAAGTAAAAATTAAAACCGAGAACAGAGAACTAGGGCCCCTCCGCCTTCTTAAATAAGTAACGTTTGTTTCATATGTGCTTATATTTGGTACCGGTTAGGTTAGAATTTGACCAAAACTTACTGAAGGTGTTTCTCTGGCTCACTGGCTGAATCTATCAGCAAAACTAATTTGGAAACTCATAGTCATCTAGCGTGTTTTAAAAAGTAGCTAATATAGATATGTTTAGGTAGAAATAAGGACCTTGGGGTCCTTATCCTTATCATTGTCACAAAGCTAAAACTATGATGTATAAAAATAATAAAGTTAGAAACTATTTATAACTTCTTAAACACTTAATGGAACTTGTGATTAGCGCCCAATCAAAGTTTTATTAAATGTTGTCTGCAAAAGTTAAAATAATGTGATAAACTCACAGTTTTGGATGTACGTAGGCGTAGATTTAGCTCTTGTTGACTGTTGGAAAATAAGATGTGACGTAAATCTGTTAAACTATGAACATTCTTAAAAAGAAATAATGGGCAAGAAATTTCTGGTAAATATTAAATTATCTTTTTTAAGTCAATAAACACATTCTTAGAAAACGCCTAACAATACGTAAATCACATTTCCAACAGTGTCGTTCCCTCTATTAGCGGTTTCAAGGGCCATTATAGTAATTCGGTGTGTCTATAGTCGCTGTCACAGAAATTGGAACATAAATTGTGCGCAGACAATAAATAAAAAAGTATAAAAAAACCTACGTCGACAATCAATCCGTACCCTTTTACTGTGGCCGATTGTACTGATAAAGGGATGAACAGACTAGTTGTCCGCGGAGCTAATTTATAAATGATTGAGATTTCATTTTTTCAGTTTTGGGGTAAAATGTTTGATAACGATCGAAGTTTTGCTTTTGTTGATCGTTGGCAGTAGAACTCGTTCGGACCTAACCCCTTTTGTACAGTTAATAACAAATTGCATAAAGTAAGTAGTAGTGGGTAGTTCATAATTGAACTTACAGAAAACTGGTGTGTGGTAAAGTTTTCAATAAATTAAGCTTCACTTAAGAAAGACCTATATCCCACAGTTATTATTGTCTTATCTGGTATTACAGTACAAACATTATAATAATTCGATACAAGTGCACACGTCTACGTTCTTGATGGTTGTAAGAACATAATTCTGCGCCGTGTACAACGTCAGTAAAACGGTAATCAGATAGTATAATTATTTCCGTCTCAATAGGTAATTGAACTGGTTTACTTATTATTTCATCCGTAATAATAAAAGATCCTAATTCCCAACTGTCGATCCTAAAAAGGATTTTTTGTATAATAACGGCAATCGATCTACGCGAAGTAGTGATTACTAGTTTCAAAAGCACCCCTTTCTGACCCACTTTATACCAGTTTTTAACAATTTTTGCCGTTCCCTCTTCAAAAGCTCCCTTTGAAAGGCCGGGCGTGAACGAGTTGATGATATTACATTTTTTGTGAAGAAAGGAAATTTACGAACAATCTAGTGTATTAACAACAAAAACAGCGATGTTGTGCGCATTGTGAGAGTTTTTTGCAAGTTCGCGTGCGCTTGCGCGTCGGCGGGCGTCCGTGCGAACCCTTCCCAGCGCGCGGATTGAGTTCGGAACCCTTCCCGCTATGTGCGCGAGGGTCGCGGTACATACGCCGCCAGAGCCGCGCTGTGCAACGCCACAACGTCTCCTCTGGGACTCGCCACATACGACGTTTCTCCCCGGGTTCGCTTCGCTACAATTCGCATGTGTGCCACCCGACAGCTGCATCTGTTTTTATATACGCTCTCATATTTTTTCACAATAGTGTAGCGCAGCGCACCCTTGAAACAGTTTGCGTAATCGATGACAAAACTAAATATTCCGCCCGATGATTTCCGTATTTTAGGAGAATTCTAAATCGTTCGTCGAAAACTGACGGGTTCTAAAAATAAATCTATTGTGACAAAAACAACGGGTCATTCAATGAAATGTTTTATTCTGTTTGATTATAACACGAGTCACAGTTTAATTTTGCATTTTCTGATACAAAATTAGGTAGCTACTGAATTTTATTAATAGCAAACGATCTGCTGTCAACAAAATAAATAAAGATCAATTGAATTCTAATACTGTGAAAATTTCTGAATGATATCGGGACGTCCGATCACCTTCTGAGAACTGATCTGTATTTTAATCAGCTCATAGATCAAAGCAGGTAGAATAGCAACAACAAGAACATGAACATGATTTAAATAGGCAATTATAATAAGATTCAATTTTTATACTTAAACCACATTCACTTGAGAAAACTTAAAACCTAAATTGGCGCATGGGTTTTACTTATATATAGAAGAATAATATTTATCCATCTTTGTGTAACTTTTGGATGTTTGTCAAACAAACAATTAATGTATTTTCTGTTTTAGTTTTTTTTGTTGCCCTCATGATTACCAACAGCCTAAAAGATGTTTGTGCGACCAATTTATATGTAAAACTCATTCGGTTTGCTTTTTAACAACATTTACAGTAAAAAGTTGAGAATACTCTAACAATAACACCTACATGCAAGCAAATGGCTGGTACGGAATTACAGGATATACCATCACACAAAGCTAAAACTCAGTTTTATATGAGAAATTGGACTGAACAATCTTAACAGAATGATTAGACTACTAGTGATATTATAGAATACATACCTAAATTAGTAAATTACTAATTTAAAATGACTTAGTAGCCTCGCATCACTTTTAAGCTGCTGATATATGTATCACCAAGAACTCGTGAGTCATACTATTACCACGTTCAAAGATGCAACACCTTTACTTTTTTCAGAGCCTTCCGCAATCATAGCTTATAGGCACTCTTACATCTCGATTAATGAAGTTTACGAGTGTCCTTTGCCTGACTTATTTTCAAAATATGGCCAAGTAAGCAAACAATACAAGAAAATCTCTGTAAAGGAAAGTGGCATTATACTTTTGGGTGTTTATTTATTTCTTGTGTGACCTATTAAATATTGTCACGTAACTGAGAAACTCTAAAACATATCAATTATTAAAGAAATTCTTTAAACAAAAATCTAGCCGCTACTGAATCTCGACTGCCTGGTACTCGCACAAGAAATCCTGAAATAGTTGAAGTACGAAACGTAAGCAAGAGCATTTAAGTGGAGATTTTATTTGACATCTAACCGAGACTGTCAGTTTAAAAGCATGCAGCTCACATGTTGGTATAGAAAACCACCTGTCGTAGGATATTTAAAGGACAAAAAGGAATTACCTATGTGTTTTGATCGGTAACATACTGACGATTTGCTAGAAAAGGACATTCCTGGATGCAAAACGTCACCAAGCAGTTGTCCAATCCGAACCAAAATTCTAAGTAGTAATTCTGAATCTTGGTTTGTCGTGTTGTCCATAATTATTACTTATATTGTGATTAGCAGAATTGTGGATATAGTCAAATCAATGACCATAACCCACTTTATAAAGACAACAATGTTATTGGTCTTTCTTTTCTCTTCAAGTCATAATTGCAGCTGCGTAGACACTTTTTCCTTTATCACAAGTAACTATATAACATAACTACAATTGTAGCTCCCATCATGGCCGGCTAACACTAACATTATTTTAATCTCAACGAAACTCTTTGTGCTTATGGAGGGGTTAATTTTATATATAATTCACCCCATGTACCCTTACAATGATGGCTGGTGTTATTGATTATGCAAAGCAAGGAGGATGCAATTGTCCGCTTTTTGCACCAAGGGACGAGCGGCCGGACGCAGGGGAAGCGGCCATATAGCACCCCTATGTCTTACTCACGTACACATACATTATGCAAGTGTGTGTCGGCTTCAAACTGGTATTTATATTATTTAAAATATCCTTTTTTGATATTTAATAGTAATGAAGAAGTCCGGCAGCAGGATAATTCTAAAGTATTCTACTTTTTTTGTTAAGAACAAGAAAGTTCGTTAAGATAATCCTGTGACAAAAGGGCTGATCGATTGATCTGCGGACTGAAGCCGTATTTGTCAAGGCGTTGAATTGTATATGTGACCCTTCTTAAGACACAGAGACTGACCCGTACTACGGAGAGCACGTTTTATTAGGCCTACAGTCCTGTTACCAAACAGGCTTAAAATAAAACATAATCTCACGCCCGTATTCCCCCAATGGGTAGACACATTTCATCAGTTAAAGGCTTAAAATCTAATAAATTTAGTATATGACTTGATAGTTCGTAAAGTACCAGGCACTACTACATGTAAACTACATTTAAATGATGAACACATTTACAAAATGTCTTCTTTGTCATATTAATGCCATTGAAACATGATAAGTGACGTTGACAGTCAATAATTAGGCATAGGACCCTACATCAATATCAAGTACAAGGCCTGACAATAAAAGAACCTTTACCGAATTCCCTATCCCACCTCACAAATTACATGGCGACGTCAAAGACGGCACGACAGTGAAAAGATGGCAAACGTTAAATGAAAGATGTGTTCTCCCAAGAAACTATCGATTGAAAAGACACAATTAAAGTTAGAGTTAGGCAACTACGCCGTTTGTTGTTCTCGTATGCCCGTGTGTGTTAACCCCACAAAACTTTCATCTCTGGAGGTCGTGCGTGTGTGGGTGAGGGGAGGGGGCAGCCTCCCTCCGAAGGGAGTAAAAAGTAGTTGTGACTTGTTCACCTCTTTCGGTGTCGCCCACCGCGGCTGGATTTACTCGTGAGCTTTTTATTGCCGAATTTTATTATATACCTACATGGGTTAAATCGGTAAACGGCCTAGCAAATAATTTTATGGACGTTTTAGCTAACAAAATATATTTATGTTATGTACATTTATCTTCAAGAGATACTTTTTGCTCATGGTTGTATACCATGTTAGACATTTCTAAAAATCTAATATTTCTGAGGAGTTTAGAGATTTTAATTGGAAGAATGCTTAGAAAATCCTATAACATGGAAGTATATCTATACGCGGAAACAAATATAACTAAATAGGTTGTTATTGCAAACTCTTGCAGAGGAAAGTAAAGAGAGAATAAAATCATAAACAGTCACTAAATATCGTAACTGGGCCGCAATGACTTGCTTAAGTTACGAATAAGATAACTCTAGCTGTTCATGGCTAGGTACTCTATCAGAAAATTGATTAAAACTTCACCTGGCTATTGCCGGGTTATGTTTTTATTTGAATATTTAACAGAAACTGTAATAAACGACCAAAATCTTCATTACCTAGACAAGACTTTATATAACGCTTAATAAATAATGTCTATACAAAGACTTGCTACGAGCTCTTGTCTACTTAAATTAAAACCCCTATGATAAATACATCGAACAACATAATAACATGATACATCGTCTGTTGCCAAATAAGTATCATCCATACCTACACTTAACATGAGTTACAACGTTGTGACACAAATCCTGTACGTAAATAAACACAAAAGGCAAGAAAAGTAGTGTATGAATGTGTCTGTAGACAGGGTAGAGAGTCGTCACGCCCGCGGCTAGCGAGTGACATAAGACATACGCAGCCAAAGGGTTTGTGCGTGCAGGCGCGTGTCGGGTGCCAAGACGATGCCTATCTATCAAGCGCTCCACCCCGCGGCGTCTCACCGACTCTCACCGCGTGGCACACACCACGTAATAAAAAATCCCTTCCACACATAAAATCGAACTCGTGCTCATCCGACACGCAACAATTGGATTCGACTGCGGGGACACGTTTACTACTTAAAAAGTAGACTTTATTTTTAAAAAGTGCCCTTCCTATATTCTCGCTTTAAAAAAGCCATAATACGTCCCTGACGATGAGCGCGCGCCGGCTGAAGATTTGACGCGCTCGCGCATGTGTTTATAATCGTCCCCTCGTAATTTTACATTTTTTTACAAAAATTTAAACCATACAGTACACCGGTTACCGCGTTCATTGCAGTTTAGATAAAAAAAAGCGTATTGTTAATGTATCGAGCGGACATCAAAAGAACAAAAAAATAAGTGGAGCCGCAGTTTTTCACATGATCGTGGACGGACGGGGCGGCTGGACGTTATGGGCTCGCTAAGGGCGCAACGGTTTTTGTGTGACCCTCAATTTACAACACAAGAAGGGACACGACATCGTCTCCCTGTTGTAACTTGACATCTTGGCGGACAAGGAATGTAATGTAAATTTAGTACAAAAACGGGAATTTAAATAAGTGTAGTGGCCCGGGAACTGGCCGGCCCCTTCGCATAAATGTGGTCGTTATTAATACCGGAGTTCTAACGACAAAAACATACATGCATGCCGCTGACAGTGATTACTTAGGTGCCCACTTTCTTTGACCTTTTTAAGATATTATGGAGAATGTGAATTCGCATCAAATACACACAGATTTAATTATCAAGTTATAGGGAAAACGTGAGCCATAATATTTATATTATTTCAGTACGTTGTTAGTGTTTTTAAGGACTGTATTGATCGGTGGCAGACTCCACAAAAATATCATGTGAACGAACTAGGACAGGAAATTAACATGATGTAAGCTTTCCTACGTCTTGAGATATATAGTCAATAAATAAGATTGGCAAAGCAGAGCACTGGTGCGTATTGCGTACCACTCGGCCGTGAAGGAAAAAAGTAAAAAAATATATACTGAAGGGATTGTAACGAATGATATTAATAAATAAACAGAATTGAGTACGACTGAACCAAAATGTTTAGGTATGAATATAAGGAGACTATTAAGAAAAGGGTCAATTTAATTGTCTCATTTACATAATATATTTACATAATATCCACATACTGACTATTAGTTTTCTTCAAAGACTACGGATTTCTATTTGCTGCTACGACTATTGGTACCTCATTATTAGAAAATTATCTTATAATGCTAAATACAATAAAAGGCATACAAGAAACCGTAAATAAACCAGATACCTTACGTATACACAGTACTTACCCTACATTATACATAGAATCGCCTTAAAATAATGAAAGGCCCGAGCACTACTAAAATTAAAATATCAAATTAATATAATATAAAATAGAAACCTATCTATAATCTACACTTAGTTAATTGTTTTCCAAAATCAATAATTAAATTCGTTGATCTTCAGTTACATTTTAATTCATGGCGCCTACAACACATTTCTGTGATATTGACAAACTTTACTCTCAGGAGGGAAAGTGGAAACTTAACTAGGTATTTGTGGTTGTTTAGTGCGAACACTAAATACATAGATTCAGAAGTGTCACTCTTAAGATATGCAGTAAAAATCGGTTATTAATCCAAAGATAGACTGTTAGAAACAACCTATATACCTACAAAAAACTAACATTATAAATACAGCTCTACTATGGGTCTATTTCTAGACATAAAGTTTAAAAGGGCAGTATTCCAGTGTATTAGTGGTTACAAGTTTAAGCTCCGACAGACTTACTACATGGGCAACGTCCAAATATTAACGTTACAGTCTTACTTTAATAGTGGTTTACTAATATAAATATAATATTTAGTAACTAACTAAATAAATTATGGTATGCTCCATGGGTATATTTTAAGTGCTAATCTTGACCTGCTAGCTTTATACAAAGATAGAGGTTGTTTGAACTGGTACTTCTGTACCTAGTCCCTCGGTAGTGTTTAGTGTGGGTGATGCAGGGCTGGTCGCGAGGGGTTGCCGAGACGGTCGGTCGCCGCGGACGAACGGCCACCCGCGCCTTACTCATCACACATACATACTGTGTTGCAAGCAGGGAACTCCACACAGGATGCTGAGATTTTACAACAAGATCATTGCCAAACTTTGTACAGTAAACAGGCATTTAACATTATACATTAGCCTTATCGGTAGTCCCTGCATTTCTATCAACAACTATCGATTTATCTAATTTATTGATTGTTAAGGGACTAACTACAATTATTTAGATCGATTTAGCGTTTTTGAATGGAGTAACGTAGGAACGCGTCCGTTAAGCCTTCGGAAACTGAATCATATCCTATGTAGTTTATCATAATCATATTCAAGTATTTTGTCCCTAAGTTTTACTAACTTAATTTTTTTATATTCTCGATATAAATTTTCCCTATTTATGTCTATGAGAACATGGCGACCGTGTGACAGTGAGCCGGCGGCACAGGCGGCGCGGGCTGCACATCGTCCAGGGAACGCATTTACATCAAACTACCGTTACGTGAGTCGTTTGTGTCGCCATCATCACCACCTCCCGAAGATGCAGCTCTCCGCAACAATGCTTCCCTTCGGACTTAACATTTTATACACTTAGCTACGACGTAAAATAAAGCATTCAAAGATGAAAATTGGGTCTCATAATGACTTCAGTTACACAACATACAAATAAAACAGTTCGTGTTTCATCGCAAGAACCCAAACGATTCGATCTATGTTCTATGTGAAGGTATAGTACTCGCGCTCACATCAATAGCTGAACACATACATAGCGCCGGTGACGAGGGTTAGTCGCCGTAACCCTTTAATGCGGTGGGTATGAGGGCCGGGCGGAGGGCGGGCAGCGGAAGGGTTGCCGCCCGCGAGCCTGCCCGGCGACTGGGCGGCGCTCCCCCGCACTCCTCGCACTTTTACGACGAGCTTTTTTTATCGTGCGTGCTGTCGTTTTTCCTTTTCTATTTTTTATGTTTATTTCCCCGAAACCATAAATTATGTTTGAAAGGAGGGAACACTCGGACGTTCGAGCCGACAGGAACCGGGGTGACGTCGACCAACTTTTCTGTTCTCCGCTTTTCTGTTTTTTTATGGTCTCTCGTGTGTAATGTGCGTAGGGGTGAGTGCATCGTTGCCATGGCAACTGCATGACATTACGACGCAGGGGCGATCTGCCGCCTCTCGATAGCCGATCATCGATATAATATACTCGTATGTAGTGTTGTAACTGCGTACGTATTTGTTTCTGAAACGCGATCCGCCACCGCAAACACGCTTGTCGGTATTCATTCGATCCTTGTTTGTGCACAAACTAGCCAGATAGATGGACGCCGCGCCAATGTTTACACTATCAGGACTCTACCGTGTAATTTTAGCATTAACACGATATATCACGATGGTTTATTATTATATTTATAGTTACCTATAGGTTGGAAATTAGGATAAGTGAGGAATAAAAGTGATGACAATTTCTACACAAGGTATAGGATAAATACTTAAGAGTGGCGGAGAACTTAAAGCACTTAATTATAAACAGCTTTGAATCCATAGTTAAGAAGATACAGCAACCGTATCGTTACTTTAACCCTCTGCCTTCTAATTTGTTACTAAAAGATCCGACTAGCAAACACCAAAGAGGAAGCATGTTCGCTCACGCGTACAACTTCACATTTAATTGTAAACATAATTAATAAGACGTCAGTCGGACTACACGTATTCTATTATTAATCAACCGCAAAAACCGTACAAAGCCGATGTTGTATCCAGTTAATTGCTCACCCTTGCTCGCGACAAAAAACCGCGCCATATTGCGTCCAGCGAACTAACCACCGCGAAAGAGAAATTTACGAATAAAGCCCGAATGGTTACACGCTGCATTTAAAATTAGAACCCTTTAGGGCGCCACACCGCCAGACAAAGCCGAATGGCAAATTGCCGGCAGGTAGCAATAGCGAATATGTCGAAATGGAGTCCCGATAATTACTAAGGGCTCTAGTTTAATAAATGGCTCTTTTTCTATATTATGAAGGGCTGATCGCGCCATACGGACATACCTGCCGCGAACCCTTCGCCCTTCACATAATGAGTTATAACTCTTCATTGCCTTTATTTGCAGGATTTTTTATGTGAGGTGAGTTTGGCGAGTGGGCAACCCAATTTGATCGCTTAGAAAGACCCTGACGCTAGCCATAACTTAAAATTGTGAATAAGCTGTGAGAGTGTTAAGGTAATAACATAAACATTATTTTACAGCATGTTTACCTGCTGAACGACGTAATTGTCTTAAAAATGGTACTTAAGACGGTGCCTTGAAGACAAGATCGTATCAAATAAAAGAACACTATTAAATCTACGTTGGCACTCATATGTAACTACGCGTGTAATATTTAAACCCATTCAGTTTGTAACACAAATACAATAAACAGCATTTGCTACTGACAAAAGGGAGCTCCTTAGAAATGGGTTTTATGTATCATTGTTTGGGTAAAACAAACTTCGTCGGTATGTAATGGTATGACAACAAACCCTTTTGCCCGGAGGCAACAGGGTGTGTCGCGATGACTTGTAATTCCGATGTTTTCGCTGTTAAAATCGTATTTCCTGAAGCGGCATTGATCGAAGCCAGCGGAGCGAACACGAGAGTATTTCTAATGTGCCCGGACAAAGCCTGCCTCCCAAACAATGCATTCGGAGACTATTTAAAACGAATCCCTTGACGACACCTACGCACACAGCATCAAGCTTGTGTGGTGCAAATTGTTAACTTTACGCTATTTTCGACATTTTTAGTTAAAGTAACTACTTAACTAAAAACAACATCATTAATATATTTTTATTGAACACAATATAATGACCCATCTACGTAACCATTTTTTATTACTTCATGTTTAGGTAATCATAGAAATTGATGTACATATTAGGCACGCTTAATTTTAAATGTATCAAGATTAAATAAGAAGATCATTTTCTAGTTTAGTGTTCAAAATTAACTGATCCATAAAAAACAGTGATAGGTAAGCTAAAAATATTGTCGATAAGGTACAGCACACGAAACAGGCTACTAATGCTTGGTTGTTTAAATGATTTGTACTTTTTTAACCTATTTTTGCTTATAGTTTCACAAGACTAATTCCAGCCACCATCTTTTCCCTTGCGCCGCCTGCAGCGGAAGCTCGCAGAACGCTCCAATGGGTTCAACCGTCTAACCATCGGCAATCCTTTACTAGTGCAAGCCTTTCACGAGCGATAGACCAGAAACATTTATTAATATTGTCAAATATTTTGGCGGCTCCTACAATGCACCCTTTATCCCTCTATCCCCAATTAGCGAAGCGAACATTGTCACTTGTCTGGATTATAACATTTTTTGTGGCTCAAAGAATAGACACGCAAGTAAAAAACTTATCTCAGATTACAAAGATATTTTGTTAGTTGTTAGCGATCGGACAGCGAACCTCTACGTGCCCGAGTTACAAGGTCATACTTACATAATTTTGTATTATGGCCAAAGAATATTATAACAATCAATATCAGAACAGAAAGATCTGTCTAGAAATAAATGATCTATGTGTACAATATCGTCCATCAAGTTGTTTAGGAGGTGTGTCAAATAATAAAAGTCTGCAAATAAATAAAATTGCTTTGTTAATGACTTGTGGGACATCGTTTATGTTATGTATGTACATTTATCATTAAGCCTGTATTCCGTCCGAAAAGGTACGTAAGCAGTTAGATGCGGGCTGCAAACTTAAATGTAACCGTTCCACTGAATGCCACGAATGTCATTTGTTACGTAAACGAGTGTAGCTTGTTTGAACTTTAGTACCTAGATTATAGCCATTGACTATTAGGTTTCTATTAAAATTTAGTAGCTGGAATTAAACAACTCCTTTCGAGCTACCTACTTATTTGTTCGCGGCTTTGTTTACAGGTTCATGAAACTTATGTGAAGGGACTAAAATGTAAATAATTATCCACAAAAATGGTGCAGATTTTCATTAACTTATATGACAAATAGTAATGTTTTGTAACATATAAACTTTTCGTTAATCATCGAATTATTACTTGAGAACAATATCTATACTTGCGCCTGCCTACAATGATACAATTTCAATAGAACACTTTGTTCGTTTTTTACTTGCAATTGAACAAAAACGGTTGAACATTCTGGTCCAGAAAAAATCAATATCAGTTAAGTAGCGACAAAAATGCGGGCAAAACCACGGGATACTGGACTAATGCTGTACAATAATGCGATATTACTCAATTGTTAACTTTTTACATCGCTACCTAGATGGGTGACCGGGCGGACGGATCTGGACACGAATACTGTTCATTAATACATGTCAAGTAGACTGCGAGAGACGGCTGAACTAAGATCACATCATTAATATTGAGTAGTACAAGTAGGCGTTGGTAGAAAAGGATAAATTTCATGGAGAGGTGCTTTCACCCTTTACGACTCCAATCTATTTGTCAGAGAAAAGGAAACACATTGAAGCAAGTATAGAAAAGAATCGGTTCTTCAGCACCGACCTAATTGTGGCCCTAATGTACGTACGGCGATCGTTATTGCCTTGGAGGCCGATTTCATGCCTGTCTTTACATTACATCCAATAATAGTAACGTTTTAGTTATCAGTTTTACACGTGATCTTTAGCTATACAAGAAATAATCGTTTATCTTAATTAATTCTGGAGACTTAAAAGGAGGTAAACCATATTCTTAATTACCACACAAGTCTATTAAAAAGTATTACTACTAAATAGCCGACGGAATGTTTGATTTACCTACACCGCGTCAAGAATGCCTGCGTATTTACTGTCATGTGTAAATTAACTACTAAAGATTAGATACGGCAGAATCGCGCCGAAAGCTTTTTTAATTCACGTAAAGTCAGTACATGGATTCAGTCGGTTCTTACCTTGTAGTTTTATATTTTAACAATCAGTCAATTCTGTAGTTTCGTTTCTAGTAAGGCAAGCCAACCTAGTCACGTCAGGCACGCTTCTAAGGATCTTTAAGTCGACAGTTTACGACTCTACGGGTACAACCGGTATGTAGGGTACACTCAAATCTAATACTAAATGTGCTTTACCTTTAATGAGCAAAGTAAGAATCTATACTTTATGATTCTTCCCTTTCACTATAAACCTGCATCCAAATTATTTTTCGTTTAATGAATTTTTATAACTTGAACCCTGGATTAGAGAAATAGCCTAAACTTTTATTAATTAGGTATACATAGAAATTAAAAAACAAATTCCTTGATACACGATACCTATGTAAAGACTCTCTCTATGTAATGACAATAGTCCTACCTTAGGTGAATACCAATTAGATGGAAGATTCCAGTAAACAGAAGGTTAAAAAAATATAAATTAATTCCAAACTAACTGCTAAGAACTGCAAACATTTCATATTTAGCAGGTACGTAGAACTGCAAATATCCTTTGCCACAATAAATTATATAAAGTGTCGATCCACAATGCGTTCGATGCGCACTCGGTCCCGTGCAGCAGCGTACAATGCGGCGCAGCTCGGTCAACCCATTAGCGAGCGCGCTACGGGGGCTCATGATCACTTTGCTCGTGTGTTCGAGTTAATTTATGTGCTTTGTAGCATTGTCCACCGACAATGGACGCGTTTTATAGCATTCGGCTGCCGGACACCCAGATTAACATCTATGTGTTGCCGTTCGCTTGTTTTGTGCAACAATAGCATAACCGGGTAGCAGGCACCTGGCAATAATGGCTTCAACGTAATAGATATACTATTAAAAAAAAACGCTTTTGTATAAAGAAAGTCCACTATTAATACAAACAACCGATAAGGTAAAATAAACGTATATTTCCATAGTTTAATAAGTCTTAGTGAATTAATTTAATAGTAAATTACTAGCATAACAATTATGTTAGTAATTATTATTGTATAGAACATTAACACTATTTAAAAACTATATTTTATTTTAAAATAATAAAAACAGGCTAAAGCTAATTAAATAATAATAAAGACATGATAATAATTTTTCGTAGATACAACTAATACCCATCTGATTGGCATTATATTAATATATAATTACGATGCGATACCATTCCCTACACTGATGTATGTATTGAACATATTTTTGTCCCGCAAGCACATTTTCTAGCGAATCTAATCAGCATTTGAAGCTTACAAAGCAAAAATAGGTTAATATACTAGTCTAGTATAATAAGCATTCGATGATAATATTTTATTTACCTACAATGTTAATTAAAACCACTTGACATAAGTACGACCGATCGATGCTCCTACATAAAGAAAGCGAGGGGGGTAATATAATTGAAATGAAGTTGGTCTTTAATTATAATTTGGGTAATGTATTTTTTTTAATCATTTTTCATAGAAATCATCAAGTCCATTTCGGAGTCAGAAGTCTCAGTCAGTTCACATTTGCCTGCACTATCTATTCCTACTAGCTTTCCTCTCGAACACGGCAGATTTAGGGCCTACTATCTTCCGAGTTTGAAAATGAATTCCTTGCCACTGCTATATGGTATCTAACGTCATAAATTTATAATATGAACATGCAAGCACGTTGCATCAAAGTCTATTCATTTTCAATGCGCATGTCCCCATCATCTAAAGTCCTTGGCTTCGCCACCAGCTCGCCGTGGACCCTGAGTCTGTACACGCAGGTGTACACCGAGTGGCCCCAGTTCGACAACACCCGTAACCTCACTATATTATGCCCTTTATTAGACGGATAGAGGACCTCAAAGTACTGGATAGGCTTGCCATCTTTGTCGTACTCGAAGCTGCCGTAGTCGTGAGGGTACGGGTCAGCACGAGTCTCCAAACCTTCAATTTGAAATAACCGAGGCGCTGATGATGTTTCTCTGGAAAGAACCAGAACAACACAGCTTGGAATGTCTTAATTACAAAGATAATAAGACAGAATATAGTTTATTGTACAGTGTACACCATAGTAACACTTATTACAAAGCTACCAAATTAAATTGTTTTTCTTAGGTAACAATTGCATTCGGCCTCAGGAAATCAAGGTCTTGATCACAATAGATACTAATGAAAAGTCAACATTGTATAATCTATTATCTTCTACTTATTATAAAATTAGTCGATACCAACATAGTAGGAACTTAGTCATAACGTAGGTATTTTCTAATTTTGGATATATGACATAAATTTGGTTTGGTAATATTTGAGGAAAACAGCAATTATGTTAACCATTTAACCAGTTATATTAAATACCGTTTAACAATAAAAACACCACGACTTACCTTGTCGGAGATATATGCGGAGGTATGTGTTCAATGCTGACGCCCGTTATCTTGACGGTGCCCACCAGCCGGATGGTTGCTTCTCCCCTGGACCCCTTAAAGGCCCAGCACTCCCCAGGCAGCGCGCCGGGCCGGATCATGGCGCGGGCTCCGAGACACTCGCGACACACCCAGGTGGTGAGCATGTGGAGGGCCCAGCCGACCGGAGACTCGTAGATCACGTGCTCTATCGTGTCGCCGGTCTCCAGCACTCGCGCTCCAGCCGACTCGAGCGCGTAGTCTGCTAGCTGCTTACATTTAGTTCTACTTACAATCGTAACAAATCTTTATCGCTTTGTACCTAGGTGTGGTAAACGGTAAGTATAGTAAACACGGAAAGACCTTAAATACAGATAAATAGATATCAGACAGAAAAACACATCAATTTGGAGCTTACATTCCCTAGCAGAGGTCAACAATCAGTTTCTCAAGTGTGGTAATTGTTTTGGATGCAGTAAATGGTTTTCGGTAATTTTAGCAAAATTTTCCTTTTTTAAGGATAATTTTAAATTAGGTAACCTTACCTAATATTATCTCAGGTAAATCTAAATATGTATAAAATCACAGTTCGGAACCTTACATAAACGGAAACACGTGTAACTAAAACATAAGGAGGTGATTGACAAAGATCTAACAGGCACAAACAAAATGGTTACCCGACGGGGTGCTGTGGACACGTTTAAGGGGTAAGTTATTTAGTTGGGGTAAACAAGTTAAGATGGTTATTATGAAAAGATTTAGGATCGATTTATTAGTAACAAAATAAAGAATTGCGAGAATAACTAACTAGGTACCTAATGAGTTCTAACGGAGGTTTACAAAGTTCTTAATTTTTGGCGCTCAGAATGGCGCATCTGAGGTACCCATCTTTCGTCATAATCATTAAGTATCGCATGAAAAAGATTATTTGAAAATATAGGGATACTGTTAAAGATTCAGTAGGTCTCAACGCTCACTTGTCTATCATAATCTGCCACATCACCCATTTGGCGACAGCCTCGTATTCGCATCACTGGATCAACAAGCGCGTCCTTCGCGCGGCCGGCCGCCGCCGCCACCGCTGGCAACACATTAGATATGCGTTCCATCTCACTCTGCAACCGCTCGTGCTTGCGATTTACCTTAAATGTATTCATTATCTCTCTTATAAACACCTTGAAAGTATGAATACCAGAACTATACCTATCACATATTGGAGACTACATATTATGTGAGTAGAAATCAACTGTAGTCAGGGAGTATAGTCATAGGTGACTGTCATATCCCCTAGTCTAGGGTAGGTAGGGATAATTTAAACTCCGTTCAAATTATGGATTCTTGAAGATAAGTATGCTACTTCAACGTCAAACAAAACTCCGCTCCGAGTGTAAACAAGGCCACATTAGCTAAAGGAAATCTAGCCTAGAGAATCCCACGGTGAGCCTGCTGAATTTATGACGCAGAAGAGGCAACAAACATTATCTTTAGATTAATAACATGCAATCTAAAATAAATCCTATTCGAACCAAAATTAGCTTTATTCATCGTAATTAAATGTACCCACTAACGCCATCTATTAGAAATGACTTGGTTCTGAAATCGTACAACTTTGTAACAATAAGTAGCGCCATCTATGTAGAATAACATTGAAGCCACTATCACTATTTAATAAACTGGTGTCAGTTTCAATTCTAACTTTCTAACGCACAATATTATCGAGTAGTATTGGAGAACGAAACTCTTATTAAACATAACATAACATCACGCCTGTATTCCCCGAGGGGTAGGCAGAGGTGTACATATAGTACACACACATTTCGCCAGTTATGTTGTAAGTCCCAAGGGGCGAGCCTATTGCCATCAACCGGGCACAAATCCAGACTCCGTGCTGCTACTGAGAATTACTTAATGGAAAACTCAGTAACACTTTGCCCGACCCGGGATTAAAACCCAGGACTCCTTGCTCAGCAGTCGCGCTTAGCGACCACTAGACCAACCAGGCAGTCACTCTTATTAATCTATTAATTATTATTACTAATATTATGTCATCATCATACCTTTGGGAAACATGTTGTTTTAATTAAAGTACAGCTGAAAATTATTTGGAATTACAAAAGTATTTTTTTTAATATTTTTTAAAGCTTCTTTTGATGAACTGATTTTGTAAAGCCTCTTCTAATAACTTGTTTATATATTATACAAATTTTTATTAAATCAATAGTTAACAATATTTTTAGATGAAGCTGCTACGGCCGATAGATTGCAGTATAATCATTAAATTAAGATTTAAAGAGCAACATTGTGCATCAACCCATCGAGCAGTGAAATACCAGAATTGATTATAGTAAGATAACTCAGATGTATACAATAGCAACTTATAACCTCGGACAAGCCTCTAGTGAGCTGCATCACGACATATTTGATATCTGAGAAGTCTCCATCCAATGTCTCCTGTGAGGGTCCCCAGAAATAAGCGTAGACATGCAGCCCGAGCAACAACGAGAGAGCGGCACAAACAAATGAACGGAAAACATTTCGGAAGCATCCCCCGCTCCTATTTCCATAATCCATCAATGATTTCACAATTTATATAACAATTCTGAATGCAAGTTCTATTGATTAGTGTTTAGTAGCTTTTGACATTCTGTCGAATAAATCTATCAGACGAACGTTAGCATAACTACGAAGGTCAAAAAGCTTACCCACCTCTTTAGTGTTAATCAACAGGTGCTTCTCCAGTGATCTGTCAGAAATAGTGCCCTCCTACATATCGTCAGATATTAGTTTTATGGCAGTCTTATGTATTGTTCCCGAGCACTGTTCATACCGTCACTCATTTTCCGATGAAATGGTAGATCGACACGACCGAAAAGACTAGGGGCCGAGCACGGAGGGGTCTCAATGTGGAAAAATTGGTCTTAGCTTCCGAGCAAAACGACTATTCTGCCCTCACCCTCAATATATCGACTTATGAGATAATTATATAGGTAGGATATTTGTAAACGCTTTATTCTAAAGTAAAATAAACTTGAGAGTTTCACATCGTATATTAATACAAAATGGCTAAAAACAGCAGATTGTTACATAACCATCAACTAAAGCCATTGTGCATGTATTAATTTTAATGTGACCGTTCTGTACTAATGTAAAGAATAGGTGCCACAGGGTTAATATTGGGTTAAAATATAGTAAGCCTTCACCTAACATAATTGTACCTTTATTTAATTAAATATGTAGGCACATGTGAGCACCGGAGGTTGCAAGTTATGTAACAATATGCAGCGTCCAAGTTTATGCTTTCTGGTTCTGCGCAGCGTATTCGATCTGCGCGGCGGCCACGGACTTCATGGCGTCGTGCGCGGAGTGCACGTTGGCGCGCCAGGCCTGCAGCACGTCGCGCAGCTGCTGCCACTGCGCGCGCCCGAACGTGCGGTGCATGGTGCTGGACACGCGCACCGAGCGCTCCGCCTGGTCCATGCGCGCTCGCACTAGCCGCGTCTTCAACACTGGAATATACAATTCGCTTCAGTTTGCTGGTAATGTTAGCTTGCTATTTATAGCTCAGTATTTATACTCGATTTATTCAAATTTTACGGAAGACTTGTATTATGTTGTTTGCCAATTTCAAATAATTATATTTGCTTTTACTTGTTTAGGACTTCTTATCGTATGGTTGATGAAACAACCTGGTGTCAGAGTTGTGAGTTGTGCTGTTGTCATCTGTAGGCCTCTGACATGGTTTTACACACCGTTGAAGAAACTCTCAGGTGTGCCAGTTTCGACACGATGTTTTGCTTCACCGTTTTTAGCAACTGATAACTAATTTATAGTACACACATGAATTCGAAAGGACATTGGTGCATTCGAAAGGACATAGGGTTAGAACTTGCGACCTTTGACTTGGCAGTCCAACGGTCATACCACTCGGCTATCAGTAATTTCTATTTTTACTTGTTTAGGTTCTATGCATGAACACTAGTCCAGGACATCCTTACCTTCAATGATGAATGCTTCAACATCCTTCTCTTCAATTTGCAGTTCTGTTGTAATCTCATCATAAGTAAGTTCGGGATTAGTTTCAGCCATCTGCATAAAGGACAATATCCTCATTTTCTTTACGTTTTGTTCATGGTCAAGCCCTGTAATAAAAACATTTTCTTGTTGCATAAACTACATACCAAACAATAAGTTTTATGAATTTGTATATACATATGGATCTTATGATTTATAAGTTATAAAATTTATAAAAAAATAGTAGAATACACAATAAACTTTACTGGTTTTTTTTATTGCTAGCTTGCCTTAGCTGTTATAGTGCAGGCATTCATACCTTGAGAATGAACGAACTCCTTGTGGTTATTGTAAAAGGTCTGATAGCTGGATAGTTTTTCTGATACGAAAATGGTGAGCAGGTCATGGATGAGTTCACCTTCCAGGAATCTTACAGGCTTAAGTGAAAGTAGAGGGTCCAATAGGAATGTAGTAGGATCAGCTAGGGCCGTCGCTATACATTTGATGGCATCTTCTCTGGCATATGAAGCATTCTCGTCAGTGTAGGTGCCAAGGAGTTCAATCATGACCTTTGATGCCAACTCACTGAAAACATAAATATAATTTAAACCATCCCTTACAAGAAATCAAGAGCTACATTATAAGAAGGTTCCAATAAGAAATGGGATCTGATTAAAAAATAATCTTATTGGTTGGTTGGTAACATATACAAATATTATAGTCCAATCATAATATAACAGTTGTGTTGTCTATGTTACTCGCGATGGTGTAAGGATTCTAATGACACTCCATACACTAAAATCTGTTCAAGCATTCGGAAGTTATGGTGGAATAAAGAAACTCACATACATACATGAACCCTGAGAACATTACACTTTGTGTAATAGACTGGTCAAATTATTTCTATGCCATACCTGTTCTGGTCTTTTAAAACTTGATGCAGGAGTCTGTATAGTTTTTGCATTTGTTCATTAGTTGGTGCGCAGGCTGCAAACTCTTTCCTGAGTTGTTCCACACCAGTGAACACCTCCCGCACGAAGCCGACGCGCGCCGCCAGCTCGATCACGTGGTAGTATACATGGTAGCGCAGAGGAGAGTTGGCCTCCAAATTGTTGTACAGACGCCATAATCTGAAATACAATTAAAAGTTGTGTTTAAAAAAAAACAATAATTAAGTGCATAACATTATAATGTTCTGCTCTTCTAAAAAAGATTGCCCCTTACTTGGTAATCCTTCTATATCTTGAATTAATTTTGACAGCCAAGGAATATTACATGCACACACAACCAGATTGAAAATTATATTTGAATATCACAAAAATATTTAATTAATTTGAACCCAGCTAATCAGGACATCAATATAACTACCTACATATATCATCATGCCTGGATTTGGTAAAGGAATAAATAGAGACATGCTGTTACACACATAAGATAGATATGCAAAGTATGCACAGTAAAGTCATTAGAGAAAAAGTCTGAAGTAAATATAGGACTAGCTTTAAACTATTTAAAAAGTACTTATTTTGACCCTGAAGAGATTACATTGGTTTGAAAACCTTGGTGTATATTATTCCAGATTAAAAAACTTGATAACCAACCATTTTTTTTTTAATTTGTTTTTATTAGGTTCAGTGGAAAAACTTGCAAGCAGTCATATTTTACACAATACATATTAATGCATTCTACATGTAACACAGAGTCAGAATCAGTATTCAGAGAGAAAGGGAGTTTTTCAATCTTGACTTATTTATTGAAAATAAATAAATTTATTATTATTATTATTATTTAAATAGTTGATCAACTTGACATAATAATATTATTACAAAAAACTAACCATAATAATAAGGTGATGCTTTTTTAAAATACCTTCAATTATATATCATATTAAAATAATATTGAAAGTTAATTCTGGATTTAAAAATTACTTACGATTGAAGCACCACCATGCCAAGTTTGGGCCCAGGTGCCTTTGTGAGCCTTTGACTAAAAGCCAAGATCAAGTTTTCACCTCTCTCCAGTGGAATCTAAGGGAAAACAGAAGTTGCTCTTGTTTAATGAAACTCCTTCAAAAAGTAAACAATAAAAACATAATATGGGAGAGTAAATAACTATCACTGAAGGTAGTACTTACGGACACCATAATAGAGACAATACTGTTTAGTATAGCTTCAATCTCGGACTCGTTTGGTTCTTTGAAACAAATATCACAAACTCCCACAATTTTGTGTAAGTCATCTTCGATCCCTTTCGTTGATTTTTCTTCAGCGATCTCAGCACCAAGGCTCTTGAAATATTTTCTTAATTCAAGTGCCTAAAAATTTTAAAAGTATTTATATATAATGTATTGTTAATCCAAAGTATTAAACTATATAACGCTAGGTTATATTGACGTAAACCTACCTGATCTTCAAGAGATATATCCATAAAAACTGCTGGACCCTGCATTTTGAATGTTGTTTAATAAGTTTGTCGCTTCGTATTCAATAGATATATTTCTCTGAAAGAGATATTGTTAAAAAATACATGTGCCACTGCAGTTTATGACACGGCACGGTCCTCAACAAGAACTCCCACAGACTAAAATTTGACGTTTATGGTTTTTATGAGTTGTATGCCAGAAACGAATCTATCATAGAACGTAACATACTTCTAATACGCCACGCCAACCAAAAAGAAAATACCTATTTTGAATAATCCAAGATCATAAATCAAAGCAAATGATCGACTACGAATTAAAAACTTAATACAATACAATCCAGTGTATATGTGTCATGTGTCATATACAATCAATCTTATTTAACATAATCTTTAGTGGCTCTAAAAGCAGTTTTTTTAATAAATGACGCCAAGAACATTAATTCAAAATTTTTATATGTATATATGGCTGCAAAAAAAATATATTAAATGGTTGTTGCAGTAAAAGTTTTTTAACTATCATGTCTCTTTAACATTTAACTAAATTCCTAAACTTTTTTGTTGTAATTGCTTGTAGCTTGATTCCGGTTTATTATCTGCTTTAATTCCTTTATCTGAGCAAATCAGACAGAATCTGACAGATGACACTGACAGAGTTCACAAATCACCTCTTTCTATCGTAAACAAAACAGCTCAGAAATAGGAAACAAAACGTTGCATTATTTTTTTATGGTTTTGCAGTACATGTAGGATAGTCTAAGTAACTAAAAAAGCTCTAAGTAACACACCACTATGAGTAGTTTTCATAAAACTAGTGACTCACGCGTAACTATAAGTGGAACAAAAGTTAAAAACAGTTTACCCTTAATATCATCGGGTATTCCTTCTTTGGACCATGTCATTGGTACGTTAAAACAGTTTACGTTGTTATTAAATGGATCAGAAGCTATATTGTTACTGTGTCTTCTAGTTAAAAAGTTTCATAATACTTTGTAAATATAACCTAAAACTTGAAAATGTGTCTGAATATTAATAATGTTGCAACTTTATAAAATGTGCAGGAGGTGGTTTACCAGCTGGGAGTATCTTTGCCGTGGGTATGTATATTATGACATACTAAACATATTTCAGCACTACTCCCACTACTATAAATGTTTTGTAATAATTCCAGAGGAAGATGTACTGGCCAACTACAGCAGAGTCCTTATCAAGTATTTTTTAGCTGAAGGTGTTGCTTGCAAGCATGACTTGTTTATTGCATCAGCTGATGAAAATCCAGAGAATATTGTAAGTAATAAAATATAACAGTAATTAGGTATTTGCAAGGATTTTTATTCTATAAAGTTCGCCTTATTATAAGAGAAATAATTATATACATATACACATTTAAACTCTACCTCCTTTAAAAACTATTTACAACTAAAATATAAAATTAAAAAGCATCGAAGTATTCTTCCTCATCGTTGTCAAAAGGAAACGTGCCCAGAAGACTGGCAGCATTGCCACGTTAAATGGCAATACTGATTCTTTGACCTAAAAACAAACCAGCCCTCTGATCACTCAAAGCATCGACTAAACGTTTTGAAAGATCTTTAAATAAGGCTTGGGCGCTCGGACCCCATGACCCAAATGTTTCGACCCCAAACGGCTCAAAAATACAATTCCCAATCAGATTATTGTATTTTCGCCGCTTAAGGGTCTCCGCAGCAGCAGCGGCAGTGCCAGCGCAAACTGGTATAGGTATCAAATTATATTTCTTATTTCTCCACCTACAACATTATTTTCAGGCAAAAGAACTACCGCTACCTACCACAATTCCACAAGATGATGACATAACATCAGCAGCTGCTGATGTTGATAAGATGAAAATAGCTTGGAGATATGAGGGTCTGAGTCAAGTGGAGTCTTCATTTGGCAGTAACACTAATTTTGGTCACCATTTTGACCTTAGCAAACATATTGATGCAGAGACAATCAAGAGTTGCAACATAAATTACTGTAAATTGGATATGGAGAGTGGCGATGTCAATGGTTGGTTAATATTTTGCTTTACTTAACTTCCATACTTTTTTCATATCCCCCAGTACCTTTCTAAAAAGACATAATCAAGTTTCAATTTAAGTAATCTGGGATCAAACATTGTAATTTACAAAAAAATTACATACATCAAATATTCCAACTCTATGATATAATGTTCACACTACTGATACCTTACTTTTCAGGTTTTAAGAATAAGCTATATCATAAATTACTTATAAGAATAAAAGAAGTACTATCTAAGGAAGAATACCAAAGTAGTGTTAAGAAAATCAGCAATATTTTAAGGATTGGTATTCACTCTTTGGGATCTCCAGTTTGGATGGCAATGGATTGTGATGAGGATGTTAGCAGTACATATGGACAAGATCTGATCAAGTTTATGTATTGCTTACGTGTTGTTTTGAGGGATACAAATGCAGTTGCATTTATGACCATTCCTGCCCACCTGTTTGATGTAAGTGTAAGAACTATTTAGTGCATGTATATATCATGAATGAAAACACAGAAGACATTATCATCAGAACAGAATCATAAAGATGAAGTTGTTTTTCATAAGGAATTCATCATAAAAATAGTCTATCTTCCAAGTTTGTTCTTGCTATAAAAAATACACACTAATGTATAGTTAATAAGTATCCAATGGCCCTGTAATTTATAAACCAGATTTGTATGCCCTAGGATATCTTAGGTCTACAAAATGATGATAAAATGAAATGATAAACTTACAAAACTTTTTAACCTTTATGTTCAAGGACAAATGAGTTTAAAATTATTTATTACTTAATTTCTCATGTTTCTTTCTGTATATCTCACAAGGACCGCCCATATACCCACCAACTCCTTTTTCATGTATGTAACACTATTTTTTCCTTAACAGGATGACCACATAATGAAAAGACTACTGTACTCTGTGGACAATGCAGTAAGGATAGAATCATTTGCTGGATCCAGTCGAGAAACAAACCCTGTGTATAAAGATTACCATGGCCTGTTTCATATTACCAAGCTTTCTGCTATATATTCTTTGGTGCCTTTTGTACCACCCAGTCTTGACATGGCATTCAAACTGAAAAGGAAGAAGTTTGTAATAGAGAAATTACATTTACCCCCAGGTAATATTCTGTCAATGAATTAATTTTTATTATATATAGAACTAGTACCTAAATCTTTCAGCTTTATATAACATAATGATTTTATTTGAACAAATTGTTTCTTTAACTATGTACAATAACTATTTATTCTTGTGCTATATGTATAATAATTATTATAATAGTACTGAACACTTAATTGCTATTGTAGTGAGATAAATATGAACCTGTTTTCATTTTTCAGAACTTCAAGAAACCAAAGAGCGAGAGCAAGACGACATCACAAGCGTGCCGGTGAATTGCGGTGGATTTAAGAAAAGAGACATTGACTTCTAACAATGCACAATTTTAAAATCTTTTAATAGAATATTTTTTAGAATAATATACAGCTATAAATTGTTTTAAATGAGTTTTAATTAATTAAACCTTTTAAATTAAAATGTCGCAATAAAGGCAGCCAACGTATCACCATACTGAACCAGTAGTTTGGTTCAAGCCAGTGTAAATGCCGGGGCATGCATGAGTAACTCGTGCATTAATTTTAAACAAAAATGCCTTAATACTCAGTCACCCCACCTGTTCACCAGAGCGTATCTCCCTAAAACGGCGAATCTATTCATCGTCCGTTTGTTTATTCACATACTCACATTATTAGTTGTAACTCTAGCGTTTCGACCACATTTCTCCGTGTCACATTACACAGTATCCTTGCGCTTCCTTTTTTAATTCTGTGCGATATTCTTGTCATAAAATATGTGCAAAAATGAAACAAGTGCTAAAGTGCTATTTGGATGTTTTAATACATTATTTTTTGTAAGTACATAAATTTCTATTTATAATTATAACCGGCAAATACTTAAGCGTGTGTTTGTAGGTACTCATTCGTGTACCTATTGAGGTTTATTCTTTTAACAGATGTTTTCTTCTTTCTTAAAGGCATGCGGTTTTGTGGAAGTAATAGGCGGTCTTCTATTGCTCTGTGACTCTAAAAGAATACTTTTATCACGGCTGCTGGCCGCGCCTGATGGGGACTTGATACACCCGCCGTTCTACTACTTGGCTCTAGCTCTACTAGCTGCAGGACTGGCCATGTGTGCAACGGCAGCGCTAGGCTGCTGGGCTACATGCATGCCTAGTTATGCAGTACTAAGTATTGTAAGTTGTATTAATTACTTGCATGAAAATATCTTTGTTATATAACCTGAGAATTTAAGTTACATTGTCGCTCTGTCTGTCCATATAATACTTGTTGAGACAAAAACTTTCGTGCAAAGACCGATGAATAATATGTATACCTAATAAGTATCTAAATACAATTATATAATCAAATTGGCGCAGGGGCTAAGTGGTAAGCTGCGCTTAGGATTGCAGTTTCGATTTCCGGACGGTATAAATACTTACTTAGTTGTAATTATGATCCGTAGATATCGTCCCGAGTCTAGGTGATTGTGCAGATATATCTTGTATTACTTATCAATATCATGTCTCTAAAACCCACCCAGAGGACACTCAAAATGTAGGGAGACCATTTTTTTTTTCATATATAAATTATTTTACCTGCCCTACATCAGGTGCAGTTTAAGTTTGATATATCCTTTACTTTCAGTACTTCATGGTAGTGCTGTCGTTGTTGCTATGCGAGAGCGCTGGTGGTGTGATAGCGGCGATCTGGCCGCGTTGCCTCGGCCTGCAGAGTAGCCACGGAGGAGCGGTGGGCGCGCTGCAGACTTACTACGCGCTGCCTGACTTCGAACACTTTACTGCTGCAGTGGACCTAGTACAAACTGAGGTGCGTATGAAGATAAGGGCATTGTTAACATCTTTTATATAATTACATACTACGTAGGTACTTAGGTATTCCGAATTATCCGTGGAAGGCCTAATAAAAAATACAAATCCTATGCTTCGCTGGAAAAGCAAGGCATAAGGCAGGAAGAACCCGGTCGCCGGTATAGGCCCGATGAATGGCAATAATTTGTGTGTTTGAACCCTGATAGGTGTACTTGCGAATGCACGTACTACACTTACAGTTTAATTCTAAGACACTACCGTCTAACGGTGAAATAAAATATTGCTATAAAACCTGGATTTATTTACAGTGAGCATGCGCATCTCCCTCTGTAGGTATACCAAGGCCTTTGCCATATAGTAGGCCAGTTATAGGCAGGTATACTCACATACATGCTTAACATATTTCCAGTTGGAGTGTTGCGGCATGACGGACGCCCGGAACTACGACATGTCGACGTGGCAGCTGCGGCGGCTCGGGCCGCGCGGCATGTCCGTGCCGCTCAGCTGCTGCGTGCAGCCCCGCGACACGGCCTCCTACCTCAACCCTGCGCCGGTCAACGCTTCGCGCTGCCAGGAAGTGCAGCCTAATCCCACCTTCAGATATGTACCGGTAAGAGATTAATTCATGTTAGAGTTCATACCTATAAGTCTAGGATAGTAAGTAAGTATATCATATTTAAAGGGGCCAACAGCATAAGTGGCGACATGCATGTGGGTGTATTATGTCACATTTCGCCAGTTTAACCTCTGCCTACCCGTTGCGGAGAATATAAGGCGTGATGAAGTGGTTTTAAGGATATATGTTTATTTAAATT
The DNA here is from genome assembly GCA_905340225.1 of Abrostola tripartita. Lineage (NCBI taxonomy): Eukaryota > Metazoa > Arthropoda > Insecta > Lepidoptera > Noctuidae > Abrostola > Abrostola tripartita. Next base: position 5,913,941 of record HG996493.1, on the reverse strand, counting down.
TATTTAAGTCCACCAAGGTAGGTAATTGTTTGTCGCTAAAAATAAATATTGCTTTATCATTCCAGGGTTGCCTCGGACCTCTAGAAGATTGGTATCAACAACAGTATTTGATTCTAATGTTGGGATTATTCATTGTGGCGCTATTCAAACTGGGAGTCCTATTGAGCACAATATTTTCGTGTATTAAACTCAGAAGACGCAAACAGATACTTCAAGCATTCTCTATGAAGTCTTTAGACAATAATACGAACGAGAATATTTATGAAAGTAAATTAAGCGCGGTGCACGACGAGCCAATCACCGCGAAGTACATTCAGCCCAACAACTTCTACAGTCCACGAATACGGAACCCTAGAATTTTCCACAACAGACCGAATGAGGTCATATGAGAATTAGCATCGGAGATAAATGTTTTAGAGAGGAAGTTGGAAAGATTTTCAGACTATTTGTATAAGCACCAGGCTGACTCCATCATGTGGTGAATACCATTCTTGGTGGTACCATTACTAGTATTATCGGTCAGTAAACATTCGAGTTGAAGTCTGTCAGTAACAACAATAGTACGAAATATGTGCCATACATTAAATACATTTCAAACTATTTTTATTATATAATATTGCTTTCCAATTGATTTCTCTAAAGTACTTACTCCGGCTCCACGATAACATGTGTTCGTTTAGTAATAACTAAGTTTAAGGTCAAAATAAATAAAACACGGTCACTCAATATGCAATATTATTTTCAAAAGAACGTTCAAAAATTGGTCCTAAAGTTAAAACATTATTAACAATGGCTCTGGAATGTTGCTATCATTCACAATAGTTGGTTTTACAGCTGTAAACTATGTCAGAGAGCTAAACCTTCATCGGTTGCGATTTTTTATACAATGATTTATTTAATTAATTTCATACCCAACGCGGGTATAAATTGATCAAAATTTCCTAAAGTTGTTTAACAACGGTTTTGTATTTACACTACTTTAAAATAACGAAATGGGTGAATATGCATCCTCAAATACATACATATAATAAGAAAATGCACTTGACAAAGAATATGCTACACATTCGTTGAAATAGTAATTAATAACGAAACCAACAATCTAATATTTCCAGAATCTCTCAAAACCCCAAACTAAAATGATACCATGAGATCCTTAACAATAACAATAATCTATTTATAATAATTGATATTATTTATAATCTATTGACCATTGAGACCGACATCACAGTATAATCTACAATCATCTTAGGTACAGGAATGATCTTATTATATTCTTATATTATAAAAATTTACATTTTGCACTATTTAAACAATTGGGCTGTCCCCAAATCTGACAATCCATGAGAAATATGTTGACTAAACAATTCTAAAGAAGAGACATCAATGGCTCGGCCAGAATAAATAAACTGTAACATAAGGATAGCCGCACATTGACCACGTTCTAGCAGACGACCATAAAAAATAAGGTTTAAATTGTGTAATGTCGAGTCGAGGTGACCAGACACGTTTTGGTATCGAACACGCAATACTAGTGTAGTGAACAGGCGGATGTCGGAAATGATTCGTGGCTGTCGCAATCTAGCCGCACTCATCGTCGGTGCAATTAACTGTTAAATAAAAGCGATAAAAACAAGCAACAAGTCACCGATGACCATCAAACTTGTCTGTTTACGCGCTAAAGTTGTCGCGACCCGGTCACCTCGAGAATGATTCATTTAAACTATGTTATAACATAGAGTCGATCTATTGCCCCGTTTGTTTCTCATAAATAAATTTATTTAAGTAAATAAAATATTGTCTTTTGTGCTTTTCACCTTACAAACTACAATAAAATCTGCAATAAATATACATTAGCCTACTCTGCAGCTAAAATTAATGATCATAGGAAGAAAATATAATGTCAGTTTTGTGGATACTCTGAGACTATCGGTAGTATATTTTACTTATTTTTAATATTTCAAACATTTTAAAATTAAAATATTTACAAAGGAATTATTAACAATAGTAAAAACTATAAACGCTACGAAATTGATATTTTTCATAATAAATAGTCTACAAAAACGATGTGGTCCAAAATGTCAAGTGGCTTACCGTCGGTCACTTTAAACAGTACAAGTGGGTTCTATTGGCCATAATCCACTCTGGCCGTGTTAAATTCCTGTGTTATAACTTTGGTCATCATTTGTTCTATATTGGTCGTACATTTGTATTTTTAGGAGGTATAAACACATTATGTAGACAAAACCCAAATATGATAAAGTCTAATTGACTTTAAAGTGGGTCAATTAGTAATTATATTACTCTAAAACACACACACATTGTGTGTCATTTACAATTTAAAGGATGTCGTTCAAAAACGAGTTATCTAAGGAGTTGAGAAGCTCCTGTGCGGTGAGATTGCTGGCGTCCGTGGAAGGCATGTTGTCAAGGAAGTCAAGATTAAAGTCTGTGGTTTGTCCCGTGAAGGAAGACGTGTTATGGAGCGATGGGAACGAGTGCTGCGAAACGTTTCCATTTTGGCTTTGCATGGGGCCATTCTGAGACATCATGGAGTTCTGCTGCATGGGGTTGTTCTGCGCGTGCATGGGCCCCTGAGCCTGCATGGGGCTGCCCTGGTGGCCTCCCATGCCGCCCATGCCACTCTGCTGCATGGACATGCTCTGAGACTGGCTCATGTGTATATTTGGCATCTGTAAATATATTAAATCGGTTACAAAATGAATAAAACAAAATTGTGTTACTTATATGTTTCGAGTCGAATCAGAGTACAATAACAAATTATATAAATGTTACCTGTCCTTGCACGCTCATCATCTGGTTCTGTTGCATAATAAGATGAGACATCGGCGACTGTTGTTGGTTGGACGCCCTGCAAAGTAAACAATAACTATGAGCACCTACTTGTATTGTAACAGTTAGATAAGTGTGTAATGACTTTGCACAACATCGGAATATGAAGATATCTAGTTTTTACCGTACATTGACTGCCTACGGTTTCTTCCATTCGACATATTATATACAAATAGAGCAATGAGCGGCGTAGTAAACATCAGTGTAGTAGAACCGTAACAATAAACTCTTATATAATTAAACTACATAGTGTATGTCTGTTGATATTCTATACCATTGTATTATTTACTGTTAAGGATTCTTAATATTAATAAGATTGATCTGTTAGGATTAAGCTAAAATCTAAATTGGAAGTGTTTGACCAGTTAAAACGGTTGGTTGAATTACATCTAGAAACAAGCCAAACAGTTTAAAGTTAGCCTACACTCATCGTAAATTATGTATAAGTTATTTTGTGTAAATATAATATCGAGTCACATATACCTAATAGTGAATAGGTATTTAGCTATCATAGTTGATGAGTGCACTGTAAAGAGAAGTGTATGTACAAGTACCGTTGTTGTTGATGCTGCATGAGTTGTTGTTGTTGGAGGCGCGCCTGTTGCAGCTGCATCTGTTGTTGCTGCTGCTGCGTGAGCCCACCCATGGTGCCCATGTTGAATCCTGGAATGTGAACAATTAATTATATTTAATGTATTTTATCAATATCACGTACATTTACCACTGGAGCTACTGTTATCTTATCATAAAAAATAGAAATCCCTATATATCACAAACTTTTTGTTTTGTAACATATTCACGAATAGTGCTTAGGTATTAAAAGAATATTATGAGTACACAGTGTAAAATATTAATTGATATCTTTTTATTAATCTTTGTCAGCATACACTCTACAAAATTTTAACTTCTGACCTATTTTAGCTACCTAGACCTAATCGTTTAACCGACACGGCAGGTACAGGTGACCGCAAAAAAATAATATGTATTTTATGCTTCATTCTTGCGAGGATGTGTTAAATACAATTTGTATGTACATACGTGTCGGGGCACACCGTCAAATTTGTCCAGCATGGTATACCGATTTACGCTTTATGTCATGTTGTACAGTCCAGAACATGTACAAGTTATGTAAATAATGATGTCCCGTAGTTATAACCTGAAGGCATGGCGTACCTTGGTGGTGGTGCGGGAACTGCTGGCGGGAGGCGGCCTGCTGCTGCATGAGCACGTGGCGCCACTCGGGCCCGTAGGCGCGCGCGTGCAGGTAGGCGCGCGGCGCGGGCGCGGGCTGGCGGCGCGCGCCCGGCCCGCCCGGCCCGCCCGGCCCGCCCGGCCCGCCCGGCCCGCCCGGCCCGCCCAGCCCGCCCAGCGGCAGGCCCGGCCCGCCCGGTGGCCCGCCGGCCGCGAACCGCGCCTTGTACTCCGGCGGCGGCGGCCGCATCTGCTGCTGCTGCTGCGCGCGCAACATTTGTTGCTGCTGCTGTTGTAGCATCTTCGCCTGCTGCTCCCGCGATATGCCGGCCGCTGCCACGCCTGCGGTGATGACAGGACAATTAGAGAAATGTTCCCTAACTTAGATGATCACTTCTCATGAGTAGATATGTTATTTACGATTACATTTTTCGACTACCTATCTAATTAAGAACGTTTGACTGTAGTTCCATCGTGATGCCGTAGCATAAACCTAAATATATGCAACACTAACCCAGAGGTAGCCCACCTTGCTGCTGCTGCTGTTGTTGTTGTTGTTGTTGTTGCTGCTGCTGCGGGGCTCCCTGCGGCCGCGCGCGCATCGCCTGCGAGAAGTTGATGCTCTGCGACTGGGACACCGAGTAACTGTCGCATCCCGCACCTTCAAATAAACCACGCAATATACCAACAAGTTAGAATACCAAGAGCATATTAAACTATGGTACATATATGTATAAACCATAGTCTTACTCGAACCTACTAAAGGTTGGTTGATAGATTAACCTTATAACATAATTTACTCAAATGTTTTATTGCAATATTGTTATTGAAATATTACAGAAAAATATTTCAACACGACGAACGAACGAGAATGTAAAATTTCCTTACTAGAAACCCAGTCCAGTAAATGAGTCACCGGTACCGATACATATTACAACATGGACAATCTCAACATAAAAGCTTGAACAATTTTGTACCCAAAGTATGTAAACGACAGTGGAGTGGGATGCAAGTGCAAGGCGCATATGCAGTGTAGGCAATAAACACGTCAATCTAATGTCATCCTCATCCGAGGTGCGCGACTTGGCGCATTCTCGCAGAGCGTCAACCTCGGCCCTCCTCCCCTCGACTACTCACCACACACTCGTGCCGCGACATACATACAGAATGCTCACTACATACGCCCCATAACATATCGGCCACAGATTCATGATAATATGGATTTTTTAATTAATTAAGGACTAATATCTAACCTTGAATACAAAAGTATAACCTATGTAAAACATTGTGGGATATAGGATATCCATGTATCATAGTCTAGTCGTTATAGACTTCATTGCTACATCCGTTCTAGTTCTACAAAAAAATCTGCAGTTGTGTTTAAATAATTATGCCGATAAACAAAGTCGACCTACATCCTTGGGGAGTTTGGGGCAATATGGTATGGAGCGCGTAGGATACCATTATAAAAACATCATAATATATGACGTAGATCGGGAATCGTGTTTGTTGTAACGGTTTCTCTTCTCTTTTTTAATTGCCAAAATAACCCAGTATATTTCACTCGTATGATAAGTTATATCACAATTCTATTTAATCTAAAATCTATTTAAATCAAAACGTTTACATACACCGCGAGCCTACATTGCGTGGGGTTGGTACTGAACCTTCTCATGTTGTACCAATACGTAAGTACGTAACATACGCCACCTTGCATTTACACACACGCTATCACTTAACACAATAGCATAAAGATGTTAATAGTTTGATTGTCGTTACAGTTGCCGCGAACTATGTGCTTGTATGTACTCACGTTGTGTCAAAAGCGCATGTGTGTTATGAAAAATAAACTTAGCACGCGAGGTTACTTTGTACTTGCGGTCTCATACTTTTACCATCGATTACTGAGAACCATAATAAATACCTGAGTCGGTTTTTTAATACAACTATTATTTAACTATGTATTGAAGGTAGAGTTTATAAACTGTAGGGTCTTGGATTAGCAGTAGGTATGTTCAATCTCAAAGGGATAAAAACTTTGCATTTGGGTAGAACCGTTAAAGAATATTTTACGCCCTTTAAAAATTTACTTATAGAAAACAAAACTATCGCATTTTAAAAAGTAAACGTTAAAACCAATATTTTAACATAGCGCATCAACTCAATGAATCTTGTCGATATCATTGGACCGGAATTGAATCATCCTTTTTAGCGTGCTATTAGCATGACTAGTGTGTTGTGTTGAGAAAGCGATCATACGCGCATACCAAGGTTTGCGCTTTATCCGATTAGTAAATTAAATGAATCTTTTAATGATTTATTTATAAACAAATTCAATTTCATAAGTCTTCAATAAGCTTGAACATTTTACTGACTGACACAGCTAAGGACGTCAACAACATAATATTTTGGTGTATTCTAAATTATAACCAGAATTCGGACTAATCGGAAAGTTATCATTAGTCTTCAAATTGGCTTGAGCTTCTTCTTATCGTATAGTGGATGAACAACCTGGTGTCAGAGTTTATGTCGCCTGTAGGCCTCTGTCATGACTACTACTTACCGTTGAAAAATCTCTCCGGTGTGCCGGTTTCCTCACGATGTGTCCGTTTTTCGGATTCGTTTTTGATAACTAATTTATACTACGCATATGAATTCGAAAATACATTGGTGCGTGCCGGGGTTTAAACTTGCGACCTTCGACTTGGCAGTCCAACGGTCATCCGACTCGGCTATCAGTTCTTGAGCTAATTTATTTATTTATTTATTAATAATAAAGCACTCCAACAATACAATCACCCAATGTTATGCAAAACTGAAGAAAAAAAAAATCAAACAATTGAATGCACAGGTAATTGTACAAATTACAGGTGTGCATGACAATAAATATGAAACCGTTAACTTGAAGACTTATACATAAACAACTAAGCTACTTATATTTAGATATTACCTTTTATAATATAGAGATGGGCACTATTCACATTGTTTAAGTAGGGAGCGTCTGTATGATGTGAACTTCATGAAGAAAATATCGATGGGGTCATCAGTCACGATAGACCTTTCATTATATAGCCTCGCCATACGATTAAGAGGACAATTAAATGTGGTGTTTAAAGTAGAGGTTGGAATTTCGAAAAGACGATGATATCGCTTACTACGTTGGTCAAACCGGAACTTAAAACATTCAATCAACTGGACGTCAATAAGACCATTTACAATTTTATAAAGAATCAGTAAATCTGAATGAATTCGCCTTTCCTTTAAGCTTAACAACCCAAAGTGCTTAAGTCTGTCATCGTAATCAGGAACAGATCTTCGAATACCTATCTTTGAACACAGATACCTAACAAAACGAGCCTGAATAGATTCAACCTTGCCAGCATAGGTAGAGTAATATGGAGTCCATATTGTTGAACAGTACTCCAGTGAGCTTCTTACCAGTGCATTAAAAAGTAAAATAATACTGGTGCTTTTACGAAATGGTTTGGACATTCGGAAAATAAATCCAAGCATCTTCTTAGCCTTGGTCACTATGTTATCTATATGATCGCGGAAAGTTAATGAAGTGTCAAAAAGTACACCCAGGTCACGTATGACAGATACTCTGTTAAGTACAGTTCCTTCTATATGATAATCAAATTTATCATAATTTATCTTATTGGTGAATGTTATGGTCTGACATTTTTTGACATTTAGCGTCATTCTATTGTTCAAACACCAATTTTGAAGGACATTTATATCATTTTGAAGTTTTAAACAATCATTAAGGTTCGATATTCTATAATATAATTTTAAATCGTCAGCATACGCTAAACAGTTACATTTCATTTTATCTAAAAGGTCATTTATAAATACTAAGAAGAGTAAGGGGCCCAGTTTCGAACCCTGTGGCACACCAGAACTAGGAATAAATGGTACAGAGTCATAGCCCGCCAACGCAACAAGCTGAGAACGATTAATTAAGTAACTTTCGAACCATCGCAACAAAGAACCATGAATACCAGCATGTTCCAGTTTTAAAGAAAGAATTGAATGATCCACGCGATCAAATGCCTTTGCAAAATCCGTGTATATAGCGTCCACACGTCCCCTCGCCTCAAAAGTGTCAGCTATAAAAGAAGTGTAGACAAGCAAATTAGTCATAGTGGAACGGTTGGACATGAAACCATGTTGTCTATCACTAAGCACATGACGTAGGTGAGAATAAACTGCAGCATATATGAGACCCTCAAATAGCTTCGCAAATTGTGATATAATAGATATTGGTCTATAGTTAGTCACGTCAATCATAGCACCAGATTTATGTATGGGGATGATATGTGAAATTTTCCATAAATCAGGAAAGGTACCTTCTTTAAGGGATTTATTAAATATTAATTGCAGTGGTTCAGTAAGTGCATCCATACAGAGACGGATAAATACAGGAGGAAGTCCATCGGGACCAGCTCCTTTATTCAAGTCCAATTTTTTTATACTATCCCTAACGTCATTCACGGTAATATTAACAGAGGAAATACTGAAATTAGACCAGGATACTCCTGGAGACAAGCTATGAGAGGATTGAATATCCGCATACACGGAAGAAAAATATTCTGCAAATAGGTCCACCACCCCACTTCCACCCTCCCCGACACGGTCACCCCAGTGAACTTGGTTACGGATACCCCGATAAGATTTCTTAGATTTAGTGTACCGCCAGAAAGCTTTAACATTTGTCTTCAAATCATTTTCAATTCTTTCTATATATTCTTTAAAACAGATCTCTAATGCTTTCTTAACACGCGTGCGCAGGCAAACGAAAGTGTCATTGTCTCGAGGGTTTTTGAACTTTTTGAAGCGAATTCTATATTTATGTTTTTCCTTAATAACTTTGATCAACGAAGTTGTGAACCAAGCGGGATAACAGTTATTTTTAGGTTTGCCCTTCGGAGTATATTTATCAATAATTTCCCATAATATATTATAGAACTTCTGAACAAACTCATTACAGCTCAAATGACAATACTCCTGCCAATTAACCATGCGTAGATCACGAACACATGCTTCATAATCCGTTTTTGCAAATATATATTTAGTCTGAGATGTATTATGACTTAAATTAGAATGAAATGACTTATCAAGAGTTAACTCAAGAGGTGGATGATGTGAATCGGGTTTACTAATGGGGGGTGCAGAGGTGACAGAGAGGCTGGTATTCCCATCCACTAAAACGAGATCCAAGGTATTATTATTAATATTACTGACAACATTCTTTTGAATGTATCCAGTAATACTTAGAAAGTTTCTCAATGCTAATGATTTAGGGTCACTAACTCCTAGAAAGGGATCGTTACAATGCGCCCATCTGACATTAGGAAGGTTAAAGTCACCAATAATCAATGTAGTGTTATCTATAAAGTTTAAACAAATTTCCTCAGCCTGGGTCAAAAATTGTTCAAAGATATGGTTGGGTAAATAGGACGGTAAATAAACTACGCACAAGTTCATACAGACACTACCCGAACTTATACACAACCACACATCTTCAACAGAAGTTTGCCAATCAGTTTTATGAACAAAGTTAAATTTATTACTTACAGCTACGAGAATTCCACCACCATAATTTTTTGAGTATAATTTCATAAACTGAGCACTGCGATCGCGCCTTACAACAGTATATCTTTGATCAAAAAATTCTGAGGATGATAACGAGTCATCTAACCAGGTTTCAGTAAAACAAATAATATCATAGTCTGAATTTAAAATTGACATAAGAATTTCATGTGACTTCGTTTTCATACCCCTCACATTCTGATAAAATATCGAAATACTATCCATTACGAAAACTGTAAATAACTTAAAATTAATTAATTTAAAATTACTTTTTTGTTAATTATTATACAATTTTTTCTAAACATTGTTCATCTTTGATCCATATAGTTCCCGAGTTTTCACTCTTACAAACAAAAATTTTGCCATATCGGACCCAAACAAACTTATAAGATTTTTCTTTGGCCCTAAGTCGTGCTGCAGCGTGTAATGATTTGTAAACCGGAGAGAGATGCTCAGACACGTAAACTGGAACTTTCATACCACCATAACCCAGAACGGACGAATTTAACTTATCTTCCCTGTGAGATTTATTATAATTTGTCACAGCTGAATAAAGTTCATCACGACATCTAGGACTACGTAGTTTTACTATAACAGAGCGAGGGCGTGATTTGTCGTTCTTCATACTAGCCACTCTGACGCACTTCATAATGTCACCATCTTTTAGTGCATATGACACCACATTGGCCAACTGTGTGATTACGTTAGGAAGCACCTCATTTTTATTCTCTGGTAAGCCGTGGATTTCCATGTTAGCATCACGCATACTCTGGTCCAGAGAGTTTATTCTCGCCGTCAACTGAGCCACGGTTTGTTCCATCACGCAGTTACGTGAACGAAGCTCGGCATTTTCAGATTGCACCTTCCGAAACTCTGCCTTTAAGTCATTAACTTGAGAGATATCGAAGGAACTAGATAACTTCAACTCGTCTAATTGTTTTCTAATGTCATTCATTTCTGATCTAAGTTCACAGATAAGTAAGTAAGTAAGTCGAGGCGAAATTGTAGACCTGTTGTAGTGGTGACGACACAAAGTTAATATTAGACGGTAGATCGTTAATATTTTGCGAATGTTAACTTGGATTAATAGTCACTTCACTTTCACATATACCGGCACTTGTATTTTATAAGTTACTACAATTAATGCACTCCAATCGCTACAATATTTACGTGGGAATGTCCATTAAGAACAACTTTCAATAGTCTTAGCAGTAAACAATCGTACAACAACTTTTAACCGTGATTTAAAAAATATAGTAACGGAGCAGAACAAAAACACTCCTGCTTAGTTGAAGTCTCGGTGACGTGCGAAAAATTGTCACATTCTAACAGGCCTAGGCATGTAGATATTACCCAGATAATGAAGATCGTAGCGAGTTGACTGTCCAAGTGTCCATGGTGCACCGGACGTACCGTTATGCCGGATATCGCTTAAAGAGGTACTCTACTTGCTTCCCAAGTTATCAGGTTTTATTTTTGACAAGCCTGCCACTCGTGCCCATCATTGTAACTCCTGTAAGTCATGATCTACGATGGTAACCATAAAGATCCACCGAGACAGAAGCTCGAGGCATCCCAGAAAAATGATATTACTATTTTGAACCCGCACAGGATGAGGACCCGGAAAGTATGTATAGGAAGAGTAGGAATGTATATTGTTATTAAGAACGGTACATTGAACATAATTTTACCTTGATGGTGTTGCGGCGAAGGCGTGCCCTGATGTTGGAAGCTGGCGTACATGCCCTGTTGAGCTGCCACGGACACGTGCCCGCCTCCGCCCGCGCCGCTCACTTGCATGTGCTGCGCTGCTGACACCTACGACAAGGAGACACATTAACATACGAGTAACCATTAGATCTTATTCAACATTACTCATCAAACTTACAGGCATTATTTGAATCATAAAATGTTATTATAAACACCTGCCTCTAAATATAGAGTCTTAAGTTATCATCATCATTGTTCCACTTATCATTAACTGCTTTGAATTTCTAATGGCTCGGTAGGCCTCCTTGAAACTATTTCATTTGCTTCGGTTCTGTACCAATTACCTACTAATGTTACTCAGCTTTACATTATATTTGGAGATACTTTAGATATACTATTTAATCTTGTTATTGGGAACGGTAAAAATACCTTTTTGCTAATTAAAGTTTTTGTAATGGGAATATAAGTAATTGTTATAGCCCAAAAACTTTCAATACAAATCAAAATTTTATTATGTATAACGTGTATAACATAGATATGTAAGTACAAAGTTTCTTAAAAACTAATCGCTTAGGAAATAACATTATTGGTAGGTAAGTACATGTATTTATCGTAAACATTACATGACTATAAATAGATATCATCAGGTAGTGTGATACAATTACGATTAATTCGATAATAATCTATTTGTTGAAGCAATGCATACGAATTCATTGTAATATTGTGTCAATCAAATTAATCTGAACAGTTGGAGTTCATACTAGTTTTGCTGCAAAATCCCAATCCTCGTCTTTAACTTAGAATCTATTCATGTTGTGGGTCAACGAAATACAGACATCTTTAGCAAAAACTGACAGTAACAATACTTGGCCGTAGAACTTTTCTAATACATTAATTACATTTAAAAATTATTAAATTCTGCAATGATTACTAAATCAAGTCAACTGTCTTCTACTAACACAAAATATTAATTAGCCTACCTTATAAATATTTTGTCTACTACTACTTGAAACATATTTTAAAAGCCTTTCTTTTTCTTCAAAACTATCCAGTAAAAAATTTGATAATAAACTGCTGTCTTGTATGATATTTAAACACTCGCTTCCGCCCGCGACTTCGCCCGCGTGGATTTCGAATGTTTTATAGCCTATAGTGTTCCTTGATAAATGGGCTATCAAACACAAATAATTAAAAAAATGGGACCAGTAGTTTCTGAGATTAGCGCGTTCAAGCAAGCAAACAAACAAACTATTCAGCTTTATAATATATATAATATAATAAAAAGTATAGGTAGATTATTATGTGTGCTGAGAAAATTGTATTCCAATATGCCTAAGATCTTTTTTCAGGCATCTACATAAAAATTATGCTGTGTGTGACGACTAAGTTCACAGAATGCTACAATTATACGAGTGCGATACATTTTACAGCAGTTTCTATATCAGCTAGTGTAACGTTCCGATAATAAAGTCATTGTTTTTTGAGATAACCTTACACGTGAGTTTTATTAATTAGCAACTAACATTTATTATAACGGCTGAATTGCTCAAGAAAATTCAGGATTGCGTCTGATATATTATGTTGGTTCTTCCTTTAAACAAATTCCTAGCTGTAATCTGACTAAACGCAACTTTTACTTTGATATTAGACATTTAAAAAAAAATATAAATCACGTAATCGATCTTTCTTTTGAAGTTGGTCAATTTCATTAAAAGTCATGATGTCGTTATGTACAAATCATATAGCCATTCCTAAAGAAAGAAGCAGTAGAGTTTCATAATTCACCTCTTATAAGTCTCTTGTAATATAAGGCGAGCTTGGTTGCTTGTAGATATACGACTAAGAAAGTACAATGATGACATTGAAAAAGTCGTTGCCAGGACTTGAAGCGGAAACCTTGTGTATTGCAAATGCAAATTGTGTATCTTTCTTACCCACTCTTTAAGATTAGGATTTAGGAATCAGACATTCTAATCTGCCCCCTTACCATGAACTCTACAGTTTAAGATGAGCAAGCGAGACACCGCTACGTGCAGTGTAATGCGGCGTCTCGCTTTCACTACGTAAACTGTCCTGCTATAAGAGTTCATGGTAAGGGGGCTGATCGGAATTTAGTCCTAATAGGTACCTATGGTGTAAACTAGTATTGATTTCCATCAATAGAAGTCTGTGAATTTTCATCAAAACCTAAACGAAGTAAACTGATACTGCTACATGATTGTGTTTACCAAAAGACTCGATTTAAATTTACTTAACGTTACGTAATTAGGCATATGAAATATCGATTCGCTATGGGGCCGTTTACGTCACTGCCTAACTTATTACCATGCTTAAGATGTTTAGTTCACCGTAGAGGCGTAGAGCCTTTTATGATAATTTTACCCTTAGCCTTCTAACTCTAAACAAGATAGACCTCAACAACATAATGGTATTATCAGTTGTTTGTTCTTCTTTTCAGTATATTGATCTTGGGGGTTTCAAATCCAGACAATACACAGTCTACATTAACTACTTGCATAGCAAACAAAAATTGCTGACTAAGCTTAGAAGTCGCTTCACTAAAATGGAATTGTGTTGGCCGCATGCCTGATGGGCTGTGGGCCAAAGTTAGCACTAGGGGGAGACTGACTCCTTCATCGTCATAGTTGGGGTGCAGGACAGGAGCCTCCCCGAGTAAGGGTAATAAATCGATTCTAAGATTATTAAAACGTCTGGCTCCACCCTTTTGTAGATTGCATTAGCGTAATTTAGCAAATCCCGTCATCACGGTGTTTTTGCTGAAATTCTACTAAAACTAACACCCAGCGGTTAGAAGTTCTAATGTAATATATTAATGAAGAAAATTAATGTATTAAAAGGAAATCGTCATTCAGATGGCTGTTTGATCTATGGAAACACGTATGTATACGTTATACAAGTAGATCAATATCATCTAACGGAAAGTTACTCTCGACTTAATAACTACGAAATTATACTATTGAAATAATTATACCAGAAACCTTACCGTGGAGTTAAGGTCGAACTCATATTGGTATTATTTTTGCTATGTATATCATATTAAAATGAATCTGAGCACCTAACAAGGCAGTAAGGGATTCGGATGTCACCGATATGGTTGCAATTACGATGGCCTATCAAAGTAAGACGCTCATATGATTTTGTTAGTGATTTATTGGATTACAAATATCAGATGACAAGGCAATTCTAGAATATCTTACACATTTGTAAACTAAACATATTATCAAAAGTGAATCGTATGTCTTTTATTTAATCAATGAATATATAGGTAAGAAATCTTTCATAGCTCATTTATACAACGTTTTAAATATTATGTATTAATGATTTATTTATTGAGTAAATAAACACATCAATATCAATAACTGCGTGAATATATTGATCGATTTTTAGATTTATGACAAAATATATGAGTAACAAGCGCTGTTGACAGCTGCCATTCTGGCGGAGGTGAACACACGTCATCGTGCTCGAGCCTCGACGCACGGCAAACCTGTTTGGAGCGGCCCGTCCGCCCGCACCCGCGATTTTTGTTATTCTCCAACAATATCATATCGTTCTAAGTCCGCTAACCCGTATGCTGTTCACACTATTGTCAAGCCAGACGTGCTAACGGCACCTCTCTTATCCATCCGTACATCATTTTTTCGTATGTCCCGAACCTGGGATTGTTATCATGAACGCAGGTAGAAATACTGTAATATGAGCAATGTTTAAGGTGCTCGTTTAAATCTATTTAGGTTAATTTGTCATCCAGACTTATAATGAAAAATATGCCATAGTGCATTAAAATTGTATACTAACGTTCTCTATGTAGTAGAGTTGCTTAGATGATAATAATCTAGATCTAGAGCTACCGAGTCCGACACGATAAAACAACTATGAAAAATATTGACGTTCAGTCTACGTGAATAGATTCCGATATGTTACTTTAATCCTTCATCATGTCCTCTGGTCTTCTCAGAAATATTTTATATGCTATAATGACATCATGATTTAAGAGGAAATAGTAAAACAAAATGTTACCTTACGATTTCTTCTTGCAGTCATAGCTCAATTATATTTTTTAAATAATTAAATTAAATATTTATCGGTAAAGAAGATTTAATTGCTTAGCAAATTAACTCATCACATTTGAATTAGATCATGTTAAATTATACTTTGGTAAGAATCGATCACACCAAGTGACGCCCCACCAATAAAATATTGCAGTAACTAGGAAGTTAAGTACAGGGCAAAACTTCAGGAGATTAATTGGATTCGTTAATTAAAAGAATTATAGGGTAATCTAGGAAATGTTAGATCATTTAATTATTTCCCTACTTTAATTACTTACTGAAATTAAGGGTCGGGCAAGCTTTAAATATAGATCGCAGATATTGCTTTAAAGGCCAAAGGATGTCGTGGGGAAGGGCGCGTCAGGTATGACGTCACGAGTCGATGTGTTCGTCACCGGTACCCGCTAGCTGTGGAAATAGATCGGCCCACGCGCTTTCGTCAGTACTGAACTTATCGTGCCAGAAAGCTTTCAATGAATACAGTACCTACTTACCAATTACCATTTTGTGCATTTTTAGACTTTCTGTTAAACATGCATATCTGCTTGTAAACACTTTGAAGAACATGGCAGAATAACATGGCTTCCAAACCTGATCAGGTTTCTTAAGTATGTTGATCTTGGCCCAAAAAATTTCGCACTAAATCCTATAAATAAGCTTTCTAAAAATCTCAGGTCGCAAAAATAAATCTGATCCAAAATTCTTAGCTGTTTGTAAGTCCAGAGAGGCGATGTTTTGCTTTTATGTATGTACGTATACGTATTTGCCCATTGTTTGAATGTAACAAATCTACTCAATATTACACGTAAACGTACCTAAATTATATAATTATTGTATTTTAAAAGAGCAATAATGGTATAGGTAACGGCCAAAAAGAATACGAATTTAAAGTTAGTAAATATTTGATGGCTTTTCGAGAAATGAAACCGGAAATACGTGGAATTTAAGGGGTTTTGTCTGTATCTATCAAAGGCGACAACGTACTTGTGAGTGAAAAGCTTATAATTACGAGAGCGCCGAGGTGTCGGGCGGGTGGCGGGGACACGTGGCTCGCTTACTCCCAGTACAGGAAGCAATCGGGCGGGAGCCTACTCTTTTTATTTCATTCATACTCTAGTGTCATCGGCCGTGTCGCGGCGTCACGACTTTCGAAACAACCGAGATTTGAATGTAATACATATTGTTCTAGTAACACATGAAACCAGATTCTGCGTCCGCCGACACATGAATACTTTAACCTTGTTTTAAGTGGGAGTGTTATGTCATAAAATAGTTTGAAGTAAAACACAGAAATATGCAAAATCATTGACTTTTTTAAATTTTTGCATAATTAATAGACGGATTTTTATAGAAAACTAAACGTAACCCATTAAGTGAACGCGAATGAATAAAATAAAATACTTAATACCTTACGTAAACAGTAGAAATATTCAATAAATGATCATAGTAAATGTTAACTAAACTACATCGCCATTTACACATAGCAGGTACCTACCAGGTAACAGAGCAACCAACGCCTTGGATATAGCAAATATGTAAATAAACACTCACTGCTATTGTTTCAGGCATAGCGGTGTTTTCTGACTTAGAATATATCTAGCAATATGCTTAGTTTTTTAAATGCAAGAAAAACCATGATGAGGTCATGATTCAAGTGATCAAGTCGTAGATCCGTGAAATGTTTAATTACCTCGCCAAGGCGTCGTGTGGCTATCGTATCTATGTAGTTATGTACCTATAGGTATACAGTGAAATGACCGTCACGCCCGTGGTCCCCGAAAGGTTAGTTAGGGGTATGCCTCGTTACACTGTAACAAGCATAGTGTTCTTTGAATACATAGGTCTGTACATGTTTTTAGATTTTAAAACATTGTAACCCGACTCCCTGCCTCTACGGTAAGTAAAAAGTTAATAAGTAACTAATAAGTATACTTAACTAGTTGACTTTTGGTGATGATGATAAGTAACTCTCTTGTTCGTTTGTCTCTCTTAGTCTTTTTAATGACGACCATAACGCTGCCGCCTATAATTTAATCGTACTTTGGCTGTTTTCCACCCACTGAATGAGAGGAATACCTATTACCTACCTTGTTTCCTACCAAAAAGAAAGCCGCAAAATCGTGCTATATGTGTTTAAATATGTGGTAACCCCATCAAGTAAAAAGTTACACAGAGACCACATAACAGGCTAGACAAAGAAACAACATAGGTACTTAATTATCATTTAGCCACAATAGCAATCAATTAAATCTCATTTGCATTATTATGTAAGTGAGTGGGCAATGTACGTATTGTTGCAAGACACCATACTACTGTACATTGTGGAGCCTTGTTTACAATTGATGGCCTTAAAATAAAACATGTGGCTTTCGATACATCTGCTTATTCGCAACACACGCACGTGTTTAATGAAACTTACATAGTTACATGTAATTAACTAAAAGTGTGTTCAATGGTCTCTCAATGACGCATGATAACTATTGATGTTAAAATTTACTATAACCGCGCGAAACTTTCTTAAAGTTGTTGATATGAAAATATTTGTAGAGCATTTCTTTGTTTATATTTGTGTGTCTATATCATTGATTGAAATGTATAAAAGATTCATATGATAGTTTAGTTCCAAGTTGGTACAGTATATGTAGTTGTTATACAACTAGAAATACAACATGAGTATACAGACGTCACATTCGCCTCGAACTATCCGTGGTAGGTAAGTGTAGGCGACTGGCGACGAGCAGCGCGCGCACGCCCTCCCCGGTCGATACTACACCAGACTCCATGTTTTTTATGTCTTTTCACGTCACGAATTGCTCAACAAAAAGTCTTCCAATAATTAACTAAACGCAATTCACGGGCATTTTATGACGTAACGAGGAAACGAGAATATTTTACTTTTAATTAACTCAATAGATAGATGCATTTACTTTACAAAATTATAAGCGGGAACGATATCGCCATTGCAACTCGCTCTTTGGAGTTTGGCGCCATATAATAAATATGACGTAGGTACTTGTACATTTTGACTAAATAAATAAGTACGATACTATAGTATCTAGCTTTCTGACACTGATAAGATTCAGAGAGGTTAGGTTTATATTACATTTACAGTGATTTATTAATCAAAGATCACAAAATTGCACCTTTGCGAATGTCGTGCGCGTTCTATTTTACGTTTTTTTAGAAGAATGGTATTAAAACAGATACTACGGCGCAGTAATAAAATAGTCCTAACCTGCAGGTTATGGTGCGGCTGCGAGAGATGCAGCTGCTGCTGCTGCGACATGTGAAGGTGGTCGATGTGCGGCGGGGCGGGTCGCGGCCGGTACCCGCCGTAGCCGCGGTAACGCGCCCAGTCCCCTCCCGCCGCCTGCTGGTGCTGCTCAGCCATATGCTTCAGGGTCTGCGCCGCCGGCGACATCTCTCCGCCGCCGTAGGGCCGAGGCGCGGGCTCACCTTCAGGGGGCTCCAAACCCATAACCCCGCCATTAAGTTTTCCGCCATCGATATCGAAGTCCTTCATGAACTCCGGATATTCTGATATCTCCGTAATAAGATCTTCAAAGGTGTCGTCGCCGTCATCCTCACCAATCAGATCGGCTAAGCCTGGGAAGGCAGACGCAGCGTCACGCTCCAGTGCCGCAGCGCATTCATCGAGTCCTACGAAATCATCATCAGCGACTTCTGATTTGCACTCAGCTTTGCATTCTCTCTCGCAATCCAGCGGGGTAGGCACTCGCGGCGGTGCCTGAGGCAGGGGTGGAGAACTAGAGGTTTTAACAGCGTTAGCAAGAGCCTTCACAGTTACGTTAGTAGAGATCTGTTGAGGTTGCGAGTCCGCCGCTGACGTGGTAAACTCCAATTGCTGAACAATCTCTACAGAGAACTTGGTAAGGGCTTCGCCTCCGACGCCGCCCCCGCCACCTCCACCTCCACATTGCAGCTTTGCAGGAGGCTCATAATCACCACACCCAAATTTTTGTTGCTGAAACAAAAAATATGCTTTAGTCAGTCATTCCTGAAACATTTATTTACTTATCAAAATATAAATTATGCTAAAGTCTAATCTATATTCATGTAAATTCTGTGGCACGTGAGATAAAAGGACTATAAAAATTCCGATCGAATTGTGATAAGAATTGTACCGACGACGTATTGTCGTTTGTTTGAGCTATTTGTTTACAAATCGCCTGATATATGTATAAACATTTTACAAAGATTTGTAAGTCTATGTACTGACAGTGCCTGTTGTGCCAAGAAAATTTTAAGTATTATTCTGACTTATTTTTTTAACTCATAACTGGATGTTTTAAATTATAATTTTGTTATTGTTTACATTTTTGTAAAAATGTATAAGAAAGGTTTGTATTTATAAAGGTAGAAGCATGTATGAATAAGTACCTGATAAGAGATAAAATAATAATTCTGAACGAGGCCTTGATAGGTTTAATCAAGTACACGGTCATGACGGTTCACAATATGATAGCAAATAACTAAATAACAGGAAATACATAAATATTCTATTTCTATTCAGATTTCTTCAAATATTTATTGCTAAATTTTTAAAATATATCCGACACTGTCATAGAGTTGCTACTAAAAAAGATTTTACAATCATGATGAACATCGCAAATAAGAATTAAACTGAACTCGTTATCAATTTCCGGCGCCGGAAATTTAATTGTATTTAAACAATAATATTATTATAACAATAATACATGTAAAATGCAAAGAACTACATAGTTAATTGGATAAATCCTTTGGCAGTACAACCGCTGTTTACTTCAAGTCTTGCCTAATTAACAGATAACACTTGACCATTTGTCGCTTAGAATTTCTTTAGTAATTAGTGCAAGCGAGTTGAAGATCACGCAACCAAGTGTTGTAATTGCATGAACACGATAACGCCATCGTCATGTATGTAAATATCGATCATTGATGAATATTTTAATGAAACGGACTGTGGGAGCCTGGCACAGTGGCGTCGAGCCTGTAGTACTTGCAGGCCAGGCACCGTCTCACAATTGCCAGTTGCCACCCTTTATCGACCATAAATTATATTAGAGAACTAAATGTTTTTGTAAGTACATGTTTTTGAACTTAGTCATCCGATGTCGATGTCGACAGGTATTGCTATGGTCCGCTACCTCGCCGGAGTTGCCGGTCTACGCTTGGAATTATATAACAGCTATTTGTGGCCCAGTTTCAGGATGCCATTAACTAACATTCGAATTATCTTTTATGACACGATTGTAATTTTTATTGGTCAATGAAAACATCTTCTTTGTAATTCTGTTGCTGTGAAGAGTGACTCTATGTTTTTAACAAAATTGCTTTTGGTGTGCATCACACACTACACAGACGTGTATTTCATTTCCATTGTCATTAGGCGTACATTACAATGCTAATCTGTAAGTAATTATCTTCTTTATCATGGATTCATCAAAACAATAGCTACGACAGCATCGAAGTATGGTAACTACGTAATATGTAGTTACTTAATAAAATGTGTCAGAAAACAGCGCAGGCGCAGGCGCTCGGAGGTCGTCGCGGTGAGCGGCGCGAGACAATGCGAGGCGTTTGTTGTGAAACTCGCGCAGTTTGCACAACCGCAGACCGCCCTACCGTACCTACACGTACATGATCTAGCGCAGGTTACATTTGCAACTGGCCAGCTAGATACCAGGAAGCCGTAGCTCTGTAACTTGCAGATCAAATCCACGACATAAGTAAATCAGGTACAGATGCAAATTCAAAACCAAAATCTGGATTACTCGGGCTCATAAGTTACTAACTTTTTATTAGGAAGGTTGCTTTCTGCAATAGTGTGGAAAACTTGTTTTAAGTACATAATTGTAGTAATTAGTTTGATCGTTAGCTATAATGTTATAATAGTTGGTAGTGTGTCGCGTGCTGAGTAAAGTGTAGCGCTCGGAGGCACGGGATGCGGTGCCAGAGGGTCAAGTCAATTGACGTCGGGCAACATCCGGTGAGCGATGCGGCGCTTACACAGCACGTGCCGCCACTAATAATTATCTCCCTATCTCGACCTACTCACGCTCTTAACATATTGTGCCCAAAGCTCCAGAAATTATAAATCAATCAAAAGTAACTACACATCCTGGAACAAGGACCAAACTCGCAAGTGAAGTTGCTCTTTTATTTTACCATGCCATCATTAATTTACCTATGTATTTTATTTGCATTAGACTCCAAATGTTATATTAAAAATTCAGCATGAACATCAAGAACGTGTGTTTGAGATGCATATTATATTCAATAAACATAAAAAGCTTGGTCGCTTGTTTTTTAAAAGATTTGCATGGAAGATCATCATGGAGTATTTTATATGGTAAATGCAGAAAGACTTGGTAAAAATATTAGTAACTAGGTCTGTATTGTAATGAAACAATACAATCACGTGCAAAAGCAAACACGTGACCTTTAATAGTAACAAGTAACTGCAATCTTACATAAAAGGTAAGATGATGAATACTTTTAGGGATAAGACCTTCTTGAACAAGTAGTTATTTCTAACAGACGATGGTCCCTTGAAATATAAAACGGGTAAGAACCGCTTGGTTAGTGGTATCTTCTATTAAGTGAAAGTGGCTGAATAGCTTTTGATAGCGTTTCAAATGCATTACTTTATGCCATCGTATTGTGCCCAAATACTTTATAGCGAATAACGGGAATCTTAAGTGAACATAGATTTAACCACACTCACGAGAGCGCAACCGGTTCCAAAGTGGATTTTCTTGCTTTTGATCAGATTGTTAAAAAGTGACACTTATTAAGTTTCGTATTACTTGTGGGATTATGCTAAACAAAATTACTCTGTTCTAAGTATAAAGATGTGTGTGATTGTTGTCATTGCAACGACGCAGAGAATATCCTGATGCGGGCTTAGTTTTAATATATAGAACAAGGCCCAAGGATATGGTAGCACTGGGTACATTATACAAATACACAATAAGTTGCTGCAGACTCTTTAGTTTATCTAAGTTTTGCATAATCTGGTGCCGGTGCATATGGAGCTAATAAAAACTTTTTTGTAGTCAACAAAATATTATTCATTTCATCATATCTAAGTACCTATATGATAAAATGTACAGTAGATCCTGAAAATAATTATCCGTACGAAGTATAATAGATCTTTGGAGAAAATAGTGTTGTAGTTTTGACAGCTGTTATGCATGTCCTCAACTTACCACATGAACAACGCTGCTGTGAAGGTTGCCACTAATAGCGGGTAAGTCAGGCTTGCGGTCATTCTTCTTGGCTTGCCGCTTCGCCTTCCCTTCAAGGAACCGCTTCTGAAGCGCGGTAGTCTCCAGGTTCTGCTGTTCACACGCGCCGGTGAACGACTGGTCGAACCTCGGGACACATTCAGATTGCCGCCGTCGGTACGTCTCTATCCTCCGTCTGTAACAAGCGAAATCAAATTATATGGATTTTTTGTCTACGATATTGCATCTCTAGGATGGGCGTAAGTCGATAACTAACAGTGATCATTTTTAAATCCAATTAGAGTAGAGCAATGTCTCTCGCAATCTTTAGTAAGTATGAGACACGAAGAAAAATTGTCGTAGCATTATTAATGTCTAGATAATAGATATGATTAGTAAAGAATATTTGTTTGTAAATCCAGTGTCTTATCTACGTATCTACTACATAAAATGTGACATATTTTGCTAGCCATAGCTACCTGATTTGGTAATCAATTTACTATACCTAGCCAACCATTCCTAAAATAATGATCTCTAAATCACCTCTTACGCTATCCACAGGAAGTGATGTAGTGTTTGACGTATTAGCGATCGCGTTCAGTTTCTAAATAACTGGGTATAATTTCTATAGCCCATACTATACTGGATCAGTTTTGTAAGACACGAGTAATATTGTCGCACAAACGGTACAGATACAGGCCAAATGGAGGTACGCGCTAGGTGTACGGTGTACCTAACAAACAACAATATTTCAAGTGATGCTCAGTCAGCCGCAACTCCCAAGCGCGGTCACCTTGAGCAAATGTTAATGCGGACAGTCTGTCGGCTTTATAAAAAAAACATTACAAGCTTTTCATTTATTCATCAGTATAATTCACTAGCGTAGCGATGAAATCCTCAAGGTCACTGTTGTCCCCTTTTGGAATATAATTTTCAAATAGATGTTATAGAATAAATAATATTAATAATATCTCCTTATAAAATCTGCATACATGCCAATAGTATTCCCACTCCCAGGCGATATAAATAGCTATAGTTATATTACAAAATTTCGTATCAAACGTTTATTTTATACCTATATATGTAACGCATGACATTGTATTTCCATTACTCATATTCCTCGCAGTATCAAATCTGAGGCTATCAAGGTGATTAATAATGTTATTTTATGATGTTTCATTCGGTCTTGGCTCTAATAAACATAAAGTGTAGTGTTTTTAATAAAACTTATCACAGATTTGACACATGGTAACACTAAACTTACATTGTTAATTGCATCCACTTAGATGCAGCAACAATTAAAGATTTTTTACAATCCACTGATTAACAATGTACAAAATTAAGTAAGTACTTGAACTTACTATAAAAAATATTTTATCACATAACCGTACTGTTTATTTGTTATGTAATCCCATATATACTTTATGTAACGAAAAAGTAATAGAAATATATTATTTTATAATTTCTAGTATATTACGCAAAAAAAAGCTATTCAAACTATATATAATATACTCATGGCATGGTAGGTAGACACCGCGCACGCGTAAACAGTACTGTAACCGGGTCAGAGACAGAGATGCCTGAATGTCAAAGATATACCTAGTACCTATACATCCGTACTCATTTTATAGAGAGGGTAAAAATTAGATGAATATGATATTAGTACCTATCAAACAACTAACGCCAGTTAGAAAATATCGGTTAATTAAATTATTAATAATTTATTTCAAATTCCAATTATAATAGCTATAGTTTGCATAAATTGAATATTCATTACTCAATCACGCCAAAACAGATTGAACGGATTATTTAAAAAATTAGTGGTTTGGTAATAATCTCAATATGGAATCGGGAAGAAAATATTATATCATCCCTGGCTCCAGAATTAGGTAAAAACTTGTACAATCGGAACCATTCAATCCCTATTTTTCTTGAGGACAAACCGTTGAAACTAGAACAGGAACAGAATCATTTAGTCTTGCGCATGGTGTATTTGTATATTGTAAAAAAATCAATAATCACCGATTTCAGATAGGTGATTATTGACTTTTTGTGCTAACTAGACTACTGTACTGCATGAAAAAGAATACAATACGTTTTACGTACAACTACGGCAAGTCGAAATCACCAAAATATGCCTCCTCTATGCTGACAGTATAAAAAGAAATCGAAAGTTTGCATCTTGTCATAAACATAACACAACAATTTTTTTGCATCGCGCTGACAAGTTGACAACACATTCAAAATTATTAGGCTGCATGTACACATGTTTGGGTTTTATGTATCATACTAAAATGTTAGCTTTCGCAAAACTTTTTAAATAGTGACAATTTGGTTAAGTATTACAAGAGTGACCTTCCCTTTCATCGGTCATAAAGAACCATCGACCTACAACTTGAGGCGCTCATAAAAACATAGAAAAACGTTTAATGTTACCAGCACTTCCTTGCCTATCTAATAACTGAACGATTACTATGAATACAAATCGGTGCACTTATAACAATCCCCGTATTTTAATACATCTAGGCAAACTTTGACATTTTGGTGCACTGTATACAATAATTTAATTAAGGGTCAGCGGATTCTTTTCCACTCAATTAGTTTGTTATTTATTCTTTTTTATTGGTGGCACGTAAATTTTTAATTGTTTACGCATAGTTAGTAGAACTTATTTATCTACTCATTAATAGAGCAATAAATTGATAATAATAAACTACCTTCAGTAAAGTCTGCATGTACAGCGAATTCAGAATAGCAAGTGCGCGCAGTTATGTAAGGGAAACGATGTGCAAGTAGTTATTATATAAGAGCTAAGTACTAGCAAACGTCACTGTTTCGATATCACTCTGTTTATTATTCGTATGTAGGTACGTTTAAAACATCACCTACATTACACATGTACATTGTACAGGAGCATTCGTACAGTGTGTACAGTGTAGTATCGAATTATTGACATGACCATCGAAGTTCGCACTCCTCACGGCCCCACCACTAGGGTTTAACCTCATCGCACCTTAATTTTACAATAGCTTTCCATCCCATCATAATCATCATGTTCACACTTAATAGTTTAAATAAAGCTAGATCAGACGAAATCAAATAATTTTAAATACTACGACATCAAACGGTCTTCTTAGTTTGATTTTGTTAGTGGAATAGTTCCTTTTGAATTCTTGTACTCGTAAATGCTTCACATCTGCTTGATAGCAATAAAAGGTCCGTGCTAAAGTCGCTTATAGATGGGAACATAACTACATACTACTAGTTACTACATGTAATACAAAGGACGTACGTAATATAAATAATTATCCTACTGTCTATGTACTGTAGCATAATAAAATTGTACAGTGTAATTAATACGTCACAGATTAAGTAAATAGCTTTTTAGATGTTAGTGCGTAGCGATATAAATAATTTTATGAGTATTCAATTGTATTGCTAGGTAGTGGGTACCATGGCAACTATTCGCAAATCATACATACTGTTGTTTAATTTATACTGAAACGAAAAACAACAAGACGTATTAGCTAACATTGTTTTATGCTGAGAGTTAAAATTAGTCGATGTAATGCACAAGCAACATTCGCGAACACCAACAAATATTTGCTTATTTTGTTTTTGCAAGTTATTTTTGTTTTTCACAAGAAAATGTATCCAAGAAGTATTTGTACGGCTTGTAGATTCACGCAGAAATTAATTGTAGAAACAAAAATCGATGAAGTCTATATCTGCTAATTTTAAATATGCCGTGACTTCTACTTAACTCCGAGTAGATACGTAAACATTGCATGATGAAATAAAGCAAAATTATAATTAATATATCCTAATTAATGATACCGTCATAAGAATATTTTATTTAAGTAAGTACTTATATCACACAGTAGCCGTAACAAGCAGGAAGACTAGGAATATCCAATCACGATTTAATACGAGGAGTCTACGTAATGGCTACACTGTTACTAAGAACTTGAAAGTCAACCGTATTGCTTTGATGAAACAACTGAATGGCTACATGACTTTCACGAATAATGGGATTTAAAACAAAAGTAAAATCAGAGAAATAACGTTTTTTTTGTATAAACAATTGCACACGATGTTATTGTCAAACATCTGTCCTTATTGAGGGCGAAGCAGGTTTGTAACTAGCGAGTGTGATCCAGTGCTATTATCGGCACCTGACAAACTTTGGGTTATAGGTACTTAGGCAGTATAACAAGGCGCGGTACTGTGCGCATTGCAGGGTTACCAGAGACTCGACTCCGGGACGAGATGCTTAAGTCAGGTCAGAGACTATCATCAAAACCGTGGTCCGTGATATACTGCGAATAATCGGTAACATCGAAGTGCTAAAAGGAACATGTTTCAAGGTTATTGCTTATAGGCTCAAGTGTTGTATGTGAGTGTGCACACATAATCCAGCTTAATCCCGAGCATCTGGCATCCCTAGCGCAATGTCGCACACGCCGCAGCACACTGTGTAAACTTGTAGGTGTTTTTGTTTAGTTCATTGACCAGCCGGTCGCCGCGGCTGTCGCGCTACGCAAACAACGCCTTCGATAAGTCCTGATTGTGTGTCACGCTGTCACTGACATTGGTATACCGGATGATCCCTGCACAGTGCATACGACAATCTTCTTACAGACATAAAAATAACACAAAAATTCTAATATTTGCACAAGTCATTTGGTCCTAGCTATGTTTACTACGCGGTTAATTAGCACGTCGTTGTATATTGTTAGATCATATTATTTATATCACCGATTACAATTCCTTTGGAGAAAATCTCACGGAGAGATAATAATCGTAATACTATTAAATAAGTCACATTTTGTAAATATTTTTTAATACTCGGTCGAATAAATATATCAATGATACTTATATCAATTATGTTTGTACGCCGCCGTACGTTCCATAAAATCCGTATAGCAAGTACCGGACCGATCAAGAATTTTGCATACTTACCTACCCGTGCTATGGGTGTCCTGAATGCATTTCAATGAATGTGAAGTCGGTTACACACATTGCCACTATAAAATCGTATATCAGGTTATTATTTGAACCCGAGCAAGAACTTGAATGAGGTTATTGAATATCTTATTTTTAACCCAAAACAATAAAAGGATACCTTAACGTCTCTGAACTTTGACCCAATAACTTTATAACTGTCTCGTTTATGTTCACCTGTATGACATTATTAGGACTCAATAATATTTTGAACATTGAACTGTACATGCGACTTTATTCGTTACCATCTTCAAATACTTAGCTGTTCGCGCAGACCTTACAATATTATCAAGTGCCCCAACTTACACGCAACCCTCTTTATTCGAATGTGTTAGGGTATATTAATATCAATGAGTGCGGCTCCTTTAACAGTAACTATTATACCTACCTACTTGAAGTATTGTACCAAAATTTTGTTTATGCATAGTTATTCAATTAAGTAGCGACTGAAAATATTACGATAACATAATGTTACCCAGCATTTCAATAATATTACATTTTTTAAATTTAATTTACTTTTAGCTAACGGCTACTAATAAAATACTAAAAATCTTCGCAGTTAGTGCTTTAATTAGGTACATAATTATTATATTCACACCTGCTGTAAAATAATAAATGTATTTGCTAGTTCTATGGATAACGTGAACATCAAATTGAAACGTTTGTATACCGCGTTGTTTACGAGATATTTCGACCATATAATAAGGTATCCTTATGGTGTGTGAGGATACCGTCTCGTCGATCAGGGTGTATCCCTACAAATGATCCCATTAACACGGGGGATCGTCCCTCGCCGAGTCACGGTGCTAATATCGATCGGTACCGAACAATCAGCGTAATGCATGTTCCCTCAAAAGTAAAACTAGACTTTCATTTGCCCCTGGCTTTCTCGAATTATCTTCTATATTTTAAAAGTTGTAGTGAAGACACTGCATATTGCGCGAGTGGGCTAGAATACGTAATGTTGCGTTACAAGTAATCACGACAAAGGCAAACTTTACTGTTGCAGACCATTCTACATCGTTAAAGTAACTCTCTTTTTCACGATTGACTAAGTGTGAAAGTATAAAATATTTTGTTGACTTGTAACGTTTTAATTAAATTAAGACTTAAGACGATGTAACGATGAATACTATTTTAAACTACGTGGGTTTTAAAGTGAAGATAAAAACATTCTTGACAAACGCAGGAGCTATGGGTATTCTTGAATAGGTCTACTATTCATTCTAACGTAAACATTTACTCATCATTTATAATTATATATAGAAATAATTGCGGCTGTGGCTTTAAAGAAGTGCAGCAAAAAACTGTATCTATAACACAAACTACCTAATTGTTTGTAATGTAATCCACAAAATCTATTTTCTTGCCTTCCGCACCCTAGCTACATCCTCAAGATGTACCCACTACGTGACACATACGTGTGGACTCTACTACCATGCTTTCTAAAAGGCTACTTAAGGATCTCTAAACAACTATACACATAATAGTAATCAAGTAATCCTAGTATACATCGATGTATCAAGTTACAAGTTGGCTGCAATGTAAATAAAACACGCGCAGCGTTTATGCACCGCCAACTGGCTATTCAGTACCGTTAGATACACACCGAGACCCCGACATAATTTCACTGAGTGCAAACCGCGATGCACTAACCTCTTCAGACATACACAACACTAGTAAGGCGTTACTCTACTCTGGAATTTCTCAGTCCAGTTTTATCGCATATACATACAAGTGCGACTGTTTCGTCTTGACCAACGTTATTGCTTAGTTTATCAACAACATCGAATCGTGTGCGCTTAGAAAGTCGGATTTGACTGAAGCCAAGCAAACGTCTACAGAGGTATTTTCGGATTATGCAAGTGTTCATTAGGGAGTAATTTACGATGAATACTTCTTATTGTTCCTGCGCAGGGAGCTCTAGCCAATGTATTTCTAGTGCTTTTAAAATAAATCATCAACCTTAGTTTGAACCTTAAAATAGTAATATTCAATCGTTTTCTTTTCTGTTTTTGAGAGATGTAACCCATAGAGGGTTTATTGTAGTTATTTGTACTTACTGATTTAAATGTCTACTTTCAAGTAGATATCTATCTACTAAAGAAATCGTAAACTCTATGATAGATATTTGACAAATTTTCATCTTTTGTTTCCTTTGCATACAAATGTTCTTGATACAAAGCTAGGTTATCAAGAATACTAAGGTTTAGAAAGACGTGTTCTTTTATTTTATTTAACTTAGTTACTTATGTGACAGGTCCAAAAGGAGATGGTGTGATAAGCTGGATGCTGACTAAAAGGATTTGGCCCAAAATTGCTCTAGACCGGGGGAAATGGAAGGACTGAACGGAGGCCTTAGATTTACAAGAACACTTATGGAGGTGCTCTACAGGCTCATAATAATATAAGTGGTTCCGCTACACATTACGCTTACCTTTGATTATGACAATGTTTTAGAAATCAGCCCTTAAATATGTTGAATAACAATTTACAAAGTAGGTACATAAATGTAATTCGCTAAATAAGTTTCTATTTGTCACTTCTTATATAAAATGCCGAAAACAAATAATAAATGTTTTACTTACTAACCGCTGAACCCGGAGATATTTAATGATTATTTAACGATCACTAAGTAAATGTTTCCTATGTGAAATCCTTACTAAGTGACAGTTTAAGTAAGCATTAACATCTGAGTGCGGCGGTTAATTAGTTTTTTTTATGTATTTCCAAATCATTATTTTATCAGTTTCCACTTCAATATTTGATCTCTATCAATGGCAAGAGACTGCAGAATCGTGCTCATTACTCATATAGTGAAAATGTATTAGTACGGAAATACCTTATTTTAATCTTAACACATTTCTTCACCAAAATTATATAACTTTTAAAAACAACTCTATATCTTAGGGTATATACCTATGTACTTATATAAATGAGACAACAGACATGGGTAAACACCAAGGGTAACTGCAGATCTATCAGCGTCTTTACGAATACAAATAAAATATATTTAAAGCTTTACCATCTCCCAACAGTTCTAGCCGCTATTACTTACGAAGGTAAGACGACTTTCATTACCTTTCTAACCATATTTCTAAACGGTCGATGTAGAACAAGTACAATGATTTCCCTATTATTATTTTTCAGATTTAATCGATCAATGTAAGCAGTCATATTTAAAACGTCGCGTTATTTTCCCTCGTAAAGGAAAATGAAACAAAACTACGAACGCTATCAACAGGAAGTTTATCAGCAGCGCTTGAAGCAATGTTCCACAATAACTCTTTCATATTAAGGATCGCGATACGGTGACATTAAATTTGCCAATGCTTAGATCGAGTATAGAATGTAACTGATTAGCGGTCTTCGATGTTAAAGATTTGTGTGGGATGATAAAAATTGAATTTATTTAGTAAGCATTAAAAAGTAATTGGTTTTAACTATTTCGATGATCCTATGACGATACATGGGAATTTATGATATAACATCATAAATTCCCATCGTAAAGTTCATATTTATTAGTAGAATGGAAATGCCATTTGCCTGTTTACGACAAACGTCACCTGGTTTTATTCACACATTCTGCAATGCTATCACTATTCTGAATGCCTAGTGATTATTTGTATTAGACCATGTTGGTAGACGATGGGAGACCAAGGATGTTTGGTGTACAGTTAGGCTCAAATCACACCGAGATGGCAGCGGCCAGCCCGTCGGAGTGCTCGAGCCTCGGGCGCGACAGTTTCAAGTTCCTCAAGCGATACTATGTATTAAGGTAATGAAGATAAAGTTTAAAATTGTATGGTACTAATACTGCTCTCCGCTTCGCTGCCAGCCGCTGCTATCTCGGTGTGAATTGAGCCTTACTCAACAAGGGCAAATCCACCCCCTATCGCTTAGAATATAAATAGGTACATAGTATAAATAAATGACCTTAAATAATATCAAAACCGATAGCTGCGAATGCTTAGGTAAAACGAGAAAAAGTACAGCTTTGTTTTCTAATTTTCCCAAGATCTTATCGGAAATTTTACTTGCCGATTACGAGAGATTGCGAAACAACTTCGTTAAATAAAAGCAAATTTTAATTTTATGAACTAAAATTTTACTAGTATGTTCTAATGTATGCTATTTACATACCTATATCACATAGCACATGATCATAGAAACTTGCGTTTTAAAGGATTTATTAGTCTATAAATATATTTTCTCATTGTTTACTTACCTAAATATTACCTTATTTCGTAATGAATTCATTACAAAATTAAGTAATTACAAGTACAGAAGTTAAATTTGTTTACTTAGTAAATGATTTAATGAGCATAACATTGTATCCTTTGCATGTAGCCTAACTTAATAAGTAGTATGTGTGTTAATAAAACTGAATGTTGTGATTTAGTTTTCAGTTTTCTATGTCATATTTGTGACTTGCACAATAAATATTTCACCTACAGGCATTTGCCATATTGTGACTAAAAACTGTGTTTGTAAACATCCATCTTGAAAAATAAGGTAATTTAAACTCAAGATAAACATAATACACATACCTTTGAATATAACAATAATATACCTGTGTTATTGTTGTAACTGAATAACAGACATAACAATAATCTTTACTAAGTGCTACAAGATCATTGTCAGCTCTAATAGGTTGACAGACCAGCCCCTTTAATACCTATGTATGCATACAAAACATAATTCTTTATCATTTTGTATTGCATCCTCTGTAATACTCAACAATGACCCATTTACCAAGACTTAGCTCATATATATCTCTAATAGATTATGTTACTAAGACACAGGGATTTTATAACTGCCATATACAAAGATCTATTAAGGTTGCATAATTTTACTTTACATTAGAGGGAAATAAGGAAAGTAAGCTAATAGCTCGACTCCTTGCCCTCTGACACTGCCCTCTGAACAAACACCTTTTTACCATAGGTGTGACGGACAGCCCTCTATGCAGAGGCTGCATGGAGGCAGAAGAAACGCCACAGCACGTACTCATGGAGTGCGGAAGTGTGGACGACCAACGGGCACGCATTCTCCAGCGTCCAGCATCGCTACCGGAAGCTTGTAGCAGCCTGAAAAGGCTGCTCGCATTCTGGGACGAGCTGGGATGGCTGGAGTAGAAGAAAGAAACCCATCACGCACAATGGCCCATTCAAGCGGCTAAGTGCGGATAATGCCCAGCCAAACTAACTAACTAGCTCGACTCCTTAATTTAGTACTTTTAATAGGTAATAACAAGAGATTAATTTATATTTAAAGTCGGATTTCTGTAATTGTTGTTGTTAGGTAATGTTGTATGCATTTACATAGACCAGTTAAAGTAACTATTGCTTGATCTGTCTAGATATAATTATGCAACCTACATGTACTCATGACTCATTATAATTTATAATTAATGTGACTCATTTATTTGGAAGAAAAGTATATGTGAATCCTGTGACTCACGACTCACGACCCAAGACAGTTTAGATATCCCTATTATATTATATACTTGCCTATAATAAAGTATTTATTGCCGGGCTTTAAAAGCTTCTATAATGCTATGATAAATTAATAACAGCTGTTACACCATCAAGTATATTTGCAGAAAACAATTAAATTCCTCCAGTCCAAATGTGAGAAAGTAACATAATTTACAATAACATTTTAAAATGTAAACATGATCATGTAACACTCACCTCAATCGATCAACAACAGCTTGTCTCTTGGGAGGCAGGATCATTTCCTCCATGGGCTGCAGCATGTTGGGCGGGTGCTGCGCGGGCGAGGCGCCGGGCAGCAGGCCGCCCGCCCCACCGCCTCCCACCAGGTGCTCCACGGTGCCTGCTCACAGTTCACCTCTGGTCCATCATTCTCCCAACGAGTCCTTAACCGACTCCCCCACAGTATTCAAGTACTGCACCGCAAATGCGACAACACTATTAGAAAATATACACAATTCGTCCTGAACATCCTCAACACTATATTCATGTTGTCACTACTTTCAAGTCTATTTATCACTTCCGATTTTATAACAAAGTTTCTAAATAAGTCTGTTTCTAATAATCATTTGAGCAATGCAACTCACACGTCAGTCTAAAATTATATAAATAAAGAAACACGTCAAAAGATAAAAATGTTTTGGAACAAGTTATGCAGTCAACACCTCAGAAACAGTTTTACGTATAAACCATTCTAAATATTATTATTTTCTTGGCCACTGTAATAGAATTAATTGTATAAAACAACAAATATGTGGTTTTATCTATGAATAAAATGTATCCCAATTATGATTTGTTAAAAACAATTTTACAAAATCTTTGGCGAACCAATCTAACATGAATGGCCAAACATCAACTAACTAAACACTCTGTCATGTCACTGACTGACGCTTGTATGTCGCGTTTCAGCGACGTATTAACATCACAAACGAGCATTTAGAATAGTAAGGAATATTAAATTGAAGACAACATAGCAAAAGAGTATTTTATATTGGCTAAATAACTATAAAATGTTCGTTAAACACGTACTAATATAGCTGTTTATCTCAAATGTTGAAAAAAAAACAATGATTCCAACATAGACAATAGTAAGGAACATCTCTAAAGAAAGGCATCACTCTTGACACAAATCTTGGTAATTGCATACCTCAATGCGTGTTTGCAGTTGCAACAAGACTGTTGTTAGCGACCAACCGCCAACGTGTGGTCGCTATCACGAGCGTTGGCGCATTTTCCTTCCCTAAACCGACACGCAACGGCCAACTGCCAACACACGTGCAATTTTCTAGATCCATACGTTGGACGAAAGGCGTTGGGGCTTGTTTGTGTGTTGTGTATAATGTATAATATATAATAATAATGTTGGGGCCAACGTGTGGCGTCGATGTTACTTTCTGCTTACTTAATATTTTCTCATGACATTATAACTTTCTTCTTAATCATTTCATATTTAACTTGAACCGACATCTCTTTTGAAGGCTTGTCGTGTGTTGTATGCGCAGAACCTATGGCAGAACACATATAATATAGGGTTGTATGATTCGATGAGCCATAAATACTATTGATAGTTAATTACTCAGGTTAATTACCATTTCTAGCATTGTCAAATAAAATAATTCATGTTTCACTTTGGCAACTCACGCATAATGTTTCGAACATTTGACCGGCGCATGAGTCTGTTTTTTTTTCGTTTTCTACTTTTGCCATATTTTTGTAATTTTTTGTTGTTATAATCTACAATAAGTTTGGTTGAGTCGAGCTTTGTCCTTCTGTCCCAGTCCTGCCCTCTTACTGTTTTTAGGGGGGGGGGGGGGGTCTACTAATTAAAACCACCGTATGAAAGTAAACTTTGTAATGTAAAATAGCAATAAAGGGTAAATCATTAACTACAATCAGACAACACAAATAGAAAATAATTGAATATTATATTATAGCAAATATAGTATGATTATAGTTATAGCGACAACTTATGTGCGCTCGGGGTGGTGGCGGTGCGTCACGACTCAACCACTGACGCGCGCTCCGAGCAGACATCCGCCGGAGAGTAGGGTTGTTACCTAGACGTTTCGTTTACTTGACAGGCTAAAATGCGAGGGAATCCGACGGACCCTAGAGATGCGGGGAGTAAGATTTAATTTACGACATTTTGAGTAGTAGTACATATTATGTACCTGAGATGACCTGAGTATGCATCTTTATACCTATATAGGTAGGTAGTTATAAATACATATATATGTATTTATAGGTCAAATTTTGAGATAACTGTAATGAGCAAAATATAAGATGGCGACACCGTGACACACTGGGTGACAAAAAATCCTAGAAGATGGCTCTCTATTCCCAATATATTACTATACTCTTTGGTCTATCAACTGACATTGACAGATGACAAATTAAAACAATCAGTTGCGAAAACAATTGCAGATTGGAATTACAACCATAAAATAATATTGTAACCTCAAGATTGTTTTACAGAGCCTCATCATTTAACACAAAAATTCCGCCTTTATTTTCTGGTCCCAACTTAATCATTATTACTTTACAACTATGTCTGCTGTAAGATTTATATATGGTTCTTCCACATTATGTTCAAAGAGGTTACTTATGCATTCGATAAGTAAAGCAAAATACATTTCTGCTTGTAATATAGCTGCAATAAATCTAAATGGTAAGATTGGTCGTTTATTAAATCCATAAATCAAGTTAAATTACCTTCTATCGATTAAAAAGTTACTAGTTAAAAGTTGCTATGCCGGTTTAATACCGACGCAATACATTTAAATATATCTTTGGGAATCATTAACGAAGGACGTTATTGAATCCATCGTCCGGCACACGCTCGTCAGTTAGCTCTGCTACTAATCTGTTGACTGGCTGATTGTTTATCCACATCTTGATCTATTTTAAGTGAACACCATAGAAGACAACATTTCAGAATAACTTGATTATTATACATTCGTGACGATCTTGGTTTTAATTTGCAGGATCTTTCCAAACAAATTTTAATTCAAGCAGATACTACAGTGTTGCAACAGAAGAGAAGCCGAAAGAAACAGTAAAAGGTCCTTCTGAAAAAAGGGAATTTCAAGCAGAAACACGAATGCTATTAGATATAGTAGCTAGGTCTCTGTACTCTGATAAAGAAGTAAGTATAAATTTGATTGATGATATTCTTATTCTTGTAAAAAGTATTGGAACAGTAAGCAGCTCATTACCACTGACCATGAACTCTTATAGCAGGACAGTTTACATATTAGAAGTGAGACACTGCACATGGCGGTGTGTCTCTTCCACACCTTAAACTGTCCTGCTTTTGGAGATCATGGTAAGGGCTGTAAATTGTAAAGGTTATAAATATTACATAAATTACAATAAGAATTTAATTACTGTTGAAAGTAGTTAACAAAACTAGACATTTCTGAAATCTGTTAATTACTGGTACTTGCTTCTTGCATTAAATAATATAACACTATTTTAGGTTTTTATAAGAGAGTTAATATCAAATGCAAGTGATGCATTGGAAAAGTTCCGCTATCTGACTGTAAGCACAAGTTCGGACACATCACAGCTTTCTGAAACTGACAGGCCATTAGAAATCAGACTCTCAACTGATAAGCAGAACAGGACACTCACTATTCAGGTATGTAACTAGCATTTGATATGGATATTTAGCCATTTATTACAAATAATACATCATATTTGTTCAGTTTATTGATAAGTTCTTAGCTATGTATTATAATAGTGCTGTTTCTATCGCTATTAATATAAATAATATAAAGCATGTAGCTACGAAGCAGATAGCCGATGTACAAGGTCAAGCTATGTTGTTATCTTGGATGGGTAATTATTCTTTGCACATTGAGACTACTTCATATTTTTGTATTCATATTTTAAGGATACAGGCATTGGCATGACAAAGGATGAGCTTGTGGGAAACCTAGGAACAATAGCGCGATCAGGTTCGAAATCTTTTATTGAGGAAATCAAGAAGAAAGGTGCTGACCAAGCCAATACTATCATAGGACAGTTTGGTGTTGGCTTTTATTCTGCTTTCATGGTCGCTGATAAGATTGAAGTTTTCACAAGGAGCAGCCAAGTTGGCTCACAAGGCTACAAATGGACCTCAGATGGGTATAAGAACATGAGTTTTATATAATTGTCAATATTTTTTCCCTCTAAATTATAATTGTACTATAAAATTTAAATAATAAAGATATCCCTCTCAATTATCATCTTAGATCTCAGAAGTTTTTTTTAATAAATAGTATAAATAGGGTGCAAATATAATTATCCAGGCAGCACAAATTTTGCCACGCACAGATAATTATAAGCTCGACCTGCTATGGTTTCATTAGTAGTAATGGGATCTTTACAGAGATTATGTTCCTCTTTATATAATGTAAGTTTTATTTCAGTTCAGGAACATATGAGATACAAGAAGCTGAGGGTGTACCAATTGGCACGAAAATAATTATTCACTTAAAAACTGACAGCAGGGAGTTTGCTGATGATGATACGGTCCAAGGTAAATACCAAACCTTATCTTTGTGAATATAATTTAAAATTTTCTTAATTGTACTTATGTAATTGTTGTTATTATAATACAATATATTTTCTTATATTTCAGGCATTATTAAAAAGTACAGTAACTTTGTAAGCAGTCCCATATTTTTGAACAATGATCAAGTTAACTCTATTAAGGTATATTATAATTTAAATATTTATTTTATTATAAGTGCGATTATTAAAATTTCTCTTCAC
This sequence comes from Abrostola tripartita, assembly GCA_905340225.1. Taxonomy (NCBI): domain Eukaryota; kingdom Metazoa; phylum Arthropoda; class Insecta; order Lepidoptera; family Noctuidae; genus Abrostola; species Abrostola tripartita. Next base: position 5,876,033 of record HG996493.1, on the reverse strand, counting down.
TTACAAAACTGATTTTTTCCTTTTTTAGCCGCTTTGGTTGATGGAACCAAAAGAAGTTACCCATGAACAACATGTAGAGTTCTACAAATACATTAGCCAGGCATATGACAAGCCCAGGTTTACTCTTCACTACAAAACAGACGCTCCTCTCAGCATTAGATCCATATTATATGTACCTGAGGGTAAGCCAGGCCTCTTCGAACTGTCTCGGGACACTGAAGTGGGAGTAGCATTGTATTCAAGAAAGATTTTGATCAAAGGCAAGGCTGATAACATTTTGCCTAAATGGCTGAGATTTGTTAAAGGTGGGTAATACATAATTCTTTATAATTCAATCTATAAAAGATATGGTTTTATGTTTATTAACTTTATTATTATCTCTATGTCATAACTGTTTCAGGCTCACAGAAAAACAGTTTTAAATCATTCAATTTCATTTGCGACATATTATAAGTATTATTAAATATTAGTAGTACGTTGCTGACTGATTGAGTTTGATTGCCATCTATTCTTTTAATGTGTAGGCTACAAACACAAATAAAAAAGCCAAAGTAAAAATGCCAATTTATTCTTATTGTTTTTAGGTGTTGTGGATTCTGAAGATATTCCATTGAATCTTAGTAGAGAGTTATTACAGAACAGTGCACTTATTACGTAAGTTTTATACTACACAATAATGTTTCAATGGTACATGTAAGATCAATGAAAATCCACTGGGTGTATGTAATTTATGTCCACACTCATATTTTCTAGAGCTTTTCCCTACATGATTGATTATATGTTTTCATATACATACATTGATAATTTATTACAGAAAGCTTAAAACTGTACTGACCAATCGTTTCATCAAATTCATGATTGACATGGCAAATAAGGATGCTGTTTCTTATGATGCCTTCTACAAAGAATATTCTGTATTCCTCAAAGAAGGGATTGTTACTAGCCAAAGCCCCATTGAAAAGGTTTGTCTTTTTGTAATTATACTTATGGCAACATACCTACGTAAATTAATGTGTGAAACCTAATAACCATTTGTTTTTTTAGGAGGAAATAGCTAAACTGCTCCGGTTTGAATCATCTAAACTGCCAGGTGGACAAAGGACGTCTCTGTCTGATTACATTAGCCGTCAAAAAGAAGATCAGAGAATGGTTTACTATTTAGCTTCGCCTAGGTATGTTGAATTACTGTATTATTAAATTAATTAATATTTTAATCTTAATTGTTTAAGGTATTATGGTTGGTTAGTTGCATTTAGTTATTTATCTTTATAGTTGGTTTATAAACACCTCATACTCATTATCGATGTAAAACAGTTTCCATTTCCATACCTTTACTCGCGAACTACCATGATAAAATATGATCAGAACTTTACATAAACTTGCTTACATTATTTCAGTCGTGCTCTAGCAGAGACCTCGCCATACTACGAGTCGCTCAAGAAGCGCGATGTCGAAGTTTTGTTCTGCTATGAAATGTACGATGAACTGGTGTTGCTGGAGCTCAAGGAGTTTGGCAACAGGATACTGATCTCCATAGAGAATGACATGCAGTCAGACAGTAAGGATGCTGCTGATGTTATCATTGGTAAGTAAAAGCTACACTGGTTTTAAACCGTAAATTAACACTGTGCTTACTATTTATGTATTTATTTAAATGTGATTGTTGGTTTTCTACACACTATACATACGAGTCATCTGTGTATGTCCAATACTGACATCTCTGCATAATATTATACCTATTATATAAAATGAGTGATTCCTCATAATTGTGTAGGTATGTAATACACATTTTTTCTGTTTAACAGGAAGTGATGCCCTACAACAGAGCCAAGTAGATGAAATCATTACATTCCTGAAATCACATTTAGCCGGCAAAGTGTTTGAAGTGAAAACAACGAAGAAGTTAGACACACACCCGTGTGTTATCACGGTACAGGAAATGGCGGCCGCACGACACTTCGTGCGCACACAAGCTCAAAATCTCAGCGAAGAAAACAGATTCGCGCTCCTGAGACCAAATCTAGAAATTAATGCTCAGTGAGTGTAATTTGCGCATACCCAAACTCACAAATACAATACATAATTATGTTATTAATTTTTCAAGCGGACATTGTTTACCTATCTTTTTTTTTTCTAGGCATCCTCTTATCAAGAAACTTCACAAACTACTTTCGTCTGACAAACTTTTGGCCGACATGGTGGCAGAGCAACTATTTTCGAATGCCATGGTGACTGCGGGTCTCATGTTGGACCCTAGAAGCCTCATATTAAATATTAATGATCTTCTAGTTAAAGCTTTAGACAAACATTAAACTGTTAATTTGATAAAATACATATAGTGCTAATATGAATGTTATTGTTACGGTATTATACAATCTTTTATTTTTTATTTGCATTTGTCCTCTCCCTCTTCCTTCAGCTTTTAAATGCAATAATATTAATAAAATTGCCTCCTTGGTCTAGTGGTCACTAAGTGCTAGTACCGAGCATCAGGTCCTGGGTTTGAATCCCAGGTCAGGCAGTGTTACCCGGATTTCCATTAGGTAACAGTACCATGAAACGGAAAACCATAATATAATATACTCTAGTATAATATAGTAGTCTATGACAAAACTTTGGAATGGATTTTATGATAAAAAGGAGTATTACCATTAGGACCCATTTTGAAAATGTAATATAGACAACAATCTACGAGTAATTTTTGACACGTGCGTGTGAACTGAGGGACCAACTCTTATTTCGCAAAATAATAATTGTAGGATTTAGAAGTAGACCTAAAACAATTGTAGAACAAATCTGGGAATTTGTAAACAAACATATTAAAAACTACAGCCCTTAAAGTGCGGTCCCTCAGTCCTCACAGACAATCAGCCAGATCTCGGATACTATCTGAAGAATTAAGGTGTTTTGACTACAGACATTTAGTAAAAAAATTGTTAAGATAATTTACTGAAAAACAGACCACAAAGCATCAAAGAACAAAATATAACGAATAAACTGTGGTCCCCCATTCTACTAATTAATTGATAAGTAAATTTTATCACTTACAAGGTTACTATAGTTAGTACTTAGAGGTTTTCAAAGAGAATGTAGGAATGACTGAGAATGCTGCAGTTCATAATAATATAATATATAATAATCCATTTATTTCAGGCATCAAGGCCCATATCAATACATAATACTATATTAATATAACTTAAAAATACTATAAATACATACAATATTACACAACTTAACTACTACTACACACGAAGTGTCGGCGTCGTATTTCGCTGACTGGTGTCATGTAGTCGGCCACGAAACCAGCGATAAACAACACCCTTCGGCCATAACTCTTCTTTGAGGAACTTTTCGAGATGTAGAGTGGGGACCCGCACCATGAACGACTTGAAGTTAGTGTCGTGACGCGGCTCCAACTTCTCGAACCTCAAAATCGAGTTGGTCTTCACACGCAGGTACTCCACGATCTCCTCAACCTTCGTGGAGTGGTGTAGTCTGGACACGTACAGCTGCGTCGTAGGGATTGCTGGACGCAGCAGCATGTTGGGTCCTACCAGCGCGGTACCGCACTGGTTCCGACAAGGAGGCTTTTTCTTCTTCTTCTCTACGTTTATGAAGCCATCCTTGTCGCACGTGTCCTTTTCTGGACCCCGCCTTTTCGAAACTTTGTTAGGTTTCGACCGGCTCCGTTTACCCCCTTTTGCTGTTAGCGCTTGCTTTGCCTGCGAGTGTTCGGTCGGTGACCTACTTGCAGAAATTGCATTGCGCAACAACACTACTTCAGCGCGCAGATCACTTATGGTGTTATTGGACACCTCCAACTTTAGCTGCATCTCGGCCTGGCTTTGCTTCAGGAATGTAATGTCCTTCAGCAGCCTAGTGACGTCGACGTGATCGAAAAGGCTAATCATAGAAAGGCTAATGAACATTTAGTTGCTCTAGTGACATGTACTCTAAATAATTATCTTTTTTATAATTTTACCCCTGCAACTCAGGTTCACAACCTAGCACATGTGTCACTAGACTGCACACAATACTGTACAAACATGTATGTCATTTATAGATAAAGCACAAGAGTCTACTCTGAAAACACGAAAGCATTTTAAGTAAGTAAGTAATCATTTATTTGCACAGAATGTAGGTGTTTACAATTGGTGTTACAGATATGTAAAGAATCCTTGTACATGCTGCCTATTTGGGCATGCAAACATTTACAAGCGACATTTGCTCACCATAATCCTTAAACTAATACTATGTTAATAACAATAAAGTTTACTTAATGGAAGGATCATTTAAACATTCTTGAACAGAGTAATAACAATTATTTAACATTATCATAAGATATTATATCAGCTATACTGCAGGACCCGACTCGACAATAGTTACTCGTTACTTTTGCAATGTGGTGCGGTGCGGCGCTGGTATGCGACTGTTTAGTGTTAGGTCCTGGGTTCGATTCCCAGATTAGGCAGTGTTATTGGATTTTTCCATTCTATAAATTTTCAGCGTAACTTATGAAATGTAGATGCACTATGCACATCTGCCTAGTCCTCGGGAAATAAAGGCGTGATGTTGTTTAAAACTAAGCGACCGTAATGCAATGATGTTATTTAGAGCAACTTTTTAATAAATATTATATTGGTACATAAGGTATTTCATTAAAATGACAGGAATAATACAATTTTTTTACTTACCGGAAGTAGTGTATTTACATAAATCAAAAGCCGTTATTTTTTGTAGCGAGTGGAAATATGAAATATTGAAATTCTACTTGCCAAGAGACAAAACTAAACATCCACCTTTAAAAGATGCATAAAACGGAACGCTAACGTCTACAATAGTCCGGAAAAGTTAAATGACTGCAAGTGACTGAACGAACTACGATGCGAGTATTGTATTATCTATGGCTAACTAAACTAGCATAAACGGAACGCAGCGTCGTCGTCTCGGTTAGCTTGCTTTACTTGCTACTTGCGGCATTTTTTTTACGGGTCCAGGGCAGCTTTTTGATATAAATTGTGTGTTGTTCAACTATATATTATTTTATTACTGTGGTTGTGTGGTAATTCAACATAATTTATGATACATCCATTAAATTAAGTAAGTATTTGTAATGTATTAATTAATAAAGTAGATTCGGTACATTTTCGTAGCGCTTGTCTAGTCCCTTGGGTGATTTTTTATACATAATTATAGAAACATCACACCCATACATTGTTCTTGCACTTACTTTATCTATATTTCCGTGTTAATATCTAGGCACAACACCGTCAAAATAAGGGGCTTTCTGTAATTTTGTTTTAAAACGTTATTTTCGAATAGGTATGAGCACAATGGATATAAACAAGGTAGATTATGAGGATGAAAACAAAACGTTAGACAAGAAGCAGATCGAAGCAGAGGAAAAAGAAGTAATGCTAAAGGCTGAGGATGAGAATATGGACGCCGCAGAGTTAAAGACCGACGACGGACCAGTGAAGACGGCACTTTCAGGCGATCTGACTGAACAGGGCCGCGAAGTCAAGCCCAAGTTTATACCTATAGGGGCTATCAAAATGCCTGGATTCTTCACTAAGAACTCTGACAAAGATAAGTCAAAGGTATTGGTAAGTTATACAGTTACATTACAAAGCTTCTGCAGTTATTATTATTCATAAAATGAAAATGTTTATCTAATAATTGGTTTATATTTCATTAATAGGATGAAGAGGTAGCTATTGAGAAAGATACTGACAATGAAAAGACTGATGAAAGCACCAAAGTTAAAGATAATAAATTTCAATTTCTGCAGAAATTCACAAAATTCTTGCAACATCCTGATAATGAAAATGGTGAGTCTAAAACAATAATTATATTCTTGCTTGAAAAATAAATCTAGTAGAATCTCATATGCAGAAAGTAATATGGAGTTTTATATTATCTTTGTTCAGCAATATTATCTACTGAATGAATCATAACTAGGTATATTATTCTAGGGCTTTCTACCTTTCTGTCTGACTATAACTAAGCTTTTACTTAACTTTAACTAGTTTCTGAGGTGTAACTCACTAAAATAGAATGTATATATGTCTCAAAGCAATTATAATATCCTTTCTTTGCTGCCTTTTTGGGTGAAAGAAATACAAACCAAGAAACATTCCTTGGATAATAATAACAAAATAGTGCTAATATATTATTCACTAGCGGCCCGCTCCGGCTTCGCACGGGTATAAAATATATATTATAAGTATATCTCCACTATTTAATGGATGTTATTATACATATAAACCTTCCTCTTCAATCACTCTATCTATTAAAAAAAACCGCATCAAAATCCGTTGCGTAGTTTTAAAGATTTAAGCATACATAGGGATATAGGGACAGAGAAAGCGACTTTGTTTTATACTATGTAGTGATTACAGAGAGCAAAGAAGAACGGAAGAAAGGTCTGTTTAATATAAGATACCCCAGAGTTTTCCAAAAACGAGGTAGTGCTCCAAACAATGCTGATGCTACTCTTGCGTCAATGGAGACTTTGGATGACAAGCTGGACACTCCTAATGATGGCATGGAGACTGTCAAACTAGAACCTGTTGTAAGTGATTCTTTGTAAATGTAGAATTATAAAGGTATCCTGATACGAGCTGGGATTTTCACTTACTCATAAAACTTGTGATATGCATCCTGACAGGATATGTTTAAGGTTGACCTTTGAACAATAATTTCAAAGCATGTCAACTTATCACAATATTTTATTAAAACCCATTTCTATGTACCTTTCAATTTTATTTGATAAGAAGTTGTATTGTTTATGTTGCAAAGCATGTTAAGTTATAAGTATTTTAATTACATTTTATGTACATTAAAATTTTATCATAACGAAAAAAAGATGAATGCTAATTGTGCATTTAGAAAACAAATAAAATGTGATGATGAGAATATGATAAAATTTTTAATTCAATAGTGAACATGAAACTGTATTAAAAACTTAATTATTTAAGTGTAATTGTTTTCCCTTATTAGATATTCTGCAATATATGCTAAATAACATTATCATCTTGTTTTATAGGAAGTAGAAGAAGGTAAAGTGGCAACAAAACTACCATTAAAAGAAAGAATTAGGCAGAAGAAATTTATCATAGGTAAGAACTTGTTAGCATTTCTAGGTCTTTTAATTCACACAGCAAAGGTTGTTCTTATAGTATTCATTTTCTACTAAACTAGCTTACTGCATCTACTTATACACTAATAATAGTCTCAACTAAGTAAACTGCCATATACCAAAGGGGGAACCATAATTTAAATATTTAATAAAACAGATATAAAGTATTAAGACAACATATTTGTTTTTATACTTTTATCTATTTCATTCACAGATGACATTGTAGTGGCCGGGATTGTAGTTCTAGTCCTCATAGCAGTCATCATTGGTATTATTATTGGAGCTCACGCGGGCCCGCCACTTGAGAGGCCCCTACGTCTGGGCCGCTACATCACCACATTCTCCAGCTGTGGGCCTGTCGAAGGGTAAGTGTATTTTTATAATTTTTTTAGTATATAGCATAATAACAAGCTGCGATTCTATCTATATCTCTCATATGTATTCTAAATATGATACTATTAAACCAATCTTAAATGATTGGTTAGTGAAATGTATATAACAATGAATAAGGCTTATATAAAAGAACATTTTCTGATCTTTAAGACAATACATTTTTCTTTCAGTATTCTGGACGAAGGAGTATATAAATTCTTTAGTATTCCATATGCTATTCCACCAATCGGAAAAAGGAGATTCACATATGCTCAACCTTTGAATAATATTTCGTCATGCTGGAATGGTACTTTAAATGCTCGAGAGAAAGGGCCTCTATGTTTACAATTCCTGGAAAATGCTACAATCACTGGTGATGAAGACTGCTTGACTCTGGACATAGTTACTCCTCACGTGAGGTACGATTCGCCTCTACCCGTTGTAATTCTGATTGGAGCAAATACTTTAGCCGGAGGTATCAGTTCTGCTCAACCCTCTGCATTGTATGCTCGCACCAAAGAAGTCGTTTTTGTACGCCCTAATTTCAGATTAGGACCTTTTGGATTTTTAGCTCTCGATATTTTATCTAAAAGTAGGTATCCTCCTACATCTGGCAACTATGGACTCAGTGATTTGTTAATGGCGTTGAAGTGGGTACATCTGAACATAAAACATTTTGGGGGAGACCCACAATCCGTAACTTTGTTAGGTCACAGAGCAGGAGCCACGTTGACCGCTGCATTGACTACTGTTGGTCAAGCTCACAAACTATACTCGCGGGTGTGGTTATCATCGTCTTCCGTCATATTTCCTGGAGAACCATTGGAACAAGCCCACAAATTGAACACTAGATTCAAAGAGATGACTAAGTGTAATGATGTTCACTGCTTACGACGTATTTCTACAACAGAAATTCTTACGCCTGATATTTGGTTGGAAAATTACATTGGAAACTTACCTAATAACAATGAGTCCAAACATTCTTTATTGGTCTTAGATGGAGAGTTACTAAGAGTTCATGCTTATGAAAGTTGGGATACACAGAAAGAGGCTAAAAAGTCGGGTAAAGATAAGTTTAAACCGATGGTATTCGGTACGACTCAACATTCTAGTCACTCGGATCTCTTACAGAAGAAGCATATAACTTGGACCGCTGATATTGTAGAAAAAATTGTAAATGATAGCGTGATTGGCGAGAAGAATTTAACGGCAGCTGTATTCACGCACGTCAATAAAACTTATGAGGGTTTGGTGGAATTGATTTCATCTGTTCGTACATTGTGTCCACTGGTTAGTCTCGCTAGTCTGCGTCTTACTGTTCCCATGTATGTAGTCCTTGGTTCGGGCGCGGGGGGCGGGGCAGGCGGCTCGGGAATAGCCGGCATCAATGCTGATGTAGAAGCTATTCTTGGAACGTTTGAGTCGGAAATGCCGGAGCAGCGTCGGTACATGGCAGCTATGCAGCAGCTTTTCTACTACTACGTATGGCATGGCCACTTGCCGGGGCCTGAAAGTGGCTTAATCCAGGTTGGACAAGATTTGCTCCCTCTTAGTGGATTGCCTCTTTGTGACTTACTCATTAGGGAAGACATAGTACCGAGGTATGCACACGTTGACTAATTATGGAAATATGAAATTGATGTCGCCTAATATGAAATTGCTACGTTTTTGTTATTGAATAATATGATATCATAACAATATACTTGCCCCACTATTTTATAATTACGAATATATTTTATAATTCTTCTTGCTGTCTATTGTGTATGTGTTTTTAAATTTCTACAAATAGTTATTCTCAAAATTGTCATGAGAATTGAATAAGACCTGGTTAGAATACTCTTTGTATGTTAATAATATTTTATTAGAATCCTAAAGTACAAAATTTCTTGCATACTTTTTGCCATTGACATAAATCATTCATTCTTGTAGCTTAAGTGATTTAACCGTGAGTGGGTTTTTACCTTATAAATAATGACAATTTAATGTTAAGGTAAAATAAGTGAGACTGAGAAGACATTGCACTTGAAACTATTGATCTCATCCGATCAGCCAGTCTCTTTATAATTTTCTACTCATTATTATAAGGTATGTTGATTAAAATTGTTTCAGTTACGGCAGTTACCTTTATTTTTAGAAATATTTTTTTCTACTTTTATATGAACATATTATATAATTGTAATGTAATTAAAAAGTAAGGACATTTTGATCTTGAGATTGCATAATACGTGAAAATGATCAAAGATTACAATATTGTAAAGACTTAATAACATAAGACTGATGAATTTAGTTTAAAACTGTACACATTGCTTTAAATTTAATAATAACACAAGCCAATAAACTTCTAATACAATTAATTGGGCTAGTACATAATTTAGGAAATATTCTTAACAAAAATTCTTCCTTGATAAAAAGACTAGTAATTTCAAGATCAGTGTCTTAACTATAAGTAAGATAAGGTGTATCGCATTAATCAGCTGCAGTGAGAATAGTTGTAGAATTGTGTGTGAAATAAATATTGATATGCTTTATAAACAAGTAACTAATAGTCAGTATACATATACATCACATTTTGTACCATCTTTTATACCAAAACTATTTGATTTATGATTATAATAGTCCGTAACTGATTGTATAGGACCTAGGCCAGCCCTTATTTTAATTTTAAGAATTTCATAGCTATTTTTTATGCTAAAGTAACAGGTGGTACTTGAGTATTCCAGCAATAAGCTTTGAGAAAAAATTACGAATGACTTTAAAAATCTACTTTGATTTGGTTATAATTATAATAAAATGGTCCTCGTTAATGTAACAAGCATATTTTCCGCCTAATAATAAGGAATTTATGAAAAAGTCCATTCCTTTGAATAAAATGTAATTTTTATCAGAGGTTTACCCTTCTTTTCTCTTTGTTCTTTGCAAAACCTTCTGCAAAGAAATTCAGTACCAAACCTGGGTTTGATATTGTGTCAAATATTTGGCACAATTCTAATACCATTCACATTACATACTATTGATATTATTTAAAATATTGTCTGCATTTTTGATAAGTGTAAGTAAAAGTCTGTTACTGTATAGTGTGTCGTATACAGGGGTTTAGTTTATTTTTTATAGTGTAAAGGTACATACGGACTATGCGGATAGCCGCATTGCGACTGATCGCATTAAAAAAGTGAAAAAATCGTTTTTATTCGCACTGTGAAGCGGCTGCCGCAGCTCCGCGGCTCGAGGACGGCCAGCCGGACAGTTAGTATACGCACTACGCGGATAGTGCTAATTTCACGTTTCGGTTGCGGTTATGGCTAGCCACCGCCTGGTTAGCCGCAGTTGCGGTCAGTCGCAAGGCAGCTATCCGCATAGTGCGTATTTGCCCTAACATTTTATTATACCCTTCTTGCTTCGCTTTCATTTAGTAAGGGCTGACTTGTAGAGATGAAAAATTGATGTCCGTTTAATAGTACATATTTACTTCTATTTTAAGTGACAGTCTCAAAGTATTTGTGATTTTATAAAGTCTGATCAATCCAAAGAAACGTTAAACAATTTACAGCATTAAAATTGCTTTATTAGTTAAGTTATTTATGTGTTATTGTATTGAAGTACGCTGTACTCTGGGAATCTCCATATCGATATACTCTTGTGTTGCCAAAATGCTTTATGTGATTAAGTTATTATTGCACTAGCGCTAGCTGTAGTATAGAAACAAATTTGTGTAATTTTGTAAATTGATCGAAATAAATTGGTGTCAGACTGATGTAGCTATTATTTTATTTGTAGTTTAAATCCAACCTTATTGACCTAGCATATACTAATATTGCCGTTTGTCTAACTACGAGTAATTGTATTGCCTTTATAAAGGAACAAATTTTTGGCATCCACGGGATTCGAACACAGGGTCAATGCAAGAAATAATTTAGTTGCCGGTCGTATTATTATTGTGCGGTCTAATATAAATTCTTTGTTACATTCCGAATAAAAAACGTCCCGAAGGTAGGGGGCCGTAATGAAGCAGCAGAATTTTTCATTTTATGAAACCGAGAAATGCCAATCTTATTTTGATTTATGATTTTGAATTTTCGCGCGAAAACCCTAACCGCCATGCTTTTCGGCTCGTGATGTCACTGTTAGTAAACAATACGGTTGATTTATAACAGTTTTCAAAAAAAGGTGTCATACCCTATTATAATCATACTGGCTGCATTTAATATATATTTATTTCATAATAAATGATATAAGTAGCAAAAACTCAAGCATTTGCAAACTAAGTATCTACCTATCATACATTTAAGTAGGTACATTAATGCTTTTGAGTCCTAGTTAATTAATAAACATTATTTTGGTCAAAAATTTATTATGTTACACACTACAATAAATAGTTATACTAGTTGTATAAAAAATGCCAACATATTGTTTGAGTATCGGCCAGAATAATAAAAATATTTCTACATAAACAAACCTTGAAACTTCAAATAAATTATCGAACAATCACAATAATTAAAAATATTTAGTTTTTGGTAAATGAACAAGTAACATAGATTTTAGCATTTTCAAATATAACAATCACAAATTCACAATACATGCATAATATTCATGTCACTATGTTAAAATAACAATTGTAGCAATAAAATGTCACAAAGTATAAAGTTATTAATGATTACGCTCCCTCAATGGAGATATAACGGTCTGCAAGTTTTCCTTGCCTAGTTTGCACGATTTACGCATAACAGAAGGAGATTTAGGTTTGAATTGAAATTGTTCTGATTCCTTCTTCATTTTATCCATAATCGAGGACTGCTTTGCTACCGTCATGGTCAATTCCTCATTTTCCTGACGAAGCAGTGATAACTCTACGACCAAAGACTGCTGGTCTTGAATCTGTAAAGTAATAATGTTATTAGAAAAATGTTAGATACGACTTTTAAATCAATTTATCATATTCTTAACATAGAAGTAACCTGTTGCTGAAGACATTGATTTTCAGCCTCAAGCCGATTGATTTCAGAAGCGGCTTGAGCCAAAAGAACGCGCGACTGCTCCGCCGCAGCGGTTGCCTGTCCTGCATGCTCCGTTGCTAATTCACACAGCTTCCTTTTCTTCTCGACCTAAAGATATTATTTATTGTGTAAAATAATACAATACTTTTTGATTGATTAATAGAACTAAATGGTATTGTTGTCATTATCAAATATCTCACCTCTTCACGAAGTAAATAAATTTGAGAATTGGACTCCTTTTTCAAAAGTTCTACATCTTCAATTAGCTCATTTTTAATGGAGCCGAGTTCACGATACGCTTCTTTCTCTACATTTTGCAGACTTTCTATCAAAGACACGTTGTGCTCCATAATGCGTGTGTGTTCCTTAGCAAGTGCTGCCTTTGATTTTAGGATATTAACTAAAGCTTCCTTGTACTCATTACATTCCATAGCAGTATTATTTAGGGTAGTTTTGTAGTTGGAGAGTTCATTTTCTAAAATTTCTTTTGAATTTGATAATGTTTGTATTTGGTCTTCTAAGTGTTCTAGTTCATTATCAGATTCTCTCAATCGCATTGTTAATACTTGCACAATATCTCTTGTTACAGATAAAGATGTTTCGAATTTGGTTTTTTCTCTGACAGCTTTGTCTACTTCAACTGTAAGTTTATTAATTTCATTTTCAAAATCTATCAGCTTTCTCTTAGACTCTTCTTTGATGGCATCTCTCTCTTTGATTAGTGCTAATTTATCATTATTTATGGAAATATTTTCACTTTTCAGATTGTTAATTTCTTTTTGCAGAATCATTTTTTCTTCTTCTGCCATAGTGATTTTGTACTTAAGCTCCTTGATTTCATTTTCGAGGTATTGCAAAGTTTTTTGTTGCTGGGTGTAATGATCGTGGATATTGCGACTGCGCTCTTCAAATTGTATTTCACAAAGTCGTAATTTCTCCCGAGTCGCCTCATCAATCTGCTCGATTTTAGCCTTAATTTCATTATCCTTATTTATCAACTCCTGCTGTAATTCTTGAACTGCCTCATACTTTTCTTTAATTAATTGATTCTTGAGTGTTTCAATTGTTTTTTTATGATTGGATTTAATAGCTTCTTGATCTGATTTGCATTTATTCAAAATTGTCTGTTTTTCTTCTTCCAGTTTTGTTTTTAATGATTCCAACTCCACTTTGTATTCACGTCTAATGCTCTCATTTGCTTCTAAAGCAAGAGCATGGTGACCTTTTACCATTTCAAGTCTTTGACGAGTCTCATCTAAATCTGTTTCTGCACTGGTTAGTTTATGTTGCAAGTCTTGACACAAACTATCACGAATTGTAATAACTTCTTCAACAGATCGCAGTTCCAGTTGTTTGTCTGTAACTTCTTGTTCCAATTTTTCACATTGTTTCTCCAGCTCTTGTATTCTATTCCTGAGGTCATTAATTGTATAATTTCCATCAATTTGAATTGAATCATGGTTCTGAGTCCCAAGGTCTTCTAAGGTGATTTGAGAAAATTGTGTGTCTAATTTATAGCAGTTGTTTTGTGTAATTTCTTTTAATTGTTTTTCCAGCTGGGAAACTTTATTTTTTAATTCCTCAATTTGTTTAGTGTATTCAGAGATAGTGTGATCCTTGTTTCTGAAACAAATAAATAACTATTACACTTATATCCACTCTGTTACCACCAATTATTTTTACATTATTTAATAATTTTATGAATTAGGTACCTTATTTCAACTTCTTGAGCTTTAATTAGTTCGTTATGAGTCTCAGTTTTGATCTTAGGTAAAAATTGTTCACTTTTCTTCTTCAGGCTTGTAGGAACTTTGGTGGTAGTGGTACATTTTATAGGCTTTGGCTGTGAAAACAACAATGGCAATTACTAAATGACAATAATACATAGAATTCTAGTAGCATCATTGTGTGCATATTAAGTAATAATCAGAATGGTGATAAAGGCTGATTTCATACCAACTAACCAATGATTTGGGGGAGGGTTTTATTTTAATAAAATAGAAAAGTTATAAGGTAATGACCATCTTTGACAGTTTTATCAAGCAGGAAATAGTTAGAAGTTATATGCCAACTGAATCTTATAAAGCATACAATTTGAGTAACTCAGTGCAACTAGTTTGACGTTTTGTAAGTGCTCTTTTGTAGCTTATATGAAATAAAAACATTATGACTATGACATTGTGGATTACACAACAGTACAGGATACTTACTGTAGCAAATGATTTAACACTATGTACAGAACTACATTGGGACTGCACATCAGTGTTGCCTTTAGCAGACGGGGTAGCAAAGGGCCTTGGTTTAGATGCTGTGATTGTTGGTTTATTAATAATGGATTTTGGTTTCTCATTTTCTTGCTTGGATGGTTTGCTTTGACTTTTGCCAGGGACTGAAACATACAGAATTAAATATTGTTTGGGATAAGTAACTAAAATGTTATTACAATTTAGTGACACAGCTGGACTTAAGCCACCAATAGTCTAAGGCCACCAAATACAATGTGTAAGAAGGTACTACGTCTCCATATTACATATCTAATACCCTAACTGTAATATCAATCGCACGAGAAGAGGGAAATCCATTTTATGTAAAAACAGATGTAAAACTAAGATACTATATCTATGGATTTCATCATACAGCTGCACAATACCATTGATGTTTATGAGAATGTAAGCATTTAGGTAGTACTTAAATAAGTGTCTAATTATAATTTTAGGTACTTAATAATGATAAATCAAAACTATATTTTATAAGTACTTCAGTCAGTTCTGTGTCCAGTGATTTATGTACAATAGAAATGTCTTGGTATCGTAGGGACTAAAAACTATGATTAAAAACCGCGAAATAGTTGTGTACTAAAGTAAACTAACAAAAATAAACTTACCAACGGGCTCAAATCGCTTTGCCTTTGAAAACATGATCAATAATTTGAAAATAACGATACTAAAACATGTATTCAGTCATGAATAGCACGTACGAATAATTCTGAACTAAGCAACCGTCAACGTTCACTATTAAAATGAATAAACCCAAGAGGGATCGGGGTGAATCAATGTTGGAAGCGCGCGTAAATTATTATTATTCACTTGTTTGCACCCCTATATTACCGGCCGATCAGCCGATGACCGTTAAATAACGTTCCATTTTACGTAAACTGATTAACTGACTAACGTGAAAGCTACCGTGAAGAGAGTAATAATTTTTTTTTAAATAAAAAATTACTATTCAGAATTTAAAAATCGAGCTAACCTAATTAACCTAGTCAAACGAAACGTCAGCAAAAATTTGAATGCAAGGAACTTAGAATTTACAATTTTACATTACACTAGGCGATCGCTTGTCTCTTGAGTCTTGTCTCTAGAATTTCATTGCACTGCAGCCAGGCTGCAGCTATCTATTTATTCATTTTTATCCGTCGGAGGTTTACAAAAAAGATGTTTTAAATTTTACAAGAAGTAGTTATAACTTTTTTTATTTCATCTGAGGTTACAACAGATGAAAAAGTATTTATATATTTATGTCTATGATTGATATATAATGAATGCTCAACTTAATTAAATAATGAAGTAGTTTTAGTTTAAAATAGATTTATGTATAAAATGAGCAAACTCTTTTGATTTGGATAAATAATCACTGTCAAAAATTTTGAGATTAAAATCTTTAACATGGTGATTTTATACTCTTTGTTAAAATCTTACAAGTAATATCAATATGTGCTGAACAAATTTAGCCATTCACTGTAATAAGGTAGGTAGATTATCGCCTTATAGATTTCGTATTCTGTCACTGACCTGAATACGATTTCAAGATAAAAGGAATTAGAATAGAATATTGGTTTCAGTATTACTGAAATTGGTACTTATGTGAAATACAAGAACTATAACACCGAAAGCAAAAGGTTTTAGCGTCAGCTTATGCTTAGCGCCCTACAAGAGGTTGCTAAGCGCTGGTTTTCAGCTAAAACCCTCGACTCCCGTTTGCAAAAAAGATTAAAGAGAGCAAGTGAAATACATAATAATTATATAGTTGATTCATGCGAGAAAAAAAACCAAAACCTACATTATAATTGTTAATTAAAAACTAAAGTAACTGTACCCAGTTATATTATTCAAAGGTCAGTTAAATTAGTAAGTTTAGCAGCAGCAGTAAACCCTACCAGCAACACTACCAGCTTAGACTGATGATAGATTTTAAATATCTACACACTATATAACAAAATGAAACCAAAATATCTCATGAAAATGTAATTTATTTATATTCCATCACATAGAAGGTGGGGGAGGTGGTACAGGTAATAAGGGAGGTGGAGGCGGTACACCCATCATAGGAGCTCCTGGTGGAGGAGGTAGGCGCATGCCATGGTTCTCCCACATCTTGGGTGGGGGAGGAGGCATACGTAATGGCTCCATCTTAAATGCAAACTGCAGGAAAAACTGTTTTGTATCCTTATTCCAGTGAGTCCAAAACTTTGAGTCATGTTTCTCCACTTCTCTGCTGGGTACTTTGAAGGCTATAGTTTCGTACGGCTCAGCAGCAAATAGAAGGTATTGCCATCTGCGGTCTGGAGGCTCTATCTTTTGTTCATAGGCCGACATAAATCGGTGCCTGGGCTGCACACCTTCAGCGATTTCTGAAATATATTTTTTTTAACACATTACATTGAAAGCTTATAGGACATGTAATAGCAACAGCTAGGATAAGTTATTAAGGTTATACTATAATGCCTGCTTATGTCACTTGGCTAATTAAAGCTTATAATTATAATTTTATAACATCACTAGTATGATTTTAGCATACTCTTTGTCTAAGAACTTAATTTTTATATAATATGACACCAGAAACAAGTTGTCATAGAAAAAAACGAGATTAAAATATATAGATTTACCTGGATAGTCAACTTGAAATAGTAAACTTTGTTGGCCATTTTCAGGATCTTTTTGCTTAGTAACTCTATAACCAGGTCTTCCAATCTTTACAAACTTCTTGGGCTCTATCCTGGGCTTCTCAGGAGCTAGTTGTTGTGGTGCTTCCTTCGCCTCTTTAGCAGCTCTCCTAGCTAAGTTGGCTTGATGTTTTTTACCTTGAGTATGAGCTAGATAACTTCCCTCATTGTTGTGAAGGGTTAAACAAAGCTTACATTCGTATGACCCTGTAATATAAGAATGTATGATTTAGATAAGAAACAAAATGCATATTAAATGGATTTTTAAAATAATTTGATGTCATTAAATGTTTTCTTGTACTTACCCAAATGATTTTTCATAAAATATGGGTCTTTATTTAAATCAATAGTCTCCAACGCTAGCTGGCGAAGCCTTTCGCGTCGGTCACGATTGCTTTCTGACCAAGATGCTACTCCTCCACCACCAGTTTTGCCGCCAGGACGGTTTTGAAAATCCATTTTAGTATATGTATTTATATACTGGTCTAAATTGATATTTCCACTTGTTTTTACGAAACACGTTTGTTAGCGTTAGATTAGCACTTAGCGGTAGCACCATTGATCACGCATCATGCTCATTTTATTGGTTTGTTGACTGACACTGACAACTTGACAAGTGACAACTGACACTGATATGACGTTTGACATTTATTGTTGACTATGTTTTGTTCGATGTAGCTGGATAAAATAATAATCATAGTTTTCATTCATTGAACAATTTGCATTGTGTTTGAATTTGAAAGATAACATTATTAAACTATATAATAATAAACTCAGCCCCCTTACCATGAACTCTTATAGCAGGACAGTTTACCATGTGGAAACGAGACGTTGCATTACACAGCACGTAGCGGCATCTCGTTTCCACATGGTAAATTGCCTTGCTTAATACCCTTTCCCTTTATAAGAGTTCATGGTAAGGGGGCTATTACTTGAATTTATGAAAGAAATAAAGATAGTAACAGCGCATTGAGGATGTCTTGGTCTATGCCCAATTGCCCATATTTAAAATTCAATTCTGAAACCAGTTTTAGTTAATGCCTTGTGTTTTAAAATAGTTTGAATTTTGATTTAAATTTCTTAGAGCTATATAACTTTTATGTATTTTTATAATTGTATTAATAAAATGGAATAAAGTACATCCAAAATTTAAAAAAGATCAGAATCAAATTTTGCCCAAAATGCCTAATAAACGTTTATGCTAAAAATGTGAGTCTTGCACCTGGAATTACATGGTTATGTCAACTGTCAAAGTTGAATTTGCCGATTTCTTTTCTTTTGTCAAAATAGGCGGAAGGTACTGTCAGACATAAAAATCTGAATTTATTTAAGTAATCTAGGAAATTTAAAGGCTTTTGTTTATACATTTAAATTATTTATTGGTAAATGGATATTGTGGCTAAGTTATTTTATCTAAAAGGATAAAAGTGACGGAACAAACTTGAGATAACCTAAGTGCTTATTTTGTGTCTTGTTTTTAGGTAGTGCTTCACGATGTTGATGCCTAAACAGAACCGTGTGTCGATCTATGAATACCTCTTTAAGGAGGGAGTTATGGTAGCCAAAAAGGACTACCATGCTCCAAAACACCCTGATCTGGAGAAGATTCCTAACCTCCAAGTTATTAAGGCTATGCAGTCCCTGAAATCCAGAGGATACGTCAAGGAACAGTTTGCCTGGAGGCATTTCTACTGGTGCGTATTAATATAAGTATAACAGATACAGTTTGAAAATCGTAAGTTTATGTTTACATATTTTACTATCTGCAAGAGCTATATTTTTATTAGTGGCTGTATAAAAACAGGTATCGAAAATTTTAGCCATGAGGTGTAATTTGTGCTGTTTTACACAATGAAAGGAAGATAACATATGTAACTCTGTTCTATAAACATACAAATATATTATACATTTGACAACCTGATTTGTACAAAATTTGTGCGATCCACAGATATTTGTCCCGAGTCTGGGTGTTTGTGTATGTGATATTTCATGTTTGTGAAACGCACCCACGATACAGGAGATATACCTAGTGTGGGGTGATGTTTTATTAAAAAAATATATATATTTTCTATTTTGTGTTTATGAACAGGTACCTTACCAACGAGGGTATCGAGTACCTGAGAATCTTCCTGCACCTGCCCCCTGAAATTGTACCCGCGACCCTCAAGCGCTCCGTGCGTACCGAGACAGTCCGCCGCGGTGCCGTCGGCCGCCCTGACGCGCCCGCGCGCTCTGCCGAAGACCGCTCTGCGTACCGCCGCGCACCCACCACTCCAGCAGCTCACGATAAGAAGGCTGATGTTGGTCCTGGTTCAGCTGATGTTGAATTCGTAAGTTCTGATCTATTAGTAGTTACAACAATGACAAGGCAAACCCACTTCTAGATGATTATAGGCATGTTAAGCAAATTTTAGGGAATTATATTGTAAGATCTTCAGTTTGTCATCATCTATCTCATCGCTGGTCTAACATGGAATCTATGATATAGTATCTCATAATTATTTTAAAAGAATACCTCATTGGTCATAAAATTAATAATGTTTCCAAGCACTTTTGAATAAAGGTCATTTTAATAGTATAATCTAAATGTTAATCAATAAACCTGATACTATTTGTAAGAAAATATTGTTTAATTTTTTTTGTTTGTATTTAATTTCAGAGAGGAGGCTTTGGACGAGGCAGGCCTGCACCCTAATTAAGAATAAATAATATTATCTTAATTTACTTCGTTTTATTTGCATTCATTTATTTCCCAATGAACGTTCTAGAAATAAAAGCACTCCAAATTTTACTTTTGGTCAGAACCATAGAATTAAGGATTTCTCTGCTTTTGGCATACCAATTTCTTTGTTACTGTAATAATATTGCTATTTACTTTCCTAATTTAAGTGCACATGTTGTGCTTGTGGG
The DNA here is from genome assembly GCA_905340225.1 of Abrostola tripartita. NCBI lineage: Eukaryota > Metazoa > Arthropoda > Insecta > Lepidoptera > Noctuidae > Abrostola > Abrostola tripartita. Next base: position 5,855,677 of record HG996493.1, on the reverse strand, counting down.
TTCAAATCCAAGCAAGTATTTACTTGCACTTTACCTTTTTCCACTCTATGCAAGTAGCAAAACGCTTGACGAATATAATTAATGGAATTTATTGATAAATATTTGGGTTTGACACATATGTGTCATCGTTAACAGTCGAAACAGATGCCTACGAACGACGCGCGACCCTCATGTGTGATACTGCTTATCCTGACAGACTGGCCATTCCCATACATTTATCGTTCTATTCGTCAAGCGTTATGCCTCTTGTTTAGGCGGGCTAATACTAGTGACTACTAATGAAATAGTGCATACAAATTACGAGAAATGATAGGCTCGCACACTTACTGGTAGGTAGGTACTCGGTGTCTGGCGAAATGTACGTGACTAGATGTGCAATAGCACAACTAGCATCCTTTTAGGGAATACAGGCGATTCACGTACCCCCATAAGTAAACACGGTGTTATTGTAAACTGAATATGGATTTCTAGACTACAGATGCAAGTGAATGGAGTAGGGCATGGCATTCAACTAGTAAGTACTCAGTTGGGGCCTAAATAAAATATCTAACATATCATTTGCCAGCTGTGTTGAAGGCCATTTATTTTACATCAAGTCAGTATAAGTACGATGATTTACAAGTGACAGAATAAAAAATAAAATAGAAACTGAAAATAATTTATTCAAAATAATCTACAAGACTCCTACATAAACTCCTCAGTTTGTAATTATATATGACTAAATTTTACATGATTTATACTTGTCACTTGATATTTATATTTGAACTTTAGGGTTGTCTGGTTTAGGGAACTCTCCAATTTTATCCATGTAGTACTGGTGGGCACGGAATGGCTTCAATTCCCAGGGTACTTGGTCCTCCATATTCGTAAGAGTAACACCGAGGTCTTCCAACGTAGGAGTATTTTCGTCAACAACATCTGTGGTAGCTTCCTGAAAAAAAAAAGAACAATTCACAACTCTTTTTAGGTATTTCTCTGATAATAATCCAGACTCAGCGTAAAATAAATAGCGTTAACGGAAAGAGATCGGGCGTAATCTTTATGTAGGTACTTCAACAACAAGCGGGTGTATAATAGATTAATACCAATAAATATTATTATTATTAATATCATACTAACTTCGTATCTCCTGGCTGAAAAACCCAATCTATTCTATATATAAAGTTACAATTTTAAACCATGGATTTAATTATACCAGTCACTGTAGTTTGCACGTTAGAGAATAGTGACGTCAATAGACTACAGATGGATATACCCTAACACAGGTCTCCTCCTCGTTTATGAATATGAGGGTATAACTTATTTTTACCTTTATTACCCAAAAGACCCAGCGACTTAAGGATTCGCTACCGTATCTAGTATCTCGTTATCCAGCCACTAGTCACTAGACTAATTAGGCAGTATTGTGACGGAAATAATAATAAAGCTATTTCTAAGTTCAGGGAAGAGAGTATACAATATGTAAATAATAAAATACGTATGACTCTTAGTATGATAGTACGAAGTGTAGATCAAATCGAGTTTGGAATAAAAGCTTACCTTCTCAAGGGCCTCCCAGTGCAAGCCACCCAGCGGATACGCAGGTGAAATCATGTTGACCAACAGAACCTTGAGCGGGAAGAAGATAGGATCGTATTTCATGTCGTAGCGAGTGTAGCCCCATTTTTCGTCTTTGCGCATCAGTGCGAAGAACCAGTCGACCAAGTCCGCCAACAGGTACCTTTTAGGTCTATAAACGAAAATGAAAAAGGTAAGTATTTTGTTGTTCATTGTGGCGTTCCAAGAGGGAGAACGTTCAACAGTGGATGTCTTCCGGCCGATGATGATATTGATGAAGTATATTGCAATAGATAGAATTTTCGTTATATGCTATAGAGGACAGGTATCTAAGAAACAGAGTCTGATAATAATGCTAGGCAGTTATAAATTTTTAAATAATGGCTGCAAGTGTACAATCTTAGAACTTCCTATTCATTTTCATTACCTGCCTAGCCTGTTTTCAAGCTATTTCGTCAAAATGTAAGGTCCCTATCCCCAAGGCGACTGCGGTAAATGCAGCTTAACCCTTGGTTATTTGATCATAGAAATACAAGCATAGGTAGTGCATCTGTGTTTTCGCGCATACTTGTGCACTATAATATCTCCTGCGTAGTTGGCTAGTCTCAGCCTAGACATGCCGTGACCGAAATTCGGTCAGGATAATATTACAAGCAGTAAATTTTTCTTTACTTACCCAACAGCCTGGTAGACTTGACATTTAGTGTCAGGGTCACGAAGTGCATTCATGATTCCTTGAGCAACATCCGACACATACACTGGCTGCTTGATTGTGTTCAAACCATTCTTGTACAACGGCAGGGCTTTTCCATTTATGCGTAACTTTGAGGCGAATGATCTGAAGTAACGAAAATTAAGACAGAATTAAATAAAAAAAAAAATATTGTATACCACACTAGTTTTCTATTATCAATTCTATAACCTATTCCACATTTCTAACTGGACTCTTGGCCAATAGTAAAATAATACATCTGCATTTATCGCGGCCAAACAAAATGATGGGCGCCTAATAAATTATAATCATCATTTATTTATTTATTTATTAAACTCTTTATTGTACACCAAAAATACAAGTAGACAACATCATCATCAATTCATCAGCCTATCTCCATCCTCCAAATATAATGTCTTGCACAAATTAAAAATATGATAATAATAATGTAAGAGCCTTTTCTATCAGAATTAAAAGATTGAACCTAAAGGTTCAATCTAAATACTGGGGAAAAATGATTTGAAATTGGTTGAAGTGTTCGGATGATTACCCCCTAGGCCCCTCAATACAAATACAAATTTTACCTCTTTATAATGTTGGCATAAAAGAATATGTACCTCAAAAACCTGTCCTCTGAACCATAGATGTCGGAAGCACGGAATATGGTAGCCATTGGAAACTCTTCTCTCACAGCGCACTCTCCCAAAAACTTGCTGATCTTGTACATGGATGGTTTTTTCAACACAAGAGGTGTTGGGGCCTCTGCTCCATTCAGGTAAGACACATGAATGAACCGTTCCACACCCATTTCACGGGAAATCCTGAAAAAAGTAACCTTCAATTAATTGTTTCATTATAGGCTAATATAAGATTATATTGAAGACTGACAGCATGATCTCTGGGTGTCATAAGTACATAAATAAACCATATGGTCCTGAAAATAGGTGTTTAATATGTGTTTATTAAATAAGTGTAATATTTAATAAACAATCGACTAATCAATTTAATTGGCGAAAATATTTACGTATTTACGTGACCTTTGAGTGAACTTGCAAAGGTATTGTTACTTATTTTATGTTACAGATTTTTAAAATTATTGTGTTTTTCTAATAGGAGTAAGTCCTTCAGTTACTTTATTTTTATGTACTACATGTTATTATTATTTGATTTTTATTTAGTTAGAGTTAATTATTTTTTATGAGAGACCACTATCATATACCTGTTAATAAATAAATAAATTTAATAAACACATATATATAAACAGCAGTGCACTTGTTACCACCATCTAATTAGAAAATCCCACTAATAAAGCAATAACAAAGTATTGAGCTACTGGAAGCCACACTAATGCTTTAATGTTGGGTTAGAAGGACTGACTTATCTAGACAAAAGTTATTTTGTTGTTATACACAAACAAACAAGGATCTCCTTCATCATTGTTACTGCCTTCAATACCAAATTGCTGGGTTTAGGCCCCCATACTGGGATCACCTTAACTATAGTTATAGTATAGTAGGTAACTGGTAGATATAAAGCAAGTGAATTGTGATACACCTCTCTCCCCACCCCTTCACAAAGAACAGACATGATCTAATGATAAAGTTGACCTCATGTATACTCCAGTGTGTCATACCTTGCAATGCGTCTAGGACCTTCCACATGTACATCCATATATTTAAAGTTCTTAGTTTGATAGTCACGTCCAACTAAGTTGATGACCACATTAGAATGTTGGACAGACTTAGCAATCGACTCTTCATCTCGGATGTCATATGGAGTAAATAGTACCTGTCCCAAATCCCCGCACACTTTCAATCTCTGGGCATCATAGAAATCACTCCTGTATGGCAGGATCATCTGCAATCATACAAAAACCTACTTACTACAATTATTGGTAACTATATTTTAGTTATAAAGCTAACTCAACACATTACTTCAACATTCAACATATTTTACTTCTTGTGTGATGTTCAAGTAATAACAACAAAGTAATTTTGCACCCTCACCTGTGTGCCCGACTTGCCCAGCTTGTTGCACACATAGCGACCCACAAATCCTGTACAACCGAATACAGTTGCAACGATACCATTGAAACTTGCGCGGCCGCCAGTGCCTCTCTTATAAGCGGCAAGGTTAGGCCTCCCGTCCGTACTGTAGAATGCTGACTTGATGTAAATAATGCTCAGAGATCCTGACGTGGCTGAAAGAGTTCATACAGAAGTTTAGGTCAAAGCCACTAGCTATCTCACATGCAAAACACTGATAATTCTTGTCGCGTTTCTGAAGTCAAACTGGCACTTCTATGAGCGTATAAACAATTATGTAAGAGTTAATTAAAGTGATAGCAGCTCTTGTTTTTGTATTTTAGAACTTACGCTTAATTTTTGTGACGAATTGCCCCGAGAGAGCAGCTGGAGCCATTTTCAGGCCAGTATTATCGTGCTTTTCACAAATATAAATATCCGATTCCCATCAAGGGATCGAAATGCACGAAGTAAAACTTAAGTCAAAATTGACAGTCAACCGACAAGTGACATTAACAGATGACTGAATAATTAGTGTTGCCACATGTAGAAGTCTCGATCACTTAATACATAAAATAGATACCTAGCTAAATCATGGATCATTTTGTTCAGCTTTAGATGGCTTTAGTAAGATTTAAGTTATTATTCTGAGGCACAAAGTCCAACATTCGCTACAACAACAACTTTATTCGATAGTCGTTCACGAGAGAAAGGCCTACTTTTAAACTGACTAAGAAATAATCATAGAATATTTCTATTTGCACCCATCAGGGAAACATGCTGTACTTAAAAAAATATATTTTAACAACTTGTATTACCGTGTTTCTGGCAAATAGAGATTTACATTTCTCTTTATTTCCTTACTCTATGGGCATAACCCAGTTATCTGTGACAAGCAGTGACAAGTTAATAAATTGACACTTGACAGTGACGTTTGTACGTGTCAGACGTGACAGTCAAATCAGTCGCAGGTCACTCACTGAGTGCTTGTGTAATGTGTGTCAGTGTTTATGTATTCTGTCTGTAATATTTATGTGCTACACCCGTACCTACAGACTAGGACTGAAATGATCTATTCTCACGGTCTAGATTTCGTTAGTACGGAATAAGCGAATCGGGTCTTCGCTCGTTCGTTTGTATTTGAGAAAACGATACTTAATTATAAGTCCACAGCTAATTACTGCTTTTACTCGTCAGTTTAGGAGTTTTAGGACGGTGAAATAATCTGTTTGGAGGCACAGTGTTTCTTAAATAACCCTTGTAATGGAGGAAAATGAAATTGAAATTCTCAGTGGTAGTGATAACTTAAAAGAAGTATGCAAAATACTACAGCTCTTTTTGAAAAATGTTAGTGTTTCATAATTTAATTAGATAACATCAGATTGATTTTTACAAACATTATTCACGAGGAATTAATTTGTTGTCTTGCAGAATGAAAATGTATTCACTTTCCCAAATTTGGCTGAAAAGAATAAGAGAGCTTTATTATGGACAGCATTGTTTCAACATCTGCAAAACAAGAGTTCAGTGCCGGTTCATGCACTGTGTTTAGCTACTATCAGAGTGTTAAGGTTGGTGACTACATTTTAAAAGTCATACATAATGTACACTGTTGTTATTACATTCTTATATAATTTTTAATACTTCACTAGTAAAAGCTTTAAGTAAGATATAATGCTAAGATCAATCAGGGCTTTTTATGATTGTAACACAGGTAATGTAAATATTTTTTTTAAATTACCTATTGTATATATTTCAGCCGAGACAAATCAGATGTTGATAATTTGATATGTGAAAGGTGGATAACAACATTGATAGAAAGAGCTGGTTTATACAACTTTGAGGGGCTTGATGAAGAGACTATGATACCACTGAACCTAATAGAGAAGGACATAGCACTGGAAGCACTCAAATGTCTTTGTAACTTAACTTTTAATAGTGAAGTGGCTCGGGCACTCTGTGCTCACACCTCTATAGCCCAAGGATTGGTTGCCAGACTAAGAATCTACAAAGAAATCCCCTTTAAAGAAGAAATTATGCTTTTTGATATGAAACTTCTTTTTATCCTGACTGCTTTGAGACATGACATAAAAAGTAAAATCAAAGATGAGCTTCATGGCATGGAGTATTTAATCAATTGTTTGGATGAAATACTGACAGAAGCTTCTACCAAGGCTGAAGACCAGGCTTCTAGCAGCAGTGGCTTAGTTGAAGGGGCCCACCACTGTTTCCTTCAGGTCAGTGATGACTACTACTATGCTAATACAACTTCACAATATTTCTATATTTATCTATCTCTTTTACTGCTTAAAATTGTAAGCCAGGAAATCCGTGGTCCTGAATACGGCTTACCATTTGCTCTCATTATATTCTTTATACAGTATATTATTACACCATGCTTAATTATGTGATTAGACTTGTTTGTTACAATTAAAAGTAGTGATTAGGTTAACTTTGAGTTGTTGCCAACCTTTCTAAATAAAAATAGATCCTGGCTAATAATAAATTATGCGAATTAACCGTATATGTCGCAAATTCTTTCCAAATCAACATTCTGTGTGTGTCCTCATTAATTAATTGTTTCTAATGTTCAGGACCAACAACAAGCCATAATCTGTGAGATCCTCAAGACCCAGTTCAACCTGATCCTGCAGTCGGGATCTGAGGAGCCAGCTGATGAGACAGAAGAGGCTATGTTTTTAAAGCTCATGCCAGTGATGACAGCTTTGTTGTATGCTCATACAACCAGTGAGGAGAAATTAATGGAATTGCGCAGTAACATCACTAATTTGTTAACAAGGTATGTGTTGGTAAAATATATCAGAAAATAACTCAGCAACATGCAGAATTTGCTGTCAAAAATTACCTGCTTTGTCCAGTTTCCACTAAAAGAGTAGCATAAAAGGAGTATGACAAATTACAACAATATAAAAGAGAAATGAAATAGAAAATAAAGCAGATTTTCCTGCAATTTCAAATTGTCTTTACATTTGATTTGATGTATTTGTTTCCAAATTACGTACCTTGTATCTTCTCCTTTCAGTGTGCCTCCAATGTTTTATCCATTCCTAACACCAGAGTTGAGTGTAGGAGAAAGGGCACAATATTCATTTGATGGAAGAAATATGGATGCTTTGCAGGCCCTCATACTGTTATTGCAGTACAGACTGAATGTGACTACGGTAAGTTTCCATTAATTATTAATATCTACCAAATTCGCCTTTTATCAATATTTGTACCCGTTTCAGTTAGGCTTGATGCAGTTTATCTTCTTTGACTTCTGTAAATCAATACATTATTTAATAATAATAAATCGTTTTTCGAAATTACATCTATTATACGTAAACATTCATATTTTAATAATAAAAATAAATTTTAATTAATATAATTATATTTCAGAGCACCAAGAACCAGTATGAGAATCTTTCGCCAATCCTCACGGTGTTGAACAAGAGTTCCCGTGGCTGTCGCTCCCAGAGAAAGTACCTCAGGCAGGTGGTGCTGCCTCCCCTGCGCGATGTGTCCCGCCCTCCAGAGAAGGGGAACACGCTCAGGAACCAGCTGTGCAGACTCCTCACAACACCTGTCACCTCCGTCCGGGATTTAGTGGCGGAGTTCCTGTTTATTCTGTGCAAGGAAAAGGGTATGGCTTTTGTCATATTGTTGATTTTTTTTTAAGACGTCGCCCCACACTAATAATAATATGTCCTGTGTCGTGGGTGCGTTTCACCAGCATGAAATATTACATACACAAACACACTAAATCCAATAACATGTTATTAATCATAATTATTTTTCTATTAATATAGACTCGGGACAAACAATCGCTTAACCACTGCGCCAATCAGGTCGTCAATTAGACTTCAAGTAAATAAAATTACAATCATGTAAATAAAAATAGCATCAAAGATCAGCGCGAGAAGAGAAAGTGGCGTTGTTTTTATTTTTTGCAAAATATGACGGCGAGTGCCTGAATGAGATAATAATGGCACATATTTTCCAGTGGGTCGCATGGTGAAGTACACGGGCTTCGGCAACGCGGCGGGCCACCTGGCTCAGAAGGGGCTGTTGAGCGGGGGGCGGGGCGGGCGGGGCCGGGACTACTCCTCCAGCAGCGACGACTCCGACACCGAGGAGTACCTGGAGGCGCAGCCGCACATCGACCCCGTCGTGGGCTGCACGCGCCCGCCGCGCCTCAACCCCTTCGAAGGCATGACTGATGAACAGGTGAACATTTAGTTTCAATCATAATAATAATTTGATCATTTCTATTGGCTTCGAGTCGTAAACTTGACGTCGCATTAGGTTATTAAAACAGTTTAACCAGTCGCACACCAATACCATCAGGGTAACCGGGGCAGGGTTACCCCGATGTCATTGGTGTGAACATTTTCGTAATGAGAAACTTGATTAGGAAATAAATAAAAATCAGCTTTTACCATAAGGAAACGAGATTTTTATGTTATAATGTTACCATATAATTATGTTAACATAACCAGCAAACTATAATCTGAACTATATATTGTCAACAGAAAGAGTTTGAGGCGATGAAACTGGTGAACCTATTCGACAAGATGGTGACTGATGGGGTGATGAAACCGGCTCGGATCGGGCCCGATGGGCGCCCGCAAGCCGTGGAACATGTGCTCGAGCTGCGGGAGCACCCGCCCAACAGGCCGCAGTCCTAACTGAACGTGTCAGCACTACGGAGGATCCAGTACGCATATCTTATTACATGTCTGATACATTATGGCATAGTGACTGAGTAAGGCGGAGGTGCAAAGAGAATGAGGTTGTCGAAAAGAGGTTGTTAATGATGCGATGCTAATAGCTCCTTATATGTGATGAATTATGTAAGAAGGGAGACGAAACATCATTCGTCTAATTGCATTTATGAATAAAAAACTACTAACCTTTTTGTATGGCCAAAGTGTAGAATTCGATTCAATTTTCAATTTAACTAGTGACTTAATACGATTTCAGAATCATAGTTTAGTACTTAGTTATCATTGATATTATAAGTAAAAAGAGGTAGGCAAGTATGTTCCATTTGTGACCTTAGATTTATCAAAAGCGGCACACAATGTTGCCCTACGTGAAAAAAGACGGTTTCTCGTAAATATCAAGAGTTTAAAGTTGCGTTCAGGCAAGGTATGCGTAGTTTAACGTTCCTCTTTTCTATCACGCATTACCTTTCTACCACTTTTTGTATTATAATATCATTGTTAGATAACAGTTCAGGATAGCACGTTAGTATTTTGATCCTCGATTTACATACTAAGTAGTTACACCAGAAAAAGTGGTTTAAGAAAATAATAGATATTGAATAAGTCAACTACATTTTGCGTTGTTTAAGAACAAATGAAAACTAAGTCATGTTCATAAGAAAAGGTTAATTACCTTTTTACAAGGTCATAATATCATAATAGTGAAAGTAGATAAGAAATGATTTTATAATAATATAATATAAATAAATATGTAAGTATTATATATTCCTTCACGTCACCTTGCGCTATGTGATATGATTTGTTTACTTATGAGATAAGCGCGCGAAATATATTTAGTAAAATCACTTTTTTTATAATCGCGGCTTTTGTAACGCCTAATTTATATGACGTATGATTAAATCATTTAGTAGGTATTACAGTATGTATATACATTAAGATGTGACATTTTCGTAGTACATAAACCATGGGTTATTTTGTGCCATTAGTACTAAATGTGAGTATACAGTATGTTCAATAACGAAAGATGAATGTAATGAAAAAGTAATGTCTTGTCTTTTCTGGCTCATTTGTGTCACAATACTGAATATTATAATATATGAAATAAATTATTAATAACCGACAGCCGGCCGGCTCAGGCGGAAGTATAGGGGCGAGGCGAGACCTAATATATTTATTTTTATGTAACTGTAAAGTAACTGCAATGCGTTATTTAACATACTGTTTAATATTTTTCGAATTACCAAAGTATTTGTTTATTGTCTTATCATAGTGCAATGTAGCTTATTCCAGTACATAGTAAGTATGTATCAAAATCATATTAAACAATCAATTGATTTCCATGCTAGTATGATTGAGTAGTTCATCCAAAATAAATACATAGTTGTCAAACTTTTCTCAGAATCATAGCCTTTTAATCAGAGAGATGTAAGTTTAAATATGTTTTTAACTAGCATAGGGTACTTAGTATATAGTAAATAGGTTCATTGGGAAACAAATAGACCGTAGTGCACTAGAAGTTAGTTTTGGTCTCACCAGTTGTTGTAGTGAATATAATGCGACCCTTGTATGGTTGGGAATAGCCTAGCTAGACAAAGGTTAGATGTCAAAAATCTAATAGCTGTGTCCACTCGCGTCCGATTTAAAAGGACACACAAATACGAAAGCCCTAAACACATATTCTAAGAAAACGAGTAAAAACAATCGACAGAAATACAAACGACTAAAAGCAATTCTAATTATTTTACCAACTGCTTCGTATCAAGTCGTCGCAACTGTTGAGCGTGAGTTCCTGGGTTCTATACTATACTCGTTCGGTCGGACTAAGTTTTCTTGGGTCTATTCATTACGTAAATCCTAGTAGCCTATCCTAGCATCGCAATAGTTTCGCCCTCTGTTACATATAATGTATGGTATAATGTATGTTATATATACGTATGTTGGTGTTATAATCAATTATACACCTATGCCTGCCCCTTCGGGGAATACAGGCGTAATGCTTGTATATTTAGCATGCTATACCAACACGATTCTAACTTTAATTCCACATATATTTTTGGTTTTAGCAAATAAAAAATGTAATCTAACGATATGTTTACTTAAGTAATATATTTTATTATTGATATATACTCCACGTTTAGGGCTCCCGATTTGTTAGATAACGTTGTTTAAATATTAAGCAGAGGTCTTTGACCTGTGTCGTGTTATATTTTTCTGATTATACTGCTGGGTAAGATATCAACTAAGTGGTGGCGGTCTATTTCTTTTGTCCGATAAACTTGTAATAAACTGTATCTTACTATCACCGATGTGTTTACATAATATTATGTTTTTAAATGTAATATTATTACAATTTTAATATTTGATATTTATTTATTGATTTAATAAACTTATTTAGAAAGTATTATCTATTGTTTGTATTTGTATAGGCTATCCGTCCGTCCTCCTATTCCATTCCATTTACCTATATGTAGTGGGTAACGGTATTACTTTAGTAGTTACACTTTAAAAAATATACTTGTGTAGAAATGTACATTCTACCATATCTTATGCCAGCCAAAACCATTGTTTTGTTCCGGACACGTACCTATCTAACTAAGTGGTACGTAAACATAGCTGGTAGCTAGCAGGAACCTTTCTTACTCTACTTAATCTTTATCACCTAAAACGAAATAGGTATGCATTTAAAACAGTCAAGTAAAGCCATTTTATAAACAAAGCAGTCTCACAGAAACTACTGTCCAACAGAATCGAAGTGCAAAATCGAATAGGTACTTAAAACTGAAAATAATGTCCGATTTTATTTAAACAATTATAAGCTTTTAAAAAGCTTTTAACTGTTCGAAAAGCTTTTAAAAGCTTACGTTATAGACATCCTAATGTTATCCAGCGATACTCAGACAAGATTCACAGTAACACGCTAATGGAAAATGCATTTATCGAAATGTAGATACCTAGTATGGTGCATACTGCATAATATATTATATAAGTTCAGGATTGATAAAATACGTGGCATGGCACGGCGGATGCAACAGGAGAGCGCATCCGCGGACTGCCACGCGCCTTGAAAATCAATTACAAGCAATTATCGGGTGAGCTAGCTCACCTATAGCGGACAGGGAAGGGTAGGAGCGAAAGGTCGTATTCTCCCGTGTGTTCCGACGCGGGCCCAGTCGGGTCTCGCAGGGCGGGAGCACAGGGCGGGCGGCACGCGCGCACCGCTGCAAGCGTCCACAAAACCGCGAAAAAATGGAATTAGTGTAGGTATTACTTCATTATTACAGTTTAATTAACTTCTGCTTATTATCTAGTTATTGTAGAGTACTTTTATGGTAAAAGTTTGTGAGTGGTTGCCGGTACGAGGTTCTTGACCTCTCTTTGTTTAGTTATGACGAACGCTACATTGAAATTCATTTTTCGCGTAGGTATGACTGTTCAATTGAGGTATCGATTGCATGCAATTTGCATGGATATCCAGGTGCACATGCGTGTGTCATGTAGGGACTTTGTTTCTTTACGATGATTTATTTGGTGTTTTGGATAGTTTGATCTTTAGTCGTTGAGTAAACTTTGTAGAGCTATAAGGTAGTTACATTTCATTCTTTTTCAGCGGTTGGTTCCGATATAAAACTCATGTTTAATGTATTAAACGCAGGTATTAAATAAAGCAGTCTAATCAAAGGACCAACATTCGATTAAATAATTACTTATTGCGTCAATTTAAGACGAATTAATCTTTGTCGAAGTTCCGGTAGTATTTTACCGTGTCTTCCCGTTGCATGTCTACGCCCTGCATACACTAATGATTTTTATTAAATGTAATATACAGAATATACTGTCATAATAAAGAGCTTATTAAGCTTTCTAAATGTGGGTAGGTAGTCGCTCAGTAACGACGAACTTATTTATGCGGTAAAACTTTTAATGAGTAACGCGATACATATGTATGTACCCAATGATAGATTGAAATGAAAGTTAGAAGTACCTAGGTATCGAGCAACATATTTTGCGATATATAGATAGGTGCGGTATTCAAGTGAGAGAAGCAAACCTAGTTTCGTTTCGAGGTCAGCGTAATCCCCGGCACTGCGACCTGTCTTATTGTTTTCTAAACATTCTGCCAGGATGTCATTATGAAACAATTTAGCCAGTGCTCTCAGGAATTTATTGTTCCTGACAACTGTGAGAGTGTAGATCCTTAATGGATATGGGAGAGCATCAAATTATTTTACAGAACAAAGAACAGGTATCGAGAATCTTAGCCTGAGTGAGAGTGAGAGTGTTTAGCCTATGTTTATAAACACAAATATCCAAGCATTAGGTACATATATCAAAATGTATAAATTACCAATCAACAAACTTACCATTGGGCAGCATAACATCACGTCTGTACCCACATGTCGCCAGTTATATACCGCCAGTTACACGTCCCAATGTTATAGGGGGCGAGCCTATTGCCATCAACCGGGCTCAAAGTGGGCAGCTACAAGCAAACATTGGTGCATATATCGGCAGACCGGGCTCTATTGGGTATCTTGGGAGAGGCCTATGCCCAGCAGTAGACTGCGACGGGCTGATGATGATGATGAATCAAACATTACTTAAATCTATACAGACCGTGCGCGCGTATTGCGAGTGTGATGAGTCTATTACGTTTCTGGATATCCCACTAAGTTAATCTTCAAGTCGTCTCGATAACTATTTGATCTTAGACGTACACAAGTAAGAATTAAAGTATGCTTTGTTAGACTAATAACTTTAATGACCACATTAGCTGCCTGTTGCCGCTTATAATATGCGCGGCAGCGGCTACAAGTGCGCCGCAGTGTGAACGTGCGCCGGCGCACGCGCCTGCCTCTGACGATCACTACCGCATCGGTGTAGCCGGCGAACCCGATCTCTTCCTACCTGGGGAACTTTATACTGGTATGTATTATATTAAGCTTGTAATTTAGAAGTAAATATCAAACAGAGGCACAGTCATAATATATTAGGTACTTATGTATATTTTAGAGTACTAAGCATTTTCGCGTAACCCACAGTGCCGGTATTTGGTTTTATTTATGATCCCCATCCTAGTAAGGAAGATACGTGTTAGTTTACATGTAGTGTGTACCAATACATGAAACCTGGTACCTTAAAAGTATGGTTATATTGTTATAGTGTCGCTTCAAGGCGTCAACAGTGGTCAAGGACCTACGCCTTTCATAGGCTTCACGATATGGGTCGAGATAAAAAACGAGGAGGCGAAGGCGGATAGTGCCGAGAGCCAGCCGACAGAAACCGCTAATCTGTCGCTGGGCACGTTCCAAGCTTACGACGCGCAGGCAAAGATACATGAAGTTTGTACTCCAGCTGTGGACAATGCTACTGCACATCCGAAGACTGAAGTTCAGGTTTGAATACGTTTCTGGTCTCTAAATATTTTGAACTAACATTTTAGGGCCTCCGCTCAATAAATGTTAGTGTTCTTTATAAAAATAAATTATTGTCTCTTTCTTAGGTTATGATACCTATAAAGAGATACATGATGGATGATAAACCTATCTTATATGAAATATTTCTATTCAGTATTTTCTCTTTTTAGCTTTCTTTTCGGGTTTAGAAGGTAACCTATCCAAGCATGGGAACCACAATGCTTGTTTGAATCACGTGCTTTTATTTCCTCTTTGCCTAGATTATACGACCATGACGGATTGTTCAAGACTTTAGCAAAATCTCCTCTTTGCAAATTTGAATATTTTAAGTTTTCGAATAACTTATGTGTTTATACGCACAAGACGTGTGGACTGGTTTAATAACTAGAAAAATAGAGTACCTACCTATCTAGATATATTCTGTAGCCGATGAGTAGTAATTTAGTTAGGCACATAGATCACAAAAATGCACCATGGATACTAAGGAACGCATGACAGCTATTTAATTTTTATTTCTTTTTTAAGTAAGTATTATAAGATCTAGGTATATGAATACATGTTTGTAATTAATAAAAATCCACGATATATACTTACAAATGTTTCAACATTCAGGTGATATGGAACGCTCCGTCCAGCATAAAAGACGCGTGCGTGCGTATATGCGCGCGCGCAGGTCCTATACCGGCTGTGGGAGGCGGCGGCGGAGGGGGTTGGTCCGTGTTGGTCCGGGAGATATGCTCTGCGCCTGCAGCCCCGCCCAATTTTGCAAAACTTCCACCTATAATTGAGCCTTGCTGTGCATGCGACGAAGCTAAATATGAAGTAGGTTGACAAACTTATTATTTTCTGTATGTTTTTTTTCTTCTTTTTTCATGTACACTGCACTCTTCTACATATTTCATTAATGAGATTTTTCTCAATAGGTAACATTTGAGTGCCTCTGGTCTCGCAACACTCACCCCCGCGAATTTCCTCCGGAGAACGCGCACGCTCACTTCGGTGACGTCATCGGCGCGTCGCACACGGCGCAGTATCGAGTGTGGCAGGAGGGGCGCGTTGCTAGCCCGGGAATGAGGCGCCTGGCAGACGACGGCACGACTGTTGCGGTGGAGAAGGAACTTAAAGCCGAGGTGAGAGGGACGACATGACATTTAAATTTCATTTTTATTTAGTAATAGTTAAGTAAGGAATTTCCATCGCAACGTAGTAATTAGAAATGGTTACGTCTGATTACACAATTACTATGGTTTTAAGTAAATGTTAGGTGCTTACTTTTTGAAGGATCAACATACGGATACGAACAATCGCACAGGCAATCATTTTCCAAAATTGTGCACGCTAGGCGTTGGCAACCTTGCGGTTTGACAGAAATTGCAGATTATGTACGCAAAAAACAACACCATAACCTCTTCAATTTTTTTGATAACGGTTAACTTTTAAAATCACTGCTTCCACCTCTCCACAGAGTGATCACATCAGGACAATAATCAAGGCTCGTGGGATATCGTGGCAGCAAGTGGGCGGGGCCGGGATCCCGAACACGTTCGCTGTCTTCCGAGTCGACGCTAAGCATCACTTGATATCCCTAGCTGCTAAACTAGCGCCGTCTCCTGATTGGATCGTGGGAGTATCCGCGCTAGAGCTGTGCAACGCAAACTGCACCTGGACCAGATCTGCTATGATACCCTTGTACCCTTACGACGCTGGAACTGATAATGGAATCAGTTATACCGTGAGTGGTGAATTAGTAACAGCTCTTCTGATGTTCCTATAAATATAGCAACAACAACAAAGCTACTGTAATGAACTTGATGAAAGTCGAGTAGATATTTGGAATTGGATGCATTAAAGATGAGGTTTTGACAGATTTTCTATACGTACTGAAAACTGTGAAAGTGTCAGGCTTATCCTTGTTTGTATCCTTTCTATAGTCTATATAAGTAGTAAGTATAGTTTGGTCGTCAGTCCCAGCGCACCCCCACGACGCCGGCGGCCCCCGTGCGCGCGCTGCGCCCGGACTGGCCGCGCGACGCCCGCTCCCCCTTCCACAGCTCCACCGGCGACATGCGGCCCTTCGCCAGGCTGCGGCTCACCAGGCTGCGCCTCTATGAGAAGAGCTGTGATGCAACTGGTATTGTGTCTAATCAGTCAATAATAATCCTAGTTACTTTAATGTAATGATAGATATATATACACCTAACCGACAATACGTTATTACGCTATACGTAGACGTTAACGTCTAGTTTCACGTCTACAATGCTCACAGTGAGCCTGTTTACATTCGGCGGTTTGGTTCGAACACGGCCTAATTATGGATGAAATGCGTATCTGTATTTCTTTGTTCTGACTAATAACGACAGTCGTGGCAAAAAGCAAGTACCTAATACATACTAACTTTTAAACTATCGCGTTAAATGATAATTAGAAAACTAAACTACAACACGGGAATTAACGCGAGCACAATTTTTTAATTTTTGCTTGACGTTGCGACCGAGTTGTATTGCATTGTTCGCGTTAATTCCCTTGTTGTAGTTTTCTAATAAACTAGTACCTAATGTTATGTACTCTCTTTTCCATTATAAAAAGAAGGCGACCTGGAGCATACGCCAGAGTCGCCTGGCAGCGGCAACGTCCCCGCGGGCGGCAGCAGCGCCAGCAGCGGCGGCGCATGCGCGACGCACGCGTGGGGCGCGTGGGGCCCGTGCAGCGTGTCCTGCGGGCCGGGCCGCTCCACGCGCCAGCGGCACTACGTGTGGCCCGCGCGCGCGTATGCTGAGGCCTGCCGCGTCGCGCTCACTGACTACCGCCGCTGCCATGGCCCGAGGATGCACTGCAGGTTACCGAGCCATCTATGTCATTACTAATCGTTGACTAAATATGTAATTTTCATAAATCACTTTCACTTTTTATTCACTTTCATTTTTTACTGAAGAATCAAGAATCATGAGTTTTGACAGAAAGACGAGAGAAGATGCTCTAATTTGCAATGATAGGCGATTCGTGGTCTAAGTAGTTTTTACTCTGCTGCAGCTAGGTACAAATAACTACGAAGTAAATATAAAACACATTTGTGGAACAGAGCGCCATCCGAGTACGAGCCGGACCCGGCGGAGTCCACGGGCCCGTGCGCGGTGTCCACGTGGTCGGCGTGGTCCCCGTGCGAGGGCTGCGGGGTGCGCGCGCGCACGCGGCACTACGTGGTGTCGCGCGCCTACAAGCGCTGCCACATCGGGTACCGCGCCCGGACCATCATGAGCCAGGCCAAGCCCTGCGACGTGGGCACCTGCGAGAAGTAAGGCCTTTCTGTTGTCGTGATGACCGACAATGGAGTGGTTTTGTTGATTTTTTTTACATAATATATACCTAACTGTAGGTCCGCTAAGACATTATGTGAGTTGCTCTTTTACTTGTGTTGATGGATCTGATTTATTATGGAAATAATTCAGGTTTACATATTTTCCAGGCCTCCTAGTAAACTTAACATCAGCAACTTCGACTGGTTCTTTATGGTATGTTCAATTATATCAGATAATTTTCTTAGTGAAGTAAAGGTATCATATTTAGTGAGTATCCTCGGGGCATGTGCAGGACCCGGCCCCGGGCGAGTGCTCGGTGACGTCATGGGGCAGCTGGTCGCCGTGCACGTCCCGCTGCGGGCGCGGCCGGCGCCTGCGCTCGCGGCTGTACATCATGCACAGCGACGCGGGCGCAGGGGCGCAGCAGCTCATGGTGCGTCGCCTGCTCGACAATTGGAACAAACGATTTGCGCAATTGCAGTCCATTGTAAGGGTATTACTGATAATAAAATAATGTATGATCATAAAAGTGTTAACAGTGAATCTCGTTATTTATAACACATTACATTATATATTCAAAAGTATCTACTTACATAAATATATGTCAAAGGACTGCTTTCACACTCGTACGCGAAAAGTCCTTTATTACCAGAGGTATATTGAGGAACAAATAAGCTACCTATTTGAGACAGGACGAACTAAATACTCCTAAATGTAATTTGTTTGGTAGGACTTTACCCCAGAGAACACGACGTCCGAAGACCCGGCAGTGGAGAGTCAGGTGCAGGAGTACATGGAGCGCTGCCAGTTCACGCTGACATTGCAAGAGGCACTGTGTGACGGAGACGATGTCAGCTGCTTGAATAACACGACGCCACTGGGTATTGTTGTTACAGCTTTTATAAATGTAACGTTTTTAATATTCCGTACCCAAATTTGTAGTTTTGTCCGACCATGAGGATGATTTACTCAATTAGACCAAGGTTAAATTATTTGCAAGGGACCAGCTTCGATGTTTAGGTGTAAAAGGACCATAAAAACATAGTAATGTGTAATTTGCTAACACTTTTAACAAAGTAAACTTAAGCTTAAGAAAAAAACACGCCGTTTTATATATCTCGGAATATATTTTTTGTATTTTTCTTTGAACAGAAGTATGCAAGTTACCGATGTCCGTGGGCTACTGTCGTGGGTACGAAGAGCGTTGGTTTTACGAGTGGGCGAAAGGTTCGTGTGAGCCTTTCGGGTTTAGCGGCTGCGGCGGCAACGGGAACAACTTCAGGACGCGGGACCACTGCCTGCGCGCCTGCAGGACGCTCGTCAACCACACCGAAGAAAACGGTAGGTCGTAACTAGGACTGGCTAGAAGATCAGAGGGGGGTTACTAGCCTGCAGCTTTCACTACAAGAAGTCGTCGCTTTAAAGTACAATAAAATTATGCAAAGGACAGAGCTGTCCTGCAAGACGCTCGGCAACCACACGCATAAAAACGGTAAGTTCTAGCTAGGACTGGCTAGAAGATCAGAGAAGGGTTACTAGCCTGTGAACTTAACTACCAGAAGTCTTGGCCTTTAAAGTAAGACAAAACTGCGCGTACAACAGAGCTGTAGGATGCTTTCAACTCTTAGAAGTGCGTAAATGGATCTCGGTCTACGTGACTGCTAATGATTCACTTAAACGCGGTTACGCAGTTTCAAACAACATTTGGACAATACTCGACTTGCTCTACCAACAGATACTGTATTATGTTTAGTAGGTTTATTCGATGCATAATGTAATAGTCTCGATCTTTGAGATAAAAGTACTCCGTGCCCATTTCGCCGCTTACATAACAATCACTCATTTCTAATTTCTCTCCGATATTGTTTTGTTTACACAATGTTATATCTGCTGACTAGTTGATGTCTGGGAAGGTCGTTTGTGATGATAAGTGGCTCGTTATTGTTCATTGTTCTTAAACAACATGTGTAAGAAATAAAGCAAGGCCTAACACTTCTAACTCTCTATATTATCGTATTGAGAAAGTAATTACTGTAATTAGTATGACTGGTATCTTATGAGCATTGTTTTAAATTGGTTTTCATTCAGAACATAACATCACGCCTGAATACATTTGTCATTTAGCCAATTTTGGTAAAAGTCACAGGTATTAGGGGATAGCCATTTTGCGACAGACAGTCCCATTAACACGACTCGGGAATCGAACTTAGGACAGTCAACCAATATATTTCTTCTTCATGATCTTATATTAGTTTTCTCTTCTAGTGACTACAGTGGCCAGTGAGGCGGCGACAGGGAAGCCTTTGAAGCCGACTCCACCGCACGAGGACAATGAAGTGCTTCAAAACGACCGGCCGCCACATGGCAAGTAATTGGTCACCTCATACATAATGTTGTCTTCAATGTTCGTTGCTTCATCTCTTGTTTTAACGATATGGTTTCCCAGACTTAAGCACCCAACACGAATGCAAGAAACCCTGCCTGTTCTAAATTCTTATCCAATCTTTATTTCGCCTTACTGTTTTTTTTTGTGCTGGAGATGTACCTATGTTGGAACACTTACTATGCACTACAATATATTCTGTGTAGTTATCTAGTATCAGTTGAGAGTTGAGATTGGCCGACTTGAAATTATGTCAGAGCAACCATTCCGACTCGAAAGATCAAATTGTCGGGTTGAGATTGTGAAGCGTTAGAAAGATTTAAGCTCTTTCCGCCATATTTATAATTATTATTATACAAGGTAGTTCGGTATTAAATGTGCATCTCTAGTAAATCTTTTGTTTATTATGTCAATGTTAAAAATAACTTAGCAATTGTGCACACCTACCCAGTTTTATGACATAAATTAATAAAAGGCTAGGTTTGAACCGTTTGAATGATAGACGTGATTTTGTTGTAGGTGTATCTATGTTGATAATATGTGCTCTTTTAAGTGGTTATTTATGTCGAGTAGGTATCTATTGTAAAGATGTAGTTGCCACTTGTCGATATGCCGTACATACTTCAATCTATTGTAAATGTGTAGTTATTTAGCAAATAAATGTTGTTGGTGAGCAGTAGACGAGGTAAGCTGCGAGATTGGTCCGTGGTCCGGGTGGAGCGAGTGCGTCGGGGACTGCGACTTCGCTATCAAACTTAACTACAGACTGGTTCTGGTAAGAGATCTTTAATAAATCAATGATTACTCGCAGTTGGTTTGATCACGCTTTAGACGCTCTCTTTTATGTTATTGATTGAGAGCGACCACGTTTTTTCCTTTGGTTCATAAATATGAGATAAAAAATTGCAATCGAAAGTTTCTTGCTTGTAAAAATAGTTTTAAAAAATGGTAGAGATATCCTAATGGAAGAATAATAATACAAAAAGGTAATTCTGCTTAATGCCTAATTTCACAGACCAAGTTAATGCGATTGCCAAAAGAAATTTATGACAAATGATCCATAAATATATTCCGGATATTCGTGACTGTCTGTCACGGATTCCGGACTACCTTTAAATTATTCTAATCTTTGATCAATCACATCAACACTACCTTCCATGGTCATCGTAATATGCACTTAATAATAGTCGTTAGTAAGCTTATTTTCCTTTCAATTTCATAGTCATTTTACAATTATACGATAAGCGTTTAATGATTGCAGTTTGTTTCGATTAGTTCTCTCATTAGGTTTGGCGTATTAGCATAAAAAATATACTTAGGTATAGGTACTTGAGACCATGAATCTACCTTTTTAAAGCGAATTAGTTCTTTGCAACTTGTATCCCGTTTGAATAGGTTATCAATGATTTTGTAATGGGAGGTGAATGCGACTGTCAAATGTTTTGTCCAGGATGTATGACTTCAAAAATCTGTTCCTTCAAAGTAAGTTTTTTAATAATATCTATCGTCGTTTTATATCATATAGGTAATATACGACTACCTACTGCTTAGGTACATGTTTATTACGGAACTAGTGTAGTAAAATGTGATTTGATTCAGAAGTTGATGTGCATTTTGTCTTCAAAAATGATTGGGCACGAGACTTTACAATCAGGCTTTTTTTTCACAGTACTTCAAACATTCCGACGTAATTGAGGACATTTTTCGTACGTCTACAATCAAATTGCATTTTTGTTACATTTTACATACATTCTCGTCGGTTGAGGAACACCTTGCTTGGCCTTTTTCCAAAACATGCCCGATAAGTTCAGAATATGTTCGCAGAAGTCTTCAATTTTCAGCTAATCTATTATACCTCATGAACTTCAAATAAAAATGAAAAAGTAAGGTGCTAGTTAATTATTTTCCTCCCACAGCGTCCTGGAAAGGGATGTCGTCGTCTCCTGAAGAGTCGCGCTTGTCGGCCCAGTCACTGCCGCAAGTTGTTTACCAACATTTCGGGTGATCTCAACGATCAGTTAAACTATGACGACGATTAGACGTAAGCAGTTTACTAGTAGAACATTCAATCCATAGTAATTAACCAATTGCCCCATATTTAACGCCCCTTAAAAATAAACAATGTTTAATGTTAGCCAGTTCTATTCAATAAATGTATCAGCTCTGAGAAAGCATTATTATCCGTAGCCATAATAAACGTCTTGTTGTTGGGAAAATGCGTTTTATTTCATGTTGAATGTTTGAAGAAACATTAATGATTATCGTCGAACCTCGTTGAAGCTATTTGGACTTAACGCAGAAACATGCCTCAAAAGATCACTCTCTAGAAAATGCAATGTACTTAGGCTTTATGAAATTAGCTTGATGGTGATAAACCAAGTCATACATACACAAATAAAAAAACCAGCTTATTTCTTCTTCCTACTGTAAAACTTTCTATTTCCTCCTAAATCTGGAAATAAATAGTCCATGGAAAAACACAAAAATTGTTAATTCATTTTATTTGTCTTCAACTCAATAGTCAACAAAACTTTGTACACAAAACACTTACAAGCTATTATTATTTGTTAACATCATTACTGTACGATAACAATGTAATTAACTATAATTATTACAATAATTCCCCTAACTAGCTTTTCCTAAGATAATACTGTAAAGGAACATCACAGTCGCTTTGTACGCCACCTCTGTTGCTTCAAGAATATTATAAAAAAATATAAACGTTTGCTATAAATGAAATTAAATAATTATGATGTTTTAATATTTTTTGTCAATTTATACATGGAATCGTGTAACAAATATGTTATTATTGTATTGTATTTGATTTACTTTTCTTAGACAAATATAAATATACATACATCAAATATTAATCGATATAAAATGAATCTGAAAATTTTATAGTTACGCGCAAATTTATTAAATTTTAAATTACAATTCTTACTATTATTCTGATTATTAAATTGGTTGCTTATACAATTTCACCGCGAACGAAAAAGTTATTTTCGGCACCATAATAGCTCCATAACAATACCTTTTATGGTTTACCAACAACCTCTCGTCATTATATTGAATTATGATGATTTCGGTGTCAGCGGTGGCCGTGGCACGCGAGTGCAGCCGAGTGACAATGTAGCTTGCGAACCATGTTTTTATTCATTACACTTTCACTGTTGTATGCCGGCTCTGTTATTTACCACGATTAGAAATTTTGCCTCTTACCGCATGAACTTCTTTGGTTGTATTCTTAAGATGTAATCAACTTATACCTGTTTTACCCTGGCTTTTTTCGACATTCTCACAAAAACATTACACTTTCTCATCACTACAAAAACGTTAACCTAAGTTTGTGAAACAGGAACACGATACAGCCGTAATATTTACTGTCAGTACAAGAATAGAAGGCCGTATACAAATTATTTTATTACTCAATAATATGGGTATTGTAGATACAAAAGACAATTCGCTACGGCCACGCGTTTAATGCGCGTTACATTTTTGTACGAAACTTATTTGTTTCGCATAGCCTATAACAGCATATATATATTAAAACTAATTTATTTATAACTTAGTATTATTTCATTATTTACAAGGCAGTCTCTTAAAAATTAAGGCAAATGAATTCTAATATTTCCTTTGTCAACTTTATATGAAATCATAGTTTGGCACGATCAAGGCTTAATAAACTATTTAAAAGAAGATAAATCCTCTTGTCAAATTCTACTGCATAGTTAGTTTATTAGTTTTTTACAGTATTTGTAAGAGAACACGTGATATGTTTGTTGGCACGTTAAGTATAAACTAAATGCGAGTGACGGCAGGTTGCCGTGGCGGCTCGCAACACCTCGGCGCGGTGCACTCCTTGGCACACGGACAGGAACATCCCAAGTTGGCGAAGTCTATCAGAGCTTTTTTCTCTTCGTCCGTACCTGTTAATAATTCAAGTATATATATTTATCAATAACTAAACGACCACGTATAAATTTTAGGCAATGTTTTATTGCGGACAGGAGGACCATCTTCTGTACGCTTTAAAATTACTCACCTAACATCGAAGTGAGTGTGAATTCCGGCTGCAGTGTGACTAGACCAATGCCGTGACGTTTAAATATATCACATACTAGTGCAGAACTTTTCAAATAGTCCTGTAACAATTACGTTTTCACTGAAAAACATAAAATTTTAACATGATTCCAAACGAATGTTCCTAACATAACTCTAATTTGAAAGTCTATATTTTTTTCGATCCTTTAGCAGCATAACAATAGTCAACAAAGTTATAATGTGTAATAATATCAACATCGATTAGGAAAGTAAAGAACGAGGCATCTACGCTTCAATGATGTCAGGGCAAAAACAAAGACACATCGCCAACATTTACGCAATTATTGACTTATAATATCTCTATTATATAGACACAACATGCGTGGTATAACTTGTGATTGGTATTCACCTCGTGTGCCGTGTTGGGTTAGTGGTCGACAGACCGGACTCGATGCATAAGGTTGCACATTCAATGATATAAATACTTTTTAGATATTCTAAGAGTCCATAACGGTGAATAAAGATGACGAAAATCATAGTTATAATCGAAATCACCAACCCGGAGCGAGTTAGTGTGGCAATAAATGCTCTATCGTTCTCTACATAAGTAAAAGTCTTTGCCCTGCAATAAGACAAGTATAGGCTAGTATTGATGATCATATAATTTTCGTAAATTTAAATCGTGGCAGACGGATTATGTTGCTGAGGAGTTGGTTGCACCGTTGCTTCTGCGAAGCTATAGCACTAGGAAACAGTGAAGGTCGTTTTTGGAGGCTGTCTTACGCATGACGATATAAATGACTATTTTAAATGAAATAGTCTTTTTTGATTAAATAACTTATATATATATATAAATACATATATATATATATCACCTCGTGGGATCCGTATGCGATGTGTGCGGTGGCGACAACCCGGTCTCGGTGCATTTGCCACACATGCAGCTCGTGGATGGCTAAGACACCGGGCACGCGCAGTGCGGCGGCGCGCAGCTCGCATGTGCCCAGCCCCTCAGGCACTGTCTGCAGTAGCACCAGTCCCGCTGACCGCACTGGGTAGACAAACAGTGTAGGTTAATGTTAACAGTCATCTTTAGCTCTCATTTATGTTATCTTTTTGGACCTTCTCTCATTTATAGATCATTATAATTTAATACCTATGTCTAGGGTAGATTTTATATTTTTCATCATCCAGCATCACATGATCACGAGTTGCAGTCAATTTAGCAGGCTTTCCGGAAACCCAAGTCCTTGATATATGGTGTCTCCATTTATTTTCATTCTCATTTGGTCTCTATTTATTTCAGTTACGAATAGAGCAACATCTGGTGAATTTAAAGATTTCGCATAAACGTATTATACAGAATGATATAATTAAAGAGCCCATTTACTTCACAATGAACACTTTATTAGTAGATACAACTAATTCCTCTACTATCTGTAATAATATTTGTACGTACATACAGACATAGGTATCTAGTGAATCTAAAATTGACATCCGATAAAGTATCAGCTACTAGAATTATGACAATTCTATACATCCATTCTGATAATGATCGTGTTGTCAGGCAATAATTTGAGATTACTGAATATTTTTTATTACTTAAAGATATGCGCTAATAGGGGATTATAGGTAATTTAGGTATCTAATGTACTTTTTTTTACTAATTACCTACCGGTACCTTACGCAAACTGTAATATTTCCACTATCGTCTGTGGAATGGAATGGATGTTCAGCTACCTATTGTAACTCATTTTCGATCTTTACCAGTCTGTAACAATTCAACAATTGATTTCGTACGAGTGTAACAATTGTATTAGGAAACCGTCTAATTCTTTCTGCTTGGAAAATGGAAGTATACCCTAATTATGAAATGGCAACATTGGCCATTCGTTCCCACAGTTTCGGAACATTTGCGTAATTCGCATTGCATCGCACTGGAACCTATCGCCGGCTTTGTTTCCACTTGTTTTCCACAGATGCTATTATTAGAAGATTTTGGACATTGAACAGTCATTTTATCGGTACAATGACCGCTTCCATAAGTGTTTAAACTAGATGACAATGACCAACAAAAGTATAAAAGTATATAATATTGGTAACACATACCTCAAAGGTACGAGATGTACATACCTAAATATATGCACTTTAAAATTAGATGCGTATCGTACTTTTACGCTTTTGGTTATCTTATCAATTTACATAAATAAAATTCAATTCAATGAAAGTATGTAAGTACGTCATGTCTATTGTCACAGTCTAGTAGTCATGGTTATAATCTTCAAAGTACGTCTAGTGCCGATCATAAGATGGACACTAGACGCACTTAAAGAGGGGCACAAGCAGCCAATGAATCTACAATAACATATTTGTAGGATTTTTAAAGAACTTACTGAGGTGAGGAAGGTAATATTTATCAATAATAGTAATGATTTATAATGTAAGGTGTGGTTTATTGCTTCTTTCCCGCATAAGCGTAACCTGTTGTTTTGCAATGGGACTATATGGCAGGTATTATTAAATGAAGTATACTTTACTCACTGAAAGGGTAGTTGAAGATGACAAGCACGATGGCTGCGCAGGCGGACAGCGCAGGGTCGGCGATGCGCGCGGCAACGGGCTCCCACTCCGAGGTGAGACCAGCTCCCATCACGAACAAGCTGCCTGGGCGAAGAACAATATAATATAAACTACGTATATTTAAAAGGTTGGAATAGTGGGTTTGGCTTTGAGCCTTAACGCAAAGGGCAAACAACTGCATGTGTATAATATCTAACCTTAGATAGGTAATATACACGTAGGTATATAATCTAAGGATGTATCATCTCTATAAAACAGAGTAGGTACAAGACAGTCACTTTTACACTAACTTCCAAACTCAAAACGTAGTTGTTTATTCAAATATTTGAAAGGATAAGATTCAGGATCAGACCTCCCCATCATCGTTATCGATTTTTGAACATATAGGTATAACACACATATATAACTGGTTTTATTAACCAACCAGTAATAAATAATCGTTTCTGGCTATGCTTTCAAAACTCCTCTAAAGGTGACTGGGTTATAAGATACAGTGTAAATGACGGAACGGACAGAAAGTTGAAAGACCCGAGGATCATAAATAGGTATTTTGCCCATTAAATATCCAATAATAGTTACGGCATAAACATTAAGAAACAACACGTGTAAACTATTTACATAAAATTTGCTGGCGTCTGAATTTATTTGTTATCTTGTTAGCTCTAGCATGTCTATTACGTTTTTCAACTAGCTTTAGTGCATCCCCTAACGCTTCTTTAAAAAAACGTAGTGACTTATTCAGTCTTCATCATTTTACAGAGAAATTTTTGATGATTTTCGAAAGACTGCCAACATTTTATCGATTTTGATCTGCGCTCTCATGTATTAACATAATATTCAACGTAAAGTTCATAAGTATTCTTTACTAAGGCAAGCTCAGTGCAATGCGACATTGCAAGATAATCATTTTGCATAATGTAGTATGCGACTGATAAGCTATTATAATCGCTATCATCCAATTGAGGTGCTAATGACCGGATCAATTTATGCACTTGTGGGCTTAAATAGAAACGTAACATAATCGTTAAAAGTTCGAGCAAGGTTCGAGCAACTTGCAGAGTAGTAGTAATAAAAAGGAAAAAGTTTCCTATATGCGGCCGTCATAAACAAAAATGCGTAGTGTTGAAGATAGTAGCTCTCTAAACTTTCCTGGTTCAGCGAACATAATTATCTAAGTATCATATCATCGACGCATCTAAAATAATCAACTGATTTTCACCATCCACCTTGGATGTAAATTAATCACATAATTTATAGTAGAATAACTCTAATTTGGCTGCCTTTCTTATGTCTACAGTCATATTCTCTGCTGTTTTATTTAAATTTGACCTCTTTCACTTACGCTAGAATCAACGGCCCATAAGCCTGTTCCTTTATATGAAGAAATCATCAAGGGTGACACATTACGAATGTTTAATGGACCGATTCATTCCAGTTTCGATTATTCTCGTGCATAGTGTAGGCGCCTACGTCTTAATTTTATCATAATATTACTGTTGATGTATTTATCAGCGTGTGGCATATATTATTTGTATTGCATATTCATTATAAAATGTAGGTAACTAGGTACCTAGATACTTATGTGTTTATTTAGTAGTGATCGCAATTTTGATTAATGAATAATACAATTATGCTGTTTTATATCAATCAATTTGTTATAGGATACATACCTAAATAATATAATTTATAATCGTCTCTATAAACTAAAAATGTTCAATGTTTAGGTACATTGACCTCATTATCGCGGTCTACAGCGGTGGAATATTTGTTTTGACTGCTCAGGGCCGCGAGTGTGAATTTCTGGATCACATCCGAATCTGTGCAACTCATTTCTATAATAATGAATACAGTGTAGTTGTGTTAGTCCTGGATTATAATAAATAATAGTGGAACCTGAATCTTTTCAAATATTTCTTTATTAATATGTAATGTTGATACAACTTACTGGCGATGTCGGTGGGCGCATGCGTGAGCACCGGCTCCCCTGATCCAGTCTTCAGGACTACTCCTCCGCCTTCAGTGACGCTCAGGCGCCGGCTGTAGCTTAGTTCGCGACCTACAAAATTATTAGGTCAATCCCATGTCTCTGAAGAAACAATGTTAGTTTAAAAAATAGGTTGATCAAGTGTGGTGCTGGCGCGGCATATGTATATGACAAATAGATAGCGCAGATGGAGCTTAACAAATCGCCACTATGATGTGGCACATGGTGTTGAGTCTTTTTCATTATTGCTGTATGTTGGTTATGATAAATTTTCTCATTACACACTACAGCCATGGACGTCGTCAGGTTGGGATGTGCCAAAGTAGAGACGCAACCATAATTATGTAGGTATGTGATATATGAATATGAGACGACTAAGTTAGAATTTGTGTCTAGAGATGAAAAAATGTGATCTCAATGATATAAAGTAAATCCGAAGTAAAGTTATGTACAATTGAACTACGTACAATAGGCCCAAATACAATTTAAGATAAAATCAAATCGCGTTTATGCATGATACACGTGACATGCAATGCGTAAAGGTGTTATATTGTGGTACACACAAACATAGTGTTTGTTTCTTGTGTAACATAGGTACATACCTTATCAAAATCGGTACACATGCATATATTTTAATAGTACGAACGATTACCTAAATGAAATCATGGCTGTTCATTGTTTACTTATATACCCACGCGTTTGTTTTAACATCTATTGTGTCAGTAGAGAGAATAGAGGAACTACTTCCCGGTAAAGCCATTGAATTAACGATGTTATGTTTTGGTTTACATGTTCGTCGCGTTCCACATAGTCGTACGTAGCCCGTTAAACTGGTTTATTGGAAAACGGTGAGCCTAATCTAACCATAACAAAAACATGCACTATTTACTAAACTTAGGTGCCTGGCGGGCGGCCCTGTTCACTACTGCGTGGTACAATAGTTTCATTGAACTGTAATTACGCTTATTATGTGCATATAAGCCTGGTTGGTACCGTATTGTTTTCATTGCGCTCTGTGCAAGGAAAGGCGATCATTTTCTTTTGGCTGCATGTTTACAATGCTCGCCCGTAGTCACGTGCGCTTGCAGAGAAGTAAAACAACCGTACTTGATAATCGATTGAATGCTGCTATTGAATCATTGAGTGGCGATCATTACTGTGCCTGATTTTAAACTGTTTAATTATAAATATTATGTGTGTGGGTCGGTATTTAAGAAATATCTGCACTTGTTACTGTTAGCTACGTTATAAGCTAGGCTAGCAGTTAAAAGCAAATAAATGATTTGAATTTAAATGTTAAAATGTGTAAGTTTTAAATGTCAACACGAAGTCGACGTATGGCCATAATGTTATATAGTATAATAATAATAATAATTTTATTATATTTAGTAGTTTTTACCCCAAGGCCTACTGTTTTATTACATGTATAAAAATATAAATAAATAAATAAAAAATAAATAAATAATGTAACTTTAAACATTTTTGTTTGTGAACCGATTTAAATGAAAGAAACACTAAATGTTATAGGAAGCTTGCCACAATACATCAGTGAAAACCGCATTCAAATCGGTTCAGTCATTTCTGAGATTAGCGCGTTCAAACGCACAGACAAACAGACAAAGCGACAAACAGACAAAACAATTTTTGGCTTCGGTAACATAAATACAGAGTGTATAAATTGTTTTTCTTTTTTAATATTGAATGTACAGACACGGGTCGTTTACGATTTTATTATATGTATAGAAGAAGATATTCGTAATGTTAATATGATGTTCTATATTAATAGACGCTGGGCAACAGTTGAAAACCTTTAATTGGTCAGAACATTAATGAGTGACGGCTACAGATTCAGATTTGAATAGATCAGAAACTGTAGTTGGTCACTCCTTGATATGCACGTGGGTATAACCGTACAATAGTAAACAATACTAGGTACATATTCTATTCTTGTTTTTTTTTTTAAATAACGAGGCATAGCGAATAAATAAGTATGATTAGTAAACGACAGAGCGGGCACCATTGTTACTTATGTTTACGATATGAATGAGTGCTGTGATGTAAGTTGATAATAACTCCGAGATTCCGCCAGTGCCGTGTGTACCAGTGTAGAGTAATATCCATATTTAGTAAACACACAGTTTATGTAACCATTTACCATATCGCTGGTAAACATAGACCTGCTAATAGCCCGCTTTAATGAACGGTCGTGAGAGAAATCTATCATAACCACCGTCCACCACGCAAACGGATGAGTGCAGGAAGAAATATATGCTTACTAAGCGCACGGGCCAATGCGTCTGCCTATTCCGCGTCTTCTTAGACTAGTATAGGCCGTTTCAATTAATGAAGTACTACCTACCAAAATTATAAACATAGTCAGTGCCTTTAGCAAGATTTGAACACGTTAAACTCAAAACGAGGTAGGTACAGTTTGCATTGTTTGTGAGGTTTATAAATAGGTTGGGTATTATTTTTGGCTGACCAATTAATGTAAAGCGCAATGTTTGTAACTCATAGTACAATAGACGTAAGTACCAAAAGTTTGAAGAAAAATAATGCTTGTTATCAGTAACAAGCGGCAATCTATAGTGTTCGTAAAGACTTACCAGCCAGGAGCATGTAGTTAATGGCGTTAAGTAGCAGTCCTATGACGGCGCTACCGACGATGACTCTGGGGTACCGCGGGGGCTGTCCATGCGAGGAGTGCACCCCCAGCTGCAGCGCGTTCACCACCAGCGCCAGCGCAAACGACGCGAAAAGCACGTGCACCGACAGACGGCCCACCACCTCGATGCGCGCCCAGCCGAACGTGTTGCGCAGGCGCCCCTCCCGCCCTGCGCCCTCGTCTGCTCGCTCATACTGGACAGGACGTGAATGTATTCTTTATGTTCCTTAAATATAACTCAAATTAATCTTGAATATATTCACGTTATAAATATGTAATACTTGCAAACCAGTAACCGGCTTGCTACGTGATAAACGCCTGTTCTTTTTTCTAATACTAAAAAATAAACCCAAGATTGTATTGATATTTGAAGTAAAGGTATTTTTCCATAACCACACAAAACATATTTTATTTACAAAGTTATAGTATGGACGAATGATTTCACAACTTATCAGCGCGTTTATTTGCCCATAAAGTTCATATAGAAGCAGTTGATCGAACTATCAAATAAAACGTAAATATTTGAAGCAGGCATGAAACTTTAGGTTGACGATAGAAATCAAAATGTAATAAGATTGTATGTTGCGCCTGACACATTGCACCAGACTGCTGAGTCAGGGTAATAAGAGGTGAGCTATTGCCATGTATCGGGCACAATGATTACATAATGACATCTTTGAATCACTAAGAAAGTACTTACGATATTGCAAATCATTGGTAGCCTGTTCCTGACACTTTTCTACTCTTAAGCATAGACCAAAAATGTTCTCCTGACTGAATTTCGGTCACGGCGGCCTTTTTATCTGAGACTAGCTCACTACGCAGAAGATATTATAGTGCACAAGAATGCGCGCAAACGCAGGTGCACTCCCTATTCTATTCTCTCACTGTCATAGTCCGATGGGACGGTAGACTGACACGACCGAAGAGAAATCAGGTGCAGGACCAACAGCGTTAACGCGTGCCTTCCGAAGCACGGAAGGATGTCGACCTGTGAAAACGGTACCCTATCACAAGACCTCGGCTTAACCTTGCAGATCGACTGATCTGCAAATTAGCTACGAGCAATTGAGCATGGTAGCAGCCAAGTCTTCAGGACCGACACAACATTGCCTAATGGTTTTGTTCCTTTGTTTTTCCTCGCACAGCCGTAAACTACGTTTTACTACGAGTATTTTAATATCTCCAAAATAATTTACAGCAGGCTGTAACTACATTTACGCAATTAGGGTTTTACATTATCATTAACTTTCTTTTTTCCGACATTCATTAGAATTTGTATCAAATTAAACAGGCATATAAATAAGTATTGACATACAAACGCTCTGAATTTATCTTTTTGTATTTTAAAACAAGGGTCCTCTATCCGGTGTCCTATATTCATTCTTATTGTACAAGGTGTTAGTTACCTATTATACATTTGTCATCATGCACTTTAATCATCTTAAAAATACCCATACCACCGAATAATTATGACGTGATTTATAATTATAAACAAAGACGTCAAAATGATGTCAACAAGATAATCTCTATACAGAAATAATTATGTTTCATATATTTTTACGTGCTACGAATCTAATAAAAAACATAACATCACGACTATATTTCCCGAAAGAGTAGGCAGAGGTACGTAGGTTCCCCGATGGAGTAAGTCTAGTGGAGCCACATTTCACCATTCTCTTTATAGGTTCCATTCGCTTAATTACTAGGAGGCCTTCAGGAAATTACCCGAAAAATTACGAATGTTACGATGCTTACCTTATAGGAGATCAGCGTGGTGACAAGTCCGACAAGCCGGCAGAGTGAGTGGCATGTGTCCACGAGCAGGGTCGGCGAGTGCGTGAAGTGCGACGCGAACAGCCGCCCGCTGAAGCCGGCCACCGCTAGCAGCAGCGCCAGCAGCGAGCGCGGCGGCGGCAGCCACTGGAGCCACTCCTTCATCGCCATGCTGCTTCACCGAGTCTGTTGACCAAGACATTATAATGGATTATTCGGTTTATAAATGATTCTTACTGATCAGTAGATCAAGATATTGTAGTTGTCTAAGGACTTTCAGAGCGGATTCATGCGTACATTAATCAGTATGTTCGGATATAGTGGCAAGGGTTAAGTCAAGCCATGTTAAATGCAGCTGAACGCTTAATAATAGAGTGTGAGGAGTGCGATAATCATAATGATAATTATGAATATTCTTGCCCTTATTGCATAGGTATCTATAACATTGCAGATGTTAGGGTAACAAATAGTCCTCCTATATTAGGATGCTTTCTACTAAAATTTCGCTGTCTATTGTAAGTTAACCTTTTTCCTGTCCTGTGTATTACCTACATATTATGGATTCATAATACATGACGATTCTTTAACTATTGTGTCTACTGTCTGGACAGGCAACCTGTCATTTCCATAGGCGCCTATTATCAAAACATCGAGCCTATCGGGTGTTGAGTTATCCTGGTGTCGTAGGAGATTTGTATTTTAATTTGCCCTTTTAAGGACTGGTCTGAAGAAAGTTAGTGCGGTTCGCTACGGTTCAGAGGTTTTTCTAACTACCTGGTATGAGTATGTTATGGGTTTCAGTGAGCCGTACTATTATAGCATTCATGAACAACAGTGAGTCGCACTTCAGTTATGTACTACAACGGTCGTTTGTAGTTACATTTGTTTCACGTTCTTGCGTAATGAGTGTATTATGTAAGTTATGTAACTACTAAATGTATGAAGTAAGGGTTCAAATAGGTATAATCGATTGTTGCTTTATCGCTGGACCGGTAAGTTAGGGCGCGCTGTACACTATTGAACTGTACTAGCTAACTATTGCTAATTAGACTTTGAGCGTCGAGAAGTTCGATCTGCGTCACAACATTAATTTCAAGTCGTTCGCGGTGCATGTTTCTAGATATTTATAGTAGCAACTGGATGCCTGAAATAAAAGGGTAAATAAATTTTGAAAACAATGCACAGTCTGATTGAAGCCTTCAATAAGTTCTAAGTATACTATTCATCAATGTTTAACTTAGGGCTTCGCATCTGACCGACGATTGTGTTGTGAGTGTGACCATCGTGCGTCGCTTGGAAAACAATTAGTAGAGATAAGGTTGGAGAAAAGTTTTGTTTAATAAATATTACAAAACGTTAGCCAGTGTGTGTCATGCCCTTTCTTTACTATGATATGAGGTCATGCCGTTTCGGACTTTGACAATAGACAGTGTGGATGACTCGTTGTTTCAAATGTTGATGACATTCCAAATGTCTCAATCAAAAACATTTTTTTTATTATGTAGATTTGTATTACCTACCTACATTGTTATGCTTCTGACAATTGTAATAATTTGTGTTACTTTAAATACTGCCCTTATCTGTATTGATATTATGATAGCGCTCATGACTCCAAGTTGAAAGTTTGTGGGAGAGACGAAGTCGTTGTGGGTCAAATTAATCTAGGGCGCAGTTTTTTGTCATTATAAACCAGTTCGGTATTTATTAGCCTCGAATTCGGCTATTGTACGAAAACAATATGTACGAAAACCTACCTACTAATCTATTTATTATTGATATAAAAACCTACGCTAGCCTACGATTATTAATGTTATTAATTATTTACACTTGGTTACTCAACATCCTCCATATCAACAACAATCCTACATACATAGATATTAAGGTTTAAGTAATTACAACTGCAGGTGGTTACTTAAGTTGTAAGTAAAGAGAAGCAGAGAAAATGGAATGGGTCATGATCCTGAATAAGCTCTGCATTAATTAAAATTAAAGACTGAGCAGGATAAATGTTAAGATACTGGTAGACAGATGACTTTCTTCGTACAGTGAGAGACAGTGATGTTTATTATCTGACTTCATTAATAGGAAATAAGCACGCGCCGATCCAGTTACGGTCTAATGAAAGTTGTTATAGCATAGCACGGCTAACGGTCCTCACCGTAAAGAGGAACCGAGTGGGATGGTAGCTTCTAAATACGACATACCGAATTACGTAAAAAAGTTGAGACATGCTATAAATTTTCCTTTTAAATCATTTGATGACTATATTTAAATCAACAGAGATTTCGTAGCAAGTAAGAACTTAGAGTTTATCCAGACATCGAAAAGTTTAGTCGGACGCATGATTAATAATTATTTTAAAATATTACGAAATAGATTTTTAACTGAAGCTACGATGAAAATGTCTTTGTAGCCGAAATTGTGAGAAACTGATATGCATTTATGATTAAAATTTTACAAATTGAGGTTGGGCACCTACCAAGTGTAAGCAATATTTTTCACTGTTTAAAACTATTTATTAAATAACTGGTAGGCAGCGGTGAAGTACGTTCATATTTCTCTAGTTATTATAGGTCAGGTACCATGTAATAAGAGCGAGCCTATTGTTTGTTGATTGAGAATTACTAATTAATATTAAGTTAAGTTTTAATTATTCCCAATTGACATTTTATAAAATACACTAACTACTGATTTAATTATAGTCAATCATCGTAGTTTTGTCTTTGTGCGACTCCGCTGCGGTTTCGCCGACGACCCTAGCAAGACAAATCAAATAAATTATCTCGGACCATCTCGGTGCTCTGCAGACTACAAACATATCGTTGTGTCAAGAGCCATTGTAAAACCCAATGTACAGTTGTGTCACGCCTACTCCTCACTCCATGCGTTTTCGGATGGATGTCGAACAAATAATTTAATTATCAATCTGTCATACATGTTACATGTCTATTTGACAGGAAATTGGTATTCTATTTTTCTTGCTGCGGTGATGTAAATGTATTCACTACTTGCCTACTCATCTAGGAACCACCGTGCGGTCAATTACAATTTGCCACTTACATTTGGGGTCATTTAAGTACATATTTCATGTAGACTATATTGTACTAATAATATTTAGATGTACATATGTATACTCTTTTTGTATTTATATTTTCATTTATTTATGTTATATTGTATTTCTTGATTAAGCACACGTTGGTGCGTAAACGATTCGTGCGCCTGCATAACATCTTGTGTAAGTGAGTGAGAGTGAGTAAATTAATCTGTTAGAAAATTCTCTGTCACGCAGACTCTTGGAGTTGTGAATAGTGTATTACATTTATACCTATCTAATAGTAAATTAATTTCTTAGATTCAGTCATCGAGTCCACAGAACATTGTTAGTGGGTGTTCTTATCGGTTGACTTTCTAGCATGCCGTAGCGACATGCGGAAGATAGCACTCAGCCTTATAATAGGTTGTGTCCGGCAATTGAACTGGCCCGACGAACATCGTATACATTCATTCCCAATTTTTACGTGCGATGACTTAGAAGTATTTAGGTATGCCAAAAGTTATTAAGATTATCTAGTGTTATTGTGTGGCTTTAGGCAAGAATGTCGTATGTAAGTCTTTTTTGTCTTTCTGAGGCATTGGCCAAAAAGGGTTCTTCGTCGTACTGTAGATAAAAAAACCTAATAACATGTAAATCTGATGTAGGGCGTCTCGAGAACTAACTGATAGTGTATTGTTCTGACGGAGTATTTTATAAATTAGGTGTTAGGACACTTAGTTAGTTCATCCATAATAAACCATGAATTTGTGTCGCGTCGAACCTTTGCCAGCTAACGGTTTAGATTTCTTTGCCTTTTATGAGAAACTTCGCGGTCCGGTGAGTATGGAATCAAGTACCAAGACGACTGGAGACTTTCGCTAAGGTCTTCCAAGCTAATAATATCATGTTTTACATTATATCTATTAAATACTATATAGATACCTCTATGTGTAGGTTACGTTTGGAAGTCCCAAAATGTCTCTTACTGGGCAAGCTATTCTAAGCATTGCGCGTTATTGCAAAATTGATTTATAAATATTTCAAATGATATTATTGAATGTGCATTTGTCACCTCAGTCATTTTAGGACCGGATCTGAACGAAATTCCAATTTCGTAGACCACTGCATAGTGTGCAATAAAGTCGAGGATGTACAGCATTTGCTGATGGATTGTGTGTGGAGCTGAGTCTGAATGTGATTATGCAGAAAATAAAAATTATGCAGGCTAACGCGAGAAAAACAACTCCTACGCATTAACCTACTTTATACTTTTATCATTTAGTCACACGTGTCGGTAAATCTGGGATAGTCACCTTAATATATCTGGATCTTATGTTTGACCTTGATATAGTTCCTGCTTCCTCATCTAGTTAAAGTATTCTGCATTTAGCAACTAAAGGATTCAATTAACTAATTGAGTGTCATTTGAGTGTGCGCGTATATAATTGGCTTTATAAAGGAATTGTTTGATTTTAATTTGGTAATTAGGATAATGTTAAGGTTTTGTTTTTTATGTAAATTAGGGTGTTATAGATGTCCCTTACGACAAAATAAAAATTAAAATGTAACGATATTTAAGTTACTTAATTGTTTTGTTGGTTATTTAATTTTGGATACATTAACGTTGTGACGCTCGGTGATGTGATACAGACAAAAAACTATCGCAGTATATCCTAATTTATGATTCGTTATCAGCGAAATTCATCGATATGATGAACCATTTGATATAAAATCTTTATTGGTGTTTTTACTTATCATACCACTGCAGCCGGCTTTACTAGTTTATTTTCTCACATGATAGTACTATAATGAACAATGGTTTTTTATAATGATGTTAGATTATTTATTTATTTATTTAGGTGGTGGCTGGTGCCTCTCATATATTACAACAAACGTTATCTATACGATAGATTCATTCACAAGACACAAGTTTAAACACATTTTGCATGGATATTATGAATTGGCCATGGTTCTATATTAATACATGTTAGGAATATCCCGATACGTCATCTGTCAGCAATGTTATTCAGAAGAATTAGTAAGTTTAATAACATTCTAATTAACGTATTTTACACTAAGTATAGGATTGTTGTAGATATTTTCATCAAAATGTTGAAGCAAAACAGAGTTTGTTGGAAGACTTTTATAGACCGTCTGTTTTTAAAAACTGGGGTGTGGGCGCAAATCTAATGCGCTCACTAAGCAATAAGGGG
This sequence comes from Abrostola tripartita, assembly GCA_905340225.1. NCBI lineage: Eukaryota > Metazoa > Arthropoda > Insecta > Lepidoptera > Noctuidae > Abrostola > Abrostola tripartita. Next base: position 5,817,271 of record HG996493.1, on the reverse strand, counting down.
AGATTGTGACTTCTTCCCTTTTTCTAAGTTTTGAAGGGATGCAGAAAGAGAAAATTAAGTATGTACTGACTGTTGTGTTCTATAAAAGTCCATCATATATAAGTGGAATTAGAAAAGTCGCTAAAACAAGTGGCTGCGCCCGCGCCGCGGCCGGCGCATCTAGGGCTATGTGAGTTGCGGCCGTGACGTCATTGTCGTCTAAGCACTGTATTCGGCGATACTCATTTGTTTGTTAACAAACAAACATTTCGCCGGTGGGTGAACTCCTACCGTAAACCGAAACTTAGTCAATATTATTAATTCTTCACGCACCTCTTCTTCGCAACATAGAACTTGTTAAGTTTTACCTTATTAAATTAAACGTTTTGTAAATATTTATTTAATTAATAATATTATTTTTGCATATTAAAACATATTGATTATAATCAAACTCACCTGTATAAACTGCAACGCGGCTCGATTTAACCGCACAAGTTAAAGTAAAAGCAAACTTTGTGACAACACCTCAGTTTAGTAAACACTAGCCGGCAGCGTTGGTCCAGGCACATATCACTTGTATAATATTGATTTTAGTTTTCAAACACGTTACGAATCTCGGTTTTCAGCGTTTGGCTGCGGTCAGCTGTGATGGGCGGGTGCGCCGGCGTCGCTCGCGGCACTGACGGGCTGCGCGCGCGCACTCCGCCTTATCGACAAGCCTTTCGCACCCGATAAGCGAACTGTCGAACTGTTAAGTAGGTACAAGTCTGCAGAGCTACATGTATTCCCTTAGATTGACGGTTGAGCGAAAAGTAGCGGGCGGGCTAAGTAGCACCTACTGAGGACAGCTCATATTTAAGTCAGGTGATCACTTGCCGTGCTTACTTTTTATCAGTTGATAATGTGTGTTTTCTAATAAGCACCAGATATCAGCTAGTGATAGGGTATTGGAAAAATCTGCGTGTCTCATTCAACGGGAGCGTGGCCGATTTGTGTTAAACATTAAGAGAAATAGGAGGTCATGGTCGGGCGTCGGCTTCGCTATTTCCGCGGCTGGCGGGTGTTCAAAATACCACTCTTTTTTCTTGTAAACACAATCAAACTAAACTCTATAATAAAAATATTTGACACAGCTCCATAGAGTCGTGAAGTGTGTACAGTATTTTCAGTCATTCTGATTAAATTATAATCAGTGTTGCGGTGAAATAATATTTTTGGAACCGGAAGAAGGTGATTGTACCTACCAGCAACGCCATACAATACTTTCATACAATATAAAGTATGAGCATGTTTGCATTAAATATTGAAAATATTCCGTCGAAACCATCACTCGGCTGTCCACCAGTCTTTAGTCTTTTGTTAAATCATTTTTAAACTATCGCGTTCCATGATAATTAGGACTACAACACGGGAATTAACGCGAACACAATTTTTTTACGTCAAGCAAAAATTAAAATATTTTTTCGCGTTAATTCCCGTGTTGTGTGTGTGTTCTTATTATTTTGTTCAATCATTTATTTATGGCATAAGATCGGCTTCCACTGAGACCGTACACAACACAGAATAAGTTTCAAGGATCACACTCTTTCAGCTACGCCAAATTTCAGCTAGAGAAATTAACCGAGCAACTCGTGGATGCTTGACCGATTTTTCGAGAGAATCTATTTTAAAGCATCGGAATCTGTTGACTTTTCTTGTATCTAATTCTATCTCTTGTTCTCTTTTATCAGATGTATTTATATATCGTAGCGGACTGGACCAGGGGACCATCGCCTCTCATTACTATCCATGTTAGAACTTAAACTGAAATAAGTTTATATTACATAAGCTAACTACCTATAAATTAAGAAAATAATCGCTTGCTGAAAGGTACCTATTGATGTCTTCTTAAATTATACTTACAGAGTACCTAGTTTGTAATATAAAGAAAATTATGGATCTCTTCTTGTTGCAGATTATTCTATTGCTAGTTTCTCAAGTTCGAAGCTACGTATAAAATCCGGTCAAGGTGCGAGTTAAACTCGCGCACCGAGGGTTCCGTACCTACAGACTATAAATTATGTTTGTATGATAATATCAATACTCTAATAAAAATTTCTAGGGGACCAATCGGAAAGTAAACCCAATCATATGAAAAAAAAAAATCAACTCGGTTCATAAATGACTGCTTTATGAACATACATAAAAAAAAAGATCCCGACGAATTGAGAAACTTCTCCTTTTTTTGAAGTCGGTTAAAAAGGTAAACCGGATTGATGAACAAACTTAACTTTACCGTTGGAAAACTGTTACCCCAATACATTGAAAAAGGTAGTGGCTAGTTTACCAACTGCAAATAGGTTATACTTATTTTTAGTGTGATGTAACTACAAATTTACAGTTTTCAGATTTTTTCCTTTACTTGTGGTGAAAGTTATGATTCTAGGTCAACGGGAAGTACCCTATAGGTTGTGAAAGTGGAAATTGTAAAAATAATCAACATAATTGCTCGTATCTTTTGATTGCATTAACTTAGAAGTTTTATTTTATGACGGCTTTAAGGGAAAGCAGACCAGAGTATTTGATATTAATTTCAACTTTATACCTTCACGCGTTCTTGGAAAAAGGGATTGACAGACAGACTGACGGAAAACGGAGAGATCCTATAAGGGTTCCGTTTTTCTTTTTGAGGTACGGAACCCTAAAATGCACGAGATCTAAAATTCAAAAATTCCAATTATAAATCTTATTATCTTCATAATTTAATATAATATGGCAAGATTGACGAGATCATATTATATGAATACTTTCGATTTGCTGTAACAATACAGACACAGAATAAGAATAGGAACACCTAGCTACTCTCAATGATACCTACTATTCTTTTTTTATTTCTATGCCTATTCTGTAGAGCACTGAGGTGGTGTGAAGTAATCCTCACTCAAATCCTCATTTCGAAATACGATTATACAAAACATATGAAGAAATTAATTGTTTCTCAATGTCTACCATAAATGCTCTTATCAAGTATTAAAATTAAACCCACTCATATTGATATATTTATAATCAGGCTAATAATATTTGTTACACATTAATATAACCAGGTTAATCGTAGTGATTCGATATGGTCATACCGTGTTGCTGACCATAGCTACGTAAGAATTTTTTATAAGTTGTGTTACTGCCATGTGATTTTGTCTGCAAACAAAACAAAACGCAGTGTTAAAACGTTGTATAGTAAGAATAATAACGGCCCCAAAACACTGCCTTGTGGTACACCGTATCTGATAACTCTATTTTCCGATAAGTACTTAATTTCTCGTTTTGTTTTGGTACAAATTCTTACTATCTCCGTGTATTGTTTACGGTCACTTAGCAAGGATTTTATGAGATTAAGGACGTAGATTTAAGATGTGGAAGCGAGACGCCGCATTACACAGCACGTAGCGGCGTCTCTTTTCCACATCTTAAACTGTCCTGCTCTTAGAGTACATGGTAAGGGGGCAGCAGGATAACCACAATGTTTTCATATAATCTCTTCGCGTTGTTGACGCATCAGAAGGTGTTAAACAAGATAAGTACACGAGTACAAAGCTTACGCAACAGTGTATTCAATATGTTTACAATTTACAAGTCAAGAACCCTTTCTAAATTGGGTCGAAGATAATATTAAATCCTTTGTTGTTATTAATATCTAAGCATTCGTCGGTGAATGATGAAAGTCGATGTGATTACCTAAATATTATGTAGATACATATTATGTGTAAGTTTTCTTAGTGGCAGCTCAGGTTGTGGAACAGTGCCTGATTGATTGATATACATGATGCTTCGATCCCTCCGTATTTTATTACAAAAAATTTGCTGTTTGAAACCACTCTTCTGAATAGGTAGAAATATACTGTAAATCTCTAGGTAAAAGAAATAAATAGTTGGCGAAATTATTGTACATGTTTTCTTCTCTTTGGAAAGAAAAAACGCTATTTAATTTATAAGGACCTGCCCCCTTACCATGAACTCTTAAAACAGGACAGTTTACGATGTGGAAGCGAGACGCCGCTACGTGCAGTATAATGCGGCGTCTCGCTTCCACGTCTTAAACTGTCCTACTTTAAGAGATCATGGTAAGGGGGCTGTTTATAAAAGTACTCTGTTCCGTCGTGGGTAAAGATAAAGTGCGCTGGTCACGTTTTTGGTCTATGCCTTTAACCCATGGGTTTTATAAAATACTATTAAGGGCGAGGAGAAGCCGTCTTGTCTACTAATAACAAAGAATTATTATTACTGATACGCCAAGCGCGATGGTAGCACTTAACATGGTCTATCAATTGCCCCGGTTAACTAACTTAGATTCGATCAGCGGTTAAGGGCCGATAAGGACAAAACGTCCAGTATCGACAGTAATATATCTAGGATACTCATTTCTCTTTTCCTCCTTGTTTCATAAACATCTTCAGCCTTATGATAGATTTTCAGTTGATGAGAAATAAATAAACATACTTATGACCAGCAGAACTAAAGTTAGAAGTTTGACCTTTTGACAACCTTACCTTGTACACTTATTACACTTCGGTCAAATGGTGTTCTTCCCTAGAAGCATGGATGAAAGAGCTAGACGCATAGCTTGAAGAAACAGGTTTTGAAGGACATTCATTTCATGCTCCTCTATGTTATGTCAAAGGTTTGTTGTCGGTTCTAAGCTAATACATATGAATATCTAGATAACCTTAGGTAAGTTAGGTAAAAGGGTCAGGGATATTCTGTGCATCAATATCTCAATGGTTTTAGTTTTAGATATGGTTATCTTAAAAATGATATTGAGCCGACCATTAAATACTTCCCAGGGATTTTAGATTGCGTTATCACATTGTCAATAACCTATCAAGGCTGAAGTGGCTATTTTGTTGCAATATTTCATCAAATTATTGCTTGATATCTTGTTGATATCGGTTTTATATTTGTAAGTAAAAAAGTAATTAAATAAATACTTCACAGTAGTACGAAGCATTAGAAACTTCTTGTTCTATCAATTCAGGCCTCAGGGTAATATGGTGGAAAATAGTGTCAAACTAAGAGATAATGACAAAATTTTAAAGTATAATATTCTTTTTATTAAAAGTATCCAAAAAATACAAAAAACACAACAGAATGTTAAAATCAACACATCCTGCGTCCGCTGGTTTAATAGGTATTAGTTTTGTATTTTAGTAACGCATCTTATATCCATCTAATCAGGGTTCTGCATTTTGATGAGGTTAGAATGTCTTAATTCTCACAAGGGGTTTGCATTTTAAGATCTTATCTAGACTATAGGTCTATACTATTTTCCTAATACTTTGTAGCCATTCGGTAAAATGCCTTTGTCTCTTATTATAATAAATCGAATGCTATTATTTAATTGCTTTGTTCTCTCGCTTCCCATTATACTAGACAAGGGCTATTATGAGATGGAATTTATAGTTGTTTGCATCCGACGACTATTGAAGCTGCATCGTTCAGCGTAATATACCTAACCGAGCAATCTCATGTTTATCACTATTAAGAACCAAAATTATAAGTTCTTCATGAAGAGTTATATTGATTGTGTAACGGTAAAAGTTTTATATGTGACATACGACATCATAATCGGCGCTGCAGATTTGTTCTAGCCTAGTCTAGTTTACTATACCTACATATAAAAACCTCCATGACGAACAAAAATAGGAGTCATAGATGTGTCTAACTAGGCGTTATGTTTTTACACATTGTGCCTTTAAACTTAGTACCTACACCTAGTGGGTTAGTATACATGTATGTCATACTTTCAGGCCCAACTTGTTAGTATTCTTTACCTTGGTTTTCAATGAAAAACTGATATATTTTTATAACATCTACTAATCCGAGGACGAATGTTTAGCAAAGTTTTTTTTTAATGTGTCATCAATTGTTCGAGCGCTTGATATTGATCTAATCATTTGAACGTATTTAAAGAATTCAGGGTTATATAACTCTTTTAGCTTTACTTGCATAGCTTGCTTGTTCCTCTAGCTCTATATGTACTTCTTCTTCTTTGTCGTATCGGCATGAGCCAAATGTCACATGGAAAGAGGTCATGGTCTTGTACTAGCTTGTGCCTTTAACCCAATTTTGTTTCTACAGCATGCTTGATATGGGCTGGCTCTTTTTTAATTTCTCTAACAGAACCTTCGCTTTCATAGTTGCGTTTACAAATAGGAGGCCAATAATTATGCCTTAGTTGTCTTGTAATATAACAAAATATAAAAAAAACCTTCAAGTACATGCGATCGTATAATTTGGAGTTAATGTCTACATAAGTACTAAGTGCCAACTGATAAGCTGGAAGTATACAAGATGTTTATTTGTTTTAGATAACGATGGCAATTTAAAGAAGCGAACCCTAAGACCAGTCAGTAAGAGGGCACATTCAGCCACACCTCTCGCAGCCCGGCCTAAAGTGAGTCCTTTGTACACAATTATTATAACAGGACGGTAGATCAGGGATCAACTGATAAATAACAGGACTGATAACTAAGGTTACCATTTCTCAGTGTCGCGATGAGGTAATGACATCGAATTAAATAACAAAGAAGTCATACAATGTTGGCATGGTCTCTTTGTGGAACTGGGGATGTATTGTTCCTTCTGTCGGCCTAAGCACACGACAGGGTGACGTTTTAACGCGCCGTAGATGTTTGTTACACAGAACCCGCTTTTTAAGCTTAGAAAATCTGGTAACGGACTGATTGTTTACATGTAACGGTGTACCTAACTGTTTATTTATTTATTCTTAATGCACATAAATAAAAATAAATGTACAAAGGCGGACTTAATGCCTTAGGCATTTTCTACCAGTCGACCTTAGGGCGATGCAGAGACAAGTTTATGTTGACCACAAAGGAGAATGCCCAATAAATACCCAGCGTCAATTGGAAAAATACATACAGGCTTGTAGAGCTTACATAGTAGGTCTCAAAAGTAAGAAAATTATTTTAAAAAATAATCACCAAGTTGCGTATTTTACCTTTATAATGCTACGACTTTGCATGCAGCGCTTAACGTAGGCTCAGTTTTTCGATCTCAAATAACGACTAGTCTATAACATCATATATATATTGTCCGTGGTGACTGCGTCGCAGGTCTAGTGGTCACAAAGCGCGACTGCTGAGCGTGAGGTCCTGGGTTTGATTCCCGGGTCAGGCGAAGTGTTATTGAGTTTTACCACTAGGTGATCCTCAATAACAGCACGGAGTTTGACTTTGTGCCCGGTTGATGATAATAGTCTCGCTCGCTACTTTGGGACCCATAACATAACTGGCGAAATGTGGGTGTACTATACACCTCTACCTACCTCTACGGGGACTGTAGGCGTGATGTTATGATTTTCATAATATGTTTATATAGACTAGACTAAATTCGATGTAACATAAAAGAAACGCAATCACAGAACACTACTGCACTGAATAAGTTACTAGTTTGCCGTTAGTAGTTGTTATATCCGACCGTGGTGACGAGTTTTAAGTTTATATATTTATAATGGAAAATACATTACATATGTTTTTTTTATCGACTCATGGTTTTTGCTACAGATATTTTAGGGCATTCTTCTTTATTTTGTGAACTCGTATAACTAGAGGCAGTCAGAATGTTAATACTGGCATGCTGATAAAAAAGGACCACAAAAGAAACAAATTAGAATTTGCTACAGTTCTCTTATAACATATTTTGTGCAAGTTTACTTACGAAATAACTAGCCCATTTTAATTAGTTATTGCAATTTTTGTAACAATAATATATTATAAGTAATACATTTGATAACAGTGTAAAATTGATGAGTTATCAGTATTAGAGAATTATAGTCTTATCAGTATTGGTGATATCTAAAACCTAAAAGACGACTTCAGACTCTCAAATATATTCAAATTAATGATCTTTAAAAGCATGAAACACGTGCTACTAATTATTTAGCACTCATTAGTCCTTTAAGACTAGGTACATCATATGCAGGTAAAAGATACTAAACTAAAATACTATTAGAGTACGTATTAAGAATACTAACTAACAGTATTCGCTCAGCTATAATTTTCTTGATGGAATTGTCTAGGTTGTGTGTGTATTTATAATTCTGACCTATGATACCAAAGTTGTTTAATAAATTCTATGGGCTGGTCTTGTAAACATAGTATTGAAAGCATTATTCCTATAACAGTATCATGAATATCGTACCTACCTACCTACAACATTAGCTATAGGTATAAGTTCAAGAGAATCTTATATCATAGTTCGTTTTATTTTAGTTTTGACGTCTTGGTATGCCACGTTTATGTCAGTAAGCCCCGAATGGTTCTCAATTACATTCTCAGAAGGTGCCTCCTATTGGAGGTAAGTATTTGATGAGAATGAACTAGAGACGCGTCCTGGCTTTTGTAAATTGTTTATTTATATATGTAGAGAGTTCATATCGAGAAATATTGATTGATTATGTTCATCAGATTTTTCATAAGTTTCGTGGTGTAATTTGTTGTCCATGTAAAATATATTAGTAAGTAGGTTGACCATGGTCCGAAGTTTTTTCTGGTTCTCGGCAAATTCAGTAAAAGAGTTGGGATCGAAATGTTTACAGTAAATATTGATGTTATTGTTATTAACTTGGTATTTTTAGGTACGGGTATTTAGAGTTTTTTTACAATTTACATTAATTTGATATTTTGCTTGTATCTAGAGTCCTCATCCAAAAAAGACTCCAGAAAGAAGATGTCAAAGTCTATCACCTTGCAATGCAGTAAGCATCATTTTTTATGGTATCTGGGATTTATTTAATTTGTTTTAATCATTCTTTATTCTTGGCTTATTTTTGTTAATAGCAGTTAACGAAAAAGTCAATAGAACACTTAAATCCAACAAGCGTCGCAACACCTGATGGATTAATACAAACGTTCAACGTCGTCCCTGGCGAAAATGACCCTGGTAAGTGGTAACAGACCCTGAAGAGACTATTATAATAAGAGGTAGTAGTATGTTAATGATGATGATTTCATCTTCATTGGATAGGTACTTTACACATCTTAAAGACGATCTCGTTTATCAGTTTCAGCTAGAGCTAGAGATTAACTTCAGGGAGAACCTGGAGTTACCAAAATTACCTACTCTGTAAAATGTATAAAATTTAATCTAACATAATTTTTAATGGTTTTTACAGAAAAAGACCTCGTCATGCCACAATGCGTTTTGGCGAAAGTAATGCGAATATTAGCAACAAAGAAGAGGGAATTCCTGAAATTGCGTAAATGTTTAATTTCACAACAGGTGGGTTATGGGTATATCGTAGCTTATTCCAAAAGTAATGTCTCTTTACGCGGTAGTATGTTTTAAATCCTTATCTACTAATGCAAAAGTTACTCTGTCTGTGTGTTAGCTAAATAGATGAACAGATTTAGATAACGATACTGTAAAAACCTCATAAAACAAACTTTTTCTACCAAACTGAACCGACTGTTTTTTTATGGAGGGAAGAAGTTTAATCTTACATGCTTATCAATTATACGAAAATATAACCAAACGACTTGCAAATTAAATTTGACAGATTAGAAAAAGAAGTGAAAAGCACATGCGATTTTTTCCAGGAACATGAGGTAGCGACGTGAAAGACATTCCACGAGGCATTCAAAGTATAAAAATGGCTTCGGTCAAACACCTATTCTGTTGAGTTTATGAATCTGATTTTTCATCACTTTGAGAGAATGTTATAAATATTATCGTCTTCGTCCAAATAAGATATAACTGATTTTACGAAAAGTCCAAGTTAATTTGAAATTTTGTTTTGTAAATTTTCATATGAACGACAAAAATGGTTATTGTGGTTGTAAGTTATTTCTTAATATTTTATGGGTTTTGATAAAGTCTGTTCCTATTATTTTCCAGAACAACTTACTAGAGAACTACTCTCAGCTTAAGGAGTTGGAAACTCGCGCCGGCATCACGCACACTGACGATAGTTTGGGCGAAGTGCGAGTGTTGTCAGTGAGCGGGTGGCCTGCGCATGATCTCCTAATGCTGGTGCGCGATGACCTTGAAATGCCGCTGCACTCGGAGATAAGTGGACTTTTCGGTACGCTTCATACTCGACTTAAATTATGCTTTTGAGCGGAATTTGGTAAGCTTACTAGGTTTCCTCAGGGTATAACAGCAGAGAATAACATAGAAAGCGAAATCTGGTCTTATATATTAAAGCTTGGTAGGTAGGTACTAGATATGGTTTTACTATGCAGCGACTGTTAAAATTTAAAAATAACATTACTTAAGCACCCGTACTAACCGTCCGTATTAAATAAAAACCAGAGTTTGAAGATTTTCAAGCGCTAAAAGGAGTCAGTGTGGAATGAGCATCATTTGGCTTTTAAAGAAATCGCGCTGTACTTACTTTTTATTTTTCTAATTAGGATGTTAATGGCGGACCATCACTTTCATAATGATGACTGTCGTATTTTTTATCATATTACATTAGTTAACTAGAATTTACTCTGCGTTATTTAATGCGATATTATGTAACACAAACATTTATAATTCGAAGTAATGATTAGTAAAATAATATAACACGCTGGTTTACTGATTCTCTCTGTTCTTGGGTATTCTTCGATTTTATTCATCTAAGTCGGATAATTTTTCTGTAAGTATGTAAAAACGTAGTTCTTTCATCGGACGTTCTGCGGGAGGACAGTGAATGATTTCCATAAATATTAATAGCCTCGGCATCTATGGGACGTCAGCGATGAAATTTCGGTATATAGATAGGTACTCCTGCAAAGCAAAACACTTACTTACTCAACATCTACGTCTTCGGAGCTTACAAGCATATGTAAGTTCGTAGTAGGTATAAAATTTGTACAATAATGTAATGATGCTATATGTACTGTATACCTACTATTAGAAAAAAGCCGTATTCTTCTTTCGTTCTTGCATGGTAGTTTCCTTAAAATATTATTTTGTTCTGATAGCCGAGTGGTATGACCGTTGGACTGCCAAGTCAAATATCACAAGTTCAAACCCCGGCACGCACCAATGTCTTTTCGAATTAATGTGCGTATCATAAATTGGTTATCAGTTGCTAAAGCCGGTGAAGGAAAATATCGTGAGGGAACCGGCACCTGAGAGATTTTTCAACAGTGTGTAAAGCCATGTCAGTGGCCTACGAGCGGTTTAAACTCTGACACCAGGTTGTTCATCAACCATACGATAAGAAGATTATTTTGTGATCGCATTATTTTGTGATTTTAGGACCGCACGTGCTACAGCAGATAACTGCGCAACTGAATCCTATTCCTGAAGAGGTGTTGGCCGTCAGCGCGGAGATAATGGCGCGACGGATAGAGCTGCTCAATCTGCTGCGGGGCAAGCATCGCACGGATCGAGCTACTTACCTCACAGTTAGTACCTTCTATGGCACAACCATGTTGCGGGATATGGTGCCTTAGTACAGTCAGCATCACAAGTAGCTTAACATGTTAAGAAACCTTATGTCAATTAGTTAAAAGAAAAAACATCAATGCAAGTTATTATTTCAAGTTATAGAAACGTCCGAATGATGAAATGAGAATATTTAAGACTTTTTACTATATAAGAAGTAGTTTTTTAATTAATGGTATGTTTAAAAACGTAAACATTCACCTACTTATGATGCTGACTGTACCATAGTGCATCAATCTCTGTGCGTCTTCACCTGATGTTGAGCATCTACGCCAGCCGTCAATAGAAGTTGCATGCCACGCAATGTCTGTTTGTTACGGCACTATGCCGTAACGTATACTTAACATTACAAACGGAATTCTTACAACTCCCAGTATCCCTAATAAATAGGAAGCTGCTAGGAAGTACTGGTATTATTCTGCATCTAGTTAGACTGAAAGACCACCTAACAGCCTATGCAGATGGTTATTATAAAGGCAGGTGCAATTACAATAACATCCTAGAGTTGTGATGTATGTCTGTATGTTTATCATCTCGCTTCGATTGTTTGCTTTTGGCTGTTGCACACCATTACCGTAAAAGCAACATGTAATAGGGGCGTCTTTAAGGGCTTTTATTGGTCACTGGTATCTTAAAATCCCCAAGAAAGAACTAATTATTATGATATTCAAAAAGCCACGAATCAAGAGCATGCCAATAATTTATAGTATTTATAGAAACTATAGAAAGCACCCCATGTTACTGATAGTAAATCCTTAATACCTAATTATTATGGTTTTTCATCTTTCATATACTACGATATTTTGGTGATTTCAGCCAAAACCAAAGGTAAGCTATTACTATAATAGTCAGTCAATTGCGTTAACCATTCATTATTTGCTATATGATTGACCCACACATCGCTACCTTTAATATTCTCACCAACCGACTAATATGTGCTCCAAATAGTGTTTAGATTACATATAGCAAAAACATAGTTATTCACCTGTGCAGGCAACATTGTCCTTTGAGTGCCGAAAAAGATATACATCCTGTAACTTTTACTCAAAATAAATTTCGATAATAATAAACAAAAATTTAACTAGGTAAAATACAATTGCTTGCTGACATGAAACATTCTGAAAAATACCTTTTAAGTACCGACTGAAATGTCGACGACCACGAGAATTAACAATCTTGGTAAAGTACTTTACAGGGCAGCATACTATTATTCATTACAGAATTTAGAATGGAAAACAAAAAACACTGAATTTGATCATGAAACCGAAAAGTTACACAGAATGGTGGCCGGCACAGCTGAGAACTTAAAAGCTAAGATTAATTATTCATTAGAACTTGCAAAGTAAGTTATTTCTATTATGTAAATATAATTATTAAATATACAGAATAAAAATAAATAAATATTATATGTTTTTGTATTGATTAGGATCCCATGGGTGGATCGAGAAACTATGATGAAGAAGATTGAACGTTTACAAAAGGAAAACATGATACTGCAACATAAGTTAGATGAATTTATAAAGAAAGACCCCAGCGATGAGCCCAAAGAAGCAGGGCAGATGTCAGATGCTGTACCTAACTATCAGGTCGCTTATCTATATACAATGCAATTACAGCTATTGTATTTACACATTAATTTTAATATTAAGTATCATTTAGGTAGATGTACTTTAATTTATCGTTAACTTAATCATAAATCAGAATTAAAAGTAGGTAACACGACCCCGAAATTCTTCTGAGATATGAAGAAGGATGGTACTTATAATTTTTGTAGAGTATATGCGAGGAGTTGTCGAAGGAGCGTGCAGCCCGTGAAGCGCTGAAGGAAGTGGTGGCGGCCGCCGAGAGCATGCTGCGGGTGGCGCGTGCGCGTATCGCAACGTTGGAGCGGCAGCTGAAGGACACGCGCGCCGACCTTGAAGCCGCGCGCAAAAAACACAAAGACCTCGAGCAACTCGTAAACAGACTCGCACACCATTCAAATAAGACAGTGAAGTTGTAACACTCTACATTACGATCCCAATTTGAAGGATCGAAATTATCTAATTCCCATTTACAATGATAGTCAGCGATCCGGGAATAATAAAATCTTGTTCACGAATTTAATATGATTAGATATGATTGAGCCTGGTTATAAGAACCTATACTAAAATCACTGCATCTGCACAAAAAAACTTATAGTTTCATTTAGTTAGTAGTGACCCTTGAAGATTGTTAGTTGACCGGTTTTATATCATTCCAGTATCGACATCGGGAGACCAGCTATGATGCGCGGTCAAGGAAGTTACTTGAAGTTTCCAAAACTGGAGAAATGACTATAGAAGCACTGTCGCGTCAACGGGATGCATTGGAACTCAGGTTATCTCCTAACGTAATTTACTGACGAAGCTTTTAGTTAATGGTGAAACTAAAAATAAAGTAAATCGTGTTCAGGGTAAAGGAGCTTCGTGAGCAGGCTGAGCTAGCAGAGCGTTCGGCCTCAGCTAAAGAAGCAGAGCAACGCGCGCGCGCCGAGTCCCTTCAGGCGAAGGTAGCGGAACAGGTGCTAAGCATTCGGGTCATGTTATGTGTTTAACTTGAACCGCCCCAAAGAACTCGTATTATGGTTAACTTAAAATAGATATCTACGCAGGAGAAGGTCAAAGCGGCAACGGAAAACCGCGTGATAGAGTTGGATTCCAAAGTGAAAGAATTAGAAGATCAGTTGCAGTCGTTACGTGAACGTTCAGTGAGACTAGTAGACATGGAGCGTCGGCGGTGCCTCGAGTATGTGCCATCGAAAGGCAAGCAACTTCCTTTATGTTTAAGTTTAAGGAACATATAAGTAGTAGTAGAAATAGTCAACTCTAAATGGCTTATAGAGAACTTTTAATAGTAATTGAAAAAGTGATCAGTTTAATAATAAAATTGTATTGATCATCATATTTAAATATTCGTGTATTACTAGCACGTGAATTTATGACGTATCAATCACGTTGCAGAAAGTGAGCCGTCGGACAGAGAAACTGAAATATGGAAAGAGTTACAAGTCACTCGTGTAGCGTTATCTCGTGTAGAGGAAGAACTAAGACAAAGCCGAGCTGACAAAGATAGCTTCTTGAATTCACTGTCCAGGATAGCGGTAAATATTACCTATATTTAATATATAGTAGATCTTAGATGATATAATTAATTTGTGGATAATATTTGGTATTTTAGCAAGGAGAAGGGTCAGATAATGTACAAGAAAAGATTGCTACCGAATTATTAGATAGAGAACAAAAGATTGTCAAATTACAACATATTATTGAAGAACAAAGAGAAAATGAGAAGTTAATGTAAGTTAATGATTTCTGTAAGTTGTTGTTCTTTTTATTTTATTTTATTAGAGAGGCTTACCCGTCTCTCTCTCTTTGCGTCGGTTTCCTTATTACTGAGGGTCGTGGTCAAAGTCTGGGTGCAATGTAATGTGAGTGATGTTACGCCAGTTATGTCTGTCTGTCGCTGACAGAGGCTTACAGCTACATACAAATAGTAATACAATTTTGAAGGTTCTGTAAATTACATCATTTAAAAAAGCAAATTAAATAATGTTTGTTATTCGATAAACTATTACGACATTTATTAGGCTAGTGAAGAAGAAATTTGAGATCTTAAGTACATAGACATACAATTCGTGTTTTTGACACAGGGAACAAAGTATGACGCAATACGAAAATCAGTTAGCGTCGCTACGTTTGGAGGTGAAGCGTTTACGAAATTATGAAGGTTACGCGAAAGAAGTCCCATATCAAGAGTTGCATACAGAGGTAAACACTCGGCAGTGACTTGTTTTAGTGAACTCACTATTTCATTGGTAGTGCTAGCAATAACATCGTTGAACGGTTCGGTTTAACCGGCTTAAGAGCCATTTTACATTTTTACGCAGTTTTCTAAGATTTCGGACGCCTAATTTAACATCTTAGGTAGTATTTAGGAATTGATATATAAATGTAAAATGTAGACCAATCTTTCGCATTGACACATAAGCTAATAGATTTACAAAAAATAACTTAATTGCTATATGGTGATCAATCCCCCGCAACACGTTTTCTGAAAAATCATCGCAGAGTCAATTTCGGGATCCAAATTCTATCATTTACATTCACAAATTTAAATGATAAAAATACAGTAAGCATTAGGCATATATTTTTATTGAAACTTACGGTGCCACATTTTTGATTAATAACACTTTTAATTGATAAAAAAAATAAAACTGAAACCTATTTTCACGGTTTATACTGTAATTTTATCGCGACTTTTTGGTTTGAATAAAGGTATATTTTAATTTTAAAATCATGACATAATAAACTATGCTCTTTAAGAAATCTAATACTACAGTGCTTTTCAAAATTCCTTTATTTAATTAGAAATAACATCATTTTCAATATCACTCCAAATCACAATAAATTACGATGCAAAAACCTAGAATGATCAGTCGGGCCCGAGCGCCCAAAGAGGTAGGATCTGTGTCACTTTTTTCTAATTTCAAATTACGAAAATTCGTATTGCAAACGCATGTTTATACTACGACCACAACGTTTTCATTTTCTATGTATTATTTTCATTCGGTTTTGTTTATCATCACGTAAAATATATTATTTTATTAGTTTATGATATTTTATTAAATTAATATTCAGCTACTTTAATCTTGACTGTACTATTTTTGTCCGCGACTTGGTCCACTTGGATTTTTTTTACGCATGAAAAGTAGCTTGTAGCCTTTAATACGTTAATCCAGGTTATAAACTATCCATGTGCAATTTTTTTTCTATGTCCTTTTAACCGTTTTTGCGTAATTGAGTAATTAATTCTTCAAAAATACAATCGCTTACATTTATTATTAAAATAAATTTTACATAACATGATCTATTTATAATTGGTGAACAAATTATTATTGTAGAAATTATAATTTGTCTCAATAAATTACTAAAGAAATAAAAATATTTTCATAAATCTCGAATAAGAAACATTGTCATAACGATCAAAATTTTTATGTCCGTCTCAAAACTCTCACTACACTGTTTGCATTGTTTTTGTGTGGGTGCGCTACGCACACATGACAATTTTGACAGAATTCGAACGTCACAATTTTGTGAAATGGCTCTTAAGGCGTAATTAACAATTTGTTTATGCGTGTCTGATTTAAATAGCTACTGGAGTTACACATGCAAGTGGAGACGTTGTCTCGGGAGCGGACAGCGCTGGTGACGGCGGCCGCATCGCGTGCACTCATGTTGGAGCGCCACGAGCGCTCGGCGGATCTATTCGCGCGCATGATCCGGGCGCGCCGAGACCTTTCTGCACTGCTCGACGGACGCACCGATCCGCCACCCCTTGAAGAGACTGCTCATGCCGAGGTTAATTTATACAGAGACTGCGAATGTTGTATGATGAGCAGATATCTTAACTGTGTATACTGTATAGCCAACGGGTTTTTCCTGATGTACTTACAGCTACAAGTTGCTTCGAATCAACTTCGAAACCGCTAATATGAGTTTATTACTGTTAACTTTTGTACTCGTTAGTAGATGCAACATGTTTATTTGTTGTTCATTTATATTGTATACTTATTTTATTTATTTACAACCATAATATTATACACAAAACATTGATTTCTATCATAATATAAAATATAATGCTTCCAATACGATAAGACGTTTTGCTCATTTCTGTAGCATTACACTGTAGAACTGCAACATTAGATCCTTTACATATCGAGATGAGACTTGTGTATCATCATCATCAGCTGGAAGACGTCCACTGTTGGACAAAGGCCTCCCCCTTAGAACGCCACAAGACTTGTGTACAGATCACATTAATTACGCGTATTAAATGAATGACCAAATGTACTGTAATGTAAATTAGATTATGTATGCATTTGAATAGGTGTCAAGATCGTTGTCGTCGGTTTGTGCGAGCGCAGCGGACACGTGGACGGCGCTACGGGCGGAGCGGGCGCGCGTTCTCAGGCTAGAGAGCGCAGTGCTCGCGCAGAGTCTGCAGCTGGAGCGCGAGGGGCGTGTGCGAACACAGCTTGAGAGACGCCGAGCTATGCTCGAGAGGGAAATCTTGCGAACGCAGCACGAGGGCTCATCAGACCCGTCGGTATTGAATCCAAACAAAAATCCAAGTTTGGTATTCTCTCAATGTTTCTTTTTGTATTTTGGTATAACGGTGTTTTTTATTAATGTTATAGCATTTATAGTGTAACTAACGGTATACTTGTAACAGCAGCATACTAAGTCGCGTTGCGTTAATATGTAGATAATTTTTCAGTTAACATCGTTACATAACACAAAGCCATGTCTTGTACAGATTATAGGAAATAAGTTTACCATTAAAAGTAATATCGCTAATTTTGTCTTTTCTTTTTTCAGATTTAGGACATTCTTGGATTTAAATGAAAGATGACGCTACCGCCTTTTTAAATTATTAGTTTACCTGCATGTTATTTTGTCAATAAATAGTGTAAATAAGTAGCACAAAAGAAAATTTTATTTCTCTTAAATACACGGATAAGGACATTTCGAAAGCAACTGTTATAAACAGTACAGCACGAACTATACAGACACTATCATCACATCACTTAAAGCCGATGACCAGCAATTTTAAACATCTTACACTTTTTTTCATCACGTATTTGATTACTAGTCATTAACTGTATATTCCTAGACAGTAAGTTATCTTTAAGGTGGCTAACAGCCGGTAGCAGCCCACGGAAAGGTGGAAAATTAGTGTCTTTGATTGCGGGAGGATTAGCGTACACATTAATATTTGGCTCAGGAGGAGCGACCCATTTCTGTGTGTCGATATTAGTAATAGCTTTTTTACGGTTGAGATTATCTCCCTTGAATTGTTCATCATTAGTTGATATGTATGTTTTCTTGACAAAATTGTCCATAACTATTTTGGTGGGAAGTGATTCTTGTTCAGTATGAATCCCAGTTAGGTTATTGTTTCCTTTATGGCATTCAAAGTTTTCAAGTTTGTCTCGTCTACGGTCTCCTATATATTTCTTTCTAGGTGCCACAAATTGCTCTTTGGAGTTCAACGGTGGTTCAAAAGATGTTCCTAATTCATCTTCAAGGATTTTGATTATACTGTCTAAATTGTTAGCTGGCACTTCAATGTGTCTATTTTCCATGTGATAGGCCTCATATTCAGCAATCTTTTGCTCCAGCAACTTAACTTTATCTTGATCTTTTCTTCTTTGCAAACTAGCTTTACGTGTTTGATCTTCTAATGTCAATATTATTTTCTCTAGTTGAGATATTTGTTGTTTTCTCGTTTCCACATTTGTGATTAGAGCTTCTATCTCAGCGTTCTTCTCGGTTATTTGCTGGTTCAACTGTAAAAGAGATTAGGCTATAAGATTTATCGCTTTTTGACGGTTGACGGTTTTACAAAGTAGTTGTGATGTGCATTATGGTAATTTTAAAATAAATTCTACTTACATCCATATCTGCCTGAGTTCTCATCTCCAAATTATTTCGTAACAGTTTTATGATGTTAGTTTGCTCTTCATCCTTTTCTGAGAGCATCTTTATAACACCATCTCTTTGCTCTAAAAGATGTTCTTGTTCTGTGAGACTCTCTATATGTCGTTCCAATTCCATGTCTTTCTTTTGTAATGCTTCAGCAAGTTCGCCATTTTGTCTTGTAGCTTCTAGCAATTTCGCTCGTTGTTGATTTACCTTAATATAAAATTTATAAGTTAGTGTTAACTGTGAAACACCCTCAAAGTTAATTATAAGTTTATATCTTGCCTACCATATCACGAAGCTCATTAAGATTTTCAAATTCTCCGAAATCTTCTTGCAGCTCAGCAATATGTGTTTTAAGAGATGACAATTGTTCCTCATAGGAACCCATTTTGCATTCACTGCAACAAAATATGATTATGTTGGTGTATTGATATATGTATATTTATATACGATTAAATTTTCATATACATCGTAGCTAATGTGACTTATTAGGTGCGAAACATGAAATATAGAATACTTTTATGTTTCGTTAATTATTATATAATTTATTAACCTTTCTTGTAACTGCTGTTCTAGTAATGACTGTTTTTTTTCAAGTTCTGATATATATTCTTCTTTATTAATCAGATCAGTCTTCAGATTGTCTTCCAAATTAATCGACTCCTTAAAATTGTGCTGTGCAGAAATGTTGCATATGGTTAATTCGATATTTATATATTCATCATATTACGATTACATTTTATTGTTACGTACCTCATACTCTCTTATGGTGTCGCATTGTTGAGATATCCTTGTTTTGTAATCATCTATTTCCATGATTGCTAAATCTAGCTCTCGCTTAGTAGACATTAATTCCTTCTCATGGCTCAGTGCTTTATCTGAAAACCATTATTTGTAAAGAAATTGTTTTCATATTTTATATACAACTAGCGGCCCGCTCCGGCTTTGCACGGGTATAAAAAATATGTTATAAGTATTTCTCCACTATTTAATGGATGTTATTACACATATAAACATTCCTCTTCAATCACTCTATCTATTAAAAAAACCGCATCAAAATCCGTTGCGTAGTTTTAAAGATTTAAGCATACATAGGGATATAGGGACAGAGAAAGCGACTTTGTTTTATACTATGTAGTGATTAATTATTGGCTGCACTTACTTAATTTTTCTTGTGTTTCTTGCAGTTCCTTCGTTGCATCTTTAAGCCGTAATTCGGACTCTAAAAGTTGCGCACACAATGATTCCACCTTAGCTTGTAGATTTTTCTTTTCCTCTACTTCCTCCTCGTATTTCTTTTTAGTTTCAACAAGTTGTGCAACATTGATGTTCATATCATGTTTAATACTCTTAAGGGATTCGTTGTAAAACTGTGAAAGCTTCCCAAGACGCTTCTCCAAATCATCCTTCCTAAAATGTTTTAAACAATCCATGTTATAAATTCATTAGGAAATTTTTAAATGGTATTAATGGTTAAAACTTACTCGGCTTGTAACTTTTCACGTGCTTCTGCTATTTCCTCCAAATGCATCGTATTTTCCCTTATTGATTCTCTGAGTTTGCTTAGTTCTTTATCAAAATCAGTTTGTAACTTTGTGTTCTAAAAACGGAACAGATATATAACATATTCCAAATAAATATACTGTATTATTCTGATTAAGTAAAAAATATCGTATGTCATTGATTTTTACCTGTTCATGTAGTTGTTGGACGGTACGTTCCAGCGTCCACGTCTGCGAGCGAGCTTGTTCTAAAGCTGCTTCTAATTGCGAAGCGCGCTCCGCGCCAATCTTCACTTGTCCTTCTGCTCGAGATAATCGATCCCTTATAAAGATCTTTTTGCATCTTTCTTCTTTAAGTTCCTTTTCGAGTTCCTGTGTTGTTTGATGAGTCATAGGGAAATTGAGAATTAACATTCGTGAGTGTTATCGATATTATTTACTATATAATTTTTAAGGTTTCTCTCACGTAAATATTTCGGAATGCCTGACTAGTTTTGGACTCAAACGGAGCCCTAATTCATGAGCTTGTGACGCGGCGGGGTCAATAATAAGTCAATTTGCTAGAATGAATACCTCTAGTTTATTCTTATTCGTCTGCGACCGAAGATGATCTGAATTATGAATTTGTTTTCTCAAATCGGTATTTTGCGAATTGAGGTCCGATAATTCATACATTAATTCTTCTGTGCGAAGCTGGAGGGCTATCGTTTCGTTTGCTGATTTTCTGATAACAATTACGTAGCACATTTTATTTTATTCATATGATTGCTAAACATAGATATAGTAATGACACATACCGCATAAATTCTATAATTTCGTTAAGTTCCTTAAGAAAATCGCCTTTGGCTTGTTCTAAGGAGCATTTCATCATTTCATTTTCAGCGGTAAATTCATTGATTTTCTTAGAAAGTTTGTCTATATGAATACCTCCCTACAAATAAATAACATTAAACACCACAGTTTTAGTAAATGTAGTCCTTGTTTATGAAAGTTATAGGTATGGAGGTCTAGGATTCGTACCACTTTAGATTTCACACCTAACCAATCAATAATCTCTTTCCTCTTGACCAGAGTCTGTTCACACGTGGCAACTAACTTCGATGGTAAACTGTACATTTTATTCACGTCGACTGTTAGTGGACTTTTGTTCGACCCCTGATTATCTGCAAAATCACAAATGCAAACACCATCGAGCTCGTTATTTGCAATAGACAGTCATTATTCATTTATTCAATCGTTTTTGGGTGTATTTAAAGAACTCTACTAGTGACTTCACTTAATTGACTGTTAAACACTGACTTCACTCGAATCATTAGTTTTACTACTGCAAGAAGTTTTCAGTGGCTAATGTCGCATTCGCAAGTTTACACGATTTATGAAATAGAATAAAGGGATTTCGGGTTTTGGACGTATTTCCCATAAATCTTTTTTGCTTTTAACTTAAACTTTCCTTGGTCACTTTTTGGGTCGCGCTATTTGTACGCGCATTGACATTATTTTTTATTTACCAGTTTTTTGTGATTTATCGTCGGCCTGTCGCACTGAGCAGAGCTGTAGAAGTTGCTCCGCGGTCAACTTGGCTACATTCATAATACGCAAGTCTTCGGAGGGCGGTAATATCGCCTTCTGCCCCAAAACTGTCATCTTCTGATGGGTATTCCGCATGAGCGCGTAAAGTTCCATTATAGCTTTCTGCAATATGATGCCTATTATTAATCATATTTATAAAAGATATAAAAATAATTAAAAAAAATTGCTAACGGTTGAACGTAGCTAATGAAAATACTTGAAAATGAAATCATACCTGACGATCTTTAAGATCATTTTTCATCTTCTCGAACTGCACCATATTTTCTTGCCAACTTATTTTGAGTTTCATCATTTTGTCGCTTCGAGAAGATATTGAATCTGAGAAATATCATCATCATCATCATCAGCCGGAAGACGTCCACTGTTGGACAAAGGCCTTCCTCTGAGAAATATAAGTACTTAATATTCATGTCATCGCTACTTATCTAATCCTTCGTTATTTAAGTCTAGCACAGGAAGAGTAAGAAACAAGAAAGTTTTTTATGATGAGTTAAAGAAAGGATAAATGGAAAAGGCTCATTCCATCGACTCTAAGTAATCGCTACAAGGCAGGGAAGTGATGGCGATTGCATTCATAAATTTAAATTATACCTTTATCTGCAAGGGTGTGTGTGCCATCGCAATCATCTAAATCTTCACTTCTTTCTTGTTTTTGAATTGTTTCCTGAAAAATAAACATTTTGGATATTATGAAGACCCTCCTGGTCAAACTAACCATCTACGGACTACGGGCTATAATTTGGTAGTTTTTGGAACTTCTTATATTTTTAAATCTGATCCACATACCTGGTCCGGTAGATCGGGAGAAGGATGCAGAGTTTTCAGTTGGGATCTCTGAAAATGATACAACTTAAGGTGTTCAGACCATGCCGGACTAAAGTAAAATAATATTCAATTAATTATTAATAACCTTTTTTTTAGTCTTGCGACGAGACAAAAGGTTATAACGAGAGCTGTTTGATTTAGTTCGGGTCTGTAATAAAGTTTGAGTACATACTAAATCATCAAAAAGCATGAAATCATTAGTGGTTATCACAATTTACTATTCTTTTTGAATTACACACATCTAAGAACAATATCTACCTACAATACCTAACTCTAGTCTCAATAATGTTATATCTTAAGTTATCTTAGAAAATAAAATATAAATGATACCATCGCATTACATAGTTTCTCACCTGTGACCCAGGCACGGGCACAGTGATGACAGCTCGTCCCTGCTTGACCGGCGCCAGGTGATCATTCAAAATTTTCTTAGGTATTGTGGATGGTCTCTGAACAAAATAAACAGATTCTCAAAGTATTAAAATGTAGCCTATATCATTAAAATGTTTTATTAGATACTGGTATCCTTCTACGACTTTTGGTCCCTCGGAAAATTTTACCGCATTTAATTAGGCATAAAAAGTTGCCGTGTCCATGCCTACGCTCCAATCTGGCTATATATATAGTATGTATATAGTCAAATCCCGTTACCATTAATAAGGCCAAAACCTCGAAGCCTAATTACTTTGAATGTAATAATAAAAACCTTTTCTATCATATTAGGGTCAAAAAATAAAAAGTATGGCCATTTTCTTGCTGCGTATCATTATTATTTTTTTAGTTTGATCGATTTCCAACTATACTAAAGAGAGATCAATCATTGCGCAGCCTAACCGCTGGAGCTAGAACGTTGGATGTAGGACAAATTTTTGCAGGTAGTTAAGTACATCTTTGGGTTTCGAGGTCAAAAGCTACGGGACTGGACTAATAAACAATAAAACCAGCTGGCTTGATAAAAAGGGTTTTAAGAGCAGGATACCAATATAATGGTGTTGATAAAAATGAAAATTCTTCGTTAAGAGCCATTTTACATTTTTACGCAGTTTTCTAAGATTTCGGACGCCTAATTTACCATCTTAGGTAGTATTTAGGAATTTATATATAAATGTAAAATGTAGACCAATCTTTCGCATTGACACATAAGGTAATAGATTTACAAAAAATAACTTAATTGCTATATGGTGATCAATCTCCCGCAACACGTTTTCTGAAAAATCATCGCAGAGTCAATTTCGGGCTCCAAATTCTATCATTTACATTCACAAATTTAAATGATAAAAATACAGTAAGCATTAGGCATATATTTTTATTGAAACTTACGGTGCCACATTTTCGATTAATAACACTTTTAATTGATAAAAAAAATAAAACTGAAACCTATTTTTACGGTTTCTACTGTAATTTTAACGCGACTTTTTGGTTTGAATAAAGGTATATTTTAATTTTAAAATCATGTCATAATAAACTATGCTCTTTAAGAAATCTAATAATAAAGAGATTTTTAAAATTCTTTTATTTAATTAAAAATTATATCTTTTTCAATATCACTCCAAATCACAATAAATTACGATGCACAAACGTTGAAAGATCAGTCGGGCCCGAGCGCCCAAGGAGGTGGGATCTGTGTCACTTTTTTCTCATTTTAAATTACGAAAATTCGTATTCAAACGCATGTTTATACTACGACCACGTTTTCATTTTCTATATATTATTTTCATTCGGTTTTGTTTATTATCAAGTAAAATATATTATTTTATTAGTTTATGATATTTTATTAAATTAATATTCAGCTACTTTAATCCTGACTGTACTATTTTTGTCCGCGACTCGGTCCACTTTCTATGTCCTTTTAACCGCTTTTGCGTAATTTAGTAATAATTCTCGAAAAATACAATCGCTTACATTTATTATTAAAATAAATTTTACAAAACATGAATAAATTATTATTGTAGAAATTATAATTTGTCTAAATAAATTACTAAAGAAATAAAAATATTTTCATAAATCTCGAATAAGAAACATTGCCATAACGATCAAAATTTTTATGTCCGTCTCAAAACTCTCGCTACACTGTTTGCATTGTTTTTGTGTGGGTGCGCTACGCACACATGACAATTTTGACAGAATTCGAACGTCACAATTTTGTGAAATGGCTCTTAAGCATTTATAAAACCGTATTAATTATAAGAATATGTATCATTGTTATCTCAGCTTACTCTAGGTGCAGACGAGAAGCGGTCGCGGTCTGGCCTGGCGGACCGCGGCATCGGATGTGCCACCGGTCTTCCGAGACCCAACTCATCTTTCACACGATTTGCAGATTTCGGCCTTGGCTGTTGACAATTAAATATAACACTTATTTCATAGTCATTATTATGTCATAATTACTTGTTTTCATTCCAGCCAGTAAATCTTACCTAAATATACCTCCCTACCACAGATCTATAGAAAAACGAAGCGTTTGTGGGATAGACAGAATTGTTACCACAGAACTACTCACGAGGTTTGCGAAAACGTTAAAGTAGAATAAGGATCGTAGCAAATGGTATTATGTAGATATTCCTATTCACATAAAAACAAGGCTATTTATATACGTACCCATGCGTTTCGCAGGCCAAAACGCTGCTGTTGTACAGGAAAAGTGTCGAACCTTGATCTCTGTAAAAAAGTATACTTCTCATACTCTCATAATGTATTAAACCTGTATATTGTAGAGCTAGGCTGAGACTATGAATAACCATTTGCTACGATCCTCATTATTCCTCAAACCTATTTTGTTTTATTTTCTCTCTACTCTTATCATTATTATTGACCTTTTATTCATTTACCGTATCCCAGAACATTGAATTCATTAAGATTTTCCAATTTCACCGTCCGTATAGTTTAGTATTGTTTTTTAATAATAATCATTTTTCTATATTCAAGCCCGAGTAATATAATTACCTGTATTTAATTATGTTATAGAGCTAACGATGCAGAGATAATATAAAAGTGACATACCACTGCTTCAGAAGGTGGTTTTGGTCTAATTGGTTGTAGTCTTTGCCGCCCAGGGGGCAACCTCTGCGGGATACGACACTTGATTGGCCCTTTCGTAGCGTCAACCACGTCTGAGGACAGAGCATCAAATAATTATAACTCTCAACTCCTTTGTAAATTTTAAATTTGTAGCTTTTCTAAGTAAAACAGGAGAACAAGACTAAAACTCATCGCTGAAGACATTTCTAGGAAGCAGCATTTATATATAAGTCTTGAGTGTTTTTAAGACCTGATTTCCGGGCATTTTATAACAACTTATTAATTTGTTAGTGTATGGGTTGTGTTGTGTAGTGTGTTGCAACTAATTTGGTGGTCAGTGGGTCATCTTAGGGGGGAACTCGTGTTACACTAGGTATCAATCGTAACTGATTATGGTATTACTCATTGTCTGCCACTGTAACCAGTGTTTGCGTTTTTACGTATGTATCTGAAAAAGGGTGTGCTAGATGTACAGTCTCTTCAAATGTCATCCTTACCTTGTCTAGGCTCAATGGGCACCAATAGTGACATGTTTCATTACATAACTTATAATTTTATCTCGGATCTCACTTTCGTTACGCGTTTTAAATATAAATCTAATTAAAGGTACAAAAATTTCATATCAATTACGTTCCAAAAGTAAATGACTTGTGGCTTTCATTTTGTGTATCATAGATTTCGAAGAAAAAGCAATGCTTTACTAAATCA
Source organism: Abrostola tripartita (assembly GCA_905340225.1). Classification (NCBI taxonomy): domain Eukaryota; kingdom Metazoa; phylum Arthropoda; class Insecta; order Lepidoptera; family Noctuidae; genus Abrostola; species Abrostola tripartita. The sequence continues at coordinate 5,790,708 of HG996493.1, read as the reverse complement.
GCCAGTTGATCTGCTTAAAATACTATCAGTCTAAAAAGTTCGTCTAATTATCGTGTACCAAAAAGTATCAATGAAGTAATTATTTTCTTTGCAAACAATAAAAATAATTATCCTGTCTTTTTTCAAATTTAGAACCCCAGTCCATCATCACCAATCACGCAAATAGTTTTACAAAATATCAAAATTCCAGAGGTTTTCTTTTACATTTTCTATATACCATTTTTCAGCTGTAGAGTTTATTATGACGACTGCGGCAAAATCGCAAAAGGATAAACCTTGTAAGTATTTTAATTTATATGACTTATTTAATGCTAAATGGACACATTGGACATTGATTATTATATTATCTAGCTGTTAATCTGCGAAAAAAGTTAAATCACAACCAACGAAAAGGTTAAGTAAGTATCTTTTCTAAAACCCTGTTTGAGATTGTTCTTTAGGAGACAACTTATTATTAGTTTACCTACTATACGGTTTAACTGCGTACAACTACATATCTCTGAAACGCGTTTTGATTCTTGTCTTCCTTGAATGAATGTAAACAGTTGTGTAAAAAAAACAAATTAGTGGACCGTTCCCAACGGTTCAGGTTGGACCTTGACATATTATAAATTCTGGAGCACTTTCATAACTACAGTAGGAACTTAAAAGCACATGGAATATTACTGTGTGAATTGGTATATCTATACGTACTACGGAGCTAGAGCTAGGGCCTAGGACTCCGAACAAACGCAATAATCTATCTGCTTCTATTTGAAAAAAAAAAACCAAACCTAATTACAGTTTATTAACCGATTATAATCATTATTACGTAGGCATTAAAAGCATGCAATGCAAGCAAAAAAATGTACGCAGTTACTGGCAGCTGTCATTTGTCATGTTACCATAGAAGTTTCAAAGAATAGTTTGAACGAACTGTAATGGGTTTCCTTAATAATTTTATTTTAAGTAGAGATTTATTTATTTAAGATCTGCTTGAACACCGAAGTGAGCACAATCTTAAAATAAAGTACGCTTTATTGTTATGACATAATGCAATGTTATATAGAAATAGGTGAAATGTAAAATAGTGAGTCTGGTCGGATCCATATATTTGGTAACAGTTGGCACCGCTCCGAGATTGCTGCCAAGACCTACAGCAGCCTCCGCGGCGCGCGCCGCTCGCAATGCTACCAACAGAAACTTGTCGCTGCCCTCCCAAAGAGTGTCGCCAACACGTTCGTCTGCTTCTCCTAAGGTAACCGTTGCTGCAGAGGTAACCGTAGGCACACATTATATTTTCACGTCAGTGGGATAATTTCTTATATAACAGAGTTTCTATCTAGTCTCAAAGCATGTGGTCTCTCGACCAAGTAAACTTCTGCATCATTTTCCGTCACCATCAGTCATGCGAAACTTATCGGTCAGTGGCAGGCATCTAAGTTTGGAGCAGCAATGTTACCTTTGTTTATTAAACAGTTGCAGGCGAAGAGTTCTCTTATGCAACGTACGCAAAAATCGGATTCTAAAACGGACGTAAAGGTAATACCTACAAATGATAATTTATTCCGTACATTTTCCATTTGATTTCTACTCACAACTTTTACTTTGGCCTTTAGATTAATGGAAACTCAGAAAATGAACCATTGGACAATGTTAGTGTGAGTATGATTTCTTGGGGCTTTTTGTTATATATCTGTTTAAACTAATGAGAAATACTTTTTGTTCAGAAGTTGCCGCCGGTAGAACATGACACTTATATTATCGACAATCCATCGATAATGATAATAGAAGAAACGTCGGACGACCAAGTTGCTTACGAAGGTGGTGTTAATCTACAAGACATCAATGAGAACTGCCCCTTGGGTGAGTATATCAATAAATACTTAATTCAATGGCTTTCTGTTTATGTAAATGTTTAGAGATTTTTGTTGGAACAGAAATAAAAAATACCGAAGGAGATCCAAATGATGTTCAGCAACAGAGAATGAATGAATCTGATTTACCACAACATAGTCTTACTCGCAAAAATGGTAAGTCTAAAACGGAAAAATATTATATTGTTTATAAATAAATAGGTATTAATGACTAACATTGTTTAATTTAGAAGTTAGAAGTCGGCCCCAAACCCCAGCGTTAAACAGTCGACCGCAGACACCGAGAAGCATACACTCGAGTCGTCCGCAAACGCCGCGCATGCCGAGCCGGCCGACGACTCCTGCGCACCCCGTGCAGCGCCACAGTACCCCTACCAGTCGCCCTAACACGCCGCAACTTCTCTCACCTCCATCCCGTCCAAGAACACCATCCCTGAACGTTCCACCGAGTTCTAGGACTCTGTCACCAGCATTGGGCAGCCCGACACGCTCATTAAAAGAAGAAGAAGACATCAAATCAGCGTTTCTCTCGAAGCAAAAGCAATTTCATCGCATGAAGAAGGAACTAGACTTAAAACAGGTTTGCTTTTTATGAGTCTTTTTAATATTTTGAGACTCACAAGTCCTGAAAATCTATTTCAAAGTTTAAATTATAATATCATCATTGCTGTATTTTCTGATGGATGGCAAATGTAGACAATTCCACAAAATGCCCCAGGGATAAACCTAAAATTTGAATGTATTGTAGCAAGCAGTACTGGAAGTATTTGATGGTTTGCGCGGGTTGCGCGAGCGCATGACACGCGAGGGCGTCTCTGGCTGCGGCGAGGGTCTCCAGCTACAAGAACTAGTGGTATTCAATGTAGCGGACTGGACGGCGGACGAGGTCGCCCAGCTGTGTCGTGATGCCGTCGCTTCCTCCACCACGGATGGCGCTGTCGAATTAATTAACACCACTCTTCCTATGGGTAAACACATTTATTTTTGGTACTAATAGTTCATTTCACATCGTTACCCACATCATGTATAAAATCGCCAATATAAGTTTTTCATTAGTAGACGCCATTTTGCAAATTCACAATTAAGGGAATCTCTGTTACCTACAAGTATGCTTATCAACTATCCGTGGGGCTTGTTTGTTTTATTTTTATTAAACAACTTATATGTATTACGCTTATTAAAGCAAACTTGGGAATAGGAATAAATGAAACCTGCACAAAGCTGAATACAATAAACATACGAAAAAACTATTCTAATAATAATTATTATTAAAGATTACCAATATATTACTTGTACGGTTTTAAATAAAATACGAATACCCATTTCGTTTTCAGATGAATGTGCTCTTGCAGAACTTGATTCCAAAGTAGCTAACGTGCCAACTCGCTTTGCTGATTTATGCCTTCAGGCGTTCACGGCGCGCCAAGAAATCATTGATTGGGTCAAGGAGCTCATCGAAAGAAGTGTATGTTACATATTATGTTACACTTAGGGCCGATTGTTCTTTAACATTTGACTGTTCCATGTCCCGCTGCTGAGCAATGGCCCACCTTTATTTTTACACAATTCTCTATTCGATGCCAAATCCAGCCATCTCTTTCTGTGAAAACTAAAAAAACTACTATAACTACTTGATAACTCTAGAGATAAACAAATTGTCCCTTATTGGAATGCCTTAGCAAAGTTTAAAATATATTTTTATTACTGAATGTGTGCAGGAAAGTGGGAGTGGCGAGTCGTTAGAGCGCATCGCTCGCTACAATGCTCAAGGACTTGAACTCTGCGAGTCTCTTCGCGAGCTGAAATCTCGCGCTGATGATGCTGTTGACACTGTTACGCAACTCTCCAAGTAATATTTATTCCTATACCATGTCATGATTACTTCATATTGTAATATTATAAATTAATATTCCTGTATTTGCGTTTGTATAATTATGCTTGCCTGCGGAATTAAGCCTCTGCCTACTCCATAAGTAATTGCAATTATTAATTATCAGCTGTGCGTTAGAATTAGATATTACGTTTCCAATTAAGTATTTGTAGATATTTTGCATACGGAATTGAAAACGTTAAATTACATACTTGGGATTTGAACCTGCAGCCTTACGCAAACTTATGCGTAAGGCTGCAGGCTTATATATCCGTAAAACCATGGGCCACTACGACGATTTTATTATGATAAACAACACATTTTGATGAAACCTATGTTTGTGTTTAGGCGAGCCTGTCGAGAACGAAGTGCATTAGTGGCTGTCGGAGAATCGTTAGTACGAGAAATAGCACGACTTCGACAAGACCTAGAAACTCGTTCAACGATTATAAGCGAATTGCAAGAATCCCGCAATGCTTCTGACCGTAATAGGCCCTCTGAGGTTGGTACTACTACATGCACTGCAATTTCATAATATAAACTTGTATAAAACAGCCGCGGCAGTGCATGTTTCCCTGAAAGGTGGTCACCACCGAATTGGTAGACTCAGAGGTGGTGGTGGGACACCTTAAGGTCTAGTGACTTGACCAAAATCTGCCTATGGTTTTCGCCCGTGCATTTTAACATATCTTGCTTTTTAGTGTAAGTAATTATATTATTTATAATGTAACTAAGTATATATGGTATGGTAGGAAATGCGTCGGGAGTTAGAAGAAGAACGAGCTGCGAAGAGCGCTACTAAAGAAAAGTTGGCTACTACTGAGTCCCAGCTCCGTCAAGCGCGCGTCCGTATCACTAAAATGGACCGACAATTGCGCGAGGCAGAAGCAAGCATTGCTAGTCTTACAGGCACCGTCAAGACTCTAGAAGACCAGGTAAATGGAGGTTTTTTTTTTAATAATTTATTTTATGTATACAACTTACATTACATGACAGAAAAATGAAATTCAACACACTGCACACACATTTTTATATTATTTTATATTCAGAGTCGTCAAAGGGAAGTGCAGTTGGAAGCTCGCGCTAGAAAACTTAAAGAATCTTTGAAGACCGGAGAAGTAGCCAGTAGTCAATTAGTACAACAACGCGACTCGCTTCAGAATGAGTAAGTAAAAGACTGCTCAATCTGAAACATAGTACCTATCTAATATTTAATCTATATAAGTTGAACTTTAATTTTAATATTTTTATTTGTACAGAATTCAAGATCTTAAACAACAAATAGAAACTTTGACTGCGCAGCATAAGACAGCAATCCTGGAGTTAACTAATCAGCTCAAAGAGTTCAAGAATAACTTAGATGATCAACGTAAACTTACACAAAAGGAAATTGAGCTGAAAGAAGCAGCTGAAACTGCTTTAGCGGAGAGCAATAACACTATTGAAGAACTAAAAGCTAAAATCACTGAAATCGAAAACAATAAGCCTAATCCTGGTAATTAAATATTTAATAGTACTAATGGCCTTGAAGTTAAATAAAAAAATATATAGTTTTGGTTTTCTTTAAAGATTTACCAACAGAAAGAGAAATGGATATTTGGGCAGAGCTGCAAGCTACAAAGGAAACTTTGCGGGTAACTGAGGATGAAGTGACCGCATGCAAACGGGAAAAAGTTCGGTTTTTGGAAACTCTGACAAAGATAACTGTAAATATTTCTTTTTGATATCGTTTTTACGGTGTAAGTTGACTTATATAGTTATTTTAGATGGGCTTTCTTTTTCAGTCTTATGTACCAGATAGTTTTTTTCCACCAGTGAGGTGATTACAGTTGGCTCTAAAACTTGTGTGTGTTTTTTAAGTAGTGTAAATAAATAACCTTAATTCGTTTCAGGAATCTGAGAACAAAGTAGGCATGCAGCAGAAATTAGCGGCTGAGCTTCTAAGCAAAGAAGAAATATTAGGAAAGATGCAAATACAAATAAGAGAATTAACAAAAAATATCAAATTGAAGTAAGTTAGGTAACCTAGTGTAAGAACTTAATGCTTTTGCTTAATGCTTAATAAAGTAAAGACGTTAAATATATCAAAAACATTTTACAGCGAACAAAAAGTAATTCAGTACGAACAATATGTTCGAGATCTGCAAGCGCACAATCGCGCAGTGGCCAACTGTCAGGAGGCTCCTAATGGTATCAGCTATCAAGACTTACAGCAACAGGTACCTAACAATGATTAGTTTTATTTTTACTCCAATTTGTTTCCGACTCGGCAAATAGTCGAATTTGAAACTGTATTTCTAGATTTTGATAAAAAAATGTTACTTAAGGTTTTGTGACAAGACTGAACTACCTAATATTATAAACAGTTCAATCTTTAAAAGCGTTAATGGCGTACATTAACTATATCAAAATTCTACCACTATTATTCTATATGACTAAGCTTTTTATTTCCCCAAATAGATTATGAATTTAAGAATGGGCCTTCTCGAAGCGGTGAACAAAAACGAAGAGTTGTCAGAGCTGTTGGTGCAAAAAGAACAGCAACTTGAGCAACAGGACAAGACTTCACGTGCCCAGGCAAGAGTCATAAAGGTTACTAGGTCCTTCTTGAAATCATAGTTATGTAGGATACTAACTTCATAGCCTGAATCACATCAGGATTGTAGCGTATTAAATGTAGTTTAAATTAAAAGATAAGTATTTTAGATTTTTTAATATTTTGCTGTTGGTCTCTCAACTCTCATCTTAGAAATTATTTTTAACTTTTATTATGTAACATGAACATGTTAGGTACACCGTTCTGGCCATCAAAATGAGACTTTCCAGCCCTAAACGAAATATTATCTAGTTAGAACGTAGAAAACGTTAGACAGAATAATAGTAGTTAATTGTTTTCAGCTTTTAATAGGTTTTATTGACAACGTAATTTTAAATAATAGAAAACAAAGCGTAATGGTTGTCAGAATATAAATGCTCGGTTATTGCTGTAGCAGCGTACTTTTGATGATGATTATAAATCAGCTAGTGACACAGGTTCGCGAGGAGTTGATCAATATGCTGAAGAACAAAGAGACGGAGCAGAGTCGCGAGCTGGCCGCGTTACAGCAGGACCTTGAGCACCGAATGAAAATCGTTGATGAAGTGAGATCCCCGGTTTTTTTTTATTTTAATTTTTCCCTACGGTAAACGATTGAATACTACTGGTAAATAAATTTGCACCGTACCCTGTGGTCAGCACAGCAATTTATTATTTATGCAAAAGAAAATGTTAGTTTTTTTTACTTTTTATAAGATGGGATGAATAGGATTGGAAATCCATTTTCCGTGCTGATTTACTGCTATAATAACGGTTTTATTATTTTATATTATATTGTAACAGGTAAACAAGCAAATAGCAGCGAAAGCAGAAGAGATTCAAGAGCTATTTGCTACTCTGGAAAACAAGCAGCAACAAATCCACCGGCTGGAGAAGATTGTGCTGGCGCTGGAGGAACAGCAGCGACGTGCGCAGGCGCAACGCACGCGACACGAGGAGAAGATCGCCGCGCTCGAACACGAACTCGCTGCTAGTGGAAATCGACGAGAACGGTGAGCTATATGAAGGGTTTTAAGATTTTACACAATTTACTTAAGTACGGCTATTAGATGATTTGAGTTTTTCTATTCGTAATCCTTGCATGTTACCTTGTCAGTCAGACATGTTTACACTGAAGTGTATGAATAATTTAAATTAACAATGAAATTTGTTTCAGAAAATTTCTTTTCTTCTAAAATTAATTTATTGCGTGCTCAAGAAAGTTTCGTCTCAAAAAATTTTGAAGTAAATGGTGAAAATTGTAGATGTCCGTTGATGTGGAAAGTTTGATGTAAATTCGATTTTTGCGAATAAATTGGTATTTTCTATAACTCCAAATTGTTTTTAATTATTGTTCATCATGAATGTCGCACTACTTACAGTAGTTACTAGTCCGCTTCAAGATCCTAATGCATAGACGAAATTTTGGTAAACTATACACAATTTAAATCCTTGTTCAATCAAGCGATTAAAATCATAGATGTACATATTAGTAATAATCATCTATGATTTATATCGCTGTAGCTGCGTATTGTAACCGTCACGTAAAACGCTGACCGTTAACTTAAATTCGTCTATTCCAAAATGTTACGTAACTAGTAAAGTACTTTTAACGATTCTACAATAAAACAAGGACAGGAAGCGACTATATTCCAGTCGCCACGGTAATATCTAACAGTATTGTGACTCGGCCGTCGGCCCTATCTTGAAATAACTACCTACAGCACGCGCGGTACGTAAACAGTGTAAATACGCGGTAGACGCGGTAGGGTTGGCCCGCATAAAGTATTTTAACTCCATCTACCTACTTGAGTTTCTTTGATTGTAAATATTTTATGTATAATAAAAAATATATGAAATTCGTTGTGAATGAAATAGGAAGTATTCAATAAAATACATTTTGTGTTTTTTGATTTAATTAAAAAGCCATCTCATAAATTTGCGAAGGAAAAATATTTGCGACTCACTGAGACGTACGGAAGGCGGTTTAGTATTAATTTTTTTGTATAAAAAATCCGCATTCGGATAAAAAGATTAATCAAAAATACTTTCGGGAAACATGGACAAGGAGGAGAAAAGGAATATCTTTTACTTGGTTATAGTTACCTGCGGCGACTTCACAATTGGTATGTTTGGTTTTAAATGACATTCGGAATATTTCCTCCATTTTTTCTACATATTGCACGAAATCATCACCTATGGGTACTATTAAAAAAAAAAAAAATTACGGTGGTCCCGATACCTTAAATACCGATTTTCCGGCCATTCGTTGATGGGATTGCACGTAGGACTTCAAAGCCTGACAATCATCATGTTTTTCCAAACAACGCTTTAGAAGGTACCCACAAATATATAAAAGCGATTTTTTTTCTGACATGTCTGTGATTATAATCAGAACTAGTAATAGACGCTGGAAAATTCGTCAGTATCTGTATTTGATATTTCGTTGGTTGCAGGTATTGCACAGCTATTAACTTCTTCGCGTGTTGTTTGAACAAGAAGTTTTCCGAAATCATCTGCTCAATTTCCTCCTTTAGGAGGTTTTATGATGTTGCAGAAAAATAAGTTTTTAAATTCCGATGCAAACTGTCTACACGTTGGATTTAGAACTGAGCCATTTTTTGGTTGTATGTGTCCAAATAAATTTTCAAGAGCGTCTTGTTTGCATCTTCTTGTCATAAGAAAATTATATCCTTCCACCCGCAAGTCATCAAACAAGAGCATTAAGGATGTGATAGTAATTTGGAATCCTTCAATGAATCTAACACTTAGTGTGGTCACGGCCATTCTTTGGGTTTATTAATTTTAACTCTTGAAAAAAGCTAATCTTTATGAAATATGCCTTTTGTGATTCATCGCCTGTTTTATATTTTTAACTATGTCTCAAAGAATCGAACAAATCATTCATCATAAATAAAAAGTTAGCCCTGCCTCTGCCTGATTCTTTAATTTAATTATTATCTATATTCGTACAAATGCCATTTGCAACGGACCTACTAAGAAGTTGCATTGCAAAACAAACCTTAATCTTTTCAAAGTTTGTAGTTTTGATATGGCTGTTGGTAAGTTTAGGTGCAAGCCTGAAACTCAAAATCCTGATTATAAAACTGTATATTATGATCGTATTTCGCTATAGAATTTCCGAAGTGAAAATCATATTACATTAGGGTATTTTGTACGTTTTTAATTAGATGCGGTGCATCAAAAATATAATATATTTTTCTATATTAGTAATAAAAAAATAAGTTGCTTGAATATAAACTTTTCTTTCTTTGGAAGCTTTCCATAAAACAGATCCTTGGTCTGACACAAAAATACGAATGATATGAACAATTTCGAATAACTGTTGTAGTACTTTATCAATCCATTTATTTATTACTAGATGTGCCCGCGACTCCGTCCGCGTGGAAATTCGGAAACAGCAAAAGTATTTTTAAATTGTTTTCAATATATTAGCTAAGTTTGAGCGAATTCGATTTAGTAGTTTTTACGCCATGTCGTAATATTTTATTACATGTATAGCTGTTGCCCGCGACTTCGTCCGCGTGTATTTCGGATAAAAGACCAGTAGTAAATTGAACTTTTAACAGAAAAAAATACCTACCAGGCAGGCTTTTTTAAGTAGGTTAAAAATCTTTAAACCACTTATTTAACTAAGAATACTTTCCGGTATTTAAAAAAAAACCGCAAAAATTGAACGGTAATTACGGAAGTTACAGAAAGTCTATTGAAAATAATATATAACTGAAGAAGAGAACATAAATAAATCCGTTTTGTGCGTTTCTGAGTTTCTGTACATTGAAACTGCTGTAGAAAAAAAAAAATGCCAAGGATAAAAGACAACCGTGACGACCTGATTGGCGCAGTGTAGCCACTGCGCCAATCAGGTCGTCACGGTTGTCTTTTATCCTTGGCATTTTTTTTGAGCGCGAGCGATTGGTTGTGGGTTCGATTCCCGCAAAAAAAGTGTGATCCGTAGATGTTTGTCCAAAAAAAACTAAACAAACTAATTATTATTATTATTTAATAATAATACTTTAAACTTATAGCTAAAAACTACGTATCTGTATTTTTTTAATCTAAAGTGCGCTTATTCCAAGGAACTTAATGCACTGATAGCCGAGTGGTATGACCGTTACACTGTTAAGTCAGATGTCGCAAGTTCAAATCCCGGCACACACTAATGTCTTTTCGAAGTCATGTGCTTACTATAATATTACATATAGCGGGTGCAACCAATGCTGCTTATAGAAATCTTGTCAAACTACCCTCCATGCACGCTCCGTTGTCGTGTGTTGAGACACTTTGAAGAAATGCCTAACGATCAAACACGTTATTGTGGCTAATTTATAAAAGATAGATATATACTATTGAAGACTTTTTTGTAGATCTTTTGGAGACTATCATCTTTGTAATACATACTTTTGGTGTATGATCAACGAATGCGAGGATAAGAGCTCGAAAGCGCATTTTCATCCGACTTGCTTCAAATTTATCATTACTGCTCAGCTCCTATGTGTTTTAGCGTTATGTTATATAGCCTATAACCTGCCCAGGAGTATGGACTACAATCGTACCAAGTTTGGTTAAAATCCCTTCAGTAGTTTTTGACCCATGCGTGCACATACAGACAGACAGACAGACAGACAGACAGACGGACAGACAGACAGACAGACAAAAAATTTACTGATTGCATTTTTGGCATCAGTATCGATCACCAGTCATCCTCCAATATTAATTTTGAATATATATTCAATGTACAGAATTGACCTCTCTACAGTTTTATTATAAGTATAGATATAGATATCATTTCGACATTCTGAGATTAATGCGTATGCTACTGGTTATTTCCAATTCACAAATATACCACGAACCATTATTACTAACACATTTTTAGCTGGTTCAGGAGATTGCAGTCCTTTAATTTCGTGCAATCAATTATTTCATCTCATATTTCAATTGTGATTGGGAAAGAATGTTTGTACAATGTTGAAGGACAGGGAAGAAATAACGCACTTTGCAAAAACCGATAAGCTTTTGGGGCTCATGTATTATAAATATAAGCACTAAATGATGTAGTCCTGGTCATATCGATTTCCCTTTACATGTTGCTTTAAGTTACTTTGTGCTTTTATTAGAAGAGCTAGTTTATTGTTAAAAAATGTATCGCAAAGTTGATGGAAAGTACTTTCTTCAGCAAAGCAAAGCTTTTCTGCATTGGAGGAATTCAGCCTTTAATTTTCTTTTCCTTGGAGTGTTGCAAGAACGACTCGTTGAGGTTTGAGCATAACTCTCATTCGCTGCATTTTCAGTCTGGGTACAATTTTCAACTCCAATCGACGGAGTGAGTCTGTTGGTCTTCTTTCCGAGAACCTCTTGGAACGGTAGTTGGTAAGTTTGGAAGCATCAATAATGGAATTCTTTGTTATAAGTTTTGGCACCGACTTTCACTTCGCTTATGTAAAGTGATGTTATAAAATATTATATTTCACTTAGTTTTTGAAGGTTTTAATTTTTTATTTAACTTCACGATTTTTAGTGGTGGATATTTAATCCAGGAAAGTGATAGGAGGGGGGTCAACGCACCCCCACTCCCTCGTGGGATTAGTAGTCGATAATTAACCACTAACAAGGTCTTCCTTGAAGGAAGACGTCCGTAAATTCCGTCAAGGAAGACCTTGTTAGTGGTCAGTTATCGACTACTACTTAGGCAATATCATCATCATATCATCAAGTTACGGGCGTTTTGCTGTGATCCTATGAGAAGTTCCGTTCCATATCTTCTAAGTTCATCAAAATTTCTAGGGGACCAATCGGAAAGTAAACCAATTTTTTTTTATTCAAATCAGTTCATAAATGACTGACTTATGAGGAAGCATACATAATTAAGAACCTCCCCCTTTTTTTAATTCGGTTAAAAACAAGTCTGGCTCAAAGTGTATATAAAATTGTTTACAGTAAGACACTTCATGTAAGAAATTGTGCGGCTATGCTCATAATTAAAAATGGAATATGAAGGTAGGTAGCTGATAATTTTACGTTAATTCATCGCTGAGTTGTTTCTTAGTTTGATATTCTATTTACGCATTGTAATCTTGAGAGCCGTGATGGTATCTTTACCTTGATCAACTTGCCTAGTACGATATCTATGATTGATAGGTTCTTTATATTTAGTTAACTTATATTGTTCTATAGCAATGAGGAATTCGACTTCTGCATGCACTGATAGCATTTTACACTTTGTAAATAATGCGTTATACGAGTAGTTTGGTTTACACTGCGATTTTACTTTTTTGCTTACCTAATTAATATAATTTGCAGTTGTTTTATACGATTCAATTGTGTTTGGAAAGTAAGGCCAAAAAAGGCTGCTCAAACCATATGCCATAAGCTCATCAATGAGTCGACAAGAGCATAATATAGAACATATAAGACTTTTCTGTTCACAAAGCTTCTAAGGTGGAAGAATTTACCCAGGATTGATTGCAGTTTACAGATCATTAACGTGCAGTTTCCAGTTGAGATTACTGTCAACCGTTAGTCCTAAGTACCTATATTTATTAACTACATCTATATTTGTGCTGGCAGCCATTTTTATTGTTGTGTAGGCACTTGTATGTATGGTCAGTTATTATATGTATGTCCAACTTACCTTGTTTGTTGTAGTTGCTGTGAGGTATTGGCTTATGTACATAGCTTTAGTTTTTGATATATTTATTATTATACCATTATCATGAGCCCTCGCAACATGGATGATATGGAAATTGTTACTGCCTCAGCATTATTTTTTGCAAAGTCTACAAAGTTATTTAACTTTTATACAATGAAAAAAATCTCTATGGTTTTAAAAACTTGATTTTCGTCATACGTGCGTGTGAACTGAGGGACAAACACTTATTTTGCAAAATAAAAATTGTAGGATTTAGTAGTAGACCTAAAACAATTGTAGAACAAATCTGGGAATTTGTAAACAAACATATAAAAAACTACAGCCCTTAAAGTGCGGTCCCTCGGTCCTCACAGACCATCAGACAGATCTCAGAAACTGTCTGAAGAATTAAGGTGTTTTGACTACAGACATTTAGTAAAGAATTTGTAAAGATAATTTACTGATTAACAGACCACAAAGCATCAAAGATAAAAAAATATAACGACTAAACTGTGGTCCCTCATTCCACACAAGAAAGATAGGTAAATATTTTAGTGAATATTACCAGATCAAATCTATCTTTTTCTGCATAAAGTTTTAGTAAAAGCCTTAAAGCAATTTGTATAAAAGTAGTTGATAAATAATATCGACGCAATTTGAAGATATTGATGATTAAAACTCGTCCCTCAATCCTTACCTCCACTGACATAGCTGCTAGACGAGAGGAATATTAGACAGTCTAGTGTACTTAACTTTTAGTAATATGTTACTACTAAATAATAGGTATCTAAAATTGCATATTTATTACCTCTTAGTTGAGACAATATTATTTTTGTAATCCTATGAAAATAGGTTAAGTAGTATGACCACACAATTGAACAAAATGTTGACAGTACTATTATACTTCACATATAATATAGCATTAGACGAAACGTAACCAAGGTATACGGTTAATTTAGTTTTATATTACTTGGCGTATGTATATTTAATAAAAAAAATAGATTACCTAAATAATTAATCACTTATTTTAATACCATTGCACACATCAACAAAGTTTAGGGAACAAGGGTAATAAACTCTTTATTTTATATATAACATTGTTTTTGCCTTTCTGGCTCAGTGATTTGCGCTGGCACTGCTGCTACTGTTTCGGAGACCCTCGAGCGGCGAAAATACAATAACCTGATTGATATACCTATTATTTTACTAAAAGTTAAGTACACTAGACTGTCTGATATTCCTCTCGTCTAGCAGCTAGTACATGCACAAATGTCAGTGGAGGTGAGGATTGAGGGACCAGTTTTAATCATCAATATCTTTAAATTGCGTCGATATTATTTATCAATTACTTTCTTACAAATTGCTTCAAGGCTTTTACTATAACTTTATGAAGAAATAGAAAGATTTGATCCAGTAATACATACATACATAAAGTCACGCCTATTTCCACGAGGGGTAGGCAGAGACCACGGATTTCCATAATATTCGGTAATATTCACTATAATATTTATCTTTCTTGTGTGGAATGAGGGACCACAGTTTAGTCGTTATATTTTTTTATCTTTGATGCTTTGTGGTCTGTTCTTCAGTAAATTATTTTTACAAATTCTTTACTAAATGTTTGTAGTCAAAACACCTTAATTCTTCAGACAGTTTCTGAGATCTGGCTGATGGTCTGTGAGGACTGAGGGACCGCACTATAAAGCCTGTAGTTTTTTATATGTTTGTTTACTAATTCCCAGATTTGTTCTACAATTGTTTTAGGTCTACTACTAAATCCTACAATTTTTATTTTGCGAAATAAGAGTTGGTCCCTCTGTTCACACGCATGTTTTTGTCATTGCCCCTCAAAACTAGGGTTCCCACCTTTTTTTTACAAGAAATAAAGAATACTTACTTATTTTATTAAAGTAGGGTGAACAATAATTAACAGTATATTAGGAAAGTAAACAGTAGATTATTATTATTTTGAAAGTTTAGAGCTTTTTGCACAATCTAACTATTTCTTACCTATCATTAAAAAAACATATTCACTAGCCTATCCACAATGATATACTGTTTTTAAAAGTATGGTTGGTACCGGATCCATAACGCTCAATTATGATACCTATGCGTCATACTCATTCGACGGTCAGTAGTGGTCAGTAGGCAACTGAATAGTGAATCGATGCGAGAATGTAAACAGCACGCTCGTGTTCGCCACGCCACGCGAGACCCTTTGACTCGCGTCCAAAAAACCGCCTACGAGGCGAGCGCCTCTCGCGAGCGTCCGCGAGTGGCGAGTCTACGCGAACATGCCGTTTACACTCTCGCGCTCGTGGTTTCACACCTCGCCTCGCCTCTCGCTTGAGAGTGTAAGCCTAGCATTAGATATTATTAATGGATGGATATATATACATGGATGAATCTATTATAGGTATCTGTACAAGTTTTCGGTGATACCCACAGCTTAAGTAGGTACCTTTTGAAGGTTTGTTTTATTGTAAAACAATCGTTATTCGTTATTCATTTACAAACCATTAACGAGGGAGTGCATGAGAATGCAGAATATTTTACATGGTTTTTGGTTGTATAAATTATGTTCTTTAAATTATTAGTTTTAATGTAGGTAGTATCAGTATACAAAAATGTAGTATGCAAATAATAATAAAAAAAAGGTTTCATATTAAATGTTTTACCCATTTTGGTGTACAAATATTCTAATTATCTAATAGATAGTTGCATAGAAACTTTATCTACATAAATATCATCAACAAGTCACACTATTTTGAACACCGAACATAAACGACATTTACATTCTATACTCCATTAACATGTAATTCAAGCTTTTAGTATTATGTTATAAATGTTTATCTATCGTTTAAAACGTGACCACAGAGTCTAAAAGCACCGAGTTACACACTACTTACCTGTCAAGTGTCAACTGTCATGAATACTAAAATCAAAATGTGATACTGTCAAAAGTGTCAAAGTTAAGTTTACTTGTTACTTACTCAATACTCAATACTTCACAACCATCTGATCTGAGTTCCTGAATTCTAGCCGCTGACGTGTTTACAAAACCTTAATATAAGTTTAATATCGAGTTCTCAACTGCCACATCATGTCGGAAAGAAAAGTATTAAATGTAAGTAACATACATTATGATATAAAGGACAATCCCTATAGGTATAGCCGTTCCATGATGTGGCTAACACTATGTTGTATGTTTACAGAAATACTATCCTCCGGATTTCGATCCATCGAAGATCCCTCGTATGAAACTGGCGAAGAACCGCCAGTACACAGTACGGCTGATGGCTCCTTTTAACATGAGATGTGCAACTTGCGGCGAGTATATTTATAAAGGAAAGAAGTTTAACGCCAGGAAAGAGGATGTTGAAAATGAAGACTATCTGGGTATCAGAATATACAGGTTTTACATTAAAGTAAGTATAATATGTGTAGTTAACCATTTATATTATTATTTAGGCACCTATTTAAATACTTTGTGTAAGTATATTCTACAGACAAAACAGTGTATTATAAATACATCTTTGGTGATCTGCATAAATACTAAAACTTATTTAATAATGTCAATATAACTGTAATATAAAATAACATCCATTAAACCTAATTGTAAAAGGTATTAAACCTTATTTTGATACTATTACAACTTATTACCTTGTCGTCTCCTAAGCTTGGGTAAAAACAGTTTAGTACTTATTCTAATATATTTTTACAACTACTTAAGTTGTTGAAGCAAATCATCAGCTAGCTGTAAAAGTAATTGCATAATCATTACTTATATATCCCTAGTTAGCAAATTATACTATAAAATATAAATGTAATTTAAAAAAAAAACGCTTATGAAATATATTACTCTTAACAAAAGATATCCATGTAAATCCATGTAAATAGACCACATGAATACAATTTTAGCATTTTGCCCATGCTAAGCTTGAATCTAAATTGATGAAGGAAATTTAAAAAATGATGGTCACCAGCAGGACTTGAATCTGCGATAATACCTGACGTCACCCTTAAGACGTAAATACCAAAAGGGAACTTGAAATTTGATGGGTCTGAGTAGTGACACGATGGCTTAGTTGGTTAGAGCAGCGCCATGGTACGGCGAAGGTCGCAGGTTCAAGTCCTGCTCTTGTCCATCATTTTTCAAATTTCCTTTATCAATTTAAAATTTTAATGTCAAAGTAAATGTTTTTTAAATGCATATCATTACCAAGTATGTAAAAATGTTCCAGTGTACACGCTGCCTTCAAGAGATATCATTCAAGACCGATCCAAAGAACACAGATTATGAGATAGAGGCGGGAGCCACAAGAAACTTCATGGCACTAAAACTTGCAGAGGAACAAGCCAAGCGAGAAGAAGAAGAACAAAAAGAGGAAGAAGCCAATAATCCTATGAAGTTATTAGGTATACATAATATACATTTTAGTACAGTTACTTAACCCTTTGACTGTTCAGTGCATGACATATAATACACATCAATTGTTGAACTATTGTGTCTACTTTACAGACATGGAACATGTTATTAACAGGCTATATATATATAAGACTGATGACTTGTTGGTCTGAGATAACAAGTGTGAAAATGAAGCTGAGCATGAGAACCTGGGCTTGATTTAGGTTTCTGAAAGTTATATCCTACCACTTCACCCTACAGGTGCATAAAAATCAACATTAACTTAACAGAGTAGTGTAATATATCAAGCCAAACCTAAATATTATCACCTAAACCGTGGGTTCACAGTTCAAGAATAAAAATCAAAACAATAATTATAATTGCCATGAAACAGAGAGAACTTAAAGAAAATTATCTTAAACTTTCTAATGACATCACTTTCTGTCAATAATTTCAGAATACAGAACAGAGCAGTCGAAACAAGAGATAGAGTTGTTGGAGAGTTTAGAAGAGCTAAAGGAGTTGAACAGAAGACAACATGCAGTGGACTATGAAGGCATGCTGAAGCAGTACCAGCCAGAGACCTCAGTCGAAAGGAAGGCCAGAGAGGAGAAAGAAGATGATGAATTTATTAAGTGAGTTCTAATTTAACTCTTATATTATCCAAAAGTTAATATCAGGAAATGTTGAGGTTATAGAACATAACATAACATCACGCCTGTATTCCCCAAAGGGGTAGACAGAGGTGCTCATAGAGCCTTCCACATATCGCCAGTTATGTTTTTAGGTCCCAATGTAATAGGGGGCGAGCCTATTGCCATTAACTGGGCACAAATCCAGACTCCGTGCTTCTACTGAGACTTACCTAATGATAGACCCAGTAACACTTTGCCCGACCCAGGATTTGAGCCCAAGACCTCGTGCTCAGCAGTCGCGCTTAGCGACCACTAGACCAACGAGGCAGTCGAGGCAGAGGCAGGTTATAGAAAAACAGGATTATTACTTCATCAATCATTCAAAGTTCAGCCAAAACATGCTACTATTAAATCTTTTTTTGAGTCAAGCTGCCGATTGGTCTAGTGGTTGCTCAGCGTGACTACTTAGCGTGATGTCCAGAGTTCGACTCTGGGGTCGGGCAAAGTGATACTCGGTTTTGCCATTAGGTAATTATTTGCAGCACGGAGTCTTGATTTGTGCCTGGTTGACTGCAATAGACTCGCCCTCTATTACATTAGGAGCTATAACATAACTGGCGTAATGTGGGTGTATTGTATGTACACATCTGCCTGCCCCTTCGGGAAATACAGATGTGATGTTATGTTTAGTCAGTACTGTCCCACTGCAGGCCAAAGTCCCTCCTTTCTTACCTCCACTTATATTCGCCTACTGCCAATCTCACCAATCGTCATTGATAAAGGTAATTAGAGACCATCCCATCCTGGCACACATCTTTCGCCTCAAGTTTATTAAATACCAACCCCACTCATCCTTTATTTAAACTGGAATACCAATTAAATTGCTTGTCTTTCCTCATTTTTAATATTTATGAAAGTATATAGTTTGCAATGCTGTAATAATGGATTATGACTAATATGACTTGAAATTGAATTTGTGTGTATTTATAATTTGGAATATTTTAATAATGTATCGAGACTTATATGACTAATTGTGATTTAACTTCTGATTTGTATTTTATTATTGTATGCCTCAACGGCGGGACATAGCTGAACTTATTTTAATTATTTAAGACCTGTATTTACGATGTATACCTATAGTCCACAATAAAGATGATTTGATTTGATTTGGAAAAACACAGTTTAACAGGGCAGTAACTATCTTATTTGCTATAGGTTGGATGGGTTTTGTGTGTGCATAGGTAAATAAGAGCTGAAGACGGTACACCAGCCATTGCCTTAAATTGGCTATCAAGTAAAAATGCATTTATGTAGTAGATTTTTAGCATTTGTGATTGTAAACAAGCCTTACAGATTGTTCTCTAAAGATCAGTTAATATAAGTACTTATAGATTCTCATAGCTGGTACACAGAAAATATTACAGTATCATAACATTCTTTCAGGACAATCAAATTCAACAATCCTTCACTAAAAAAGGTAGTTGCTGAAGAAATAATCGAAGAAGTGCACGACGAAGACAGTGGTCCCCCTGCTAAAACGTCAAGAATAGAAATAATACCACCAAAAGTAACAGAGAAGACACAATCATGGAACAAAAGTATAGGAGTTTTAAGGAAACCGGCTTTAGCCAGCTTAGTAAAGAGTAAGAGAGATGTTGAGAATAGTACCAACGTTGCAGCCAGTGTAAGTACAAATGTAGCTAGTAAGAGTAATGAGGGCACGGCGGCGCCCGCGGCCTCGGGACTGTCCCTGTTGGCGAGCTACTCGGGTAGCGATAGTGATTCTCAGTAGAATGTTGTTTTGATTAAATTATCGTATCGGAATACAGTTTATTATTGAATGTTGCCCATGCATGGATACGGGACTTGCGATATACCCTTATTTATCGGCCTGTTTTGTATGACATTTTTATCAATGGTATAAGTTAATTATACAGATACAGATTTAGCCAGTCTTAAAAAGATGACCACGTTTCACTAAAAAACTGTTTAGGTACTTATAAAAATACGATATTTTAATTAGTGTGTCGACTTAAGAGATTAAAAATAGACTAAGTTACCTTATTATAAACTTATTTGTTTAGCTAAGATTAAAGATGATTTAGAAACAAGAAAAAACTAAAAGTCTTAAACAATAACAGATGCATTAACGTACCTATGAAGATAGGTGCGTATCATTGTCGAAAAAGGTAGGCAGAGTAGTGCTTATGCATGCCTACATTACGCCAGACAAATCCCAACCAGATCTGTCTCCGAGAGCATAGTAACAGGTTAAGGTATAGTATCGATATACCGAGAGCATAGTATCACACAGGTAATTGGGTAGTTGACACCACCAATCAAGCGGCATACTTTTTATATAAGTTGTCAGAACGCTATTTCTCCATGGATTTTGTATGGCAATAGGAACCTGTGACGACACTAGTTCGCAAACTCAATTACTTACTGTTTATTGACTTTAAAGTAAATAAAAATCGAATTTGATAGTTAATTAAAAAGGTTTAAGGGTTTTAACGCTAAAATAATGCAATGATTTAAAAAGGTAATGTCTTGGAATCATCGGTTAATGGTGTCAACTCCTCAATTGCATGTACGTGGTATTGTGTGATCAACCGATCATTGATTACAGCGTAAGCTAGATAATTTCTGCACGGGAAACCTTCTGCATAAAGCTGTATTGTGCTCACGCACAAATACCATTTAACAGAAAGAACTCATATTTATGGTCAAAATAATACCAGCAGTCTAGCATACTTATATTGGTCCTAGTGCTGGCCCAAAGCCTCTTCCGACAAAGAATCATCAATAATAAATCAAATTGATTACCACGATTGCTGTTACAATTGACTAAATACAGGCTGCCCTATGCGTACAAATTCGGTCCGCCTCCGCTAGTCCGCCACAAATTTGTAATGAATTAGGTAGGTATTATTAGGTACCTATCTATAAAATTATACTCATTCTTCTTATCGTATGGTTGATGAATAACCTGATGTCAGACTTTAAACCGCCTGTAGGCCTCTGACATGGCTTTACACACCGTTTAAAAATCACTCAGGTGTGCCGGTAATATCGCGATGTTTTCCTTCACGCAATACATGCAATACGCACATGAATTCAAGAAGACATTGGTGCATGCCGGGGTTTGAACTTGCGACCTTTGACTCGGTAGTCCAACGGTCATACCACTCGGCTATCAGTGGTTATTATACTCGTAATTTTAAAGATACCTTCAAAAACCTTAAAAAGTTCACCATCGGGCAGACTAATTTATTGACGTATGTATAGAGTTATGACAGGTCGATAGGCATGCACATTATACTAGGCGACCTAATTGGCGTAGTGGCCAAGCGATTGGACTGCTGCGCTAGGGGTTGCGGGTTCGATTCCCGCACGGGACAAAAATTTGTGCGATCCGCAGATGTTTGTCCCGAGTCTGGGTGTTTGTGTATGTGATATTTCATGTTTGTGAAACGCACCCACGATACAGGAGAAATTCCTAGTGTGGGGCACGTTATAAAAAAAAAAACAAAAAAACAAGGGTTTCTGGTGCTACGCTTACTGAAGCAGTAACGTGGTACAGCAGTAACTCACGGCTGATGAGCAAAACCAGTCCATAGAATTCACGTATATGCACAGAATACAGAAAGTACATCTTATTAGTTTTTCTCCACTGCCCAAATTATTCAAGAGTTTCTAAGCCGCTTTAAAGTTCCGTACCTAGCTTAAAGTTATGCTTCCGGACAAAAAGCTGTGAGTACCTACCTAAAAATCCATGAGATGACATCTCAAAACTTTCAAAGTAAAAAACAGTATAGTGTATCGGCAATGCACCGAAAACAGATTAGTGCTGCCGGATGACAATCGGCTTAAATGTCGGCGTCGAAGCGGCGAACACCTCTGTCTGCCTTTGTTGCCGGTGCCTTCTATTTATTACGGTGTCAAGTGCATTCATTCGGCCAGTTTACGTGGCGCTTTCTTATTTTGATTTGACGGTCTTTTGTATATAGGCTGTTCTCTTCTCTGATAATTATAATATGTTTTCAAGATTGTGACTGCAAGTTGGATTAAAATATTGCCAACTTAATCTTTAACAGTTTGGTTTTCGTGTTCGTTTACCTACATATCTTCTTTTGTGAGTGGTATCATTTTCTCTGGTAATTCACTAGAGAAAAAACGTAGGTACTTCATTATTTTCAAGCGGGTGTCTTTTACAACTTGTCATACTCTAGTACAGCGACCTGACTTTAGATCTACAGTTGGAAGAATTTTAGCTTTCTGCATTACTCCTTTATGCCAAAACCCACACTCCTCCCATACTAGTTTGAAGAATCTCCCATAACTCGTATTCCATAATTATAATATTCTGCTCTGTCTACATAATCCAACCAATCTTTCAATACAATGATCCTACAAAGTCAAGTCAATCTCGGATCAACCTGTATCTGCATTATTTTTTACACTTGGTACCTGGCTTTGAAATTAATTGATTGGAAAGGCCGTTCAATGCATTTGATGAACGAAGATTGGAAACAGCGTAGGTGTTATAGGATGGTAATGATTTTATCAAGATACGTGGTTGGAATTTTGGAATATGTCTTATATTTTACGTAAGTAATCACTATCATTAAATACCATAACGTTATGGTAGAAAAGAGTAAAAAGAAAAGTCGTTTATATATGCCTCGGGGCTATTCGTCGCTCTTGTTACTGTTTGGCTGCAATTAAGAACCCACATAATTATTTACTCTTTTTCTCCATAGTGTGGGGTGGTATTTGCTAGTGTTATACCCCAAAACCTTGTGTATTCCTATGCACAAATCCTGGTCTTGGTATTCTCCAGGAAACCAAAAGAAAAAACTAAATATGCGGTTTAATTTTAATGGACTCCGCCTCTAAGTGCGTATAATATGTGCTTACTAACTAGCGTTAACAGGCTTCGGTCACGCCCATTTGGCCATCATTTAACAAATTAATACTTTTCTCCACGCTAGGCGGTACCTGCGGATTCCTGCAAATCGGGTCTAAACAAAAAGCGCATAGCCCACGGTGCTCAGATAAATACGCGTCGTATCCCAATTTTTTCATCGACATAAATATTGTTTTTTCATATAATGTGTAACGGCTTTGTGCCGACACGTCGATGTTCCGTTCTGGGAAGTAGAGTGGTCGCGGCGCCGCGTCTTACTCGGCTAATAAATAAAAGGCTGCTTGGGAAATATTATGTTACGTGTCGGGGTGTTTTTTGGGCGAGAGACTGCGGCCGCGGCGGGACGCGCTGCAGCGGTGGTCGCCCGCCTTCAGCCACTCGACGGGTAATGGGGCGGATTTCAATATCTACGTGGAACCAGATTAGTATTCGTTTATCTCACATTATCACCCGAAAACGCACTGAACGGAATGTCCACGTTCCACTATGGACCTTTTAACCGGTCGCAGACCAGACTAAGCATGTTTGTCCCAGTAAATACCGCCTAATCTACAAAAAAACACCTAACAAACACATTTCTTCACTTATCTATAGATTAATACTATCTCAATCTGAAGTATAAATTATGCTATAATCGTGTCGGTGATCTTACTAGAACGCAAAGCAGAAATGCAATCCCTGTTTTATTTGAATGTGTAAAAAACTGAAAGTTGAATAAAATTAATGTAGACATCTTAAACTAAAGACTTTAATAAATAAAAAAATATTATTATTAATAAAAGAAATGTAGTCTGATAGGTGTCGCTTCTTATGAAAAATAAAGTGGCGCCTTATGGTAAGCAAGGGTTTTTTGAAATACCTACTGTAGATACCAATTACACGTATGTATGGAAGATATAATATGTAGTTGTATTATCAAAAGAAACAATGATGTCTAGTCTACGTATTTATCGTTATAACTCTATGGATTCTTATAATCAATGACGTAATCTTAAAGGCATATTAGATTATCTGCCTAAAAGCTGATATGGTCCAATTGTTTACGGGACCTATGATAAATTAATGCACCTGATTATAAGCAATGACTAACAACTAAACAACGTCAATATTTTTGCGCGAACGATAACATTTATTAGTCTGAAAACCCAATCGGAGAATCGTTGCTTTTCCTTTGGCGAACAATCATTCGCTTAGAAGATTACATAGTATTTAAATTCTTACAGATCAATAAGATAAGCACGATTAGCTATGACATGTCGATTTACTAGTATAGTATTACATTTTTTTAAACTTTTTTCTCAAATTTATTTCTTTGTAACGTAGTTTTTGTTTTATAAATTATATCATTCAGGTTTAAATTCATATAAATTATTAACTTTTTCAAAACCAAAACAAACGTTTCTTACCTTATATTTAACCCTCTCTGCGTGAGCTTCGAATATTTCACCATTATTATTTTTCGGACTCGATTCTACAACAAATATTCTATCTATCAAAGATAGTAGAAGATATAGAAAATTGTCGAATTTCATTTAAATGATTAATAAATGATCGACGTTTCTAACTGATTTTGCCTCGAACCCTTTTTTGTTTTGTTATTGTGAGGGCTAGTCGGGACAGCATTCCATTTGTTGGGTCAAGTGCGCGACGGTGTGCGCGTGTGTGTATAATTTTATTTTAACGCTAACTTAAATCGTGTGCATAGTTTATTACGTACTGATCACCAGTTATTGGACAATTGTCGTGTACACCGGATGCCACTTAGTACCCCTCGTGATTGATTAAAAAGCCGCAAGTTATTCATCCCACTATAAATAAAGTTGTTAATGCATGGCGGCTCGTAATTGGACCTTAAAATTCCTTCATATAAACGCACACTAGCACATTTTGACAACATAATCCTTCTTATGAGATTATATGCCATAAGTATAGTACCTATGTTTGTTGATGTTTTCTATTACCCGAATTAAAACCTTTTTTAAGCATACCAACCTATTACCATTCTAGTATTACAGTGAAAGTGTTGTAGTATTTTGTTTATGAAATTTTTCTCCACAGTTCCCCGAGTAAATATCTAACCGTGAACCTCCCGAGTTCGCTAATATAAACAATCGTTGGGGAATGTTGCCTTAGCCGTTGGCAGGTTAAAAGCATTAGACAATATTGAATAATAACAATATGAGTATTCATACCAGTAGACATGATAATTTGTTATAATGTATGTGAGAAAAAGAAAACAAGTAAATAAAAGAATATTCCAGAATTAAAATCAAATAAGCATCAGATAGTACTTGCAAGCAGGCTTTCACACATGCCGCCGCGATAAGAATTCGTTGTGGATGTGCGCGTACGCAGTGTTCAACGGTCGGCTTACGCACACGAACTCAAGTCTCGGAAGATGTTCCATTCATAATTTTAACAACCGCTCATTATGTTCTGCCTGCGAGCGAGATGGGTAGAGTAGTGCTGAGCAATTCCGAAAAATTACGAGCCACCACAGTTGTTTAATGCATTCCTAGTGATAATCGCTTTATTATGTTTGGCTTATGATAAAAACAATTGTTGGCACTCATAACTAAATTGTTGCGTCTGCTAAATATACTAGAAGTCTAGCCTATCTTTAGTCTCCGCCCATTGTCTGCCGATTCCCGCGGGCTTGCACAGAAGACAGTTCTCGCATGGAGATAACATTGGGAATTCGTAATAAGAATTTCGAGACATTTAAATCCGCCGGTCTTTGAAACCGGTACCTATACAAAGGCTCAAGATTTCTGACTATCTATAAGCCTAAATATATTTACTTTTATTGATTTGGTACTTCTTAGGAATACTTTGATAATGAAATTATTCAAACTACGCGTAACATACCGACTGCCAACCGACTTTCCAAATTGTAGGAATCAGCTGGGAGAAACAGGTTTCGCTGATTATAAGCTAGCGACGGGCACCCACCTACCTATGTACTGTGCACTCTTCCTTTCGTCGTGCTCATTTACCTGTATGCAAACGTTCGAGATCATACTACTATATGTAGTGATGTGGATAGGTTGAGCCGTACCAGATGATTAGTTTACCATCCTCCAGCCTCTATTCTAATAAGAAAGTACGTGTATTTGGGTTTATGTGGTTCAATTGTCTACCATGGCTCTGCTACACTCGCTTATCGTTACACACTTTCGCGGTTACGACGTAAATAGACCTCCAAGCGGTATCAACTATTAACATCTAGTGCATCGGTACCGCTCCACATAACACAACTTAGCCAAGTTGCTTGTTTGATAAACTTACTGGTACTCTATCCATGCAGTATTTATGTAAATGACCCTTGCCGTATGAAATGATAGAGTAAAGTGTAGGTGTATAGAACTAAGATACTTGCACAATAGGAACTGTTGCATTAATTTTAAAGGAGTATGCAATCACCAATCTTATGATATAAACCACAATAAAATGCTTGTAAGATTAAGCTAAAAGCAAGTGGCAAATATTGCCGTAATTACCACGCTTCGCTAAGCCAGCCATATTTCGTCGCCCCCAATGGAAGGCTGGCCATTATCTTTATACCCTGCAGCGCCTCTTCTGCCTAAGCTTATTGTAGCCGCTTCTAAATATTATGGAACAGGATTGATTTGTGCTATTAGGAGCTACCAATGTTTACCAAAAGGCACTCGGTAAATGATCTTCAATCCTGTTTGTTCAGTAACCATTTCCTTATGAAATTAAACTAAAACAATGTTCCTAGATCAGTGTTAATAAATAATAACTTTAATTTTAAATATGTCGCTGGCTATGTTTGTTTGCAGTTATACCTAAAAACGGAGATAGTGAGCTCCATTTTTTGATAACATCCGAACTAAATTATATTACAAAGAATTTCAATTTGCAATGTAACAAAAGGCGCGGCGACTATCTGTACCTACGGCCGTAAGCGTCATACAAATATTGAGGTCTCGCCGTATAGTAACACTGGAAGTAGCAAAGTTATATCGATACACCACACGATCATTTTTATAGAATTCGCGACTCTTAAAATGTTTATTATAGCAAGCATACGGCAATTATGCCATTACAAAGCACATCGTGTGTGGCCCCCAGATACATGTAGGTACTCCTTATTCATTATTGTTTCGCTGCACATAAGACCATGAAAAGGCCAATTTATTGATGAGAGTAATGGGGAACGATAAATAAATAAAGGTAAACATTCAAACCCGCATATCTATGGAGCATTATGATATTATTTCGGATGATCTCTTTATTCAACAGTCACGTATAGTATGAGTTCAAAAGCTACCAATAATTTCTTTATGCAATTAAATAATCGTGAAGAGTGAGGGCGTACTTTTTTGAAAAAAAAAAAACATTATTCAGTTGAAATATTTTTATAATCGACGGCTTACCACATGTTATTACAGTAAAAATTTAATTTAGATGTTGCTTATGATTACATTCCAATGTATGAGCTCGGCCGCGGTATGGACCACTGATGAATATTCAGGACGTGTGCAGCATCAGGTTCATAGAACGTCTGAGAAACTGCCCATTAAAATTATGACAGGCCATCTACATTCCTGAACAACAAAGCCGACCTACGATTAAAATAACACCTCCTTCGTAGAACATATCCATTTTACTTCACAAGGGTCCGTAACGTTTCCGCTGGGGTCCTATGATACCTTTTTTCCGAACACGGTTGAAAAAACTTGGCGTCCCATTAACAATAAGATCAAAACTAGCCGGCCGCGCCACAATGGCCGGCGAGCGCCAGCCTCCGGCCGCTCGAGAGATGCTTCCAGGAATTGCGCCCTTTTAAAAAAGATCCAACTCATGTTGGGCGTGTGATAGTTGGCGAACTCGCATTCCTTCTGCCTGAGCCCTCGCCGAGGGCGCCACCCTGTCACCTCGCTCCCGCCCCAGTGCCCCGACCAGCACTGCTTCGATCTTCACTCTGACGACTGAACCAAGACCTCTGAACTACCTACAGATGTATGCTCTAGATACGAAGCACTCTACAAATCCCAACTATTTATTTTCTTTGTTACTAGATAATATATATTTATTTATTTATTTATTACCGCAATTTCTTCAAAACAATGACCTTACTTTACAATTACTACGATAAGGATATAAAAAGTATAATTTGCTGGCAATAAATACATCCCAAAAATTATTATCGAGACGACAAAAAGTTCAAAAACTGTATTGACGTCGCCGTTGTGCGGCACGGGTAATCTTATTGTCGTACGGAGTGCAAAAAATCGTGGACAATAATACAAAAGTAATAAGATGATTTGGAGCGACCATTAGTGAATGCCACCGCGACCGCTCCCACGCTCAATTGTCCTGTGGGGTGGTTTCTTTACCTCAAAAGCCCACGATTCATTGGGCATAAAAGTAAATGAAACCAATTACATAATGTAAGTGCCTATTACGCGCTCCTTTATAATTTACACCAGTTCTGACAGACAGAGATATCTTGTTTGTAGATATAACTAAACAAGGTGAGTTTCTGATGATATGTGATTAGTTTTTAACGAAACGTTTAAACGATAACGTGACTTGTGCCAAATTCTGCCCCGAGTAATTTGAAAAGCTAAGCTACCTAACCTAAGCTTGTGTTGTAAACACATATATTTACTTATGTTTTGTTCTATGAGCATATTAATGAAATTATTGGGGAGACGTCAAATCACATGTACATGTAAGCTTCAAACTTCTATGAAAAATAGTCTCCACCGGGACTCGGGACCCCCTGCAACGCTAGTGTTTATTTATACGAACGGAATCGCGCCAGACTTTCACGTGTTAGATAATTTAATTAAACACATGAACATCTAGCAGTATCATAAACAGTCGTGTGATAACTATACACCATATAAGAGAAGTGAGAAAGAAAGTGACGTGACGGCTAGATAATGTATGTATTTAGGATGTATGAAATGGAATGTAAATGACGTTTAGCTTACAAAATTCCAAGTGGCTACGCAAACAGTTGTCGTTCCTGGCCCATAAAATTTATAACACAAATATAAATGTAATACGCCGCGCCACTTGTCGGGAATGCTGTCTCCAACGTTTTATTTCGTTAAGTTTGTATGCCTGCACGCATTTACGGCCAGGATTCTTTGCCCTTGTATTCCCCGGCAGAGACATACATCAAAATAAACTCAACTATGATTTCATCTGATTTTTTATGTCATTTTAGAACTGATACTGTGCAATATTGTACCTACATCTGTAGCAGTAAACATTATTATAAAAACTGGTTAAATGGTTAAAATGTTTGTGTGAACTTGTGTGATGACACATCTCTGCCAGTGGTTACGTCATTTCATTGCCATATTAGCTCAATATCATAACACGATGCACGCACATATGCATAGAGTTCAGTCGTTTATCGAAACACTGACCTATGGAGTGACGGCCCAATGATAAATAACTACATGGGAAAAGTAACACTGCGTCCATGGGAACTAGGTGATGTGAAATGTCCATACGTTGACAACTTATTTTGTCGACAACGATATGAATGTCCGGCGTAATCAATGTTAAAATACATATTACTTATAATGCAGATGGATGCTTCGAGGAGGCTCTGCCCCGCCATATATTTGTCAGTTTTACGTATCACTGTCAATACGCCGCGATGTTCCCACGATACAGCAATCTGAATTGCGCATAGCCGTTTTAGTTTATGCGGTCCTTCATGGAAGGGGCGCCATTTAGACGCTAACGTATTCCAATGACTTCGCTTATCGATTTGACAGCAACTATCGTGATAGTTTTAACGTTGCTCTGAAACAGTAACCCAATAACGCTTCGTTAACGTTGCTGGTTCGCATTATAATTATACCCCTATAAATTGAACAGTTTTGTGTTACAGATATGTAACATAATAATCACTTCATTCCGAGCCCCATTCAGTTGATTAGGGTGCCGCACGACGAGGCAATTGTAGCGAATTCCCGCCACGTGACCACTATTTGGTGGCATAAAAGTATCACCACCAATCATTACATTGACCTTATTTATAACCCAATTAAGTCGTTATGCACCAACCCTAACGATGCGGGTCTCGCACACTCAGAAATATTCGCCAATTATTAGCTATTACAGAAAATTTTGAGATTATTTAATATTAACGGACTTTATATTGAGTATACGTAGATAAGAGTCGAGAAGGCGGCGCGTCGTCGTGACGTTGCGTATCCGGCCACCGATGCATTGATAAACCAATACGAAATATGTGCAAACAACGTGAGAGTCATGTTATCAAGAAACCAAGTTTAGAAATAACAAATAAAGTTATAAATGAGTCTAACAATTGTATTGTCTCTCGTCTTAAAGACTGAATGTCTCGAGTTCGGAACCATGAAATCTAAGTTAAATGAAGCGCCACCGAAACAAAACATGCGGAATTCCCAATTCACAGTGTTTACAAGAATGCCTCCCAGGAAGTACCTGCAACAATTGACCATCATCTTCGGTTCGGATGAATAGGTAATAGTCGATAGTACAATAGAATGGAATATCTGGCGCCAGCGAGACGTGGTGCCAACAAAAATATAACTGTCCGGTGAGCGAGCTGACGGATTGTCAATACCTCTGTACCTGGCATTGTCCTGCAGGTATCGTCCTCACAGCGACCGTGTTTATTATGTGTTAAACAAACGAAAAGTGAAAAGCACAGGAAGCGATACTATCGTCCAGTGAACAATATAATCCAAGGATAACGCGTCCGTACACGTTCAGTTGAACGTCAGAAGGGGTTTTGTTGTTTTACGTTATGTGCTTGATTCTTATATCTTTCCCATGAGATATATTGACATTAAATTAAGGACCGTTTGGCCAAAGTGGCTATAATCCCTTTATCGACACGGTGGGCCTCCTTCGCGAATAGATCGATCTGCTAGAGTAAGTCGTGGCTTGTTTTGTTATAGGATCTCAGATGTATTGCTGGTCTTTATAAGACTATCAGCGAACAGAGATACTGGAAATTGATGAAATTAGGTTTTAATAATGTTATAAAACGTTTTTAATTATAATTTTGTACTAATTTAGTTACTTTAAGAAAATATTTTAGTATGAATACGAAGTTTCCTTTTATTCGTGAAATCGTAGGAAACTATTTGAATGAGAAAGTGAGTAAATAAGTCACGTTTAAAATAGAAGCACCGATAAGTATAGTAGTGCCAGTCAAAAGGGCGTGGTTACAAAGCTTTTGAAATACTAAGTACCTATGTATTGAAAACTTACACGTGCAGAACTAATAGCAGTTGTAATTATAGAAATATATCGGCCCACAAAAACAACGGAAGGAAATGACACATTTCGTAGAAACATTTCGGCGCATAAAACGGGTTTCCTCGAAGTCCGTCACAAATTAGTGAATGAAACGTAATGTCCTTTTGCATAACACAATGTATTGCGCCATGTGGCCGAGCCCCGAGCCGTGGGGGTAGCGGGTTCGACACATGTGTTTACGCGCTCATTCATTTGTGCTATTAATGGGTCCATTCAGCATTGTCTTGCACATGCACCGGAAACGTCTCCTCGGTCCCGCCTCTGCGACAAATTAGCAGAAACAATTATAATGAGTGCATGATAACACGCACAACGTGCATTGTTTTATTACTCAACTGTTTCGCCCTTCCTTTTTTAATTATAACACTATATCTCTACTATGTTACTCGTTAGGAACAAAGAGAATATTGCATGTTTATTATATTGATTTTTATGTTTAAAATACTAATGGCCACTCTGTCTTAACAGATGTTTTTTAAAGTTTCTTATCTGCGACCTATTGTTATGTAAAGCGACACTTGTAGTATTGAACTGTGTTACACATTAACCAAAGTCTGCCGAACCAAACTTGCATTCACGTTAAGACTACAAACCAATAAAAATATATTTTGAATCTGATGTTTATCTAGGTTCGTTGAATGAATGCCAGCGAACGTTTTATCTAAGGCCTTGCACAGCAAATCGTTAAAGATAAAGATCAGACATTCTCCTGGAATTTAGGCGAAAAAATGACTACTGGTGAAGGCGAAGACATGCGGGAACAACGTTAACTTTTCATACAATGGCGAAATCTATTACTTTTACGTAATATATTATGTAGTATTATATAGCCTCTGGTCCTAAGTTTTGTTCAAGACTAAGCTAATTGGTTGCTTGCAAAACTATATTTTAGATTTGAGTAGTTATATTATTCAACAATTTATTTTCTGTCATTAATCGAGTAATTAAGTTTTTAATTCTCTAGGCGTGTACGTGACGGTACCATTGTTGGTTTAAATATTCTTAGAAAAATGCTTTGTACGAGTATATGGAGCTAACTATCAAATTAAATACTTTTTTTAGTAAATCGTATATCCTGAAACTTTTTCTGAATGTCTGTCGTTTTATTACAATAAATAAATAAAAACGATATTTTTATAGTTGATGCATACCCACTGCGAACCCTACAAGTTACAACCCTTAAAAATATTTGATATTGATTTTTTATAACTCTGCAATGGTCGTGGTAAATGTTGAAACGGTGGTAAGTTTAATGTGATATAACAATATTCAATATATTTGATGCGAAATCGTCTATTGTTATCAAGCTTAAGTTATTATAATTATGACGTTAGCGGATAGTCACTAGATTTATATGGTCAAAAAAATGTAGGATACTAGTTCATTGAGAGTTACTTGGTTATTACAAGTGCACTAAGTACAACAATTTCATGTCTCAATTGGCTACGAGAATTGTACTAATAAAGTGCTACGAATATCGTAGCATGCGCTCGTAGCAGTGCTACGAATGCATTTGGATTTTGCTTATTTGTTTCTATCTAGCATGAATTTCGCGTTCAATCCTTTTTGATATTTCTGTTTAAGTTGATTAAAGAGTAAATTATTGTTTCTTTAAGATCGTTGTTATAATAATTTTCTTTATTTCACAACACCAAATTCTTTCACTTTCCTTTTTAAAAGAATTATGTACCTGTCTAGGGTTAGCATAAAAAAACTTTCTCACTGTCGGATGTTTAAAAAACTTTATTTATACACGATAATAATGATATAGGGCATTAACAAAAAAGAGAATGAAATCATGTGAAATTCCACCCTTCGTCTATCTACGTCATAAATTGTAAGTTAACATCGGTTAAGTTCGGCCTAGCCACCCATTGCGCGTCTTTCAGGGACCGACACTGGTGCTAGTGGCTGATAATTGACTCGTCGGACTAGTCCGCGTCCGGCCACCCCTTCCATAAATATTTCCCGATCAAATTATTATGCGTTCTAAAAAATGCCACGAGCTCGATTCTCAGAACCTTGTGTCGAGGGCGGTTCCATACAAAGCCAGCGAACGAGACGCGCTTACGGCGGGCAGCGCGCGCGCGACAGTGACGCGTGCTCAATGGAATGAGGTTCAGCACAGGCGACGCGACCCAACTGTGAGAATTACAAGGAATGGATTTATTTATTGATCTTAGTTGTTCCGTTATTGTGAACCTTGCGTTTGTAAATAAATAAACATGGCTTATATGAACCAGCTAGGCATGGGATGTTTAATTTGAAAAAGTGGGATATGAGATCTCAAAGTTGTTGTGTTAAACAGCTGCATCCGTGCTCCACGGACACTTTCACTAAATCTTATATAATGAGACCGATACTCCTCAGACGTACACAAGAACGTTGTACGTAAATTTTTGTCAGACCAAAATATGACGCGCCGCGCCGGCCGGTCAATCTTCGGAACCATCACGGTAGAATGCGCCCGTTCTCACTTAAAACCAGTGTCCACTTTTCATTGAGTACATTGCCCTTTTGGCGTCACAAGTAACGAGAAATATAAAGAGAGCAATTCTATTTGTGTAGTGTCTTGGGAGCCTAGTGCTAATTACAAGGCGGCGACATTTTTGCCGCATTACGCACGCTGCTGGGAGGCCAGCGAAATTGTACCCGCTTTGTCTTGTCTCGAAGACAATATCGTAGATTTAGATTAAGTGTGTTCAAGGTAAAGGCTTGAATTACTTTAATTAAATTAACAACATTACCTTTCTGTAGTAAACGCAAACGAAGAGAATATTTGCAATGAGCATGTACTTTGTTGCAACAGGTATATGTTCATATTTAGAACACCTTATCGTAAGTATCGGCTCAATGCATTTTTGCCATATGATCGGGTAAATCGTAATATATAATTAAGAGCCTAGGTTCTCAAAAGTATACATTTTGATGATATAAAAATAACAAGACGGCATACCATGACATTTAATTGTATCAAACACTGACTCATTCATTTAATCTAGCTTCGTACAATTTATAGGTCAGTCAACGATCAAGAAAAATGACAATCACCAATTAACCATTTGAAAGTATGTGTTGAAGTATTCCTAGCAATTAGACTAGAGGCTAATTAATAAGCTACATAACAATTTGGTCTCATAGTTGTTAAAAGGCAGCCAAAGGGGAATAAGCAATCAATTTGGGAAGAAGGCGTAAAGTGCGGTGCTCGTCCACGAATGAGCATTCCATAGATAATAGCGGCTTTAGTGTCATGGAAACCGCTTGTGTTTTATATAGCTTCATTTTTTTTTTCATAACAACTTACTGTTTTTTCTGTTAAACATGTACACTAGGATATACCGTTAAACAAAGTATTCCAGTCATTTCAACTCCAGGTGCAAGAGTAAAATACTCAATACAAAACAAAACTTTTCTTTCTCTCTTTTATGGGTTGACTTAAACAAACAAATTACTGTGAACCAAACTATTCTTAAGAGTAAACTAGCAGCAAACGTTAAAAACTAAATCTTTACTTCAATAGCTAACTCCTTAATCCGTCTCCACACTGCCCGGGCCGCGTTTTTTCGGTGAAATTTAACCGTTGTTTATGTAGAGACAATGTATCTATTGCGTTAAAATTTTGGGAATTTCTTTTTTTCCTCCGCGTTGGGTCGTGAGAATGGATCGCGTGCAGCCGACACATCTCATTAGGTAAACAGCATTAGTGTGTTTGTGTACCGCCATTGATACAAGTGTATGATACCTAATTAAATTAAAGTCACTGGCCTTTATCGTAGTACCAATTACCAAGTAACCTTTAAGATTTTAAGGGACCTAATATATTCGTCGTCTTATTATAAGTAGGTGCTTATCGAATAAACTAAGGGAGAGCCCGATTTAGCTAGACGAAAATAGAGATCAAGAATGTCCGTCGGATATCGATATCGACTAAAATAACGCCCTTCGTTATAAAACCAAGATTCTTGGTTCTCTCGGCACCATCATTATTAATACAACGTAATGTAAAGTACACTTATAGATTCAGTAACTCAAGCGGTAACAATAAACTATTTCAAGCCGGGACACCGGGAAATGGTGCCGACGAATAATTTCGTCGTTAGTTCCCAGGGATGGTATCTAATCAGGGAATTTACACGCCATTACGATTGCCATACCCTGGGACTCACACACTGGCGCATTTTCCGTGTTAACTAAATATTTAGTGGAGTAGAAGACTTCCTTCTGATAAGATTCTTCTCACGAGTTCCATAATAGCGCCTCTTTCGAGCTTAGATAGGTATGTTGAATCAGAGTCGTATATCGTGAATAATATACAAAGGTTTAGTGCTAATTTAACTTTTCTTATGTAAAAGTATGTAACTAATACTCTTTATAGTAATTTTATTAAACAATAGCGCATGCGTATCTACTCGTAAATCCTTAGAATATTTACATGCGTTTAGAATATATAATGTAGGAGTCTATTATGCGATATATTATTAAAACATTCGTACGTTTCAGTCGCTGCTTCGTTTGTTATGCCGAGTTGGATAGTTAAAGTTATTCAAATGGCCCCGAGGTCCTCGTCAGGGAGGGTGGTCGCGCGGCGCGGCGGCGCGGGCGCACCGCTTTGTCGCAGCTATGCGCACTGTCAACACACAGCACCAAACACACTGCACACATCACACAGTTTTTTATGCGCACATGTGCGTAGACAGACCGCCCAGACCACAACCCCCGACAAATATTTGTCTTCAATTCAAAAACGCTTAGAATATCACGGCTCTACAAATCAATAAAAATGTGTAAGCTCATCAGTCGAGGGCACGTTTTACATATAAAATTAAATGAGTTTCATTTAATACATTTTAATGACCTGCCTGTTGTCTTGAACAGTATCAAAAGGACCGCACACTACATACGGACTTTGTAATGTATTTTTAAATCAGTGATAGGACGCTAATACTGTCTTGTGAGGGCGATCTACATCGCGGTAATACCTTACCTGTCAAACCCTTTCAGATAAATTAGTCTCCCTAACGCTAAGCAGCGTCGGTATCAAAAATAAAACCACATAACGGCGCAATCCATTAATTGACTGGACCTGCTGCTGAGCGAAAAAAATCTCTGTCAGATAAAGCGGGTAAGTGTTTACGGTTTCTCACGAGCCTCGACCAACCCTCAATGGCGCCTTGCTGATTGATAGTAGCTTAGTCGACCTTCGCACCTTAACGGCTGCAAGCAATTGTGGACCATGTTCCAATAGAGATAAGTTATATAATGGAATAGAGCATATTATCTATTCGTTCTAAATAAAACTAGAATAGTCCAACGTGATTTGAGACTTATATTAAGAAAGTTAACATTCATAATCGTTTGTTGCTTGGTCAACTAGAATGCCCATTCAAAGAATTCTGCACCCTCATAGCTTGTACCTGTCCGCGGCCACCACCAAAGGAGGCGACAAAAAATATTATGTATGTTAATTTGTAATACCAGACCATTATTCATAGTTGTTATAATAGCTTTGTTATGATTATTCGGTGAAATTCTTTTGTACCTCATTATTAGCGGCAAAGCTTTTTACACTTGCCACTACAGACGTAAGTAAAAAATATATTATACATACACCTACAATAGTACGCGTATGTACAGTTACAGTATATTAAAAATAATTAGAAACGATAAACACCAATCTAAACTCTAATTACTTCAAATCAATATCGAGTTGTATTGAGTTGTGGTATCCGTAGTTATACCTATGTAGGTAGCGTCCCAGGTAGGCTCCTTATCTTTATAGAATACAGTAAAGTGTAAGGTGCATTGTGCAGTTGAATACTTGAGGTAATTGAGAAAAGTTTTACTATAATAACTTCAGTGAGTGTTATCCATATTATTTACTACATATTCTCGGCTCGCGACACCGCCGCGAAACCAGCTCGTGAATAAGGGCTCCGTTCGAGTTCGAAACTAGTCGGGCATTCCCGAATACACACGTGAGTATAACCGGGATATATAGTAAATAATTAAGAAAAGTACCTATCTAATGACAGTGAGTCAAACATGCGAATTGCGATCTATGTTCATTTGTTTCCTT
Source organism: Abrostola tripartita (assembly GCA_905340225.1). Taxonomy (NCBI): domain Eukaryota; kingdom Metazoa; phylum Arthropoda; class Insecta; order Lepidoptera; family Noctuidae; genus Abrostola; species Abrostola tripartita. Next base: position 5,753,405 of record HG996493.1, on the reverse strand, counting down.
CTTTTCTAAGCTATTGGAGCGTTAATGAATTGTTTTTATAGAGCCCTTAAGTATATTGGGAAAATGAGAGTTGTATTGTATGTAACGAGGCGTGTTGACGCGAGACGAGCGGGCCCGGGCTCAAGGCAGGCGGGCCGCGGGCCTCGCCTCAGCCGGCGGTCGCGGCGTGCGCTCTGTAATCCCATCGTCGGTGTCGGCTTACGGCGCCTCTCTCGCCGACGCAATTATCATATTCCACCTAAACACATAATATTGTGCACGCAATTTTAAAAATAACTCGCGTCCGGCTCGACCTCAATCGGCCCTGATTTATAGCGAGCGGGGCGCCGCCGCCGCTGCTGCCGTTGATCGCCCGCGAAAGATTGCATTCCCCACACAAATAACCATAAATGCTCGTTCGGCACGCTTATTGAGGAATTCTTCCTTTGTTATTATATATTTCTGACTATACAGTTTAAGTTCATTATTCTCTTTCTTCTGGTGACGTTTATTCGTACACTTGTAATCTGAGGATTCTTCACTTCATCAAATCTCGTTAGGAGTTGTCGTATGTCAGTGCGCCCTTAAAACGCGCATACAATTTATGAATCAAATGCATGAATGAGCTCGCGTCTGGCTGTGGAGTGTGGCCACGTGTCGTCGTTCTCACGCCCGCCGACACCGACTGCTTTTTATCGCGGCTCCATTTTTCGAGCGATGTGTCGCGTGGGTTACATGTGCGGATCCGCCGACCCCCGCGACGTATCACATCACACATGGCGCCATCTTTGCTAATTTCTTCATCATGAGACTCACAGTTCTTAAACTTAACTTCAATTGATCGATGACTCAAAGCCATTCAGCCAAAAAATTACCGCAGACTACGCTGAGACTAAAAAACAAACTACTTAATTCTAGAATGACAACGCTGTATCGGAGTCGGAAACAAAAAGTAAGAAGTACAATAGAAGACAAATTCTATTCGCGCGTGCAAATTGGTCGAGTCAACAGTCGCACACTCGAACAGAGGTAATGGAAGAATGGAAGGCGGTTTTCTTTTTGTGCGCCATTAGTGTATCAAACGGCTGTCACGACTTGGGGCCGGCGGGCAGGCGCTGGCATCGCCGCAGCGCCGCGCGCTCGAATCACACCGCGTACCGCTATCAACCATATCAGTCTCGGCTATTTATACCAAATAACATTCAGATTAGGTGGGAGTGATTCGACATAAACTAAAACACTTATATACGTATACTACATAACTAAACTATCTAATACAATTGAACTTTATTATCTATAATTCTAGAGAATATATGAAAGCAAATTCAGCAATGTACAAGTATAATGACGACAGATTGAGCACGCTAGAAGTTTTAAAACAACTCCGAATGAACATTTATCATATTCACAAAACTCTGTCATATAGAACCTGCAAACGTGTAGGTATCTACGAAACCTGTAAACTAGTTAACAATACGTATACACATAGATACTACTTACATAGTTATTGAAACAGCTTTAGTAGGTACCTAATAGAAGAAAAAACGATCACAGATTTTATTAGATTGGTAAATAATTTCACGTAGACGAATTCCACTTTTATAATCGAAAACAATTATGATGAATATCATGACTAGGTAGGTATTATTTTTTTCACTTTATTATGAAATCGACTGTTCAGTGCTCATGGCCGACTAATTTTTTGCAAAATTTTTATTCTTAAAAGCCTCCTAGGAAAGGTAATGCCCACCACATTCAGTCTGAAGATTTTTTTCTGACGACAATACTATGTGTTTGCCTTACATAATATTTATACATATTTGTTGGAGGTATCGTAGTTCTGGGCGCCATCTGTCATCTCGCTACGGTTCAACGTCCTAAACAAGTGAAGGCTGGCCATATTTATTGCTCCTACTTGTAATTGTATACATATTACGTACCTACATATACTTAGCACAATATTTTCAACAACAGCTAAAGGATGTTCATCGACTGTTTGCGAAAGAATCCCCAAGGACTCCATTTTGACGAGACCAGAAAAAGGTCTGTTTTTCCAGTCTAATACCATATTGGTGAGGCTCAATTCACGACTGTCGGTGAACCATCTGAGTTAGATAAAATATTTTAACTTCATACTTATTTGGGATTTATAACTCGAATTTCGATTGTGCTTTTGAGGATGTCGGTTTAAAATCTTTTGACATTGTTCAGGATTCCAGGGGATTTGTGAGAAGGAACCAACAGTGAATCGTAGTGATCGGCTATAAAGAGATGTAGGTCAGTATAAATACAGTACCTAAGAATGTCCTATGACATTGAAAAATCACATTGCCCGGGCACAGGCCCCGCGTTCAGCCATTTTTCCTTTCCGTGTACTGTTACCATGTGTACGAATGAAATGTAATCCTAAAATGTTTTTTTTAATTCCGCCTGCAGTTTTGCACTTTGGCATTACGCAGGACGGCGTAATGGAATAAAATGCGCAGCGTGTCAAACGTTCCAACGATGCGCGTGATCTATGTGAACTAAATGTTAAATCGTCCAATGTAGGCAACAACTCAATTTTGGAATAGTTGGTGTTTTTTCAATATTGTGCGCGGATCACGGATTCTGGTTTGTTCTGTATTTTGAGTGCCCGGATATGAACTCTTGCAACCTTGTGCTCGAGATTTCAGTTCGTAAATTTCAGAGCCAGAACCACAGTCAGTGTAGAAAGACATTAGTAATAATGTGAGTTATCAACTTAAAGAGGTCTAAGACAGTTCAATAATAAATATCACTGACATCGAATAACATTTCCCATGGAAGATTGTAATGTGATTGTATTGTATTTATGCAAAAAATCGTATCTAATCATGGTTTCGTACTACACTATCGTAACCATTTTATCATGTATTTAATTAAAATGTTATATTAATTGAAACTGGGAAAGCACTGGCGTAGATAACAAAGCTAGTACATGTGGGTACTGATATATCAGCGGCCATGTTGATTTGTTACATCGAGGAGACTAACCAAAAGCTGAGCTTCTAATGTCAATTTGTTAGTAGCTTACTTTACTACTGCGTTTGCGATTTTCTTTTGTTTATCTGTAATTTATATTTTGACAAAAGAAAAACGCAAACGTAGTAGTAAAGTAAGCTACTAACAAACTCGCACTGGAGGCGGGAGGCTCCACTTACAATGGTACCTACCTACCGACACACATCACTAGCCAACTTCGTAGTTCAGGGCCCTTACCATGAACTCTTAAAACGGGACATTTTCCGTTGTGGAAGCGAGACGCTGCACTACACTGCACATAGCGGCGTCTTGCTTTTACATCGGAAAATGTCCTGCTGTAAGAGCTCATGGTAAGCTAGCAGTAAATCACAAGATCCAAAAATGTTAATATTAGGTACTTCTTTAGTATCTAATTTTGTAGTATAAATTCTATGCCATTGCCGCGTGTGTTTCAACTGTTACAAGGCCTCTTGTAAAACGTGTGACAAACATAGGTCCGGTCTAGATCCGAGGCCTATACCTCGTGCAGTTTCTATTAGGCACATTTCAATAAGAAGCCATAAACAAAGCAATTTGTTGGCGGTGACAGCGGCGCTGGCGCACGCGTGACGTAGACGCCCGCGCTACAGTGACCACGCGACCAACTTCGAATGGACCTTGACTCGTCAGAGCCAGCTCATGCCTTAACACTAAAACTAAACTTTTTTGTTTTTTTACATTTCCAGACAATGTAATAAGAAACATTACGTCGTCTAAGAACGCAGATCTGAACAACTCGCCGCGCTATAATAGTGCCAAATCACACTAATCAGACCATGTCAGTTCAACACAATGAATAGACATGTTGTTATAAATAGCGCAATGTAAGAACTACAGTGATTACTTTGAAATCGTTATTATTCACAAAAAAAGATTCATTCAATGCCAGATACAGAAAAAAATCTAAAGAAATAACGACAAAGGGGCCTTTCAAACACTTTTTCAAATACGTTCAACCCGTACAACCAGATTGATCATTAAACTCGGCAAGATATACGAGTTTTACAATTAAAGGTAGACAATCTATTGATGCGTGCATGCATTACGCATGTAGGTACATAGTGGACATACTACAGTCGCCGTGCAGAAATGTCACCCTATGTGTAGACCGTAACCGTTGCTTCCTGCGGTCAAACTCAATTAAAACTTATTGCAGGGGCGTGCGAACAGAGCGAGCGTCCGCCGCGAGCGTGCGCCTGCGCAGCCGGGACCACGCATGGCGCCCGTACTCTTAACCCCACAGGAAACACTCCTTGCCTAACTCCTAATCTTAGGTCAATAAACCTAGGGTCCGCCTTGTCTCCGTCTGATGAACAGAGAAACGCTACTGATAAAGATCGCTGATGATGTTATAATCAATTCCGGTAACATAGGAAGTGTTATCGGTATAAACGGCACGGCGGTTCGCTTGATACGGTTTTAGCGACTATAAATAATATATGATGTCATCGATTTAACTACAATTATGTATTTAAAAAAATATTGTTTTGTTTTGCGTTCCTACGTGTGCTGTTAATCGTTTATCAGTTACATTTGCTGAAACTAAGATCTAAAGTAGGTATTAATCGACATAACCCTTACATATTTAGCCTCAATTTTTATATACATATATCTAGTGTGTTGCCCACTGCTCACCGTTATGTCCACAAGTCCAAGCATAGCGCACGTGTTGAAGCATAATCTAAACACAAAAAAGCGATTATGCACTAAATAAATACGTATAAGTAGTTAATTGATTGTCGATCCAATACGTGGTGAATACCGTTTGCCAAATATTGTTGATTGTTTTCTGAGAACGCTTGGATTTTCTTAGTCCACCTAAAACTTAATGCGGTTTGCATTAAGTTTTAGGTGGACTAACTTTTGTATCCAAAAACTTTATGTTTATCACAACCTATTTTTAAGCTTATTCCTATTTTGAATTGAAATAGTAACTACCTAAACATTAACTATAATGTTTTTTTAATAACCGTATTATAAATGAATAACGCTTTGTTCTTCGGTTGTGATAAAATTTAAAACTGCCAGTCAGCAACCTTATAATAGGACCGACAGTCTAGGGTGCGCCAGATTTACCTCTATACGAGTGAAACCTTTTTATTACCCACATCAGTCATGGTGATAATAATTATTCATTCTTTAATCATTGGATTCTGTAACATTGTAGTGTCTACAATATAACCCATTAATAATTAAACTTCTTTGCATCTTACTTACCCATTACCTTGGTCATTAAGTTGACAAGATCCCACTCATCTTAGAGTACGTGTACCTAAACGTTTATTGTTTACTCGGTACGTGTGAACTTCAATGTCCACGTCACACCAACACGACGCCATCCGAACAATCTCTACGGTATTTTTTGTAATGTTACCTTTGAGAATAATCCAACATTCAAATCAATATCATAAATCGACGCGCACAATGCGCAGGGGAACATTCTCAGCCATTTAGCTCCGCCACGTAGTCCAGTTTGCAGAATGTTTAAGGAGAATCAACAATTAATAGCTCTTAATTAATTACCTTGCACGAATAACTATTGAAACTTGATTTTTTGTGAGCGATCGATGCACCGACCTGATGAAAATACACCCAAATACAGCAGCATTTACATTCCACTGTAAATAGCTGGCAATATTCAATGTAATTTACCACACTTTATACAAAAATGCCACAGCAATCAACATCGGTAAGTTTCCCGCAAAGTTTTTATTTAATTACATGAACAGAGACAAGCCATCTTTTGCATCAAAACCACAATCATTAAAAATATGTACATGTAGAGCTGTAGGTACCTATGTTTAAAGCATCTAAAGATAAATCATTTTATAAAAAAATGTAATAATTTGAATCATCTGAGCTCTGTTTTTATAGAGTTCTTCTGAGAAGGGCAGGACCGAGCCTCTCAAAACATTGGAGTAGTTAGTTTATGTTAAGGGCACCCTCGGCTGGAAACTTCGTTTAAAGAAACTTGTCCAAAGACAGAAGAGATCGTAATCGTCACAGTATTGTTATTTGTGGCGCTCCGCTGGTGATATCTTGGGCCACCAATTGTTTACTCCGGGCAATTAAGTTCATAACTCAACAATCTTTACTTTGATATTTGTTAGAAAAATGCAGTTAATACACAGCACATAGTTTTTATCCACTAAAACTGTATAACCTCGATCGAAAATCTCGATAAAACGATGAAATAATAATAGTTCCTTTCCAAATATAATGAGTTCAAACTGAATGCGTGATTGAATAATTAGGATAGATATGTATAGCTAGCATAAGTACGAATTTATGCTTACGATAACGCCCCTATATTGCTCGGTCGAGTATTTGACCGACATTGCAAGTATTGATAAGCGTTCGCCGTATTTCTGCGTTAAGTTTCGCCGACACAACGCGCGGTTTGTTGGCTCTACCGGCGACAAATCTCATTTCATCGGCGCTGCTTTTATCTTACCGCAGAATTCAATTCAATTTTCATAACTACTGTCACTGCTGTTTCCTACTTTCCGAATGATTAAGTTAACTTGGTTTTTACAATTTTCTTTTTAATATAGTAGTATTGTACCGCATAATATATAAAAAACTGTAACAAAAAGTAATTAAAAGTGATGTTTTACTTACGAAAAGGTTGGTTACTGGGTATTTTGGTTCATAGTTCAAGGTACACACATAAACCTTTAATAACCCCTGTGATTATATTTTAGATAATATGTTTTTTGAATACGTACGTATTCTATTATTTTCTCATACATTTTAAGCCGCAGAAGCTGTCAGTGTAAATACCTTAAATATAATTATAGTAAATCCTCAAAGTTTATTAATGAAATCGAATTCACCTAATTTCTCGATAAAGTTTCTGTAAAGTCAAAATAGAGTACAAACCATAATAAAAGGGAGGCAGTAGGACTCATCATCATCAGCCGGAAGACGTCCACTGTTGGACAATAGCCTCCCCCTTATGAGGGGGGGGGTGCTATAATCCCCACGGCTTGGGGATCGCAGTATTGGTGGTCAAGTTACAGAAGACGCTGCTGCCTATCTTCTGGATTTTCCCTTAGTCGCCTCTTACGACACCCACGGGAGGAAAGGGTGTGGTTAATTCTAGGCCGAATACCACACGGCAGTAGGACTAGAGAGTTCGAAGCCAACTCCACATAAATAGTAATATCTACCATAGGTATAGATATACTTACATATGTATAGGTAAAATGTCCCACTGCAGGGCAAAGGCTTCATATACACGGAAGGGATAAGATTTGAACATCATCATCATACATAATTGTCTATACCTATGTGACCTGAAATTAAAAAATACTAGCTGACCCGGCGAACTTCGTCCCGCCTTATCACCTTTTAAACTTTCCCTAAACTTCCAAAATTATTTCAAATCCGAAATGTGCCAAATCGGTCTAGCCGTTGTTCTCAAGTTATGGCGTGAGCCGCGTGACCAAGAGATAGAGGGAATTAGGGATTTATTTTTATTCATAGGTACAGAAGTTATTGTTGTAAGCAAGCCATTGACAATCACTCTTGTGTAGCTACACTAGTACGTACCAAAATCTATTTAATTATCTTTAACCGTCGCTTTTTGACAACGAAATTATCTAAACTACGATACCACATTTAGGTTGGAATACATAATATTACCACAGATATTCTTAGCCATCTCCTCAGTATCCATTTGTTACTTCATTACAAATTGTGTTAGTTGTTGGCAAGTTGATTCTAAACATATGTTATTATTAAACAGAATCGTGATATAAATTATTATTTCTGTGTTATTATAATGAGAATAATAATACAGTGGTGATCGACGAGCATCTATACTTATTCTAGCTGTTTCAGATCCTCCAAGGCTTTCAAGGCATCATAATTTAGCGAGCAACTGTCCGACCTGCCATTCAAGTCAGCTAGGTATATTAATTGACTTTGCTACAGTTTTTGTGTTAATGTTAACCTCTATGGCAACCCAAGTTATCAATAGTACAACACAAATTAGAGGGAAAAAAGTCTAGGTTGAAATCGGCACTATTGTTACATTTCCAGGAAATATTTGTTCAAGTAGCTCTTTACAAATCTCTAATCCCTTCATTCACTTGCTACACGAGTAAGTACTTCGTGTGACCCAGCTTTTCTTCATTAAATAAACCGGATTTCGTGAGCTTACGCGATTCATGGCGTTATTACGTCTTCGTTCACGAGAGGCGAGCCCGTGGGGCCCGCGGTTGTCTACCAACGCCTCAAGGCCCGCGAGTCATTGCCACGTCGCGCGCTGCTCGCCTCGCCGTCCGCCAAATGACATGCTATAGGGCTCACAAAACGATTATCCCATGATACCTACCACCATCCATTTAAATACATACACATGTACTTCTTAAAAGTACGAAAATAAATTCGTACTATAAATAAGCAATCAGATACAAGAACTCGTGACGTATCACCCGTATAAATAAACAAGAAATAAGCACAACTTTTTGTGAGATCTTTGTGCGCGTAGAGCGCGGACCTACTAATAATAAAACAATAAATAATATTTTTTATTAAAAAAATAATTAAACAATGAAAGGGCCACTCAGAAGTCACATAAAAACGTGTATTTTCAGATTTGAACATTACAAAGGTCTTAAAAGTTGTAGAGGCATTTCCAACTTCTTGCAGCATCTCGCAGCAAAATCTTTTCAAATTATTTTACGAGTTTCAGAAGTGGTAGCATTACTAGCAATTGTTGGATTAGCTAATGACAATTTTCTCTCTGCCCATTAAAATCTTCTACGATTTTCAATTTATATTTTTTGTTTGCTTTAATCATTTCTTGCGTGTCCATTCTTTTAATTAAATATCCTGTGAGTAAGTTATACTCACGTACTGGTATCCAGACGGGACGAGGGTCGCCGCTCTCTATGAAGCAAACTTGAAAGAGGCCCGATAAGGCGCAGCGTTCCCAAAATAGAGGCCATTTTTATTATTCAACGAACCGATTGGAACTGGTTTGATGGGTGCGGGCCGTCTAATCGGGAATAAAGTGCCAAATTTATCCTGGAATCCCATTCTGTAGTCTATTAACATACCATACCATAAGAGCTGCCTTAATTGTAGTAGTTGGTTTCTGAAACACAAAGTAAGAATGGATTTTAGAAATTCATGATAATTTATTTTCCATATTTAAAAACAAGCTTTTTTGATTTCTTGATTCATTCGTTGTCATTTAATATTGTATTATAAACATGAGTGAGTGCAAGCGAGCTGGCTAAGGGAACAAAGAGACTGTTATAAGTTGGGAGCTACACGACACACCATGGTTTTGCCACACACGCCAGTCAGTGTATGTACCACACATAACAAGATTATTCATAACAAGCGACGTACCTACTACCGTCCACCATAAAGTTATCAGCGCTGTTTTGGCAAGCATCTGCCGAAACCGTGGGCCCCGATACCAACCGCCAGATAAACGCAATCCTTCGGGTTCACGGCCGCCCAGCGGGGGCAAGCATTTCGTAAAGCAATCATCCTGCGTAAATGTTCTCTTGTTCGTAACATATGGACTCTTTATAACAAGTTTTAGTATAAAAAGTGAGGTTTTTATTACGCATCACCGCATACATTGAACCGCGTCACATGTTCAACATTTAGGCATGTGCTTGCCATGAATAACTCAGATAATCTAAAATAGTTTTGTTGGACTATTATGCTATGCGTTATCGGAGATGTAATGTATCTGGCCAATTAACCAACTGACGCAACCGATACACGACATGAGATTGTAACTGGATAGCAGAAACCTTGCTTTCCCTGTAGTCTTCTGATAAACGGAACAGGCACTGAAAATACTTTAGTTTTACCATCAACACCTATTATGTTTATTGCATCATGCGTGTAAGTGTACTATTTATATGATTTCAAACAAACCTTATTATTCGTACAATAGATGCCTGCACCACGTACCAAGAGTCGCAGGTAGCAGTAACAATACCCAGACGCTGTTTGTCATGCACCAGGGTCACAACTCCAACTTTTTGCACCAATGGTGAATAGTAATCATAAAAAATATAGTTTCTAAGATAGGAAAGAATATCTTCGTTGAAAGTAGAGACTAGACATAGTAGCTCGATCCACTCTAATCTATCGCTATACAAAGCAGGTACAGCTTTAACTTGGCTATTTATCTATCATATAAACCTTGCAAATTGGTAGATGAACTGCCTTCCAGATTAAGTTAATCTTACAAACATTTCTAAGGGACCGAATAGCGCAGTGGCTAGTTACTTAGCTTGCTGCACGCAATGTACTAAGCTCAGATTAAGGCACGATTAAGAGCCGAGTTCTTACATTTGTACTTGTGTTAATTCATGTCTGTGAACGCACTGACTACATCAGAAATTCCTGGTATATAATGATAAAAAGAAAATTATTTATTATTTAAACACGTAGTTCGTACTCACTCCAAAGCCATATTTCTGATTCCATTGTACTCCCTCTTGGGTTCCCAAGGACCAAAATAGTCCATAAAGAGAAAAATTAAAATTTTATTTTGGCATCCTTTTACTAATACAATTCATTTTAGAAGGATATCAACATAAAAAATTGTATAAAATTCATCGTTTGACCTTTTAATATATAATAAGAACATGACGACTGGACTGCACGGCACACCTCCGTTCTTGTAATCGATGTTATTCCTCGTCATGATTGTGAGGGCATCTATCAGTTATAAAGGAACTGATAACAACCACCTTTCAAAAGCTTAGAATTGCGAGTATGTGGTCGCTTACATAAGCAACACAAAAAAGTTTCCGATTTTAAATGTTTGGAGCTTGGCAACTGCGGTAAAAATATAATGACATATATATTTATTGTTTCACTTTGTTAGCATTAAGTTAATATCACTCTTTTCAGAGTAACTTCTAATAAGTCAAAAATGTAGAGACGGGGCCAATTCTAAGGAATTTCAACCTCGTACAAAACTACCTAGCCATCAAATCGTAAATAGGACCATGTAAACATATTTACCGTCTAATAATTACAATAACAGTGTTTATAAAGATTTTTTCAAATGCAGAGATTTTTATGTTGTTTGTCACATCGTCGCTTCTGGTCATCAACGCAAGAAGCGTAATCTCTTGGGATCATGAGTCGACGACGGTGTTGAGACTTTTCGTAAACTGCAGAGAAGCATAGACATTTTTCAATTTCCGGCGCATACGTCACTGTATACATATACTATACCTTGAAAGAATAAATATAGTCTTGATGATAAACAGCTATGATGTGAACGATGTCTCAGAAGACCGATGTAGTTTTGCATGATGTTAAAGTAAGTTTTTACACCTACCACACCTCATCTATTGCAAGGTCAGAATATAAAACATGTAATAATATAAATATACATATTAAAATGCAGGCTTGTCTTAACTAATAATCTATTATTAAATCGCTGTAGAATAACGGTAAAATAACTGTCAAACTGCGATAGACAATCTCTTTTCTACTAGACATCGCGGTCCCTTATATTAATGCTTTGCCAATGCTTGTAATTTCTTATTATCACGTAACTGTTTCAATAACTAAAACAAACACCTAAAATGTTACCTAAAATGCATTTTGCAGTGAAAAAGGTGCGATTCGTAGAAAATTGTAACTGATAAACGTACGGTTTGTACAAATACTTAGAAAAGTTATCTAATCTAGATTCGGGTTTATCATTAAATGTGAATTTGACTTTATTTTAATGACTACTATCTTAGTTTTCCCTGTTTACCATCGCCGAAATGCAACGGTGCGGTGCGACGCAAAGATGGCGCCAGCCGCCTAACATACATAGATTAATTTTATTATTTATGACAGCAGAATTAAAGTTATTAAAGTAATACTGAGGATTACATTAATAATTGATTATTTTATTACTTATCAATAATTTTAATTAAAGTATTTATTAGAGTCCGTTAAGACTTAAAAGCTTCCTTCATATTCGGTTGTTAACCAAACTCGAATAGGTTGTTGTTCCTTAAATGCTCAGCATTCCTAACTGGCTGATAATCGATTATCCTTCGCGCAGCCTTTTGTCTCTAAATGATGGGCACTCAGAGCAAAGCTACCTAAGTCAACAATGAAGGGTGATTAGCAAATAACTTTCAAAATGTGTTACAAATTAAGGCTAGAGTTCTTTTAATTTTCGACACCCAATACCTATTATGAGTGATGGACATTGAACGTCACCTAAAGCAGATTTCTGTCGACGTGTCACAGACGGTCCATAAGTTACTCTGCACTGCCGCTAACTATGGAAGCAGTTACCTAGCTGTCAAATAATCTAATTAAATTTGTAGGCATTACATGATGCAGCTGTGTTAAAAACAGATACATACGTGATGCATGTTTCATGACCCATTGTACTTAACTACAATCAAGTAAAATAAATGAGGTACCTAACGCATTCCAAAAGGTCTTTGTTTATCGAATATTAGTGTTTCTAATAACAATGAACATGTCAATAAACTAAAATAAACGTACCTACTTATATAATAAAAAACCAATCAAACATTCCTGTTAGGAAATTATCTTAAACCTATTAAAATTAACTTTAAAGAAACGAAAAATATATCTTAATAATTAGGTATCTATAAATAAGCACATATTTTATTACAAAAATAATAGGAACATATCTTTCTACATAATTCTAAAACGAATTAACTTGAATTCGAGTCGGACTTGACCGGTTTTTGAAAGCTTTTACCGAGCTAAGATATGCAGACGTTATGCCAGTTTTAAACTTCGTACCTGGCTTAACGGCCAACGGCGGTTGACGTTGGCCACGTCTTCGTTAAAGAGAATAACAAGTAAAGAATGATGTTGTCAATGGTCACTTAGATGCTTGGCTACAATAAGTACTCAGCACTCCAAGATAAAGCGAGACTTCAATGGTTTACAAATACCTACACACAAAAATGTAGGACATTGATAAGATGGTTACACTATGACGGCATTTATAAAATACATTTGTTATCAATAGGTTGTCTGAATTAAGAATCTCAAACTTTGACGGTTTTGTTTTGTTTTATATGCTTTTAGAGAGGCCTATGACTAGCAGTGGACCGCAATAGGCTGAAAGATGATGAAAATATACTTTCCATCAATACACCAAATCATGAACCACCAATGTGTAAACAGTTAGCCGAACATGGGCCATGTACAGGTAGGTCAAATTTAAATTCCACCCGTTTTGCGCAGTTGCCAGGAAAACGCAATCCTCGTCAAGGTTCCATCAGTTTTTATAGCTGTACGGCTATGGAATACGTCAAGGTAAGGTACCCGTGACATAATCACCATAACTATCAAGGCTGCACCAACATCACACAGAGAATTTATAACCTTAGTTTCCGGTAGCAGGTCTGATAGTGTCCGAAAAACTATTTATGTTCATAAAATTCTAAAATTGAAATTAAACAGCTTTTGAGTTCAAATCTACTTTGTTTCTTTTAAAGAATTTTAAATTGGTTAATAATTATTACTGTTAGGTAAGTATATAAAATTATTTTTTTAGGAATCTAGATACTACCTATACTTTGAATTTGTATTGGATAATAGATACATTGGCCATTCTGTCATAAAAGCTTCTTACCTACAAAACCCTGAAATGGGCCTGATTTCTTGTCACCCGAAAATAAATCACAAGAATTATCCAAACAGAAACACATAGCAACATATTAATTAATTTCAAATTGAACTATCTCAACTATCCGTACGATACAGTGTCTATCCTTAGATTATTATTGATATTGTACGAATGTTCAACGGAAATCCTGTCTAAGAGTGTATCAATTATTCAGGGTAGGCAATAAAACTCATCAGCGACGTGAGAGAGACGTGGGCGGGCGTCAATGCAGCCGCGCGTCGCAAACGGATACATTCCAACACTTTAGTGTGGCCATCTCTCCGCGATACCTCTAGACCAGTTGTTGACTCACGACGGAGCTGTTCTCCAATCTTAAACTCGAGAATACCTAAATACAAGTTCAATGGAAGTTTTTGCTCGGATAATAGGCATTTAAGAACGATTTTAAACTTATAACTAAGTATTCCACACTATCGAGGGCCCAAAATTTCCAAATGATTACGAACACCACGGCTATAGACAGGTACGCACAAATGTATCCTTCGTAAAACAAGCCGAGTTGCGTGTCCGAACACATTGTCGTGTCAGAAAATCGTAAGGCAAATTGGCCGCACATCACGCTATGAAAAGCGAGAAATAAACGGAACGTTAAATGAAATAACGGCCGGTACTTATTAATCGGACAATCATCGGAGACAAACGTTTTGGCTTGCCGGCGGTTCCCACGGGGCGGGTGCCTTGCCAGCAACCATTCCGGTTTTTGCCAACTTAAATGTTTGTTGTCAAATTAATCTGAAGTTACTTAGTATGCGCCACCCGACCAGTCGAGCGACTATTCATTCATAGCGGTTGGAATGCTAGATCGCTCGTGGCTCGCCTCGACCGACCTTCGCCGCCGGCCGCCCGGCAAAAAGTGTGTGATCCACCGTGATCTGGCCGCAACTATGTGGATGTACCAGTGTCCAGTGCCTTACCTGCGCCATACCATAACGTACCTCCCATAGGACGTTACTCTCCCGTTAGCTTGCCGTCCAAACAAAGAACTTTATTACGTACCTAATCGGTCGCGCATACTTCACAGAAAACTTAAATAAATTAATACGGCTTATTAGTAGGCAGTGTTGACAGAACAAGTTATTATCATTCATGAAACGGACTAACGTTTTTTTGCAATTAGTATCCGATGCCTTTTACATCTTTGTAATTGTTATTCTAAATTGTCTGTTGCGAGCTAAAACTTAGGTGACTAATTAATACTAGATAGGAGAGTTCAATAATTAATAACTAAATTAATTTAAAAACATAAGCTCTGTTTGATCACTAAAATTAAACAAGAAGTGTGCCAGGTTTCTACCCAAAAAAACATTCCTAAATCATGTTCACATCTCACAAGTATAGAAACATGCCGCAGATCACGCCAATGAATGTCAGTCGCTAAAGGACGAGCTATGACATCATACTGCTAAGATACCGGGTGGCCCCAGGATCCTAATCCGCATATATTTATTTATAAAGTCCTGTTCCACCATACTATGTACATATATCAAAGTCTATTACCACATTACATACAATATAAACCTACTTGCCATGTTAGAAAATATGGAAACGTTATTTCATTAGGTAAGTCTTCATTAACAGCACTTACGCAGACAAGACTTCGAGATTGTTATGGCACTAATTGATACACTTAAGCAGTGTACCAATTAGTGCCACCCGAATGGGGATATTAAGCGCAATTTGATTAATGTTCTATTTATTACTGAACTATAGATTTGCATACAACAGCGAGCATAATTTAATTAATAATTGCCTCTTTGCAGTCTATAATTAAATTACGACAATTGTTAATCCTGCAATCAACAAAAAACATTCAAATTCAAGTCAATTACTTAGGTAGGATACACAACTTAATAGTTATATGTATGTAGATATTTCAATTACCAAATAATGTGTTATTTAATGGAATTATTTCTACTCTCGACATTTTGGGTCATTGACTTTGCTAGTCTTTTATTATTACTGAACTATTTTTATTATAGCATATTGCGCATAATTTTTATAACATAAACTATATCAGCCATGTCTAGAGGAGTTTGTAAAAGTTATGTCATAGCTTAGTTCTGCTATAATTTTTGTTTAGTAGTGATATTGTTTTTAAATAGATTATTATGAAAAGAGCATACAAGAGATGAAGATAGAGTGTACGAGAGAGTGGAGACGGCCGCGCGAGGCCTCGCAGCCGAAACCCATGAGCACCTCCGCGGTGACGTCACTCCGGACGCCGCCGTCCGCGCCGATCAAGGACAGTAAACATTACCAGGTCAATGCACGCCGCTGTCTCTAGTCGCTTTTTTTCAATTCGGCCATGACTGCCCTACCAACAGCCGTGAAGAATCGTTTCCAAAGAGGCCCACTAATGGATACCCATTATAGTACCTATACTACCTATCTAGGTACCGCAATAGTGAATTAATAATTTACCCGGAAGTATAAGAATAATAGGCGAATTGGTCAATTGTACGGTTAACTGAAAATGCCCGAAAGATGGACAATAAATAGACAGACTACAAGGAAATTTACGAAAACCAAATAAAGGAATTCGATTGCCAATTATATTGTTTGAGAATATAAAGACGTGTTCAATTTGTTTCTTGATTAATTAAATGTATCAATCAATAACAATTTTTATAAAAACTATAACGTAAAAAACGCTATTACGTTTTACTTTCGTAGTAAACCGACAGTTTCCGATGGGAAACTAAATTAGTCGCTACGCTGACCAAACCTCTTGCGGTTGTAGCTGTAGCCGACTGTACTGGTCTCAGGCAGAGAATTGAAACGGACAAAACGTATTATGGCACGGATAATTTATTAATCTTAGTTGTCAATCTTTGCGTGGTTCGTAGGTTGATATAAATTGTGGTCCTAATAAGCGGTGTGTTGCGTGCAAAACACTGCCAAACCTGACACTATGTTTCGGGGCTTTGATCAATGCTGGAACACACTAAGCGAGCCGAAAGCGTTGACGTTGATGTGAACAGCCGCTGGACATAGTATTTAAATTGCACGTTACGTGTCTGCGTAGCCTTCACAGATTCAAGCTTGTGCAGTACTGTGGTTATCTAATCAACTGTATTGATTTACGTAATTATATGTTAACGTTAATGTAAAACATGCAGGCTATATATTGACGCTACCCAAAGAAATGTTGTTTATTTGATGATTCTACATTGTTCAAAGAAAAGAAAAGATTGTAGTTACATATTGACAATTTATTATTTAAAAATATTAAACAAGGATTATGAAATTCATGTCTTCAAAATACTGATTCCAAGCTAGAAAGTCTAATGATAATTAAACGTTATCCAAAATACTAGATTTATTAGCAGACAAGAGTACCTACATCAGAAAAACGAGATTTTGATGAGAACATTTATCCTCCCGTCGCGGTAAATTTACAGAAAACTGATTTGAGTAATCAAAAAACGTCTGTAGGTAGACGTCCAACTGTTACCTGCTAAGAAAAACATTGTGGCTAGAGTCAGACGTGTTGCTTCGTGAGGTCTATGATCTACGCCGGCGCTGGCTGCAAGGCTGCGACTGAGCGGAACGACAACGGGGATGTTAGCCATATAGCAATAGCTTCACCAGGTGTCACCTAACATCAAAATACTTCATCACAGCCCATTAGAATAATTACCGTTTACTTCTAGGGAGATTAAACAGGTCTAAGCTAATTGGTCTACAGATACGGGTAGAAGAAAGAAGATGTGTTAACAACCTGATGCTATATTTTTTAGGAACCATCCGCCATCAATGTTATCTCGTACCGGTATTTTCTCAACCGTGGATATTTAAGGGTTGTGGACCGTGGACATTTTCCGCAGTGGAAGAGACGCCGCACTACATTGCACCTAGCGGCGTCTCGCTTCCACATCGGAAAATGTCCTGCTGTAAAAGAGTTCATGGTAAGGGGGCTGGTATGTCTCCGTGACGACTGTCGAGTCCTACGTCAGTGCTTACAAGCCGTTGAAGTAAGTATGTAGAACCTCGTGCGGCTATATATACCACATAACGTACATGTTTAATCATAATCTCAATTGAAATATTAACTTAAATTTATATACGCACGTTACATGAGTTTTTACTTATAAGTTTGGTAACGAGGTAGGTCGTCTAAATGAATTTTACAATAAATATAACCGTATTATTTTACTATCATTCTATCAGCCCCCAAACGATACAGTACAGTACATTCCTACTAAAATATGTTCAATTTTCAATAAGCTTTTTTTATTATTCACAAAGTGAGCTGTTTCTAACTAAAAATATATTTACTCATTGGTAACTAGTAAAATTTTTACTATCTGAAAAGTGTATATTAACGATTTGTAGGAAAGTTTTAGGTAACACAGCCACTCCATTTGTCCTTAAGCTCCATTCATCTAATAATTATATAGTCATTCAGGGGTTTCGAGAATCCCGATAGTTACAAATATCTAGAATTATTATACAATCATAATTATATGGAATCTGCAGCATGATTGATATTTTAATAGGTGTCTTAAGCCGTAAAATTAAAAAGATGATGATTTCATGAATTTCTTTCAAACCGAGCAGTTATTCGATAACCCAGTAGTTATTATGAATGTTCTAAGTAATGGCTCTACAATTCCTCTTCTTATATACCATAAATACCTCTCTCTATAGTTTATTATGTACCAATCACTCTACAGTTAAACTACTTGATATTTAGCTTAATAAGATGAACGTCACATAGATATTTACTTACGGGCTCTAACTAATCAATAGTTTCTTTTTTATCGCAGAGCAAGAATTCGTTTCACATAAGCATTCAGAACAGTGACTTTTAGTCAGTAAAAGAAGGTTAAGTGTTATGGTGCAGTTCATAATGTGTTTGAAAGATCCAGTAACCGTTCTTGCCCGCTTTTCTCCATGGGAATGATTTAAACAACCGCATATCCATTCATATCATAAGCGCAATAGGCTTAATTAAAAATAAACATTAAAGTTTGTGTCTAATTATAATAATGCAGGTTTTAATCAAGAAGATGTTCCCTAGCTACTTATTACTTTTAGTTAGGAGTGGTCGGTTCGGCCGATGAACGGTGCCGGTTGCATTCCATTTCGCCGCGTTCCATTACGTAGTGTAGAGGTTCCAAGAAACAGTGATGTCCTGCTCGCACTAAGCATTCCATATTATTGCCGTGTTTTGGAATTCTGTTCATTGTTTGCGCTCAAGCTCATTTCAATACAAGCAAGGAAACTAAGCGCGTATCCGGTCAAAGGTCTAGAAGAATCGGTACCCCTCCGTGGTGGGTACCTACTGGGTTGATTCACTCAGTAACTTTCAAGTACACGTTAGCGATTGAACATCTATAAAAAGTAAAGCTTTTTACGACCATGTAATCTAAGTTAGTGTTGAAGCTGTGGAGTGCGACCGCAGAAAGGGGTAACACGAGATGAATGCATAAAATTTAAAAATACGTGAAACAATAAAAGTGTCGCCCTCATATTGGCCAAGTTGAGTGAAGGAAGCCGGCTAGTCGGTGATTAATGACGCGCGGTTATAGCGCACTTCCTGCGCGCACCAAGCCCTGCGCCCGCGCACACCTCCGATTTGAATTAGCAAAAAACCCCGCGAAGGAGTTGATCGACCCGCTGCTATTGGCATATGCAAGTGCTTTTATATGGCCGTTGACATTCAACAACAATGAGAACAAATCGGCAATCGATCACTTACTTTATTCAGTAATTAGCTGCGAGATGTAACCGCTTCACGCCCGTTCTACGAGGGGCGTAAGCAGCTCCGGCAAATAACACGAGCCGCGGTCATGGTAAGATGTGTTAACAAACATGATTACCATTTCCGGCCTCATTAATATGATTACGTTTACCCAAATTAAAAGCTTGCATCATGGATACTGGATACAATAACTAAATGTTTCTGTGCGTCAAAAAAGCGTGACGATTAAAATTTCAGATTTAAATCGCTTTTTATGACTTGATGGTTCACGGTGAACGAACGAATTGAGTTGGAAACTTTATCACACTTCACAGACACTGTCAGACTGTCAGTCTGTCAGTGCATTCCATACTATGACGACCGTTATTTAACGAAGGATAACTAATACGTGCAGGTTACTCTATTTCCAGTTTGCGTAAAGGACACTTAGAAGTTTTCAACCATAGTTATTACTTTAGTTATCACATGAACATAATGGGCTATAAGTTAAGGTTAAAATTTATTTTTTACTCGTAAATCGATTTGAAACGCTTGGGTAGGTATTTCTCTAATTTGCCGCCAGAAAGGCGATATTTACGTTATAACGAACCGACTAGGTAGGTATAGGTACGCATTACATTGTACCTACGGTATCCTAAGTCCCATTATAGACATATTAATAAAAGTAATTAATTAACTGGTCGGTTGAAGGCGATATACGAAAGCTTCCAACTACACTCGTGCTTAAACAAATAAAACAAAATTAGTTTCTAAAAAAATGATACTTTATTGTCGAAGTAAAATCCTATCCCTTTTTTTCATCATTTGATAAACTTAAAATAACATAACTACACACCTGTATTCCCCGAAGGCGTATGCAGTGGTTTATAGTAAGTACATCCACATTGATGATGATGATGATGTATGTTAAAAGGCCTAATGTGATAGCAACGGCATGGCATCAGAAAACTAACTCTTTGTCCGACCCGAAAATACAACCCCAAACACACAGGACCTTGAGCTCAGCAGTCGCGCTGTGCGACCACCAGACCTACGGGGTAGTCTAGTCTTCAGTGAGTTATTTTATTGTTATTAGATAGGTAAATGATCTACTAACATAAGATATTTATAAAAAAGCTGAGACGGACTTACAACGCGTCCGAATTGTAGCTCGCCCCTATTACCTGGGGTCATACTAGACCATATGTAGGCGTGTTATAGCATGCCGCTGCCTTTGCCCTTCGGGGATAACAGGCGTAGGTACTGATAAACACATAGGTACTTTTTTACGTTTCAAAATAAAATAACGACCATGGCGTACGATGTGATAATAGTACCTACCTACAAACAATGTAAACCTATTAGTTATACCTATTACCACTTACTTCAGCACTTACTTACTAGTTGTATAGCACTGATAGCCGAGAGGTATGACCGTTGAACTGCCAAGTCAAAGGTCGCAAGTTCAAATCCCGGCACGCACCAATGTCTTTTCGAATTCATGTGCGTATTGTAAATTAGTTACCAGTTGCTAAAACGGTGAACTTAAACATCGTGAGGAAACCGGCACACCTGAGAGATTTTACAACGGTGTGTAAAGCCATGTCAGAGGCCTACAGGCGGTTTAAACTCTGACACCAGGTTGTTCATCAACCATACGATAAGAAGAAGAAGTTGTATTCTCTGTTTTTATAAATAAGTAGTCTCAGTACGTATTCAATAAGGAACTTTAGGTAAAACTTCCGGAAAAACTATTTAGTAATGCAGAGACCATGACAGTGGTAGATCCCATCGGCCCAGTGAATGATCTTGGCCTACCGCGCAACTAAAGTACGTAACACAAGTGCTACTATACAGTACTGCAGTTATTTGATCCAATTATGGGCGTGCATATGATATCAATGATGCAATTTATTTAAACCTATAATACTAATGTAAAACTAGACATAAATTTTAAATTAAAACTGCAAGTTCTAATGGGTGTCAAATTCTCGAAATAGGTACCTACAGCAAACCTATCTGATAATCTGAGTCTCCAAAGCATTTTAGGAAGAAAAAGAGACCAAACTTTTAGTAAAATACCTATATTAGATACAAACTAGCTTCCGCCCGCGACCTCGTCTGCGTACATTTCGAATGTTTTATAGTCTATATAGTAGCTTTCCACAACAAATGGACTATCCTACACAAAAATATTATTTCAATTCGAATCAGTAGTTCCTGAGATTAGCGCGTTCAAACAAACAAACAAACACTTCAGCTTTATAATATTATAAAATATATTAGTATAAGTAGATGTTATTCAGAGTAGGCTTCCTAAAGCCAGTTTATGCACAATCATTCATGCGTCATTTAATTCTAAGGGTGGTTTATTTTATTATCTACTATACCTAAGTCGAGAGAATTAAAAGCTATTAGTTTTTAGATTAAAATGCCAAATCCTTCCCCTTATGAGTCCTTACGGCTCGGGCTTACCAGGTACCTAACTACTTTTATTAATTTATTAATTATCTGAATACCAACATAATATTAAAACTCAAGGGGCAGCGCCATCCCATCTAATACAGTAGAAAACATTGACTTCATTCATTGATTGTTACCATAGTAACATAGGTACTACCTACTTAAATAGGCATCAATGAATTTAGTTATACACAAGGTAAACACAAAATCTATAAACGTGGTGATTTTTATATAGGTAGGTAGGTAGGTAAGAACTACCGTTTAGCACTTAATTATTTGTTAACTGTGTGACTAATTAGATCTCTTAATTTCACGGGACGTTTTATTAATACTTAAATAGGTAGGTACCTGTCTAGATATTTATCTTGTACAAATATTTGATAATTTTCTCAAACCTAAGCTTATCTTAGTCATTCGTCCCTTAATGGAAGGAACGCTTAATTAAACAAGTTAGAGTGTTCTTGATTCTTTGAGATTATTATAGTTGTTGGCTTAGTCTATTAAATAATAATAGTCTAAGGTTGGTGGTGCCTAAGCGCGTTATGTGAGGCCCAGCCGCCCTAAGTTTGAACCTAGGCGAAATGAAAAGTTCAGTGGCCGCCAACGCCGGCGCTGCTAGCCGCCCCACCGACATGGATGCGGTGATTACATCGCTGCACAATGATAAACACGCCCGGGGCCGTATCCACTTCGTGAGTGATTCTATGTATTGTATACGAATTCAATCCATGGAATTCATCTTATTTTGTAAGTACATACGCACCTACTAGAACGAGAAGCAAGAATCGAGACGAGTGAGAAGTACTACACAGCGCGAGCGAGCAAGAAAACATGTTATGTATTATTATTTGAACGTCGAATGGGAGAAACCTGCGTGCGGGCCTCACGGGCCCCGCCCCGCCCCCGCGTTGCCCCCTCGCCGCGACGATCATATGGTCGGCGGCGAGGCGCACACCGGCGGCTGACGGCTCACTGCGACTCGGGCACTCGCCGTCGTCGCAACACAACGCGCACCACTCCACGCCAGCCGCTCGCGCACGATCAGCTGTCCGACCACAATACGCCGACACCGGCCGCGACGCGAGCTGTCAATAAGCCGCAGTGCGGTGTAACATGGAGCTACTGTGCGCGGAGCGTGTAAGCCCTGAGAGCGGCGAGAGTGTAGGGCGTGCGCCGCCGGCGCAGCGCTCGCACCGGGCAGCCGCGCCCGACCCGGTGCTGCTGCGCCGCCGCGTGCTCGACAACCTGCTGCGCACCGAGGAGCGCTACGCCGTCACCGCCAACTACTTTGGCACCGTGCAGGCCGAGGTCACGCCGCACATGCGCCGCCTGGTCGCCGAGTGGATGCTAGAGGTGAGCGCACCCGCGCCGCATGCCGCACCCACACCGCTCCATCCGCGAGCCGCGGACCGCGCAACCCGAACGTTCGCCATTTTGTCTCGTTTTCCGGCCACGTGTAGGTACTCCCCTGCCGTAGCCGGCGGCACCAGTGGCCCCCGTATGCTCTCGCCACTGCCTGCTGACGGACTCCCTCGCGCCCGGCTCCCGTGTCTGCTCCGCTCCACAGAGACTGTTCCATATGCTAGAATAGTGGAGTGTTACATTTGTGTTGTTGCAGGAAGGTGATCTTGAACATAGCAAGCAATTACGCAGCTAAACTGGATGTTATGACTTTGTTTACATGAACAGCTGATTTCAGTTTTGTTCTACATGTTAGAGTCTTATAAGAATAACAGTATGTAGATAACCTACTAGCTTGTCGCAATCGTTTCGAAACCGTTATAGTGAAAAGTTTGAGATTAAGTAGTTATTAGTAGTTGAGCATGAAGTAGTACGTAGGTACGTACCTATGTGAGTAAGTAGATGTGTAGCGTGCGCCGGCCGAGCGCTGAGCGGTTGGAGCGTGCGAGGGGCCCCGGACGCGCAGCGCGGGCGGGCGCGGTCGCCGACCGATGCGACTCCGCTCGTTCTATTTGAATAATCAGCTGATTTTGACACGCACACAGCTGACGCTCGGCTGCGCACTTATCTTTTGCTTGTATATGTACATATAAATAATTACTAGTGCGCACACAAACGTCATTGTTCGTACTTAGTGGCCTAAATGACGTGTAATTTATATGGTACTTGCTTGCTTAGGGAGAATTAACAAGTAGTTCATTTTTACTAGTTACGGATACCGTTCTTTACATCTGTTGTAAAAGTTTACGCTTAACTGGAGTAGTAGACATGATTGTAGGACAAGCTATCTTAGCTCAGTAGTTAGTTTAGATGAGGTATCGAGTAGTTAGTATGTCGCCACGTGGAGCCGGCCGGCGCGCTGACGTCACGCTGCGCACGCGCTGCTCCTCGCCACATGCGCCTCACCACCTCGACTCACCTCGTGCTTACACTTAAACTAGTCGCATACCGACGTTTCAGCACAAGCAGACCGAAACGATCCTCCTGAGTCTGTCGGGTCAATGACATCCTGAACGTGCTCACATTAACTTTTATGTTTAATCATCAAGCGCACCCAAAAGCATATTATGACGATCCAAGGATTGTTCACGGAATCCACATATTATTACATTTCTGATGCTCACTATCTAAACAACAATCTCGGCTTTTTATTTCGTCTGTGTACTTTTTATTGTCTAACTAAATGTTATGTACCTTAACTTAAGCATTGTAGGATTACCACGATTTGGTAATAGTCATCAGTGGTTCCTACGAATTACTAATGTAATAATAGCAAGCTGGCGGTAGGTATTACGATAATCGCTTTGTTTTATAGCTGCCTGTGCCATTCATTAGAGCCTCGCTCGTTATGCTTCGACAATTACCTATGTAAAGACC
Source organism: Abrostola tripartita (assembly GCA_905340225.1). Classification (NCBI taxonomy): domain Eukaryota; kingdom Metazoa; phylum Arthropoda; class Insecta; order Lepidoptera; family Noctuidae; genus Abrostola; species Abrostola tripartita. The sequence goes on along the minus strand of HG996493.1, from coordinate 5,728,725 downwards.
GTACTTACGAACCAGCCACTTCATTATTTTTGTTATAGTTTATTTTAGTCTGGTATCTTACCTACCATCTATTTAGTTATTGCAAGTTGTCATTTATTTGTTCGTGGAGATTTATTCTCTTTTGTAAGCATTAAATTTAATGGTGTAAGCATCGGGACATAGTCGGGTGGGATAGTTAATTATCAGCGAGGTGGAGCGTGAGACAGTTGAGCCGTGAGTGGTGAGCGGTATGCAGCGGGTTATAGCTTATAGCACATGTTTTGTTTTCACGGTGCTACGATTGGATCCGTGCCGGTTCGCGAGTCGCGTTACACCGTGCGAAACTATGCCGGGAACTATCTGCGACCGTCCGCGGCTCTCATCACTACCTACTTACTTAACGACTTTGGAACTATCTCCTTTCGCTTTTCCCGACTTTCAATGGTACAGTACCTTCTTAGTAACCGTATTGCTTACTTCGACTTTGACCCCTCAATTTGCATGAATAACACCATAATTGTTGTTTATATAATCAAAAATCTTTTCATAACTTCATAGTTAACGACGAAAGTACACTCTAGCACATATAAGTACTTTAATATTGTAATTAATGTAACTTTAGTTTAAGCTGTTTTAAAGATTTGCAATAATGGCGACTTCAATATTAAAACGAATATTTCCGGCTCCAGTCCAGTACGTTCAGGAACCATTAACACTGATAAGGCACAATATAACTGCAGCAGGAAAGTAACGCGCGCTGTATTTATCGCAATAAGTGTGTATTTCCATTTTATATATAGGTTATCAGGAATTCCGGATGATAAACTAAGCAGCGGCCCTGGGTGCGGTACCAACGTACTTTACTAATTTCTTAGAAACGAAACGGTTCATCGTACAAAGTTTATTAACGATCGTGTTGTTTGCAGGTATGTGAGGACCAGGGCTGCCAGGAGGAGGTATTTCCTCTGGCGATATCGTATTTGGATCGGTTCCTGAGCACGTGCGCCGTCAGTAAGAGCCAAGTGCAGCTGTTGGGGACGGCGTGCCTGCTGCTGGCTTCCAAGCTGCGCGAGCCTGGCTCGAGAGCCCTGCCTGCGGAACTGCTCGTCTTCTACACCGCCAATAGTATCACGCTCACCGATCTCTGTGTAAGTACCTATCATTAGTGTAGCCTTTAATCGACTAGGTATCATGAGTAATCTCACAAACACATGATAGCACAACGACGCCGACGTGCCGGTATCATCGACGTTTCTATCAATTTGTTTGATACGTACTGTTAATTACATCAATAGCATATGGACTATGCGCTCTGCGAACTGCCATATGAAGTAATAAGAAGATTTAATTAACTTTCTTCGTCTCGGAAAACAGCTGATCTCATTAATCATGCAGTTTCGTGTGGCTGCGTCTCTGCACCGTGCACGCTCATGCACTAATTTTGCAGTTAGCCTGAGATGCTTTCGTGTCGTTCACTCCGCTGATTTCTAAATCATTCGCGCTCTGAACATCCGCGAGAGATTGGAATTCCAGTTTACGTCGGAACATTAATTATATCTATGGAGTGATCGACTCTGGGCGCTATATTGCGTTTATTATGTGAATAATAAACTTAAGCAAATGTAGTATATTGTATACACATTGGCTATTCTCTTTGCGGGATGACTAACAGAATTATAAAAATACTAGAGAGCATCACAGTCACAGCAGTGAGTAAACGGAACATTCAAGAGATATAAATAGCTAGCCACATATAAATAGGCGCACTCTAAAATCAAAAATAAATATAAAAAGGTCAAGTACAAATCATCGTGTGTGGTGACTGTGGTGAGTGATAAGTCTTCCCTGGTAGGATTGTGAGGCTGTATTATATCAATTATTTCCTTATATTTTGCTGTTATCGACACTGCCAATAATTCTTTAAAATAATGGTTAACAAACCGCAAAACGACGCTTATTCGTCTATATTTACAGAATTAACTGCTTATTACATAAGATCCTGCATAGAAAGCGCATATATTTTTTATACTAGGTAATTATTTCATATTTAATCAAGACGTACTCAAACTGAACATTGGAATAGACAAATTTTAGTATAGTCCAATGATAGGTACCTGTTAGGAACGTATATCTGATGTATACCATAGCACGTACCGTTCCCTCAGCAAGCCATTACTCACTGCAGTCTGGTGCAGTTGTCTAAAGCAATATCGTACGCACGTGGACAACTTTCCTAATCTTAATAAAGGGCATTGGCATTTAGGTTTGTTTTGCTTATCTGTTTCAATATTTCAGAACCGTTACGTAGGTACAGTAAAGTAGTGAGCAGTTGGCGTTAGGCAGATTCTCGGTAATTGCAGCGAAGCGTTTTCATTTAATGTGTTGTAGGTATTTGCATTTAATATAACGTATTACGTGTTGGCTGTGTGTTGCATTTCGGGCGCGGCGCGGCCACCCGCCGGGGCCCCGTCTGTCGCCGCTCGTCCCGTAGATAATAAGTGCACGCCACATTTTCGAACGTCATAATGTATACGACTCGTTCTGCCTGCAATGCAAGTGCAGTGCATTCCACGCTCTGCAGTTGTACCAATGTTTAGTAACGGCTATTTCACTGTGTATTAAAACGTTATTGATTTTAATACTTTAAATGTATGTGTCGAGAAACACTTGCTCTAAATGAGGGTTCAGATAAACGTCCATTCGAAATGATTGTAATTATAATACGACATGCCGTAGGTGCGTACTGAGTATGGCGAGCGGTGGTCGTGGAATGCGACAGGTCGCGGTCTGGGAGAGGGCTGCCCTGCGGCCTGCGGACAGTGTCCCCTAACGAGCCGACGGACTTCTCGGAAGCACCGCCGAACGAGGCTCGCGTTTCAATCAGACCAATTACAGGCGAAGCACGCGGCTTATTTTTTCTCACGCGCCACGGTGCGACTCGCGTCCGCGCTCACCTAATCTCATCTCACGAAACTCTGTCGGGTCGACACCACGCTCTTAAATGGATCGCACGCTTAAATTGACTAGGTATTTTTAATTTTTCACGATTGAGTTTTTTACACGTCGATCGTGAGGGGTCTCCGCAAATGTTTAATGCAGTGCAATATACGCGTTATGTTAATTCACTGAGTCATGTCGTTGATGACTGCTATACCAGTTAGGTACTTAGGAACCGTGTGTTCATACCAATATTAAATAAATAGCTCATAACACTTATTACACATTTTATAACAGTAGGTTTCTTAATAAAATGTAATGTTGACACAAACAAGGCACACGTGCATGTCGTGCATGCACTAAGACTAAATACAATTGCATAAGTAAAGTACCCAAAAAGGTCAAACAAAGTTATTTATTATAATTATATTCATGCAGTTATACAGTTTCTTGTCCATAATTTTACATTTTATAAGTTTTTTATGCACATCATAATAACGCAATTTATGTTAGCGTCGTAGCACTTTCGTAGACGTGCTACGAAATATCGTAGATGCGCTAAATTAGGCAAAAATGAATATTTTTGTGATAATTTTGATATCGATAAAGAAAAACGACCGATTGCAATTATTATCCGCATTATCAAGTATTAAAAATCTTTAGTGTTTTATGGTAGAGATAGCACCTGCACGTAATAAGCACAGAAAGACATCTCTAAAATAGTCACCCATGTGTGGCGAACTGAAGCGCCAATTAATTATTTTTATCTAAATCGATGTCTACTTAAAAAAACTGGTTATAAGCCTATTAGGTATGTAGTAAATGTGAATGTATTCTCCGATGTACAGTATCTTTTAAGATTTGAACGTAGAGAACGATGTGTTGTGAAAGAAGTGTGGGTAACAATCGGTTAGATTTGATTGTTGAGGTGGTTGGCGGTTGGCCGGCACGATGGCGCGGCTGCGCGGGCGCAGAGGCTGGAGCAAAAAGAGCACGTCCTGGCATCCGAGTGGCTTTAATGCGGGGTTCTCGCGGTCGCCGCCGCCGCTCGCCGCTCGACCATAAAACCCGCGCGTTCTCACATCCACACTACCACTGTAAACGTTTATTATAATTGAAGCATAAGTTTACGACCGCGGTGCCAGTTTGTCAAAAGACTATTCAATATTGCGTTTACGGTTAAAATTTAACTTTAATGAGAACTATTACAAGAATAATCCTGGCCGATACCATACACTCGTTGACGTTTGATTGCGCGGTTCGTTCTCATAAATGGTGGCAGGCGTTAGTTATAATGGGGCCTTTGATTGGAAGCTCTAAAGTTCTAATAATACGCTTTGGAATGCTATAATCTTTTAAAGGAAATTATTGTTTAGAATATGAGGAATGAGCATATTAGCACGGCCGCGCGTTGTTTGTCGATCTCACGGCGCAGCGCTGCTTGTTTCCGGTGCAAATGAAACTTCCCCGCGAACTAATGCGACACAACAAAACGACTACTTGTGAGTTGTGTGCTGTGTGGCCTGTGTGCCTGCACTACACGGCCCATGTAACTGAGTACCTTACCAGTATAGTTACATGGAACACGTCAACTACATAGTTATGACATCATATACTGTTTTAATGATATAAGTACTGGTAGATAATTGTAACCTGTTATCAACCGAGCGTTGTTTTAAGCTCTAATTAAATTTTACTTACTTCTCTTTATAATATGGTCTTACTTAAATAGACAACCTATTGTTTGAATGTGAAACAGTAAAATTTTTCCGTTTATCGATATCGTGTTTGGTGCCCAAAAAGTTGATTTACCAAGCTATTGAAAAGTCAGATAACCAGTTGCATTCCTGGCGGCTCGGAAACTCCATGAGGCCCTTTCCGATCGACTTCATGTTGTTTCTTTTTATACAGTGAGGCCACTATCTCCTTAGCCGCATTGTGTTCTTGCAACGACGAGCTGAATGTTTTGTATGACACCTCATGCCAGAACAGAAATTGTGTTAACGAGCGCATGCGCGATAACCTCAGTGCACACGAGTGAAGGTGCGCAGGCGCGCCGCACTGCAAACCCGCGCCCGTTCGTTAGAAAATTGTGTCACTTAACTCGCTTAATAACATCACGCCCATACGTTATACTTACTTAAAGCTATTGCACTGTTATCGCTGATCTTAATACCGCTAGTTTCTCGTCAACCTGCTCCTGTAATGGCGACACTGCGATACCATCTATCCCGTTCAATATTTAAACCTATAAGATTGTTTAAGCTATAATAATTATATATTATTATTGTTTAATTCGCCACTAAAAAGTACCCTCAACGGTAATAAAATTCCAATGAGTACTTGTTAAACAACTCGTTCAATGCGGGCGGCGGCCGTGAGGAAAGAAAAAGAATGAAAATCTTGTGGTTAGGAGCTCCGAGATGTGTACCGTGGCCGGGTACCCATCGCCATTGTGCTACTTTACCCACTGACGCTTTTCCTATCTACGTAAACCATGATCTTTGTATCTACCTCATACATTCAACAAATATTGATGACCTTTTAAAACAATTTTAACGAATATTGCATATTATTGTCACATTATCGCTTGAAGTGAACGGCTACGTTTAACTGTCAATATAATCATTTTACAGGAATGTGCTGATGGTAATATTGTCTTACGTAAGACTTGCGATATCGTACATGCCTAACACGTTTTGTACGCTCACAGCAAATTTAGCATTCAATACTGCACTCCTGAGGTTTTCATCGATGACTATGACTCCAATTAGGCTCGGTAATAATAATGTAGTAGCCGCCTCGACCACCTGTGTATTCCGTAGGTCCTTACACTCGGTGTAAAACAGTTGGCTGCGGTCATAACCCATAAATATTTCAATTCATCATTACTTTTTAATAACCTCCGGTAAGTCTGCGTGTTCCCATCCGCATCTGGAAAATTCCGAAGTTGTTTAGTCTCATGAGCTTAGTAGCCACGCGACACCGAGCTCATTGTTTGATTCTAATAGCGGCGCAGTCACACCGTTCGATGAAATTGGATAAAGCATGGGAACCGAGTGTGGAATTCAGCGAGTGTGTTGCGGGCAACGAGGGCTGTTTGCATAGCTCGCTTTATTGGCTGTAACGTGGTTCGATAACTGCTGCGGCCGCCGCACCCGGCCCGCCGCCGCGCCGCCCTCCTCCACTCTAATGAACACTCGCCTGCAACTTTACGAGCTGCATTCCATCCGTCTCGGGTGCAGCGGCTCCACACATGCGAGCGGTGCGTGCGCGCGGAGCTCGGTGCGCACTGCACAGCCACTCAGTCAGCCGCGCTCCCAGCGCCATGCGCCACCGGTACACACGACTATCACTAAGCTAATTTATGAGATCAGCTGATAGGGGCTCAACGCGTACGGACTAATAAAAATCCTATGTAGGTACACTTAAATTATTGTTCTTGCCATAGCGTCCAGTTGATCCGTGTATCCGTCACCTCTGAGCTACATTTGCGGTGAATATTTTATGAATGCATTGTTTCCGAACAGCTTTTTAACCAGTCGCAAGTTAAACGATAGAGCGGATATTTTTATTTCGCGGTCGACCCGCATACTGTCGTTGCTAACCGCTTTTACTCACCTACTCTTTTTAACTTCTGTGTCAAAGCATATTAATAATGTTATTCATTGACGAAATTTATTCATACCTATTTATTATTATTAATCTGAACTGATAATTTTATTGTAACGTCGCGTCGTGCTGCACACACACTACACAATACCGATTTAATTCGACTTCCAGTGATGATACTTCATTCATTCATAAACATGATACGCAAAGGATCTATAAGCCTTAACTGCTATGCCTTGCTAACCAAATGCCGACTCTAAGCATATCAAAATGAAAAGCATAGTCGCTCGGAGGAAGAGTAACAGTGCCGCGCCGCCGCAGCCGACCCCGCCGATTGAGTTAAGTAAACATCGAGTATTATCTGTCAACGGACATGCAACGCGTACATGTACGTGTGTGAGTACGTACTTACACAAAATAATAATCTTATTCATTAAACGTTCCTTTCTATTTGAGTTTTTGGGATAGGCGGTCCTGCATGAATCAAGTTTTAACATCATGTAAGAATAGAACGTATGATTTGTCCATACACAACGATTCACCGCTTGATACCGCGATTTCATACACACATAGAATAGGTACGGACGTTAAGTTTGATACAACAAAGTAATTTAATCTGGGTCAACTGTATTTAAGTTCTTTGAAGATAACGACATGATAAAGTTAAACAGGTTTGTCGTCTTTGATTTGCCATTTATTTTAGCCATCACCCGAAATACAAGGAATAATCAAAGAAGTGAGTTCTATTTATAGGGCGTCCTCAACCAAATTAAATTACTACAAAATAACTTAACAGAAAAAAAAGTCCCTATGATTAAACATGTCCTTATTTTTCCCCTTTTACACTCAAGTTAATAATTACGGTACAAATTACGGAAATATTGCTTTTGGTCGTTTATGAAGACCTAAGAAAAATTGTAGACCTGAATAGTTTGTTTAGTTTGCAAGCCCGGCGTTATATTTGTTGCAAGTTGAACTCGACACAAAGACTACGGCTGAGCACGCCTAAGTAACTTTGTTTTCGAATGAGACTAAACAAAACATGAACTAAAACTGTAACATTGTTCATTTGATTGCACAACACTACTGGGGACTACCTACGCGCCGTTCCGGGAAGTCGGGCGAAACTTGGCGTGTTAGTGATTATAAGGCGGATGTGGCAACAGGAATGCTATTTTATTATCCTGGCGAACCGATATTGACCTTTCTAGTGATATTAGGTATTATTGTGGTGCCGATCACACAGAACGGGTTGTAGCCTACCGAGATACCCAGACAATTACATCAGTCTGCTACAAAGAAATATATTCCCGATCGATCCCGCTCGTGTCCATCATTTTTCAAATTTCCTTTATCAATTTAGATTCAAGCTTAGCATGGGCAACATGCTAAAATGGCACCAAAAGTCATATAAATTTGGGTTGGTATTATCGTTTCAGTGATTTATAGCTGTAAAGGTATAACACTGAGTTGGTAATCATAGATTCCAACAGATAATACCTGACGTCACCCTTAAGACGTAAATACTAAAAGGGAACTTGAAATTCGATGGATGCGAGCAGCGACACGGTGGCTCAGTTGGTTAGAGCAGCGCCACGGATCGGCGAAGGTCGCGGGTTCGAATCCCGCTCGTGTCCATCATTTTTCAAATTTCCTTTATCAATTTAGATTCAAGCTTAGCATGGGCAACATGCTAAAATGGCACCAAAAGTCATATAAATTTGGGTTGGTATTATCGTTTCAGTGATTTATAGCTGTAAAGGTATAACACTGAGTTGGTAATCATAGATTCCAACAGATAATACCTGACGTCACCCTTAAGACGTAAATACTAAAAGGGAACTTGAAATTCGATGGATGCGAGCAGCGACACGGTGGCTCAGTTGGTTAGAGCAGCGCCACGGATCGGCGAAGGTCGCGGGTTCGAATCCCGCTCGTGTCCATCATTTTTCAAATTTCCTTTATCAATTTAGATTCAAGCTTAGCATGGGCAACATGCTAAAATGGCACCAAAAGTCATATAAATTTGGGTTGGTATTATCGTTTCAGTGATTTATAGCTGTAAAGGTATAACACTGAGTTGGTAATCATAGATTCCAACAGATAATACCTGACGTCACCCTTAAGACGTAAATACTAAAAGGGAACTTGAAATTCGATGGATGCGAGCAGCGACACGGTGGCTCAGTTGGTTAGAGCAGCGCCACGGATCGGCGAAGGTCGCGGGTTCGAATCCCGCTCGTGTCCATCATTTTTCAAATTTCCTTTATCAATTTAGATTCAAGCTTAGCATGGGCAACATGCTAAAATGGCACCAAAAGTCATAAGAAATATATTTGCTAAAAGTAATGGTGATCTGGACATCGCACCTAGTCGAAAGTCCTTGGTAGTGTAACTTGCGTACGAGGCACTAGTGTACATTGCTTTCCAAATAATATACATGTTTCCCCGACATATTATCTACTCTGTATACTTTCAGTTTGATAATTAAAAGCAAACTAGAAGACGTTTTGTACAATGAGCGTTTGAAGAATGTGTTGTTCTTTGTCAACAGAGTTGGGAATTGCTAGTGCTGTCGAAGCTCAAATGGGACGTCGCTGGAGTGACGGCCCACGACTTCCTGCCTTTGCTGCTGTCGCGGCTGCCACTGCGAGGCCTCGTCAACACAGAGATGGTGCACAGGCATGCGCAAACATTCATCGCGCTCGCTGCCAGAGGTAAACATCTCGCCTTATTCATAGACCATAATGTAGTCAGCATCGATGACGTCAGACAACTGTCATAAGCACGACGATACAGTTTTTTTTACAAGGTTATATACGATTTCAATGAATAAAGCTGATAAAAGTTTAGTTTTAGCCTAATGGGAACCTGCCTCCTTGCAAATACAAAAAATGAAATGTGGGAATACGTTAATATATCTGTTTTAATAGATAGTTAACTTGTCTTGAATGAGAATATAATGGTTTGTTTGCAACGGCAGACGGTAATTAGCATCTAGATACCACGTCATGTCACGACAATGTCGTCTTGCACTGCGGGCCGCGTTGGTCTACACTACAACCACATGTCACTGAACCTTTCAATACTCTACTTTCTATTCATTTTACATGTCACTATGAAACTGGAGCATACCAAAGTGCATGTCACTGTTATTTCCCTTTCATCGAGTACCTGGGAATGTTTTTTTTTATAATATTACCCGTAGGTATTAGTCATTACACATTCACTCGTACATATAGGGTAAACTGGTTTCTCAATTTTTTTTTAGCTAACATCGTGTATTCTCTGACAAGAAACCTAAGACAAATTTGAACTTGTCTGAACATATTTATGGGTATTGAATATCTAATTCCTGTTTATTGGGTGTAGAATGTTTAGGTTAAAGTGTAGGTAAATTTATTAGTAGAAAAGATGGTTATCAGTTGCTTGCGGCTAGCAGAGAGCGTATCGAGATGAGAATAGGTTTGTTTACAGTGAGGGTATAGCGCGCGAGGGCAAGGGCGGTGTGTACTGTGTGTGTCCTGGCTGCGCCCGCGCCGGCGCGCTGCGCGCTGGGCGCCTCCCACGCCGCTCGCCTGAGCGCATTCCAGCACGCCTCGGGACTCCCCCTCTCGCACCGCACTCCGCTCCCCCCGCTACCCTCATGGGATCATATGTTTTTGTGCAACGGTTTTTGTTGTTCGCCGCCGCTGTCGTATTGTTTTTTGTTCAAGTAGTTCACGCTCCAGCTCTTTTATTTCACTTGCTTCTCGGATATCATCTCTCTCTTGTACCTAAGTCCAAAGCGAATAGTCTTCTGTACTAATGTACCTAATCAAGTGCGCCACATTATGATTCTGCATTCATGAAATATTGATGATCTTGTAACATTAAGCTAATTCAGAAACATCGCGGCGCCCTGCCTGATGTCACTATAAAATGAACACTACAAGACCCCATTATCATTGATGGATGGTGAATAATATCGTGGAATATATATTATATATGGAGACGTACATCATATGGGCACCGTGTGTATAGGTACTACCCTCGAGCGGCGAGATCGCGTAGACTTTACGTTTCGCGGTATCGAGCGAGCCCGCATTATGTATCATTATTTGAATGGCACAATTTACTCTGGAATCATAACTCGTCAGGATATTAAATTTGTAATGGGTTATTTTTATGCTGTCATCTCTCGCCGCTCTTTACCAGTGATGATGAGTTATATATGTTTTGTTTTCAGAGGAGTTGGTCTCTATTCAGCGTTCAGCGTTGATAATGATAGCGAAGAGAGCAGGTGATAATGCCGCGTAACGTTTTTCTCATGCGTACAGTGCTAGGTGTGACGCCGGCCTATATTGCGTGAGACAGGTATCTTATCTGCGCCGGGCGATTTCTTTCACATGTGAGCGCTTTACGTCGTATAGCAATCGTCGCTGTCGACGCGACGGTGTCCCGACTCGCGGGGGCCGCGCGGTATTTGTTCCGGTGGGCAATGAATGATGACTAGTGATGGCCGATTACAGATAAATCGATTAGATCTCAAAATAAATAACCAGTTGTTCGCATGTGTCTACGATACGTACTTTTGTGCGACATGGCGTTGCATTATAATATGTTTTAAATAACTGTGGTGGTCAAACGCAAGTTGCTTTAGTAATAATATTGAGCCATTTTAGTCTACTTCAAAACGAATAGGTACCAATGACTAGCTCGGCCTTGTGGGATCGTTCACCTCGCGAATAGACGATTGCGCGTGCTACAGGTACCTGTGCCGATGACACCTTTTACATGTACTTCATATTCAAGGGCATAATATCATCATTATGTCACTGTTGTCGTCATTTGTCACGGTCCATATGGAACATATTGTTTAGCCATTCGCTTAGATGTTACATACAATTTAATTTGAAATATATTTATATATACAACACAATATGTATTACGTTGCTGTCTATATCTAAGTATAATATACATATATAAAAAAAAAAAATACAGTCGAATTGATAACCTCCTCCTTTTTTTGAAATCGGTTAACAATACCGATAATAACCAAAGTCGATCGAGAAACGGAAGTATCGCTTGTGTGTAGACAAGCCGTACTTGGTCATGGAGTGTCTACGAGGGGGCGACACTGTGAACAGTTTTATTAATTTACATACACACCAAAGTGCGGTGGGACCGACGCTGCGCGACTTCCTCTAGAAAGTGTACATTAGTGTTATTAGCTCGTGATGCAGCAGTCGCGTCATGACTAATAAGGACGACCGTCACTTCCGCTACGTGTGTGTCCTGCATTGCTGTCGTGCGTGCCTACCTAGGTCGTCCGAGTGTCCGAGCAGTCATCACACCCGCTAATCACTGGTCTGCAGATCTTGATCCGCTCGTGACAAAAGGGCTGGTAGCATGCCGGGCCGGGCGTCAGTGGTCGGCAGCAGTCGGGCCGGCTCGGACGCGCTCCGGGTACCGCGCTGTTTGATTAACATCAGATTATGCAAATACCTCGAGTGAGCGGCCGCTTTCGTTGTTTCATCTCTCTCTTTTTATTCGTTCCCTCTGCCCGTTCGCTTTATCTCGAGCATGCCGACATGCAAATTAAAAAAAATGAAAATAAATCTTTTAAATGAGCTGAAAGAGTGTTCGATATCTATACATTGGTTGGTATAATAGAGTGCTTAATGATGAATGGACGGCCCTTGTAAGCTTCACTCCTATTGTTTGCAGCCTTCCAGTTAGTGGGTATTGGTGATTTCATGCTCAGGTCCTTATCTTAACTTGTAATAGTGTGGGAATATAATTTTAATACCTATTACACTAGGTACATACTTCCAGTAATAGATTCAGTTAAAATGCTTAGTCGTTGGTAGATTTACATTGACGTAAATAGTGTAGATAGGTATACATACTTATTAGGAGTTTTAATAGACTTATAAACGAAAGATTCGATATAATGTTGTTGTGATGAACACAAGTTCGTCCACAGCAGGCAGTGATGGCTAGTTCGTACATAATTCGACAAGGTCATGCAGGCAGCTGATTTTCCTCCTTTATTATCATTCGAACCAGCTATGTGCGGTGAACTAAACAACTACCTACTGATAAAGTACATACTTTCAAAATATATAACTGTTACCATATTGTCTTTTACTTTTTTAAACGAAACTACTTATTTCCATTTTCGTAGAACCGTTGCTATACAGTGTAGGTAAAGTAAACTTTTATTTTATTGTTGTTTTGTTTGCTTTTATGTATCGTCTGGTGTCTAAATTAGCTTTACACTTATTAATTTATTTGGTTACGAGATTTCTGATGGTTTAAATCCGGTAAATTAGACATACGCGACCGATACGAAAAATAAAAATAAAACTTTTAGTGAGAGATGTGGTAATGATTGTCTCTGTTTTTTAATGATCCATCGTTCTGCACCCTTATTATATTTGTCAGTTAAATTTGTACAATATGTATTACTACGACCTGTTTGTTTTAATGATGATAATAAGAATATGGTTTGTTTTCCTGTCTGATATTCTCGTTCGTGTAGGCATTTTATACAAAACATCGTTAGTTCTGTCGATATCAGCTTACATGCACGTACATAATATATGACGTATGTTGGTATAATGCTCTTGCCAAAGTAAGCCCGTGAGAAATATTCAAGTGAGGCGAAGGAGCGAGCCTGTGGAATGCGGCCGCGAGGGCGGGTGCCGGCTCCTTTGAGGCTGCACTCTCCGCAGGAGACTGACAACCTGCGAGAGAGAGAAAGGAACATTTCTTTCACCGGATATGCCCCACTCCTCTAGCCTCTACGGCCGACGATCGCCGTATTCGCACCGTCTACGGACGTCGCCTACATGAAAAGCTAATGCGCTACACTTTGAGCACCTCCGCGAATCTTAACATTCCACTGCAACGGGGAACCATTACAGGACAACTAATTTAAAAACTGTAACTGTATGATTGCGGATTACAACGGTCGCTATTGTTTTATTTGGATAAATTTAATCAGGGCTCTAACGGAAAAAAGGGAGGTTAAGAATTTTTATTTATGCAAGGATAGGTTAATTAGGTTGACTTGACTTAATTAAAATTGTCAGCATATTCAAGATTGTTTTGTTTGTTACAGATTACGAGTTCACGCTGTACTCAGCGAGCACACTGGCGTCGTGCAGCATCGCGGCGGCGCTGCGCGGGCTCGGCCTAGACGGCCATCTGTCACGGCTGCACGAGCTCACGCGCATCGATTTGGTAAGTTTCTGCCAATTACTATTATAGTTTCATGCAGTAGTTCGTAAAAGGAAGCTTTTAGAGTTTCTACTACTGTATAGTCGAATCGCAGCTTCTAACTGAATAATTTGTATTAACGGTTTTTGTTTTGTTGTAGGATTGTCTCCAGACATGCCTTGAACAGATCGAGGAGATGGTGCAGAACATGATAGAGGAGCGCGTGACTGTCCCAAACGGACAGGCGCGCGAGGCAGCGGGCTGGACGCCGCCGCCGACGCACGACAAAGCTCACAGTAACGCGGCCACGCCCACCGACGTCAGGGACGTGCACTTCTGAACAGACCGGCCGGAGCGGCGTCGACGTCGACGTCGAGTGCGCGGACGATTGCTTTAATTACGGTGCATTAGTACGAAAATACTTTAAACTATTAATCTTCAAATGCAACCGTGATAAAGGACTGAACCCAAGACTGACAATCATATGTCTCTAACGTAGGTAATTTTGTACGTATCTTACTAATCGCAACTTGCGCATACATAATAAATAAGTGTAAGCCCTGTGTGCTACTTGTAATTTGCCTCTAGTCTGTGCGTTCACTAAAACTGTTTTGCATTGAACGTGTTTACTTTAGATAAAACTTTCAGTTCTAGTTAATACGGTTCTTGAAATTACAATCTACCTCTTTATAGTTTAAGCTTCTTTTTCACCTGCCGAGTGCTCTTATAAATCTGTAATAGTTCGCCAATAGAATAGCTGTTACAAATAGTCATTATCTTGTTACATGTTCGAATGGGACCAAAGTTAGCTTCACATTTTCTATTTTATAACATGAACTGACTCAATCCTTCAGTTATTTGTAATTAATATATGAGTAGTTTTTATAGAATTATATGTATAATGTATGTAAGTAAGACATATTTATCAGCTGATTCAATCACTGATAGTAACAGTAAGCCGAGGTACAATACCCTTATGGACCTTACTTTCAATCAATCATTTAGAAGTTCAAATTATTTTCACTTTAAATAAACTTTTTGTAACATATTTGATTTGCAAAATTCCAGCACAGGGATAGCAAGTTCCACCAGATTAATGTTATTGTATCGGGGGAAGGCAATAAATTACGCTTGTGTATTGTAAAAACTAATATTACATTCAATTACCTACATATTATATTTTTAATACACTACAGAGTCAGAACTATGTATAAATTAGCCGTGCAACTGCAAATAATATTTACATGAATAAAATTAAATAGATATAATGTAGGCAAAGGGCTGTATATTTTTGTTTTGGTATTTCACTTTTAAACTTATGTATGTAAGCAAATTGATTTATAAACTTTGTTCCTTATGTTAGTTGATAAAATATTGTGATAAGTGTTATAAATGTTGATGTAACTTCGTATCATAGTCACTTCCAGTCATAATAATTATGTTAACTTACAATTACTATGCGAGACCATTTCGGATTATACTAAACGGAAATCAAAAACAATGTGATCATGCTTAAGATGATTAGGTTAGCTCTTAGTTGTAACTCACGCGATCGTTCCTACGTTTGAACCATCAGAACTAGACATAGACATACCTACTTGCAATAGTCATCATGTTCCACTATTTTGTACTTAACGTTTCGACTACTTAGACTAATTAATGATCGAAGCGCTCGTAACTTTAATTAAAATTGTGATATAATATCTTCATATTTAGTTATGTAACGTATGTGTTAATTAATTTAAGTACGGGTGGCGTAGGCAAAAGCAAACAGATATTGCCTTTTAAAAATTAAATAGGTTTAATATTAAATATAATGATAGTTAGATATCTGCACTCTGATAACTACGTGCACTTTAAGTTTTAAATAGTTTTATAAAGTAAACAAGAAATCACTCTTAATGTCTTCCATGGGTATAAGAGAGTCGAGCAGAAGTGTTAGGGTAGCGGGTGAAATATGTTGTGTAAGGTATTGCGTTTATATTTTTATAGATTTCGTATTTCTTGTTATATCACATACGCCTGATTGTTCGTACAGAATATTAGTTTAACTATGTATTTAGGATCTGGTGTTGTTGTATATATTTTAGAGTAACATGTAAATATACTATAAAGATGTGCTGTAAGCATGTGGTGCCATAAGTTACACTACTTAACCAGTATTCTTAATAAAGAACACATTAACATACATTGATTAAGTATCTCCGTGACTTGATACAATATCTGATAGATTAGCGACACCCGACAATACAAAATATATATTTTATTTGCACAAACATGGTTGTGGAACAATACCTACCTAGTACCTAATGTATAGGTACCGAAATAGTAAAGACATTGTTAGACGTGAACATACTGCCTAATAGTAATACATATATGCTTAATATATTAGCTTGTATATAAAATTATGTGGGAAAACATACGCATTACGAACTTAGTCTTATTTAACGCTATTTGGCTTTTGGACTGGCTCTTTCGAAATAGTTTAGGAAATTTAGTGTGTTTATTATGAAGTAGAGTTATAAAAATGTTAAGGAAAATTACATTTTCCTAGAATGCGATATAACTGATGAGAAAAGGCTTTAGAGCTACTCAGCTCAAACAAAGATGAGCTTTGAGCGATTTATATGAATATACTATAATAATAATATGATAAGGACCAAAATTCTAAAAGTAATTATGACAGAAACAGTTTCATTACTTTGATTTTATATTGTGATTTACTATATTTAAGTGACATATTGGATATATGTAGTAGAAACTAAGATGTTGAGAGTGTAAATATCTACAGAAAAATAATAAAAATTCCAAAATTTATCACCATATTTTTATTTCCCTACCTACTACTTAAATAACTAAGGATATATCGAGGAAATCATAATAATTAAATTAAATTATTTACACTGTTGTACACATCTGTACCTGAAGAACCAAATCATTAACTAAAAACAGGAAGGCTTTCTGAAAAAAAATAGAATTTTATAAATACCTTAATAAAAACAAAAAAATCAAATGAACACCGTTTATTCAAGAAACAAATTTACAAATTCAATATACAAGGATTCACAAAGAATCCGCAGATTATATACATAAATTATACAGGTTCCGAATTGTAATAATACATGTTACAAGTGTGAACAGTTAACGCCAACAACGATAACATTTACATTATGATCTATGAATGAAAAGGCACGATTTAATCATTGGTAAAATCACAAGTCTCATAAAGTAACATATGACGTCCGCAATTTTAGGATTCAATGACATTTAAATACAAATCAATTTTAAATAGTAGGAAACGAAATAACAAAGAGCTTAATAGAAAAAAATCTAAGTAAGTAGGCATATAATTTATTTATTTTGTCTATGATTTAAAATGTGAGACAAAGGAAAATAGGTAAGGTTAAATAAGAGGAATGCATAAAGATCAATTATTTAGGTATTTCGTCGTTCGTTCGTACTTGCCAATCTATTTTTTTCTTATGCCCCATATGCTTCCATATGGATTTTGACCTTACATGCAATAATATAAGAATTTTACTTTAGCGGTCATTTAATCTCACTAATCCAATGACAGGGAACATAAGAATCGTGTGTATCAAATCTCGCATACCAGACCATTATTTTAAATCTAATTTATTGTACTAGGTTTCAAATGGAAGAATTAAAGTGGGAAGTAATATCGAAACAAGTAGACGATCTGGTAATAAGTTGGTTTGATTGTTTTCGTTGGCAAGTTTCTAAGGGCACAATTTTCAACTAAATGTTTAGCGAAACATTTCAAAATTGTGATGTGCAGAGTGGTGGCTCTTGATAAATGCAAGTAAAAGCAGAGATGAATTCAGTATAACAGGAGTAAGTACCTCGTTTAAAAAAAAAATTGGTCTTTTCCTTTTTAGAGAACTATTTGCGTGTGAATTTTTCCTTCTAAGGATCGCCTTCGAGTCAGAGGACGGCTGATTTCAACATTGCAATTATAACCTAAACAATAAATGCGACTCACATGTGAACTACTTTTGGTGTACTCTTCCCACGCAGCCAGTTCAGTAGAACAGTTGACGTGCTTTGAGAGTCCCGAGCTGAAAACAAATTAACTTATAAGAAATACACATAAGTCAAAAACTAAACCTAACCTAAACGCTAACCATGTGGCAGTTTTATATAAAGTAAGTCATTTCATGTCACAAGATTTACAATTTAGATTTTAGTGTGTAGTTCGGCAACTAGGAAACGCTTTTAATTCACAATAGATAATAATACAGATGGAATACAGCCACCATTTTCTCGAGAATACTTTATAGATAAATATGAAAACTAAATCCCTATATATTCATTCAATAATGTTCTAAGAAATAACCAAACCAAATCAAACAAAGTCTTACAGAGCGTATGGTGCGCTTGCGCGAGTTGGTCTACGGCCTCGGGAGGTAAGTTAGCGACGTCACGCTGCAGTAGCCGCAGGTCCAGCTGTCGCTGCTCGCTGTCCTGCCGCAGCCGCACGTCACGGCTGTGCCTCACGCTACGCAGCTCCGTCAACCTGAGGTGACAGATAATTGTTTTTAATTTTAATAGTACTAGCAACGTCCGTTTTCTAATGACAGTGGTGACGCACATAGCAGTATGTTAGATGGTGAGCTATAACTATGATCTGGTTGACTTTAAAAAAATGGAAATTGAGAAAGTCATAGAAAGATAAAATGTTGTATCTTATGAATACGGAATGACGTTGGTCACACATTATATACAGAAGATAAGAAAAACTAATATTATGTAGTAATAGTAATGCTATAGCTACTAGATTAATTTTATCAAGGTAATAATGATTAGATGTGCCGATCAACTAATCTGCAAAACCGTTACTAGTGACCGACTAGTCGGTAAAGCGGACTATTAGTTGCTGACTAGTCGGCCCATTACTTTCTTTATGTTAACATTACATTTTTATGCTGAAAATAGAGTGACTGAAATGAAATCATTACGCATTGCGTCAAAAAAGTTCATGATATCTTTTTGGACATAATTAAGTATATCCTTTTACATATATAATTATAAACTGTATTAGGTATGTAATTTATTGCCTTTATTTAAAAAAAAACTTCATCGGTCCGAAAACTGACGAGACGAAAAATTCCGAAAGCAATGATCGGCATTGACGGCTATTCGTCATTTTTGCGACCGACTAGTCGGCGAAACTAATAGTCGGCCCATCGCTATTATATAGCTAGCTAGGCGCAAGGTGCATATTCAATAGAAACTTACTTGGCTTGCAGCTTCGGCTTTTCTTGTTCTTGTTCACTTATACTGCTGCTTCGTGACGTCTGTCCGCGGTGAGTGTCAACAAACTCTTTTTCTATGGTAAAGCTGGGTAGTTCTGTAATTGTTTCTTGACTAGAGTTCATAGACTCATCAATCCCTGCAGTTTTGGCTTTATTTTTCATGTCCTCGTTCGACCGCAAACTGTCAGACAGTCGCAACTGCAACGTGTCCCTCTCTTCTAACAGCTGCGTTAGTTCCATGGTCAGCTCCTCGCAACGAACATCCCTCTGATGCAACATGTACAGTGCCAAGTCTAGTTCAGCTCGCGGTACGGCGTCTAGAAGATCTCTGTTCAATACGTGTTCACTTCTTTCTCCTTCCGTACCGGGTTTAGTATCAGACGCGAACGATACATGTTTCTGAATTTTAGAACTCGACGATCGCAATAAGTTTTGTAAATTCGTGATTTCGTCATTAAGACCAACAATTTCTATTTCTTGGTTCTCTAAAGCCGCTTGCATTTCAGCAGCCTTTGTAGAATGACTCTCTAAGTCCCTATTTAAGTCAACTATTTGTTTATTAAGATTTGTACATTCAATTATCTTATCATTTAACGCTTTCATTAAGCTTTCCTTTTCAGCATTTGCTTCACTTCGTGCTTTGTCGTATTGGCTATCCCTTTCGTGAATTTTTAACCTTAGAACTGCTAATTCAGCTTCTTTTTCGTAACTTAATTCTTCTACCCTCTTTTCATACTCTATCAACTGTATCCGAACATTCTCAAACTCTTCGTTTCTTTGTGCCAATGTTGTAGTATAGTCATGGGTTTTCTGATAGATTTCACTCTCTTTCAATTGAAGTTGATGAGTCACTTCTATAACTTTCTCTTCAGCCTCTTTTATTTTACCGTGTAAATCTTCAATAACTTTATTTAGTTTATCATTATTTGATTTAAATATCATTAGTTCATTTTGTATGCTTTTGAAAGTTTCTTCATATGATTGAGTATGTTTATGATTATTTACAGTAAGTTCTTGAATGACTCTCTCATATTCCTCTTGTTGTTCTAATAATTTATTTTCCTGTGCAACTTTTTCATCTTCAATTTCCGAGCGAAGCATGTCTAACTGATTCATGACTTCAGCATATTTAGTTTGTAAGTTGCGTATATGTTCTTCTTTGTCCTCTAACTTATGCTGTAATGAGGTGACTTGTTCAATTACAACTAATTTGCTGGTTTCTTCTTGGTTAGAAGACTGTACATTTTCCAGTAATTGTTCGTATTTTGCTTCAGAAGTGGTTAATTGAGTTCTCAGATCTGATTCAACCTTCTGGAAGTCTGCTTCTCTTTGGGCCAAGTGTTGTTTCCACAATTCTGCAATTTCAAAGCCTCGTTGATCTACCGCACTCGATACAGAGGAACGTAGCTCAGCCACAGTCGACAGTAAATTATCATTTTCTGTGTTCAAATTATCTATTTTCGTATTAAGATCTTTAATTTGATCCTGATAGTCTTTGGACTTTTGAACAGAATCCGCATTATCTGATTCTAACTGTAGTATTTTAGAGTTAGCATCATCTAATCCTTGTTTTAGTTGCGCACAATATTGCTCAACTGCACTACATTTCTCAGCTAGAGCTAAACTGTCGACATTTTGAAACTTATTTAAGCTCTGCTGTTCTTCATGCCAAAGCAATTTTGATTTGACTTCTTCAATTTCAGAAATCAGTGAAGATATTTGTTTCTCCGCATCAGAATGTAGTTGTTTTAATGATAGTATATCCTCTTGCAACCTTGAGTTCTTGTCCAGTAATACTACTTTGTCTTTTTCTAATCCTTCAAGTTGTGTTTTAAAATGTTCATTTATAGTGTTTATTTTGTCAGAACCAAGTAATAAGTCGTTTTCATAACTTTTCACCTTTTCCGTTAATACTTCATTTGTTTGCACCAGTGTCGTGTTGGTTTTGTTTAAATCTTCAAGTTGACTTTGGACCAATTCACAATTTTGACACACAGTTTTGTGTTGCTGCAACTGTTTATTAAGATCACTGATTTCATTTTTCAATACAGTTTGGTGAGACAGAAGCTCTTTGTTTTGAGTATTTAACTGATCGACAATCGACTGTAACTCATCATTTTCTTTTTCTATCTTCATTAGTTCGTCTTTAAACTTATTTTCATCCATACCAGACACTGGTGAATTTTGCTCACTCGGTTGAGTGTCCTTCGTGTCTGCACCCCATTGCAAGGTTGAAAGTTTATCATTAGTTTCCTTAAATTTAAATTTCCATAATTCTATTTCGTTCTCTAGTTTATCTTTCATATCAGTTAATCTATCATTGGCGTTATGGAAGACTTCATTTTGTTTCCTAAGTGATTCTTTATCTCGTTTCTCTTTGTTTATTTCAGTATTGAGCTCTTCTATCTTCTTTTCTAATTCTTGTATATTAAGCCGTAGTTCATCCTCCATTGCATTATCGAAGAAGGAAGACTGAGATAATTGCTTTGCTATTTTAAGCTCGTTAGTAAGAACATCATTGCTGGTTTTGAGTTCTTTTAACTTCTTCAATGCTTTTAGTAGCTTAGTATTATTCGACTCAAACTCTGCTCTTAATGTATTGTTTTCTATCTTAAGTTGTTGTATCTGTACATTTAAATGTGATAGACCAGGTGTGACATCCGCTACTTCATCACACTCACCTAATCCCCAACCTTCATCTGAATTAAAGGGATCGGCTTCAGCAGTTACATTTTCTTCACCATCTTTAGTGAAGCACTCATATGCTTTTTTAGCTACAATTTCTGGTTCTATAATGCCCCCATCACCCATAGGTTGCTGTTGAATATTTTCTGAAACTTTCTTGTGCACATGTTTACCTTCAACAGGAGGTTCGTCAAAACCTGAGACTATTTGTGATTCGAGAGAAGACATATCTATACCCCTATTATCTCCACTTAGTTGTTCAATAGTAGACGAAATAATCATGCCTTCAGTTTTAGGAATGGTCATTTCAAATGTTAATTTCTGATTCTCTTTTAACTCTTTTATTTGTTCTTCTTTTTGAGAAAGTACGGCTTGCAATTGATCATTATCATGTTTTAATGCAATCGTTTCTAACCGTAATTGCTCAAGTTCAGAAGAAGATTCCTGTAACTTAGCATTCAAATCTAACATAGTACTTTCAAAGTTTGATAACTTCATCTGTTGAACTTGTATCATATTATTGAGTTCCAATATGTCTTGGCTCATGTTATTAATTATAGCGTTCAATTTATTTATCTCACCAATATACTGTTCTGTGTAATCAGGCGTTGTGATCACTTCTTTGTTAGATTTCTCAACTAATTCTTGGTTTATTTTATGAAGTTCGTCTATATTAATATTTAAATTCTCTATGTTTGTTTTATATTCATGTAGTTTATTTTCTAGTTGAGATACATATTCGTTTATTTTCTCATACTTCTCACTAAGCACTTTCTTTTCTTTAATTGCGTTCTCAATTTGTGTGTTAAATTCAGATTCCAGTTCTTCAATTTCTTGTTTCTTTTGTAACATTAATGATTGGTGATCATGAGTTATTCTCTTCAAGTTTGCTTCAAGATCACGAAGCTGCGTTTGATATTTAGAAACCTCAGGTTCTATAATGTCAAGTTTATTGGCTTTTTCAAGTATAACATTATAATGTTCTTGAATATCAGAAAGTGTCTTTCTTAATCTTTGATTATCTTCATTCAAATGTTGAATCTTAAATTGCAATTCTTTATTCTCATTATCGATCTCAAAAAGCTGTTTTTCGAGAACTCTGTCATGATCTATAAGTACAGCCAATCGACCAACTAACTCGTCTTCTTGACTGGTATATTCAGTATAAGCCTTTTGCTTTTCTTGAAGTTGAGTACCTAATTGGTCAGCCTTACGCTCCAACGAATGTCTTCTGTTTTCCATAATAGAAATACTTTCCTCGAGGCGACAAATACGACTCTTGTACTTGTTTATTTCAGCTTCCAAATTTTCAATATACAGGTCGCGTTCTTGAACTTTGGCATCATAACCAAATTGCACTTGGTTTTGTTGCTGTTCGTAATGTTCAACTTTGTTTAACAAATCAGTGATCTGCAACTGTTTTTGATTTATATCAGCTTCTAAGCTCGATATTTTTGTTATCAAGTTTGTATTATTTCTCTGCTCTATTTCGTGCTCTACTATCTTGTTATTTAATACATCAACCTGTGATTTGAGATGCATATTTTCTTCGCGAGCAAAGTGTAAATCTTTGTGTAATACATTTACAGAATCGTTGAGTTGGGATATTTCGTGGGATGACATTACGAGTTTCTCTTGCAATGATTTCATTTCGACTTGTAGTTGGTTAATATCTTGAGATTTTTGTTGTTCTAGAGCCACTTTGTTTGATTGTAATCGATTGATCTCCTCTTCGGCATGTTTTAGTTTTTCTTGCAGTGCTGGGAGTGTCTCAACCTGTATAAGGAACTGCTCTAATTGTGAATTTTTAGCAATTAGTTGTTTTTGAGATTCTTCATACTGTAATTCTAATTCAGTGTACATTGCCGACTTCTTTTTAATTGTTATGGCGAACTTTTTTAATTTCTCCATCAACTCTTTGTTTTTAGTCTCTAATGTCACAAATCGTTCAGATGAATTGTCTTTTTCAGAAGACAATAAGTTTACTTTTTCTTTGTTATCTTCAACTTGATGTACTAATTCATCTACTTGTCTTTCTTTGTCCGATATACTATTACGTAGTTTCTCATTTTCTATGGACTCCTTTCTAAGCTGCAATTTAATCTCATGGATTTCTTCGTCACGTTCTTTACTTTGAAGCATAATAGCAGACATTTCTTCTAAATGCTTTTGTTGTTGCGCTTGTAGTTCTTTAATAAAACTTTGCTTCTCATTAAATGCATCTTTCAATTTCTTTAATTCAGCTTCAAGACTTGAATTTTTGTTTACTAGTTCGCCTTTCATACAATGCAATTGCATCTTGTCTTCTTCCAAAGCTTTTATTTTTTCTTCGTTTTCTACAACTTTTTTCTGATACACTGCAATTTGTTTGTTTAGCGACTTAACTAGTTCAGCATTTTGGTCTTTTGACTTTTCTTCTTCAAGTAATTCAATAGTAGATTTAAGTTTCTGCGAAACATCATTCAACTTAGTTATTTGATTAATATATTCAGCCATTTCTTTGTCTTTTTGCTGCAAACTATTTCCATAGGTATACATTTGCTTCTCATATTCTAACAATACACCCTCAAGTTCGTTTATCCTTGCATCCCGTGACCCCACTGTTACAGCATATTCTTGGTGGGCATTCTGTAATTCCTGCTGTAACATTTCATTGGACTGTTTCAATTGATTTAATTTCTGTTCTGATTCTTTATCTTTCTTTGCAACTTCTAATTCTTGTTTAAGCTGATAATTCTCGTCAGTCAAAGATTTTATTTTATTTTCATTACATGCATTAATTTTAAATAAGTCGTTCTGTTTTTGTTGCTGTTCTTCTAATGACAGTATTTTCATCTGGCAATCAGCAATCTCATCTTCTCGTTCTTTGATGGTATTCTTCAATTTAAGTATTTCTTTTGTTAGTTGTTTTACTGTTTTAGCACCTTTATTTCCCTTGTCTCCGGCTGATTTGTCGTCATGATGTGCTTCTACTGGTACACCATCAGTTATATCTTCAGCGGATGGTTTTGCTATTTCAGCGGTTTCTTTCATAATTTCGATTCTCTCGCGTTTTAGGTCTTCTATCTGACGAGTCAGTTCCTGGTTCAAATCAAGTAGTTCTTGTTTTTCATTACTAAGCATATCTATACTGTTTTCTAAAATACTGCATTGGTTACTTAAATGAGATATCTTTTCAAGTAATGACTCGTTTTCTGATCCAATTTTGTTCATTTTTTCCATTACTTCCTGCCTTTCCTGGGTAAATAGTTCAATTTTGGCATTTAATTCTTCCCTTTGTTGAATCAAACTGCCAATATTTTTATCGTTTTCAGAAGTAGAATTTTCTTCTTGTTGGTCGTCGCCCTTATCTTCACTAATACCTTTGTTATATTCTTCAAGTTCAAGTTTTTCTTGCGTCGTCAGGGACTCGACAATTTCAATGGATTCGGCGGAGCTCACTTTTTCGGCACTTAGTTTTTCAAGTTTGTCAGTAAGTTCCATATTTTCTTGGATGTAATTTTCTAATTTATGTGCGATTTCATCTTTTTCATCTTGGAGATGTTTGATGGTATCATTAAGATGTTCCTTATCTAGTTTAACATTTTCGATGACTAGTTCTAATTCTTTCTTAGCAGCAGTTAGCTCATCAATTTGTTCTTCCATTTGGACAGACTTCATTTCAGTGCAAACATGTTCATTTTGTAGTTGAGATATATCTGCTAATTTGTCTTCCATCTCAATATTTTTCTGTTGCAACACATGGAGTTCTATAACAGAAAGGGTAAATTTAATGTAAAGAGTTTGATTAAGTAAACCTTATGTAAATTAGGCAAACTTATTTAGATAAGTTACCAAAAAGTAAAAGGCCTTACCTTGAACCAGGTCAAATTTCTGAGCTTCTAGGACACTTATGGCCTTCAATCGTGTTTCCGCTAGATTCTCCATTTCCACCATCTTCTTGTAAATGTCTGAATCAGTTACTGAAAATATTGTAAATAGTATAAAATTAACTTTGTTATTTCATGTTTTGTAAATGTCTGCAATATATACTAAGTACAGATTTAACTAATTATACATAATATGAAAATGGCTTGAAAATATATGGTAAATACAATAAATAATACTTACATCTGCCACTATCATAATCAACTAGATGTAATTGCAAATTACCCTTTTCCTCTTCTAATTCGGCGACTTTCTGCGATAGTTGGTGCAATTCTTCATTTAATTTAACAATCTCTGCATTTGCATCAGATACTTTGCTGAAGTTATCTATAGTCTTCTGTAGCTGTTTTAACTTCAGTTTATTGTTAGATTTAACCTTAATCATGTTTTTGTTAGCTGCGTCAATATCATTGTTGAGAATTATAATTTGTTCTTCAGCAGCTTTTAATTTACCTTCAAGTTCTTTAATGTCTACTGATTGGTTTTCATCAACAGGGTTTGGTTTAGGGTTTATATCTGGTACCACTTCTTCACCACCCAAATGAGCTTCTTTATTAATGTCTTCTGGTGGATCTGTACAAAGGCCAATGTCTACTAGTTCAACAGATTTCTTAGGCTCTGTTATCACAGGTGCGTTTTTGAGTTCAGATATTAATACGTCCTTTTGAGAAATTGCATATTCTTTCTCTAATATTTCTTTATTGAGAGATTGCACTAACATTTCTAAACGCGCGATTTCGTTTTTGGCTGTCTTTTTGTCCGATTCTTGAGGTAATGATTCAGAAGATAATTGACTCCAAGGCGATTTAATTTTGGCTGCCGTGTTTCTCCCGCCCTTGCGAGTAGGAAGCGGGCTTCCCTTTTTACCTGGAGCACTACTACTTGGTGACTTAGGTTCAGTATTTACAGTTGCTAGTTTATTTTCGAGTTCCTTATTAGTCTGCCTAATTTGACAGTTCAACTGTTCCAATAACTCTATCTTTTTAGTCAACTCTACCATACCAGCTATCTCTAGTGATCCTTTCTCTTCTTCAACATCATCCTTTTCTTTCGGAGACTGCTTTTCAATCTTTATTTCAGCTAAACTTTGTATCTTGTCTTGTAATCTTTGTATTTCCTGATTCTTTGATTCTAATTCTTCAGCTAATTTGGAATGCGCAACACTAATTTCAAATCGGGATGTTTCTAAAATAGTATTTGCTTCTTCTAAGCTATTAATTTTTAGATTGTTGGTTTCAATTTCTTTTAATAGCTGTAATTTCTCTTCTTTCCATTCGCTTTCCATAGCAATAAAATTTTCTTGCATTTTTGTCATTTGTTGCCTTGTGTCTTCAAGTAAAATTAAAGAGTCTTTTTCTAAAACAGTAAAACATGATATTCAATCTATAATTATTATAACCACATTATAAGCTAAGGAAAGTAAGTTTAGTTTACATACATACATAAAGTCACGCCTATTTCCACGAGGGGTAGACAGACACCATGGATTTCCATAAGTTAAGTTTAGATGTTTGTTACTTACCCTTTTTACTCAAACTATCGGACATAAGGGTTGTGGCCCTATTTTTGGCTTCTATAATTTGGTCTTTTTCATTGATCATCTCTTGAAGATCTAATATAGTAGTTTCCATTGCTTTCATCTTAACTTGCATCACACTAAGAGAATTTTCTTTATCTTTGATTGTGTTTAAAAGTTGGGTGACATCACTTTTTTCTGCTGCCTGTTATAAAAAATACACAAATAGTAGTAGAGTATCCCTACAGACAATAGTGATGGTCATTTTAATTGTGTTGATATTTACAACTACCTGGTTTAATGAAAATAGAATAATTTAATGTCCTGGTTTATAAGTACAAACTCGGTAAGTTTTAAAACCAATGTGATTTTAAGATCTTCTAAAGTAACACTGGATGCTAGAAGATGATCTGGCAAAGTACCAATGGCTAAAATACTTGATGAGGCATGTAGGCCAGAGAGGCCCTGATATGTGATAATAATTGCCCATTTCATACAGATCAACCCACCCAACCCATTAATATTTCTCTCTTCCTCCAAATTTGATGTATGTTTTAAGACAAATGTACATACCTTTCTTGCCTCAACCTTGGTGTCAACTGTTGATTCTCTTCTAATAGTTGTAGGCTTGGTCATAGGTTTTTTACTTATTTCTTTATACTGTCGTATCCTTTCCATCAAAAGTTCTTTCTGTTTTAGGGTGTTTGCTAAGCTCTCACTAATGCCAGGAACTGAAAGAAAAACATTCAGAGTAATTAACAAAATCATGTGAATTTATACACATAATTTGATGCACAATTTTGATGTATAGCAAACATATATTTTTTAACTTATTCTTCATTAATATTGGACCACAACTGTGTTTTAAACATATGGTAACTGCCTGTTGCAATTCTTACTGTTTAAGGCATCCTGCACAGATAGAGTAGTGGAGGTGTCTGTTGCTACCGAGTATCCAGTTCTCTCACTCATGGTGGAAGCCATTTCAGAAGCAGTATCACCATCATCATCTTCTGAAAATATAAATTAATAATTTAATTTTTAATTTTTTTTTTTTTTTATAAAAACGTCGCCCCACACTAGGAATTTCTCCTGTATCGTGGGTGCGTTTCACAAACATGAAATATCACATACACAAACACCCAGACTCGGGACAAACATCTGTGGATCACACAAATTTTTATCCCGTGCGGGAATCGAACCCACAACCCCTAGCGCAGCAGTCCAATCGCTTAGCCACTACGCCAATCAGGTAATAAGAAATAAAATTAACTATATGCATGCATATGTTTAGAATAAGGATGGACGGAAAACTTCAAAGGATACATGTTTCTCTTTGAGTAATATGTAATGTGGTATGATTAAAAAATAATCTGACAGTTCTATTTCTTATAGTAAACAATCTTTAAATAGTTTTTTATATCCTAAACATTTTTTCTTTTAAGAAAATTCACTTGCCAATTAATTTGTTAAATTGATTTTGAATATTAAAACTTTGAAGTAATTGAAATTTCAAGAAATTGCGGGAGAACTGTTAATGCATATTTGTTTGCTGTAACCAAACTGGTAATTTGCTGTATACTGTATATATATACTGTGGACTTTTACTTGCCGCTAACTTAGGTATAATACAGGCATGATCTTATTAATGTTCAACCTGTAATAAGCCACTTATTTATTACTCTGTTAGTGTGTGGATAACAAAGCATTTCAATCGAGCACCATTTCATATGTAGATATAACAAAAGATTCTTAGCTTTATTGTATATTATTCATACAACAACTTTATTATTTATTTTAAAGTTTCCATGTGCAGGTTGTTAAACAAGCTAATGTGGGATTAAAACAATTTAAATTTTACCAAAAGGTCTTCCAAGTAACTCTGCAGTTGCTTTCCGGTGCTCTTTAATCCTTTTTGATACAAGTGCAGCATTTTCAAGACACTTCTGGGCCCGCTCAAATTTGATTTGCCTTTCAGATGATGATGACATGCGCTGTGATGTCTGCAAGTTGTTTACATATTATTATTATTATATCATTCTGTGAATGCATATATATTGTACTAAAGTTTACTTTGTAAAATATTCACATTAAGGCTGATGTTTTGATAACCAGCTGAAGTAAGTTGAATTATGTTTACATTGGTAGTTATATTCCATAACTTGCTGAACTTTATTACAATACGTCACTAGATATAACTACATGCATTAATCTTGTTTAATTACGTATTATTTATAGTAGTCAACAGCATATCGAAACATTGACGTCCTTGCATTGCTCAACACTCGTGCCATGCGAATTTTATGTTGTGAGTGATCGTATGTTTGCCAGTACTTACCTTAGAAGTTTTAACACTTCCTGCGACACTGGACACTTCGCTAGATGATGCTATATGGCTGTCAGCAGTATCCGATTGTCCCCTTTCTGGGGGATTATTGTTTTTATTGTCCGACATAGCGTATTGCTCTCTGCCAACATTAATAATAGAAGTAGTACGCGTTGCGCAATCACTATTTGATACACTATATAAAAACTAGTACAAAGAAATAACAGAATTAATATAAATATGTCACTAATTATCAAAATATTTAGCCACCACCACTGAGCACTAATTGCCAATAGTTTGCCATTACATTTTTTATCCACGTCAGCAGTGGTACTACAGATACAGAACGATAACATGACAGTTGACAGTTATTTCACATAATTCTCACCTTGGATTCTCACTATAGTACATTCTCACGTGTTCCTCGATTAGTTGAAAATACAATACGAAATAAAAAATTCAACATGATCGGGATCCCAGAACTTCCGTCGCGCGTCGTCGTTTCTGTCTGTTAAACATAAAATTGAACCAAATAATTGTACTATTTCTAAGCACACGATTTGTAGTTTACTAAACAAACAACTATAATTATATATTATATCTATGATTATATTCAGTGATATTTTACAATTCTATTAGTGAGCCTAAAGGATCGTTACATAGAAATCTTTTATTTATTTTTATTTATTTATTTATTAAATCATCCTTACAGCTATCATTACAGGTTGTCACCCAATGCGACAGCGATATTTTAGAATATACTATGTGCTTCTCCACCTGCGGTGTAGGTTAGCCTCTACAAAATCCTATGGGACACCATCACACCACTCTTTTAGGGCCTTAACTTCAATCACTTCAATCCAAAATGAACTATGTTCGAATTTCGTGTGATGTAGTTAATACTTTCCAAGCTTTACTTTACATTTCATCATTTCCGGTATTCTTGTAATTATGTCTGTCACATTAGTGACATTTGTCAACTCATGTCAAATGCAAAAATTGTCAAAAAGAATTGGCCCTATCTGAAATTTATTTGTTAATTAACAAGAATTCCTATTTTTATGATTTTTCTCACAAATTAATTCAATGGCATCACGAATCCAGGTAAGCGGTAGCTCTGACGTATAAAATGACATATGTTTCATCATTCTATTAGATTACCTTGTAGAGATTACCTTGCAGCAATCTGACGCGTAGATTATTTATTTCAGTCAACAGCACGTCAACTATCAAAAGCTTACAAAAAAAAGAGTAGGTTTGATATAGGTATTGCTTCTGAACTGCCCCCCGCCTACAAGAAATTCTGGCGCGAATGGAAGGTACTGAAGCCCGCTGCTGTCCACTATATCCCTCAGGAAGGGAAATGGAAGCGTGACGACTTTACTGGGGAGATACTGCCTATACAGAACATCCCGATACCCTTGAAATATCCGAATGAGATCCATGAAGGACTCTGGGGTGGTGAAGCTGTTATAAAAGGTAAATAGTGTACACTTTTTCAATGATAACTATAGCAAATAGGTTATGTTATAAGTTATTGTTTTATCATTCTATTTTAGGCTTCCAAAAACGCGATCCGCGTCGACGCAGGGTACCCCACTACTGGGTACCTGTATTAAAGAGGACTGTTGTGAAATCAGAGGTTTTGAATACCCATCTGTCGGTCACTGTTACTGACCGCACAATTAGTATGATCAATGATCATTATGGTTTTGACCACTATTTATTGAAGACACCTGCATGTGACTTAGTGTCCATGTTAGCATTAAAGTTAAAAAAACATATACTATCAGAGTTGATGAATGGCTGCCCCAGGTATGCACATGATTCTACGAAGCAGAAAGAAGTATATGAAGAGTATAAAACATACTTGGCATCGGTAAGTTTTGTTTGTATTACATCATAAGTAATTTCTTTATTTTGATATTTATAGAATGTCTTATAGATTTTGATTAGTTTGAATTATTATTTACATACATACATACATAAAGTCACGCCTATTTCCACGAGGGGTAGGCAGAGACCACGGATTTCCATTTGATTTCCAATTATTATTTATATATATGATATTAAAATATGGGTTGATAGATTTATGACTAGGCACCTTAAGGTTCGTTTCTCTTCTGGATTTCTTGTTTGAATAGTTATTGATAGTAGATTTTATCTAAATTGATAAAGGAAATTTGAAAAATGATGGACTTGAACCTGCGACCTTCGCCGTACCGTGGCGCTGCTCTAACCAACTGAGCCATTGTGTCACTGCTTGCACCCATCGAATCTCAAGTTTCCTTTTAGTATTTACGTCTTAAGGGTGACGTCAGGTATTATCTGTTGGAATCTATGATTACCAACTCACGTGTTATACCTTTAAAGCTATAAATCACTGAAACAATATTTTATTTTAATCTAATTCAACTTGAAAGTTGAGGTGGAATCTCTATGATTGAGCAAATTTGTCTTTTGAGTGGAAAACCATTTATTACATGCATAATACTTTTGATGATAATAATAATTTCAGTATACTCCAGAGGAAATAGAATGGTATGGTCTATCCTGGTATGAGGCTCTATGTAAACTGGCGAAGCAGAAGGAGGCAGCCAATAAACCTGTTCCTTTGAAAAACATGTACAGAAAAAATCTAGTTGAAAAATTGAAAGATGCAGGCATTGAGGCCACTAAAACATCACCTGATGAAATATCGTAAGTAACACAAAATAGATTTAGACATTCTAGGTAAAACTGTAACAAATGGTCTTATGGGTTGTGATGTATTGATTTTTACATCCTTCATCAATATTAGGGTTAACCACATAATTTTTAACTACAATTTTAGTTCAGTCTTGCTCTTTTGGATGCTAAATGTGACGCCAAAATGTGTTTGGCATACTGAGTAAAAGTATATGTAGTGTGATACTACTGCTAGGTAGGTATCATAAATATTTGAATATTAAACTGTGTTTGTCAAAGACATGAGAATCGCAGTGTACATTTCATTTTTTTTTTCTTTACAGAAATACTACATCTTGGCTATCAAAGATGAATCCATTTGGTAAAAAGGATGAAGCTTAGTATCAAAAATGTGATGTGACAAACATTAAAATGTTTTAGCAAAATGTAACATTTCAAGTAGATGTGTGTATTGCCAGAGATAGTGTTTAATTTAGAATAAATAGGTGTTACAAATAAAATGTTTATATTATGAATCTACCACACTGTTTTACCCTTTTATGTTGTTTTTGTGTTTGTAAAAACTTGCTTTCAAAAGGTTAGTAAAACTTGAGATTGTATGTATCATCAAATAATTTTAATATATCAAAATATTTTACATAACATACATTGATAATCCTTTACAATATGCTTATAATATCTAGTTTCTTGTATATTGCTGAACAAAATAGTAGTCCAAAAATACAATCACAAACATAATGCTTTGTGATAAAATACAATGTATGGATCAAATGTTGAAGTATTCCAAAATAACACAACTGGCAACTGTATAAAATGTTAGCCATAAAAAATATATATTATAATATCATTTTCATCTTAAGTAGGAGATTTTAAATAAACAATTAATATTAATTTAATTGCTATGCAACTTTGCTATGAAAGTAATGGCAAGGTGCCACAACATATGCTCGACATTTTTATGTCAATAACATTGTAAATAGGTAGGTATGGTGAATTGACACAATTGTTAATGTGTGAAACATTTGCATTACCTAATGTAAATATAGACTGGCTGCTAAAGGAACAAGATTGTCATGAGTATGGCATATGAACATCATGGCACATGCACTGAAGTACTGCATGTTATAAATCTATTTATAGATGGTGAACAATGAAGTTATACAATAAAACAATTAAATACCAATATAACACATACAAATTTTAAAAAAATGGCCATTTGGATAATGAATAATCAGTCATTTAACCCTAAATCTTTACTAGCAGTGGTGTTGCTTCTATGTTGGAATTTAACATTGAAGTAAAGTACAAAAATATGGAGTCATCACAATTGAGCTAAGTACATCACACAATTGATGATTGACTATTTTAATAATATATCTATACAGATAAATAAATGTTAAGAACCATTAAAATCAGATCGGAACAGTTAAGGCTATATTGCTTATAGTTATTATCGCCTTATGACTCCTCTAAAGAAAGATATTTGTTAGCATATGCATGGCAAACAAGGTTCCTAATAATAAAAATAGAACTTAGTTCAAACTGCAGAAGTATATAAATCTATTTAAATAGGTTATTGTTGTAGTGTCAAAGTAGAACGTGTATAAAATTTATCGCACCCAAGCGATTTTACTCGACTTCGGCGTTGTCGTAAGAATGTTAGTAGCGCCCGTTTGCCTCACACGAATTTGTGCATTAAGTAGTGTGAGATGAGGTACAATTTCGGTGACCGCAACTGTACGTTAGAGGAAATAGAATTTAAGTGATGGTGCACTCGATGGGCGAGTCGAGCGGCATGGTGTCGGCCAGCAAGGCGGCCACGGCGCGCGCCAGGTAGGTCATGGTGCCGTAGCTGCCGCTGGGCGCGCTGTCGTACAGGTGCTGGCACACGCCGGCCGCGCCGCCGCACAGCAGCGCGCCCAGCCCGCCGCCGCCCGCCTTCGCGCAGCACAGCGTCGCGTCGCCGTTGCACCGCATCTGACACGTGTGTTGCATATACAGTTACAGGATATATTATTTACGTATTTGATCATCAGCCCCCTCAGACAAGTGGCAAAACGCTTGAAATATATTTAAAATTTATGTCAAATTTGAAATATAATATGTGAAATATATGTCATCGATAACATAGTCAAAACATTTCATCCCCATACATTTATCATTCTATTCGTCAAGCGTTTTGCCACTTGTCTAAGGGAGCTGGTGATCAAATACGTCCAGCATTTTGTCCATATTGGGCGATAGGTCGACGGTATTCACAAAATGTTATGGATGATGAACTTATGGAAAAAAAGTGGGGAAAAAAATGCCTGCATTGCAGGTCATGTACCGCTGAGGGAGCAAGATGCAGAACTACACTGCACGTAGCGGCGTCTCGCTTTCACAACGGCAAATGTATTGCAATGCAAGCTCTTGAATATAAAAAACAAATCCTAAGTTACTCACCTGATCGTCTAAGAATATTTGGTTGGCCCTGTGGACTAAGCTCTCGACCTCTATGGTCCCGCCTAGATGTGCGACGGCCTTATACTCCACGACCAGAGTTAACACCATTAGCGCTTCCACCACCAGCTGTCTGTACTCCGGCTGAGGAATAGAATTCAACACCGTCTCCACTGCTAGAGCGAACTTTAACTCGCCCGATGTCATTTCTTGGGTTAGATTCGGTTGTAGGATTTTGCCTTGAATCACTAGGCCTTGACACTGGAATAAAAAAATATTAATAGTTATACGGATTTGTAATTTTTAAACAAAATATATTTATTTATATTTTATATTTTAGATTATATAATATTATAACCTGCATACATCATTAAGATATAAAATTGGGCATGTCGTAAAATCAAAATGTAATGATGATATGAGGACGACCTGGTTGGCGCAGTGCCTAAGCAATTAGACTGCTGCACTAAGGGTTGCGGCAGGAGAAATTCCTAGTATGGGGCGACATTAAAAAAAAACTTTCAAGACAATATAAATTGTAAGTAAACACGTTTAAGTGTAAATAAACACTATTTCTATCGCGATTCAGAGTGTATTATTGAATTTGAACGCAAGTTGTCTACGTCAATAGCACTTACCCTCTCTAACACGCCCCATACTCGTGGGTAGAAGTCTCTAGGCACGCGGTTGAGCGCCCCGTCTAGCCGGCGCCGGCGCAGCCACTGTCCCTGACGGTCCGGCTCCGCTATAGGTGCTGTACACACAGTAACATAATATAACACTGTACTAACAAACTAACGAGAATTGCAGCAGATTGGATAAGAAAGAGGAATCCAGATAGGAAAGAGGGTGGAGATTGCTAAATAATCAAGCTGTTGTGCATTAAACAAAATTGAGAAAGGACAATTTTCAGACAGACCCATTTATTAATGCATAGGCTAACGCTAATATATCGTAGTCTGTGAGTCAGCATGAATTATACATATTATTAAATAGGAATAGGTCATGCTGTAGTGTAGATATTTATCAGCACAGCAAGATCATAGCGGCTTAGTCTTCCCGTGCAGCGGACGTATAATTAGGAAAAGTCGGAGTCGCTCTCTACGTGACCGAAGTAAATACTTCTTGTGTTATTCAGTCGTCAAATATGGACTGCTGGTACTAGGTATAAGGTATAATGTAACTTACTGTCTTCAATTCCTCCTTGCAAAGATTGTCCTTCCAGAACAATCTGAGATTTTTTGCCATATCTAGTTGACTTGTTGCTCACTATAGAGAAGTTACCGCGACCAACTAAAAACAAATAAAAACTTTAATATACTTTGCTATATTTTTTGTTACTACAAGATGCTTTGACAATCATATGACAATAAACGCTTAAAACTCAATTATATACATAGACAGTAAATATACCAATTATCACGAGGGAAACAACACAAAACATTCATTAATTATGAAACACAATTATAATTTGCTAAATAAAACTTATATACAGAAAGGCTTTAATTTTCTATCTGTAATCTCAGTTATAGAAGGATTATATAAGGTGCATATTTTTGACTATCTACATAATTTTTTGGAAAATACATCAGGATAATGCAAAGCAAATTATGAATCTTAGAATCTATTAATGTGTCTAACTATTAATGTGACGTTATTATTATTGACAGTGGTACTCAACCTTTTTTGTAGAATTAATACCTTTTGCTCAAACTTACGAATTAAGAAGTTGGGTATACCTGTTTAATTTCATAATTATTGAGAAAGTAGCACTGCAATAAAATCACACTTCTATATAAAATGGTGCGTACAGGGCGAATACACTAAGGGGTTATAACAGGGTAACTCAGACATAAACACAAACAAAAGACTGTCACAGAACCACTCGCCTTTACTTTTATTGATCTTTCCTTTTACTACACATACTGAGTTTACTGTAAAGGAAATATGTATGTATATTAATACAAGCTACATTGCATAAATAAGGATATATCTGATTCTAAGAAATTGTTTTACATTTCGTAGTTTATAATAATAATTGCTGCTTTAATTGAATTTATACATACCACTATTGATAGCAAACTCTTTGCCGCTGAGTATATGGTGCAGTAAGTTCTTCATCTCAAATGGTGACAGGTTCAACAAATGCTCGGACGCCTCTTCGCCGTCACATGACAGAGTACGCGATAACTCTGTAGCCATTACCTAGAATATTTAGAACAATTAACTGCAAATTTTATATTATATATTAGATTTAAAAAAGAATGACTGCCTCGTTGGTCTAGTGGTCGCTAAGCGCGACTGCTGAGCAAGAGGTCCTGGGTTCAAATCCCGTGTCAGGCAAAGTGTTACTGAGTTTTCCATTAGGTAATTCTCAGTAGCAGCACGGAGTCTGGATTTGTGCCCGGTTGATGGCAATAGGCTCGCCCCCTATTACATTGGGACTTACAACATAACTGGCGAAATGTGGGTGTACTATATGTTCACCTCTGCCTACCCCTTCGGGGAATACAGGCGTGATGTTATGTTATATAATTTAGATTCAAAGATTTTACACCTTCAAACGTCAAAATACACCGTTATATGTAGTTGATGCCACCTATTCATTGGATGACGGGAGTAATAATCTGTATTAGTCTTTATCACCTGTATAATAAGTCCTACGCGCAGGCGCAACATCTCCAGGAACAGTTGCGGCTCCGTGCGGATGAACATGGCGAGGTACACGAGCAGCTCTTGTGTCAACATCGCCGTACTCTCGTCGTCGCCGTACGCCTGCGCACACAGAACGTTACACCACTTTAGACTACGCGGACGTCGTTTGCGATCACCAAAGTATGAACGATTAGGTCGGGTTGTTTCAAACAGCCTGTTAACGTTACATACGTACGTCAAAAATAACGTTAACGATACACAAGATGTTTATTGTACGTAAAACATGAAACGTTGTTTCATGGCATAAAAAACCTGGTTATCAACGATATTAGGGCTGCTAGTAGAAAACAGAACTTTTTCGTTATTAGAGCTGCTAGAAGAAATCAACATTGGTATTGTAATTTTTAACATTTACGTGTGCGTCAAGTGAAGTTGAAGCAACCCGCCCTTAGAGAAGTAGGTGACCAAATGACGTAGTAATCATTGTAAAACTACTTAAATTGATAGAGTTAGGTTTATGTCTGTACCGTGCCCATATTCCCTAGGATTATTGGGATACGACAAACATGATCTTCTGTGGGAGTTTGTTTAATTTGTGACGTCACACACAGGTCCTACAGTGAAAAATACTGTAACTTTCAGGCCTTTTTCAATGACAGACTATATTTCGGAAATCTGTCACCACTTTTTATAATTATGTACATTACATGTAAGCGGGATATTTCGCCGGTCTTGAAAAATCCTCTTCTAACAGGTTCAAAATATTTCGAATAGTTTAATGAATGAGTAGATTTTATATTTTTAGGTGTGCTGAAAAATCAGAATGTGCGTTCCCTATCCTTTCGTCTTCCTCACTACTACTTCTACTGTACTGAAACACACGACTATTTCAGTAGAGGTATACATTCAAAAGTCGGTTATTATGTTATGTTTAATTACCAGAGTTCTCTCGCCTGTTTGATACATTCAAATCCCTTGTGAAGGTTATAAAAATCGTGAAAAGCAATGATTGTGTTATAATGATAACAGTTGATAGTTAGATTTGTATTTTGATATTAATGTTTTTTACCTTTTTCTGTTCATGCCCCTGTTTTTCATGGCGAAATGACTGCATGCAACAAATATTAAAAGACATTGGAAAAGCATTATAATGTCAATACGAATCTAATTTTATAATTAGAAACATCTTAACGGAACATATTTTAAGGACAGTGCATTGTGGGATACAAGAGGGATAATCCAAATTTTTGTAGATATACAGGAATTTAGTAGCGACATTCCAGACAACTGACAACTTTGAACTGTTTAGGTAATTGTTTTCATAAAACCCAGTTATTCAGCAGTGTTCATAATTCGCAAACAATGCTTATCAGCTACTGTTTTATTCACGTGCGTACTGCGGGACCTAGATGACATTCGTTACCATCCGAAGCTGAGCATTATATGAGACTATTGATATGTCAAGAAAAACAAATATTCTTATAGAAGACAATTTACCTGGAAAAATTATTCGGATTTGCCGCTTGCCCCGAAATAATTATGCCGAATATACGTCAGTCCTTTACGTCCGTAATAAAACCTTACGCTGATAAACACGACATAGACAAAAGGACAATACAATACCAAACATTTACAATTAAACACATACCTGATGTATGAGTTGCCTCAATTCGTTCTCAGGCAGGGGGGCCGTGATGGTATGCTCGTTGTTCGGGGGCATGCCCACGGTGATCTGCTTCTGTCTCACCAGCAGATCTGTGACGGCCTTAGCGAGGTCCTCCACTCTCTTACCGAGCATACCGGCCGTGTGGCGCACGAGACCCCACAACTTTTGGGAGCAAGCCTTCTCGTACAGAATCTTTAGCATATCTTTCACTGTCACTAGTTTGCCGTTTTCTTGCATACCTGGTTTAAATGAGATTTAGTGTTAGTCTTTCAGTAGAAATCGATACTTGCTAATCGTACCCCTACCTACGGTCTACCCCTATAACTAATCTGTGGTGTTAACTACAAAATAAAGTTGTTTATTTGAAATGGGTGTTTCAATTTAGTGTACCTGTACACTGTACCTATGAGTATATTAATTAATATAGAAAACATGGTTAAAATTGCATGTTATTAGAATTTCTCTAATAACTAATTTAGATATATTATTTGGGACTACAACATAATCTTCAATTTTTTATGATTATAGGTTAGAGTCCAACTGTTGGACTCTATTATAGTTACTTCGCTGCCTTCGCTTACACGGGAAAAACTTTATCTTTGATAAAAATCCTACCAGTGCTAAAGTCCAGTCCGTGCGTGTCCACGAGGTACTGCAGGATGTC
Organism: Abrostola tripartita; assembly: GCA_905340225.1. Classification (NCBI taxonomy): domain Eukaryota; kingdom Metazoa; phylum Arthropoda; class Insecta; order Lepidoptera; family Noctuidae; genus Abrostola; species Abrostola tripartita. Next base: position 5,689,146 of record HG996493.1, on the reverse strand, counting down.
GCCCTGCTCGTCCAGGCTCTCCGTCTCCCGCAGCATGGCGATGAGCTCGTCCGTCTCCTGCTCAGCGTACACTGAGTTCTGGGACTCGGACGTAGTGCGGCTGCGCACAACCGCCGCTATGTTCTTGTTTATTATCGCTACAAATATACAATCACAGAAAGGCTGAGAGTCATTTTAAAATGTAATAATAGCAAATGTTATACACTTTAAAAGGAATGCAAACTTAGAAAATGTTGTGTAAATATTGAAGAGAAGTTTGAAATAATACAACATTTCATTGAGTCGTGATAGTGTGTGTGCATCTAATTCTGTAATATCCATCCCAGTATTTAAGAGAAATACTTACTTTCTGGAGGCGACGGAGATCTTTCCTTCGACACCTGTATAGAAGGGGTGGGAACCGCCAAAGTTGTTGTAGATGTCCCTCTAAAATATATAAAAAAAAAAAATGTATGGTTAAAAATTTGTATGTGTTCATGTATGTAGGAGTGTATTTATTTTGTATGTATTTTGTAACGTCTTAAATTACTGTAATTGGTTTATGCCGTTGTAATTTAATTAATTAAATAAATTAAATATTAATTTCAATATTAATTATATGATACAATAAAAATGTATAGAACAAATTTACTGAATTAACCAAATATTGATATCAAGGCTCAAAGGACCAATTCATAGTCTTATGCTGGTCCTTCCAGGCGTGAATTCTTCTCGCAGTAGACGTAAACAACTCACTTAGTAAAAGCTTTGCGCTTCGCATCCTCAGGTGAGGGGCTCCGACCGGACCGTGACGGGTCCACGTCCAGCCACGAAGGCTTGCGCTCCAGCGAACGACCCACAGATTCTCCTTCCATACCCAACGTGTCCGCTGTAAATTAGAAGTACCAGATATTTATTAAACACGACTTCTTTCTTTGAAGTGTAGCAGTAATTACAAAATATACTTTAAACATTTATAACTTTTGCGTAAAATGTACTTGTAACTGCAAAAAGCGTAAAAACGCAAGGGAACTATTATATTACGAACATAATTTCTGATACAGAAAACCTGTGACCTGTTTTAATCTTTATATATTATATTAAACTCTAGTTCTGTGAATATAAGGTTGAATATTAATTATATTAGGTTTATAAGATAAATACTTACAGTCTACGTTGATAGACCTGGTCTTCTTGATAGCGCCACGCACCGACATGCGCCTGCGCAGTGCGCGTGGGTTGCGTGCGCCCGCGGGCCGCGACATGAAGCTTATCTTGTTGCTGAACGACTTCAACAGGTGCTCTTCTAGGTAACTTTGGACTTCGGGGTTCAATTCTACAAACAAATGGAACGGCTTTAGATTTTTTTTAATATCTTAGTATTTTATTTAATTATTAATATGCCATCTGTGTCACACGAACGAATTTACTGCGTCATTTTTATAATTTCGTTGGTTTTTCTGTGGTTATATGTGCAATTTACAGTAAACGCAATGTACGTGATTGTACGTCGCGATCAATATCGTCTGGAAACTTTCAAACTATTTTTGTAGTAGAGGCGGCTAACAATTTCATCCACTAGCTATTTAAATTATAGATATTATTCGTTGTAAGACCAGTATATGTCATAGTAGGTACTTAATGTACCTACACACTTACTATCAGGGTATCCATCCTCTTGACTGCCAAGGAAACTCAAGTTGGTGATAGCAGAAGTGCTCAAGAACTCTCCAAGATTGCCAAGAGTTACTCTTGTCCCATTAATATACCCAGACTTAAGCTTTTTCATCGTCGTTATCATAGCCATTGGGATTTTACCTTGGTCTGAAATAAAAACAATTGAATCAAGGAAAATATGTATCAGTAGAATATAATGTAAGTATAATTATATTCAATAGCTTTGAAAGCGTGAACAATGATTATGATATTTGTTAGTAATGAATTTTATTTAGACTTTTAGAAGTTAGACATTGGGACAAAATATTTATAAAAATATTATACATAGTAACCTGTAACCTTATTAGGACGCATTCGGCAGAGACGTATACACGTGCATATACTCTGTTGCAACTATTTGATAAAGTAAACAATATTTTCACGTTATTATATTGTTGCAAATATACTATAAGATATTAAATATTCCTTTATCACCAATTTTATTGGACAAGAGTATACACATAAACAAGGATTTACACACACACACAAATATAAACCCCCATATACCGTAGTTTGTTTGTATGCTGTAAGCACTTGCATAAAAGTTTAACCCTTCACCTAACTTGTTATAAACTCACAATAAGTTAAATAATATTAAACCGAGCCGTATTTTAGTAGATATTTGTGTGTAATTATGCAGAGCAAAGGCTTTAAATTTAAAGAGGAAATGTTTTGTTTGAAATAACGACATTATCCGGTTCGCATATCTAAATTAGATGACAGCACTTCCGTCAAATTAAGAATTTTATATGAATAATGTTAATCAATCATACTTCACTCGTTTGTTTGTATTTTCTGAGCGTCATTTATTCCATAATAGTCCAACGCTGCAAAAGGAACCTCCCAGATCGGCAATACATAATGATTCGTCCGACACACCAGACAGTCATCACCTCAACGGCCTTACAGATTGGATAATATCTACTCTACCATAGTATGAGTTATTTCCATGTAATAATAGGTATAGCTTATGCCGGCACGCAAAGACGAATGAACATTGCTGCATTTGCTCTACAGTATTGCACACAAACCGTGCTAACCAATAATCGTACGTTTAACATAATTTCAATGATTTAACGCTTTAAATGAAATGAATTACATGGATTACCTTACAGAAGAAGAGACTAGTGAGATTTGAGATAGACAATAATATATTACTCAATGTTACCTAACAGGTACTGCGTAGCGAGCAGTGTGATCGTTGGCCGGCCAAGCATTTGTTTCCAGCTCATGCCGAGGAATGCGACGTTTGCCGTAAACGTGCTGGCAAGCAGCGCCGGGTCGCGGGACATGTAGTACTCTTCGTAGTCGAAGTTCTATGACACACCACACCCATGCGAGGTTAATATAACAAGGGATATGGGCGCAGCTAGGGATTGATAACGATGACGTGACGTACAGGGGAACACTAGACATACAGAGCTGCAAGACATACTAACTATATGCATACATCTAATGCTTTATTTAGTATCAAAATTTCATACTTAGTTTCAAGTTAGTTACAAGGTATGTTTTTACGATTTCAGTCAAAGAGTAAGCCGGCTACGCCCATGGGGGATTCTGTTTTAGTCAATTACCACTCATACCTACTACAAATACACCGACACAACTATTTATATGTGCAAATAATGAACAAACTTAAAATTAGAGCTAAACATTTGGACGACCTAAAACAACAATGAATAAAAACAACATATAATTATACAATGGTAGCAACATCTGTGGTCAACCAATATTCTTATAATTAGACAAAAACTACTACAGCACATCTTCCTATTCCTAAAAATGTGATTCCCTACACTACATTAATAAATACTTAAACGTAACACATCATCAACCAAACTAAATTTCTACAGGGTCTGTTATTCGTAAATGAATAATTATACATATTAAATAAACATGGATAGGTAAAAACAGCAAGCAAACTTTACAAAATAATAAAGAAATAAAACAATACCTAAATGCATTTGATTCAAACTCAAGACAACTAGTGGTCGCCCAAGAAGGTTTTGCCAAGAGGACTTCAAGAAATTAATTTCAGCTTTGAGAGTATCAACCATTAGTTCGAAGTCAGAGGCGATGTAGAAACGTCTCATATCAGAAAACTATCAAATTAAATAAACATGTTTAGTTTATAATCAAAAGAAGTATGCATCTCAAAATAAAACGCAAATAAAGCGCAATTTTCTTCCACACTGGCATTAAAGAAAACAATAGGTAATATTTTTTATACATAACTTATATGATGACTATAAATTATATTTGAAATAGATAAACTTACCTGTGGCGTGAAGGCAAAGATACGATCGTTCAAAGAATACAATTTGCTTGTACTAAGAATACCAACATCTCGGGACTTTCTGCCAGATAGTCCTAATTTTTTATTTCTACCTGCAATCAGAAACAAATCCAATAAATTGATAATATCACTCATAACTTAAGGTTATCACTCTTATAATAATCAAGCATGACTCCAACCTATGTCAATATTATAAATAAATAATGTAATCAAAAAAGATTTTAACAACAATTTTAAGGCTCTGTAATAATTACAATGACAGCGGCTTGATGCTCCACTATATCAAATAGTAGGTATTCGATTTTGTATAAAAATAATTAATATTAATAATTTACCTAAATAAGTGTACAAATGGCTTAGAACTCTTGCTGGTTGAACTTCAATTGGTGCTACATCACTGATGGTCTGCACATGAAGATCATACTCAAGCAACTTGTCTCTTATTTCATTGTTTTCAGCAAGTATCACAATTTGAACTACTACATCTGGTTTCTTCTCTGAACATAGTCTTCTATTGAGAGGGTCTAATTCTCCAACAGCTAAGAAACCCTGAAAAATAACAAAATTAAATTATTAGAAATAAGTAACTTGTGATAGAAAATGTTTAATGGAATGTTATTTACCTCTTGTAACAATTTCCCTAGAATGTACAATGATTGAGCCCATATAAATGGACACCGTCCAAGTGGTATGCGCTCCTGGCTGCCAGGGTCATGTTGCTCCAAGTCAGCCTTCTCAGCTGGCACTGCATATAGCTCTGGGACTAACTTTATCCCATCGTCTTTTCTTAACATAATTTTTTCTAACATCTGTGTATACTCTGTCACATTATTTTTATCACCTTTGAAGCAATAATCCAGTATAAGGTAGCAAAAGAATAGTGGCCACTCACATTCAATGTTCTCAAACATTCTCAGTTCCCATGGCTCATAGTACAGCCTAGTTGGATCTTCTCTGGGTGTTTTATGACCATCTCTAAGAAACCTCTTACATCCATATTTGCCTTGCATTTTGGTTACAATTGTGTCTCTTGTGACAGCAATTAAATGTGGATCATCTACAGCAAAAGCTGGATAACTTATAATAGATAGTAAGCCTGAATCTAGCTCTTTGCTATTTGATTCTCTAGGCAGCATAGATTGAAGCACAGCCTGGCACTTTTGGGCTTCATCAGCTAAAACATGGATTACACTGGAGGGGCCTCCTCGAGCACCAAACAGATCTAATTCATTCATAGCTTCAAGAGCTGCTTTAGCCATTCCAATAGAGCTAGCATTCAGCTCCGGTAGTCCATGGTTGGTCTTATCACCTCTTTCCCAAATACCATAATCTGGGGTACAATAAGCTGATTCAATGTAAAATACTAAATTCTGGATAAATGAAACTTCATCTAAAGAAAATACAATTTGAAGACCAGATGCTGTCATCTGTGCAAGTATGAGGAGATACAGTGATATGGCATCAATCTGCAAATGTCCCCATTCTGTGTCTTTGACCACTGTGCGGCCAGTGGTAGAAGAATACTTTGCATGGAGAGAATCCATGGGGTGCTGAGTACTCTTGAACTTCTCCACCTTGTCTTTTTGTTGCATCATTGCCATAAGAAGACCTAAAAGTCAAAAAAAAACATATGAATCACTGTAAAAGTGTGAAAGTAATGAGTATGATAGTCAAGTGTTACTGTACTCCTATTATTGGATCTTGTAACTCGAACAGAGGTTTAGAACCATGTGACCTAAAAGATATTCATATCTACAACAATTATTGGTCTCTGTGTTCGCTCAGCTAACCTTACTAAGATTGTATGAGCATATTATGTGCGATTGTAAACAAATATTATTGCTTGCATCTATTACCTCTCATCAGCTTAACGCAACTTTGTTCCAATTCATACGTTTTGGCACGATCTTCATCTTGATCAGCAATTTTCTTAAACGCCATAGAGAGCCCCCATACCGCCAGTATGCAGTATAAGTTATCCCTAATCCACGCGTGGTCATTGTGAGGGCTAGCGGGGAACAAACCAGTCACAGGCTGCTGGTGATCTAAAATTAACTTGTGCACTACCCTCTGATAATAGTCTAAACGCACCCCCGAATTGCTGCGAGTCCTCATTTTATTAGACCTTTACGCTTTACAACTAATCTTATAATTCATTGTGAAAACTCAAGATTGAGATATTATGAAGAACATTATTACTTTAGACAAATACTTTACTTCTCCGTATTTATTATCATTTTACCGAAAATAATTAAATTTGTGTCATTTGAAAGTCGCAGCTGTCATTAATGTCATTTACTTTTTTTCTTGTTGACTTTTTGGTCTAGAGCGTAAACAACTTCGTACAATAGTTGATAATAAACTTCTTATAATCGACTAAAGTCAATTAAATGCTAGTTAAAATCTCCTGCCAATAATTCTACTCTATAATCACACGTCACTTATTATGACAAGTCAATGTCATAATGTTATTCTTTCCATTTCCAATGTTTTTGTGACTTTTATGAGTTTACTTAAAATATTTTTGGTTTTCGATAATTTTCGTTTTATACAAAATGATATTTTATCTTCTGTTGTGTAATATTTTATTTATCCCATTACTTTACGCCAAAAATATTACAGTCACTGAGCCGGATACTATCAACAAAACTGTGTCTGATTCTCATGAAATATTGCCCAACAAAACCAAAGTTACATTGTATAGTGAAGGTTCTTTACTGCCAGACACGTCTGTTTTGGCTTTACCTAAAGATAAACATACTATTTTGATGAGCTTAGACAGTGAAACAGGGAAAACTAAAGTTAAACCCGTGGTTGCACGAAAGGGAGTTGTTTATACAGAAGAGAATAATGAGCCTCAACAGAAAACTCCATCAATGAGTAGTGAGAATTCTACTGTTGCTTTAGAATTACCAGAAAGCGCAGACGTTCTAAAAAAGCTTTTTTATAATACCACAAATCCAGTAAACATTGGAAAGGTGAATTACACTTTACTCAACAAATTATCAAACAGTGCAAAGGATGTGAATAAAACTGAAGTACCTAAGAAGCCTACCATATTGTCATATGATAGTGTTGCTAATATGACAGTTAAGACACCTCCTGCCACCTTGATTAATAACCATAAACTACCCAAGAAAGAATTAAAAGTATATGCAAAGAATGCCAATAGTCATCCTGGGATGATTATGCCACTTGTTATTACAATTTTGTTAGTTCCTATGTTTGCCGTACTTGGTTACATGGCATTGCGTCGAGGACAAGAAGCTTGGAAGAACAGGCATTATAAAAGAATGGATTTTTTGCTTGATGGAATGTACAATGACTAGGTTACTTGAGGATTAATGTAGATTAATATGAAGAAGTAATCCTACTTAAATGATATTAAAAGGGATATTAATATATACAAATCATTATAATCAAAGATTATGACATGAACAACAGACTGGTCAGTGGAAGAATCAACAAATTGGTTTGGAAATGAAATCAACTTTTCTTGAAGTTATTTCTCTAATGCTAAAAGCTATAAGCAGTTAATGGCAATAATTTAATTAAATTGTTATTTTTTTATCTGAACCAAGTTATACATTTAAGTATACTGCATAGTTATTTACATTTGTCAGATAACTTGGTCCTTAACTAGTATTTTGCTAATCAACAAGGTTAATGTGATGATGACAATAATTTAAAGGTGGTGCTCGAAATGTGCCTTACATTTTTAATGGTATAATAATATAAATAATATCTATGTTTACAAGTTGCATGAAAATTTTGTCAAGTAAAGTGTCTTCCTTTTAGTTTAAGTTATTTATTAGAATGTTAATATTGTGATAATTTGGATATAGTATGATAAAATACACCAATGTTGATATTTAAATGGATGTATTTTAATATTGTTTCATTATAGTTACCAAATGAATGTATTTAAGATGAGACAGTCTAAAATAGGATGGTATGCCTAAATGTTAATAAATTTTATGTTGTTTTTGTACTAAAACACTGCTGCATTTTCTGGTATTTAATTGCTAACATAAATTGTCATTAACATTCTTTTTTTTCTATGATTTTGGTAAACTTTCTAGGTACTAGCATTTGAAGTAAATAAATAAATTCTTATGCAATCTTTTTCTATAGTGTTAATTACTTTAATAATTTACATAGCATTATAATTTTATGTAGTTATAAAGCATTATGAAACTACTTATTTTTGTAAAGTATTTTATTAATAAAAATTGAAGTAAAAGTAAACTATGATTTTATAGCTAGTGGAACCACTTACAGTAGAGACCGATTGGCACCGACTTCTACTTTGTAAAGTGAAGTGAAAAATATAATTTTTTACTTTCGAGTTCGTGATTTATGAAAGTTTAATTTTTTTTTATTTTTTCCCAATCGAAAAGTACATCATAATTATAACATGAAAAAAATGTTTATCGGTTCACAAATCACGGAGTTATGAGGGTACATACATAAAAGAAAGGTTCCGACGAATTAAGAACCTTTTTTCAAAGTTGGTTAAAAATATTTTAAAATAATAAACAGCAATATTGCTCTGTAACTGTAAATTAGTAAATGCCTATCTGTGCACTAGCTGCGTTCTTCTTCTTCTTATCGTATGGTTGATGAACAACCGGGTGTCAAAGTTTTAAACCGCCTGTAGGCCTCTGACAAGGCTTTACACACCGTTGAAAAATCTCTCAGGTGTGCCAGTTCACTCACGATGTTTGCCTTCACCGTTTTAGCAACTGATAACTAGTTTAAAAAGCAATAAACGAAAATACATTGCGCGTGCCGGGGTTTGAACTTGCAACCTTGGACTTGGCAGTCTAACGGTCATACTATCAGTGCTTGCCAACTAGCTGCGTTGAAATATGTTTAATATAGGAAAATAAAGTCATTAAAAACTGCCGTAAGTGAATTGTATAATGTAACAATTTTATATCAATACCACAACCATATATATAGTGGTCAGCCTACCCCTTAGGGCTGTAGCCCATAGGTTAAGGATCATTTACAACTAGATCAGAACCTTAAGGCGCGTGGCAACTATGACAGCACAACGAAAAGCATTTTATAACTAACAGAAAACCAAACTTCAAGAAGCGCTAATCAATCAGTTAATCACTATCGTGCGTCTGCACGTTACTAGGGGAATTGCGTAGTTAGAGCAGGAGTTTCGGGAGCATTGATCTTTTATACCAAGTAGAGTATACATGTATTTGGATTTTGGTCTGAGGTCGGGAGTGTGGGCGCCGAAACCACATTACTGTTATGCGCCTAAAAGTCGCGTAGAAGCTATAAGTTTCGTTGGAGGAGCATGACCTTAAAATAAGCCCGTGAACCGAAAACTTTCTAAAAGCGCTAGGACAGGGATACAGACATGTTTTTTTTAGATCTGTGCTGATCCATGTTTCACACGTGGACTGTACGTTGAGAAGCAGTTGGTTAAGTGAATGCTGCGTCTACGGAACCTACATAACTTTTATTAATGAATAAATAATCTAAGATTGATTGATTAAATGATGTAAACAAAAAACCTGTAATTATATAGCCTACCATTACGCTTGTATAGCTCTGAAGGGCTAGGCCATAGGTGTGTAGTACACTCACATTCCGCCAGTTGTGTTGTCCTTATTCCTCCATGGTTATACGTCCCAATCTATGATTTATATCATTGGGGGCGAGCCTAAGCCTATCGTAGTCAATCGGGAATGTGCGCGGAAGCTGGATACATCCAGACTCCGTGCTGCATCTGAAAGACATTTATTAGAAATACCCAGTAAGAGTAACTTTCCCCGACCCGATACCTTTGCCGATACGAATCCAAGACCTCAGGCTCAGCAGTCGCGCTTAGCGACCCATAAGTATACTAGGCAGGCTCTCTATTATATTTTTAAGTGATACCATGGATGAAAAGGATCATGATATAATTATAATACTTTATCTTGCAGCATGTAATAGTTAATGAGTAACTCGACTAAAATAGTGAAGTTAGTAATAACTTTTGACACCTCCACGACATTTTAAGATTTTATGAGCACGTCTCTACTCTACGTATAGTATTTTGTGGATTGTGTGTCTTTTTGTGATTTTTTTAGTCATAATTTTGGTTGTTGTAATAAATTGAATTATATTAGGTTTTTCCTAAAAGAAAAGTGAGCATGTTAATAAATTTTAATTTCTATTTAATTGTGTTTACATAAAATTGAACTGTAATAACCTTGATCAATAAACGTCAGAAATTCAGAATGTATTGGTAAGTAATAATATTCGCCAATATATATTTAAAACGAGTACTAAAACTATGCGTTAAATATTATTCATTGTAAAAATATGTTACAAAATTGCTTAATTTTTTAATGAATACGTAGTATTAAAATTTGTTGTAGTTTAAACTAAGTTACCTTTATTTTTCGTACCTACATACTCTGAATAAATAAATTAATGCATTTGTTGTGTTTCACATAAGAAGTTGTTTCCTTTTCTTTTATAATTTTTGGGCTTACCCCTTCCATTAATATGGCTTATCATACTATTCATATAACTTACATGGAGTCCTATCCATCAGTCTAAAGTTAAAAATAATTTTGTCCCTTAGAATCAAAGGGACAGAAAATATGTTTAACTTTAGATCGAAGATTCGAGAATGCAAGAAATTTTTGAAAGCTTTTTAATAAAAAAAGGCTGTTTATTATGATCCCAAATGATTTGAAATAGGTAGGTAGGTACTGTCTTTTATTTTAAGTAACATAGAACTTTTATTAAGAAATATTGATATAGTTCAGTATACAATGTCTCCTTTGTTGTTAGCTATTTAATCTAGTTTATTCTAGTCCATTTAAACTGTTATCTGGATCTTTGCCTACCTACACAATATTGTTTATGTATATCTAGGAATTTAATATTGATTGCTTGTGAGTTGATTACCTTAATCATATTTGTTTATCCATGCAGTAATGAGCATTATATTCTTTAATTGTAGGTGCATTGATTTATTTATAAATAAGAATATAAAGATGTATAGAAATCTATTTAAAGTATACAATATTTTATTTTTACCAGAATCAAATATGGCCTTAATAAATGCAGCTGTTTGAAAATGGGTAACATGAAATTTTCACCTAAAACATGAATGCTCCAAGTGGGTGTGTCAGCTGCAGTGGTGGGTCACAACAGTTTGATAGCAAGCATGATGCTGAGTGCTCTGAGGGGGAGGATGCCCAGATCAGACTGGCACCTCATGTGCAGGCCTACCTGGCCCGCAACAATCCCACCACCAACTGTTGTGGACTCACTATACCCATTGCCTTTGAGAGGGCAGCATCAGGAACCTGGTGGAACCCTAGATTTGATTCAGAAATACTTGAAGGCCAATACAGAAGTAGTTCCTTTAGACAAATAAGGCTAAGATTTAGGTAAGTTGTTGAAACTAAGAATTTTCACTTATAGGTGTGATACTTTCATGCATGAATGTCAGTTCAGATTAGTATAATGCTTGATGACACAGAAATTATCATTGATTAAACATACTTGATGTTTTTTATTTTGTCCTTTTTCAGATTTGCACTTTTATACATTTTGATATTTTCTATATCATGGTTTGTCTACTTTGTGGTCCTTGGTTTGAATGGCATAACAGTAAAATGGCCATTTTTGTGTTCTATATTTGGTGGGGTCCTATTGATAACATCTGTTATGCTATTTGTTACATTTACAAATATTTATAAAGTGTATACATTTAAGCTATCCTTGGTCATGGCACTTGCTCTGTGTACACTCAGCCTGTCACTGGTGACGCTCACCACTAGATCAGACTCAGCATTGTCACAGGCTGCCGACATCAGCCAGTCAGGTCACTTCACCATGTGCATTGAAATATTGCTGATTATATATACACTGACTCCATTACCACTGTATGCCTGTGTTATCATTGGAATTTTGTATTCAATAGTTTTTGAAGTACTGAATATTGTGTTGCACTTATCTGAGCAAGAATGGCAGTGCCCGGGAATGTTTGTGAGAATTTTACTGCAACTGTGTGTGCATATAATTGGTGTACATATTTACTTAATGACCTTTGTAAGAATGCGTGGCACTTTTATGAAAGTAGGACAGAGTCTGTTAGTAAGGAAGCAGCTGGAAATGGAAAAGCAGCTCAAAGAGAAGATGATACATTCTGTGATGCCACCAAAAGTAGCTAGCTGGTTGTTGGAAGAACAGGTACTTGAGTCAGACACTCTAAAGACACACAATCCGCTCAAACCTAGAAACTCCAACCCTGGAGCGTCGGATATCAAGTCATTGTTCAGGCCTTTCAACATGAGCTCCATGGACAATGTAAGCATATTATTCGCTGACATTGTGGGCTTCACTAGGATGTCGAGTAACAAAGGTGCTGAAGAGTTAGTGAATATATTGAATGATCTATTTGAGAAGTTTGATGAGTTATGCCAAAACCATGGATGTGAGAAAATATCTACCTTGGGAGATTGTTACTATTGTGTATCTGGCTGCCCAGAGCCCAGGCCTGACCATGCTACCTGCTGTGTAGAAATGGGACTGGGTAAGTGTAAAAAGACTTCTTTACCAAGTTGTTGTTTTTTTTCTTCAAAGATAGTAATGATTTATTTCATGTCGTCCTTACAGACGAAAGAGCGGGTCATTGAACTGATATGCGATTTACATATTTATTTATGCGTGCATATTTGTATAAAGGCTTGCAAAAACATCATTGCCATTGTATAAAAACATTAACTGTGTACTGAATATAGCACACTCAAATATAAATACAGAATAATATAATATAAAAATACATAAAATTAGGTATGCTTTGGTATGAATAAACTCATTCGTGAAAAATATTTCAGGTATGATAGATGCGATAAAAGAGTTCGATAGAGTTCGCGGTGAAGGAATAAATATGAGAGTAGGGGTCCATACTGGTACTGTACTGTGCGGCATTGTGGGCACGCGCCGGTTCAAGTTCGATGTGTGGAGTAACGACGTGACCTTAGCCAATAAAATGGAGTCGACTGGAAAACCCGGCCGTGTCCACATATCTGAGGAGACTGCGAAATTCCTTGGAGGTTCTTATATCTTGGAAGAAGGCGATGACGTATTCGGTAAGCGAATTTATATCCGTACAGCCAATTGCATGATTGCATTATTTACATGTATTGTGGACACATTTTAAAACAAATTCTGTTCCCCTAGGTCATAAAACCTATTTCATTGAAGGTCGTCAGCTGTATTTCCCTTATGACCCTGACAACTGCCTAACACCCACTAATCCCATAAATTTACGACTAATAATATCCCCTGCAGCGTCTCCTCAATCCGTCCTATCCTGCAATCATTTCCCACTGCCTCTGTTATTGAGAGATCCAGAAGAAAATCGTCTAGGAACCAGGAAAGCGGACTCAAAAAACTTTCTCTCCCCAAGTACATTTATTTTCCGCACGAAAGCTAGTTCACTGCCTAGTATATTGGATTCTGACACCGAGTTGGATGAAAAGAGGGATAAGGAATATGCGGAAACAAATGACAGCTCATCGAAAAGTCCTACTTCTGTAGGTGAGTTTTTTGTTTTGAATATGCTAAAGACGGTTTGACGTAATAAAAGAAAATCTTTAATTTAAGATCTCATTGCAAGTATTATCAAGTAATTCAGCTATGTCTCTATGTGGTCGCAGTTACGGCTACATTGTAAAATTGCCGTCACGTACATCGCGGATTTTTACTACCTCATTATTCTCCTTTGATTATCTACTTAGTAATAACATGTTCTAGAAATTACCTATCTGCTGCTGCTCATTATTACTTTGAAATGAATTGCATATCGGTTCGTATTTTTCCTCGGAGCCAGTATAATATTATGAATTAAACCGTGGAAAAGTCTTAGTTATCACAAGAATATGGAACAAGCTGATAAGATATGGACTGACTTAATTACGTGAAGGTGATGCTCTATGTCTCACAGATCATGACACGACTAGGATGATTCGTATTAGTTCATTCTCCGATATCTATTCTTAGGACGTCTAGCTAAAACTGTTGGTCTGAAAATGAAAATGCTCCAATTAATCGACCGTATATTTCATACGTAGCCCGTATCAGCAATGCTGGTAACATCGACCAAATAAACGGTAAACATGTAGCAGAATTCGATTTTATAGACCGGCAATTAAAGTCATTATAGCTTTCTCCCTCCACCAACTCTAGAAATAGTAGATGGTGATTCAACGAGAACGATATTAAAATGTCGAGAGTCTGAAATGTAAATTGCTTACAAACAAGTCAGAAAAGTTTCCAAACATTCGAATGAAATTAATCCGAAATTGATCTATTCTTCTATTTCTATTTACTAATAATCACGTGCTATAGGTAAAGTTATATAAAAGCCCATGTGTCATGTTTGCTTTCTGTGCTGAAAACTCGTAACTACAAAGTTATAGCTCCCATAAAATGGTCGGAATACATTGATAGGTATTCATAGTATTATTGTATCTATCAAACAAATATAGATGCATTAATTTGTTTCATATCCGTAAACTCACTGACAATGTTGAAGTAGGTAATGATAATGGTCAGGTTTCATAAAAATATCAGTTTTCACGATTCATTCAAAATTTATTTTAGGTAGCTACGGCAAATACACGACGAAACTGAAAAATTGGAAAGTGCCTAGGTTTCTACGGAAGCATTCAGACACTCCGCTTCACGAAATAAAAAAGCAGGAGACTGAAAAGACTATAAACTTTTTGGAGAGGGGAGACGTCGGCGCTGGTGTGCAGTCGAGCAACGGTTACCAGCAAGTGCCTATTGTGATAGAATCTCAAGATAATAAGTGTAGGCCGGCGGAGAGTAGCAGTAGGCTGAACATACCGCCTCTAAGCCACGATGTAGCCTCCTTTGAGAGGGAGATCATCGATATACGATCGTATTTAAGCCAGTCCAGGAGCAACATGTCGCCCTTCGCTAGAAGCAGCAGCTATCGTTCTCAATACGGAAGATCGAACAATATTGAGGTGAATATAATTTACTATATACATGCAACCTATCATCGTCGGTATTTTATTTATTCTATAGTTTTAATTTAAATATATATACATATATGTACATATCTAATGCAGAGAAAAGTTGCGATAAGTAGGTATGTTATTAGATACTAACATTCGCTAAGATTAAAGTGACTCAAACTCGCTTTGATCTTTATCAATAACATGTAGACAGTAGTACCTACATTAGCAATCATTTTATCTCCTTCTCAACATAGTTGTCAATATTCAACTACATGACGATCACCAATGCCTCGAGTCAGTCATCAGTCCTAAGTAAATGGTGCATATGTGTCACACTCGGGTGGTTTTGTTTTAAGTCACGGATGTTGGTTGTTATAGCTAACGACTGTAACGACACCGGTCGCTGGGACACGTCCAAGTCAATACACTCTGATAATACAGATTCTGATAAGGAAAGTTTAAGAGGATTTGAGAACGGATGCTGGGTATTACCGGCTACGATTGTGACGCTGGAAGAAATATGAATAGCATTACACTTAAACTGTCACGATGTATTTGGTTTTATTAGGTACATCTTATCCTTAGCGTTTATTATATCTTCGCGAGATTATCACAGTTTTGGTTATGAAATATCAACTTTTTAACCTCGCCCTTGACTCGGGAGCAATGTGAAGCGTAACCGATACTGGTGTTTGCGCAACTTATTTGTAATATTATATTAATATCCGTCGGTTCTCTAATATATTTTGCGGTTTTGTGTGCCCGTGTTGGCAAAATACATATAATCTACTAATTATGTGTTGACCAGCGAATGTTTACAATAACCGACAATGCCGTCTAGTATATAAGTAGGAGGCAAGCTACATAGGTATACGTAACTTTCAATATTTATCATTTAAATTAGTTTGTCGTGACCGAGGGTCGTGGAAAACTTCGAGCGTTTCACCCGGACTATATTTTCCTCAGATTATATAAACATATTTTTGAGGAAGTGTTCCAGTATCGAAATACTGAATTTGTTTATGTATGGTGAGCTACTTTATAATAAACTTTCTTAACGTAAACAAATATTATAGACCCAAAAATTGAATCAGTTCACAGTAAATGTAAACTTATTATAATAATGGTGTACGAATGATTAGCTGCGTGTGAGATGGGTAGTGTGCTATGTTTTTATAACACTTACTACATTGAAAAGAAAACTCGTGTACATACAATGTAGTGTACAATGGTATCTTGCCAGTAACTGTAATGATCGCTTTAAATTATTTGTTGACGTACTAGTGTCTCGGTTGTCGGTATAACATTGTTTTGAAACCATGGTAGGTGCCGGTTTGTCGTGCTCGCAGTTCTACGATAACCACCCAGGACGAGCTGGTTCGTCCGAAGGACCGGCGGCTGAACTTGCCTTTGCCGACACCGCAGCCGTCGCGACCGCCGGATGACGTCATCAGCCTCTGTCCCTCAGTCAACAGTCGCAAGGACTCCGGCATCAGAAGCACCAGTCGACGCTCGAGCATACAGCAGCAGGTCAATACAAATTTAATGTATTTTTACTTACGATAACATGAATAAATTACGCTGCATAAACACTGATGTTATCACACAAATATATTTGACGCGAATTTAAACTAGACGCGCAAAGATTTTTCAGGGAATGGTAATACGTCGTAAACACGATTTTAATAAATTATAAACACGTTCCCATAATGCTGTGAGCTGCAGTCATAAACCATACCAGTCATAGTCATAATGTATTTTGATACAGCTCAGCGTTACGTACGGTTATTAAGGTTCAAATCTGCATGGCTATTATTCATGGTTTGTACTGGGGAGAAAACTTCGGTATTCGACTTCATATTTTTATCGTGAGCGATACGTTATTAGTCTTCACTTCTGTGAAAACGTGAGATATTTATGGTGTAGACGTACTTACTGCATTACCAGTCACAAGGAGTCAAGTTCGAACCACTTCACGTTCACTCATTGATTGCTGACGTCATGAGCCTATTATTATCAGAGCGAAACGTCGCATATGTCAGGAGATTTTATAGTTTTATGAGACGAAGATAAAACTTTACCTTAATCCTTAAAAAATCACCCGAATCTTCTTTTTGAAGAATGTAAATGTATCCCTTGAGTGCTGTAATTAAAACACTTAAGAAATTGAATGCTATAAATAAAATAAAAAATAAAATAAAATGTATCGCACCTGTATTTCAAAATTGGGTTAATATTTCGCCAATATAGGTACCCGGGCCATGAATCAGTAATGAGTTTGCCAGGTCGATAGGTAGACTGCAGCCTAAATTTGAAACGGACTTGAAAAATTAAACGACTCGGTCTGTGCATCTTAGTTTTAATTCTTAATTTCTGTTAAGGCAAATAATGTGCAATTTAAGCTAACCTATAAGTTTACATAATATTCGTTAATCTGATCTGACTAAAGATGTTTATTTTATGAAAACTTGAAACACGCGTCAATGTTACGAATAATAATAATTACGAATGTTACGAAATAAAAATATATTATCTGTCTTTCAAAATCATGTTTAACGTCACGTCCATTTTATCTGAAAGGAGTTAATTTTGCAGAATTATCATGTTACTTTGTTTTCAACTGATCGTTACATCATAATATGATATAAAATGTTATTGTCTTGATCTAAAATGTGCTCGACGGCCAAATAATAAAAGAGATTGAATGAAAAATATCGGTCGGCTCGCCAAACAGATGAACGGTCGTAAATTTTTCATGCGCGTCTTACACGTGTGCAACATTATATTTTGAGTACGTTAAAATATAGTATTTCATTTATGTTTGCAGATATACGCGTTGAACCATATAGCGACGTCACACACAGACATGATGCAGCATCGAGTGTCTGGTTATTACACCTCCAGTCAGTCTTCGCTCAACGAAGCGCAGTCCAGGAGTCGGTTGCCGCCGCCACTCAACGAGGAACAAGTCCAGTCCCTACAGAAGCTACGGAAACAGTCTGACCTTCAACTCATTCGCTGCGTTCAAGACAACGCCCGCTCAGGCATCAATTACTTCGTTCAGCCGCCCCTCAACAGATTCACGTTATTCTTTAAATCCAACGAAATAGAAAAACACTACAGGGACAGAGCACATCGAAGTGACGACAGCGAGGACTTCCCGCCCACGCTCACCACATCCAGGTTCAACACTGCTTTAGACATTCTCGTGTCAGCCATTATTTTCTTGGCGGTGACAGCTTCGATATTCACACTATACAATGACTGGATATACTCCGTGGGATGGTTCGCCTTTTTCCTATTTATAGAAATCGTAGCCATGGCCCTCTGTTCCTATAGACATTATTTGAAATGGAAAACAAATCATGAAACACTTACCGAGTCGATCTCTAGATCGGTGAGAATATTTAGGAGGCTCTCAAACTGGTTCCCGTGGCACTTGTGCGGTGGTTTGCTCATTAGTCTGCCGATATTGGCGGTGCTCATCAACTTCTCATGCCAAAATACAACGATGACCATCCTCAGAGGTGAACAGTCGTTTTACGTGTACCTCCTGTGTATAAGTATAGTGCACTTCTGTAACTTCACACAGATGAACTGGCTTGTTAAAAATACTCTAGTGACGCTTTACGCTGGTTTGTTCCTATTTTTTGCCGTGCTAGGTTGTCACGAAGCTAATACTCAATTGTTAGATGCTGATATTAATTTAAGGCTAAGCCCAAAAATGATTGCTCAGAATACTACGGACTACGACTTGACTAGTAATGCTACGATGGACTGGCTGGACATCAATAACGGTACTATAGGCTTTGATACACACCAACACAAGTTACATTTGACTGAGCTTTATTTGGATATTGCTTTGTTACTGATGTTGGTGTGGTTCTTGAACAGAGAGTTCGAGATCAGTTACCGATTGAGCTTCTATAGTAATGTGGTGGCCAACCGTGACAAACAGAGAGTGCAGAACATGAGAAACCAAGCCGATTGGCTGCTTCACAACATTATACCGCGGCATGTCGCCGACCAACTCAAAAATACGGCGAAGTATTCGGAAAATCACAAAGATGTTGCGATTATATTTGCTAGCATTGTGAACTTCAATGAAATGTACGATGAATCGTATTTGAAAGGAAAGGAGTACCTAAGGGTACTTAATGAATTAATAGCAGACTTCGATGAGCTATTAGAAAAGCCGCAGTTTCAGCACGTGGAGAAGATTAAGACTATAGGCAGCACATTCATGGCAGCTAGCGGACTCAACCCGGACTTGAGGCACGCCTCCCGCGGAACTTACGATCACCTCTACCAACTCATGGAGTTCGCTCTTGAAATGCAGAAAGTGGTAGATAACTTCAACCAAGATTTGCTCGAATTCGACTTTATACTTAGAATCGGGTATAATTTCGGCGACGTTACGGCGGGTGTCATCGGTACCACTAAGCTGTACTATGACATTTGGGGCGACGCAGTGAACATAGCGTCTAGGATGGATTCGACCGGAGTGCCAAAGAGGATCCAGGTGGGCGAGGCTTGCATACCGATGCTGTCGGCCAGGTACGAGTTCGAGCAGAGAGGCAGCGTGTACGTAAAAGGCAAAGATGACATGAACGTTTATCTTGTCGTAGGTAGAAAAGATACGTAGATAACAAATTTTCGTAATGAAATATAGAATCTGTGATTTAATTATTTATATTGGAGATGTGAATATATGAAATTCTTATTTATTGTGTGCAGTACATTGTAAGTGCTTGAAGAAATACTCGGAGTGTTGCATACGCTATTAATTTATTGTTATTTTAGCTTATGAGAAAGGCATGTGAGTGTGTGTGTGTGTATGGGATATTTAATTTTTGGATGAGTAATTGGAACTATTAAAATCTCCTTGCCTATACCGAAATATCTGTGACCAGTGTTCTAGTCTTCTAAATGAGATGGGAATGATCCAGTTTTTATTATTGTTAGTTAATAAGTGGATGCAGCGACGTACTTGATTGGGCAGTGGGCAGTTATATTGACTGACGGCAGCTGTTTTATTACAAAAATTGGATCATCGCTATCTATATGACTTGTATATTCAAATTTACCTTCTTTATATTATTACGGAGAATAAATTTATATTTGTATATAAAAAGTGAATATAAACCCACTTGGGCTAGTAAATAGAGTTTTATATTTATATAATTGTAATTGAATCGATGTGTTAAGAGTTAAGTAAATGGTACTAATACTGTGTAGTGAGTAGATGTTTATTGTGTATGTAGAAACGCATCGCTTACCATTATACAACTCTTTTGTCAATTTGTAGATGGGGTTCCGTAGGTGTGTAGGGTCCGTTGCAATACGCAAGTAGAGTTATATTGAACAACTAGTGACTATCTTCAAACGTATTTGTAGGTCACACTGTATGTGTGTAGAAAGTAATAAACTGAGCACTAAGTGCATAGCATTGTATTGATGCAGATTATCTACATTAGATAGACTATCCGTAATAGTTTTATGGCCGACATTATTGATAACGAACATCCTCTTACCAGATTATGTTTTTGATGACGTCAGTATAGTTCTCAGTACGTAATTTTCTCCGTTGATAAGGGACATGCAGCTAGATGCTAGATGTAGTGGCAGGTAGAGTCAGGATTGGATTTCAGTGAGGGTATCAACTGTGATGTGGGTATTAAGTAGGCCAATTTTTCTACGAATATATGAGATTTAAGGCAGCTTTTCGATTGGTAGGTAGAAAAAGGGGGGGGGGGACTAAGAATTGTCCCGGCTTTGCCGTTTTTGGTACAATACGTATAACAATAAGCTTTGCACCGCTAAATATTTAACTTATTATCTCACCATCTACTTATAACCTATTTATGGTAAATATAAATGACTACTTACGGGACCTACTTAACGTTTGCTCATTTACATGAAGAACTGTAGCTCGAGTCAGTACGATGACTTTATTTCATGTAACATTCGCAATAACTATTATTGGTAATATTTGCGGCGCATTTAGAATACTTATTAGTGAACTATTTTCCTAATAACTCTTTATTGTCCACGCAACATATTCTAAACTATAATATATACTTATATATATGTATAAACGACTTTATACAATTCAATATTCGCCATTTAATGTTGACGTAGTAGGTAGTTTCATACTTATGATGAAAGCCTTATAAATCTATACATTCCACTATGTATTTTAATCTATATGCCTTCGAAAAGTCTATTTTCTACTTAGGAATGGCGTAAGGTTTTGCAACGAAGTGAATTAGCATTTATACAGATTGTTGGACCAACTGGTGTTCTAGTTAGCCTAAATAGCTCTCTTCGAAATTTACCTCTTCTTGGATACAATTTCAATTATGACGATAACGATAAATAAATTGATAACTGATGTATTTGTGATATTTGTTAGAGAAGTGTTATATGTTAACGTGTACCTACGCAGATATTAAATATA
Source organism: Abrostola tripartita (assembly GCA_905340225.1). NCBI lineage: Eukaryota > Metazoa > Arthropoda > Insecta > Lepidoptera > Noctuidae > Abrostola > Abrostola tripartita. The sequence goes on along the minus strand of HG996493.1, from coordinate 5,667,671 downwards.
TGTATATGTAACATCGGTTGTTCTCTCTAAAGATGTTAGGTTATCGTACAAATATTATTTACGTGTGTTTTATTTCATCCGCTGTCGTTTGGAAGCTATTTCGTGAATAGAGTACGTTTTATAACCTCGTTTGACATAGCCGTGACAGAACTACATATACCTAATCTATTATTGCACTCCTCCAATTCACGTAATTTTATTATACAAATTCGATTTAGTGACTTGTTAAATGTGACTTTTTGACATAATTTCCATACAAATATAATTTTGACATTTAATTCATTGATCTAGGTCGAAAATGTGTTTTAAACTTACGTGAATTGCTTTACATATTATGTACCTAATGTTTACCGCATACATGACGTTTTGCGCGGTCATCTGTACCTCATCTGTGAGTTCACGTATACGTTAGTGCCCACGTTAAATATTTGTATGGCAAACTATACAGCGCCTCTACCGGTTACGTATAAAATTATGTAAATAACAGTCGAGGTACGGATGAAATACTCGCTACATTTATCTATTTCCCGTGAAATCAGAAACTGCGATCAAAAGGCTGTTGCATTTTCAACAAGCGATTTGCGGGTTGGCGGGTGGAATTCAGTGGCCGCGTGAAATGGAATTGTTTGCGGTATCGGCAATAAACCTCGTTGGCGGACTGAACGATAGAATGGCATAGCAGCCATGCACCGTATTTAGCACAATATTGCGCAACTGTTGACTACAATCTATACTTTGAATTTCATGTTTACTGAGATTTAGCACAAATTTTGTATCAACTGCAAGCACAAAACTTTCTAATCCAACGTTTTTACCATGTTGCTATACCTTTGTATATTTATGATTGTGGGTTAAAATTTTATTACTTTAGAAAATTAATTTATAAGTTGTGACGTGGGATAATTTGAACGATGTGATAAACACGAATTGTGTTTTAAAGTTCACTATAACTATAAATTATAACGGACGCAACGTACGCATCGAACAATTTTTTTTGCGTTTTGCGTTTATAAATTGCGTATTGACTTATTCAGTTGGGACCGTACTGACCACTGACAGTAAGGCTAATAATTGTGTTTCATCTTTTTTGTCCCGTACCTAAGGGCATTTGGATACTACGTCTAATCCGAATCTGAGAAATCACTGTCCTAAATAGAAAAGTACAGTTTGTAGAAATGTACTACGGGATGCTCTGCGTCCGATCGGTCTAAAATACCTTGTCTATTGCAATTTATCGGTCCGTATGTTACGTCCTTTATAGGCAGTTATTGTGTTGGTACCTTAAATAGTCGTCAACGAGGCAGCAAACAAAATAGAAGCATGTAATTCAGACACCAGGCTTCTTTCTCTAGATTCAGTCTTTGCTAAAAGCCCCACGGGGAAGACTAATGTTTTATACTTGGTAAACTTATATATTTTGTAATAAAATATAAATAGAAACATGTATTTATTAATCGTAAGATCAAAGTGTTCATGAATTCCGACTTCAACAAGATTCACTATACCTGTAATGGCTTTAGTTTTTGAATATAATAAAACACGTGAAACACATACAATTCTATTTATTTCTACCTACCTTTACATATTTAGAAGAACGAGATTGAGATTGATGTATCTATAAAGTGCATACTAAGATTAAAAATTGAAAAGAAGAGTTAAAAAATGTAAAGTATAATATAGGTAACAACCACGTCTATGGGGAATTAATATATTAGGTTTCGTTCGAAAATCGAGCCACTGGCTTGGCATGCAAGTCCAAGCCCTTCACCAATGCGCGAGTCAGTATTATCACTTCGTAGGTAATCTTATAAAGGGTTTTCAACTAATATGGCCATATTTTGTCTATTTACTACCTAATAAACCCGTTTCACCTAAAAGTATAATGAATACCATCAATTGTATTCAAAATGCATTGTTCAATGCGACAATGTATTCATAGGGTTGTCGCTCCACGCGAAGTCGTCGCTGGAGAACGCGTAGACCATCCAGTAGAACAAGTTTAGCAGGGCGAAGGATGCCGGGAACATGACTCTGGCAGCCCTGTCGATGTGAGACACGCTGTTGATGTGGCCTCGGCTACCTGAGACAGTTTATAGGACACAACCTCTTTATAATTTGTTTGTGCATTAATTAGGTGTCATTATACACAAATCATTACCTGAAGCGATTAATTTATTCTGTTTTACGTGTTTTCTGCCAAAAAATGAAGAATGAACTCAGATTTATGATTCTACCTCTAGATAGGTATTTTGACTACAATAATATTGATGACCTGCCAAGACTTCATTGCGAAATGGCAAAGTGTAAAAACAAATCAGTCTTAACAATTACTTAACAATCTTTACATCTTTCTCTCATATTAAGTGCGAAAAAATTGTTTGGATTTTTTTTATTTTAAGTCGCCTGCTTATTGTCCCACTGCTGGGCAAAGGCCATGGTTTTGTAATTTAAACAAGGGAAAGAAGAGTAGTGGTGTTTTCTGGCTAAATGCGAAAATTTTTAAAGGTCTCTTCTTTAAACTAGACATGCATAAGTTAAATGTAGTACGAAATGAAATGAAACATCTGTACGAACCAGCCTCCACCTGCCGCTGTCTCCTGTAGCGGTCGTCTCCGGCGAGGCAGTACAGCAGCTGCCGCCAGCGCGGCACACGCCGCTCCGTCTGCGTGGTGCGCTCCATCGTCAGCCGCACCGCAGTGTGCTCTGCCGCACCACCACTCTCCTCTGGGTTACTTTGGGCTGGCAGCGTAAAGCTCTGGAATATAATTTTGACTGTACGTTAACAAAGCTCAGAGTAAAGAAAGAATAAGCAAAGCCTAGCAATTGAAATTGGCGGTACCTATGTTAAAAACTAAAGAATGAATTCGAAATTCCAGAATTAGTACCTACCTACAATAGTCAAATAAAAGAGAAAGTTGCCGGGATAACGTACCATTATTGGATTTTGGTATCGGACATTGGACAATTTGGACAGTGTGAGATTGTAGTTCCTTCAAGAGCCCCAGCTCTTAAGTTAAGAGGAAGCTAATATAAGTAAAGAATATGTGTAGACTAATCGTACCTAATATTTGTATTATGATCATTATTAAATAAAAAGACGTAACTATTATAAATTACTAACAAAATTAGTGGTGGATCGCGCTGAGCTGCGTCGGCGCACCGCAAGTTGTCTGGCAGCGAAAGCGTCACCACCCACTTCTTCAATAAGCTCCTCCCACTCCGCGTCGTCGATCACAATCTCACCAGAACCCACCTAAAATAGGATTTTTAATGAGTTTACAACAATGTCCTAAATTCCTAATGTTTTTAATAAAACGTGTACGGTGTAAGTATTGATTTGTCAAGTCTTCATTTCGTACCTTAGTAAAGTAATGTACACCTGCAAACTCCAGCAGAGTGGCGATGCAATAGAAGAAGCTCATTAACAAAAACCAATCAAGTGCCGTAGCGTATCTCACTTTAGGCAGGTCCGTGCGAGAGTCCAAACTTATCGTGGAGAGAGTTAGCACCGTAGTTATACCGAGCCCAACCCGATCCGAAGTAGCCTGCAAATAGAAGATGTTTAAGACCGATCCTTTGTATGACTTTTGAATAAAATGTAGGTAAAGTGTTTACATGTTACCTCGCGATGAATCCAAAAAGACACCCACGAAAGTACCACGATGAGTATGCACGGCACGTACACTTGTATAAGGAAATAGCCCGTGTGTCGTTGAAGATTGAACGATACTTGAAGCACCGAGAATTCGCCTGAAAAGATTTGTAAACGCATAAAAAATATCACAGCGTTGAATATAATAGTTAGCTGTTTAGGGTTAGCTTTCACAGATAGGTACGTATATATTTTCAGACATTCAATCACAAAATACTTGTCAGATAAGTGGCGACTGTGTTGAACACTTAAAAGCAATGACCGTTAATGTCGTTACATATCATGAGCCATTTGTGCGAATGTAAATTCCGCGGCGCTTAAAAGCCAATTCGTGTCATTGGTGCGTCGCGATACAATTCGTTTGACATTATTTTGTATTTGCCTCTAAGACGAGAAAAGCAAATCATATTTATAAAAGAAGTACTTGAGGTCTGTTTTGCAAGGCAATTTAAGATAAAAATGCTAAAACACGGAGCAAAGAAATTTTCGGTAAATAAGAGACGGGTAAACTGGTAAAGTCATTTACGGCTGAGTGAGTTTCCCCGTACGAAGGTACTCACGGAGGAATACCCTTGCCATGTATTTACTTATTGAAACTCACGGAAATATTCACTTAATAATAAAGTATTGGACACACACAGAATACAATATAATATGCAGAAGAGCTGCACCGCAGGTTATTATGGATAGTCAGTTTTGGGTGCGAATTATAAAGTTGTGGGGTATTTTCCGTACCTGAAGTCATGTGCGCGGAATCACATTAAGCGGTAAGCGGATAAAGTGCCGGCGCGGGTCGAGTCGTGATTAGTAGAGATGGAAGCACTGTTATGAGAGGGAAGCTGGTGGAGAGCTTTCCGCTCAATGCCTCCAATATTGATAGCGTTAACACATTTTAAGTTGCTCTAAGTATTAAAATTTAATAAAAACCAGATAATCTTAAGTCCTCTTCTTCTCTGTTCAATATGGTGATACAATCAAACGAGCTTAGGACGATATGCTTGTACAAATACTTTTCTGTTTGTAAAGGCTGCGTAATAAGGGAGGTTACTCTTGTTTGCGTCCGACAAACTTTCTTGCTAAATGAATGGAACTTCTTTGTACTTAATCCGTACAGTCACGCGCAAATAACTAAATAATGTTCTTATTCGGAGCGAACAATTAATGGATGAACAAAGCAGGAACTTAATAAAAGTGATGCATGATCAGACGTATAATAAATATATGGTAGGTATGCCATATTAAGTAAGACAGTGAACACAATAGAGACGCCATTGACCGGTGTTGTGAGTTGTGTCATATTGAACTATAGGTGCTATTGGCGATTCGGTTGATAAATGACAAAGATGTCGAGTAAAATAAAGTACCTATTTGTAGCGGTTTTATAACAAATAAAACTATTTGTGATTAAAAACCTTTCATAGCATTAGTAATGTTGTAATAGCTTGGTTATTTGGATCTATTTTGAACAAGCACTCATATTTTTGCTCATGTCTGTACATCATATAGCCTGTAGGCATATATGGGTATTTGTAGTTTCATAACTATTTCTTACCTTCCCGTCGAGTGAAAGTGAAGTTTCTATAAGGAAAGCTGATGAGGTCGAACTGCGAGAGGGTCATGCCGGGAACAAAGTTGACGCTCTGAGAGTTTTGCCACTGGTATACTAGCTGCTGGTTCGAGTATGCATCTATGAAGTACAAGGACATTATGAACTAGACACACCTTAGTACACGTACTTAAACGATTTCTATTAATTTCATAAATGTAGGTAACATAATTGGCGTTATACTTACAACTACCCAGAATGAGAGGACACGATTGTCGGTCCATAGGAAAATTTCGGAGTTCCATGGGGCATTTCGCTTTAATTGTTAATCTGGAAATAACTTGTTATTAGTAAGTAAAAAAAGCATCTAGTTTAAAAAAATACTTGGAGAAGTGTTTCTTGTAAACTTATTTGCAAATTATAAATCATTTATCCCATAGGAACAAGATTAGGTACCTAAACTAAAGCTACCAACATATAAAGTTTAACTAGAAAGGCAGAGCGTATAGAAACAAAAATATGTACTCTAAATAAAATAAAGTATTCGCAAAGTAAAACAGTAAATTGTCGAAAATGTGCAAAGCGTTAAACTGAAGAGATAGATTAACTGAAAGGATCGTCAGCCCCTGTTTGTCGCGTCCAACGAAGCAATTCTGCTGCCGAATTTCGTCGGAACTAAACCGATTAACGGGTGGACAGTTGCATATTCTCCGGCGAAAATTAGATGAACTTATCTATTCCGCTTTGTATAAGAGAGCCCGCGGTTTCTCTTGCGCTGCAAACGCTTAGTTTTCCAGTACCTACTAACTGCCCTGCAGATAACGTAAAACGGATCTGTACTATACTCATATTTAATTGGGACTCGGTTTACATGCCGCTGCTACTATGATCATATAATTTAAATACTTAGTAGAACGAGGGTTTTGCCTTTTTGAAGCACTAACTTATTAAATACAAATATTCTTTTTTTGATTTTTGTGATTAAAATGTAAGCAAATTTACTAACACATGAAATTACTTTTATAATGTTTTGTAACGGTTCTGTTACCGCGGCTCCTTTTTTTGTTAGGATGATAACGAATTCTTGATTAACCCGGGCTCTGTCTCAATTGCGGTTATTTTTCAAAACAAGAATGGTTGGTTTTTTAGTCCAATGAAAACTTTACCGAGTAATCGGATCACAGAGATTTTTCACTCAGCCAATTAAAAATGTCGGACGCTTTGGTTATGTAAAGGGTATGAAATTAATTATTCTCAAACGGTAATTGGGATTTTCGTATATGTGAATTCCCGGGTATTAAAGTTTCGTGAAATATTTTGACGGCCAGTTATGGAGTTGGTTTGCACTCACATACAGGACGACCGAAAGGTTTTATTTTAAGGTAGGTTACTAAAATAATATTATTGGGACAAACTTTTTAAAAATTGGACTTTGTCGAGAACCCACAAACAGTACCAAAAAATTTAATTATTCATAGAAAGTATTAATCTACACAATAACGTACAATTTAATTACCTCATTGAATACAATATGTCTCCATGCTGACTAATCCGTAGCAACTTATTTGGGACAGTAATGGTGTGCACATAGGAGTGTTTCCCATTGTAGAAATACGTGTCTGGTCGCCAAATCCTTTCAAGCATCTTGATAGAAAGTGACAAAGAGCGGATGGGACCGAGGAATGACAGGCGGGTGTCGCGCCAATACTGCCTGAAGTAGCAGTCCATTGAATAATCCTGATATACCAATGAAAAAGAATTTGTAAATATAGAAATGTTAAGAAAAATTCTCATGTATAAACCTAAAAAAGCTATTGAGATATTCGTAGTATTAACACGTAGAAGTCGTAGCAATCTCGTAGCACATTCATTGCGGATGCGTAGCACACAAAATTACTTGTAGTTATGATATACATAGCATGAGTGCTACGCGTTTACTTTGTGATAATACTTGTTTAAATATTTTAAGACTTTATAGTAATACTTACCATATCAAGTTCTGAAACGGGCCCCATACTTCGTATAAGTATATTTGTTTGTACTACAGTAGGGTAACCTGAAACAAATTTGAAAATCAAATAACCTATCGTTATTTTTGTGCGAAGGTAAGTTTATGAATATAAAAAATCAGTTCACTAGGTAAGAAGAAGCTGATTTACTGAGCACAATTTGCAAATAAACATTGAGCCTGTGGGCCGCAAAGCATAACTTCATCAACGTACCTTTACCATGCGTGGGCAGCTGCGAATTCTCGTAATTCTTCAACAAGTTCTCTAGTACCAACGTAATGTTCTTTGAGACTGCATCATTGATGCTCCTCTTAGCGTTCTGCTTCAGGGTGAAGGCATCAACCTCAAGGTAAGTGCCGTTAATATAATTGGAGAGTAACATTTCCGAGGCTTCCCAGTAGTCATACTCCCTCTCAGAGGTATTGTGTGAGGGATTTTTAGCGGTCGCAGACAAAATGTTTGGAGTGTGTTGCGATGTAGCATCGTCGCGGGACTTCACGGATGTCAGCGATATTGGAAACGTTCCATTTTTAGTCGTCAAGTAGATTGCTCCTTTCGCGTCAACTTGGAAAATGCTGTACAGAGATTGATTTTAATTGAAGACATTTTGTTGTAGTAGTTAAGTAAAAAGTGTAGAGTGAACATTTTTATATTTTTTCTTAAAATGAGAATAAGATGTTGAAGAGCAAATAGTTTTAAGTTCTACATTTTTACAGTCGAAATATTTAATTATTCTATCAAGCGGTAATTATTGGTTATATTCTGATCAAGATTACTTCTCGTCGGCTATAATTAGTAAGGCTTATAAATATACCACCATGATATATGATAAAAGTACGTAAATATTTGTTCTAACGAAACATCATACAACATTTCTGGAAGCACAATTCCAGAGAAAAATATTAAAAAAAAAAATACCTTGACTTTTTCTTTCGGATATCCAAAGCCAGTGGTTTAATTGCTTGAATATTAAGTAACACGGGGCCGTGTTGAGACTCTCCAGTCAACGTCATTTACTATGGAATACTTATTTTTAAGAACGATATCTTGGCATCCAGCCCGATTCGATATTTTTTGTTTCACTTTATGTTAAAAAGGGTTCCCTAACAGCGTTATGATTCTGTACTTATATACCTAATATATATATTATTTCGAAAACCTTCACTGTATTTGATAGGGTAGTTTCCAGCGTACGTACAGATATTATGTAAAGTTGTACAATACGATGTAGTAACTAGGTACTATAAAGTAATTATTTCCAAATGACGCAAGCCGGTATCTTGAGTATATATAGCTAGAGCATAGCTAGTGGAAGACGCCTCATTTCCTGCTCTCTACATATAACTTTTAATAGGTCGGTGGTACAACTAAACTAATCTTCAACCGAGATTTGTCTCTAAATATCAGAATTTCATATGTGGGCTCCAATCAATATCAGTGTATACCAGAGACCTAGTCAACTTGGATGTATGTGATTCTAATTGCAGCCTGACATGCAATGATTGCGCCTTCTCGTGCAGTGATTTGATTGGTAGTTCGCTTCCGTTCCATATCTAGGATTCCGTACTAAATTGAATATAATTTCACAAGGAAATACCTTATGATATAACTATTGAAAAATGTTATTAATGTCACGAGCAATTTCATAACGTGTATTGAAAAATTCACATTGTGCTCAACTGCATGCATTTTAAATTATTTTCGATGTAAGTTCTCATCGCTGTTAGTTTTCCCATTCTTCTTTATCGCGCGTTCTATCGATGTACGTCAAGTATCTCTTGATGGATGACTAAAGTTTTAAAGTTAAAATGGACTTATGAGATTTCGAATTACCGAAATTACCAGTTCTTTATTATGATCGACAGAGCAGTATGTTCAGGTGTATTTAGAGTTTATACTAAATAACAATTCATTAACACTAAATTCAGATTAATTAGGGAGTTTTAAAATTGGGATAATGTTTTTAGTGCGTTGTATTCATTTCATCGTTGTGTACAAAATATTTTTCTTGTTTGTCAAAAGTTTAGCTGGTGAACGGTGTTATAGGGACGGGTTATATTCCAAAATCTAAGTGGCCTTTATAACCAAAACGGCTAAGTATACTGTAAGTTTCAGTGGTATGTCAGTGGAGCTTACCGGAACTATTAGGTACTACGACTACGGGACCAGTTTTCTAATTTTCTTTGTTCAGTAAAGCCTGACGGTTGGGAGTGACGCGCCTTGAATGCGCACCGCTAATAATCCCACCGGTCCGCCTGCGTTCATCTGCTCATGGCATTAACGGTAATTAGTTCCTAGATTCGCGTCCTAGGTTTTAAACTGGGTATTTTTTATATATTCGCAGATATTTTTGTCTACCTAGAACTAACTAAGACAAAAATATCTGCGAATATAGAAACATAGGTTTTACTTAAACCTATATTTCTATATTCGCAGAAATGTTTGGGCTAGTTGGCCCACACTCTTTTCTATTAAGTGCGTCATTCCATATATGGACAGCAAATGCTTAAACCAATTACGCGATACTGCAATCATAAGTTAAACGGTTTGCCAAGGGAGTTCATACTTCATAGCAATATTCTCGCATATACATATATATCAATATACTGATATCTATCACTAGTTTTGGCAGAGGATATCTGCAATATAATAATCAATCAATCACGATGACATAAACATAACATCACGCCTATATTCCCCAAAGGGGTCGGCAGAGGTATGTAGTACGCCCTCATATCACCAGTTATGTTATAGGTCTCAATGTATTAGGGGGCGAGCTTTTTGCCATGAACTGGGCACAAATCCAGACTCCGTGTTGCCACTGAGAATTACCTAATGGAACCCAGTAATACTGCCCGACCGGGACCTCACGCTCCGCAGTCTCGCTTAGCGACTACGAGACCAACGAGGCACTACTATGATGAAGTTTAGTGGTATTATAATACCACTGATTAACTCTTACACAAACCACTACTCACATTGTGTTGAAGGTATACCTATTACCTACTTTTACCTACAATATAGTAGACATTACAGCTGATACACATATAAGTGTGTGATGTAACGTATCAGTTTTGTTGTATTTCGAGTCGGCTGCTCAAAGGAAGACGCCTCAAAGGAATCGCCTTATCAATGTAAAGGGTTCCATACTAAGGGCGATTGATTGAACAAAATACCTACAAGGTTACGCAATCCCTCAGTATGTCTGTGTCTAGGATATGTATGGTGGTATTTGTGACGTGAATTACGTGATAGATTGTATAGGTTAGTACATTGAATGTAATTCTGCTGTTACTAATCTAGACAATAGGGTCACTTGTTCGCAGATGTTTAGTCGAGGTCTGAAGATCTGTAAATTCGACGCATTTCATATTATTCAATTAATGATTTTATAAATGCCAGAAATTATGGCTAAATATATCTGTTTGACTATTTAATATGTATTGATTTAATTTGATCAATAACTAAATGTCACAATATATAATATATATTGTACACCTTATAGGTATGTGACAGTGCTACTTAAGTAATAATTCTAAGAACTATCTTCCACCTGTGACAAACAATGTATGAATTTGAATTCACCCATAACGAAGGCTATGAACTGAAATGAAAAAAGTATAAATTATACTTATCTACATGTGAGTCGAGGTTGTTGTTGTCGAGGACATAGTTGGAAGTATTCAATTGTTAATACCAATGTTACGGAATTGGCTGTCCATTATAATATTTTAAACAATAGCTTCAGGAGTGAGGAATTTGTTTCTTTATTTCGTCAGTCAATATTGAGTCCAATGTTGGTCAAATGCAGTGAGCTTATTGCTACTCTAGCCGTAGGCTGCTATGGACTGCTGCTATGAATTTCTATAAGAGAATATTCACATTTTACAAGATTAGTGACGGGATCCAAGTTAGCACCACTCCAATGAGTATTTTCTAAACGATGAACTAAGCTCTAGCCTTTTTGAGGAAACTATGTGTAGAGAACAAATGGATTAAGTCAAAGTTCATACTAGAGAGGACAAGACATATCCACGCATCCTTCTATAATACCAATTTAATAGCTTTACTATTACTTTCGAATGTGGGTGCTTCAACTTCTCAGTTAGTTCTATAATCATAATGTATTAAGTTAAAACTTAGGTAGCGACGACTCATTCTCTGTAACACCGAGTTAGGGCGACAGCGATGGCGCTCGCCCAACGCTCCCAAATAGAAAGATACGGTAAAAACTATCATTAGGACGAACACTGAGAGAACTCTCCAAGTTTTAGTTTTATAACTTAATTTGTGTACTTTTTCTTGCACTGTAGTGTTTAGGGATATGACTAGGCAATTACCAGACATTTTAATAGCTGTTAATGAGTTCAGTTCGTGTTTTTGTGAGCCGACATTTCTAGAAATATTATTGTGTGCTAATTCCTTAACTACATTCTCATAGGCTGGCTTAAAAGTGTCTAAACAGTTCTTGAGTACGTCACCATCTACCATCTATGTCACGTTAAAGTAGATACCCACACATACAAATCAACGTAAATACTTATATAAATTTCTAAGTACATCTAAAGTAAAATCAACCTTGAACATAAAAAGTTGACACTCATCGAGTGACCTTAAATAATTATTTTTTCTTTGTTGCAGCGCTAAAAAGTGGTTGTGAGGAGGCTCTAAGGGCTCTCGAAGGACGGAGACCACTCCGGTTGGTACAAAATGTGCCAAATTGACAACTCAGGCCGCGATCGCACTTTTGATACAGCAGTGTACGCTTCGCCCTTTGATTATATCGTTACTTTTATTGGTTTTTTGTTATATTTTTGTATTGGGATTTTTTCGGTACATATTTATTCGTAAAGACGTTATTTAAATGGAAAGTTTGTAACTTGATTCTAAAGAATGAATAAATTACACTCGATTCTAGCTTTCATTACTCACCCTAAAATATTCTAGGTTTTAATGTTAAATTATGATTAATTGATTAGTCATAGTCATAATGTTTTTATTTCTTATAGGCTACAAAAGAGCACTTACAAAACGTCAAAACTAGTTGCTCGGTTCCAAAAAGTCGTTTCTATGGAGAAGAACCTTGGTTTTGGGAAGATTGGTTTGGACTTGATTATTATGTCATCAACTTATTAAAGTGTAGAATGTTAATTCATCTAAAAAAAAAAAACAGAAATACATAGCCCTAAAATATGTTAGTGATAATCCCACGCATCCATTCGTTCAGTAACGTAGCACATCACACATACATAAGTCTTCGTTCCGCTGGGATCTTGAGCTGAATGGATTTCAGAACGAGGCTTGCTCACGACTGCTCGTTCAAAACACAAAACGATACCGAAGCCCGTATACATTTGCGATAAGCTCTACTTAGAGCCCTAAATTGCTTGCCCTAATGTTTGGTATGTTGTCTGCGTAAAACATGTCTGTATTTAGTATCGATGTCGAGTTATGCTTTGTTAAACATATTTGTAGGTAGTAAGGTCATGAATTGTTTTGTAACATTGTAGCTAGAGCAGGAACACATGCCCAAACGTCCAGACATATTATATTAAACATTTTCACAATATACCACAACCAATAGTAAAGTCATGAATTGTTTTGAAATAATGTAGATAGAGCAGGAACACATGTACCTACAAACGTAACACATATCAAAAATTTGCACAATAACCTCCAACCAAGCAATCGTAAATATCAACGAAACTTAACGAATTCGCACTATTCGATTATGCCTCAGGTAATTTACAGATTTGATACTAACATAATCTTCTATATTATAATCTATTAATAAACTTTTATGTATAACAGTTTCCTACTTCTTTAATTGAGTTTACTTTAGTGTTTGTTGTAGTTTCAAAAATCCTTATTAAGTCTACTATAAGTGACAAACTCCATTGTTAGCACAAGTTTGCTTAGTCAGTCCCGAGGAGGAGTTTTAATTTTCTTATGCCAACATTATCACGTAGCCAATTAAAATTCTGTTATAATACCTAAACCCCTTTTCATTAATTACTCGTTGCAAGAGGATTATTTATTACTGTATAATCTGGCCTACACTGAACGCTGTCCCACGATTGTTCGTCAACGTTATTTTACCCTTTGTTCCTAATTTCGACGAAAATAAAAACACTCTTCAATGTTAAGGTTTTATTATTGTTCATAGTTCTATAGTCGAGAACCATCAATTAATTACTTTTCAAAACCATCACACTGTTGTTACATGTATTGATCCATGTCACTTACGATATGTAAATCATACCGAAGAGACAGTACGAAGTCATAAAGGAACACTAAGATGTTACTGACCAAAAAGATGATATTGATGATCTGAACGCTGGGCCGCGACGGCGAGAGGGCGCGGGGGTCCGATAGAACAAACAGATGACCGAGCAGCACCACGGCACTTGGCAATGGAGGGTCCACGCCTTCGAACTGTTCCAATATATACCCCAAGGCCATTAAGAAGTGTCCAAAGTATGGCAAGTACAACTCAACCACCGACTTTAAGTTTAACATTTGAAACTGACTCCTTACTACGTGCACGACATTGCTCTAGTGCTGTTTAGCGTTGTCCTCAGCTCTTGGTATTCTCCAATAATGGAGAGAATATTTGCAACTACGAAGAAACGGTTTACACTAAAATCTCGGCGGAATTGTTGTAGGTAAAATAAGTCTTGAAAAACGGTGCATGCATCGGATATCATGGCTAAGAAGTGTCCAAACAGAATGAGGAAACTTGCTATGAAGCACGGATTGTACTCCTTACAGTATATTTTTCCGAATACATATCCGAGTATCACAAAGCAGTTTCCAACTATTGTTAAGTAGAAATCTATTGCGGTTATGAAAAACTGTAACCCTAGCGCTTGACAGTTTCCTTTTACAGAGCAGCATTGTGTACATATTGCTTTTGGAATGCAAATCTTCATATTTGTTGGTCTTCTGCCATTAGTATACGGGACATGGGTGCTGCTGATGGTTTGTTGGTTTTTTTAATCCATCGCTCAAATACTACATTGTCTGCATTCCTAGAACTTTTTACAAGGCTTGATCATTTTATTTTATTTTCTATCAGCGCTTCACGGATATCGGTTAATGTTCCATTGAGATTTATGCGACTACGTTATTTTGACTCATATGTTACTTTGACAGTGTCAAAATAAAGTAATGTTTATAGACGATAAAATAAAGACACGGATAAATTCAAAAAGAGGTTGATAAATTATTATAAATTGTTTATCTACTAATTTAGTGTCATATCTTTATCATAACTTATCATATTCATTTTAGTCTTACAAATAGAAAAGAAAATGTCGGGAATTCTTCCAGGGACTTGTGCAGTCATTGTTGGCGAATATTATTATAATATTATACAGTTGCGGCGGCAGGTAGACCGGCGGACATAGGTATTTGTTTTTAGTGAAGAAAAGGGTAAATTCCTCGGGGAGCGGAATGTCTCGAGCGCGCTTTCAGATACAAAACGCAATGCACACATGTGGGGCTGTATTGGTACGCAAAATAAATTATATTTTAGACATGAGGAAGGTACCTACTTACACTCTAACGTAGCCGATGATCGCAGATATTTGCGAGTGAGTAAGCACCTATATTTAGTTGTAGAACGAAGTTCATTTGTTTTTTGACACACGTAGGTATAAAACTCATACAAACAATAATGATCTTACAATCATAGTGTAAGTTCTTCGTAATATACATAAACTCACAATGTGTAAACAGCACAGCATGTAACACTAAGCAAATTACTGGCTAAATATTATTTTGGCAGTTAATACAAAACCGTAAAAGAAAAGATTTCAAGACAACGTTATAATACCATGCAACTCGGACTAAGATCGCAACATTTTTTAAATCCAATTACTGACCAGCCCCAGACCCCTTTTTTTAATCTAATTATAAGGGTTAAATTGCAAATAGGCTGAAAATTAATCTCAGTTTTAAAGGATATAATACCTATAGTATGATTTTCTTTTTTCGTCTAATGTTAACTTGTTTAGTGTGTACGAATGTCTCTACTCTCTTGGTGAAAACTCTTTTACTCATGAAAATCCCTCTACTCATTAAGCTACTTGAACTTTAGGAATGATAATCCGAACTATAGGCTAAAGTAGAACAAGGATTGCTATTCGTATTAAAATCATATCATACGGTGACATAAAGCCGTCCCCACATTACATACATATTTAGCATGCGCTCGGAGTGACTTCGGTGAATGAGATGATTTGAACGTCCCAACCGAAGTTTAAATTCATGACATCAAAGTTCTGTGCAATCAGGATTTGAGCTTTGAAACAATTACGTGATTGGTTGAACTACAGACATGAGCTTAATGAAATAATGTATAAATATGAAGTATATTCAAGTGTCGGTCCTTTTTAGAGTTATTGAAGATTTTAGAAAAAGGATTTTTGTGTCCACCAACTGTTCCTTGTACAATCGATGGTTTGGCACTCCGCCATGAATGTGCGTGGTTTTCAACTTTCAACCCGCCTTATTTATGTTAAACGTGGTATTGAGTAGGGCTTTGGCTATGCGTATGTATTAAAGTATATATTGATACCTACATCAGTAGGTAGTATCAGTAGATGGCAAAAAGCTTATTAAAATTACAATAAACTTTGTAGTCGGTATTAACTTTGTTCAATTTAATAAATCTTACTTGGAAAGCCACGAGCTTAGTGACTAGACAATATTATAATAATACATTCCAAGAGTTCAATGCAAAATGAGAAAATTAACAGTTTAAAACGGATAAAATTTAAAGAAATTATAGTAACAAAGTTAGTAAAAATCGTCGATCATTGACACACTGGTCACTTAAGATGGATGATGGGCCATCTGCCATATTTCCATGTCAAGTATAAAGATATAAAAGCCATCGCTCACGAGCAAACAATTTGCAAGTCGTCGCGACCGCCGCTGACAAGACATCGTTTGACTGATCGCTTCTCTTTTTATGCTGTTTCAGTTTTTGAAGATTTTAACACTGCCTAGAATTTATAATAGAACAGATACTAAGTACGAGAGTTACATTTCCAAACAATCAACACAACATCACGCCGGCATTTCCCGAAGGGATAGGAAAGATGTGTCTGTAATTCTGTATACCCTCATTCCGCCAGTTATGTTCTAGATACCAATGTTATAAGTCTGTTCTAGAGCCCAATGCAATAGGGGCAAGCGAGAAGCGAGGGCACATATCCAGACTCAGTGCAGCTGCACAGATTGTGCCTGAACTGGGAATCGAACCTAGGACCCCATGCTTAACAGTTGTCGCGCAGCTACAACGGTTACACTGTTCCAACGAGGCAGTCAAAAACATTAAAAAGGCTTGCTTTGAAATGCCTGTTGTGATATAATAATAATATATTTCTGTTGAAAGATATCGCATCACGTGACCTATAAAAGTATGATCGTTTACCACGCTGACTTCCTAACCCATCACCCTGCCGCGCACGTTCATGAGCTTATATTATTATTTTACTATTACATACAGCTTACGACCTCGATCGAGGATCTATTACTAATAATAGGCGGTATTATGCGTTAAGAAGTCGGCGCAGTAAACAGTAATATTCACATTTTATGTCATGTTCCGTGCAGTTAAATAGTTACTATCTGGTAACTATATTTCCAGGCATGTTCTCACATAAATGTTTGCTTTAAAAGGTAATATTTTTAAAAGCGATCGATGAGGGCCTCGTACCTACATTGCTGGCACAAAACACTCAATCTGCGAGGTTAAGCCGTGCTCGCCGCGGCCAGTTAAGCCGTTGGTCCTGCACCTGATCTATCTCCGGTTGTGTCGGTCTACCGTCCCATCGGACTATGAGAGTGAAGGAATAGGGAGTGCACCTGGGTTTGCGCGCATACTTGTGCACTATAATATCTCCTGCGTAGTTGGCTAGTCTCAGATGAGACAGGCCGCCATGACCGAAATTCGGTCAGGAGAATATTATTAATATAGAGGCGATAAGGATAAGATTTACGAAAACAGAAAGCAAAAATAAAGCTTAATCTAAAAACATTTTATAACCCTTTCCCCCTTCTAGGCAGTATTAAAGTCTTGTGGCACAAAATATTCCGCTTAACTACGTTTTCTTGACAAAGGACGAGGTGGATCGAATGAGAAATATGAAATATACAGTTGGGGGTTAGGTGTTGGTGAGGTGGGGTTTAAGACTTATTTCCTGTTCGTAAATAAAACGGTGCGATGCATTCTGGTGGGGCAGTGAGGTGTTAACGTAGCGCGGGCTCCTCGAGTGCAGTTGAACAAGCTGTTGCTCGTTATACCGCCATCCGCATCGCATAAGTAAAATTTAAAAGTATTCGGTTTGTAATAAATGCAGTTCGATGTAGATCGGTTATCCAAAAGAAAAAGAAAATGCTGGTGGTTTCGCGTCTTGCTTATTTTTATATCTTCGACGATCGATTGGAAATTTTTGAAAACATTTTTGGGTCACAATATATTGGTATTATATTAAAACAATGTTGGTATCTAAGTTTGTGTTTTGTCGATCTTTATTGCAAGTTGTTATTTGCATTGAACTACGCGTCTACCTTTTATAAAAGTTTAATAATCCCTAGAACGAAACGTGGAAGATATAAAGGCATAGATACATAAAGGGTAGACCAATATTTCAACCCTATAAATAGTAGCTAACCCGTTAAAGGTCTACTAAGTGATAATGAATCGTTAGGAGTGCTTGTTGACATTGACTAGCGATCATCTCATCGGTCGATAGTTGGCAAACTGACAAGTCAGCGGCGTGCCCTTGCGCGGCAAGAGCGTCCTCGCCATGATGAGACATTACCTTTGCTGGGATTGATGTAACTCAACATTATCTTGGCATGCGGTATATTATGTTTAATCTCATTCTGTCAGATCTGATGAAGGCCTTATGCATCTTGCGAGTTACGTTATTCGGGGATTTTGCTCGTCGATTCGTTCAATATTTGTTTTTTTTTGTATATTAGATATTTTAAAATTTGGTTAAATTAATGTTTTTCTATTTCTTCCAGTGTTTCACCTAGTTCGATATTAGGTAAATTATGAAAAATATTAGTATTGAGATTGTTATTGATAAAAGCCTGTCGATATATTATTTCAAATCATAATTTGAACAGATTACTAAATTAAGCCGGAATTTTATGAGCCTAATATATTAATTTAATTATTTATCACGTTGCATAATATTGATTTAATAAAATAATAAAAAAACTTTCTCCTTTCTTCGCTTTATGGGTTATATTAGCTGGATTTGCTGTTTGTTTTTATTCAATGAATTCAGTTTGCATAATATGACTAAGCCGCATAAGGGTCATAACAATTAAACACAAAATTGACCTCAATTTAAACTGTTTCGCGACCCTCTAAAGATCCCATCAGCAGCAGAGTTCCTAGTTTATTTTGCATCTATATTTCAGTTGCTTAGGGCCATCACTTTCGTCATCAAGGCAGCTCTCCACATAAGGACACTCGTAAATCGCCGCCCTCTTAAAATGTATAAGTTGGAACTTGAAAGGACCTTTCAACACGCATCGTCGGTTGCGATAAGCACGTCGGGATACGATATTTCCAGTTAACGCGTCCGTATGAGGCAAGATAGCAAGCTCTTTATTGAATATGCAGTGTAACAAGCGTGCCATGCGATGGGACGAGATCGTATTTTGTTTTCATGTTTTATTTCTCTGAAGTGCAGAACGGATACGGCCAACTTTTCATGGAGCTTCGATTTTGTTTTGGCCTAAGTGAATTGTTACATGGAAAAGGTCATGCCATAATGTGAGAGATTTGCGAATAACCCTTCGTCGGTCGGTATCGTCATTAGAGATATTTCTTTGTAGTGCAATTTTTATGGGTATGAGTGCAAAAATAAGTTGCTGAAGATAAATAAGTAATTGATTTATGTGTACCTCCAAAACTTTATCAAGGTTAAACGAAGATAACGTAACATATATTGTATCAATAATAATTTAAGATTTATGTCTGACTGACTATGACAAACAAAGCTAGATATTAAATTCTGAAAAAAAAGTATTTGGTTACCTTTTTATTTGGACGATGATAAATGGCGACGTCTGAAAGGTTTTGTTTTTGAGCTGAATCTTAAATAATGAAACAGTATTTTGTTTCGTACTCTAATGACATTTTTGTGGTATTCGATTCTATTTGATAACGTTTGAGTTAAAATTCTAGATAGATATATTTATAGACAGATTGTTTGTACACTGTACTTTATTTGATAATTTGCATAACTTATTGTAATGTTTTGTAAGATTGACAGAACATATTGTGTTTGGTTTTGTACATACCAATCTTACTAATAACCTTATACTTGGTTGACTGTCATGACAGTACAATACTTTTTAAATGTAGGTATGCATCGACAACTTACTTTTAAATCGTCAAAATGTCTCTTAATTTCATTAATTAAAAACAAAAGCTAGCGATATGAACTACAAGAACAATTGAAAACTAATAGGCTAAATTCCGCTACATTAATTTTAAAGCTGAAGTAGTGCAGGTTGCCGCACAGGCCACCTGAATACGATCGTGTACACAAGCCCCGTGCCTGCCTGCGACTCTAAATCCTATATTGACTCAGTTTCTAATTCAAGCGACTCAGTTCCAAGTCGCTTTTATCCAACCATTCTTGTGGATGCTACAGTTGCGTCTTGAAGCAAAATGGTAGATTTGTTGAGAAATATTATATTATTATTTTGCTATTAGAATTAGATACTGTCATCTGTTTCAAACTAGTGACTAGTGATACGCGTGGTGGTGCGACTTGTAGATGGGAAAAAATAGTTTTTTTTGTTAGGATATTATAATTTATTAGGCCACTTTTAAAAAGCATTCGATTAAAAAAAAAAATGTCAGACATGAAATATCACACACCCAAATACACAGACACGGGTCAAACATCTGCGGATCGCCAATATGTGCTACGTCGCCATTTTGGGACACATTAAAATCTATTTAGTAACATAGTGATAACAAAACTAATGATTCGTTATTACCTTTTCATCTATACCTACCCTAAACCCTTCTTATAAAAATCAACAACAACATGTAATGAAATAACAAATTACGGAATAATAAATCACGTCGCGTACCTATAATATATGTACCTATATCTTGGAACAGGACGTATGCTAGTACGTATGAGTAATGTTATTTCCCAATCTATCACGTGTATTATGTCCGAAGGGTATTCGGGCGGCTGCGGGGGCGGGGGGAAGTGAAACGTCGGTGTACGACAATGAACGATGTATGACATAAGCAAGAATTTGGCGCCAAATGTTGATTATTGTATATCTATAATGATTGCTGGTTATTAAAACTAGGTATTTAGTAACACGGTAAGCGATAGTTAGTTGTTTTTTTTTTTTTTTTTTTGGATAGACTGTGTAGAATTATTCTTTTGCCTTATAGGAAAAATCGTAGCTGACTTTCAATGGCGGGAAATCAGTTTTAGCGAAAATATTTGTATTAAATATTTCTGATTTTTAGAAGAACTATGATAATATAATAGAAGATTTAAAGAAGAACTAAATAAAGAGACTTACTGTGTTGATCTACAAATACCACTGTTTAAAGCTAAAACTAGTATTTCTATGCTAAGTAAGTTAATACAACTGTCTTAGAGAACGGTACCGACATCTCAGTGTAGGTACTCCCACGTTCCCTTCGATACCAATTTCCGTTCGCAGCGTCTAATGTAAGTATAGAATTTTTATCATTGACAATGTATCGATAGAAGTTATTGTACGTTTTAATATCGAGTGCGTGTACGAGTGGAAATCGACTCATCTCAGCACATTATTATACAAATAAAATTGTTCAAATATGTATATTCAGAATGGTTATAATATATTTAAAGGGCATATAATACGCTCGTTTAAAGACATTTTTAAAAGTTGTCACAATTAATTCCTTCCGTGTCCGCAAATTGGATCGAATAGTTATACAATTCACTGATTGTTGATGTATTGCTCTGGACAGTCAAAGGGTTAAAATAAGTTTCAGGTTTATTACAAAAATATGCCTACGAACAAGGCGTTTTTAAGGATGCCTTAGATTTCGTTTTCTTTCTATATGTTGGCTGCATGTTAAGATTTGATAATATGAACAAAAATTAATACAATAAACATTATTTCCAGTACTAGTACACATACATTAGTAGTATTTTTGAATTTCCAACCCTATCCTCACGACACCATGTCTAAGCGAATAAATAAGGTCGTCCAACAGCTATTAACATTTCTTAAAGTTCAGACTTTGCTTGCCAAATAAACTAGATTCCCACGCAAAACTAAAAAACATAGTAAAATAAACAACTTGAAAACATACAAACCGACAAAAATATTTGAATAATTCACTGGCACAGTAATAGCTTTAAGATTATTCTGCAATTATGTTCCCTCAGAATTGAGGATTAAGGAGCATCGGTACTAAATTGCTTTGCTAACGGCAAGTAAACGGATTAGGGGGGTTCGTATCATTAAACAGACGCCTGGCATAATAGCTGGTTCGTGTGACCCGGGAAGGCTGAGCCACTGCGAACACTGCCGCTATGTACCAATGTATGTGAGCTCCTGTGGCTTGCTGAGTACCTAGTACTTTGACTAAATCATATATTAGCTGAATGAACGAAATTATGTTTTAAATGTATTTAATTTAATGCGCATTAGAATACTGACAAACAAAGCTAGGAACACTTTAAAAATAAATTACTTGCCTTATATATGGCAATAGGTTCGCCTCCTTATATGACATCTATGATAAGTACAAAATATAAGTGATATAAACTGATAAAGGAAAACTACCAACACTATCCGACTGAGGAAAACAGGCGTTATACAATTATACATACAATATTGGAATACAATGAATACAAATGAATGGATAAATACGTATTGTTACTATAACCGGTTACGACCAGAAATCTGTAGAAGAACGTTTATTGAACTGTTCGTCGTAGAAATCGTACAAAACTGTTGTTTCCCGACATCGTTTTCTGAACATTACACACGTGAGTACTAAGTTGGGATTACGTGCCCGTAAAAATCTTTTCATGGTTCACGGTGAACTTTAAAAGACAATGTTTTGTGCAGCTTTGAGTATAGTATGGTATAGTATGTTCTACGAGTATCTAAGTACATTCGATTACTCCTTTTTTAGAATAAGAGAAAGAGTTCTATTTGTCTTGATTAGAAATATCCTTTATTCATGCTGAAATTATATATAACTACTTGGTAAATAATACAGTATAAACACAATAATACAGTACAGTATAAAATATAAATATTTTTCGTCAAAGAATAATATAAAATCAATTATAATACGTCGGGCAAGCAGACAGTTAAGAAAACATTAACGAAAGAAAATATTCTAAATGCGAAAATGATGTTTGCTAATTACACTTTTTTTGTAAAAATCGTGAACCTTCTATAATAAAGTCGAGTGAAAATTTAACGTAAAATATTTGTCGAGAAAACGACATTGTTTTCAGACATTAGGTACCTAGTAATAGATGATGAATGTTGATGGATAAGTTCCGTTTCGTTAGCTGACCACAGCGTCCACTATCAGACCGACCATCCGTAAAGTTTAGCTTGTCGCTATTGAAATGAATTGAGTTTCCGAGTTCCGTAGTCTGAAAAATGTCTCTACTATATATGTCATTTCTTTGGATATAGTGTTTGTTGTCCTAAAAGCTAGTTGTTGTGTCCTAGATATTAGCATTCGTAGTTGTGTATTGTTTGTTTGTTTCGCGCGGCAATTATTTAGTATTATAAAGATCTATCGTTAATATGAGTTCAATACAATAAATTCGACCCTATAATAAACATTTTATTAGGCATAACATTCACATGTAAATTACGTTATTCCTAGTTGTCGTTGACGAGATCTTTGAAACGAGATCGAGTACCTCGTATTACTGGTGTTGCATTCCGTATTCGAGTAACTGGGAATGATTAATTATCCAACGGAATTTGTTGAACGATATGGCGCATTTTATTCCAGGGTGTAAGATATAGGGTTTGAGTGTTCCAAGTGTAGTAAACATTCTTAGTGCACAGTACAAGTTATGCAAACTATGATTTACGTTTTCTTGACACATGCCATAGTGACGTAACTAGATATGTGCGCTAATGTGTGAAAGTAAACATGTGATATTGCACTGTGCAAAACTCTGGCATGCGAGTTATATAACAAAAATACATGGTTGTTTTAATAGTGTATTCTTGTGTTAAGCAAGTGAAATAAGATTTATAATTTTGTTAAATTTGGAATTGCTGATAACAGAATCCTTGATGCATATACATTTGCAAGTAAGTAACATAATTTTATACATATGTTATAGAGACACAGTAAGCAAATAAAACTAAAATGCTGGAGCCCATTCACAACATTTGAATAAACAAAATAAACGTCGAATAACGAACTGCTGACTGTTAACAAATAATAAACACAGTGAACGGAAAATCAAAATCAGCTGGCCTTTAGTTTGAACCAGATAATAAATCTGCAAATAAGTAAAATCGTCGTATTTTTATCTGTTAGTGTGATAGTGCCTGCAGTCAGATGTAGGAATAGAATCAAAGGGAAAAAGAAAAAGTTATCGGACAATCTCGTTGCCCGGGTTACTAATAAAACAAAATAGAGTAAAAAGGATTCCTTATATGAGTGTTTGGTGTACCCTTTTATATCTAGTACATTTTTTTCTTGGCTCGACTAACTACGTGTTCGATGAAAATGCGATTAGTATGTTAGTGAAAGTTTATGTAAGATTGCTGAATAAACGATCGAGAAAATTATGGATTTATTATAAGAATTATTGTAGTTTTATCAGCTTTATATACTACTACTGCTTATATTATTTTTGCTTGATTTTTATGTATAGACTTTGACTTGGATATTTGTATATTAACCAAATATCTCGGGGGCTTTTTCGTATCGAACCGAAAGTAAATAAAATACTGCGATACGAAATAAAAAGTTCGGTTTGAATATTCATTTTGTTTGATAATTTTTTCCTGTTTCTTTTAATCTCATTGAAGTTTTTCTTAACAATTTTAGATTTAGGATAAAACGATTAATAATAGTAGCAGTAATAGCACCCACATAGTAGGTTATTGTCAAGTATAGCCTCACGCTGTAATAATTTATTGATGCGGATCGATTCAACCTACTGCAGAATGGAGACTTTATTAACTGACGATCAATTTAAGATTAAACTGTATGTTGATGATATAAAATATAATTAAAGTAAGTAAAATGTACCATCACTATAACATTGATAACTACAACGTTACTGGCGGAATGCGGTTGTACTATATACCTCTGCTTACCCCTTCGGAAATATAGGCATTGTGTTACGTTACGTATAATGTAGTTTGATACAACATGCGAAATCTGATATAGTTACGTGTTCAAGTCTGGAATGATATTAAGGTATGGGGGAGTATAAACCGCTAATGTCATTAGCACTGACTCGTTGGTCTAGTGGTCGCTAAGCGCGACTGCTGAGCACGAGATCCTGGGTTCAAATTCCAGGTCGGGCAATGTGTTACTGGGTTTTTCCATTTGGTAATTCTCAGTAGTAGCACAGAGTCTGGATTAGTGCCCAGTTGATGGCAATAAGCTCGCGCCCTATTACATTGAGATCTTACATAATTGGCGAAATGTGGGTGTACTATACATCTCTGACTACCATTTCGGGGAATACAGGCGTGATGTTATGTTATGTCATTAAAGTTTGTGTAAATACAAATCTTATGAAATATTCTTTAGCACGTTTAACTTCATTGTTAAGATAGTCTAGACAATAAACCGGAGTACAGAGGCAAATAACTGACGTGAACAAGAGTCTAAAGAAGGTATTTTAGGTACTCTGCGTAACAGATATTTAGGTTGTAGGCACATAAAGGACCCGACATTGTAATATGTTGCTCAGTGTATATTAAACTTGGTTTTATTGTCTTATACAGTTAAGAAAATAATTATTAGAAATTGTACATTTAAATAAGTACGTAATTTGGCAGCTCAAGTCATAATATGAGTACTAAAATCCGACTATGAAAACAACTTATTAAACCGTCATGGATGTCTTGTATTTGTGAGTCCAAATGTATTTTTGATTTCCAGCCATCGCTAAAAGTAACTATGGATCTTACTTAAACACGGAATAATTAAAAGCTGTAATTACGATTAACAATAATTTTGAAACGATCTGAAATCCTCCAAATCCTAATTTGCTAATTGGATCTATATTTAACACATTTTTATTGGTCTTGTTAGATCATTATAAAATTTCTCTTATCTTTTCATAGTTATCACGCGATAAGGTGTAGGATAAAATAATATTATGGAAGATAGTATGGCTCTATATTTTATAGTAGAAATACATGGTATCATTATATTATAGCCTCATTATATAGCCACCTACATCTCTTTTAAGGTGCAAAACATGAAGAAATGTTAAGTACGCAGTACCCAACAAGTACGGTGCTACTGTTTCTTATTTAAATTTGTAGCTTTATGAATTTAGATGGGAAATTACATTGGGGAAAGAAGCTAATGACATAAATTAGTTCATGTTATTCATACCTAGGTCATAGTTATGCAGGGGTAGGTACAGATAGGTACAGGTAGTTCTGGAGTGGAGACCACGACTCGGTAAACATCCGTCAGGACGTCCTTCAGCTAGGTGGGGCCACGATATAAACAAAATGGCTGGCAGCGGTTGGAAGCGGAAGGCCGAAGATCGCGCTCAGTCGCGTGCTATAGGAGAGGCTTATGTCCAGCAGTGGACTAAGAAAGGCTGATGATGATGAGGTACAGATTGTTTGAATATGTAGAAATATAACAATGTTATTCCGTACACAGCTATTCAAAAAAATAAAGTAGAAGGTCCTTAAACAATTCCAGCTCTAGTTAAAAGTTTAGAAGTCGGTGTATTTGGATATAAAGGTAGTACAGAAAATGTAGCATCAACTTGTTAAGCAGACAACATTCACGTCAGCTCACAAACTTTATAGTATTATGTGTTTACGCATCCTAGCTGTCTATAATAGCGGTATAGTAAACTAGCTTAAGATTACACACAAACAGATTTACATAAGACTTAAAATTGCGTGCTTTATGCCCGTGTAATTTAAGCAGAGTTAACAGATCCGCAGCGACAAGATAGGCAGTTAATTGTTGCCAAAGAAGCAATTAAAAGTTTAGCAACCGCTTCAGTAAAGCATAGCTGAGTAAATCAGCTTGAAGACAAGCGCCTCCAAATAACTTTAGACATAGTTTGTGGTTTCACCTTCAATACATACATTAAACAATTCTGTAAGTCCGTCCATAAGTTTCGTTATTCATGTGGTTAGCTTTGCTAACGGTTAGTGTGAAGCGGTTATAAATTATTCAGATTTTAAGTTGTTGAAGTCCTAAACAGACTGATTCGTATTTTTTTTAAAGTCAAAATGATTTTAATTTAAGAATGTATTTATTGCGTTAAATATTATATATATTTTATATGTTACCTACCTACTATTAAATCATATTTAAAAGCAGAATTCAGACATTTGATTCACACTCAGTAAATCATTTTCTCATTAAACTAAGGACTTCTTTAATTTTGTTTTTAAAGTAAGTAAGTTTCCTTAGGTTACGAAAAAGGGATATAAGATTATTAACAAATATTTTCTTGACAGATATTGCAAGCTTAATAAAACAACATACGTTTAATTTTAACGGCTATAGATAGAATAAAACGAAAACGAACTTGTTTAGAGCGACACTTGACGAGGGTGTTTCGTTATAAATACAATGTAAATCTTCTGCATTCATTACGTCGAAAAACAACGAAAATGCGAAGGTACTGCTGTTTTATTGTTCCCCTACTTATCACTATTACGTAATACAATTATTTTCCTAATCCATACAAATAATTAAATTATATGGTATAGGCAAATATTTATTTATTTACGCAAAGTAAACAAAACACACACGAACTTCAAAAAGTTTTTAAGTAAAGTATATAATTATTGCACTCACCTGAGGGCTAGACTGAAGATGTATATGATCAGCATTCTTCTTGGATGTATATTGTATATCTCCCGATGTTTTTTTATTGATCTGTATATATATACGCGGATAGTTCCCGTTGCGTGTCTGTGGCGTCGCGCTCGGCGTGCGGCGGAGATGGCCAGCGTTTTGTTGGCGGTTCGCGCGCTCCAGCCCGCGGCAACAACAGCCTCCCAGAGCCTGCGCGCATGCGTACTCGCACATAGAAAACATACGACAACTAACCACGGATCCTAACTTTTGATTTTATGTGTTAATGTTTGTGGTTACAACTTTAATGTGAATTGGTTATGCGGTCGAAAAATAATAAGGATGAAAGTTTCCTAGTAGAGGTTGCTTAAAGCTTAAATGGTCATGATATCTAGGTATAATACTTTAACAAACGTTGAGATATTAAAACAGTTTACTCTAAGTAAATCAAGCTTGACATTAATCATAAAAGTTTGTGCTTTTTTACATGAAAAAAGTCTCAGTCAAGCATAGCAAGTTTAAATAAAAACCGGTATTTATTATGCCGTTTCTAACTTTGAATAAGTTATAAACGGCATATTAAATATGATTCTTTGAGAAACAAATAGCCACGCAGTAAAATACATGTATAAGTAAACGTACCTCCACGCAATAGTGATTAGTTTGATTGAGATCTTAATTTTAAATAAATAGTCAGTTTTGTTGATATCGTACTTTAAGATGGCTATATATAGGTACGTTAATTAAAAACTATTTGGGTAGTGAACATTTCAAATAATAATCTGACTAACATAATTGGGGGCTCGTACGTTAGTGATTGGATGTACCCGATAACTCAATACTAAAGCCGGCAGATATCTAAAATGCAAAATGGTTTTGTGTGCAGAACAATGGCGTCCAAATGGGGCGATCCCTAAGGCCGCGGTTGATTGCTTGAGCGCTGGTCTGCGACAGAGATGCGCCACTCTTGCCTCCACCTAATAGGATTTCTCAATCCGCTGAGCGATGCCTTGCTATTAAGAAAAGCTTCCATTTGGCATGTGCAGTCAAATAGAATATGGTGAAAAATGAAAGCGATCCATGCTGGCTGGGTAATACAAAAATGCTATTATAATATTGTACATTTAGTTTACGTAATCCCTCTTGCTTATAAACAACGATAAAAGTCTCTTAAATTAAACATCTCTTACGCCTATTGACTATAAAAGATAGGCTGATGATGATGAAGCATACAGACATCTCTATTTTTTTATATGTAAACAATAGGGATAGGTATAATTTATAGAATTATCATTAGTTATTTTAGTGGCCTAAGTGAAGATATAAATGAGTATTGAAATTTTAAATTGTTTGATTGAGGAGCTTGTCAGACTTATTTTAATTGTAAAAGCTTCATGTTGTTCAAGTAATTAACAAAAGAGTTTAAATTACAATCTGAGACTACGCATGTTAACTCAGTTTAACTGATTCCTGAAACGTTTTCAGTTCCCTTAACAAAAATCCAATTAAAAAGCAACTGTGATGATTGATGGGAGCTGAAACTTTATTATTTTCTCAGTTCGGACGTATTATAAATGAATTTGCATTTATAGTTATGCTATGCATGTGAACGGCCTAGTGGGCTTTCCGCAAATAATAAAATTAATATGGTAACTAGTAGAAAGAAAGAATAAATAACTTACATTTATAAACGCGGTGACATGTAGTTTTAATTAATTATTGCCTTAAAACGTTACAATATTCTATCTAGCTATTAAAAAGTGACAAGATAAATGGAAAGTATTTAAACATTAATGGTTTTTCTTTCAGGTTCTAAAGACAATGTTAGCGCTATTATTTCATCAAAATTGATATGATTGATTTAGATTATATTACTTTGTATTACGTACTCCATCTAGAGTTTCCATTAGCGACGGCTGTCAATGATGTCAGGAAAATTGCGATTGTTCATATAATGATTTAGCTTCTGAGGAATATTCACCATTCAGAGTAATGTACAATTGACACATCGAAATATTTTATATGCCGGATGAGTACATACATAAATCTTTGGAATAAATCACTTTGAATCATTCTTGTTTACATAACATTTTACAGTAGGTAGTCTTGTGTAGCTGTGTGCTACGAGCAGCTACGCAAGTGCTACGAGAGATATATATGTGTAGCGTTTTTATAATTGAAAATTTGTTCTTAATTAAATTAGCCCAGAAACAATTATAACTGAACCTAACCTACTCAAGTATAAATTAACTTTTTAATTAATAAATTACAATAAAACTTTTCTGTTAATTTACCCTTCATCCGAATTCTATATTTGTATTGTAACCTCCACCCGTTTTATCTACACCTATAAAATGGTAGCAGAATAAAACGAGCGTGTACCTTTTAAAATATTTAATTAGAAACAAAAAAAATAACCTATCTATTAGTCGGAGGCACACAAATTTGTGAGTCGTGGGTTAGTGCCGTCTGTTGTCACCTCTGCAGCGACAGGTACCTCCCTTTAATGCAGTGGAAGCCCCTCCCGGTCAGAGATGGAAGCCGGCCAAAGTCCTCGGTAGTACGGCGAAGGTCAGAGGAGAACGACGAATTCTCCGACTGTCTAGTTGGGTGGTCCGCGGCACCCGTCCAATAATTTGGTCGTCGACTGTGGTCGCAGATCGTGGTCGCAGATCGTGGTCGCAGATCGTGGTCGTCGAATGTGGTCGCCGAACGTGGTGGTTGAATGTGGTCGTTGAACCCTAATACGGGATCAACACCAACTTGAAAAGTATACTTAAAAATATTTAAATTGCTGTGACGGCACTGATTTGTCCTTACAAAATAATTTGACGAGACAAAAAGTAAATTGATTTATGTACGATCGTTTTCTAATATGGCGCTCGCTAGGACGCAAAGCGATACGTGCACTCTCACATCAGCCTAGAAGCGACTATCTCAGCTGCGCCGGCGCAATGGCTTCCTTATTATTTCCGAACACCCCCACACCGCTAGAGCGCAAGTTCCGGGCGCGTTCCGAGATAAATGCCATCAAATAACGTAACATTAGTTTAATGTAAATATTTAATATTGAATCGTAGTTTTAATTTAGATTTTGTATAGTTCTGTATTTAATTAGGGTTTGTAAATATATTGTTATTATTTAATTATATATGTAAGAAAATGTAAATTAAATATTTTATGTTTTTGTAATCAAACAAACTAGAACTAAGTTTAGTTATGAAACGTCATGTAACGTTCCGTTACATTACCCCCCGGTCCCTCATAAGGATTTTATTTTAATAATAAAATCCGCAAAACCTTGTATTGTTACAATAACCTTTCACTCCCTCATTCACTTCATTCAATCCTCATCGCTCATAAAACCATACAAATAGAACATTACATAATAAGAAAAATATGCAACGTTTCCTAGCAAAACTGAAAGTCACGTGACCAATATTTGTCAATGACTTTTGTAACAGGTATTGAAGTTATATATAGTATTGGGAAAATGTAACGAAGACAGAATTTATTTGTGCGACGATATTTTTAAGTCTTTAATATGCCAAGAACCTACATTTTTACCAGTCGTATCCTCCAATACATACACAAGTGGGGAAAGCTTTTGAATAACCCGGCACTTTATGTATTTAGGAGCTATTTTTTTTTTTACTAAAATGCTTATCCTTAATTTTCTTTATCCACACTAATCCTATTGAGTCTATGATAAAGATGATGAAAAAGATTCTCAATACGCCCCAAAACATTTTTATCTTTAGAGTCCGCATCAAGACTAGATTTAATTTTATTTAAAATTTCTAAAGAATTGTTCAAATCTTCAAGAGGATCAAGATGAGAACAAAGAATATCCTCGGACGGAAGAATCTGACTCAGTTTACAAATTTGTCTTCTGAGGTCAGCAACAGTACTAGCAGGTGTTTCACCTCTTACGGCTACCTCATACTCCAACTCCGATTTTTGTAAAGACAAATATTTAATAGGATATGCCATAACGATAAAAAAATATCACCAACAGGAAATAAGTAGTAAATAGCACACAAATGATTGATCAATGATGAAGATACTCCGTTCTGTTACAATCAGCTCTAACAGAACGCTGTGTTATGGATAATGAAAATAAATAAAAGAACAAAAAAAAATGAAAACTAAATAAAAAAAGCGTTATTAAAAATTGCAACTGGTGTGAAGGTAGTTTACAAAAAAAATTAAAGTAATTTTATCTACGTCGAATAGAAATTATAAAACACCAAAAAAAAATTTTTTTTTTTATAACCCTGTATAATTTTTTTTTTCTTTATTTTTTTTTTTTTTTATAACCCTATATAATTATTACAATGCAACATAATATTATGTTAATCACTAATCTTCACCCCAGTTACTGCAAACAAAAAAACAAACAGCAAAGCGTTTTACAAATAATATCCACTCACCGTACAATAACTAACTACTAACTACAGAAGTGAAAACAGACATAACCACGTAATTGGGCGCCAGTGTAACCTCCACCCGTTTTATCTACACCTATAAAATGGTAGCAGAATAAAACGAGCGTGTACCTTTTAAAATATTTAATTAGAAACAAAAAAAATAACCTATCTATTAGTCGGAGGCACACAAATTTGTGAGTCGTGGGTTAGTGCCGTCTGTTGTCACCTCTGCAGCGACAGGTACCTCCCTTTAATGCAGTGGAAGCCCCTCCCGGTCGGAGATGGAAGCCGGCCAAAGTCCTCGGTAGTACGGCGAAGGTCAGAGGAGAACGACGAATTCTCCGACTGTCTAGTTGGGTGGTCCGCGGCACCCGTCCAATAATTTGGTCGTCGACTGTGGTCGCAGATCGTGGTCGCAGATCGTGGTCGCAGATCGTGGTCGTCGAATGTGGTCGCCGAACGTGGTGGTTGAATGTGGTCGTTGAACCCTAATACGGGATCAACACCAACTTGAAAAGTATACTTAAAAATATTTAAATTGCTGTGACGGCACTGATTTGTCCTTACAAAATAATTTGACGAGACAAAAAGTAAATTGATTTATGTACGATCGTTTTCTAATATGGCGCTCGCTAGGACGCAAAGCGATACGTGCACTCTCACATCAGCCTAGAAGCGACTATCTCAGCTGCGCCGGCGCAATGGCTTCCTTATTATTTCCGAACACCCCCACACCGCTAGAGCGCAAGTTCCGGGCGCGTTCCGAGATAAATGCCATCAAATAACGTAACATTAGTTTAATGTAAATATTTAATATTGAATCGTAGTTTTAATTTAGATTTTGTATAGTTCTGTATTTAATTAGGGTTTGTAAATATATTGTTATTATTTAATTATATATGTAAGAAAATGTAAATTAAATATTTTATGTTTTTGTAATCAAACAAACTAGAACTAAGTTTAGTTATGAAACGTCATGTAACGTTCCGTTACAGTATATATAACTGCGCCCCGTGGTGTTACCCGCTACATTTATTCGGGATAAAAAGTAGCTTATATTTTAATCCAGGGTGTCAGCTACCTCTATACCAAATTGTAGCAAAATCGGTTTTGCCTTTTGAGCGTGAAGAGGTAACAAACACACTCACAAACTTTCACCTTTATAAAATTAGTGTGGTGTGATTTTCGAACAGAGAAATTTACGAGGCACCAACCTTACAGACTTTGGAAAAATGGTCGAAACGCCAGCTATTGTACAAATGTACACGTGACCTCAGAGATAATACACGGTGTGTCGAAGTGACGGCGATTTGAAACAAAACCCGACACATCTCCAAGTGTAATGTGCGCCGAGACGCGCCGAGCGCCGCTCTACCACGGTATTTCGAAGGATTATAAAATGTTAATCTAAACATCCTAATAAAGGATTCCAGGTATAAACGAATTATAAAATTACTTACGTCATTCGTGGAAAAGATTTTCGACTTAATTTTACCAACTTAAGATTTGGTTACTAGAATACGGGTGTAATCGTAGTGTAATTAAGTGTCCAAATAATTCAGAGCTTCTTTTAATACGACCCGAAAGTAATAAACAAAAAATTCCCTAAAAAGAATCGTTATCCTTAGAATTTGTTTCTTTTTCCTCCATCATAATGTCTTAAAGCATTGACTGCCACGCATGCAGACACAATACAAAACTATTGTTCGGGGCTCACCAGCGGGCCATGTGGCGGCAAATCAGTTGCAACATTTTCAAAAAAGGTTATCTTTGTAGCATTTTGACAAAATTTTAATAAATATAATTTCGGTTATGATAAAGTATTGTTATGCGATTCTGTTTTTTTGTTTTTTTTGTTCTTCTTTGTATTTAATGTTTTCTTACTTGTTTTTTTCTTTTTTCATTACCAGGTTCAATTTCTAATTTCTGTTTTAAATTGTTTTATTTTATGTTCATTTTATTAACTTAGTATATTATTGTTAATTTAGTATGTTGTACCTGCGCCTGTGAATACTGTGTTCCTATTGAATTGTTGTGCACGTCTATAATTGATGTAAACACTAGTCTTAGTAAACCTGAATTGTTATTTTATATGTTTGTATTTATATTGTTGATGTGCCTTATAAATAAATAAAAAAAAACCAGAACATTCTACAATAGCTCAATTTTGAAAATAGAAAGAAAGCACTGTGTTCACATTTCGGCCAGTTTCGTCAACTAGAACCGCTGGTAGTGGCCGGCTGCTGTGGCCCTGTGGCACGTCTCGGTTAAATCACCATCATTACCTCACCCAATCTCGCGGCTCAACAAACCGCTAGCCACCAAACATTTTTCAATCCTCATAAATGGAAGATGCTGTTCTTATAATATTTTAGAGGTTGGACGTGAAATTTTTAGGTTCAGAATAAGATAGCGTGTTTCATAGAATCTCGAGTGCTAAAAATGTTTTGAATGAATTGATCACATCATTCTCACCAATTAGAACATATTAGAATCTTACCAAAAAATATTATAGTGCCAACTTCAGTATTTATGAAAAAATAAATCCAAAAGAAATGATAATAAGATGGTATCTATAGTCAAGTCTAAAAATACTGAAAAAAACGCTGAGTTTAATAAGTTTATAAGTAACATCCGGTGGCATAAATAAGAAAATAATGTTAGGCGCTGACAAATATAGGTAGAACATGAAGAAGGAGTACATTATGTACATATTTATCTAAACTTCAGATCCGCTGCACCAAAAGCTAGCCGTCACAACAACAAACTAATCTTAAGTTATTGGAAACTCATTTTAATACCGTTATGTCGCTGCGAAGAGTGGCAGGAGGTACAGGAACAATCAAAAGCTTGTTAATACATATACTTATTAAGTAGGTGTATACAACAGAATGTAAATAACCCAAATTTCGTCTTCATAATTGTCAAGTGATCAATTAAGATTTAGGAGCAATCAAATTCGGGCGTAGAACATTTTCGGCAATCGTAGCACTTCGTAGAGCCATCGTAGCACTCGTTTTAATTGCGCCGTAGAATCTGCGAAGGTCGGTTCTCATTGAGTACAACACTCATCATTATTATCTCAGTGTGGGCGACACTGGCACACAATCGGTTAAAAGCGTCTCGCGGTGATTAAGGATATGATGGTGATAATCCATGCCTACCATTACGGCACAAGATTGTCGATATTAAAACCTTCCGATAAATACAGTCGTCAATCGTAATCCATGATATCCCTTATTCGTGTACCTATTGGACTGAAAAAAAGATGAGATCAAACGAGATTGGGAGACGAATACCTCAAGCATTGACGTAATATGAAAAATACTCAAAACGTTAATATGAATTTTTATTTGCATTATAAGCGTTCACGAGTAAGTTGTTGCTATGTCGGATTATTTGATTTTGAAAGTGTTTGACTGATTTATCAGCTCGAGAGTTGTTTCTTGTTGAACGTGCATACAACTAATTACTGCTAAACAGATAAAACAACGAAACAATACAAAAGTTAAATATTTTCTCTTAGTTCTGGATTTACTTTAGTTAGCTTTGCTTGGATAGCTACGCTGTCTTAGTTAGTCATCTTAATGTAAATATTTTTAAAACTTTACTTTTTACACGTGTATGTGATATATCAGATACACATCTTAATCTAGATAAAGTAACACCTACATTATTCAAGCTAGTTAAAGTTAAATGATCAATACTCATACAGAAATGCAGACTTTCTTTTGTCATTTAACTATGAGCTGTCATAATATATGGCAGTGTACACATTGAACGTCAAAGTGTTTATCGCACGCGGGTGCAGAGCGGGCGTGCTCCGTGTAATCTGGGAGCGGACGCGCGCGGGCCGGCCTCGCCAAATAACTTCCGCACTCCGCCACCTGCCCTGCTGACACCGTGTGCCACTTTCTGCATCAGGTGTACACATGCACGTGTACATCCTAACATCTTGTTTGTAGGCGCGCGTCTAACATCGCATTATCTTACGTATATCTGTGAAGTGTTAATTGAATTTAGTGAGTTTGTTATCGTTTTTAGAAATCTGCATGGATATGACAGACAATACGCCTTATGAGTTTGAGTTCACTGAATGTTTTATAAGTATTAGGAACAGTTATCAATTAATACAAACTATGAATGTAAATATCGATACTAGATTGTGTAAAGGCCACTTGAAGCACCCGGAGTCTGTCACCAGCCTATGGTATCCATAGATATAGAATATTGATAACAAACTACATTATGGTCAATTTTCTTTCATTTTTGTTTGCGATCACAAGTAGTTTGAGGCAGGAACCTCCAAGTTCCGAAGTAATTCGCGCCAATAGCGAGTGTCTAGTCGCAGCGGGAGGCGCACGCGCGACGCCACTCCGCACGCCGCTGCCGCCGCGGCCGCTCACGCCACACGAATCCATCGGAGATCGCGATCGCGATAACTCGCTACTTTATAAAACAATCTTACTTAAAAATGCTCTCAAGTTTGAGGCAAGTATGTGCTTGGTAAGCTGTGTTAGTGCAAGGGTTGCGCGTGCGAGGCAAGTGCGGTGAGCGCGCGATGCGCGTGGCCGCGCGCGCCCGCGTCCCCGCCGCGCGATGAGCGTGCCTTGCACGTCGCGCTGTCTGCACGCGCTCGCGTTTGTTTCACTGTGGCTACCGCTTCTAGTCACGTGTGCGCAGTGAGTATCACTATGTTTCTGAAACTTTTGAATAACTTTGTATACGTAGAACTATCTAAGTTATTTTTTTGTGTTTATTTGGTGTGACGTTTATACAATGTATAGCTTTATGATTTATATACATCGACTTATGTCTTTCATATTTTATAACATCGTTAGAAATTAAAAAAATAATTTACCCCGGAATATTTTACGAATATTATCACAAAAACAAAAACGACACTGTGAGTGTTAACTATCATTATTTTTAAGTGGCATTTACCTTGTTTTTCGTTAAACATTCTCGTGAAATACCACTTACTAGGAAATAACTTAGACAAAGACATTCCGCAGCCGTCGGCCGCATCTTCCCGAGCGCACATCTTAAAATCGCTGTAAATTCACTGCTTACAGAAGGCCTTATAAACTTTATTAATTATTAAATATTGTTCATATAATATTGTGAGGTACTTATGTATATTACGTCACGATTTTACATTCAATGACGGATTCATGACATTTATAACAACTTATTCGTAACCAAGTAAAATTTATGATTGATAACATTAAAAATATAGAAAATTCATTTTAAAAGCTTAGGTTCGAAAGTTATTCAATAGCTTTCGTAAAAAATACTAATCGACAATATATATTTATGCAAGGCTCTTTTTAAAACATAATTACTTATTTTTTTCGTATCTATATAAATCTAACATACCTACTAATTGTACAGATACTAGAAACTAAAGATAGTACTTTAGTATTAGTACAAAATTAATTTCACTGGGTTCGGCCGATCCCTGCGCTAAATGGCAATTCAGTTTAAACCCCGCTCACAAATCTCATTTAGATTGCCTTAGTGCCCGTAATTTCATGCAGATAGGCAAATGTTTTAGCAATGTAAATATTTGGGAGATGGCAACAAGGCTGTGTATGACCCTCTATGTAAAATAAAGTCATTTAGAGTCAATTGTGAAAAAACTCATTATAATATTGAAAAGTAAAAACTACCAGAACGTAAGCTACAAACCTCTTCTTCACAATTGTAGATGCTAAATATTACATATATACAGAAAAACAGTGATGTGATTTAAACTAAAACAGAACTTTAGTTAGATTTGTAATTAGTAATTGACGTAATGCTGGAGTTTTAAATAATTGTTACTATGCAGAATACCAACGGTCTCGCGTTTGAGTAAGGTGCATACACCTTGCCTCATGCTATAATTTTGGTTAGTAGCCACATTCATCTTTCCTTCCAGTGTCATTAGGGTATATTGTATTTGTCTATTTATGTATGGTAGTTCTCTCTATCTACATACTTATCCTATTCCTCAGTGATCTTTTATGACTAGCGCGATACGATAGTGAGTTGAGGATGTCGATTTTATTTATGTAAGCTGTCGATAGGTATGTAAGCTTAGTATCGATTAGTAGATAAGGTTTACTTTACAACCTATACGGTAATGAGTTATGCATCCGGTTTTAATTCTAAACGCATTTAAGAGAATATGAAGCTCTTGATCAAATATAATCGATTGAAAATTCAGTCTGCAAAGTTAGGACCACGTTTATCTTAATTACAATATGGATGATATTTCAAAATAGGTAAATAGAGTATTCACTATTAATAAGTGCCTCTAAGGAGACTCCTTACAGGCACTTATTACGCACAACGTAAATTTTTACTTGACTTCAATACCTTCCTGACCTACTTATTTCACATTGCGTCGACTTTAGGAAGTATCGAAATGCACTTTATGACAGTTTGACAACTAAGTCGTAGACCATTGCGCAGACGAAAATAAATATTATGATTTCGCCAGTGATGTGTCAAAAAGACACATAACTGGATTTCGCCCTTTCTAAAAATTTATACTTAATATGAACGGATATTAACACTTACGTTTGCAGTAATTATATGTCAACCAGCATAGGGTTTTGAATTGTCAGTAGATTCTACTGTCCAGGGTGAGCTAGTCAGTTAGTCAGTGAAGTAAATATATGTAAAGATCAACGAGCATGATGATTTTATTTTAGCAGATAAAAGTATTGAGTATGAAGATTGTAATAAAATCATTCTAGCATTAGGTAATATATGATTCGTTAAATTCGAAGCGTTCTTCATTTCGGACCCTTTTTTATTTAGAAATGTTATTCTCATCTAACCATTTTAGACAATGCCGTGATAAACCCATCCAAATGTTAGTTTGAATAACATTAATTGCGGCATTGTAATTAACATCTGTTACTAATGTTTTGTGTCAGGAACGAGCGCACCACAGTTGACCGGCTGGAGAACGTGACGCACACAGTCACGAGGATACTTGACGGCTACGACATTAGGTTGCGCCCTAATTTCGGTGGTAAGACTAGTATTCTTTTACTTTAAAATAGATATTAGGTAGTTCAGATAGCCCTGTACTCTGTAGTCTGTACCTTAATAAACGAATGTCTTAGTATTGCGTCCGTGATAATTATGTAATTGTACTTAACAAACTGTTACACTATTTCAAGAATAAATAGGTATCTGGTAGTTTTGTCATTAAATACTGTTATTCCTGGTAGATTATTCCCTAACGCATTGTAATATGCGTTTATAGTGAGGATCATAGCACTAAAATATGCAAGATAAAATTGACAATAATAAATGAAAATATTTAAGTCTCCACGGACATATATTTATGCGCATCTAATTGAGCATAGGCCATACAAATGTAGAGTGCTCCGAAATGTAGATCACATGATATGACCTTACCTAACAGAGAGTATAACTATCTAATACCTATATGACTGTTATGCAATACAGAACGTGCAGTAAATACTTCACCTAGTGTATAATGCATATGTTATGAGGTGGCAGACGTACGCTCAGTACCGATTGCGACATCACGAGTACTGGACCATGACATTCCATATGATATTGAATTTGCTCGGTAAAGACGCCTCGGTTTGTCAGCCGTTCCCACGACTCTGCATGTTGGTTCGTTGCATAAACGTTATTGCTTTTCAGGAGACCCGCTGTACGTCGGCATGGATCTTACTATTGCTAGTTTTGACGCAATATCTGAAGTTAATATGGTAAGTTTAGAGATTTAAAAAATGGACAAAATGTAAGACATTATTTATCATATTTTATAGAGCATCGATGTTTTTTCATAAATGTACTAAATCTATTATACAAGCAAACATCACTTTATTTTGTTTACATTGTGTATAATGCTGTTTATAATGTGAGAGTACAAGATTGATGGGTACCGTCGACATTGGAGGTCACAGATGCGTCAGTAGTCGCAGACGTTCACCTCCGATACCGACCTTGCCTGCACTTGTTCAACAATGTTTCGAAGAGGATGTTTTTTGGGTCGTATCAAGGACTTGTCGCTCTCGAGCAGGTCGTCCATCGTAATTCATTAAGCTTTTAATAGCTGCGGAAAGGGAGCAAGGCCGCGGTCACTTGACACACATCGAGGGTCGCCGGTGACCGAGGGGCGGAGTGCTGCCTCAGCCAATCGATGCCCGCCTTTACTTTCCACCGCCACTCGCCGCCTGCCGACGCAGAGGTCACCGCCCACTTACCACTGTCTTAGGCATACAATTATGTTCATAATCATGTAAAAATTACATATATGTCATCACATCATAGGCTCAACTCACATAAAGATGGATCAAACGTTTAACGTCAATAGATCCGTCAAAATCAGTTTTGATTATTAGATATGTTATAAGTTATTACCGCGTAGATTTATATCTGATTTCGCTATCGTTATAGTACTTAAATAATTTCTGCAACAAATAAATGGATTGTAATATAATCTAAAAAGGTTTTCCCAACACTTACAGGATTACACAATAACCCTTTATCTGAATCAATACTGGAAGGATGAAAGGCTAGGCTTCGG
Organism: Abrostola tripartita; assembly: GCA_905340225.1. NCBI lineage: Eukaryota > Metazoa > Arthropoda > Insecta > Lepidoptera > Noctuidae > Abrostola > Abrostola tripartita. The sequence continues at coordinate 5,627,391 of HG996493.1, read as the reverse complement.
ATTGCCAGACGAGGTCTTGACACTGTCAGGAGATTTCGCCGATAAGATTTGGGTGCCCGATACGTTTTTCGCTAATGACAAGAATAGGTAAGCACTGAGATTTATTATAGTTAGTTTAGTAGTAGTAGTATCGATATTTTGCTTTTATCAATAAGTTTCTTAACAAACACATTTGACCTAATCCTATGCAGGCGGTATTAAGTTTACTTCTAGGTCAAGCTTTAGTCTACGAACGTCCGTTGATCGCTGATGGCTTGACGTAGTGATCACTAACGATAGATTTTATTCTACACATAAGACTGTCTGGTTCTACAGTCTAAAATGTATTAGGAAATTAAGTTTGTAGGTGTTAGTCAAAAAATGTACGAATAGATTGTTGACAAATTCGATAGGTAGATATCGGTTATTAGCATGCTTGTTTAAATTATGGAATCTGTCATCAGATTATCAACAGCATGTGATATTAACTTAGTACTTATTCACGTCTTATAAACTTTTAGTTAAATATTAAGTTTGTTTCTTGATAGCGTAGCTCCACTTAAGTAAGTGGCTAATGCAGAATTGTGGTGACATTATCATTACGATTATTGTAAATTATCACATGAATTACAAGACGTCTGCTGCGTAGGTCATTCATGGTTAAAACATTCGCATATGTATCGCACGGTTATCATTGACCTTCACTGACAGTCCTTACGTCTCGAATCAAGTGTGACTCACATCAGAAAATTACAGACCCACTACAGACGTCTGGCATCGGGCGCGTTTGTTGCTAAGGAACCTAACGCTTACCAATGATTATGGACATTGGTCGACTATTTGTAAGAGTTTATCAATTGGATTAGAATAGTATAGGAAACTCTAGGAATGCACTAGTTATGCGAAGAATACGAAAAGCGATGCAAATAAATGTAGAGACCTGCATTAGCAAAAATCTAAAGAATCTTGAAGAATTACCCACGGTTTGGTCATATACATTGGTTGCATAGCATAGGCTAAAACTACTGTCGACGACACTTAGCTAAGAAACTGAGGTTTTACAATTTGTGTTGCTGATATCGGTTTTTTTCACATCAAATTCTAAGTTACAAAACCAAGAATAAAAAAAAAAGCAAAATAATCTTACTCAAACATTTAACTCTTCGATTTTTGTGTGTAGTTTCTCATGAGAACATACTATTGTAGTTTCCTGCACGACGTGACGGAGCGCAACAAGCTGGTGCGGCTCGGCGGCGACGGAAGCATCACGTATGGCATGCGCTTCACGGCCACGCTGGCCTGCATGATGGACCTGCACTACTACCCCCTGGACAGCCAGAACTGCACCGTCGAGATTGAAAGCTGTGTGACTCTTACACTTGTAATACATCACCAAGCTTGCGCTTCGTGATCGACCCTCAGCATCGCCATGACATTCGCGTTTCTCCTTCAACATACGCAACTGCTTCGTCTCTGCAGATGAAATTTGCTCTAGCTTTTATTTGTCCATAACCTCTTTCCATAAACATTTTGTGGTACAATCTACTTGGTGACCACATGATTTCCTTATTCATTACTGAATCATACTACCTTGGCAGTGCTGTAATTGTTTATGAATGCAATTGTAAAAAATAATAATCAAAACAAAATAAGTGTTTGTAAAATCGAAATACAAAAGCTTAGGAGTTTTGCTGTAGACGTCTTCAGGAAACTTATCGCGTCTTCGAATTCGTTACTATTTTTTGCACCTATGTATGTGTGATAAGTTCCTTCAAGACAGACTAATTAGAGGCAGTATGCTAACATACCGCTTCCTATACAGATGGGTACACGGTTTCCGATGTGGTTATGTACTGGAAGGAAACGCCTGTACGGGGAGTGGAGGACGCAGAATTACCGCAATTTACCATACTAGGACATGAGACTAACGATAGGAAGGTATTGTCACACACTTTTAATACACCAACCCAGATTAACCTACCTCTTTTTAGAATCAATACTTGAATGTTTGGCTATCGCAGGGGTGATTTTGCTGTTGTAGAATAATGTAGAGGTACTTTTCCGAAATATAAATGTGATATTTACTGCATACTCGGACGTAACCAAGTTGTAAACTTTCGAATCGTAACACTAAACTTGCGTAAAGGTAACCACGTAATGTTAACAAAAGTTGGAACATTCCAGGAGAAGTTGGCGACGGGCATCTACCAGAGGTTGTCGCTCAGTTTCAAACTACGCAGGAACATCGGCTACTTCGTGTTCCAGACATACCTGCCAAGCATCCTTATTGTAATGCTCTCCTGGGTATCGTTCTGGATTAATCACGAAGCTACGTCAGCTCGAGTGGCGTTAGGTATGTGAACACCTTAACTATCTTTTTTGTTCTTTTTTCAAGTAATGACTACTGATAATGATTACAGAAAAAGGAAAAAATGGGCATACATTTCAAGGCACGTTTGGAAAGTCAAAATTTCTTCTGACCTACCAAGAAACCAAGTTAAAAACTGTTCATACAGTCTCTATATTAATGTATCTTTATAAATTAGGCATCACCACGGTGCTTACGATGACGACAATAAGCACGGGCGTGCGCAGCAGTCTACCGCGCATCTCTTACGTCAAAGCCATCGACATCTACCTGGTGATGTGCTTCGTGTTCGTCTTCGCCGCTCTGTTGGAGTACGCAGCCGTCAACTACACCTACTGGGGTGCTAGAGCAAGAAAACGAGCCAAGTTAAAGAACAGAGACCAAATGTCCACTAGTGCTAGTGTCGAAAAGGAATTGAAATGTTCTGGAGGTAAGTTCTTCCGTATGCAAGACGCATAGGTTAAAAACTCTTGAAAATTCAACGAGGTATGTGTCAAAAACAATACTGAAAGTTTGTAGAAAACTGGGGAAAAAAATAACGAAAGCGACCTAAACGCAACAAAGCGTAGCTAAAGTGTGTGTGTGTTGTAGTAATTAGAATGTTAGAACGGAATACATACAGAGGTCCCCGCCTGGTTTCATAGAACCTTAAAACGCAAATTACTGTAAATTTCAGTTTCAATGCTTCCAGTTGCCTCCATGAGATAATATTTTACAGGATCCCGTTCTCCCGAGGAGATAATAGCACTTCGAGAGTGTGCGACGAGCACAGGACGCGTGTCTCCTCTGCTAGGGCTGCGGTCCAAGCCCCTGCCGGTCGCCGCCGGAGCCCCGCCGTCCCTCCGACTACAACGTGACCATACACAACTCCGGTACAGAACGAGGCCGCATTCTAGGAACTCCAGAAGTTAGTATTTATTCAATAAATGCTCTAAGTGTTTTTGATTACCTAGTGCTTGCTCGTGATGTTTAGTTCTACAGCGTGCAATGCACTAGATTTTTTTCTCAATACAATAAATACAATTATAATATTATGAGTATAAAAAATCACACTATTTTGGGGGGAAATACAGGCTAATACTAATAATTATGGCTTAATAACTGACAAAAAATCTGACGAAGATTAAATTTCACACACGCACAACGGTGAACCAGCCATTATTAAAATGGAAATTACAGGTAATAATAAAACTTTTGAATGGTTCACATGTACTATCATTTCTGTCTGCTATAACAAAGAATCACTCAAAACATAATTTAGATATACATACATACATGAAGTCACGCCTATATCCACGAGGGGTAGGCAGAGACCACGGATTTCCATTTGCTACGATCCTAACATACTCCTTTCGCCTCATTCACTCGCATCACATTCCTCATACACGCTAGTCGGTTAAGAGTACTCCTCACTTGACCCTTTTGTAGAACATCTCCGATCTGGTCCAAGTATGTTCGCCGAGGTCTTCCCCTTCCCGATATTTCGCTAACATTCGCCTCATTGATTATTCATTTACCGCCGAACTCAGAGACATTTAATGATTACTTAAACTATCACTGAGTGAAGGTTTCCTTTGTGAAATATTTACTTAGTGTCAGTTTCAGTAATCAATAACGTCTCTGAGTGCGGCGGTTAGATATTTCGAGAAGTATTCATTATGTTCACGATACACTACAGTGACAGCACTCATCTCCGGTACACAAGGAAACTGCATACTAGGAACTCGATTAGTTAACAACCTTGGTGGCAATCGCTCCAAGCAAATTGTTAAAGATTGTGATTGTTTGAAATGACAGCTTCCTGTTGTGGTGTCAAGCAGAATTGCTTTGCATTGAACCGATGCGTGATATGAGACACTTTATAAACCTGAGATGATGAATCTCTGAGATGTTGTTAAAAGCCAGGAATTTTTGTGGAAAGTTTATATTATAGACCCTCATATTTTCCGTTGTTACGTACTACATAAGACATAAACATAACATCACGCCTGTATTTCCCGAAGGGTTAGACAGAGGTGATTATAAAGTACACCCACATTACCCCGTTTTGATTATTCTTGTTGACTGTTATTGTATTTTTTAATCGAATGAGTATTCTTTTGCAGATGGCTCAACGGGGAAGCCTAAGATGATGCACGCGCTTCGCCGCGGCGCCACCGTCATCAAAGCGTCCATGCCGAAGATTCGAGACGTCAACGTCATTGACACGTATTCTCGAGTCATCTTTCCTGTCTGTTTCCTCCTCTTCAACGCCGTCTACTGGGTATTTTACATTTTCGATTGAATTTTGCAAATAAAAAATTGTGTTTTATTAGGCAAAGAATATTGTCACCCTATTTGTAATTAATGTATCGAATTTATGCAGTATAAAGTTATTACTTTTACGTAATTCGTTGATAATAATGTGAATGAATGTTGAAATGAGAGATCGTGTCATTAGTATTCATGAAATTTTGATAATTGTAAGAAATTAGACTATCAGAGATTTCTTCTCATTTGTTTTGCTGCATCATTTGTCATTATATTTACTACGGATTAAGATGTCTATGGAAAATTAAGTTTCCCAGTTACCCCGAGATTTGAAGTGAATATTATTTCACAAATTAAAAAGTTCTTAAAAATGCTATTCAAATTAAACTACAAAAAATGATGTGCTAGGAATTTGGTAAGACGAAAATAAAAATGTGAATGTAAGTAGATTAGATAATAGCATATTGTCGCATTTTGTTACGTATAATGAAACTGCCAATTTAAGTCTATATGAGGATAAGATGTTCTTATTAAACTGTCTGTATTGTATTTGCTGTATTAGGTTCATAATACAAAATAAACCATTTGTAATAATACTATTAAACTTAACAATTCGTCATTCCGAGCATTTGAAGATGAAGGTGCCAGCTAAAAACCAACGGATCTTGAGAACGTTATTTCCTAATTTCAATTCTTAATTAATAGGATGATAAATGTAAAATAGCCATTTTGGGATCGTTGTAAATAATATTTATAATTATAGAATGAATGTGGTTAAATATAACTATAGTAGTAAATTGATGTTTATACTAGATGGAGATAGCAAGTTATAGCTTATGTAAGATAAAGTTACAGAGTAAAGTTTATTAAAAAAACTCTACTGATTTTATTTAAGAACCCTTAATCCACCTCGAATTCTGTTATCCCAAAGAAATGTTCTAATTTACTCGTATTTAAAAATTAATATAAAAAAATATTTAACAGATAATGAACCTATCATGGCGACAATGACGACCTGATTGGCGCAGTGGCTAAGCGATTGGACTGCTGCGCTAGGGGTTGTGGGTTCGATTCCCGCACGGGACAAAAATTTGTGTGATCCACAGATGTTTGTCCCGAGTCTGGGTGTTTGTGTTTGTGATATTTCATGTTTGTGAAACGCACCCACGATACAGGAGAAATTCCTAGTGTGGGGCGACGTTTTTTTAAGAAAAAAAAAAAAAAAACTATTTCCATGAAATAACACAGTTCATGCAGACTTGCAAAGAAAAATAATAGACGATCTAGGTGCTACAGGCTGCATTAACAATACTGCCGTCATAGAAGTAAGTCGTAAGTAATTGGCATGTTCTCCCTAAGAATTGTTTTAAACTCAGACCAAATTTAGGAACAACTTTGTATATAAAATCCATGGTTTAAAAGCAGCCTGAACGCCATCTTTTTTGTTTTGGTTTTGATCTTCAACACCACAAAGCTTCGAGCTTAGGTTGTTCTTCAAATTTAGTCGCCTAGATGGCGTTAAACTTACAGCTTAGCAGCAGAAGCTTTCTGTCAAAGCTTCTACTAGAAAATACGCGAATATTAGAAGGATGTCGCTACTGTTCTTACTTTATCAGATGGGTACAATTTGTTTAGAAGGTCGGCATTTAAAAAATGATAACTACTTTTTTATTATACCTTTAGTAATAGGTCGTACGATAGTAATGAGAAAAATGTTAAGCCAAAGATTGAGATAATTCACGCCACTCGATAATTTTTCTATATTAAGGTCATAGATGCATTGGTATTGTTTTTAGTAAACCTAGAATAGATAAGGGTCTCATACTATACCTACACCCGGATAGGGGTCGTTAAAGGCGATGAGTACTGTGGGCCCGAGAAGCGGCAATTGGTTTGCTAACTTTTATGGGCCTCATGATGAAGAATGAAATGTGGATTAATAGACGCCTGCGGGATTACTAAGTGCTTGCATTGCTGGTCATTTTCCGTTGTGGGAACGAGACGCCGCAGGTCACTGCACGTAGCGGCGTCTCGCTTTGGACAACAGAAAATTTCCTGCAATGCAAGCTCAAGGTAAGGCACTTCATCTAGGAGAAATGGTTTGCTGACCCTTTCAGAATTTTGGTGTGATTCATTGATTATTTATAGGCATTAGGTATATGTATTCTTTGTAGTTCCGTTGGATCTACATTTTTTTCATAAATTTTTAGGAAAGTTATATCGATGAAGGGAAATATTTGGTCAAAGCTAAATTTTTGCTTTGATTTTCCATTCCGTCCGGTAAAGTTTCATCCCACGTAACGAACATTCCAGTTTAGGCTTGTGGCCGAACTGACGGCCTTTGGGGCTGCAAAATAAGGAATTGATGATAGATATTTCTTTTACTTCCTTCTAATATACGTCACAATAAATTTACGTAGGTTGTATGCTTTTAAATTCTTCTTCCGAAGCATTCCGAAGCTATATAAACAATATATGGTAAAGATTCGCAGATGTTTGTGACCCCGAGACTGGGTGTTTGTGTATGTTATATTTCATGTTTGTGGAATGCTTAAAATAGTATTTTCTATAGTCCTTTAAAGGATTTTAATTCATTTCTTACGTAGGCGAACCGGGCTGGCCAAATATGTATTACATATATAGATAAACTGATTATTAGGTACGTTTTATACCGTCCATAGTAGAGGCATTCGGTGCGATCGTGATCTCCGTGATTCATAATTTGCGTAAATTGTCCATCATTACCAATCTTGGTCGTATAATGATTTCGTCATCAGTTTCGTTTTTATCACATAAATCATATTAGTCTGTTTTATGACACACGTCTAATACGTAAATTTTGGACGTATGAACTCTGTTTATCTCTTAGTTTTGGTGACTAAAATGATTAAAAAGACGTGATCTTAGAAATGTTTCATATTAAAACGTGACCCTACAATGCAATATGGTAATAGATCAAAACACGTAAACAGAAAAACTTTGCCTCTGATGAAATCACTAACTATATTTATAAGCACTTTATTTTCATAGAGCTTTATTCACAGTAGGCGATACAATACAAATGTAGGGGAGCGTTGAAAGAGATTTTATATAGGCGCAAGGTAGCAAGGGGCGGCGGGTTCCATTCATCGACGAGGCGCAGACTGCGCGGGGCGCCAGGCGCGGGGGAGCGGGGCGCGGGGCGGGACGAGGCTCCAGATCCCCTAGTACCTCTCCCAGTCGCACGCTAAGAGCACATCTGGAGCCTGCTCCGCGAATTACAAGGAAAAGCAAAAATAAAAACTGTTTAGTGGTTCTGTGAGTGTTGTGATATAACGCTGGCTCCCGGATTCGTTTTGTAGTTTCAGTGCCAATTGTGTGCCGCTTTTCAGGACATGTCACATCCTTATACGTTCTAAGGTACCTACTTTGTTTTGTTCTGCGCTTTACATGTAAGTTATGTTAGGCCAACACCTTAATCCAACTAAAGTTTGGGTGGTTTCAAAATGATTTTCAGAATTCATTGATTATTTTTGGTGTTTATTTAACGTTTCATGCATTTCCGTTTAACTTCAATTCAGCATCTCGCTGTAAATAGGTAGGAGGACCACGTCGGCCATTCGTAATTTGGCCTGTAGCTGGTCGTATTCATGAGATTCAGCTTTTGACGTCGTAGTTTCATGGTCAGACCCGTGGGCGGTCGGAGGTGTTGAGTTTCGAGCTCTCGGCGGGCGCGGGGGGAGGTGCGCGGCGCGCGGGGGCGAGCGTGGGCACAAGCCTTCGCGCATATCACCCCCTCCCCGTATTGATCGCTCAATTTTCAAACGTATTTCCTAAATATGGTCACAATAAAACATTTATATCTATAAATTGCACTTTGGCAAGATTAGGAGTGGTGTTTAAGGCATTGGCAAGTAAAACTACCAGCTAGGTAACACGTAACAGGTATGTACATATATTTGATATCGACGTGTAAGTACAAAATAGTTTGATTTGTGTAGAGAATGTTAGTTTATTCATTAATTAATGATATAAATATAGTATGGCAATATGGTAATCGAAACGTAGTGTGGTGATTACCAAGGATATTGTACCCGAAAGTATGCAGAATGCATAAAACGATGAAACGACGCGACGTCGGTAATTAAAACATCGCACATAAATTTAATCGTCGACTAATATACCACCATAAGCGTGATTACAAGATTGACGCTAAAACGTGTGCGACAAGGACGCATTAATAGGTCCTATTTATAGATTCTATTCTACTATTAGTAGAAAATGGCTGCTGATAAAAGCTTAAGCTTTAAGCTGATAAAAATGTAATCTTAGGATCTCGTTAGGAGTGGATGAGGTATTTCGGTATTTGTTTATTCGGTTAGTCCCATGAAACTGAATAAAACAAGTTGATCTAGCCAGCCTGGGTGTAACCAGTGTAACTATTAGTTCTCGATTTTGATATCTTATTATTAAATAAGAATTACCTTTAAGTTTTAGAATAATGTCTTATTTTCTTGAGATTACTTGTAGGTTTCCTTGTAATAAATAATTTTTGAACCGTATAAATAAAGCATTTTGGGGGCATTTCAACAAAGCCCAAGACATCATAACTGCGTAGAATGCGCGGTTTTATGCGTCGTGAATGAAAACGAGATCAACAAGTAGCTAGTAACATTGGCTCTCCATCGCGCATGCGTGCCATAAAATCTTAACATTTTCCAATATGGCTGCTTTATAGACTGTCTTAATTTTTATTATCACGACAATTAGAATATATTTTATAGATCTCTATGATACAGAAATAGGATTAAGTAAGCTGTCCTAAAATAAGATATGAATAGCCGCCTTCTTCCTACGTCTTGCTCGAAAGCTTCGCTGCATTGACTGCGTGGGCATGTAGGTGGGTTTATTAGATAAAATCAGAGAAATCTTCAAATATTAACCCGAGTACATTGTGGATAATAGATAGATAGAACTAGGAATCGAAATCGCAATTTGCCATGACTAAAAATAACTTAGAAAGAAGAACGAGAATAATATAAGTTCAAGTACCTAAGTAAGTATGTACCTACAAATCTATTAATACTTTCCATCTTATTTACGTCAATATTTCGTGTGATTGATACGTACGTAGGTAGGTACCTACTACAATCTTCCATAAACAACGTGACTTTAGACGCTTGGAAGTATTGAGACACGTTTTCTCTACATGATCGCTATACATATTTTTTATAAAAGTTACATGTTCGTAGAAGGCCCTACACTTTTTCTTTTATTTTGCAACAAACATAATAACAGGAAGCTGCAGAGCACTAATCATTTTTTTTAGTTATAATTTCTAAATATTATTTCATAACAAAGAAGAGATATTTTGATACAGTTGCATCGATCGTGGTAAGAGGACTACTTCAGTAAAAAGGCACAAACTATATCGTATCGTAATAAGTTCTAGAACTTACATGCCGCGAATCCTAGTTCGCGCGTCCTAGTCTTGTAATGCTGTAATTGCTATAAGCTCTGAAACTCTATACCTATTGTACATTAGGGTGCAGCCTCACCAAAAAAGTTACCTAATAAAAAAAAATATTAAGCACTTTTACCTTGGGTCAAAGATGCAAAAAAAAGATTAACGTCAGTATTGTACCCACTGCATTAACGATAATGTAATAAATTAAGTATAAGACATGTATTTTATGGTGTACAATAAAGCATATTCTATCTATCTATCTATATCTTTGATCATGCCCAGAATGTTACAAAACTTAGAATCTTTCAATATTTTAGCGTACCGGGACACTAACACATTATTTTTTAAACTAAAATATTTATCAAGGAACATCATATTTGAGATATGAAATTAAAGGGCCGATAAAGGCAAAACAGTGAGAAGTTCCGAAAATTATTAACTTTAATAAGTCTATCATAAAATTATTTTACGTTTGCAACGTTGGTGCGATTTAAATGAAAGAATGAATAAATCTGTTTCTAGCTTGTTCACCAGCTACAAAAATCGATGCATTGATTTCTTAAAGTACGTACGTAAGTAATAAATTCGACATCTTCAGTATTGTTCTACTCTACTTCTTCTTCGTATCAGCATGAGCTAATAGCCACATTGAATAGGTCATGCTGTGGTGTAGATATTGGTTAGTCAACAAGGATGGTAGCGAGGTTCATCGTGCAGGGTGCGCCGGACGTACTTGAGTATTGTCACACGTGGAGGCTCTTTACTTGTTCTACTGCTTGTGTGTGATAGAAATAATCCACAATCTCTGTTATAATGTGGGAATTTAGTACTTAGTGAACAGAAAAATAACTGACGTAAATATAGTGAAAATATGTAGCATCTGTAGATTTTGGACTAAATGCAATGTCCACTTAATAAATTATAACATAAAACCTACATATATGTACAGTATTATAGTAGGTACATAAATGTAAAATCCACATTCGATATCTATTACTTTGACGTCACATTACATCTGACAGTTAGCGTTACATTTCAATTACTTAGAAATCCCCGGCATTTGTGGCAGTTTTTCATAATTATTATCTTTATCAAAATGATATTACATAAAAAAATATTGATAAAGGCATAATTTTTAATCAAAAGAGATTATTAAAAAAAAATTGGCTCATATCAATCACATGCATATTTTCTATTATTGAAGTCACATAGGTACCTATACCTATGTCATTTAATTATTCATTTATAAAAGTAATGTGTATTTATTAACTGAAATTCAAAGCATTGTGTATCTGTACTGAATACCTTATGATCATCAACAGACTCATTTAGCGGCAACATTTAGGTTACACTACTTTTTATATCAATTCCATACAACAACTCATTTCAGATCTATGAAATTGTTTAGACTATTACTGGACGGAGATTAAGAATACAATTCCCTTCGATGGTAACAAAAATGAGCCTTTGGATTCGATATTCCTGATGTGGGCTTGATTAATGCCAATAGGTTCGTCCCAATGCATGGGACTTATAAAATAATGAGGCGAAATGTGGGAGTATATGTAAATGTGAGATAAAAACTGATGCAAATCATACCTCACCCTTCGGGGGTTTCAGGAGTCATTGAATGCATGTACAACTAGTAGTATACACCGGATATTACCTCAGCATTTATTCTCGGTAATGATGAGATGATCGCGTAGGTATCTAGTTTAAAGAAGCGTTGCAAAAAATAAGCATTTTTTAATCCGCCCGTGAGCATGAATCCTGCAGACTTCGAAACGTTTACTATTAACCGAACATAAAAACCGCGTTGAAGTCCTTGACCATGACCACTTTTGAATTGTCACTTCACCTGCATACTGGAGAACCTAATCAAAGCCTCTGATGCCGCTATCGATGTGGCAACACACTACTCACAAAAAATATAGGAGTACCATCGACACGATAGAAAAAGTCCTTGAAACATACATACCTAATAAGTGTTGTGAATGTATTTTCGTGGTGCAGATTGGCCGAGTGGTGTCAGCTGACATGGTGGCCCCGACGCGGGTGACAGGCCGCGCGGCCAACCAAGTCACCTAAGCTCTACCGGGTTGTTATCGTGCTCCTGCCACCATGCCGGCGCCGCTCATCGTGTACGTCACTTCTCTCGCGTTCCTCTGGCTATGCGGTAAGTCAACATGAAGAAAACAAATGAATTTCAGTTAACTGGAAAATTAGATTTTTGTTGCTTGATGAAGCAATAGCGTTTTGACAGCTCTCAAAGTAAGTATGTCAATTGATTGGAAGTGTCATAGACCCAATTCCATTTATGTAGAAAATCTAAAATGTCTTCTAGACAATATTTCGGTTAAGACTAATCTCTGTTGAGACAAGCGTAATATGTAGAAAACATATAGTGTATGCGGAAAAAAATCATCAGCACCATCAGCCGGAAGACGTCCACTGTTGAACAAAGGCTGCCCCCTTAAAAACAAAACAAAACGCAAAAACATGCGCACTCACAATCCTATGGAACTGCAAACCACATCCAACCTCAACAGCTTAACGTACTTCAACGTACGTTCGTAAACGCTGTCACACATCCAAGTGTCTTGTAGTTCGGCTGATCTGCGCGGTGACTATATATTTATATGTGTCACTTCTCTAAATGAAAACAAATTGTTTTGTCGTAGGGTTTACCAAAAACTAAGTGGAGTAAAATCTATTTTTGGAGATTTTGAAAATATAGTTTCGTTCATGAACCAATATTGAATTAAGGTTTTCAGGCACCAAGCACTGCCGGATATGTTTAGCTTTACTCGTTAGTCGGTCTAAAAATAGCAGCGTCCGACCTTTTCGAATTAAGCTAAACGAACCTTAACTAAATGCGGCAGGTCGAAAGTAGCGATTAAACCGCTGCATTAACGCCCGTCAATTACAACAGCAGATAATAATGAGCTTCTGCTAATTTAATTTTTTGATTGTAATATTAACGAAATTGTTAAATGTCTTGTAATAACGTCATTTCCTATGTATGTAGTCTTCTTATAGATAACACAAATGCTTAATAGGTTGGCCTTATCCTGCATCTGCCGGTAAATCATGTTTAATAAACATATTTTTGGTTAGTCTCTAATATCAAACGTCTAGATTTTCAATCGTGTTTGTCAACATTAAAACTTGATCAAAACAATTTTGAAATACTATCAGCAGTAGCCTAATAAATTAGATAGACCTAACATAGTTTCTGTTAACAGTAAAAGCGGATGATACATCACCAGTGCTGGGGGGCGCGCGGCTGGCCAACGTCACCGCGGAGCCCCCCGACCTGCGCTCCATAGGCCGGGTCCCGCAATACCAACCTCCCGCCATCGGGCTCGGGGCCATGGTGCCGCCGCAGTCCTATTGGCCTAATAGCCCTTATACCCGCGTCGAGACCTGGCACCGTAAGTAATGCTTTCACTGCAGGCTTCATTTTAATATTGCTTTTTTACCAATGACAGCACATTGTAACATATATGATCAAAATGCTGACAAAGTAAGTGATCAAATCCTAAGTTAAAGAGCTAATGAAATGCTGTCCTCAGACCGCCCTGCGTTCAAGAACATGCATACAGTTTCTCATACCGACGACATCGATGAAGATGAAGGTGGATGCCATCACCCTTGTCCTAAGCACCACTTCTCGTGTCAGGTAAACAAACCAGAAACTATCATTTTATCTAAAAATTTAGATTTTTAAGATTTAATTTCTCCTTGATTACAATTTTCACTGAGTCATAAGGACCGTAACCCAAGAGACGGTTTCAGAGACCCAAAAGACATTCTCACTTTTTGTTTTAAATAACAACAAATCATCTCTACCCACTGCACTGGTGCAGTTCTTACACATCTCTTCTATTCTAGATCTCCTGTACCTGCATACCAATGGAAAAGCGTTGCGATGGAAAAGCGGAGTGCGCAGAAGCAGAAGACGAGAAGGGGTGCTTACCTGCCTGCGATGAGAAACGGAACCGAACTCTTTGCCATAGTACCAACGTGTGCATTAAGGTAGAATGGCTTTGCGACGGCGACAACGACTGCGGCGACTTTTCTGACGAAACTCAATGTGGTAAGAATCCTTCGCACACAATAGCATCTGTCACTTGTATCGAAGCCTCTTCTTCTGCTATCAAATTTATCCGTATGTGCACTGTGTCACCACACTACCTACAGCTTTTTAACAATACAGTGCAACCAGATAAACCCTCACCTATTAGTTGTATTGTTTATTCATCTTTTTGTTTAAATCAGGTGGCATCGTAAATTGCACCGCTGAACAGTTCACGTGCGCGAATGGACTGTGCATCCATAAGGACTGGGTATGCGACGGCGACAACGACTGCCGTGACAACTCTGACGAAAGCAACTGTACTAAGGGCAAGTGAGTACATATATCACTTATTTATTTATATCTACTCCTTAACCTTATTATGTTTGTTAAATTTTAACAGTGTTGCCTTAAACTTGTGTACGTGTTGTTAGAAGAGGCAATCTATATAGTTAGATAAGTAACTGTACTGTATCAGTGGAGCTTAATACTGTTAGATGGACGACTCTACATATTGACCTTTTAGACGTTCAGACAACTAGGTGCAAACAAAACCACGAGGTTCTGAAACGTGGTGGTAGACATTGCTGAAACCTTCCGAGGTCTAATAAGGTGGGCCAATTTTCAAGCAAACTCCGTGCTTAGAAGACTAGCTATAAAGAGCATTATGAACACGTCTTGTTTAACACTGTCCCCTGCATTACACCGAGAATGAAATTCGAAGATAATTAGGCCAGAGCAACCAAAACATGATAATTATGGGTACCAAACCATAAAAGCAATTTAATGTTATTCTTTTACGTCGTCAAAGTTAAGTATAGTTGTACGCAAATAAGTAACATTGCAGTTAAATCAAATATGGGCAACGGTATTTTCGCATCATGTAATTATATATTGTGAATAAATTCCGACCTTCCAGTCAGCTGTTATACGTCACATCCTATAACTGTCGTATGAATTGCGTCATAAAAGTAAAAGCAGATTAAGAGCTATTCAAATCTTATATCTGTCTATCTATTGTGACGAATATTGTCACAGGTATATGGACTATTTGACAAGAAACTGGACATGGTTTAACACGGACAACGGACATGTAGAACTGTAAGCAACTAAAACAAATATCTCATGAAAAAACGCTTTCAGATCAATCAATATGCAGTTTAAATATTTTACGGGTTTACATAAGTATGTACATTTTATATAAAGATGTGCAAATTCTACCCTTTTTAAGCACGTTGAGTGTATTTTTGTAAAACTGTTAGTGACCTCGTACAAAATATGTCTGAAGCACTACATACATCGATGTTTAAGACGACATATTATGAACTTATGTGTAAAATAAGCACCCATGATGACATTATACATAATATACCTATTTATAGATCACATTTCAATTGAGCTTTGATTCCGCAATCAGGTAGGAATATGTTCATCGTTAATTTCATTTGTATGTTTAGTCACTATTGAGACATTTAATTTAAAATGGTGGTATCTATTGGTTATTAATTGATATTATCCAAGAACTAAAAGTAGAACTGTCGGAAATTAAAGACTTAAAAAATCAATTAAATGCGTCATAAATGTTCTTTGAGGGGTGGGCAGATCGCAGACGCAGATCTGCCGTCATACACCCGCAGTCTGCCAGTCGCCCACGGTTCCATGTGACGGACGGGGCGGCCGATCGTAATTTGAATGTCTCATAACCCCGGACTGCGTCTAGAGAATTCTTGACCGAAATATAAATAATATGGCCTGTTTTTTTAATACGGCTGCATGGAGTTATTGTATACTATGCTCTAATAGGTCAAAGAACAGTTGATAATTATTGTCCCAACGGGACCTTTTCAGTATTTGGAATCTTCAAATACAAATCATATTCGATTCTTCTTCTTATCGTATGGTTGATGAACAACCTGGTGTCAGAGTTTGAACCGTCTGTAGGCTTCTGACATGGCTTTACACACCGTTGAAAAAGCTCTCAGGTGTGCCGGTGTCCTCACGATGTTTTCCTTCGTTTTAAATAACTGATAGATAACTAATTTATTGTACGCAATGAATATAGAAAGACATTGGTGCGTGCCGGGATGAAATTTGCGACCTTAGACTTGGCAGTCCAACGGTCATACCACTATCAGTGCTCACATATCATATCTGATTATTTCACTTGGTCATCTTTTGATCAATTTTATCTTTCATGCCAAATATTAATAGTATGGAAAATTTCAAAAAGATTTAAAAATTCAATCATTCTAGTAGCTTTAAAAATATGTTATTGCTCAATACTTTCAAAGACGAACATTCACCTAAGATAGTCACCCTGGAATATATTTTATTTTTCACCATTATACTGTTAAAACTAAATTTTACCATGTAAAATAAACACCTAACACTTTGCAACATTTATAACCTTGGTCGTTCTTAAGCACGTAATTTACCTACACTCAAACATTCCGCTGAAGATCCAGCTGAAAACGATACTCGAGTTATAAATATTCCTGTAGTACCTATACTTATACAAGACTCAAGAATAGTTTTGTTATTTGATCGTCTTGTACATTAGATACCTACAGATGATAATTAAACAAATAGATATAATTGACAAAAACAATAATTCGTGTGAATCATATAGGTGTTTGATCTCCTTTAAATGCTTTCGTGATAATATGGAACTCAAAACCCAAGTCTTTAACAGTCTCATAGAACAATTTAAAAAGTTAAGGCGGTACTCTCAGGATTTTATTTTACATTGCGCGGCACGAGCTGTAGCGGTCGGTAGATCAATACGTCGGGGGTAGGAGGGTCGGGGCGGGGAGGGGAGGAGAGGGCGACGGAGGCGAGAGGGGATGGGGACTGGAGCAGGTTACCATGGCGACGCGCCTACGCGCCCTGCGTCCCTTCAAGGAGACTCGCCCGATATATCCAGCTTCCGTGGGCGGGCTCATTATAGAACAAAATCATCGACGTGATTAACATTACTGGTACACCTACAACATCTTAGTGACGCTAATGAAACGTATTCATGGAAACAGGTTTATGTGTGTACTTATCTAGGTATTAGTTTACACAATACTTTAGCTGGTATCGATATCATGGAGATAAAAATATTCGTATACGACTTGAATATAGTAATAACATGTTGTATTTAATAACGTTACGATTTATTATTATTCTGTGGGAGGAATGAGGTAGAGTACGAGTAACTTGAATTGTCAAGAATTCAAAGAACGTAACCCCACGCTAGACTGGTGTATTGTTTGGTTTTCTTCTAGCAGCTCTTATGACGTTAACATCGCTTCATATTTTAACGCCTTTTGTAATGCTAATTTTCTGACGTAGACGTATGAACAACCCGCCCTTATGCGCGGATCGTACCAGGACAATTCAAGCAGGAATGGTATCGACGATCTTCAGCGCTGAAGTCTAAATCCATAACCACTTCGTCGGATCGTAGTGTTGTTTGATGTTTACTGTAGGTACTGCAATTTTTATTGCAGATACTGAATAAGGTTGACTACACATTCCTGCGCTTTTATAAAAATACGACGTAACGTTTTGTAGGTTTATGAAGAACATTGTAACACGGTTCGTTTAATTAAAATGTTCTTTTAACAAAAGTAATACAGTCCCGGTTCTTGCACCCTGGGCAGTCAACCCCGGATTCAAACAGATTTAAGCCGCACGAGCTTATGCGCTTAAATAATAACATTGAATATTCTTTAATAGCAATCGTCATATTACACAATACCTCAATTCTTTGGTACCTATAAATAAAACAAAAATAGATATCTAGTCTTTTCCGGTGATCGAAATCTCGCCTTAAGTAAAGTCTAAGTATTAAATTAGAGATAAATAACTAAGAAATTTCTATCGGCGCTACATGTACTGTACCTCTATGTTCGTTCTCAGGTGCCGGGAGAACCAGTTCATGTGTGCGATTGGTGAATGTATATCGGAGCACTGGCGCTGTGACAAGGAGGCAGACTGTCCCGATAGCTCTGATGAGGCCGACTGTCGTGAGTATCCTGCGATTTTCCTAAAACTAGGAACTTTCATAGTTTCATAAGTAGAAGTATAATAGGTATTTACTTAAATATTTAATCTTACATTTGAAATAAATGCCATTTAAAAAACAAGTAAGTTCAAATAAACCATGCGCCCCAGCAGTTTTTCCAACATTTACATACCGTCAAATATCAGTCATAATTTCGTTAAAACTTTTTTTAATTTAGGAAATTACAACCATTCAGGTTAATTAATTTATTGCCCCTTTTTGTTTCTATTAGCCGTGGACCTAATCCGATGTAGCGAGAACGAATTCCAATGCGACAACAAGAAGTGTATCCGTAAAGACTTCCAATGTGACGGTGACAATGACTGCGGCGACTGGACTGACGAAGATGCTTGTCCCATATTGCCCGGCAACTGCAACGCTGGCGAGTTCAGGTATGTCTTCATGTTTGTTTGAATAATCATCACGATTGAGCTCCTCGAAAGGAGACATAGTTTTTTAGTTTAGTAAGCTTAGTAACAGATCATTTTTAAAAGCGACTAATAACTAAATAATTTTTGATTTAAAAATTAACCTAAAGCCTTTACTTCTCTTAACAACGAACTATCGTTATTCGATCACAATAATCTTGATTTTTTTATCGGAAATTAACCATGATGTTTATGACACAGATGCAGCGATGGTAAATGCATCCCAGATCGTTGGCGCTGTGACGTGAAGAGGGACTGTGCAGACAACGGCGACGAACTGAACTGTGAACCTAACGCCATGAGAAACTGCACTGATGATGAGTACACTTGTGCTGATCGACAATGCATTCTGGTAAGAACTTATAACAAGGCCTAGCTTTTAATCCTGAAGTAAAGTTCTCTGATTAAATAGGAATATAGGAACCTACGAAGTGTCAATACAATGTGATATTTGTCGAACACATAATTTAATATATATATACTAGGCTTACTTAACGAAAAGGCTGACTGAAGACTGAGGTGAAACCCCATTCCCTTAAATATATACCTAACTTAAAATGGCAATAATCTAAAAATTTTACTCATTATGTTCAGAAAACATGGCTTTGCGACGCAGTCCGCGACTGCACGAACGGAGAAGACGAAATGAACTGTGAAGTCCATTGCGAAGAAGATCAATATACTTGCAAAACCCAGGACCATCCCATCAGCTCTGTATTCCGGAATTGTGTAAACAGGAAACACGTTTGTGACGGCATGAGGGACTGCCCTGAAGGGGACGACGAAGAAAAATGTCCAGTAAAGAGGATTTGCTCTCCCGATGATAAATGTGAACGAGATATGTGTATAACTACTTACGAAGGCCACGATGTTTGCACTTGTCCTTTAGGATTCCTTCTAAGCAATAACAATCATAGGTAAAATACACTTGATTTTAGGTTTTTAATGTCAATCCCAGAGGAGATACTAGGACTGTACTTGACTATCAACTAATTAATATATTACTTTTAGCTGCCGCGACATCGACGAATGCATGTATGAACAAGACCCGGTATGCTCTCAGACGTGTTCGAATACAGTTGGTAGTTTCAAGTGCGGCTGTATGACTGGATATGTGCTGAGACCTGACGGAAGGTCTTGTAAACCAACGGGAGAATCACCAACACTACTGTTTTCAAACCGCGTCGGCATTAGACAGGTATGTGTCAAAGATCTCATACATTTCTGAAGAATTAATTACACACTATTTATGTAACTTCTTATGATCTTATCTTGTTTAGCTAAGTTATTTATACCTTTTTTTTTCAAATGATACCTAGGTTTGGCTGACCGGGGACAACTATATGCCAGTAGTAAAAGGTTTACACGACGCGGTTGCTCTGGATTACCATTACGAAAAGCAGCTTGTCTTCTGGACTGAAAATAATCTGAAGGTCATCAGAGTAGCTCAGCTGAACAACAATAATTTGACTGGTGAGTGACCGTTTAACACATGTATGAGTTGATAATAGTCTAAATATTTGTATCTGACTTTGAATTACATTGAAAAAATAATATTTAAACAAACATCATTCGTAAAATTTACATTGCCTGTATTATCCATAGATGTGATAAGGTGGGGCTTAGAAACACCGAGTGGAGTGGCAGTGGACTGGATACACAATTTGCTGTTCTGGACGGATTCTGGCACTCGACGCGTCGAAGTGACTAACCTCGCAGGTTCTCAGAGAGCGGTCATAGCTGCTAACGATCTGGATAAACCAAGGGCTATAGCAGTTCATCCTGGAGACGCTTTGGTATTTTGGACTGATTGGGGTAAATAAATACTATACAAATTTTAATGTTTTGTTAGGGACCTATATTGTTAATCAGTTAAGGCGCAGATAATGAACTTCAACTGAGACGGCTGACTCAATCAAGTCTATTTATAAAGTGTCAACTGATTCCCATCATACGTCACAGCTTATACGTCAGTAGCCCAAATTATAATATTATTATTAATGTACCCACGTGCACTACACACTTTACACCACAAGGTTCAGTGTAATTTAGGCCGCATTTAACTCGCATCACGTACAATCGGTTCTCTTTAGCATTTGTAATACTTGCGACGAAACCCTGTATTTTCCATTTATTGGTAAATGAGAGCTAACGTTTCGACGCAGAACCCTAAATCAAAATGAATTCACGATATAGTTTTAAACGGAATTTAACTTTTAGGTCCTAGTCCAAAGATAGAACGTGCGGATATGGACGGTAGCAGGCGAAAGAGCATTATTGTTGATGACATCTTCTGGCCAAATGGACTCACTATTGACTACACCGAGTCCAAGATATACTGGGCCGATGTAAAACACCATATCATTGAGAAGGCTTCCTTCGATGGTCGAGATCGGAAAAAGGTAAGTCGTAAAAGTTAACTGAAAAAAAAACCTTGTAAAAGCATATTTTACGAGACGCCCTATTTGAAACCTGAAGAAAAACGTACTAACACTTGGTACTCATGCTTTGATATTCACATAAATGATCTGTAGGTACATACATTACAGCATGGTACTTTATAGATACTTATTGTATTATAAGAGTATGTGTGAGTTTAATGCTTGAGCTGACGGGTCTATATCCAACTGGTTTGGAAGCCGATCTTTTGAGTATCGACGACATGAGCAATAACGCCAAAAAAATTATGAGATCATGACTTGTGTCAAACCTTCATTTGCGTAATACTAAGTTTCCCACAAATAGGTTACCACTAAAGGCCTGCCCCATCCGTATGCGCTGACCCTCTTCGAGGACGCCGTCTACTGGACGGACTGGCACACCAAGAGTATCTCGACAGTCAACAAGAACACCGGCATGGGAATACAAACCGTTCACGCCGGACTTAACATTCCTATGGACATACATAGGTAAGTGAATCAACATACAGTAGCAGCTTCTGCTATTAAAAATAAGCAGAGGCTTTTTCCATCATTTTAAGCACATATATTGGTTAGTTAGCTGTTCTGTCAAACATGAAAACCGGTTCCAATAACTCGACTTTAAAAGTCGCATAACCAAAATCGAATTATTAAAAAAGAACATTTTTTTAATGATAACTTTTCTACAGCTTTCACCCACTGAGGCAAATAAGAACCTACAAGAGCCGATGTGGCACCAACAACGGAGGTTGTTCCCACTTCTGCCTTCCGAATAGCAATGACCACACCTGCCGATGTCCTGTTGGATTCAACCTTAACTCTGACGGGTAATGTTAAAGTACCTTTATTTTAACAAGAAAGCTTACGTCATTTTAATGATGTCTAGACTAGGAAAGTCAATAATAGAAATATCAATGCTATGATTGATAGCACAATATTTACATGCCACTTGACCGTATGCTCATATTAAAATGTCCGCCATGATTTAAAGGAATAAAACTGGATTGCAGTAATTACTGTGATGAATAAGCCAGACCAGCATTATACTAACTCAATGTTGTGTGATGTGTTTTTGCATTGAGATTAAGGAGACTTGTTCTTGACAGTTCTTGAATTAAACTTATATTTTCAGCCGCACATGTGAACAAACTCCGGAAAAGTTGCTGCTGTATGCGCGTAAAAAGGATATACGATTGAAACAGCTGAATCCTAGGAAGCAAACTGACTCCTTGGATATGGTAAGTTACATTAAAGGTTCATTTGCACTGCGTGCACATTTCAAAACTAAATTTACAGATAGGTAGGTTACTTACGAGGCATACACAATACTTTATGTGCAGGTTATTCCGTTGGAGACAATAAAATCGGCAGTGGCTTTGGACTGGGACCATAACACCAACTCCATATTCTGGACAGACGTCGACAAGGACACCATCAACCACGCTTACTTGAATGGAACGCAACAGAGCGTCATTGTGGGATCCAATCTAAGTATGTATAAGATTTTAATACAAGTTACAACTTTTAAAAAGTACTTGCTATTTTAAAGAAGCTTTTCATAAATAAGGCACGCCGTTACGCACTCTACATCAAATATTTCTAGTTGAACTTATAAAATAACGACTTTCTTTTCAGTCTGGCCAGCTGGCTTAGCCTATGATTGGCTGACTAACAAATTGTACTGGACCGATGCCGGCACCAATAGGATTGAAGTGGCCAACGTTGATGGCACCATGAGGACTCTGCTAGCGTGGGATAACATTGACAAGCCGAGGGATATCGTTGTGGATCCTAAAGGTAGCTACACCAAAAAGGCAACAAATGAAAGAGTTTGGTTTACCGTAATGATTATGTGTAATAATGAACATAAGACTGCACAATTGTAGTTGTTAAGGACATTTATTCACGTATAAATATGTCGTAGGTGGCGTTATGTATTGGTCAGACTGGGGCACATCGCCCTGCATTGAACGCGCGGACATGGACGGTGGAAACCGACGGCGCTTAATATATGGCAACATGACCTGGCCAAATGGACTGGCTCTTGACTTGAGAAACAACCGCATTTATTGGACTGATGGTGGTAACCAAACTATTGAATATGCTAACCTGGATGGATCTGGAAGAACTATATTAATAGGTACGTATAATTTTAAGGCATCTTGCATACAATGTAAAGCTAATTGTGTATCTATACATAAACACTAGTTTATAAAGGTAGGTATATATTATTGGCTACTTCTTAAACACATAATATCATTCTATAGGCCAAGATTTACGTCACCCATTTGGGCTGGACCTTTTCGGAGACGAAGTGTTCTGGACCGATTGGGACACTCAGTCCATTCAAGCGGCTAACAAGTACTCAGGCAAGAACCGACGGACGCTAGGTGCTGGTGTCTCCGGCCTAATGGATGTGCGCGTGTTTCATAAGGAACGGCAATCTGGACTAAACCGGTATGACATTTAGAAGAGTTTTTGTTATGAATATCATTACATCATAAATGAGGTTTTTAATAAACTTTCGTAATTGATTCGGAAAATTGGGGTGATATTAACATTTTCCTTATGATCCTTTTTTAGATGCGGAAGAAATAATGGCGGATGTTCACACTTGTGCTTATTGAAGCCAATGGGAAGATCTTGTGCTTGCCCTATTGGAATCAAGATTGGCGTAAGTAACTGTACTTATTTCTTTACTAGACTTGTCACTAAGGTAACTGAGATACTATAGAGCAGTTAAATCTATTTTTAACTTTATTCCTAAACCACGTTAACCAACAACTAAAATAATATAAACAATTTCATATATCAGAACCTTTTTACCATTTCCAGAAGGACGGAAAGACGTGTGCTAGCGGACCGGTCAACTACTTGATATTTGCTCATCGCGTGGACATTCGCGTGGTTTCCTTGGATGTGCCCTATCTAATCGACGTGCCACTGCCACTCCCCATACTAAAAAATGCCTTTGGCGTTGACGTCGATCATAAAACAAGTAAGTTGTATTGAGAACTGATAAACGTCAAAAAATTGTTGGAATAAGAACCTCTCTTGACTTGGATGACCAGATCATATATGATTTTTATTTGTTCACAAATAATATAGCAGAACCTAAAAAACTAAATGATGTGAGTGTTTCTAATAAAATATAAATCGTAGGTCTTATTTACTGGACGGATACTGGTGAGAGGAAAATTCAACGCGCTAACAGAGCAGGTCAAGACATTGAGACGATCATTGGAAAAGGCTTACATACTGTCGACGGTATCGTGATTGACTCCACTGGTCGCAAGGTTGGTATTATTATCTTATATATATCTACTTGTAAGGCAATAGTACTCTATTTGTTAATCATGTATCAACGTGAGCTTATTTCTAGATATTTCTTGATTCTGATATCACCTCTCGTGGTCAAAGCATGTTAATTTAAAATGCATACTAACCGAAGAAAAGACTAATTGAAAACTCACTTTTGTTTCAAGATATACTGGACTGATGGTGGTCGCAATAGCGTTGAAGTTGCTGAACTTGATGGTTCTAACAGGAAGGTTCTTGTGTGGACCGGACTAGGTGAGCCATGATAATAAAATACCTTCTCTTCTGATTTGAATTTAAGAACACAATATTATTATTATTTGATTATTTCAATTGATTAAAGCTATAAAAATGATTGAGTATTAATTATACTGTTTACTTTTCAGATTCTCCACGCGCTATAGCCTTGCATTACGAGTATGGTTACATGTTTTGGTCAGATTGGGGGACGTCTGCTAAGATTGAACGAGCGGATATGGACGGAAACAACAGGTATATTTACTACTCAATGTAACTATTGCAAGCTTAAAATAATACCTATTCTATGGATTTCGAAATTAATCAATCAAACATTTTTTAGGCGTGTCATCATTGAAAGCAATATAAAGTGGCCGAACGGTCTTGCTATAGATAAAATCGAGAGTCGTCTCTACTGGAACGACGCTAAGGTCTTGTCTATAGAAAGCTCTGATTTTAACGGAAACGATCGTCGGACCATCTTGAGCAACGTTCCATATCCTTACGGCATTGTCATTGTTGGACAACATGTTTACTGGACCGACTGGAGAACTCAGGCCTTGCACAGAGCTGATAAAGTCAACGGCAAGAATTCTATTATTATCAGGAAGAATCTGGAAGGACTGATGGACATACGAGCTGTGCAGGTATGTACGGGACTTTATTGTGCAATTCTCATATCCGTTGACCTGACAAAGCCTGAAGATTCTACAAGAATATTAATTTTATATACTTTTAGGGGAAACTTTTATTTTTCCCCACAAGTTGAAATACGTCATGATCTTCATATATGCTTTACAGGGTGAACGTGAACACGAAAACGCTTGCGGCACAAACAATGGCGGCTGCTCCCACTTATGCCTCCGATCACCTCAAGGTTATACTTGTGCATGTCCGACGGGATTACTATTTAATTCTAGCGATCCAACCTCCAAGACGTGTAGAAAGTATCCCGAAAACTTCTTGTTCTTCGCAACTAAAACCAGCATTGCTCTCATTTCGTTCGACACTCCTGAACAATGGGATGTGGCCTTCCCTATCAAGGTGCAGAATGCAGTAGCTGTTGATTTCCACTGGGATCAAAAGCTTTTGTTCTACACTGATGTTGATATGGATGTGATCAGGTAAGATTTAGGTTATAACCTAGCGTGACATATTGTAATTGTATACTGTAATTTTCAGCTAATCGCATCTAAAACGTTTAAGTAATTTGTATCACTAAATCATTAATATTTAACTCTGTTAGCGAGAACTACGTTGCTAAGATTCTAAAAAATATATGATCATCATCATCAACCGGAAGACGTCCACTGCTGGACAAAAGCCTCCCCCTTAGACCGCCATAATTAAAATAATATATGATCATGTAATACTTATTTTAGGTCGATAAACATGCTGAACATGAGTGATACGAAGGACGTAGTTAAAGGCAACATGGGAATTCCTAACGGTTTGGGCGTAGATTGGATAGCGAACAACATTTACTGGACCGACAATGAATACAAGGTAAGCAAAAATAAATTATATACCTGACTGTATTATATATATTGAGTTTTTATATTACACAATACATTTAATTGCAGGTCATAGAAGTTGCACGATTAGATGGAACCTCCAGAAAAACTTTGCTCAGCAATCTTAGTGAACCTAGGGCATTAGCTCTGTTTCCTGCTAAAGGGTATGTAGCCTCAACATTATAAATATAATTCATTTACTAAATTATATGGAAGAGGGTATAAACAATTTTTTTTTGCTAGATACCTTTACTGGAGCGATTGGGGTCAAACTCCTTGCATTGAGCGGGCATTTTTAGACGGTAGTCAGAGGCAAATAATCGTAATCCAAGACGTTGGTTTCCCTAATGGAATAACGATTGATTACAAAGACAGGAGGCTTTACTGGACTGATGCTTTGAGACACAGGATTGATACATCCGACTTGAATGGCCAGCACAGGGTTCAGCTTATACCAGAAGCTAAGAACCCCTTCGGAATGACTCAGGTATTTATTTATTAAACATACATACAAAACACAATTACATTACAACAAACATGCCTGCTTAACAGATAAGGTATACTATTTCGACCCTGCATCGGTCATTACTGTATAAAAGTAGCCACAGGTTCTCAAGCGTGAGAACCAAACCAATCAATACTATGTAACCCTTCCATTCCCAGATCAGCATCAAAACACTACATTCTGGAATAACTCAGGTAATATGAACCCTAGATACGTGTCCTGGTCGACATCTCGTCCTTTACACTTGTATTAGTATATTTCCGATACAAAATTATGAGTTTAATTTTAGTTCAACGACTACATATACTGGACGGATTGGTACAAGAAAGCGGTGATGAGGGCCGACAAGAAGACTGGGAACAACGTGACAGCGTTGAGAACTGATTTGGAGATGACTATGGAGATCAAAGCAGTGTCGTCTGACAAGCAGCACGGGTGGAACCCCTGCAAGGAGGACAACGGAGGCTGCTCCCATCTGTGTTTCTTTAGGGAACATGACTACCTGTGCGCATGCCCCGAGGACGCTGACCATCGGCCTTGCTCAACGGGTACTTATACTTTTAAATCATACGGTTTTCTGTTCTCTAACGTACATAATATATTAAATGAGCAATCTGTTTCATAATGTAACGATTACTCCATCAAATTAATTAAAGACTATCTGCACTCTGCAGTCCTAAATAGTTGTCCTGCAAAAAGTTTACCGGATCATTTAAAGTACATAGCTTGTATCTATTTAATATTTCTACTCTTTTACTATGAATGAATAACCAAGCAATAGTTTATTCACTTACTCGCATTTTGTAGTATATAATAACTAGGAATATTTTAGTTTACTTTGTTATTTTAACATTACATTTTTTGTCTAGTGCCGAAGACCCGAATCGACAACAAAATGCCAGCGCACTACCCCTCGTTTTACGACTATACGGACATTCAGGAAGAGAACGGAATACCTCCCCCTCCCACCGCAATCCCGGATACCAGCACTGGAGCTATCATCATCATGATCGCTATCATGAGCTTCATCTTGATCGGCATTCTTGTCATCGCGTTCGTTTGCGGTAAGAATACAATTAATCGCCTACTTTTTTGTAGCCATGTGTAGAGGTGGTATGGAAAGAAGTGTAGTCATGTGGTGTTGTACGAAAGGTGCTTACCTTTATTACAAACGATTTAAAATTTATTGTAATAAATAAAGAAAATGGTTTTTGTACTATTTTGCCAGTGAAAATGAACCGAGATCGCGGAGGTGACCTGAAAGAGAATTACCGTGACTCCGGGGGACACATTTCGTTCCACAACCCTAACTACAGTTGCAACACGGGCGCTGGAGCTAATGCCGAGCCTCTAGAGCGCCGCCCCAACCGCTTCCAGGGCATATTTAAATACGACAAGAATCAGGTAACATAGTTCAGACCATTAAGCTCGTATTAAGCTCACCTATTCACTAACATAACTTATGAGTGTTGATCACACGAGTTCTCATATAGTACCTACATTTTTAATGCACGACTGCCAAGTCATGTCTGTCAGTCAGTCCTAGTGTAGCCTGTACCTAAAGTAGGTACTTACTTAGAACACACAGTTTTAGCGTTTGAGTGAAGAAATGATCTTTAAAGTCCAAGAATTGATAAAATCTATGCACAAAACTGGAATAGCACTAGGACGAGTGAAACATATAAGCGTGTTGTCCCAGGAGCGCGTGACGAACTTGTACATCCCGGAAGGCACGAGCCTGCTACCGCCGGCGCCGCCGCCTCCCACGCGGTCTGCGCCTGCGCGGCCCGCCACGCACGACGACTTCGAGCCTGTCACACTGCACTCCTACGCCTGAACTCGCCCCACGCTCTAGCGCGCCTACCTTCTAGCTAATGTTGGTGATACATGCAAATTTCCAACGGGGCCGCAATTCTAAAATAACAGATCGTACTGCGGAGCCATTTTCTAGAGACGCCTTTCGGATAGTGTGTCGTCCACATTAGATGTGACTTTCTGTAATGTGAACTTAGAAAATAGCTCTTCATCATAACCTGTACCAGAAGTTGCGTCTGCCCGCGTGCCTCAGGTCGTAAGTATGAAATTAGACATGTAATTGTTAGGTGCGTTAATATCAATTGCATCGCTGGGTTTCCCAGTGGACAACGCTGCTGGAGATTATGTTTCCACGTGAGAATCCCGCGCTGTAAATACTGTGGCTACCGGCTATTAGAGAGCTAGAATTGTGTATGTATAAAATGGTAAATTGATGGTATTTAGATTTTACATTACGCAAAAATTGATTACAGACAAGTGGTAAAGCGACGGTAAATCATCTCACCAGCTGTGGCTTTAAAAAGGACGCTATACTAAAAACAATGAACATTTTAATTACTAGAATAAAAAACAGGTGTAAGTGTGAAAACGTTAAAATCAATCGTATGATTTCAGATTCTCATACCTTATGCAGATATTCGTCAATTGCAGGAATGAAAATGATCCTCGTAGGTATTATAAGATCACTATGTAAGCAAAGTAATAGGATCAAACAAAGAGTTAATATACGTATCTATATCTAGATTAGATTATAGGTAATAGATGGTACGTGTGTAAAGTAATAATACTTCATGTCCACAACATTGCTATCGTTCGATACCTGTGTCAAAATTATTCCGTCAGATCACTCCTAGATCGGTCATTTGAGTGTCATTAAAGTTATTCATAATACAATATTTATATGAAATATGATTATTGTTATAGTTGATAGGGATAGGAAAATTTGTTTAGATGCATAGCGAATCTGGACGATTTCTTGTCATTTGTACATAGGTGTATTTATTTGTAATTAATGGAGACCGGATTATATTCAAAATCATATTTGATTGCGCAATCGTAAAGTGTCTCTAATGTAATCTAATGTGTTTAACTATTTAGATTCTATAAACTTTTGAACAATATGCATTACAATAATTATGAAGCAATAATGTTGCGAAATAAATATAATATTTATTTGTTATGTCGGGTATGTTTTGTCATATAATCCGGTCTATTGTAATAAATAAGGGAAGATCCCTAGTTAATAAATCGGTAAATTTAACCCAAAGGGTGAATAAATAGTTTGACAACTGCGGTACCACGCTGCCAGATCAAGTCCGCCCTTGACAATACTTATTACCTTCTATAATGGGGGTAAGTGCTAGGGCTACGTATGTGGGTTTCTGCATTTCAGCGTGATATCGAAGTGTAAGAGGGAGAAGTAATAAATTCATCAATATTTATTATTTTTGTACTAGTCGACTGTCGCTCGTTTCCCGCGGCTCACGGGGAAGAACGAAAGTGACTTTTATACTATAACACAAAGTTATATCTAGTTACATGTACAGAGGTTTCGGATCGCGTGCATGCCATGTTGCTTATACACGTTATTGTAAGAAAATTAATGTATAATGTATTACAATATATAATTTTCAGTTCATTTTAAAGATAATAATATTTTAAGATGTTAGGAAACACGTGTATGAATAACATGGCACGACCGAAAATTTCTTGAAAGCGAGGGACTGATTGCTCTGAAATGGAATCCCGACCTCGTTAAGATGTGGTGTAGTTAGCAGTTTGTACTAAAATAAATACGTAGTATTTAACACAGTATACATTTATACTATCAAGTGACATAGTTTCACCGAATTTAATCTGAATCCTGTTATTTTCTTATTCCTTTGTAATTCAATCAGGTATTAGAATTAATTCACCAAGTTTATTATGGTGACAATAAAATATCAGTGTAAATAGCTAGTTTTAATTACCAATTATTTTGACAGCCAAAATTGATATTGTAAATAATAGTTTATTTATACTTTGTACTTTATATAAAATGATGCCGATTTATTTTGAACGAACGCCTGCTGACGGGCGGGACGCCACACGCACGTAACATGTTCGTCTCATATCAGAGTTATTCATTTAGTATTTAATTAGAATTAATATAATTAAAGGCTTTCAATTTACTCTCTGATCATCTGACATCGATAATAACGAAACTGAAAGGCGCTGTATAAAGACGGATGTTATAACTTTATTTTGTTCCGTTACAAAAATAACTTGCTAAAGGAGACATATTAACTGGAAAAAGTATTAAAGTTTCACAGGGTGTTTTAATTAAGGTAGAATTAGGACGGACGTCAACGGACACAGATCCGATAAAAGTATTCTTGAAATATTGTGTTTATTACTTACTTTAAACTAACTAAACGATGAAGAAATTAAAAAACTATTTTTTGATGGCAGCTTGGATGGCAAATATGTGTTTGTGTCATTTATTTTTAACTGTTTTTAAATACCTAACGAAAGTTCCTTTTCTGAAATAATAACTACTAACTATTGAATTTGTAATTTAAAGACTTAACATTAACAATTATATATATTTATAGTATTTATTTATAAATAATATTATATATATATTAGGTGTATCTATTTGTCTTAATAAATTATGCAATGTCCGCAGAGTCCATCTGACATCAGCTGAGATCATTCAAACAATAATTATATTATAATATTCTAATAGCAAAGCGTATTGAATTATCTCATGTGTACTAATTGCATGTTAGTGGGAATATTGTGGAAGAATCCGGCCTGTTTCGAGTTACTAGATTTCCGTGAAATCCGATGCAGATAGACGTACATAAAATGATAAACTCTCTTTGTAAGACTTACAATCCTCTTTTTTCGTTTGTTCATCTTATTTATATTTCGTAACTTTACAGTGGTCTGAATGGAGACGATAAACATCCATTTTACTACTAAAACGAAGCAAAGAGGGTTGGAAGAATGATTGCAGATTCTTCATAATAC
Source organism: Abrostola tripartita (assembly GCA_905340225.1). Lineage (NCBI taxonomy): Eukaryota > Metazoa > Arthropoda > Insecta > Lepidoptera > Noctuidae > Abrostola > Abrostola tripartita. The sequence goes on along the minus strand of HG996493.1, from coordinate 5,595,967 downwards.
TTTTTTATATTAGTTTTAAGATATATTTTATGTAATTGTTTTGTTACATAGCTTGTAAGGGATGGGAAACGAATATAGTGAGTGCTGTGATACCGGATGCTTTGAGAGTTGTAGTGTGGGTAATCAGCGAAGGCGGTTATAATATATACATATATATATAATTATTAAAGATTATTTTACGTTACGATCCTAATCCTATCGTTTACTTTAATGTCATCGTAACATTTTGAATACATGAGACACCTACAAGACACTAAGTGTCAATTCAATCCACTTAAACTACAAACAAAATAAATAACATTTTAAGGGTATCCTAAAATTTATAAGATGTGCTATGAGTGCCAAATTTAAAGTTTCAGTATTTTAACAGGCATGATTGGTTCTCGATTAATTATAATTAAATTGATAGTTAATAAAACAGCTTTTACACCTTTGAAGCCTCCTTTTATAGAGGTGTTAAAACTGTTGTTTAATTTATATTGTACTGATTCAAGAATAGAAATTATCCGAATAACATGTGTGTATTATTTATAACCCTTTAGTTCACCTTGTCCAATTAATTGTCCGACTGCAGAGCAGAGGCCTCTTCCATACTGAGAAAGAACGAGCATTGAGGACCATGGCACGGCTACTCTACCAGCGATTACATTTCAAAGATAATTAAATTCAGTTTTTCTTACCGTCTCTTACAGTTTTGGTTGGTATACATTTTTTTGGCGTTGATATTAGTAATAATGAAAACTTACAGCATTTAAACATTTTAGAAGAGGTCTGTCAGAAATCTTAGGTTTAGTTATGGACGTCCAAAAGGTTTCATTTACATGTTGTTTATAAAGCAAGTCCTATCGCCGCATAAATAAATAAAACTATATATAAAATACACGTACTAGTTTATTTCATATTAACCGTACATTACATACATAGTCGTCGTTACACTTAGTCAACAACATGAAATATAACACTTAATAGATATAGAAAGGTTCAGGTTACGCAAGGAACTTGTTTCTCTGCAGTCGGAGTAAAGGTAGGTCACAAAAGGTGACGTCTAGTACCTAATATGACATCAATATGGCGGTTATTGGGTGGCCCCAGAAAAACAACATTCCTCACATAAAAAAGTTATTAAAAATAGATAGTTTTATGTAGTATTTACCTAACACGCTGCAGTTACACTATTTCTCAAAAAAGGTTAGAAAATAAAAGTTCTCAAGTAAGTCTGAAATGTTACCATAACATAGATCGTTGAAATTTTTATGTTCTTCATTTGATAGCAAATATTAAATATAGGTATGCATTTTTATAAAATGACAAACAATTTATTTCACTTTGAAATACAATTTAAACATTTATCCTACACATTTTTGGTAACGCGTAATAAATAAATAATTCATTATCATTGTGTCATGATCATAATATTTACAAATATATAATATCTACATAATCTTGTCACTTATTTATTAATAATTTCAATATATTAATCTTTTTGGAAACCAATATTTTATATATTTTCATAATACTTTCATAGTCACATATTGAGCCATATTGTCATGTAAAAAATAGAGAAGAAATATGACTAACATAAGATTTTTAGACCAAATTCTTATTATTTAAGTAACTGTCTATGTATGTAGAAATCATTAATCTGAGATTGTGTCCGTAATAAGAGTTTAATGCCATGCAGGTAGGTCTCTACTCACTAACTTCTAGTTTGCTCTGCCTTTCCTGGAAATAGCTGTGCAGGAACAAAATAATAGATCCGAATGCTTGAGCGAACTAGACGTCTGGCGAGATCCAGGTATTCATGTCTGAATAACAATATTTAGGTGTACCTATATTTTTGATTTCTTTGAAATAATACTCATGATGTATTTAAAATAAAATTATTATAATTTGCGGCGCTAATCCATGTTAAATAAACTGTTAGGTATATGAGAAGTGAACTTTACAAATTTTATTTTAGTTACACAAATACGCGATTAAAAGTATATATAATTTAAAAGTAAATACATTAACTTTTTTCTGATCAGTAAAGTAAATAATTATAATTTAATTATATCGTCTCAAACGCTCGTAGACTCGTCGTACACTGACAATGAATCAAATAGTAACGTCAATGTTCCCTTTCAACAAGTTTTAGATAGACACACTAGCTTCTGAATCACAATACCGATTCAGTTTCATTGACAACCTTCCTTCACAAGAAAACATTAAAGATTTTCCGTAACTACATTACATCTAAATTTTAAAATCGATTTTATAAGAATTGTTTTTCGTTTTCTTAACTTCAAGCCCTTATCCCTTAACCACAGCGACTTTATAATTTACGCCCAAAATAGACAATGTTAAACATAAAATAAATATTTTTTGTAGCTAAGACAATAATTTATATATGACGTTTTCTTTCATTTTTGCATGTTGCCCATGCTAAGCTTAAATCTAAATTGATGAAGGAAATTTGAAAAATGATGGACACGAGCAGGACTTGAACCTGCGACCTTCGCCGTACCGACGTCACCCTTAAGACGTAAATACTAAAAGGGAATTTGAAATTCGATGGGTGCGAGCAGTGACACAATGGCTCAGTTGGAGCAGCGCAGCGCCACGGTACGGCGAAGGTCGCAGGTTCAAGTCCTGCTCGTGTCCATCATTTTTCAAATTTCCTTTATCAATTTACAATAATTTATAAATTTATATTTATGCATAATTTATGAAATAGAGTAAGATAAGATAAACTATCGATGAGGTAACAGAGGTATTTTACACTATGCAGAATGCTGGTCGTGGAAAGCAAAAGAACGTATAAAAAAGTTTCAATTAAACTAATGTACCAAAATTTTATAGCAACTGAGGTACTACTATGATAATCGCAACGGAATCAAACTTAGTTTATGTCACTTTTGAAGTAGCACCCCTCAAGTGGACTACAATTACGCTAACTTGTTCGTTAATGGCACAAACTGTAATAAAATTGTCGAGATTCGGTGACATAAACACTCAGGTACATACAGTACGTATTAAAGGTACAGATTCGGAACACTGAAAATGTCAATATAAGTAGATATTTACAGTTCGATGCATGAACTTACTTATAAACGCGATATACGTGCGTTCTTTGGCACAACACTAAAAACAACGTAACATTCACAAAAATATAAACAGTTTACATTTTAGCAACAAGCTAACCTCTTTTAAAGCTGGGTGTCTATACTTCTCGTTCATACATTCAATTGTTTTTAAAAGTAAATAACCTATTTCAAATATAAGAATAGTAGATAAGCAACCGTCGATGTCTTTCGTAACTTAACCAAACAAAAGAATACTTAATAAAAGAGTCAATTAGAATTAAAACGCACCCGCTGGGTTTCTGTTTTAAGAAAATTTGACAGATTAAAGCTACGTCAGATATCTTTACGTCAATCGAGGTATATGAACATAAAATGAGATCAATGTATTATTACTAATAACTAAAGCTATTGTTAACGTTACAATATGTCAGATAATATTGATGTACCTCTTAATGACCACAGAAGATTACGTAGCGGGTATCAAACCTCTTATGAAATACGAAGTTACAAAAACACTTTATGTAACAACATTACTACAAGATACAAAGCGAAGAACAGAATGAAGTCAGTTTTTGGCCGGATTTTATAAAATAAATCGTAATGATGTTACATAAAAATGTACATACGTTCATAAAGTTAAAAACTGGCATTCGAGACTTGAGTGATAATTTACATGTAGAAAAGATATGTGCAGTCATTTTGAAGTATCAATAGTAAAGGCCTATTAAACATAAAGGAATGTCTCTCAAAGAGTATTAAAGTCGTATATAATCGAAGTGTCCTTTGGATATGATCCCTGTAAGATTATAATATACTTTGATATATCTATTGTCTTGGCTCACCTTACCTTACGGTTCAGTGGTAGCGTTTGAGCTCGGGGAACACTTCTACAAGTACTTGTTCGAAGAGGTCCTGCAACAAATAGGAGAATCCCTTTAGTTGGGCAGTTTGTGCATAGTAACTTAATTACTATTGTAATCGCGTTACTATTAAGATAATGTAGTTTCTGATTTTTATTTCAGGTCGAGAATGATATTAGGGTAAGCTGTCTCTAGGTAATAATTTTAACTGCAGATTATGAAGTAGAGTCAAACACAAAATTATGCATTAACTAGTTTACTCTACTGAAATCATTCCTAAACCTATAAATCAGGAAAACAAACAACGATCGTTTATTTTCCGCCCATGATGAATACGATAAACAATTCTATTAAACATAAATTGGCAAAAAAATGCTTTTTTACATCGCCCGTCGCGGCGAGCGACACGCGCGGACCACGTCTTCCGCACACTTGTCGCGCCAATTCACATATATCAACTACAGGTGGCGACATTTTTAGCGTTGAAGACGCGCTTTCAGCTGCAAAATGACACGCCAATAATTTTAGATCCCGCGGTATTCGTACGATACAGAGAAACACGTCGGGCTGTAGACAGTGTGCCAGAGTTATCAGCCGCGGTTGTACAAGTGTTGAGGTTAAGGTTGCTGGAGTTTTGTTTTCGTTCTGTGATAGTATCGTTAGGACATTTTACAAATATTTTGATTGAACAGCAATTAAGATATGATCGGTAAAAATATAAATACAGAGAAAACTTTTAAGTGCGGCTTTTAATACAGATGTGAAGTGATAACATAAATAAAAATCAGTCAGTAAACATGCCTATATTATTCAGTGCTGTGGCTTGTGCAAGTGAAATAGTAGCCAGTTTCGCCTCATGCGATGGCAACTTTATGGAGATTGCAGAGCAAGTGCTGCCCAAGTTACCGGCAAGCACCAAGATGACATACTCACACGGAATATATCTAATACACTATATCGCTGAGGACAACTGTACATATTTCTGTATAACAGACAAAGTAAGTATACAAAGCTAAGTGTAGACAATAATAATATTTATATGCATAGAAGTCTTCTTCTTATCGTATGGTTGATGAACAACCTGGTGTCAGAGTTTAAACCGCCTGTAGGCCTCTGACACGGCTTTACACACCGTTGAAAAATCTCTCTGGCGTGCCGGTTTTCTCACGATGTTTCCCTTCACCGTTTTTAGCAACTGATAACTAATTTTTAGTACGCACGTGAATTCGAAAAGACATTGGAGCGTGCCGGGATTTGAACTTGCGACCTTTTTTTATTTTTATTGGCAGTTCAACGGCCATACCACTCGGCTATCAGTGCTGCATAGAAGTAAAAAAATATAACACTCTTTTTAGGCTTCGCTTATATCAATAGTTAAAACGTCGGACAATAAACATAACTATAAAGCAAAAATAAATCCACAGAATATTTAGTTACACTCGATTTTCAATTGTATTTTTGATACATGAAGAAATGTACATTATTATGTATGAGAGACATATAATTAGTGCAGTAGTTAGGTGTATGGTAGGCATGCCTACGATCATAAATCGAATTTTCGTACAAATTAAATATTTTTAACTTAGTATCTGTTTGATGTCCTGGTTTATTTGTGTACGCCTGTAAATACCTGCACCCACGATTTTTAATATAACTTGTATTTATCATTAAACGCCTACTCGTACTCATAATGTTTTAATAATAAACATGTTTGGTGGCACAATATCTGCAGTCGTATTGCGGTTACCTTCATAAGCAAAGACTACGGCCTTTATTACCAAAAACTCGTACTAAGTAAAACTTATGTAGATAAGTGAATACTCTAGCATGCGAACTTTATAATTGCAAAGGTGCGTGACCTCCTTAGGGCAAGTAATAGTCTCTCTAATTCTCATCTTGACAAAACTTTGAGTCAAATAGTTAAATGACGAGTATTTCCGAATGTTTGTCGATGAGTACTTTATTTCTAGACAAGTGAGATTACTAAAATAAACACAAATGATGTTTTTTTTAATATATATGGGAACATTCAATTATTTACGACCGTTTAAAAAACTAAATAGCTTCGTTAGACATCTTTCTAGGTGGAATAAAATAAAACATTGTTTAACTACGTTTTTTATTTTACAGACTCGAATTATTATTTATATGACGAGCTGATTACAACTAATTTATTAAAATTTTAGCTTGCCGTTGTAATATAGGTACCTAATACTGAATGTTTATATCCGAAGTAAGATCTAATAGCAAAAGCCTATCAATCGCCTGATAAGTTGGACAACGACCAGGAGGTATAAAGACCTAGACAAAATTACTAGGTATAAAATTAATTACTAGGGACATTCTCATTTGTGTGGTACGTGCCAAATATTTCTAATTATCTTGTCACCTATCTTACACACTGTAATATGCTAGTATTGATATTTAAGACAGCTGTCGATTCAAACTCTACTGAAGCGAATCGTTTTCGCTTCGATTACTGTTACAAAGATACCACATTGTTGCTATTTGAAAGAAATGGTTTCACACAATCGTTTTTCAAGAAATTTAAATACTAACAAGCTTGACATGTTTTAAATATAAGTTTCGCCCGCCGTGTTGACAAACTCGAATAGCGCTACTTTTTGTCCACGAAAAGCCAGAAATGTCATTGTTTTATATAATGCAGGGATTAAAAACAGAATGTTTTCTTATTTTGTTTCAATGCGTGTTGAAATATAAACTTCAGCACACGCACTTTTCGCACGTCATGTTATAGGTCCCAACTTAATACAGGGCGAGATTATTGCAATCAATTCGTCACAAATCTAGACTCCGTGCTGCTACTGAGAATTACCTAATGGACATAAATCACGCCTGTATTCCCCGAAGTGGTAGGCAGAGGTGCACAATTAGTACACTTACATTTCGCCAGTTATATTATAAGTCCCAATGTAATAGGGGGCGAGCCTATTGCCATCAACCTGGCAGATTCAGACTCCGTACTGACAATTACCTAGTGGATAAATCTTATAACACTTCGCCCGACCCGGGATTTCAATCCAGCTCATGCTCAGCCGTCGCGACCGCCAGATTAATGTGGCAGTCTATTAATCTCAAGTACTATGACTGTGGCACAATAGTAATTATATTGGCAACATGTATAAGAATTCAAAAACTTTCTTACTACTTAAATAACACTTGGATCGAATCTTTCAGCTATGTCAACGTTCTCGATCGTTCCTGTTCCTGAACGAGATACAGCGACGGTACCTAGAGGATAAGATGAACTTTAACACGGTCCTGGCGGTCGAGATGTACCGGTACAGCGAAGACTACAGCACGATAAACATCAGGAAGGGAGAGCTGGACGAACTCAACAACATTGGCGTTGGTTGCAGTGGTAAGAAAAAGTTGTTGATCAAATACTTCATACGATCACGTCTGGTATCCTCGAAAAGTCAGTATGTACACTTTTATGAAGAGTCTACACATTTTGCTGCTCACAAGGAATTCCAAATAAACAAACAATGTCGGTGACCTAATGTTAATTATGTATTTCTTGACCCAAAAGCAATGTCTTGATATCTCAATTTACGGAGATTTACGTTTTGTAATTCGTATTTTTTATTACAGAAAGTATACTCGGCGAGAAGATATTACACATAAATAACCCAGAAAAAATATCATACAGTGTAAGTATATTATTATTATTTGTTATAAAACGAACTAAGGGTCAACCTATGGTTGAAGTTCCGTAATTTAAAGTAATAATATTATAATTTTAAAAATTGCATTTAATCAACTTTAACCATACTAAATTTCACACTTCACCGTGCATGCAATATGCTTAAAAAGAAGTTACATTTTATCTCTTACTCATTGAATTGGTAAAACATCTCGCCTAATAAAAACTTATGAAATTGTCTATATCAAGAATGGACAACGTCGTATTCCGAATCGTAAGATTCTGTTGCCCATTCTTGTTTCCATTCCAATAACGTTAATATTTATGAATAGATTTAAATTGATCCGCGAGTTCGAGTAATTTTTTAGCCTATTAAATCTAACTAGACATTTATCTTTTAGACTATATCGTACGAAGATGCGCCGGAAAGAATATCTGTATCGGGCATGACACCAGAAAGAATATCGGGATCAGTTGTGACTACGGAAACACTATCAGAACCGATCTTAACTTCAGAAAGGATATTAGAATCAAAAATAACTCCAGAAATTATACCAGGATCTGAGGTTCTTTCAGAAATAATGTCAGAATCGGAGTTAATTTCAGAAATAATGTTAGAATCGGAGTTAATTTCAGAAATAATGTCAGAACCTGTGTTAAATGCAGAAATAATGTCAGAATCGAAGTTAATTTCAGAAATAATTTCCGAATCTATGTTAAATCCAGATATAATGCCAGAACCAATCCTGACCCCAGAAAGAATATCTGAAACGTTTGCAACTGCTAAGAAAATATCAGAATCGATGGTGACTCCCAAAATAATATCAGAACTGGCTGTAAATGTAGATAAAATTTCGGAATCGACAGTAACTCCAAGACTATACGTTGTGATAATAGGTATGATGATACTCGTCATAGCAATGGCCGTGTACGCATTCGGCCCGATATCATGTGCAGTTGTGACGAGTGTCGGAATATATTCACTATTCCGTTCTTTTGTAAGTTCTAAAGATAAATCTGGTCAGTCTGACGCAAAAGAATGACGTAGTATCAGTAGCACTGTATAAATTATTTAAAGTAAATATTTGTGAGACTTACGGAGTATAGTTTTTTCTGTGTAGATGCACGATCGACAATCAGCGATAATCCTCGATGTTTATAATTAATAAGATTATGTACAATAAACTTCGTGCATAGACTTCAACACTGAACTATGTCTGTAGTTGATTGACATTTTGGCTTCATGGTTACTCTTTAGCAGCAAATTATACTCATAGATATTTTCTTAGTGTATTCTTAGGATATACTTAAAATATAAACATTATTTATGAAATTGTGTTTTAGATTGAACAACAATTGTACTTATTTATTACTGTAAATATTTTTTTTGCCTTTCTCCTGTAGTTTATATGTATTTCATCTACGTATACGCAAAACACAATCTGTTTATTCGTTTTTCTGGGAGGTGCATTCTCTATGTCACCTGCATTCATGCCGAATCAAATCGATATGTGTGCCCTAGAATCAATATTAATAAATTTACAATTAAAGAAAAGCGATTGATAGAACATTTTCTTTTCTAAAAGTTTTTACAAAAATGAAGTATGTTTATGGTAGTCTTGAATAAGTACTCACATAAAAGAGTTGTTTGTTGTGCGTGGTGTTCTGCAGCGTGTGGAACAGCTTGTGCGCGCCGCGCGCCGCCGCCTGCGCGCCCACCAGCGACGACAGCGCGTCCAGCACGCTCTCGCTCAGCTGCTGCAGCGCTAGCGTGCGCGTGTGCTCTGTCACACCACAAATATAAATACAATGATAACAACAAATATTATTTAATACCACACAAGTACTGCAACTAAAAATCAATCATTCCCTGTTTTCTAGAAAGGACGAGAAAATCTCCCAGCAAAACTATTCGTCATAATGTATGTAATTATATATGTAGTATGTACGAAGTATAAGTACAGCCAGTTTTATAGATAACATATTTTTCAATGAATGACAGCAAAACGTTGCATATAATGGGACACAATTTAATTAAGAAGTAGATTTTTAAGTAGCAGAGGCTTTCTAATGTGTTAATTACCCAAATACCCACCCTAAAATCGAATCTAAAAAGTTCCTATAGATTTCTCACCTTTGTCTTGGAAGTTCCTGTTAGACGTGTTTTCGGACAGCGTCCCGCCAGGCCACCATGACTTGAGGACCACACTGATGTAGTAATGTAACATTTGCTCCGAGAACAACCATGTCACAGTATCTTTGATTTGCCTGAAAATTTTCCCACATTAGAAATATTTACGACTGCATATTGACGGCACTTGATTTACATATGTTACATGTTTGGAATGACAAGACGTGACTGACAATGATAAAGGTTCCAACTATTTTTGAATAATTATCGAGTAGTTGGTCAAGAATCGTTTAAACTACAGTAACATACGGTACACCAATAAGTCTTGACACAGACTAGGTACTGTAGCTTATTTTTTATTAAAAACCAAACGTCACACTAGGAATTTGTTCGCGTGTGGATCAAACTCTCAACACTTATTACAGCAGTCTAAATACTTACGCCATTTACAATTATTATAACGCTAAATGTAGCCAAAATTAAAAGAACAGCCCCCTTACCATGGACTCTTAAAGCAGGACAGTTTACGTTGTTGTAGCGAGACGCCGCATTACACTGCACGTAGCGGTGTCTCGCTTCCACATCTTAAACTGCCCTGCTATAAGAGTCCATGGTAAACACACTTAGGAGTTCATGGTAAGGGGGCAGACCATAATGCAACAAACAGGATGGACTAATCAAGCGAACTAAACAAGCTATATTACAGAAATAGAATACCTATTAATAGTACTGCCATAAGTGATCTGCACGAACGTGACGAGGGTTTTCCTGAGCCACCGGAACACGCCGCGCATGTCAAACACTTCACTAAGTAGCGCGTACAAAGGCTCCGCTATACTGTCCCTTTCCTCTGCCATTGCGCCAGCGCCTGTTGAAATTATGTTTGTTAGAACCACTTTATCTAATGTTCGTCTCTCATCAGTAGAAGATGAAAACGTTAACAAAGCTGTTTGAGACTTGATACGAAACGGATAAATATAAAAACGGGTCCAAAGCTTGGCCACTCTTGGTTATGGTATTGGTAACAACACTGTTATGGTTCCGGTAAGGACTACACCATACAGTCTTCTTGTATAACGCATACAACATAACGATGATTACAAAGAGAGGGTTGTGCTCTATAGCTTATAAAAAGCAAACTACTGCGATCCATCTGATAGACATGAGAGTACGTATTTCCCTTTTAGTTTTTAATCAATACGGCAGAAAATAAAGATGCATTTTAACTAACAATAAACTTACCTCTTAGAGACGATGTCATGTTCTTGCTAGAGCTGTCGGCCCCATTACCGTCGAGATACAAAGATATTTCGTCCTCTTCCGCCGACGTGTGCGTAAAAGGCTCCTTCTCCTGAGACGATCTGTTCGTCGCTTCACTACTGGTACTGTTGGCATGAGACAAATAATATATATGGTATGTGCCTAGGTAATGATAAATATGTATTGACAGGAACGTCTAAAACACTATAGTCAATGCGCGCTTCTCTAAAAAACTTTATATTATTTTATATATAAATATAACAATGATAAAGAGTTCTAATGAGATCATTAATTTGTAATCGAGAAACAATTCCAGTTAGTTCAAAGTTTTAACAAATTGTGAAACGAAAATGTATGAAAATATATAATAAGAAACACTGTTACCTCTTAAATAACGTGGAAAACGAGAATTTATTTTTCTTTGGTAAATCACCCTGCTTTAAATACTCTGAACTTGGATTAAGGAATGTGTACAATGCCTCACTTTGGTTTAGTCGGTCGTCTTCTAAAACAAACTGAAAATAAATCGATTCGACTATATTGTGTACTACAAAAACAATTCCAAGCAAAGCTATAACGATTTGAAAAGTTTAATAGAGCAAAAAATAATCTTACTTCTAAATATTTTTGTATTAATATTTTGGCCTTTTCTAGAGAGTTTTTGTCATTCTTTCCAAATAGAAACTTAAAGGAATTCGTCGGTAGTTCCAAGTTTTTTAATTCTGCACACATAGGCCGTAATTTTCGATGTAATTCCTGGAAATAAACATAACGTTAACACCTGGCCATTTAGCCAACTTTCGATACTACTACATTAATGACCTTATAATCTTTACAAAAGAAGGTTCTACAAAAGTATTGCCCAATTAATAACACACACTTCAAAAAGATAAAGTACCTGGAACTCATTCAATGTTCTAAGTAGCACCCAGCCTGTAGTGATTTGTTCGGGCCGATCGTCTTCGTTGATAGACTCTTGTTCAGCCATGTGCACCACTATCACAAACTGCGGCGGTTTCGACTCGTCTATTATCTGATAAAATATATATTCGTATCGTTCAATATTTCACTAAAATATTATTAAGAACATTTTCTTTACAAACAGCTGGGCTGGAGTTCTGTCAGCGTTTAGGGCCAAAAGGCCAAAGGTGTTCAAAATTGATATTTGTAACTTTTTAAATGTTGTTTTAATCGGCTTTTGTTGCTATCATCGAAATTAATAAAAAGTACAGGGCAGAGTTTTTCTTCCAAATATAACGTTTATATTTTTCAAGATTTCAAAATTACCCTTAACTCAGAACCGCCTTTTATTTTTATCACTATTATGTTATTCATTTAGACATCTAAACGCGTTATAGGACTATGATTATGTTCGAATTCGAAGTAGCCTCCCGTCGTATGTCGTATAACATTAACATGGCGTCGGTGTCAGATTCAGCGTCGGCATGGCTCACCTCTGACGGACTCTCTGACTGACTGATGGTGACGGAAAACATCGTAAGGAAACCTGGATTTAATTATCTGAAATCGCCAACCCGCAGTGAGCTAGCGTGGTAATCAGTGCTCAATCCTTCTCTATACGAGAAGAGGCATTTGCCCTGCAGTGGGACAGTTATAGGCTGTTATTATTATTATTTTTATTATGGCTCACCTCCGCGCTGTGCACGTTGGCCCGCCAGCGCCCCAGATGCTCGGCCCAGGTGTCGGTGCGCGCGAGGTGCGCCTCCAGCCGCATCTGCTCGCCCGCCAGCTTCTCCACCTCGTTGGCCAGCATCGACAGCGCCGGGGACTCCGGCTTTAGGGACGCGCGCAGTGCTGCTAACGCCTGGTGGCAACGAAATTAGCGTAGTACTCCAAACTTTATTACTACAGTGCGGCCGCTGAGAGAAAGCGTTCCTGACAGGTCGTGATCGAAAAGTCGATGTTACTTTGAAATGGCGGATCATTTTCTATAATAATATTACTACCGTTTATTTGATTTATTAATAAATAATATGAGTATATCCTATATCATTATTTTTTGTTACAAAATATAATTTCGCGCTAAATTTAATGTTTAGTTAAAAAGAAAACAATTTTTTTTTAATCCTGGAACGTTGTTACATGGTTACGTAAAATGTATATGTATTTTTGTAGTAATGTGACAAAAATAACAAGGCATTTGTTACGTTATCTGTCGTTAGTACAATACAAAAAACAAAAGTTTATGTACACAATTGAAAACCGAACATACCATAAAATAATATGTTTTTGTTTAAAAATGTACAATAATAATATAAAATATAGAGGTAGAGTAGAGTTCGAAACTAGTCGGGCTTTCCGAATACACACGTGAGTAAAACCAGCGTATAATAATAGGTACGGATAACACGCACAAAAGTTATTAAGTATAGTAAAATCATCAGCCATACGAGTCTAAACGACAAACTTTCAATATTATGTTTATTTTTTAGTCTCTTTAAACAATTTATAGACAATTTCAATTGACAGAGTTGCTGCTAGACTAATAAAAATCTAATAGTTACTTTATGGGACATACTTGAATTTTATTATTATGCCGCTCCTGTAGTTCGTCGAGCTTCCGTCTCGCGTACGTGGAGTGTTCAGTGAGGTGGATGGTGCCGGCCACGCTCTCCGCAGACGACACCGACTCGTTGGACAGCTGGCGGTCCTCTATTGGCGATCTGTCCGAGCTTATGTCTACTAGAAAAATATTACAATTTATTGCTAACATAACTCATACAAATAAACAATTGTGTATAAAAGTATTTTCAAAACATTTAACTAAGTATTGACTCTAGTTATCGAGGGCATTGACCTGTTTAAACGTACAAACTCCTTTTACTAAAAAACAAAGTAAGATGTTTTTTCGTTATCAATATAAACCTCTGCCCCACATTCATTTTAATTAAAAATATGTGAGATATACTATCAGAGTTCTAAAAATATCTATAACGGGTTATACGTTTCTTATCTTTTAACCAATAAATTAATAGGCATATCCGCAATGTAATAATTGTTTTACGCGGGGTAATTTTTAGGATTGACAGTTTGGGGTAATTCATAGGTGGCTCAACTTAAAAAAAACATCTTAATAAAGTTGCATGTTAATAAATTATAAATATAATTATAGCACATTTATAATTATCCATACCTTTGTTAGCGTCCTCCGTAGCAAGCTCAGCGATCAACGCCGTGTAATGGTCGCTCAAAAGGAAAGAATGATAATACTTCTCTTGTATCGTATCCACTACAGTGTCTTGAACTTCATAAAATACTTCTGGGCCCTTATCTCCTAATAAAAATGCTTCCATTCTCTTTCTGGTATCCTAAAGTACAGTCAGCCCATTAAATTCTAATTAAAAAAACAAGGAGCATAAAAGCTTGGTTTTTTTAAATTTGATTTACGCAAATCAAGTTGAAATTTAACTTGATTTTAAAAAACTGATTTGGCAACATTTATTGGACAAATAAAAGATTGAACGTGTATGAGGAATGCGATGCGAGTGAATGAGGCGAAAGAAGTCAGGATCGAAATCCGTGGTCTCTGCCTACCCCTGGTGGAAAAAGGCGTTACTTTATGTATTTATAAAAGATTGAAATAAAAATGTTTTTTAACAATACCTACCTTATCAACTTTAATCTCAGCACTGGGCGATCTAATATACGTATAAAATATTTCCGCGCCCAGCTGATGCCAGCTGCTTCTGGGACTGTGCCTCAACTCCTCGACGGCCATCCAGAAGCCGACCAGTCCTTGAGAACACATGGTCTCTAAGAACATAGAGAGGTACCGCCGCCCTGTGACACTCTCCATTATTTTATGTAAAGGTATAGTCTGTAATGAATGTGACATTTAAATTACTTGGGATACAGATACATATTATTTAAGGTCCACTACAAAAATCCTTCTACAAAGACTATGCAGGTCTGAAGTACCAAAATCCATTTAAAAACTTAGTCAAATTGGCTTCTGATTACGATAATGTACGTGTGTATTTCTGTTGGCTAATATACCCCGATCTTAGTTCAAGGAATATGAACACAATCAAGCATCATCTAAATGTACGTGGTTTGGTCAAGAGAACTAACCACAAAAAATATTATTATAGCCTTCATGACGGTCGCTTGTGGTTTAGCTTTAAGGTCGTGTTTGTAAAGAGACACAATTTCATTGATACGACGAGGTATCAAATCAAGTGATCTAATTAAAAACATTTTTACAATTATGTTAACCCTATTCATATCTTACTATATATATAGGTATTATGCAAATGTATGCCAGTTGCTGAAGAAGGGGATCATTTGAGTATAACGGACCACTATACTCTACAAATACGCAACATCGCATCATGCTGCTAGGAAAGTTCGCAGCTATCATAGGCCTTGAAGATCATTTTAAACACATCGGTTACTGTCTATTTACCTTGCTATCTGTCTCTACAGTAGGAAATGCTCCATCCCAGCCAAGCTTCCTCAGGGCAGTTTCACATTCAGCTTTAGCGATAGTCAGCTGATTAATGTATCTCTTTAGTTTTTTCGCATCTGATATTTGTTGCCGGCTAATGTTTTGCGAACTATTTTTTTCAATCACTTCTATGTCTATACCTTTTGCCCGTTTTACGTTTTGAAGAGTGGTTGCTTGCATTATTTGTGTGACAATATCGTAACTATAAGAAAACAAGCAAGAAAATTACATACCTTTAGACATAAATACATAGGTACCTATTTAGATTTTAGCAAGTTACAAGATTAAACAGGGCATATCAATGACAGAGAGGCAGTTTTTAAGAATGTTTAACTTAAAATGGCAAATAAAAGGATTAGGTATATGTATTGACCTGCCTTAAATTTACCTAAGAGACAAAATTATTCATTTATACCTACGGAGAATTAAAATTTTAAACCACATAACGTTAACACATACCTAACATAATCATAATATGATTGTGTGATATTCCTGAGCAGGCAGTTATTAAATGAAATATTTCTATAGAAATAAAATCACCTCTAATTTATCAATATAATTTGTTACTGAGTAAACTTTTTGTATACCTACTTATTTACGTATTTAAAATCGAGGCTTAAGTATACCTAGCAGTAGGGTGAAAGTTTGACTCGTCTTGCAACCGTAAAAAAAAGCAATATACTTAAATTCCTCTCGAATTTCAATTAGGCCACAGTATAAGCCACAGGACTCGGCCTATGCAATGTGCGCATCACCAAATTATTTCGTGAAAGTAATAAGCAACATTATCAGTGCGCACTCACCGTAACCGCTTGAGCGTGTCGACATTGTTACAGCTGTTGATTAGCCGTATGTAGTCCTCGAATGTTTTAGCATATTCGTGCGTCCTTACATGCATAGCATCCACCTCCTTCTGGGCCTCTAGATATTGTATAATTTTTTGGTTTATGTAATCTGGTTCGGTTACGAGATCTATTGCTGGCTGTAAAACTAGATTTAAGAGAAGGAAATAATTTGAATAACTTTTTTTAATATTTTTTTGTTTGATAAATGATTTTTATTTTGCAAATTGGTTTACATGGAACACTTTTACACGTCATTCTTTTTTAAAGACTAGATGGCGTCGGCATTCCTAAGTGACTACCTCTAAGAAGAAATGCCTAAACAAACTCAGGGTTCACGGTCTTTTTTGAAGTCCAGACAAGTACAATAAATTTATATGAGAACAGAAAAGTTAAAAAAGTTATTGCGACGGGAATCGTCGCATGGCGCGCAAAGCCGAAAACTTACCCAATGCGCTAATAAGCTCTTACCTAAGCTTAAGGCTTATTTGTTTTTTATAAAAGTATGAGAAAAGTACTACCAAAAATAACTGCTCATAAATTCCCTCTTACTTATGTACTATTACTCTATGAAAGTTTATTCACAGCAACAATCTAAAAAGGTTACTTAAATAAGGTTTAATTCCTGTTTCAAGGCCTATTGAAAAAGGAATAACAGTACACATACCTTTGCATGCCAGTATTTCTCTCATCAGGTGTGATGCAGGAGACATAGAATAGCACCGGGGCATCAGAAACATGATGATTAGCTCACTGATCTGTCTCAAGTAATGCAGCTCAGTGTCACAGGACATCAAGTGTGGAGCCAGAGCAAACACTGGTGGTTGGTTCAATTCCAGTCTGCAATGTGGGTGGCCAATAAAGTAAAAAGTTGGTACTTAAATTATATTATTACTGCTTCAGTCATGAAAGTTTCATATATGGCAAAAATCTATATTGTTTATTTATTTTTTGCTTCAAAAATGCAGCAATAGATAGTATATGCAGTCATCAGTTTTCGAGACTTTCAATGACCTCATGAAAACAGCTGCAAACAATATGAAATGAGTATCAACTTACGCACAACTCCTGGCAATGCGGATGCGCTCAAAATGTTGTGTAATTTTTGTCACCATGTCACTAGCCAGCAGCTTCTCAGCATCAACACGCAACAATCTCTCATACAAGTTCTGCACAGCTCCCCACACATGCTCTTTGAACTTGTCTATCACTGGTTCAGGCTTATGGGATAACTCCTTCAGCCAACGAGCAACAAAATCCCTCAGTATATAATCAATTAACAGCTGCAATTGGCTGTCTACAGTACGCCCAAATATAACAGGCAAATGAGTTTTTTTTGCTGTATGAGGCCAATTTGATTGGTCTTCCTGTATTGACAAATTACAATGTAAATATAACATTGAATTATCAAAAAATATTTGAATATTAAATATTTATTACCTTTAAGCTCTCCTCTATTAACCGAACATCTTTTTCAACTCTATCCAATAAGAATAATGAGGTTTGATGTGGGGAAGATAAAGATACATGACCCCAAAGAGTCAACACAAAAACTGCTATGCCCAACAATAAACTAAGGATTACTAAATAAAATAAGCTCCATATATATGGAAAATACCACACAACAGATAAACACAAGGGAGCTACACAAACTGAGATCCACTTATACATCTTATTGAGAGGATTTATCTAAACATTATTGTAGAAAAAATAGTAAACAAATATTATTAATCGTCTTTTTAGGGATTTATAGATCACAATACTGTAGATATGCTTTACATATTCATAATAATTACACACGATCTACAAGTCATAACTTATCTTTGATTAAAATTTAAACGGCACCAGATTTTATAAATATTTTAAAATTAAATAGCGATAGCCATAGTGAGTAGTACCCCTTTCCTACTCTACGTACTAGCTCTGAAATTTTTTAAGTAATCTAAGTAATTTTAACATCACAGAACAGGATAAACTATACAAAAAACCATATGTGCGAGAGAGATAACATATATTACCAATACACTATCAATGTCGTTTTTAAAGTCTTGACAGATGTTACTTTAATGTTGCTAGGCATAAAATCCCATTACACGAAACAGAAAAAAAGTTTGAGTTTAGTAAGAAGGGTCTCCTCTAGTCTATTTTTTAGTCTGTGTAAATTTTTGACAATGGAATGATGACAAATGACAACTAACTGGCATGTTTTGATAATGTAAATTGCGAATTTATCAGAATTACAGAATAGTATTATTTACAACAATACTCTTGTAAGTATAATATCGAAGTGACTGATTTGTCATTTAATGAACATTTTATTTCCTTAATAATTGTTAATATTATTTTAGGTTTAAAATAACATAGTGCAGTAGACAAGTTACTGTTTTCCCTGCATAGAAATAAATATCATCCATTTTTTTAGTATAATTTATGAAATATGCCTGAAATAGAAGCGACGTATTTAGTAGTCGGTGGCGGAATAGCTGGCGTGACCTGTGTGGAGACTCTTGCAATATTGCATCCTGAAGAAACACTTGCAATAATTACTGCCTCTTCATTAGTAAAAAATGTTAGCAATGTGAGTTTTTTTGCCAAAACCATTGTCAAGTTTGATGTCAACGAAACAGAAGCAAGTTCATTGATGAGAATTCATCCAAATTTAAAAATTGTTTATGATTCACTCAAGCATGTTGATACTGATAAACAAATAGCATACACTTTCGCAGGTGATGCAATAAAATACAAAGTTATTTGTATTTGTACCGGTGGCATTCCTAGACTTATCAGAGATTCACATAAAAGTAAAAGGATACTTGGAATAAGAGATACAGAGTCAGTTAAAGAATTTCAAGAAAAACTTAAAATGGGTCGGAAAATGGTGATTGTTGGTAATGGAGGTATTGCATCGGAAATAGTTCATGCTACATCTGGAATTCAGAAATTTTGGGTCATCAGAGATGACTATATATCTGCCACCTTTATTGATCCTGGAGCTGCTGAATTTTTCCAAAATACATTTAAGAACAAAGAACTGCAGCCTGACCAAAAAACTGTTTTAAGAAGGCATATCTTCTCAGAGGAAGATCATGTTGTTTCTCTGAATAAAGACTTAAAATCAGCAGCATTGGGTCCTGATTGGTACAGACAACTAGAAGGCGTAAGAGATGAAAAAGGAGATCAAGAACTAGAGATAATTTATAAAGTGGAGGTAACATCGGTTGAAGAGACAGGTGATATGGAGTATCCTCTTCAAGTGTCACTTTCTAATGGTAAGATAATAGAATGTGACTTTGTTATATCAGCAACTGGTGTTGAACCTGCTGTCAACTTCTCTTGGGATATAGAACCAAACCTGGGCCCGGAAGGGGGCTTGGCAGTAAATGAATTTCAAGAGACATCAATAAGAAACGTGTATGCTGCTGGTGATGTGGCTCATGCTGCTTGGGAACAAGCTTCACATTGGTTCCAGCTAAGGTTGTGGACACAAGCAAGGCAAATGGCTGGAATGGCTGCCAAAGCTATGCATGGAAGAATAATAAATGAAGAAGTATTACAAGACTTTTGTTTTGAACTTTTTACCCACTGTACCACACTATTTGGGTATCAAGTCATATTATTGGGAAAATATAATGGACAAGGATTAGGATGTGATTATGAAATACTACTACGAATGACGCCTAATAAAGAATACATAAAGCTTGTACTTCAAAATGGAAAGCTACAAGGTGCAATATTAATTGGAGAAACTGACTTAGAAGAAATGTGTGAGAATTTGATTCTTGATCAATTAGATTTAACATCCATTGCAGATCATATTTTAGATCCCGATATTGATATAGACGATTATTTTGATTAAGTAATAATTGTTAAACCATGTAAATATATTTATTTTTGTTAACTTTTTATTCTTTGATTATTATTTCTTTTCAGTTGCGTATATTATATGAAATCTATTCTAAAATTCTAGGGCAACTGTATTGCCCCTGCCAAGACTTAATAACTCATCCCATCACAGAGCTTTCCAAATTTCATGTTTTTTTTTAGTTATCCCACTCAAATAATATCTAACTTAAAAATTGATGATATTATCTTAGTGGTCTATGATATATGTATATAATCAATCGAATGCACGTAGACCGACATTGTTGCCAGAATAGGAAAATATGTTACGTACTTTGTATTAGCCTGAAGTGTCCTACAGCTGGGCAAAAGCCTCCCCGTTCTCTTTCCATATCTCCCTGCTGCTAGGGACTGCTGCCGTTAGCTGTAAATTAGATATTATAGGGCCGGATATACCTCCAAATAAGGACGGATAGACAATACAACAATGTAGTTACGATAGAAAAGCAGATTATAATACATTCAATACGATTCACGTATCATGTTGCTTTTCTTTTACTTCATAATGCGTAAAGTTATCTCCATAATCATTAATATAAACTGCAACTTATTAATCTAAATAACTACTACGAATTATATAATATAATACGAGTATAATATAATAATATACGAGAATAATATAATATAATTATATAATCAAAATAACAATTTACATTATATACACACACGATTGTTTTTATACTACCTTCTATACTATACTTCTATTATTAAAACTAAAAATATATACAAACAAAAAACATCAAATAATTATGCATCAAAATATTCCTCCTCATCACTGTCGACTGGCAGGGTTCCCAAAAGGCTGGCGGCATTGCCACGTTGAATGGCAATGCTAATTCTTTGGCCGAAAAACAAACCAGCCCTTTGGTCACGTGAAGAGTCGACCAACCGTTTAGATATGTCTCTAAATAAGAGACGCGCACTCGGACCCCATGACCCGAGTGTTTCGACCCCAAACGGCTCAAAAATATAATTACCAATTAAGTTATTATACTTCCGCCGCTTGAGAGTCTCCGCATTACATATTATATAATATAATATGTAATACGAGTTTACAGTCACATCTGTAAAATCCTCAAAAACTTTATTTTTATTTTACAGTCATAATTGATGTGAAACCCATATTTGCAAGGGAGTATCAAATTCGTTTAACTCGATTTAAAATTTGAGTAGTTTTCGATTAGTTTAATTTTGGATCGATACTGTAAACCGTATACCGTAAACAAGTTTTCGCTACCCTACTATCAAAATTTTAAATTAATAAGATTTGCATTTGACGTGTTTCATGCTAGATGCGCGCATTGTTTTTCTCAACTTAATCGGTATTCGTTCGTAATTTATTATTTGTTCCATTACATATTGTTGACTTGCCGATTGCCGAGCGTATTTTAAGGCAACCATTTTAATGTTGTGTTTTATAGGTGTATTAATTATTGTGTGAAAGTTTTACGTCGTGTTTTCCTTTGTTTCGACGTACCTAATTGTACAAAATGCCTATATTATTCAGTGTGGTGGCTCGAGGCACAGTTGTTTTAGCTAAATATGCAAGTTGTGCTGGTAATTTCACGGAAGTAACTGAACAGATACTGTCGAAGATACCACCCCATGATGACAAGTTGACGTACTCTCATGGAAATTATCTGTTTCATTATATTGCGGAAAATAAATTGGTCTATTTTTGTATTACTGATGATGTGAGTATAGTGCATTTACTGCCAAAGCCTAGATATTACAATATTATTGTTGCTGCTTACACAATATGATACTGACAATAATATTTCAGAAATTCCAACGTTCGAGAGCATTCTTGTTTCTAAATGAGATCAAACGAAGATTCTCCACAGCATTTGGGGACACAGCCCAGACAGCCATACCATATGCTATGAATGGTGAATTTGCACGCATTCTAGCAAATGAGATGAAACATTACAGTGATTCCAAAGATCTTGATACCATATCTAGAGCACATGGCGAGCTGGATGAACTCAAGGATATTATGGTTAAAAATATTGGTGAGTATTATACTAATACATTAAAATGTAACATGTAATGATGTTTGTTACCTACTTAATGCAAGATAATTTAAGTGAATATTAAACTAGATTATCTTAAATATTCCAAGATGTGATATTGTGATGACCCTGGTTTCATTTAATGATATAAAATGGTCTTAGTGGTTTGATTTCACCAAAAATGTCATTTAATACTGAATGGGAAGATACCATTGCCTTATTGTGGAACAGTTACAGGCTGGTCTTATTATTGTTAAACTAGATGATGAAGTGTTGGAATTTGAAACTCATTGTTCAAATTTCATTCTATCCATAGTCTCAAGCCATAGAACAAGATCTCTAAATATTCCGACCATTGTGGCACTCACATTAATAAAGCTATGTTAATAGTATGTACATAAGTGGCACACAATTGTAAACTACTAGTAAACTTCATTTTAGTTGTTTTTAATCTTTCCTGCTCTGAATGCATAATACATTTATTTATTTCTATAAACATTACAATGCAAATTTCCAAACTGTGTTTCTACTATCAATAAGTATTTGCCATCAAGGGCCATTTTCAATTTATCACTATGTGTTCAACACATCACTATATTATAAATAACCCTAATTTGCATGTTTGAAAACAATCAATTAGTTCTAATTCTTCTGGTTTTGATAGCAAATATAAAATAAATATAGCTTATCAGCTGTTATCAGGGTTACACGTACTAACTGCATTATACAGACCTACCTATGTGTCATTGACAGAGTATGTTGTAGGTACATGTTTATTTACTTCAAGTACCGTAATTACGAACTGTCATTAGTCATTCATTGTTTACTTTACATCAGGTCAATGTTGTTCATATCATTATTGCATGGGTTCAATTCAATTCATTTTGAGGTTTACTCTATTTATAAAATGTTTTGTTTATTAACATAGCAATCACAAACAGCTGATTTGTTGCTAAAATATTGAATAGAGGATTAAAAAGTTAAATATTAAGAATGTTGTTAAGATATAAAAGTAAAAGTACTGTTTGAATGTTATTTGACCTACTTTCTATACCAGACACATTTTTTTCTTAATTTTTTGTAGTAGTATGACCAGTAAAATGTTATGCTGCAGTTATTATAGATGCCCCTGCAATATTTAGTATTCTGTGACAATATTTATCGTAATTTATGTTTAGATTAACTCACTTTAGTTACAAATATAATTCAACCATTTTGATTTTACGAAATTACTGTTGAAAATTCTTTCGACGTGACGAGATTCCTATCAATAGCTAAAAGTCATGGGGCGTTAACAATTCTGGCGTTATATCTATAAAATTACTACAATTATTAAAATCGCGCATGTTTACCGGAGTGGTGTTCGGTAGTACATGGATTTCCATTAACTAAGACACGCGCAACTATATATAGGTACCTACTGTCTACATATATTAATAGGTATATTAGGTATATATATAGTTATCTTAGACAGTAGGTACGTCTTAAGAAAACTCGTCAGTAATTTCAGCTTATTATAGTGACTCACATGAGCATCAATTTCAGTGACGATTTACAAAAGTTTTTAATAGAGATAAACATTAAAAAAACTTGTAAAACATTTGCTATAAGCTACTTATAATATATAATGCCATAATAATATTTTTCTAACGAATTCTCATAGCCGGCAATTCTAGTCAAGGTCTCGCAATAATTTCATATAAAGATTCACAAACAGCATGCAATCAGGTATATTCAGAAGATTAATGCAATAATGTTAATGATTTAACAATGATTTCCGTTTAGTCTACTCTGACTTTGTACAGTCAACAACAGAAATAGCTGAGCATTAGATTTCTAAACATACCATTACTTGAAAATACAATTTGTTATACAGAAAAATGCTTTAAATATTCTCAGATCAGATTTCATCTTTATTGTAATTTGAGTCTAACTGAAATTGATGTATACTTATTTTTAGTTTGTTTTTTTTTTTAAATAAAACGTCACACACTAGGAATTGCCCCCGTGTCGTGGGTGCGTTTCACAAACATGAAATATCACATACACAAACACCCAGACACGGGACAAACATTTGCGATAAGCAAAAAAATTTGCCACGTGCGGGAATCGGACCCGCAACCCTTAGCGCAGCAGTCCAATCGCTTAGCCACTGCGCTAATCAGGTCGTCATCGTTAAGCTTATGTTGCAGACCATACTTTTTTTTTTTTCCTCGACTATGAAATGCAAGTCTGGAATCTAATATAATTGTGCCCTGTATGCATGAAGTATAAATCAATAATATAATGACGTGATATTACGCTAATTCAAAAACAGTGTAAAAAGTCGGATCGCCTTCCTCAATTATAATATGTATGCTCTTATATCTTTCATATGGATTTCTATATTTTCCTGCTTATTCTCTGCCAAACGAGGCGTTTTATTAACATACATTATTTTATATTGTTTTACATATATTTTATGCCCTTCTTATATACCGCTGTCTGTTTATACGTAGGTAAATAGATTTCTAATTTACATTTTATTACTTTCAGATAACATGGCAATGCGCGGGGAGAAACTAGAATTACTTGTGAATAAGGCAGACAATTTAGCAACAAGTGTAAGTATTTTAAGTTGTTAGCATTCTAAGTTTTATAACTAGAGTTTCAAGGCATCAGTGCGCCTAACTGCAATGCTAGAATAGACTAGAATCTCTTGAGACTGGATATTCAGGTTTTCGAGTTTAATGTAAACTACGTACATACTTGTTATGAGTTTAGGCATTGGTTGGTGTATTGAAGACTATTTGTTATAGACTACACAGTTAAACATTCATGATAATTAAAATAATTACTTTAGTTTCGGGCGTAGATTTAAATAAATAAAAGCAGGCGCTGTATACCTAAATAAAGCTATTAATACATTTAATTAATTTTTATACGTGCTACGAATTCTACCACAAGGCCAGACTGGGCGATAAACAGTTTTCCTTGTTTACTTTTTATACTTTAAGTAGGTACTTTCAAAATTGATTTATGGTTCTTTTTCAGTCTGTGTCATACCGCACCACTTCGAGGACCTTGCAGCGTTCCTTGTTTTGGAAGAACGTGAAGATGTACGTAATAATGGTGGGTGTGGCCGGCATCGCGGTTTACCTCATCGGTGCGATGGCCTGTGGAGGACTCAAGTGGGGGAAATGCTTCGGATAAAATGTACCCACATTATAAATTACCAAACAGATATCATCATCATCGTCAGGAGACTTCCATTTTGTACGATAATGCAAACGGTCGCTCACGCGTTTTCAAATCCATTTGTACCACGTGATGCGCGATAACGCGCGTTGTAGTGCGTGCCCCGTCTGCGACAAGCAATGTAAAACAAAACATTGGAAAGCCGTCTGTACCTAGGCTAAGATTTCACAGAGTTTCAGTTTATTTTTTGTATAAAATTGTCGCGACATATCTTGAGACTTACCAAATTAACATCCTTGTTTAAAATCATTATAATGCAATCGGTTTGTTAGATTGATATCACTGATTTACAGCATGATTGGACGTGTATTAAGTAGAATAAATTTTGTAGGCAGCAGTACTACGGTTTGCGTTTTTCTTTCAATATACATAAGAATCGCGATCTCTTGTAGTCACCTACACAACTTAGACTACTCGAGCACATTCGATAGTGATATGAGTACTCCATAACAATGTGAATGAACCACACTTATTGAGTCGGGTCTGTTGTACCTATAATATAACGTAGACGACATGATAAATGAGGTATATAAAATTGTATAGTGACGAATTAATTAAATGTACATTGTAGTTCACCAGTAACGATCAGCAATGTAGCAAGACTTTACAGACATTACGTTATTACAGTGAACAACAAAAGAAGCTGAACATTTAAAGTTTTTACCCGTACCATTATATTCACAGATCATCATTTACTCATAATTTGAGCCTATAACTTGAATTGATGTATATTTCTCATTTTGCTAAGTTATTTCTGTTGCTGACTGTACCTACAAAAACAATAGCCCCATGAACTCTTAAAGCTGAACATTTTCCGTTGTGCAAGCAAGACGCCGCTATGTGGAGTGTAATGTCTCGCTTTCACTACGGAAAATGTTCAGTTTTAAGAGTACATGGTAGGGTTCAGGCAGGTGTTCTTTAATGCCTAACCCTTTAGAAAAAGGTTGGACATTCACGCGCGTACGTTTACTTAATCCGCCAAATAAAAGTAAAGTATACCGTAGCTTTATTTATTAAAACGATTTGTTTTTAAATTCAGTAGCATAGATTACCAAAACTTGTTTGACAACATTAAATGTTAATATATTTGTAACAGGTTCATCTAATTTATATATTATGTAACACACCATCCTATCTATAATGTCATGTATAAATATCAAATTATGTACAGAAATTGAAAGTGTTGACATTTTAAGCATGGAATTTTAGTACTAAATTTATTCATTTGTGGAGCACTGATATATATAAAATAAAATTGCATTTAGAGTTAGCGTAGATGCGACGAGAGAGCCAATCAAATCAAGGAACGTAGCACTCTGAACGCTAAGTACATTACAGTCTGCGCGCGCTCTTAAGATTCAATTTATTTTATAATTATTGTATGTTGTACATGTTTTATGTGTCCACTCTTAAATACAAGGCTAAATTCATTTAATTGGAGAAACTGATATGTTTCGATGTACGTAGCTATAAAAATATCTACACTTACAATTCTATATATTGCTACTAAAATGCATAGTTAAAATAAAATTCAATCATTTATGTTGTCTGACTATACATAGATTTGTAATTAGACCTATAAGGTTGTCTACAGGATCCGTCGAAAACGCAAATATTGGCATTTTGCCACCTTTTACACCATATCTAAAGTTTGGTCCAACATCTGTATAAATATTAACTTTATTGACATACTCAACAAAGTGGCGCGTCATCGTTATATAGCAATTTCTTCTGAAGCCAAGGCTTTTCACGTTTCTCCTTGGTACTTTGTGCTGATACTATGTCAATGTAAATAATAATGCAATGTCATGTTTCAATTTTGCAGGACCTATACAGACAAACATATAAAAAAAATCGGGTACAGGAACTAAGCATGTTACGGTTGTAAACATTGACATTTGTATGGAAATAGTGTCTAATTGTGAATTAAAACAGGAGACTGTATCGAAACTGTTTTGAAATTACGTGAATTGTCCGGAAACTTCTATCTCCTTTTTTTTAGTATAACTGAAGATTTTGTAAATTGCTTTTGCCTTGTATTCAAGTTAATATATTTTTAGTTTTGTTATTTGGTAAGGATACACATTGTTATTTCCTATTTATAAATTGTTGTTTAAAGAGATATCAAACCGCTGCAAAATATATCCAATCCATGTACATAGTTCAATTAGAATTTAGCTTGTTTATGTCGTTGAGTTTTGGTAAACAGACAATTGTTGTATTGATTAAGATAATTATAATGCCGTCGCCTCATTTATGTGATAATCTAAAATTTACAGCGGATTCCAAATTATTTTGAAAACTTAATGTTAGGTATGAAAATAATGCAATGTTGTAAAATAATGTTCTTTTCGTATTAAATCATTTAATAATTTGAAATAGAGTATTGAGATAATATAGGTTACTTATATATTTCATAACATCTTAAAGTAATAAATACCCTTCGTAATACTGAAAATATTTAATATGATAATGACTATAAGCATGTAATACATGTCCCTAGCCCAAATATGTTCCATAATATAATAAAATATAATAGTTATACTATTAATTCAAACAACATGTAAACAATTGTTTTAATAAAGACTAAATAAAAGTATTGTGATATTGAGTGTATAATTGAATTATGTAAGTATAATCACTTGTTTGATATGTATAGAAAGTATGTTATAAACTTGTATAGGCTACTATTATTGTTTCATTTTCAATTAACCCTGAGTGTTGAGTTCGCATGTAGGACGGCGCTCATTCCACCGAGTTCCTGTTTCTATAATGTAACTTGAATGGCACCGTTTCCCGAATATCGGGTGCTGGCGTGAGATTGATCCCGCACGGCGGCCGCGAGGGTGCATCCCCCGCCTCCCGCGGGGCTCGCTCGGCAGGCGGCGCGGCGCGGCCCGCGGCGGCAATCGCGCGCCAACCTCTGCCGCGGGAGGGCGCCGCCGACGCCCGTCGCGATCCTGTATTACGCACGTGCTTACCCTACTACAACATTATCGTGTATCGGTGTGAGTGACTGCCCGTTGAATTATTCCGTGTCAATACGCCTCCGCCTCCGCCGGTGCGATGCGTGTCTAGAATACGTATCGCACGATTGGTTGTCGTGTGTGTAAATGAATATGTTTGTTCTTGGGCATTATTGTTGTTCCCGAGGGATCGGTGGCGATTGATATCGCTCACGGATGTGGTATTAATATTAATTTTAAACGTGCCTTATCGTTATCATAGTATGCTGTAAGACCGGCTCGACGCTTCGGCGCAAGATTCTAAAGCGTTCTTATTAGATTCTATTAAAGTTTTGTATTGTTATCAATTTGTTCAGCGGCGCGCATAACAGGCTTACAGAGGGGGCCCAAGTATGATTGATATTAATATTTATAATCCGGTGTGAAAAATAATTTGTTATGAACGTTCTATTTTATTGTAGCACTGACCATAATATGAGCAAAGATGTATTACCATAGATACATATTCATAAATGCGCGCCATAAAAGCGTCAAGATTTGATTGATAGTACGCACTTTGGGACGTTTCGGCGGTCTTATAAGTCATTGAAAGAAGCCGAATGCGAATACGACACTACACTGAGTAAGTTGCCGCACACAAATGTATTTAACGACATGAGTATGTGTGCGTGGGCGGTTATTAGTGGCACAGGAAGCGGTGTCGATTTTAGGGAAGGTTACACTAGGAACGGTTCACAGGTCATTGTTCTTTTTACGTCGAACCGGCCTTTTTTGTAGCGCGACAAGATATATTGCTATTGTTTGTGTGCGGGCCCTTTTTGTCGCGATGTATAAGACATGACAATGACTCTATTAGTAAACTTTGTCAAGATATAAAAATGTATTTGTATAATATATAATCATACATAGGTATATACCTAACTATCTTGGAATTACAATAATGCCCACGAATATAAACTTTGTTTACTTAGGTATTTCGAAGTTTAATCGAAAATGGGTTAACCACGTATCGAAATCAAGTGAAAAGATGGTTGTAACTTGTAAAGAATTCTCGTGAGAGACGATGGAATAGTGATACAAACATGGATGACAGTTCACCGGACCTGTCGCTCAAGTTGCGACGGGGGTCCAGCGACTCGCGCGAGTCGTTTTACATGGACTTCGCGCAAGGTATCGACTCGGACATCGAAGAGGTGACCACGATAGAGCGCGTGATACCTGAGCATCCGGGCGGGAGGACGGAGGGCGATGCCGACACACTCGCGACGCCGTCCGCTCTGGAAGAGAATAAGGAGCTGGGGCAATGGTGCGTTGAATTTTATTACCTACTAGCTGCGCCCCGCGGTCTTACTCGCTACATTTTTTCGCGATATAAAGTAGCCTATGTGTTCATCCGGGGCGTCAGCTACTTCCATACCAAATTTTATCAAAATCAGTCCAGCCGTTTGAGCGTGAAGAAGTAACAAACGTACAAACACACTCACAAATTTTCGCCTTAATAATATATATAAGTGTGATGAACGCTTAAAGTCTACGGAGGGGTAGTTTTTTTCTTCTCAGGGTGTTTTTAAGTATAGTATAGTGCTAAAAGCATATTACAAATAATATTTAAAACATTCCACACGAAACTATACTTACCTGTGTCTCGTTCGACATCGTCCCAATAGACGGCCTCCTACACTAGGTTTGAGAGTTCGAGAGCTGCCTGCAATATCATGGGACGCGTGGACGGGATCATGCGCTCGCCCAGCGTGTTGTGGACATATCCACATTTCACACAATACATCTTAAGTCTCAATGGAGGGCATTATTGCCATTTAACTCGCTTTTAAGGCGAGAGAAGGGAATAGCTTTTCTAATCTGTTTCCCCATAGACCTAAATTCTTGAAAAACAATATTATTGTCTACATATCCCTTTAGAATACAGGCAGCAAGCATCTCTACTTAACTATGTCATATGATTCCTTCCCCCAATATAGGCTGTAGCTACGGTTACCTTATCTGCAAGTCCCTTTTAGCGGTGCAGTTATGCGTAAGATTCTGGAAATAGAATTGGTAACTACATATTAAGACCAGTGATACACTATACCTTTAAGTTACGCATCGACGGGCAATTCTGTTAGGATAATTATTTTATCTTTAAGCTACATTTTGTAATTTTTAGGTAAGTTCAAAGGGCCATTAATAATAAATAAATAAAGAATAGTAAAGTAAGTATTAATTGGCACAACAAAAACAGAAATACATAAAAAAACAATAAACGTAGATACTAGATCTCTACTTAACTTAGAATTAAGGATTTTTTTTTTACCAGTTGTACTTAATTTCCTACTTTTTCGTAGTATCAACCTACTATCAAACCAGGAAACGTACTCATTAGAATAGAGAATCACCTTTAGGTGTGATACCTACTTACGATAAACACGACAATGCCAGGAATGCTGCTTAATTAGAGTCTAATTAAATAAATGAATTCTTACGCCTACATTTCGTAGCGGTTTTAACACCTTTCGATCCTATACGATTTTAGGACATCCTTAAAGAATTTTTTAAACATGCATAGGTATATCTAACTATATCTACGACGATATGCATGATAATCATACATATATTGATATTTAGAGCAGAATTGCCATGTGAAGAGAGCCTAAAATACCTTTAAAAATTAAGTAGGTATCTTCGCATTGTTTAAATCCCTTCACTACCTACATCTCATTCTCGTATAGCTTCGACTATAATTTTACTTCACGGCTTTAATTTAGTCTTGGTAAGTACCCTCTCAGTAACAGGCGTTAATAATTACCCGAACGTTTTCTGCGTTTCAGAACAAAATGTAGAGACAGCTCCACAGTTTGTGGCTACACCATTACTTTGGCAAACAAAGCAGTGCAGTGGGAAACTCGAGACGGTTAGTCTCTGTAGGTACCGCCCCTGACCGCCATGTCAGACGTCTAGCCTTCGTAATGCCGTCTAAGACTAAACTAGTCTTGTTCCCGACAATTATGAGATTCAATTAATCTGAAGACTTAGACTAAGTGAAGGAACGTGGAAAGCTCTTGGGTAGGTGGAATGACAGCTTTGAGTAGGCAACTGATTATATTCATTACATTTAGGCTTGAATAGTGTCTATAATTAAAGCTTCGCAAAACTTGGTTAAGATTAAACTTTGCCATATTTGATAAATGGACGTAGACGTATTAATATGACTACAAAATAATAAAAATCCGGCTTTGATTTTGGAACTGGTTAAGTATATTTTAGGTAGCCAAAAACAATTGATAGATACAATCATATCGATAGCATTACATCGCAGAGCAATAATCTACCTATTCAATCAGGTTCTGTGATTTTAAAACCAGTGTTTGTTTTGCGTTCGCTACATTTGATGTCCGTACATTTTTAACCAGCCAGTCACACGCTAAACATTGGGGAGCGTCAACTGCTCTATTTATTCAAATTGCGCGAGGGTAACTGATTGAGGTCGTAAAATGGGAGCATGATACCTGAATGTCTAGTTGAAGTCTATACCAATAGAACTAAAAGTACCTACCTATGTACGAGTACCTGCTTACCTATCAAATAATGGAATGAAAAATAGGAGTCGGTCTTAGGATTTTTCCTGCATCGTTGGGATACCTATGTTGTTAGGAAGTAATAGGTAAACAGTAAACACGCTATTTCATAATGCCTTATGTTCAGAAATTATACTTCTGGCGATCAGCTGTCGGCATTAACTTAGTTACTGTGTTAATTAGGCCCTCATTCAGTAGTAGCACTGCCTATAGCAAACAAAGTAAACCATTTAAGCTTCAGCATTGTTTATCAAGTGCCTTTGTTTAAGGATGAGCGCTGGTGTTCAAGTTTATCTGTTGGCTTTTGTGTATAATAATGTTTTGTGCCTTAAACATACAACCATACCAAACAGCAACAATAATATTTCTGAAAATTGTATCCGAGTTACATAGAATCAAAATGATATAGGTAAATAACCTTTGTATTTCTTAAATGCATCAGAACCTACAATATAGGTTTAAACAAGCTTAAATCCTAGCTTTGAAGTTTGCCTACATTCCAATAATAAATCGCCATGTCAGAATTTCAGATAACTGATTGGTATTATAAAATGATAATTAATTACATGCTCTCATATAGCACTGAAGCAACTGAAGTGATTTAAATGCAGTCATTTGCATTTCAGCCGTTCATTTCATTTCATGGCGTTTGGTAATGATTAATTAATGTAATTGTATAACTTATAGGTCCCATAATTAGATAATTACTTGCCAAGTTTGCTGAGTCCAAGCTTTTTAAATACCTACCTAATAACAATTTAAATAATACAGATAAATAAGGATCACTTCTAGGCTTCTAGATATTTGATGAAAGAAACGCATTAACTCATCGCGAAGCAAGACTAGTGAAGCCTGATACTATTTAAGTAGGTACAATCAGTTCTGCAAATGTTTATAAAGTTCTTAATATCGTTCAAAACCCGAACGTTGTAACATCGCAAAAAGGGATCGGGGATTCGCGGGTCGCATATTACGCAGTAAGCACAAAGAAATGAAGCGGGACTTGAAATGTGTGTCAACGACACCCGTCTGACGGGTTGTGCTCCAATAGGCTTTCTCTCGAACACCCCGGGGTCAGATAACAGAGACCACATGTCGTGCGGTCGCGTACCCGGACAGACTAACCAAACTATACTGTCTTGCAAGCATAGAGTTCGGATAAACAAGGAAGTATCTATGTAGTTGCACCGAAAACTTCGTTTTCAAATTGTTCCGATAACCTTCAAAATTAGTATCATATTTTTTTCTGATTTGCTTTGGTTTAATTTGTCACGGCTATAAACATGATGATTGCCTTTGGTGATTTGAGGGAGTAAGTTGCGATGCATTTAGTCTAGTGTAAATCTACCACTTGCTGGTTAAATTGCCTACAAGTTAATATAAGATCTCTCACCTTATTGATCCTAATTTTTATGCTTAGTTTTACTTTAGGATACTTGTATATGACCAGTCATTGACTTATCTATTGATTCTTACTCCTTGCAAAGAAATGAAGATGCCTAATATAACTGTAATAAAATTAAACGGTAGGAGGTGGCGCCACCACCGTCTTTGGCATCAAATTACCGGCGTAACGGGAATGTGTTGTGTGTGATAAATGACAATGTAATATACTCTGTAGATAAAGTACCTGAGTCTAGTTTTATTAGTGCCAAGTATGCACCTAATGATCTTTTGTCATAAAACTTAATAAAATAAACTTAATCGACTTTACCCAACTAGAGTGTTGGGTTCCGCAAGATTTTTTATCCCTAATCACAAAAATAACACAATCTTTGATCCGTCTCTCTGTGAATCGTTTGTGACAAAACTTAGACATACCTAATTAATTTTCTTCATGCGCCAAGGTTGAAAATCACAATGATTTTGTTAGATACCTACCTAATTTAATTATTTTCTAAATAACTCAAACATCAATACGAAAGCAGCTGTCCTTTACCAATCTAGTACGAAAATCTAATTAAAGCACACTGTTAGTTCGTCCAACTAACGTTAATTTTGACAAGCTTTGTCCTCTCAGTGCCGGCGGCTTCGACCAGAGAATTACGCCAGCTTTAGTACTTTTAACACTTCCATTTCAGCTTTCCGTACGAAACCGTAATAAAGATACAATGCCCTGAAATAGACCACCGTCGTTGGAATTAAAAATCGTGAATACCATCCCATAATGACTTTTTTAACGTCAACCGAACTGAATAATTTTGTCGTTTGGTTCCAATCATTCGAGATAGGTTTATTACCGTGTCGTTTCGTTTTATTTCGAGCGAGGTACATGTAAGTGGCAATTTAAGCTGTATCCCCTTTTTTATATGGTAAAGGGATGGGTTTAATAAACAATAGATATTTTATAGAATATTGGCTCTTTGTGCTCCATTCATCTCGCGTTCGTTCTAGACTGCTGCTCAAAGCTTTGTGTTGTGTACCAACTACGTACTTACTTGCCTTTGGAGGCTTCAGACTCTTATATACGTACAATATTATTCAATATTCACGCTGAAATTGTTACAGTATTCTTTTATGATACACGAAGCGTCACTTTGTATAGTTTATTTTCTCTTTGTAGATGTTTGATAACGTGAAATGTTTTGTATGTAAGATCAAAGGCGAAAAAAGTCTCATATCAATATAATATTTCGTAATATTTCTGTTTACCATCCATAACAAATAGAACAACACACGCTAAACTTAAAATAATTCTACATAAAGGAATTTTCGTAAGATGATGAACTATTTTCCTTTGGCGTAGGAAGCTATTTCCTTGGCGTCCTAACTAACTGCTCAATCTTACCTTTTATATTGTAACATGTTATCCATTCCCTATAAATAGTGTTAAAATATTGATCAATCAATTTTATTCATCAGGCGCGCAGATTTAAGCACGCATCGCTGCCATATATCAAGCCCCCGACTCTGAGGGCACGTTTGAAGGGAGCATGTCGGTTAGGTAAGCTGGTATGACGCAGCAAAACGTGTTACATGCCCTTTACATGCCTGCACAAAGACATACACACGTAGTGCGTACTTTTTTATTTTGTTCTACATTAGCGATGCTTTTGGATCGGCAAATGCAAAAAAAAATGTCGTGTTAAAATGATAATTATGAGAATCGGTCTTACAAGGGTCGGTTCTGTACGTCGCACATAGATATAGCAAATAATAAAAAAATGTTACCAAGAAGGTACGCTAAGAGGTTTTTGCAATCCGACATTTGGACGGTACCGGTACTGACTTATGGATTATGAGGTAAGGGAAGGGCTACATCTCATGTAGTAGGGGGTGAACTTATTGCAATTTATTAAACACATTTCCAAACCCCGGCCAGGTTACTAAGGCTAGGCTTTTGGGCTACAGAATCAAAATAATACCTATTCTATTAACCAAAATACATAGGAGTTAAATTCACAATATAATCAAGTGTACAAAATTACCATTCAATTAGCTACAGTCATTAAAATGTTATACAGTTCAACCACAATAAAGTGTGCAAACACATATCTAGAAACTGTATAATCCATAGCAAAAGTTGCAATATATTGGTGGCACGATTTATTCTCAGTCATTCGGGGGTTACTGGCGAACTCGCCGCGAAACCACAACAGAGCCTGTCAGTTAACCCGCCACTCGTCTGATCTCGGTGGTGATATACCAGGCTTCGACTTTAGACGGACATTTCGGTACCTCGTTAAAATGTTTTCATCATTAGTATGCCCATGTCGGTTTTAATTAAGTATTACTCATTCAATAAGGGCTATCGCGTATGAATTCGCCGCTAGAGGCGCTAGTGTAGCGTGTGGTCTCCAAAATGTCAAATGTCACTGTGGTGGGCTACGCGGGTTTATTTCTAAATAGACAAAAGTTGTGTATAGTGCATGATATAATGATATTTCTACCTACTTTTTAGAGATTTACAAATACAACGTGGGAATGACAGAGTAGGTACTAATGAATATTTAGTGGCTTTAATGCCATAGTACACAAAATAATTTTCTCTTTTATAAAGGACAAGTCAGCTGACATATAATTATCAGCTGTACTTCAGGACCTTACTCGACAGTGGCGCTAACTGGTGAGCACAAAAACGGTGGCCCTCAGTCATCTTATCTAATCCAAATTCTAGCTGGCAGTTACAACATAGTACTTATGAATTCAACTTTTGATAACATTAGCATTGTTAAACGGTGGTATTAGCAAAGTAATTGTGAGCGCCTGTGATTGTAAATATGCTAATCTAGTCAAAGTAAGGACTTGGAACTGCTATTGTGAACCTCAATGTTTACTATTTACAAACTAGTTTCAAACAACAGTACTTTACTATTTTGTGGCGTACCCTTAACTAATATCACCGGCTCCTATAGTTAGCTAGAATCTCCCTGCGGCTTCGCCCGCATGAAACTTGTGCTTGCAACTGTCGGTTTATGGTAATTAGATTCATATGCAAATACTTCTTTAGGATATAAAATTGAAGCTTGTTGTTGGAAAAAAACTAAAAATATTCATTTATTTAATGATAAACAATTAAATACACGTTTTATTGTAGTGTTGTTAAAGCTCAAATTTTGGTGAATTCTGAAAGATACAACTTTATACGTGCAGTCCAGTTGTCGCATGTTCAAATACTACCAGTGTAAGTTTGCCATACGCTTCATATCTTCAGGTATTATCCGTATTATATTGTTTTTAAGATGTCCTTTTACTTATATAAAAGAACGCGTTGATTACTATAGTTACAACATTTTACTAACTATAGGTTGTTCTATGGGAAAAGAATTAGACTATAATCAAAAGTTCCTTTTCGGTTCCGATAGATTTGGATCGCAAGTTTGTGGCTTTGCAAAAAAATACGCATGCCTATTTCTTTCTTGTTCTTTTTTGTAAGTACTGCAAAACCCTTAAATTATCTATTATGTTAACATTAAACTCTCCTTAGGAGTTAGGCGAATAATAATATTATGTTTCATGTTAACTATTAAAGTTTATGTGTTCGAAAGATACAGATGTTACATTTTCTTAAAATAGAAATGAAAATTCCGATAACTTCGCAACTTCCCAGAATGACCAGACCGTACAACACAAGAATGATGATTTTAGATCGTTACTTACTAGTTGACAGTTGAGATTTTTGTTAAACATCTTGAAATCACCATTAACCTAGGAATTGAAAGTCTGCAAAGAATACCTAAGAACTACTGCTAGTTTGGTCGAGTACCATTTTAAATAAAATGTCTGTTAACTTAGAAAGCATTGTAACCTTACTCGAATTCAAAAATCTACACAATGTCACAAACGATTTTATTTCATAGTTAAATAGAAGGTAAATACGACACTCTACACAGACTACGTATCTGTGAGTAATTCTCTGATACTGGAGTCAGGACTGTAACGTATTTTTTCATTTTGTTAACCAGTCAAAGGGCCGTGACATATGGACAGGCAGGAAGGCAATATGCCTTTGTTTTGCCTGACTCCGTGGAAACATAAAATCCACTATTTTGTTTGAAAGCTTTAGTTCTGGTAGATAACGTAGGCTATTGTTAACAGTCTTCAAAGGCTCAAAACGCACAGAATGAGGTCTCAGGACCGAGTATGTGGGAAGGTTTTAAACAGGATCTTTGTGATGATTGAATCGGATTGAAACGAGTTTTAATGCGGGTCTGGCTTTATATGGTTTGCAAATTAAGATGTGAAGGTAATAAATATGAGTAATACCTACACACTCTCTTGCAATAAGATTAGCACCAAAAGCAATAATCGTTTTCATTAAATGTAAACGATTGAAATTTATAAAAAATGTTGTCGCGAGCAAGTTTGTTAGTAAATTTTTATCTAATTTTCGCATAGGCCGGGAACGTCGCGTGCTTCAGTCTGGCCCGAAACGTATTTATTCGACCTACGGGCAATTATTTCTAGTCTGTTGTCTCTGCAAGTGAGATTTATTTTGTAAAAAGGTAATACATAACTCGCGATGCAAAACCGAGCCTACATTGGAGTATCGTGTTTATCAAATAGAAAAATGTTGTATAAACTGTCTATTCGGTCTTAAAAGAAGATTAACTGTGTTTGTAAAGTTACTAAATCGCCTCATTCTCAAACGGTTGTTATGAAATGTAAAGCTAAATTTAGTTAAGCTTCCGGACCCAAAACTTCATCTTATAGGGCAATCTTATTTCTCGCTCGCAGTATTCATCGTAAAACAGGGGCCCTTATTCTATTTGTCAACCTATGCATGTTACAAAGCGCACAACACATGTACCGATACAGTATCAGTTACTATGCACCACACTTGAATTAAATGTAGAGCTGCCAAGCTCTCATACACAAATTTAAGGACAAAATGTTAAAAACCACTTTTAAGGATTATTGCCGTAAGGTAGTCGTTTACCATAAGAAGCCGTTACAAAATCAAACAATCTCAAATGTTTCTGTGAATTTAATTGAAAAAAGTTTTATGAACACAAAGTAATGTGTAGATGCTCGATAATGCTGAGAATAGAATGCAGTGGGCATTTGGACAATTTGACACGGGCTTCAAATGCTATTGAGTTTCAACTGGCTAGGAATTTGGATTTTGAACTCGCAAAGTGAATTCGGCGAATCGTTCCTGTGCCAGACCACTTAAAAAACAGGACGTTTCGCGCTCACCAGAGCACCTGGCTACACTAGCTGCGTGCGGGGCGGGCGATGCGACGTGCGACTAATTTCACAGAGCTCCGCGTCGATGAGTGCGCTCTAAATCACGTCGTTACAGCTCCCGTATGATGAGCTATACCGGGTTTAATTAAAGGTAACGTTTCGTACTCTAGAGGTGTACATATAGATTTTTACCTGGTGATGTGATGGTAATAGATAAACCAAATGTTTTATTGTTTTTGGAATCAGAGTAATTGATTGATTTGAGGCTTTATAATTCGGACTCATCGTGAACGACTTGTTTATCAAGAATGTTTGCACGTAGCGGTTTTTAGGATCACTTGATATAAGTTTACAAATTATCTATCTACTAATAGATAGACCGAACCATCAAGTAAAAATTCTAATTAACCTATGCATTACGGCCTAAACAATTGAATATCACCTAGTTCTAATTATTAGCTTGCCAAACCCAATTAATGAGACAACCACATTATAGCTAGCAGATACATTTTACATTCGCATGATCGGATAATCCCTGCATTCCACTTTATCACTGACTAAATTGAAATGTGTACACAGAAGCTTAAAATCAGTCAGTGTGAAAACAGGTTAATTCACATGACAAGCTAATTCCATATTGTTTACACCGATAATAATTGGTGTAGTCAACTTTGGAACAATTACAGCGCACAATTTCGTATTGTCGAGGAAGCTTGCAAATTGTTTTTGTATTTTCTTTGTTCAAATTTCCCCTGTTTACGCGACACGCTAGGAAGTAGGGGGAAGTGGGGGGCGCGGAGGGGGAAGGTTAGACGTTAAAAGAAAGAAGCTCGGGATTGCAGGTGTTTTATTGCGGTCCGGCGCTTGTTATGTGAAACCCTACAGTTTTCCTTTTTGCATTTTTCCCTTTTCCCATACGTTAAGTTTCGTATGTTCGCCGATCTGGGCGGGAAATGTAATATTCATATGCATCAATTTGTAAAAATAAAAATGGTTTTTTTGTGATCTGTTGCCTTTTTTTGTACGTGAGTCTAATATGTGTCAAATAGATAGCTCGCTTGTTTACACTGACGATGAATATAAACCAAAATCTAACATACTACCTGACTGCATTGATATAGTGAGTATGATTTCTCGACATCATTTCAACGTACGCCTACTACGGTAAATCACAATTTCCAACCCGCATTCAACTCTAATTGTCCATACCACAAACTCACCTTTATTAAAAACAACTGAACCATAATTTACAACGGCATAAATATTTAGCAGCTATTTGCCTTCTCACTTGGCGTCGACTGCTCAAATTGCACAAATAGTTGCCACCGCGGTATTAGCATAAAATGAGCTTTTATGAACATGCTAGGCTAGCAACCAGACGGTAGCAGTGTGGCAGACTTGCCCGCCGCAGATTGCCTGCAATATATTATTAATGTCCTTAATATTCTGAAGGCACGGTGACGATGTTTTGTGATGTGTTCAGCGTACGGAACAGGGACTAAGTGAAAGTGGAGATGAGCTGCATTTATGTGTAGGTTTATGACTGAAAGTGTTGACAGCACTGTAATGGGAGATACATAATATATTGTTCTTGGTTGCATCTTGTGCTACAACTGCTGTAAATGTCATATAGCTGGTCTATTGTCGGTCAATAATCAGGCTCAGATTAAGTGTTAAGGTAGTAACCTAATTCAATATTTATGTAACAAAGTAATTGGTTGTTTTGGTAAATATACTCTTTATCAGTAACCTACTAAATGGCATCTTCTTATACTTGAATACATATTATTTTATTTTTCTGTAATTTAGCCTGGCGTTATAGTAATTACTCGTCGTCGTTTTAAATATCGCTATAATTTTTTCGGCGGAATACACGATCAGAATAGTACGTCGTTTTAGTGACAGAACTGTGTTAAGTTACTCAAAGAAAGCAGGGCTGTATTACAAAAAATATATACCTAATATAATCCATTGTTCAATATTAATTATAACTCTAACTTCAAACACAGTTCCCGCTTGTTTTCTGTGAGTACGGTCACGGATCCCTTGAGTGACTTTTACGATGTCGCCATGATAAAGCCGCTGTAGGTCCATTTTTCCATTCCCTGGCCAGTGAAGAAGAAAGTTACGAGTTTCAACAACATACTGTACCTTAGGGCCGCTATCGATGACTTTCCGATAAGTTAATGGTTGGCTTTCGTGAAAATAACCCGAAAATATTACCCATATAAGCTAATGACGAAACCTACGTAGAGAAAGATTTTATATAAAAGTGAATTATGTGACTATTTGTAAATACAATTTTTATATCTTTTACTAGTTTATAAGCACACTAGAAGTGATATATAGGCATACATAAAGTACCTATATGTACTTTAGTTTCTGGGACACTAACCGACCTTTATGAAAGAAAACAACCTAAGCCAGTACTCTGATCCAGTCATCAATAACAATTTGATACCTTCTATCCAGCTAAGTCTAACTCGGGGATATGAAGGCTTTTATCTATAAATCTTGACAACTTTTCCTTATGACAGCAAAAAGAAAATAACCTCATCCCACCGTATTAATCTCAATTATTACTTGGCTGATACGTAGAAACGAGAGCAACTTAGGGGTGGCGTGAAAGTTTATAACTGACTGAGAAAAGTATTTCTGGTAATCCCTCCCGTGTTTACTTGCCTTCTCCGCGCCGGGAAGTTGCTACGTTACATTAAAATGTAAACATGCTTAAGGTTATAGAAATACTAGGATTGTATCTCATCGTATTTTTTTAAGATTTTACCTTGGTTTAATGACGCTTTCCGCCAAACTTAGAGATATTTAATGATTACTTAAACTATCACTAAGCAAAGGTTCCTTTGTGAAATCTATACTTAGTTTCAGTTTAAGTAATCATTAACGTTTCAGAGTACCTTATACTTACCACGACGTAAAACACCAATAAAATGCTATCACTAATACAGTAGTGATACTTTGTGCTACTACTAAATACTTTCCGAGAATGTTCACACATATTTTACCAATTACCTTAACGTTTCTAACTTACTACACTCGAGTTTTGCATTGTCCATGTAAATACGACAACTGAACATAAGAAGTTATACGATAAGATTCGTTTAACACGAAACCCTAATATCCGAAAGTTTCCTACGTGCCGTCTGACGGGCGTCTAGGGAGGCGTTGGATATTATGCTAGGACACTAACAAATAGATGGAATGCTACTATAACCGTTTACCTACTGTCTGGAGTCGGTTGTCGTTTGTCATGCTTCGTCTGGCATGCAATGTCCTGCTGCAAGTGGCGCACAAGTCATTTAATTTTCACATTTCTCACAGTATCATTGTGATAAGTCATGTTGAAGTGGTGCATGAGAAACGTTTGTGTTTCAGTCTCATGTGACCTTTCATAGAGGTGGTCGACGGGAGGAAACGACAGAATAATGGATAATAAAAGAAATCGGATTATGATGGATTTTCACATGTTTGCAGAGATATGAAGATCTTATGTTGTGTTTCTTTCTTGCTTTATACCCATAAAATAATGTATTTACAGGCGACTAGACTCAATTTTTACATTTACTCACACGATGCAAAGTTCCAAAAAAACTCGCGTGTATATAAAGCTACCTTCCGTTTTTTCTTTACCCGACTTTTTTCTTTTTAAGGCTGGCTAGGGCTACCAGGCGCGCATTTGTTAGAGGAGGTAAACAAATTAGGGTCGCCCCTGTGGGCCGCCGATAAGTGGAAAATATTGCTTGCAATCTGGGAAGAAAACTTAAGACTTAAACGTGTTCGTTTTGAATGTTATATTATGATTTGCCTGTATTGTTAGTACGTTATATGTATAAGCAAGAAGCACACGTGTCGGAGTCGGATTCGTTACACACATTATGAAGGCATGCCATACGAATATGTCTGTTGTAAACGTCCCCGAGATCACAAAGCCAAGATCTGAGTCACTGTCCTATCTTAATCAGGGCTATCTAACATAGCAACCTCTATAAATTAACTAAAACTATTTGGTAATATTTAACTCAAAAGTCGTAGACCACAAATTCACACAAGCAAGAACTCAAACCCAAACTCAACAAATACTCAACGCAGTTTCTCGTGCTACGATCGCAGTGAGTTTTCTGTTGTACCTTGTAGACTGATAAATCCCACCGACAAGCCAGTTGAAGCCGGGGGCTCACCGGCTGACAATGAAACACGTCGTAACAGCTGCTACATCACCCTGAGATATCCAGCTTATTGCACGTTTTATCGGACAATAATAAAAATGAATTGTTTATGAAGCTGATGCCGGAATTTATATCACATGTGTATAGGTATGTCGGTACTTTGCGTAATGTCTTACGTCGTTTGGGAGGTGTTCTGCGTAGGCAGAATGGCACCCATCAAATTGTGTGTGCCCTCTGAATGTCTCTTCATACATATGTCACGCTTTATTTAAATAAATCTCGTCCTGAATTTCGTTTGTATCATCTGGAAGCGAAAAAAGAATCTTCATTCAAATGAGGTTCCAACGCGCGTCAAGCCAAACATTACCATGAATTTTAATTTAACCCAGTTCCAAGAAATGAAGGCTTATTTTCTGTCAAACAGTCCCGGTTAATGGAAAACCCACTCGAATCAGAATACCAACCTGATCTTACCATAGCTTACCATAAAACGCGACTGGTCGTAGTTTGCACACAGCTGCCGTCGTGATTATTCAAATGTTAGCTCTCGTCGTTTGCGAGATGCCGCGGGTTAATAGATATAAAACCAAATATAGGCATGAACAGGCTTATTTATCTCTGAATAATTTGCAACAAGCCTATATTGATATCCAGGATCCACTTACATTTCCAGGATGAAAAATGTATCGAATTATAACTATTAGATAACTAACCTTGTCAATACTGTTTGTATTCTGCAGAATCTGTTATTAATTACTATTGTAAT
The DNA here is from genome assembly GCA_905340225.1 of Abrostola tripartita. Classification (NCBI taxonomy): domain Eukaryota; kingdom Metazoa; phylum Arthropoda; class Insecta; order Lepidoptera; family Noctuidae; genus Abrostola; species Abrostola tripartita. The sequence continues at coordinate 5,552,407 of HG996493.1, read as the reverse complement.
ATCTGAAAGCTACTCATTAATTCGTAAAGCTAGGATAATTTAAATATTCGTTAGCATGTCAGTGTCCCAATTCATCATCATGACGTCATCAAAAATTACGTCCAATAATTAAGACATCAAATCGAACTGAATCGAAAAGATAACTTTAATTTGGATCCAATTATAATATGGAACACACACGTCGATTCTATTTAAAAGCAATTTGTCTAAATCATATTTAGGGAAACGATGATTCGGGCTGACGGAGTACAAGAATTCAATTACGATTTAATTTCCACGACATGGTAAAGCGATGTTGGGAAATGTTGGATGAGTTCAAGTTGGTATGACGTGGATTGAAAGGATTATCGTATAAAGCTGTGATGCACTCTAATATAAGTGAGGTTATCCATTAACAGCTCAGAGAGGATTCTCTTTTAGACCGTATTTAAAAGAGTATAAACATAACACGGTTGGCTTTCTCTGTGATTTAACTGAAAAACTTTATTTTTATCATTAAGTGGGGACATTTGAAGATATCTCCTGTAGTAATGGAGTGTTTTACTGAAATTATAGATTACAAAAACAAGCCCTGAGCATTTCTCCAGAAAAGAAGAGTTGATTTTTTAATCTTAAAATCTAATTTTAAAAGGTTTAGAAGAAAGCTCTTTTTAAAAGTTAACTCTGTTTGCACGGTTCCACAGTGTCTTCCAATCCTAATGTACCTACACATATGGCGGAACTTACACTATTCCTTGCTACAAAATAAATTGCTGACACATCTTCTATCGCGCAGCGGGTAAAAAATTTAATTTCGTTGACTCATCTTTGATGAATCAATTCTGTATAGTACCTATTTATGACGTCACACTATTTTTGGAGTCTAGGAAGCGTGTAACGCCGGACGCAGTTCCGCACCATTAATAGTGAGTGCTATCTATTTATTATCCTTAGCGATAAAGTTATTTATACTTTCATGTTACGCTCTACATTTTACTGCCGTTTCCGCATCGACGATGTTGTATGTAGGAATGGAATTATAAAGTACCCATAAAAATGCCTTTCTGCTTCTCGATTACCGAAAATGGCTGAAATTATTAGTAGAATTAGATTTTTTTTAACTCATAAAACATTTAGAAAAATTGCGCTATCATTTTCCAATTTTTCGGCTTTCGTTCCATGGTCATCTAGATCCAGGATTCATGTTGAGTCAAGGAGCTAGTATCACATCAGAATTAGTAATACAATAATCCCACAGTCACAATCTATTTTTTGCGAATCCCGGACGTGCCTCCCCCATTACGTGGAGCCGCCTTCGTAATATTTTACTCAACAGGCTATCAACCATCATAAATCAAACATTGTGATGTCGGCGTTAAGTTGGGGAGTCATCTATTTATACCGCGTGACTAGGCGAAACTGTCTTGTATGTAAATACAGACTTCCTTGGACTGAGATTCTATAAAGCGCATTCCCTCATCTCAGACTTATTTACGAGTAAAGTAAAATTCATAAGTATTCGAGTATAAAAAACCTCATGAATGCACACGGCAAATGCGTAAAGCCATAAAATTACCGATTTATTTGATTAACCAACCAAATAAAAGTTACAAGACTTTTTAATTTTTCTATTTATGATTGTGTCTCAGCTACCTAAGTCCACAAAATAAACGCCTCTTAGTGAAAGTTTAGATCTAACAAAGGTCTAGCAACCCTCTGTACAAATTAATTCACTTGGTAGTTTTGGCACATATGGAAACGACAAACGTGTCTCCTTCCTTATTTGTAATGCATTATTATAATTCCTATACTAAGTAGATACTATACTCTACACTCATAAAATTCGTTTAACACGAAACCCTGATACCTAACTGTACATCTTCAGCGAGTGCCGTAAATGTATAAAATCTACGAAAGCTGATCTAATTTTGATATCATTAAGCATTAGAAAACAACCATTATTTGACAATTTATTCCAGATTTATACTATAAAACTCTTTGTATTTATTTGTTGTCTTCATTATATTATAAATAAATAAAAGAGCTTCTTTCTTTATATTATAATCTTTAATGTCGTCTTCTTCCATATTATATTCGCAGACCAAATATTAACCCATCCCCGTAATGGTTTCAAAGGAAAGAAAGGATGAATACGTAAAGGTTTATTTAATGTGTATTAGATATTCAGTGAAGCGTGTTATAGGAACCTTTTAGGTTTAATCGTTTTCTCTGAGAAAGATATAATATTTATGATATCAATTCTTTGGTGAAATTGAGACTAAGCGTTGAGAAATACTGAGCCTCTAACTAAATGAAATAAAACCAGTGTTGTAGGCACTACAGCTACTGCTGTTTTATATACAAAAAAAAACAAAAATGAAAGTTATTTATTTGTTTCACTATACATTTTAATAAAGTGGAGTCTTTTTAACAATTAATGCCTGTGTTAGGAGGCTCCGTTATTCCATACCGAGTAATACATTGTTAGCTATGATTTAAAACTACTTTGTACAACTTATTTCGTTCGATGTTATTGTGCAAGTTGCTGTAAGATGTCCATCTACATCTGGTGGTACGGCATGACCCGTGCCTTTTTTAAATCTATTCTTCGAAATGACGGCAAAAAAACGATCGACCACAGCGTACCCGCATGCGGCAGTAGCAGATGCTATATCGCTTGGTGATCCCTGGCAAAAATAATTTTGACCTATAGGTAGAAGAAGGTATAATCTATAGGTAGAACTAAAAGGTATCTGGATAGAAGAGAATCAGAATAAAAGCAAGAGCGTGAAAAGAATAGAATAGGATAGTGTATGGCTAGACGTAATGTTCTGTAAATCATTCTATTCTATTCTTCTAGCCTCTGCTACTTTTTAGGTCCCCTGAACGTCCGATCCTACCTATGCATCCCACGTGATGCGCAGACATCAAGTCAGAGTCTAGACAATGTGTACGCAAAACGACTATCTACTTAATTTACACGGGAAAATTTACCTACTAGTGTGCGGTGAGGGTTAAAAAGTACGATTGTTTACGAATGTAGGAATTAGGTACCTATATTTCTTGTAACGAGGACTACTTGACTCGTTTTATATCTCTTAGAAAGCCAGATATCATTATATTATTGTCATATAATTCACCGTATCTCCTTATCCACAGAATCGAAATGTTTACGGGCATAAAGTAGAATTGTGACCGTAATAAAATGTTTCTTTAGGACGGCTTATTTTACGTTTTCACCCGTTGTATACTGCTCTTATTATCTAAGGGTTTATAGGTAAGGGTAGCTTTTATATAGATAATAAGTAAGATCACCAATAACATCACCGGCGGTTGTTCGCCTGTATTTTATGTCCTTGTGCTATTATTTTTAATTTAGTGCGGCCTAGTGTTGGTGAAAATTCTTCTGCCTGAAACGGATATCTGGGCTCAGTGTAACCGCATCTTTTGTTTAAGTTATGCGGCGTAAATGAGTAAGGAATTAAAATAAAATATTAACATTATTTATGTACTTACTCTTCATTGTCTCTGCTTATATATTTTCTGTTATGTATAAATACTTGTTTCTTTTGCAATATTTATCGACTGAAGTAACACAACAGTTCACAAATTATGTGTATTTATTTAAGATCTAGTAATAGGTTATTGAAAATAACGTCAAAATTAAAGGACCTCTTAACGTAAAAATAAAATTTATGATTCCAGTGACGTTGATGTTTCATGAGGCCACGGCACAAATTCTAGTCACGTCGTAATATCATTTACATGTAAAGCTTTCTTAAGAATTTTTTGTTTTTGGTCGCACCACCATTTATTAGGTTATTTCCATTTAAACAAAGCCGCCTACATTTGATATTCAGTTGGATACAGAGATTCTAGGTGTTGTCGACCTACTAAGTGTTGCTAACTTGTCAATAATATAGTTTTCTTAAGACCGATTGGATATACCTACTGTCGTAGACAATCTGAACAGTAATTAAAACAACGTGGCAACAGTCTCAGTGCATTGCTCTCCAACCTTTTAGCTTGGGTGTCGTGTTTATGCTTATTCACCTAACAGAAAGATGACAATCGACGGTCGCGAATTTACGGGGGCATAGCTAGCTAAAGCTAGCTATCCTTTCGATGCTATTGGTTATCTACGTCGAGTCTGGTTTTCCTTGCTAGATTAGCATTCAGTAGATATGTAGTGTCCTTCCATTATGGGGAATCTATACGATCTGTATCTTTAACTAAGTTTTGCCTGCTTGTGCACATAAAATAACACAAAAAATAATTACGATTTTTTATCTCTATTAAAGCGACTCTTGTGACTCGGAACAAACCAAGCCGATCGATGTAGGCGCCCTCTCGCGGTTTTATGTACCGGAAACCAAGTCGCCCCACGACACAGCTACATTGTTCACCACTGAAAAAATAATTCCGAAGGTCAATTCCACATAATAATTAGTATGATTTACTTTACAATACAAAGTTTGGTTACTTTGTTATATGAATTCCATTAGACTACTCTACGATGCTGGCCATTTCTTATAAATACAAGGCAAATTAAGTTTTTTTCAAGGCGCTGTGTTTAAGCCCTCATTGCATTACATCAATACCTTTGATTAAGCTTGCACCAACAACCAAGTCTCCGTAGTTTTCGAGTGAAAACGAACGGTCTTTAACCTCTTACCTAAATTATATAATGACAGGAATAATAAGTAATGTATAGACTATGCAAGTCCCGGAGCCATGTACACTATATAATATATTAACCCAAATGCGTCCCTAAACCATGCAACCACCACCACGCCGTACGAGCCTACACCCGACACGGTACACGCACGGACTAAACCTAACACTTTACACTATATCTTCTGCATTCAGTTGTTTTGTGGTTTTACAACCGGGATACCTACAGGGATGTAGCGATGCTCTATTGTTAGAACATTGTCTATTTAAGTCGCACAAAAGTAGCTTTTATAGGCCGAATAATATGCCTTGTGTATACAAAGATTTGTTTACATAGAGATATAAAAATAATTGAATTGAAAGTTTTTTATTGGTCCTAGTTATGACTTGTTTTGTTCACTATGTTCTCGTAAAAAAGATTAATGTGATTTTAGAGTACGAATTTAGGTCAAATTCCGGTAAATACGATTTTTATGTATCTTCTCCTATAAAGTAGATTTTTTTTGTAAAAATATCTGAAATATTACCTAGCTAACGAAGCAAAATGATTATACCTGCTGCTTATATAATAACAGAAAAGATTTTTATGTAAGTTTTGAATTCTAAGAATCCAAAATAAAAACTTTTCAATCGTACGTAACAACGAGATTGTTACGTATAACTTCTTTTTACCCCACTTATTGACTAAACCGGAAAATTGGCACGTAACAGAGTTATTGTACCCAAAGTTGATTTAATTTGTCAATTACCAAAACATTTTTCTAGATGCAATACATTTAGTCGCCTGAAAGTAATCCAATCCGATTGCGTGGAGAACTTGAAATCGAATTTCTCTTTGACAACGGCATTTCCTTTCGTTCTGACACAGCTGAAAGACTGCGGATTTAAGGCACCCATAAATAAATTACATTGAGCTTTTTCCATTCTGTCGGACCCATTGTATGCTTTTATAATGTTGACACATTTCATTAATTCTAATAAACTTCAGCAATATTTAAAAAGCCGCAAATAAAAGCTATTTAATAACAATACATTTTAAAAGCAAATACGCTTCGAATTGAATTTCACGATTCCGACAAATTGGTTTCTAGCATCCCCCTTTTGAGATCGCTCGATAGATAAGGCGTCACAATAGGCGCCCCACCTTTGCAATGATTGGGTCAATGTTGTCTCACTTTCTTATCTTAGCTTTCCACGTGACCGCTGGAAATCGATTTAGACAGTAGTTTACCCGAACACAGTCTTACTGTCCTAATGGTGCCTCATAATGTTAAAGCGGCTAGTTTATTAGGGTCTGACACGACCAGACATAAAGGACCAGTTATTTTAATTTTATACCGACTTGATTAAAATGATTGGGTGTGGTAGAAAATTTACATATAGATAGTTTGAGGCTAACAAAGCGTTAAATTGGTATCATGAATTAAAAAAGAATTTTTCTCTGTGATGCATTTCTTTACTGTTTACCGTTACTCTAAAAAAACTCTTAAGTCGTGGGTAGCGTTTCTTAGATGTGCAGAAACAATCATGTATTTTATACAAAGACAACAACCTAGTAGGTAGAAGGTACTATCATTAATATATACCAACGTTACTACCTAAAACTGCTTTGATGTTGAAGAATCCGTGTTGTATATCATTAATTCCCTAAACGGCGTAATTTCGTCAGTTTGAAAAGAAGCGATAAATTAAATCAGGTGCCCACCTGCGCATCTAAACAAAGGAATGTAATTAAGATCTCAAGGATTCTCATAAGCGCTTAAAGATCCACTAATGTCTTTGAATTCTTTACTCTAATGAGATTAAGTGAATTCTAAGATGTTTCCCCTTATTGAAGTTCATACGGTCTGCAGATTTTAAATATTCAAGTGACAGTCGGATTTTTAAGACTACTCTCTAAGAATCTTTAGAACTATGCAAGTGCGGATGGGTGTTTAATATCGGCTCTTATATTCGTTTGATACCAAATCTGGTCCTTTGATACGGAAAGACATACCTACTTGTTTCTAAAATTAAATTACTTTACGAATTTATTGAACATCGGAGCACGTGATGGAATTTGATGAGAACGGTAGGAGACATATGATTTCATGTTCACTGATTCGAAATGTAGCGCGCCTGAGCCTTGGCATATTATGTCGGAATACTTCCCTTTCAATTTCAAACACGTCTATAGGTAGGTGTAGTTTGGAAATAATCTTGAATGAGGCAGGTTCTAAAAACGCATGTGTTCACGAAAAAGAACAGAGAGATAAATTAAAGTCACTGCAAAATAGTACAACATAAAGCTAGAGGACCAGACAGGGCATACATTTTAGATATATTTGTTGAAGCTACTTTGTCATTGGTGACCTGGCAGGATTTAAAAGATAAATATTTAATCCTCAACGCGTACACTGATGAGTTTTAAGAGAATACAAAAACGACCCACCAATCACTATTGTTAAATTTTATTATTGTTTTCTTAATAATATTCTATAAACCTAATGTACTGACGACGGGAAAATCCGACTGAGTTTAAATGAGAAATGTCGGGCAAGGGACAAAAATTTGATCGAGTGCAAAGGCATCCGTGTAATTAACTTACTCGTTGTTTATAATAATACGGATTTGCCTCTTTCCCCATCCTATTTAAATGCCATGTTGGGATGGATTAGGGTCAGTATTATAATTTTTTAATATATGGGTAGACCAACATTGTTGTATCTTAAATGGGACATTAATTAAATACTTATCCGAGATGGGACGGATTATGATACAATTTCCTACCATCGAGTCGTCGCATAGAACGAGAGTTATAAGTGGACAAACGACCGCTGTGGGCTGTGGGAATGGCAAAAGGCTCTCCACCTATTTGATGGAACTCAAAAAAATCGTAGTTGATTGTAACTTATTAAATACTAAAACATTGTTTTGTAGTTTTTAATTTTGTCACTACACAAGAAACAAATGCATCTGTTGTAAAACAAATCAATCGTATAACAAGTTACATGTCCTGCCGATATTCATTATCGGCAGGTCATGTATCTTGTTATACGATTCGTTCAATTAAGTATGATGGTCCATTTTAAACATAACTTATTGGTCATCACAAGATTTACCAGGTTTTAACGTAAATTTATAACTCAGCTCTGTCAACAAACATTTAATTAATTTTAATAGAGCTGCCTACGCAGTTACCTGCGTTAATAAAATGACATCGAACACATAAATCTGCAAATGACATTTCCTTGTTAAACATTCACAAACAATTAGATGCAGCTTTATACGCAGTTTGTTTTTATGTCATTGGTGCTTTCAACAGCGATGGGGTTAATCTAAACAAACAATTAGAAGGACCGTAGGACTTTGTGTCGAGTGTTGACACATAACAGGCTGTGAGAAGTGAGGGTGTGAACTCATAAACCCCGGTTTGCTTTTAAAAACTGATAACGTGCTTAGCTGCGAATGAATTGAATCGTCGTAAACTTGAGAGAATCAATTAAGAACTTGAAACCTAACACTACTGTTAGTGGCATAAAGTGCTCTCGTTAAATTAACGTCAATTTACATCAGCGTTACTACTCAATTGGAACTGTATCGATAATGGATTTGTAAAGCTATCGAAGCTTTCCAAAGGGACGGATAAATATGTTTTGAGTTTTGCAGTGAATCGAATAATCGGGTTAGAAATATCGATTGTACACCTCACTCTGAAAGTTGTCCGTCTTAAAACTCTTCGTTTTCTCATCATAAATTGAAAGTGATAAGTACAAGAATTTAATTAAAGATACGATCCAAACTTAGACAGAGTTTGGCTTCACAAAAACGGAATAGGTAGGACCGGTGCAAAAAACGACCTCTCGCAAAATTTTTACTTTTTATCTTAGCAAAGCTTACTTTTAGTGATCTTTAGAAAGTTTATGTCTCAAATCCATTTTATTGTACAGGTGCAATTTATTAGCAGCGAGCGTTTATCTTGGGCCTTGAGTAATCGGCAATGTAACCATCTAATTGACATTTAGATAAAGGTACACTGTTACAGATGACTTGGCCGACTCAATGAACTTGATTAATCGTACGCACATGTGTGTGACATGTTGTCTTCTGTGAGAAAATAGGGAATACTGTGCGAGGGAGATATTGCTTGGAGTGTTAGAACAGATTGGATATACCTCGTCTATTTCGGTCTCCGTGATATATTAGCGCCTGTAAAAATAAATCAAGTGAAATACGAGCTAGATACTTAAGGGGTTCTTCGTCTATTTGTTTGTGTGAAAACCACTTTAAATCCAATATGTTAAAAAACATCTTGCTTGAAAGCTTTCTAGTTACATGGATTTAATTAATAACGTATCACGTAAACGTTTACCTTATTTGTTTGTGTTGTATCAAATAAAGTTAAAAGTAGCTTTATGACTGTTTAAAATGGGCTAAATATGTTGGCAATTTAAATAAAACCGAGAGCTTAAAATACATTTAAACGGTACTCTACTTGAACATGTCAGCTTTCTTAATGAAGACATAAAATATTAAAATATCTTATTCAAAAATATCAGACACAGTTGCGTGATTAGCGCTTTAAAGCTACACCTAATTAGCTCCGCCGTTCGTCATTAGCACAACATATAAGGTAGGCGCAGGCTGTCTGGGGTCGCCGGTGTCGGGCAGCTATTGTGAGCTGGAGCACCCTGGAGACATGTCGAGACACTCGACGTGTGTCGACTACGCCTTATTGAGTTGTACGCCGGTAGTTTTGTACGGCTAGGTACGCGAGGCGTCTGCCCGCTTGGGGCATAAATTGCGGATTATGACTTGCCACTTCCGTAGATTAGGGGTTTAGGTACTCTGCTCTGGTCGATATTGGTAGACGGTATTCATTGTTGTAATATACGTGGGAGACATGATAAATATTGCTTGTTATGTGTTTTGTTTTGAAACTTATATGTTAAAACACGTGTTGTTTCTGTAGCTTAGCGATTTAGTAGAAAACTTTATTCTACGAGTCATAACACACTTCCGTTTAAGCCGAGAAAATTAAACTGTGCAGTTGCTTGTTATCACTGTGGTCGATTATATTATTTTACACGAAAAAATAGAGACAGTTTTATGTCTAGGATAACGAATTTTTGTCTGTAATGCTTGGCAATTAGACTTTCCAGTTCTCCATTTAAAACGTAAGGTTAAAGAGCCTTTTCTGTTCTTATTATTTGCTTTTTAAGTTACTTTTAAGTCGTACGTGAATAGAATATATTACTTAAATTAAGTCCTTATGTAGCTTTATAACCATGTTGCGTTTATTTCAATTCACAAAAGGATGCATGCCACCTACATCATTTCATAACTTCTTAATCCAACAATTTGCTAGGATGTTTGAAGCGGATAAATTATGTGAAGTGCCGCTTAAACTTGTAACTAACACATCCGTCCACCATCCGCCGCTAAACTATGGGATTTATGGGAACCGTGCACAATTATCATTCAAAGGATACTTATTAGTTATTACTCATGGGATTAACTACTTATGAACTTTACTATTCAATTGTTCTCGTAGAAAATCTAAATGCGAAAAGTACAATTTCTTTAGTTTAAATATTGTCCCTCGTATTCATAAACGAGAATGATAGGTACTTACTAGGTTTTAACTTAAACCCGTCATAAGTTGATTGAGATGTATATTATTTGACAGTTTGAGATCGACGACAGTGACAGGTATAATTTAATTCATGGTTTAATATTGTCATTTTTATGAATAAGCGTGTGTGTGTGTGTTATCTATAACTAAGTATAGCACTCATATTAAAAATGTATCGTCTTTAATATTATTAACCGACTTCAAAATAAGGAGGAGGTTCTCAATTCGTCGGGATCTTTTTTTTAAATTATTTGTCTGCTTATCTTAAGGATAAGAGTCAAGGGAAAATGTGCTGAAATTTTATTACGAAGGAAGCGAAGGAAATATTGTCATAATTAGTTTCATTGCTTTGAGATGTTTTCGTTTATATGTTAAGGCTTTCAATATTTGACCTTTTACTTCTAAGTCATTTAACATAATAATGCGCTTCTTAGCGCATTATTATGAGACAACATAACACAAAGAAACCATTCCAAATTCAGGAAACTCTTGTCATGTACGATTCGCGTCTATCTGGCAGTTAGAGTAAATCTGTACGTTCTATATTTAAACGTATGCAGACTAAACAGCATCATCCTCTTACATTGTACGCTTCCGGCACGGCATGCGGCAGTCACCGGCCCCGTGAACAGGATGCGCGATCTCTATAAAACATATATTGACATGATGGAGCTGCCCTATTCTGGTACACTTAAATATATTTCCTAGTGAGATATTTTTCTCGAAGCTTTTTCCACAAAGCCTGAGTAAGTGAGAAGCCACATCCAGAAATAAACGAAATCATTTAACTAGTTATCTACCACGTAGGTGCTCGTACATAATAAACTGAAACATAATCCTTAGTAATTAAATTGGAATTCACTTAGAAGTTTGTTTAAAATAAAATAAGTGTGTAGTGAGAAGCCACATCCAGAGAACAACGGAATCATTCGACTACTTACCAAGTCAATTAAAAGTGAAGAATCCTAAGTAATTTACTTGGAAGTGTGTGTAATCTCTTTTCGGAAAATCTACGTAAACGATTACGTTTAAATTGCGTTTAATTGATTCGGCTTTATTGAGTGTAGGTATACTGTAAAGATCTGGAATCGGTTTAATTAAAAGCAAAAGAGTCAGATATATCTCATATTATTATGATGTCATAATTATGCAAAACAAGACCCTCTCTCTATCTTCGTAGTGCAAATTTCGTTCTTGCCTTATTCATGCATAACAAATAAATTATCACTGAAATAACTATACCCTCCCTTTTCAAAACTTCTGAATTCCATTACGTATATTTCACTTTCGCTAGCTCGCCTTACTTTTTTGGAGAGCTGTACCTACCTGAACAGGTAAATAAAGAGTTAAGTTAGTATAGGTAGAGACCGGACTAAAGGGTATCCTTACGTTTGCCAGAATGTGCTTCGGAGTACACTTTGTCAGTAAAAGTACGAAAGCAAGTTATAAAATGATTTGATTTATTTTTATTTGCACCGTAGCACTCTGAATAAGTCTTCGCAGTTGTAAGGTACGCTTGAAGACGAGCGTCTACGACTGTTGTCCTGTCGGTATAAATAAGATTTGCAGCGCAACTACGTTACCTGAATTTAGAATAGTATTTGCTACAAAAACAGCAATCTCTTTAGAATGTTCAGACGAATGACTTTACATTAAAGGTGTAATAAGGGAAAATTTAGTCCGCCGTACGATTTATTTGCTTTGTTGTAGGTATGTTTACATACAAACCACTTGTTCATACTTATGTTGTGGTAAGTAGCAATCAGTCTGGCAAACCTGCATAGCCTCTGTGCCTCTTGGCATCGCTTAAACTATTTAAGTTAATTATAAAGTCTTTTCTTCTCTTTAATGATAAATTAAGGTGGCCGCGTGTTTGTAAACGCAACTCTTGAAAAATATTTTGAGAATCCCTAACGTAACCAATCACTTAGGTAACGTTGCTCAAATTATACATAACGTTGTATCTACGCAGTTCTATTATCCTTTACCTGCATTTGCGCATGTCGTGCAAATTGCTCATTGCGTCGTCTCCGGCGCATTGAAATCGACAATATCCTTTTGACACTTCCCTCCAGCCTCCCCCACCGGCATTCGATCGACCCCGCGTGATGCCGACATGTGACAACTGACATTCTGCTATACCTAACAAATTGTCCGTGACGTCTCACGTACGAAATTGCGCGAATCTTTTATGACTATAGGTACTCTGGTAGATCAATCAGGATTTTTGTATAAGAGTAACTAAAAGTAAATTCAAATGCTCGGCCGCTGATATAAAACTTCGGCTTAATTTTGACATCATGTTTGAGAATTTAAAATTTCTTGTTCCAACATTCTTATAACAATATTCGAGAATTGATTGGAATACTTCTGTTAATTGTTCACATTTTCAAGTCAAAGGAATATGAGGCGTGTGTTCCCGGATAATTTTAAATTAAAATGCAAAATTCAATTCGTTCAGTATTTACATACAGATTCGCTAACTTTGCGTGTTTGTGACTCTACTTTCATGTTGATGAGAAATAAAATTAAATCCGTAATGATCAGATCTCAACACGTCAAGCGTGTAAGCCTAATGAGTCTATGATATTTTGATAAGAAACTTTGTAAACTAAAATCTTTAACGTACAAAATGGCTCCGATTCCTATCTATACGTTGTCGCAAGCTGATATTTCACGTCTTCTACGTATGGTAACATACTGATACGTAACCCTGCGACACATCACTTCAAGTTTATAAATTGATACGGATATTAGCATTGCGCCGCGGGCACTGCCCATTTGGCTCCATCATGGGTCTATTTACTAATTTCGACGGAGAGCCGGTGTCCTGCCCTCATGTCTGCAATAATAGCACCACGAAATTGCTGCAATCCAGCCGAGTATCATCGAGTTAGACCAGTTAATCCCCGGGCTAGCGACGGCAGTTAATTCAGTGTTCGCACTGCGCTTGCGACGAATTTGCGTGTTTTCTTTTTTCAAATATTTGATTGTTTCCTTTCTTTGTTTTATACCAGTTTTAATTTTAATTTGAATATGGTAGAGTCTGATTATGTTGAGTATTCAGACGTTATTATGGTACGAAATGCATCAGCTTGGGACTGAAAGTAAAGTGATTTAAATCGGTGTTGGTAACTGTTATTAAAATGAAAATCACGGAAAACTGTGTGAATGGAAGCGAAGTGGTAGTTGTCGTGGAAGAAAGGTAATGCTGTTTATAATAATATAGGTAGAGCTTAGGATTTGACAAAACTTTGACGCGAGGTTTATGGTCGTCTCAAATAGTATCCTTTGTTAGTTGTTTAGAACAACGACAACACTTTAGAAGAGCAAAATGGTCCAACATAGGTATACAAACAATTTAGTAATGATACCATAATATTACTGTGCTTAAAAATAATTATCTACTATTTATCTATTATAATATTATGGTCGAATTTCCTACACAGAAGTTATATGTTTGAGCTAATCTCGCATCACAAAACTGATACTAAGTGATACTGAACGACAATTATGTTATCTGACGACTGAAATGTATTCAATATTTGATGGTGCCAATAGTGCAACTAGTATTTGCAGGCAAAGCGAGACGGTTTAGTTGTATCGATCCGATGGTCACACGTATTGAAGCTTGCATTATTTAACATCGAATGAATTGTTCGGACGACAATTGAATTCAAACTATTCGATACTAGACAAACAAATAAAACTTGAATATTCTTGTAGAATCGAAAAGCCAGTTCTAAAGAGATTTCTGTAATCAAGAATTCAAGAGTGTATTAAACTATTTTGTTGCTGTAGGTATTCCTTTATTGATTGGTATGATTCACTAGTAGGTTTAATAAGGTTCTACAGTTAATATGTCCAAAATTGTTAAACTTTACGACAGTAACTACGTATTATAATGTTATTAATCTCAATAACAGCTTCTCAGTTACTGCTGTTAATGTAAGTTTTCCCCATAGTTCCGGTAAGAAGTAAATAGCTAATAATTATTTTACGAGAGATTAAGAACAAAAGAAGGTTATTTTTCTCCTATGAAAACCTTGTACATAAACTCAAATCTAAACATAATAATACTCAATTCCCAGTAACCTTAAAAAACAAATGCAAGCTACCAAAAAGAACATTTTTGAAATGCATTCTTTCGTTTCGACACCCAAAAAGTATGCATATGTAATTGCCAGCCTGAGGGTAGGTTCCAGAGCGCCCGATGACTTTTTAACGAGTTCCAACCTAATTTGCCAGTTATTACTCAAATATTTTCGTGTACGGCTGTACGGGAGCCGGAACGGTGAACGGTGAACGGTCACAGGGAATTTGACGTGTTTCAGCTTTAGTTTACACATGCCCTTTGTGCTTCGTACAGTTTGTTCTGAATAAGTCACGTTACGTATTGCCGACTCATTTACGAGGAATTATTAGCTTTTGTAATACATTACCGTGTATTAATTATGGTTGCTGCGGCAAAGCGTTGTTCTGTTTGTTTCAGTAATTTGGTTATTAACTGCTCTTTGTTTGGAACGACGAAATATTTAGTAGTTTATATTTATCGTGAAACTCAATAGATACTTGCTTTAATTAATTATGTAATAGGCCAAAACACAAGCTTGACGTCACAAAGCACCCCAGCATTTATGTAATCCACATCAACTCCTTGCCGACTCCCATTAATTCTCTCGTGACAAAACAATCGCGATAATCTTCAACCTTTTCACTTAACTTTCGTCACGCAAACATTAATACGTCACTTGTTGCCCCTTTGTACAAATAACATCACATTATAGATAGGCCTATAGTCTGTTTCAATATTTACTAATAATGTACACAATCTTTATCATTCATCATTTAACTTAAAATAAGAAGTAGATATGAGTTTTAAAATAAAATAATTTATTGAAGTACAATTGTAAAAATAATAACAGTTTTTGGTAAAAGGGTTGCTAAAATTTTTTGCTAGTTGAATTGATACGTACCTATACAAGATATATGTAGCAGCCCAAAAGCAGTTGAATGGAGGATTAAGCCGCTCCAGAATGCCCCTCGCCCTACTTCCTGCTATATATTCCTTTAACTTTATAAACATTGTTCGTTCTAAATACCCGGGGTCGTTGACCCGCTGTGTGCTGTTGACAGGGGTTGTAAACGATTAATTTTAAAATGCAATGCTATGTAAGTGGTGCACGCAACGCGGATGTGTGATAATGATAATTTATTTAGATGACCCCTGTCAATATTAAGGGTTGTTTAATTATGCGTATTGCGTTTTTATGTTGATGTCTTTCCACACAAGAAAATACATTTTACATTAATGTTTTGGTGGCCCTTGAAAGTGAGAAAGACTTTTACTTTGCAGTACGACACTTTAGACTCCTAATAATAACGTTCAGGGTATAAAATAATAAGATTTTTTTTTAAATTCTGTACCTAGGTAACTAAAATTTTACTTATAATTTAATCAAAGCGATTACTGAAAAATTAATTGGAGGCACCGAACCCAAGACGAGTTAGGATTCTGTAAAGCAAACATGAAAGTCAACAAACCGTTGAACGTGAACAACACAGCGAAGTTTAGAACTTTGTCGCTAAACGGACCCAGGTTCCCTGTTAGGTAGACTTCAGTAAGAAACTATGAAGGATAAAGATTCCAAAGAGTGTCGCGTTCGCAAAGAAACTGTTGGTTCTTAGCCTGTGTTTCGCATAAATACGATATTTATCACTTCTTTAAGGAACAGATAGTTTATTTTTAAGAAATATTAATAAACCTCTTTAAAGTTTGAAATGTATTTGTTAGTTATTGGAAGAATCCAGAGAATAGATCTTATATTCGTAACAATATAGATTGGTTCAAATTGAAACATTAATTATCAAAATCTTAACATGCTATCGTTGTTTCATTACACATTGTCGCCAAATCTGAATCGGCATCTAATCTAATGTACCTAATATAAAACTAACATGTTGGATGGACATATCAAAATGATAAAGGATATTTTTTGCCATTCTGTAAGGAAACCTTACGACGCCGTCTGCCCGACATCCATTCAAAAATGGCGGAGGTATGTTTATACAAATATGAGGGTCAGAAAACAAACAAAATTGCAACGGTCACTCTAAAGCCTTCATTAGTAGGATTGGTCACTAAGTACGAAAATGTTTACAACCTCTGAATACGCCACACACACATTTTATCTAAGAATTTCATTTTGCACGAAACCAAAAATTCCCCTTTGCAAGACGCTTCCTTTTATAAGCGTTTTATATTTAATTGGGTTCTTTAAGACTTTAAGTGGTATGCTAAGAGGCTTCAGCTTTAGAAGCGCACACGGAGTTTCCAGGAAGACCCTTTCTAATCATTTAATATTCATGGCATGAAGAGGTCTTACCTTGAACTGAAGTTTTTCTATGAAACTTTGTATCTTAACGAAGTATGTATCCAGTAGCGTGAGCGGGAGTGTGAGAGATGCCCCAATAGAGGTGTCTATTGGAGCATCTCTCACACTTTAAACAACATTACCGAACACTACGTAATTTACAATAACAAACAAATATGTGAGCTCCCATAAGCACGCACGCAACAAATGTAAACAATAAACAAAACTAATGTATTGTTTGCATGTTCAAGGGATAACGTATGAATTTCAAAGTTCTATTAGCTGATAGGCTTAGCTGAAATATCGTTTGAGTAAACAAACAAATATTGTATAAGATACCCGAGGGTGAGCGTCGCGCCGTCGTGACCGCGGCAGGCTAAGGAAATGCGTAAGAATATGGCTAGACGAGCTAAGTGCCTTGATAAAATTAGTAGAAGGCAGATTTTGGATAGTACAGATTGGAAAACCAATCTAAAATTTTCATTCTGTTAAACTTACAACATATTCTTAAAATAGTTTAGCTAGGTCCCTAATTCCCTGTCATGCTTATAAATGGCGTACACATTCTCACGTTTCACATCAGACCATTTATAGGTTATATGTTGTATGTTGTTTACGATAATAGAACATCGTCAATAAGTATTTGTTTTGCGTCATTATGATTAATAATGAGACGGGAGTCATCACTCAAACTCTAAAATGCTTCACGTAAAAGTCTAGACTATGCTTTGTCTAAGCATTGGCTTTGTTTGTTCACTTGATGCACGTTACCTACCTCAATTGCTCTATCTGAATACAATAGTTTCATCAAGACTAGTACTTAGAATGTGAGTTGTGCATAGGCCATAATTGGGCACTAAACACGAGGTCAAGTTGATCCAACGTTTATAGTCTACGTAAGAACCGCTTGGACCGAGCCGCAATTCTGAATTTAAAATATAATAAAAAATCTCCTTTGAACCTATTTTGACAGTGCTGACAAAAGCAATAGGTACAGAAGATATGCGATTAAGGTAATCGCGGTACTGCATTCTTCTAAGATCTACAGTAGAACTGCCAGCTTTTTATAACTTGGTTTACGAAGAGTACGTATTTCTGGATTTTTCCGCACTTAGCATTTGTATCTAACATTTGTTTTTTTCACAAAAATACTACCTATTTCTAAAGGCTTTTTTACTATAAGAAACAGCTACTCCAATCAGTGAACTCCAATACTTCATCTTTCTCAACGCGAAGCTTATCCGCGAACATTTCCTTCACTAGAAACACTGTCTTTGTCCTGTCTTCGAAATAAACAAGACAGAGGCGTTCTGAGCACTGCAGATAGAAAAACGTCGGGAAATGTGTGAAATGTTCTCTCGTTGGTGTCGCACTTTTTATTCTGTGCATATGAAGGCAGACTCGTGTTGCTAACAATTTATACAGTTTCCTTTGGTTTTTTATGTGTATTTT
Organism: Abrostola tripartita; assembly: GCA_905340225.1. Lineage (NCBI taxonomy): Eukaryota > Metazoa > Arthropoda > Insecta > Lepidoptera > Noctuidae > Abrostola > Abrostola tripartita. The sequence goes on along the minus strand of HG996493.1, from coordinate 5,534,314 downwards.
TGACGCGCACTGTGAATTGTATTGTGCGGTTCTGTAGATTTGGTTTTTTATATGAGGTGTTACTTTAAAGAGACCCAGCTTGAATATTGTATATTTTGATCTTTGATACCACTAGCAAATATGTTTTTATTATACTTGCCGTTCTTCTACTTAGAATTTAAGTTTAAGAAATTCTTCCATGATCAGAAATGGATTTGAAAACATAATTTTAAATAATGATTGAATTTTGTCTGATATCAATAAAAGCATTAAAAGGGGTTTCAAAGATTACAGAAACATCAATATTCTTAACTCTAAGTATGCTTTTCATATCCTTTGAGCAGTTAATGGCTGGTAATTATACTGTTTAACATATACATAAAAGGTTTAATACACTGACTCACCAAAGCAGTCGACCATAAACAATCTCGTTAATGAACCTGGCCGGATAAAGTTAACCTTTAAAAAGCATTCCAAAATAACGTACAGCGTGAAATAGGAGTAGCCGTAGAACAGACATTCATTGATCACCGGCGGCCGCCAGACCAACGAAAGCGAACGTGTACTACGATACTACGGACTACTACCACGAATAATATAAGCACCACGGAATCGCCACTCTAAATTAAATCAAATGGCTCACAAAATACGGTGCAAATTTTATTTTTCGGGGTAGAATATATAGCTATTTCGCCAGAAGGTTCACAATGTGTACAAACATCTAGAATCGAATAGTTGTAGATACGCTGTTTAATATTAACGGGATTTAGAGTAGGCACACGTATTGTTCTGCTGCATTGTTAATACAGTCGTAGATTGTAATACAGGTTCTATTGTTCCTGAGATTCTATTTGCGCTGTAGCTGTGCTTTCTAAGGTGGGTAATTCTGTTTGAATGGCCTTTAGGTATTTGTCCTTAGTCTTTGTATTATGTAAAATGCATACCCACTCATAAAATATGTTTAATTTCAGATTTAATATACGTCAACGAACCGATTTATTGTTAGACTTAATTACAATCGATCAATCTAATTTCAAATTAAGTATAGTTTGAGTAAGACTATAAAAAACTGATTCAATTTATTGTTGGAGAAAGGTCTCATTTTATACTACAGTATTAATATAATTAAGTTTAATATGTTTCATAAAAAGCGCATTAACCAAATTATATTTTTGTTTATCGCTCATGGCTTGGACCACCTTTGCATGAGATATAGATATGCGTATAGCTTTCCTCTCAAGATAGACGGTTGGCGAGGAAATTTTAACGACAGTGAAAGTTAAGGGCTGCCAGCGTCAGAGGGATGGGCGGTGTAACAGAGTTTACCTTATTTGCCTTGAAATTGTTTTGGAGAAGATGTTCGGTGCTGGTGTTTTATGAAAGTTCTCGTAAGTAATTCTGAAGTGTAATAAATCTTTTTTATTTCAGATGACATTTTAGAACTGTTGAGTGAAAAAGATTTCCACCTTCTATGACTAGCCTTTTCTTGCTGTAGGCTTTAGGTACAACAAAGACCAATCTTTGTTGTACCTAAAGCCAAAGTAAAACAAGGTTTTTAAGTAGGTAAAAAAAAACATAATTATTTAACTTTAATGGGATTAAGCAACAAAAAGATAAAACCCCATTATTTTACGTAGGGTTATTGGCAAAAATATTATTTAATAACAGCATTAAATACTCAAGAAAGAAGATTAAGTAAACGCTCCGACTTCAAAATTCTACGTACAAATATTAGCATGAAAATAGATTTTCCGTAAAGGTATATTGAGAGCATGTCGAGATGATGTAGATTTCTAGTATCTAGTAATAAAACCTCTACGGATTATACTATGCCAGAAATCAATGTGTAATTTAGAGATTATGAGTTTTCAGAGGAGTTATCACAACAATTTATAGATTTGGGACTTAATATTATAACTTTGTTAATTGGCTTTTCAACTTGTTCGGGAATTATTTGATTCTTTGGTTAATTTAACCAAAATTTGTGTAACCGAGTAACGTATGCTTACGAATTATTTTTTATTTTGTCATATTAAACTAATACTTGTAAATTTCTGATAATTGTATTCTTTTTATTTACAACACATTACAATTATATATATACACACGTTTAAATTTTACCTACTTTAAAACTATTAACAACTTAAATTAGTTAATTAATTTCTGATTGATTAACTTTATTTGTGATAGGCAATATTATTTTACGTCATTTAATGTTTTTTCTCAATAATCTGTCGGACTGTCCACTGTCGCTAAAACATAATTAGGTGTAGGTACCTCAATAATGCTGAATGTAATCAGTTAACTCCCCGTAAATTTAATATCTTGTATAACATTCTGTCGGGTGTTATTTATACAGATAAAATCATGCCTAACATCACTGATATTAATATTGACTTGTGCGACGATGAAATACGAGGATTATGGATGACAGGTAACGTGAGCAGAATTTGTTCCCAGCGTCGCGTCGTTTCGTTTGATTGATAGCTTGTAGACTCGTTCTATATGAGACGACATTATCTTAACTGGTTCATCTCATCCCTCTTCCCTCCGTCCCTCTTCCTCCGGACCGCGAAAGCGATTAGACGTGTGCACTTTGCCAGTTTTATTTTTAAAATATAATAATTTTTAGTGAAAAAAATAATTACAAAATATTCCACCAAGTACTAGGCGTGCATAACGCAATAAGCAACGGAGAGTAGTGGTGTGAGGAAGATAACAACAACTGAGACGAAGCTACCATCTTGGTTTCAACTTTTAATCTGTCTGTGTCAACCTGTCATCTGTCATACGGACATCTGTCATCGAACGTCAGCTGTCATCTGTCATACGGACATCTGTCATCGAACGTCAGCTGTCATCTGTCATACGGACATCTATCATACGGACACCTGTCATCGAATGTCAACTGTCATCTGTCAATACTCAACAGAAACGTTCGGTTCGACGCAGAGCAAGAAGCTACCAGTACAGACCAATCTGGTAGCACCATCACTACACACCAACGCCTCTGAGTTTTCTTGCAAAAGCTAATTGCCGCCGGCCCTGAAGTAACTAGGTCTACATTAACATGGCACTGCAAAGAACGCCCCCTTCACAATCGCCGAAACCGGATAAAAATTTAACTCTAATGCCACAGTACTCCTCTGACCCTTCCCTAAATCGAATAATGAACAATAGTGAAGAATTCCCTCCGCTCAATGATAATATCACGCAGCGTAACAAGAGGCCAAGAGATGAAGTTTCTTCACCCAATCATTTCTCCGTTTTTAAGGACGAGATAAAAGACTTAATCAGCTCGCTCGCCAGCGCTCAAAGTAAGGAACTTGCAGCTATAGCCAGTAAATTAAATGAACTAACGGAATCAAATGCTAAAATTGATGCGGCCGTCTCACTCTTAACTGCACAAAACGAGGAGTACCGCGCAAAAATAGCACTTCTTGAAAATCAAGCACAAAAAGACCGGGAATATATTAGCATTTTGGAAGATAAAGTAGAAGACCTACATAGAAATTCCCGTAAAACCTGCTTAGAAATTAAAAATGTTCCCAAAAAGGCACAGGAAACCAGGGAAGACTTGATACAAATGGTTATGAGTCTCTCTAAGACTATTGATCTTGGTATGAATGGTTCTGAAGTTAACGACATTTTCCGTTTGAAATCTAGAGGTGATGGGGAAAGGAAACCTACGATTATCGTGGAACTAAGGTCAGCAATTCTGAGATCAGACCTCCTAAAGAAGGTAAAAAACTTCAATCTTATTAACAAAACACGACTGCAAGCTAAACATCTAGGCTTCACTAACAACGAAGACACGCCTATCTTTATAACTGAACAACTCACCCCTAAGGGGGCCCGACTATTTTTCTTGTCCCGGGACCTGAAGAAGGCTCAAAAAGTCAAGTACTGTTGGACCTCTATGGGAAAAGTACTAATCCGTAAAGATGACTCGTCTAAAATTATACATATTCAACATGAAGCACAAGTACAACAACTAATGCAAGAGCAATGACTAACTATGGGTATATATTTCCTAAGACTATTTTTCCTATATAAATCAGTTTACAACAAGCCAATACCTACTCTTTTAGAGAAAATTTTAAATATCTACAATACAAAAAATTATACACTTCTGCTTCCACACAAACCCATACACACATATACACCTTTATCCCACAATTACAGCTACCAACCATATAACCCACTTATACTACCCGCATACTTTCTGAACAAACGAAAATATTTACAAAATCTAAAACTACCCACATACGTTCACGTCTTCTACAACACTAATTATAAAAATACACACCTACACTACACAAACAACAAATACACAACATGCTTCATGACGTATACCCCTCAACTTACTAACACAGAAAACATCAGCACACTCATAAAGATATCACGACCAGTCCAGTTATCTAACAAACTACCTAACAACCCCAGTTGTAACGCCAAGAGTTCTAAATTAATATCTATAAATGGATAGTTTTGATATGTTAAAAGAAATTGATCAAATTAAACCCGCGGATTCACTTAAGTGCAGTATACAGGAACTAAATTTAAAGATAGATAATTCTATATATAATTTAAATATTTCAACGCAAAACATTAGAAGTATATACAAAAATTTTGATGACTTGCAACTTACTCTGACACAATTTAAAAGTGAAATAGATATTTTAATTCTTACAGAATGCTGGCTACACCCTAACAAAAACGTACCGCAATTAGTGAATTACACATCATTTCAAACAAAAAAACATATTAACCAATGTGATGGGGTAGTTGCTTACACCAAAAATAAAATGTCAGCAAAAATTAAAGAACTTAACCTTATAAATGCTACTGGACTCGAAATACAAATCGCAAACTACACCATATTAGGTATATACCGGTCCCCATCATTCCCAAATGCAGGTAATTTCATAACATCTCTTAACAATCATCTTGATAATATAACCCCTTGTAAAAACGTCTTGATCATAGGCGACATTAACATTGACTTAATTATTTCTCCAACTGAAAATAATCAAGAAAGAAATAATAGATTAACATACTTAAACATGCTATCTCTACATGGACTATTACCATCTCATAACCTAGCAACGAGAATGGACGCCTGCCTTGACCACGTCTTTTTGAGCCTTGATAAACAAAGGAACATAGCTTTTACAGCGGTCTTAAATACAACAGTAACAGACCATTGCCTTATTCTTGTATTAATCGGTAATAAGTATCGACCTACGATACCTCATAGGCACAAAACCGTAGTAAACTATGAAAATGCACATAATAGTTTAATCAATATTGACACCTCCGTTTTCAAAGTCTTTAAAGATCCTGATACTTATGCCTTTGCACTCATAGAAATGGTCAAGGCAGCTATACTATCCAACACTCAAAAGGTAACTGTCTCAAATAGTAAAAGAGCAATAAAGCCCTGGATAACCGCAGGTGCCATACGGTGTATTAGACTAAGAAGCACAATATACCTAAAACTTAAATCAAACCCCCAAAATCAAATTCTAAGTATAACATATAAACGATATCGAACTTTCTGTGGGAACCTCATCAGAAAACTAAAAAATAAATATAATAAAGAAAAAATTAAAGCATCTGTAAAAAACCCTAGGGCACTCTGGACAACTATTAACGAAATCACACATTACAAACCACCCAAAACCTCAAACGGTGAACTTCTTAAGATAAAACCGTGTCCTCAAACCTCAATCAACCATGTCAATAATTATTTTACTAATATTGGACACACTCTGGCTAAAAATATCTCAAATAACTTCATACCTTCGGAAGCAAGGAACACAGATGTTCATAATCTGTCCTCTTTTGTTTTATTAGAAACCTCTAAAGAGGAAGTAGAAAGTACCTTAATGTCCCTAGACTCTGAGAGTGCGCCAGGTTGGGACGGAATCCCTACCCTTTTCTTGAAACAAACTAAGGAAATCTTAGTCCCTTTGATCAGTGACCTTGCCAACCTATGTTTTAGCGCTGGAATATTCCCATACCTTTTTAAACGCTCCGTTGTTACCCCTGTTTATAAGGGTGGAGGTAACGACGATATTAACAACTATCGGCCTATCTCTGTGTTGGCCTCCATTTCTAAAATCATTGAGCGGTTACTAAACGCTAGAATTGTGAACTACTTGACTAAATACAACATCTTATCTGCCTCGCAATATGGTTTTAGGAAGGGAATGTCAACCCAGGATGCTACCATGGATCTTGTAACCGCTATAACAAAAGAAATAGATAAGGGTAACAAATGTATTGTGGCCTTTCTTGACCTCAAGAAGGCCTTTGATACTGTCTCTATTCCAACACTTATACGTAGGCTGGAGAATATAGGATTCCGAGGCTCGGCTCTCTCCCTTCTCAGTAGTTACCTTCAAAACAGAAAGCAGTTGGTAAAGGTCAATAATTTTCTTAGTGAAGAAGAAAACGTAACATTTGGAGTCCCACAGGGCAGTGTTCTCGGTCCGACGCTCTTTTTGATATATATCAATGAACTCTGCAACCTTAGAAGCGTCGAGGGGAAGATTCTCTCCTATGCGGATGACACTGCCATCATTTTTACTGATGACTCATGGGATAATGTTAGATTGAAGGCTGAGAGGGGACTGGCTAGAGTTAGACATTGGCTTAGTGAGAATCTTCTCACTCTTAATACCCAAAAAACAAACTATATATGTTTTGGACCATACAAAAATTCTCAGCCCTCACCTGACTTTGAAATTAAAATTCATTCCTGTCGTATTTTTCCCTCCTGTACCTGCAATTGCCCGGAAATTCAGAAAGTTAGCTCTGTTAAGTACCTCGGAATTATTGTGGACCAAAGGTTAAGCTGGTACCCACACCTTGAACTGACTATTGGAAGGTTAAGAAAACTCATATGGGTCTTCAAGTCTCTGAGACATGTTATGAGTACTGAGCTACTGAACAAAATATATATTGCACTAGCCCAATCTGTCATTGTATATTGTATCTCAGTATGGGGTGGTGCAGCTAAGTCATACTTTATAGACCTAGAGCGGGCACAAAGATCCTTGATAAAAGTTATGTACTGTAAGCCCTTTAGGTTTTCTACTGAAAGCTTATACAAAATCTCCATGCTACTCTCCGTCAGGAAACTTTATATTTTACACATAATACTTAGACATCACAAAGTGCTACCTTTTGACCGGGCCAAACTTAAGAAAAGACGGTGTGATATAGTAGCCCCTACATACTCCGCACGTACAGTTTTTGCCAGTCGGCAAAATGTAGCCCAAGCCCCCCGCGTTTATAATAAAATAAATCGGATATTAAATATTTACCCCATGAGGTTGTACGAGTGTAAGAAAAATCTGACTGAATGGCTCTTTACTCTTAACTATGATGACGTGGAAGATATTTTGGCGACATTGGTTTGAATTGGATACATTGCTTAAAACGTACACAGTCCCAAACAAACTGGTAGGTAGGTATATGCTACTCATTAACATACCTCCACACACTCACACACACACACACACACACACGCACAAACACACACACACACACACACACACACACACACACACACACACACACACACACACACACACACACACACACACACACACACACACACACACACACACACACACACACACATACACATGCACATACACGCAATTACACATCCTTCCACACACACACCACACCTAACTAATTACTCTCTGCAGACATGTTTGCATTTCTTTTCTTCTTTTTTATTCTTCTTTGTTTAAAAATTGTATTAAGTGAAATTGATAGTGTTGTAAATCTAAGAATATGTTCACGTAGGAAGAGCGAGGTTTTCCCAACACAAGTATCTCTTGATTACTTTCTGGGAAGCCCCGGCAACTTATTTGTAAAGATTTACTGAAATAAAAACTTTTTATTTTTTTTATTTTTTTTTATCTCAGAATTTCTATTTATGGAACAGATAAATTATAATTGGGTATTTATGGTATACCTATACTGTAAATATGACCCAAGTACGAAGCTTAGGTACTAATTTTTAACCTCCGTACTTGGGTCATACTATTTTGGTGACTCGTTGTGTGAGCTAATCCAGGACGCATTCAAATAGATTTAATTTTATTTCGCAAAACCGTTGCTTGTTGCATTGACAAACTAAATAATTCACATAGCATTTGCATGAACATAAGCTGTTATAAAAAGCGATGTTGCATTGAACGCTTTCATGATAATACACTTACCTATAATGGCAGGAGCAGTCCCAATTCGTACCATTATTTCTACTACGATTAAATTCTCTGTTATCGAATGAAAGCTCCATTTTCCAATGAATATGGAAAGCTTTTGTTCGTACGCGATTACATTGTTCCCCGTGCCATTCCACAAAATCCAGATGGTCATTTATATTGATACAAAAACCATTTATTTTGATATACGTGCATTTGAAGCGTACCAGACAGACGCTATTTAATCCCGAGATTCGTGCAAGTGGCAAACGTTGGTTTGATTAAAATAAACGCTGTGTGTAATCCGAGGTAAACCGTTTACGCGAGAGACGGGACCGGAAATCGAAAGCGGCCATATTGGATGCGGAAATGTGCGACTGGCGCTCATCTATAGCTAGCGACCGACGATGATTCGATTTGTGGCACATTCGGTGCACACATTTTCTTGGAATTATTTAATCTGTTTAGGTAATTCTTATTTTCTGAGGAAGTTTATTTTGTCTCGCCTCAGGCTTGATTTCGATGCAGGCTCTAGAATAAGTATTTTAAATTCATCGAGTTATCTAATAGGTACATAAATTATAACATTAGATTTTTGGGCCCCAAATATCAGTTAGATGCTAACTAACTTAACTGCCACGTTTGCGTTTTACTATTGTTCATCTGTCATTCATCAAAAGAAAACCGCAAACGTTGTAGTTAAGTTAGCATACATATAACTTACACTAGGGGCTCTAATCAACAAGCATTTTATGTCCTGTTCAGTGATGTCCAGACACAAACCCGCAACTGCACATCGCCGGACGTAACCTTAGATCATCCGAGAAGCCATAATGCATTGTGGTCGTATGTTATCCTTGTAATACGCCTGTATTTAAACCTAACGTAAACAAGATATTGCATGAAGAGGGATATTTGAGGACAAATAAATACACAATCGCCTTCTTCCACCAGACCCACCTACTTTCCTATCACGTACTACACTCTGCACAGGTGGGTTCATATCGCGCATTACCATTTACCAGAGATAAAGACATTAATTCATTTCGTGACTGCACATTTAATATTAAATTCATAAGGCTAGAATAATTCCGGGACCGCTACAAAGTCTGAAGTTAATTTAGATTCCATACAACTGCCATCGAACTTGATAAACTATAAACTTTCCCGTATTCACCTTGGATATCGAAGTCTCCTCACGTTTCGCAGTCAGGGCGTCCATTTGCGAAAATTATGTACCATTATTATACAGATGCACTGTTCGATCTTTGCTGCATTCCCGTTTCTAACGTTATTCTGAGAACAACGGGTTTAGCCTCTTTGTAAAAAATAAGTTTAGGTATAATTGTTAGATATAGTTAACACCTCATAGAAAGGTTATTATTGTTTGTTTTTGGGTTAACCTTTTTTATTTCTAACTAGGAAACTACAAACAACACCAGTGAACTCACTTATCGACACAGTCATTTACAAAAAAATGAAAGGTAACAAAATCTGGAATTTGTGAAAATATTTTACCAATGTTTTGGCCTGTGTGGAGGTTTTAGGTAAATTTCGATAAAAGCTGATTTCAAACCATAATCTTTAAATTAAGTTTCAAAGAAAAATGTCTGCAATATCAATTGGATTCTAGAAAAGTAATGTCTTTCAAGTGTTTCGGTTCAGAAACCAATTTCGCCAAAAAACGCTCCAAGCGTCGCCAGACGAAAGCGGAAAACTGCACTCAAAAGTTCATTGAACTCTTATAACTCAAAGTGATATAAGTGTAGGTATCTCAATGTTTTCTTGAGTAATAAATAACTCACTTAAACTTAGGGTGGATTCTTCCGTACCTACTCCTAAGTCTTGACAACTCCTTGTAAAAGTTATAGGTAAAATCTCACAGTCAGCATGATTCCTTGAGAAATTTGAGGAAGGCTATCAATTTTTTTCTCGTTTTCCGTTCGAGAGTACGTAGAGCGTCGACGATCCGTAATGGTGATGTATTTAGGGGATTATGTCCTCATTTTCGCTGACGTAAGTACACGGCGCAGAGATCCTGTAAAATATACACTTGTAGGTATCTAATACCTACTTTACATATCTTTAGGCATAGTAGTTCCACTATTAAATCTGTTATTAGTATCTAGGTCTCGAGCTTTACGTATCAATTAATTAACCTAACTGGTATTCATTATTGAATGTTACGAAAATGTAACTTATTTTAAAAGTTTATGATTTTAGTGAAGTAATTGATTTTTGGATTTTTTATTGTTACCTATCGATGTTTTTACATATGATATTACCTATGTAACTAATAATCGACATGGAAAACAACTTAAAAAATTCTAGACAGAAATTGAAAAGAACATTTTTATTTATTGCTTTACAATAAAGACAAACATACGATCGACTAAAAAATCCAAACTCTGAACTACTAAGCCTTAGTTTTAGCTGTCTAGCCATCAAAGTCGACACAATCTTTTTCGACAAGTTAGACGAAAAGTTAGTTCTTAATTAAAGAAGACAGGAAGGTTCTTTAATTAAACCGAGCCACTCTCAAACTGTAGTTTTAAATGTTTGCAACATACTTTATATTGTTTAGTGACACAGCGGTTCACAAGGTTGTCCCCATTTGTCTTTGTCTTTAAGAAAGAGTATGTTTACGAGCATTTACTATAAAGAAAACAATTTGAAAGTCAAGTTAAAAAACTAGGCAGCGTTCTTTTGATTGGTAAAGATTGTTGCAAGTGGACGTAATTCTACCTTTTTTGAGTGAGGAAAATGCATAACACATCCTCCGCCGCTGGGATACGACAGGGGTATGTAGGACTCACCCTCCAGAAAGTCGAGGTATTGTCTAATTCTAGAAGTTCCATGTTGAAGGGGCGGGACCTTCCGCTCGCTATAGTATAGGTATCAAAGCAACTACATTTTATTAGCAGACTATTAATGTCTACGCTTTACCCGATTTTGTACTCATTTTGCCAATGTGTATTATAATTTACGTAGGTACGGAAAAATTCCTACTCAATACAGATAGTTGCGTTTGTTTACAAGGCGCAGGGTTGATACAGGGCTTTTGACACATGGGTTTTGAAACGCCGCGAGCCGTATTTACGTAAAGATCATGAATTTACCGTCCACACACGATACATGATGCTTAATCTTTTTTGTATAATGGTATTATTGTCCTTGTTTCAGTTGCTACTCAATCCCAGCGAACAACATGTCGGGGGGCTCGCACGTGTCGCGCGCCACGTTCGGGGGAGCTGACTCCGAGATATCGGGCGGTAGCGCTCCGCCGCTGCCCAGCCCGGCCTCCGCGGGGGCTGCGCTGGTGTCCCCGGAGACCCTCAGCCGGCACAGCAGCCCCCCACCTTTGCCACCGCACCCTTCACACCAGCAACCAGCGCCGTCTTGTTCCTCACATCGAGTGCATCTAGAGTCACCTATGAGGTTTGTTAGCATTCGTATTGGCCCTATATTTATTTCTTAATTCTATTCTTTGACATGCAAAAGACAGTGGCAGGAATAAATATTTAATCAATTGCCAAGTTTTATTAGTAGATAAAATTAGTTTTTAATAGAAGAAGTTTTTGATAGAAAACAGCTATTATTAATTAGTCTTATAATTTAGAATCAAATCAAATCTCATAAATAAATGTTAACTTTACTTCTACTGCAGGCAAACATTCATGATGGGCAATTTCTGTTTGAAATTGTATGATTCATAAACTTTATTCAATATTAAGTAACTTCAACATCCTGGTCCCAGGTCACTCTGATGTACGTTAGGTAGCTTAATCAGTGTTACTCGTAAGCGTTCTAGTCATCTACTTATTCCACGGATAAACATTTCGAGATCCGAAAATATTGGTTCTGATATTTGGTGACTTTTAGAGTTTTAGCATGTTGCCCATGCTAAGCTTGAATCTAAATTGATATTGGTTCTGCGTTTAGGTATTCGATTTTCCATATCGATATTCTCCTTCTTCTTTGTCGTCACACTCTTGGCAGAGTGGTCGTGGTCGTCACATCAGGAGTGGTGGCACGTTTCACAATGCAATATCGATACAACACCCCCACAAATCGATTCCGAGAAAATTCCGAATGAAACCTGAAAGTGGATCAACAATCTGAACAGTTATAAAAGATCGTGTTCACTGGTATATACACCACGTTTTACGTTGAATAGATACAAAAATAATTCTTTGATCTATTTCCTTTCTTTAATTTTCGTGGAACGCGTTTACAAGCGAGTTCGTAAATAGGAAATCCTTTCGTAAAGGTTTATTTATAACGCACACTGTATAAGTTTTGTGTACAGTCAACATCACAAAGTATAATAGTATAAGATGAAAATTCATACACAAGATTATAAGTGATTGGTGTAATGGTAAATAATTTTAAGACACCATTAAATATTTAATTTTGCCAATAAATTACAATAGGCTTGTCTCTGTTACATGGGACTAAAATTGTCTGCCGTAATATGGAAGTAAAATTTACACAACAAATTTGAACACACCTTTGCCGGCTACATCAGCATAATATTGGCGAAATATTACATTTAAACACACACCTTCAAACAAATGTGTTGTAGACTGTACTGTCTTCAAATGTTTTTATACTAAACCCTTAGTGAAGTCCGTTTGCCTTAGAAATTGTTGGAGGGAACTTGTTTGAAACTACCGCCCTATCTCGTCAGCAATTACAATGGAAGTTGGAAGCACCATAAGTTATATTCAAGGAAGTGCCGGCTGAAGTTATACCTAGTTAATTTAGTTGGTGTCTCTGTTGTTATATATTGTGCGCTGTTATAACGTTATTTATTGAATTAAATCTCTTCAAACACCTTTTGTCTTGCTACTTTATAATACCAAATTTTTTAAGTTCATCATGTTCATTTACTTCAGTAATATAAAAGGTAACAATTTTGAAATACCCATCAACTTTAAAAACATACAGATAAAGCTTAAATAAAAGATGCAACTGGTCAAACATGGTTAAAGTGCATTGGTCGAAAAGGAAAAGATAATCTTCCTCGTTTTAAGCTATCCCGGTATAGCACGAAATGGTCGTGCTCCTAAAAAAAAGAGTATGCGTGTGCAAACAAGTATAATGAACATTGAACAGGCCCGCCGGGAATCAAACTGTATTCCCAGTACTGGTTGTGCGGCCGTTCCTAACAAATAGGGTAACATGAAACTCCCGCGTTCGAACATTCTGTTTCCAATGTTTTTATTTAAAGCAAAGATACTGGCGGCACAAGGATGAGCTTAATACTGCCTTTGTGTGCTTGTGTTAAGGAGAGGATAAGGTCTCGCTTACTTTATGTATCAATATCAAATGCCGACCGTAATATTTCAGGTTTGTAGAACCCTAGTATTAACTGGGGTTCTACTCACTACGATTAGTTTTCTCTTAGGTATAGATAACTCGAATATAGTTGATTGTTAACTATTCAAATAAATACTAATAAATAACTACGTAAATATTACCTTGAAATTACCCTAGTAATGGTTACTAGGTACAGGCGAAGGTAGGTGACGATGACAGAAGCAAAACAAAAGAATAAAGAAAATGTTGAATGAATTTAAATAATAAATTAATATCTACAGATTAATTATTTAAGAACGGAGGTTATGCTTCACGCATATTAATCGGAGTTTTATGGAGAGGTTTGAGTGAAAATTAGTGGAAGGCTGCGACAAGCTTGAGAATAAGACAAAAATGCACCTATTTAAAACTGTGTGGCTTATCTTAAAGTAATAGATACATCATTATAGATTTGTGAATAATAATGATGTCATAAACAACTTGTTTTGAATTCTGTTCTTATAACAGAAGATGGTACAACGTCGCGGTGTGATGAAAAAAGTGTAGTGAATGCGACTTTTCAGAAAACTTACCAACTAGAATGCCTAAACAAAAATTGAGTAACTTGTAAAACATGTAAACCTAAACATAGAGATTATATACCGGTGAAACATGAGGAAAACAATAAAACTATTGTTTTGTTACGAATACCTAGTTTTATTCATAATCGTAATAATTCGGTTGTATTCATAGTCCTACAGTTGAAATGTTTATTACAAACCGTTCTCAACCTTAATATAACTACATACATACTTTAGACAGATATAGACGCTTTTGTCACGGGCACCCGGACATCATACACAACGGAGCCTTAATTTAAATCCAAATCACCATGACAACGGATCGTTCTATTTTAATATAAATCTTTCAATTGCATAAATTATTACCTGGAGTTGAGGATGAATAATAAAGAGACCGTAGGCATATTAAAACTCAATATAGATACGGTTGGATATGGATGAAAATGTACGGAAATTAACCTTCATTTGGTCAGCAGTAGTATTTGTTTAGTTACTTTAGTTAGTCGGGGATATTTGGCAAGTCACTGAGTTATTTAGATAGAGAAATGGTTCGCATGGTAAAAGGGTTACGGTGAACGGACGAAGAGGGTTCAGTAGAGACAGCCATATGTCTTAATTAGGTACCTTTGGCTTTGTGAACAATGATTAATTGATCATAGGGATGTGCAAAATAAACCTATTCAATAGCAAAAATGATCAATATTGTAATCTGAATAAACCAGTGTTGCAGTATTTAGTAGTTCTAAAAAGTCTTAATGTCATTACACTACTTTGATCAAATCCAAGTGTCAGTCTAATATGGATAAATCAGATAAAGCAGCAAATAAGGATTTTTTTTTTAATCGTCTCCCCACACTAGGAATTTCTCCTGTATCGTGGGCGCGTTTTACAAACATGAATTATCACAGATACAAATACCCAGACTCGGGACAAACATCTGCGGATCACACAATTGTCCCGTGTGGGAATCGAGCCCGCAATCCAATCCCCCTAGCGCGGCAGTCCAATCGCTTAGCCACTTCGCTAATCAGGTCGTCGTAATCGTCGTAAAAATAACTTTAAATAATAATAAACACACATACTTCTTCGGTGTAAGATCAATGCCTTTGATTATATATATGTCTAGATGGAGTTTCAAGACCCTGACAGCGTCGGGATTTTTTAGCGCCAATTCCTCACAATTGGCGCTAAAAACCTAGCCTATAGCTTTTTGGCGCCAACAGTGTCAATTGTGTTGTCAATGAAGACGCTTGTTTTTCTATCATAAAATAACGTAATAAAAATGGCGAACTGAGCTATTAAGGAGTGTAGAAATTACAGAGGCCGATTGAATTTTAATAAATATTTATCCTATCACCCGTATGTTAAATAAATTATATACTTGTGTAAGAAGTAGCTGTCACGCACTCATGCAAAAAAAAACAATTGGCACGTTGATTTTTGTTTCAATGTAGCGCCAGACTCCATCTAGATAATGACGACCCGAATGGCGCAGCGGTAGTGAGGCTGCCTTACGTTCATAGGGTTCCGGGTTCGAATCCCGGTAGGAGCAAGTGTTTGTGTGATGAGCATGTACATTTGTTTCCGAGTCATGGATGTTTATATGTATAATAAGTATGTATTTACAAACAAAAAAGTATCTATGTAGTATATCAACTATCTGGTGTCCACGACACAAGCCTCGTTGCTTAGTGTGGCACTAGATGGCGCTGTGTGTAATGTCCAGCGATATTTATTTATTTATTTAAGATCAATGCATTACATATCGTCTCAAGCAGTTCTTCTATATAATTTTGGCTTATAAAAAATCTAGGTGTAATGTAGTATATAAAATCATATATTTAGTTACATCAGTAAAAAATAATGAACTATTATTATTATTAAACTCTATATATTGTACACCAAAAATACAAGTAGACAACATAATCAAAGTTATAGTAAAGACTATAATAGTGGTTTCTCGAAATTGTGTCATACGCTACAAATAGATAGTAAGTATTGATTTCAGTCAAGCGTTTTCCATGTAGTCGTTGAATTGTTAAAGATCCAAGTTATTGATGGCGGCTACCATTGAAGTTAAATAATTAAATGGCTTTTTTCTACTGATTCTACTTTGAACGAACTGGACGTTTTTTTGTAGTTTTACGGGCAATTAAGGGTAGGTTATAATAGAATAGAAGGCTGACATTTAAATGAAGTATAATCAAAATAGATCGCCGCCGTCAAAAAGATTACCTATTTCTTTAGTCGTTCTTTCTTACTACTATGAAGTAGTCCCATTATTTCATATCTCGATACCAAACACGATATAATATATAAGTGGAGTAAGTATATACTTAGTATGAACCTAAATACCAACTCATAAAAATAACCTTCCGCAAATACCCCAAACTCATCTTAAAAGCTTCCATCAATTATGGTCTGTATGACGCACTCAGTAATCTCATTGCCTTATTATTTCAATATAACGAAATACAAATATATTTTATCAAGGAACTATTCTGGAATAGCTTGGGTAGCGTACTTGTACTAACTAAGTAATCCGGACTCTTCTGTCAGAGATTTACGCGCTTATTGTATTTCACTGTCGGATTTATGGCCTCAGCCGCGTATAGTTAATTGTGTAGTTTAGGAATACGCGTCTTCATACTCTGCGGTGGTCTTAAGATTAAGTTGGCGTAGAAAATTATTTTAGTTTCAGTTTTAGTTGATTGTTTGCGTGTACATCTTTTCTTTGCTGTATAAGCCAGTAAGGTGTGTTCTATGTTGTGCAACTGCTTTTCAAAAATGTTATAAGTGTTACGAAATCATGAATATCAGCTCTTCGTATCTAAAGAACCAGCCTAGTATGTTGGTACGTAAGCAAGAAGGTATCAATAGATCTGATTTTATGCAGTTACGCAAAAATACAATGATTGAGGGACAGGTTTTAATTAAGTTTTTTTACATGGTTTGTGGCTTAAAACCTGTCCACTGTTTTTAATCTATATTTATTAGGTATAATGGAAAATAAGTTTTATTTTTGTTCTCTAGAAATCTTTACGGGTTATCAATTCCTTTAATTTGTCAATTGGTTTTTCAATTACAAAATTAATGTAATAATGACAATGATACAATTTTTTTTATGGCAGGAATAATTATAATTTGCATCCTAAATATAACAAAATAAAACATAACAACATGCCTGTATTCAGAGTAGGCAGAGATGTATAGTACCTACACCCACAATAGGGTGAGCCTAATGCCATCAAACGGGCACAACTACAGACTCCGTGCAAAGTAAACAAATTATGAACAATTTGTTTTTTATGTCTAGACTCTCGAGTCCACCGTCGATGTCTTTGGGCGGGTCGCTGTCCCTCCAGCCAGTGCTGTATGGACCAGGCGGACCAGCGCATGCGCCGCTGCCCCCCTCCCGACGCTTATCAAGACCATCCACAGCCATACAGCACATGCATGTAATAAGCGCGTAAGTATTTTTCAGAAAAATAAATCCAGTGTCCTATCTGAAAAGCTCTAGATACCACGAAATTATGCGTAATATGCCATAATTTTGTCTTAACTTCTGGAATTTCACCACTTTTATGAACAATGCAGGATGCCATAAATACTAATTCATTTCAAAATCTACGGTTTTGTATCTTGTTCAAAATTCAATTTTCAAAACTGTTTTCGAAATTCTTTACAGTTCCGAATTTGGCATCCAAACCACACATGAAAAATTTACTCCGTATATATGTAACTAATCTTGCTCAACAACAATTTATCCATAATTAATTTAATCCGTTGTCCTTTAATAAAGTGAATTGTTCTACGCGTATTTTAAATGTATGACCGATTTAATTATACTTGTGTGTCCCATAAATCTTACTTTAATTTGATTCGTTAACTAATGGTAACTAATGTTGCCATGACACCAAATTTGTTTGGAAGCGTTATTAAATTAACTTTTTTTTA
Source organism: Abrostola tripartita (assembly GCA_905340225.1). NCBI lineage: Eukaryota > Metazoa > Arthropoda > Insecta > Lepidoptera > Noctuidae > Abrostola > Abrostola tripartita. Next base: position 5,516,268 of record HG996493.1, on the reverse strand, counting down.
TCCAATCCCTAATTGCTGTTACTGAACAAAATTGTATAAATGGGAAAGATTTAGACTTGACACGTATATTAAGTTAAGATTCTCTATGAATAATTAATTACTTCTTCAAAATGTTTGAACAATATTTATTTATAAATATACATAAAGGTGTAGGTATAAAAGGGGGAGGCCTTCGTTCAACAGTGGACGTCTTCCGGCTGATGATGACAGGTGTATATGTAAATGTATAATAAATATTTTTTATATATTTTTCGTCCCTATTTCCATTTTCGGTTCTCATTTCATTATTCTGCTATGGTACTAATGAGGAATTCAATAATGTCCCTTCAACTATCCTCGGGAGCGAGGAAAGAGGAAATGATATTAAGACGCCAATTTGCCGCGTTCATTTCATACGAGAATATCTTGCTTTATGCGAGCGTGCAAGCAATGAAGGTTTTATTATTTTGATCTTTTTTTTTTTGATATTTTTTCCTTTCTCGTTCTACCGCCACCTTTTTGTAATATCCTCTTTGTTTTAGACCAGTCTATTTTATGCTCATTATTCTATAATAATGAGGGAAGAATAATAAAACACACTTCTTTTTTCGTAGTGACGCGCTTGTTTTTAATAAATTGTTGTCGTCTTGTTGTCAGTACTTGATAGGACGACGATATGTCCGTATTCCCAATATTTTTTTTAAATTTGATATCCTCAAGTTAGCGATACTAGATCAACTGAAGTCATAGATTATGTCTTCTTAGCCTTACACACTAACTGCTGAGGCATTATTTATGGAAAATATAATCTGCGTACTTCTGCCCACTCAGGATTTTATACCTCCTGGAAGCCGTAAAAATTAATAAATCTTATATTCATTTCCTAAAAGCATTTCTAGATTTGCCCCACAATATCACACGATTTATTTTAAATTTACTGCGTTTGAGTTTATAAATGACCATTAAATTTGAGAGCTGGTGTGAAAAAATGTGCTCGAGCCAATCATTGGTGGGGCGGTAAAATTACCACAATGAAAAATGCCCGAGAGAAACCGGCGTAATAAATTATAAGAATACGTAAAAGCTTGCAACCCAGCGCTCGCGGTGTCCCCCTCGGCAACTTAAGTGCAGACAATTTTTTCGTTTAGGTAATATCGGTGTTTTCAGACGATAATGTACTTTGTTAAGTGACTGATGAATTCGTTTTTTTAAACCGACACTTTAGGCACATAAAAGTTGCCTGAATTGATTGAAAGAATTGAATGCAAATGTGTTACACATTCACTATTCAAACATGCAGATACCGAACGAACGATTAATCAAAATATAATTTAAGCAAAACAAAAACATTTAAGATTTCTTTCGTAATAAATAAATTATCGATAAATAAATAAACGTTTCCCTTCCATAAAATGACAATTCGCGCTCGCTAGGGAAATTGCATTTTCCCCACTGAATGTGCACTCTAATGAAAAGCACTCAGAATGTGACACAATGTAGTCTAGTGCTTGGAAATTAACAGAGGTACACATTTACATAGAGCCACCATCTTGAGTGGCTGTGCTTATTTACGGACACAGTGCTCGGGTATGGAAAGCTGGAATACATTTCCGTGTTCCGTGTCGCACAAAACACAAAGAACCGCAACGTTTTGTTCATTCTCTCTAGGTTTGAAATAATACTGTTTGTTCGGATCAAAGGACTGATTGTGGGCAGCCTGTTTGAATTTTCATTATCTTGTCGCAATAAAGTATTGAAAATGACGTTTCTTATGAATAACCTTCTTTAGGTGACAGCTAAAGCAGGTCTGATTAAATCTATCATGATAATGGAGAACAATGAACGCCACTTCGATAACAATGAAGATATTGAAGCAGGGGTGACTTGCACTAGTTGACCTAATTTGCAAATTGACTTCGACGTTTAGCGCAATTAGTGAATCTTTTGTTTAATTTGAAGGGGTAAGCTTGCTGAAAATTTATCAGACTCTTAACCTGTTAGGCAGTGTAATTAAATCTTTCATTAATATAATCAATTCAATAATATAATCTTCAGTAATTCATCCAAAAGGAGTAATCAACACAAAAGTGGTAGTTTTACTTAAGTATATTTATGTTTTATGACCGGTAAAGCCAGACTGCTTTCAACCGATCAACGCAGATACCGTCTATACGAATTCATTTCAGAGTTAAATATGAATTCATTTCAGAGTTCCAAAATTAGATGAAAGTTCGCAGAGTCTGTCTGTATTTAACTTTGAACAAGAAATTGTAATTATGTTAATTACACGATGTTTGTTTCAGACCAAATTATGTTAAGTGACGATTTCATTAATTCTGATAAAATGGTTTTTAAACTCCCTCTTCTCATATTTATTATAAGTCTTTCTAGAAGTAGGATTTCACATTACCTTATAAATGAAGACGAATCGGTTCATGAAAAATATAATTAATTATGTAAGGAAACATTAATTTTAGATAATTGATATGAAAAAGTAAATAAACCAAGCATGCAGGTAGGTTTTTAATTAGTTATATTGATTAACTATGGTAATGGAAAAGTGGCTATAAACACAGGTAGTAAGTAGTTTCGAAGATTCATGAACATAGTTAGATAGAGGCGTGACCACAGAATATCTTGTTTGTAAGGAGGGTAAAAGTTTAGCAATAATGCCTCTCCGCGCTCCTGACTCCGAACACACAGGTCGTTACGCGGAACATTATTCAGAAAATTTTGAGGTAATGCTAATGAATGTTTACGTGAATATATTATGCAAGGAACGTTTGTGTTATGACCCCATTTTGAAGGATTAAAAATTAGACTCTTAGGCGTCAAAAATAAGCATAATATTTTACGCGAATGTTTTAATTGAAGTAAATTAATTATACTTACCTACCTGTTATCCTTTACTTCTGAAAAGGTTTTGCACGCCATATGCATGTTATACAAATTGTATGAAAACAATCTTCAAAATACAATTCATATTTAAAGTCTAGACTCTTCGTTGTCGTTCACGCACTCCCTTATATCTAACGTCCTTGTTTTACCCATGACGTCATAATTTTAGCAAGTCTATAAACAGGAGGCATATCATTGTCGGGAGCGGAACCGTTGCAACAGTAAGTAGGCACTGACGATCGCTGTGGGGAGCCAATAACACGCCGTTGCCTTGGCAACCGTGCGTGCTTGAGAGGGTCCCCTTCCCCCAGAGGACCGAGCGCTTACGGAAACCAGAATACCGTGACATCTCCTTCTGAGAGCAAACTTGAAGGGAACTTCATAATTAAATTCTAACTCAAGATTTAGAAAGGTCTACCTTTTTTGGACTTCTTTTATTCAGTACTACCTTTTTTTTGTATTTCAACGTCCTTTCTATCCAAGATATATTACTATCACGTTTATCGTTTGTCAGCGATGGATTAGATTTGAGTCCGACAAAGTTTAATGTTTTGACTTTGATTAGAACAGGATTGTAGGTATGTAAATTCAATTTGTGTTTGAATTTGAATTTATGATTGCGTTTCATCTCTATCGATTTTTCGAGAGCTGTCGTCTCGTCAACTTATTACATCGAATTTAAGATTACGTACTAAATTTATATTTCAAATGATTCTGTCGCAAATGAAAGCAACAGGAAATGGATGGTGTTTTCCTCTATTTCAACTTCAGACAAGACTAAAAAACACAGTAGGTACCTTATTAATCTATCATTACTTTAACAAGCTTTTAAAAATTCATTATTTTTGCATCCGACTTGTAACAATACAAGTCGTTCTCGATCGTAAGCTCTATATATTATAATTATAGAAATGCTTACAATTCATCTTTTATATTAGGTACCTAGAAAATGTATGGAAAATGGGAATGCCTATCAAAATTCCGCAAGCAAAAAAGAAAGTTTATTCCGAATACCTGTCTGATGCCCACATCTTTTGTACGGTCCAAATCACGGCTATTGTGAACCTCAATTACTTGAATTGTTATATGAAAAGGAGATCTTTTTGGAAAATTCTCACGAATGTTTTTATATTACCTACGTAAGAATACAAATAATGGTGAACATAGGAAATCTTTGAGGGTTTAATAAGTAAGTACGCCATAAGTAATTAAAGAAAAAAATAAATTCGGAGAAGAAAATTATGTGAAGTGTTTTACAAAAGTAGTTGTGAAGTGTAGGATTAAAACTTTTGGCTTTTACTGTATATGCCTATAAATACATTCAGAGTTCTGGTTCCGTGAGATATTCTGGTACATTTGCCGCACGGAATCACTGAAGAAGGTTACCGCTGGAGCTTAAGCTAGATAGTCTTTTAATATAGGTACGGATATTACCACGCATATTTTCCCTAAAAGCAAAGACAGAAAGTATGCGACACACGCTAACATGTTGCTAGATAATACAAAGTATGTAATAAAAAGTAAATAAATATATTGGAGCTATGGTAACTTAACACTCTGTAGTTGGCCTTAGGCCAGCTATCGCAATACGGTAGCTCGCCTCCACTTTCCATCTACACCACATTTTAATTAAATAGATAGCAATTTTCTACTCTAAATGTACACGCAAATACATTTGACGCGACCATTAAAGTTAAGCGAAAAATTGCCGTCGCTGTTAATGAAAGCTCAAATTTTATGCGAATGCTAAATTACGTTCAGGAGTAATTAGTGCGACGCGCCTGATTTCAACGTGTCACGACTAAAGTGATACGAAGCGTTTTAGGTAATGCGTTGTGTCTGTGTATTTGAGGGTATATAGAGGTGAATTTTTCGGTATTTTGGAGTTCATGAGTTCAAGCTTTATTTAATTTTGTACTGCAGCTTTTAGTAACCTATTTTTAAATTTCATATTAATTATAATTTTAATTTGTTGAAATTATTTACCTAATGAAAGGTGAAAATTAACAATCTCGTTTCATATACCTCTTTAAGATACAAACAAACGCTTCTCTTGAAGGTTTTCCGCGCTCGGAGTTCTCGTGAGAGAAACATCCATGTCGATTACTCCGAGCTCGGATACATCTGAATGGTTCGCCAAATTAGCTCAGCTTGGCGAGACTGGCTGATGACCCTACATAATTTTTGTCGAAAATATTTATTTACCTAATGAACGTGGAAATCAAACTACTGTTAAGGGATATTATTGCATAACGTTGCGTTCAGTGACTTCATATGAGTCGGTTACGGGATTAAGACATATAAATATATATCATATTAATGGTCGAAGTTCTAACATTATCAGGGCGTGATAACGGTTAAGGTAATTTGAGGTAAGAAACATCAGTCTAGCAAGAGGGCTGAATTCTAATGGATTCTCTAAATTATGACCTTTTTAAGGGGATTGTAAATATTTTGTCACTAAGTTAGGGATGGAGTACAATGTGCTTTCTTCTTTTAAATTCTTTTTATTCTTTTTTCATCAGGCAAATCAAATTAAATCTACGTACGGTACGTAGGTACCTAATCAATAAAATAGGTTCTGTATCTGCACAAAAATGTTTTTTGCCCCGAATTATTGTTAGGAAAAATTACAGATAATGTTTAATTTTATTCGATACAGTTTGAAGGTAACAGAAAAACTAAAGCGGTCCATATTTTAGGGTGGGTTCCAGACCTCTCGCTGTCACCATCATACCATCATCCATATTTATGTAGCCGCTCACTTTAATCGGATTTAGCGGCTCTGTGCTTCGTAGTCGCTAAGTACCAGTGCTTCAGAGATAGTAAGAGCATGCATCCTTGATGAAGATGATAGCCGCTGAATTGCTTATTATGATAATCTGGAAGGTATTTGAGTATTAAAGGATTTGAAATACAAATTGGACTCTAACTCAGAGATTACTACTACGTGTTTTGTGTTACTAAACGTGAACATTGAAGAGTACGCAAAATAAGGTAAAAATTATTCAAATAGTCTTCATCTGTTATAATATTTACAGCTAGGAAAATAGTTTTCTAGTATCTATTTACCAAGTTTTTGGAATTGCTTATAATACATCAAATATCATTCCTTCTAAGAGAACATAAGTCTCTAACTCTAGCAAGACCGGCTTTTAAATAGTGTCACCCAATCTAGCACATACATAGGTACTCTAATCAGGTTGCTAAGCTCAGGTTTTAGTATACTTCTCATTCTGTCTCCCATAAAACAGCTGAAGATAAATAGGTCCACAGCTCCATTAATCCTCGTCTACGATGCTTGAGGGAAATATCTACAAGTAATGATCTGTTCGGATGGACCAACTCTGTGAAATAAATGGCAAATGTGCTTAGTTGGCTTCCCGCTGCATTGTTTCGTTCGGAACTCGATAAACTATCTGCGGTATGTTTGTGCTGTATTTGTATCTAGTATTGTTGTTAGTCTGGTAGTTGCGGATGAGGGACACGTATCCCTCGAGCGAATTTCACTGTATTCGCAGTCGTACGAACAATGAGACTATGGATGGGTTTTGCCTTTTTCTTGCATGAAACGCAAAGGTCGTTAAAAAGTACTGTATTCCTGTTTTTTTTTTGTGGTTTATAACTAATATTTTGTATAACCTTAACCAGTTTTGGCTATACATAACAATATTTATATGTAAGTAAATCGATGCGATATACAATAACAGATTATTGGCTTCTAACAATTTTAGAATACGTAGTTCTTTACGTTACTTTTCGTACATTGTAACTTTCTTCTGTATCGTAAGAGCTCTTACACACGAGCGGCATGTTGCCAACGGCAGAGGTAACTTCAGCCGTCGACATGCCGCTCGTGTGTAAAAGCTCTAAGTTTATTTGGAAGACTTTATTTCATGCCCTTGCCCAATGGCTTGGTTTCGAAGCTCAAACGAAGCGAATTTTTTCTAGTGAAAAAGGCCTTACACCTTAGAGTAATTATGCCATTATATTTCATGTTAATTAAGCATATTTTGTTTTTGTTGCTCAGGAGCGATGCACTAGCTACGACGTTGTCAGCGCTCTACGGGAAGCTCCTCGTCGTGATGGGTATCGCCTTCCCCATGGCTGAGGTCATCTCCACATACATTCCACCCTCCTTCTATGAGGTGAGTTATGACGCATATACTACGCACAACTATTTGTCTTTTTTATTGTTATTAGTTTTTGGATATACATATAGTGTTAGATACTGTCAGATGACGTCATTTTACCCATCCTGTGCTGCTGTGATTTACACGTTTTTATAAAGATGTTTTTTGTTTAACATAATTATTTAAATATGAATAAATTCACGAACGTTTGGATCCTGGGTTTCCTTTTATGCCCTGTGGCATGGACTATGCAGGTCCGATGTATACCCTAAACCGTAATGGAAGGGGAGTTGAATTGTAAAAATCACATTTTTGTTTGTTTTAACGAAAATATTGTCAAATATTGTCTAATGCCAAGACTTGTTATACTGGCCACTGTACAGGTCTGGAATATATTTCACAAACTATAAAAAATCGAAAGGAGGTTCGACACAATCAAATAACTAATTATATCATTTAAATATAAATGCAAGACCCTACTTCGTCATTAAAATATCAAATATGTGCGTAACGCTAAATCGCAAAAAACGTCTCTTTCCTTAAACATAAATTATTATCCGCGCTATTTTATTATGACTAGATAGGTAGGTTACAGTTAACTGGCCATTATGCCCGGTGCGAAATGCTGAGCTCTGCTTGTCAAAATTGCGTACGGGGATAAGTTATTCATGAGGCCGCTTTAACGCCCCAAATGAATTATTATAATGGTAACACGATCGCAATACGATCACAAATAATTTTACTTGAATTTAGTATCTACGTTAATTTACTTGTACCTATTTAGTACGGATGAAAATCAAGAAGAAGAATTTATTTGTTGAAATTAAACCATTCCTAAGGTATAATTAAGTATTTCAGAGTTAGAGCCGTAATTATGGGTTAAGTGATAAAACGGTTTAACTCTTAAACTTTCTAAAGTCGTCTTGGGAAGTTTAAAGCTGATAATATTGTTTTGGTATAATTCGAATAGGGGTTAATATAAATATGAACCTACTTGGGATTCTGGAGCTAAAATAGTCACACTGAACGATTTCTGTAATCATGACTCATTTCCAGAATACCACGCAGATCATAAGCAATTCCTCTCCTTCTTAGCGAGTCAAAGGCAAATTAAAATTTTAGCAGCCCAAATCTCCGCTGCTCGAACGATCTAATATTTTTTTAAAGTAAATTTCAAAAGAATAAATATCGATTATGACTGACCCATTATAAATGACTGCCTCGTTGGTCTAGTGGTCGCTAAGCGCGACTGCTGAGCAATAGGTCCTGGGTTCAAATCCCGGGTCGGGCAAAGTGATACTGAGTTTTCCATTAGGTAATTCTCAGTAGCAGCACGGAGTGTGGATTTGTGCCCGGTTGATGTCAATAGGCTCGCCCCCTATTACATTTGGACTTACAACATAACTGGCGAAATGTGGGTGTACTATATGTTTATCTCTGCCTACCCCTTCGGGGAATACAGGCGTGATGTTATGTTAAGTTTAAATACCGATTAGTCAAAAGAGTCATATTGGTGGATCGAATGAATGAATCTCGTGATGGGAACATCATCATCATCAGCTGGGAGAAGTCCACTGTTAAACAAAGGCCTTCCCCTGAGAACGATGGGATCATACGCAGTTAACGCAGTTCATATTATTATGTAACCATTTTGTGACTTGGTTCTACAGAACGGCTAGCTTTTCGCCCCAGTCTTTAAAAACTAAGTCTATTAATTCTCCTATTAGTCTTAATTCTTGTTATATTATGAGTGTTTATTTTATTTTTGTTACCAGTTTTTTTACTTGTGTTGTCACCAGGGCTTCTACCTATACCTGTACATCGGCAGCATGGTGTTCCTACTGTACATGTACGCAGCGCTCGTGAGGGACCGATCCAAGTCTTCAGCAGCCGACACCGCCGTCGTAGCAAGTTTGTACATCTTTGACTTTTATTATATTACTGGAACAATAATTATAATCATTTATTTATTTATCTACTCTTTGAGAAACTAATACTTTGGCATCCTCTACCAATTAGGTTCCTATCTAGATCAACATACTTTACAATCATGATAATTAATGTTACTTTATTGTTATGGTACTTGATGCTGACTGTATTTTCCGAAGGGATTCGTAGTGTATTGTCGCAAAGACGTTAACGTTCTATCACGAGGTGGCCGACCTTTTCATTTATCGAGCACAATCTTAGAGGAGAATTCCCAAGTAGAGAAACGGAATTACACTATCTGATTCGAATGGAACCTGAAATTTTTCGCTTGACTGTCGCGCCATGAGCTTGCAAAGATTAGCAAAAATAATAATATGTATAGCAGGCTTTGAATAAGTATAATATTGAATAGGTTCATTATATCTAAATGTACAAAGATACATAAATTAGTTGGCTAGAAACATTTCATCGTAGCTACAGAGTTATTATATTACCTTTTATCGCCTCCAAGATTAGATCTACGAAAGCATTTTGAAGCACTACAGTGTATGGAGTCAGGTTTAAATTGCATCATTACTTTACACAAAGATGCTTTAATAGAAAGAGCGAGTCCCGAAAGTGCCTCAAGCAATTCGCTCCCTCAAAGAGCGATATTTTTTGGTTTTTCTCTCTGAATTGCCAAGTGTTACGTTTGAAGGTGAGACGGCGAGGTGCCTATAAGTTTTCACGCGATAACGAGCGACAAATTTCTTGTGTTCTGGTACTTGAGTTGTGCCTGTCTTCGGAGAGTATGGGGCCTCATTAAGAAAAAAGAGAACAATGGTCTGCTATAGTTATAAGAACTACTCGACACTGAGTATAAGGAATAGTTTAGTCGTTTTTTGCTGTAATTATTAAGTGTCGTGTGATGGGTTCGATTTAGAATGAAATAATGAATGTATTAAAGTCGAACTCCTGAAGTAATGTCTTGTTCAAATATTGGGATGGGTATGCAAAAACTGTTGGAGTGACTAATAAACAGTTTATTCAAGCTCAAATCAGATTTTTTAACGAATACGCCGTCTTTCATGAAATCATAACAAAAACTACAGTGCTTGCACCCTTTGATTCATTATTCATCCGGAAAGAAAACTTGCATGGACGTGTTATACAAACATGACGTATCCCGCATTCCCGTTCAGCACAAACGACTCTAAAGCCGATTCAAAATCTCGTAATACGTAGCTTGTGACGTAATCGCGCCAAACTTTTTCCCTTGTTTATGTGTCCTTTATTTTTGCCCATTCGTGATCGTTGCCATGGAAACGGACGGGGTGATTTTCTTTTTTCTCCGACGTCGTGATTCCACTTTTTGTTATTTAAATGACGCAGAAAGCCCAGAAGAGGGCGGACAAATATGAGAGCTAATGCGTTGGAGTGGTTTCTCGGATATTTTGTGATATTTATATTCTTTTCTAAAATATTTTTTTCTTTGTGCACACTAAAGTTCCAGGTCGGTGATTTTATTTAAGTGGGTCTGTACAATATTTATTATTTGACCCTGATTACGATACCTCGTTTTGACTAGGAAGGGAAGTTCTAGGTAGGAAGCCTAACCATATTATCTTCAAAAACAAAGTTGACTTACTTGTGGGCTACTGCATAGGGTCCTACTTGACTATGTGGTACTTACATATATATTATCGAATTTCACTTAGACAGTATAGTTCACGCAAAAAATGATCACGATTATAATTTTTTTAAATACAATGTTATATCCGAGTTAAGAGAAAAATATAACGGTTGGTATATAATATACACTGATGGCTCAAGAAGCGCAACTGGTCGGGGTGCTGCATTTTATGATCCTCATGTAGCAAACCATTCTCCTTACAATAATTGTTATAAGTCAACCTACGAATTTTCCGTTATGTCGATGGAACTCATGGCAATTTTGGAGGCACTTTTGTATTCTCGTTCAATTCAACAGAATAAACTTCTCATTTGTTCTGATAGTAGAAGCGCTTTATATCATATAGCTCGATGCGCCTCTGGTGGCAGAGGCGCATCGATAGCTTATGACATTCTCTCTGAAATTTATGAGAACAATATAAAGGGCATACAGTTAAAGTTGCAATGGATTCCATCACATATTGGAATCAGAGGTAACGAGGAGGCTGACATGTTGGCGAGAAAAGCAGCAGTAGATGGAAAAGAGGTTCAGATTTTGCCAAATTACACTGAGTTGTTGCCTAAATATAAAAAGTACTGTCACAATAACTGGACGGAATATTTTAATGAGAGATCTTTGGAAAAAGGAATTTGGTACAAAACAATACAATGTGAGCCTCCTCGAATACCTTGGCTCATTAATGTGAGTTTGACTAGATCTTTAATTGTAACAGCGCAGCGTTCAGGTTAAGATCTGGTCACGTACCACTGAACAAGTACGCACACATGATGAGGAAATAAAATTCTCTAAATTGTGAGGTGTGCGGTGTTATTGAAGACGTGCATCATCTGTTGGTGGAATGTGCCCGTTACGAGACGAATCGAGAGTTATTTATAAGAACTTTCTATTTGAACAGAACTAATGTTGGTATGTTCCACGAGATTTTGTCCTCTCCTTTGTCTGAAGCTGCTAAAGCCCTGTTTATGCTATTCAGTCATAAGCCATAACTAGTTAGTAAGTATATGTATTTTAGTTTAAGTTAGGTTACGATGGAATTGGCATGTACTTTATGTATAAAAATTCCTTAAATAAAGAGAAAAAAAAAATATATATTGACAATATAGCTTAAAATATTTATAAAAGACTGCCTCGTTGGTCTAGTGGTCGCTAAGCGCGACTGCTGAGCAAGAGGTCCTGGGTTCAAATCCTGGGTCGGCAAAGTGTTACTGAGTTTTCCATCAGGTAATTCTCAGTAGCAGCACGGAGTCTGGATTGTGCCCGGTTAATGGCAATAGGCTCGCCCCCTATTATATTGGGACTTACAACATAACTGGCGAAATGTGGGTGTACTATATGTACACCTCTGCCTACCCCTTCGGGGAATATAGGCGTGATGTTATGTTATGTTTATTTATAAAATTATTTCTAAAAAATTCGATCAAAATTAAATGTAATTCGTTACACCACGGTCTTTAGAGTCGGACTCAAGCTCATCTCCGTCGGAGTCAGACTCGTGTTCATCTCACACGGAGCGCAGCACAGCGACCGAAGCACATCTGCCGCCGCAGCTGGCCGCCAAGCGACTGTCGCTCGGCTTCGCGCTGGCATCGCGCACGCATCACTACGGCAGCTTCTACCTGAGGATGGGGGCAGTCGGTGAGCTTTCAATTATTATAGCATGACTTAAGACACGTGTTTATATCTCACGCTAGGATTAAAGGCACGTGTCTTTCTGAGCAATAATCACTATAGCAGCTTTCGTATACAAGTAGTAAGTTATGTTTCGTAATAGTTTTCGCCTGAAACTTTTTTTTGCGTGGATAATTATTCTTTATCATTTTTAGGGTAAAAATTACCTGTATCCTTTTAAGGGTTCAAACCTATATAGTTAGAAAATATCATTCCAATAGTTTCCGTTTTTTTTATAATATTATTATGAGGTAACAATATACAGGCAGAGTTATTTACAGAATCTACAATGACATCAGTGGGGATGTTTTAAACATTAGGATGCAAGTTTTCTCACAATGACATTGTTATCAACAATATTGTTTAAAAGTCACGTCATTTGATGAGCTTTATTCATTCATTTTTCCGTGTGTGCAACGATAGGACACATGCTCATTCACACGTAAAGATTCGCCGCGCACGTGCTGATTTGAGCAAAGCTGCCGCTGCAGCATTTTAAAATGAGAAAAAAATATGTGCGCGAAAACTCATCATTGTACGGAATAGGTACATCATATAACTAGAGACATACTCTGTGAAATACGCTGATAATTTTTTTCCTATAAAATTGTTTTTAGGTAGGTATTCTATGCTTAGTCAGTACAAGTCTTTACCTGGACATATGAACACCTGAACTTCTGAATCGTTAATTGAATGGCATAGCGGTAATGTTGGCAGCCAATACTTTTGTACTAACAGATATACCCGAAGTAGCCGTTAGTTCCAGATGTGCTAATTAACTGCGGCGATATGGCTCTGATATCGTTGTTGTCCATTGTCCAGCTTTAAATCCCAACTGACAATAAGATTGCGAAACTGGCCTTATCAATCAATCCCTTAGTTGTTTGTTTCGTTATTACTAAACTGGTACCTATTTTGTTGTAATTTGGTCAAGAGTTTGTTTAAAACCTGGAAAATGATATGAATGAGACCTTATTTTTAATTACTTTTAAGTTATTAGTTTGTTTAAGTTAGTGGTATCAATAAAAATATTTGTAAAGTAATTACTTCAAAGTCACAGTGCGACATGTCAATTATATGTGTGTATCTAACTAAAAGAGAGACAGAGAGAAAAGTAAACGATTTTTATATGAACTTTAACCACAACTAAACAGTACTATAGACACCGTCAGTATTGTAATCTTCTCCTCATATGAAGTTGAACTCCGAGTTAGCAACATAACACTTTCATAGTATTATAACAGAATATCGTACGTTAATCTCACGGTAACTGACTACGGCGGTGATTGTTTTCGTAAATCAATTAGGCGTGTTTAGCAAACTTGTAGGGGCCTATGCAGACTGGTAGTCAGGACGGCCGAGGAGTATAAATTTATCAATTGAATTTAATTCTTATCCAATGGAAATAAAGTATATATTTCAATAATCGAACTCTGAGAATTGCAGGGCAGTTTTTACCGAGCACGCGAGCATTGAAATATATATATTTTATCCTCGTTTTAAGTCAACCACTTCTTGACTAACAAGTTAGAGTACCACTGGGACAATAAAAGTTCTATGACTTGACACTGGCAGAATAGTCGACGAAAGCGACTCAATTGCCAAAACCGAAAAAAAAAGATCTATTGACATCTCTATTTTTCGACATGCAAAAGACAGCGAATACCTAATTTAATTAATTGTTCAACACTGACAGCTTTTATTAGTAAAGGGGTTTATTTCAATTGGATAACTATAAAATTCAATTGATAAATTTAAATTTGATGAGAAAATAATAAATTTAGCAACCTCTTCCGTCCCATCCGCCAGTCTGCGCAGGCCGTTAGCAAGTGTTTACACGGAGTCACGAATTAGTTTGTAACAAACTTACTGGCCAAGAGATAGGAGTGTCTAACTCAGCCGGAGTCTAACTAGGCCGCGGATAATCCGGTTGATGGCTTTGGAACTGAAAAGTTCTTGTTTGTAAATGTCGAGGGACACTTCCGTCTGGTGTTTTGATTAAATGGGTCGGAGTTCGGATGAGATTGGAGTATTTTTTTGAAAATGTATGAAAGATATGCTCTCCCCAGAATGCCTCCATATACTTTACCTAGTCAGGCATTTTTGGGAGCATTTCTTATTGAGCAAATGTGTGTGACTTCAGTGGCAATTTTTGTGCAGTTTTCCTTATATTCACCCACGCACATTGGCGCAATCTGGGGAAATGACCTGCCGTTTATTTTGATTGCCACGTCCATTACTGAATATTAGCCTCTTCATTCATAGGTACTATTGTTAGGAATGGTTGTGTGTTTCTGGTTATATACGCCAACTATTGGTGACCACTATGTTCACGACTGTCGACACGACATGTCTTTACATAACTCTTAGAAATGAGAACCGACTATTGGCCACACTGTTGACGTAAATCGTAAATATTGTTTTTTCTTTCATTACAGCCTTTGGAATCGGCTCCATGATCTATTCGGGGCTGGAGTTTGGCCAATATTGGGAATTGGAACGGAACACCAACTGCCACAATGTTCTGTTGGCGCTGACGCCTGCTACGAGGATGGCCTTTATCTTCATACAGATGTACTTCATCTTTCTCAACAATGAGGTACGTTGCTTGTCATGCAAAGACAAGTAAAGTAAGTAGTAAAGAAGAAGTGTGATTACTGAATATCAGATCATTGAGATATGATTATTTAGATTTTGATATGAAACTATTTCCAAGCCCCATCACGTCAAGGTCAGGGTGAGATTGAAACCTCATTAAAAATGGGAACTTTAATTGAAAACACACACAGCACACACTTTAACATAAGCAGCAAAATTATTCTGTTTTTCGTGATTTTAAAACTGACTTTAAAAATAATCGCTATCATCAATAATCAAGTGCCTGACATTTTTTTTCCTCTCAACATTTCTCAGATGAAAGTATACAAGCACAAGATAGTGGCCCGGTTTGGCCTGATGCACATGGTGGGGACCAACCTGAGCGTCTGGCTGAATGTCCTCGTGCAGGAGACCAAACACGAGATCCTCACGTTCTACGACCCTGAGAATAAGACCATCGGACTGTCGCATAGACTTGGTGAGTAAAACTATACTACTAAAATGTTTTAGGACGTTTTATTACCCGGAGAATGCAAGTACGGTTAGGAGTAATGGAAAAGAGGCATTACGAAAGCTAACTTTATTACAAAATATTTATTTTAATGAAGTTTACATAGTAAACTCAGAAAATATTTTTTGTAATAAAAAATTGTAATACTGAACGTTATTATTAAATAAATTATTAGCATCTTATCATTTAATTAGAAAATCTTGCTATTTAAAATGTAAAATGTAGTACAAAATACCTACTTAATTCGTAATATGGTTCGTAAATATTTTATACTTACCAAACGCTGCGTTAGCAGGGTTTTGACATGACGCAGGTGCTTGTACAAAATAAGAAAGACAGGTGGCACGGTTCTTGTGCTAAATAAAAAACAACATCAACATGGATGCTCTGTGCATTATAAATGAAGCACTTATTTAAACTTATTTAAATATTATTTGAATTATTTCGAATGAATTAAAAAATTATGATTTGAAATGAATTTTTTTTAGGTATGGTTGGCTTTTTATAGCAGGCCTACTAATTTAAATTCTTAACTTATGATCATTCACGCCTGTGCCTAATCTTGGAGGGGTGGGCAGTAGTGTTCTCCTTTATCTGACTCATACTCTTACATTTTGCATAATATCTAATATTTTACTCAGTTCTAGTTTTATTTGCAAACAGAAAAATCTTTGTATTTTTTTTATTTCTATACAAATTAATGTCAATTTTTACATTATAAAATGACTGGACCGAAACAAGGCTTTTATATTTGAGAGTTACCCAGCACAACTGTATCATATTTTTAATTCGCGAACGTTAAAAATAAGCGACGAAACAAAAATGGGATAACATTTTCATAAGCGTGAGTGATAGCATCAATATAAATATATGTATTTTATAATATAACAATAAATGTATGATGTCGTGTACGGTGTAGTGTCGGTCCGGTGGACATTTTGAATGAGATGGCGTGTGCCCGCATGCCTATGGTGGTGTGTAAGTCCATTGTTGTCCCAATCGATAATGTGTACCCGCCGTTATTTCTACAGGTTAGCGTTATAGTTAATGTTATTTCTGTAACTTGTGGTTATAGAAATAGCTTTTGTTTTTTGTCTTGTACGATGTGTGTGTAGGTATGGATTTTAAATTTTAGAAATATTTTTAAATACATCAATTACTGTTTATATTTAGTTAAATCCATCAATGGCAACTTTTCTGAAAATTTATTATGGCATAGCTAAAAAGAAAAATTATTTGTTTTATTAATTTAGTTCATCTTTTACTTTTTCAACACACTTGCTAATGTATTATGGTTATGTTTAGTCGTTATATTAATAATGGAACCGAACCATACTGGCCGGTACCACAAATTATTAAACCAGATTAAAAATAACCTTACAAGGAGGTTTTAATGTCCACTTCCTCAGGCACAATAGTTTTGACAATCAATAACTTTGCTCCCCTGAGGCTGGTTCTCCGATAATATCCGTTGTGTTCATTTAATTGGATTAATCATCGTCACTGAACATTCGCTTCACCAGGATATTGCCACAGAGCTTCCCCACATTTATTTGATTTAAGCGTTTGCTAGTTCTACTCAATTGACCAATTGTTAACTCTATAATGTTATTCTACGAGCTATATTATGCTAGAGGTAATAGTGCTAGTTGCGTGATTAATTAACTTTACTCCTTAAACATTGTTACCAAATTGTAGAGTACAACATCGTATTTAAAAACATTTTTTTTAATAACCTGACTATCCATACTGTCTTTTTTATGATTGGAACTAGCTGTAGCAGTTGTTTTTGCAACGTGGAGAAACCTTTAACCTTTTACACTATTACCAACAAAGTCACCACGAAGTACTTTCTTTTTATCTAAGACTGGCAGCATAGGATTTTCTCTTATTCGCCAATCCCCAAAAAATAAAGCGCCTTGTTCGGACATTATCTAGCAGACTTTTTCGTCGGGGTTAAGACCACATAGTCCTTCGGGAACGACAAGGGGACACGACACGCCGCGCCGCCGCATCGGTTCGGACCTATCTAATCGGGTGACGGACCACTTTTAGTCCTCGTGAAACTTCTTTATTACAGATTTATGATTAAAAGTTATCTATTTTATAAGGAATTCATGAGAATCAATAAAAAGTGATAAGACCGTTTATACGCATCGGATTTGGGAATGTGTTGTGAGTGAAAAGTTATTGTATGTCTTTCATCATCACTGAAGCAATGTCTTTGCAAAATATCAATTTGTTCCGGCGTTAAAACCATCAAGCCTGTTCTCCAGTAAATTCGACGAACGTTTCGTTCCGTAACTAAAAGCTTGCCTTAAGATCGTCTGTGAAAAAGTAATTGCTCGCTCTGAATCTCTTTTAAAGTAGATGATTCAGTCGGAAATTTTCTTTGAGCGACATTATTCAGATAGTCAATCGCTGAGAAACGCTAATTCTGAATAAAAAAATTACTTCAATTGGGAATAATACTAAAATCTAAAAGAGAAATTGGCAGAAAATTTGCCATGGTACTTCTCTTATAGAGCTTCTCTTATAAAGCATACAATATTCTATTAAAAATATAAAAAAAATATTACCTACTAATAAACTTTATATGGATAAACTTCTAAATTCTCAAAGGATATTGCCTAAAGTAATTTCTGCTACCCCCGAGACCGCGGGCCGCACGATTTGTTTCCCAACCATCCCTTTGTTACAATTTATCCACTTTTAACCCCTTTTGAAGCTTTCAGTGCAAATTTTATGGTTATTTTATTACGCAAGTATCTATGTTTGTGGCTATTGCGGATATTGCTCTCATAAATATAATAATGGTGTATTACAAAATGAGTTACGTATTTCATGTTGTAGCAAAGTTAATGTGACTTACTAAGCATACATTTTTCTAACATACTTTAAGAGTTTTAATGACGATAATGACATGCACAACCGCCAAAAATCTTATTCATCCCTGAAGCAAAACGCCGAGCGCTCAGCTACAGCGCCATTTCAACGAGCTTGCAAATTCGTCTTCAACACAAACTATTTTTATAACAATTTCGTTTGAAATCGCTTAAACGCATTATACACAATCGATCAAGTCCATTAACCTAATTCTATAGCTGACCCAACAAAGACTATGAGTAAGTGCCTATAAACAAATACTGGAAGTAGGTGCAGATTTCCAATTAAAATTTCCCTCATCATTGGCAAACGTCACGAAGGCATGTTGATTGCGTTCCGATGTGACCGACCCCGGAAGGCATTGTGACCCAAATACCAAATGTCATAGATCGAAGATAATACGTATTGGATGATTGAGCCAGGCATTTGCTATAGCAGATCGCTCTTCTTTAGCTTCGCTGTAAATTAATGAAATCATTTCCTTAGAGCAGCGCTAAACTTGGAAAGATTTTTTGAGTTTTATGTACCTTAAGGTTAAATTTTACTTTGCGGCGGAAAGATTAAAAATTTTCACTAGTATCTTTACAAGGCCTTTGTTTTGATTTCAGCATTCCAAAAGGCGTTTGCATCGTTAGCTACTGAAGTTCCTCCATCACACCCTGCTGCGGCTCACCTGCGCGTGCCAAGGGGACTGAAAGGCCCTCACCACATCTTCGAGTGCCGAAGAACCAACATCATGGGCTCTCTCGTCCAAGACGCCTCACCATTCCTTTTCCCCTGTACCATCGAATACTCCCTCATATGTGCTGCTATCCTGTACGTGATGTGGAAGAACATATCGAAGTACCCTTCAAAAGATGTAGCTGCCGCTATCGTCAAAGCCCGCATACTAGAAGGTCTGGCCTACAAGAAATCTCCGCATTTGTACAGTGTTGACTGTGCAAGAGCTCACAAAGGCCTCTTTTTTGGAATTCTTGTTTTAGTTTTAACTATCATATCATTGATTTTGTTCTTTGTTTTGGTATCTAAGAAAGATTATGCGACACTAGCAGTAGTAGAGGTCAATGTTTGTGAATTAGCTTTGTATGCTATGACAACGTTTGCAAGTTTAGCTGGCATGTTTTGTGTGAGAAATCTGAAGTATGATGGCAACCGAAATCTTGAACTGGATAACATTCTCCTTGTTGGAGCGCAAACAGGAATGTTCATCTATGGTACTTTCACTATAATCGGAGGACATTTTACGATAGAGAAGAATACCATATTAATCCTTATAACAGCATTATCCTCTTTGATTCAGACTACATGTCAGACTATGTTTATTCTCGATGCGAGTCGAAGGTCGGCAAAAACGGCGGAACAGTTGCGGAAAAAACCTGGAAGAGAGATCGTGACGTTTCTTTTGGTGACCAACCTGGCAATGTGGGCAATAAATACCCTTGAAAAATCAAGAGCTGAATCTCACCCAGTCCAGCTTCACTTCTACGGGTTGTGGGCTTGGACGATCATTACACACGTGTCCATGCCACTGGCCATCTTCTACAGGTTCCATTCGACAGTGTGTTTGTGTGAGATATGGAAGCGAGCGTACAAGATGAAACCCGCTTACATGTAGCGACCGGCTCGGAGGTACTGGAGCACAGCGCTGTCTTTCAGAATGTGAACTGTGGTACTTTCGGAATTATACGTGTAGACAAGTGGTAGTTGGATGTTAGTGCCATAGATTCAGCTAATCTGAGTAGATCGGATCGAACACAATAATTACGATAGTATTTCCTACCGACTCATTAGATGTAGTTCACAGATTCGCCTCTTCGGTGTTCACTTGAACCGCATAGTTTGAAAGTTGACTGCTGTAATGTTAAGTTATTGTATTAAAATATTTTAATGTGTTATTTATTTGTAGCTTTATTATACGCTTTAAGTATCGTAGCGGATTTGATACGTTGATATTTAAATCGCAGTATTTCACACTAAACGGGTTGGATTTTATTGATTTTAGCGCTTTATATTTTAGATGTTAATTTATCTTCGAGTTTTAGTGTTAAATGTATTGTTAATATTATATATATGACCTATTAATAAAGTAAGTTATGTGTTCATATTTCATCTTGTTTAGTTATAGACATGCGTAGTATCAGATAGGGGTTAGATTGTAAGTACTAGTTGAGCCTGCATTCCACATTCCACTTTCTAGTACCTATTCTCTTTATCGCCAAGGCATAACGACTGTATTCACGCACTTTGATTCAAAATGAATGTCTTCCATTAGGTTACATTGTTTTATAGACTTTTGAACACTATTCTTTTTCTGCTAAGTGACAGTTTATAATAACGTGTATTATTCCATAGTACAGAGGGAACAATAAATTTTATCGACCTAACGATATTTTTTTGAGGATTTTTGAACGAGAAATCAAAACATTGGCTACGATAATAAAGTACTTTTTACTATTGAACGCGTCTGAACAGAGGTTAGAGATTTTGTAGCGGATATTTTTGCGACGAAAATGTAGTGTCAGTATTTTGGAGAAATTTTTAAGTAGTAATACAGTGGACCCAGTAGTTAGGCAAAATGTAACACCAAAGTCGTTTATGAGTAAGAAATTTTGAGCTTATTTCGTGAGTAGTCCAGTAAATATTCGTTTAGAACTAAAGAACGCCAAATTTCTGGTGATAGATGAGCTGCATGACGTTTTGATTGACTATAGACTTAGCGATTTCGTCCACATCTTATGAATATTTTTATTATTTTCAAATTGTACAAGTTGATTTTGTAATTAAATCTATTCAGTAGAGCATTTAGGCTATTGAAATGGATTTGTCAAAGATTTTTTATAGATTTTTAATGTAAACTGATTTCATTTATTATTCAGTAATCTTATGATGTCGGCTACTACTAATTTTAATGTCACAAACGTAATATTATATTGATTTTAATAAACTGAAAACAGAAATTAACAATTTATGTACCTATATCAGCTATTGATTGCTCAAGAATTATATTAGATTGGCATGTTTAATATATATAGAAAAATAGTCGAACATCATACAACAAACAGAGGGGTTACTATGAGCTTGCATTACAGTTAATTTCCCGCTGTAGAAGCGAAAAGCAGCTACGAGCAGTATAGTCTCGCTTCTACAGCAAAATGACAAAGAAATGTTAGGCACTACTGACTTCTTACCATGAACTCTTAAAGCAGTACAGTTTAAGACGTGGAAGCGAGACGCCGCATTACACTGCTCGTAGCGGCGTCTTGCTTCCTCATCGTAACAGTCCTGTTTTAAGAGTTCATGATAAGGGGTCTGAACCGAATCTCATGTAGAATTTGAATTTATAGTCATACTGTAATTATTATTCTATAAATAATTATTTTATAGAAAATAACGAAACGATTTTGTTTTATATTTTTGACACAATTTAAGTTTCTCAAAGTTGTGTGATAAATATAACAAGTGTTACTCAACATAAATTATACGTTTACTTATTTTAGAAAATTACAAAACATTGCTTTGCATAATATTTATATCCTAATTTCTGAAAGAGGTTTCAGAAAACGAAATGATTTTAAAAGTTTTGTATATTAGTCTTAGAGTCCTTTATACTTTTTATATTATTATAGGTATATGTACCTAGTATAAAGTATGTCCTAGGTGCGTAATATAAGTACATTGAATACTCAATATGAAATTTTAGCTTTAAATTATATGTGACATACCAAATTTATAGGTACCTACTAATAAATTATTGTAGAATAGGCATGGATATGCGATACATACACTTTTGCAGAAATAATATCCACATTATATTGTGAAGGAAAAATAGCAAGGCAGAGTAAGTAAAAAGTGGTTCAAATAAAATGGTGTTAACTTTCTGATATCATAATAATTATACGGCCGTATTTGATAAGGCGCAAGATGCCTTTAGCACCTTATACCTATTTTCTTGACCATAATATAATTCAATCTACTTTAGATTTGAGATTTATATTTGGTTGATAATTAAAATTTATAAAATAAGTATCAGCCATATATTTATACATTTTATGACTCTCAAAAGCTTAATTAGCCATTTTGTAACAATATAATTATCGAAATAACTATAGCAGGTCTCACGACGAATATAATTCCTTCACTCAAATGTATGTAAAAAGTTATACCATTCTTTATAGAATAAGGTGTATCTATTTCTGTATTGTTTAATTATATATAGGATAGGCTTACCTGTGAACCTATTATACCAAATATTCGTTGAAATACCCACTATTCGTTCGTCGATTATTTGATCTTGGCATTTGGTATAGTTTTAACAAATTATGAAGACTCTTGGACCATGTTTAGCTATTTTTGTTAATTAAAAGTCAAAGTATTTTGTCAAAAGTTTAAAGCCTTGCATTATTATTTTTTATTAAGCTACAATTTTATTAAAATCTGACGGATTCAATTGTTTTCATAATTTGCAGGAATTCAATGTTATTGTAAATGCCTTTTTTATATAAATAGTGATACTAGAGTATTGTTTTTGATTATATATTTGTGAACTATTTATTTGTTTAGGAGAGACTGTGAATAGATCGGGATAGCGCTAAAATTGTCTCTTTGGATGTTTAACGTTTACAAACAAATAAAAACTTTCTCGAAATTATTCAGAAGAGGGTTGTTTTATTTTTTTGTTACTCATCAAGATATCGAAGCCCAAAGTAAGTGACATCACTTAAGTGCTTTTAATCATAGACCAAATACATTTTCCTCCATGATTTTATATACAAATTGCTTCAAACTTGCTCATAAACAAACATAAGAACATCTATTGTTAATTTGCTTGATTTAAACTTAATAATAATTATGTTTAAAGTTTCTTCGATGTTATAGGGTAAACCGTACTACTAGCAGGGGTGCACCGTATTAGAACAAAAGCACGACATCTAGTGTCTGTTCGTGTCAACATTACCTCGCGGCGCCGCCATGTACAGATTGGTTTTGGCTGATACAATTTGGCCACCGGTAGATGGCAGGGTAAAAAAAAACTAAATTACGTAAGTCAGACACCAATTTTAAGCTCTTAGACGGCTTATTATGAGCTCATTATGTAATACGCGGCGAGCCTATTGCATAGAACCATCACATCACAAATCCAGACTCTTGTGCTGCTGCTGAGAATTACCCAATTGAAAAACCCAATAAACTGCCTGACCAGGGATTTGAACCCAGGACCTCGTGCTCAGCAGTCGCGCTTAGCAATCACTAGACCAACGAGGCAGTGACTGGGTTTTATTAACCGCAACTTAATGTTTACGAATCCAGTCTGTACTCTTCACAATATTTTCTAATCTCATCATTAGGTATAACATTTGAACAATAGTAGAAACATTCTTAAGCCTATTTGAATGAACACAGATTAAGTATTCAGTTCTTTACAACTTGTACGACATGTTTAACATTTGAAACGCATTATGTTGTATTGACTTTATTTACAAGTGAATTGGATGTTGTTAGTAGGGGTGACACACGCTTTCTTAGTTTAAAATCTACGCTCTTGTAAAATTGGTAATTTAAAGAAGTATAATACAAGGTACTTACATTTTCTTTACTCTCTACGGCTCGAAATTACGAGGCTGTTTATCATATTTAAATGTTAAAGTTAATATTGTATCTGCACAAAAATAATAATCGTAATTATAAGCTTACAAGGAGATTTATTATAAAAATAGTATATAAAAACATTAAACAGTGACTTTAAGTTTAACTACGTAGGTATTAGATCTATTGGGTGATTTTTACAGAAGGTCATGCCTTCTTCAATTAGTCAACCCTAACACTCTGGGAACCTGGGAATCCTGGGAACAGCTGTAATAAAATGATAATAAAACAACACAAAACACATGAATAATTTATTTAATCGACAACCCTGCTCAATTTACCCGTCGCATCGACACACAAAGGTGGTACGTGATTAGATGAATGGGAACTACGCCTACAGTTTTATTTGAAAGCTTTGCTACTTGTCAGCCTTGACAGACATTAAAGCGTGTTATTTAAAAAGCTTGTCTCAATTTTATTAATTTTAGCATAGCTTTTTACTGACTCAAAAAACGAGTCATTTCCTTTGTAGGTATATGTCTCATGTTTGTCCCGCGAAAACGAATACCTCGGTAGGCGAAGGTCCCGGGTTCGAATCCCGCTCGTGTGAATCATTTTATGTATTCCCTTTATCAATTATTCATCAATATAATATGCTGAGCTGACCTTGTTGACACAACTATATGCCTATGTTACGATTTTTTTATTTGCTTTACTTTTTTTGATCATTTCTGTATATTTTTTTTATTTTTTGTGTTAATAAAATGTTTTCTTTCAATTAGGATTTACGCTTAGATTGGGCAACATGCTAAAATGACATCAAAATATCATGAACCTTGGTGTTAACACTAACGCGAAAACAATGGTTAAAAAATCACCGTGTATCATGGGTGGTAGACTAGACTGGGACTCTTCCCAGTCTTTACCTAATAACCCTGTAATTAAGTTATTTTTTAGTTGTTTTTTTAGAGTAAAGAATGGTGACGCATATACTAATCACACAGGTATTCAAAACATAACTAAAAAGAACTTACTTTAACTTTACTAAACCATCGACAAGCACAGCTCTACATTACTATATTGGTCGGCAAGTGAAAACCGTTGAGTAGCGACAATTTGTTGGCTTTCCTTATACGATACAGATAAGTGGGCACTTGGGCAGTCCATACGCAGGCAGACTCTCACCGGTGCTGGTTTGAGCTGCGATTAACTTGATATAGCACGAGTTTTTGTTTGTTTGCTTCGGTAATGGCAGGATTTCACTGATGTATCGATTGAATGCTGGCAAGGTACATCACTATAATGAGTAAACAAAGTAAGTAGGTAAGTGAAATGAATCTTGTGATCTATGTTTAGACAACTTTTTTATAGGAACTTGACTGCATAGCCCCCTTACCATGCACTCTTAAAGTAGGACTTTTTTCGTTATAGAAGCGATACATGCGCCGTATTAGATTGCACATAGTGGCGTCTGGCTGCCACAGCGGAAAACGTCTTGCTTTAAGAGTTTATGGTAAGGGCCCTGAAGCACTAGTTTTGGTCTTAATGTTAGGACCGCTTTAGTAATTCTATAACAGTTGATACCCTGCCACTTCCAAGAAGATAATATCAAATCGTGTAGTATATTCATTGTAGTATTTGGAAAAAAGATCGAATTACAAGATTACGACAATATAGTTAGGTTTCTGTGAGGGCTATTTCTCCAGAGTTTATTAATTAGGTCAGATACAATTCATGGCGGCTAATGGAAGCTATAATGACAGATGTTATGTGACTTGCATAATAAACGCGAATTGTTTGGATAACCGTTATACATGTTGTTGTTATAACTGTGTTGCTATTGTCTGTTTTGTGTTTAAAAAAGTTTTTAATTCGCACTAGGTATTTTAACCACGAACCGGAAAACGCATCGTTGGTAGACATCGTCAGAGTTGCGGTCAACCGATGGATGCAAATGGCAGGTTGTCGTTCAATGTGGCGTTCTAAGGAGGAGGCACAGGAGGAGAACAGTGGACGTCTTCTGACTGATGATGATGAAAATGATAATTTTAACATAACATTAGTGTCGGTGATATACAAGTTTGATTTCGTGTGGGGATCGCAATCGGAACCCGTAGCGCAACAGTCCGATCACTGAGCCACTGCGACGAGTCGGTAATATTTATCCGTTATAATAATATTAACATGCATGAATACAGAGAATGTATGTAGGACCACCAAGTAAAAATTTTCACACTTTTTTCTGTATATTATTGACGTTTTTTTTAAACAAGACGGCATCGTTTTTTGATCTTGAGACGCATAACTAGAGTAACAAATATACAGACATGAATAGTCGTCCACTACTCAATGTCCGTTCAATTGGACCGTAACGAAATATGATATATGAAATGCGCGTGCGCTTTCAAACGATGTCAGTGTCAAACAGATGTGCTTGACAATTTAGAATATGATGATCGTTAGTGTGACAAATGGTGGAACACGAATAATGGCAGGATTATAAAATGATGTATTTATTAATGGTTTGATAAATTTATTTTCAGTTTTTATTCATTTAACGAAACAAAATTGAAAGTTTTGGTGACAGCGAGTTCATTGTAAAAGTAGGAATGATTTAGAAAGGACAGTATGTACGCATTGATCTTATTAAAAAATCGGCTGAAGTAAATTTCTGGACATCGTATTTACCTACTGTCCCTACTAACATAAAAATAATGGGTCGTCAACACATAATGAGGCAGTAATATCACATTCTCGGTTAACTGTTAATTGGATAAAAGATACACACATCGATGTAGAAAATTGTATAGTGAACTGGAATCGAGAAGAGAACAGCTAGTTATTACCCGTGAAAGCTAGACGTGTTAACTTAAGAAAAAACTTGTTTTCATCAATATTGGCTATCGTAGACCAGATCTTAATCCCTTTCTTCCGTCCTTCTATAAGATCAGGCTTAGGAATAACGACCTAACGTGGAACGGAGGTTCACGATGAGGATAGAATAGTCACTCATCAAAGGTCTGACCGCGCCAAGCGCTGCTTAATTTAAAGATCGCTTAATTCGCGCTGTAACTCGATACCACTCATGAAATATAGACACTTAGGTACACTTTACAGACTTCTTACCATGAAGCTAATTTTTGAGTCCCCGCTACGTGCATTATAGTGAGGCGTCACGCTTCCACAACGGAAACATTTCTGCATTAAGAGTTCATGGTAAGAAGGCATGTCCATGTATGTACGGAGAATACCTACACCATCTTATACGATTAAAATGATTACAGATTTATTGAAATTCATGTTCTAAAATCAAAATAGAAACTCTACTGTTACAAGTGGTGTCATAAATAACAGTGTAATGCATTAGGAACTCGTACATTATAGCAGTATAAGTAAAGTTAAACGATTTAATACAATGTAATGGGCCGTTAGTTGGTATGGTGCTAAACATAATCGCCTTTGTAATAACTATTATGATTTGTTGTTACGTAGATTTGTAGTATCGTTGTTGTAACTTTACGCTGCGCTACACAGAGAGTCGAGCGCGGGACGGACGGCCGCCGCGCCGCCGCGCCGGCCGGACGCGTTTGGCTCGCCAGAGCTTAGCCTTAGTATGAATTTACTCGTCGTTCGTCAGGATATGAGCTGCATTGAGTTGTGGCTTGATCTGCGTACGAGATGAATAGGTTCCAGAGTTATCCGCAGATTTTTCCACAGAGTCGGGCATAAGACACCGGTACATAGGATACATATTTCTTGATCGCCTGTGTAAGCTATTTTTCGTATATTTTGATGATTTTGGTAAAATCTCAATGATTTAAAAAGTATAAATTACCCTCGTTACTGATAGTGTGACAATGGTATGATTTGTAAATAATATAATGTCGTGCATCATGTAGGCACGGCAGCATTACAGTAAACGCTTCGCGTTCTTTGTGGCAGGGAGGCATAATTGTTCATTATTGTCAGTCATTAAGTCGCACTGGTTTAAGTAATTATAAGTAGGTAATTAACATAGATACTTGTGTGATTAACGCCAAAAAATCGCTTGCATTCTTTAAAGTACTGAGGAAATAATATGTATAATATATTTTTACTGGTAGGTTGTAGGTACCTACTTTATTAAAGAGTAAGCACAGAAAGAAGAAAAGGTTTTTCCACATAGTTACAAAGCCTGAAAAGGGTGCAATGCAAAATATGTGCGACTAAAAACAACAAAAAATGGTTACACTCTCAAAACATTCAGACCCAAATTCAAATTCAAATTTGTTTCCCCTTCTATACGGAGCAAGGTACATAAGCCCACATAATGCTTTAGTTACCGTTTGTATTCTAACACCCCTATTTTGATGTTAACCCTCGTTTCGCTACCGATCGATACGACATGAGCACAGTGCACACTGCAAGGAATTGCAAGCGGCATAGTTTGTACTCTGAGCTAAGAAACTATGCACTAATGGAAGTTCAGGCAACTATTTTAAATGTCTATTCAACGTGAGGGTTAGTTCACGTAATTATAACTCTGCAGTTATTATATTTTGAGAAATACAATACAATCCTTGGGTTAAATCATAACCAGATTTTTCCCAGATAAGATAGATTAATATGACATAATCTAGGTATGTAATAACCAGATTATCTCAGGGAATTAAAGTAATTGGACAAAATACCTCTCTTAAACTAATTTCTTTTGACAAACTATGTTTTTGCTATACCATCCGGATTTAGAGATGTTTTAAATAAGTTCCCAAAAAAAGGCAAAAATAATATCTTTGCCTTTTACTCCGGGGACTTTTTGCATAATGAGTAAACTGCGAAGGATGGTCTTCATTTTAGCTTAGAGAGTACACAGCTGAACATAGGAGTCTAGTAATTTGCCTCCTCCCATGTATGCCACCTCTAACTTTCCTAGGTGCATGCATGTCTCGAGGCGGGCTTCCACCGACCCTCTCCCCCGCATCAGCGTGCGGCCAGCCAGTCTGCAACTAATGACGGGGCTGGATTATAAAATATTGGCTTTTCAACTTTCACGTCTAGCAAATTGTAAGACAAGATTGGCTTTAAAAAGGTTTTTAAAAGATTAAGTCTGGTTACGAAACATTTTTGCGGTCTTATAGAAGTATATTTTAATATAATAAAGGAGCATGCATTGAATTTGTCTAATGAAAAACTGTTTTTAATCATCCTTATTTATTGTGATTGTCTTGCACATTCGAAGGACTATGGATTGGGTTTTAGGAGTCTTTTTTTCTGTAGCGGATTATCATAAAGGTAAACTTCGCACATGCCTAAAGCCGCGAGAGTACCAAGGGGCGCGCGCGTTAGTTTTTAGTCAATTTTTTTAACTGGGCACTTTAAATAGCTACTTACATGAGGAAAATAAGGGGGGGGGGGGAGGGCACGTTGCAGATTTTCTCAGGGCCGCGTCGACCTTTATCCCTCTCCGCTTTTGAACTTTTAGACTCATAACCCAGGTCGGTGCGTGACACCCAGTGTATCACAAAAATGATGTTTGTTGTACATTGCAAGCCGTTCGTTGTCGACTTATTAAATATTTATATTTAGACTTAAATTATTGTGTATTGGTTCATTCATAATATTAATGTTTCCATTGTTATACTGATAATACTGACGTAATGACCTCATCGTTCTAGTTGAACAAAAATACCTATGAGGTGAATTAGACGGCATAGTCGTCAAATATCTGTATAACTGAATTAGTGTATCGCAACTCTCTCTCTACTCTGATTCCATCCATATCTAGACACCATAGTATAATTATTGTACATATATAGGAATTAATAACTAATATAAAATCTTGACTAAACCAAACGCTAAACATTTATTTTTATTAAGAACCATATCTTGTAATGGTTAAGGTTATAGATTGGCTGCGGAAGGCAAAGTATCGGGTGTTCCGGCATGGCTTGTGAGAGCTCCTTGGTCAGCAGTGGAAATGAAGAGGTACACCTGGTAAGTTATTCCGAAAGTTATTATAAAAACTTTTAATAAATTACTATTATTACTTAGGCTAATACAAAAAAACAACAAACTGCTTTCCATTTTTGAAATAGTGGTCTACAATCTTAGGCGTAGATACTGCTTAAGATTTTAACTGTTTAGATCTTTGTTAGAATATTAATGTTTATTTGGTGTTCCGTTTTAAGCGGATTGTCTCATATATTTAGCATTATATGTCTCATATATAAGGAGGATTAAACACGACTTCAATGCCACTGATTAGGTCCATTTAAAGCCAAGCTAAGCCGCAAAGTAATCAATCTTAAGGAAGAACAGAATCGAATGTACGTTGATTATCATTCTTGATTTATTTATGCAAATCATGATCTGTATCGGTAGATTGGTACAAGTGTATCACCGTCCGTCGATTGCAATCAAACTAATAATAACAAGCCAATGACACTAGCACTTTCGCTGGCCATTTATAGTGTCGTGTCCTAATTAATGAATTTATTTTTAACACTGATATCGAAATATATATTTGGTTGCTATTTATAACTGCTGTGAAGGTATCTTATAATAGGAAGTTTTTTTTTCTAAAGTCCACAATTTTATGAGTTTCCAATTTTAATTAATTTTTTAAAGAACGAATAAACAAAAGAATGCAAAGAAAAAAGATATTTGTACTGAAATACGGTTCTTACGTATAGATATAGTCCAACAGCTATATAGTGTTAAGTAATTTATGTTAAACACCCACGCTCAACTTTCAAATAAAAACAGTCAAAGCCCACTATCTACCCACGCTTCCAATAATTTATTGCAACATAAAAATACTGCATTATCAATTCTATGTCAAGTCAAATACGAGTTTGTTTACAAACAACTTCTAGAGTTCGTTTAGTCAAGTTCACAAAATTCTAGTTCAATGTTCTCTAAGAGGGGGAGGTAGAGCTATAGCTATGGGATTTGCTGCGAGACAGGAGGGTTCGCGTGTCTGCCAACCAAGGTACCAGTACAATAGACCCCGTGGCTCATAGCTATGGCTATAGTGAACGAGCGGCGCGCCATTCGCGAGTCGCGAGCGAGCTTCAGACTTGATCGGCCGTTTGCGTTTGAATTTTAAAACGCGAATTACTAGTTCTTTTTTAAAGAACATAGAAAATATCGAATTTAAAATTACTCGCGCTATTACATAGGCACGTTCGTTAAGAGTGGACAAAAGAGGTTTTGGACAGTTATTGTGAGGTTGTGAGTGCGCATCTTTACAATAGCATATCACTGAATGGACACAATGGGACTTCTCCACGAGTAATTTTCGTCACGGGAAAATGAAAGCGTAAGCATTGTGTTTTGTTGTTCTTTTTGGACAGAGCGGCGATAGTCCGGTTATAGTTGCTTAGTAAAAGTTTTTTAGTCATTAGCTTAGCGGTGTATACTTTTTGTAGTAACATAGTCTTCATACTTGTGGACGCCGGCCGACCGCATGACGATATAATTGCATAATTATTTCTACAGATAATTATGTCCATTAATTCATGTCTTAATTGATGTCGTTTCGCATACCAGTACAGACTTGAACTAGCTCTTAGAAAATAGTTTTTATTCGTTAGATTAAGGTGTAAAACCTTTTTTAAATCATTCGTTTACATTGTGGTGTTCCAGTTACAAATGTGCATACAGTTGTCTTGTTCTTCGGTCAGTTTCGTTATTGAATGAAGTCGTTCAAGGCTCATATTGCGCGGTTAGTGAGTGCACAAACCCTGCTCTATTTACCGCAAAACTTAAAGATATCCGCATCAAGTATATAGGACAAACACCTTAACAAGTTTGATAATACAGATCAATCTTCAACGACATATCCAAATAGATCGACATTATTGTTAATCGAGACAATTATTGATGGAATGTTGTACTACCAATATCTGCAAATCGATTACAACATTATCGGCTCGTTTAAATGATCGAGTCTCACTTTTTTACTCCTGTAAAAACTTTAACTGGTCATAACGTAGCGATAATTATATTTAATTGCAATTAATTTGGAACGTAATTGGATGTAATGAATACGTATACAGACTTACATAATTACAGGAGTATTTTATGCTTCAGTATTAACATAATATTCAATTTAAGTTTTTTGTTGCTGGGCACGCAGTGGTGATAAACCTTTTGTTTTTATATGGCCTCATGTTTGGGGTATGGCTTCACTTAAGGACATTTTTAGGGATGATTCCGCTTGACGATGTTACAAACTTACTCGAATGTAATTTATACTTACGAGTAGGTACTATTTATACAGTATGTCAATGTCAATATTTGAGCTGAATAGAATCAGAGAAAAAATATCGAGATTTTAACAAGCATGGTGATGAATATTTTGGCACTAAATTGGTTTAACAGATTGCACAAACCAAATAATAGTTTACTTAAAAAGGTATTTATACAAAATACCTTATATTTTTCTTTATTCAGTCTGTTGACTCAACAAACAAGTAGGCAACAACCAAATGAAATGACAGAGATATCTATGTGTTAGTTGAAAACTTAATTAAAATAGTTTTAAACTATTAATGAATTAATTTCATGATACAACACCTAAAGTAGCAACTACCGGACCGTGTAATTTGTTAATAAAACGCGCATATTTCGTCCGGTTTGGGTGCACACGTTTTTTGCTCGGTCAATTCTATCAATTGGTCGGACAAGGCCGACACTTCATCAATACTGTCTGTTTGTCCAAACGTAATGATTGGTAAGTAATACTCGTTAAAATAAAAACATACCGACCTAACATCACGCTTGCGCTTGCGCATTATTCCCTGACAGGGTAGGGACTCTTGGGAGGCTTGTATAGTTTATCACACCCACGTTTCGTTAGTAACGTTATAAGTTTAATATATACTTAGGTAGTAGGGGGCAAGCCAATTGCCACTAACCGGACGCAAATCCAGACCACGCGCTGCTACTAAAAATTACCTTATGAAAAAATCCAGTAACACTTTTCCCGGCCAGATATTGAACCCAGGATCAAACACCCTGCAGACGCACTTGCCGACCACTAAACCGGCAAGCTAGCCTAGACAGTTATAATAATATTAATGCTCATATCGTGCTTGAAAGATTGCCTAGTCTGTAGATTTAGCACGGTGCGTATTAAAGCGGTCTTGATGTGCGTTTTACCGGTAGCGATTACTGATATGATTAATTGATGGTCTTGAGAGAGCTTGTAACTATGTTCAAAGTACAGTATGATTTATACTACGTGAAAGTCAATTAATGATTTAAGGTATGCAAAATTTTTATAAGGTATTATTTTTGTAGTTAGACTATCAGCCTATTAAATTGTTGCTATATTATACAAACTTGACACTAGACTGCCTGAAAACATGTTCCCCTTTATAATTATAATATTAGTAGAACAAACAAGACCCCATCCATTCCTGAAGGCCTTCGTCACTTTTACGACACGAAGCAAAAATTATGGTCCCAATGAAATTGGCTCCCAGACCATATATTTACGTAAAATACGTCCCAAAATGGTGCATTGTGCTTTTGAATGCACCCGCGTCTGTCAATCACAGTGAACGACCACCATTCAAGGCCTGCATTCACACACACACGTACACGACTAATAAAACAGCAATTTAACTTTGTATTGTGTGCCGAAAACGACATTACATTAGTCAGTAAGTACTTATTTATACGCGTAATTGCTGCTTGTCTGCTGATAACAGCTGACAAACTTGTGTGCCTGCAAGTTTGGAATCAGTTTAAAATAATATCCTCTTTTAATTACTACCATACTTACCGCCGAACTCAGAGACATTTAATGATTACTTAAACTATCACTAACTAAAGGTATCCTATGTGAAATCTTTACTTAGTGTTCTTTTAAGTAACCATTAACGTCTCTGAGTGCGGCTGTAAGTCCCTTGTAATCTCAATATTCTGGTCCTGCCAGGTTTTTTGCACGATTATACCTGATTCCTCGTGCTCAGCAGCCACATAAAATCACTAAACAAATATGAAAGTGTCTATTAATATATTGGGAACATTTTACAGGCTCATTTACAACACTAAAAGCTGTATCATGCATCGTCATGATCTCTAAATCTGATCTTGAAACAGACAGACAAAAACTATACAGTAGCGTTAAATGCGATGTGAAATAGGCGCAGTAATCATAATTACGATCAGGGTAATATGACTCCTATTACCATTAAATAAAGCCGAATTTTCGGTAGCGTCCATTGTTTTCATATACTGTTAGTTGCCACGATTGTTAATACCGATGATTGTCAACATGAATGTTCCCACAATTACAATGTAAGTACGATTTAATACCGTTAATTAACCGGCTTCTCGTTTAACGAGATTTTGTTCGGCGGGAGATCGAGGCTTGGTTTAATATTTAACGAGCATCGCTTCACAGCATCAATATTTAACCTCGCACTTCGTATCTTTCGTATATCGTTGGTTATCGAGTTTGTTTTGTAAAGCTTTTTCAAATAAAACGGATATCTTTGATATTGACGAACTTGTGGTTTTTCTCAGAATTTACGTGCATCTACTTAGATCCTTACTTATGCAAAAAATAAAAACACTTTAATACTTTTGAATACATTAACTAAGACGAATGCAAATCTTTTAGAGTATATTCTAAGAGATTTGCATACGACCACCTTTCTTAATATTGTGAAACTATTTCGCAAACGAGTTTGTCTAAAATAGAAAACACATAATTTTCTCACGTCTCAGACTTGAATGCAGCATTTTTTGCTGTTCCACATTTCAAAGGTGTCTTACATGGCATGAAAGTACGCGATACGCGGCAATGTGGTAAGTGAAGTTCATATTCATAGCCTCCTACGGTGATTCCAATAGGCTCATTGAAATGCAGGCGAAGTCCAATTAGTTTGACGTAGGCTGTATACTATTAAACATTTATCACGACAGAACAAAAGAGGTTGCAAAACATAAAAAAAGGCTTAAAATTTAAGAAGACGCCCGAAATGAATCTTTGTTCCCAGGGTTTTTACTTTAAATTATCAACAAGAAGGTCCATACAAATCTTTGTCTAAAAACCAGACAAGTCTACGAAGCTGGACTTTTTAAAGTGTTGCAGCTGACAATTGACCACAAGGTACAGTTCAAGGCTCGCTGGTTGACGTAATGGTGGTCGTAAAGGCTCGCGATAATGATGTCTTGGTCAATGCAATCTCAATTTACATCGTTAAAATTCCTTTTACAATGGATTTTGTTCTACAAAAGTGATAATTGACATTAAAACGTGATCTTTCGGGTACATAGCATCATAACCATATTTTACGGCAAGAGCTTCGGTTAATTTAATATTATTTAAACTTTAATTTTCGCAGTATAATTCTTGGACCGTGACTTTACGATTATAAATACCAGTGCCTGTTTCTTGTCTTTCGTTTTAAATTCAGACGTGTGAACTAAAACTACAAAGGTCTCAAGAATGAAGCGGCTTTATGAATGCCTTTTCGCTGTGGTAGATTAATTTCAAGGCAAGAGTTCAAGGTTGAATGGATGACATAATGATATTCGACGATGTATATGAGAATAACAATGTCTGCGTAGTCGGCGGTCTTGCTGTCACCACTGGCTGTGGTTTGATTTATTTTCAATACATTGTAAACAATTTATTCATCTAAATAAAAGATCAGAATTTTATACTTATTATGAGCTACTAATCTCTTTTTCTTTTGTGTTATAGGCTACTAAGCTTTTTACTGGGAAGTATTGCCAGTTTAGTATATTTCTAAGCTAACAGAATATTTTTACCAAATGAATCAAAATGTAATAAGTTTGATAGGTGTATTATAGGCAGTTCTAAAGACCACTTACTAAAGTATTTCTCTTTTCTAAAACGTCATTCTTATTAGGATTAAACTTATTTATTATTGCTTTATAACGTGATGAATGATGCATTCAGTAATGGGAAAATCTTTTTAAGCAGTAGACTTCATCTTTACAGTGTCGGACTATCTGCATCATTTTATCTTTGAATACATGAATTGCGAAAATAATTACAGTAGTTAAAGTTCTTATGAACAGCTTATATTTATAACACTGATGAAGTTGGTGTCGGAAGTCATAAAACCCACAGGCACTAGGTATACTATGAGAATATTGAGTAATAAAACGACTTGCTAAGGTATTTATAGAATTAATAGATAACTGTGTTAATGAGGATTTATAAACTACGCTAATATTTTCATTAAAGCACTAATGAGCTTAAATGAAAATACCTACTAAAAATGTAAACTAATGTTAACATTTTTAATAGGTATAGGAAAAATTACGTTTTATTATTTGTGCTTGATCTACGGTGACTGTAGAAATTTTGTCTTCACACTTATTACAACAATAATTCCAAACCTAATTAAATTTGATTATATACACATAAAACCAAACTTAAAAGCCGTAAAAATATCTAATTAATAAATCTACTTACGTACGGAGTACCTATGTAGGTATATTATAAATACCCTCGTCGAGTCCCCTTCTCATAGAACAAGTGCCAGTGCACCGTGACTATCTCCTATCTCTAATTAATCAGACTTATTCGGTGCCATGGGGTGAGCCCGTTCACTAGAGAAATAAGATTTAAGCTTTTATTTTTGAAGATGTTTTGTCAACGAAGAATTGGGAATGAACACGTGTTGAAAAATTTCTTTGGTATTTTTTTTTGTATTGTCGTTCAGTGAATTACATTGGAATAAAAAATAATAAAGAAGACAACTCGAATGTTTAGTTAAAATTGACTCTTGACATTAGTGCGAATTATGTAGAGTTTAAGAGAATTGAGACCATGTATAAGTAACAATCCAGTCGAACAAGTAATTAAGTTTTACAATAAACATCAAGACATTTTGATAAAGCGACACTGTCAAACATAATAATTAATTATCCTTGTATAAAGGTCATTCAAAACAAACTTTTAAACACCAATATTATTATCAAATATTTGCAAGAATGAGCCTTTGAATTAAAACAGCGGTATTGTTCTTAGTTGGTCAATGCTCATAATTTGTTAGCTCCAAAATAATACAACGCAACGTTCATTTGAACAAAGTTTTAAGGGAAATGCAAACATTCGCAGAAGGGGACAATAGGCGATAAAGTAAGTCATAAGCCTTGTGTTTATACCGAGGAGGTTCAAGGTCTGCATGGAGGTCTTATCTTTGCTGCGGTCAAGGTTGACCCTGTGTCTGTTTGTATTTCATTAACTGTGTTAGGTACACTCGTAACTTATGAGTTAGCGTCTCGGTATTGTATCAAGCTGCCGATTCTACTAGTTTATGTTTTCGTTTCCATTTCTGGACAGGGATACCGTAGTTCGTAATTTCATTAACATCATATTTCTTGTAGTTTTAATGTTATTACTTAAGATGTCAACAAAGTAACTGATTGTAACAGAACCTCTATGCCAAAAGCAGCTATTGGATCGACACGTTCACATCAATGTAAATACGACACTTATAATGACTTAAATTATACGTTCTATCTATAGGTGCTATAGTTATTTTTGGTACCAAATCTATGTAGCAATTTACTCAATTAATTTATTTTTTCATATTTTATGCATCTTGCCTAATCTTAAGTTGTATGTTATTGTTTATGGTAGAAGGAAAGCTAAGGTAGTAATTGGTAGTATAGATACCTATCGTTATACTTATGACGACTGTACAAGTTATAATAATATATATTGATTACAAGCTAGTGGTGGCTAAAGGTACCTTCTTTGTGATGCGGTCGTTGACCCCAGCAGGGGCGGCAAGCAGTCTGGCGCACCCTCGGTGCATCTAAACATGCGCCTTCAACGTGCGCGCATATTAAATGGGGTAGCACCGTTTGTTCGCGTAATGAACGTTTTAATGTCTTGTATCGAGAAGGTAGGGTCCTATTGTATTATTCGTAAATACAGTGTATTAGATTTAAAGCAATTTTCAGTGCCAATTTGCATATTATTAAATTATTTAACCCTCTTATATTATAATACTAAATGGCCATTGTATAATCATTCAGCTTTTAAGTAGCTAATTAGCTACTTCTTCTCATTCAGTTATAGAATAGGAAGCAGCTTTGATGATAATGGTACTCGATCACATCACTGCGATTAGTGATTTCATCAAGACAAATTGACTATTTGTCTTGGCGAAAATAAATACTGCCCGGTTGATGGCAATAGGCTCGACCGTATAACATTGGGACCCATAACATAGCTGGCGAAATGTGAATGTACTTTACAGTCACCTCTGCCAATCCCTTCGGGGAATACAGGTGTGATGTTATGTTATGTTTGTTCTATCATTTCACGAAATGAATCTCACGTCCGTGTCGAGTCTCCGAATCATCATAACACATGTTATGAATAATATGAAGTAGAAAATCTTTAAGCATCTGGGGCCGTAGACAAGTGGCTTTTATTTGTTATTGGTTTCAACAGTCACAACTCTTGTTAATCTCCTTCAGGCCCTTCAGGGTGTGTGCCTCCTTTAATTCTATTATTGTTTATACCAATCTAGTCCTTGTATTCTGCCACTTAAGACCGTTAATCAAATCTACAATTTTGTATGGAATACCGAAGCGGTAACAGTACGATTGTGTTGACGAATTACGCAGTTGCATAGTCTTACGTCAATGTCAAAACGATCATCTATCTCTTCAAAATCTCCTACACACAATCGATTAATTTGCGTAGCACTGCGTGGGTACTGTGTAGGACTGTAGGTACATTTTACTTACCTACTGCACCGACAACATCCGGCTGCATAAATAATTAGCATAATGAGCCAACCTTTTGATGTAGCTCCAATTTGTTTTGGGGTACGGTACATAATTATAATTTAGCTCAAAGAAGAGGTATAATATAGTGTTTACGTAAGTGTTTAAAGTCACGCTTGTTTTTCAGAGAGGTTGGGAAAGACCACGGATTGGTTACGATCCTAATTAACCTTTTTGGTTTGGTGCAGATGGCTCAGTTTCTATGTATCGGCTTTATCACCATACTCTCAATAATTAAAGGGAATTTCTTAACAGAAAAATGTAATAAACTTTTTGAATGCTACAAATGAGACTCAGTATTCGCTTAAGGTTAACTTCGTAGACGATTGTACTCATACCTACATATTATTTATACCTACATATATCAAGCTAGGTACCGTTTGTATTCCCCGAGGTAGCAGGTAGAGAATGTAGAGATGTTTACGCCCACAACACAGTTAATTCTAATGTAGTAGGTACCATACGTGCATGTAACCGGTCCCCTGCAATAATAACATCACGTTCACAGCAGGTCGAATCACAACATTTACTAAACTATAGGATGTGTAATTAACGGACTCAAAGTATCCATTATAATTCATGGACAAAATTATCAGTAACACACTGTGCACGCCTTGCACTGCACAGTGATTACATTAAACGGCCACTGAACCCTTTTTCCGGCCCCATCTCTTCTCCGTACGTGGTTATTTGAGATGCACTGTGTACTAAAATAAGCGGACTTAGATTTGTTGCTTAGAATTAGATGTAGGGAATGTAGAGATCAATAGGCATTTTTGTGACGCCGGAAAGTACGTACGGTTTGTTTGTAAATTTTGTTGTTCAATGTTCATACATTCACGTTCCACCGTGCATTTTTGTGTAGTAGTTTGAGTAGGTTTTATTGTTAGCTCATACTACGGCATTTTTACAATACGTCTTACTGATTGCGGCATTGAATTTGTCTGAAAGTAAGTACAATAATTTGATACACAGATTGATATCGTGGTGTATCGGTTCATCGGTTGGCCAGTAAGCAAATCGGAGCGGCGCGGCGCGGCCTTAATATTATGTTAGGTGTTAGGGTGCGTAAGACTTGCAATTAGATTCTGTTTTTCATTATATTTATTACATAAATAGTTAAATACTTCTTTAGTGATATTACATGTCAATAAATATAAAAGAGATCCAAGTTTAATCAATTATTAAATACCGAGCGCATAATTGAAAGCGTAATTATAACTGTCATTCCGTGGTAGTATTACAACTTGACAATTCATTTAAATTAAGAAAACAGCTTGTCAAGTTAGAGACCGGATAAACCTCGTAAATCGACTAATTAGAATGATATAATGTAATAACCGAATGTGTATTCTCACCACTAGTTCCGGTTCTATTGCAGTTGAATGACATTTTAATTCGTGTTTACAGGAAGTGACGTATGATACTTATGTGCGTGGAGTTAAGACGTCCGTTATTCTTTATCAGTTGTAACTGTGTCACATCAATGCTGGTGCTTGGAATGTATTTAGTTTACACATAGGGGGGATTTATTACGCTGATATGGTAGAGTAGGTATTAACGCAGATTGTATATTTGGTTATTACCATTATACAGAGATGACTTTCTAACATGCTTATGTTTCTATGCCTAATTTTTAAACAAATCAACTTTCATTCAGTCCTGAATAACTTACCCATGTTGAAATTACATGAAAAGAGAGATATTTTTTCATTAGACATTTTTAATATTCTGCTGCTGAGAAAATGTTACCGCTTTCTTTAGCTATAGTTACAAAAATAAAAGACTATCATATAATAATAATGAAGTCTTTAAATACTTTTCAATATAACCAGTTGAGTCATACTTTGTCTTTCAGTCACTCATAAATTTAAATATGTTAATATCACGTAGGTACTTCTTGATTGACCAAGGCTACTAAAATGGCAACGATGATTTACGTAATATTGGCAATCTTATGACATAAGCTAACTACTTGACCTCACTGTCCAGAGGTCACATGTCTGATTAAGTTTACTTAACTTATTGACATTTAATCAGTGTGTCTTATAATAATAAAACATCTCTTTGAGTTGATTTATCCATCATGATGTGTTTAACCATAAGAAGACTTACCTAACGGTCTACAAAGTTAACTTAGTATCTTATGTGGAATAGAATACCTACAGGTACAGTCAGCATCATAACTGTAACTAAACATGTTAAGATATATTATGTCAAATAATTGAAAGACACAAAAATCAATTCAAGTTAATGTTTCATATTATACAAACGTCCAAATTGATGATCTGAGAATATTTAGGACTTTTTACCAGTTAAAAAAAATTGGTCTTATATTATTGGTGTGTTAGAAAAATTAAATTGGCAGCTACTTATGATGCTGACTGTACCTATAGTTCAAGTTTAATAATCTCCCGAGTGGGGTTGAATAGTGAATAAAATACCTCTGGCTTTTCCATTGACAGAAATGGCGTGATGGTATTCGGGTATGCGATGGTATTTAATTGAATGGCCTATACATTAATTACACATATACTGCAATTGAGAACATAGACTTGACATTTTTGCATTAGACTATACTACGCTCTCACTAAGGGCGATAATATATTATGTTCTATCCAAAACTGGTACTATCTGCACCACCTAGATATTTTTATCAAGTTCGATAGCTGCGAAATAAATTGTTATTAATCCTCATAATAATGTTAACGTTGATTGAGATCCACTTAAGAATTAGACTAGAATCAATTAAAATGCTAATACCTACCTGACAAACTAGAATCGTTTAAAGCGATGACAACACTTAGTATTTACATCGTAAGGTCATTTATTATAAACACTCTGTAAAAAATATAGAAACTCATGTTGGTCATTTTAAAAGGCTTTAAAAACTTTCCGTCTCTTGTCAGAAGCGATTTTCTCTATCCTTTCTATAAATTTACTACTAGGTATTTTATTTGTATAATGCTGCTAGCTCCTTTGTTGTGCCCTTTATCTTTTTCATACCAATTTACAAAATAAATAAAAGTATCTTCTCAAGAGATGAAATCTGTGCGATCGTGCTATACAGCTACCGGTATTATGTTATGACAGCTGGCGGTCACGTAAACAGCGCAGACGTGCGCACGCGCAGGCGATAACGCCTCATTGTACATCTACCGCCAGTCAATGGGCTTTGCGATTGTGATCGGAGAAGGAATGAGCTTTTGCAGGTGTTATGGGGTCAATAATTTAGAAACTTGCAGTGAAAGAGAATGATAGAGTTGCACGCTGCTTTGAACAATAAATCGTGTTTTCCGGCCAGGATTTCTTTTTAAATTACCGATTGGTAACATGATAAAAGCCTGTGTTTAGAGTAATATATATTAACATGGTAACCTGTATAACAAAACGTTAAGCAAACAGAAATGGAATAGAATGTGAATTTATGGGGTTAACAATGTTACGACTATGACATTATATCCCAATCATATACATTCACTATTCTATTTCCATTTACCTAGCGTTACGCCAATTGACTAGTGTTGCTTGTTCTTTTAATATTCCATGACATAAATGTTACACCGCACTCCGGTGGGATTCATTTTTGGGATCATCTCTATTTTCAGCGTGACAAAAGTGTCGTGTATTCTAATAATACGCTATTCACTTGTTTTTGTTTCAAGCTACTCATATGTCAGGATGCTAGATTATGAGTGATCTTTATGATGTTATGTCATGTTCGTTTAAACGAAATGTTATGTGAATAAGTAACGTAACCCTTCAGGGTTTTTATACACTAACTTCGTTCTGGGGGTGAATGTAGTCATAATTTTAAACAAATTTAAGTATAAGTCCTAATATGCAAAATAATAAAAAAAATGTAATGATTATATTATTATTATTTTATCCGATAAAAATTAATAGAAATAGCTGTTGATTTTTTGAATATTTCAGGGTTCGTCTTGAAATCATAGTCATAATGTTTTTATTTCATATAGGCTACAAAAGAGCACTTACAAAACGTCAAAACAAGTTGCTTGGTTCCAAAAAGTCGTTTCTATGGAGAAGAACCGGCAAGAAACTCCATAGTTATTAATTTAAAAATATGTTGTACGTATATTTAACAATCATTTCAAGTATGAGAGAATAATGAGCTACATAATATACCTAAAATGAAAATACGAGTAGCATCTAAGTCATATCATAAGTCTTACCACCTGAAAGGATGTTAACGTTTAAAAAAAATATATAATCCTGTATAGGTACACTATTAATACTATGCTTATTTGTCCGGGGTGATAATACGAAGTAGATTTAGACCTAACCTCTATATCTACGTATCGGTACACGTCAATGTTGGTTAATTACTTCGTCTATAAAACACTGCTAGGTTATTAGAACAGACTATTAAAAAAGCTTTTATGTTCTCAACTTCAAACGTAGCCTAGTTTGAGTCGGTAAACCGTTAAACAAATTGTATACAATGTTTAATTTCAATGTCTGACTTATATTTTTGCTACAAAATAATAATGTTACACATAAAAGGATAAGATACACATGTCTCCAAAGTACTCAAGTAAGAAGTATCAAGAAACGATTTATAATCATTATCGAAGTGATCGGTAGCAGGCTTTATAACCCTGGACAAAAAGCAACATCTTTCAGTCCAAATTCTTTGTACAGTTGTATTGTAGTTCTCATAAATGGAATCCGGATTTTTTAACTGGGTTCCGGACACATGCGTTCCACTTAATACGGGTAAATGGTAGAAGGGGTATAATGTTATGAGTGATGTGACATTATGTAGGTATTTATTCCTACTTTTGTGTGTACTGTACTGTGTACTGTTGTGTGTGTACACTGTGTACAAAGTCGACAATCGTTTGAGGATGTGTATGAACATTGAATAGTCTAAGGCCGTAAATATCTGGGGTTTTATAGTACGTAGTCCTGATTGATCCGTTTGAGTAAAGGTTAGGTTGACTACTTTGGTATCTGGAAGGTGAAATTCTGCTCTTAAAATAACCTGTATTATACTTATTAACTTTTGCCTTCATCTTTACTCACATAGCTTAATGGTAATGGTCCTATTTAATTTCATTTTTTTAATTTAATTCAAGTATGGTGACGTACTTGTACTATTTTTGAAATTTAAACTAGTCTATCACACTTTGACCTATCAACTATGCTTACCTATCTAAAAACTCAACTTTATTCTCTAACCGTGGCCTCTTTGCTTTTTGAAGGACAAAAAACACGTTTTCGAATAGGTAATATTCGTAGGATAGTATTTGATTGCGAGAATTTGAAGCTGGTATTTTTTACTAGCATCCAATATTCATAGGTAACTAAGCCATCTCTCTCAATGCCTTCTGCATCCCAAATAATACCAATTACATCATGAATGGATATATTTATATCCGAACGGCGTGAAATACCATAGTGTGGGACAATACTATCCCCTCGTAACCCACCCCCATCTGTTCACTACGACCATTCAACGTCTTACGGATGTGAGAATAGTGTGGACCAACTAAGTAGCGGTGACGCCGATTTAAAAATCAATCACGAACAATCATTATAAGCTGATGTCATAATTTTTTATTAACCCCTAGCCTATTGATGCATTGTATTGTAAAACAATAGGTTTTTTAAATTTGCATCAAGGATTTGCGCGTAGATTTGCACCCATTTAGGAATGATGCAATTAGTTTGTCATTGGTTGAGAAAACTAG
This sequence comes from Abrostola tripartita, assembly GCA_905340225.1. Lineage (NCBI taxonomy): Eukaryota > Metazoa > Arthropoda > Insecta > Lepidoptera > Noctuidae > Abrostola > Abrostola tripartita. Next base: position 5,471,916 of record HG996493.1, on the reverse strand, counting down.
TTATTCTTGTGTTCTTAGTGTGTAAAGTTGTATTCAGTTTAAACCGTAAACCGTATTCAGAAAGGTAATACCTATTTTTTTTTGTTTAATATCACTTATGACGTATTTTTTTCATCCGTGCTTACTAGGAGACTTACCATGACGTAACATATTGTTTGATACAACTTAACCAAATATTAACAGTCAGGCTTTTAAACAAAAAATTCTAATACACCATAATGTAACCGGTAATATTAGGTATATATATAAATTTTACTATAATAATTCCATTCGGGCATTCCCGAATACACACGTGAGTATAACCGGGATATATAGTAAATAATATATATAAATTACTAGGTATTCAAATAATAAGCACTAAATTATTTCTAATGTTTTGACATATAGGTTTGAACCTTCTGTAAACAAATAGCTGCCGGTCACGAAAACACCCCCTGTAAAAGTCACTGGGGTAGCAATTTATAAAGGCATTAGGAAGGGTGGAGAAATACGTCATGAAGGGGATTAATAAACCCCTCTATTTGAAAGACATACCTTTATGATATTTGGTGATATTATCCATTTTGTAATGGGTTTTGTTGCATTTCGGGGACATTACTTTTTGATACAAACATAATAATAACAAAATTAATTATTTACATAATGTAGTAAAATTATGGAGGCGATTGTCCATAAAAAATCTTTGGTCTATATAATAATAATATTAAAATAGGTACCTATTAACCGCAGGCAGAAAAATCTTACACTTATCCATTTTGTTTTCAATGTCATCATAAAATAAATTGATGATAAGGATGCCAGACATCGTTTGAACTCCTAAGTTGATTCACTACGTGCTCCTGCATAACTATAAAAGATCATGTATTATACTTCTAAATTGAACACACACCATAAAAATTCCACATAGGTATATCCATGCTATCCTGTCGCACGGACTCAACGGGAACGATACGGAACGACCCGACGTTAGCCGAATGTTTATGGTGTTTTTTTGCTCTGTCTCTCTCTTTCACTAGGTACAACAAAAACAACGCGAGGTTCAAAGCAAAGCTCGAAGCTTGCTTATGAGTTCGCCGCGCACACGATCGTGAACCGCACCATGTTTATGTTATAAATGTTATGGAAACTTAACAACAATGTTAGGATTTATTTGTGTATGAAACTCGTGTTTATAGACGAAATCATTTGTTTCTAGTGCTCTGTGAAACTTTATTAATAATTGTGTGAAAATAACCAGCGAATGTTTAAAATGTGAGTACTTGTACTATTAATCTTTAAAATTTAATAGTCTTTTAGGTTGAGAATAATGTGTGTATGGAATTAGATTCCACGTCAGTTACTTCTGGGTTATGCTCATGAGTAGGTCCGATGTATTTACGTATTCAGCACATCTGGTTATCACGGAACTGCTTTCCTGTTCCTATTACTGCTTTTCTAACCACGACAGTATTGTTTGCTGCATCGTTAGGTAAAGCGTATTTTGTTTGTAATTAAATTATTAAGTTTAATTAAGTTTGCCAAAGTTTGTGTTTGCAAAAGTATTTCTAGGAACATTAATTGTATTAATATTTTTCCTTTTATCAACTAAGCTTACTATTATTATGTGCCAGGTATTAGATATACTTATAGACCACCCCTACCTACCCAATATTATTTCATTGGGTGGGATTGATTCGTATTAAGTAATGGTCATTTCGGTATTGTATTGTTTGTTTATTGTTTGGCAGAAATACTTTAAATACTTTATACTTACGTTTCAAATAAAAACTGAAAGCAATAATTAATATTGACCAGTATTTGATACTTGATTATTGATTTGATAATTGATTGATATTATCATCATCATCAGCCGGATAACATCCACTGTTGAACAAAGCCCCCCCCCCCCTTTAGAACGCCACAATCGCAACTTGCCATTTGCATCCGCCGGTTGCCCGCAACTCCGTCGATATTGTCGGTATTCATTAATACTTACAAATAAAATCAGTTACACGAATACATCAATACTAAATAAAACGAATCAAGTCAAAGATTCTTGTCATTCATACTGTAGAATATGAATTTGAAATTGATATGGCTGTGTCATATTGTAATAGAAATATTCAATTAGTGCGGCACCAATTGATGATCGAGCGTGGTGACCGCTGGGGGCGAGGAATGAGAATAGGCCATAACGATAACTGGGTTGTTTGTGTTGCTATGCCTTAGATTTCGGGTGCCTAGGACGTATTACGCATACGATGCTAACGAAACTAGACACTCACAACCTTATGAAGATGGGTAATGGACTGCAATAAAAGAGGTTCTAGTTACGCTGCCGCCAGCTGATTTATCATTAGCTTTTAGGTGACCCACTGCTGGGCATAAGCCTCCTCCCTTAAACGCCACTGTTTTCTTTTTTGGGCTTTTTACATCCAGGTCTTTCTCTTGCCAGCTGATTAGGTTAGGCATATTTTTTCGGCTTGGGCTTTTTTTGTTTCTTGACCCATGTCGACATATTAGCAGATATTACCATGTTATCACTTGTCACTCATCTGTCAGTTCCACACCTGGACTGCTACCATGAATTATATAGCTACCGGTGTAAAAACTTTGCCCTTCCTGGCCAACCAAAAACCTCAGGTACTGAAGTCGCGTATACTACAATAACAATTTCCTCACAAGGAAGTTCAACAAAACAAAAGCTTGCTCAGAGATTAAAATGTATCCTGTATCGAAGGTTTGACGTCGACACTATCCCAATCACTTAGCCACTGTGTAAATATAGTGGGCCAACCAATACAATGTCGGTGGCCAAACAGCCGCACATTACCTTACTGTTTGGCTTCGAAGGTAGCGTTTTATTCGCGCTGTTCTGCCTAAAAGGATTGGCTGATCTCCAAGTTGTTAACTCTAGGTGCTACTACATATAAAAAACTTCTTTTGTTTACATAGTATGCAGTGGTAGTAACATGTTGATACCTTTATTTATAAGCTATTTGGTCGCTAAAGGTGGTGGTAGGAGCAGAGGTTGCAAAAGTCTGAAAAAGCTAATTGTGTTTGGGACGGCCGAAGGCAAAAGATCGCGTGGTTGGTCACTAACAAGAGGGGCTGATCAAGAGAAAGACTCCTTCTCCTCCACATTGTATATGATCGTAGAAGACGTGCTGGACAGAAACTGGTGGAGGCAGATGCAACCCTGATGCTGAATGCTCAGACATGAGGGGTACCTAACTACTTTGCCTAATGCGGGGCAAAGATCTCTACTCTCTCATATGTATATAGAGCATTGATCACTACAGTAGCTCACTGCAGCTTCACGATTTCATACCATTAAAACGTTTCTGGTGTCTTAGAACATTCGAGAAAGAAAATCAATAACGTTGAAAAAGTCATATAATATAGAATATTCTTTAAAAATTTGACGATAAGGTTCGCAAGAGGGTTCCTACAGACTTTATCCTACCTCTTAAAATGACTACTGCCGAGAAAAGGGCAGTTTAGGATGTGAATGCGAGACGCCGCTAAGTGCAGTGTAATGCGGCGTCTCGCTTCCACAACGTAAACTGCCCTGCTTTAAGAGTTCATGGTAAGGGGGCTTGTTATAACAGAAACGTTCATAACGTTAATTATTTTCTGTACCTGTATATTAAAAGCATATTATACCCAACAGGAGAAGCAAAAGAAAGCGGTCGATAATTTTCTAACCAACATTTCTTTTTATGATTGATGTGGATTGCATAAGAATGCCGCCTTAGCTTTAAACCGGTCAAGCGGCAGGTTTGCACACAAGCCCGTACATTAAATCGTTAAAAAAATGTTATGACACTAATAGCGTTTTGATTGACAGGTTTGATGATACATGTTTATTAAGCCCTATCATAAATTTGGACGTGAAGAAAGATAGCCTTATCACATTTGAATCATAAAATAAAGAATCAATTAGTTTAGTTAATTATAAATTTAGTTATGCATGAGTAAATGATTTACAAGCAAGTTTATGATGCGAAGAAGAATTGGAATTGGACTAATAAAATCATTATCGTGTTGAAGTTGATCATGTTAGCGTTATGGAATTGCAAACAAACATCGACATAATCCAGACGACAAGTGAGAAACATTCTGGGTTTAAATGGGTTTGATATCAATAACATAGTCGACACATTCTGTCATCCCTATACATTTATCATTCTATAAGATTTATATTTCTATTAAGCTTTGCCACTTGTCTAGGGGGGCAGTTAATTTTTTAGTACTACCTAGGGCCACTAAGTAGTAATCGTTCATTTCTAAACAGAGGCGTATAACAAACCGCTACATTAAATGGTCGTGACAGGAAACCGCTTTAAATGGCTTGCAAACGGATTGGTGATTGTTATATCGTTATTAACAGTAAACAAGACCAGCCCCCTTACTATGAACTCTTAAAACAGGACAGTTTACGATGTGAAGGCGAGACGCCGCTACGTGCAGTGTAATGCGGCGTCTCGCTTCCACAACGTAAACTGCCTTGCTTTAAGAGTTCATGGTAAGGGGGCAGTTAGGTGTTTATATCCAATTGCCTTTTCTAAACTCACTGAGAATGCAGACAGAGAATATATTGTTTTCTTTACCTTATCATTTTACTTTACCTTTGAAAATGAAATTATGTGGGGCATAGAATTCAATTTCCTTCTGTCGCCAGGGAAGTGAATTGAAAGCTACAAATCCGATAGGGGGCAGATAAATAGCAATAGAATCGCCATATCGAACTTATCATAAGCGGTGTTTGTGTTGTAAAAAGGAGAAACATTTTGCCTTCTTTTTTAAAAAGTTTCGGGAAATATAGGTGATGTACATAGAAGATCACTATTTTTTACGACTAGGAGTAATTTTTTACGAGAAATGGTGGTATTCCATTTTAAAACAGTGATTTTGCTAGTTAACAGTAGAAATTAAGCAGAATCATTACTAGTCGTTAATTTCCCACGCTTCAGATATCTACCGAGTCATAGTAGCCGTGTAGAATCTAATTTGAGTACAGCGCTGCAGAAAACAAAATCAATTTGGTCTTGTCATACTCTTACCGTTCTAGCGAACGTTGTTACGGTAATAAAGTCTAATATGAACTGATTTTCTTGGCATATTGCTTAACTTTGCTCATTCTGATTCCTCCACGCGTGTTGTTTGTTTCAAAAATATACAACGGGGGCGTTTAAAATTAATATAATCTACTACTTTCCACTTCAAACTTTGTCATTCCTTCATAGTATGTTTTTTAATAATTTTATGGTTTACTAAGTAACAAGTCGTTCGAGATTGAAGATGTCGAAATATCTTCACAAATTCGTCATAAGCGGCTTTTAAAGCAATCAGTTATTTTGTAGCTTGTAGTATAAATGATTAAACTGTTTCATAACACGACTAAACTCAATTATGTATAATAAGTGGGTGACATGTGAAATCAAAGTTGTTGTTGTTTAAACTCTTAAGCTAAGTTTGTTTCCATATAAGTGATTTTAATCGTCTATTAATTAATAAATATTATTTACTTGAGCCATCATAATAAACAAGTTTTCGTTTTGTGTGCTCCTATTGCACACAGGAATCTACGGTAATTCAGAAACCCTAGGCTACCTAATTCCGTAGTAATCCAAGCCTTGCAATGGCGCATCGTGCTGTCTGATGTTAGCATATTCGATGTTAAAGGATTACTGGAGCACGGTTTTAATTATGTGATACGGAACAGGAGATGGGCCGAACCATAAAATCCAATTCGGTCTCTTTTTCAGATCTTAATGGAAAAAATCCTTTTTACCGTTTTTCTTTCGTTTTAATGTAGTTTTTCTGTCGGGTCGGCTACTTGAATTTTCTTAAACTGAAAAATGACGTGAATAAGTTTTTGTTACAACTTACGCAGAATTTATAATCCATCTTTGACTTAAGTTATTATTTTATATATTGATACGAAGACCCTTTTATTAGTAACACATTATAGGAACAGTTATTCTAAAATTATAATTTTGGTGTTCAATTGTTCAGACTCAACGCTTTATTTCACCCTTTGACTATTCCAGCAATTTCACCGTTCCTGCACGGGCTGTTTAAACAAATGGCAGTGATTCCAGTACGGTAGCTTTTTGGTTGACAGCCAACCACGTAGGAAGCTAATAAGTTTGACACAGTTTGGCGGTATACCAGATCCAATAATAATTGTATGCTCGACTGCTCGTACTTGATTTGAAGACCCAATGCGCTGTGGCTTTGTGGCTGCATCCTCTAAAGGAGTTGTAGTTGTCGTTAGTTTTGACGTCAACGTAGTGTGCTGGTTTACACTTGCAGCAAACATGAAATAATTATCCACAAGTCGTACTTCTTATTGTAAATATAATGCAACAGATGGCTATAGAACAGATAGGATTCATCATTCAATGCTCACTTGCTCAGCCTGAACTAGGTGCCTCCTGCCACTATTCTTTTTCCTAACTTAGAGTAATAAATATTAACTATTTTCTTATACTGTTGTATGCCATTGGATATTATTGTCAATATCTCGTTATGTTTTGGAACAACCCAAACAAATATTTCAGCTCTAGGCGACGATTTATTGAAGTGTGTATAAACCAGTTGTCAGCATGATGTATGTGTGTCATGTAAGTAAACCCATTAGCGTGTAACGGGGCCGTGCATCGACCATTACTGGGAACGCGATTGTTTGCGCCGATCGACATTCGTGACGATTCCATGTTGCTTACGTGTTTATTGTTTACACGCCGACAATTGTCACTTGTACCCTTTGCATTCTTGAAATAACTGGTGCCTACATGTTTCCGTTACGTCTGTCGCTCGGAACTTTGTTGCAAGCCTCCGCGTGTTACGACTGACATGACGATAAAGGACAAGGAACTTCCACGAATGTTACCAAATTAAATTAAACACGCAGAGCTGGGTTTTAAATGGTTTTATTCAGGAATATTTTGTTATCGAGACATTTTGAAGCTAAAAGCTGTAAGTTGTTGTTGTTAATAAACGTTATGTAAACTCCGTTTCAATAATATTTATTAAGCAAACTGTTAGACCATTTAAACAAAATATCTCGATGTAGAATATTTAGACACTCAGATCTCTTACGAGACTGAACTTAATTTCATTACATGATTATGAGCGCAAGTGAAGCGTAGTTGTCCATGCTTGGACCTCGTACAGTCCGCGCGGCGCGGTTGAAAGGCACCCATCTCGGTTGACAGCGGCCCAGCCCTCAGCTCGCTATTTGCAGAACAATGCAGGCTTAATGTGCGCACGCCGCTACCGGGAAAGCGAGGAGGGAAAACGCGCGAAGTCGCCAGTCTCGGCCCGTGAGTGCGACCGGCCGCGCGCCGAAGCTCGCACGACGCAAGCGCCCTGGCGCTCGACGCCACGCGCCGCGCTCGCCGCGGCGTTACGTTTTCCGAATCGACCGCAGACGGCAACACTGCCACCGTGACAGAATTTCAGTGTCAAAAGGTTGGTGACCCCACTCTAGTGCAACCAAAATACCACCCAAACCCAAGGCTGCACCGCCTGGTTTCCTTCCTCCCGCCCGCCTGACATCTGCCACTGTGTGCACTAGTAATTTCCTCGTGCGCCGCAAATGTCAAACGTTCTCGATTAACTAGGAAATGCTGTTATGAGGGACTGATTTATTTCCCTATTACAGAGCTCTGAAAACGACCAATTGCCTATTTCGGGATTGATTGATTTGAAAACAACACTACACATTCGAAGGTAAAACTGCACTTTGCCATTTATTATATCTAAATATTTTACCTTCGAAACATGTAACGAAACATCGTCCAAAATATTGTTTTATCTCATGTTTAAAGTCAATAATCTGATGCATTTATCGGAAGTGTATCTTTTATACTGTTCGTAAATCCGTTAATTTGAAATCGTTATAAGCACAGGTGAAACAAAACCACGTTATCATCACTCGACGACCTCTTTTTAACAGGCGAACAGAATCTGTGAATCTTCGATGACACCCGTGACGCAACGGTTTACTCCTCCAAATTCTCACCCTACTTTACGAAAGATCATGACACCGCTACTTGGAAAACTTTTACCAGATTCCAAACAGAGTACAAGGGCTTACTGTGCTCCAATTTAACAGCATCGATAAACACATTACCGAAGCTCTTCCGAGAAGATTTGGAATCGATGGTGTATCGATATACATATCGTAATATTTCATTACTTTGGTGTTTCTCAAACAGGCTCGTAAAAGAAGTAGTATCGTGACCTACATATTGAGTCTTAAAATGAATTTAGAATGCGATAATGCGTTCAGTGGGAATATAAACTGTGTGTACCAAAACACGCCAAGGGATATGTCATGCCCAGAAATAATAGCCCGAACTACGTTTGAATCTGTGGATCGATGAGATCACCACATGTAAATGACTGAAGACATCATTTAAATGCACATAATTGTGGGATAAGAATCGCACGCAATTCGTGAGATAATATTTACATGCCAAGTGATTAGAGAGCGACAAAAAATAGACATTGTTTTTATCTTATTAGGTATTGTTGGCATAACAGATGGCAGTTTAGCTTCAAGGAATACGTAGATCTTTTATTAGATATAATAGTAGGAGTAGGTATATTGACAAAATAAGCTTAACTTTTCAATTCTCAATTCTTTATTGCGTACCATAATGTTACTTGTTTTCTCAAACAAATATTTTTTAAATGATAATGAAGTGATTCACGATGCAACCTTGATATATTTTAATTGACAATGATAAAGACACAGTTTTTTTTAAATTATCAGATGGAAAAAAGCTTACCTGTAAAAATAGATTTTTCAACGTTCGTATCTTGTATATTTTTAAAATATACAATTTGCATAGAATCGTCTATTACTATACGTAAAATAGCTGTTTGATTCCCTAAATTTTTCTTTTGCTCTTTCTGTTCTATATTGAAATTCATTTAAGCACTCGTTCAATTAATATAGGTTGGTAACTCAAGACTTGTTTTCCTATAAAGTAAGACAAGCCCTTAAAACAATAACTTGAAATGACAAACATAACACTTACCATGTTGCATGACAAAAAATAATTGAGCGACACCTGTTTAGTTATCGTGTGTCGAATTTCAATTACGTAATGTAAATAATCACTTAAAAAGTTACACTTGGTTAAGTAACACGCGATACGTAAACACCAAATTACTCAGAATTCGTTTAATTGTTTGGTAGCATAATTTTGTTTGGTTATTCGATTATTCTTTATGCTATCATTTCAATTCATTCTTACGAGTACATAATGTTAGCGTGGGCTGGTTGCAACTAGCTATGTATTAATAACAACACGTTGGTCGAGAATGTCACTAAAGACCATGTTTGGGTAGACAATAATAAGAAAATAAGTCTTGATGTTATTCGGGTAGGTACCTCTACATATAGGTTAAATAACGAATATGTATAATTATAAGTAAGGAGTTATTTGCTGTAAATAATAAGAACCAATTATCACTCAGTCTTCTATAAATATTATGAATTCTTTTCTAAAAGTTTAGTAAGGTAACTTAGCCAAGTTTAGTAAATAAATACCTAGTCCTATTATGTTGGTTACTAGATGGATACATTTCGTTACAATAACTGGTTGGGTTCGCGTTATCAACGAATAAATACACCTTTATCGGAAAGTTTATTTCATTGCAATTGAATAATTAAACTCAAAACTATTGCCGTGTTCTTAGGCTCTTACACATAGTAAGTACCTACACAAGTACTTCTTCTTACATCGTGTTGAAAAGACCTGAGTTTCGTAAAGTTCAGGCAATTGCAATAGAATTAGCTAGGTTTGTAGCATGTAGTCAAGTATAAAACTTAGGGACGTTTACAAAACATATTTCTTTTGTACAGATTTTTAGACACTCAAATATGAAAACATATCAAAAATGCATAAAACAACCCGCGTAGGATTCGCACGGAACGCGTTCCTACCATTTTTGTAAATAAGGCCTATTCAAGTTTTATTATTAAAGCTCCTCGTGGGCTGCCCAGTGATTATAATAGTTAGGCTACGCTAATATGGATCTTGTGACTGTCAAATACAGGTTTCTTTGCCTTGAGGGGCTTCACTAAAAGGATGAGCAACAGGCAGGTGAACAAATGCTTTGAAAATCCAGCCTGCGCTATTCAACATCGCCTGCAAGTTTCATAAAGCCATGGATTAAAAAATATAGGAATATTCCGTTCCTGTTATTGCACTAACTTATTTACTATGAATGGATGGAATTTTAAAGCTGAGAATAATTTCATTCTGTTTTTCGCTTGCAATTTTACTGGGCTTTCAGCGATAAATTAATATTTTTATGAGCAGCTTTCATCTGTTTGTATGTTTCTCGTAGTTGAAACGTCATTTTTTGACTGCTTATTTTGTTTGTTGGTGTATAATGATTTGTAGACTTGTGACCAGGTTGGTTTTTAAGGCTACAATTTGAAGAAGGCAGGATTTTTCATAGCCATTCACAACTAATTTCATCCGCTATTTGAATACCTGTGTCCACCCTTTCCATTTCAAATTGCTATCGTTGCCCGATTCTACTGCTAAGAGTCTAGTTTGTTCCCATATTTACCTAAGCCTCATCTAAACCGTACGTCGACTATTAATTTTACGGCAGTTTATTCCAGGCGTACTCTACGTTGTCGTGTCCATCACCCGTCGTTATACATACGTGGGGAGGTTTAAAGGCTCCCAGACTTATTTATGTCACACAACCCAGTCCTTTGAAGTATCGTAGTACCCAGACGGGTGGTACCAAGCTACATATAAATAGCTAAGTACCTATAGCGACGTACAGCACTTCTCTGCCTTTTATTTTTATGATTTTTGGTGCTATAAAATTAGCCTTTGATAAACTTAATTACAAAAGGCTGGAGATAAAAGCGGGCAATTACGTTTTTATGTATATTCTTAATTGATGTTCTTTCAGATGTGTTATAGTAGAGGGAATAAACTTGGATATTATAATGCTTAATTAATGCAGAAAGATATGGTTATAGTAGATATTATATTATACTTCTATTTCTAAAGAGCTTTGATAATTATCATAGAGGTAGGTATATAATTATGCTGAAAAACTTTTCTGTCTAATATTCACACTTCAACTGCAAGTTATAATTCCTTTTAAATGAGAATAACTTACAGATATTTTTGTTTTTGTAGAAGTTTATATCACAATAGCCCAATCAAACTGAGCAAATCTTAGCAAATATTATTAAAAAAATAAACAAACATTTACGTGAAGATAAAACTGCCCAGCATAAACTAAGTGCATATAAGCTTAGCAGAGCATGAGTTACAATAAATTATTTATAGTCCAGTAACGATGTATACCATTAGGTGTTAATACTATTAATAGTCAGGAAGCTTAGAACGGTTTGATCATAAACAAACATTATCTGATGGACGCAAAGCATAGGGCTGCCCCGTTTACGTTTCACAGAATTTAGGTTCAAGGAAACATAATTGGATCAACCTACGAAAATACTCGTACTTCCGACAGATGAATTTCACCATATTCAGGTTATTAAGCTTCCTTCAACTAATAATAGAACAAAAATACAGTATGTTGTTTCGTTATCTTCCTACGCATATGTTAATGGAATGGGGTTACCATGGTGTGTAGGCGAATGGTGGGCAACCTGTCTTTACATATCAGACTATGATTGCGATATTAAGTCGCTATGTTTGTATACGTAATCACCTCCTATCAAGCCTTACCTACTTATTTATAAAAGGCAATATTTATTTAACATGTCAAGTCAATGAAATGTTAAAGACAAGGACTTAAGTATTAAGCTTTAGTAATATGACTATAACATATTTCTTAAAACAACTCTTTCCTTGTGTATGCAAGAAAACTGACACGGTGACATTTAGAAAAGGGACAGCATTATTTAATAGCGATCTAGCGGCAGCTTGCAGAATCTGGCACAGTTGTGAAAACTATCAAAATATTGTTGGAAAAGAAATAAAACTGCACATCTAGCGGAGCAGACGATACTGTTTGACATGTGACCTATTTAGCATCAAATTGAACGAATATGATGTCAGCATTTATTTAATTCTGAGGCAATACGACTTCGTCGTGTGCATTGCGGAATTAGTTTGACAAGCTCAAAATAAAAATGAGCAAGTACAAGCCATAGATTCATATAACTTTTGAATGTACTACAAAGAATCCAGTCGTATTATACCCTTGTCAAAGTAGTAGCTTTGAGTGTAGACGCGTCTTCGAATATACTTGGAAATCAAATCAAGAGGTGGAGTATTCTTGTTCACGTGCGGATGTAAAGTTGGGCACTACCTAGTTACTACCTAGGTACTACTCATACCACTGAATTTGGTTTACTTCTGATATAATCGGTCTCTACAGGGTTCTTTCCTTAAAATGTTCCTTCTCAGACACTACACTGTTCTCACATAAATTATTGAACTTGTTTGAATTACTGGACTGTAAAAGAGACCTTGACCCATGAGTTGGTTTCAGTATTACTTCTCAGAGGTAGTCAATTAGAAAAGGCCGACGCCATCTAGTTTTAAAAAATGACGTTTTTTTGACGTTTTTAATGAAGTGTTTTTGTAAAATCCATTTGCAGAAATAATATCATTTACATTATTAACTTATAGGTAATATGAATACGATATTGTTTACAAGTTTGGAAGTCATTCACGTTGTAAACAAAACTTATCTAATACTTTTCACAATAAATTTGCAAACTTGCATAAAAGCCTATTAGGTAATTCTACAATAATGACCATTCAACGACAAGTTTCGACAGAGAATGTGAATCTATCCTATATCGCCAATATTAAGGTGACGGTAGAGCAACGTTAGTGTCTAGGTGTTTTCTTTTAGGGAGTAACTATGGAGTTTCTTGCCAGTTCTTCTCCAAAGAAACGATACATTTCCGGCATACTTGAGCCGGGCAACAAATTTGACGTTTTGTAAGCGCTCTTTTGTAGCTTGTATGAATTTAAAAAATTGACTATGACTATCTTTACTTATAATCAATTGACGATGTCCTGTGGACGTCTTCATAAAACTATTCCTAGATTAGTTACAACATTGTTAGTCGCGTTTTTTGGACCGTTATTGCCGATTTTATAATATCTACATTAAGTGGAAGTGCCTCGTTTATATTCCAATGATTGATTTTGTTCATAAAATTTCCACATAAAATATGGTCGCAGCTGTTTAACGTTTCTTATTAATGCTCTACTTCTCTCAGTGAAATATACTTAGGAAAGTTATGATTAGATTATTTAATAATGTTAGTTTATTAAAGCTGATAGCTAAAATCTGTGAAAACGGTATCATCATTTTACCAAGGACGTTAATATTATAAGATGATATTTTGCAACTTTAGAGATTACTTTAGGATTTTTTTGTTGATAGTAAATTTTTACCTTTTTTTCTTAAACAATATGTAACAGCATAGATGTTAAAGTTGATTAGATTATTTTTAGTTTTTTAACTATTTACTAATGTAGAGCGATACAAGTTATTTTCACCGTCGTATTGTTTTAATACCATGAGTATGCTAGAAATATCTAAAACCGATAATGTCAAAAAGTTATATAAATCAGTAATTTTATTACACTGAATTATTGGGACTGGAACAAAACTATGTTTTATTTTGTCAAACCGAGTTTTGTTTACGATCGCAACGTTCGAATACCATTAAAGCTCAACTCAAACATACCAGACTATTCCAATTACGTTTCTAGCATTACCTTCGTGATGGCGATGGCGCCCACAAATTATAACATACTCTATCTTGTTGTTATGCTAATGCCCCAGGCGATCTGAGAAGCGCGGTAAATTATATTATCGGTGAGTAGCGGCAGTGCCAACGTTGGCTATTCTGTTTGTTGCCAACAAGAATGGTTATCGGTTGTCTTAGATGTTTAATAGCAATGTATTGGGGGCTGTGGAATTGTTTGAACTTAGTTTCAATTCGATTTTTAAAACCAATAGAATCCCAAAATATAAAAATTATATGACTTTTGGTGCCATTTTAGCATGTTGCCCATGCTAAGCTTGAATCTAAATTGATAAAGGAAATTTGAAAAATTATGTTAAATAGAAACTTCTATCTACCAACTTTGGTTGGATATTGAGCAAATAATTAATATTGTTAGCTATTTGTAATTTAACATAATGGCTTTTGTTAAAGATAATTCATTTATTTATATTTATTATTGATGAATAATCAAATAAAAAGAAAAGAAGACTATCTTACTATTCGAATTTTTCAAATAAATCAGTAGTAAAATAAAACTCATCAATAAAAATACCAAAAACTGTTCTCTCTTTATTTTAATGTTCTTTCATTTACCAAAAAAGTCATCCAATCAAAAAGAGGTTACCAAAAGAAAGGTCATTATCCTTTTAGCGAAACGCGAAAGGACCCTATTTAATCTTATCACATTGCGGTGTCCAAGCTTTTTGCGCAGTTATCACTGGCAGCTGTTTACTTAGCAATTTAGCCTTTGTTGATAACGAGCCAAAAGGCAAAACATTTTCACAATGCGACCCACCTGGCTACCAACACAGAACCGTTGAATCATTTGTTTTTACTGGACGCATTAGCATTTTATATTTGTGTACGATGTCATGTCACTATACGCTATGTTCTGAAGAATTAAGTAGAAAATATATTGATTGGTTCGACGGTATGAAAGAGTTCCTAAGGAACCTATCAGACGTATATGCATATTAGTATTGACGTGTTATAAAACATTTTGTACTTTTTCGTCTTCTTCTTCTTCTTTTCGTATGGTTGATGAACAACCTGGTGTCAGAGTTTAAACCGCCTGTAGGCCTCTGACATGGCTTTACACACCGTTGAACAATCCCTCAGGTGTGCCGGTTTCCTCACGATGTTTTCCTTCACCGTTTTTAGCAACTGATAACTAATTTATAGTACGCACATGAATTCGAAAAGACATTGGTGCGTGCCGGGATTTGAACTTGCGACCTTTGACTTGGCAGTCCAACGGTCATACCACTCGGCTATTAGTGCTTCGTCTTCTGTATCAAAATGTATTTAATATTAATTAATATTAACACCGTCCATCTTTTTCAGGGCCTAAAGGTTTCTTTATTTCTTCCAAAGACCTTATTTTTCTATAAATGCACTTGGATTTAAGTCTCACTGTTATTTTCGTTTCATTTTTATCATAGTTCTATCTCTACATTTAAGCAGTTGAAATTCGTCTAAAACAGAGTAGAAATACACCTCACAAATTATACGTTTAGCTTCGTGTAATCTATGCCAAATCTATCACAAAATCTAACAGTGAACAGTCACGCTACCCTCCCCAAAGCAAAGCGAAAAGCCATTTGCTCCGCTAATCCTACATCTCACAAATTCTTTTGTAACATTAAATGATACTCGATCTCATCAAAGTCTTCCTAACCTCGCGTGTAATCCGAATAGCGCTAATTAGAGCAACATGATTTACAGAATTGGGAGCAGTTCCTCTATTGGGGAGTACTGAACATTAATTTCCTCCTTGGCAACTGGGAAACTCGGTGTCATGCACGCGTCGTTCACCAACCCAGATGTATTTCCGTTTAATTCTGCTATTTGCGAGAGTGGAGGATAAGACCTATATTTAGAGATTTGCGAGTTATGCAAAGTTACCTTTATCCTATGAAACCTCTTAGGTAGAAGATAGGTAGTTTGTTTTTTGTTTTTGTATAGTTTGATAACCGCGTAGTATATACACGTTGAGATTTCTTGATACCGTATTGGTGTATATTTACAATGCTTGACTCCTAGGGTCTGTGAAAAATTTCATGCTTTTTAAACTCCTTTACATTGCACAATTGCAACTTACCTACTGCTAGTATGATCATACTTGCTTTGTTATATTGTTTACAAGTATTAGATACTTATGACGTTTTATTACGCTTTCGTTTTGAACTTTTTTTGTTTGTGACTGTTTTCAATTTCCTTTTACATGGCATCAAACCGAGGCTTTAGGCATAAGTCTAAAGCAGTAGTTCCCAAACTTATTTTTCTCGTGCACCACTTTCAAAATTAAACTGGTGTCGGTGGACCCCCTGCTGCTACATTCCTACCACATTGTTAAAGTCGACAAAAAATAAAAATTGTGTCGCTTCTGAGTTCCGTCCCTATATTCTGATAGGTTAAAATTTTAAATTTTAAATAAAAACGAAAAATGGTACATTTTATAACATTTTATTAATTAAAAGAAAAGAATTACAAAAAAATAATAATAAGGTAATACTTATAGGTTGTGGACATAATTTTAATTAATGGGAAGGATGTATTTGATGGAGTGTCAGCAAACGATCAATGTTTGGCTTTATTTTTGTGAGCAATAACCGCAAATCCCCCCGCTCTGTGATGTTTAGTTTGCTCCTTTTTTTTGTTAAGAGGTTTGTAACGGCACTAAAACTTCTTTCGACAAGGTATGATGAGGGAAAAGCTATCAAAAATTTCCTTGCGATTTCCCACAGTCCAGGATATTTTTCGTGTATTTCTGCTTGCAGCCAAAATGTTTGGTAGCCTTTTCTAAATTTCACCTTCAGCTCCTCATTGGTGCTTAGCTCAAGCAGCTCCTCTTGTAATAATACATTGGCCACTTCAGTTTCATCAAATGGATTTACGATCCATGGTGGTATATCCATCGTCAGCATATCTTCAAACCTGGTTTTGAAGTCATCATGCAGGGCACTTAAATGTTGACTGTAGGTATGGATATCCTCATCAATAGTTTCTACCTGCGACAAGTTTGGAAATTGAGATAATTCGCGCCGACTAATGTTTTGCTTCATAAATTTCAATTTCCCAAGAAAAGCCGAAATTATCCCCTTTGTTTTTATTAAATTCAGGCTGTCCCCTTGTAACTGCAAGTTAATATCATTAAATTTTTTAAACAAATCTGTCAAATACGCAATGTCTCCTTTGAATTTGATCAAGTTTTCTTTTAAATCTGGATCTCTACTTTCTAAGAACTCTAATACGGAATCGAAAACAGAGTAAAATCTCGTTAAGCATGCACCTTTCGACAACCAGCGTACTTCAGTATGTAAGAGCAGTCGTTGGAAGTCTTCGTCATTTTCGTCGCACAATTGAGCAAATAAACGCGTATTCAATGCATTGCTTCTAATTTTGTTGACAGCGTTTATTATAAAATGAAGAGATTGGTTCAACCTGTCACTTAAATGTTTCGCCACAAGATGTTGTCGGTGGATTACGCAATGAATAGCTGTAAGTCCTGGTATAATTCTTTTGAGATGACTTATAAACCCACGATATCGCCCTACCATTGCAGGAGCTCCGTCTGTTGCCACTGAAATAATGTTTGTAAATGGAATCGATTTTTCCGTAAAAAAATTACTCAGGACATTAAATATTGATTCGCCTTTAGTGTCAGTCTCCAAAGTTCTGGCAAATAGCAATTCTTCGTGAATTTCTTCCTCCATGATAAATCGGACATATGCTAATAATAATGCTTCATTACCGGGTAACGTTGACTCGTCCAGTTGTATAGAAAAATGACTTTTTTGCAGATGATTGCACAAAAAACTTTCGATGTCAGAGCTCATTTCATCAATGCGTCTTTGTACAGTATTGTTACTTAATGGAATTCTTTTTAGTACGTCAAATGGAGATTTGTGCAAAACAGTTTTTAAAACCTCTTCAACAGCGGGTAAAATTAATTGTTCTCCGATAGTGTGCGGTTTTCCAGATTTTGCTATTAGTAATGAGATATTGTAAGATGCCCGCAAGCCATCATCGTTACTTTGAGATGTTGAAGCGAACATGCTGTGCATGGTGGGTCTCTTTTCATATTTTTCCTTCAATGTTTGAAAATATTTTAAATCTTTACCCATTTTATCAGTATGACACCTTTTTAGATGATCTTCGAGCTTTGATGGTTTCATAGAGTCATTGCTTAAAACTTTATTGCATATTAGGCACATGGGCAAGTGTTTATCTGCCTCTGATGGAACAAAACCATATTTCAAATAATCGACACTGTATTGTCGACATTTTTTCTTTGCTGTAGCCATGTTTTGTATCAGTTACCTTCCCTGTAAAAAAAAATGTTATAGTAACCAAGTTTTTATTTGAATATAGGTAGCACAACGCAGCCTTTGTCAGCTTTATATTATTATGATTATCATTATATTGAAAAAGTATTACGGCTTGTAAAGGGACCAACTAATAAACCGCTAAGACAAGTACAGACTTTTTCACGAAGCGATATCAATGTTAAATACCTAATTTACCACAATTTTTTAATAGTAGAAATAAAAATTAGTTTACTCAGTATCGAATATTGATCATATTTGTGTAGGAAAAAATAAAAGTCGAAATCCCAAATTGACCAAAAAAGTGACCATAAAAACAATAACTAAAATTTCATTAAATCAATGAGTTCACGCGCTAGTAGTTTTATAAAACAGTAATTGCTCTGCAATATTGATTTTTCGGCCTTTTTAGAGAGGCAGTCCTCTCGTGAAAAAACAATTGAATAAAACGTGCTGTGTTTGTCTTCAAATCGAAAGAGGACAATTAAAATATCTGTAAGTTACTAAGTTAGCTATATACAATGTGTCCGAGCGATAAGACCGCCCGGCGTTTTTTGAATATTTGTACGAAATCATTAATAATTATATTTACATTTGTGACTTAGCGGCCTTAGTGATTTTATATAAGTAATTTTTTTACTACATTTTAGTTTTGTCTAATGATTTTAATTGATAAATTATGATGTCGGCTAGTCAGTAAACAAAAATAATGGAAAAAGATGAACAAACTTAGGAAATATCGTAAAAAAACTGCAGCACGTCACGCGTCTTTACTTAATTTAATTTTGTACAAATATTCTAAATACGCCGGGCGGTCACTTATCCCTAGGACACATTGTATACAAGCATTTGTTATCAACCGACCAGTACACGAAACAAAATACTTAAGAACTAGGTACAACAAAAAAAAGGTACGTACTTACTTTTCTCCGGCACTAGGAACACTAATATAAATTTTCTCACACCTTCTTTTTCGAAATTCCGGAAACAAATAAATGAGCATGCCTTTGGCATCGAGTATTTATAGTCTTGATCAAGATCATGTCTAAACAAGCACTAAGCATTGTCGGACGGATTGCGCTTTGCAAGTCTGTACACGAAATTGTAATATCGAATACGCAAGTTTGGACAAGTAAGAGTCGCTTGCCAGATTAAAATGTTATCTGCTTAGTTAGGTACTTAAAACAATATAGGTAGGCCCTTATAAAAACTATATGCAGATAAATTTTCGTGGACCCCTATTAACATCTTATGGACCCCCATTTTTTATTGACGCCTACGTAGACCCCCAGCAAGGCTCCCGTGGACCCCTGGGGGTCCACCTGGACCACTTTGGGAATCACTGGTCTAAAGTATCAAGGGTGCGATTTCAAAACAACAACCACCCATTCTGAAACAAAATACAACCGCAAATGGCATACAGTAACCACACAATATGTTATCTCTCCTATAGGTAGCACACAAAACTTTATTGTTAATTTCATATACTGGCATGAGCGATACTGCTCGCCTAGAGTGGCACCCGCTGGGAACAATTATGTAAAACAAACCAGTGATACGTAAACTTTTTGCTGAAACAAATGTATTTTTATATTAAAAGCATAATTTTTTTTCAAAATGATTATACGATTTTTAGCTATTTTCCTAAATCCAATAACGTCCTAAAAACTAGAAAATAATGGCATGAGTCAATGAAATAATTTCCAGGTGGCATAGAAATCTGATTATCAATTCCTGCCATATGTGTAGCGTGTCACAGAATTATCGCTATCATTCTTAGATTCCTGTCCTTTTATCCCAGATAGATTATACGTGCTGAATGAATCAATATTGTAATACGAATTCGAACTTCAAATAAGGAAAAGTAAGGTCAAAGGTTTTTCTAAGAACAACAATATTTGAATTTGTGTTTACAACTGAACATGATGAAATTCTTGTATTGTCCTTTTTGATCTCGATCTATTTCATTTGCTTCAAGCAATACTGGCTGGAATTTGTTTTTATTCTTATGTTAAAAGAGGATGCTAGTTATAGGTTCCTTATATTTATAGTACGGTTAATAGTCAGGGATCCACGGACCATTTTTACAATTAATTACTATCAAGCTAATTTTCTGTGAGTAGCCTTATTTTGATGAGGCTTCCAACTTTTCACACTTATAAAAATTCTCACTCCGTCCTACAAATTGCGTGGTACGTTATCCCGGTTCTACGTTCATTAGTTGTAGTGTGATGGTAGAAGTGATGACTGTTAGCTTCCACAATCAAGAATTTTTGTAAAAGAAAAGTTGGACGTCTCATCAGAATGGCGAAAAATTAGCTTGATTTTATTGATGATAGTAATCAATTTTAAAAATGGTCCGTGGATCCCTGACTATAATGGTAAGCTTAGTTTAACATTATTCATTTGACCTACTATAAGCAACGTGTATTTACTATCGCCTATTTCAGTGAAGTTTTACCGTCGTAAAAT
This sequence comes from Abrostola tripartita, assembly GCA_905340225.1. Taxonomy (NCBI): domain Eukaryota; kingdom Metazoa; phylum Arthropoda; class Insecta; order Lepidoptera; family Noctuidae; genus Abrostola; species Abrostola tripartita. The sequence continues at coordinate 5,451,357 of HG996493.1, read as the reverse complement.
TTAAAATTGTTTTACTACACGTTCATGGTTACGATAGCTGTAAAATCGAAATGTGGCGCATTACTCATACGGTGCGCAGGAATTAAGGTATTGTTTTATTTGCAGCGACACCGTGTTTTGTTATAAGCTCAATACTGATGATGTCGTTTATTATTATGACCATGGTCTAATAGTATACCCAATTATCCAGTTGATATTGATAGTTTACGTATTTATTTAAAGCTGGACGTTGTTTAACTGTCTAAAAGCAGCTGTTAAAAAACAAGCAGTGGTTTTATGAAATCGGAAACCAAACAACATTATCCTTATTTTTTTAACAAAAATCACCCAATGTTTGTTCTACAAGAAGGGTTCTAAAGTTCGAAGTTAACAAGTCTTTCTTGAGTTAATAATATCTAAATTATCTCACCATGCTAGCGATGTAAACACTCCACCCCAATCATGCAAAGATAATTTAATTAATTTGAGAATAAGTATTAGGTAATTTTCTACGTAGGTATATTGTTGTTAGTATATCCTACACCACTTACCACAATTTTGCAGAAATCAAAACACAATCAGACTATTTTCTCACAACTGTGAAATACAAACGAAATGGGCCGCAAATCGTTGCGACGTTCGCACACTTAAAACAGAAGAAAGACTTCTAACAAAGAGTCTTAAACACTCAGATGCAAGTGTTAGGTACTATAGAGTATGAATGAGGCGAGCAGTACATTATCGTAGTTTTTAAAAGTTAAGTAAAATAAGCCGTGGCCGTGTGGTATCCGGCCTAGAATTGACCACCCCCTTTCCTCCCGTGGGTGTCGTAAGAGGCGACTAAGGGAAAATCCAGAAGATGGGCAGCAGCGTCTTCTGTAACTCGACCATCAATACTGCGATCCCCAAGCCGCTTGCCAAGCGTGGGGATTATGGCAACCCCCCCCCCCCTGCTTAAACGGGGAGGCCTATGTTCAACAGTGGACGTTTTATGGCTGATGATGAAGTAAAATAAGCAACTGTAGACATAATGACTGATGAGCCTAACTTACTTATAAACGAAGAAAAAACCTCTCTTAAATAAACCACTACTTAAGCCTATTGACATCTCTTTTTATTGACATGCAAACGACAGTGACAGGGCCAATTTTATAAGTAAGTAGTTAATCAATTAGTAGATATTGCAACCTAACTTTTAAAACAAAACAACTTTATCTTCGCGGAATAGCACATTAAATGCAAGAGCGGCACTAACAACCACATGATTAACTATAGTTGAATTTATCGTCCATTACCGTACTTTGTATTTTTGGGGGTTTCAAGCTTATCAGCTCATCCGTATATATAAAATTTCGTTGAAGAATCGGCTATAGATGAAATTCCGTTTTGTTATGCATATATATGCATAAGTACATGTATTTTGTTATGTTATAATATAATTTTAGGTGTTAAATAATGAGTTAATTTCCTTGTATTCATTATTTTTTGTGATATATTCGGTGCGCGCTCTATTGCTCATTCCTACTCTTTGCACGATAGTGTTTAACTCCTCAAGTTTTATCCCACAAAGACCTTCAGTGGACATGTTCCACTTTAAGAGAGATAAGTAAAAACTGTTCCTTAAAATGTAAATGGCAGAATTAAGCGTCGCGTCATTAGCATAAATAGGCTATTAGTATGTAACTAGTGTTTAGAAGCTTTGAACTAAGGCATGCAGCAGTGTTCACTGAGGATCATAGAGGTCTAATGAAGATGCCAGTGCTCTATTTTCTTTTTTATTGTGTCTGCCAAACCTGATTTTGTAACAGCCAGTGCCTTCTGTTTATCACCTCGTTTTTGTTATACAATTTGAAATGATCAACTTAAAATCAAATTTTACTAAGACACTATTTTAGTTTCTTGAAACCTGAAATTGTGTTCAGTATTTAGAAAGTTAAATCAAGTGATTAATCAAATCGATCATTCAGGTACAATGTTTTAAAGACAGATAAAATTTGTATGTAAAATTTAAGTATGTGGTAATTGATCAAATATAACGTCGCTTGGACAAAAAGATAAATTACTTTCTAATATAATATCATCTAGTAATAATAGTTAAGTTAACAACATTATCTTCAGTTGAACGAAATCCTCATCACCAAAAGGACTAAATTTTAGTGTTGAGGATTTCGTTGTGTTGTTAACATTATAAGCAGTATTATAGTTTATATGGTGATGAATACTATAACATTAACAAACAACAACTTACTTCCAACTTAATTTTAACATGTAACACCAATGTAACTCATTTCATACAAATTATTATTCTTATTCTTATTCCAATGAATGTTTATAATTTACATTTCATAAAGACAGATTAGGTCAGAGACGTAATCTTTAAGCTAATGACAAGATCAAATTCCTCGAAGCCTTGACGGGTGCCGGTTCGATTTGGATCACACTGTTAGTGCGAACGAGGTGTCATGTTACACGCAGTAACACTAGAACCTTGTCCCGGTTCCTCCTCTATTAAGAACAAGTCGTTTGGTCACATGTTAAGAACGAATCAATTAGCATTTAATAGGCTTACTTTTGTCAAGGAGTTTACTGACATCCACAGGATGAATCTCTTTTTTATTGTGTTGACTAGAGCAGTGTAAAGTAAAGTAGATAATGTAATGACAGTTACACGTGCTCGGGAATAAGATCAGTCAGCAGGTAGGTTGCAGTGGCAGGTAGGCTGACAGTCGGAATTAGCAAACACTAGACCAACGACTAAATCAAAATCATTTAATGGAACAATATTTAGTGTAAAATATTAATTGTGCGTTAACAGCTACATTAATTTGGAAAACTGTGTCGCAGCTGTTAGCGCCCACCTCCAAGATGGGGACAGCAGTGTTCCAACATTAAATACAATGAAGAAAATTAACAAGGAAGTAAAATTATAAAGAATTATTAATGAGATCTTTTATATAAAAATATTAAAATTATGTGTGGTGTGTGTGCAACTATATGATTGTGTAGTGTATGTGTGTGCGTTGAGTGTGTGTCTCTTGTATCTTTTATTTATTCAATATGAAAACATCTGTTCAGCGGTTTGGATATTTACAGGGTAATTTAAACCTTAAGGGGTTTAAATAACATTGAACTAGACTGACAAAAACTTCATTTTCCGGTATGCGAGTTATGTGACTGGTTAGAGTCCGATGACCTGGTGGCCCCATTTATGAAATCGATTTTATACTTTGTCCTTTGTGCAGCAAATACATTGTGCGTAATACTTGGTAAGAGATGCGATTTTGTTATAGTTAATTGTCTTTGCCGAATAATTCAAATACTTAAATAAAAATCTGCGTCTTAAATAACTTACTAGTCAACTTTAAATGAATTTATTAATCAATATTCTTCTTAAGTATTTAGTAATTCACAGTCTTGTCATAATCAGATTTGTTAAGTTCTTATTAAAAAAAAATCGAATTGCAAAACTATACATTCTATACAGACTATCGTGAGAAAAAAGAAAACAATGTTCACACCCATTTCAATCCACTAATCAAGAACTCTACCAAATCATTATATCCGAAAAAGTTTGTAAGTACCCCAACAACTTCGACTACCTACATCGAACCGTATCCAGTTAATACTTTTTCTCTCAATACATTTGTCACATAGACACAATTCCTGACTTGGTCAGGCGGGATCCCCGGCACACACATAGCAGCCAGTATTTTCCCCACATAATAGACGTTTCACTCGGCAAAAAACGTTCTGCATTCAGCCAGCTTTCCGAGCTGCGAGGCCAGAATTAATTCCCATAATGCAATGTGGTTTGGTTAGAAATGCAACGTTTGTTACTTTTTAATTTGCTGCCCTGCGGATTTTTAATTGACTTCCTTAGAGTTCGGAACTCGGATGTTAATTGGGCACTTTCTTTGTGGTAGTACTGCTTCAAGGCTCAGTGCTTCACTGTTAATATTCGCGGTATATAATGTAGCGTGTTTTGTATTTAGGTCGTACAGTTGGTTTGTGTAATTAATATAATAATAACCAAGCAGTTACATAAATATAATTACATATTCCCGTGTGGTATTTCATAATCGGTATATTAACATCATTAATCTTACCTATCTGGATTGAGTATGATAGCTGCTTATTAAGTAGGTAGCTACTTACAATTGCATATCTTATCAATTCTTAATTTTCCTTTACAAAAGCTGTACCTGTGATTTCGTAACACCTGTCAATTGTATTTATTCTGTACAAACCTCACTCAACTCTCACTCGCTACAAGTTGACGTATGAAAACGTTTCACACGGCCTCGACAAAGCGTCCTCATGTCAGACACATCCTATTGTTCCCGATAAGAGCAGTCACTCATTTACATACGGGTTTAGGCTAATAGGTATTCTGTCGAATGTAAAGCAGGTAAGATAGCCAAATTACAGGACAGTTGTTACGGACGCCGTAGCTTTTCTTGTATTATATAAAATGACCAACGTTTGCCACCATGTAACTAATGTAAGGATTTCAATAAAGACCATTTGATATTAGGGCTATAGTTATAAGAATGTAAATTATAGTAAGGTGTTTTAATCTCACTTAGAACATAAGACCAAATGTAAGATGACGAAGAACGGACCGAGACAAAATACGAATTATCGTTCCATTCTACGCCACCCACTACTTGCGCCTCGCAAGAATTGTATATAAATGGGAGGGCTTGCTGCAAAAAATCACTCGTCGCTCGACCGTCACAGCAGCAAGCCACTCCGGGGAAATAATGAAGAAATAAATGAAGAATTGAAATATTCAAGAAGTTTTATTATACAGTCCACCTTGACAGTTGGTCCTTCGAGCCGGATCACGTTGAAGAATCACGTTGAAGAACCACGTTGGAAGATCACGTTAAGAAGATCACCGGTTACACGATTCAAAATGAAGACTAGAAGCGTTACGGCAAGAGGAAGTGAATCGGAATCGGGCTACGATAGTCGACGACCACGGACATTTGAAGAGCCACCTAGGTCGCCGTCGACGATCACGTCCGCACTTCCACGCGCCACCGGTACGCCAGCGGCGGAGATCGGCTCCGCCGCCCCGGCACCCGCGATCGCACCCCCTGCCACCGCCGCGGCAGGGAGAGTTGCGCCGTCCACAACGTACGACGCGCCCGCCGCGCCGGCTCCTCGTCTCCTACCGACGAGCAGAGCCCCCGCGTTCACCCCCAACTACGGCGAACCGTTCGCCACGCCATCCGCGTCGTGTTACCCGGCGACGCCCTCGGCATTACGGACCCCGGATTTGGCGCGAACGAGGTTAGCTGCTCATGAGGCTTCTGTGAGGGACACCGCAAGTACGATACGGTCCAGAAGATCATACGGAAGTGACGTGGCACGAGTCAAGAAGGCAGAATATGAGGCCCAGAAGAGGATAACGGCGATAAGAAACGAGCAGTTAGAACTAGAGAAGACTCTCGTTAATAAGCGATTGGAGTACGAAGTGTCAGTAATTGAGGCGGAGGCTGAGACCCGAGAAGAGGGCTCGGTGCGCATGAGTGAACACAGAGTGGACGAGAGGCTTCAAAATGTTGACCGAAGTCACTCTCCAGTTGCGGACCCGCTGCGAAGGGAGCAGCCGCCGCACCCCGTCACGCATGTCACCCCGGAAGCCGCCGCTTACTCCAAGCCCGCTGCACATAGGGACGCCGTCACGCCTACCAGGGACGACCGACAACGGAGACAACGATCGGCCTCGCGGTCACCCACCAGAGGGCAGCACCAGAGAGGGATAGAACAATTAGCCGATACGTTGGAGAAAATAATACGCGTACGTCCGCCGCCCCGACAAGTGACCGAGTTACCAGTGTTTACCGGAGCGGCCACCGAATGGTTGCCGTTCAAGGCGGCCTATGACGACTCGTTGAGCATCTACAAGTTTACCGCGATCGAGAACTTAGCGAGGCTACGCAACTGTATCAAGGGAGAAGCAAGGGAAGCGGTGTCGGCGCTCCTGTACGCCGCGACCGACCCGCAAGAGGTTATGAACACGCTGGAACAATATTATGGGAGGCCGGAGATACTCATGGATCGAGTGGTAGAGGACTTAAAGAAATTACCCCGACTCACAAGTGCGGCCAGTGATTTAAATTCGTTCGCAGTGAAGTTTCAAAATATAGTGTGTGTGATATCGAAAATGGATAACTGCGGATATATATATGGAATCCGATGTTAGTGCGCGAAGTAGTGGAGAAGCTGAGCCCGCATGTAAAATCAAGATGGTGCGACTACGCTTCGGAAGCCATGGAGACGTCGCGTGAATCAGAAGTGATACTGCTGTCCAGGTTCCTGATGCGAGAGGCTGACCGAGCCATGAGATACGCCTTCGCGAACACGACGTTCGCGCCTGCCTTACGAAAGGATTCAAGGAGTACGGCGCCGGTCAACGTCAAGAAGAAATCAGGACGTGAGGCGGTTTACACGACGTCTGAAAAACAGGAAGAACGTAAACAAGGGTGTTTGTGTTGTGGTGGTGATCATGAGGTGCCTAAGTGTGTGAAGTTCCTGAGGATGAACGTCGACGAGCGCTGGGAATGGGTACGTACTGCTAGAATATGTTTTAAGTGTGTGACGAGTCGCCATCGACGCGAGTTTTGCCGAGCTAAACGGTGCGGCCAAGGGGTCTGCAGCCGCCCACATCACGCGTTGCTGCACAGGGAACGAGACGAGAGGGAGGCACCAACGGGTGAAAAACCAGATAAGGCGGCTAACATCGAGAACTCACACACACAAGAAGCGGTCATGACCGTCTCAGCGTCCAGTAGTGTACCCCAGCGAGTATTGTTAAAAATGTGTCCCGTGATATTGAAAGGGCCCGGCGGGCAGATAACTACGTTTGCATTATTGGACGAGGGCTCGACGGTGTCACTCGTCGACGAGGAACTGACACGCCGCCTAAATGTAAGCGGGCCGACCTCCACTCTACGAATACAAGGGGTGACATCACACCAACGAGAGGAATGCAGCCAAGCGGTTAAGCTACAGATACGCGGCCAAGACGGAGCGTTCCAGGAGCTGCGCGCGCGAACTATGAGGGACCTACGACTTCACAGTCAAACCATAGATAAAGGTACGCTGACTAATTACCCACACCTCCGGGACATACGGAGCGACGCGATGTGCGGAGAGGCTACACCAAAGGTGTTAATAGGGGCCGACAACTGGCATTTGATAGTCACACGCGAATTACGTATGGGTAAGAGGAATGAACCTGCAGCGTCGTACACTCAGCTGGGTTGGGTGATACACGGGACCGCGCCGCGCACCACGTTACGAGTACAAGAGGGACAAGTAGCGCTACATCTATACGACGTGTCCGCAGCAAAGCGGACGGATGACGTACGTCGTGTAGAGGAACTTATAAGGTCGCATTTTAGGATTGATGCGTTAGGAGTCTCACTGGCGAGGAAGGTCAAGCCGGAGGACCAGAAGGCGATTGACTTAGTGCATAGTACGATGAGGAAATGCGGTGACCATTTTGAAGTCGGGCTGCCGTGGCGTGACGAAGGGGCCTCGATGCCCAACAACTACAACGGCGCCTTGAGGAGATTGAAGTCTATAGAGAGGAAGATGGATACCTCACCCCACTTCGCGACGCAGTACAGCACGCTAGTCAAGAACCTGCTTGACAAAGGATACGCACGGGAGTGCGATGGGACAGAGGACACAAGTAAGAAATCATGGTACCTACCGCATTTCCCAGTAGTAAACCCGAACAAACCGGGTAAAATGCGCTTAGTGTTCGACGCCGCACATCAATACAGCGGAGTGTGTTTGAACGACTATCTACTGGAGGGACCGGACCTGTTGAACTCACTACCAGGGATCCTGTTCCGCTTCAGGGAGCGTCCAGTAGCCGTCACCGCTGACATCCAGGAGATGTTCCTTCAAGTAAAGGTAAGGGATTCGGATCAAGCTGCACAGATGTTTCTCTGGCGAGGGAAGGAGCGCGCTGAGCCACCGAAGAAGTACAAGATGACATCAATGATCTTCGGGGCGTCGTGTTCACCATTCATCGCACACTCAGTTCGAGACGCCAACGCGAGACTGTACGCACAGGAGTACCCCGACGCCGTGCGAGCCATCACAGCTAGTCATTACATGGACGACTACGTGGACAGCGTTGCGACGGAGGGCGAAGCAATCAGGACAGCGCGTGAAGTCATGAAGATCCATCAGAACGCGCACTTCAATTTGAGGGGTTGGTGCTCGAACAGATCCGACGTGGTGAGGAACATAACGGAGGAAGAACAGGCACGCGACACGGCGGTACGATTCGGACAGCGAGAAGAAAATCTCGACAAAACGTTAGGTTTACTGTGGCAGACAGGTGCGGACGAGCTGTGCTTCAACACGGGACTGAGTCGGTTATCACCCGAGGTGAAGACGAGGGACAGGGCGCCCACGAAACGTGAAGCCCTGGGAGCAGTGATGGCAGTCTACGACCCTCTAGGTTTAATCAGTCATTTTACAGTTACTGGTAAGATTTTGCTTCAGAACCTGTGGAGGCACGGCATCGGGTGGGACGAAACAATTCCCGAACAGGACGCTCAGCACTTCGAAGAATGGATCCAGAGCCTGGACGACGTGACGAAGCTCCGCCTGCCACGGTACTACGGTGGGAGCCCAGACGACATCATGGATCTACACGTCTTCTGCGACGCCAGCGAGCAAGCCTACGCAGCGGCAGCCTATTGGAGAATCCAGAAATCAGACGGAAGAGTACATGTAAGGCTAGTCGCAGCGAAGGCGCGGGTGGCCCCTCTGAAACCTGTCACCATCCCGCGACTAGAACTACAGGCGGCGGTGATAGGCGCACGACTGGCAGCGACGGTAACAAAGGAACACCGAGGTAAGCCTAGACGCGTAACTTATTGGACAGACTCACAAACAGTTCTACGATGGATCGAGAAGGATGCTGCGAAGTACACACCATTCGTAGCGCACCGTCTAGGCGAGATTGCTGAGTTAACAGACGCCAGCCAGTGGAGATGGGTGCCTACTAATCACAACGTAGCAGACGACGCCACGCGCCCCAATTACGCCGTACACATGAAACCAGAAGACAGATGGTTCACGGGCCCCGGATTCCTGTACGACGAGGAGGAGTCTTGGCCGAGGGAGAGGACCAAAGCTGACGCCGACGAGGACGAAGTAACCTACGCGTTAGCCGAGCAAAAGAGGGAGCGTCCTACTCACTTGCCCGACGTAAGTAGGTTCTCTTCATACGAAAAATTATTACGAGCGACGGCTGTACCCCTCCTGTTTATGGACAAATGTAAGGACAGGGCCAGTCAGATGACCGTCGACATGATGGAGAGAGCTGAGGGACTATGGATACGACAGGCGCAGCTCGACAGCTACGCCCAGGAAATACAGACGCTGCAGAGAGGAAAGCCACTTCATAAATCCAGCAGTCTGTTTAAGTTAGACCCCTACCTGGAGAACGACGTACTTAGAGTTAGGGGAAGGATTGGGCGTGCAGCAGTCACAGAAGCAAAGAAGACACCAGTGATTCTGCACGGCAAACATCCGTTCACGCGACTGCTAGTAGAGAATGCGCACCGACGAGCCGGTCACGCCAACAACGAACGTGTGATCAACGAACTACGACAACGCTATTGGGTAGTTAACTTACGCCCTACAGTGCGGACCGTCGCGCAGCGCTGTCAACTCTGCCGCATAAGGAAAGCTGCGCCAGTGAAGCCGACTACAGGAGATTTACCTCTAGAACGAATAATGGAGGCGCCACGACCTTTCACCTACTGCGGAACCGATTACTTCGGGCCCATGACTGTAGTCGTAGGGCGACGACATGAAAAACGATGGGGCGCGCTATTCACCTGCCTAACTACGAGGGCGGTACATCTAGAAATAGTTCCTAGCTTATCTACAGACTCAGCATTAATGGCGATACGAAGGATGGCGGCAAGAAGAGGTTGGCCCAGAGTTATGTACTCAGACAACGGTACAAACTTCAGAGGAGCAGACGCCGAACTACGACAGGCGTATAAGGAATGGACAAAGGACTTCGTGCACCTCGGGCTAGAACACAGGATGAAGTGGAAATTCATCCCTCCAGGGGCTCCGCATATGGGGGGAGCGTGGGAACGACTGGTCCGCTCCGTCAAGGCGGCGCTGGGAGCGACTCTACGTCAGAAGGTGCTAAAGGAAGAGGTGCTGTCGACGCTGCTGACGGAGGCCGAGCACTCTATAAACTCTCGGCCTCTGACCCATGTCTCTGTCGATCCTATGGATCCGGAGGCCCTCACCCCTAACCATTTTTTAATAGGGACTTCCTCAGGCCTTCCCCGTACTGGGCCTTGTGAGGAGGCCAGCCGCAAGCAATGGAGGGTCGCCCAGGCGCTCGCCGACCATTTCTGGCGGCGCTGGGTGGACGAGTACCTGCCTACGTTGGTGCCCCGAGGGGCGTCAGACGATCAGCGGCAGCCACTTCGAGTGGGCAGCCTGGTCGTCGTCATCGACTCCTCGCTCCCGAGGGGAACATGGCCCCGAGGCGTCGTGGAAGCAGTCTACAGCGGCCCAGACGACAAGGTGCGATCAGCGGACGTCCGAACCACGGCGGGCATCCTGCGACGCCCAACTACGAAGCTCGCCGTCCTCTGCGTAGATAGTTAGGCTACGGTAGCCCTGCGCCGGGGGGAGGATGTTACGGACGCCGTAGCTTTTCTTGTATTATATAAAATGACCAACGTTTGCCACCATGTAACTAATGTAAGGATTTCAATAAAGACCATTTGATATTAGGGCTATAGTTATAAGAATGTAAATTATAGTAAGGTGTTTTAATCTCACTTAGAACATAAGACCAAATGTAAGATGACGAAGAACGGACCGAGACAAAATACGAATTATCGTTCCATTCTACGCCACCCACTACTTGCGCCTCGCAAGAATTGTATATAAATGGGAGGGCTTGCTGCAAAAAATCATTATCGTCCGGTTAAGCAGTAACAGCTCCCTCAGAGCTAACTGCGAGAGACAATTTCGAAAAAAAAAAAAAATGCAAAAAATCACTCGTCGCTCGACCGTCACAGCAGCAAGCCACTCCGGGGAAATAATGAAGAAATAAATTAAGAATTGAAATATTCAAGAAGTTTTATTATACAGTCCACCTTGACAACAGTAAAATGATATAATTAAAGTGTATCTGCCACAAAAACATTAATTAAAAACGTGTGCAACAAGCAGATAGTGGGTAATAATAATTGGACTAGACTGAGAGCTGCAACAATTATTTTCGTTCTTTTGAATGTGTAACCTATTAAAACTTTTGAGAGCACAATAGCAACACCGTCACTCGCTAACGCCTAGTGCCTCGCAACCCACTTCCTTTCAAAACTATTGGAACATATAAATCCAAGCCAGCCGTCTTTTATTTGCAATATTCCTCGGAGCACTTTATAGGTCGATTGGTACGCTCAGACAAGTGTGATTTTCGCACGTCGATAAATAAGCACCTGCAACTCGAGCAATGCGCACAACATGCAAGTATGTAAGCATGTATGTTGTCATATGCACGCACAGGTGAAGCATGATTATTATAATTAGCAGCACATGTCATCATTTCGAGTCTGTCGAGTGTCGCAAATATCAGTTAATTAAGATACTTATCTACTATAAAAACTATTTTGAATGCTTTGTGTAATAGCTTACTTATTAACTGTAATAGGGCAGTAATCCTTGAAAAAACAATTGCAAGTGACATATTAATCTCTCATTTTCTGAAAGAGGTATTTAATTCAACTTACTTATCGCAAATAAGGATCTTTTATCTTTTTTACTTATTATTTTAATCTGTATTTAAGACTCTTGTTTATATTGCTTTATTACCTTTTTAACCTTAAGTAGCCAAGCTTTTTGGAGAATGAATTTGAATTTTCCTCCATGCCTGGCCAGCTCTTTAACCTTTCTTGAAGTAAGTAAAAAGTCTTCTATAAGCAAACTTGACCTTAAGCCAAGTCTGAAACTTTCGAGAATATGAAAGTTATCGACCACCGATAAATTTTCATCGAGTCACAGTGAGAACAAACCTTTACGTTAACAAGACCACATCAATCACAAACTTGAAGTCGTTATGTGGGTCACACCTGCTAGGAATAAACCTATGACTTTGCACTTTTCTTTTACATTATCCGATGGCTTTTTCTTTTAATTATTTTGCCCACTGAAGCACTAGACAGTTCATTTTTCCCTTGCTTGTCCTGGATTTATAAAAAAAGTAGGCGTCCAAATTATTAAGTTTTAGAATCGTTTTAAATTTTACTAACTTGTAGTTAATGCTAATTTTATGGAATGGTGATGTCCTAGTTCTAATTTGAACTTAATTACAAGCTAAGTTAGAATGTAATAAAGTCAACTTATTAAAAGTTGTCCACAATCTCACATGATTTTGACTAGCATTGATAGCCGAGTGGTATGACCGTTGGACGACTTAATTAATTCTCGGGTTGCCAAAAGTATTTTTCTCCTTTTTCAGGAGTCTATTTATAGATTTTTTGACATTTTGCATACCTATTATTTTCTGTATACTATCCATTAAAAGCTCAGGTTCTTTCCTATGAGCTTGTATTGCAGGTCATTTCCCGCTATGGAAGCGCTATAATACGCTCAAAAATGTATTTCACGTACCATCAATTTTCTTACGTCAGCGTGCCGAATACAGGACTGTCATACATTACACAAGAACGTCATTCTGTATTCACCACACGAATTCACTTCCATATATAGGATGTAATTCACGAAGCGTACACATTATCACTTTGATATGGCTAAGCATAAGAATATTTATTCCCGCTGGGCGGCGAGGCTGTGAACTTCATATCCGTATGAATTAACCTTGAATACGGTACTGGAAATAGTTTTGGGTCGTCCATTTTATCAGCCAGTAAAAGTCATTATGGTTTTTGTCTTGGCTATTCTATAAATTGCCACAATGATGAATTTTAAGATTCTGTAGCCGCCACTAACTTAACCGTCAATAATGGATAGGTAAAGTTACCTCTTATTAAAATCATCTAAAGATAAAAATAAAACCCGGAATATTTTGCGAAAAACCAGTATATTTTGGAAAAACGCTTAGCCACAAATCACATTATCCATATCTAGTAGATAGAAGACTAATTGGAGTTATAGTCGATGGCCTAGTTAATGGCTATATAATGAGCGTGTAGCCTTCCCCGAAGGCGGTAATAAAATATAAGAAACAAAGCTTAGAAAAGGAGGATTGGAACAAAAATACACTATTTTTGTGATTGTATCTAATGTTACGGAGTGTTAAATATAAGCACTTATCGTATTGAACATAAATACATGAACAAAATGATTTATTTCTGTAAATAGGTTTTCATAAACACTTTTACACGTCAGCTTTCAATAAACAAGACACTAGATGGCGTTGGATCGCTACAGAAGTTTTTTAAAGTAATTATAATATTAGATACAAAGGACTTCAATAATGTCTGTATTCATAATTCTACCCATTTTATAAATAGAAGCATTTACTATTTTACAATAACGTTATTCTAAAGCTGGTTGTTATTGTAAAAGTCTGATCACATTTCTAAGTAATGTTGAGTGTAAAGTCTCTTGTAAATCACATGAATTCATAAATACTAGGAACGAAAGAAAACAAAGTCTTTCCTGAGTTTAGCGCTTACATACGTTCAGTTCGTTACACTCAATTACGGAAAAGAAATAATTCATTGAAGCCCTGAAAAGAATCGTTCTGTTCACACGAGAGAGAGAAGAGCTATTGCAACAAATGGCTTTCTTAGACAAAGCACGTAGGTACTTAAAAATTTACGTGGGTGTTACTTTATAGAACTTTATTTATTAAGTTAGATAAGAAGATCTAATATTGATTTAGTTTGTTTGAGAATTTGGTATAGGTCTACAACCATTTTTTTCTCTTACAGGTGCGCGTTCGCGAGTTTTACATCGCGATGCAGCGTTGCCCCTACATCCACGAGATGAAGGAGCGGCTGCTTGGCGCCCCTGTTGACGCGGAAACCAAGGAATTGCAGCGCGCTCCCCTCGAGCGCCCGCTCGACCCTCAAGACAACCAGGTCGGCACCATCGTCAAAGTGAGCTCATGACATTTTCATCTTCATAATAACTGCACTGAATATTCTCAAGTACCCAACTTCTTACTGTGAAGTAGGTACCATAAAGATTTGGCAGAGACGTATAGGATATTTGAAGCGGTGTCAGGGTCCTATTAATATTCTCAACCTTTGATTCAGAGTTAGTCTAGTCGATCAGAATGATATATTTTAATACAGATGAGTCACGATTGGAAAGAAATTAAGCTGAATTCTTTGATAGAAAGTCAAAAGGAAGAAAATTTAAATGAAATGTACTCCTAACAAACTAGAAGGCGAGACTTTTGCGAAATTATTGTAAATAAAGTACGTCCTGATAAAACTAAAAAAGATCGTTTCTAAGCCAATGAATAACTTGTGGGAGTTTGATCCTGTAATTATAACGATCGGATGAGCATAGGATAAGGTCGAATAAGCAATATAATGTAAGCATAGAGACTCCTATTTATAGAATCCTGGACACATCTAGGATGAAGCACAACACAGAATTAGGTATTGTTTTATTAATTGAGAATTTTATTTACTTAAATATTATGATTATTAAGAAATTATTGGGATCTAAATATTAACCCACTTTAATGAGAATATTCACTGCAGTTTTCATTGTTAAGTTTTTATCTTCTTTACTTCTTGGAATATACTTTTACTTATGGATTCGATCAACGAAAATCGGTACAGGGATTGACTTTTGATAATTGTATGATTTAAAATTATTATACTTTATTATTTTTTAACAAAGTACCTACTTAAATGTTTTTGAAATGCCAGTTTTAATAAAACTTTGTCAGGCTCTTATTTATTTAAATCACTAATTAATTCACTTTATTCTTTATAGATCCTTCAATCATCATTCACAAAATCAGTGCATAAATCAAAAAGACTTAGTTTGGTTTAGAAAAATAGTTATAGATTTATGCTTAGTAGGTACTAAGCATGGTATAGAAGTAGAATTGTAGATGCATCTAGTCTACCATCTGGCAACGGGAAATATACCGGAGCTATATCATAAAAGACAAAGATAGAAGTAGAATTAGAGATGTAAATAAGATTGGGACATTTGGTCTAACTGAAAACGGTAACGAGAAAATTAGTGATGCACCGAGCATTGTCTGTGCTCCTTGTAGCATAAAAAGCAGGTGAGAGATATTTTGCAGTTGGTGCATGTAGCGCGATGCTAAGTTATTCGTCCATGACATCAACTGGACGGGATAAGTTATGGAGCAACTATGCCACTATAAACGATAACAGCGTCCCATAAAAGCTTATGTCATAATAGTTAGTGTATGCGTTTTACTTAAAAGCACTTGGTAGTAAAATCTTATTATTATTTGTAAGATAAACAAAGTTTTGATTTTATTAGCCAGAATTGTTATGCTCTCAGAGCTTCCTAGAAAATTATTCGCATTCACAGGAGCAGGTTTCTACAGCAGCAGAAAACGGATTAGGAAATATAAATTCAAAGTTAAACAAAATATTAGAGTGTAAAATTTTTCAGCTGAATTCCGACGGGTACGGGTCGCACACGTCGCCGGCGCGTGCGCCGCTCGTCACGGACGAGTGCGATGCGCCGCCGGACGAGACGGAAGCCCTGACCCCTACTGAAGCAGTGCTTCGGTACCGGGCCTGCTGTCAACCTGACACTACGCCTAAAAATGCAAAGTTAGTACTTTTTGTATCTTTTTTTCATTTAAATTTTTTAATCTTTGTCAGTTTTTAGTCTTTTCCATTGAAATGGAAATCACGATGATCAACTTTAGGTAATTTTAGTTATTAATTACGAATTAAAGAGTTAGTAGATAGATTGTTTGTTTTTTCTAATGCATTTGGACTATTCATCAGACTTATATGTATTAATGGAGCAACGTTTTTACAAGCCTACTGAAATAATGGCTTAGTTAGAGTCGATAAGACTGGTATTCCGTAGTTCCTGATCGCGTGTGGTGAGGCATGCACGATTTCAGTAAGTTACAACTTCAGTGCTTGTTGCACGGCATTATGCCCGACCTATAAAATGCGCAGTTACTATTTGTACTGTTCATTTACCCTGACTAATTACGATTTTATTATCGCTGCAGTCAATATTATGAACTTTAACTCTAGTGTTGACTTTTGCCTTTCATTCGGTATTGGTACTAAAATGCTATAAGCGACAACACGAGAAAGCTCCCTCTAAATGTATTCATGTTTAAATTGTCAACGAATAGTTGACGATTTCGCTTATGTTTGGTATTTTAACTGCGACAGCGAAGTAAGTAATCGTACGGTCTTTGTGAACAAATTAGAATGCGGCGCATTTGTTACCGACGATGAGGATAATACTGGAATTCTCCACATTACCGAAGGAATGTGCCGTGAATGAACAAACCCTAGATTATGTACTAGCTAGACATACTTTAGCACAAAGATACCTAACTGTCTAGCCATTAAATAAAATGAAGGTATACATACATGTCTATTTATAACTGATGATACAAATAAAACACAGATAGGTTACTTAATCTATGTCTGCGATCCGTCAATGAATTATTTATATTTTGATCCTGTAATAAATCGCAGCGAGGGAGCCGAGAACAATGGAATTTTATATTACCTACCTACATTTGATTGGATGGAATTAATTTAGCGCATGTTATTCTGGTAACTTTTTGAAACTTATATATTATGGAAGTAGAGAACCATGAAATACTTCTTGTAACACTGCGTGTTTCTAGAAGAGTTTTAATACGAAATAACATATTGCCAAATACAGATAAGTAGGTAGGTAGGTACCTAGACATTTTTAAGGCACTCTAGAACAACGTAAATTCTTTTAAAAATTTGTGATACAGAATGTTGGTAGGTGTCCTAGCAGTATTATGCTAGTAGGAGAGCGCTATGTAGGTATGTTTGGCACTAGATCTTTTAGTTTCAACACAAGGAAGACACATTGTGTCGTAATAAATTGATGCTTGGCTGACAGTAAATATTCCACTAGCGACGTCCAACAGATTAAATTTAAATATTTTATTTCCAGAGTGTTGAGATCTAATCTAGTTCTTTTTATCCCTGGAAAGTCTTTTATTTGTACGGATATCAAAACACACTTTACGATGTATATATACGTTAGTCTATAGATCGCAAATTACCTACCTCATCTTCAAGTCGAATCAAAACAGAAATGTAATAGGTTGTTAACCATACGATATGAAAAAGAAGAAAATAATGATATTTCATCATCATCAGCCAAAAGACGTCCACTGGTGAACATAGGCCTCCCCGTTTAAGCGGGGTGGGTTTGACATAATCCCCACGCTTGGCAAGCGGCTTGGGGATCGCAGTATTGGTGGTGGAGTTACAGAAGACGCTGCTGCCCATCTTCTGAATTTTCCCTTAGTCGCCTCTTACGACACCCACGGGAGGAAAGGGGTGGTCAATTCTAGGCCGGATACCACACGGCACAATTAAAAATGATTTTTACTTATAATATAAATTTTGATTATCGTCAGAACTAAATTTAGAGATAATGCCTTGTTTTAAAAAGGAATTATAAATAGAGAGACATCCGTATTCATTCATTGACAATTTGCGTGTGGTTTTTATACTTATTGCATAGAAGCTTCAGTGCAAAAGACGTACATATAAGGTACCAAAATTGCTTTTTGCAAAATCTGTCAAAGGGCTAAACCACGTATTCCTATTTTCCACGATACCCCTTTCGTCTCATACCTACTCTCACCACATTCTTCATACATAAGCAGTACCTAAGCCCTAGGAATAATGTAGGTACAATAATTCCTTTAAAAAACCTATTCTATTGTAGATCTCTACTGCAACCGCAGTACAATTAGAATGACTATTCTCCACTCTAATCATTGCGGAAACAACTTAACAACCTATTTGTTACTTAACAAACGAAATAGACTTTTTGTATACATAAATTGAGGTCTATTCCACCTATAAAAGACCAAATGGGCAAATGACCAGGACAAAACCTCGATGAGCCATTTAAAAATAAATAAAGGGGAGGAAGCGGTAATCAAAGCACTTCCACATCGCTTGGATGGACAATCGATTAAATGATGGCGTACTCATGTACTAAATAAGGACACGTGTGAAATGCATGGTCATTTAATTTAAACCTTATCTTGTAAAGAGTAGAGTGTAATTGGGTGTGAGCATAGGTAAAGCGTTGGAGACAGCCGAAGGCATTTATTGTGGTAAGGGCCGAGGATTTCGTGTACTGGGAAGTAGATATAAATAGTGTGTTTTCGTTACTAAAAGAACCTCCTTTTTTGAAGTCGAAATAAAAAGACGAACCATAAACAAAACCAAGTAGATAACTTATTACCACACTGATGTTTTATCTTCAATTTCGATAGAAAAATAATTTACTTCATGAATGACCAACTTGACCTTGCTATGACCAACTTTAATGGAAAATGATGCTAAGCAGGTATTTCTATCATACAACCTTGAAAATCACACCAGTATTTTTACTTGCGTGCATCGAACCTTCTTTTTCCCTCATTAAAGAATACTTCCTTTCAATGAGTCGCCACTATTAAAATATTTATAGAATGTACCTAAATCATAAAGGCTTCGAATGAAATCTTCGTGAAACTAAGAAAGTTTCACGAAAAAGTTGAAGCACGAAATAAAGCACTGGGTGGGTGAAGTTGTCACCAGCCCAGTGCTATACCTACCGCAGTGAGCGCTGCTTTACTTCATATCAGCATACGGTTTTGCTTTATACCTAATTGTCTACAGACAAGAACGTAAAGTTCCATGGTTCGTACACAATGATATAATCAACCGTTTGACAAGACACTTATGGATGCATTAAAAGTTATTCAGCCATATAATAATGTAAACACGTATTGTAGAGGCTGCAAGGTCACCCGTATTGGCCATAGACATTATGTCATAGACAGTTTTAAATGCAAGTATGTATTACGTACATAATTGCTATTGCAATCAATGTAGTGTTTATTGATCGTACGCTGCATATCATAATTAATTAGCAATTGGTTTATCTTGTTAATGTGTTTTTGATAAGTACATAATGTACTATTTATTTTGATCACGCTTTATTATGATCGTATAGGTGTACGGTGGTTTCGTTTTTACTTTACTACTGTTTGAACTTGACGCCTTTAAATACTTAGTAAGTTTTGATCTTCAAGTATGGTGACTGCGTGACTATAAACTCATTTAACGCTTGCTTAATTTAGCGGGATAGATCTGTTGTCTGTGTTGTCACTGCTGCTACATCCAAAATGGAATAATAGTCTTGTAATATGTATATATATATATCTAGTAATTATTGTCTTGATTTCTACGTTATCAGCTTCAATCCATTGTATTTATATATTGACTGCCACATTCTTGCATACCGGCGTCAATCCGTAACCCTTAAAGTTTTCTACATGAGTATTACTAGTAACGAAAATAGCTAAAAGTTCGACGACAAACGTGAAACATTGGGCACAAAATGTGTTACGTAGTGTCTACAATAAAAGCAACACCAACAAACTACAAAATAGTCTTACAGATGACAGCTCAACAGCGGCTCAGTATTATTCATGCTCAACCCCAATAAAATAACATCTTTACACAACTGGCCCGAAAAATGGGTCACAGCGTTTGAACAAAAAGTGTTGTGGACAATCTACAAAGAGCTCTTCAGGACATAAGTGAGATATTATCGTATACTTCTGTGGAAAACAGGGTTAAGAGTTGACGGTTGCATCACTATTTCACGGTAGTGAATGCATGTGTCGATTTTAGCATCGTCTGTGGGTCACCACTAATTATAATGTCTTAACTAAATTCAGAACTCGTTAAGGCAGTCATAGTTTTGCAATTACAGCACGGTTACGACTTGGCACGTCGGGATTAGTTTTTATTTGCTACTGGATTTAAGTACCCTAGTGCTAATTTCTTGCAACGAATCACGAGAATTATTTTAACCAAATGGTTTTCCAGTATTGTTGATCGTAGTGCATTTAGGTTATAATTAATACCCACCGTCATAATTATTATTACCTTAGCTAATTTAATTGTAGCTCGAAGTCACACTTTGCATTGTATTTTGACCTAAGATAAAGTCGTGTAAATGATCTCATTCACCGCATCATAATACACAATAGTGGGTACTTTGCCAAATTACTGACCTCAGCCACAGAGCTGATTCAGTCATCTGTTGAGTACAAACTTGCATTAGACCTAAGGTTTATATAACAAATTATCTGTCACACTTTGTTTTTGTTATAAAACTGACGACAGATACACATCGTTTTAAAGAGATTTAATTCTATATAGCATCTTGTATTGTAAATTACCTACTGCCCTAAGTTAGGTACTTCGTAAATAAACACATGAATCTCAGATTCCGAATTCAAAATAATATTGAATTTAACGAGAATCAAACCTGCATCGCCTGTCGCAGCTCACTATACAAATCGTCAATCACATTTATGAAACACCAGATTCCAATATTTGTAACCCATCTTTTAGAAGGTACAGTGTGGTGAGTAGGTACTTATATCGTAAAAATAACAGATAGTTATCTTGGCACTTCTTGAATTGGTTCAACGAACTTATAAGCTTGAGCTTGAGAGCATCGGATCGCGCATGCGTATCGACTCTCCTTTCATCCGGTATACTTTGATTAAAAATTTTAAAAATATAATATGCGTATTAAATAACTTGCTTATTATTAAGCTGAAGACGACTACCTACTTACTTACTTATGAGTTTGAATTAAGCTGACTAAAAACAATAATCTTACTTACATTAAAAAAAAATCCGGAAAGTTTATTTAGGAAAGAAAAACTTTCATCAAAATTTAAAGTTGTTCTTAAGGTTTCGTTTTGATAAACAAAGACACGTTTACACTAATCTGCGAGCAAAATTTCCCTGGTCAGATTTGTAATTTTCCCCGTAAGCCTTTCTTTGTTTGTTGCTATAGGTAAACGACATTGATAGTACTCGTGCATGTGCAATAGGGTTGGCAGTACACGCACACTACGCGTATCCGTGGGGTGTTCACCATGTTCGGGGAGGTAGGGGCATGGCCCGGGTCAGTGGGTCGCTCGCGCAGCCTCCCAAAGCTTTCCGGGAGAGACGCGCCTCTATCGACCGCGTGCCGCCGCCTCTAGGGCTGCCCGAAATCGCTTTAGGATACAGAACTCGTTGTTTATTCAACAGTTACTTAGTTTTACTGGTCAGCTTGCATGTACTAGTAGCAAGGATTTGAAAAAAGGAAGTTAAGGTTGAGTAAGAAATATTTTTTTACATTTAAACATGTAACCGAAAAGTGTTGTGAGGAAGCTGGCTATATTTTTCGCTTCTTACCAAGGATGATAAACATATACATACCTATGTACGGTGAATAAAAATATAATAGTATATGAATATGATACGCGTCTGACTTTGTCTAGTCGATATTAAATCATCATTCCGCACAGATTACATTTCGACACTCCTTCCATAAAGCTGTACAAAGACCCTCGCGCTATTTAAGAGTGCAATTTATACAAAATGGGGTGCGGATTGGAGGGTCGGTGCCGCCCCTGTTTTGGGAGTACAAGCGGCGCGCAGCATCCACTACTGCGCAACTCTCGCTACACTCGAGTCAGAGGCACGGTTCGGCACCGCACCTCCATACTTCCGGAGGTCTCTAAAAGTGTTCCTCGGTCCTTTACCTGTCCTTAACCCTGAGCCCTCCATTATGGGCACTCTTTAATCCTTTTACCGTCCTAAGTGTTGAAATAAGTGATGGGGAAAGACAAGCACCCGCCCACCGACGCCGAAGTGAAGGTGGCTACCGTGGATCTGGAGTCGGTGGATAACATGGCGACCCTGCCAGTGGGCCAGCATCGACAGCAAGGAAGTGACATCGCGATCGCCGAGAAGCATAATAATGCGAACAAAGAAATGGAGCTGAAATGTGTGCAGCCGAAGCCATCCAAGAAGTATGTTATATAGATAGCGTTTTAGTACTTGTTTGTTTTTTTTATCTAAATAAGACATCAAAAAAGTTAAACGATGGTAGATACACTTTTCGATTATACTTAACTGTGATTATACCGAAAATGTGAAAAAATCAAGTGCAAGTACCTACTCATTTTGTAACGAGTGGCGATGATTGTTCTTTGTGTGCATATTCAATAAAATATTTATAATAAGCTTATTTAATCATAAGACGAGCACCAAAAATGTTTTGAAACAAATAAATTAAATTTTTAAATTATACTTTGTTTTTTTCATTTAAAAAATTATGATTTCTTTTCATTTGATGAATATCTAACAATAATGCTCAATAGTCTTTAGCATAAATAATATGTTACCATATAGGTCAGTGGAATACTACAGGTGCAGGCAGAAATGACATAAAATTGTTGTTTTTTTTACAATATTTTCCATCCCATTCCATTGCAAAAAATACATAGTACGCACAGCTTTTAAATGCTAATAGAAATAATTTTCATAAGTACCCAAATAAAATATTTTTGACGCGGCGTAACGTTTACCTTTTGTTTATTCCACAGAACTTCACTCTTTATCATCTCGAGTTTCATCTACGCCAAACTCCTCGTCGTTGTGTGCATAGCTTATGTCATCAGCGATGTCATCACACACAACCTCCCCCTGTATTACTACGAGGGGTTCTTCACCTACCTGTATGGCATGAGCATTTTGTTTTTGTTGTACGTCTTCTGCTTTTTGCTCCAAGGTTAGTATTATTCACATTATGAACGTATTACACGCATTTTCGTACTGATTAACATTAATTGTTGTATTTGTTCAGAGAGCGCATGCTGCAGCGGAAGCCCTCCAAAACCAAAACCCCCGCCGAAGGAGAAGAAGCCGAAGAAAGAAAAAGAAAAGAAAACCAAAGACAAGGAATCAAAAGAAGGCAAAGATGGAAAAGATGGCAAGGATAAAAAAGATGGGAAAAAAGACGGAAAGTCTAAAGATAAAGGAAAGGACAAGGATGAAAAAGAAAAGGCCAAGGAATCAAAGAAACAAAGTCAATTCCAGGTGGGTGACTCACAGCACACAATCATACACAGCACATCCATTATTTTTGTCCTTAACATTACATACTCTCTTTTCGCTTTCGCGTGTCGTCCTGTGTTAGTTAACCACATATTTATTTTATTAATTTCAATTATGTGATTTGTTTAATTAAACTTTTTGTGATACGCACTCGTTCGCAATATTTATTATTTGACCGTTCACTGTTATCATGGTCAACGCTTCGTCCAAACACATCAGGCCGCATGATCCCCGTTTTTGTTTACGCTGCCTACTTTTTTGTTTTTTCCATATCATTTGGGCAGGAGGTGTATCCCCGTAAGATGCGTGATAAAGTTCGTCAACAGCAATTACAATTACAAATGGCGCAATTGTATGCGTCCGACCAGGTGAGGTATCTTGACGCATCCTGCTTGAAGTGTATCATATCATTGCGGAGTGCTTTGGATGTGCTGTCGTAGTTCGTTTGTTCATACTGCTTCTGTTTTCGCTATTGGATCACCTTGCTTTCATGTAGGCTTCGTGTAATCACACTTGAGTCGTACGACTTATCTTAAATCTGTAGAATTGCATCGACATTTTCTGAGTTTATAACACACGGTTCCTATTTCATTTAGTTTTACTAATTTTATCTAAGGTAGTTGCGATTGCCACCTTGTTTTCAGACAAAAACAACAACCTTTGTGTAAATTCTAACCCCAAGAATTTCACATGCATTTTCAGTACGTCTGGTTGATCCTTGATTAAGTGATTATTTTGCTTCTTTAATCTAAGTTAAGATTTGTTTTAATATTTACAGCAACAACAACAAGACATTGTGGAAATGGAAGCCGGGCCTGTTGCAAGACCAATCCGCAGGCGCAAGACTTCTCAGAATGACCACAGCCATGGCAGCTTCTTCCTTAGGATTGGCGCAATTGGTGAGAATAACTGATAAATAACCCTTTTACGTATAGAATTTTTTTAAATGATTAATTAACAAAAATGTGATTCATTTTACCTATAAATTTAACACTCAATGACTGCCTGCTAAGTCTAAGAGAAGGTATAATAATTATAAAAAGAAGAAACTTTTAAGAAATGTGTTGATTAAGAGTGACGTAAATCTTTTATTTTTCAGCTTTTGGTCTTGGGACAATGATTTACAACGGATTGGAGTTCGGTACTTTCTTTGAACTGCCTTTAGATTCTCCTTGCTACTTGATCCTGAAGGGAGTTAATCCTGTCCTTCAAATGGTGTTCACGTTTATGCAAATGTACTTCATTTTCATGAATTCTCGGGTAAAGATTTCTTTATTTCAATTCGTACTGTGTTTTGCAATACAATGACGACGACTTTATTTTTATTATGTTTTTAGCTCAACATCCATCGTTTCAAAGTGATCGCTCGGTTTGGCCTGATGCATGTAGTCGCTACCAACATTTGTGTTTGGATCCGAACTTTAGTGTTGGAGTCACTGAAGGAAATCACCGATTACCACGTCAAAAATCCTCAGGGTTTCGCTGGCGAAGGCGTGTTGGGAAGTAAGTTAAATTCAATTATACGACAATCATGCTCACCTACTTTCAAAGCATTAAAATTCGCATAAAAAATCTGCAACTAACTGGCAATATGATATTTCATCGTTTTTAAATTACACTTTTGTAAATGCAAAATTTAACCATCCATCTCCAGAAGTCATCCGAAAGCACACTCTGAGGCATTCCGGCAAAGTGTTCGGTGCTGCTTCTACCGCTGCTACCACTATCGCATCTACTGCCATAACCACTGCTAAGACCGCTGGAGAGCAACTTATTAACGTTGTCACCTCCACAACAGCCACTCCTTCCACTACTCCTACCACAAGTTAGTATTCACACCCGTTAATGTTATGTGCCCCTGTTCTGCTAACATGTGCATGTATGTCTATTAAAATGTGTTTTTGGACGAATTTTCAGCAACTTCTATCTCATCATATCATAACGTGGGTGGTGGGTTACTTCCTAAGTCAAAACTGATCGAAACTATAAAGAGTACGGTAGGTTATGACAACGGGATGGGATATGGTCGTGAGTTCAGAGAATGGCCTAATGACAATCCTTTCACTACTTCCTCTTTTGCACCACTAACAACAGAGTCCGATAAAGTGACTCAGACTCAGACAGCCATGTTAGAAGTATTCCAGTGGCTTCGTACCTCGACTCTGAAACCAATCGTTAACGCTATATCCACTATGATGCCGTCGACTACAGGACAGATAGTAACTGATAGAGATGAATGGGGCAATAGTGTTGAAACTTATCGCGTAGATGAACCACCACATTCGCCAGGTTGGTCGTTGGAGTGTCGTATTGAATTATTACCGAATTAAACGCCGTTGCACTTTTTATTTGCGGATTGACAAATGTTATTTGTGTTCATTACATTACCCACGTACGCGTTCGTTGCACATGAGTTTCCACATATTTTTACTTTTAGATTAAGATTTGTTTGCGTCTTTTGCATGTTAATTTAACAATAAAAAATGGCCCCTTGTTATTTATGAATAATATGTCATTTATGTGTTCATGTCCCGTGCGGAAATTGAACCCGCAACCCTTAGCGCAACAGTCCAATCGCTTAGCCACTGCGCCAATCAGGTCGTCGTTTAATGATAAATACGTTAAATAAATTAAAGCTAAATTGACTAAAATTCACCAATAGCAAGGGATATAATGATGATAGACAGTATTTAGTTTTAATGTGTAGTCAAGTGATTTAATAAGAAAATACTACAAACGAAACTATTTATTGATTTGATGAATATTTTTTTCAGTGACCAACTCATCCGAGATTTTCGAGTCGTTCGACGGACTCAATCCAGCTGCTCTGATCGCCAATATCGATAACTCTACCGTCTGTGGTCGAAACCCAATAATGGGCACTATCGTTACCGACTCAGCACCTTATCTTTATCCGTTCATCATTGAGTATTCTCTCATCGGCGCCGCAGTTATTTACGTGATGTGGAAGCACATTGGTCGTTATCCCAGGTAAATATAATTTATACAAATTTCATAATCCAATCACAACCAGTAAATGTTGAGTAACAAGTATTCTAGTAGATACCATTTAGAACAATCACTAACAATAAATTTCTAACGTAACATAAGTACCTACAACCCATCACACTTAGCCACCTTTAGCTCAATTTGCAAATCAGTTCCCAATAATTAAGTCACGTAATGGTAGCTTACTAACAGTTCACCATTGTAAAGCACGCATAAAGTAGATCAAAACGGATAGCATCGCATACGTGACTTTGCACGCGTTTGGTTGCAGCGTGGCCAACGACGAAGATCTGGAAAGACGTCTGGAGGCTGTTCTCTCCCGCAGGGCGGCGGCGCTTGCAGCAGCTCAAAGAGGCAACCGCGTCGACTGTGCTGGGGCCTCCAAAGGCCTTTTCTGTGGACTTCTCCTGCTCGTGGCTTCTCTCATCTGTTTGATACTCTTCTTCGTCTTGATAAGACACCAAGAGTTGAAGCGTTTGTCGATCTATTTGGCCGATGTATCTCACTGTGCTCTGATGGTTCTATCTATACTGGCCATTCTGATCGGATTTATACGGTAAGTTTTCACATTTTTTACACCTATTCACTTAACTTGACAATATTTTTGTTTGTTTTGATTTAGTTTTTAGTTTGTGTTAATTTTTTTGTTTTATTTTTCCCGTTCCTTGTCATTCATACTATCCTTTCCCTAAACTCCTTTACTATGCCTGCCGCTCCGCTCATTTATGTTTGCACAACAACCGTGCTAACTCACTTTACTACCCAACACAAATTCGATAACTTTCATTGTATTTTTCCGATCTTACTGCAAACACTTTATAATTATTTTGTGATGCCCCAATAATTTACCATTTTTGGTTTTATTCACTACTTACATAACTAGTTGTCGTGTAATGAAATGGAGCAATACTCCTCCCTCCTGTACCGAGCCTCTCCGCAGGGTGCAATCATTGAAGTTCCGCTCCGAGGAACAGTCTGACCTGAACGACATCCTTCTACGTGTATCTGCGTTCGGCCTCTTCGTGTATGCCGTATTCAGCGTCATCGCTGGTGGAATGGGGGCTTTCACTCATGAGCCCAACCTTCTTGTCATGATCACTGGCTGCTTAAGTGTACTTCAGGTTAGTTTCGTCTATTTATAAATAAAACAAAAAAAAATGTTACTTTTGACTTTACAATGTAGCGTTTACAATCACCGTATCTTACACCCAAAAGTAATGATAATTGCTATTGAACTGAAATACTCCATTTTCATAAATTGTTCATGACTATTTTAAGTCAACGCTTAATGAATTATTAATATTACTTAATCTTTTTCATTTTTATTGCATTGTAACATAATTTATTTCTATTTTATAGGTGGTACTCCAATTGCTATTTATTGCGGATGTTTCCCGTCGTCGCGTCCACCTGCCTGAACAAGAACGAAGCAAGCCTGCCCGTCAAGCCGTCACTTTCCTTCTTATCTGCAATGTCACCATGTGGCTGATCTACACCTTCGAGGCACAAAAAGTCCTGGCCAACCCTGTAAGTAGTCGTAAATACCTATCACTGACGGTATATAACTTATTTAAAAAAGACATTCTATGTCTTGATGCACTTACTTTCGTTGCTCATCATTGTAAATTATCTTTTCAGGTGCAACTCGATTTCTACGGTTTCGTGGCTTGGTCACTCGTCCAGCGCTTCACTCTTCCACTTTGTATTTTCCACCGCTTCCACTCTGCAGTCACTCTTGCTGAAATATGGAAGACCAGTTACAAAGCGCGCCTGGAGTGAGCGCCTCGTGTTTTGTATTGGAGACCTAATTCCAATCAACAAAATATCCTAATACAACTAGGATGAAGGCTACAAATTTCGTCCTCGTCCGGGACAGCAATTTTTGTAGGTAGAACGAATAAAATTACTGCTAGTTTCAAACTCATCTTGCTATTCAATATGTTAGTATAGGTGTGACGAATTTAGAAAGGTAACATTGCATTTTACAATGTAGAAGTGACTAAGTAATTGCTCTCCCGGAAAGTATTGTAGATGACACGATATATCGCACCTGGATCTACCCTGCGGATCATCATTATGTTGGTTATTATTTTGCTACGATTCTTTCATACTTCGTTTATCTTTCACATTCCATTCTATTTTAACAGATTCAATAAAAATTAGGTTTCTTGAAAGACTGACTGTGGAGACTTTAAAGCGACCAAACATACATATTTTCAGCTCATTTTCTGTAATAGATACGTAAACAGAATTGCTCATATTTCGGAATTCTATACCTACTTGCAAATTTTCTTAAAGTTTGGCAGAGAGGGTTTTTTTAAAATGATTTGATCGAAACACGATAATAAAACAAATCCCAGTTGTGAAAATTCCCTCCTTTGTTAGAATAATTTGTGTGCCATGGTTTTAGGGTTAATTAAGGCTTGATTAAAATTTGACAATATTTTACATTTCAGGAATTTTTCAATATTAAACCTCTATCTTCTTCAAAACCGGTATTCTTTGTTACTTTTAAAGTGTATAATTAAATTTATGTAATCGATGAATTTAACATTTCAACACAAAATGGGAGCCGTTTTGTGTGTATAAAACCATTATATATAAGATATAAAATTAAATATAATATTAATTACTATATTAAAGTTTCAGAAGATTTATTAGCCAACATAAATTTGAGGTAAACACGTAGAATTACAATGAAAGTATAACATGAGGTATCTTAAGAGGGTAGTTAACGTGTCTAAAACTATATCTGATTAAACGTACTTAACTTTAGAAAAAGAGTAGAGACCTGCCGCTTAAGCTGCAGAGCGCTGCTTTAAACGGATCATTTGGGTACATCAGTTTAGAAGACATTTTTATTGCAATGGGGCCATAAAAATGTTGTTTTTTTTAACAAGCACACTTTTAGCGCTGACGTTAGCATTGTCAAGGATGTGGTAAGTCTAGAATTAGTATTTAAGAAAAATACTGGCAGCATTAATAGATGTTGTACGCGTAACTTCTACCTATTAGTGATTATAATTAATCAATTACAATTTTGCGACGTTTAATCATGGGACTAATTTCACAGCGTTTACGTAAAAACGCAATATACGTTAAAATTTTCTCAGCAAATATTTTCGTAATGGTTTTTGTGCAATCTATTTTTATAGGCCGACTAATTTACATACCTGTCTATTCGTGTAATGCAATGATCAACCGTGATTTTCGCGTGATATCATTTCTATGTTATGGATTTTGTATAAAATAGTTCATATTCAATTATTTATATTAATTAATTTTGTAAATTAAATTATAAGGTATAAAATCGTAACTTATTGCTCTAGAGTCTGAGAGTAACGTGTGCTTACATCGTGAGATTTCGAGTGAATGTAGTTAGTTTTCGATTGATTTAAAATATTTAAATGTTTACAATAATTAGTGATTTATTATAAAAGCCGAGAATGTAAAAAAAAAAGAATTAAGAGCTCAATCGTATTGATTTTTGAGAAATTTAATGGCTTAACAATAACACGTGTTGACATGTTTATTGTTAATGACACCACCCAGCGTGTTTGGCTTGTTTTATCACTGCCGATATTTTTAACAATAGATAATTGTTAGTAAGTCCTTTGATAAACCTATACTATTTCTAACTTGTTCAATTTTGTAGGTGATATTTAATGTGTACCTTGATGTTTGGAACAAAATGTACCGACGTTTGTAACTCTAGGTTTTAACATTATCATACCTATGTGGATACTCAATCAGTGTTATATAGATACCAAAAATTAAAATTTGGAAATTCTACTTTCAAATATATAATTAATATATGTAAATGTCTATTTGAATAAATTAAATAATACTTATACGTGATTGTTCGTTTCATTTTACTCGAATACCTAATAGGTAGGTATTTTTTTTAGGACCTACTACCTAAATCATTTAAATGCATTAAAAACCGGCGCGGCGGGGCTACATTAGGTTCATAATATACTGCTGACTAACATAAGGACACAGCCGCCAGTCTTAGCATACATACCTTGGCTTGTAAGTTCAACTGTATCTACTTGATAGTTCTCAAAGTGTGTGCATCACGTTCATAGTCCGATGCGACTATGACTAAGATGCCAGAAGACACCCTGTTTGAGATTAAACTGCAGCTTTTTAACCCTAGGCCAGTAAGCCGTAGAAGGAAGAGGTCGTCTATTAATTACGTGGTGTTCTGTTCCGAAATTTGCATCAGATCATACACATACATAAAGTCACGCCTCTGGAAATCCGTGGTCTCTGCCTACCCCTCGTGGAAATAGGCGTGACTTTATGTATGTAGGTATGTATGTATGTTCTGATGCAACTTTTTAAGCCTTCCCCTCTGATGATACTTTGTGAGGTTTTAGAGTAACCCCCTCTCCTACCCAAAACCACGTGAAGGTATAATTACTTTTTTGTCAAGTTACTTAACATAATAATATTATGATAATATACAGCATTAGTAGTAAAATTATTAATAGCAGGATGTAATTAGACGTGGTGATATTTAAGATCCTAGCGGCCACTAGACCAACGAGGAGTTGGTCTAGTGGCCGCTAAGCGCGACTGCTGAGCATGAGGTCCTGGGTTCAAATCCCGGGTCGGGCAAAATATTACTGAGTTTTCCATTAGGTTATTCTCAGTAGCAGCACGGCGTCTGGATTTGTACCCGGTTAATGGCAATAGGCTCGCCCCCTATTACATTGGGACTTACAACATAACTGGCGAAATGTGGGAGTACTATATGTACACCTCTGCCTACTCCTTCGGGGAATACAGGCGTGATGTTATGTTATGTTAAGTGTTATGATATTTAAGATTCTTTCACAGCTAAAGGGGCTTTTCATTTTACGACTAATTACACGTGATTCATCACTACACCCCCCTTGTGATATGTGAACCCCCTCGCCCCTCTCAAGCCTCACATGATTAACAGACGAATTCAAGATAGGTAGGTACCTAATTATCTACCTACGTCGGCCTACGGTCTATCATCATTTTGTGGGTATAGAAACAAAAAGACTAGTGTGAGCTGTTCTATTCACTCCACAACTGAATCCACAAGACCACAACGCACACGGTTTACATAAGTAGCTTTTGTTCAATATCAATCCACACTCAGCAAGTACTAGCTAGGTATGTTTTAAAGTTCTCACTCGTAGGTTAGTAACAGAGTGAGTCATTTAAAATATGTTCAGAAGCAACTTTCAAACACTAAGCAAGCACAGCAAATTTGTTCGCGCGCGAATTTGTTTCCCGCGCCATACTTGTGATATGTTTGCTATGCGCGCGCAGGTTGAAGTAGAGGCACTCCATAGAGGCACTGACGAAACCTCCAAACAGCCAAATGTAAAAAAATATTTTAATGTGCTGATTAACAATAAAAAAGAATTTAGGTAATAGAATAAATTTTAAAGGGTTAAATCTCAGTCATTTTTTAAAATTGTATCCTTAATAGGTGCTTAAACAAATTAAATGACTTCGTGTATTATTATTAGCAAAAGGATGTTTAAAGCTTAGAACCCAAAGCCCATTGGGAATATATAAAAAATCGCCTAAAACTAAATTCAAGTGTAATGGTACTCCTCTACTGTCAATTTGACATTATAGGTTGAGTTGACAGTTTGTTACATCAACCTGATGCGTATACCAATCAATCGGAAACTATCCACAAGTTTAAAATAAATTATTATTATGAGAGTGATTCACCTCAATTAGTATAACGGTGGTATTAGTTTACTGTGAATATTGAAAATATACTAACATGCTTATACGTTGCGGCCTGTTGTTATTGTTTTTAAACTGTGTGAGGACGTCTGAGTATTTCGGTAATGATATTACCGGGAGTCGTGTTGCTGAGTTTAACAGACGGTTTTCATTGTGGCCGTCTGTCCACAATGCGGCGAAGTTGTTGAGGGTGAGGCGGGAGGTGGAAAAAATCGGCGCGGTTGGCCAGAGCGAAGGCGGAGCTGTCGACATCCCACCTATCAAGGATGTTCCTCCGCCAGCATCTTCGAAGCCTACCGTCCCGCCTGAAAGCAACAAGGTCACGAATGATGTTAAGCCCGTGTCCGTGACCCCACCACCCACCAATGGTAAGGTTGCACAATGTGTTCATATTTTTACACTATTGCACAACTAGAACCACATTTTCCTGGATGTAATCTTATCATTAGTAGTGTAATGTTACATTGTCCTAGTGTAGGCGTTAATTACCTAAATACTGTGGCAGGATTAAATAAATTGTTACCCTGCAATGTTCTTATTGATTAGACTTAATTGTGAGATTTCTATGAATACAATTAAAAAAACTATAAGTTAAAAACTGGAATGTAGGTAAGTAATTAAGTAAATAAAAATTGCATATCATTAGTATTCAACTAGATAATTTGGATTGATTTGAAAGAAAGAAAGAAAGAAAGAAAACCTAAACCTATTTGGTACCTAACATTTTGTTTACAGTCAAAGAAAAGGCAAAACAGTATAGTCAGTTATTATCTCAATTAATTGACTTCAACATAGTTGTTTGGTGTCATTTACAATTTTGTTCAACAAATAACATGTTTCTAACAAAAAGTCATGGTGGCACCCTACAATTGGTTAAGTCTCCTTAATCATTATATTAATTATGATGACTAATATGACCATACTAATTGCCATCACTTCTATATTATAATTAATAATATTTTGCGTTCACAATAATAATGTAAACACTTGCTTACATTGCAGCATCATATTACGTAGAGTATACAATCTACAATATGTTACCCTTTGGGTATTTATTTGTTACTCTGGTTATACCCTAACATCTATTTGGATATGCTTAATGATTTAGGTCTCTTCACCAGCTCATAAACAAGGGCTCATTCATGTATGTGCAACTGAATTGTTATTGAATAATTTGGAAAATAATCACAAAGGTTTTAATAGTATTTATTAAAGTTTCATTACTTCGATGCATTATTCCATGTACCTGCAATCTACACTGTGGCCGACATGTGTTTTTGGGTGTAAATCAAATAAAAGTGTTTTGTTTCAATTGTGTACATCGAAAGTATGAGTATGAACATTAAGTAAGACAATTGGATTGGAGTGGACAAATATATTTAGGAAATAATGTGTAGGTATAGTGCCTTTGTGACAAACCAGCTGTTAATGTCAGTTTGATGTACTAGCTTTGCAATAAAAAGTGGCATTTCTGAAAGTTGAAAGTAAAATAAGATTGTTAAAAATAATATATTAAATTAAAAACATATATAATGTATTAACCCTTTGAAAGCCACAGCAGACACTAGTGACCGCAAACAATCGTTTTTTAAATGTGTAACTGTGCATGGCAGTTAATGTGTTAAGCAACCCTCTGTAAATTACTGCACTCAATAATTTTACCTATTAATAAAATTATAATTCAATAATTACAGGCACTGCAACGGTCAACAGTACTGTAGCACCGAGTATGGGCAATGAAACCATTTCAAATATACCAAGTACAGAGAAACCAGTGAATCAGATTGATATTAACAGTCCTGGAGTACTCAAGAGAGGGTTCATCGTTTTCGGGGGCTTTGCACTTCTGGCCATTGCTTATTTTATATTTTACAGGTAACTTTTGACTATATCATAGATAATAAGGGTTTTGTTTATGACTTTTTAATTATGGCTTCTGGTTGGTTTTGTGCATAATGAATATTGTGTTTTTAAATACTCAAGCTTGTTTACTAAATTGATATGGATTTCCACATTTACAGATCATCGCAGAATTAAATTTAGAATCATAGATCATTCTCATCACAGTTCTTCATTTTGTTATATAAACTATTATGATAGAATTAAGTATAAAGTATGTCTCGCCACAGTCCCCACAAATATTATGTCATTCATTACTAATGAGTTTCTTGTTTTGTTTTTTAAATTTCCTAATCCAATTCTCACAATATTATGAGTTGTATTTTTATCTGATTGTGCTTCAAGCTTAATGTTTGTCGATAATATCTTTCCAACAGAAACAAGATTATATAAATGGTAATAATTGATATAATATCTGAGCTAATGAAACGAGCCTATACATTCACTCATGCAATGTAAACTTACTTATGAGTACTTAGTTGTTGTTGTAGCATTCATTTATATCAGTTGTAAATAACCCATGACGTCATTTTCTTCAGAGTAATAACTCAGACACGATATTTATTGATACTACAATTATATTACTATATTCTTGGGAGAATTGCGCCAAAGTTCTGTCAATGTTGGTGGAGTTGACCAATTAAGTATAGTATTGATTAATTAAGTTAATCAACGATTATGATATAAAACGGTTTTTCTTAAATAAATATAACTAAGCCACAAGGGGCAGACAATGCCATTTAAGGCAGATTATAAAATTGTACTTTCTGCAATTTAATATGTGGCATTCAATAATTTTTCAGGAAAAAGAGCAACAAAAATGACACAAGCAACGCGCACAGCACAATTGACGCAAATCAATTTCGGTATGGAGTTCTCCAGTCAGAAGACAGGAGAGACAACTTAGAGCTGTCCAGGGTACCACTCACAATGGAGTCCGACGACGATGAGGATGAAGACCTGGAGATCTTCGATCTGGAACAAAAAAAGAAATCACTTTCTTACGTCAACCTGCAGACGAATGACGAAGACATCGTTTTTTCACCGAAGGAAGGCTCTGATAATGATAGAGACAATCTACTTTTAGACATCGAGGATGGAACCTCCGACACGCTCATCAATTGGAGCAGTAACGGCAGTAAGTCAATATTATAATTCCTGTTTAGTATGTACAACAATGAGTGTGTGATACAAAGTTTAAACATGCGTTTCGCATTTTTCCGCCATAATCCGGACGGGAATATCTGATTAAGTTTGTTTATTGTATTTATAAAAAAAACTGTATTTTCATAAAGCTACTGTTAGCTTGTTGAATAACTAAAATCATAGTTTCTTAGTACTTTACTGTTTATTTTGATCGACATTGCTATACTATTGAGTAAGAGATATCATATTTTTTGATAACCTAACAGTGGCTTTATGATGTAAGTAGGTACCTAATTTTATAGGTTTTATTTTTATAGCAGTTTAACTGTTTCGTATTACTGGAATGTACTTACTTTGGTATGCCTCAGTTTTATAACCAAGCAGACAAGTGCTAGAATGTAGAACATGAATAATTCGCATCATGAACAAATTAGAACGTTCGTATGCTGCAAAATTTCGCCAAATATGTGCACCACTAATACTAATTGTAGGAGATGATAAATACACAAGGCCTTTTACACACGCAATGTATTTGTAACATTTCCTTTTGATCTTATTACGTATGGCCTTCGCGTAAATTAACGTTATCTGTAACATGTGTTTTGAACAAACAGTGAGAAAACGATCTCATAGTTCAAACGAATGTACGATTTATATTTTTGTATTGCATTTATTGATTTAGCTTGTTCTTATGAAATTTAATATGCCAGAATGATTCTTATGTGGTTTAACTTAAGGTGGTTAATTGCTTGCTTTAAATTAGATATAGATTATGGCTTGCAATCTTGAAAGGAGCAATGACCGAGAACTGTAGTCTGGCCAAGGCGTTTCTTTGAACTTCTTGTGTAAGTGATGTTGTAATTTTTTCCTATTAAACAGTTATAATCCATTCACCTTTCCTTTCTAATCTAATTATAAGACAATAGTTCCAATGCGTAAAGTTAAATACAAATTATTAATTAATTTGATGCTATTTAGGTATTTGTGGTTTGCATTTAATTATACATACATACATAAAGTCACGCCTATTTCCACGAGGGGTAGGCAGAGACCACGGATTTCCATTTGCTACGATCCTTACATACTTCTTTCGCCTCATTCACTCGCATCACATTCCTCATACACGCTCGTCGGTTAAGGCTACTCCTCACTTGACCCATTTAATTATAAACTTCCTTATCAAAAAGTATCATAAAATACTAAAGAAAGAATATGTTTAAGTGTTATTTTGATTTGGTTTTAACTTTAACAATTAGTCTACGATAATGTATAAACGTTATTTTTATAAGGGCTTGCTGTCTGAAATAAATAATATTATATAACTATTAACTATTGTAAGTAAATATGCATAACAAAATATTGTATTTATGTAAAGATATAACTGAAGATGTGATTTCAAATCTCGTGTTCGCAAATACTTTTCTCTTAATTATTGTATTAATTAGTGATCCAAATTATTTTACTGTTAGGTTTTTTTTTATCATCCATATTTAAGCATCGAATGATTTTACAAACATTCATCATATTGTAATTTAGTCGATGTTGCAATCACACAAGCAGAATTCAAAATTACACTGTTTATTCAGTATTATTGCATGTAGGTTGCGGGTACAATTTACACCGTTAAAGTACTGAAACGTAGATCATTTATTTCACCATTGTCGCATACGCATACGCTGTATATTGCATAGTCGAATACTTTAAAGCGTATTTCAAACAATTGATTTGAATTTAGTCGAATAATATGATATAAAAAATATATATTTTAAAAGGTTATAGAATTTTGCCCGAAAAAAATAGTAGTGCAGATAAATATAGGTCTATAATGTTATTACTATCTATGTTTATACATTAACATATCAATAGGTGATAACTGTTTCATGTACTTTAAAATCGTTTAAGTAAAAGGTTAATTGCATTTTAATAGCATTTGTGAAGTTCTTATAAAAACGTGGACATAACAAATACATGCGGGTTATGTTATTGTACTATATACCTACATTTAAATATTATGTACGATTTCATATGACACGTATACTTTTATCCCAGTGCGAACATAATATATTTGACGCTATGTATTTGTGTACCATAAATAATAAGAAATGTTAATGGAAATTGTAAAAATGATTTTATTAATGTTGAAATATTGCTTCAAATCTTAATGTCCTAACTGTCAAATTTTGACGTTTATGACACTGAGACCTAGAATTTTTTTGCGGTTGTAAAACAATATATTTGACCGAAGGAAAACGTTATATTTTATTTTATGCGGTGGAGTAAAATAGGCGTATTATGTACGACATTTACGAATACACAAATATGTTCCGTTGATTGTATAATATATCAAATTAATTAAGGATTAGCAGCTCAATTTGAAATATACTGTTCCAAATTATTTAGTATATATAGTTTGTGAGCTTGATTAAGAGTTGCTTCATAGTTTTGTAGCATTCATAGAAGCATTTTAACATGAATCTGATAGTTAAGATTGTATTCTTATTATTTTGATTTTGTCCCCTAGACAAGTGGCAAAACGCTTGACAAAAAGTAATCGAATAAATGTATGGGGATGACATGATGTTTTGACTATGTTAATTGTTATCGATGCAATCCTATGTGAAACCTATTTTTTTTTCTATTCGTCAAGCGTTTTGCCACTTGTCTAGGAGGGCAGAAATTCTACCATCATCCTTTTATTGTTACCAATTTTAAGATATACACTGAAAAGACACAACTTTGTACCATGACATAAAGCGTAACAATATTGGTGCAGTTGTTTTGATGCAATTCACTATAGGAACCTAAACTAAATTGAAAGCTAAAAGCTGATGGTAAGCCTACTTATTTTCAGAACAGCCCCCTTACCATGAACTCGTAAAACAGGACAGTACGTTGTGCAAGCGAGACGCTGCTACGTGCAGTGTAATGCGGCGTCTCGCTCCTGCTTTAAGATTTCATGGTGAAGGGGCTGCTCTTTTGTTATGATTGCCATTTTTTATAAATATTAAGCCTATTTTAAAAACTAAATTGCTGCCTTGCTTATAATTATATAATTACAAAAATATGTATAACAATTTATGTTGTTTAAAAATTATATGTAAACATTCTCGTTGCGCGTCAGTTTACCTAGAGGTGTTGTGTTATCAATTATCACGATGTTGAAGCTATGAACTGTGATAATAG
The DNA here is from genome assembly GCA_905340225.1 of Abrostola tripartita. Lineage (NCBI taxonomy): Eukaryota > Metazoa > Arthropoda > Insecta > Lepidoptera > Noctuidae > Abrostola > Abrostola tripartita. The sequence continues at coordinate 5,413,195 of HG996493.1, read as the reverse complement.
TTGAGAGAGTAGGACATAAATATATATTTTCGGAGGTAATAGCTATGTATGTATATTGTATATAGTTTGCCATCGCTCTCTTTCTCTATTCTGTCTTGGATGGCTAGAGTAATCTTATTATTTACTCTTCTCTTGTACTTACGTGTTTATTCAGGAATTTCATACCAGTTTGACGACCTGGTTAGCGCACTGGCTAAGTGATTAGACTGCTGCGCTTAGGGTTGCAGGTTCAACTCCCCCACGAAACAAAAAATTATGTTATTCGCAGATATTTGTCCCCAGTCTGGGTGAACGTGATATTTCGTGTTTGTGAAACGCATCTACGATACAGGAGACATTCCTAGTGTAGAGTGACGTTATTTAAAAAGAAAAGAAGTTTCAGGCTCAAACGGAGGTCTTGATAATAAGCTAGTGATGCGGCTGGGTCGCGATCCATTGCCCAAGCGCCCTGCCTTGCTAACGATCAAATTTGTTTGACAAATTTATTTATCCAACTTCACGTTTTCACACGTAGACCGTTTAACTAACACGTCAAACAAATCCGCATACTAACAAATTATTTGACAAACACGTAAAATTTGACAACATTTTGATCGTTTACAGGGCACTTAACGAATAACGAAACTAGTGTGATAATCCCGAATAAACATGAGTACCTACAGATAAATAATAGTAATTATTATGGAAGAACTCGAAATTTATAATATAAAAAAGAAGGATCTAGAACTTTTATGAAGGATCTAGAAAAGAGGGAATTGTAAGATTGCGGGCCAAATGAGGTTAGACCTCCTTGAATCCTTTTTGAAGCATTCTCTCAAATAGTAGGCCTATGTCGTTGACGGGGTCTTTGTGAAATGACTATTTTCACGAAGTCGCAGTAAGTCAGTAATGTAATTAGTGTAGTAACTAATTGTAATATAAGGTTGTTTCTAATTTAATAAAGATATATAATATTTTATATGTTGGTTTCAATTTTAACAGATTGTGTACGTTTTTAATTATTTTTTTCATCTATGACTAACTAAGCTCTTTTTCTGTAAAACAAAATACTTATCAATATGTTTACTTACTAGGTTTTATTATAATACGATGCTCGTAGCAACGTGGCTACCGCGCAGTTCAGTCGATTTGCGAGGTTAAGCCGTGCTCACCGCGGTCATTCTTGTGATGGGTGACCGTTTTCACATGTTGAGACCTCTCCGTGCGTCCGTCGGAAGGCACGTTAAGCCGTTGGTCCTGCGCCTGATCTCTCTCCGGTCGTGTCGGTCTACCGTCCCATCGGACTTTGAGAGAGTACGATACTAGTGCAATATAATATCTCCTGCGTAGTTGGCCGAAATTCGGTCAGGAGAACATTATTATTTGTATAAATGATAATTTTGTATCTTTCCATTTTTTATAAACTACTTTTTTTAAATAATATTAACTGTCGGTTTTATGGATTCTTTAGGAATTAAAAAAACATAGATTTCTGTTTATAATTGTAAATTCTGATATTTTTAGTTTTTACACCTAATGTAATTAATACGGCTTTAGACAACAGATTTGAGTTTATTAAAACAAAGTAAGTACAATAGTGTTACTAAAGCAAAAATACAGTTTGGAGGCGCCGGGTATCGATCCCGGTACCTCTCGCATGCTAAGCGAGCGCTCTACCATCTGAGCTACGCCCCCTATGTAGTATTTAGCAAAATGATACGCTAGTAGTGGAGTGTTTTTGAAGATATACAGATTTAGTCAAATCACTACTTCGATTAAAGTTGCTATCTTAGCTAAGCTAGCTTAATGATAATAGCTAAACTGTCCTTAAAACCCATCATGTCACAACGGTCATCAAAGCTAAACTAACGAACCGCAAAGAAGTGAGAAAACCTAAGTATTACCATAAATGCCTAAATATCAGGTTGGTATATATTATTTATCGTTTTTTTCGTCGTCGACGTCGCCCTACACTAGGAATTTTTCCTGTATCGTGACGTCTCGACAACGAATCTTTACAAACACGAAATATCACATACATACATACACAAACGCCCAGACTCGGGTCAAACATCTGCGGATCACACATTTTTTTATCCCGTGCGGGACACACTGGACGGTTCACGGCGGTATAATTGCTTAGCCACGTTAATCAAGTCGTCTGTTTATAGCATTTTGACGACTCAAAAGTTTTTTATACTATTCGAATCATAGATTCTAAATGTCAAGTAGTTAGTAGAGATGGTCTAATGTTTGAATAGAAGTTTAAAATTCAGTCAAAGCTTTGTCTCAGTATATTTAAGCATTGATAGCCGAGTGGTATGACCGTTGGACTGCCAAGTCAAAGGTCGCAAGTTCAAATCCCGGCACGCACAAATGTCTTTTCGAATTCATGTGCGTACAAAAAAGGAAAACATCGTGAGGAAACCGGCATACCTGAGAGATTTTTCAACGGTGTGTAAAGCCATGTCAGAGGCCTACAGGCGGTTTAAACTCTGACACCAGGTTGTTCATCAACCATACGATAAGAAGAAGAAAGAAGAAATATATTTTAGGTACATACGTACCTACGTCAAAAAATGACGATTGCCGAAGATGTTTAACATAGATACGTAAAATATGAAGTATTGTTTCATGGCATAAATAACCCGGTTATCAAAGTTTAGGGTTGCAAACAGAAAAAAACATTTTCGTTATTAAAAATTGGTATCGCCAATTTTAACATTTACCTAAGTGTGGGTCATGTGAAGCCGAAGCAACCCCAATTTTTAACCGACTTCAATAAAGGAGGAGGTTCTACGTTCGTCTGTATGTATTTTAGGTGAGGTTAGTAATACTTATTCATCGTCAAGTCGACTATGTTGTTGAAGCCAGTAAGAGTTCCTTTAGGCGATAGAAGTCAGTCATACTTACCTTGAATCTTTCCAAGGTTTAGTGTAACCATTATTAGAATGATGTTATTTGTCGAGAAAATGTCTGTCTTTGATGAGGGTTGAGGCCGTTTTATGCTTGGCGTTACTGTAAACTAAGTAGGCATACGAGTCTTTAAACAAAAAATACTGATTTCGAAGTAAGTACCTATTCGTATCCAACCTAACGTTTTTGGTGTTTTGGTGGCTCTAACTTTGGATAACTTGCCTTAGAGTTAGGTAATCGGATTTAATGAAATGTTTGTCTTTCATTAGGTATTTTTTACATACATTATATCATCCTAAAAAGTAATTCCTTAAGGAATGATTCGTATAGAACTAGACTTCCATACAAAAATAGGGATAAAAGACGCTGAGGTATATTGACCTGTAAATTAAAAAAAAAACCTTTTACCATTGAACACCCAATAAAGCTGCATTAAAAAGAAACAATTCTGTTAAACTTGTATAGTTAAATTTCGAAGGTACGGTTCGTTACAAAAGTGTTTTATTTCAGTCTCGTACGTATCTGGCAGGCACGTACGCTTGTCCGTCTGCGATATTGAGATAAACGAACCGGCACATTGGCTGCGAATGTACTTACGTTTGCCTACTTACTCGTTTTATTTTTATCTTGCTCCTTATGTAACTAGGTAGGTACAATGTTTGATGTATTATCCTGATAGTCGCATTCTAATCTATCTATCTATGTAGTTAAGGTAGGTATTGCTGTAGGGTTAGACAGAAGTGTTCCCCTGAACGCGTTGGCAGGCCTCCCACCAGGGGGACCGACGATATCGCCAGAGCTGCGGGCAACCGGTGGATGCAAACGGCAAGTTGTCGTTCATTATGGCGTTCTAAGGGAGAGGCCTTTGTCCAGCAGTGGACGTCTTCTGGCTGATGATGATGTTCCCCTGAAGGCATCAAAACTTTAGGTGGTAGCTAATGCCTTTTGCCAGTCGTCGGACTCTTTCTGGTATATCGCTCCTTACGAGGCCCGAGAATTGCACCTATTCTTAATATAGGTGCTCCCTTAACGCATGCAACTGTTCCCTAAACATCAACTATGTAGATAACAAATTCCTTCTAAAAACTTGAAATAGGCCATCACATGAAATATCGTAAAACGGTACAGTAAGTAGGTAGGTAGAAAATGTTCTAAAGACAAAAGGTGTTTTTTTTTCCACCACCAACAATAATTCCACAAAACGCCACAACATTTTTTTAAATTATTTTATCTTCCCTACCATAAAAGGAACGTTTAAAAAAATAACGCGCCATAATGTTTGGAATAAACATGTAAAGGGCTCGGTGATGAGTACGAGAGCGTTTGCAATTTTACACCCGCTCTTGTTACCCGGTTTCACCCAAGTGGTAGATGTATTTTATAGACAGGTATTACGGTGAAACCCGGGTGTTCTAACTATACATTCGTTTGAATATGGTCGCAGTAAAGTGACTTCTCACTTATCAAGGGGAGCTGAGTGAATGTGAATAGACGTAAATTTAGATACTTTTCACGGATTAGATTTAGTAAAATCAGCTTTAAAGACGTCATGTAGGTATATAACATTATCATCTAGCGATTTTGTCTGGGTAGAAAATTTTGAGTATTTTTTAAGTAATAGATATCTGCCTGCATGCTTGTTTTCTTGTTTCAGCTATCTCTATAATAGTTTGTATTTTTCCTATATTACTTAGGTACCTTGAAACGAATGTCTGAAGCCTCTGTAGGTTACTCAAATATTTTGTCTCATTCGACGCGACGCGGACTGCGTGGCGCTCTTCTTGCCAAGCTCATGACACAGCTACGACGTGACGATAAAGAGCCTCACATGAGCATTAGTGTCCCAAAGAAATGCTCCCTTAAATGTTAGATAGCAAGATAGAGCGATGCTTTAATTACTCCATTTAGATACTAATAAATGTATCTATGTTTAACGATATTTCTAATATAGTTGATGTATGTACAATTAATGAAAAATATCTGGCCTACTAATTGATATCTAAACCGCAACTAAATATTCTACGTTCATAAAGTTGTAATCAAATTGGAGGGCAGCTTGTTATTTTATCGAGGTAGGTAACGTCTTGTTAGATACTCGTACTGGAGATATTCTACAACAGTTTAGGGATCTCTCAACGGCAATTAGCCAAGCGTAAACTACCTTAGGGTTTATTAAAATATTATTTTAGTCTACTCCGTACTTACGTAGCTCTACAGACTCATAGGGTTATGTTTTGAGTGGCGCAAGTGTAATAAGCGGAGCGGGAAAGTTAGCTTGACTTTCAAACTTCATCATCATCATCATCATCATCAGCCGGAAGACGTCCACTGTTGGACAAAGGCTTCCCCCTTAGAACGCCACAATGAACGACAACTTGCCATTTGCATCCACCGGATGCCCGCAACTCTGACGATATCGTCGGTCCACCCGGCCAACGCGTCTTCCGGTCTATGGTCGCTAATCGATTCTTCGAGCAATAAAGCCTGTCCATTGCCACTTCAACTTGCATCTGCTTTGAGCTATGTCGGTGACTCTAGTTCTTTGGCGAATTTCCGTATTCTGGATCCTGTCGCGCAAAGAAACTCCGAGCATAGCTCTCTCCATAGCTCGTTTAGTGACTCTGAGCCCCTCCAAAAGGCCAACCGTTAGCGACCACGTCTCAAAACCATACGTCATCACTGGCAACACACACTGGTTAAAAACCTTCGTCTTCAGACACTGCACACTTTCAAACTTGGGTATGATCAATAATAAAGGCTTATATAGTTGGGTATGAATCCATAGAGGAATTTCTCAGGGATTGCTTCAAAAATATGAACTCCCTTTAAGTTTAGTTGTGAAAATAAGTATGTACAGTCAGCAACATAAGTTGCTGAACACGTTAAGAAACCTTAAGACAAATAAATGAAAGAAATAAATATCAATTCAAGTTATTGTTTCAAGTTATAGGAGCGTAAATGATGATCGGATAATATTTAAGACTTTTTGATATGTAAGAAGTTGTGCTTAAATTAATGGTTTGTTTAAAAAGTTTAATGCTCAGCTACTTATGTTGCTGACTGTACCTCAAAAATGTTAACACACTCAGAATAAGTTTTTGTCAGTTTTTTTTTTGAAAATAGAGAGACCATGCTAGCTGCTATTAAATAAATTATATGAGACAGGCTGGCAGATTTTGCATGGGAGATTTTAGAAACAGTTTTATTAGGCATATACAATTTGAAAGTCTACGCAACAAGACCACACCTAAATTATTCCTCACAAAACCAGTCCCACCAAACTCCACATATCAAAACGACTGTTCTCTTGTTTGTGCTAAGTCCAAGAAGTCCGCTTATCGCTATTGACTTGGATTCATATTAGGAGGGCCGCGCGGGACCGTAGCTCGAGGGCCAGGCCGGTCTGGGGCGGAAATGAAAAATAAACACGTCCGGATGTCGCGTGACGCCGGCCGCGCAAAATGAAGGGCTGTCGCTCGTCACGCGCGACGGTGACTAGATATTACATGAAGGATGTGTGAGAGATGTGCTGGTGGGTAGGATGAACAATATTGTGTAGGTGTGATTAGCGCTGTACAACTTTGCGAGCGTAATTATTGTGCCAACTGACAACTTGATAGATTACTTTTAATATTTTGATTGACTCTATTTTGTATACACACGGGAATCTTATAGGAGGTTATTTCATCGTATCACTTTCATACTTATTCGTTTCTTTTGCTCAAATTTAATTGTGTAGATACCTACTAGTGCACGTATTGCGAGATACATATACAATACGATACTTACCAGCTGAAAACTCCATGGTACCTGCCTTCACCAGAGTGCAGCATGCATTTCCGTACTTGCAGTACATTTTGGCCTCACTGGCGGGCCCCATCGAAGATGCGGTCCTAGCAACACACAATCCTGTCAAAAACATCATTAAAATAACTTCTCCAATTGTATGTGTCACCTAAAAGTCATTATAGATTCATTAAAATATTGAGACAAGACTTTTGTTACTTACTGGGAAACCACGGATTTTGAGATCTAGGTACTACTAAAAACGAAACATTGAAATCTACTACTAAACTATTCAAAGCCACGCTCACCAAGATACCTGTAACAGTAATAAACCAGTAATACGATGTAAATACCTGATTAATTCCGAGCAGTAATCACCCATTCATCATTAAGAAGTCTAGTCAAATACAAGATAATATCTGACAGGTATGCCGATCGATCTATGGATCGGTTGCACACTCGTGTCAAACCAAATTAATTACTACTATTATTCGATTGATTAGCGACACGGCATGTTACTGATATCGAATTAATTACGTCTTTATGCGAAATGTAATGGCGAACTATCTGTCTATATGTATACCTATGCAATGCTATCTATATTACGAGAGGAACTTAAATGGATTACAGACAATTTTTTTCTGCTTTGATTGTTTAATACATTTTTTCTAACATTAGTTTAATTTCATAACATACATTTAGGTACTTAGGATGCAAAAAAAAAAATGACCGACAGTTTTTTCAGTAATTTTTATGATAAAATAAATAAAATCGCCGAAAAATAAGCCAAGCAAAAAAGATTTGCTAAAACATGAATAAAGATCGTATCATCATCATTTAAAACACATCTTCATCCTAACGTTCGTATCACTGGCCTATTGTTCGCATAAAAAAGAAAACGCTTGCTCTATATTCTTCGAAAAACATTCAAATTTCATATTCGCTGCTTTAAAAATAACGTTACATTTATTTTCTCATGAAAATGTGTAAGCACGGTACAGGCACCGTATCTGATTGAAAACTGCCAGTGTTTGTCGAAGGTGTACGCTATACTCCACTCCTTTAGTTTGTGTTTTAAACAACTTTGATTGAAATTCACTTTATTCTCGCAAATTGGTAAAACTTCCACAATTGCTTTTCTTTTTACAGTTAAGTTTATACTTTTACCAACTTACCGCTAAAAGCATAATGTGTTTTCTAATTTTCAATTCGTAGGTAGGAGCATGAAAAAATATACATACAAGTACGTAGTAAGGTAGGGAGCTACTATATTATATCAAACTTTTAATTTCAGTTTAGCTCTTTGTTCAGAATCGTCTAACATTTTCAATATAATAATTAAGTATAGATAAAGGTGGTTGATATCTGACAAAGTTAAAGTGTGGTCAACAACCAAGGAAAATGCTAAAATTGAGCCAAAAGTCAGAAAAGGCTGACAAGTAGGCAGAAACAATGTTTTAATGAAATAAAACTCATGGTGGTGTCAATATTACTCGGTTATAAAACACCTACATTCTAATTAAGTTAGAAGCAACGCGGCCAGTTCATCTGAAAAAACTACAAAAAACTTATTTTCCTTTGCCTTTGATACACAAAAGAATAGTCCATCCTTCTAAAGTAGAACATGAGCTAACGCAGCGAGATTAAATAAAAGTATGAGACCTAAATCAAATATCTACTTAGTATAAAGAATCTGTAGGATCCAATTCGTCTGGTATTGCGAGTATTTTAATTATCCGCTGACGTACGAGATCTGAGCGAGTAAAAACGGCTCGCAATGAGAAAATAATAGCGGCAGAGGGATTAGCATTGCGTTCTTACGAAGACTAGATAATATGGAGACAGCGCGTTATTTTTACCCTTTTAGATTTTATTTGGCGTCCAGTTTAACTTGAAATAAAAGAAAAGATAAACAGTTGGCATTTGAGTAACATGTCTGTGAATGCACTTGGAATGTGAGAAGTATAATATTTTAATAGTTTGGGAAACAGGTTCTGATATTTTTTTGTTGTTTTAAATTTAATTAACAACCGTTTGAAGCCCTAAAGCTATCGGCAGCTATTCAATTAAAATAAACTACGTGGAAAAAAGTGAACGAATTAATATCTACGGGGGCAAATAATTTGGAACTAAAACTAAAAAATGATGATAAAAATGTTAGCAGTTTATATTGTCCTATTGCGTAATATCTCTCCGATAAGTAACTTATATTTACATCTAAAATCTAATGTGGTATACCGCATTTCAAGTTAATAAAACTTCCCTCATCTCATCAGCTGCATGTAATCTTTAGTAGCATTGTTATATTCCTCAGTGTTCCCGCTTTTTATCGAGTTTCCTTTCAAAAACTTTCGAGCAATATTTGTCGGATATAAAAGTTTCCTCCTTAATTATTAATTGGCCCTCAATACATTACCGATTGTAACTTCCAGACGACTTCGGCAAACTTTCCCGCATGTTGTACCAACTTTGGTCCAAGTTTACTTCCATATTACCCCGACTTTGTTGAAGATCAAGGCAATCCTTTTAGAAGCATCGACCATCTAGATAACGAGATAGGGATGGTGCATTAAAATTAACTTTGCATTTTGCTGCCCCTTAAGCCTCTTGTCTTTGAATGAGGTCCTGGTTTCAGCTTAGCCACAATGCTCTATTATGGTGCCGACTGGAATTTTGGCGTCGTTTTTTTATTTTGATTTGCATCTGAGGTCTTTTTGTGTTGAAAATATAATTGGTTTTACCATCTTTAAATATAAGAAGAGGCTAACTGCTTTAGGTTTTGTTTGAGTTAGAAGAAAGGAAAATCTTTTCGAACTTCGATCCGCGAGAATTACTGTTAGGTTAAATATTATGTACTGTACGTGTACATATTTACCTGTTTATTGTATTAGCGGGATAACAAACATAGACCGAACAAAGACAAGTAAAGTAAAGAAGACCGAGACCTAAAGCTGATAAATGTAAAAAGCAGAAAGATATGAAACAAGTCCACATAGTTTTCATGAAACAAAGTTTGTTACAAAACTCACAATACAAAATCACTGCAATAAGTATCAGTCTGAACTGCTAACCTCTCAGTCTTATCTCACCTTTCCTAACGTCTTAAACAAAATGAAAACTCGGAAAACTGGTAAAAATACAGCTTCATTTTAAAGGCAGGAGCAAAAATGAATGCAGGTGTCGACTATACATAACAACTTGAAATAAATAAGTGCAATCTTCCTGCGCTTAGTTAGAGCAAGTTTTCCTTTATCCGACGTTGTCCTAGCCAAGAAAAATAGTTGGTTTTACTCAGAAACGTTGTGGTCCTACTAAACCGATGGTAAACCTGACAAAACGTCGTCTACGAAGTTCGGGGAAGAAATTAAAAATCTTTCGGTTGGTTTTTTGTTTGTATTGTTATTAGTTGGTAAGAGTCAGGCTTGGTGAATAGCTGCTGGCATTTGGAATCGAAAGTAAGGCTTCGGATTGCCTTTTTTAGATGGTTAGGATGTTATGATACTTATACTGATGTTCGATTCTGAAGAAAACTCCCAACTTCCAAAAACAATTGTAAAATGGAAGTAGTAGCTGTTTAGTGTGGTTTTAAGTAATTTATGATTTTTAACCGCATTCAATGATAACTCCGTCGCTCGTGATTCTAAGTTTCTACGACGAAACTTTTCAAACTTTAATAAAACAAACTAAAAACGTCTTATGTTTTAAGTAAAAACACTTATCGGTTAGTAAGAATAATGAATACTATACATGTTATGAAACAAGTATTATAACACATATTCACAAAACCATTAATTTACAATCCGACTCTAGATAATGACAAAACGATACATTCGCTCCGGGATGACCCAACGGATGAGAAAACAATTCCTTGGTTACCTCTGGATCAGGTGGATACATAACTGATATATCAAGGATTCCCATTATTGTACAATTAGCAATAGCAGATGAGAGAATGCTATCGACAATTTTTGTTTGTGATTTGGAAGATAAATAATGAATGGTGTCTTTGTTAAATTAATGACCTTTCTTTTTATCCGAATAAAACGTAAATTCCCGGCCAATACTATTTCATTTAACGTCGTAACTGTGTATCGCCGGTTTAAATTATTTATTTGGCTTTAAGTTTGCTGATCTGACAGTAATTTCTCTCACCGTCTGCCAAGACTACGGTGGAAGTTAAAACTTCAAATTAGAACCTATAATGGGCTCTATATAAAAAAAAACTTAATGCTAAACTAAAACCTAGAAAATATATTGATCACGTCAGTAGTATACTCATATTGCTCATATACAGACAACAAAGAGTTTATGTTGCATGTGAAAACTCAATACAAAGCCTTGCTCCAACATTTCTTTTTATTTCGAAACAGTTTCTTTGTATTCAGGGCGCAACAACAAATATCCGTACGCCGTTACTTGTCACGGAGAAACGATTATTTATAGTACAAATCGAGTGACGTGGGTCTAAGGAAACAACATTATAAATCAAACACTTCGCGTCAGCTCGGACGTGACGGTATATTTAAAGACGTCAAACTAGGTTATACTGGTTATGGACCAACAAAAGTACGGCTGAGACAATTTTGCGAAGGTTTGGTGTCCCTTGGGTGTCGTATAAGACATGTAAGGGATTATGAGAGGTTTGAGGCCATCTGTGTGACGATGACGTCAAACGGCGTGTCTTGCTTGCTAAGTGTGGCTATTAAAGTAACCCAGTCTTGGGATGCTTTAGTTGAAGACTTGCTTTATTTTTTCTGTCATCTAATAAAATCATAATGCTTAGAATTATAATGCTGTGTAGTGTATACAGTTAATTTACTGTCAGTAAATGACGACATATTGTAATAGATTTTACACAAACAATCTTAGATTATTTTATTTCTTCAAACATGAAACACACCGTTAAATGTTTAACTAAACAACTATAACTAAACTTACAAAAGTCCCATTGAAGAACGAAAATAATAAACATCAATAACGCAATAGTTCGAAATGAAATCGTTCTGCGACCGTTTCACGATAGCGGTTAGTCCTTTATAAGTTGAGCGTCCACTTTTTACGGCATCAAGATATGTTAGGTGCTCAATTGTATGGAAGTAAGTTCGATATCTGCTGACTCCTATTGTTGGTACACTCACTGATCCTAGTCTGTTAGTCGTCTTCTTATTTGGTTGATTTTTCTAGGGGTCGTCCGGTGAAGCGTGCTGTTATTTTGGATGATTTGAGATGTTTTGAGAGAGGGCGGTCTGTGTTTTTAGCGAATTATTATGTAAGTTAGTCCTCCTTTAAACCGGCTTGTGAAATTTGCCAATACAATCTTTTGAGGTACCATGTACTTAAGTTATAAAATATTGTTTCATCTAAATTGATAAAGAAAATTTTGAAAATGATGAACACGAGCAGGACTATTAATTCCTAATAGGTATTTTCTATGATAAGTCCTTAATTAAATTGTTTAATATTTAGTGTAGTTCACAAGGATCCCATGATTAATTGAATTAGTGTTCTCATAATGACGGTAATAAGAAGAGACGAGAGCGAACGCTTTGTTAATGGTTTTTTTTTTAAGTATCTTAAGACAATTACTAGTGAAAAAGAATAAGCCCTTTAAAAAAACACCGTCTGTGAAGTTCATGCACTACCCTCCCTCTCGTTTTTCTCTAACCCCTATTAACAGCAATTGTTTGTATTCAAATGATACTCATTTAAGTTGAGCACTAAAATAACTATAAACAGAAGTGTCGTCCGGCCAATACAAACACGTAATAGAAACTTCAACGCCAACCTTTTTCCTTTTCCCAACAATAAACGGAATAACGGGATAAAGACAGTGTGAATGAAAACACCAGATCGCCTGAACTTGGGCTATTATGACGGACAAAAATAGTTGGCTCAAGTTGGCCGTAAGTTGGTGTAAGTTGGCAACTAATGTTCCTCGTTATTGCCTTAGTTGGCCAATATTTTCGCGTGGACAAAGATGGTTGGCACTTGTTATAACAAACTATTGTATTGCCGACAGATTAGTTGTTGAACGTTGTTTCGGATTTATTGGGTCGTATTTTTTTGGAGAGATTTCAGGTGAAATTATGATTGAGGTCTTCGTTCAGTTCTCAAGTTGGGGAAAGTTTTATTGGAGTTTCTTCTTGTACAATTGAAAATTAATGTGCTCGATAAGTCATAAATGGTGATACATTTGCCTTCATTACTCTGTTACGCTTACAACATTACGCTTAGTTTCTTAGTCTATTAGCAAATTTAAATGATTAATCCTTATTGTCTACAAGGTTTGCCTTCTGCCTTCCCGAGTAATGTATTGTGGTTAGTTCTTCTTATTACATTTCTTTGATTCTCATTAACATTCATTAAATAAGATACTCAATATCTAAATCAATTTATTATCTAAGACCAAAACCATCTAAAAATGAGAAAAAAAATTACAGACCGTTGGGATTCCAATTTGCAGCCTAAAAATAATAAAAAGTAAAAGTCAGATAAGAATGTCATATTCATTCCTGGCCGGTGATAGCCATGTATGTATGATTCCGTAATGAAGTCCATATCTGTGGCACAAAGGCTGTCAGGGACAGGGGTCGCATCGTTCGAACAGGTAGGCAAATTAATCCGCTGCAATTTTATCTAGTCGCTCTCGGGCGGTGCTACAGTGAGCACGTGTTTATCACTGTAAAAAGGCGAATGTATATTTTTATGTTATTGACGCTTTGCATTTTTCTGTCAGCAATAATTTAACATTTAAAAAGTAGATAAAGCATTGTGTTAACTGGCATACACCATTTATTACTAAAGAGGTCTAAAATAAGTTACTTTAATTTTGCTGCCCGGATCCTTTAAATCCAAAAATTGCTTGATTTTTCATAATAAACGGTACACGCCTCCAAGCCCGCTTTAAAATACCTTCTAATACGTTTGCCACCACTGTAGCAGCGCAGCCCTATATTTAATTGGCCGGGCATAGAATAACGGCCATCCGCGTTGTCCTTTTGTAATATGACGTGACCCCGCAAAGGGGTTGTTCTCAAACTAATTGAAATTCACAATATTTTGTGCTCTATTTAATAGGGGAGTGAGATAGGCAGCTTTAATCACGGGCTTTTAGGTTAAATACCCTCTACATGTAATGTAAACAATATGTGTTTTGTACTGGTCGTGCTTTATTTAGATAGACATATTTTTAAGGTTTATTAAATATTTGAGTACCGAATATGAAACAAAGATTTTTCCATCTACCACCACATGACCACCGCTTTTTGTTTAAATATGCCCACTGTCGGCTGCCGACGCCTAGTCAGACCGAGAAGGCTATGGCGAGATAATTTATAAATACTCTCTCTACTCTGCATCGGTACTCATAGCCAAATAATCTTTTAAACTGCTTAATATGCTGCTATATTTAATTTTGCTCTTTGTGGACGACGCGGCGCACTAAGGATCCTAGTACGCCGTCTACATAAAAGTGAGAACATAAAACGGAACTGATGTCATATTTTACTAGATGCACAGTAGCTCTACAAGTATGAAAAACGTGCTTTCATCGAAAACAGGGAATGCCAAACCGTAGATCCTGTGCACATGGCCTGAAATATTTCGCACTTCACACTTACTGCACCTGCTCTCAATTTGTGTCACACAGAGCTTCCCTCATCCCATAGGAGAGACGTGCAAGGGAAACTGGTACGGGGTACCACATGACTCGCTATCCAAGATTCCCAAGCGATCCGGTCACTGTTGAAACTGAGTTGTTTTTATTGAAAACAAGGGTTGTCTTCCATTCATTCGTGCCCAGATCACGAACACACTTTGTTAACAAAACAGAGTTTCCCTTTGACGTATCGACTAGACATTTTTTAATGCATAACTTGAACGGAATTATTGATAACTACATCCGATCCAACCGACGGTTTGGCCTTTGACATTTCGCTTTGAAATATACCTATGTTTTAATGTTTTTATTGGAAACATTGAGATGAGAGTTGTTATCAAGATTTTCCTTATATCGGCTAATGTTTTTTTAGACGGAATATCGTATTTTCGGAGGGGAGTTTGTTTTTGGCCCTGAACTCCTGATTGTAATAAAAATAGACAATATTTTCTTGTGTTAGTTATTGACTTAATCAGTACAAGGCAATTAAATCAATCTACTGCGATAGAGGAACTTTTTTTTTTCGATTAATTTGCTTACAAATTTCCTTATTTCCATAATGACGTTATGTTCGAACAAACTTTCAATCCAATTAAATCAAGGGTATAACTTACCTTAGCCGTGCCTTTTTTCTAAAATCCTGCTATAAATTATTCTAAAACAAAATTACCTAAAAAAGTTTCGACTAAATTACACTAAGAAAAAAGAACAGCGATTTCCAAATTCAAATAAGGGATGTCATATCAAAATTAAGGATATCGTCTACAAGTAAATTACAAGTCGACTCGAACTTGCAAAGTCGACGTCGAAATTGAATAAAAACTTAACTCATTTTTCAGTGTAACAACGGTTCGGTATCGGAAGAGAGTTTCGATATCCGAATTTCTTATCCTTCATTCATTAGCAAGTTCAATCAAGGGTCCGAGGACTGTGGTTATTTATTGCCTTGCATCGGCCCTCACAATTACGACAGAAGGAAAAACTTTCGCTATTACCGACCCCCGGAGGCTTTCATACAAAAAATAAATTGTACACGCCAACGTGTAGTGCGTAATGGATTCTGGGTTTCGATTTCGTTCAGGCCATTGTATCGGAAGTACGGTGGACCGCGCGCGTTTGGGCTGTTTGTATGTATATTTGTGTGTAAAATGTTTATTTGATTCTGTCGTACCACAGCGTTTTGGTCCCTTTGTGTTGCAGTCAAAGTTGCTTCAAAAAGAATCCTTTTTATACTCATTACCTATGGGCCTTTTAAATAAGTGATAAACAAAACAGGCGTGGGCCGGTTCTATGGTTATTTAACTGCTATCTTTTTGACATTTAAAATAAAAATCTTTAAACTCGGGATATTTTGTAAGATTTACAAATCACTTCCACTCGTGGACTTTGTAATTAATACTTGTATCTTAAGCACTATTACGTCTCCTTCTCTTCCGTTAGTCACATCTGTTAAAGTAAAGATATTTGATTGGGTGCCATTCACAAAATACTTCGGTACATTACTCGTGACGGTATTGGAATGTTCCATACTAAGGCATATCGGGCTTACGCTCGACGTAGATATATCGGGAACAAGCATTAACTGCATTGATTGATCATGTATTAGTGGTTGATGGGAGCTGTGTAGAAATGTGATAGTAGTTAGTTCTAGATGTTTCATCGCAGTGCAGATGTTTGGTGAGATAAGTTTCATGGGTCTTAATTAGATGAATTCGTCAGTGAGTAATTTCAAATAATTAACTGTTCGATAGAGATATAATAAATATTTAGGTAAATACTGTTGAGAACAATCTCGGTAGCGAGGCGGATGCTAGATCATAATGGTCAATTTCCTTTTAAACAGTTGTTTTTTTTTATAGCTTTTTTTTTAAACGTCGCCCCACACTAGGAATTTCTCCTGTTTCGTGGGTGCGTTTCACTAACATGTAATATCACACACACAAACAGCCAGACTCGGGAGAAATATCTGCGGAACGCACAAATTTTTGTCCCGTGCGGGAATTCAAACCGAAATCCTTAGCGCAGCAGTCCAATCGCTTAGCAACTACGCCAATCCGGTTTATGTTAAGCTTTCGCCGGAAAACCTAGTACAATAATGCCTAACTCCGTCATCTGGCCTGTTGGTCTAGTGGTTAGTGACGCTGACTGCTAAACCGGAGGTCGTGGGTTCGATTCCCACCCAAGACAAATCTTTGTGTGATAAGCATAATGATTTGTTCTGTGTCTGGGTGTAAATTATCTATATTATGTATGTATTTAGAAATATTTAAGTATGTTTATCAGTTGTCTGGTTGCCATAATACAGGCTCTGCCTAGTTTGGGATCAGATGACCGTGTGTGGGCTGTCCCAAGATATTATTATTATTATTATATCCAACATTTCCTTCTCAACACTTTGCGACTTAAATCACGTACATTTGGACTCACTAATATTCACAACTACAATAGATTTCTCGCGTCTCGCCTGACATGTCGTAAATTGTAAGCCCGTGCATAAGGGAAGTTTTATTAAATTTCAATGTGTAGACTTGTCTTCGGATTGTCGGCGCACCTGCGAACTGAATTACGGTTTACGTGTTCAGCAATCGGTATAACCGTTAAATCTAAAGGTTTTGTCGGATACGTTTCGTTGGGACGGATTTTCAGACGTATATAGACATTTTATGTAGATCCGACGACATTCGTTGTAGAGTCTGTATACGTACGTACTGTGATATTTGGTTGTGGTGTTATGCTAAAATAGTCTTCTACCTTTTATTTAAAACTGTTATAGAATGACTGTTCTGATCTGATACTATGTACTTACTAACTTACCTTTTTAAACTTGACATGGATACAATAACCCTTTTCTTAGAACTAGCAGAAAAATTATCATACTTTTGTAATAAATGTCACAAGTTTCGATGTGAAATATAAGGTAAAAAAACTGATAAGCGTTTCTAACTTCATAGTGACCTAGACGTCCCCAAGAGCGTAAAGAAAGCAATGACAGCAGTACATAATTTCTCTTTATAAAACACCAAGTTCTTATTAAACCTTGTTCTCATTTCCATGACAGCACAAGGCAATTAATTTTAATTTCAGTAATTAGTTACGACATCATTTACCACGATTTATATGACCCATATTAAAAGCACCATCTTTCATGACGAGAATTAAAACTCTAACTCTGAAATTATAGTTACGGAGATGACGAATATTTGAACTTTCTATGTATCAATCGACAACTGTTCACCAATTTCTTTGTTACCTCAGAACTGGGAACCCAGTTTCATCCACAAAACTAATATGGCAGAAGCTGCTAATAGATGATAATGTAGGTTAGTAGACCGTACTAAAATTCGAGAAACTGCTAACTTGAAGAAATACCTACGTTTATTCCCTACTAAGGAGGTACCGGCAAACACAAACAGGCATGCTGACCCATAAAGTTTTAAGATTACACAGCCCGTTGCCACAAGATAGTAAATTGGAATATTCACAGCGAAACGAACCCGGGGCCGAAAACGGGCCACCTGTGCGGGAAATGTTATTATCTCATTAGATGAGGCCTTTCCGTTTCCTCAATTTGTTACAAACAAACGGAATTTTAATATTATCTGCGTAATAGCTTCTGTTGTTGATAATCCTGCGGCACTTTGTCGCTGTTGAATAAACTGGTGGAAGAGGAATGTACTTACAGCGTTTGTGTTTTGTTTATACTGTTTAATTGGAATAGTAATTATGTTTGTAACTGCCTGAGGGTACAACTATTTGTGGAGAGGCTTTTGACGAGTATGTGGCGTGTAGTTTTTTGTTTCTTGCGTTAATGAACCTGAAAAAGGCTATCCTGACAAGACAACTAGGTAGGTAACTTTGCCTATAAGTAGGTAAGACAAAAATTAAAACATTTTTGTATAACTTGCTCCAAGTGTTACATGTGATAAACGAAATCAAGAATTGTACCTATGAAAAATCTGATTTTAAGCTTGAATGAATAAAAATAGTGCGAAATTGTTAGAATATTAAAATTAGAGGTACAATTTTTTAAAGAAACGTTCCCCACTCTACGAATTTCTCCTGTATCGTGGGTGCGTTTCACAAACATGTAATATCACAGACACAAACATCCAGACTCGGGACAAACATCTGCGGATTATACAATGTTTTTCCCATGTATGGATGAAAGCGGCAACCCCTAGCGCAGCAGTCCCATCGCTAAGCTACTGGACCAATCATGTCGAATCAAAATTCACTAGTTATTCATTTTCAACACGATCAAAATTTTCAGGCGTATTCTTCTTTCTACCTCTCTCTCTGTCAACCTAAATTCAACATTAACGAATCAAATAGCATTGGAAAGAACAGCATGTATAACCTGTCGTACAAAACGTAATGATATTGCCATTCGCAAATTATATGTAAACGTCAGATAATTAAACCAGGACAGGCCCGCGGGCCTGTGCGGCTTAAATAAGCACATTGCGGCGCTAGTCATTCTACCGGCGACGTCATACTAGGTGATCCAACGTATAATAACCCACTTTAGGACTGTCAAGACAACGTATTTTAACTATTCTTGTTATTTTTTAAAGAGAGTCTTCAGTGCTAAGAATTGTGGTCAAGGACGATTTAGGTATGGGTGTATTCGGTTGATAAAGGCACTAGAATGACCCCTGATTTTTATTTCCTCAAGGAAGTGCTTAAATAATTTAATCATTTACTCTTTATTTCCTGTTCTGCCGAAATTGAAATCTTTGAGAGTTGCACAAAATAATGCCTGCATAACTTATGCGTACAATCGTACATGATGCATTATAAAAAAATAATTAATTGGGACGTTAAACTATATAATTATATTTTATTTACTAAATATAAAAGAAATCCACTTGAAGCGTATATTTGTGGCAACCCTGTATGCCCCACATTCCGACTTATTTACATTTCATTTGCAGAAATGCGACTCGAGATGCGAGATGCGGCGAATGTATAAAACCCATATTCTGCACAATCAAGTCAAATTAGAACGGAAAAACCTTGCTCCTAGCTCGTTCTGATTGAAAATAACAGTAATACTACCTAATTTCATTTCGGGAAACACAATACCTGCCTAATACTTACACGCAGTTCGCAAATTTTTATTAAGAAAAAGTTAAGGAGAAAGATGGTGACGTGTCAATGAAGAGGTTCAAAAAAAGGCAACTGTGGCGATTACTACACCGACTAGAGCTTAAAGAAAAAAAAAGGTTCTAAAACATTTAAAAACATTACTATCATCATCATCTACTAGGAAGAAAACACCTGCCTACATGCTTTCCCTTGTAGAAATAGAAGCGTAATGGTTTACAAGTCAAGCCACTTAACAGTCACTCAGTAAAGTGCTCCAAATTTTGTTAGGGAAATTCAACAAATGATTTAAGGCAATTAATGCTAAAGATAACTAGCTGGAACGCCAACTTCAATATGATTTGGTCAAAGTGCAGGCTCAAGCAATTCAGCGGCCACAATGCGTGCAATGAAGCGTCAGGAGTACAATATCTATGATATTGATCGCGTTAAGCCATTGAAGTGAAGCTGGTTCCAATATGGCATGTTTAGATTATTGTTATGTCAAAGGATTAATTTATTAGATGCTATGTGGTTCTAAGCTAGGCTTCTTAAAATGGACAGCAATTGTTTTTACATGACTGCCCAAAAAAGGAGTGTAATGTTTTCAGGGTTCGTGTATGTATATATGTGAGTTTTTGATTTACTTTACCTGCTTAATGTGTAAAGACTTTTTTAGGTATAATTTTGATGAATTGGTAATGATGGTTGAACAACTTGAAGTTTCCAGGAATGAGCACATACGTATATGTTTTAATACGACGGTCTGAGTCTTATGCTTTCAAAAAGTGAGTTTTCTGTGACAAATCTATGACTGATCTGTAGTTGTAGTAGTCGATAGTAATTGTTCAAATTAGACGTTAAACACCTCAGTCTGTCCGTGACCATGAATGCTGTAAAGGATTCGAAACGTTGGGACCAAAAAAACAATTAAAACCGCGATAAAATCCGTAAAAATAGTTTTATTTCAATGATCTGCCCCCTTACGAGTACGGGGTTACGAGCAGTGTAATGCGGCGTCTCGCTTTCACAACGTAAACTGTCCTGCTTTAAGAGTTCATGGTAAAGGGATGTAGTTGTTTCTTTAAAGATACTTCTTGTCCTATTTAAATACAGGTGAAAACCTTCTACTTTTAGTCTTACTTGGATCGTACTCTAACTAAAAACCGTAGTGGTTTCGTTTGTGACTAAGAGACAACAATATGGTCAAATAGAGGAGTGTTCAAACTGTAAATACATTTTGACACTATAATAAATAGCGCATTACGCATTCCAATTCTTTTCAGCTGGGCTTCAGTGTAAATTGCATTGTTATCTAGGACCCACCGTCCACTTCAACGGTGCCTTATCTGGATGCGAGTAAATCTCAATGGTGGAAGGGAGATTGTGAAATATTGCCTCGAAAATTGCTTTGGATTTGAATAGAATAAGGCAGGTTTCCTTTGAAAGGATAGTTTAATAGTGAAGGATTGCTACCTTTACTTCGGTTTGGCTAATAATTGTTTTAGGCAGAGGCTTAAATAATGGTAAATTCTTTTTTGGCTTAAGCTTACAAAATACAAAACAAAAAGGTTTTATAAGAAGAAAAAATCACACGTTAGGTACTAAAATGTTTGCAACTCTCATAAATAAGTAAGGGATTGGGCATAAATTGGGGCACCAATACACACTCATCTCACCATGCAAACCACCCTAACACGGTTCTCCAATAAATGCAACCTCTTCAATAAATTCGAATTCAGAAAACACAATAGCTTTTTCATAACCATTGTCACGAACTAGAATCAATCAGGCCAAAGCAGCGAACGACTTTTGACATATTCGCGAAAAAAAGAAAATAATCCTAGAAAGTCGTCTCCAATTTCTCGTAACATTGTCAGTTGACTTGATTTTCTGGTAACGCGGGTGAGACGTTTCCCGTTTACGTGGAAACGTAAATGTTGCCGGCGT
This sequence comes from Abrostola tripartita, assembly GCA_905340225.1. Lineage (NCBI taxonomy): Eukaryota > Metazoa > Arthropoda > Insecta > Lepidoptera > Noctuidae > Abrostola > Abrostola tripartita. Next base: position 5,391,822 of record HG996493.1, on the reverse strand, counting down.
CATGTTTCGCATGCCAAGCATATGCCAAGCGGACAAATTGAGTACGTAGCGCGAAGCGACAGAGTACAGGCATGTGACAGAAGTATGAACAGGAATGATTCTTACGCACGATGTTTTTTTACTCGTAATTTATCACCTGTGACAAACAGTAAACCAATCAGGTATTAGTAAGCTGTTAACTTTCTAGTAATAATAAATAAAGGGCCGTGTGTCGCATACCCACTTCTAATTTTCACGTGGTCAAAAACTTGATTTGTTTTTGTTATTTGTGTGTATTTCAGTCTTCTTACTCTTTGATTTATGATGATGATGATGACTCTTTGATTAGATTGAGGATCTTTTCAAGACTATTCACAAACCGGTTATTACAACATATTCTAATATAAAAGCATTTTGCTTTATACAATCTTTTTATCTTCAATATGATGTGTACTATTTCTTCTCGTCGCATTGTGCCAGAATGTTCAATATCTATCTATTGACTTGCATTGTATCCTTAACTGTTGTTCTGCTTCTGTATAATGTCGTCGTGTGAATCTCGTGACTGTGAGATTGAACTACATGAGTTTGCGATGTGACTATTTTCCAGTTGAGAATTTTATGTGTCGGTCCGAGCGGACAGCTGCGTCCGCCCCGGCACGTTCACAATCGACGGACGCATTTACTTTATATGCTTAATATTATACACCGTATTCCAGCGCAGTCTCTTTTATAATCAGTCTGAAATTGAATGATCCTCATCTAACGGTAGGTTTTACAGAGAGATAGAGAAGTAGTCGCATTTTTTTTGAATATCTTAAGGAATTTGCTCTTATTTTAATTAATGTTAAAATTATTAAAATTCAGTTGATTATAGATTACTATAATATTTCGGTATAGCTATCTACATCCTGGACACCTCAGAATTAATAAACAAAAGCAAGCATTATTTTCTAGCCCAAAATTTGAACTGAAGTCTTCACGCTCAACAATGACATTTGAAGCGAGACCGAAAAACGGGCAATATATACTTGAGATTGCAATAAAATTGAGTTTCCCTAACACCTTACCTGTTCATTTCCTAATTATATTTTTCAAAGAGCAACCGATACTAGAAGTACCCGCATTAAAGCCGTAACACACAGTGACGGTAGTGTGAAACCCGAGTCGCACCCATGTCCGCTGCACGTTTGACGTTTATGAGGGTAAACTAACAACGCGGTACGTAATTCGATCTGTCTATAAAACAAACCCTCTAAATTTATTAGCGATGCGCTGTTTACGTGTTCATAACGTTTAATTTGGGTTTTATTGAAGTTTAATTAAGGACTGATGACGTTTGGATGTTGTAATGTTTAACTAGTGGAACGGATGCAAGTGCAGTGATATAAAGGTGTTTGTGTTTACGGTTGGTAAGTATTAAACCAATCTATTTACTTTCAATAATCGATTCTTTAGAAAGGTTATAAGGTGTGCACCGTAGAAAAAGTCCAAATGGATCTAGGACTTTAGATTGTAGCGTAACAGCCAATAAAAGCCAAAGTAAGTATAAATTATTTTAAAACAAAACCAACCCATATTTTTTCATCTTCCTAAACCAATTTTACACATCCCTGAAAAAATATTTAAAAGGTTTGTAATGGCCTACGTATTTACATACATAGGTACAGGTGCAAGTACTGTAACAACAACGACCGTGGCAAAAGCCATTCTGCAGTCGAACGCGTACATACGATATGAAACGTATATTTTTATCCAGCAAAAAAAGAGTTTTCAAATTCAATTCACATTCGATTTTGTCAAAACCGTGTTGTTTGATTTTTTTATCCGTATTTTTAAAACTAGTGTGTTCATTCCGTTTGAATGCTTAGTTTAGGTTTTATCATTGATTTTGTGATGTTGCAAAAGTATTACGTTATAGTTTTTTTTCTGCTGTTAAAACAACATTAAAATTCGATGTAATTTTGAGTTTCCATAACGTTAACGTTTATCTTATTTTATCGTTTGTAAGTGATTTAAGTTAGATAGTACTTTTCAATAAAAAGAAACCCTTTATAGATGTTTTCTATTGGGGCGTTTTGAGCTATAAACTGTGTGAAGGTATACAGACTTGGTATACACTCAAAAAAAGAAGAACTATAATAATATGGATGTATAAGCACTTCGCTGTGTATTTCAACTGCGTTATACAAACAATATGAAGTAATGCCTAAGATACAGAGATAGTATCGGAAACAATAAAAGCAGGAGTTTTCCGCCTCTAGCCTCTGAGTGAGTATTCATGTACACTCGAACACGACGTGTTGTGTAACATATAGGTACTGTCTATATTAATGTGTGTAACACGTAATCTAAAGCGATAAACGGAGGTACATACAATTAGTGTCACAGTCTATTAAGATTGATTCAGTGTAGTCAAATGTTTGTAATGTTGTCCAACCAAAATCTGTTGACTTTTTTTGCTTATTTAGATAAATGTGTTGTCATGCAGTTATGAGACCGTTTCCTATGCTTGTGTTATATTAATTCTACTTATAATTCATGAGTTTAAGAGTAAGAACTCTACATAATTTTAGTCTAACTTTAATAGTAGATATTAAAATAAACATAAATTCATCATACTCATACTGCGTACATTCATACTACATAACTAACAAAACACACTTTATTGGTCGTCTCAGGACATTAAATGTTATATTTACGAGACAAGCTCTCAAGCGGAGTAGAAAAAATAATACCATAAACCAGTTCTTAGAGGTAAAAATTATTTACAACGACCACCAGAGGCTTTCACGGGAACCCCGCGAAGTGTCTATTGTGTCCTGTACACAAAGACTTTTGACAGCGAGTATCCTTCAACCATCCACTGTAACAATTTATTACGTAAATCCTCATCATTTGAGGTTTTTAGCCCATTGTTCGCCAATTTTCACGTGAATAGAGAATTCTGCAAGTGAATTAATGAGTATAATATTGGATTAATCAGTTTGGCTCGTTATTTTCCATTATATTGTTTACCTTAATGGCGCTCGTTGAGTATCTGTTTTCAATTCGCTATTATTATTACGTGTTGGTAATGATGATTGCGTGGATGTTTTAATATGATATGTTGTTGCATAACGCATCGCATTATTTGTGTAATTAGTGTATAATGAGTGTTCTTATCGCAATCAGTGATGCATATTATAGATAACAATTAGGTGTATTCATTTTTTAGTTTTTACATTTTTGGATAGGTGTTGTAATTTTTTTGCCGTCTATTAGTTATACAAGCATTAATCACAATGATAGGCGGCAATCAACCTTTATCTTTTGGCACCAAATGTTAAACTAAGTTATTTTAAATGAAGCTCTTCAGACTATTGGTTTGTTGACATAGATCTCACACTCTTACCAAACTTGAAACTAACTCCATAAGTTATGTTCTGTTACATTTTTAAACTGAACTCTGCGTTAGTATGCATCCCTTATCCCTAGAAATACATTTCCTTATACGACATACCATACAAACAAACATTTATAACAAACTATACAGAAATTTATTGTTACTGCTGTCATGTCATAGGATTAGTCGGTATTTATGTATTAAATATCCATACTTACACGAACATAATTAAATTACTTCCAATGAAAACAAATTCAATTTTCTAAAGCGCACCATTTACATGCATACGGACCCCTCGTGCAGGGCACAGATAATAATTGCGTCACGGCCCTTTTTATCTAGAGAGCGCATAGACAATCGTTAACTCTATGATAATGCGTCCGATTTGCATTTCCCTCGTTATTTTAACGTTTCATATGCCTCTGACGTTCTCTTGTTTTGAGTTTCATAATCGTCAAGCCTTAAAGGTAACCATGATTAAAGAGGACACGTTCATGATCTTTACCGACTTTATAATATATTGATATGTAGAATGTAGATAGGCTGACTTTTTTAGTCTAACGAATAGAGTTTTGTGGCATATTAACTACATCTTTGGTTTTCAGATATGAGGATTAAAATAAAACATTGTTGCCTAATTATAAAAATATCGATTACCTTTGTTTGACACAGTCGTTGACATATCGATAATCGTCGTAAGATTTCAAAGGCGCTTAAGTTAAGAGACTAAAATATTTAAAATGGTACCTAGATGAAGTAAGTGTACTGAAAGTTAATATATTCTGTTCTTTTTAACGAAATATTTGATTACCTCAATCATAATGATCTAAAATACAACAGGAACTCCACTCTGAATTAAATCCGCATTAATCCACCTCCATGGTTACCCTAACCGAAGCCTATGACGGGGAAATCCTTATATAACTAAATTATTCGTGGTCACGCATTCTGTGAGGTTTCGGCTTTGTGCGGAAATTTTAATTATACATCGGACGAACGTAAAGCTCACCAGATGAACTTATGCAGAACTAATTAGTTCGGTTTACTGTGCGTTTTTTAATGTAGACCATTTTTGTTTTCAATGTGTGATGTGAAACTTATTTCAGTGTATTCAGACGAAGGTGAAAAAACTTTTCTTGTATAACATACAGGATTTGACGTCAATAGTAACAAATGACGGCTGCTTTACCATTCGACTTTAATTTTATTGACACGTCAGTATTTAAGACAGAATAAAATATACGCCCATAGCCCTAATAAACAGAATACAATATCAGCCAATGTAGCATTCAATAAATTGAAAACTTTTTCTAATAAACGATATTTAGGGCTAACACAACTTGGTACCAAGTTCCGCAAACAGTTGGCACGACAGGCTTGCGGTCGCCACAACTCAATAAGTTTCCTAACCAAGTGACGTTCGCAACAGTCTCGTGGTAGCGGGGGTGTTGACTTTAGAAAGTTAGCCCCCATTACGTCTGTAGACGGAGGTATCTGTTCTGTCTTTGTTAAGGGATACGGAAAATTTAATTAGTATTCTAGTTTCAGTCAGGGGTGTAAGATATATGTAGGTACCTAGTTCAAACAACTGGAATCCGAAAAATAAGTGTAGAATAAAACCATTTAGTAATTGGAGCAAAAGCGAAATACCGCATAGTATTCACTAAATGATATAAAAAAACAATAATTAGTTAAAACTGTTCCTAATAAAAATTAAAATAGTATTTTAAATTAGCCAAAAAGTTAAAAACACATTTTTAAAGTACGAACGCAAAAAAGAATAAAAAAACAGTTTGAAAAATGAATGAGATCCGCAACTTTTAAGGAAAATGAAGGCCATTTTTCTGTTACAATGTTGTCAATCAGTCACGGGCTGTACGCGTTTCCTTTGCCATTCGCTCTGCTTACGCCGTTGATTTGATTGAAAACTTCCTTTCACGCACCTGAGACGAAGCCTACAGGCTGTGGGTATTTGGATTGAGCCAAATCCGATGGATGTGTTAATCTCCTTGATAAGTTCGTAATTGAAAAAGATTTTTCTTAGAATTTTTACGGAAAGTTTAAAAAATGTGAAAGCATTACGTGGCTTGGTTATGGAGGTTGCGAAAGGAAGACTCTTAAATGCGTAACGATTTCGGTAGAAGTTTAACTATTGTGATTGAAATAGAGTTTGAAAAAGTTTTTCACTTTGATATTGGGCTTCATTAGCTCACAAACGGCTCACTTTAATGCAAAATTAAGAACTTACGTTTTGTGTTTCTTCTGTGTACCTATCAAGACTATACTTATCTTTTATTTATCTGACTTACAGAGATTTAACTCAATTAATGTTTCGCATCATTTACAAAATTTTTGAAGTAGTAATAGCACCCTAGTGATGAAGCTTCACAGTATAGTGGTTTCCGTTAAACCAACCACAACTAACTAATTTTGAATAAATTGATAATTTCATGCATGCAGGTTTCAGAATTTTAAAAGCCGAAAACTAAAGACTAAACTCAGCATGTGATTAAAACTCCCACTGATAACAAGGTTATTAAAACAAACAGAACCTCATTAAAACCGGCTGTAACGACAAAAATTCACTCGGGTCCTGAAAGTTAAGCGCGGGTTAAAATTGTACGGTTAAATTCATTTGTTCATCCCCATTCTGACTAACAAACGTTACGATTGGTCCCGTGAGTGCGGCGAGTACATTAACCGGGTACAGAACGACTGCCATCCGAAATTGGGAGGAGTGTGTGCGAATCCGAAATTGTGATTTTCTTACAAATTAAATTAAGTGTTTTTAATCTGCGTGACGGTGTTTGTGTTAGAATATTCATGTAGTGTGATGAGTCGACGAAACCTCAAGGATTGTGAAACAAAGCTTGCCATGATTGGCACAAGACTGCGACAAATGGATTCAGCAGTGGGATAGGCTGTGTGAAGGAGGATTACGATTCATGCAATTTGCTTTAGAGTAAGGAAAATTAAAAAAGAGTTTCTACAATTTAATTAAATGTAACGATGATTTCATTTGCCTAATCATGATTCATGTGAACGGAAAGTCGAAAGAAAAGATTTGTTGTTTCAGTTTTTATTTAAAAATTATTTTAATTTGAAATGATAGACGACGATTGACCTCACGCCATATTTTGACATAACTTAACTAGTATGTAGGTAAACCAAAAGCTGTTATAATATAAACCTACGTGTAATGAAAACACTATTTCAAACTCAAACAATAAGATACCGACTCCAACAGACTCCTGGAAAGCCCTAGATTGAATTACGTAAGTGCTACACACCGCTAACTCCTAGTATTGTGATATTCATGCATTATAATATAAACCCCTCAACTTCTGATCTCATTTGTGATTCCCGAGACGTCGGTCGTCGTTCACTTCGTAAACTTTTACGGCCTTATTACAAAAAGTGGTTTATCTAAAAACCAAGGTTTAAAACCTCTAAAAACCACGGTTTATAGGAAAGTGTTATTACAAAAAGTGGTTCTGCGAAAAACCATTGTCCATTCTATGGTCTAACGCCAAACCTGGGCGGCCCCTAGTTTAAAGTAAAGAACTATGGTTTAAAATATCATATCTGTCAAATTTCATCTTTTAGGTTATCATATATTGTTGTTGTTTTTACCTGAACATGGATATTATAATGGTCAATTTATTTGATATTGAGGATATTGAAGCCGATAATACAGATATTATTTGCTTTTGTTGGTTCATCATACAAAATATAATAGAATACGATTCACAAGAGGAATTATTAGATCCTCTCGTCTGTGAGCCATACCGGCTCCCGGTATGACAATATATTCGCATATATTTCACTACAAATGCCGTTCTAACGCATTATTTATGTTTATCAATACATAAACTAGCATAAATTACATACTTTTGGTTTTAACATACTAAATTACGTCAACAAACATCTCATAAACAAATAAGTTCGAATTACGTCACGTTTCGTTACACGGATGTACTTAGTTGTATTACTAGCTAATACAACAAGCTTCATTTTAAACAAAACTACAGTTGACGATATAATTGATATTAAAATCTAAGCAAAATAATAATAGTCTCAATATTTTTAACACTTCTATAGAATATTTAATCATTAGTCTATTATTAAACTATTTTCTTTTCTGGGCAAATGGAACGTTTTTGTAGAATGATAACATTATGAACGAACGATGTTTGTATTAATCTGTGGTTGCTATACAAACAATGGTTCAAATGACAGTGCTAAGAAAACCACGGTTTTTATAACTTTTGTAATAAGGACAAATTTAGACCATGGTTCTTCAGATAAGCCTGGACTTGAAAGGCCAGGTTTAAACCGATGTTTATTTAGTTTTTTGTAATGAGACTGTTATAGTTTCCCGTTTAAACTTTCATGAATTTAATCAATGCAGGACATTTTGTAATAATTTTTATGAACGAACTTTTGGTGGAATGATATGAATATTTACGTCGTCTCTGTCTCGCCTCTTTGGGGAAAAGGTTTATGGGGAGTTTAGCACTTTGCGTTTATTAAGTAACCTTATTATTTATATAATGCTAGATGAAGACTTGGCTGTGAAATGCTTATACCGTATTTTGCTATGTGTCTTATTTTTCAAGTTGTTTAGTTACAATGTTGGGGTTCTGCTGTACAGCTGTTTTTTTTTATAACCTAATATTACCTATCTATCTACAAATTATTTGTACGTAACAGGTGATAAGTCTATTTTGCGTTATTAGCAGTATGCAGCAGAAAGCTTTAATGTTATATTATGGATAACCCTATAACATTAAAATACTGAAAAATATAAACCTATTTTTCAGTATCAATTATTTTCCCCTTATAACGGTGTATAAAGAAGCCATGTCAGAAGCCTACAGGCGGTTTAAACTCTGAAACTAAGTTGTTCATCAACCATACGATAAGAAGAAGAAGAAGTAGATAACAATTATCTTATTTTTAAATAATATAGCTATCTATTTGAAAGAATATATTTAAAAGCAAAAGATTCTTTACTACGAAAGCAATTTATTTAATAAAATTCAATTGTTGTGTGTGTTATTTGGTTACACAAAGTCAAGCGCAACCTACTTTCGTACATTCAATTTAAAAGTAAAATTGTTTGAGGAAACAAATATCCAGAATAAACAGATTATAAGTAAAATTGTAATCTTGGCGCGTCCGGGAAGGCCAAACACTCGTTAAACTGTGTTTGCTAAGGTTTTTTATTAGAGGGCAGTACCTCTAATAAAAAACCTTAGCATTGCGGGTTATTGCGGTTAAGGGTGACTGCAGACTAAAGCATTTTTATTGGTTTGATAACTGGCCACAAATAAAATATTTTGAATTCATCTTCAGCTTCTTTCTTTTTCTGCTATTCTTCTCGTTTTTAAGGCTCAAGTTATTATTTTTAAAATTTCGAATCAAATCCTTTTTTTTTTGTTTTTGTTATTAGAACTATTTTGACGATAAGATGATTTGTGCCTTTCAGTAAAAGTACATTACGTAACCTAATTAGTCTCAAATGCTATATATGACCCTAACTAGTACAACTATAATTCATAGTGTGCCTCAAAATAGATTTGATTTAAATGACAAAATCACACAAAAGTGCTAATAAAAATCGCTTTGATAAAAACATAAGTCATTGGATACTCATTAACCTGTAAGTAGCATATATGTAAACTAAAGTGTTAATGTAAGTTGGTTCGATGCCGTCCAACTTTGCTACTTTAGCCGAAAATAAGTAAATACCTTTTTCATTCTGAAATCTTTCTTACATAAACAACACGTTTTAAATTCAAGGAATAACCCCTTTTTACAAAGTAGAGCGGTAATCTTAGCGCATCGTCAGCGCAAATACCTGTTATTTAAATTGTGTTTGTTATTTCGCCTCACAGGACCATCGGGGTTCCTCACCTCGTTGTTCTCCGAATGTATTGTTTACACCCTGCTTACGTAAGCACGTCTTTTGTTCTTCTTTAAACTTAATAAAATGTTGTTGGCAGTGTCTTCATGCCGTGGTGCTTATTGCTTTTTGATTAGGGATTCATTTGATTATTATTATGGTTGTATCTAAAAAAACTGTTGCTGGTGAAACATGAATAGCTGAAAAGCTATTTATGAATAAATGGTACTGCTAACTTTCAATAAAAATGATGTACCTTTTCAACAATTTGTAGAATATTAGATATGTAACCAATATTCAAAAAGTCACACAGTTTACAGAAACTACACATAAGAATTTATATCAACTATAACGATAAATGCCTGCATTTTGAACGGAATAATTACGTCAAGGTATCTAAACGAACATAAATGTGAGTCAAATGCGCGCCTGAATTCATATTCAGCTAAAGAATTGAAAGCAAGTCGGTTCGAAGCCGTCCAACTTTGCTACTTTCGCCGAAAAACTTTAAAACGACTATTAAACTTTACGACGGGCGTTATCACGGGGTAAACTTTCGAATAAATTCGTTCTTCCGTAACCCAACATTAGGTACAGGCGAATGACAAAGGCGACACCGTTTCAGAGCCATTTCCCCATCTATCAGAGTGACACGCAATCAAACAATACAATAAAACTTCTCTACCGAAAAATACTTGAAAATAATTTCTCCATTTAAATTCAGAAGGGGAGGTTGTCAGTTCTCACACAGATACGCAGGGTAATAAGCAGAGGTGCTCAGTACATTGTGCGATGAAAAAAGGTAATGAAACAGGAGTGCAGGAACTTTGAAAGAAGCGAGGTTTGTTTCTAAGAGCCTGCTGTCAGCGTCATTCGACAACTTCGCTGTATGTTTTCAGACTCACGAATTCACGACCTTAGATATATAGAGGTACCCACATGCGTTGATATATAGGTATTTGTAACAGCTGGTGAAACTTACTGAAACTATTTGAATAAAATATTAAAAGTTATACTGGTTTAATTTAAATTTTCATGTCTACGACCTCTTTAAAAGATTTTCTAAGCTCGCTTTAATATTATTATAATTACTAATTGACTTCATTCTTTATTAATTACCTACTTATCTAGCATAATGCCACTAAATAGGTATAGTCTTCTTAAGAACTTTACGAATTATCATAAAACGTTTGTTGGTAGTTAAATCTAAGACGGATTTCATAATTGAGTTTTTAGACTAGATCGTAAAATCTGGCTGAATCTGCGCACAGATGTGGGCTATCATTACCCCCATAACGGTTATAGAACTCATCATCGCAGACATTATAGTAATCGTTTTGAAGATACGTTCCACCTTGGGCTCCGTGCTTGTGGACTATAAATATTTTGAACCGGTAAAATAAAATCGTATGTTGGGCTATGATTGTCTGCGAGTTTTCGTAAGCGTTATGATTATTGCTGTGTATTGAATGTGAAACACTTAAATACATGCTTTAAGAACGTGTTAATGTTACACATTTTTATTTTGTTCATAAGAAAGGACAAAACTCTTTTAAATGGATGGACAGTAATGGACACTCATCATATAGCTTCATAATTTTAATTGACCACTTAATAGGTATCTTTTTTGTGTTTAATTTCTATAAGTCATACAGAGTTTTTTTTTAAGTTTACTTAAAATTGAATTAGGTGCAAATTTTAAAGAAATTTCTTCCATTACTTAACTGATAAAACAAATAACAAACATATAATCCAACAAATATAACAGAAAAATAGTTTATACCCACAAAGTAGTTAATACATTAAAAGCTTATTAGCTTCACAAACAGACACGCAACCTGATTACCTAAGTACGTGTACATAGCGAACTCCAACTACCTACCTTGTGCTTTAGTTAACACGGTTGCGAACGTGTGGATCAAAGCGGAACAAATCCCCAGCGATGCGTATCAACGCTGCTGTATTACGGCGATAATCGTTGCTATATGTAGATTACCTCGGAATGCCATGAATATTTCAGTATGTTGAGTTATTTCTATAAAAGCCTCTAGATTTCCAAAACCATCTTTTTGGTACGTCGTAGTAGTTCGATTTGAGAATCTGCCATAATATTGAGGTAGCAGCTCCGCCACTGATTGGTGAAGGTTGCGGGTTCGTATCCCGCTTGTGTCTATCATTTTTTATTTTTTTTTATTCATAATGTTATTAGATATTTTTATAAATAAATGATTTTTTCGTTTTCCCGAACTTTTCTTTACGTAAAAAGTATCATCTCTGAAATTAACATATTCCACTGTTGGGCATTTCTTGCAGTGCCAGACTATTCAGTGACCAGAAAGTAGCCATACTCCTCATTCACTAAAATCAATCCATCCAAACTTGGCAATGACAAAAACCGTAACATGCTTTAAGTTCGTAGAAATCAGGTGGAAAAGCCTGTTGAGATGCCAATCAATCAAGTTCTAGACCAGTAAAATCACAATCACCCTTCCACAGCACAAGCGAACGTCCTGGTTCACTTTATTATATATTTATTAAAGTAACTTTGCCATTACAGTGTTTGCGGTGCACTTCCTAGACTTTGAAGTCAACACTTTGTCTTGAAGTCTAAAGTTTTTATAAGACAGCTTCCTGACTTGTGACGTTGGTGAAATAAAGTAGTCGTGTCTTGGAGAAACCAATCTTGAGGTGGAAAAGTCTGTTATGTAGGTACGTGATTTATACCCAACGAAGATGTTGAGTTTTGAAAAACTTGAGTATACATTGTCGTCTTTCTAGTATTTCATCCTGTACCACAGTGTGTATACTTTCTAGATTTACACTTACACTTTGTCTTCATTTTAGGAAACCGTTTTATCAAACCGCCTGCGCTACCTCGCCTCTTTCATCCCATTTATTACATACCCAAAAGACATCAATATGCTAAAAAATAAAATATTGTTTTAGTCATTACCCGGATAAAAATAAACATGAATGCTTCTTCCACCATTAATTTCTCCAAATCTTAACTGTGAACGATAGGTACCATTTCACCAATCTCGAATTACCATTACATTTCGGTGTTGATATAATAACATCAATGAGCCATCAACTCAATGAGTTAGGCTTGAATTATTGACATCGCGGTGTCACGATTACAAATATTAGATTGTTTACATTTACAAAATACTAAACACCATAAATGTAATTGTAAATTAAACATACCTCATGTATACTTTTTAATATCATAATAGCATCCACTGTGTCTCAATTAGATAAACTCTTTCATTTGATTGAGGATTCAGATTCATTTTATTTCTGTGTCTCTCCCAGGTGTCCCTGCATCTCATGGCTATAAATCCACTATCCACAAAAAAGCTATTAAAGTAATAACGCCATAATTATGTACTGCGCTTATGTTTTAGATATAGGTAACAAACCATGGTGCAATTACATAACTATTTGCATAAAAAAATACAACATAATAAACAAAAAAATGATGATCCCTATAACAACAAACCTACCGTCTATACTGTACATAATTAGAGATAGTGAAGGAAGATGCCAAAGATACAACCACAAATCTTCCGGGCGTCTAGACGAGAACATTACCTTAAAACTTAATAAGTCGTAAGGGTAACAAAGGGTATCGTCCTAACTTTGACATTACTGTCGAAGCTGTTTTAAATACATATTAATATCTTATAATATCAGGCCCTAGACATTCACTGTTCGATATGAGGCTTCATTGGCTATTACATCGAACAATCTGGGGGTCTTTATTACTGTGCTGGCTGATTGCTGTAAAATTTTATCAGTTGTGAAGCCTGTAATTTTCAGACTCTTTAGTGTTTTGTATGGATTTATTATTCACCTATCACTGTGGAAGATACTTATAAAATGATTACATTATACCTTTAGAACATGACTTGCAAACGCCTATGAAAATCCATCTTAGATTCTTATTATTCTAATGAGTCATTTGCGGTTATCCTAGGATTTTTACAAAGATTTGATTTGACCAATTATTCTTAGACATAATAGTTTAAGCATAGCCCACCTCCTGGCTCAGTCGGCGAAAAAGTAAAAACTTTATTGCATTAAAGCCAGAATGGTTTTGTATTATCAACCACTTACTATACACCCAGATACTATTGGCTTATTATCTCCAAAACAAACTAATATACATGTTGATGTATTAAACTCATAACCTAATGCCTTAGCATAACAACCTTCGTATTTGCAGCCTCCATGTTTGTATTCAATTTGCGTGAGATGAGCCTAATATCGGAGGAAATTTGCTTTTAATTTAAATGTTGTGAGAAAATTATAATAATGTTGAGTTTTAATCCAGCGGTTTTTCGGTGATGCAATCATTTGAAAGGAATGTTATTTACATAAAAACATTAACAAGAAATAGTTACAGCTATAAACCTTCTTTTAGTAACTCATATTTGAAAATAGTTGCGGCATGGAATTGACTGTCTTTTTCTTTTTTTTTTATAAAAACCTTGCTCCACACTAGGAATTTCTCCTTTATCGTGGGTGCGTTTCACAAACATGTTATATCACATAAACAACCACCCAGACTCGGTACAAATATCTGCGGATCGCACAAATTTTTGTCCCGTACGGGAATCAAACCCGCAACCCTTGGCGAGAGTCCAATCGCTTAGCCACTGCGCCAATCGGGCCGTCAATCATCCGTCATGTAGGTATAAATAATAAAAGTATGTTTCACTGAAAATTCGTAGTTTAGTCATTAAAATCTGGGCGATAAAAAATATTTTTCTAAAGGTAAACTTATTACAATAAATCACACACGTATAAGAACTGAAGCGATCAACAAAAATATTTGTTTGAGCTTTATAATTTGCTCGAATAAGAAATAAATGCTGCAATAAACCTCTCCAACTTCAAAACTCTATTTCTACCGTTCGTTCGTTATAAAAGATGACATCTAACAAGCAGCTTAAGTACCTACATAGCAGAGTTTTGACATCCATAGGTACAGCATTGAATCCTCGTGGGATCCGAGTACAATTAGACGAGGTACCGCTAGAAATGGAATAGAAAAGCCGATTACGTTGTACAGAATCGATGATTTGTTCCCAGATCTCTACAAACGTGAAACTAGCCGCAACGTGCTCCGAAATTAATAATTAATAGAACTATTTGTAACAATTGCTTTTGGGAGTAATAATCTGATGGGATCTCGCTTATTTTTATGTTTGGCTCATCAGTAAGTTGTTATAGCTGTAAATAAAACGAGGCGTTGGCATTGGACGAGTGGACGTAAGTAAGAATCTTACCTATTCTATTATTGATAGGAGCTCCAGCTCGTTTAGAGTACTTTTAACCTTCTAAAAAGCTTTTTGTAATAACTTATTTGTTTACGAAGCAGACTCGATAGTAAAACAATTGAACTGACATAATATGTCTCATAAGACAGGAAAAAGGCTAATAATATCTGTAGTTTTTATTGCTATTCTAAATCGTTGGTACATTTTATGACACCAATCCCACTCTGAAATACAGCTGACTTTTTAAATTGATTAGTTTGAAAGCACTAAAGATTTAAAGGCTTCATTTTCCACAGAAGAGTTCAAGGCACTACAAAACCTGATCGTTACTCAGTTCTGAATTAAAGTCCGTACAGGCTAGTAACTCATGTTCACATTAACTGGTTGTTAAAACTCACCGTGGCTTTATGCAAGACAAAATGACGACGTAATTAATGCCTGGCTCTCAGCTCTAACGTTACTTAATCCACCGTAGAGCAGTTAGCCTTAGTTAGGTAGCGTATGCTTTTATGGAACAATTATGTACACGAAACATACTGCGAATGTTATCCATTCTTAGAACCATGAATATGGATGTGTAGTTTAGGTGCCTTACAGCGAACCTTACCTAACTGAAAACCATCGCTGCTGCTTTCATCATCAGCCGAAAGACGTCCACTGTTGAACATAGGCCTCCCCGTTTAAGCAGGGGGTTTTCCATAATATACACGCTTGGCAAGCGGCTTGGGGATCGCAGTATTGATGGTGAAGTTATAGAAGACGCTGCTGCATCTTCTGAATTTTCCCTTAGTCTTACGACACCCACGGGGGTAAAGGGGTGGTCAATTCTAGGCCGGATAGCAGCAGTATTATGCTGAGTTGGGGACCTTTTTTGGCTCGTACAATGAAACTATTTTTTTTTTATTGTTATAATTATATATTTATTAGCTGCGCCCCGCGGTGTTACCCGCTACATTTTTTTGGGATAAAAAGTAGTCTCTGTGTTAATCCACGGTGTCAGCTGCCTCTATACCATATTTTAGCAAAATCGGTCCAGCCGTTTAAGCTTGAGGAGGTATCAAACATACAAACACACTCACAAACTTTCGCCTTTATAATAGTGTTATTTTCTGTCATATCGAGACAATAATTAATCATAGCTGCATATCTCTCCAACTTTAAGCTGTGCCCTACCGGGTCCATAATGAATCTATCTCATATGTAACACCTGTATTTGACTTATGGAATGCTAATAAAGTATTGAGTATTGAGTATTGTCTTTCGTTACACGTGTAAAGAATGAATAACCTGGAGTAAACAATTAGAACATACTTTTTTTTTGCCAGCTCACAGTATTGAACTTGAATTTAAAAATGGCAAATACGGTTTTGATTCCTAAAATACACATAATAACATATTACCTAATGAAAGTACAATAAATATCATAGTTACAAATATAATGATGCAGACTTAGATATAAATGTCAAGGCATTTTATGCTTTACTTTCGTAATGCAATTAGACAACACGTAGAGAGTGATAACAGAATCCTTTCGCAGTATCTGTTTAATTCATGCACTCTGTCCAAAATGAGTTTCCATTAAAGTGCAGTCCAGTTTTCCTGCGCTTATTGTTGTAAAAAAATTAAAAGTTGAAACTGTTTTTACAATGGATTCAAACTCTTTACAAAATGGACTTGTCCTAGTTTAAGCTTTCAAGTCTCATTTTTAAAACTGCCGTCGTCGGCATTTTATTGTAATGCTTCGCATTTTGGTATGTGTGTTAAGATGATAAGCAGGAACTGTTTTTTTGGATTGAATGGACTGCTCTATTTATAATTTTGTTAGAATTATCTGATAGCGTAAGTAAAGTATAATGACATGGATACATTATTTTAGACGGTTGATGGAAAAAATTAAGTAACCGGATCCTTTGTCATAATTTTTAGGTTAAAACCTACGCGTGCAATTATTTGAGTAAAATTGTGTGCTATTTATAAGGTTGATTTTTATACGGAAAGCAAAAATTTAATTTAAATACAAGTAATTAATTACTGTTATACTTACGAAGCCACCAAAAACATTATAAAAACGAACGAACACTCAAAACACCGCGGAAAGGCGCTGAAAGTTGATGCGGCGCCATATTTCATGGTCTCTCATCTCTAGTGCATATTGAATCTGAAATAAACCGCGGCGAAGGGGACGAGCCACAATGGCGGAAATGACAGCCTCAGAAGGCTTTCACGTACCTTACGTACCTCTGCGTACCCTACGTACCTTTTTATTATTTACATCGTATTTTCAACGAGTGTTTGCTTTGAGTTTTACTTTGATTCGGAAAGTGGCGTGGGTGATGTGATCTGAATACTGAGGGGGTTTGTGAGTGTTTGTGTGATAGTTGCGTTGTTCTAGAGTGTGTTTGTTGAAGTGAAAGTGTTTGGTTTTGTTTGTTAATGATTGGATGTTTAGTTTGGTACTTTTGTGTACTCAGCGCTTTGAGTGGAGTTTGCTAGTTTAGACTGCCTCGTTGGTCTAGTGGTCGCTAACCACGACTATTGAGCATGAGGTCCTGGGTTCGATTCCCAGGTCGGGCAAAGTGTTGTTGGGTATTTCCATTAGGTAATATTCAGTAGCAGCACGTTGCCTGAACTTGTGCCCGGTTGATGGCAATAGGCTCGCCCCCTATTACATTGAGACCTATAGCAGAACTGGCAAAATGTGGGTGTTGTAGGTACACCACTGCCTACTCCTTCGGGGAATACAGGCGTGGTGCTATGCGTAGAGTTTATTTTCGACTGAGCACTTTTTAATAAAAAATAACAGTTTCTAATATAACATAAAACATTACAAAAGACTTATGCCTACCGAAAATAAAAATACAGAACTAAAAAGTATTGGATGGAGATACTATATGTTTTCCCCAAGGAACTGTTCCTTTCCATAACTTATATTCTTATTAATAAAACTTTGTAGAAATAAACTATCCTTTTTTCAGTTCAATTTCGATTACCAGAAACTTATTATTTTTATCATTTTGGGTTGGTACTTAATCGAAACTAATACCCAAAAGACATTTCCTGTTCCGCAAAAGACACATGTTATCCATCCCATCTACTTATAATGAACAATCGGACCGAGATTCACTGAACACATAACGTTAAATCGCGTAAAGCGGGCGCGTGAAATCACGCTGTTATTCATAACAGTTATAACGCGAAACATAAAAGAGCATTTACTCAACTTCGCGTAAAGTACGGACCCCGCTCCGGTGCGCACAATTAATGCCAAAGATTAATTAGTAATATGACGACGGTTTTGTATTGTGCCTAATTACTCCTTCAAATGTTTCGAAGGCCTAGTGGATGCTGGCTGATTTTAATATAAGGTAGCAAGTTAAAAAAATATAATGATATATAATTTATATAAAAAATTGTACAGTCACATTTTAATGGCTAGAAATTGTCAATATATAATTGAAATTGTATATCTTTAGCTGAGCTACGCAGAGCCTGTATTGTAATCTGCCTAGCTCGGCTCGACTCGTAGGCCCTAATAATATTGTTTCAGTTTTCAGGATTTTAACATAATATCTAATGATATAAAAATTGTGAGTGTACTTAATCAATGTCTTGTTGTCAGGTTTAATTAAAGGGCATCTGAAAGTCATCACGGGCTCCCGGCAAATGAAGACATCAGATAAAACCTGGGTTTTAAAGTTTGAAAATGTCACTCTGTTGTTAGATAAAGAGGTAATTTGTTGTTTACGTAAAAAGCTAACAAACATTTTAACACTTTATTCATCATTCTGGAAGCTTCCCTCCATGCTTTTACTCCATTTCGTCTCCAGTAAACAAATGACACTGGTACAGCACAAGTTGCGACGGAAAAATGCAACACAATATTTTGTGAGTGTAAAATTAATTAGGGAAACATAACACAGTACACAGTATGTGAAATAACTACAAGTAGGACACATAAATATGAAGTATTTTACCTACTGCATTTATTCCAGTTTAAATGTATTATTCTTCTTATATATATATACTTCTTAATTTAAGTAATTTTAATTTACTTATTTATTAATTAAAGAAAATTAATATTTTAGCTAATAATTTTTATCGTCGACATCGATTTATTATATAAAAAAAAATATCCAAGTAGGTACATAATGTAGGTATCAACCGGTTTCAAACTTTTGAAATGTAGGTATGATTTATTATTATTATTGTTTGAAAAATCATACAATCTCATCTACAGATATTATTGATTTTCTACTCCTTTTTATTGTAAATTTTGCGATATAACTACTATACTGCAATCAACAAAAGACGAAAGCTCAAGATTTATACTCAAACTCATATTTTTTTTAATGAGGGAGGAAAAATTTATACATTAATGAACCTAAATATAACGTCTCATCTGCGTATCACTTGGTCTATAAGTGAAAATCAACTCAGTCGGCTCTGAGAGCGCGCTGTTCATTTGTCACTGGAATCACAAAAAGCTTGCGGTTGGCACCACTGAGCACTGTCGCCAACATAATGAGTTTAATTTCGTCAGCTCTAAGCGTTATTCATTTTAATGTTTCACAACAATTAATTAATTTCGAAAAGCACAATTTTGGACGTGTACTACGTTTACTATTAACAGTACTTTTTGTTGATTTATAATTATCATGTTATTGTATGATCATCTGTCAACCGCTAAACCTAAGTAATTTTCAATAGACAGTGTAAGGAGACTTATAGAGAGGCAAGCCTATTATTTATCGACTATCTCAAATTAGTCAGAGTCGTCTTAAAAACTGTAAGTAAAAGTTACGGTTATTTAAATTGTACATGTGAATCTGAACCGTAAGTTAGACCCAAATGCGCGAATATAATATTGCTGTAGTAATTTATGCTTTTCTCTTCGCAAATTTGGTCAGTGCACATTAGTTTGGTACGTTTGGATACCATAGCTCTAAACTTAGGTCCTAAAGTGAGGTCTCGGGTCCATGTATAGAGTTCACTTCACAAGTTTGTTGTTTAGGATCTTGTCGCCTTTGCAACATTGCTGCTCCAGTTTTGAATTAGGCGGGCAATGCACTAAGTAATGAGATTCTGTTACTAGTCTCAACATAACTTCGTTAGCTGTTCTGCCAGTTTATAGTAAACCTATGGCCAATATGGTGTAGATTTATAGAGCATTTTGAACTATTTTCTTTTTTTATTTATGTATGAATGTAATCGCTACTTAAATATGTAATAACCGAATTAGTAACGAAGCTAATAAATAAAGCCTACTTATAATAATGACGGATATTATCCTCTTACGTCTATTGCGAATTAAATGAGAACGAAAATCATTGAGCCCTCGGGAGTCGTCCCCTTAGAATTATCTGTTTCCGATTAGAAATAGGAATAAATTTTATTGCAGGCACATCTAAGACAAAAGGGCGCGTTCGGGAAACTTTTGAAGATTAATTCTCTCGATAAAATTTCACGCTTGAAATCCTGTAACTAGGTAGCTTGGAGGGCATCTCGCAGACCGATAGCGGTCGGTCTGTAGAGTTAGGAGGTGGTAGACGTGCTTGAGTTGGGTTTAATATCATTAGTGAAGGTCAGAAAAGGAACACTCTTGGAAACGTTATGATCTATAAGCATTTTTTCGTTTTACTAAACGATGGCTCGCCCTTTTGGAAGATTATTTTGAATTTTGAATTACAGTTTTGTGTTATTTACACTAGAAATATTATATCTGTAATGATTGCTAATTTAAATGCAAATGCAATGGTAGCTACCAGACCCTAGTGTATGTTTCAAGTAAC
Source organism: Abrostola tripartita (assembly GCA_905340225.1). Lineage (NCBI taxonomy): Eukaryota > Metazoa > Arthropoda > Insecta > Lepidoptera > Noctuidae > Abrostola > Abrostola tripartita. The sequence goes on along the minus strand of HG996493.1, from coordinate 5,371,479 downwards.
TACGATAGGCATGTATGATTATTTTGAATTAATTTCTTTGAAGTCGGTATTCCACATTGTCTTCACTTATGTATGTAGCTACTTAGCTCTAAACCACCATATTTTAACCCTCTATCAACCTTAGCAAAATCTTAGTTGATATTTTAGCAGAAATATTAAAGCCTCATCTATGAATACTAAACCAGCAGTCACGTCTCCGCACGACTGTCCACTCTATACTTTAATTTGGCTCAGCGGACTGACTGAGGTCGTCCCCAAGGACTCGCGGGCTTCTGCCTTTTTATGGCCTCCTAGTCCAACACTGCTTTAATGTACGCTAAGGAACATTTTATCTTTTTTAGTTTGTCTCTGAAGGAAAAGGGTTCATTTAGTCTGTGACACACTTCTGATGGCCGGATAAGATAAACCCATTTCAGTTTTATCAAGTTTTTTCCGCTACGCCGGGTTAAGGGTCGGACGACCACATGTTATTAACTTTGTATTACAGTTTGAGATTGAAGTATATCATGCTGTTATCAGAAGAGCATAATTTATAGCTTGTTGATTGATCAGCTATCATTTTTAAGACTTTCCTTTGGTAGAAACTAATGCTACGGCTTCGCCTTGTAATACCTAAATCAGTATCAATAAAAAACTTAATTATTTTGTTAAATTGTAAATCATTCACGACGATAATAATGATTTCCAAAGGCTAAAGTTAACTTAAGTTAAGTCAGATACTAGTTAACTAACTCTTTGCGATGTCCTACTTTAGTAACTAACAGCAAAATCTAGAGCAGCAGTATGGAAAAGCTTATTACTTCCCGCTCTTTTGTTTTAAGGTGGCCCCAGTGGAGAACGATATCACTAAATGCTAAAAGAGACGAGAAGTAAAGCAACTACGGTAAATCTACTAAACCTAGAACCAGTGCAGTGTATCGTCGGTCAAATATCCATGCACAGACATGTCCCCGAACAAAATTGACTGGATATTTCACCGCCTGATGTAACGACCAAACAAATAAAATAAAACAGCAATCCAAAAACCTTCCGCAATCGTTGTCCTTTATCGCTGAAGGGATGGCCAGAGCTGTGGGGGGCTGGCGCCTGCCCAGCTTGACATGGCATTACTGCCGTATTGATATCAGTTATAGGTAATAAACGTCATATTGTAGAAAAATCTTGTTATTCCCATGGTAATGACGTCACGCTGCGAGTAGGTATAGATAGAAGAAAAAGTGTTTTGAAAATGGAACGTAATTTTTTTATACCATGAAATATTAATCATTATTTATTTTCATGTATGGTATCTAATTTAATATTTTTTTTAAACGTCGCCCCACACTATAAATTTCTCCTGTGTCGTGGGTGCGTTTCACAAACATGAAATATCACATACACAAACACCCAGACTCGGAATAAACATCTGCGGTTCACACAAATTTTTGCCCCGTGCGGGAATCGAACCCGAAACCCTTAGCGCAGCAGTCCAATCACTTTTAGCCACTGCGCTAATCAGGTCGTCAATTATTAAACTTTAATAAATTTGTAACAGTTTAAACCTATTTTTAGTTGCTTACTTATTTCCGATCAAACTTTTCATTGGCACATATGCACTAGTAATTGGCACACTTATTCTTATAGGTTGCGTATGATTGACATATTGATTCACATAACATTTATTAGCTCTTTGACATTAAGCGGTAATTAATCATACACAGCAAATACAATTGTTTCACTTGTATTTGAAACTGTACGTATTTTTTCTTAATAACTACCATTACAAAAGACAGATAATGAACTCAATTTCTTATTGGATCATCAATAATGAATAAATTATGATTATTTATTATGTTTAGTTTTATACCGCCAAATTACAGATAATGATTAGCTATGACGTCACACACTCAACTTAAAGCCCCGAACGCATCGATAACTTTCCTGCCTTCTTACCATGAACTCTTAAAACAGGACAGTTTACGATGTTGAAGCAAGACGCCGCTACGTGCAGTGTAATGCGGTGTCTCGCTTCCACAACGTAATGTGTCCTGCTTCAAGAGATCATGCTGAGGGGGCTGTATTTGAATACTTAGGTTGGTAGCTAGTAAGTAAGTAAGTATTTTATTGTAACCAAAAAAATAATACACAGGTAAATAGCTTAACATAAATGCAAAAAATATTAACATAAACCTTTGTATACTAACATCTAAACTAGGCCGAGCCTGTATCTTAGATATTAGTTCCTTCCATTGATACAGCTAGCTACTTTAGTGACAAAAGTATTTTTTTTAATTCTTACTTATTATTACCTTAGTTTTTACCTACAGTAGAATATTGATTGGCAGTTGCCATAACCGCTATTTTTCATCTACTCGACTTTAGAAGGAGAAGTCGCTACATGCCAGTCGCTCTATATACAATTTGACGCAATCCTTTGACCACATTACAGTTGAAATTTGCGTGGCTAACAAGCTACCGACTACGCCTAGTAAGTACACAGACAATTACAAAACCAAACCTAAATAAATAAACCAAATGGTACGCTCGAGGCCGTTCTCAACTAACTTCAAAACTATAATTTCATTATTGACCTATAATATTAAGCAGCCTGTGTAATGAAGTCAGCAATTTAAATATCATCATCATCATCAGCCAAAGACGTCCACTGTTGAACTTAGGCCTCTCCGTTAAGGCGGGGGGGTTTGCCATAATCCCCACGCTTGGCAAGCGGCTTGGGGATCGCAGTATTGGTGGTGGAGTTACAGAAGACGCTGCTGCCCATCTTCTGAATTTTCCCTTAGTCGCCTCTTACGACACCCACGGGAGGAAAGGGGGTGGTCAATTCTAGGCCGGATACCACACGGCGTTTCAATTTTCAATCAATTTAAATATATTCCAGCAGTAATGAATATTTTTGATAACAAAGAAAGGGGATTATAATTCAACTGCCGTTTAAATCAAATATCCTAGAAGGCTAGAACATTCTTGGCAAAAAACTTTGACAGGTGTCGCTGGTTTTATTCAAATTCATTCTACCTTTAGATACAAGTACCTATGTATAAAAGCTTGATTATACCTACCTATACTCTTAGAAAATCTTAAGTTTCGTATGAAACAAGAGAAACATCATAATTTTGTAATAAAATCACTCATAAGTAGAAACTTATTCAAACGTATCGGTTTCCTAAGCCAAATCGAAAAAAAAAACAACCAAAACCTTCGAAACTTACCACAAAGAAATACAATCTACTTCATACTTTTCATAACTAAGTTAGGCGGATCAACAAAAGTAAAATCTGTCTGGCATCTAGTCTGAAAATATTTCTTTCTTTTTCAATGTATTTCAGTTTGAAACAAAGAACAGACAGCAAAGAGACCGTAATGAGAAAATGAGAATTGGATTTGCTTTGTCAGCCGCCTCCGAACTATGCAAAACGGATGAAGGAATAATAAGAAGAATACTCTTCTTCGTAATTATTTCGTTTAATTAGTTTAGTGAAATGTACTTGTGGTTGGGTTTGTGAGGCGTTTTGATTTTTCGCTGTACAGTTGTGCTATTAAATTAATCCTGGATATAAAATGGATCTGTAAACAAGAAAGTTCACAGATTCCCTTAAGGTAGGCTTGTCTTTAAAATTGTTTAGTTAATAATAGAAAATACACTGGAAATCTTAAAACACTTTGTCTCAGACGCAAATAAAAAGATTGTCTGCCTAGCCGTTTCCAACAATTATATTTAGAGAACTGTTATTAGAATAAAATAGGAACATTCAATGTATACCGCTAACTAAAACAGATTACCGTATCTAAAACTAATTCAAAGTATAGAGCATAATATTGACTTAATTTAAATAATTTAGAATCGTATTTGATATAGCTAAATATACAAAGGAAAATCAAATCATGCTTGGATATACTAGTCCAGTCGTTGGTTTGGCTGCAAAGCGTAACCTTTCAGATTCGATTACTAAGTAAGGAAGTGCAATAAATTATTTTTATTTCTTTATCTTTTTAAGCAATGTTAAATAAAAAAATAAACAGCGATTGCGAAATATATTTTTGAAAAGGTTGATTTGTCTTCCTAGACATGATATTAACATCGTTTACCAAGTCTTGATCCTTCAAGACTTGGTAAACGATGTTAATATCATGTCATAATACTTTGAAACTAGCAAACCGTAATGAAAAGTTGTAGCCGAACTAGCGCTACTATTGTTTTGCTGCGATTGTATAATTTAATTATTTTCGACAGGTTGATCGCGTCGGTGAAACGAATCGTATTCAAGCCTAATTAACATATTGTATAATTTAGTATTTGTTAAAAAGGCCTTCTATCGGCATAAAATATCTCGCTCACTTTTTTGGACATTATGTATAGGCGAGTATTGCGAGTTAGGTGAATACGGCATAGTGTCCAATCTGCTGTGCTTATTATTGTTATGAAACGGAAAGCCAAATATATTTTTCTTAAACTAATAGTGGCAAAAATATATCTACAACTTTTATTACGAAGTTGAAAAACTTATGAGTTTATATATTTAACACGTACATATTTTTACGCACTTAAAAATTATATTCATACAAGCGTGATAATAAACAGTTTCCTTTACCTGTACACACCGTCATAAAAATAAAATAAAACCCGCCAAATTTCGTCTAAAATTACTGCAGTCTAATTTGTGCACTCAAAAATTAATCCTAATAAAGCCTTATATCAAAACTCTGTCATGGGGCGGCTCCATTGTCATCGGGTCGCCATTTTGGAGAATAACCGATAATGGAAGCAATTAAAATGTATGGAGGCTTAACTGCAGTGCCCTGTGCCGAAATTAATTTATAGTCGGCCAAAATAACCCCCCGGCAGCTACCCTCAGATCGTAGATTGTAAACGGCGCGTTTAGGTTTTCATGCTCTTGTTGAAGATTATTTAATTATGTTTTTTTAATGCGTGTGTGAGTGAATGGTTGGATTGTGTGAGTGAGGAGTGATTGTGATGTGGTATTCATTCTTTTGTTCCTTATTTAAAATCCTTTATTGGTTTGAGAGTATGTTATCTACACAACGAATTAGTTCAAACATTTTAATGTCTGTTTAGCATGAGGTTAACTGACTTATGTTTAGGTAAGCGAGCTTGAATTTTAAATATGAATGCTGGTGGATTTGCAAGTTATATTACTTATTATAATTGTTTTAGTAAATAATAATAATATGGTCTATTTATATACATACAAATTAAAGTAATATATTTAGTTCCAGTACCAACACCTTTTATAATTGTATAGTAAGCTTCGGCTTGGGGTTCGCTAAAAATCATAGGGCAGGGTGACCTATCTTCAGGCACAACACAAGTAAACATTATCATAGAATCATAACTTATAATTAAATTCTTTGCTCCCTACGATTCCAAATAAACACTTAAACACCAGTTCTGCGGGTGGCGCGGACTCAAAACCAACAATTGTTAAGAAAACATAACCACGTGGGGTGAACGCACCCATTGTCACCACTTGCCACCATCGGGCATCAGTAATTAAAGCAATTGTGAAATACGTTCAGGGTTGTATGGTAATTTTCCTCGGCCGGTATCAATTTATTGTCACCCTAAAACAGGCAATTTGTCCCTTCGCACCTCCCTTCGACCAATTAGTGGGCGCGTCAATGTTGGACGTCTCAATAGGACGTTAAGGCTATCTAGACGACTTTATAGTGTCGTTGGTGAGGGTCATCAAAAATAATTAGCCATATTAGGTAATTGTAGCGGATTTAATTTAACGAAGCTGCGTAATATACGGTGAGGAGATATGTACGTTTATTTACTTTCAGTGTTGTTGTTTATGCACACTGTTATGATGAATTTATTAGTCATAGTCATAGTCATCATAGTCATAATGTTTTTATTTCATATAGGCTACAAAAGAGCACTTACAAAACGTCAAACTAGTTGCACGGTTCCAAAAAGGTACGGTATTGGACTTTTAACTATCTTGAAGATTTGCGCGATTGCTTTCATCAATTGCAATATTTGGTTTTCGAATACGTTTTATTTAAAAAAACAGCCTGAAGTTTAGCAATAAATACTCCGTGGTAGACTGTGTCTTTCTTCAAAATCTTAAGCTAAGTATAGATACCTATATAACTCGCTGGAAATCCACTTCAAAGTGTAAAAATCTGTATTTGTTTTGGCTAAATAAACGTTTTATTATTTTTATTTTAGTTTTTTAGGTTTAAATCATTTATTCTCATTAAGACAAAGAAAAGTCACTTACATGAGAATAGAACAAGAAACATATGGTAGACTTACTTAGGGTAACCGTCACCAAACCAATTTACATATAGGTACCAATACTAATTCGGTAGTTCTACTCCCAACTACTACAGTAGAAATAATTTAAAAGCCAGCGTAGGTTTTTTAATTATATAATTAGGTAGTTTGGTTCAAATGTAACTCTACGTTGTTTAACACGTCAAACAAAGTGTAACAACATGTAGGATGTAAACTCCGCTTAATATAATTCATTCAAACATAACACTACTGGCAACAGCTTGTTACTTCAGCACATTTGTCACCACACTAGTTGCAAACAATATTAGTCGTCAACTTACCGTTTGAGGGTAATTAATTACTAATGCATTCTTGTCTTTCAACGTTCGGGGAGACGCGCGGTAGTGTTAAGGATACGACAGGTTTAGGAAGCTTATAGTAAACATAATGTTCATCGTATTCTCTTTAAACATAAACCTATATTGCTCTTGATTTTTTTTCACATTCGATTTTCAGTGGTTGAAATTATAGCATAAAATTAAACTTTATTCGCAAAAATATGCGTGAACTTTGGACTGCTTATACATTATTTATTAGGTATATTTTTGTTAAATTGTAAATGCTTTTTTATTAGACAAGAGTGGTGGCTATTTCCTTTATGTAGCGACTGTAGCTGATGTCGCTACGCCGTAGCTTCGTAGCCGTAGCGGTTTCTACGGAGCCATTTATCGCTACAACTTTTTCTCTGCGGTATCAACAGAATGGTCCTATGTTAAAATAAGTCACCAATATGTCAAACGAAATCAAATATAACCTAAAATTAACCAGTGTTTAGTACGCTCTAAACCTAAACAGCACAAAGGAATAAATAATTATGTACTTAAATAGAAATAGACTGTCTATATGGATCTATTTATTTGAAATCACTTGCATAATGGTTCGCTTTACGTATTAAGTGGAGTACAGATAGCGCATGCCATTTAGCGCACATAATGAATGATAACTGGCTGCAAATCTGTTAAACGGGATGCGCGTTGATTAAAGGCTCTGAATGAGGCCATCGGGCTATCAACTGGATTGGTTTAATTCGTAATTTCGTCATTACTATGCATATTTATGGTTGATATATGGGAGAGTCTGGTTATAGTAGTAGTTTATGGTGTCATATATGTATCTTATTAATTGTCACATGGGTGAGTGGTTATAGAAATAAATTCACTATAAAATGAACGCCGAAAACCTCATACAACATACAAAAACTGTTGATATAAACTCTGCATACAGTTTTTCAGTTTATTTAAATGGCCCAGACGATCACTGTAAAATTTCCCTTCCAATAACTTCTTAAAGAAACTTGGAATCAAAATAAATTGACTTCGTGATTTTGTTCTTTAGAATACTCATTGCAATTCAGACGCAATTTAATGAAAACTCAACCAAACAAGGTACGGCTTTTGAACGTTCACAATAAAATCTATAAGGCGGTGAAGAAGCACTGTAGGTCAATTCTGGTAACTTAATACTTTCTCAAGCGGTGCAATAGCGATGTGGTTTCGATAAAAGTCAACGATTTTCAATACGAGAATCGTTGGTTTTTATCGAAAACATCGTCGCAAGTTACCAGAATTGACCCTCCAGTAAATATTTTCATAGCGAGCCAATTAAGGGAGAAATGAGGTATAGAGCAACAGATAGGGGCCGTGTTCGAGTACTGTAATTCTATTAAACGATTAAATAATTGAAGCAAGTTCAAAGGAGATGCGCTTCCACAAGCAAAACGAAGCAAATGACTTCGTAAATAGAGGGGGTGAAAAAATGCGGACGCATTCATTTAATGTGGTTGGTAGAGCTCACTTGTGTCGATAACTTATAGTTGAAAAAAAAACAGGTTTTATAATAATACGTAAGAGTACATAATAATTTATACATATATACTAATATACCTATAAGATACCAAAATACAGAGCTGTGTGTATTGCGTGTGTACTTTATCAATAATTTCTCTATAAATTGCATTAGCATAGATTCAATATCAATTTGCAATTATTTCATGATTTTGATGAATAACTATTAAAAATAAAACTGAAAAGTCAATTTCAAGAACATCAGATCGTTCTTTCAAATTCTTGAATCAGATTTCTTGCATAACGTTAGAACTTTTCACAGACCAAAAACTCCAAACTGATATATTTGGAAAGGAACGGAAATAAATCACTGAGACATCATGACATCTACTTTGTAGAAACCAAATCCTCCATTACATTAATAAAATTGCTTACAATAATAACGCTTATAGTATACTAAGGGCCTGTTTCACCATCAACAAGTAAAGTGTCAAGTAGATTAACCGCCACTTAAAGTCACCCGTAACTACTCATACGAATTTAACAATATCTGAGTATCATTAATCAGAGAATAAACTGGCCTGTAACTAAGATACGATAGAAGATACTCGTAACGTTTACTTGCCGATTAGCGTTAATCAAGATGTAACACTTCAACACTTTACTTGTAGATGGTAAAACAGGCCATAAATCTTAGTTTTTTGTTGGTTATTCAATTACGTCACGGCATAGCAATGAGCTGAGATGAAGGTTCTATCCAAAAAGGTCCAAGGAGAAGGTCAAAGGGCGCGTTTTATCTCGAAACATTATTCAGTTCCCTTGGGCTCATATTTAATTTCTAGCTGCGGGTAAAATTAGACTGGTTTTATTATAATATTCCACACTAAACTGTGAATGGGCATGTTAAACTAAAATGTAAATTTCAGGTGCATATTTAGTATGTTTGGCAATGGAGGTTATCCGAGTCTTGAATAAGGATTATATTTGAGTTCAAGATAAGTTAGTAAGAGAGGCGGGCCAGATTTATGAGCTTACCGTCTGGGTTTAATTTAAACTAATGTTTAGGAATACTTAAAAAGGCTCGGAATAGTTTTGGAGATGATAATTTTAGCTATCCGCTTAAAAACCAGGTTGCTTTTAACTACTCTCTCACTATACGCATGAAATCGATAAAATTCAAATTATCGATAAATTAAGTTATAAGTTATCGACAAAACAACGTCCACCACTAGGGTAGATCGCGACGCAGTGGCTTTGAAAGGGGCTGCAATAAGGTGCACGGCGCAAATTAGAGCAATTTAACTTTTGAACGTGTCTCCTCCCACGTCATACATAATGGCTGCTTTGGTTGATACGTTTAATTGAAATCATGGTACGGGAAAATTAAAAGGGATTATACCAACTTTACGGGTTGTTAGCGTGGTGAAGTTTACTCGAGTTTTCTCATTTATCTGAAAGGTTCTGGTTATGCATTTTAATAGACCAGGTAAAGATAATCTTATACTGTAGGTACTAGTAAGTTATATAAATACCTATCCATGACTGGTCGCAGGAAGCGACGTAACACTCATATTTCCTGATGTAAATGAAATAAATAAAAGTTAACTAAAGAGATCTTGGCAACGATATAGATATTTTAGTGGTGACATAAGTAAAATGTTAATAGGAATAACGTGATGTCATCATTTTCGACGTGAAAAATTCCACCGATAATAATTTAAATAAACACTACCATACAATCTATTAAGTCTTATCAAAACGCTTAATCACCCAGAAGGCAGGGGTGCTAATTATCATTGAATCTGACCCGTACACTGAATAGTCCGTATTTTGGGCTGATTATATCGTAACTCCCTTCTTTGAATCTCTAACCCCACTAAAGTCACTATCTTACGCCGGGTAGTCGATTGTGAATAGGGCACTAGATAGAGAATATGAACAGATTCAGTAAGGTTAATGATACCGTGTTCCTGAAAATAATGGGCCCGCGTTCACAAGCATTTATTTTGCATAATATGTCCGGAAAAACTTTTTATTAGGTCTCGCCAATAGAGCGGTTAAACAGGCAACGCTCATTCAGAGATACCTACGAGAGGCAGCATCGAAAAAAAAAACAGAATCGATGATATAATTTTTGTTATTTCATAGCTATCTACTTTTTGTATTTTTAAAACGAAAATAGTCACTTAATTTTCTGCCAAATAAACTTAAACAACTCCAGGCTTTGTACTGTGTACATTTTAATGCAGGCATAATTAAAAGTTGTTAGTACAACCAGGGCGTTTAATTTTTAAATCATCCGCAAATCTTTAATATTTCCTGCAAAATTATTTGCGTCGTTCCCTTTAAGAGTTGGTTCGCCCAAACGCCCGGAGGTGGAATCCGCAGTAATTAGTTGAAATTTTTCTTTGAGATCAGGGCACAAACATCCCATTCAGGGCCAGATAAAAGATTTTTATCTTTAGCTCGCCGATCGTTGATGTAAATAACGAACTCATTTCTCTTGGTTTTGTTAAAGAAAAGGGGAACCTTGTTATAATTTTCTTGTAATCATTTGGACAAACGACTGATGTTGTGTTGTTTTGTAAAAAATCTTTTGGGGATTAATTTGGGTCAATTATTTTGTCTGTGGTATCTTTTCTTTTTTTGGTATATTGAGTATGACCTCCTTTCTTGCGTAGGGCTAACGGTTACATTCCAAGCTTTTGTAGTTTACAATCATAATCTTATATTTACATTTCATATAATCGTATATAAGATAAAGGTCGACTGTTCTTTTTTACAGTTTTATGAGATTTTTCAAAGATAGGTTTAATAGGTGTGTGATAAGAAAGGCCAATGTCTATAAATAGGCTGATTATATTTGTCCAGACCTTAAAATTTATTGCCTTACCAAAAAACAAGAGGTCTTTCAGAGACCGTACCACGATAAGACGTAAGAGTTATTGATAAAACGATATTTCGATGGCTCAGTCATTTCATGTCATATCCAAAATATTATTCTAATTTCATAATTATGATAACAAGTTCTGTGGAAAGTAAAGACAATGTTATTGTTATTTTAATCTCTTGTTTATCTATGTTTTTTTTTACGATGATGATTATATATTTTTTCTAGATTTATTATTCTTAAATTTTCTAGACTGCCTTGTTGGTCTAGTGGTCGCTAAGCGCGACTGCTGAGCAAGAGGTCCTGGGTTCCAATCCCGGGTCGGGCAAAGTGTTACTGAGTTTTCCATTAGGTAATTCCCAGTAGCAGCACGGAGTCTGGATTTGTGCCCGGTTGATGGCAATAGGCTCGCCACATTACATTGGGACTTACAACATAACTACTGGCTGGAAACTGGCTAGGTGTGGGTGCACTATATGTTCACCTCTGCCTACCCCTTCGGGGGATACAGGCGTGATGTTATGTTATGTTATGTTAAATTTTCTAGGATTTTAGATTCTTTGATTTAATCAGTTATGGTTTTGAAAAAATTTTCATCTAACATCTGACTAGAAAACAAATGTTTAAACCACAGACCAGAGTTTAAACGCGAAGGTTCAAATGTTAATGTTATCATTGAAAACTTCAATCGTCCAAACGGAAACTTCCATTTGGGTACACAATGGCAATTTTAAAGTTTCACGTTACGCAATTCAAATTCAAAGTGGATTTCGGAATTAATTCGATTTTTGTCTAACTTCACAGACAGCTTCGATTTTTAAAGATTTGAACTCTTGCTTCGGTCTTCGAGAGTTTGGGTCGTTAATTAATTTGTTCTAATGTCATTTCGCTATTGTTTTGCGATTGTAGATTGTTTTGTTATGGTTAGTTTGATTCGAATTGCTTGCTAATGGAAATTTGCAACTTTATATAAAAGTTTATTATTTTGAATCGTAAAAAATATGTGTATGAAACTGATGTGTAATTTACATTCCTCGTAAATAGTTAAATATTACAAATTACTCCGTTATACAAAAAGTTCAAGACAAAACCGAGAATACCCTGAAATACCAAGGAGTACATTGACCGTATAAAACCCTGTATTCACCCGAACACAAATTAAGTCAGTTCCACACGGTTGTTTGAAGAAACCAAAAGGGTTGGTTAGGTAAACGCTACGCAAGAACATCAGCCTTGGAAGGCTATAAATTGTCGCGTATTTAATGAGTTTCCTCCGTCGTTAAGCGGCGTCCCCTGGCAATAATGCAACGCTATCATCGCCCGACATTATCTGGAGACGAAACATATGTGCCGTGGGCTGATGTATTTTTGGGGGGCTGGTAATATGAAGTGGTGTCGAGAATTTGTAATAGGCATCGTGAAAAAATGGAGTGGGAATGTTGCAGGGTGTTACTTCTTTTCTTATTAGGTATGATGTGTTTGGATTGCAGATCATTATTATCCAATTAATAATTAAACCTTGAGAAGGTCTGGTTTGTTAAGATTAATTGGTGTCCAGTGTCCATACGAAGATAATTACAACGTGTTGTATGCTGTTAGAATTCTGATTTATGTCTTTCTTAGAAAAAAAAAGTCCATTCCATAAAGGCATAGAAGCAAAAACGTCTTTGCTATATAAGGCAGCATAAGGACATACTGAAACCTAGAACATTTATATTTTTCTTTGTTTCCATGCAATAAAATTCTCATAAAACGTAAAGCAATGTCATAAATCGATCAACGGAAAATTTAAATTATTCACCGTGCTATGCAGTCGAAGAAAGCTTGGTATTCTGACGGCTAATGACAGGTAATAATAGACGTGTCTTGTTACCAAGACTCATTGGATTTATTGCGGTAATACTGTGGCTAAAACATAATTGTTTTACTGTAATATAATACCAATCTTTACTAATTTTAGTTCGAGGAAGTGGCTGAAACTATTTAGTGAACTTATATGTTGGCATTATTTTCAATCTTGTAAAGTTTTTTTTTTTAAACCTTGCCCCGCACTAGGAATAGGATACACAAATACCCAGAGTCGGGACAAACATCTGCGGATCGCACAAATTTTTGTCCCGTGCGGGAATCGAACCCGCAACCCTTAGCGCAGCAGTCTAATCGCTTAGCCACTGCGCCAATCGGGTCGTCAAAATTACTAGGTACGTCAAATTATCGGACTAATATTTTTTTTATCGTCACGATTTTTATTCTTTGACGTATGGCCAAAATTATATAATTGCCTTGTAATAATCGTGTTTATTACTCTGAAGATTATTTCATAGGTACACAGTTTACAGTCAATTAATTAAGTTGCTTACTAAAGTTAATACACTAATCCCTACACGAGGATTCCCTGTCACGTAGGGATTAGTTTCTCTTAGTAGATATTACTAAGAAGCCACGCAAAGCATTTAAGATATAATCATCAGAAAATAATAATAAATTAGCGAGTTTAGTTTAAACAAAACAACTTAAAGAAAAGCCGATACTAATTCAACTTAATGTTATAATAATAATCTCAGCCTATAGTTTAACTGTCCTACAGCAAGTCAAAAGCTCGTCCCATACTTACAAAAAAATAGTATTGATCACAACTCCAATTTATTGTCAGTAATTGATGATTTAAATACAAATATTTTAAAATAATACCTCTCCTAATTTACACTTTTGTGAACACAGTGTTCTGCAATTATTTTGTAAAGTATTTCGTCCTATATCTGTTATAGAAAGAGTGCTTTACTTATCAGAGTGACTTACGTAGAGTGACAGCTTTTTCAAGGGAGGTGAGGGGGACTTCCTACCTCTTGATTCATTCGAGGGGCTCTATAAGACAGATTAAAAGTTTCCCTATCACAAGAATGTACGAACTTATTACGAGTAATTATTCGCATCCTATTACAAAATGTTGAAGAATTTCTCAATATCTTCATTCTAAGTAATTACATTAATTGAAGAAGCTTAAAGGTATGAGCTAAGTTTGTATAATTATAGATTGTTATTTATAGATTCTTTAAGGGTGACTCCCGTAGTCATAGGAACCGAGGATTTGTCGCGATTGGAAACTGTCGAATAATTGCATATCTTAGGTGGGAAGCTATCAGATGTCTGTCGATATGAGAAAAGAATTAGCCTTAAGTTGTCATTTTGTGGCCCACAAACAATATCTACAAAAAAAGGTCACATCTTTCCGTGAGTCTTGCAAAAGCTTAAAAGAAGAACAAACAAACACACACTTTCACAATTATTATATTTAGTAGGATTACCTTTTCCGTTCTGTATAGAAACGATCAGTTTCAATACAACAAAAAGCTTTGTTATACACCAACCACAATAACTTCAGAAAATATGATTCCTGAATATTTCCGATAAACTCGCTATTGTAGCCCTGATTTATCTTTTTTAATAATACCACGAAAACTTTTTAACCCATTAACTGCTAAAGCTTTTGTCGTAAACATATTGTTGGTGGTGGCCATATGAAATTAAAATTGACATTTTGTGCTGCCGTGCCGTCCTGTGGGGCCGAACGATTTATTTCATTATTCTATTAAAGAGCTTACACACGATTTTATCCATAATGGTTGTTTTAAAATATTTTTTTTATAAATTGTTTACAGATAGTGATGGGAAATGTATTCAATATTGTTAAGTGTTTTAGGAGAAAAAGTTTTATTTCCACGATTAAAAATGAGTTACACAACTTTTCTTTTACAGACCTTTGAAATTTATTTTATTATTTATTAGAAAAAAAAATTGTAATTTGTTAACAGCTTATGTTACTTTCCAATATTATTACATATTTTATTATTTAACCCTAAATGTTATTGCATAATTAATATATGTATATTAGAAGTAACAACAAATCAATAGACATTGATATAAATAACGAGTTGTCTATAGAATGAAATGTCGAATTTATTTTCATGTAAGAAATGAACGTTTATTCAAGAATGACGTATAGTTAAAGTTAGGAATTCTCATGCTTTATCTTTCTTTAAAGCTGGCATTGCAAATTCGTTGGCTAAGTGGCTTTTGGCAATTTTTCC
Organism: Abrostola tripartita; assembly: GCA_905340225.1. Taxonomy (NCBI): domain Eukaryota; kingdom Metazoa; phylum Arthropoda; class Insecta; order Lepidoptera; family Noctuidae; genus Abrostola; species Abrostola tripartita. The sequence goes on along the minus strand of HG996493.1, from coordinate 5,356,416 downwards.
TCGCGATCTTTTACAGTTTAGAGTTTTGTTCAACAGTAGATGCTTGCGATTTAATGTTGAAGGATATCTTTTAACGGATATCATGTCAAAGATGATGTTTTTTTATGTTTTTGTATGTTCAGCGTCCATTTGCCCAATTACAAATCTTTTTGTATGTTTACGTTTGAAAAAAACTGTTGTATTTTTTAAGAAGTAGGAAGTTCTTAATTTTTGCACGTGGTTTTTGCACGTTGCAAATGCGTATTATGTAGGTATACCTAGTATATGGTAGTCATAAGCAACATATTAAGATAGGTATTATAGATAAGATACAATGTTTTTTTTAATTAAGACAAATATTTGACGCAGGCATCGTATTGTATACATACAGTGTTTGATTTAAAATGCAAATATTTATTGATAATAATATTATTGTGTAAATTATACCACTCTGGGACTGCATTACGCATCAATTAACCAATTAAGTAATTAATGAGCGAGAATAATAAATAACTGTGGACGTTTATTTATTACTAGGACACCGACGTTGGTGCAAGCCTGTATTGTGTCCGTGTTCCGCTTAAATAAGTGATTTATTTATTTTTAAGTATGTATTAAGTACTGTTACAGTAATATTCAGACCACAGAACTTTTAATGTAAATAGTTTCACATAGTTAAAACATATAATGTAGTTGCGCTAAGGACTCGACTATAAGCAAATAATTTTGTTTTCAACAGAAATTTAGCCTTTACTAATAAAGAAACCAAGCTGCCCATAGCTATTGCGTTAATCAAAATGTCTACTACACAGTGGTAGATAGATATAAAACAAATTAATTTTTTTTTGTTCACAGAACAAACTAATTTAAAAATTAATTTGGATTTCTTATAAGTAGGTGTACATCAACAATCAACAGCTGCCAAGCTAAAGTGGAACTGGGCTGGTCACGTCTGCCGCATGTCGGAGGAGCTATGGGCGAAAACAACCACACAGTGGGCCCCAAACAGCAGCAAACGATTTCGTGGCAGGCCGAGGGAAAGATGGCGCGACGAACTAGACGCCTACCTTAAGGACTGGCGTCGAGTGGCAGCAGACAGAGACAAGTGGAAGGAGGGAAGGGAGGCCTTTGCCCTGCAGTGGGATAATACGGGCTTATAATAATAATAATAGGTGTACATCAGTTACGTAACAGTAGCTTTGTCATAGAGCATTAAATTCAAATATTCTTTATCGAACTATAGGTACCTAATTTAAAAAACGGCGTTTATTGCTACAATATTTTTAATTCTGGCAACTTCTAAACCAAATATATATTACAATAATGTATTTCACCGTATAATTATTTTGGGAAATCTACAGTTTGCAGTAGGTATTTTAGCGGTGCGGTGCCTGCGACAGCGCCGTAGATTTAATTACTTACAAGCGGCTCAACGAGCCATGTGATTGTCAAGTCAGGGCGTGCTGTGTCACAGGCAGCGCTCATAACCTTGGCTATTCCCACCATTACAACGTTTAATACAATTATTTGGTGGAATTTTGGAAATCCTGATTTTGGATTGTAATTTAATATTATCAATAGAATATTAACTTAATTATCAGATGGGTACAATAACATGTTTGTTACTCTGTGTGAGCTGGAGAAAGATTTGACATAGGTTTCAGAAAAGCAAATAAATCGTGTCTTCGAATTTGGTTTTAAAGCTAAATCTTTACTAAAACGACTTTGTACGAGTTGTGGATACAACAATGATGCTCAACTTAAGCTTTCTAGTACGGAATGATCGTCGGCAAATAAACAGGCTGATAACATTACAGATAGGCGGACGAACATACAAGCAAACTGAGCGGAACTGATTGGGTACCCAATTATTACGAAACCTCAAAAAATTCTTACCACAATTACAATGCGTATTGTAAATTTAAAAAAATACACGGCGTCAAAATGGCCTACTCAGATTTCTTATTCGCTACTTATTTTTGGCAACAGTTAATTGTCCCGCCAGAACTAGGGCCGCCTGCTTACTGCGTAATTACAACACCGGCTTGTTTTAGTAATGCAATAAATTGTTCACTGCAATTAAGGTTTGGGACACGTGGTTTGTGGAAGATTGCTGACGGCAATACCTTTACGCTACCTTTAATATGTCATCATATAAATTTTAGTGCAGCCAAGTGTCCCGAAACGAACGTTTAATCGTTGCTTCCGGGGAAAATTACTAGATGGCGCTGGTCGTTAAGGAACGCCGGTGGCTAGGAAGACGTAGTGGTTTCCACAAGAATAAAGTGAGTCTAGATTTGTGGAATTGAGAACTGGTTACTCAAAATCAAAATCAAATCAAAATCATTTATTGGAACAATATTTAGTGTACAATATTAATTGTGCGTTAACAGCTACATTAGTTTGGAAAACTGTGTCGCAACTGTTAGCGCCCACCTCCAAGATGGGGAGAGCAGTGTTCCAACATTAAATACAACGAAGAAAACTAACAAGGAAGTAAAATTATTAAGAATTAATAATGAGATCTTTTATATAAAAATATTAAAATTATGTGTAGTGTGTGTGTGTGTGTGTGTGTGTGTGTGTGTGTGTGTGTGTGTGTGTGTGTGTTTGTGCATGTCTGAGTACAATGGTGAGGATAAATATTGATAATTGTCTTAATATTATACTTTTATAAAAATTTCCAGTTCTTCATAACTAAGGGTACTGAGCCAATTATTAATTTTTGTCTTGCATTCATGATAAGTAAGGGGATAAATATTTATTATTTTGTTAACTCTATTGTATAAAATGCAGCTTATGAAGTGGTATTGTCTTTTTACTGTCACAATATTAGAAAATTCTATACTACAAACCCTACCCGATCTGCGATTCTGTCTGCTTAAGTTAGGGTCAAATACAAGTTCAGAGTGTTTGCGTAAAATTGTGTTAAGGGTAAAAGTTTTCCTGACCGTATGTACTTTGCAGAGAGCATATAGTTCATGAGTAGGGAAAAGTATTGGTTTATGCATCATCACCTTCAGAACCGCCCTTTGAGCCCTTTCTAGTCGGAGCATTAGCGTCTTTCCTGAATTTCCCCATGCCGTAATACAATAGTTTAGGACTGAGTCAGCAAGAGTACAATAGACAGTTTTCAATATGGGAACATCGGCCGAAGATCTCAATTTCTTAAAAACGTAAATTAATTTTCTAATGCGAGAGACCAGTGATCCAATTTGTTCATGAAATGACATTGCACTGTCTATAATTACGCCGAGATATTTAATACTGTTGGAACGAGCAATTGTATTACAGTCGCAGTTTATACGAGTTATTGGATGGCATTTATGCGCAGTTAGAGTGAAGGATAAACTGGGTTGAGAGGATGGTCTTAATGCAAACGGAATAAATTTGGTTTTTTCCACGTTCAGTGTGAGAAGGTTATTAGTAAGCCAGCTCATGAATGTTTGTAAAGCTGTCTCAGCATGCGAGCGGGTTTCAATCCAATCATTACCGTGAACGAGTATTGCTGTGTCATCTGCATAAACAATAATATTGGAATGAGCTAATGGCAATCTACACAAATCATTAATGTAGATAAGAAAAAGGGTAGGTCCAAGGACACTACCCTGTGGGACACCGTAACTTATGTGTTCCTCTTTACTCATATAGTTTCCGAGTTTTACTGTTTGAGAGCGACCATTCAGATAACTGTCGAATAGTTTTAGTAAAAGCCCTCGTATGCCAATGTTCTGCAGCTTTATGAGCAAGAGTGGGATGGAGACAGTGTCAAAGGCTTTAGAAAGATCCAAGAATACTGCGACAGTTTTAAGTTTATTGTTTAAATTTCTTGCAATAGTATTGGTTAGCTCCAGAACAGCATCTTCAGTACTTTTCCCTGCTCTGAAACCGAACTGATTTTCTGCTAAAATATCTTTGGATTTCATATAATTAAGGAGCCTTTTATTTAAAATCTTTTCCAATATCTTTGAAAGTATTGTTAAGACAGAGATTGGTCTATAATTACTAACACTGCCTCTATCTCCACTTTTGTATATCGGGTGAACAAGGGCTCGTTTAAAGACTGTAGGGAAGACACCAGTTGTTAGTACGACATTAAATACATGGCAAATCACTGGAACAAGGATATGTCTAGCAGCTCTAATCACGGCGGCAGATATACCATCCCAGCCCACCGCACAATTCAGTTTAAGGTCTAGGACGATTCGTTCAATTTCTTCATTGTCAATACTAAAAAATGCCATTGAGTCTGGGATAGGATGAGGTGTGCCGAAATTGTGTGGGTTCTGGGAGCCACCCTGGAGTGCGATTTCTGAAGCCAGTAATTTGCCAACATTTGCAAAATAAACGTTTACAGCATCAAGTGAAGTTGATGGATCAGTAGTGAGGGATAAAAGCTCATTAGAAGATGTCTTTTTGTTCGGAAAGTTAGAAATAGCCTTAATAAGATTCCATGTGGCTTTTGGATTTTTTCGATGTTTCTGGAATTCTGTTCGTTCATATTGTCGTCTTAGTTTTTTTAATAAACTGTTGCAAAATTTCTTATATCGCGTGTATGTTACATTCATAATGTAGTTATTAGGATCACGTTTTGTTTTACGATACATTTTGTCGCGGTTTCGGATACACCTAAGAAGCCCAGGCGTTATCCACGGTTTGATTATTCTTTTACTACTTGGTACAACTGATGTGCAAGAATTGTTATCAACTATGCTAGATAATATAGTGACCAATTTAGATGCTGCGTTATTTGTGTCATCGTTACATTCAATAACTGATGAAAAATCTGTGTTTTCAATCATTGTTACGCAGGCATTTATATTAATCCGGCGGGATGTATTAGGGGTACGTATAATGCTAAGTTGCAAATTGCAAAATACTATAACTGGAGCGTGATCTGTAATAAAGGAGTCGATAACTAATGTCATGGCTGGCTTGTGTGATTTAATAATTGAGTGGTCGATACAACTATTATTGCGGGTAGGAAAAGTATGACCAGGGAGCATTCCATGAAATGCTAGTGTACTGTGAGATATTTATATTAATATCTCCGAGTATGATAATGGTCTTAAAAGTTTTAAGCGAATTTAAAGTAAAATCTAGGCTATTAATAAAATTCTGGATATTACGATTTGATGGGCTACGATATAATGCAATGAGTGCTGCATCTGATCGAAATTTAACTACTATGCAATTAGCGTCGGCTAAAGTTGGCGTTTCAACAGTATATCGGGTTTGAAGCCTAATGTATACAACCACGCCGTCATTTTGGTTAGTATAGTCGGATTTAAAAGATTCAAATTCGGGTAATATAGGGAGAAAAGGACATTTGCTTAACCAACACTCCGATAGCACAATGACATCAAATTGTATTTTAATTCTATTTAACAAGATAAGGAGATTGTCGAAATTACAAGTGTTACCTAAGCTTCTTATATTTACATGAAAGAATTTTAAACTTCTGCTAACATTATTTACATGTGATCTACATTCTTCAGGGAGACAAAAATGCGAATTAGATACTGAGATATTTTCAATATCTTCTGTGATATAGGACATTCCGTTATCCATGTTCCTTACTTTGAGTTAACATTATGTTCGTAGTTAAATGATATAGGTATAGATAATCAGTATATGTTTGGGACGGAACAAGACAGAACAGTAAGATGTATGACAAACAAAGAACATACAGAGAAAACATCCAATAAGATGATTTTGATGAAGAATTCCTTCCATTGTAACATGTAAGTATTTGTGCATTTGTGGGTGAGTATATGTGTGTGATATTACTGTAATATAATATAGTGTATGTGTAGTGTAGTAATATATGAGTGAGGTAAAAGTATACAAAAATTATCAAAATTTGAATTAACAAGTTGCAATAATCTAAAAAATAAAGGTAACAATCATAATTAGGAGCTAAATAATTATTAGGAACATTAAATCGAAATGTTAAATAATACGAGGAAATATAGTCGACTGTAGTTACTGTGATATTTATTATGAGTTACGTTGTTACATTATTAGTTGATAAATTGATATATTTTGAATGGTCTTTTTAAATACCCCTATTGCATAGTTAAGCAAGTTTATGTAATACCATCAGCCAGTGAATGCAACATGCATGTATTATAAGTAGTAGTAAGAGTATTTACTACTCCGCAGATCTGCCAGGAAATACAGGCGATTTTTACAAGAGTGAAATTAGATAATAGCAAATTACTTACGTCTAAGTAGGTAACACTACCTTGCCGAATTGCAACCGTAATATTGCGTATATCATCACAACATTACACTCACAATTCACGCAGCACCTACCTATATTTCATTATGCGTGCGCAAAAGATCAATGGCTAACTATATTAGGGCTTAATGTTGGCGGGCAACTATCGAATTAGCGAATTACACGTACAACTTGTTTCGTTTGTAGTTCGGAGTTCTAACACGTAATGTTTGTTTCGAGTCAGTCGGCACAGAGCGAGGTTTTATCTCGTTCAGAAAGTTGTATGGTTAATTAACTAGAAAAGCCCTCAAGTTTTCTCGCCACGTTACGCCGCGGGGCAACTTGTTACTACATGTTAGCGGGCTTCTTCCTAAAAATACAGTGGACGGTGAGGCTTAGTAGGTACCTGTTTCATAAGTTTATGTTTTTTCTAAAGGTAAGCTCGTTTCAATGCTATGGAAGCTGGTTAACGTAACTGGTATAATTATATTGTAGCGACCAACGTATTACCTCCTTTGTTGTGTTTTGAAATAAGAAACCAAATATTATGAAAAGATTTTTCAGATTTGTGAATAATTTGGATCAGATGTTTCGCAGACTTCTTAACTCGACAAAAGATATTAATATACTCTCTACCCTGGTTGAAATACTCTACAAAACTACTGAAAGCAAATAACTAAATCATAAACAAAAACAAGTAATGGTACACGAAAACTTAAATATCGCTTAGTGAAATACAAAAAGGTACACCTACTAACAAAAAGGTTTGGGTATGAACCTTCTTGGACAATTGGTAAATCCAATTTTCGTAAAAGCATATAGAGTTACACTGAGAAATAATAAAAACTATAGTATACATATTAGTACCTACAAAGTTTTTCACATATTTAACACGAAGGCTTATAAAACTTGCTACTAAAAGTAACGTAGGTCTATGTTAGGTACGTTGTTTTGTTAAATACTTCGTACTCAATCAGGATGTTTAACCGCAAATACCTCGCAATTCATGCTTTATAATTTTATATTTAATTCAATGATAGTATACTATAGATAACATATGTATATTTAAAATCAAGTCATCATATAATCAGCGTTGAGTAGTAGTGACACACACATATGATTTAAATGTATTATCTAAGTTTGTATTTAATCTAACTGTGTTTATGTGCTTAAAAATAAACTTTCTTTCTTAAAATTTGAAGGCACTATACTTTTATTATCATTAACTAGATTGATATTGATCAAACATTTTATCCCACAAAAGACGATACTACATTACCATCTACAATATAAACATTCATGTGTGTATCCGATCGTTTTCTCTCGATATTTTTAAAATAATATGTTGTCGAGCTGACGCGGTTTCAAGATAACTGTTCAGAAACATTGCAAGGTGTTACACATTTTTCAGTTACGCTTCAGTTCAGCCCGTTTGTGCCAGTATTTCGATGTATGACTGCGATATTTTTTGCTGAATGTATCAATGCGAAAACCCCTTATTTCGCACGTATTTTTGTCGCACAATAAAATGGTGATAAAATGCTTGCTGATCGGAAAAGGGGGGTTGTTTTAGATAATTTAAAACGGAAAAAAAATGAAATTAGGAATTTTCCTGTTTGTTTGTGGAAAATATTTTCAGAAAGGAAAAAATATATGAAAAGGATTGTGGGTTATGTGAAAATAAAAGCTAGCAGCGGAAAACTAGGTGCTGTTATCACAGCGCCTGCATAGTTCGCTCGGACTGGTGCAATTAGGTACATAGATATATTTCTGATTTTGATATTAATTATGTGTACGTAAGACTTATGATTACCTATACTAATATACATATATACAGACACACCAAGTAAAGTGCAAATAATAAAGACTGCATTATAATGAAAATTCCTTTGTTTTATTCACAGAAAATGAGTGAAAAAGGCAAAACTTCAAACAGAAGGCGAAGAACGAACAAACAAAAAATGGAATAACATTAAATCTCAATAGATCTGCTGTTTGCAAACAGAAAAAAAGAAATAACAAAGAAAAGAATCCAATTAAACAAATTGATAGATCGTTGTCCAAGCCGAGATCGTTTCCATTCTTCGTTTCTTTGTGATCGCCGTATCTTCAGCTATCAATCCGCCGTACAAAGGGTTTACACGAACCTTTGTGATTGTATCAGGGAATACTTCGATTGTGTAACGTTATTTTTGCTTTTTTAAATTCAAACATTCAACCAGAATCACGCTCAACCCGAGCGTGATTCTGGTTGAATGTTAATGAGATTTGATCGGGAAGGATGGAAAGCTTTGTGAAAAGGCTCCTTCTTATTCTGTTGGAGCAGTTTCTTTGCCTTCAACATTGTGTAGCTGATAGTTATGTATCATGTATCTTCTTACAAATATATCTTGCTCCTAAGTGAAATCTGTTACGGTTTTGTAAAAACTGAACTAATTGCTTCAACGCTACTAATGAAATTACTTGCATTTTTGCAAAACAGTGACTTGAAAATGTGGCAAATTAACAAGAAAAATGGCGAGAATTCGTTAAAGTATTTTTAATTAGTCTCGTTAATGACCCTACTTTTGGTTTCGTCAGAAACAAGACAAGAGAACATACTAAAAGTCCATTGCTGGTTAAATGACTAATGTTGATTTTTCTGCGAGTTTTCCGGTACTGGAATTATTTGGTGTTGGGATCATCTTCCATAAACCATTCAAGTTCATTTTATTCTTCCAAATTGTTTCCATTTCATCCGTGAAATATTCGTTGGCAATAACGAAACGCGATTTTCTATATCTCATTTCGGCCACGCAGGTCATTTATAAAGTAGCGAGGCATAAATCGCCCGGGGCGGGGTGAGATTGAAAAATACACTAGCAAACATCTGTTGCGTAATATCATCGAATTACCTCCGTGCTGGCCTGACTCTCTACGTGATCTCCTGAAGATGAAAATATTTCTTAGAATGTTGGTGCTTGTGAGGTGTTGTATTGTTTACTTTTTCAGTTGTTTTGTTTTTGTTGAGTTTGGCTGTGTAAAGCATAGTATAGTACTTAGTATATTGTCCGTAGGTAATACTGCATTTTGATGGTGTGATGTTTCAGAAATTCTCAACTGTTATCGGTTTGGTGTTATATAGGTATTAGGAAATATTTTAGCACACAATAATTGTATTAGGTACAACATATTTAAAAGAATTTTCTTTAACCTTTTATAATATTTTCTACCTGGCCGAAGAAAGTTCGGGGGAAGAATTTTGGACATTGCGCATTGTTGAAAAAAACTCTTCAAATTACTTTAAAAAAACAAAGCATACCTTAATATCCATTGCCGTAAAACCTGCTAAGTCCAAAGTTTCATTCGTTTTTTACAAAAAAGTTTTTTTTTTACAAACATCAATCTTACTTGAGGGAAAAACTTTTAGAAATGAGGTCACGGTTTCCGCGAATTGCTGATGCCGACATTTTAAGCATTCTTTCTGACAAAACGCGAGGAATTTGTGAAAACTTTACAAAGTAGCCAAGCTTTTAGCTGTTCTCCGGCCAAGTGACGGATGATATCATCTAGCTATATTTAGCTACTTACGGGTAATTTTTATACTTTTAGGCGAAAAAGAATTCTTTTTCACTTAGCGAAAAAGGTAAAAAACAAGACAAAAATCTCAACTCATATGAAAGCCGGGTTTTCAATACCAAAATACAATCATTTTATTTTTGTATGTGTAATGATTTTTAGATTTTTAATATTATTTTTGATGAGAATCTAATCCTACAGATAACAGACGGCAATGTGGCTGAAGAAGTTGAAATGGAAAAAAAATATTATGGAAAATAGATATCCAAAAATCTAAAAAAAAAATATTTCTCGTCCTTTGAGAGGATCCAAAAGGCACTGTTTAACTTCAGAGCGATTACAATTTTATGATTTATGAATGATTCATCTATCTGAAACCCCGAGGTGTGATCATTTTTTATTATATCAAACGCAATCTTTCTTATCCCTGTAATAACGATAGATATTTGAAAGAAAGGTAAGGAGCGAAAAGTTATTGTTTGGCCAAATTAGATGTCCGACCGATTGATGTATCGTTTTCTTACGAAATATGGCTGGAGTCTTACCTAAGTGGTACTGATTCAGTTTACCTGATTATAATTGTAGTTATTTGTTTTAATAAATACCTACATTTAGCTATTGTTTTTATTTCTAGTTTATGTAAGATGTACAATTAACGAGACAGATAAATAAATTAGGAAAAATATTTTTTCGATTATCTAACTCTATTTTTTTTATTAAATCAGTTTGATTATTTCTTTAACATTTCGATGCTGGCAATCATTAAATACTATCCAAAATAAACATCGCGTACATACGTCAAATCAAATTAATATTAAATAAGGAACGGACTAATTTAAATTAGGAATGTAACTCTGGCGAGCAACAAAATCACTTCATAAAGCCTGGCACAAAAGGAATCCATTAACATTTGTTGCCTTAATGAAGCGCCATTATTGCTGGCACTCTGTCATTATGGTATCATAAGCGCCCGATGACAGCCCGACAGGTAATAGACGATTGATTGATCGGGAAACGGTTTAGAATTCCAATTGCGATTCCAATTTCAACTTTGATTGAATTTAAATATCGATTTCATTTTTCATGGGCTATTGGTTTGTGTCACTGTTAATGTGTATTATGAGGTATTAATTAATAATATAATAAATTAAGAGTAGTATCTAATAATTGCGTTTCTAAATTGGATATCCAGTTATTTTTTTAATTTACTCTACATTAGGAATTTTCCTTCCGTTGTAGTGCGTTTGACAAACATAAAATATTACATACACAAACATTCAGATTTGGAAAAATCATCTGCAGATCACACAAATATTTGTCCAAGGCGGGCATTGAACCCACAACCCCTAACGTAGCTGTCTAATCACTTAACCGCTGCAAAAAATATGATAAGGCATAATGATAATCTTCTTTAAAAGCAAGCAATGCCTTGCAATTTAAATAGGCTACACGTAAAAAACAGAAAACAAAGATAATACGTTGTCATGTTTGCTTTGTCCCCGTTATATAAAATGTGTCCTGCGTTTTAAAAACGACGAGAAGTCTAAATTACACCCAAGAGGCTTAAAAGAACTAAACTTAAAACATTACAGTGATGAAGCAAAAAAGTATTCAAAACTTTTTAATGTTCCCGGAAACTCCGAGGTTTGTTTGTGTCAGCTAACACGGTTATTTTATTTCGAATGCTGTACTAGCATTTTTATCTGGATCTGCTTGTAAATGTCTTCATATTTTTTGTAGTAAGTATTATGTTTTTATGATATTTGTGTGTAGTTTTTACTTGCTTGTTATTATTTCTACCTAACTAGAAGATCGTCAGTCTTGCCATACGTTTATTAATGAACTATTTACGACTAAGCTTGTAAGCTGTCCGCTAGTGAACTTTATATGAATTTTTAAGTGCAGACAGCCCAGTTTAATTGGTCTGTTTAAAGAGAGGGCTAGAGGGCATTACGTGGATGGCTAATAGATAATCCTTTCTACTCTATAAAAGAATTTTTACAGTATAAGTTTCCGAAATAATCTTATTATGTATAGTATATAAGCTACTCGAAATGTAACATTTGCATGTCATTATCTTATGACTGAATACCGAACCTATTGACCTTTTGTAATCCCTTTTATGTAACTGTATTCAATTGCAAATAAATCCTTTGACTTTGAAAGTTCAATACGTCATTTTAATAGATACAAAATAATATTCATAATAATTAGAAATTAACTTAAAAGATAAAATAAGTGCAGAATGTACCCACAAAACAGCATTTTTAGGAATTTTATCATTTATCCAACAAACTATAAATAATCTACTAAATTCACAACATTCTTACCAACAGATAAACAAGAACAAAAAAATGTGTATTCTTACTACGTCGCGTCGCCTGTCCAAGAACTGGCGAAAGGTCTAATGACCAAACTTATCCGTAGCTAATGTTTCTTTAAACACTCGCCCCGGACCCATTACAAGGAAAAGTAGGTAAATGTTGCAGGAAAATGGGCAATCGGATTATTGTTGGTATTTCTAAATTCGTATTTTTAAATTAAAATTCTTTATTTCAGACAGTAGTATTAGTTTATCAAAATAACTTAATGACTAGAGTTAGTATATATTTATAATATAATTAACATACACTTTCAAATGGTGTGGATCCTTAATCAGTAGCGAAGCAAAAGGCAATCCCAATCCACTCCCAGAAGGCAATACAACATAAAAAAATAGTACTTTGTTACACATTGCATTTGTATTAAAACAGAGTATCGAACTGCAACACACTTATATAATACATAGTGTTACGTATATGCAGAGGTTTTGTCGTTTATCAGGTGCCTACACCCACTTAACTCTCATCATAAGACCTAACAACAAAACAATAGCTAGGAATTAATCACAACACCGGATCTCATATAGTTCCCATCGAACATATGAACATGCAGCGTGTTGTTTCTCACGTTTATGAGAAAACTAGAATGAAAACAGATTAAGAAAGTTGGCACGAGAATTGTTACCTGTAATTTGGTTTGTCTGTTTAAATTAAACACAGACATTGAATCGCTCGGTGCAGTTCTAACGACATTTTAGACTGGATAGATAGATAGATCTGTCAATAATTTGTTTTCTATCAAAACTATTTTTTAGATATTTCGATTTTGTTAAGAGCTGCAGCAGAATATTATAAATATTGTTATCCTTTATTGTTAAAAAATAATGCCTGGCTAAATTGCCTCACTGTAGGGCAACCTTCTCATAGTATTAAGAAAAATCGAGCATCATCCATATTATTTATTAGTTATTCATGTAGACAATTTACTATTAACTACTAATAAACTATAAATAACATTATAAAATAATCATTCGATAATTTACTTAACGTAATTTCATTAACTTTTTTATTTACATTTATAAAAAAAAATATCATTAAACATAAATACAAACCCCAAAAACCGAACCAACAAACATGGCGGCGCATTCTATTTACTTCCATATCCGTTAAAAAAGCAGCAACAGTACACATGGTGAACTATTTACTTTAGTATCCACAATAAATATTTTTGGTTGATCGTAAACTTGGCCATTCAATTACAGGCACAAAAAACAGGCCACTGTAAAATAAACCTTTTGATGTGCTCTACCGAGTAAAATGTATTGACATGTACTACGCTTCAGGCAGAATAAGCCATGTAAAGGTTGAGTACAGAAGGACCAGAATCACTCTTGCACGAAAAGGACTGAAACAAAATAAAACACAAAATGGCACACAGAGATATATATTAAAATATTGTGGATTGTTTGTGAAAGTACATAATGCCTACAGCTATAAGTACCTTATACAATTTAATAATATTTTATTTAATATAAATATGAGCTTTTTATATAACTGTTCAAGCTCATTAGTCTGGTTGTAATCTAATCATAGCCCAGCAATATACGTGCACCTAAGTATCAATCGTCTATCTCAACTTATCACAAAATAGGTAACAAAATATCTCTGAGAAGTATGAACCACACTTTAATTACTTACATTAGCTTTAGTTTTAAATAAATTCTCGATGCAAGAGTAGATTTTCTGTACGATCTTGTTTTGTAAACTTCAACCCGTCCAACTCGCCTCGGTTAAGGTTAATTTCATCATCGAAAAAGGTTTTCGTTGTGTTTAAATTAAGCGCGTTTACTCAGTTATTTTTTCATAATTGTGTTTTAATGGTCAAAGCGATTAAACATTTTAATTTATCTCATTTTTGTGTGCTTATTTCATAGATCGTGTCCGCAACCTGTCACATTCATGTCCTTTATTTATACATGAAACAATTTTAAAAGTACGCCATGTAAAACATTATTTTGTATATTTTGTATACCTGGATCATTTTGGTGGTGTATCTACTAAAACCAAATGCAAGAAATAGGCACTTAACATAATGGTGTTAGGTACTGCTCTAATATCTAACATTCATCCCATTCCTAAGCTAGCACACGCCATAACACTAGCTGTAAAAATAGTTACCAACTTGAACGACAAAGCATTACATAGGAAATGCCTCTTAAATCGCGCCACTAAAACAGCACTGGCGTAACATTAACATTCGCCCGTTTCGTTAATTTTGCACAAAGAGGAACATTAGAGTTCGTTTTCAACAGAATTTGGCCGCGGGCAAATGGACTCGCCGGCGACCACAACACAACGGCTTGTTTAGATTAAAACTACAAATGGATATTTCAATGTAGGAGCGCGTTTATTAGAGAAATTCTAGAAATTCAAACGTGGAGTATGGAATTATTTTGAAAAGGGATTTAAAAATATATTTTTTGTTTCCAAAAAGGTTTTGTGAATTCGGCCTCAAATTAAATTTCGAAATTTTAAATACGTTTGAATCACTCATAGATATTGTATTTTTCTCTAGAGTAATTTTCGTAGGTACATTTTAAACATAGTTTCTGTAGTCTCAAAGATATATTGTGACTTTAAATGAGACGTTCGATCCAGATTAGATCGAAATTTTGGTTTGAATGTAAGTACATTAATTTAACATCACACATTCTACAAAGCTGTCATATTTATCATTCTTTTAGTTCAAAAAGAGATACAACTACACTTGCAGTCTTAAGGGAAAATCTGTCAAAGTAGCCAGCCTCAAACATTATAACAATACATTTGTATAACGTACAACAGTTCTAGTTCAAAATAAACTGCCAACTCGTTGAATTGTGTTCCACATTGTTTATTCTATGTCCTGAGGCGTCGAACTCTTTACCTGTGTTCGGAACTTTAGCACGACCGTCCTTCCAGACCATTTCAGAGGAATAATATAGTAAGCCAACAAAGATATTTGAAGTGTCGTAACTGTCGCTGTAAATTGTCTTACTTACTGCCGCACTCAGAGACGTTAATGATTACTTAAACAGACACTAAGTAAAGATTTCACAAAGAAAACCTCTACTTAGTTAGTCGGCGGTTAGTCATGGATTACAATTATTGGTATATATCGGTTTGTTTTCGCTATTTGTTTTTATGGGTTTGTTTGGAATAGGATTGAGCTCGAGGTAAATAAATAATAACTGACGTTGGTCTAGTGGTAGGTAAGCGCGACTGCTGAGTATGAGGTCCTGGGTTCAAATTCCGGTTCGGGCTAAGTTTTAATGGGATTTTCCATTAGGTAATTCTCAGTAGCAGAACGGAGTCTGGAAGATGGCAATAAGCTCGCCCCCATTGGGACCTATAACATAACTAGCAAAATGTGGGTGTAATACATACCTCTACCAACCTCATCAGGGGACGCAGGTGTGATGGTTTGTTAGACGTAGTAGATCATCTTTCAGAACAGTAAATAATACTATCATAGAACTGTACAACAGTAAGCTTCCAATTATCCACATAAACACAGGCGTGATTTACGTACAAATATCAAAATCCTTATTACCTACCTGCTTGAGATTACAAGCATGATATTACATACACATAATTACGCATCATTAACAAGATTTCGTGGTAACCATAGTAACGAAATCTCCTCAAACCTAACCTCCGTTATACAATATTCGGCGCCTAAATTTTGTTCCAAATTTAAGGGATCATAATGTATCATCATATTCTGTTTTCCTTTCCTCACTCCACATTTGCATAAAATAGAGATAAATACGGAATTTAAATAAACCATTTGGATCCGCAAGTATACAATGTTTGTAGGATGTTGTGGACATTTCAATACAAGTTTCAGAAGACACTGTCAGAAAAGTCACATTTAATTAGCGAAGAAATAAAGTCGCTAGAAATAATTTGTTCTTTTGACGTTTAATCAAAAGATTTAGACATTTAGAGAACAATTTTCGTAGACAATAAAACAATTATGGTTTAGGAGCTCCGGTGCTTTGCATAATGGTTTTAGTACAAAATTATAGGTCTAAAACCAAGTAAACAGTGTCGTTATATTTTTATTGTTGAAAAATAATTGTACCGTCGACGACATCGTGAGAAAATACGAATGGACATAAACTGTGTTAAATCGGTGACATACAGAGAGCACTTGTAGGTAAAGAGGTCATTGCTTTACAGTAGGACAGCTTTGGAGGCTAAAGATAACGAGACTTATCTACATCGCAAAATCGGATTTACTACTAAAAGTAATAATGTAATGGTCATTGGAGGCCTGGTAATGACTGTTCTTTATATCTCAATCAATTTTTACCCACGATTTAAGTTTTTATGTTTTAGATATAATTTCAATAGGTGCGATCGGAAACAAAAGCTACCCTAATAATATGAAAACGGCGCATGGTCAGCCATGGTTTTAATTGACTGTTTTTAACAAAACCTATACATATACGAAGACATTTCTAGTAAGCATTATTTCCTTACTGCGGTGAAGGAAGGGTCAAGTCTGCATATGATATATGAATAGACGTGCCCTTTCTTTGTCGGGGTTAGATAACCGCCGAGGATTCGTATTGTCGCTTTAATACATTAATCATTAAAATTGCTCTGTGGTTACTCCGCAAAGTTTAGGGCCGTTTCAAATGGATTACGTACTTGCTTGTACAGAAATTTGACGTTGGCATAATTTAAACTATGAATACAGTCTGTTGTGGAAGTTTAAAATCCGACAAGAAATTTCGAAAGGCCCTTTAATATAATTATTACGCCCTCTGTTTAGCGGTTTATACAATATACATAATATTATATGAACAATGCGTTTTTAATATTTTACCATTCTTTGTTATATAAAAGACGTAAACATTTTATACGAGATTTAGCAACTTTTTTTTATCAACTAGTAAAAGTTTACAGCGCATAAGATTATAGCGCGATGTTCTCGTTGGGGAGTAGACAATGGACTGTCGAGTAAAATACAGTGGACCATGTGAATTTTCCAAAACATTTGGTGAAAAGGGATTGCAGTTTTTTCATAGTACTATTAGTACATTGGCGACCGACCCGATTGGCTCAGTAGCTAAGCGATTGGACAGCTGCGCTAAGGTAGGCGGGTTCAATTCCCGCACGGGACAAATTTTTGTGCGATCCGCAGATGTTTGTCCCGAGTCTGGGTGTTTGTGTATGTGATATTTCATGTTTGTGAAACGCACCCACGATACAGGAGATATTCCTAATGTGGGCGATGTTCTTTTTTTTTAATAACAATAAAAAATATACTTGATATAATTTAAACACCCTTTCAAATGCTTACCATTTGTTGAGATATAAATGTGTTAATGAGAATATATCACTTGCTATCGTATGTTCCAATTGACTGAAGATTTTTCTGAAGGGGATCTGTTGTTCACGGTTCATGTAGCAGTCAATTTGTTTCTTCTGAGATAAACAACGCTGAGAGCGTTCATACGTTTCTGTATTGCAGTGAAATATTATTTTCGTCTAAGTTAAGTTTTGTATATGCGTCGGACTGGTGATGAACGATGAACCCCTACGATGTATGCTATAAAAATTCTTCATATAAAAGTCTTTATATAGTATTAGTAGTTTTGTAATTTCATGTTAATGTCCTATTCTTATTATTTAACCATTTTCGATTTTTCGGATTGGACCTCTGACATACAATGAAATATGATGCGAGTTATATCCGCTTCGCGAACTGTCAGTATTAAATTATGATGTCAGTTTTCTGTTACGTGGTTCAGCTTTATAGTTTTTTCTTCATTCATGTTTGTCATTTAAATATGTTATTTTCTACTTGTGATGATAAATGTTATAGTAATATTCTAAACTGTTATAGTCTCCTTGATAAAAAAAACATTCATTTTACATTCTGCACTTGTAAAGAACAAACAGACCTCACAGACCTGAGAAATGGGGGACCTTATCGCAATCTTAGCCTTAGGGCAAGATTTGCAAGCACAGATCTGCAGGACAGATCTATTATATAAAGTACATAACAGATTTCAGATGTTTATAAAAATAACGTGGCAACTTGTGGGGTGGCGATGTACAGAGTGCTGTGTAGGCAGCTTATCTAACTGCGAAGCACTGCTTACTGAAAGCATAAGCTATTTGACTTTTCAGTTAAGCCTGTAAAGGCTCACTTTCACCTAGTGCTTTAAAATAATTGTGCTTATACACGTTATTTAGCTTATAGGCGCTCATATATACGAATGTAATACAGTTGACCTCGTCAAAAGATTTGGCAATATTTAATAAACCTACACACATGGTTACCAACTTATCACTTACTAAAATTTAGTTTTAGTTTTAAGTCTCTACGTACTTTTAGTATGTTGTTTCACTGCAAGAATACTGCTCACCTAGCAGGTGAAGACTAGCTTAGTAAACTTTTCGAGGAGTATGCTCATAAGGGTCTCTGTTTGAGGATTTTGTACGTGTTGTGTGTTTGTTTTCGGCTTTATAACTCATCAACAGGTGATTCGTGTTGATGCGCCGTTTCGGAGAGTGCTTTTAATTAAATTGTTGTATGCTTGTCAAGTTTTACGAAATATATTTTATCGTGATCCACAAAAAGGTGGTACACCTAGTTGGTTGAGGTTTTAAGGTTCATTTTCCGTTTGGCATGATGTTGATTCATGCGTCCGTTAATTATATTATTAATTTTGTCGGTTACAGATAGCCGAGTGGTATGACCAGTGGATTGCCAAGTCAAAGGACGCAAGTTCAAACCCCGGCACGCACCAGTGTCTTTGAACAAATGAGTGTATTATAAATCAGTTATCAGTTAAACCGGCACACCTGAGAGCTTTTTCAACGGTGTGTAAAGCCATGTCAGAGGCTTACAGGCGGTTTAAACTCTGACACCAGGTTGTTCATCAACCATACTGAATTTAGAATTGGACTGTTTGTTGATTGGCAGTTACTAGGATATAACAATTTTTATATTTTGTTACCGTAATGTATATAACAAAGTAAACTCCATTTAGAAGACACGTAAAATATACAGTTTAGTATAAACATCGCAACATAAAAATATAAAGTACACAGCGAAATTGGGACATCATTCAAAAAATTACCCGTCGTCAACCTTATGAAGGAGACTTGCAATAATGGGCAGGAGCGAGGCATAAGCTGGGGCGATTTTGTGTAAGATTCACTGCCTGCGCCAAAAAGTAGGTAACAAGCTTATTTTTGACTCGGAATTTAGATTTCAAATAAATCATGACAGTAAAGCAATATTAAACAACATTTTTGCTATCTTACAGTAATGTTAAAGGAGTTAGATTGAGAATTGAGTTAGAAATTGGACTAGAAATTTATAGTGGAACAAATCTAAAAAAAGTCAATTTACTTAGTAACTGGACTTAATGTTGATTTTGACTATTTCACCTAAAATAATCAGAGATACCTACATAATTATATTATCTACTTTAATACTATCGATGAGCGATTTAAGCTTAATAGGTAGTTTAATTACCTATATTTTCTCTTAAACTGATAAAAAAAAGCATATGTAATACATTTGCGAAATGGCTCATTCTTGGTCTCAACTTTCGAGCGCTCCTCCCTTGATCCCTTCCCAAAACATTTGGGGCTATCCAGTATTCGGGTCACGAGTTCCGGCTATGGCCCGTGTCCGATGGATTGCTGCTCATCCCAGATCAATCGCCGAGCGGAGGTGTTCTTAATGGAGATTTTACACGTGATATCCGGAGACGTCGACGTTACAGCCGATACGTCCAATACCTGTTTAAAAGAGAGTTTTCGCCTTGTTTGGGTAATTATGGCTCTGGTTTTCTGATTAGTCATTCAGGTTAGTGGGGAATTGTGTCGTAAAAACTGAAGAATTTGATGATATCCAAAGTTGGCTGGATTAACGTGAGACCTTTAATCCAAGTTCAAAATAGTATGTAGATTTTATAAATAAGAAACCTGCCAAATACTAAGATCTGTCTAAAAAACCCATATTATTCTTGTTAACGGAACCGATAATGAAAAACAATACAAAAAAATGAAATACCGAATTCCCATTATCCGTAAAACAAAATACTATCTCTTTTATAACATCAGCGAAATTCGCTCCGTCACGGTTGCTTGAATGACGTTTTGTTGAAGCTGTGGCCGACGCAGATTTCTAAGCTTTATTTTTTCAGGTGATGGATTGCCCGTGTTTTCTTGTGTAATTTCCGGACACTAATTGCTATGGGCATCCGTCACGGTTGCGGGAAAATGGGAGAATACAGAAAAAACCCGCTAATGCTGGCCGAAGCTGATAATAATTTACCGTTTGTTGCGTCACAGGTAACATTTTGTTGGTTGGAGTAAGCTATTGTGAGGA
Source organism: Abrostola tripartita (assembly GCA_905340225.1). NCBI lineage: Eukaryota > Metazoa > Arthropoda > Insecta > Lepidoptera > Noctuidae > Abrostola > Abrostola tripartita. Next base: position 5,335,931 of record HG996493.1, on the reverse strand, counting down.
GATTGGATTGAAAAAGTGTAAGAGTAGGTATACCTATAATATTATATAGAAAATGGAAACTTATGCTTTTTTTCGGCTCTGGTAGTATAGTAGGTACCTAACGGGTAGGTTAGGTTAAGCTTAAGTTAAGTTATTATTCAGAAAAATATTCTTGGTTTAAGCATAATTTGAAAATAAAATGGAGTGTTAAATATCGCAAGTACACAGAATAATGACCGGCAATAAAGCAGCCGCCATTTTAGATCCGTCCAGACGTATTATTAAAAGATAACATCTCGGCCGGTATAAAAATATTAGATTGGCTTTACGTTGTGAGAACGAGACAGTTCTTGTTACGACTGTTTTGATTGTCGTCTGGCATTTGTTTTGATTCCTCCTCCCGTATACAGGGTGAATGGAAGCGTAAAGATAACATGTGTAGAAGCTGAGTCATTTACATTTTTTGTATGAATAAGCCTTTGACTTATCGGCCTTTGTAGGATGTTTTCCAGAATATACAAAATACTACTGACGTTTGGTTTCGTGTAACTAAATGTTTTTATTTTATTTTAGCAGAAATGCCTGCCTGACTACCTCGTTGGTCTAGTGGTCGCTAAGCGCGACTGCTGAACACGAGGTCCTGGTTTCGACTCCCGGGTCGGGCAAAGAGTTTTTTAATTAGGCAATTCTCAGTAGCAGCACGGAGTCTGGACTTGTGCCCGGTTAATGGCAATAGGCTCGCCCCCTATTTCATTGGGACCTAAAAACATAACTGGCGAAATGTAGGGGTACTACATGTGCACCTCTGCCTACCTCTTCGGGGAATACAGGCGTGATGTTATGTTTTTAGTAGAAATATTTTTTTTTAATATTATTGTTGGCACTTACAGTCCTATACCATAGCTTTGCGTGTGGTAAGTCACTTGCCTTTACGTAAAACCTTACATCGTGAGTTATAGACATGAAATATGTTCTAGACAACGCTAAGCTCCAATTCATTCAGTACGCCTTAATCTTAATCTGCCATTTCGCAGTTGACATGAAGATTAAAGACAGAGGTTAAATAAAACATAAAGGTTAAATTTTTCTTTTAACACAATTATATTTAAATAAAAAGCGGCAAAAGATTTATAATGTTTTAAGAATTTAACAGTCGCCTTCCACGAACAATGTTTAATCTCTTTTATAAGATAAGTAAAAGAAGTGAGTTGTAAGCGGAAAAAATCTTAAAATAAGGGAAAAGTATTTTCATTTAAATTGCCAGTAAACTTTGAATTGAGTTTCGTTGAAGCAAGTAATCTTATTCTTGAATAATTCATGTAATAACGATTGCTTATTCTCGTTGTCGTTTGAAAAATGACGGTTTTATTGGCACATAGGTGAGTTGTTAATCACGTGTTATATTAGTCCGTCTGTTAATTGTGTATATCGCTTTATAATTAAGACTATAATCACTGTAGAATAGGCATATGATAGTAGCAGTTACACACCAACTGACATGACTAATTGCAGTCATTGGGACCACTGGGAAACGATTTCTAAGGTATAGATAACTGTTTAAGTAAGGTATAGATAACGGTTTAGTGCCTTAAACAAAAAACATAACATAACATAACATCACGCCTGTATTACCCGAAGGGGTAGGCAGAGGTAAACATGTAGTACACCCACATTTCGCCAGTTATGTTATAAGTCCCAATGTAATAGGGGGCGAGCCTATTGCCATCAACCGGGCACAAATCCAGACTCCGTGCTGCTACTGAGAATTACCTAATGGAAAACTCAGTAACACTTTGCCCGACCCGGGATTTGAACCCAGGACCTCTTGCTCTTAGTACCTTAGAATATCAAAAACGGACAAATTATTTTATCTGTCCTTAAAAAATTCACTGTGGCTTCCTTTTTAAATCAAAGGTCCATAGTTTAAAAAAAGAACATACTGTTCCTTATTTAAATTTAAAATAGTATTATAAAAAGAAAAATCCTGTTCTTTTTATAAACAAAAGGTTCTAAAATCTAAAATCCGTTATGTAGGCACCTTAGATCTAGTGAACAGACACGGGTCATGTATTTCCAATACTATATCGGAATACACAAGTTGGTGGCCCGCCTCTCTTCTGTTTAATGCAAATAAAAGTGTTCTTTCGCGTCGCAGTGTTCTGCTTAAAATTCCCCGCTCTATACTTCAAAGACATCATTACGGAAAATCATTACCATACAGATATCATTCAGCTTTGTCTCGTACTTGAAGAAGGTGAATCTCTTGATTTCAATAAAAATTTGATGGTTTCAAAATAAATTGTGTAGATTTTTTTAAACTTGTTAAAACGCAATGAATTTTAGGTGTAGGAGCTTTTCTGTTTGTTTTGAAGATTTTATATCACTGCATTTTATGTACTAACGATGTTTATTCATTAAACACCTATTAAAACTTATATTAATGTGTATTTCCTTAATGATTCGTAGGGATAACTAATAAATTGCAAAGTGATTGTGTAACAAGAACAAATTGTTTTAGCACCTACCTAGTAATACAATATTTTTATGTCACAAGCGCAGAGCTGCGTACCACAGTATATAATGCATAATATATGTAGACCCACAAAGGAAACGATCCAATCACAACGTCACAGTTCTACCAAGAATCTATAAAACTGTGTGTATCAACTGGAAGTTTGAAGCAAACAGCTCTGGAGTTGGTCAGGTTTAAAATATGAATATAAATTGGGAAACTTAAGGGTTGCTCAAATCCAGTACCAACTTTAAAATTATTAACACGACGACGTTACAAATTTACGTGCCATAAATCTGTTTTGCGCTTTCCAGAATATTGTCGGGCGAATGTATTACATGATTCTGTAGTTCTGATGTTTGGGATTGTTTCAGTGATGTTTTATGTAGGTTTGAGTGACCTACTACAACTACTTTAAATTATGTGGGTTCGTGTATAGCGTATGAGAACAACACACAAATAAATTACTGTTTGTATGGTTGTGATTTAATATAGAAAACTAGAAGAGCCTTCAAGAAAATATTTTCCTTGATCAGTCTTCTCTGAAACCAACATGCTCTATAAATTAGCAACCTTTAAATTATTCTACGGTATATTATAGTAGTATATTATTAGTATTATTAATTGAACAGTTTTTGACGACCTGATCGGCGCAGTGGCTAGGCGATTAGACTGCTGCGTTAAGGGTTGCGGGCTCGATTCCCGCTCGGGGCAAACATTTGTGCGATCCACATTTAATTGTCCCGAGTCTGGGTGTTTGTGTATGTGATATTTCATGTTTGTAAAACGCACCCACGATACAGGTGAAATTCCTAGAGTCGGGCGACGTTTTTTAAAAAAAAAGAAGCAAAAAAAGACATACGAAAGCTAAAACCTCAACATTGATGTAAATGTGTACCTAATACTTTTGTGTTATTATTTATGATACATCTGCTTCTTAAGTATCCAAGCAATGATTCTCGAATCACCTCTTGAACAACAAAAAGAGAGTTCTGAGTGTCGTTACGACGGAAAAAGACGACGAGACAAGCTGGCCTAAAATAAAATGTGTGAAAATCATATCAAAGCACGATTTGTTAGAAAATTCCACAGCTATTGTGAAGCGGAATTCGTCAAATCATTAAAAAAACTGTTAGAGGATAAGAATGTGAAAAGATATTTTGGGTGCATTGGAATATTTTTTTTCCTATTTTTATTGATTTGAACATAATATGGTAAAGATTAAAAAAAACCCAAGCACATGGAAAGCTTTATTCCACCAACTGCAACGGAGTAAATACTGAACCAAATACCTCTCAAGCTCCTGGGGGCCACTAAATATTTGTCGCACATTTCAAATAAACTTTATTTGAAATCGCCCATTCAGATCACGTGTGGCGTGTGTGCAGGAGCCACCGACGAATCGGTGAAGACGGGAATTTATTTGTGTCTCCAATCAGCCCCAGAGACATTTGAAGACAAAGCGCTTTCTAGAATGCACGGAATTACACAGTCGTTTGTTTTTCCTTCAATAAATGCTGGTATTTTTACAGGCATTGCTATTTGCTATTCAGAAAAAAATTGTAGTTCGTATTTCAAAATGCGCGCGTACGATTATATCCAATGTGCCAATTGAATCATCAAATATGTTCTCAATAATAGACAATTCAGCTTATTATTATGAAAAAAAAAGTCATCCATCAAAATATCATAACTGGGTTGAAACAGCACAAAATGTTTTTTGTTGCCGTTCATACATCATTTCTCTGACGTCCAATTTTCCTCTATGTAATTTCGTTTTTTACGTTCGATTGTGTTCTAACACCTTAAATTATGTTGTACGTCGAACATTTTATTCCTATATTTTGTCCCTTAATCTTTACACATTTAACTATTTTTAAAGCAATTTAAATGCATACTGTCCTTTGATGCATTTGCATTAACAGATGCGGGGTAAATGAGTCTCACGAAAAAATAAAATTAGAAAAGTAATATTGAAATATGGTTTGGTTGTTAAATACATAAATCATCATCTTGTTAATTAATGCGTTTTGTAAATTGCTGAAGACGTTTTACTTCTAAGTTAATTACTGATCTACAATTCAGTCAGTTGGTAATGTAATCCCTAGATATTCCAGTAAGTAATTCTTAGGTCTTCTATACGACTTAGCCGCAGTGGTATGGCGGAAACGGTAAGCCGTTATTTCAGCCTGTGAACTGCTAAATGCAAATCACGACTAGTTTGATACAAGTAGGTTAGTACTTATGTCTAATTAAATACAGGATAGAGATGGTTGAGCAAGCAGTAATTTTAGCTACTCCATGGCAAATCTTCTTTCAGCTGTCAGTCATAACTTTTAGTGTATTACTTCGCAGGAGACTGCCAATGTCACCAAAAATTTAGCTGACTCTGTAAAAGAAAGGTTGCCAATCTAAATATACATTCAGCCACATGATCGTATTGTTGACAGTCCCGCGTGAAGCCACCACGGCAATGCGGGTCATAGGCTAATAAAATTAAACCTTTGTTTGAGTAGCAACATCGTTAAGGAAGCAATATTGTCCGATTGCGTGCGCTTTTAATGAGATCGCTTCGGTTAGCGATACTGTGACGTAGGCCTTTGTTAACAGCCGGCATTGTTGGCTAATTGTGTATTATGATTTTGCTTGGTGATTGGCAGGTTAATATTATGGCGCCGCTGTAGTATTTGCCACAAAATAGGAACTAATTTTGTCTGACATCACTGAATGTCCTAAACCCTAAACCTTCCATTAAATATGAATTTGTGCAGAGGTGTTACCATTTAAGGATGACATCATAACTTTCTTGAAATAGCAAGTCTCTGAAGATAGTTTTACGTTGTTGATGGGATCGATAATGAATTACTGCACTTACATTTATTAAATATCTAAATCATCATCACCATCATCAGCCAGAAGTCGTCCACTGTTGAACAAAGGCCTGCCCCTTAGAACGCCACAATGAACGACAACTTGCTATTTGCTTCCTCCGGTTGCTTGCAAGTCTGATGATACTGTAGACCGTCGTGCGTCGGTCCATCTGGTGGGAGGCCTGCCAACGCTGCGTCTTTCGTTTCGTGGTCGTCACTCGATAACCTTACTTCCTACCCTAATAACCTAATACCTAAATATAAGTATCAAAAGGTCGAGATCTCCAAGGGTACGCTAATACCTACGTTACGTTATTGTTTAAAAGTTTAAATAAATCGATTAGTAATGGACATACGACTGCGGGAATATCTTATACTGTGGCCAGTATCAGCGGTCAGTCTTAGTGACCTACAGTCCTACATATATGAAGCTCGGGGTTATAATTTGCATATAATATCTTGAGAGTAAACTGTAGGTTAGGACAGTGTCGTCAATATGGTTTGTACACAGTTCAGACGGTAAGCTGCCAGCTTATAATTTATGGATATCGTACGTACGGCTTTCATCGTTGCCAATTCAGTCAGTTGATTACTATTAACAAACAGCTTATCTTGTAAGAAGGATTTGGAATACGGATTTCTAATTAATATACCTACCTATAGCAGTAGGTATATTATACAACTTTATTTACTGAATATTATGAATGCGAATGTATTTTTGTAGGTACTCTATTCATTGACAACCGACGACCTGAATGGCGCAGTGACTAAGCGATTAGATTGCTGCGCTAAGGGTTGCGGGTTCGATTCCCGCACGGGGCAAAAATTTGTGCGATCCACATTTGATTGTCCCGAGTCAGGGTGTCTGTGTATGTGATATTTCATGTTTGTGAAACGCATCCACGATACAGAAGAAATTCCTAGTGTGGGGGATGTATTTTTTTTATAAAAAAGCAAAAAAAAAAAATTTACGCCGCAGGGGAATAATGAAGATGTTGAGGTCTTTTAAATTAATCTTTTCTTTACAGAGAGTAACATAAGCGTACCTAATAAATACCAAACCCAAAAAATGCACAGTTCGTGTGAGATACAAATACAAGAGTCATCATAATTCAATATCCAGGGCCATCGAAAAATTGATTACAAAATCTAAATCTACGATACAGAACCGATGTAGCATTTGACTGCTAGTCTATGCTTAATATTTTTAGCGCTCACTGCCTAGCAAGAGGGTGAACTTTATCAAATGACTTGATGGCTATTTTCTATTTTAAATAAAAGTAGTCCACGAAACTCACACTTGGGGCGTTGTTAAAGTTAGTTTAACGAGTGAAAGCACTGTTCCGTTTAATTTAAAACTCAGACCCCAATAATTTACGAATGTATGAAACAAAAGAACTATTAAACCAGTCGCATCGTAAACCGTAAATCGGACTACAAAAATAAATTATTCATATAACACCACCATACATCCGCGTTTAAAAGCAATAATTTTTTCGTATTATGACCGATATTATGTCCACGTGGGCAAAAACGATTTCACTCGGTAATAGGATTACGGATTTTATTACATGCAGCAGAAATATCGTTAGGAAGGCAATTTTGGCGTCAGATATTGGCTATTAGCGTTCGAGGTAATGCGTCCTCGATATTCATGTAGGTATAACGACCTAAACTTAAGCATATTTGTGGCTTTAGTTCTATGTTAATGCTCGCCGTACGGGTTTGAACGTGATTATGTGAAGTCCGGAATGGGATGGCCACACACAGAATTTACATTAAAGGTCGCAGTTTGATCTTGTTGCGGTAAATAACTGACACTAGTTTATTATATACTGCAGAATGTAAGTTTGGTTTATGTAGCCTGTGAAATAGTGTGTTTTGGTGTAAGTTTCTAGAGAATGGATATTAATTTGGTGTATAACAGTTATGGAAGCGCAGAAATTGTAAAAGCTACGGCTACAGTTTTCATTCAGAGTATATGCTACTAAAATACTGGACAAATACCGGGATTTTTGCGACCCCTATTACTTACACAAAACAATTTATCTAAATAAGGTTAGACTAGAGAAAAAAAGAATAAAGTTCCCATTAAAGTAAATGACAACAACTAATAATATGTCTTTCTAATTAAAACGTCCATGCAAACAGAATAATTCTTTAGTCGTAGATGTGTCTATACTTATGAAGTAGGTATAGTATATGTACCTATTCATTGCTTACGTTTATTTTTATCATAATATTTATTTTTTTGTTTTCAGTGGTAATAGAAAGCTTCTAAAGTTTTGTTCTACTTGAGGATGTAACGCAGTGTTTTTTGTGTCCAGCAGCCTAGTATCAGATGCAAAAAGATATTATTTGTTTTACTAAGTAATCAGTACATAAATAATTATGCAGTATAATTAATAAACCTATAAATAGTTTATTCTTCATCGTTACAACGCAGTGATAAAGTCTATAATCGATCACTGGAAAGAAGGTCGAGCCCAATCTCATTAACTTCTTAATTAAGGGCCAGGACGTGATCCGAACGGTAATTTTTAACTTTAACAACCGTGAAGCGGTTGCTTTGATACAATTTTAAAAGTTTTATTATTTTACGTCCTTAAAATTCTGAATAGGCACAGAATAAAAAAGTATAATAAAATTGTAGTTGGGACGTTCGAATTTGAATTCCGATTGCGTTTGAAGTTTAATGAGAAAATTTAATAAAATGCTGGCTGATTGTAGGTCTGCGTAGGTTTTATTGAAATTTTGAGTTTTTAAGAATGAATATTAAATAAATACATAGGCGCGCGAGCATGGCCTGTAAAGTGTCTTGATCATTATACAGATTTTTATTACGTTAGTTTAGTGATAGCATAAAAAAACCTTACTTTTAAATTAATTATAAGTGATCATTCAGTAGAATTAATAATAACTAACTTTCTATTGATTAAATATGTATCTAAACCATGCCTGCATTTAATCTAAATAACACGAGTACCAGTACAAATTCAGAATAACGAGGGAAAAAGCAATTCCAAATAGTGAATTCAGTGGTCACGATTGAGCTGGCCAATTATCGAGGTGTGTCGAAATCTGTTGGGACTACCGTAGCTAGTATAGGTGTTTTAATTTGTCCGTTAGTCTGTCTGTCCGTTTGATAGTAAAGTTTTGGTCCCCGAGCGATAATAACACGGTACCACGTCCTAATTGCCGCACGAATTTTCTGAACAGGACTATCCAATCAGTTATGGTAATGATGCGAGCGATGCTATTGATTGGTCAATCAGTGTGTAGCATTGGTGTTTGTTGGTACAACGAATGGGCATGTGAAGATACTTTTATCTCTGTTTTGGTAAACGACTGCAAATCATTTTGTAAGAAAAATTAACATTGTAATCATATTTGTTGAGTTTTGTTCATTGTCGAATTGTTTACCTATTCAATGAAAATCTATCATATAAATACGGAATACGGTTTTTTTTTTTAAATTACAACATAATAAAATGCGGAAAAATTAAAGAAAAATACAATATGACTAGGTAATAGTTAGCTATTACCATAAAGTCATATTGTATCCTTTAACCAGATTTAAACAACTTACTGGCTGATATTAAAAAAACATGTAAACCAACGTTTGAAATCAGAACAAACTGAAGCTCATATCGCGATGAACGATGCTAGAAAAAAAAATGTTTTCATCCCGCCTGCAGCAGCTCTTTGATTTGTCTTCTTTTCAGTAATTCCCTTACTAGTGATGACCATTACTCTGCTAGTCTTTAGCCTATTTGAACCAGTCGTAATTAAAGGTTTTTTAGTCGGTAGTATCGAATCCTGCGACAGTAGCATGTTTATTAGAATTCGTGCTTTTACCGTCCTGTTATTATGATCGATAGTATCGATAACCATTGTCACTATAGTCAGATTGAAAACAGAAAATGATTCGTGGCAGGTATTTAAGTGGTTTGGACAATAGACTGAAATGTATGCTAGGTTAAAATCGTTGGAAAATTGAAATTGTATGTATACTTTTACGTTCATAATTTTTATAATGTTGATCGCTGTAACCTCCATGGGATATTTGTGTAAAATTGGCGTAATAATATATTCTTCAATACTGCAATGTTAAAAAATATACAAGACCTATCATTTTTGTAACATTTTTGTTTTCATGAAAACGGTGTGACCCTTTATGTGATAATACCTATAAGTTTGTTTACTTGGATAAGACTTACTAGGCTAACATAATAATGTAGAAAATCATTCACATACGTTTACATATTTTTATTACCAACCTGCTTTAAATTAGCTACCTACAAACGCAGCAGCAACCGTATCAACGTCACAGAACAAACATCGGATCCCAAGGGCGCCCTTCCACATAACATCACTAAAGTTATCACACGATTCGTTGAGCCCGCGCTAATGAAATTAACCCCCATTTCGCTGGAACAGAACGCTGGTAATGAGTCCGAAATACTTGTAATGAGATGTTCGTTACTACATACGTGTCGGACTGACCTCTGGGTTATTAACGGAATGAAGGCGCCTATAAAGTTCTCGGGTAAATGTCTTTATAAGATGCGGTGACTGATTCGTTTTGGGTTCGTGTGTGAGTTGTTTGTGGCTTGGGATACTAATTTGTTGGACTAAATATTGTTGCAAATTGCCATTTGAAAACGGAACACAGTTTTTAGCTAACAAAGAAATTCAAATCCATTTTTGGCTTCGTTTATCTTCTGTAGCAGCATTCTTATTTTATCAGAAAAGCTCGGTTTAATATATGATCCTTAACGACAAGAAAGTTTCAAAAAGATTTGTCTATTCTTAACGGTAGGTGCTTTAAATTTGTGTACAAATAAGACGTTTAACAAGCTAACACAATGTGCCATTCTAAATGTATCAAACAGTTTAACCAAATTATATGAAAATAAAAGTAAACAGTCCAAAATAACGTTATATTTCCAAAATATTATGAACAATAATTAAGGTATATTAACAGCCTACTTAATCGCTATTACTGAAATTAAATCAAGACTGAAGACGTTGAAGAGTACCTTAAATATGAATAAAAGAGAATTAATTAGTAAGTTGGATGCCTTAAGGAAAACAAATATTCAACGTTTGAATAACAGATTAGCTGGAGGCAACAACGTGTGGATTAAGGCACATACGCTATCGTTACAAGCAATATTTGCATAGTCTCGAGTGATATTTAATACATGATGTTAGCACACTATTTAAGTGACGTCGTAGTTAGTGCCACAGTCTATGTAAACACGTATGTACATACATTATTCGTATTTTCATGTCGATGACTTCCAAATTTAAAAAATGCCTCCCTATCACCCGAACATTCCCACGTTAAATGCAGCTCATTATAATTTATATTTAATGAGGTAGTCTTTTTTTGTATATAACTTATTGATTATTATAGGCTAGACTCCAAAAAATTTTATATTTCAATGTTTGTAGTATGGTTTAATTAATATTTTACTAGTGTGAAAAATCATTTCAACGAATGCATTTTCTTTCCATTACGCTATTCTGCAAATAAACAACTTTATAGTAAGCGCACAACCACATTAGTCTAGAATTTGTTCATTACCATAATAACCATAAATTTGCCGGGTTTTTTTTCTAGCTATTTAAGGACCGCCTTCCAGACCTACCAGTTGCAGCTGGTTAGGAGAATTTTAATTTAAGCCTCTGACCTAACCTCCACAGTCCTATTACTACCACTACTGTTCCATGTCAAAAATATACAAGAGAATACCAACACGGCTTAGAGTAATATCTGACAGGCAGTATTAAGATTACAGTGTGTAATTCACCTTAACAGATTTTTTAGATTAATTAAGCAAAGCCTTGTTTGGACGTGAACGTAATTCATGTTCGTCTCAAGGGAACAAACTTTGTCTAAGTTTGTATTTTCCTTTTCGACGTTAAGGGCATTTTGTTCTTGTGTTCACGAAATGTCGGCACTTTGAGGAATAAACTCGTCCTGAATCGCATACTCCTGTATAAATAAAAACATTGACTTAAAAAAATACGTTTGTGAATATTTATTGGAATATAATTTATCATCTTTATTTGCATGTCAAAAAGAAAACGGTAGTTAAAAGTCGCTTACAAAACGATTTTTAATAAGGGAATCAGAAAATATTGTATTTCCGTGTAAATGTATAAATAAAACAAACGATAGAAATTATATTATATATATTTATAATTAAAAAATTATACATTTACATAAATACTAATTTATACTAAAACTTCCTAAACAAAATGCAAGTACTTTGTTTTAGGTTCAACAATAATCGTGCCATTTCATATTAGGTGTATTTTCAATACTTTTAAAGTGAAATCCATTGTTATCGCCTTTCATTCAATGTCGGGGTGGCAAATTAATTATGAATTTTCCCATTTTTGATCTCAGAAGTTTTTCTAATCTCGCTTTGGAAAAAACTGATCCATTATCCTTTTCAATTCTTGCTTGACGCCTTCATCGCTAAATGTATTGTGTCCACTGGGGGACAATAATTTAATGGATTTGAACAGTAATCCATTATTTTATTGGAGTTCGGTATTGTAATGTCGATTTTCACTGTGTTTATGTTTTGTTACCTACAAAGTGTCTTAGAATTTATTTTCATTTATTACAGTAAATCAGGCATGTTTTTATTAATAAGTCTTACTTGATATATTATACAGTTATTAATGTGATAAGCGCTATATAATAATTTAGGCTAATTTTTCTGCCAGACGCGGTAAAATTTTCAATCGGACCGCAATCGCAGGCGAGCATTGTATTTTTTTCAACCATATGTAGATTGTAGGCCGATAACTATCGTGTTAAACGTAAAGCAACTTTAAATCAGTTTCTATCACGTCTTTACTCAAGTCTTCTTCACTTCAACAAAAAGCTAACGAAATTCAACAAATGACACTTCAACAAAATCGTACCAACGCTAATAGTCTGTAAGTATCTAGAGGATAGTTTTAGACAACTTTTCGACGTCATTCTGCCTCACCAGTCATAGACAAAGAGCTCTTGAAGAGTTCCCTAAGTCTTCGTGGAGAGCATTAAAGTCAAACCACCGAGTCTGGGAGCTGAAATGCTAATAATAACTTATAATGACTGTTGTAGCTAAGTTCTGTTATGCTTTCGTTTGCAGTTCTTATTTTTTGTTGGATAAAGTTCGAAGACATAACAATATGCTATGAGTTACTTTGAATGGGGTTACAACTTTTATTCACCAGATATACTGGAACAATTAAAATAATATTTAAGTAAATGCGATTTCCGACACAAGGGGCAAGCATGTGAGTGAATCCAGAGTACATCTGTCTTTGCAAATACACTTTGTTACTGTAATAACCTACGTAGATGGCTAGTCACCATTAAAATTGACAGCCTACACAAAATTCGTTAAACAGAATTCACTATTACTGTTCTCGTCCTTTTCGTGGCCACACTACATACGAATTTAGTACAGCTTAATTTAATAACGAAACTATTAAACTATAAATTTACCTGTACCTCAATCATACGCAGGATCCTAAGATCTGATGATCAAAGCGTGCGTAAAAAGAAACATTTGTAGAGGCCAGCGAGACGGAAGTGAAGCCTTTTGAGGGAAGATAATAACGTTTCAGGCGCAGACGTCGACCGTGGCCAGGATTTGGGTATTGTTGGGACTGTACGATAATTTGACGAGTGGCTGCGTTGGCACGGTGTACATTGTACCTGTTTCAGTGTATTGTCGGACAGTTTACTCGATTGTGTCGATTTGGTTGGATTAGCAGAAGAATGTAAGCGAGAATTTTGCCGATATTGTTAGGTAATTTACGTAATTATGACTACTTATTTTACTTGCTAACATTATAGTTTCCATTGCATTTCAACTATTCTTTAATGTGCACCATAGATAACTGATTCAGGGTTACGTAAACATTTTTTGTTTACTGTTTTTATAATTTTTAAGTACTTTCCGGAAGTCTTTTATTGAGCGCAAGCGCGCAGTAATCTAAGTCAAAACTTAAGAGCCATTTTACATTTTTACGCAGTTTTCTAAGATTTCGGACGACTAATTTACCATCTTAGGTAGTATTTAGGAATTGGTATATAAATGTAAAATGTAGACCAATCTTTCGCATTGACACATAAGCTAATAGTTTTAAAAAAAATAACTTAATTGCTATATGGTGATCAATCTCCCGCAACACGTTTTCTGAAAAATCATCGCAGAGTCAATTTCGGGCTCCAAATTCTATCAATTACATTCACAAATTTAAACGATAAAAATACAGTAAGTATTAGGCATATATTTTTATTGAAACTTACGGTGCCACATTTTCGATTAATAACACTTTTAATTGATAAAAAAAATAAAACTGAAACCTATTTTTACGGTTTATACTGTAATTTTATCGCGACTTTTTGGTTTGAATAAAGGTATATTTTAATTTTAAAATCATGTCATAATAAACTATGCTCTTTAAGAAATCTAATAACACAGTGATTTTCAAAATTCCTTTATTTAATTAGAAATCACATCATTTTCAATATCACTCCAAATCACAATAAATTACGATGCACAAACCTAGAATGATCAGTCGGGCCCGAGCGCCCAAAGAGGTAGGATCTGTGTCACTTTTTTCTAATTTCAAATTACGAAAATTCGTATTGCAAACGCATGTTTATACTACGACCACAACGTTTTCATTTGCTAAGTATTATTTTCATTCGGTTTTGTTTATTATCAAGTAAAATATATTATTTTATTAGTTTATGATATTTTATTAAATTAATATTCAGCTACTTTAATCTTGACTGTACTATTTTTGTCCGCGACTTGGTCCACTTGGATTTTTTTACGCATGAAAAGTAGCTTGTAGCCTTTAATATGTTAATCCAGGTTATAAACTATCTATGTGCAATTTTTTTTCTATGTCCTTTTAACCGTTTTTGCGTAATTGAGTAATAATCCTCCAAAAATAGAATCGCTTACATTTATTATTAAAATAAATTTTACAAAACATGATCTATTTATAATTGGGGAATAAATTATTATTGTAGAAATTATAATTTGTCTAAATAAATTACTTAAGAAATAAAAATATTTTCATAAATCTCGAATAAGAAACATTGTCATAACGATCAAAATTTTTATGTCCGTCTCAAAACTCTCGCTACACTGTTTGCATTGTTTTTGTGTGGGTGCGCTACGCACACATGACAATTTTGACAGAATTCGAACGTCACAATTTTGTGAAATGGCTCTTAACCTATAAAATTTTATGTACGTACCACCAGTTATAAAAATATAGATAGGTACATAGAGGGGCAGATGGAATAAATGAAAAATGTATACCTAGTTATTAAAAAAAACATTTTAAAATGTAGGAACATAATATGAAATAAATAAAAAATTGACATTAATTAAGAAACATTTATATTATTCTAACCGCGCGCTTGTAACCCTAGTTCTAAGAATAGTCGCAAAGGGCTGATATCGCGTCGGTGCCTCGCGACAGACCGCTTTTGTTCTAACGGATTAGCTGCGCCTTATCTGCACCGGGACTTATCGCCTACCTCTGACCGCGACCGTTCCAGTCGAGTCTGTAAGGAATACCCGGTACTTACTGATACCGTAATAGTTCTGAGCAGCTTAGAAACAAAAGAGGTATGGCAATTTTTATAAATATGTAAGGTTCTCCTATGATAACGTAGAGTGAAAAATACAAGTTCTTTTAAAACTTTGCCCCATTCCACTCCATTTGACTATCTCTTACAACGTATTGAAACCTTGGTTTACTTTAGAACTTACTCTCATATCTCGCTATTAATCACACCCACGATGGGAGTAATGAATAGCCATGCACTAAATATCGTATGTGTAATTTACAGATATGCACCGACACTTAGTAAATTACAATCTTAGTTTAACATTCAAGGGAGCTAGAAGTGGGAACTAAATATTTATTCCTACTCCTCCTATATATTCTTTTATGATTAATTTCGATGCGGGTTCCAAGACAGTCGAGTCATTTCTCTGGGACGCCTCAAGCTTCATTGCCTCGATGGTTATCAATGGTTATCATTGTAGTTCCTGGCTTACAGGAGTCACAATGATGGGCACGAGTGGTGGGCTAGTCCCGAAAAATAATAATTCAAGGGAGCTAAATACGTATATTTTCTAATAATCCATAAAAAATGCTTTTCAAGGTTCAATGCTTTACCTTGCTTAAATATAAGGGAAAAATATTAATCACAAAGTTTTTACAAGGCTGTAAAAACTTTCTACTAAACTTTCTATAAACGACTATCGGTCGAGGTATCCTTAATGCTCATCTTTTTATCACCACAAAAATAAGGTTGGTATTAAATTTGTAAAATAAACTAGTTTGTTTATAGTTTAAATATTAATGTAAATCTCTTTATCTGCCCATTGTTTACACATAAGTTAGTTAATTTTAGCGCAGTATTCAGATTTGACGATAAACATTAATTTTGCACGGGAAGTAATGTTTTAGCGCGAATTAAACGTGTGAATTGGTTTGAACAAACACAAACAAAGTTGGCTATTTGAAACTTAATGAAGCGGAATGGTTATTTGACTTATTTATACAGATCATTTGGTGTACAAGTATTTACAGGTTTTAGCTAAATTGTCTGGCTTAAATGTTAACTGTCATTGTCAGTTTTATAAATAATTTAGGTATTAAATTTTAATATCTGAGAAACTTAACATTACGCCTGTATTCTCTGAAGGGGTAGGCAGAGGTGTATAGTACACCCACATTTCGCCGGATATGTTACAGGTCCTAATGTAATAGGGGGCGAGTTTTATGCCATTTACCGGGCACAAATCCAGACTCCGTGCGGCTACTGAGAATTTTCTAATTGAACAACCCAGTAAAACTTTGCCCGACCCAGAATTCAAACCTAGGACCTTTTGCTCAGCGGTCTCGCTTAAGGACCTCTCGACAAACGAGGCAGTCAAAAATCTAATTAATTTATTACACAGTCATTTGACATTCAATAAAAATAGATTTAACATTTTATAGATAACTAGGTACATATCATAATAAGGTGTGTACCTAAATGGTTAAATGTAATATTTAGGGAGGAGTTCAAAATATTATTATAGCCTCTTTTAACGACACCTATGGGAAGAAAACATAATTATCCATGCAGGAAACGGCGATAATTAAACGTAACACCTAAGAACTTGATTATGGTCGGCAACAATCGGCATAAAGTACAACTTGCAACTTCTTACGACCAAAAGTTTCAGTTTATAGCCTAGTACGTAGTACCTGTGTAGTACGTAGTACGCAGTACATTCAAACCACGAAATCCCTTAGGTGTAGCGGGCGTTTACAATATGCGCTCAATTACATACATAGACACGGAGTGGCTGCGTTACGTATTCACATGCGGCTAATAAATCATGTGGATGCGGTTTGCCTACCAGTTTCAATTTAACTTTTGGCCCAGCAGTTGTACGGGTAACGTGACGTCATAAAATTGGAAGTTTGCTACTGAATACGCTGTTTGTCAATGTTGTTGTGTAGCTGTTGGAGTTTTGTACCTATAAGTATGTATAAGTCATGTCCTTTAACATGTTGTCGTAAAGAAGGAAATATTAATACCGTATTAATAAAAAAATTACGTATATTTTTCGGGATCAAAGAAGAGAATAAGGTTGAACTCGCGTTAATGTTGTTTCTTTTTATAAAAAATCGGACACACGAGCCATCTCTGAAAGGTATGCATTGGCTTGACAAAATAGTTTTTTTAAAACGTCCCTGTAAAGAAGCCACTACAAAGTTGTTATCACAACGTGTTTTTTTTAACTTTGTTCCGAAAAAACGAAAGACATGCAAAAAAAAAAAAGGCTATCCGCCCTGCGTACAGTCGTTCACAAAATGGTTAGCTATACAGCATGTATTTTTAGTCCGATGACTAATTGGACTGTATGCATGTCATGTCATTTTAATTTTGATAGATATAAAATTGCAAGTTTGTTATTACAGGGCCCCAAGTGTGCTATTTTTATAAATTCGTCATTCCAACACGATCCAATTCCCATCCCATTGCTAAAAGTTCGTAATCTGCTAAATTCATAATGGTCGGTCATTGGTCTGACAATGGTCGCATAATAGAATCGTGGTAGAATGACATTATCGTATTGCCATTATTTTAAAACCCGTTAGAAAAATTATTTTCGAAATTGGAATGTGTGGCGAAATAAATGGTTTTAAAAGACAAAATTCAAAATATTAAAATAACGAACTAAAGTACAGCCAGTAAGCCTCATTTTCAGTTTAGGTATTTATGTTTTATGGACTGTATGGAAATGTTAATTTTGCGTATAAAACTGTTGACGCTGGACTCTGTACTCAGCTCCATCATAATTATAATTGGTGATATTCGTACAATGTCAATAACCAGTTCCACCAATCACTTTTTCCCCAATCAAACCACGCGCCACAGCCATGCGTGCACTCGCGCACAAAAACCTTAGCTATACAAACGCAGATTTATGTTTGCTCCGGTGTATCGTGCGCAGGTAAACAATGGGTAAAAGCCGAAAGCCGCATCAGAATTAAGCCCATTACGACGGGACCGCAACAATCGGACAGTGTTCCGGTGTAATGCACCGGCCGACCGCGCCGGCACCGCGCCGGTGTCGTGCCGCTATCGTGCCACTATCGTACCGCAGCCGCAGCGGCACCGCTACCGAGCCGCTTCGATGTGATTTTGTGACTTTTGGTGACCGATGTTTGTATTAGATTTGGGCAATATTGCTTCTTTTATTGAAATAAAACTATTACAAAACCAATTTTATCGCTATTTTAATTCGTTAAAGTTAACAAAAATCCGTAAAATTATTTACTTCTATGTCATATATTCGCTTAAGTGATAGAAATCATTATATTGCTTCTATTAGTTTAGTATATAACTTAGCGATGTGTTATGGTAGAATCAGACTCAATAAGAGATTTAAAGTAACTTATGGTTACTAAAGCAATTGCAAGCTTTAGTTATTATTGTAATTATAATATTTGTATCTGGGTCTACTAAGTTATATACCAACGTAACTAGCAAAAAAAGACAAATTAATCATGGTACGGTCATGGTAGTTTAAACCGCCTGTAGGCCTCTGACATGGCTTTACACACTGTTGAAAAATCTCAAAAGTGTTTTCTCACGATATATTTCTTCACCGTTTTTAGTAACTGATAACTTATCATACCACTCGGCTATCACTGCTTTAAACAAACGTCATAAAACAGCATTTTATTATTTTAATCTAAAAACCTTAAACGAAACCACCAAAAAGTCAAAACGTAATTAAAAAACCTTTTAATAACTAAACCTCATCAACCCTTACAAGCGTAGCGCTACGGCGTAGCACAGCTACGGCTGCTACGCCCCGGCTGGCCATGACAAATTGGGCGCGTCTCTTGTGTGTCGCCTCGTTAATTACATGCTGTAAATAGCCGACTGCAATTATTGTTAAGCTGTACCCGAGCGTACGGTTTACAAGGTTATTTTGATAGGCTATGGTTATATTAGGTATGTAAATATATGTATGTTAACTTAGGAACATAAACATATCGTTAAGCCTGCATTCTCCAAAGGATAGGCAGTTTTCACATTTCGCCAGATATGGTATGGGTCCCAGCAATGTAATAGGGGGCGAGCCTATTAACTCCGTGCTGCTACTGAGAATTACCTAATGGAAAAACCCAATAACACTTTGCCCGACCTGGGATTCAAACCTAGGACATCATGTTCAGCAGTCGCGCTTAACAACCACTAGACAAAGGCAGTCTGACTGAGGAACTGCCAAAGTATTAAATTCGTTTTGTGAGACGAGTTAACAAGCATACATAGGTATTTCTAGCAGCTTCGTAAATGTCTAAATTTGAATTACCTAGGAGTAGAGAAACATATGTTTTATTTCATTCTATAGCCATCATTACGACAGCCCAATAGACGTTACAATAAAACAAAATTGTAACTCCTGATTCAAAAACTCGAATAAATAACCAAACAGGTTCTATTTACTGATCAGTAAAACTTGTGCGACAGCTTTATTGCACAAACGTAGGACAGTTAAAACAATATAAGAAGTGATCCCCAAAAATAACAAAGACAATAGTATTATAGACATTGATGCAACAATGTTACGTCCATCGTTTATTGATCCGCTGGGTGTGGACTAAATATAAAGTTCAATAAAAGTCCCCCATGCGATGCCAAGTCCCGGATTTATCGGGCTAACCCCATGTAAATAAATAAAGTGGAGGAACATGCATTTCTTATGAGCAGCGAGCGGGTTAGAAAAACTATCGATTTATTGTATAAAAACTTCATTGTTTTGATTGACAGTGGGTTTTACGGTCATACCACGTGGCGGTTTATGAGGCGATTTGTCAATCTTTATTTGATTTGATTGATGTTTAAGACTTTTATATGATAGTGGTACGTTCATGTTTGGTGAAATACGATAAAGATGAATAGTTTAGATATACATTTTATTTTCTTGCAAGACATTTTTGTTTTGTTGTTACGAGTATAATGAATTACCTTGCTATTTTGCTAAAGTGCCTGAACATAAATTTGAAAGCAACACAAATTGAAATTACTTCACATGCCTCCCCAAAACGTATTTTTTATGCAAACACCAATATATCACCAGACAATACCTGCTTTTACAGTTT
Source organism: Abrostola tripartita (assembly GCA_905340225.1). Taxonomy (NCBI): domain Eukaryota; kingdom Metazoa; phylum Arthropoda; class Insecta; order Lepidoptera; family Noctuidae; genus Abrostola; species Abrostola tripartita. The sequence continues at coordinate 5,315,846 of HG996493.1, read as the reverse complement.
GCGACATTTTAAAACCGATGTCATTTAGTTCGAGCGATTTATCCAAGTCGCAAGTTCAATCAGATTAAAGTACATTTAACTGTAAGTAAAAGTTCAATTTGGGGAACCGGAAAAAGAAATATGGCGGCGGTAGAGGGGATTCAATTCAATCAGCTCCCTTGGTACCTTAGCTGTGATTTGATGGGATTGTTGAAAAACGAAACACCGATGTGTGGAGTACACAAGAGTCGAATGTAGGCGGAGACGGGAGCGCAAGTTGTGTGCGCACCTGATGGACGCATTAGGAAATCAAGAATACTGAGAGGTTTCTGATGAGTACAGGTTTTAAAAAGAAGCGTATTGTAAGGCGCTGCTGGCGCTTTTTTCAATTAGATTTTTTATAGGATAAGATGGGGTAAGAAAATGGATATTTTTATTGTATTTTTAAGTGATATACATCGATTAAATGGTAAAAACATTAAGCTTTAAATTATTATCTTTGCCATTATACTATTATTATTATATAAATGATGATGTTACAGACATCATATTTTATATTATTTAAAAAAAGACTAACACTATACTGGGCTTCACAAACCTGAAATACACAGACACGAAGAATTGACCCATACGGGGATTGAACCCGCAACCCACAACGCAGGAGCTTTTATTATTATTTACTACCTTAATACTTATTAAATTCGCCAAAACTATAGCCAAAACTATAAAGATCCACATTTATCAACAATACAAATAAAAGGCACGTACACAATTTTCCGTTATCTTTAATGACGCTGCAAATAAAATCAGTGCAGTTTATGAAAAACTTAAGTAACGATAGCTAATGGAAATGTTGTGTTGGTTGGGAACTATGGCCGGGCTTGCACAATATGCACATACTAGTACTTAAGGAGATACTAAGCACTTGCGTCCGTATTGTAACGTTAGATATGAAATACTCTGAATACCCGTTTAATAGACTGATGAGAACATAACTTAGCATATTTAGATTTTAAGTTGTTGTTACAGAGTACTTGGAGTGATGTTAGCGTTTATCTGTTTTAGGTATTAACCCTTTCACTACTCAGTGCACTACATATTGTACATGTACACATCAATTGTTTAACTATTACGTCTACTTAGCGGACAGTCAACGTGGTTAATAGGTACTAAATGTATAAATACCCTTAGTAATTAACTCCCCACTGCAGGCCAAATCTTATGTTTGAAAATGCATTGTTGTTCAATCATTCTTATTTTCAAACCATTCAGTTTTACTTACAAACTTGCTGTTTAATGACAGTAGCTAAATCGTTAGATTCAATATTTTATTTAGAAAATATTTATAAAGTTTTATATTACACAATAATACAGATTTGTTTGCTCATTATTATAATGTATACGCCCAATGTGTATATTGGTAGACCGCGTAACCAAAACGCCAACAATTTTGTTCGATTTTATTCCGAAATCGACGAGCAACAATTTGTATCTACGAGTAGATAACGAATGAACTTTTATGGGATTTATCGAAACATCCGAGTTTATCGAGAACTCGGATCGCCTGATAATAGCGGCTAAAAGATCGAACATCAAAAAGGCGGTACTGTGTGGCTGGTCGATTTGTCAACATCATTGCGGTTATCCCAATGTCGTCCAAATAAATTGGATGGGGTTTAAAGGTGGCCTAGATGTACTGTATAATAAATTAGTTCCGCTTTATTTTGTGATTTTGCTGTATTTGTGATCTATGGCTTTATAAATTTATATAATAAATGATTATTTGAAGTTTTTATCCTGACTTATGTTTTTGTAAAATATGTTTTAGAATTCTATTTTATCATTAAAAATATTTTGAAACTTGGAATAGAAATATCTTTTTACGTAAGCAAATGGGTGCAAAAAAGAAACTAATCTGGTAATGATGTTTATAAATATTCGTGCCCTGGCTAAGTGACCGCTAAGCGGCTACGTATCTGCTGGTACTAATGTTATACATATAATATTGATGTAATGATAAGTGCTGAACGTCATGTTGGTCACGATGAAAGAAAATGCGAGCAAAGTTTAGCACACCTTATTTAACCTGCTCACTTATGTGTTTTAAAAAGAAAATATAACATAGATCAACAAAAAGAGAAACATTGTGATACAAACGGCATCGCATTCCAAACGCATCGCGGAAGGGTTCCATATCCCACACAGAGGGTTAGTACGTGGTCTAAATGTTTCAGGCCTGAATTTACATGGCACATAACATGATAGCAGCAACATGGTGAATATTTATCCGTCTGCCGGCCGCTACTGGCGTTCTAGGCAAATACTTTGAGTCAACACGTGTTGTACTTTAGGCATACTTTCAAGACAAATAATGTGTGATTTGTACGTTCTATCGTACATTAAAATATGAATCTAAATCACGTGCCATGGGACTTACATTGTCTAGGAATATATGGTTATAAAGTGTATATTTTATATTTGCGTACGTCTTTTAAGGAATAAAGGGCGTGATATTAATAATAATAATAATGTCCTCCTGACCGAATTTCGGTCACGGCGGCCTGTCTCAGCTGAGACTAGCCATCTGTGCAGGAGATATTGTAGTGCACAAGTATGCGCGCAGACACAGGTGCACTCCCTATTCCCTCACTCTCATAATCCGATGGGATATTATGACGTATACGAAGGCCTAAGGTACAGACGATACAATTGTAATATTTCTAAACTCCAATTCTCATAATTCACTACATCAAATCAGTGACGTAAACTTTCAATATGAATCAATTAATTTTTCACTAGCCAAAATAATAGTACTTTAAATCAAACAGAATTATTTGCTTGGTTCCTTCACTGGAGATCTGTATTTCCAAATTCAATGTCACAGATGGTGGCTTCAAATAGCCGTCATCTTGAGCCATTCAGGGCATTATAGCTGTTATGTTTCAGTGTTCGTATCTAATGTTCCATAACGAAAACCCTTCGAAGTAAATTGAGGCTCTTGCTACGTAGTCCCTGAGGCGGGAAAATGCATTCGATGGCATCAGGTGTCAGTTCCATGGCGATCGGATTCAAATCCCATACTCGTGTATACGTAGATGTGATTTTAATGGGTAGGTTGTATTCCTCGTTGTTCGAGAACTGATACGTTATGCAGGTTGTACCTACGTAATTGAATTGATATTTAAAAAAATATGGCTACAATTAGTGTAGTACTTTTTGATATTTTTTGTGTTCATGTTCCGCTTTATTTTCACGCTACGCATATACGAGTATCACGTAAAGCAATTACTGCATAATACAATAAGTTATAGAATATAGTATAATATAAGGTTTAGTATAGTATAGTATGTAGTCGTAGTTAGACACTAATAGAATCCTATAAAAATTGACGTTTCATGAACGCTTGTAACGGGTAATGTAAAAACATGTTTAATTCAAAAATAGTTTAATATCCTACTTTTAACACCTGAGATCACTTACCTAGTACAAACTTGATGGAATTAAAACGACGAATTCTTTTTAAAACAGCCAGTATGGAGCAGATAGCGCGCCAGTAGGCACCCGGGTGCAATGAAACGAGTACAATTGCCCATTCGTAAAGTTCTCAGCGCTAGGCCCCGAGATATGGTACCTCTGAGTATGAATCAGACGAGCTACAGAACTAACAAAGTGAACTAGCAGAGGTATTGACAACAGATTGCGGTAAAACGAAGGATCGACAGTAATTTTAGTCCAACATTGTAATTCAAACAAATCTCGGTAATAAAAATATTGACTTATTTTTCATGATTTCACAATTACCACAACATGAGTCCGGAGTTGACGTCAAAAAGAATACTTACAAGAATACATACTTAACTTATTCATAATAATAATATTACCTACATTTAAAATAAAATATATACAAACAAAAAAAATCGATTTGATAAATAATTCTAAATAATAGAAATATAATAATATATCTATATCCTTTTTTATGTAGGCAAGATATCAATCATAACCTGTAAAAACCGAGCCAAAAAAGAAAGTGACGGACAAAAACATGCCAATGCACAGTTTGTCTCATTCATATTTAAAGGGGGGTTATTCAGTACGCACACTAGACATGCTGAAATGGCCCTTATGGGAGCGGTGATGAAGTTCAGCTTATGGAGGGATGTCAGTGTCAAACTACTGCTTTGAGGACGACAATCTGGAAGAAGTCGAACCTTCTTTTGGGGGTTAAATACGGTAGCATAAGTATATCGAATTGAAAAACCATCTTAGTTATTAATAAGGAGATTGGTTAATGTTACCAGAGTATTTTGTCTAGGTTTTTACGAAAATGATTACTATATTTAAAACAGTTCTTTGATGATTATCCCATTATCTTAGATGTTAAATTTTAATTGATCACGATTCATGTTTAAAATGCGAAGTTGTTTAGGGCAGTCAAATAAATTGTTCCACACTGTTGTACAATGAGCAGCTCTTTCTCTGTATAAAGTAAAGCCTTAAACCGATAGTCAACAGTAGACAGTTATACTTGTTACTATTTTGAAGCTGAACTTAGTATAATCAAAGTTACGTCGCAAGAATTACGGACATTTTATTATCGTTGTTATTGAATAAGTAATAACGCGTAGACGCGATAAAACCTCCCTAATATTACAGCAAGAACAGTGTCCCGCGAGGCCAGTGGATTTCTCTTCCGAAATTAGTGTAGGTTTAGTGCTACATGAATTATGTATCATCTATTGTAGCCTGAGTTGTTACAAAAACATTTGACAGTATTTGCACTTATAAAAATACGGGTGTCTTTTCGTGTAAAGGATTTGTAGTCCCTTATATGATATCCCTTTTAAACTGATAGTGTTCTAGTTTTTTTTTTTATAAATATTTTTTTCGGTAATTTATAAAAACATTAAGTCACAAAACAAACTATGTTTCAAAAATCCGGCGCCATTTATTCCAAAAAAATGTAGTATATGGGTTTTATGTTAAAACCCATTTGCAGCTGTAAGGTTTGTGTTTGAAAAGAACCATAAAACAAAATAGTATTACTAAACCAAGCGCCGTATGAAAAAATATTTTTTCAGGATCCTGAATCATATTCTCTACAGACGGGTATTCACCCCGAAACTTAATCAGGCCCTTTTAAATTCACAGGATTATGTCTCAATATCCCATCTATGTGATCATAAGTTTGGCATCCTTCATAAGCCAGTCACATTAGTGGCTTACAAGCGAAAGCTTTTCGTTCCTAAGGCGACCTGTAATCGGCTTTCTGACCCTTCTCTATACATAAATAGTTTTTGATAACTGTTGCGGGGAATACACGACAATAGTGGTTTTGGCAAGTGTCTGTGCTACTACTACGGTTACTACGCTACGTTAGTACTACGGCACTCTTACTCGAAGGCCTATAAATCCGTTAGGAAAATAAAAACACGATTAATTTACTTTTTGACTCACCCAAAAAGTAAATTAATCGTGATTTTATTAACCGAATTCAAAAAAAGGAGGAGGTTCTCAATTCGTCGGGATCTTTTTTTTATGTGTGTTCCCTCATAACTCAGTCATTTATGAACCGATATGATTTTTTTTTCTAACGAGTATGTTGGATTTCTATAGTGGCATGCATAATTGCATATTAATATAACATTATATAGATCAGGTGCATGTATCATACGTATGTTTTTTTTATTCAAACCGTTCAGACCTTTTTTAGATTCAAAATGTTTCTATGACATAAATAAAATAATAAAATACGTATAAAATTAAAATAATATGTCCATTAACACATATGTAATCTTTTACATATAATATATATTAAAATCAATATTTTTTTCTAATAAAAGTAACATACCTATTAGTAATTATACAAATTCGCTGAGCGGTACTATCGCCGCGACATATATTATGCATCCCAAAGATTTTTATGTACTATGCACTTATGAATAATGGTTTAAGTGCATGATGCGAATTTTAAAACGTGTCTTCGTGTGCCCGTTGAATTTCTTATGCGGATATTTCAGCGTGAATATGAATTCATAGATTCGTAGCTATAAAATTTTATAGATACATTGATAGAAAATATATTATATTTTTTATGAATCCCCTGCATACTTTTCTATTTAGATGAGCATTATTAACATATGAAATTACAACTATTGCGTATGCAATTTTATTTTAAGATACTAGGAACTAAAGCCCGATAAATAGCTATTTTAGGCTATCTCACTAAATATGTATACCGTATACAGTATGGTCGCGATTTAAGCACTAATCTCCTTACCTTTTCAAAAATATAAGCTTAATGATACACACGAAATGACATTTTTAATATTTGACATGCTATATAATTTCAAAAAAATCTACTACTAACAAATTATTTAACCGAGAAATATCAACAAGTAAAGTTAATACTAACCTACGTCATAGTAACAACAAAAAAGTTAGTAAAACCTTTCTAGCCATCACGTGTCCTCCAAGTTTCGTAACGCACTTCACGTTGAAATCAAAGCGATACTCCGAGGTAGTTGGCAGAAAATTACTTGTAAATAATAAAGAGATTCGGCGCCCACGTCGAGAACTTACTCTTGGTCATGCGATCCCTTTGAACGAGATGCGTGCTGTGTTTTTAAATCAGTATGTAGGTACATTTGTCTGTAAATGATGTGAATAAACTTTGTAAATATTGACCAAAAATCTATGGGAGTTTTATTAGAATCTTGGTCTTCTGCATAATAAATGACAGTCGAATAAGTGTCAGTGACAGGTTTATATGTATGTGTATGCCACACCACCAAGATAGGGGCTTGTTACAATATACAGATCTACAGACACTGCACATTGCACGAATGCAAACATATTCACATCCTATACAGATAATAATAATAATGTTTATTGGCATCAATGTGTACATAGTTGTAAACATTTATCATATGATATGTAGCAGAACTTAGGAGTTTAGGTTACAGTCTTATCAATGGCCCCCGTGCTAGGAGTAATCCTGTGTTAAGGGGAACATTCATCCGTCATTTTTGTTTGTAATTACAAAAACAAGGTTACGGAGTCGACAGTAGTGTAGGATGCCCTTGTTTTCGTGGCTAAGAAAATAAAAGCTTATAATATAAGGCTAAATAATATACTCTCGGCGTTCCCAGAAAAATGATTTGGAACTAAAACAATCGGAAACTTCTTGGTCAAGAATCTGGTCCTCATACTTCTGTTCTACCACGGGGCCTTATAGCCAAAAATATGAGTATAACAACAAAGACAAAAACATAGCATCTTGCCGAAATCGTGTTTGCATCCTCCTCAGGTGTAATCTCGTACGAGAACTTTTCAGTTTATTTTCTCTTCCAATTTCGCTGGAGTGGCTGCCAAGGTGTTGTCTGATGTCGGCTTACGGCTCACAATATACGGGCCGATATTACTGCCAGCAATATGCGACGAGCAATAAACTAAATCTGCTGTTTACGTATTGCCTACTTTCATGGCTCATATCGATATGCGAACAATGGGAATTTGTTTCGATACCCTCTAGGTACCGTGGATTGGTTGCATATACAGTTATGTACATAATTCTTGTATAGCCATAGAGGTTTTAATAAATGATAAAAATTTGTAAGAGGTCTAATTATTATGGTGCAGGGAATCTTATAGGACAGCATGTGAAAACCTTTTTTACAGCGGTTGCAGCAGTGAACCTCTTTGCTTTTAATAAAGTAAGGTAACTCTTAAAAAGTCCTATTACCAATATTACGAACAAACTTAAAATAGGTTTCTAATCTTGAAGCATTTGGTTGCACTAATAGTCGGTGAGGTAAATTACCATTCCGTACGTACACCGGCTTAACCAGCTTTTAAGTTTTCTGACAGTTTCACGCCGGTGCACAACTTTGTTTTTAAAATCTACAAACTTCGCCGCTAGCTCTGTTTACTTTTATTCCGCTCTATAATCGTGTTAAATTGATTGCTAAGACGTTAATCTTCTTAATTAGTTTACAAAATTACGTGTTAATTGACATTGCTAGTGGTTTTGTTGTTTTTCAGCTATAGTCAAAAGTGTAAGGTTGTAACAGAAAAAAATTCAATATAACATTCAATAGTAAAATAATATTTAATGTTAATAATATAACATTAAATAATATTGCAATAATCTGAAATGAAACCTAAGTGTTGCATGTACGAGACCATCAAGCATAACATAACATCACGCCTGTATTTCCCGAAGGGGTAGGCAGAAGTGACTGTAAAGTACTCCCACATTTCGCCAGTTTTGTTATATTGCCATCAACCTGGCACTAATCTAGACTCCGTGCTGCCACTGACAATTACCCGATGGAAAAACCCAGTCACACTTTGCACGAACCGGGATTCAAAGCCGAGACTACATGCTCAGCAGTCGTGCTTAGCCACCGAAGACCAACGAGGCAGTCTAATAAAGAAACTTTATGCCGAACTAAATAATTTAATTAATGATTATAAATATATTCAATATAATGTTCTTAAGTGCATAAAATAGTTATGTATTGCACATGCACAAACACAGCTGTAATTGCTAACTACACGTATATTGTTTAATGTATGTAGTTACTATCCTCTTAAATCCTTTCTATACTCTTTAATACTCTTGTTTTAAGACTTAAAAGCTTCTCAACTGAGATAAATTGGCCACTCTCATGTCCTCAAGCGGTAGGTCAGTATGTTATCCCGGGGCACGGTGGAGCGCCTGCCAAGTTCCCAGGAATATACCCAGAGTAGCGCCATTCACATTTTACTGGACCATTTCTTAAAGTTTTTACTGCGTTTAACTAAAACTAACTCATAAAAAGTTTTTAAGTTAATATCATTAAAACGTGGTTAAATGCCGGAGTAAGTCGCAAATTTGGTTTGTGCAGTGCTGAGATTTTGGTGATTAAACTTTTTCTATACGATTGCCATTAGCTAGCTAGCGGGATTGAAATATAGACTCTGATACCTATAAACTACACAGACTTTGGTAATTGGTATTTTTATTTAAAGTGTAGAAGAGTGTGAGAACCGTTTAATTTTATAAATATTACCAGACCATGGCGGTCGCTAGTTCAATACTGGGTGCGACGTACAAACTATTGAATATCTTTTGACTTAAAAATCAGTAACAGGTAGCTATCACACTAATATTTTTAAGTTGAAAGTTTGTGAGTGTGTTTGTTGCCTCTTCACGCTCAAATGGCTGGACCGATTTTGCTGAAATTTGGCATGGAGGTATACTTTATATCCCAAAAAAAATTAGCGGGTATTACCGCGGTACGCAGCTCGTTCATTATAACAATCCTATAAAATATTTGGGTAACTAAATTCCCGAAAGCTACTCTCTCTGAAAGAAATAAAGTAATATCTACCAATTTCATTAGTGAAGAATAAGAAAAAATAATTCAGTATTTTTGATAAAGATATACCATGTTTGAAGGTAAACGAAGCTGCTTCATATTAATGAAAGTAAGACAAATATCTCGTATCATTCGGCCATAAATAAAACAGAACTATCTTAATAATAATGACACTAGTTCATAAATTATGTTGGTTCGTCTTACGAAGGTCGTAAGTCACAGTTGTTTGCGCTGATCGATCTATCGTGGATTATGTTATTCATATTGTGGGTGTCTTTATTAAGTGAGAAAGATTATATGACAAGAAATCTAATGTGATAGCTATTATAGTGAGATTTTTGTGGTGAAAGTAGGTGATAAACTAATAAAATACTCATAATTAAAATAGATTACTCTACTATATAATATGTAAATTCTATCAATCAAAGATGGTATATTTTAAATTAAGCCTTCTACCTTCACTAAGGCTCTAGACAGACGGACCGCATTTCAACTGCAATTCAACCGCGAATTGCAGTTCAAGTGCAGTTTGAATGCAGTTGACACGACTGCAATAGAACTGCACACCAAACGTGCAGTCCAATTGCAGTTCAATTGCAGTCGGCGTGCAATCGTGTGAACGTTTGATTTGCAGTTCTATTGCAGTCGTGTTAACTGCATTCAAACTGCATCCGAACTGCAATTTGCGGTTGGATTGCAGTTGACATGCGGTCCGTCTGTCTAGAGCCTTAGGGTTATTTCAAACAGTCTGTTAACGCTACACACGTATGTCAAAAATATAACGATTACAGAAGTTAAAGTACGTAAAACATGAAGCATTGTTTTGTTGCATAAAAAACCTATTGTCAACCTTATTAGGGCCGGGTAGAAAGCCAAACTTTTTTGTTATTAGGGCTGCTAGAAGAAAACCAAATTGGTAATGTCATTTTTAACATTTACGTGTGCGTCAAGTGAAGCTCAAGCAACCCACCCTAAAGATTTCTCTTGAGTCGTGGGTGGCTTTTACACGCTTCTCATTTACGTGCTAGTGAAGAGTGACGTCACATACAGTTTCATGACGTATCCTGCGACAAACACTGTCCGTGTTAAATAAAAGCCACAGAATCCCAAGAGATGGGTGCGACAGGTCCAGGTCAGTAGCCCGCGGGATGATGAAGGCGAGTAATTTACTGCGTCCCGGTTACACTGTGACAGATGGCCAGTCGTGTCGCATACGGAGCTGGGAGGTCACAAGATTGGATGCGGTATGTCGATTGATAAGAGAACGTACAAATCTTCTGTTTGGTATTAGCATTTTGTTTCTAATAGCAGCGTAGGTTTTTACTATTTGCTGTGCACATGATTAAGAAGTTAGATTTTTATAAAAGAATAAAAATGTAGCTATAGAAAAATTGTCCCGCACGCTAAAGGTGCGTCTCTACCTGTAATATTCTGAACATGCCTTCGTTCCCGTAACGAAGTGGCGAAACAAATGTGGTTTCTATACCATACTCTCGAAAAAACTGAGTTACGGGCAAATGTTCGCCGGAATGTTACGGAAAAATGTTACCTACGTGGACGGCGTACCACATAATCTTAATAAAAATGAATTATGACTGTGTCAAAAATGTTGTCTACTGCTGTGTCAACAATCGCGACATCCTATTTCGTGAATACCCAGCACATCATTCATTTTAGCACCTAGAACTATTATTGTGACACAATTTTCACCAGTTTTACTCGTAGCTTGTAGATCTACCACTATGTGTCGAATAATATCTGTTTGGAAGAATCACGAAGCCTTCTCCATTCAACAATCAAGCATCAAGATTTATATTTCGTGGCTCCAATTGAAACGTAGGCCTCATTTACTAAAATATCCGGGCCATCTGCGACCTCATGACTGTTTTAGGGTATTTGTCATTTGCTCCGCGCCGTTTCAGGATATTATATTCTTAGATTGCAATTTATTTGAGTGGTTATATGAATTTAAATAATAAGTGATTCGTTGAGATTTATCTAGGCTGCTTTTTCAAGCAAATCGCAGTTATGTTTTCTTTGTGAGAAGATTTACCAAAATGATTATAAGCTTTAAATGAGTAATACGCATTACAAAGAAGTGCTAGACGACCAGTTTCCAGTTTTGGTGGATTGTTAAGGGTGCATATGACGCTTGAATGCATAATTGCACACTTTCTAGAGTAGTGTATGCTTGAATGCATACACTACTCTAGAAAGTCATGTAAAACTTGGTGCTTAGACAAGTATTTTTGTCCACCATACAAATCCAACCAGCAAATTAAATACGTCCCATACAGAATGAATCAGAGTAAAAACTCACCTAAAGCAACTGGACACTCGGGAAAAATAGATCACAATAACAAAAGACAGATTGCTATATGTATCGTCATACGTATTGCCAAAAATATCGTCGGAAATTCATAACCCTTCAATAGTTTTATCTGCGCAAGATTATCTATTATTCTAATTACTATATGGCTATATTTAAATTAAAGCGCTCTATCAGTTCCAAAAATAAAACATAAAATAAATATAACACGCGAAAATTCCATTCCCTTATTTCCGTCATTCAATAAAGGGGATTTGGATATACAAAATGGAATAATTTCCTGCTTTCGGGGACAGTGAAGTGTGAAACTGTTCGTTATTAAAATTCTACATCGGAAGGCTGACGTAATTTCTTGTTCCTATTTATTTCTTTCGTTGTGTACAAAGAAAACAATGCGATACTTATTACAATTTGTATCAGCTGAACCAGATTAAAAATACTGTATATTTTTTAATGTTCAGCCATATTGGATGTTGAGATCTCATGTGACATCAAAATGATGTCATAATAATTTGTGTTTACACCCACTACTTGTATGCTTTTGCACACAAATGACTTGGTACATCAAAACATAAAATAACTGCCTTAGAAAGACCTTTTCTGTACCTCTATAAAACATTTTTCTGGAAAAAGTTTGGATGCTTCCCTGTGTGGGAAAAATCTCTGTTATGCATTGATTCATTAACGTCATACCATAAAATTACGTGACAGTTCGGCATCAAAAATTCCTACTATAACGCCACCGACGAACGAACCAACGCCAGTTTCAAATTTTGTGACGTATTACCGAAATTTTCGGGTAGGATCGTCTGATAGTGATGCGTTAAGGAATGTTCAGTGTTGCATTGACAATCCCCTCTATCTCTGCGCCTCACGCCGCTTCAGAAGCGAATTATCCAATAAACATAATGAAAATTTAAGCCTACAGTTGCTGACGATACCGTTGAGCCGTCTCCTGCAGATAATCCTTACACAGTCTTAGTCTGAGCGGAATAATACGCAAATTATACTGGAATGAAACGCATTTTGAGATAATAATAGCATCGATTGTTCTGTGACGGCAAGATTGTCAATTGTTTTGGATAATTTTGAGGTAGGATTTCGTGTTTTCTGTTCGTGTTTAGGGGGGTAAGTATCTATGTGTATTTTGTACACGGATTATGTTTGTAAGATACCTATTGCTAATATATTTCTTTTATTTTTTATTTTAGACTAATAAATTTAAAATGTGGCTGATGGAAATTGCAATCTCGTTAATTGATTCTATCTTAAACAATAACACGCAGAAAATTATAGAATTCGATTTAACTAAAGTTATTCACGGAAATTCCTAACACCACAAGCTAACATACACCATGACAATAACATAATAACTAAAACATAATTGATTGCTTCGAATTAATTGCGAGCATCTAACACACAACGTGACATGATTACCCTAATCCTTGCTCTCGTTAACGAATAAAACATTTACAAGGGCCCGAGGTACGCTCCATGAATATTAATACTTTACTTTCTCCGGTCTACCTGAAAGTTTATTTCATTAGTGAAACTCTATGGTGTAGACGCCATGTTGGTATTTTATGGTATCCATTCGGAAGTTTGTGCGTTATTAATATCAGTTTCCAGGTATTTTTGGTTTTTAATTGAATCGTGGAGTTTCTATTGATCTGTTACAACACTTATCGTAACTTCCATAGGGTTGTGGAAATTTAAATCTATTAGTGAATTTGTAAATTAATAGGACATTAAAAAAAATGTATTTAGGGATTGGTTAAAAGTGGGATAGATATTTAATTACTATCAAGACCATAATAAGTTTTTTTTTGTTTAAAGAAAACTTTTTAATTATAACATCACGCCTGTATTCCCCGAAAATTTAGGCAAAGGTGCACATATAGTAGGTATCCACACCCTTATTTTGCCAGTTATGTTATAGATCCTAATATAATAGGGGGCGAGCCTATTCCCATTCAACTTTATCTTTGGTCTTTACGTCTATTACAGACAATTTCAACATTTATTGCAATTAAACGGGTACAAATCTAGACTCCGTGCTGCTACTGAAAATCACCTAATGGAAAAATCCAGTAACACGGTGCCTGACCCGGGATTCGAACTCAAGACCTCATGCTCTGCAGTCGCACTTAGCGGCCACTAAACAAAACGAAAGACGGTTAGTTGAGTCTACACGTGACCAAAGGGCTGGTGCATTTTTTGGCCAAAGAATAAGCATTGCTATTCAACGTGGCAATGCTGCCAGTCTTTTGGGCACGTTACCAGTCGACATAGATGGGGATCAATATTATGATGCTTTTTAAATTTTTATATTTTCATGTGTAGGTATTATTTTTAATTTATGTTAGTTTTAAAATGTAAATAATTGTAAAAAACTTATATTTAATTTGTACATTTCACATAAATATGTCCTTTTATTAAAAAAAAAAAAAAAACAAAGTAATCCTTTATTATTCGTTTGATTCTAAAGAAGAAATGCTGATAGTCTGATACATATTACTCATAACTAGTACCTAACCCTTCAATTTTTCGGTCGATTCTTAAAAATAAGACTGTTATTCTGATACATTTAACTAAAAAAAACATAATTCAGAGAGGCTAATCATAATGGATCCTATAATTAAGCACTGCAGATTAATTCTGTTGTAGTATAACCACATATTTAGCAGTACATGAGCTGTAACGGTACAGTATCGGGCGGCCATTGTTCACACTAACGCGGCGCGGCCTATTTAATTATGCCTTATTAACGTAATGGCTATAGCAGACTAACTTAGTAATTTATTAGGTCACGCTTAGTATGGGCGAGGGATGCCCGCTTGTTTCTTAGTATACGTGCAAAGATAGATTTATTGCATGTTTGTCTATTGTGGTTGTGCAAGAATGTTCGATTGGCCGAATCTGGTCGCGGCAGAAGCGTTAGATTCCTGCGCGTTCATTTAATTATTTTTATGAAAAACGTTCATTGTACTCAATGTAAGTTTAGTTTAGTCGGTCGATCGCAAAACCTAAGTCGGCCTAAAACCTTGAAGTTAGGTTGTGTTGTTATTGCTGGTAGGACTTACTAAGTAGGTAGCAGGTACCACCTTAAGTAGGTACAGTCAGCATTATAAGTAGCTAAACATTTAATTTTTTAGCATACCAATAATTAAAGAACAACTTCTTATAGTACTATAGAAAAAAGTCTGAAATATTCTCAGATCATTTTTCGGAAGTTTCTATAATTTAAAACAATAGCTTGAATTGATGTTTGTTTCATTCAATTATTTGGTTACGTAAGGTTTCTTAACATGTTAAGCTACTTATGATGCTGACTGTACAGCTACGAAATAGGGGATAGTAGCATGCCTTAACAAAACTTACGTAGATACCTTAAACCATTGACCCTCCGCAAAATAATAAATTTGCCCGCGGTCACTATCATGTTCACACCGTGTAAACGATCAAATTGGTTTTCACACGTAGACCGTTTGACAAACCCTACAAACAAATCGGAATACTATCAAATTATTTGTCAAACGCCGAAAATTTGACACACATTTTGATCGTTTACAGGGCACTTATGATATTGCCTTAATTATAATAATAATAATGTCCTCCTGACCGAATTTCGGTCACGGCGGCCTGTCTCAGCTGAGACTAGCCATCTGCGCAGGAGATATTATAGTGCACAAGTATGCGCGCAGACACAGGTGCACTCCCTATTCCCTCTTTCTCATAATCCGATGGGACGGTAGACCGACACGACCGGAGCGAGATCAGGCGCAGGACAAACGGCTTAACGTGCCTTCCGAAGCACGGTGGGGTCTCAAGTCTCAACGTGTGAAAACGGTTACCCATCACAAGACTGACCGCGGTGAACACGGCTTAACTGCCGGGTAACCGCATAGCTACGAGCCTTAACAAATATTTAAATGCATAAGAAGGATAAAAGTTATTAGCTAATCAAAAGCAAAAATCGATCATGCTCACAAACTCGCCCAGCGCAGATTACGTCGGGCAACATATTGCATCATATCCATCTTCATAACAAGTATCTTATAGTTTTAAACAGGAAAATAAGAATTTAAGTAGGTAAGCACAGAGCATAACGAATGTTTTCAGTGTAAAATACTCAGCAGGAAATGTTAACCTACCGGCTGTGCACTACACCTGCAGATCAGGAAACGCGGCCATTATTTCACTCGCTATCTACAAGATAAATCTCTTTTGATAAATACGCTTTGCTGTATACTGGCCCTGAAAGAAAACCCAATGTACAGTAAATGAGAAAATCTTTCGTCTGAGATCTGGTGAAACTATATTTTTAACCCTTTCCCTGACAGTGTGCAGAAATAAGTTTTAAATTCAACTGTTTATATGATAAAAGAAAGAAAGACCATTTTTTTTGTTGGAATATTTGCATTCGTCATGATTCTGATAAGAACCTTTGAAAATAAACAATGGTACGCCTATCTACTAATAAAGTTAGTTGAAACCAAAAAACTTCTTAAAAATGTTAGTTTTTCTGCAATAACATATTTTACATGTACAGTTTTATTAATTAAATGGAAAATCAGTAAAGAAAGACACGACATATTTTAATCGTATTATTTTGCATTAAAATACAAGAGTAATCCCGATTTACATTTGTGAACTATATTTTCCTTTTAAATGACCTCCATTTAAAATTATGCCCAGATTGTTGCTCAGCACGACGTTATCTGAAATTAAAAACAAACTTAGCACGTGCGAGGCCATTATTGTGTAGATACAGAGGATGGGTTTCCTACATTTAGAAAGTATGTGCTTAACTAAGCTATAAAAACTTTGTATATTCTTGTGTATTTAAAAAAGGACCAGCTACCGCCCGTAACCTCGTCCCAATGAAAAACCATGCTGCTTTTCTATCTATAATATAGCTTAGCTTAGCTTGAAATTTCCTAGCTTCGTGTAGACAGCACTAGCTTGGTTACAATCCAGGCTAGTAGGTAAGCTAGAAACCAAGCTAGTGACCCCTTACTAGCTTACTATCCTAGCTTCAAAATACTAGCCTCGTGTCACCCGAACTTAAGACTCGATTGTTGTTTGCTTAAGAGCAGTATTTTATCAATACACGACGTATAAACTTATATAAATATATAATAAGCTAAGTTGCACCCATAAAACAAACGAGACGCTATCTCAAATTAATAACAAACTTTGCATCATAGAACAATAAATAATTTATTGTCTAGATACTGTAGACAAGTCACCATACACAATAAAGGTATAAAAACTTGAAATTACGCTCGGCCTATTGTTGACGTCGAGTGGAGAGCTCTCGCGACTCCTCGCCGCAGACAATATGCATATTCACAGTACTCCCCGACCCTTATGAGAGTGCGTGCCTATATATACCATCCATCTTAGAGGAATATTTTTTAATAAAACCTCCTTTGGTTTGATGCTGCGTTATTGTGTAGTTTTATGATAAGGTTTTAACATGATTTTGTTGTTACTTTAAGTATGCCGTGTATAAATTGCACGTTGTATTAAAAGTAAGGAACACAGGGAAATTTTAATGAGCTTACATTGTGGTATTCAGAGTTTTCTCGCCACAATACAAGACAATAGTGTACTCTTCATTCTGCTAATATTATATGATGCGGATAGAGGTACATTGTTAGTATAAATTATGTATTTATTACGACTGTATTTTCTGTAAAGAGAGGTGCTGTTGCAAATATTGCACAACTACGGGTACAATTTAAGACAGTATAAGTACCATGTAAAACATAACATTACATAACATGACGCCTGTGTTCCCCGAAGGAATAGGCAGAGGTGCACATATAGTACACCCACTTTTGTTGTATGTTATAGGTCCTAAAGTTACAGGGGGCGAGCCATATTGCCATCAAGAGGGCACAAATTCAGACTCCGTGCTGCTACTGAGAATTATCTAAAGGAAAAACCCAGTTTTGCCCCACCCGGGATTCGAACCCAGGACCTCGTGCTCAGCTGTCGCGATTAGCGACCACTAGACCAACGAGACAGTCACATTAATAGAGAGTAAGTCTAACAACTAACATACGTTGGTATAATTATAACACTGAAAGTAAAATCGATAATCTTACAAACCATCTTCATAATCTGTTAAATATTATGAAAAATGAATTATGTTGTAGGTAGCTCAAGCAAAAAACATAGGTAACAAAAACGTGCGAACAAATACTTCATATTATATACTTACATTATGTTACCGTTAATATAATTTCTAACAGCTAGGTACGTGGGAACACATGCGATAGTAACCGCATAATTATAACTGCAAGCGCAGCGCTGGCTTGCGTAATATTTTCTAATAAAAGAGCCTGCGGGCTAAGCAAAACAGGCCAGCTATAAAATATACCGTCGATTATAGCCCTGTTCGTATTATCTGCAAATGTTAACTGTATTGCGGGTTTGGGATAATTATTCGTACTTAAACAAATGAATGTGTTCATTATCTAAATTTTAAATTAAACTAGTCGAATATACGAGTTAAATTACTCTACTAAAATACAATATGCATAGTACTTGAGTTTAGTGGATTTTTTTTGCCTAGCGTGCCTAAACATATATAAAGTGAAACTATATATATACCTATAGGCGAGCTGTCGATGATGCCAGGAAATACCAAAGTATGTCTATACCTTCTGGGGAACATCGTGAGGAAACCGGCACACCTGACTTGAGATTTTTCAACGGTACGTAAAGCCATGTCAGAGGCCTACAGGCGATTTAAACTCTGACACCAGGTTGTTCATCAACCATACGATAAGAAGAAGACCTTCTGGGTATTCTCTAGCATTAGGATACAAAAATATATCTTAGAAGTAGTATAAATGGTAATACTTTTATAGGTACCCATTTGTCTAGTAAAGGCTTAATAGTTTTTTGACGAATCCTCCCGAAGAGCAGGAATTACAAAATTAAAAAATTCACTAATTTTGTTACTAACGGCATTTACTTATTAAATAAGAAACTTTATTCAACAGTGCCATAAGAATAGTAGCTAAAATAGGTCATGTTCGAAATAATAAAACAAAAGACAATCTAATAATAACCACCCGTCTATTCTAATATAGTGTCGTTAATACCCCAGTGTTACTCCGTTCGCAACATAGCGTGCCTCGGCGCACGTAGCAAGGAGCACCAATAACCTTAGGTAACGACATAAGCCCACCACGTATGGTATCTACTTAAACGGCATTTACATTCATACAGCCTTCTATTTACATAGCATCCCCTGTGTAATGTTAGGAAGTTCCATTTCTAAAGGTTTTCGTGGAATAAACGGGGAGGGTAAACCGATGTCGATAAAGATAGTAATCAGCGAGATTTGTGCGTATATTTATATATTTTTTGTTTTTGGATAAAAATGTTGTGTTGATCTGATTAGAATGAGAAATATGTTGTTGGAAATTCAAGATCGGGATTGACCCCTACAATGTATACAAAACGAGAACGGATCATAATAAAATACTCGTAGCTATTTTTTGAGTTGTGTTATGCACATCATGTAGCAACCCAAAATTACAGGATCATTATCACCAGACGGTTATGACGTTGACCTACGTTTGCATAATATTCAGCCTAGTTGTAGCTATTTCATCTGGGATATTAATCGCTACTAAAATTACGGAGAGATACAGAAAATTACTTATTATAATTAAGATTTTAAATTTTATACTTGGTGTAAATATCCACTTTATACCAACGAAACTAATCTTTATATCGCCAAGAAATCTCATAAAGTATCATTACAATAGACGTAGCAATAAAAATCACTGTTTCAAATACGTGCGGTTGAATTATAGACACTGAAGAAATGTAGAAACTGCAATAATAATGTAATATTGAACGTAAGCACTTGAAATATTCTTCAAGTTTCGTTCCGGTAGTACCCAAGTATTTTATCACTGCTGCGTTGATATGAAGTCTGTATTTTGACGTATTGCAAACCAATATTGTGGAAACCGTGACTGACTGAAAATACAATATAAACAACATAGAGATTGCGCCATAGCGTTGGGTGTTTGTGTTAGGAGCCGCGGTTTATATTCACGCAAATAAGACGTTACCAGCAGTTTCGATATGAACAACATAAGTACTAAAATATTTTTATATCGACTTTAAAATGTTGTACAAAAAATCCTAAGAACTGCAAACTAAAAATATCCTTCTTTAATCTTTTAAATTTCAAAATAGATGAGAATATAAAACGGTGGCATGTGCAGAACCAATTGATTTGTCAAAAAGCGAATCCAATTCACTGCAGTTGTACCATTAGTGAAACGAGAAGTCGTCTGAGCACTATGAACGTGCGCTAAAAATAATCAAGGAGAAAAGTACAATGTCACGACATCTACGAATTCAGGCGGAAACTCACGGTTACTTTAATTTATTAAAACGGTTTATTCTGTAACAAAATAAGACAGTGTGCATGTTTAAAGAAATTGCGCAGTAGACTAGGTTATTGTTCTTCGTTCTTAGGTACACGAGATGATTATGATTCCTTTATTAAACATTTGGCATGACGAAACTTACCAGCTACGCTTAAATTAATGGAACAGCGCCGTTTAGATATCGCTTAATACTGGACTTAAGGTATTATTAGAAATGAACTTAATTATAATTTGGCTAAATTCTTTGCTGAAGAATGTAATGTATAATTTAAACTGACCTATTGAAATTACCTTTAACAAAAAAGTTTTTTTACAATTATGTTACTAATAAGATAAAATTAAACTTACAAAATAAAAATAACAAATTATTGTAGCTCCAGACAATGTCGAATAGCATTTTAAATTAAATTTTAAATTAAACACAGAACAAAAGCAAACGGCACGTATAGGAAAAAGAATTGCAAAAAGCTATTAGAGAACCTTCGATAAAACACGAGGACAAGTAATTCTAGAAAAAGAAGGAAAAGCCAAGTTCGTATTAGAAGCCGATGATAATGGTATTAGTACAATATTAGTTAAGGTAACAACGTTAGGAAAGCAATTTTGGCTTCACATATTGGCTATTATCAAGTACCCACTGACGTCTTGTTTGTTCATTATTTTCGATGGAATTGTGAATAGATAGGGGCTTGGCACGATAGCGTCTTCCTATAAATGAATTGTGAATGGAAATAACGTGTTTTATGTCAAGTTTCAGACAGTTTATATGAGTATGGAAAGTTGAACATATTGTTAGTTTATTTAGATGATGTTTTATAATAATGATTCTAAACTGTCTTTAAAAAAACAAACAAACAGAAACCAAAATGTTTTAAAATAATTTTGTTTTTCACGATTTTTCTTGATGCACTCTATAATGATTACGCAGATTATCACATAATACAAATTCAGTGCCGTATTGATAAAAATATTACTGTAATCATAACAAAAAAGGAGTAATAATGTCTAAAGACGAAGTAATTTACGCCGCCATACATTTTTGTCGAAACAAGACGTTAAGCGACATAAAGTAATATTAAACACACGTTCAGAGTGGAGTGAGTGTAAAATTATGATGTAATAAATGTGCCACATCGTGGATAGGCTGCCTTCGAGTTAAATAATGGCCCGAAGATATAAGATTTTGAACAATACCTTACGTGCTATCTACAAAATGTTCCTAACTCAATTCCCTTACAAAAATATGGCAACTTAGCAAATCGTCAGCACACCTGCGCTTGAATAACGCTTTCCCATTTTCCTGTAATATCCTTAATAAATCTGAGTAAAGTTGAGAATATATTCATATTTCTTTTATGTTTATCAATCGCGACAAAGTTTGAGCTTTTAAATAATATTTCCTGTGTCACACTCGGGTAGCGTTCAAACCAATTTTGTGCTCGGAACATTTTGTGCCGAATAACTTTGTTGCCGTTCAAACAGGAGTTGATTCTCAGTGAATAATTAAAATAGTTGTATTAAATGAATGCATGGACGTTGACCGCATATTTTCAACACATACAGCTTGATTAAAAACCACAGATGGAATTAATTGCAAAATACATTACCGTTCCGTTGGATTTTGTGCACCTTTCTGTTTTTAGGTAATTACATAAAGACGCATTGTTATTAATGTTAATTAATTGAAAATTGTTGGTTTATTCGGCTTGCCAAAGGATTATTCAAACATGGCCTGTGCGACGTTCATATTTAATTGCATTATTTTCACATAAAAGCTTACGAAATCAGTTCCCTAACCAACTAGCGATATGAATAGATACTAAAGCCTCGCGGTAAAAGGTTTCACGTGTAAACTTTTTTAGTTAGCCTTAGCAAAATAATAAATAGGTCCACCAAAACACACTAATCAATAACGTGTGTACCTCAATATATTAATCAAAAGATATCCCGTTTTTTGCAACCAAAGGGTGAGTTTGAATGGCACCCTTTCCAAATATTGGTTTTTGTCGGCCCATACCCGGCGTCCAGTAAGAGCAAAGCCATGTTTTTCCATTTACAGCGATACGCACGTTCGCGATATCTTACGCATTGGATAAAGGCTTTCACTATGTTTTATAGTGCTACGTCATTAAACTCTGAATATAAAGTGGGGGTATGACAAAACATGAATTAATTTGAGATATGTCGCACGGTACGATGAACACCCTAATATGTGGATACACACGGATTTGCATAGTTAAGGCAACAATTTTGACAGTAATAGGTACCTAAACGTTTTCGAGTGGTAATGGCATCTTAATTAAAGACCTTGAACTTATCCACAAGTCCACAACTTATACAATATGTTATGCTGGATAGGTAAACTTTTTTAAATATCACTTAACTAACTAGTACCTACTTTCTTACGACTTTGTTACTCCCAGCTAACTCTAGGTCAGTTAGATACCTGTGACTTTTTAACTACCTTTTGGTAAGACCTAACTAAAGGCCTCCAGTCAGAAATACTTTGTCGAAGTCATGTCGATATTGTAGTCCTATAACAAACCTCAATAGTTTTTAAGGTATCGGTATCTACTTACAACAAATTTGCTCAGCTTGCCACCCTATCCATCAGTGTGTCACTACTGTTGGTATGCACGATAACAGTACCCTATGAGGGAAAGTGAGGAAATTCGCTCAATTATATCACCCCGCTGCAGCTTTTTAGCTTATTTATCAATCAATCTCCGATCTAGGGTTGATAAACAACACCTCAATGTCAACAGACGTAGTAGTGTCGAATCACTAGAACTAATGGATTTTCATTATGTTATTGTATTGTAATTTCATCATAGGTAGGGTTAGGGCTGCCCTAATAAGTTGGTTTCTATGTAATTTTGAATGCAAACCAATGTTTATACGTAAATTAGGGGAGTTAAAATAAAGTAGAACTTGAATTCAATATTGACTTACAAGCTTCAAATATTTTGAGTTAATGTTAGTAACAAAGGTAAAAATATAATAGATCACCTAATACATATGAAAAAGACGAACTAAATATTGAATACAGATAGAGATACTCTATAATCTACACTATTTAAATTCCGTCAACAAAACATCTCAGATTACTATTTTGTATCGTAATTTTGTGTAATAAATAAATTGATGATCCAATTGAAGAAATACGACGAAACGAAACAACAAAATTGAAATTAGCAATTATGACGCATTATAAAGATTTAGGAATAAAATTCCATAAAAGTATAAGAAGAAAAAACACCTGCAGGCATTTACGCAAACTCAAACTTTACTGCTGCATATGCATATTCTTAGTGTTAATAATCACGATAAGACCGGTTATCAAGTCTCGGGAAACTTCAAAAGCGACCTTTCATCAATACCCTTTCCTTTCGATCATCACAAACTAACAAATACGTCTTGCCAATTTGCCAAGCACTCTAGACACGCTATTACACATTAGAGGTTATGTTGGCGCGTGCGAGACACGTGTCGAGACGAGAACACGTCATTAGCTTCACGACTCGTCTCTAGGGAGCGGCTATGATGGTTTTTTGTTCATAACAGTGGATGGCGTAAAGTAGGAATAGACAGCGATAATTTTTTACTACTACCTTCTATAATGGAAAATAAAGTATAAATGACGCACGTAATCACAAAAAAAACTGGCTTGTAAGACTAAAGTTTTTGTAGAAAACTACCCCCCACTGTCGCCCCACACTAGAAATTTCTCCTGTGTCGTGTCGGTGCGTTTCACAAACATGAAATATCACAACACCAACACCTAGACTCGGGACAAACAACTGCGGTTCACATAAATTTTTGCCCCGTGCAGGAATCGAACCCGCAACCTTTAGCGCAGCAGTCCAATCACTTAGCCACTGCGCCAATCAGGTCGTCAATTAATTCATAATAAATGAAAACTTAAGATTTCTGGAACTGTACTATATTTTTCCGTCTATCAAAATATGCTGTTAGAAAAATTTTGCATACACACTAGTTCTTAGTAATGTTTAGACTTCTGCCTCTCCTTTCGCTCATAACTTAAGTCTACTCGAAAGTTGAGGGTAAAAGGGAGATCTAGTATTTTAAATTTCCACCGGGGCGATAGTTGAAGTGCGCTCATTACTTTGTAATTTAGTAATTAACACTTGCTGTGATGAGTTTTACTTTATCCCAAAGCCGGTAATTGGGCTTGTGCTATTTGCTAATAATAATTAAAATTTCTAGTATAAACTATGTGAGTATTCAAATACTGCTATTTTTCGGGTCCGAAGTTGTATGACGTCATATATATTATATGAACGGTAAAAGAAGGGAATAAATTATATATTTAACGTAAAATGTAATAATTTTACTAACTATACTTTATAACAGATACTGCACACTTTTAGATGTCCTAGCGAATCTAAGAATTCTAAATTTATTTGGAATCAAAAAATGTATAAGAGTTATCTTTGTGTTCTGTTATCTGTACCAAACATGGACCTACATTTCGTCCAGATAACAGCACACATACCGCTAACCCATGATTAATAAGCAGCGAGATAATAACCCATTAAAAGCCACTTCCCTCGGTATCAATACCCTCATAATTTAGCACGCCACACTGACCAACAAGCGCGGTATCACCAAAAATAATAAGACCACAGACTGATGACGGAAAAACTCCTTTCCTGAATAATGGCTGTCAACTTCCTGCGATATATTTCCGCTATCTCGCCACCAACATGGCGTCCGCACATCCGGTTGACCGTTATGGAGTGTTAATCGAGCATTATGTCTGGACAGATGAAAAACTATCTTTGGAGGAACTCGGCTGGATAATTTTCGTTAATAGGTGTTATAGAGGTTACTCCGTTAGGGTATGTGGTCTTTTGAGGTTTTACTTTTATGAAATCCAGTGTCCTTATAAAACTCGCGAATGTACACAACCGTCATTGTTCAGCGAGAGCTGTTAAATTAGATTCGTAGGTCCAGTAAAGTGATATGAGAATGATGGAAAAATTATAAACAATTTTTGAATATACAAAAAGTTAAGATCTTCCAGGATAAAAGGTTTTTGTTTCATACCAGTAACTTGAGAATCGAACAGTATAATTATATATTATCAATTTAATAATATAATCAATCCTTCGAATACTTTCGAATACTCCCAATACTTCGAAGCGGTAGACAGATATGCACCTGTAGTACACCCACATTTTGCCAGTTATGGCAAAGTTGAAACCAAAAATAAAGAACCTATTCACGCCTTAATGTAGCCTAAAGCGAGTATAAAAAGAACAAGTGAGCAACGCAGCAGACTCCATATCAAACTCATAATTAGGCATCCTGTAAGCTTTTAATACCGCCATCGATTTTTGATGACGTGAATAGGAAACATCCAGCTATGGTTTTATAGCAGACGTCATTGTTTGCTTCCCCTGCCAAGGCTTTTGTTACCCAGACTTAGCTTCAAACAAAAGGACTCCTAGATGAACAAAGACGTAATGGCGGAAGGGGTGAGAAAAAATTAAGATTATTACGTAATTTTTCATCGCTATCTTTTACGTAAATGTTTCTTTTGTAAAGATAAAGGAATACAAATACAAAAATACAAATACAAAATAGTTTATTGTGCCAAAAGAAAATTACATACATTTAAACGTGTTTGGAGCCTCCTTTTAAGCAAACAATGCCTGTATTAGAAGGCTCCGCTCTTTCACATCATTGTCGTACACTGTACTAACTTGAGTCAATACAGTGTACTGTGACCTTAGGGGTAAATATGTGATGTAAGTACATACATTTTCATGTATTTAGCTTATATAGAAAACTAGAAACATATTACTAGTTAATGTATGTGAGGTAGTGTATAGTTTGGTGTGGTAAGTAGTGCGGCGTATGGTATGGTATTTGGTGTGTGATGTGGTGTGGTGTGGTATGGTGTGTGGTGATGTGTGATGTGGTGTGTGGTTTGGTGTGGTGTGGTGTTGTGCGTGTAATGTTTGTGATGAGGTGTATGGTGTGTATGGTTAGGGTCATAAGTGTATATGTAGTATGTTTCGGCTACGCAACCTGTTGCAGAAGTGCCTCGGTGTCATCATAGGTAAGTGGTTTTATCCATTCTATTATACTTTTCTTACAGTCGTGGTAGCTTTTATTATATACATAAACATGCTTGTTAATTTTGTTATAGAGCTGAAATGAGCGTTTCTTAAATTGTTTGCAGGCAAATCTAGTTTTAGTTTGGGGAACTTGTACAACTAAATCTTTTCTCCTTTTAAATTTTTCTTTATATGGTAGGGTTTTGTGTATTTTGAGAATGGTTTGAGTTACATACAGTTTCCTTACAGACAGTAAATCACTTATTTGGTACAAGCTAACGGTGGAGAATCTTTTATTTTTTAAATACATTATTTTTATTAATGCTCGCTGTGCTCGTTCCAAGCCTATAAAATTAGTTTTTGCCGCCCCGCCCCATATTGGGATACAATATAATAATACAGACTGGACAAGTGCTACATAGATTTCATTTAGGAGATTTCTAGGACGGCTCTTGCAGCTCTCTGTTTTAGTTGGAACAATATGTCTGAGAGTTTTAAAGATCCAACTGAGTTTTCGTATTCTCCCGGCAACTTGCTCAAGGTGAGGGTACCAAGAAAGTGCTTGATCTACCACAACACCAAGATATTTAGTTTTGGCAACCTTCTCAATGCACGGACAATTACAGCTTGTAGTAGGCATGTCTCCACATATGTGTACTTTTAAATCTAAGTCTTCAACAGGCTGTGTTCGGTTACTAATACTAAAGCACATATAGTTTGTTTTATTAGTGTTAAGGGAAAGTAGGTTACATTTCAGCCATTCAGCAACCCGAGCCATTCCTATTTCAGCATTCAGTTTAACTTCGTGCCAGGATAAACCAGAAAACACAACAGATGTATCATCGGCATATGAGAATACTTTGGCATTTTTAATTTCCATATTACAAAGGTCATTAATGTACAGAAGAAATAGGGTAGGCCCTAAAACACTACCCTGTGGGACGCCGTATGATACATCTACTTCGTCACTGGAGTACTGTCCTATTTTTACTCTTTGTTTCCTGCCGGAGAGGTAGTCTTTGATTAAACTGAGGGCCGTCCCTCTTATTCCGGCTGTTTCCAGCTTGTTCACAAGGATTGGGACAGAGACGGTGTCGAATGCTTTTTTGAGGTCTAGGAAAACAGACAGGCATCTGTTTCCCTTGTCAAGGTGCTCAGCTACAAGAGAGCTTAAAGCAGTTACCGCATCTTCAGTACATACACCTTGCCTAAAGCCAAACTGTGAATTTGATAGAATATTAAATTTGTTGAAGTAATTAGTCAGTCTGATATTTATAATTTTTTCAAGCACCTTAGATATCGATGGCAAAACGGAAATAGGCCTGTAGTTGCTGACATCGTCACTGTCCCCTCCCTTGTAAACTGGGGTTATCACAGACTGTTTCAGTGGAGCCGGGAAGACACCCTCTTGGAAACAAAGATTAGTAAGATGAGTTAAAACAGGAACAGCTTCCTTTCTTATGTATTTTAAGAATTTTGTCGAGACATTATCCCATCCAGGGGCACTATCAGTTTTCAAGTTCATCAGAATACGATCTACTTCAGTATCGTCCGTATCTAGTAATACAAAGGAATTAAGTTGTGAACGCACTGTATTCGTTTGGTTATGAGTAATATTATTTAATTCCGGGTAAATTTTTTGAGCAAGTTGTTTTCCAATATTAGCAAAATAATCATTAACGTGGTTTATTGACTCCATGGGGGTTGCTTTTATGTTTAGTAATTCTATGTTTTGAGTTGTTGATCTATTAGTGTATGTGATGGTTTTTATGTTTTTCCATAGTAATTTGTTGTTCGATACTGATTGTGCAAGTAATTCTCTTTCATATTTTCTTTTCGGTTCGGAATCAAAAGGTTGTATTTTTTTTTGTTTTAATTGTCTTTGGAATGCCACTGTAAGTTTATTTACCGTTTTGCACGTTTTGTACCAACTGCTTTTATTAAGGTTCTAATTAAAAAAGCTTATTTTGCACTAGCATGAAAGACACGTATCATTGCAAATATATATTTATACGAACGCACATTCGTCTGTGTAGTTTATACGCACGAGGAAAAGTTGAAGAAAATAAGCGTTTCTTATTGTTTTGAACAGCAGCTCCGACGACTCGATTGGTGCTGTGGCTAAGATATTGGACTGCTGTGCTAAAGGCTGCGGGTTCGATTCCTGCACGGGGCAAAATTTATGTAAACCGCAGATGTTTGTCCCGATTCTGAGTGTTTGTGTATGTGATATTACATGTTTGTGAAACGCACCCACGATACAGGAGAAGTACCTAGGGTGGGGCGACGTCCCTTAAAAAAAAAGAAAAAACGTACCTATAGTGTGCAGAAAATAAGTAATAATTAATTTAAAATCAAAACAATTAGATACGAATCACATAAATGTACAAAAATGTTCACATAGGTTCAAACCAACTATAAGTATAGAAAGCCAAACGCCCGACAGACAGACAACATGAAAGTACAGTTAGAAACAAAAGTTTTAGCAATAATGAAATTTATTCTACTACCAGAGGTGATCAACCTTTGGCATCGTGGGTAAGCTTGGGTTAGTACGAGTTGTTCAACCGTTTTTCCAATTACGCCATCGTTCATACTCTATAATTTTGCAATTTTTATACTTAGTACGGTTTCCTTTGTGCGATTACGTACGTTTTTAATATTAGAGACGAACCTTGTTAGCTACTTGCAGTAATTTTACGGTTGAGGACAGTGAATAGTAACTCGGAATACTTTATTCTTGTTAAAACGAGAAATTAGCATATTTCTGTCCTTTGCTGCATTCTCTAATTGTATTTTCTATTTATATAACTATGAATGGAATGATTGCAAAAGTCTATTTAAAATTTATACTGCCATGTCAGCAATATTGATTTTATTGTTTACCCATTATGCCTTTGTTATAAATGTGAAGTTATTTTCATGAATTATTTAAATTCTGCTGCCACGTTAGTGTAGTAGTCGCTAAGCGCGATTCAGCACGCGGTCAGTCCTGGGTTCAAATCCCGGTCGGGCAAAGTGTTAAATTGCTTTTTCATCAGGTAATTCTCAGTAGCAGCACGGAGTCTCGACTTGTATCCGGTTGATGGCAGTAGGCTCACCCCCTATTAAATTGTTACCTTAATCATAATTGGTGGAATGTGGGTATACTATAGATACACTTCTGCCTACCCCTTCAGGGAATACATGCGTGATGTTATATATATAAATTGTGTTTCCAGTAAAGGTCTTAGTAGACAGTTTACTTCCTACCTACATAATGTTATAAGTATAACTCATAGCAAAGAAATTTGTGTTTTAGTACACCTGAATTCTAATCTAAATAACAAGTTAAAAGTATATAAAAGCAATGTTTTTATCTTAATAAAATAAACATAATCCTCACCAGTGTCCTCTCCATCTAATGCCAACCACAATTGGAATAACTAAAGCAACATCCGAGCCTAAAAATCTATGTAAATGCGACCTACTTTTGACTGTAAACACAACGAACCATGCATTACCGTATGAATATTATATTAATCACTCAGTAGGTCTGTGTTGTTGGACGATTTGTAATTCTGTTTGACCCTTAGGCCGCGTGTCAGTGCCGAGATACACGTCCTTATAGAAGATAATCCTCGTTCTGGATCGGATGGCTTACTTCTGGAAGGTATCATGATATTTTCTGGACACTGGACGCTGTTTTTGGAACGAGTAGAAGAAATTTGGTCTGCTAAAGATTGTATTTGTTTTAGGCAATCTGTAAAAACCGGTTTAAATACAATAGCCTAGGTATTGTATAGAATTTGTGCCGTGTAGTATCCGGCCTAGAATTGACCACCCCTTTCATCCTGTGGGTGTCGTAAGAGGCGACTACGGGAAAATTCAAAAGATGGGCAGCAGCGTCTTCTGTAACTCCACCACCAATACTGCGATCCCCAAGCCGCCTGCCAAGCGTGGGGATTATGGCAAACCGCCCCGCTTAAACGGGGAGGCCTATGTTCAACAGTGGACGTCTTTTGGCTGATGATGATGTATAGAATACCTATTACAGACTACCGGTAACAAATCCACGTATGGTATGGAAGAATCTACGTTGTTATTTTTTGGGCTAGTGAGCAGGTTAGGTAGACTGACGCCTGATGACAAAACTAATGGAGATGTAGCTGAACTAGGATTTTATCGTTGTACCTACCTAGGTAGATACGTTTGTTTACTACATGGTGTTATCACATTAAGTGGTATTTACTTCATTTAACACGTTGATTTATATGTAAGAATAGTTTTCTCCAATCCTAACCAAAATATAATTTATTCAGTGATTATAATATCTACCTATTAAAACTAACCTTCCCCACACGCAAGCTTACAGTTTGAAACTCTCAACTTAGATCTAGACTTTACCAGTTAATCCGGATACGGACCCTAACCTATCAACACGGCCTACAAAGACCATTTGTTCTCATAACAAGTGAGTATTCTTTGTATGGGTGCATCAGAAAAGCTTAATTAAAAGCCTCATGTCTAATTAGACTGGGCACAATACGCCCAGAACTTGTAAGACAGTTAAGGGGAAGTAATTAAAATATTACCGTAGAGTCAGTTGTTTTCGTCCGCTTATTACAACGGCTCAACAAGTTAGATTTAATTTGGTGTAGGTACAGACTCGGTTAAGAATTTCTGGTAAAAAGATTTTCTTTATTCAACGCATGTGGGTATTACGCGGAATGGAGAGTCGTAACACGCCGTAATTTGAAGGAAACGACGTGATCTTTTTTGGTTAAAGCGTGTTTTAATTTACGCGTATTTATTTTACTGGTGTGTGTTAAAATGTATTATTTATTTCACTTTAGAACCTTACACACTCATAATTTACTGATACATGACAGAGCTTTTCTAAAAAAACAACAACGGCCTTAATGTTGTTTTCATATATTTAATGTAACGATGTTTTTTATTCATAAGCCGTACATAGTACAAAGCGGTAACCTATTTCGTCTGGTTAAACCGGGAAAAATTCACTTTCATATCTAAAACAAAAACATTTTCTAACATCAACACGACGTATTTTTGCAATTCCGTATTTTTGTAACGTCACAATATTTTGCGGTGGTCGGGCAGGGTACAGTCGCGCACGGTTGTCCCGATGTTTGCCCACGTGTGCGGTCCCACGGGCGCCAATGTTAGCATTATGCTAATTCTGTACACACACCGAGTATTATTGTTAGTAACTTTTGTGCGTGACGTTACTTTTTACTCTTTCTGTATTCGTTTGAACGTGTCTTTTATGAACATGTTCTTTTATTGTTTTAAATGTGACACACATTTTTTTCATACATACCTAATAATGCGGTTATTATTTACGATGGAATTGTGAAATTTTTCTTCCTAAATTCATATTGCATTTCAAGGTGAACTACAAGCGACCCACACCATAAAGCACCTTTATAACATATTATTTTTGGTTTATATTGAACTCGAATTCGGTCAATTCAACCTATCACGTTATTGGAATCATGCCCAATGGATCAAATTGGTTGAATGTGGCACACGTTAAAATGATTCCAATATTGGTTTTACATCAAGCACAATATCTACCAACTCCCATTCCAGTCATTTTGTGGCCATATTAACAATAACGATTGCCAGAGTGGATTAAAACATAAGCATAAGTAATTATTGTATTTGAGATAGCTTGAATTAGGTTTACTGTGTTATTATGATTATTTATGTTCACAGAAATATTGGTACATGCCACTTTTGGAGTCGCATGTAGATACCTTCTTAGTGATGATAGGTAGGTACCTAAGTATTTGGCGCATACAGTAAACCTGCAAAGGTAATCGTTAGAGATCAGTCAACTTTAAAAATACAGATTGTATTGTACAGGTTACAATGTACTCTTTGCTTAACCTTTTTACTTCCAAGCTTTCAAAATATAAAACTCTCCAAACATAGCGATCATTTTCAACACACACATTCAACTTGCCGAATTAAACGTAAGGGAGCCAAGTTCCCGCATAACCGTCAGTCCGACAATACATCCGAGCAACTTGCATGACGACAAACTTCGTCGTATAAACAATCGATGTCTTTGTGGAGGGTTGGAAGTCGATGGGAAATTGGTGGATACAGTTTTAGTATAGTTTTGATTCATCTTAATTGCTGTTGCATTTACATTAAATTAGGTGTTTTGTCTGCGGCGATTCAATTGTTTCTAAGTTTAGGTTCCAGATGCTCGCAAATAACAAATTAACGACATATTTTGCATTGCTATTTAAGTAACTAACCATAGAATTTTTTTTGTGTTCATCAAGTTCAATTAACATCCAAAATTTATAATAACGCTTTTCTGTGTTTTTAATATTGTTTAAAAAATGAAATTCAAAGGGAAATACCGATGAAAGCCTAATAGCAAACGCTTAGTGTTACAGATCACATAAATAGAATTAAAAAAATAATTAGAGTGACATTAAAGATTCAACTCTTTACCTAAGTGTACATTGATTGAAGGGACTTAACAGGGAAGTTAAGAACGTGCGATGCACTCTTATTTTAACAACCTAGGGAGTAAGATTTTTACAAAATGGAATCAGTGACTTCAGAGTCAAGATAGGGTGTTAAAGTATAAAATCCGTGAGACGTGACGTGAATAAGCAAACTTCTGTTACGAAAATGAGCGCTTAAAACTACGCTTAGGAATAAGGTAGCATGGTACTTCTACAGTTTTAGAAAGAGTTATGGATAGGGAGGTGTCTATGTGGGAATATTTGTAATTATCTACATGCTAAAAAATGAAATTATATTTATTAGTTCAAGATGCGTGAGTACGTATATAAAACAAGCCCCTAGACTAGTGACAAAACGCTTGACGTATAGAATTAAAAATATATGGGTTTGACATATTATGTCATCGATAACATAGTCGAAACATTATGTCAGCCCCGTACATTGTCATTTTATTCGATTTCTATTCGTCAAGCGTTTCGCCACTTGTCTAGGGGGGCTGTATTAAAGTCAGTGACGATCTGTACCTATACCTATTACCTAGTAAGTACCTAGCTACCGTAAAAAAATGTTAGCCCGTATATACACATAAATAGGTACATAAAATGCTAGGAGAATATTGCATTGCAGTGATTCTGGTTCTCGAGAAGTAGGGACCAATTGACTATTATTTGGATAGGTGTAAATTTACCCTCCAAGAAATGTTTTGGTCTAATTTACAGGCTGCTAGCGAGGGAGATTTTATTTTGTACGGCTAAAATGTTGAAGTTTTAAATTATTATTATAACAGACAGAAAATAAACAGCATTTGCTGTGTGTGTAGTTGAGTGGTGATAATCATTTTAGGCATGACTATGATTATCAACTTTGAACCATATTAACTTTATGTTAGAGTAATTGCAAATTTGCAAAGAAACCTATTTTTAATTAAGTTTTATACCTATTTATATACCTATATCCATTTAAAAATATATAAAGTGCTTATAATCCTGTTATATTCAGCTAACTAACAATCACAAAAACAAAACACTATCGGACTGAACTAAATCATCTTGGAAACACTGCAAAATTAAATGATATCCTGCAAAAGCATCACAATTGGAACACAACTGAAACTTACCGGTAGTGCAGGGGCGCATCAAGCCGTCTCATTTGCCATAGACAGGGAATAGGCGGCCCCGACCGACAGCCGAGCAGCGGCGTCTACTCACTTATTTACGATAATTGACGACCACATACATTGCCGGTAAACGGTATCAGGAAATGCAATTCTGAACTCCTGTCAAAATTCGTACGATTGTAAAAATAAATTGTGGTAAATATAATAGTTCCAATATACAGTTGCTGTATACGCAAGAAGTAGAATACTGCCTGATGTTGTTTAGAATGTATGCTTCATTTATGTCAAAAGAACTTCCGTAGTAAAACACTTCCACAACTACTAAGTATTGACAAGTATCTGAAATCAAAAAGGGTCTCAATTGATTTTACAAGGTCATATTATCTATCCAAGGCAACTATCCTACTTATTTCCTCTTGTTAATAATGTGTAACTTTTCACACTAAAATAGACCCTGGACCCTGCACAGAAACCAAGCGTCTTTACCACCTATTCAGTGCTGATTGCTAATCGACATCAATAATGACACACGGCCCACTAATTCACAAAACACCGCATCACAAACCTCCTGCCGGACACGTGCTTCTCTGAACGTGTTCTTTAAGGCAACAGTCACAGATTGCGTATATTATTTATTACATATACACGAACCCCAGCAATTTCGTTCGGAACTTTCCCTTCCGTCCTTTTATACCAATTTCGCCATGTTAGAAAAAATATGACGATATTATTGGACGAGTCAAGTTATGAGGAGATGCGGTCAAGCAGAAGGGTGGCCATTCAGATTCGTGACGAGAAAATGTTGGCTGTGTGTGTGTATGAATATCCATTAATCTTATAGATCGAGTTGAAGATGGATTAGGATTGTGGGTAGCCACTGACTTGATGTGAAAAGGCACAGACAGGCATTAAGGATTAAAAACAACTTATTTTTTAAATGCATAATAAACAATCGAAAAGTTACTGATTCCGGATTCATACTCATCCACAAACGTTAAGAATATGATACGATACTGGTAGTATGATAATTATTGTTATGAATATAATATTTTCACGGACATTCTGTAACTTTTTGATCACGATAGCGTAGGTAAATTATATGCTATGTTTATTCTTCATCTTGTTTCGTACCTAGTGAGAAGCTAGGGAGTTTCCAAATTACTTTTAACAACTGCCTTTTACAAAACTAAGCGGCTATTTCCCCATCTAAGTTAAAACTTTACGCGTAATACCTAAATAATCACATAATCAAAAAACACCTTTTCTGAACATTGCTGTAATTCCTATTTTATTAAATCGGGGTTTAAAGTGGAGAAGCACGCTCCCTACGGTCGGTATCCAAATTATGTTTTAATATGTTTCAAGATAGAATCTACGCTGTTATTTTAAAATTAAACTACAACCTATTTAATACCCGAAGCAATTCAAGAGTGAATTAAATTCCAAGACGTCCTTTCTCATACCATAAGCACGGTATTTTTAGATGGATAAATGAATATAAAGTTTTGAATATTTTTTGCTTTGTCACGGTTGGCATAAAAAGAATTTAATAAATAAGGCCATATTGACTTTATGCTTTGACAAATGGAATTTCTCGTTGACCTTTTAAATGCCTTGAAAGTTAACCACGGAGAGCATGATTATTGTATCTTGTGTTATTTATATCTACGGTATATCTACTAAGAAAGTATGCTTGCTAGTTGCTACTAGCTTTGTCCCCGTGAAAATGTTTCTTGTGTCCTTTTCCATAAGGTGCATACGAAAGTACTCTTCGAAAATACTTCATATCAAATTTTATTACGTTTTATATAAAGGTTTGAAGACTTGATGAAGATACTCACGTAAACCTTAAGTTCTGTATTTTATCAAATTCAATACAATTATCTTAAACCTTCGCCCCAATATCTAAATCATTACCAAAATCAAAGACTCCATTGCATTAAACAGTCATCTAACATCGAACAATATCAATCACACTTCAACTCAAGTTAGCAGAGAAACGCAATTCTAAATTTAAGTTGACCTGTTTACAAAAGGAACGGCTGGAAAATTTTGCATAGCTTGCGAAGCGTACCATTACATATTTATGAGTTTTCTAACCGAGATCGCTGGTAAAAGTCAAACATTAATGAACGCTTAAATATTCCGTACATGTAGATAAAGAAATGAATTTTTACATCATAATAGGACAACGGAAGAATTGGAATGCAAATTGAGTTCTGTTGGACCGATGCTGTTGTTTGGCGAGCTTTGAAGCTTCGAGCTTTGGTCCTTGTGTTTTAGAATATAGGACAGTAATGCCAGGTAAGCTATCGACATTATTTTTTTATGGGCCAGTATTAAGGCTTCGCAAGTTAGGGTTGGCGGCAATTTCAACTTTAAAAACAATAACAAGTTCAAGTGCAGGCGTGTGTATTGACTTCTGATTGACAGAACATTTTTTGTAGATAAATAAAGAAAAGTATATTTAATAACACGAAGCAAAATCTAAACGATTCCTAAAAACAATTATACACTAAGTGTAGGTAACTATTAAAATTATTCATATATGAGTTATTACCATTTATCACCGATATATCGAAAGCGCCATAAACAAGCCTAACCTTTGTGCCCGAATTCGCAATTTCGCACTACAGCCTAAAAAGCTAACAAGACATTAGGAGCGACCACCACTGATTAGCTATGATTCATTGAGCGATTTACTGACCGTGGCGATCGGGCACACACAACCGGAAATACATTCGCCGGATGTGGTCCGCCATAACTCAAAGAGAGAACGTCCGGATTGCAGCTGATAGCGCATCCTAGTTCGACCTGAAGAACCTCCTTTGTGGTTTAAAATGCTGTGTAAATGCTTTGATAGTAATGTCAATGGGATGGTATTGAATTTATTGGAAACGGGAAGTTTTCAAAACGTGTGTTTGGCACGGAAAAGTTGTGAAGCTGTTAAATACAGTATTCTGATTGATTCCAATGCTTTTGATTTGGACCACCATACTGGTAGTAAATTAGACAATTAATTCAAGCTATCACCATTGACTAGCATATTGGTGATAAAAAAATAATTAAAAATTAGTTAAGTTAGGATTTGAATTCATTATCCAACAATATAATACAATTAGAACAATACCTACATTCAGCATTCAGAAATATATTTTTTATCTCATTGTGAAATTTTGTTTAGACTATTTTGTTCCATTTTATAAATAGTACGAAGCAAAATATTTTCTTGGAGAAACGAAACATAAAATACTCAACAGATAAGAAAGAAATTGTAAAGAGCACTCGAAACATATTAACGCCGTACCTAATTTAACTTAATCTTTAGGGAAAATCGCTTATTTTCTCCACGTTTTATCAACTTACTAAAAACAAAAATGTTTCACGAACAGGGACTTAAATAATTACCTACGTGTTGTTTGACCCTCCGTTTTGATCTACAGAAGAGAAACTTTCAGGTGTTGCCTGTTTATAATAGTGTTCCCTGATTTAAAGGAAATGTTCGAATGAATTCACAAATTAATAAATGTAGATGGAATAGTTAACTTCATTAGAGTAGTTAGTTTTAAGACTGTTTGGCATAAACAATAAAAAAATATTTTCTATGCCGCTCAAACATTATTAATACATGAAAAACGTACATACAAAAAAAAACATCACGCCTGTATTCCCCGAAGGGGTTGGTAGAGGTGCACGTATAGTATACGTACCCACATTTCGCCAGTTATATATAAGTCCCAATGTAATAAGGGGCGAGTCTATTGTCATTAATCGGCTACCGGGCACAAATCCAAAGGCTGTGCTGCTACTGAGAATCACCTAATAGTAAAAACCTGTAACTCTTTGCCCGTCTCAGGATTTGAACCCAAGACCTCAAGCTCAGCAGTCGCAGCAGCAAGTTAGGCTTAGCGACCACTAAACCAACGAGGCGGTGTGGTAAATTAATTCATCCTGATAAATAAGCCGAATGAATTTTTAAATTAACAACGTGTGAACGTCGCACATAAAAAAAATAGTTAAGGTTTCTTACATTTCCTAAAATGAAAATTAAATAAATGAGTGTAATATGGCACATTTCAACTTTTACTCTAGCAACCCCAGACAGCACCGGTCGTGCGTAACAGCTTGCTGTAACAGTTATTTATGAACGGACCCCGAGATTTGGGCAGTTAAAAAAAGTTTTTCCATTACCAAACTTACTCGAAATACGGTGCAAGATACCGAAACATGAATAATAATTAAGTACGATTTCGTTTTAAATGTGAAATTAAGACTCCTGAACTGTCAACGTACCTTGAAAATGTATTATTTTAATGAAAAAACTCCTTTTATTTCTTGCATGGAGACTTGCTACGTTCCTAATTGGTCAAAATACCTAATCATAAAAACGAGCGCAGAAGTTAAGTTGTCTTATAATTCCAGAAATGCTAATCTAACGCCTGACTAAAACTGAATAGCAAAGTTATCGTTGAGAGTAAATATATCAAACTTACCCAATTTCCGAAGGCGTGTTTTATCTCTAGTGCTGAGTATGCCTAAAATAAAATTAACTACCTCGTTTGAAGGCTTCTTCAGAATGGTAGTGACTTGAATAAAACCAGATGTGGCCTACGGTGAACTGGGCTCGCCCTAACACATAAATTATGGCACGTCGGGCCCTTGTTTCTACTTGAACGTTCCCGAAACATTATTCTATGTAATAACAGTCTGTTGAATTACTGTGATGAGATAAAGATAATAACGTGAAATTAAGAGAAAATTCATAATATTATCCTATATTTTTACCCTTTTATTAGCGGCCATGTTTTGGTAAGGCCCTTCCTTGAGTAATTGATATTTTGAGTAAAAATAAGGAAAGGTTATTTGTATAAAAAATGTAGAACATGATTTTAGGAGTATCGTTTGGTTAATTATTGTTTTTTTAGGAAATCGATTATTTGGTTTGTGGTTAAGTGTCCTATTTAGGTTATTCGATTCGTAGAATGTTGTTATTGGAAATCAAAATACTGTTTTGGAGGTGGCTTTTGTTTTATCAAATTAGTAAGACATTTCGGGGAGAACTTTATAATAATCTAACCTCCAAACCTTTCACGTAAACATATTACATAATATTATATTATATAGGTACTTTTTTATTTGTGGTTCAATTTATGAGAACATAATTATTATTACAAAACTACGTATAGCTATTTTATGACCGTTATGCCAAAGCATTATCCTGGAGCCAACACGTATGCACTTATATCATATTCCCTAACACCAGACCAGGGTATAAGTGCAAAACTTTTACGAAAACCCTATTAACATCACTTCAAAATCCTCACACAAAAATGCACGGTCTTACACGAAAAACTGTACTAGTTCGCGTGCCAAAAAGCAAACATTAGCACGAAGGCGGTACTAACAAAGTAAAGGCTTGTTGTCTGTATAATTGTGTAAAATAACAACATGGCGGATTGGCTGGCTCATAGCCGGCGGTGACGCTGTGAAGTTTCTTAGAACTTGCTCTAAGATACGACGTAGGTGCAGAATGCTTTTAAGCGGCTGACTGGCAGAAAAATAACAATATTTTAAAGAAAATGGTTAAGTGCATGTATGAAGCATAAAAAGTGGGAGAAATAAAAGAATAATAGGTATTTTGACAAGGGTGCAGTTCGGTTCTAAGATAGTTATTTTGGGGATCAATATCAAATTAGTTAAAGCAGAATTTATCATATTGGATTCCGATCATAAATGAATGAAGACCTCATTGGCGCAGTGGCTAAGCAATTGGACTACTGCGCTAGGGGTAGCGGGTTCGATTCCCGCAAGGGACAATAATTTGTGTGATCCGCAGATATGTGCCCCAAATCTGGGTCTGTATAATATGTGATATTTTATTTTTGTGAAACGCACCCACGGTACAGGAGAAATTCCCAGTGTGGGGCGAAGTTTTATAAAAAATAAATAGACTCTTAGTAACACTTTACCTACTGACTACTGATTAGAATATTATATGACATATGTTATCGATACATATGATAGTTATATGACTAAATTAGGTTTTACCAAGTTAGTTTCAATATAAGATTTTTCATCTTTATTTTTGATCCTTCATCCACTACTTAAACCAATAACCAGAACGTACATCCTTCGTTCTCCAGAAACTGATTGACAATTCTGAAACTGACTGAAAATATCCTTCATTCCCTACTGAAACCAATAACAAAATCATACAACCTTCGGTTTCTTGAAACTGATTAAACAAATTCAAACAGCAATAACATTAAAACGCAGTAGTTTTCAATGAGCAGTACTCAAGCACCTAATTCGATTGTTCGTGCATCATAGAAGTCGAGAGAACGACTTGGAATTACAATGCACAGTTTAATTCTCTGTTTCCCGTTAATGGTTGTTTTGTTAGACCAATTAACTATCAATTTGGAGCTTCGCGGTCCGCTCCTGTCTACGTAATGGATATTTTAAGTTTAGGCTCCATAAGATGGTTTAAGTTTTGTCTTTATTGCCATTTGCCTTTATTTATAGGGCTTTGATCAAAATAGGCAACTTCTATTGCTAACAAAGTTTAATGGCTGACAAATGGTTGATAGAATATTTGCAAGTAATTGTTAAGTATAAAAATGACTTTACTTTAAGTAAAAAAAATGCTTTTCAGATACAATTGTAAGAAATAGAGTTCTAGTTGAATTATGTTATATTATTTTACAAGTCTCTCGTCATTATCATACAAACCGACACTCGCCTATGTAAGGTAAAATATCATTATATTTGTTCACTGTAGCAATTGTGAAATTCAAAAGAATACGTAACACTTTACAGCGTAAATCACATAAAAAAACAAGGCACTTTCTCGACCATTCTATAAAAATACACTTTCCTTTTTTAACGTAGCAAACTCACACATTTATGTAAACAGCTTTCAAAATGATCTAGAAAATAATAAGGCGGAAGCTTAGCTCTAAGCGGACGCAGAACGTAGTAAGGTTACGAAGGCCTCCATCTCTGGGGAGCCGTAGCAGCTACGACCCGTAGCACCGACGTAGCAGCTACGGGTACGAAAATAGACCTCGACGAGTGGTAGAAATGAAAATGTTATTTTAGATTTGTTTGAATTTTCTCTAACGTCTGCAATTTATATACAAAAGATATTCTAAGATCCATGTATTTTGAAATAGAAATATATCTATAAATTTATCATTTACTTATACACCTTTGTAAAGTAATACACCTAATTAAAAACAATATTGGCCTTTTAAATTACGCTTTATTATATATGGTGTTATAGTTGCTATAGGATACAATTCAAATCAAGGTGAGGGCTGAACAATTTCCGCGTCATTCTAAACAGTTCACTAGAGCTTGTCAAAAACAGGGTAATTCGGAATCTTAAGTATAGGCCTTTATCTAACAAAGAAACACTGAAAGTAATCTAACATTTTATTTTAATAACAGGGTACTATTTGTTAAGAGTCTGTTCTAAATCAGTCGTAAGTCTTCATTGAGACGAACGTAATCAGTATCGTTCATCGCCCCACGCAACCGGTAGTTGGATTTCTTGAACCGTGAAATTTTATCAAGAGAATTAATCTCGTGAAAGTTTCCCCTTGGACATCGGGTCCTTTTATTTTTAAATTCAAACGAAATTGATTTCAGTTATTTTTTAAATTGACCTTAAAATCCGAGAAGGTAAGGTCACGCAATGTCATAGAACAATAAAATTGACAGGTTTGCAACACGTTGACTGTCCGCTAAGTAGACACAATAGTTAAACAATCGGTGTGAACCATATGTGGTACACTGGACAGTGAAAGGGTTAATATAGTCCTTACGTAAAGTTAAGGCATTAATATAGTCTTTATAACTGTTGTATCTAGGTATGTGTCCTAAGAATTATAAAGGCGTTACAAAGAAGTGTTAAATAGCACCACGTCATCTGAGGTTCTATTTGATCTTAAAACGTTGTTAAAAGCATCTGCATGACATGCAGACCTGACATGCTTGCTTACATAATATTATATACTAAAGATTAAATGCCCTATTATAAAATATGGCGAAATGACGGTGTCTTTATAAAGGAAAATTTCTTTAGGAAGAACAAGCGTAATTACATGGTTGCTAAACCAAAGACACTATTATTAACCCTTACTACCACATTTCTTTATTTGATAAATCCCTTTCTCATACAAATCACATACTCCGTTTATAAGTTATCATTTAGTTGATTGATGCGACGTAGCATTTTGTCAAGGAAACGTGTATAACTGTATATAATTATTATTTGCGACATGCAAAAGGCGTTGCTGTTTTCTACGTGCATTACCGTAGAAAGCTCCTTGTAGAGTGGTACAAGTACATGGCTTTGTATATATTTAATGTTATTTTAGCAAGTGTATATGGCAAACGTGTTTTTTAAAAAGAAACATTATTGACACTTCTACGACTACATTTATAATATTAATTACGTCTAATTTAATTTTTTTTTAGTTATATTTCTGAAATCAATGTCAGAGAAGAGTGCTCTTCTTTTTAGTACCAGGTAGACTTACTGTTTCTGAATAGATAGATTAAATAGGATAGTAATTCTAAAGTTCTATAATCTAACAGCAATGAACTTACCTGTAATCACTACTATCCCATTTCTTAAATAAATAAAATTATTATTATTATAAAAGTCATGAGGCATCCTCTTGATAAAATTGTAGATAGGAAACACTGATTAAGATGGCAAGTTATGGAACAAGAGTCATCATTAGTAATAATATTGATTCTGCTGCCGCTCTCCGGAATCCAACTAGCATCTCGACGTTTCATAAGCCACTGTTATTGGTTTATGAAATAAAAACAAACTTATCTAAAATCTAGATAATAGATTATTTTGTCAATTTTGTTTTTCTATATCCATATCCACTATTTATCACATGAGGTACGACCTATTGGCGCAGTAGCTAAGCGATTGGACTGCTGCGCTAAGGGTTGCGGGTTGGATTCCCGTACGGGACAAAAATTAGTGTGATCCGAAGATGTTTGTCCGAGTCTCATCAATCAAATCATAAGTGCTGAAAAAAGAAACAAAGTGCCAAATAAATACAATATTCTAGTTATTGTTGTATAGTAAAATGATGGTGTAAAGTTTTAAAACAGTGTGTCAGGTTCGTAAGTACAGGGGCGTACTGCGCGTGAATACACATCAAACATATAATTAACCGTCGACCCTTCGCGGCTCAATCATATGTCTTTATAGTGCCTCTGTTCCGGTGCCTATTATCAATTCATAATAACTAACTTGCTTTTTCACTGAACTTGTGTCTATTTTCTATAGGTATGTATTTACTTGGGTTTTACGCAAACACAAGATTAGATGGTTCAAGATTGGCTACTGTGTGTACTTAAAAGCCAAGTGTGTTTTGAGCACTGGCTGGTACTCCCCTTATGGGACATCTGTTTATCACCAGATTTTAATTGGCAATAAATTCTTATCAGTTAGCCATATATGAAAAAATAAAATAGTAGCTACAAAAAGCACCGCGCGTTCCAATTGTTTTGGGCATTTTGTAATACAGATTTTTTAAAATCTCAGATTGCGTTATGCACAATAATCCTTACAGATTTTTTCAATGCAATGTTTGTGTTATTTTTTCACTGACTGTGTTACTTCCCAAGTAATATAGTCTGACTCATCTACGTTCATGAAGTTAAACTAAGCCAACTTAGAACCCTGACGCAATCTCCAAACCTAACCAAAATCGCATAAACCAACAGGAAAATACGCTAACGTTTCTGTTTACCAACCATACCATTATTCGGATACTTGTTTTTATTTCCACATTAACAAACCTTGGGAGACTAACATAAAGCTTTTGTTCCAGCTTGAAGGGGCTCATAAATAACGTTGAAGACGTTGAATATTTTATAAATCCTGCGCCATTATCGGATAGGGTAAGGATGTCCGGGTCTACTTCGATCCGGGAATCTGTTGTACGTGTGTTGCGATTGATATTTCATGTTGTGTGCTCTTGTTGGCTATAAGAACGACTGTTAGTTGTAGAAGATAGTAG
Organism: Abrostola tripartita; assembly: GCA_905340225.1. Classification (NCBI taxonomy): domain Eukaryota; kingdom Metazoa; phylum Arthropoda; class Insecta; order Lepidoptera; family Noctuidae; genus Abrostola; species Abrostola tripartita. The sequence goes on along the minus strand of HG996493.1, from coordinate 5,271,997 downwards.
TGAATTGTATGTACAGTTTCGGTTGTGTATTGTGAACTGCCTGGTAGAAGATGTATAATATTATTTAGTAGGTATATTGTTTTGATGTTTTCGTTTGTACTTTGATCAAGTTACTTATTACTAAACTTATTGGTCTTATTGACTGGCCTGTTGGTCTAGTGGTTAGTGACGCTGACTGCTAAACCGGAGGTTGTGGGTTCGATTCCCACCCAGGACGAATCTTTGTGTGATGAGCATAATGATTTGTTCTGTGTCTGGGTGAAAATTATCTATATTATGTATGTATTAAGAAATATTTAAGTATGTTTATCAGTTGTCTGGTTGCTATAATACAGGCTCTGCTTAGTTTGGGATCAAATGACCGTGTGTGGGCTGTCCCAAGATATTATTATTATTACTTATTTAATTCATAGAGTAACATCAGTTTTTAGAGATATAATTAGATACAACGGATTCCACTAGCTAAGTAGTATTTGCTTTTGTTACCGTTACTCTTATCGCATTCTTCAAATATACTTCAGGATGTTGAGGTTACTATTGGCTTGTTCTTTCTTAAGAATTTCACTCCATATGAGTGAGGAATTAGAGGTGAGGTTTGCCATCCCATTAGAACTTGCTGACACTGCTGCCGTTTTCCAACGTTATCTTGTATTGTAAAGTACTTAGGTGCTGTACGTTGCTGTGACGTTGTTACACAATACACACTAATTTCGTTAAACAGCCTTTTACTTCTATACCGAAAATCAAACTATTTTATTGAAACTTTTCCCAAAATTTAGAATAAAGGAAAAACAAAAAGAGGAATAATAAAATCAACCCTGAACGCGCACGTTATAATAATATCTCACCGTATCCCTGTCCTTGGTGATCGAGGTGTGATCGACCGGCGTATCACCGAGCGACTTATAAAACATTCATGACCTCCACCGTTACTCATTCATGATGCCCGTAGCCGTTGAATCCCGATCACAAAGCGGGATAACGCGACGGTTATCCTGGTTGTAATAAAAGTTTTGGATTTTTTGGCTGCCATTTGTGACGGGTCTTGAAATGATTTTGATAAGAAACTATGGGCCAATGTTAAAATATTAATGTTGTTAACAACCATTCTTTTTTTAAATCTATTTTTGTTTTAAGACGACGCCTTCTGTTGTATTCAAAGGTTGTATAATAAAATCATCTAATTGTTACTGACAAAAAAAAAATACAACACGATGCTAGTTAATAATTTTGTTGATATATTTAAAAAATATTTTATTTTATATTTAAATATGAAGTGTGTGTAATAAAATTTATATAACATATCCAAGAGAAAAAAAATAGTTATTAAAAGCGCAGTTGATCATAAAGTTTTTTTTTAATGTATTGCGCTTATTTCCATTTTACATCTTTGGGTCTAACATTGTTTAAAGTGGTATGTCTCTGAAGGCAATTTATTGTGTGGTTAGCGAAGGGTAATACTCGCTTAATTTATTGAATAAGGCGTTTCTTTGCGGAAATGCATCGTCACAATAATCGTTTGGGGGAAACATTGTTCCCTTGGTATTTGCCACTTCAACGATTAACTAATCGAATAACTATTGAATCTGGTATGTAACTGCACTTTTTACGGGTTTATTAGTTCTCCTGATGTCCTTGAACACTCGTCATTTATTTAAAATATAGTTTTAAATATTTATACTCACAAAATACCTATTTATCAAAAATTAAGAATTGACTTTGTAGTCAGTATAACTATGTTACTAAAAATGATTTAAATACTCCGTAGTTTTGGGGTCTAAAAATAAAATATATTGAATTTGATTTAGACATAATACTAAGACAGTGTCGCCACTTACATAATTAATATACAATACTATGGACTATTTAATACTTACCAACACTCTTGGGGTACTATATTATTCAGTACAGCTGACAGACTAATGGACAGCTGACAGGTAAATGCAAGTATATACATTGCGCAATGTATCATACAGATATAGATCTATAAGCTATTATCTATATCCAAGGGACTTGTGGATATAAAATATATTTATATTATAACAATAAATACAATTAAAGTAAAAAATATACCATCTACTTTCAAGTTTAATTTCCGTAAAGAAATGAACCTAACTGAACCCTTCAAAAGACTAGTAACAAAAAATATTCCCAGATTAATCAGGCACAATTTTTCCCATCCTTCCGTCATTCAAAGGAATCGGATTGCCCAAACAAGAGTTGAATCCGCGGCGAGACGTCTCGTATTTTCATTACCAATACCGAACAGATCCGAATGGAGGGGACCGGGGATTATAAATGCAAGAGCCGCTTTATTGGCGACTTATTACCAAAGTGTATGAAAGGAGTGTCTAGCCGCCATCGTTCTGTTTATATTATTTTCGCTTTTGATTTAGCAGATCGCGATATTAGTTCTTAAAGCTAAGTAGGTAGTAAGTGAATTACGAGGAATGAATTGATATTTTTGCAAGACAGATTAACTTTTCATCGCATATTCTGTGTATTAGAAGCAGTCAAGATTTTTTTCAATTTACCTACCTGTGGACATTATCAGGCCAATTAAGGGGTGAGAAGAACTATTTTTACACATTTTTGAAGTCTTTTCGATAGCAAATAAGGAAATCTACAAATCTATCTGTTGTTGAATCTAAACTGAAGGAAAGCATTATAATTCTTGGAACCACTATTTTGTAAAATGTAAAGCTTCCTTACCAAAACCGATATATCAAGTCGCTTCTACCAGATATCACGAGTTTCTCTGAAAATTGGTACAACATAAAGCCTGTCTGGTTCGCTATTCGCAAATATTTAAGACGCGTCAGAATGTTCAATTATATTGGTATGTGAGCTAATAGCAGTCGGAAGAATCCTGCCTTCAACGAGATTGGCGTCTTCCATCCTTGTAATGCATAACGGAATTTTAAATGTACCAGTAAATATTTTGTTTAGGAGTATTTTTGTTTTGGGTTGAACCTAGCAGATTATTGGGATTCATCCTAAATAATAGGGGAAGCAAACAACACACCTGTTTTCACTCTTTATCGGAATAAAATGCACTTTTAAGATAATTATGGAACCCTATATTATCATAAAATATATTTTCCTGTCTTCGACTTTTAATAATTATATTCCCAAACCGATACCCAAGAAAAAGTTCTTTTTTAATCATACTAATGCAACCATTTACGAAGTTACAGAATTACAGTCAATTCAAGACCTACCTGCAGTTTCGAAACTGCATTTAATCAATTACAAAACTTCTCTTTACTTTTCTCAAACACTAAAAGGCACTCACCAAAAGAAAAACATGAAACTAAAATAAAACCGAACTGTCGTTCCCAAAAGAAAATTGCGAAAATAAGTATTTAACTAACGAAGAAAATGGCCGAAGTATATATTTATTTCAGTGTAGGAAATTTTAATTAATTAGCCGCACCTTACCGGTCTCTTTTGAGAGCAGAGACTATTTATTTGCACCTTAAAAAGGCAAGTCCATTAGCAGAATGAACGTGGGGAATGAATAGGTCATTCAGAAGATGTCGTCTGTCGCGAAGACTGGAGCTGAGGGGTGGCGTGTGTATAGGGAAGTGTGCCTTCGTTGTGCAGTGAATCAGTTTGATGCTTTGGTTTTTGGAAGTAGAGTGCTGAAGGTAATGGCCGAAAAGAAAATAATCAGTTAATGAGAGAAACATGGTTGAATTTCTTATGTTTGATTATTATTGAAGTGTGTAATAATGAAGCGGCTTGAGTAATCGAATCCTGTTGCTGATTTAGGGGTGCGCACTGCGCAAGAGGCAAAATGTATTTTTGTGTGATGGGCTGATGTTTTTTAAATGTACTTATAATATAGAAGTTTGTATTAATTTATAATAAAAATGACATTAATTAAAAATTTAATTTCCACAACACATTAAAATAAAACAGAAAGCCAAAATATTCACTATTTTATGTACACTTTGGTCTTAAAATAATGACACCCCATCATGATCGGACGTCACAATGAATGGAGCCGCGATCTTTAATAAATCAATTTGTGTCGGGCATTTATCTATACTGGCCAACTGACATTTGTAACTCACTGTTCATACATACAATAGGCTGAAAGGTATTGTAGCATAATGTGGACAAGTCATAAATACATTATTTTTTTTTTTAGCAATTTTAGCATATTATATAATAATCAAGCCAATTATATATATTTTGACGACCCAATTGGCGCAGTGGCTAATCGATTGGACTGCTGCGTTAAGGGTTGCGGGTTCGATTCCCATAAAGAAAAAAATTGTGCGATCCGCAGATATTTGTCCCGTGTCAGTTTGTGTAAGTGATATATATTACATGTTCGTGACCCACGTTTAAAAAAAAAACAATCGGTGACACATTTTTTTTATGATTTGATTTCAGTAACCAAAGTATGTCAAACTTTTATTCAAGTTCATTATTTTCAGCTTAATTTATTATTTTATTCAGCTTAATTTATTAGGGATTTTATACCAGATGTACTTTTCGTCCCTTCCCTTCCATAACACGTTGTATAGGTAGCTACATAAAGTATTTTTTTCTTAGCACCACATCTCCTATTCAGTTAAGTCGTCGCATCCCCTCTAAGCCAACAGTGCAAGTAGGCAGCCGGATACGGATATGCGATAACGAATGCAATTTTCCAACCCCGTGCACAGAGTTTAGGCGGGCCGTCCTGATCCGGCCTCTTACAGACTGCTATCTGACTCTGAACTTATTGTTTCAATGGTAAAAGACATTGAAGGTATGTATAATGTAGGGAGTTTGCAGGTCAAAGAGTATCTACATGCAGAAGATACATTTAAAATATATATTTTTTTAAACGTCGCCCCACTAGGAATTTCTCCTGTATCGTAGGTGCGTTTCACAAACATGAAATAGCACATACACAAACACCCAGACTCGGGACAATTAAATGTGGATCGCATAAATTTTTGCCCCGTGCGGGAATCGAACCCGCAACCCTTAGCGCAGCAGTCTAATCGCTTAGCCACTGCGCCAATCAGGTCGACAATTTTAAATTGTCATTTGCGAAAAATTATTGACCACCAGTATATCTTTTTCAGACCGGGTTTTGTGGCGTACATTGGGAGATGCCTATGTCCAGCAGTGGACTGCAACGGGCTGATGATAAATCTACTTCAAGCCTGATATTTGATTGAAATTAAATTGTGTTTTAGCTTTTCTTTGATATAGGCTTTTTAAAAAGAATCAAAGTCGTGATGATATAGAACAAAATGTAAGTTGCCAGTGAGAACTAATCCTATGCTCTCAGCCATAGACAATAAGAAGAAACATTTTTTTTACCAGCGAAAGCTCGTACACACTTTCGAGTATTTTCACATGATAGAAATTGTAATAACTACACAAATACCTGCAGGGCTCGCCTCAATTTGTTCTTTTTAAGACTGCGATCTAACCTTTGTTCTTCTGTTCTTCTTGTATTAAGAAAAATAAATAATTCTCGGTGATATTAGAACTAGCTACCTTTTAAAAACATCGCCCTGAGCAAGGATTTTCTTGGGTCTTTGTGATTCGTAAATGTATTTATTTTGATTTTGCTATGCTTTCCCCCTGTTGTGGTGTATACAAAGGTAACATATTAAAGAGAAAAATATATAAGGGTCACAAATATTTTTGTCTCGTGCGGACATTGAACCTTTGGTGGAACAATAGAGTGAACATGACACACTGCCAATATGAGTCAATATGAGTCAGTAATGTAGGTACTATATATCTATGGGTGCAGTCAAGTCAGTGTAATCACATTGCCAAATATTTACCGTACTTTATGAGTCTCGGCAGCCTTGCTTATAGTTGACATATTTTATTTTATTTTCTTATTTATTTAGATAAGGCACTCCAACGACTTATTCACTAATACATTTTTTGAGGTTCTGTAACAATTAAACTTAAAATCTAGAATAAATTTGTCACTTACAAGTGTGCATAGCACTTACAGTAATTTCAAGTTTTATAATTGTATATCTTTATTTATGTATGCTCCTTTGTTTACGTGGAACATCACAGGTTACCTGAAACCTAGAACTAAAAGACTATGACTAAGCTGCACCAATTGGATCGTCAAAACTCGTGCAACAAACGTCCGGACCTAATCCGGTCACTGACAAACTGTGGACTGGTGTTTATTGAATGGGGACTACGAATAACAACATCTTTACCACAATGTATAAGTCAATGGATGGTACCTACTTATAATTTTTTCGTACTTTAGCTAACTACATTTTGTGGTCTAGTGGTTGATAGATCGGATTCGTCATGAGGTTGCAGGCTGAGTCTAGGCACTTGCCTGGAACAATATTTTGGTACTTACCAAGTGACTTTTACATGAGATAACGCTAACTAGCGATAACAATAAAACGTTATCTACCTTTTAACTTACAATACCAGTCAACGTAATCAATATCAGCTTTTTTATTTTTCATGAAACGATACAAAGCATTCTTAGCTATTAGTTTCCATTTTTATTTTCATAATTCAATAAATCGGTGCCACGATTGGGGGCATACTTCAACGTATTATAATAGAGTTAATGCCCAGGGGACCACTATTCCGTATGGATAATCCCCTTTTACAGAAAAATGAATAGCCGATACTTTCATGTAAATTAAATGAAGGGATCGCATGTGCCTAATGTCCTAGACATGTGAAGGGAGATCGATTATTTCATAGAATTAGTTGTAAGCTCTTTAATGCGGACCAACTGTCCTCATATTGATTGATTTAATTTATTTTTCGTGATTGAATGTATGTGTGTCATTGGAATGGCTGGTAAAACCGACAGATGCATTCCAAAATATGAGTTTTTTTGAAAATACATACCCCATTCAGTATTTTGTGGTTTTTAAAATTATTTATCTAGCAATAATTGAGTATGAATTCTATGATTGGCCATAATTCTATTTCTGTTTGCATGAAATCCTCTTCAGATTGTAACATGTAATGAGATACAAATGCCGATAGACCATGAATAGGAAGTCGGATGAATGGATTTCCGTGGATTATACTTAGTCGCATCTAATTAGCGAGTTGAGTACCATCAAGTGAGATAAAATCAATAGATAGCTTATAACCAATTGCAAAAATAATTCCAGTAAAATATATCTCTTCTAGGTATGAACAAACCACCTCGGTAGTATTCCCGTCGCACGCATACTCCCGTTAAGCCCGAAAATCGATGTCGACGGTGTGGCCCGAAGAAACTTTCTAACGACATAACCGCGTGCAATTGATATGCCCCAAGAGTAGGACCCATTGTAAAGAAAGGAAAATCCCGATCCGAAAATCTTTCGAGAGTTAGGAGTCCCGGTGCATCAGTATTCCGGACTCGTACTCTCCCCGGTGTCGGTTGCTCCCCCCAACCCGATGCGGTAAACTCCTTCAGTAATTTGACTTTGTTGTTATAACTCAGTTTTAGTTGTTTGTCGTCGCCGGCAGATTTATTGCTTTAGTGAAATCCGCTAAACAGTGACAAGTATTGTTGGCATCAATGTGTTTTATGATTGTTGTGTAAGAGCTCGTTTCGAATTTGACTCCAATTTGAGGCTTTGTTTCATCGATAATTATGGCAAATAAAATAAAATTCTAATCGTAAAACTAAGTTTTTTCTGTAGCTGCCAACAGAGGAAATGTTGAAGAATAGGATTAATAAACATGTTCTTCCTGCCACAAAATCTAAAATACAATTTAATTACCTACTCAAAACAGGCAATTTAATTATAAACCAATTTATCATATTATAGTAACATCGTTACAAACACCTTTGTGTCACAATTTCTATCAACCCGCCAAGGCAAGCCTTTGATCATATCTTAAATTCCTCTAAAATTAACTCAATTATTACGTACCGAATACATCGAAAACGAGGTTCTTGTGGTACGTAACCGGTATTTCGGTGCGGTTCCATTAAATCACAGCATTGTCGTGGCCAATTCTATTCAGTTTGAATGGAGTACACCGCGTTGGCTTCATCAAATTGCATTGAATGGACGTTAGACCACTCATCGAGCAGGCCCACCGTTCTGAGGGTAAAAATTTGAATGGGATATACGTACAGGGTGGCATGAAAGGAACTGGTGACGCCCACTACGCTCATCGTGCATACTTCCGACCACTCGGACGTATTTCACAATAGATCGGCACGGACTCGATCTGATATTGAAATTGGAACTGAACTAACGTCGATTTTCTTTTATGCGACCCATGGTTTAGTACGAAATCCAATCAGTGAATATGTAATAGAAAAGAAATCTTTTTAACTAACGGTATGTTTGGATTGTATTGTTAGATCAGCCTGGAATTTGCCTATTTTTGCCGCGTTTAAAGGTTTCGGAAATGTTGAATAGCCTAATCAAATTAAGCTCGATTGTCAGATACAACTTATGTACGACGTATTTTATCTACCTACTACATATGCTTGATTAATTAACTTAACAAACCAAGTCAAGTCTAAAATCAAACAATTTCCTGACACATACAAAATTGCTTTAAAATCTTATAAACAAAACATTCGAATGACGCTCAATGCATTCAAAGTCACGAAGGGTCCCCCGATCAAGTCCCTATCGTTAATGATGCCATCCCTCATGGTAAGCAGTAATGTAGGTTACTGTGCAAACAGTCTAGGGTCTGGGGTGGTTGGCCTTTGGGCTTGGGTTTAAGACGCGCAGTTGACGCGGATAAACTTTATTGTCTATTTTAATTACGGGCTTACGAAGTTGGTCGGATCTTATGGAAATGTGAATTCTGTAGAGAATATTTTATGGACCATACTTGTACACATCGTTTGTATTAATTAGGAAGCACGTTAGCTCGTATGGAATTGCTTTAAGCAGTCGTTATAACGTATTTATTTACTTACGTAAGAAGGATAAAGTTTGGGGCTAGTAAAGGTAAATTAAACTGGATAGAAATGCAGATTATTATGTGTGTTTTCATATTTATATAAGTTTCACGGTCAGACAGGGGCAAGTTATTAAGGATTATGTTGTGTGTAAAGTCATTGTTTTAACGTATGATGCATGATTTTTCTTCCCACACTGTTAGCAGTATTGTCTTAGGATCACAACCCAACAAATCAAAATTAAACTGGGTCACAAAAAAGACAATCATAAGGTTATTATGTATGCATATTAAATATTTACAAAGTAATATATTACAGAATACAAGGAAAACAAAGGGTTAGTTTACTCATACGATCCCCGAACGCGATATCTTGTGTTGCGGCGAAATTTATAGCTTCGGAAAATAAAAGGCGACTTAATTGAGCATAAAATATTTAAGATAATGTTGACAATGGATAAGTCCACCCTATCTTACAGTGACCATAAATTAAGTGCACTCGTGTACCGAACGAATGCAGAAACCATTAGATGCCCCACGCAATAGACGAATGCACAAATCAGTTACCCTAGCTGAGAGTGCACTTTTATTCGAATGCACAAAACTAAACATTGCAATTTATACCATACCATTTGTTGTCAAAGTTTACTTTTGATTGGCGTAACTTAGAATTTTAAGGAGTGATGGAAATTAGATCTTACGCCGATAAGTTAAGGTTAGATTTATGATTTTATCATAAAATCTTAGATAGCATAGTGACCTACATCTCTGGAGAGACTAAATAGCATTAGTAGTGTCTATTGGGAATAATATTTATCGTGTGCATAATGCACATGACAGTTTTATGTTTTTGGCGTTCGGTTGATAGGGCGCTATTGTTGCAAAAGTCCTTTTTATTTGTTAGACTCTCGTTTTTAGATCGAATCATTAATCATGTCTGTTGTATATAAGGAGATTAATAATATGTATTGTTAATTAAGGTATATTGGAATTCAGTCTATTGTGTCAGTGTTTATTAAACGGGTTTTAGCATGTGTAACTTTGGTACGGTTGATGTTCAACTTTAAATTGGTATTATGTATTATAAAGACAAGAACTGAGGAAAAAAATATTTCTTTTTAAGCATGTTGATCTTATTTTATTTTACCAGTCTGTTGGGTTGCTTTAAAAAAAATCAAGATTTACCTAAGTTTGTAATATTTGAATTAAGATCGAATTTTACACGAACATTAAGCCCTAATCCCTGATTGTTTCGTGAATCAGGTGCGTGAAGGATAAGACAATAGAGTCCTTGACAGTTAGTACATGACGCAGCCACCACGGTGAAACGACAGAACAAGAAATTATTGTTTAATTCTTGTCCCCATCTCAAAAGGGACGACGCAGCTGGTACCCAATTGTCTACCAAATTGCTGTTTGGATTTCACTACACTGTTATTTGCACATGCAAATCAGCATTTTGTTTTCATCTTGGAACGAGATGACGTCAGAGAGGGACGGAAGATTTACACAGGAAACGTTTGACACAGATTTGCATAAACTATTAAGAATTAGCAGCTGAGCTTAATATATTCTCGTGTGTTTAGGCGGCACACAATTTTAGTCCAATTTGAGTGAAACGAGCATGTGCGGGATTAGAAATAGTTGTGTATCCAAGCAATAATTCACAGAATAAATTAGTTTCAAAGGAGAGTTTAGGCGATAAATTTTATACCACCCAGGCGTGACTTCCTCTATTAATTAGAAAAAATAAATCACGAAGGCTTTGATATTGCCAATTTCAAGTGACGATACGAGAAATTAACAACATTAAGAGCTTAATTTATCAGTTGGTTTACGGTGTTTACTTATTCAAATATCCATTAAGCAGGCGTACATGTGTGGTTATAATGAAGTCGAACTTTGCTGTTAACTCGTTTTGTTGTTTATAACTGTCGGTAACGCTTCGCCACAATTATAATGGATTGCTGCGTTCAACATACGATTATATTGTATTCATGTTGTGCTAATTGGGATAATCCTGTACCTATGACCGCACGACTCTCGGAGATGATTGATTTACACTCAATTTGTAGCTACATAGCAGATACATAATAATTATGAACATAGTTAGGTACTAATGGTTGCACTGGACTGGTACGCTCAGATTAAAATAAGCCCAATCAATAAATAATCTAAGTCATCATCATCAGCCGGAAGACGTCAACAATTGGAGAAAGGCTATTTGCATCCACCGGTTGCCCGCAACTCTGACGATGTCGTCAGTCCACCTGGTGGGAGCCCTGCCAACGCTGCGTGTTCCGGTTCATGGTTACGTGGTAATAATCTAAGTATTTACCAGTATTTACAATTTTCTTAATACACTGAATAATTGTATACAAGTTTAACAGTTTGAAATACGTGTTTGTCCTTCACAAGGAGATGAGGAGTAATGGACAGTCGTTTTTGTAGCAAAGAGATTGTAATTTATAGGCAAACGGGTGACACGGGCCACTATCCGTAAATATTGCACGGTTCCTTTGAAATGACTACCATGGGAGCGATTTTGCGGGCAAAAGCTAGACGGTATCATAAATATCTAGAATAAGTTTAACTAAAAGTTTTTTTATGTTATTTTAGTACCAGCCAAGTACTTAATAATAATATAATAAAACCCTTTTTTTATAATAAAACTTTTTTTTTTTATTTACATACGTTCTGCATGAATAATTATAAACAAATATAACCTTCGTAGTTAATGAGATTTATTTTTAACAATCAATTTTTAAAATGTTGTACATTTTTATGCTACTTCAGTACCTGTCATAGTAAAGTAATAACCGTAATAGGTGCCATCTGCGAAAATAATCATTAACAAAATCAACCTTCATAGTTAGATGCAATTTATTTTTAAAAATCAATAACATTTCTGCGTCCCCTCTAATGCTATGATTGATAGCGCGTTTTTATCTGAGCGCGACATCGCTGACCAACGCTTCGCTTTCCTTTTGTCGTGGCAGCTCATGTTTGGGCGCTGTTAATCAATCAGGTGAAGGGGTTTCATTTTGCCGACCACTGCAAAAGATAAAATAAAAACTGTTAGCGGTGTAGCGCAGAAAGTCAGCGAATGCAGTTGGGGTATCCCTAGGCCGCGGATGTCTGTTATATTTACCTTTTTGCAGCTGTATATTGGTTCACTTTTGGGCTAAAAAAGTTATTTGATAAATTGCGAGAGATCTTGCAGTTGAATTGAGTGTTTCATTTCCAAGAATAGGAGTTGAGATGTTTAGCGATATCATTTCGTATTTTGCGTTATAAGCATAGATAAAGCACTTTAATGAAACAATAAAAGAAGGGAAATAACGAACAAAACATTCGAATATGGAAACAATTTAAACCAATTCAACTCGCTGAAATTCTGGCAGACAGCGCACTGAGCTAAAACGAATTAAACACAACTCGTTATACAAAATGAGGAGTTCCACCGGCATTTAAAGTTTTGTACAATGAATAATTACAGTCGGAATCAAATGTATGCCATATTTACGTGTCTAGACGTAGAAGGGGCGCCTCCTAGCGACAAAGTTGTGTAACAGCTGAAGATATTGTTTCATTATTGGTGACGCTCACGCAATATTTTTCGTACTATGACACAATAGTTGCGCGGAATGTTTATTGAAGTTGTTTGATGGTTTGTAGGCTATGAAGTATGGTATAGATTGGAATACTTCTAAGGTCATGCGTCTTTGTTTGCTTTTAGGTAACTGTATAAATATTTTCAGTTATTGATACGTAAAAAAATACTTTAGAGTACGGCCCTGGTCTTGTTTGGTCTTAAGCATTTATTTAGGTATATAAAAACTTATTTGTTTTGATTTATATACTAATAGTGAAAGTGAGCACTGATAGCCGAGTGGAATGGTTCAAAACCCGGCACGCACCAATGTCTTTTCGAATTCATGTGCGTACTATAAATTAGTTATCAGTTGCTAAAAACGGTGAAGGAAAACATCGTGAGGAAACCGGCACACCTGAGAGATTTTTCAACGGTGTGTAAAGCCATGTCAGAGCCGGTTTAAACTCTGACACCAGGTTGTTCATCAACCATACGATAAGAAGAAGATAGTGAAAGAAAATTATCATGATGACTAAATGCTTAATTGTTTGCACTGACAAGCCACAAGTACTGTTGTCGATATTTATTCTCTTAGCAAAATAAAACACTTAATTGTATAATAGTTACAATAGTTTGAATTGAGTAGGTATATGTCACTTAATCAAAAACATATTATAAGTAACTAAGTTGCATGTAACAACCTACCTTTGAATATAAGTACCTAATGAGGTAATTTCTTTTTCGTCAGCTAAAAATACCTAATCAAAAAGTCAGCATACAATTCACATTTCACTAAAACTGTATTTCAGTACCTTTTTCTACACAAATACCCGCGTCAAATGTATTCATGAATCATCAATTTCAAACATTTTAATTTATTCCCAAACAACTAATGTTTCAAAATTTACTTACCACTTAAATACTTCGATCAGATAGCTAGTTAAATTTCAACGGGCGGCGGTCCGTCCTCATATTTCAGAGCAGCCGGAAAACTTTAATGCTATGAAGTTTATGGGCAGCAAAGGCTTGTAGTCTGCACATTTAAGGTTTAATCTGTAGCTCGGACAAAATCTGACCATTATTGTGACGTACCAGTCGCCAACTAAGCCTCTCAACTAACTTGCAAATTGTGGCAATTTGTGCGTTGTTTTACATGCTCAATTTGGTATGCCTTTGGGTGAAGACGTAAGAATTTAATTGTTATTGAATATACGGTATGAGAATTTTTATATTTTTATAAGGCTTTGCATAATGGTTATTCAAATCGATACACTATGAAGAAAAACAATAATTATATTGGGTTGATTCGCGATGGATGCACTAGAAAGTTGAAAAGTAGGCTCCATGCTATTGGTAGAGGAATATAATATTTTAAATTTTATTAGGAAAAAATTAGGTACTAAGTTTACATTATAATAATGGCAAAAAAGCTTTTACGTTACTGAATAAATGGCATTAAATTTTGACGACAGTTCCATCACATACGAAACACATAACCGCCACACGCGAACAACAGAGCCGCTCAACACCACTTTTAATACCAAATAACGCCGTAGATTTCATAGATAATCCCCAATTCAACCCTCCGATATTAACCCGTCCGAGCTAACGACTCCACTATCGCTCATGGGCACACACATGCGTCTGACAGAACTGTTATTACGTCATTAATAAAATTACAAAAGTACGGCCCCATGTGCCGAGTGAAGTTTAGAGTCCGTTTTGGCCCCATCGCGCCGGAAGGGTTGGTATGCAGTGACGTAATTAAATTTAGGCAATTGTCGCAGTATGTTTGTAAGGACGTTAGTTTGACAGTGACCCCGGGTGAGAATTAAATGAATCAGTCTGAAACACGTTTGTCTCGTGCATTTGTCATGATGCTGGCGTGAGTGGAGATTGCTTTAATTGTAGAGTGAGTCGTTACTTTACATATTTATGTGTGTGTTGACAGTTTGAAGTCAAATTCTTATTTTATGAAGGTACTCAAAAAATATGGTGTTACTTGGTCCTACTTAAAAATACCAATAAAATATGTATCATGCTAGATTCATTAGAATAAAGGTGGTACACAGAGAGGTACGTGTACCTTTACAATAAACACTGGCAATAACATAAAAAGACACTTCGAAACAAATCACCAGATAATTATCCTCACCGATTCCCTTTACACCTCATCTTTCGCACAAAGCGCATCCACTCAAGCCGGAATCGTGCAAGTTTTCATAAAAGAACACCTGATTTAACTGCTAACGCCATTAAAAACGGCAACAGTTAAGAGACCCGATAAGCACGAGTCTAGGGGTGCGATATTAAAAGGCTTAGAAGTGTTGCTCTGAAAAGCCGCTGAACATTTCTGAAGCTCGCCCACTTAAGCACTGTATTAAGGGCACTTTCGGCTTAAGGGCCACCGTATATTATGGCTGCCTTTCCCTATGTGCTGGTGGGTGTTTTTATATAAACTGCATTTATGGTTTTTCAATGGCAATATGAGATTCTGTGTCAAGACAGTGACATCTTAAATGCTGTCTTTTCAAAATATTTAGGTATGTAAACATGAAAAATCCCAAGCACATATTTACCATACAAAAAATATAACTATTAAATTATCAGATTGACAAATACCGTCACAAAATCAACAGGACATCAACAGAATTTAAATCTCCACACTATGGCACACCACTAATTGATTGACACCGCTCAGCCGATCACTCTTACAACAATCCACTCGTAAGCGAAATTGGGTGCCCAGTTTTCCATTACCTTAATTGGCGGGAACAGCGCGCCTTTCTGACAAAATCATACATCAGGCAAAAGGACAAAGTCGACGGACGACACTTAATTTAGCAATTAACCCCTAATTTGATTACATACGTCATTGGTTTTGACTGTGAGTGGACATTTGAGGTTTGCCGATACGAATTGAGGTTTGTTGACGATGGATTTATTTTTGTATTGGACGGCTAATAAAATTGGGGAATGTTTTTACCGACAATCTTTTGTTTTCGTTCAATATACGAATACGCTTCGTTGTTCGAATTTTTAAGCAATATAATTTTTTTGTAATATTTAGTAGGTTATCGAAATATTAAAAATATTGGGTTCGGTTTTCAAATATAAGCTAAAATGTTTATAGATAGCCAGCATGTCAAGCGTAGCTTTTGAAAATAGAATGTGCCGGCCAACGCATTCCATACCCATATATCATTTCAGCTGACGCAGGTCTAGATTCCATAAAATATAGAGCATAGCCACAATAGAAAATTGCGCAATAGTTTACTCAACAATCGTATATTCGCTTTCTCTCTGGCACGTTCTCGAGCCCCAGTTCCGGGCCACGATCAGTTAACTTTTAAAGCTCATTAAAATAGATGGTTCATTCGTTTCGTGTAAATTTTCAGGAGGGCGGAAAATTAAAATAGCACCCGGGGCGAGGCACACACCGGCCCCGTACCTATTGTGCTGATACTCTGGATATGCGAAAGTAGAACGAAAGAGAAAAACTTCACGTGTTTTTATACGTTAACTTCACTGTGAAAAGTTTATCGGTTGGAGTTGGATGGATTTCGTTTTGTAGTTCGAATGTGTGGTACTGCATAGTGTGTGAGTTATGTGGATTCCGAAACAGCGATGCATACGAAAGGTTTTATTTACAATGGACCATTTTTTGTATGAATTAGATATGATAATAATATCCATACTCGTATTGGTAATCTATCAATACGATCTACCAAGAGAATTATAATGCTTACATAAATAGAGCTTAACCGATTTAAGGCAATCGTTTTAAATATATTATCACCATAGCATTTCTCAATATTAATATTAAGCAAACACATCAAAAACAATAATAAAATTGTAAATTTACTACCCTTTTTAACTAAACAAAATATTGAAAATACAAATAAATTTTGCACACCGAGAGCTTTTGCATCTATAAAAACTTAATTTCACATAACTTAAGCTTAAGTTATGTATCCCCATGCACCTACAGTTTCACAAACACACAAAGCTAATTTACTAATTAAAGGTTGTCAGTTTCAAAGCTAACGCCAAGTCATTCATTGCACACGTTCCATACAAACTCCTCTCGCAAATATCTGCGATACCCAGTTCTCGAAGACAAAGCGGAATCCAATCGGCATGCGTATTAATGTATGTTAGTTATCTGCCGCTTACAGGCGAGCCGACTGCCCGCAAGCCGTACTAAATACCAGTCAATAATACACTTACGAAGAGTGTACGACCGAGATTTGCAGTCATAAATTGAATGAGCCTGCCAACAATGCATGTTCGTGTTTGGCCCGATTTAAATTTTCATTCATACGTAATGCTTTTGTTGGTGGCCAGCATTGAATTTAATTAATGGGAATTAGATAACGGTGACAATGATGGCTTTTGACCACGGGTGCTCGCACAGAAGTGATATTTTTAATCACGTTTGAGTGTTGTGAAGAGGAAGTCGTTTTAAAATGCTTTTGTCAAATGGACAGGAATTATGATGATTAATGAGTTTTTCTTATTGTAATAAATTACGCCTGAATGTCTGACGTGCAGTTAATCACGTGGTGTTTATTATTTTCTACTATTCCTTGTTCACAAAACATTGTTTTGTAAAAATGTTCCATTGATTTGCTATCGAATTTGCCTAATTATTAGGTATTATTTTGCAGAGTTAAAAGAAAGGAGCTATTATTTTTTCGTGATTTACATTGCGCTGTTAAGAAGTATTTATTAGGATTGACTCTAAAATTTTAACAAGTGTAGGTGTAATTATAGGATTATGGTGAGCGTTTCACTAAGAGGCAATAATATTAATGATTTCGTACCAATAAGTTTGTTTAGCCACAAACAAAAACTTAAATAAACCAAATTATATTTAAGTCTATATGCCTGTTTTATAAAGAGATGGGTAGATACCGTGGTTTTCGATTTGCTGCGTTACCGAATAAGTAGGAACCTATCTCGCTTAATTTGTTTTCAGCACATTACTCAAACATGCCCGTCGGTATGATGCATGAAACAAATGAGTAAGTAATAATAGGGGAACTAGAGAAAATAAAATTATCATTTAATTAGTATTTAAATTATTTTATTAAAAATAGGTATCCAAAGACTAATACAAAAATTAAAATCCATCGAGTTTATAATATTGTGTTGCCAACTATTTCCATGTATGGTCATATTTTATCGCACATAAAAATAGGCCATCGGGCTTGTTACAATGTTTTTGTTTTTACATAATAATGAATAGACACCTTGCTATAATGTTTAGTGATTGGTAATAACGTAAGCGTTTTAGGGTTGTACTACACATCACTGCGATGTCGATATAAGATATAAGCTAGAATATAATTTGTTACTTAGTTCACAAGGGCGTGGAAGCGACTCAGTGCGCAGTACTGCCCCCCTAGACAAGTGAAAAAACGCTTGACGAAATCGAATAGAATGATAAATGTATGGGGATGATATAATGTTTCGACTACGTTATCGATGACTTATGTCAAACCCATGTATTTATCATTCCATTCGATTTCTATTCGTGTGCCACTTCTCTAAGGGGGCTGAACGGTGTTACAGTCTTAATGCTACGTAATCCAGCGCGTCGCGTGTCACTCTGTACCCAACCTTATATGCTTGTGTTATTGTTGAAATACCAACCTTTTTTCCGGTTTGGTATACCTGGGCAGTTTATTGCTTTATCCACTGCAGTAATGAGTAGATCAAGTCTAAATCGTTGCATACAATTTTACGATCTTAACCACTTATTTTAACAATCTCGTTATTCCATAAACAAGGTCTTTTATTATCAAGTGTTTGCAATAATAAAATAAACGCGTTATTATTATTGAGCGTCTCATACATAAATAGAAGTAATAGTGATAAATAATAGTTTATTTTAGTATTATTATATGAGATGCCTATTTTCCACTTGATTACTTTTGAACGCAGTGCAAATAGGAACTACGTAGAATTCTGTATCAGAAGCGAGTCTGCAGTCTAACATCTAGTTTATATGAATTGCTGTACATAGTAAAGCAAGGTATCTAAATTAAGGTAGTGACACAACAGCGCAAGCTGTCGCAACAATCGTATACCGCACAAAACCATTAAAACACGAAGAATTTTGATGAACATCTAAAGGGAAAGATTCAGTTCGTGAGTTCTGAATTTAGATTGATGTCGGTACCCTTTGGTCATGTCACAGCTTGCGATCTTGTGATCTCCACCCAAAATAGTATGTTTAATAGTCGACAGAAAAATAGAACAGTTGATACATTGAAGTAGAAGTCTAAAGGCGAGTCAACTCCATTTTACATTTATTTACAAAATGAAGGACGACTACACATTACAATTTTGGTTTTCAGATATGGAAGCGTCCTAATTTATAACATTTTTAACTATTACATGACTAATACATTTGATATGCAATACAAGTCGTGCTATTTAATAATATAACAAGTGGCTATATAAACTCATATCACATTATCTTACGTAGATTATAACAGCTTTATTTTTGTAAAAGCTTCATTTGAATTTTATTTCACAACTCCAATGTTACTTTATTATTAATTAGCTATCAATTTCTACATATGGCACGTGAAATAAACTAAATAATAATACTAATATAATACGGTTAGGAAACTAATAATTTAATTTTTTGAATGAATTATTGTTTTCTACGTACAAACAAAACACTATTATTTTAGATAATTATTTACATTGCTATGAATAATTTAATAATGTAATGTTATTTCAAATTATTGCCAAGCGTTAATTTGTTGATTCTATTTTTATTTGTTACGCTTATACTAATGATATAGGATTACAAATTCGTTCATTGATATTCAGACGGACATATCAATTGAATTTCCAATTCCAATAATAACATCGTAAACACTTATCAGAATTGATATTTTTAACTTCATCAAGTTATTTCAAGAACATTATTCGTACTCTTTATTAATTTTACTTTTTACAATATTTACAGTTTATTACGTTCTATACAAAGACTAGGAATACTTTAAAATATATTATAGGATATATCAAATAAAAATCGGTGTCGATTTTTGTGCGCTGTAAAACTTTAGGCCAGTCACTTTTAAATCACATTTTTAGGCCATTGCAGTCCGCATAATCCAAAATAAAATCACTCACTGTCACTTTTCATCTTTACACATAAATAAATCACATTCTCTGCACGACCACATTAGATCTCAACGTGAGGAAGAACTGCGATCTCTGTCAGTGACTTCACTACACTACTAGGAAAGAACATCGGTCTATACGTCCGTTTGGCACAGGTCGCCGAAAACCGGCAAGGCGTGATACTACCGCGTTACAGAGTCAACACGGGGGTGGGGCGCGGGGGGCGGGTGCGACGGGGCCAAAGACGGCTTAGAACCACTAGTCAGCCCCTGGCCCTGCCTGAATGACGTCAGCCTCGCCAGCGTCCGCGTTGCATCGTTGTCGAAATTAGGCCTTTCGTACTGGTGCTGTGGTCGCTGTCTCTGCGGTTGCATAGCTTGCAATTCATCGTAACCACCATCCTCCGGATAATTTTCTTCATCCGATTCCTCTTCACCGAACGCTCTGTATGTCGATTCAGTTTCGGAATTTTTCCTAGAACTAATCCCATAAGTACGACCTATGAGCGATTGTGTTACATCAGTCTTTAAGTTTTTATCGCCTTTTCTTTCATCTAAACTCTGATTGTATCTTATCTGAGCCTTCTGTGTTTTGTCTAGCGATGGTAAGTCGTAGAATTTTAGTACATTTGGGTGGCCTTGGAAATATTTTTCACTATACACATTTCTGTTATAATAGCCTCCGTTACTGGCTGGATACATCTCCTCTTCAGGAGCATACCGGTTGTCGAAAGAATCTACGTTCTTACCCGTTGGAGGAAACCAGCCCTGTAAAAATGCAGAAAGTTATACCAACTACCAAACAACGTAATACAAAAACTTATTTTCATACGGCGTTTAAAGCAAACTATCATTAAATATAAAATGCCCATCAATATGTTTAATATAGTTAACTTAAGTTTGTGACAGTCAAGTGATAAATTAAATGGCACGGGTTTTAAGTTGGCAAAGCTTCATATTTCTGGAAATGAGAATATTACATAATTGGACACTTACCAATGAACTCACACATTGCCTGGTATTGGCAACTAAAGTAACCGATGCATACGCCGCCGGTGAAGTTGCAGTTTTACTTGTGTTCCATTCATTTGCATTCGCTCTTGAAGACGTCACTTCAGCGTACTCAGGTAATTGCTGGGCAACTTTATCGTATTCAGAATTAGTTTTCTCTTTAGATTGATTTGTTTGATTGCCGGACATACACAGTCCGGGCTGGTTCTCCATCCACAGCAGTGACTCAGTCTTTGTCACAGTGTTCTTATTGTAACAGCTACTGAGAGGATGTGACAAAGACACTGCCGCTTTTATGTTCATTTGAGTCACTAAGCTTGTGCCATTAGAATCTAAAACAACATCTCCAATTAGTCACAACAGGATCTTTTTAATTATAATACCGTTTGACAACCATTTCATAAGCCGCATGCAAATGATCTCGTTTACCGAATACTTAAAAGATGTAAATCGCTATATAAAAAACAAAGCGAGGAAAATTGGCTTAAAGGTAACTGGGTGAGTCAACAAACGAATCGCCTGAAGAAAACAAAATAGAAAACATTTACATTTACTGGGTCTTTATTTCTCGGATTTGTATCATTCCTTTGTGTCCCGAACGTGAATGCAAAGTGAAAGAGATCTACTGCGCTCACGAGAGGGCTCGCGCTACCTTTCAACTCGAAAGTAATCTAGCTCCCCTCCCTTTCCGTCGCATGGCAAAGCCTGTATCAAACAAACGCTCGGCGCCCTGCACCACCCCATGACACCCGAGGAATGTTTTTAATTTTGAAATTCTGATGCTGATTCCACGAAAAAAATAGCGTTTCGAGATAAGCGGAATAACTGTTTATTTTCCAGTTAGCGTTGGTTGTTTTATACGAACGCGATCCGATTCAAACAATCAGAGATAGACTCGACGCATTCATTATTATCTTTATTGTGCAGGGTAGCACTCTTCACAATATACTAAAACTTACCATAAATGTTGGGGAGCGCAGACTTTTTGGCGAAAATGTTGTGTTTTCGCACGTAAATAATGCCGCCAATCACAATTATTTTAAACAGAACAATCGCTCCAATCAAAAAGTAAAACCATGTTTCCATAACGAAGTCCCCTGCGACTATAGACACTTCCCCATTTATCGGGTATCTGAAATAAAATAAATACGTCAGAAACGTCCGTTACATGTTACATGTAATGACATTTCATTTGCCCATTATCTTCATGCAGATTTTATTTTAGTATAATATAAAATTACCTGGATAAAGGGTCCAATCCAACGGACCGAGAGTCTATATTTAAATACACTTTTTGGCTAAGTGGACCCAGACCAACGATAGTTTCGGCAGCAATTTGCACTGAATAGCTGACACCAGACGTCAAATTAGTCATAATTAGGCTGGTAGCTTGATGTACGGTCGTGTTGATAGCCACCATGGATTTGTTCGCAGGTATGTCCAGCCAATTAACCAGCACGTTGTAACCGGTAATTATTCCATTTTGTAAATGGGCCTCCGGAGGAGACCATTTCAAATGGACTGTTGTGGTATTCATAATAAACATTTCAATGTTAGTTGGAGGACCATCGGGAACTGGAAGAAATATTACAAGTAAGCAAAATATCACAGGGATAGTATGGACAAGAATGTTTAATATTATCTAGGTATTTACCATCATCCAACGTTTGAGCCA
The DNA here is from genome assembly GCA_905340225.1 of Abrostola tripartita. Lineage (NCBI taxonomy): Eukaryota > Metazoa > Arthropoda > Insecta > Lepidoptera > Noctuidae > Abrostola > Abrostola tripartita. The sequence goes on along the minus strand of HG996493.1, from coordinate 5,249,688 downwards.
CCCTGGAATTTGATGGCTTCCCCTCAAATTTTTTATAGAAGGGTATGAGGAAAAACTCGTATTTTGTATATTTCCTCAAAGACGTTATTTCATATCCCGAGACATCGTTGGAATGCAAAATAGTTTTCATTTCATACTCCGTCGTTATATTGTCTAGGGGTCTAAAATATATGAATAAACCCTCCAAGTAGTAAAAATTTTGTATTTCCCACATGAGTTTTATAGTTTTTGAGTCAATCGGTGTTGCTTCAATCAATTCCACTATGTTGTCAGTTAAAATATTATTTCTAAATTCGGTATTGTTAGAAAATACGCCGGTTTTCCATAGAGAATTAGCATCGTCACCAATAGTTACGGCGTCTGATACGGGGCTCGGCCCGGACAGCCCATGGGAATTTTCCGTCCGGACGATAAACATGTAAGTCACCCCAGGTACTAATGATTTTACAACAAATTGTGTATGATGGACTCGCCTTGCCAGCACAACCCAGCCTCTCGAATTCCTTGGCGTACTATTTCCTGATAAAGTTTCTCTAGAAAACACTTCCACTTGATATCCAAGAATGGAAGATGATCCAATTTTATTATTTTGATTCCATGTAATAGTAACTTTTGAGTCTGTTACATTATAAATGAGTGGTTTGGTTGGTGGTCCAGGTAAGGATGAAACATCGGCAGCTCGAAAAAAGTGAATATTTGGATTTATTGGACTATCCACAAGTAGGACTCCACTCCAAACATATTTCCCATGATGTGAAGAAGCGACACACGTATATGTCCCGCTGTCGGATTTGTCTAAATCCTTCAATATGAGAGTGCCGTCATTAGTAACATTCCTTCTATGATTTTGTATTAAAGCTTCCCCTTCAAAATACCAAGCGATGATTGGTTCAGGTGCGCCGACGGCTGTACAGGGGAAAACTGCCATCGATTTTATAGGTAACGTTTGGTTAGAGGGCCCGTTTGTTATGATTGGCGGTGGGCGGTCATCGTCTGACGTCACGGTTAGTTTCCCTCTGACAAACGAACTGCCAGCAAAGTTTACCGCTGAACAAACTATCGTGTTTCCACTATCGTTTTTATTTGTGTCGTTGATTGTAAGTATAGTCACTCCATCTAGCACTGTCGTAGCATGGTATTTGCCTCTTGATGTACCGGGAAATATAATTGTTCTGTTGCCTTCTATACTCCAAAACATTGTAGGCTCGGGTCTACCAGTGGCGGTGCATGTAAATGTCGCCATTGTCCCACTTTCAACATTTAAAGAGTTAGGTTTCAATGTTATGGCAGGAGGATCTACAAGTAAAAAAAAAAATATATATATAAAAATAAAGTCGCTGCGGCCTTTGCCCTGCAGTGGGATAATACGGGCTTATAATAATAATAATAATAAAGTCACTGCAATGGATAAAAATTAAAACACTGGTAATATTAACATACCGTATACAGTCAAATAGCCGCTGGCGCTCACAGCACCGACAGAGTTGCCAGCTTCACAAGAGTATTCCCCTTCGTCTGCTAAAATAACGTTGTCCAGTCTCAGGCTCCTGTCGTCAAGAACTTTGACGCGGCCGAGCGGCATGTCTCCTCCGCCAGCAGTCCTTCGCCACAGCACGTCGGGGAGGGGATCTCCCCCCACCCGGCATTGGAATGTGACACTGCCGCTAGTCTGAGCCACAACGTCCTCGGGGCCCGTGATTAAGTACGGCTTAACTGTGTAGTGAGAAATGTCTCTCTGAATTACATACCAAAAGAGGTGTTTGCGAGAAACGGCACACAAAATGTCGAGTCGCAACCCGAAATTAATATGTAGTTACAAGTTGGATGCGACAAATCTTTGCTACTTGCAGAAATTAGAGATACCAAATTATTGTCGTTACTCACTCTGTATTCTGAGCGTTGCTGTTGCCGATTCTCTCGTTCCCGCCGCATTCCTCGCAATACATTGATATCTACCGGCGTCGGTTTGCCTGGCGTCTTGTATTACGAGATTGCCACCGTCGACTAAATGCATCCTGAGGTAATAAAACATTATACTTTATCGACGAAAGTAAACATTTGTTCCAATATTAATAATGAACCTTTTTATTTCTTCGAACAAAGTGCATAGTAACAAAGTCATTCAAATGTGGGGCGGAATATCTGAATGGGAAATTAACATTTAATAAAGGGTCCGGTGAGTCAGAACTATTGAGATTTTTACTTGATTGCTTGTCGAGCTCTTCAAATATCCCCTTCTTTTATAACTTTGATGTACCTCCCTCCCTACGTACGACTGTTAATTATTTTTATGCTTCACCATACGTAACAGCGCGCCCTCAAGATATAACGCTCATAAAAATTCATAAAGAGTAAAGTGAAAATTGGCAATATAACTTTTGAGCGATATTCAATTCAGCGCGTTAGGATTTATCTTATTTTTAAACAATGAGAAGTTGTAAGAGATCCTTTGACATATTTTACTTATGTTTAAAAAAATAGGTTTGTAAAAAGTAATGAAAGGTTTAAAATGATGATTCATAGATAAACCTATTATTAAATATCTATTACTTTTATAAATTAATTTGCACCAACTAGAATTTGGAATTCGGCTTGGATTACAAGTTTATTTTTTGTACATACAAGAGTTATTATTACATGATCTACAAGTATTCTAGGAGATTTACAATAACGTAATAGCCTGATGACGCAAGAAAAATTGATTTTGTGTCGAAAACAATGAAATACCAATGCGGTTTCTGTGTCTCAAAATCAGGTCTCAAAACCAGGGCTCAATCAATTTTCCCAGACATTAATTGCGACAAACTTAAAATTAATTGCCATTACAAAGTCGCGGGCTCATAAAAGAATTTTCTCTCACCCGCTCTTGGTGCTAAACGCATAAATTAGCATCTCGTTTGATTACCCGCTGTACTTGAACTTATATAGAGATATCTAATGTCAAACGACTGTTGAAGTAGCTATTCAAGACTATCACGTTTCCACCATCCCATTTTGCTACATGAGAGTACTTGTTACCCTCAAATTTGCTTCAAACTACCCTTTATCTTAGGAACTTTGACTTGCAGATATCTTCAACGTCTAATTTAAAGTAAGTTTTGAATGTTTTTTTGTATTAAAAGATGAGATCTATCCTCAAGTTAAAAATTAATGTGGCTGTCGATGATGATCGTTACGGAGAAAAATACAATAGAATACTGACCTAGAATCGCCATCAAAGTGTAGCATCTGTCCATTCTTCTTCCAGTATACAGTGGGTTCGGGCGAGCCCCGGGGCGGTGAGCACTCCAGTATTACTGTCTCGCCTTGCGCAGAGTCCGTCGACACTGGCTCCAATCTAAATTCTTCTCGAAGTACTACGCAAAAATATACAATTTAGTTTTTATGTTACACCTCATTTTGTGTTACATAATCTTTGCAGTCCCTAAATATTTGATACATTTATCTAATGACCATTCAAACTTTTTACATAGGACCAAATTTGAAATCTCTCTCTTGAAAATAAATCGAATGGGTCTATGTAAATTTGAATAACGTAATAACTATGATAGCATGACTCCCATTGTTTTACTTTGTGTATATTATACATTGCTACAAAAAAAAACACCAAATACAACCCTCAAACGATGTTAAGATTTCAACCTCAAATATAACTTGTAACTTTTTAAACAGTTGGCCCCACTTCACAGCAAGATCAGCGATTACTTTAAATTATGCAACAAAGGAAAGCGACAAGCTAGCCTACAATCGCAAAATTACTAAGTAATTTAAAAATTACCTGCAACATGCAACGTTGCGTTCCTGCTTCTTGCCGTGCCGTAGGGATTGGTAGCCTCGCACCAGTAAACACCGGCGTCGGAGTGTGCCCTTCCGTGGGTAGTTCTGAGGAAGAAGAGCCCACCGGCCGGTAGTAAGCTCCTATGGGTATCTGAAACTACTAGGATCCCTCCTTTGTACCACCGTATGGTTGGCGGGGGGGAACCTCCAGCTCGGCAGTTCAGGGTCGCTGGTTGGTGACGCGCCACTGTTACGTCGATTGGCTGTTCGATGATGTACGGCGCTTCTCCATTGCTGACATAGTCATCGCTCATGCCGCCTTCAGCTGGACCTAGGTCAAAATAAAAACGAATTTAATTGCAGTGAAAATATGAGAGAAATAAATAGGTTGTTTTTTATCACCTTGTTACTGCATAGATAACAATGTAGGTCTTTGTCTTGATGCAAAATTTAAAAACTTCAGCGTCACTACCATCGACCCTAACTATATAAATTACTATGTAAACACTCATATTCAAGTGTTTATGCAGTGGCGTGTTGGGCAAGCGTAATGAAAGGCGACGTTCGCTTCGACATCGGTGCCACCCACTCTATATTCTCACCAACGAGCTTTATTTTAAATTTCTATAAAGTTTTAACAAAAGCCCTTTCTAGGCTACGGTTTATTTTAATAATAGGTGGAGTATGTCATTTGCAGTTACTCTAAAGCGTCGCACAATAATAATGAGCTATAAACACAGGCTTGCCGATACCGGGTCTGAGGGTCCCCCAAGGATTCTGGGGTCCCAAACCCCAGTATTTTACTCTGTTTACAACGCAACGCGCAGATGTTAGTTTTTGACACTCGTATTGATGTATGTCTATTGTTACAGCGTGCTATTGTAGCGTAGTAAAAATCGATGAAAAAAATTCGATTCGGTGTCCGTTTTAGCAAAATGAACCTTCATAATCGATATACGAGTCGATTTCATATGCGGACTTGTATTTTGCGAACGAAATCAATAGGGATTACTCTTTTGTGTGTAGTAATTGTGTTTATTTATTCACGTGTCCCAACGTAGTGAATGCGGTACGATACAAGGGCTAATCTATAATTGAATCTCCATTCGATTTGCTATCTTTCGATTTGTGTGTGCACAGCCCTATTTTTATTACGCATTTCTGGAAACATTTTTGAGCTAATTATGCAAAAATAATAATTATACTAATTTCAGCAGTATGTTTACTTTGGAACCACTTCTCATGTAGGACACAATAAAGTTGACTAAATGGCCAGTTGAACTATTTTATGTATAGCAATCTATGTTCAAGAAGTGATTCATAGTTTACGTTGAACAGTTTCAAAACAAAATAACAGTGTTTATAAAACTTATGAGACAATATACTTCCATAGAATATAATATTTATCGGCACCGTGGAGGGCGACATAAATAATGGGGCTATCGCGTGCACACTTTCTTTCAGAATGCTTCTTCTTTGTTTAATTACTGTAGGACGGCAACTATATCTTATACCTGACTCTAGATTTATTTATAAAGTTATTTAGATTGTTAAGACTGTCTCATTTACATTGTTTTAGACCAAGGAAGTGAAGTGCGCAGGTGTCTAGTAGAATGATATGGGTGTGGGTCAATGAAAACCAGACAACTCATCATGTACTCATCATTCGCATTTTTGACACTTGTAACCTAATGAAAGGCAAAAATAATTCTTAGCTTAAGGTATTTTTGAGTCAGTCAGCCTGTGCAAAGTAAAGTCATCTAATGCCTTAAGAGCATTCTCAAGGTATCAAATGACGTATATAATATATATATATATATATATTATTATATATTATATGAAAAATTATATACTATATATATATAGTATATAATTTTTTCTATCCATTTTAAAATCTGCACAAAAATATATCTGTAAAAGTTCTTGTGTGTCCTTTTATAAAATGGAATGGATAGCACCCACGAGTCCTTGTGAATGGATATAGAGCAAAAAATATTGACCATAGAACGGCAGTGTGACAACTATAAATTAACTGACGCCGTCGTAAAGAACACGCAGCACTGATATGATACGGTTCTCTACATAGATACAAAGTATGAGTGCTCGAAACCAGCGGGGAAGAACGAGCGATTTAAATAAAATCTGTTTTTGAATTTGTTAAGTCAGTTTTAGAGATGTCACGTGTCTTAATTAAGAGTATTCTATTGTTATAATTCTACCTAATTCTTTGAAGGTTTTGTATGATAATGAAGAATGAGACATTTTTATCATTCAAGTGTCTAGTAGCTACAAGTTTTATTAAACCATAATGGTAAGTGTGCCTGTGTGTTGCGCTTTTTCAAAGAGTTGAAGTTTTGCACATGTTCGTATAAATAACGTGAATTACGGCACACTTTTTAAGCATAACATGTGTTTTGCTTAGTATAAGCATGCAAGCTGTTCTCATGGCCTCACATACCTAGACGTGCAGAGATAAAAATAAGATTTAGCAGATTGCGACTAACATAAAATATAGTTTATGTTTATCTCGATACGTTACTTTATCGCGCATAAAACTAACTTTATCGCATAGTTGTGCGTTAGAACTCTATCGATTATTGGATATTACACTTGATATATCCTTCCTCGGACGGTTTATGACATCGTGTTTTATAACGCGTTGTACATAAATATTTATGTAATTTCCTAAAGATTATTTGATATATGGAATGCCTGATAATTATTTCTAGAGCCATATTTAAAAGTAAATTGTTTTTGAAAATCTATAAAGCAATATGTTAAATATTGGTTGTAGTTAGGTTATTATTATATAGGTATTACTTATCATGCTGTACAGTAAACAGTTGAATGCAGTTGGATCAAGGAAGAAACGAAAATACTTAAGCCACTGGGCTTTTGAATGAAGTAGATTGCTTTAGAGTTATATTATATTGCGTAGATATCTTTTTTACATATTAAGAGAGTAGGTACTTTATATAAGCATATCATTAGCTTAAAATTAAAAACGTTTGAAACCAAGTCACAAATCTCGCTCGTAGGTAATAAATAACATATAGGTAGGTAACTGTCGCATATCAAAAAAATATAATTTACTGCCATACACGCCAACGCCGCCGGGAGTGACTTCACAACTCTCACGCAGTAGTTACGCTCTATTGTTCAACAATCTTTGTTAAAAAAAGTTCGCGAGGGTGATTCTTGTCCCCTACTAATTTACTACAGGCACATGTCGACACGCGTCGCAAGAGTAAAATAAATAAAAAAAATCGGTTATAGAGACATGGGTTTCGCATTTAAGGCAGCGACACGCGGCCGACCAACTCCAAACAGTTGCAAGTCCGTTTGAACTGATCCGTTAATGTTTTTTGTCGGTTCGAAATTGATAGCTCTCGTATATCCGTGAACTAATAAACTTTTAGAACATACGATTGCACTCTACTGCTTCGATTTGGGTTTATAGATGTTAACCAGCGTACCTCTTGATTTGGTACGATATTGCAATAAAGCTGTCAGTGGGCACGTAATATCATCAAAGATCGAGTCCCTTTGATCATTCGTACTTAAACTCATTTATTTATGCGGGAAAAATCATATTGCATCATGACATTGCGTAATTGCAAACTGAGTGAGCATTTTGAAATACCCATAACTGTCACCCCAAGTAACTTGATAGTCGTTTGAATTTGGAATATCTAATTCTAATGGCAGTGATTGGCTCCCTTAGGAGGTAATCATGATTTTTCGAACGAACACTAGCTCAATTTTGGACCCCTTTGCAATTTGAAGCGTTTGACGTTATTAGTTGGCAGTGCATCAGCTACGTTTCAACGCAGTGCACGTAATTAGTGCGAAATTAAAACATATTTTCCAGAACTCATTTTTGTCTTTTGTTCTACCCCTCCGGGGGACATAGTATGCAGTTATTACTTTAAATGCTGTCACGCGTCTAATTAATTTACATGCAACACAAAGTTGCTTCATTGTTTTTTTGATCAATTTCCAAAGAGAAAATATAACTACTCTAAAAGGCTCGATTAAAATGATAATAATAAAGCATTACCCAACTTTAGTGTTTTATTAGAAGCGTTTTCACACATCCGACTTCACACCAACACGTGAAACTGACGGCTCGTATTAAATGAACTGAACAGAGCACAAACAGCCAACGACACGCTTAATGAAATAACACTTATATTTTACGGTGCAAAAAACGTGCACATGTGTTCAGAATTAGCCCGACGGATGGCCGGATTACTTTAAATGTATTTTTCGTGAGCAACCGTGTTTGTCTTGTAAGACGTTCTAATGTATTGGGACAAATTGTTGACACAGTGTCATCTTTCGTAGGGACCGATACCTGGCTGGAACTGGGGCAGCTATCCGTGCAATAAACTACACCAAATTCCGTTTTCAAAAGTGCATGCCTCAATTTCCAACTCTATTGCGACGTATTAAAGTTTGGATGGGTTAAAAGTTTATTCTGAGTCGTAAAGTTTGTTTGGTTTCGCGAGGTGTAGCCATTCCACAGCGGTGTTTACGGAAATGCGTCGGCGACATGACAGTCGCGCCGTCTCCGAACAACGGTTTGTTTTTGTGACAATCCGACGCGTGGGCAGATGGAATAACAGATTTTGATACTATACAAAAAGTCGTTGATTTTAAATTATGACTCTTGTAAAATCGAGACTTCTACATATTGTGTTAATACTCCCACTGATTTTGTAGCTCATTTGATGGGTTTGAAACGAAGGCTTTCAATTATAGGAAAACCCATACAAATGCTTACGAACGTACAAAACTATCAAACGAAGACCGCGGGTAATAATCTCAGGCTTCGAGTAGATAAATGTGCGGATGTGCAAAAAACCGATTCGGCTTCCAAACAGGTACGAACAACCTTCAAGATAAAATACAAAATCGGAAGCCATTATTTAGAACCAGGTACTCTTCCACCAAAAAATACAAAAAGGTATTTTGCAAACTCAAAGTTATCTGATCATAAAACAAAAAGTTTCGTGAAGGCGGCCGCTTGCTTACTGATTAGCTAGCGACATCTTTATTTAGAACAAGATAAGAATCTACTGCAAATTTTACACAACAATATAGGCAGGATAATTTTGTTTTCGTAAAATTGTTCAGAAATATTTGTAGTTTCTCGTTGAAAAGGATCAATGATATCTTTGAGGTGTTGTAGAATAGATCGGTTCGTGTCAAAATAAGTGTCCCATTTAGTAAACAAATAAGGCGAAGTAACCGTAGACAATAGATGGTGGTTTGTTTGTAACAAATAAGTGACAAAACAGTTCTGTTGGAGATACTCGACTATTAATACCTAATGCAAAAATGGAAAATATTCAATTCTAATTTGCATTTAGGTGTGTTGTTTCAGGCTGATAGAAAACGTTTTAATAAAAATATAACCTATTTGTTAAAAAAAACACGTGAAATGATTAAGTAGTCAGCAATTTTTAATTAGAAAGGTTACCAATTTTGAGAATACGCCACATAAATTCTAAACAAGTACTTTCAAACGTCATAACTTCACGCACAAAGCTCGATATACATTGATTTACACACACGATTTCTGTTCAAACGGAATTCAGAATAAGAATTTTTATTTTTCTGAACGAAAAAATAAAAAAATACTAGTTTTATAGGGGTCACACACACGTGTCAACGTTCATAAATGTCATAGCTTTGTTTAGAACTGATTCAGATACGGACTACGGACCGTTTTTCAAATGTCGAACAATGACGAGCATTAAACGAACAAGCCCATTGTATCCTAGAGTAACAGATTTTTTTTCATTATGGCACTCGTATTTTCGATGTTGCCAGTGTACTTTTAAAATATTTAACTTTAGCTTTTAGTTGTTTCTAGCATAACGTCAAAAACAAAATCGACTCCACATTTTGTAAATGACCAAAAACAGTTTTTATTTTTAATTTTTATTACCTACATACTAATATAATTTTCGTTATATAAATATAATTGTATAAGTATATTCATATTATGCAACACATTTGTATTTTTAAATCCTGTTAAGACAATGGACTCGTTGTATGGATGCCATTTTTTTCATTTTATCGGTTATCGGCTAATTAAGGGCACTTTTTAAAGCAAAGTGCTGGCATGTCCGTCCGTCGTATCCCTTTGTGTCCGGATAAAGTTGAACCGATTATTTTGGTCCATAATGTAATTTTGCTATAAACCCATCGGCGACAAAGCTATCGAAAACAGAAAAGTCCATTAAAACTCTACCAATCCATTTAAGGCGATACGTGAGCCATAAACAATATTATGAAAGAAAATGTTGAAATAGAATATCTACTAGTACTCCGAAACTTGAATAGCAAGAAAACAAAAGAATTATGACAATAGATTATAACCTTTATTAATTACAACCGATGCAATGAGATAAGGGCCAGTGAATACCTATTTACTGAAAACAATACATCTTATTATTTTCAGTAAATAGGTTTTCACTGGCACTTTTATACGTGTTATGGCATTGCCTATTGTTACATAATCAATAATAATACTTTCCATACAACATTTTTGGCATGAGATACCATAAAGTTACTGTCTGATATATTATCGTGTTACGCTTCTATTGTATGCTTAGTTTTTTATAGTTTATCACGGTTTAATGCATTAGATACAAGAGATGGGCGTCGTTTGACATTAGCTTAACTTCTTTACGGTTAGATAGATGCCTCGGGTGAATCCTGTTGGGGTTCTGTAAGGGACATAATAATAATTATTTTGATTATTTGTGAGTATTTTGAAGTAAACCTGCTTAATTATTGAATTCATCTTTTTTAGTTCATTAAACTTTACTGCAAACAAATTTTCCATGAAGTTATCATAAATATCTAATCCAAAGGTAAAAAATTACAGAATTACTTTTCCTGCACTTTAAGACTAACCACAGACTAAATAAAAGCCAAAGAGCAGCATTCATCCTTAAAAGCTCGACAATGTCCAGATACGGTATTTTTATACACTGTTGATAGTAAAATATGCTATAGTACAGATGCGGGACACACACATGTATTTTGTTAACCTAATGAGATTTGTCAATAAGTTACGCTTCCCGCTTCGCATTAGTCCCCGGCGTATCATTATGCCGTGTTTATTTGTAAAACACGCTTAGAAACGGTGGTCGTTTTTTTATTGAGTGTTAAACGTTCTTACTTTAATTTAAGCAAGCTTCATGAAGTAGGGAAACTTTAGGAATGTACGAAAAGTCATTCCGAAATAACCTTCGTTACTGCATGCAAATTTTCTAAGCTAAGCATGGTCTGGCAAAATGTTGAATCATTTCAATTTATAAATACCACCCTACACTAATTCAGGATGCATAACTTATTAGGATACATCCAATATCATTCGTGCGATACTCCCTGACATAAATATTACATACATAAACGTCCAGATTTAGATCAAATATCTGCGGATCACGTAACATAAATATTTATCCCGAGCGAATGAACTCACAACCCCTTGTATTAATGAATTTAATCTCTAATATTTGACAATTAATGGATAGTTCTTTTTATCACCATTACCTTCGATCTTTGGCTTTACATTAGTCCCAAATTCTTTAGAAGCGAAATTATTGACCAGTATAGAACCAAAAATAAAACAATTATCCGGAATTACACCAAACCACCCATAAGAATTGCTAAAGTCAGAGTTCAAGTCTAATAGCCTTGTCCCATGGGGTTGCGAACCCCACAGATATAGTGCCTTGCCGTACCATCTTAGATTTGTGGCAGCGATGCCACGAAAATAACCGTGTCACTCTCTATTGCTTTATTTATCACTGTGCCGAAAATGGGGCTACTTAAAAGGCATTCGTATTTATTTACGAATGTTTTATTATACCTTTCCTATTAGAATAATTGTTCAGTAAGATTGTTACTTTGTTTTACTTAATTCGAGGTAAGGTTAGGTTTATATGAGCATTTGAACATCAAGATTTGTCCATGACTACGAGTCTATTGCAATTTATCAGATATAACTAATTTAGTGGTGTCTTATTTTACATACATATTGAGAATTGAAAGCTCATATTCTATTTGATCATACGAATCCACATAAAAATAAAGATAGAGCTTTCGCGACTAATAACGAAATTAAGAGAAATAATCATAAAAACTCGTTTTTAGCTTACCTGAGCAGAAGCATATCAGCCCGAGTAAAGATGTCACTACGGTCAAGATATCCATTCTGACAGCCCACTACCACATCTTCAGCTTAACAAGTGATGTTCCAGAATGGAGATAATCTTCAACATTTTCTTCCTTTTCATTCATCTGTGGACAAAAAGAGAGACTGGTGAATTTTGGTCATTATATCGTAACTCTTGCGACATCTATAACGGTACGTGGATGCCGATGCACATTTTGCTCTTCAATTTTATAAAGTCAAGTAATAACAACAAAATTTCAAGTGACAAACAACATTAAATAAGCTTTATTCTTATACAGTGTGAGAACCTATTATCTTTTCTATTACTATGGTTTCCTTCGATCTGTGTCAGATCAAAAAGGTCCAGTCCCTTAATAAAGTCCACCTTCACCTAATTTAACGACCCTGCAAATTACTAGATTTTTCTACGCATAATAAACACCTCGAAATTTTATTCAAATACCCGCATTAATTTTATTAACTTCGTCAGTTTAGGGTCTTTTCGTAACTTAGTTTAGTTGTACGTTGGATTTCGTTAAACCCTTTCCCTTTATTCAATAACATAACGAGATAACAGGACCCGTGGGCCAGGCCGTTGTAAATTTTGAGGAGTGAGTGGTTCTCTTATGTATCTCTAGGCAATATCCTGTTGGCACAAATGGAAGAGAAAGATTATTTGTAGTAGTGTTTTGTTTGAGGTATAATTTCGTCTGATTTATAAAATTTATAGGTAAATATTTAACATTTATTAGCTTTACTATGTATTTTTTTAGGTTTACGTAGACCTGCATCAAAATAAATATCACCACGCAAAATATAAACGATGTTTATTTTTTTTTTTTTTTTATAAAAAACGTCGCCCTACACTAGGAATTTCTCCTGTATCGTGGGTGCGTTTCACAAACATGAAATATCACATACACACACACCCAGACTCGGGACAATCAAATGTGGATCGCACAAATTTTTGCCCCGTGCGGGAATCGAACCCGCGACCCTTAGCGCAGCAGTCTAATCGCTTAGCCACTGCGCCAATCAGGTTGTTGTTAAACATTTTTGGCTTCTTAGTGGCAGGCCAAACTATCGAACTGTCAGATTGGAAGACCAAAAATTAATTGACTGTAATTGGTCGTCGAATTGTATGAACAAGTAATAGCAGAACGAAAAAAAAGTAAATTTAGTGCAAGTTCCAAAAGTACAATAACCCTTTTTAAAATCATGTCGTAAAATACTTTGAGGATTCAAAGTTCACAGCAACTACATCTCTGTCGATACACCACAGGCCCGTCATACTTAAACAAAATAACAAACTCTCCCAGACGACACCTCCCTTGCCTCAATATAAACAACTCAATAATATTTATTTGGATTATCAAAAACAGTAAACAGCTGTCAGAAAAATATTTGACGCTCTTAAACTTGTCTTTATAACGATTCTTTGAGAGCCAAATATAAACTTTGTATGATAAATATGCATCTGTATGAAAACTTAATCGAAACCCTTCATATTTCGGACTAAAGATAGGTATTACTTGGTGGTTTTATATTGTTTAAGCTTAGCCTTATACTTTTCGTACAGATATAATCTTTTCGATAATATTATAGCAATAATAATAATTTTACCACCAAAAAAAAAATACTACATTTTCATTTTTTCTTAATCTTAGTATATTTGTTTTCTGATAGAACCACTACTTCCTGCTAATAATTGTGTGTCGTCGTGTACTTATTTGTCTGACTCTTCTAGTCAGTTTACTGTAAATTAGCGACTGCACAAAAATAATTTTATATCTGATACCTGCTACTAATAAACTTCTAAGAGCTACTATTTTTCATCAAATGTCAAGTAACTATCATGTTTGTAAACATTTATTCACAATAATTTGCCGTATTACAAGTTTACAACATGTAGCTAATCCAATAAATGTCTAGAAGTTCAGAAGGCATTTCAAAATATTTGATGTTTACAAACAAAAAATAGCACGTGTCGGAAGACATTAAAAACGATGATTATTAATTATGTTTCACCCACTTTTGATCCCAAGAGTTGGGCAACGTTTAGCGATGTTTTGTTTATTTAAAATGGTTGTTTATTAGAAAATATTGGATGACTTGTTTGATGTTATATTCAATGTGACAAATTAACCTACACGGGAAAAGTTTATTTGCACGATGAAAATAATTTTGTAAATAAATTTTGTTTCATCAATCGAGATATCCAAACTATTTTCTTTTGACTGTTTAAAGAAAATAAAGTTAAAAAGCACTTTAACGTTATTGTTTAATTTGTCAAGAAGAAACATGCACAAAATAGAGCAGAGAAAAATCCCTAACTCTTCAGAAACTATTATCATTTTTTTTTTTAATTCATTTAGTTTAATCAACCTGTATGCTAAATGGCAAGGATATTATGTATAAGCCACCTTAAAAGGTCTACAATCTCCGACTCTTCGTCACAATCAAAAATACTTACTGTAGGTACGTTAATCTTTTATTTCTTTTCAGCCCAGGTTAAAAACGTTACGATATTTTCATCGATTTCCAGGAAATAATCCGTACTCCACTTATAACCATAATAATTGAAGTAGGTAAATACTCCTGATACACTTGAATATTTCGACGAACTTCAAAAGCAATTCGATGATTGACAAGGATGTTTCAATTAAACCTGACAGTCTCTCCAATTCTCCATGATCCAATAATATTGATATGTCTGATTGGTAACAAATATTCAATACCCGTGTTAAAGTGAAAAGCGTTATGTTGATCCTTAATATAAATGGAAACGATTTTAAACTTTAGCTTTTGGTTATAAGGTTTTATTTTAAATGGTGTGTTACAAGCCGTTTAGTTGTGTTCTGCGGGTCCCTAATATGTGTTAACTTATGAAAGGATTTGGCGAGAGTGGTGGTTAAACAAAAAGGAAGCGGTAGTTTAACTTTCTGAACTCTATTTTGTAGGTACTTAACTTGCCGCGTTTTAATATTCACCATTATTATGTCTGTAAATAGTATTACATACCTACATGCCTGTTTTTCCCGAAGGGGAAGTTTACACCCAAATTTTGCCATTTAGAGGTCCCATGTATTTACCAGGGTGAGATATTGCCAGTGACTGGACTCAAATAAAATTATTTAGTAATATAAATTATTTCATCATCATCATCATCATCAGCCCGTTGCAGTCCACTGCTGGACATAGGCCTCTCCCAATGTAATAAATTATTTAAATAACTTTTATTCGTGTAATAGTTTATTTAATAAAATTACCAAAATATTGTTCTAAACAGTTTTAAAGACGCATGTAATTTGTATTACTGCCTTATTTCTACATCACAACACTATCATATGTGACCCTGATTTAACTTTTGACTGGTTCAAATTAGTTTATCCGAACTCAAGTGCTCTTGACAACTTCCGTGGCGGGTAACAGTCGGTTATTGCTTCTAGGATTTGGTATTATAATGCTTGTATCCATATTGGATTGTGAATTTTGTTTGAATATTTTGGCTGTAATCAGGTTATGTTTTTTAATGTATCCCTGTCAATTGGAATAATTGTGGGTTTTCTTATCATCGCATACCTAATCAAAATTTATTGTTCATAAATTATGTCGTGTTGATGTTTCTAACAATTGGCAGAATGTGTAAATACCGACTTCTGGAGCATATGAGCTACTTTTAATATACAAGAAACCATACAATTTTCTTTGCTCCACTTTTAGAAACACAAAAAGATTTTTCACCTTTAATTTTTTTTTCCAGTACCTACCTGTAGGTATTTAATCAAATTTTCTTTTTTACTTTAATAAAAGCTGCAGGACTTTTTAAGTTGTTTTAAAAGAATAAGAAATTACTTTCTAGTTTTTGTTATTTTATCGAAAACTTCGCATGAAAGGTACGAAATACTTTTTAACCTGGCCATGTTACAAAAGCCTAAGAGTTTTATTTCAAGGTAACACAATATAAAGTTAGCGTTCATGCTGAAAGTGAGATATTATTTGGTGACATACCAATTTCTTTATTATCACACAATTTTGATAGTACAGTCAACAACAAAAATAGCCGAACATTTAAAATATTTAACACCATTCATTGAAAAACAAGTTGATGCATAGAAAAAAGTCTTAAATATTCTCAGATCATCATTTGGAATCCTTTATTTTTTTAATCTATAACTTGAATTCATGCAGCCCCCTTACCATGAACTCTTAAAACAGGACAGTTTACGTTGTGGAAGCGGGACGCCGCATTACACTGCACATAGCGGCGTCTCGCTTTTACATAGTAAACTGTCCTGTTTTAAGAGTTCATGGTAAGGGGGCAGGTAAGTATATTTCTATGACTTTTGGTGCCATTTTAGCATGTTGCCCATGCTAAGCTTGAATCTAAATTGATAAAGGAAATTTGAAAAATGATGGACACGAGCGGGATTCGAACCCGCGACCTTCGCCGATCCGTGGCGCTGCTCTAACCATGAGCCACCGTGTCGCTGCTCGCATCCATCGAATTTCAAGTTCCCTTTTAGTATTTACGTCTTAAGGGTGACGTCAGGTATTATCCGTTGGAATCTATGATTACCAACTCAGTGTTATACCTTTACAGCTATAAATCACTGAAACGATAATACCAACCCAAATTTATATGACTTTTGGTGCCATTTTAGCATGTTGCCCATGCTAAGCTTGAATCTAAATTGATAAAGGAAATTTGAAAAATGATGGACACGAGCGGGATTCGAAACCGCGACCTTCGCCGATCCGTGGCTATTATCGTTTCAGTGATTTATAGCTGTAAAGGTATAACACTGAGTTGGTAATCATAGATTCCAACGGATAATACCTGACGTCACCCTTAAGACGTAAATACTAAAAGGGAACTTGAAATTCGATGGATGCGAGCAGCGACACGGTGGCTCATGGTTAGAGCAGCGCCACGGATCGGCGAAGGTCGCGGGTTCGAATCCCGCTCGTGTCCATCATTTTTCAAATTTCCTTTATCAATTTAGATTCAAGCTTAGCATGGGCAACATGCTAAAATGGCACCAAAAGTCATATAAATTTGGGTTGGTATTATCGTTTCAGTGATTTATAGCTGTAAAGGTATAACACTGAGTTGGTAATCATAGATTCCAACGGATAATACCTGACGTCACCCTTAAGACGTAAATACTAAAAGGGAACTTGAAATTCGATGGATGCGAGCAGCGACACGGTGGCTCATGGTTAGAGCAGCGCCACGGATCGGCGAAGGTCGCGGGTTCGAATCCCGCTCGTGTCCATCATTTTTCAAATTTCCTTTATCAATTTAGATTCAAGCTTAGCATGGGCAACATGCTAAAATGGCACCAAAAGTCATATAAATTTGGGTTGGTATTATCGTTTCAGTGATTTATAGCTGTAAAGGTATAACACTGAGTTGGTAATCATAGATTCCAACGGATAATACCTGACGTCACCCTTAAGACGTAAATACTAAAAGGGAACTTGAAATTCGATGGATGCGAGCAGCGACACGGTGGCTCATGGTTAGAGCAGCGCCACGGATCGGCGAAGGTCGCGGGTTCGAATCCCGCTCGTGTCCATCATTTTTCAAATTTCCTTTATCAATTTAGAAGTATATTTCTTTAAATTTTTTTAACATTAAGTTTACTGACTTGTTTAGCTTGCTTACTTTCTGTTGCTCACCGGACGTACCTACAAGCACAACCGTAAATTCATTTCGTTGTTATAAAACTAGACAAAGTTTATATTACAGATTTTTTCTAATCTCAGAAGTGGAACGCTGTAATTGGGCCAATAACTTATTCTTTCGAAAATGTTTTGGTTATTAAAACTATCCTTTATAGCAGCGGCCGCTCCGATAAGATACCGACGACAAGCTGTAAATAATAGGATTATGGTAAAATATCGTGCTCATGTTATGTAAAATAATAGTTGGTTCACTCCGCATTGGATGTGGTGAATTAAATAGGCTTAATATTATATTTTTATTTAGTTTTTTGGGGATTTATTTATCTATATATATCTTCTTTTTTTAGAGCATAATGACTACTAATTATATCTTCGACTTAATATTATTATACTTTTTAAATAGTTTTTTTGGCAATTAATTTATCTAGCTCCTAATCAATATGTTTTCTTTTTGGCAGAGCATAATGACTATTAATCACATCTTCGACTTCATCGAAACATGTAAATATTCAGACAATTTATATATATTGATGATAAAAACATTTAAACTATGCAGTAAGAAGAAAAAGAATAAATATTTCAATCGTCCAATTGATATACTTGCGGAGAAAATATTTATTTTCCTAAAATACTGTAGCAGTATATTTACACATTTTGGGGATCGTAAACGAGGTCGGTATTCAAGTAATTACTGATGGTTTGATATCGCTAATGACGATCGTGATCGATATGATCACTTACCATTACGTGACACACAAGGTCTCAATTCTTACCTAAGTATCAAATAATAACTTTGACATGGAAACAAAATACATATTATTACAAAACAGTCGTAATTGAAAAATATATAAAAAAACACGGTCTATCTCTAGACTAGCTTTAAGCATAGTAGCTTGTTATACATTAAAAACCTTATTTTCATTAAGGTAAAGTTCCTTTTACAACTGCCATCTTATTACTGGACTACGTTGATAGTTCTATCTAGACCTCTTTGCTTAACGACCTATTCTGGTTTACAGATAAATCCCCTTTTGTAATAAAGGGCTTGGAGTTTACATGTATAGGTACAATGTCGAAATTTTTTACAATCGTTTTATACGACGTATGCTAAATATGTCGCCGGTGTTAACCAGATTAGCGGAAGCATCAATAAAGTTAGGTAACGGATGCCATTCGGTTTAACGATGCATTATGCTACAGGGAAACTGTTAGCATCCAATAAACCTGATTGCATCAAAATAGACGCAGCTCAATGCTCAGTAATCTCGGATATTAGTTCATTATCATGATGGATAATCCGGCTCCAATCTAAAATCATTTACAGTGTAGTATTGATTGCGTTATGCTGTGTGGTATCCGGCCTAGAATCGACCACCCCCTTTCCTCCCGTGGGTGTCGTAAGAGGCGACTAAGGGAAAATCCAGAAGATGGGCAGCAGCGTCTTCTGTAGCTTCACCACCAATACTGCGATCCCCAAGCCGCTTGCCAAGCGTGGGGATTATGGCAACCCCCCCCGCCCGCAAACGGGGAGGCCTATGTTCAATAGTGGACGTCTTTTGGCTGATGATGATTGATTGCGTTTCGACATAATTTAGAAGGTTTGATTATTTTGTGATTCGAAATGGACAAAGTTCATATATTTAAATATAATATATTTGTATCATTATCGGAAAAAATGACTCGTCACTCAGTTTTCTTTTTCAGTAAAGATAATATTTTAGCTTTAACCTAACAATACTGTTACGGTTGTGTACAACCTATCTAACTTTAAACCTTTAGAACAGCTATACATCTTAAAATGGTTAAAAAACGGCATCGTAAGATTCTAAAATAACTCGAGTCTAATGTAGGTATCACATTGATTGACTGACTCAAACCCCCAAACACAGTGGGTTAAAACAAACAAGAATACACAGAAAATACATAAAACTAACCATTTTAGCTATAAAATATTTCTCACGAGCGCATATGCTTGTATGCAAGCATGTGACGTCGCATATGCGTCTAGACGAAACTAAAACAAACGTGGCCAAGGTTGAGTTTATAATTTATGGACACTTAAGGGTTGTCAGCCTACCGCTTGAAAATAATTATCGGTTTATATAAACAATGGGCTCTTTGGGTAGCCGTTGGTATTCAGAAGTAGTGAAAGTAATTAAGATATTTCTTTTATGGCTATTATTTATGGATTGTTATTGGAGTAATACTTTTGTTACAGTGTATTCTTTCTTATGCCACAAGTACTCTGGTACTTTAGGCTATTCGTCTGTTCTTGGGTGAATTTGTTTAGAAAGTTATCGGAATTTATTTGATGAAATAACCGTACTTTGATCAAGTCATAATTATGATTAGATTAGGGACACCTTGAATTGACTCAATTTTCTAAAATCATTCCATCCTTAATAAGAGCTTTAAGTAAACGTTTCTACCTATTTTACTAAGAACACAGTTGATATGAGTAGGCGGCGCAAACACAAAATGAGTTAGAAAAGCAGATAAAGTTCTCATAATATTTTCTTTTGACGAAGATACGACAACAGCCATAGTTAGCTCGGACGGCACTCGAAGACATAATGACATTGTTGACTTTTTTACTTGGAAGGCGCGACCCAGAGATAACTTTAGCAAACGAACTAAGCCGTTGGACTTCACAGTGTTTATTCTTTACGAAGTAACTTCGTCAACATAGAACAGAACTAGAGAACGTTTATATCACCGCTCACAGTGACACGAATCACTTCAAATATCGCCACAATTTGCTTGTTATGCTTGCTCGTGTTGGAAGTGTAATATTTACTGAACGCTACCATATAAGTCACGATTGTAACATTTGAAAATATTTTGACTGCAGCCTTAAAAGTTTATAGGAAAGTCTCACGAAACCTGCGCGCTCGTAACGATCACACGCGGGTGCTTGTAACGTGGGAGTTATTATAAAAATAAATAAAACATACATATTGAATAATGTTTGTTTTGAAGGGCTTAACGGTGAGGGCGTGGACCCACACAAAGAGGGATTGATCGTTCGAATCTTGTAAAATATGAAGCGCTCTACTTTTGGAATTGATTAATTGTCAGTTGTGCGTACGAAACACGAGTGCCTGTTCCAATTTAAGAATAGTCCCAAACGTCTATTTGTCGACAGCGCTGCTAGTTTTTTAATTGCTGGTACCATCAATCGCTCAGTGCCGACGTTGATTTACAAGCTAACGATCCGTCCTAATGGACAATTGGAATTCAAAAAAAGACATTTCGTGTGAAAAGTTTGACAAGGGACGATTACTTTTTTGGGCGATTGCGACATGGTAAGGAGAAGGTATTGTGTCTGTCGTTGCGTCGGTGCGTACAGCTAAAATTGCACAAGTTTTTACCAAAGTTTTGTACAAAGCGTTGTTCGTATCTCACAATGGTATATTTTTGTTCGTGCGGTCTGTACTGACAGTTCGCGTGATGTATTGGGCTCGGGTAGAGGATTATTTTTACCCATTTCACGAAGTTTGCATGCATCTATTGTGAACGGCGGAAGCGGCTTCACAAAGCGCCCAGGAGATTATTGTTAAGAGGGAATTTTGGATGTTCATGAATGATTGGGGATTTGAAATATAATATTTTGCGAGGGATAATCAGCTTACTCGTTTGTTCTGTTAAATTACCGCTCCAAATAAACAAAAAGGAAAACGTGTTCTTCCTAATAAGTAGGGTTAATTACATTTAGGTATCTATACCTATTGATAAAATAGGTATGATAGTACATAAATTGTAGACACGATCCGAAATCGGGATATGGTAAAAGAGAAAGTAAATAACTGCATTATAATAAGAATGAAATGCCGAAATAATGAGACTGAATACATATAATTTAGTTAAAAAAAACGTTGATGACGCAATCAGCAAATAAAGTTAATTCAAGAATTACACCTAAATTCCACAAAAAATCTCCCGTCGCTGTGTAAATAAAGAGATTATACGCGCATGCGTAAAAGAAAACACGTCGGCAAACAAAAAAAACAACAATAGATGGGATGAAGTTAACACCCTGTATTTAACGGAGATTCGAACATTGAATAATGTTCACACAAAACATTAAGAGATATACCTTAGAACATGGACTGACACAATGGAGAATCTAAACTTTATTTTTATCTTTTTTATTTGTAACGTTACTACTAAGGATTATAGCTAGAGGTGTTGGTAAGCTTTTACTCGGATTTAGGAGATCGCATGCTATCAGCGTAATGTTTAGATATTATTATTATTATTTAGCCATGATCGTCCCACTGCAGGGCAAAGGCCTCCCTTTCCTTCCTCCATTCCTCTCGGTTGTGAGCTGCAGCTGTCAAGTTTGTAAAGTATGTTGTGTTTTTTTTTCAATTTTATCCTTAAATATAAGAAATCCAAAAGTGCACATGCTTACATGCGATACCGATTGTTCTTGCTCCTGACATTTCAATTGTTTTTTATACATAAATCGCCCGCGAAAATGTCGTGACTCATACCTTTCTTGTCATGTTTTTATTTTTGCCTGACCTGTATCGGCTAGCTATACGTCCATATAATTCGTATTACGACTATTGTATTAAAACCTTCATGGACTTTGTATTCGACTTTTACCTCAGCTAAGTTGCAAAGTTGTGACGATATACACCAAATCATAGCATGTCTATGATACTGTTTCAACATCAACACTAAATCAATATACCTACCTACTATAAAGATATAAAATTTCCAAATTAATTCACACATCAAACAAGCAAACATCGCCAGAAAAATCTTCTATGATCGCAAAATATCCATTTGCTAACCAAACAAAGTTTTATTGCTCAAAATATTATCTATCTGCCCATATATCAAAACTTTAAAGGAGCGACACACAAATCGAAGTTACATTCACATAAATATTATAAATAACGTGTGCCAACCACGTGCCAACTTTGAAGTCGATCTTGTCAAAAAGTCTAAAAAAGCCGAAGTTTACGTTATACGGCATGCCGATCAAAGTTCTGAAGATCTGAATTCCTTTGCGGCTTGTGAAACTGTGTGATAAATATATGAAGAATTTTACGATATACTTTTATTTTATTAGGTTGCGACATCGTGATTGACGACTGAGCGCTGTAAAATGTATAATTTGTTTTTTATTACGACCCTTCTGAGCGTGAAGATGTTTTAGTAAGATTATTTGAGACTTGCTTTTATGCTCACATACTTTTCGTTATTTCCTGTATTTTAGGTTCTAATTAAGATTAAAATATCAAAGTGTTTAATCCAAATTAAGTTTATTTTATTGACTAAAGAATACTGCTTGGGTTTGATTGATAACGCATTCGTTTATGCAGCGTTAACATCAGTTGACACAATGACAAGAGAAAGCCATAGCGTAGATGCGGATCTACAAAAAAATATGTAATAAAGTTTATAATTAAATGAACGATACAATGATCCCCGATGCACTCAGACGACATGAAGCGGAAACAGACGACAAAATGAAAATGAACAGCAAAATTACTACTGTAACCTTTCCAATAATATTTCCGTTGAATACCATTCAATTATCATTTAATTAATGAAATATACGTTCGTAAATATGTGAGAATGACGATACAATTTATTTATGTGCTTATTGATTTTGAGCTCGCTCTTATTGAGTCATTTTACGCCTCAACAGAAGCTTTTTGTTACAAATGTGGTATTCATTGATAATATTGAATAATTACTTAGTTTAGATAACCTTTTGCGTTGGATCAGCTATTGATAGCGTGGAATTCTTGATCCGTTTAGTAACAAAGTACCACTTTGTGCCGTCGCTAATAGATACTCAGATGCTGCGACAGGTCGCTTTGTTGAAGGAGTATTGTTAGTTTAATTGATCATCTGTTGATTCATCTAGAGTTGAGAGTTATTGTTTTGTTCCTTTAGGTGTTGGTTATGTTCGAACTGTAGGTTAATATAATACCTTTTTTATAGTAAATTCCTACTTCAATAGACTCAATAGTATTGTATTGCCTGTAACTGTAATCAGCCGAAGGACTACCTCGGAAAAATACTCTATCAACCAAAAAAATACAATTAAATCATCACCGAGATGATGTCACGATTGGACGTTTATTCAATGGTTTCAGTCCAAGTAGCTTATTATATGTAATTCACCTCTTAAATGTTAACAAAATTCACCGAACGATGGCCGCATGCACCTGCCATTGTTTCAAATTCCCATGGGAACTTTCATTTTCCCGGATGTTATAGAATATGTTGTAGAATACAATCATCTGGAACTAATTTTGGGTGATTTTTCAAAGAAGCTATAATTTAGTTCATTGATCGATTGATGTATAGATATCTGATAATATTAATTCTGACTTCTATTGAAAAGCCAAGCCTAACTTTTTTAGTGATTATTGTCATTGCAATGTGGTATATTTCGATGACAAAAACCAGTAACTTACTGCCAACATCTGTATTCGAAATTAAAACTAAAATTATTCAAGTAAAGACATAATTCTGAGGAAACATATTCTAAATTCTAAATTTGAAATTTTGACGTTAAATCTCAAATATTTCTTCACAAAACGGCTTGAAACACGACATTGAGGATTTTCATTTCAACTCGTAAAATAAGTTCAGCTGAAATAAAATTTGTTCTTTATTATACCTACGCCTGTGAGCTTAGCGAAGTGAACGGTCGATAAATAAATGAACATATTTGTAGAACATAAGTTTAAGAAGTTAAGACCCATTGTGTGCTCAGGATATGTTTGACCTTAGGAATTCAAAAGTATGGAAGAAATTAGTTAAGACTTTTGTTAATGGACTACTAATAAAATGTATGGACAAAACGAGGGTCGGTACTATGTACGTAAATTGAACGCTAGAAATAATGGGCGCTAACAGTTGCGATATACTATCTAGTTTTCCTAACTGATGTAACTGTTAATGCACAATTAATATTGTGAGCCCGTTGTTTTGTTCCAAGAAATGATTTTGATTATTAATTAGATATTGCATGTTTATAAAGGTAAACTAGAACTACTTCTAGCTAATCCTTTAATAAATGATTTATTTCTGTAAATAGGTTTTCACAAACCCTTTTTTACGTCAGATTTCAATCAACAAGAAACTAGATGGCGTCGGCATTACCCTTGCTGGTCTATCCCAAAGGTCTTCCAGAGTAAACACGAACTCATCTTTATATACGAAGTGAACTGTCATTTATCGAGATTCGAGGAGCTTAAATTCCGGATAGCTTTCCAACAGAACCACATTTGACTGGTCTAGGAATCAAACTAGATATAAAATAAGTTGTGCATATGAGATAGGCCTGTGAGATCTATAAGTGCACCACAACAACAATTGATAATTATAGTCATCAGTGTGCTGGTCCTGTATAATATCTAGGTATTAATTACACATGGCATTTTGCATCTTACGGAAAAATATTTACATTTCATTCAATACATAAAATATGCATACCTACGTACTCTTTCTGCATTGCAGTTTTACTAGCGATTTCATAGAGATTTTAATGGTGTAGCCGGTTGCGGCTATACGCAAAACTAACTCTGACGGCTGACCAGCTAAATTGCGGCTAGCCGTAGGTGGTCAGCAATATAAAACACTAAGTAAAAGTTATGGCTAAACGAAAAAAAGTTTTATATCATGTATAATAAACAGTGTGCTCGCGCAACATTTATTACTTTTAAATTTTAATAACCATGTAAACTATATCGATGTTATTCGACATTTACATGAGAACATGTAATATGCAAAACATGTGATATAAAAAGTAAGGCTGTGTGCACACAAAGGCGCAGGCGAAGCACCGAGGCAGCTGCGTGTAAATCTCCCGGGCCGTCAATAAAACTCTGAATAATTTGACTCTCGCCCACCGCCCTCGGCCAAGTGTCAAATTTTCCACGTCATTAAACCCTGCCTTTAACTTTAAAATTACAGTTTTTAAATTTACAAGCGTCAACGATTCGTGGTGCATTTTGTATCAAAACCTCAATCATTAACAACGTAATTTAGTGCATAAATTAATTTATGCTTTATAAAAAAACGGACCATAAAATGTTGATGTTGAATTTACAACTTGCCTCAGTATTTGGTTTGTTAAACCATTCAAGCTCAAAAACAAAATGTACATTAAACATCTCTTTCGGAGACGCAACTCACAGCTGGTAATTATGAACGACGTACAGAATCCACCCAATCAAAATAGCTGACATTCCCAACGATGAGGTATGAAATATAAAATCGTGTTCCGCGAAACTCCCGCCTTTGATGTGCAGGAATTTCTCGAGTTAGCGGTTGATTCATCGCAGTGGATATTTTTGGCGCCTGAACCCTGTGACTTGTACGCGCGTGGCGAAAGCGCGGTTACATTTGTTATGCCGAGACGAGCTGTTATACACGCCACAGCGATTAAGCACCCATACCGTGTTGCTCAATGTTTGACCACATGTTTCTACCATCGCACCACGCGCGCTATCAAAATATTGACCCTCTTATCCGCATCGAGGTTGCACTGTACTTTATACAAGTGTGTCCATCTCCTTATTTGCTTACCCTATTAGCAGGCACTTAATGTCTAGGCATGCGGCATTAACAATATTGACTTAAGTGGCGTCTACACGGTAAGAATTGAAGAATTCCCGCCTAACACACGAATTACGACCAATTACGACGGGCTACTTCTTTTTGTTTTTTCTAAGCTCCAAATCGGTTAGTTAAGGTCATTTATTTAGGATGATTTTTTGTCAAAAAGGGACGTGCGTAGCCGTAAAGGGTGGGTTGCAACAATTAAGGAGCCGTTAGAGTTAAAAAATGTCACCCTTCCAAAGGGCTCTTTGCGTGTGCACTGTCCAAAAAAGTGGTCACTTTTTTATCACCTGGGTTGGAAGTCACAAAATGTTTATCGCCACTCGACATGTTGATTTATGTTTCCACCCCAGGACCAGGACCCGACCGGAATGAATTAGATTGTTTAATTGGTCATTTATTTTCGATGATAACGCCGGTCACAGTGTCGAGTGATTTTTAGGTCACCAAAGTAGTGCTTCAACGATAATCAAATTTGATTTAACCCTTTTTAAAATAAACCGGGCATTTTTAGGTGTAAAAGTTTAATATATGGAATAAACAAAATAAAAATTAATGTAAGCATCAGCTGTTGATCTAACTTGAGATTTATTACACATAATTGCTATGAGGAACCCAGTATCTCATGTATTATGGATTATGCTCAAGAAATATGATGTGTTTTAAGACAAAAGGTACGAAGGCTTACATAAAAAGTGGCTAATGACTGGCTTACACTTTCTTTAGCCCACCCGTGACGAAAAAATTAAAGGCTTATCTTAAATTATGCTTAATTGAAGGGTCCAAAAATACAGATTGAATTTCAAAGTCTTTGATTGATAGCCTTTACCTTAGCGCAGTCTTTCCGATAATGTTTGATGTTTAAATTCCAAAATTTATTAGTCTAATTACCATAGGATAAGTTACCGTAGACAGTCACACGATGGTCCAATAAAATGTTTGATATCAACACTATAAGTGTGTGAATGAACATAATATTAAAAAATAAAAGTAATTCCCTTTAATTGCATAGTCGCATAGAACATTCACAAAAACCTTTTGTGTGCGATTTGTCCCGCAATTATGATTCCGTGCTGAAATTTGAGCTGTATGGCAGTTTGTTTCAATAGCAAAACCTAAATCACACTCATTATTTCAAATTATAAATCCATTATTCTAATTTGTATTTTAATATATGCTCAAATATAAAATGCATGCTGCATTTAGCAATTTAATATTTAGAGTTATCAAAACGTTGACAGGCCTCCGAACCACAAAACTCACCGCATGTCAATCCTACTAAATAATTTAGTTAGCTTGTTTAGTGACGTCATCATTGTGACGGAATACCAACATAGAAGTAAAAGCGAAATTATAGAAATGACTACCTACTTACATAATATATTTTAGGAATCTATAAAAAATTGAACTGAACTTTAGAACGTACATGACATACCAACGACTTCCAGGATATAAATCGTTATTACGTCTATCAAAACATTTTTGTTTACCGTTTAGTAATATTAGTATTATAGCTACACTTTTGTACCCCTGCATAATTATAATCATCTAGTATTAGGTATATTGTCTGCTGTATACCGCACTCAATAGCCGCGACAACTATGTAAAAAGTAGCAGACTGCGAAAATGAGGAACAAATGTCTTTTTGTATGGTTTTTATGATGTAGGTACGATAGGGTCTAGTACTTGAAACAGTAAAACAAAAGTAGACAATGTAGCTCATATTCCTAGCTAAGTTCTACTAAACAAAAAACAAGACGTAGTCCATAGTGTTTGTGTATCCCCAAATAAATGTGTGTTAACTAAAAACATTTTTTCCTACAGCGAGCGAAAGGTTTTACAGTCGTAATCAAATCCTGTTAATATTCAGAGCTCCGGTTTCACAACGAATGCTTTATGAATTCGGATTAGAGATTCCATTATGTTATTTATGGGTCGAATCGACCAGTATTTATGGTACAACTAATTACGAGCATTTGCATTTTAGTGTTTGTTTTCCCACAGTGCGCTTATTTCCTGCACTGTTAAATTATGTTGTAATATTATATGTGTACATTGTACGTATTTTCCCTCGTGGCTTTCGTTAAAATAATGTCGTTATTGTAAATCGTTTCAGTTTGTACCTCTAGCACAGTTTTAGGTGCGATGAGGGATGTAATGGCAACAATATTATGTCATAAATCAAGACATTAATACCGTTTATTTGTACTAAAGCCTACGTTTGATAGTTCAATATTTGTGTTACTATTGGTTGTGTTATTTTAACATACATTCCGCGCGCCCAGCAATGTAAATGAAACATATTTCCATAATATAACGTTTGTCCACGATAAAACACAAGAGCCTTTTCTAACTAAAAATACAACACCAAAATGAGAATTAAGCCCTCAATGAAACTGTTATTAACACAAAACCTCCACATTTAAGTCTAGAACAATAGCATATTGTGTCGAAAACAATGCATGCACTATTCTCCCTCCTAATTCCTACTAAATCTTCTAAATGAGGGCCGCTTGAGTGATCCGTGAATTTCAATAACACACAAGGAACTATCGTTTTAATTGGCTCAACAAAAACTTACACTTTAAAGTATAAAGGTGTGTTTAACAACAGATGTTTGAACAAAGAGAGCTACTTTTATGATGTTTTTGCTTCTCGACAGAAAGCGCGTGTGTTTTTCTTGAAAGGTTTTTTGTGAATTTCGTTAGCAAAATGGTCTTGTTGAGTTTGAAGTAGCAGTCTTTATACTGGTTCTTTATTAATGCTGAGCTGTCGTAGTTTAACTAAAGGTTGTTCGATTTAATTATATTTGAGTAATATTTCGTAGTGATCTAGATGTTTACAAACCAACTCATAGCCACCAAGCTGTGGGTTTATGGATACCTCTTAAGATTTTTTAAATTAGCAATGAAGTATAAAACATTATTAAATCTTGATTTTGACTTATGCCCATAAATTGCTAATACGCCGTATATGATAACAATAGTAAAATAGTATTTATCGTGGTAATCAATAGTTAAACACAAAGCATAACTAGCAGACAATTGTCAATCTTATTTTAAAAGCCTTCAAATATGGAGAGGGCCATTATCACAGTACAGGATCAGCCAGCGAGACGGATTCAATGGACGCCATAACTCTCGCGAAACAGTCGAGAAAACTCTGGCCAACGTCAATGGGGCGAATGTACAAAATAGAGATGGCCATCGGATGTGGGCGGGAATGAGACAGTTAATTCTAATTATGTCCGTATTGTGCGGCGAAATTTTATTGCTATCTCATTGGCGCGCTCATTACTACGTCCGACGGTAATTGTGTTCTATTGTACTATCTGGCAGACGACAATTTTTCCCCAAACCGTGTGAATCTGGGACGGGGGTCGTAATTTGCGTGAAGGACCGCTGACTTTGTATGAATTTCACGGTGTGATGTAGCTGTGATTTTAGTTCGTATTTAAGGGGTTTGAGTTATCTATTGGTGTTTAATGCTTCCTGTAGATATAAGAGGTATTTACAATAATAATACATTCTACTCTATTTTAATACTTAAAAACTACACTGAACAAAAATAAAAAACTTTTTTTTTTATTAACACTAGGATGATCTCATGAATCGAATTTACAACATCGAATTCATAAATCGAGTCAATTCAAAATCCTTAAGCTAACATAGAATGCGATTCATTAAAAGTAACGGCGTCTGGGGCTTTCGCTAAAAGGATAACAATATAAATAACTGCGTTTATTGTGTATCTATTTCTGAACACGTTGGCCTTTTAGAAGACCACTGATGGATTCTAAAGTTTCATCGCGGCCTGTCGGAGCGATTAGCGCCCTGACAGCTAATTTATATACTCAACTTACTGTTCTATTCCCGGAGGAAAGGTTGTAGACCTCGTTACGCGTAGACACGGCAAATAAAATTAGGCAAATGCGATTTCGAAGAGGTCATATTCTATTTGCGTATCGGCTAACTACGGTTCGGTGAAATTTATATTTAAAATTGAAGTTATTTGCTATTTCCTCGATTTATTGTTTTGACGACCTGATTGGCGCAGTGGCTAAGCGATTAGACTGCTGCGCTAAGGGTTGCGGGTTCGATTCCCGCATGGGGCAAAAATTTGTGCGATCCACATTTGATTGTCCCGAGTCTGGGTGTTTGTGTATGTGATATTTGATGTTTGTGAAACGCACCCACGATACAGGAGAAATTCCTAGTGTGGGGCGACGTTTTTTCTTAAAACAAAAAAAATATATTTCTTGTCAATTCATTTATTTATACTCGTACCATATGTTTAAAAGTATTTAAATGTGTTCAACTGTTCATACAAATTAGAAAATTTTCTCGTTTGCCTTTATCAGTAAACTACATGGTTATGATTTCTGATACGAAACTTCGAAAGCTCGCAGCGTAATGAAATTGACCATGCGCCTGGTTATAAGCCTGCGCGACCACTAACGTCCCTATTAATAAACATACGTATAATAGCCATATTAATTCCCACGACAGCCAATTGCTATCAGTATCGTAAATTCGGCTAAAACCAGTACGCTGTATGCAACAAACGATCATTATCGAGCACAATGCTGGCAGATGCGCGAAGCTCACACCTCATTGCTTTTTCCGTGACATTGCGCGATGCCATAAAAGATATTGAGTTTTGTAATAATATTAAAGTATCGAGTTGATTTATGATGGCTTAAGAGCTGCAACTGCATCTTTAGACGATCATGCATACTAACACTTAATAATGAATTAAGTTATAAGCTAACGAACGAATAGATAGTTCCTATTTAGTATTGCGCGAACCTTTTGACGATGTTTCGTACGGAAGGACCACATTCTTTTGTATCGCTTTTTAGTGAATCCATAGGCATTTGGTTTAGGAGAACCATGAGTGCACGTTTTAGTGTTGAATTAATTAATGACTGTCAATTATGCACATCGATGCAATATCATTCGTTGTGGTTATCTGCTCCAATAGTGATTTGTTTAACCACGTTACTCTGAATACATTTAATTGATTTTAGACATTTTAGGCTCCATCGACAATCAAAAAATGTACTGTCCCCATTTCTATGAGATTACTTCTACAATATTAGATGACATTGTCTCAAATACTAACATCGGTCGTGTAGTCGAACCCCTTTGGCTCTAAATCTGGAACAATTTTGAGAATGGCCGCCTTGACAAATAATTTGAGAACAAATTGGTCCAACAGTTCAACTATTAAATGGGTTTGTTTATGTAGTTAAATACCTTCAGCGCCACATATGGAGACGAAGCGAACTTTAAGTTTTCTCCTTTAGGAATCTGAGTGTGTATTACCGTTATACCAATGTGATATTATGGAAATGAAAGCAAATACAATAAATTTAATAAGTTTTGAACAGTGACACGTTGCCAAAATTTTAGAGCAGTAGGTAGGTAGCTGGGACCATGAATATGCGGTTAGTGAACTGTCGAGGGATGCGGTGCAACGTAAGCAGATCTCGCTCCCCTCGACTTAAGGTAGGTGGACACCCTGGGGTTTTACCGTTTTAGCCGGTAAGAGTCCGGCATACCTCTCCGTCCACCCTAGAATAGAGGAAGTCCACCTCTCCTCATCATCTGCGCTAGTCTGGATATTAAACATAAAACCTCACGTTTCTGTAGCGTTTTTTTCACAAACTACAATATTATATCTATATATTATGTTACATTATTTAATACAACAAATTGTACCAAAAAGGGTAGAACGCTTCTAGGACCGCTTCAATAATATGTTACTGTACTATGTCTCTATTACAATCGGACACTATCAAACATAAAAGCCACAAGACCGCCAAACAGGAACAAAACTAAATTCAATTAATTTGGAACTCAGTAATAACTACAGATATATTAGTTAATTGCCGCGAGCGATACCACCTTCCTAACTAAACACCGTAATTTCATTTAATATTTAGATCGCTATCGAGACGATTCTAATAACTTATATAAGGGCTACAGTTAATTTCGTACCACACATATCTCATGTCGTATACAGCGCGTGTGTGAATATCAGAGTACAATCACTTATCATCTTTAAAGAGACATAAATTCACGAAAAATCGTTATTCCAGACCATCACCCTAAAAGCAGGGCTGCTTATGTGCATTGCATGCTCGTAAATTACCCTGCGACGACGCACTAAAATAGCGTAACACCCCAATACCATGGGAACGAAGACCCACCCTACGACCTCACGCTAAATGCCTACAAATCTGTCGTACTGGTAGAAATCAAAAAAACATCAAGATAGACTCGGCGACGCGATTAGAAACGCCCGTTCAATAAACAATTTATAGGGGATAAAGAAATTTCTTAAACACGAATGATAAATGCATCAGTCACGCGATGAAAGAGCTGCGTAAATTGGAATGAGGCGGAAGGCTGAACAATGAAGGAGCAGGGACGCAGCCGGAAGCATCGCGGATTTTTCCCTGTTATCCCAACAACAATGGAAGTCAGTTTCAATACTCACCTAGGCTGCATACCGTCTTTTGTTTAATTAATTATCCGACGGACGGAATAATTAAGCTCAAATTTGAGGCCGTGATTAAAGCCGCTCTATTCTGAAATATTAATAATATCAGGTGCACATTGTTTGGTTGTTAAATGGAGGTAATTATCTGCGTGCTTCGTGTAAATTTATTGCACAAATTTTATCAAAGACCACCTCGGTGGAGAAATATTGGAATGTATTTGTTTTATTTTGTTTTTGAAATAATATTTTCATGTTTCATTAGTGTTAATGTGTTGGGTTTCAATTACGAAGAGATGCCAATAGGAATGAATCGAGTAGCAGGAATCGGTGATCGGTCATTCAGTGACAGTAGTCTCCGTAGACTGGCGGCCAATGGAGCGGGAAGCATCTATGGTTTCATGGCACCAGCGCCATCAATCAGAACGTTCGCAATACGGCCGATAATGTATCGCCAACAACCCAACATTTAATTGTTGATGGATCGCTACGAATCCCCGACAGGCGAATCACACGGACGAATATTATATTTTCGTGCGAAGAATTTTTTCATTCGCTCTAGTCGTGCATATTCGATACGGATTTATTATTTTCATCTTTACATCTTACCCTCTTTTAGGCTCGGAAGCGATACGTGAAATGACGGAAGATATGAAGGGCGGTAATGGAGGAAAATTGTACTTTATTCGATTTTGATAGACTCGGATGGTGGATTTAGGTCCCGCTGTCACTGAAGGGTTTTGATGAGCTGTGATACGATTTTGATAAGACGTAATTTTATGTCAAGAACAGTCTGTAAGTTAGACATTTGAAAATGGAAATGCTGATGGCCGAAATCATTACGGTTCGAGATTGTAATGTAAAAAGAACTCTTCTCTTACAACTGTTAAGGCTAGGTTCTTGTCCGCACAAGATCCGCATGATAATTATCTGTATCACCACACTTACTGCAGCTGACTCACATCAGCCATCGATTGGCGTAGCAAGAAGCTTTGCAAAGAAAACTAAAAGAGGAACTACGTAGATAATTCCTAAATTAAATACTAAATGGTACAAATACATCACTATCGTCAGGAGATAAAGCTTTTAACAGTCTCCACTACAACATAAATCACGGTGGGTGTCCTCTCTTATAGAATATTTTTTTAGACTGCGCTATCTTATTCCAACAAGAACCACTTCTGAAGTAGCATTTTGATATATTTGTCCTTCCACAGATAAGGTACGAAGACTCAAAACCCGGTTTATAAGTAAGCAAATACTTTCATACAATTATAACGAGAAAGCTTATGTTAGCTCTGTTTTAAATGCTGTCCTTGACAACGTTTTATACGAACTATGTAATTTATTTGAGAACACCGTTTATATCAAATGTTAATGATGTCAACTAACATAAAATTGAATGAGTTGTTAAAGGAATCGTTAAATTAATTTGTAGGGTTGATCTTTGGCGTAATAAAATTAATAATATCTAAACGACACTTATCAAGTCAAGTACACAACACACGAACTGTATAGGTACCTAACAGTAAAATAATGTTATATTACTTTCTCTCTAGTTTACAAAAACAAACGTTTTTTGACGACTTATTGGTTCTGTATTGTAAATTTGTGTCAAAATTGACAATTACTGTCGCATCACAACACAAGGCTGCATGAATCGAATATTAATTGATAATTTCAAATAAAAAGCTTCTAAGTATGTAATATTTATCATACATGAAGACTGAAAACATCATTTTTATTTTCATAAATAGAGCAAGGTCAATAATATATTTGTGGGACAGATTTGTATCATTTAGCCCAAACCAACTGATGCCGTTAAGATAGTGTAATTTAATTTATCGTCTCGTATCGATAACCCATGCGGTATGGGAGCGGTCGCCCGCAGTCCCAATTACCTATACGATAAACGGCTTATTTACGAGCCAGCGAGGCAGAGAAATTAAAATTCATTGTTTCTTATCCTGAAAATACATACCTAAAGATACACTAAGGTCAGAAGATATCTCCGCTTTATCTGTAACAAGAATAGGCTTTTAAATCGAGAGCCGTTTGATACCAAGTGGAATAATTACGTGACCTCTTGAAATTTGAAGTTTTCGAAGCGGACAGGACCCGCAGTGATCCATTTGTTTCAAAGTTAAGGTGATATCGAATTTCGTGAATGAATTCAAACTTTTCGATTATCGGGTGTTAGATAACAATAGCAGATAAGTCTCGCTTTTATAGCCGAGAAATTCTCGTAAAAAGACGTTAAAAGTTTCATTTGATAGAGTGAAATGTTTATCGCAACTGATCCTTTGTATGGCTTTTTTATTTTTGTGATAACATTTATATTGTTTGGCTACTCTGGAATTTTATTTATCCGGGTATCGTAATCCAATCCATGTCAACGCTTAGTCTGCTGGCGTTAGAGTGTATAGTGGATCCGTAAAAGGTAAGCGCACTTTATTTCGGGACGTAGAGCACACTAAGCGCTTTGCAGCGCAAAAATGCGTATACTCTAGTAGGTACGTTCCACAACGAAGGTTTTTTTGGACAGGAACAATTAAAAATTGACAAGCTGCCGATCGGGCGGATAGCTAGTTCGTTATACACGTGAATTGTTTTGGCTTTTGTTTTTTTGATGTAAAACGTATTTTTGTTTAAACCGAACCAAGATTCCTGAGACCCTGGAAGCGTCTACCAATACTTAGATTCCACCAAACATTTAATTATATTTTTTAGCAAATAAAGCTAAATGCAAAATAAAAATAATTGTAACCGAACCCAATAAGCTAAAATAATCTAGATAGTGTAAGACTATAATACGTAACTTTACTGAATTGATGAAACTGTTAAATAAAAGTCCTAATTATTATCCTGATTTGCATTAAGAACAATGGTGAATCATAATAAGAACCGCACGTGCATGAAAACGCACCCACTGACGTCACAATATTTTCTTAATT
The DNA here is from genome assembly GCA_905340225.1 of Abrostola tripartita. Lineage (NCBI taxonomy): Eukaryota > Metazoa > Arthropoda > Insecta > Lepidoptera > Noctuidae > Abrostola > Abrostola tripartita. The sequence goes on along the minus strand of HG996493.1, from coordinate 5,213,970 downwards.
TCCCCTTCATTTTGCAAACAGTACAGAGTTTTAAGCAGCTAAGTGGGCCGACGGCGATGCTGTAAATATGCGCATATATCTTTAGCATTGTATGTTAAACGTATGACACGGGTGACCTCAGAGACGGGTGCACTGGGGGACGGATTGCACCCATTAGTAGTCCAATATAACAGTCTCGAGATGGAATAATTCATTGGTGTTTTAAGACGCGAAGTTTTGTTCTTGAGTCTTTTATTTTTCCGGTAACTGTAGCTATATTTTGATAAAGAAACTCAACTGAAACCTTAGAGTTAATGTCGCAATCAGTTTGCAAAGTTTTACGCCGTTTAATTTTTTATAGGTCAAAGTAAAAGTTTTAGAAGTATTGTATGGGTTTGTTTACTGAGAGAAGCCATAAACACTCGTAGTTGGTAAAATGAAATATGTATCGACTAACCACTTTACGATTTTTCTGAAAATTATCCGGCATTTCATTTAAGTCACCCTCGATTATTTTATAAATATATTTTTACTCAAACTTTAAAAATCTGTAGTCATTTATTTTTTATTTCCTGGACACCTGTAGGTACTCACGATATTTTCTTAGAAAATTATTTTTTTGCCTAGCTGGCAAGTTAAGCATACGGAATGTATCAGCACTACACATTAATTAGGTACATTTGAAAATAAATCCTAACAGTTGACTTAATGTTAACAGGTCGTAAAAAAATACATATTTTATTTTTAATTTCCGCCGCAGTAAGTGAACGCCACAGAACGTATCAGATGTTACGGTTACAAGAACTAATGTATCTATTTGTAACTTGCGTTTCCGGCTTTTTGCTGTCCCAACAAGGAACTTAGCAATTACAAGGATTTGTTGCACTGATCCAATGGATTTTTTTGTATTAAAAACCTTTTAAATAGTGGGATGTGAATCGCATACGGCTTTTTCGTGTTTTTTTTTAAGAATGCCGTAAATTTGTTTACATATGAATTGTGAGAAATATTTTTGTTTTGTCTTTTTTTGTTTCGAAGACATAAAGAAACTCGTTTGTAATTAATGAGGAAAGTTGCAACATTCGTCAGCTTGTTGGTTGTACGGAAGTAATTCTCGTTACTTAGTTTATAACTGTGTGTAGGTAGGTACCTAAGTGCAGTACTTTGGAGTGTTTTGTACAAACTGTTTTTTCTTTTAAGTTTTAATTATTAAGTTTTGCATTAGGACAAAAATGTTACGTAAACGGAAGAAGCTTGTACAATTGTACACCCTGCCGTGTATAATCATCTCCCTTTTGACTCTGAAAGGGATGCTCAGCAAATGCGATAGTGACTAGGAGAATACTGAAGTGGGTAGAAGAGGATGTTAACAGGGTAAACATTATTATAATAATGATTAAATCAAGGCATGAATACTCTTAGTTGCACTACTCTCCGTTTTCATTACTTTTCTCATCCAATTACTGTAATGGTTTACGTACGTACGTTTAAGCGTAGGCAGATGTGTCTGCATAGTAGTTTTACTCAATGTTAGCAAAAGCACAAATGAACACTGCCTCGTTGGTCTACTGTCCGCTAAGCGCGATCGCTGAGCATGAGATCTTGGGCTCGAATCCCGGATCGGGTAAAGTGTTACTGGGTTTTTCTATTAGATATTCCTTAGTAGCAGCACGGAGTCTGGATTTGTGCCCGGTTGATGGCAATAGGCTCGTTTTTTTTACATTGGGACCTATAACATGGTGAAATGTGGCAGTACGGCAACCGTCTGCTTAGCTGGGGAATACAGGCGTGATGACTGTTATGTTATGTTACAAATTAAGTCATTGTGCCTAACTACGTTGATTAATAAATAATTTATCACTTTCGCAACATGAGCTTTCTTCATTAGGAACTCGCCCAAGTATTCAAAAAAATATACTGACGTTTTTTAAAATATCGACATCAAACATCAACTTATTTTTTCCACTCTAACTTTTAGTACATTTTCGCTAATTCATCGCGTCGCGTCGGCGTCGATAAGTGGTCCGCAGCTCGGCCGGAACTCGGCTTTTTCAACCCGCAAACTCTCAAGAGTCCCGCAAAATGTCTTCGAAATGACTTTTTCTCTTACAAGGACATTTCGACATCTTTTTTTACAATGGTAGCACTTAAGGTTGGTTGAGTTGGTCGGTTGGGTCCAATGTTTGTTGAAGTCATTGGCGGTGGAAATATATTTGGTTCTCGTTGTCGGCTCAATGTGTCTTTTGTATGGAATTAGTAGATGCTTGGGATAAGTACTGTTTGTATTTAGTGGTAAGTGTTGCTTGGACAGCTTAATTACGTAAACTTATTTTATCAATAAACATGATAGGGTAGTGTGGTTAAGTGGTTAGCTTTGTGTGCAAAAGAACGCACGCATTTTGATTTCCGCACGAATTAAATATTCCTGAGAACCTGTTGGTAGACATTAAATTTTATGCAGGCCAAGGAAATGTCTCTGTAAATGTACTATCATGAAATATCTGGCTTTAAATCATTTACACAAATTATTTTATTATATTATCAAACATTAAATTTTCATCACATATAGCCTGACTGTTAGACTCGTAGATATACCACACACAAATAAAGTACACGATAGTATACAAACATCGTAAGTACACAATATTTAAAAATTCGTTAGAATATTAAAACACGTCATCAATAAATACTCACAATAATTATAAATCCATTTCAAGAACAATAGGGGACAGTCTATCACAATCACTCAACCATCCACTAGAATACCAATTTCAGAAAAGTCACGTAGAGTCACACCGACGTTCAAAATTCGCGCCAAACACACGGAGCGCACGACACCCTTCCCGCACGAACGATGGGAACCAACTAAATCGGTCTCGCCGCTAGTCTAGACAAGGGCGGTAGAGGAAAGGGGAGGGGGAACAGGGCAAATCAACCCCGGCCAACATTTGCCCAGAAAACGGCCAAGCTCAAACATCAATAAGGAAGTATCTTATTAAGTATTAATAACGGCGACTTTGTACTTCAATTAGATAAAATCATTTGACGTGATATCCCAAACAGAGATTTGCTGCAGGCGATTTTGAAGTAACGTAAGATAATTAATGCGGTTCGGAATTGAAAACTTTCTGAGTGAAGTTCGAGCTTAATTTAATATTTGGTTGGGGTTTCTATTTTTTGTTCGTTGAAACGATATTTTGAACGCTATTGCAGGCAAAGGGTTGTATTTGAAATGTTTATTATTTTAGTGTGAACATTAAACTGCAGTCATAATATAAATGTTTATAATAGTGTAACACTCTTGACTCATTTTGACGGCTTAAAGCAAAATTATAATAATAATTCTTAAAATAAACGATTTTTTTAGGCGCGCTGGTCAGTGCAACTTAGTAAAAAATTACTAGCTTTCGCCCGCGACTTTGTCCGCGTAGAATAACTTTTCAAGATTTTTCCAAGAATAAAGTAACCTATCAGGCCCCCTTTTTTCCACGTTCCATTATAAATATTTGTGAAAGAATTTTAGAAATCAAATGGACGGTACTGTAGATTATCTCCTACATACAATCGAACCAAATCTTCATAATATAAAGTATAGAAGACACTTTACGTAAGAGCATACATATTCAGCATATAATTTAACATGGCTGACACAGATCCATTATTTTTAAGGGTCTGAGAAAGATAAAACGTACGATTTTGCCAATCGAAGTGGAATCGAAGAAAAAGCCGACCTAGACAAAATCGTTTAATGCCGAGAAATAAAACCTAAGTTCTTAACACTAGAAAAAGAGTTCTTTGTATAAATAATCTGGTAGTCGATGACTCGAAACAATAACAAACTGTCGATTTGTTTATTAATCTTTTCTTTAAATTCACGAAAACAAATTGCTGATTTCTTGGATTCCGTAGGCGGCAGTAGGTAAGTCTACGATGACGTCATACCCATTATTATTTCTGTCCGTCATGCTTGATTATTGTCTTTATTTCTTTTTTACAGGAAACGCATTTGTGAATTTAATTTAGTCATTCAAATTGTTTGAAAATGCTGTAAATTTTTTTTTATCGGGACATGCCCACCATTGCCACCACTCTTGCCTATCATTGCCAGAATCTACAATGATAACCATTAAGAACCATCGAGGCAATGAAGCTCGAGGCGTCCCAGAGAAATGACTCGACTGTCTTGGAACCCGCAACGAATTAATCATGAAAAAGCTGTAAATAGGTTCATTTGTTTGTGTAATGTTATAAACAAAACGGATTTTAGTGATAAATAATAGTTAGTATTGTGTATATTTTGACTGCCCCAGCCAAAAGTTGTAGAAACATTCGTGTAAATCTGAAATTATATTCTCATGCAAACAATAACTGTTTATATTATGTGAATAATTATATTGTAGAAATAGGTTGCGGTATGCGCAGGCGAGACTGGATTATATTTAGAACGATTCTACGGATGTTTAAATAGGAATATTGCATATTATACTTAACTGACGACCTGATTGGCGCAGTGGCTAGGCGATAGGACCGGTACGCTAAGGGTTGTGGGTCCGATTCCCGCACGGGACAAAAATTTGTGCAATCCGCAGATGTTTGTCCCGAGTCTGGGTGTTTGTTTAAGTAATATTTCATGATTGTGAAACGCACCTACGATACAGGAGAAACTTCAATTGTGGGCGACGTTTTTTTTAAATAACTATATTTTTTAGTAAGCCCGGTGATAAATGATTTACAATTAAACTAATTTTCTTTTCAAATTAATCTTGATTAGCATTTAAAATTAGCTAAAAAACGTTCTGAGGCTTGTAGTTCAAACAGACTTTAATCTCTTGAAAAACTAATAAGAATACAAAAAGATACTTTACGTAGGTACACGAAACTTAAAATAAGTCTTAATAATGTAATAGACAAGTTTCCAGACAAAAAGTTCGGTTACATAAACTTGATAGGTAGGCAACACCTAGTTTTTGTTACGAGTAACAAATAAGTATATATTTTGTACCTGTTTACTGTTATTTTCCCTAGAGTGTTTTTCAAAGTATATAAAACTTCAAATCACAGATTTTCGGGTCCCTATTTAGAAGAAGTAGATACTTACTCCACCCACTTTATGGTAGAACTTAATATTATATTTATAAAATTATATGTAATGTCGTGAACCTTATTTTCTTGGAATTATAATATTACTATGATCTTTATTCCAACTTATTAACTGGCCACACGTAAAACTAATTAAGAAAACTAACGATCAAAGAACAGTCCCAAACGAAGCAAAATAAGAAACACAGAAAATTACATTTTATTAGAGCCCACATCTCATCAGTTAGAAATAGCTAATAGATAGAGATTCTATTAATAAAATGTCTGCATCGCTATTGCACTGGATGCTGAGAATAATCTGTGTTGATCTGGTTTAAATTTAGTTCAGTACAGTACGTAAAAGGAAATGCTGAGCGCAGAAACACGTTGAGCTCGATGTGAAAATCGTTTGGATTTCGTAATGTTTTAGTTTAATTGCTCATTGGACTTATCTTGTGTAACGCTGTTAAATGGTCCTTTAAAAAAGACAGAACTTTTTAATTCTTGTTTGAAGAACAATCTCTTTTTAATGGTAACAAAAGGGTGTTTTGTTTCTGTTTTAAAGGCTTCAGACATAAACTAACTTCAGGTTTTTAATTGTAGAAAACGGGTTTTCATTAATGTGAAAAGTTGTTTGTAAATTTCACTTCTAAATACCTGCTTAGATAGTCGCCTCTACGTCATTAGTAGCCGTAGCCGGTACAATAACCTATCTACCTACGTAGAATTTAAAAACAAAACGCAGTTAACACCATATTTCTAGTAATCCATCTCAAAGAGATGCGGGTGTAATGACAAATTGATGCACTTTTGACGCATCGTTTTAATACCGCGCAGTTTATACTGGCACTGAATGATAGAGCCGTGATGATGCGGCAGAAGTGGAGCATAACTATGATTATGTAGATACACCTATTATTATTGTGGCTGTATTTGAACAGCTTAATTCTAGCTACAGGATGTTGGGACTTGCTAAATGTTGAGCAGTGATAAGTTTCTTAATAGTAAACTGCGAAAAATAAAATAGAGGACAAAATTAATCCCCAATCATTTTGAACGTATACCGAAAATTATGGATATCTTAATGATTTGTATTACTTGAAAACCTACGCAGAGATGTGTTACTGCTAGACGGTATTAGTTTCATGAAATAGGATATACTAATGCTACTTTTGCAATTTTTCCGACAGAATTCGTAACCCTAGACCGCTACGGACAATTTTTTGACCCTGTTCTTACGATTAGGATTAAATTCAGAATCAAGCATGTAGGTACTTTTCACAATAATATTAGTACAAGTTTTATTATTTAAATAAGTAATTAATATCATAAAAAGGTTCTAATTCTAAATTCACTGTCGTTATGAGCCCTACGGAACGTTCCGTGTTGCGCGGCAAGGGTCGTGCTTCTAAATACAGGCATGGAATTTAAATTTTACGTAGGCGCGTAAATATTTGTCTACAGTCTGGATACTTGGAGGTTGTATACAGAACTGCAACTACGATTAAATGATATAAAGCCTTCCCAACGACGTAATGGTAAGTAGGTATGACTTCAGTGTTTTGTGGAGTTTATTCTGCTAGATCGATTTTTTTTTAATTAAACCTCTCCCCACACTAGAAATTTCTCCTGTATCGTGGGTGCGTTTCACAAACATGTAATATCACATACACAAACACCCAGACTCGGGACAATCAAATGTGGATCGCTCAATTTTTTGCACCGTGCGGGAATCGAACCCGCAACTCCTAGTGCAGCAGTCTAATCGCTTAGCCACTGCGCTAATCAGGTTGCCAAAGTTGATTTGTGTTGTATATGCATTTGCGCACAATTAAAAGCGTATAGTTGATTAAAAGAATATGTTTTTGCTTTTATAATAATATTAAAATAAATAGAAAACAAACGAACTAAACAGATCTTCACTTCAGATTTATCATTTTTCATACGCAGCAGAATTTAGCTGTAAGCTTTCAAAAACTTAACTGTTCTAAAGCGAGACAAACATGCAACACATACCAAAAATTGTCGATACATTGCGTCTACTTAGAAAGGAGTTTATTCTTAGAAACACCTCTATGTTTGTAGTGACGTGCAGTAGACGGGTTAATCGTGAAGTTTGCGTTGAACTGGTGCTCGGTAATCCTTCACGGCAGGTTAATCTCACAGAATCCTCTATAGATAAGCTATAACCTTACGGCGCCTCTTCACACACAACATTATCTTTACACGCACGAATTCTGTATTTACATGTGTCTACGCTTGTGTGGGGTTGAATTAGAAAACATAACATCACGCCTGGATTCCCCGAAAGGGTAGGCAGAAATATACCGTACACATGCATTTCACTATTCAGGTATGTCATAGTTCCTAATGTAATAAGGTACGAGCCATTTACCGGCCGCAAATCTAGAGACCGTGTTACTGAGAAATAACTCAAGGTAAAACTCGATACAATTTCGCCTGACCCGGAATTCAAACCCAGGACCCCACGCTCAGCAGTCACGCTTGGCGACCACAAGCCCAACGAGGCAGCTAAATTAGTCAGGTTGAATTAGTTAACAAATAAATACGCAATCTAATCCGTTAATGTGAAATAGAATTATCAATTATTTCAAAATTAACAATGCATGCGTTTGGCATATGTTTGCTTTTGTAATATTCACTTTACTTTAATCCGTGAAAGCTTGTGTTATTACAGTTTGGTCTTACTCTATTTATTTATGTAGGTATTCTATTATGGCCTATTGCTTCCTGTGTAATTTTATTTGTTCCATTCCAGGATCAAATGTGGAATTTTTTCGTCTGTATAAACTGTATGTGCATCTCTGCCTACCCCTTTGGGGAATATAAACGCGATGTCATAACATCATATATATTACGTTATCTGTTGTTGTTACATATTTATTTTGTTATTATTATTAGCCTAAAGTGTCCCACTGCTGGGCAAAGGCCTCCCCACTCTCTTTCCACATCTCCCTGACACCAGCTGCCAACGACCAGTCTTGCATCACAATCCATAATAATTTACTAAGTAACAATTCATACAAGTCGTTACACGACTTCTTGCTGAAATAATTTATAGTATAGTATGAACATAATGCTCTACACCCATGAACCTAAGCAATTACATGAGGCGCGAGCTCTCGCGGGTTAAACTAGCGGTTTCCCGAACGTTCCTACAGACAATTAATACACTTACACATTTCCCTAAAGAAGGTCTAAATGCTGTTCAAAACCGCATTAAAGTCCATTCAGTAATTTTAAGGCGAGACTAAATGTAAGAATAAGTTTTCGTTAATGGTAGTAGACTAATTATTAATGAACATTTCACATGTCATTTCAAAATGTAAATGGGAATAAGCTGTCCTAATTTTGTAAGTGCATTCCTAGAAAAAGTAAAAATTACGATTTAAGAAACAAATGAATACGATTCTAAATTTAAATGTAATTGTCACCTAACAGCCAGTTATTACCTACCCACTGTACGTCTAGTTCTCCTTTTTGTGATACTTTTGAACTTCTTAAACCTATTACATACCTAACAGGTATCTACTTTTGAAACATAAATACAATAAGTAGCTGTATGGGACGTATATAAATTCAAAGGGTTTTCAATACCTATTCAAAAATGTAGATAATAAATTATTTTAAACTTCATCTGTTGCAACAACATTAAAAACTGTCATCTTTCTTTTGAAACGTCTAAATAAAATACTTCGACTTGTTTCAACTCCCGTAATACAGTAGTCTATTAATATCATTCACTGGTTAAAAACATTTAAAGTCAATGCCTCTTAAGTCCAAGGCCGGTGGCTTCTGACAATAAAACAATAGCCGAAGACGCGGTCGGAAACACTTCCTTCCCAAAACAATTAATTTAACAGCTGTAGACGGATTTAAGAATTATTTTGTAGAGAACAATCACTTACTATTAATAATTGGACTTATTGTACAACAGATCATAATATTTTACTTTCTGATGTTGTTATAACTTTTCTGAGTGTTATCTATTTATTGACTGTAATTTGTTTAATACTGGTTAATGTCTACACTATCGTATTGGGATTGGATTCCTGTAAAGATAGCTGTAATGCGTTTACATTCATTTTTTTTTTGTTTTACCCACGCATATATTCGGGAATGCCTGTCTAATTTCGGACTCAAATGGAGCCCTTATTCATTAGTGACACGACAGATAATATGTAGATTGATGATTATAACAATGATGAATCAATTAGTATAGTTGCTCAGTGATTAGATTTCAACGCTACAAAAGTTATGCAAAACTACTATTTATGTTGTGTGGATATTTGCTTAGAAACTAAGCGTTTGTGAATGACTTTCAGGAGATAACATTATGACATTTAACCTTACAGAAACAAATCTTTCTAATTACAGATAATGTACTGAGGTTAACCATAATTAGACAAAAAAAAACCTGTCAAGGCTTTACTGATGAACCTCATAAAAATATCATCTTAAACTTTATATAAATAAATAATAATAATAACAGCCTATAACTGTCCCACTGCAGGGCAAAGACCTCTTCTCGTATAGAGAAGGATTGAGCATTGATCACCACGCTAGCTCACTGCGGGTTGGCAATTTCAGATAATTAAATTCAGGTTTCCTTACGATGTTTTCCGTCACCGTTAGTCAGTGGTGTCTTAGAATATCTAAGAAAGTATTTATGACATTGAAAAAGTCACATTGATACTTGCCTGGGTTTGAACCTGCAACCTCGTGCATAGAAATCCGGTATGTCAACCACTTGGCCACCACGACTTATCTTAAACTTTGAAATAAAAAAAGAAGTATCTAAAAAACCCTAAGTCTAAAAAAACCGCTAACAGATATTCATTTCGTTGTATATTAGTATCTAAACCTTAAGTTGTAGCCAAACCAAGCATTTCTTTGTTCTGAGCCCTAGTTACCATTCCACAACAAAGAGCACCCAATAGCCCCCGGATACTAAACTTCGTCTAATCAGACAGGTGAATTTTCTGTATAATTAAACAGTCTTCCAGTTAAAGTAGCTTAGATAATTTAATTAATGTTCCCTGAAAAGTGCAAGTTAATTAAAACTTAATTCGACAAGAGTTTCTAATCTCAAGACGGTCACGATTTACTTCCAGATAAGTAACAATTTAAACTTTTTTTTAAATCTTCATGAATAAATTTTGAAGTAGAAGATCTAAGGTCTATTTAAAATAGGTTTTCATTAAGTTATTTAAAAGTACAGATAAAAAAAATTACGCCAGTAATATCGAGTGCTAGTTCGATTTAAGCCACGTTTATTCTCTTACTCGATAAAACGGACCAGTATCTCAATTTTAAAAAGATTATGAACACTACCAGTTAATTAATTAGCCCCTTAATTAATTATTTCATGCATCTCACGCTTCGATACTGAAAACTAAGCTGGTTGTTCCCGCAGCGACTCAATAAGCGAACGTGTCGGAACTTGTTTATGCTCAACTGTGCTTAAAGTCGAGTCGAGCATTGAGCACTCCATGACTCGACTCGTGCTAAATTCGCCGCCGCCATATTAATTCATAACTGCATAATTTGCTACTTTTAATTGTAAGAGTGTCAAACGCTCTATAAGTGGAATACGAGAGCTGTGTAAAACGTGTGACGTGATAGCTCTTCAGGAGACATGGTTGCTGCCCAGTGATATCTCGTACTTGAGCAGTATTGATGACGAGTTTAGCAGCACGGGGACCTCCGCGGTGGACATGTCATCGGGCATGTTACGAGGACGTCCTCACGGCGGTCTTGGAATACTCTGGCGGCAAAAAGTGTTTCCTAATGTGATAGTGGTGCAGTGCAATAATCCGCGTATATGTGCGATACGCGTAGTTTTACCTGAGAGGTCTGTACTTGTGGTGAATGTTTACATGCCTGTGGACACAGCGGCGAATCTAGTCGAGTTTACGGATATCCTCGGGTCGGTAAGCGCTATTATAGACAGTTGTAATATTGATTGCGTATACCTACTAGGTGATTTTAATGCGCACCCTACTGAACAATTTTATAACGAACTATCGTTATTTTGTGAGGACCAGGAGTGGACTTGCATTGATGTAGAATTGTTAAAGGGCGTTTCTAATTCGCATGATTGTTTCACTTTTGTGAGCGAAGCTCACGGATCACAGAGATGGCTTGATCATTTTATAGTTTCTAAGGCAGCGGCGCCATCAGTACGAAAAGTGTTTGTCAAGTATGACGTAATGTGGTCGGATCACTTTCCGTTAATTATGGAGTGTAATCTAGGCATAGTGTCACCTAACATACCAGAATGTAAACTGACTGTAAATGATGCTATATGGGGGGAAAGAAGTGTAGATCAAGTTAGTCAATACATGATTGAATGTCATAGACACTTGAGACTTCTTGACTTTCCAGAGGAATTTGTAAAATGTGCGGATTATACTTGTAATATTTTGCAGCATAGACAAGCTATTGACAGTTTGTATAGCAAAATTGTAAAAATATTGAGAGAGGCAGCATTGTGTAGCAAGCATAATAAACATAAACGTAAGAAAAAGAAACCTGTTGTAGGGTGGAACTTACATGTTGGCGAGGCACACAGGGAAGCTAAGCAGAAATTTTATTTGTGGTGTTGGTATGGCAAACCAATTTCAGGTGCAATTTATAATGAGATGTGTGAGGCCAGGAAAATCTTTAAGAACCGACTGAAATGGTGTCAAAATCATGAAGAACAGGTAAAAATGGATATTTTGGCCTCTCATCACTCAAAAAACGACTTTCGATCTTTTTGGAACGCTACAAATAAACTTAATAGTAAACCAGCTACTCCTGTGTGTATCGACGGTGTAAGCGATGCCGGTGAAATAGCTGAACTGTTTCGTCAACATTTTACTGTCAAATCGCCGTTGGGGTCCCCGCAGTCGGTGATCAATGTAAAGAATGGTGAAAAGATAGGTTTTAGATGTACAACTAGTGAAGTGAAGTGGATAATCAAATCAATGACTAGAGGCAAATCTCCCGGTCATGACGGGTTGAGTATTGAACATCTTCAGCATGCGGGACCCCACTTACCAAGATTGTTGGCAATGCTGTTTAACCTTTGTCTAAGCCACTCATATCTTCCTGAAGAGATGATTAAAACAGTTGTTATACCTATTATTAAAAATAAGACAGCTAATCTATCAGATAGGAACAATTACAGACCTATCTCTCTTGCCACAGTGATATCGAAGGTATTTGACAGCATGTTGAATACACAGCTGACCAAACACATTGAACTGCATGACAATCAGTTCGGCTTCCGGGGTGGACTATCCACTGAAAGTGCAGTTTTGTGTGTTAAGCATGCTGTCAAATACTATACAAGACGTCAAACTGCCGTTCACGCATGCTTTCTTGATCTTTCGAAAGCTTTTGACCTGGTTTCCTATGATATTTTATGGAAGAAGTTAGAAGGCACTAATTTACCAGTAGACCTCATCAACATCTGCAAGTACTGGTACGGAAATCAGGTCAATGGCGTGCGATGGTCGGGAAACATGTCGCGATCGTACAGGTTGGAGTGCGGGGTGAGGCAGGGGGGGTTGTCCTCGCCAACCCTATTCAACCTGTATATGAACGATTTAATTGTGGCACTCAGTAGCACTCGGATAGGTTGTCACATAGATGGAATTAATATAAACAACATAAGTTATGCTGATGACATGGTGCTACTGAGTGCATCGGTATGTGGTATTAAGAAACTGCTTACCATCTGTGAAGCATATGCCAAGCAACACGGATTAAAATATAATCCACTCAAAAGTGAAGTCATGGTCTTTGAGGACAGAGGAAACTGTAAACATAATGTATTTCCCAACATTACGCTTAATGGTTCGGCTTTGCGTAGGGTGTCTAAATTTAAGTACTTAGGACATATACTGACCTCTGACCTCAAGGATAATGATGACATAGAAAGGGAACGGAGGGCGCTGGCAGTGCGAGCGAACATGATAGCCCGAAGGTTTGCACGTTGTTCAACCGAGGTAAAAATTACACTTTTCAGGTCTTATTGTACTTCGTTTTACACGTGCAGCCTGTGGGCTAACTATACTCAAAAGTCTTACAGTGCCCTCCGAGTCCAATTTAATAATGCGTTTAGGGTGCTGATGGGGCTGCGGCGATTCTGTAGTGCATCGGGGATGTTTGCTGAACATCGCGTCGATTGCTTTTACGCTACGATGCGTAAAAGATGCGCATCCCTGGTGCATAGAGTACGTAGCAGCGCCAACAGCATCCTTAGCATGATCGCTAGTCGGCTAGACTGTACGTACGTCAGTCACTGCGGCGCCATTTGTCATGGAATGGCGCAGCAGTGATTGATGAGTTACTGCCTTCTTGTTATGTTGTGTTATGGGTAGTTCTAAGTATTACTAACACTAGTCTATAAGAACCCTGTTACTAACAAAATGGACACCTGGTCTGAAATAAAGTATTTATTATTATTATTAATTCCAAAAGCGAAATGAATTTTATGAAATTTCATTATGTAGAGTGTAGTGTTTTCGCCTTATTGACATAAATGTAATTTCATTATGTGGCGTAATGGTTCGTTTAGTCGTGATTATGGCAGCTTCGGGAGTTTTTAATTATGTTTCATGTAAAATCAGATGTAATCGTCGGACTGGCCATATTGTTGCTATAAGCGACTGTTCCAAACTAAGCTGGTTCGGGTATGGTGATAAGAATTACAGTTTCGATTTGTAGAAGCCAGCAGGAGTAGGCAGTGTAACACTTCTGCACTGCAACAGCCCGCAACAGATTGTCTACATAGATCTACTGCAAATTTATTAGTAGGCCTTTTTCGAACTAGTGTACTTTTACTACAAGATTTATAATGATTTTCCTTGTCAAACAGATATTTTTGATAAGTCTCTTTCGTATCCAACCTCTTTGCCCTGAAATTTCCGCATAACATAAGTAGTCTAACTACTTATGTTATGCGGAAATTTCAGGGCACTGACTAAGAATTGAATACAAAAGTCACTGATTATTGTAATAGTAATACTAAAACATTACACAATATGTAAACATCAAAACATTTTGCGACATACGTATCTTTATCTCACTAATGCATACGTGTAATATTATAAGAGGCAGTCGGGGGCGTGATCTTATTATGTGACGTAAATGTGAAGTGATATTTTACTACCGCAGACATTTTGCGCTCTGTTTTAGGTAAACGTGAAGTGTCGCTTCTTATTTGAATACATGTTAGAAGTAAAACAGAAGTACCTACTTAACGCAATTTGTCCTTGAGGGAAGCTTAGCTTACTCCGAGCACACACTCTTACTAGTCACTACATCTACGAAGACTAAATAAAAATAACCAAGGCAATGAAGTTTGAAGTGCCTTAAACAGATTAGTTTTAAACGAAATAAATCAGAAAAGTATATCATTGTCCTTCGCTCTGTAGGAAGAGAAAGAACTAAATCAACATAATTATACCTTGTGGTATTTATTCCGAATTGTGGGGCCAGTTACACTATCTACACATAAAGTGGTGAATAGTTACTTCTTGAATAACGCTAATCGGCAAGTAAAAGTTACGAGTATCTCCTATCGTATCTTAGTTACAGGCCAGTTTATCCCTTTATTAATGCTCTCAGATATTGTGAAATTCGTATAAGTAGTTACGGGTGACTTTAAGTGGTGGTTAGTCTACTCGACACTTTACTTGTAAATGTTTGTTGTGTGTTGAAACAGGCCCTTAAAGCGTGAAGTATAAAAAATGTCTGGAAATTGCATCTACTAGTAAGAGACTTTACTTACATTGAGAAACCCTTAAAAATTAAGTTAGTAAAATATCGGTTAAATACTTCTCGTGAAAATCGCGAGCATGCCTCTTGATTCACAAGATAACATTTCACAATAACAATAATAACTGGTGTCCTGCCAGCGCTGGTCGTAAACACAATTTCCCTCCCCTTCTGGTCAAGTTCTACTGTTTACAAGACAGTCTGGAAGCGGTCCAAAGGTTCACTACCCAACTCATTACTGTAGTAGTGTTAACAGCTATGCCCGTGAAATCTTTTAGGGGGCACTTCACTTGCCGTTTTAATTCTGTCTCTACATTGCGTGCTTCGTTAAACTCGAGAGGCTATTTGGCTCATGTTGTGGACGAAGAGGGACGCCCATTATTTTTGTCGTGTGAGCAAATGAGCAGTTAGGGCTGTAAATTGTAAAGCCTGCGGAGAACAGACAGTCTGAATCATACATAAATATTCACATATATTCACAGCAAATAATGTTACAATTTCAAATTCCAAAGTATTTCTGTGGAGTTGTTTTTAAGTATTTCTAGGCAATAAATACATGCATTTACTATACTCTGTAGTCTGTATACAATGAAAGAGGACATATACAACCTAAAAACTTTAAAATACAACCAACATCGATGTCTCCAGATTTTAGTACCACCATTGAATAGAGTATATCAAAGCACATACCTCATTTCGGTCCGATAGACATCCTCTATAAAAACACAGCTGCCATCGACAAAGCGCCTATTCCCAATGGTCACTTATTGTTCAACACCGACCACGTACAATCGACGACATCACAGATCACCCGTCTCCCGATAACAATACGGCTTGGGTTTTGTACTAAGCTTTAGAACTGATCACAACTATATATTTCTAACAATAACATACTTTTTTCACTTTACTCTTTCGGATACATAGAGTAAAATACTCTAATAGAAAGATACCGATATACTGGTGATTTATTTTGGCTGTCTATAGTGTTTTTCGATGTGTGATGTCCCCATGTTACGCGTAGGTCGATGTCGTTTATTTTGACAAACGGACGTGAATTCCCTTTGTTGTCTTTAGTGCGATATATCAACGGTTGACACTTAATTCTGTATGAAAATAAAAAATGTGAATGGAACCTTTTTTGAATTCGAATCTATAAAGTTAAAACGTTCGATTATTTAATGGGACCATTTCAATTTTTATCGGTATCGTAAGTTTAGTGGATGCCGTCATAATTCTATGTTACAAGCGTATTAAAATTTTAAAGCGTATGTAGTCTTCAAAAAAGTTCGTCTATCATAAAACTGTCACCTGTTGTAATCGAAATAATTAAACGAATGGTTTCTAATAACAGATGATTTATTATCACGCCAATAGAATTTCAATGGACACGACCACCCGCCACACTCACTAACGATGTCGTTTTGTAGACAATAGTGCTGGTACAATGCAAGAATAACGACCTTCCGAGACACTCCGCTATTGATACTGATGCTAGCTAAACAGCCAAAAACAAAAGACGAATATAAATCACGGGGAACACGCGTCCGAATGCAAATACATCTGTTAGCGGACAATCAAAAACGCACTCTAAACTGTCGCAATAAGGTTAACAATCGAAAACTGGAACGTAAGGTAAGTAAAATTTAAAATCGTGATGCTTAACTGTAACCGCTTCTGTGTAAACAATAGACTTTTACACTTCACATTATTACGTTGGTAACATAATCATTGGTGCATTGTTGCGCATACGATTCTCAAAAATGCCTCATGGGTGTTAAATGGCCCTGCAATTGTTTGCTAGTGGACTGTGAGTGGACAAAATATTTTTACCGCGACACGGAACAAATTAATTGTAAGAAGGTTCTATTGTTGCAGTTCTTTTTTGCGAATGTTGTAAAGCAGTAAAATACTGACTTGTATGCATATTAGTGTTACTAGAGACACAAAGGATTGAAATAAAGACCTTTTGAGTCATTTTAGATAGATTTACAACACGTTATTTGTCGTTTTATGGTTTGTATTTCGGTATTATTAGTTTCTATGCTTTTTGTATAAACATAACATCACGCCTGTATTCCCCGAAGGGGTAGGCAGAGGTGTACATATAGTAAACCCAAATTTCGCCAGTTATGTTGTAAGTCCCAATGTAATAGCCTATTGCCATCAACCGGGCACAAATCCAGACTCCGTGCTGCTACTGAGCATTACCTAATGGAAAACTCAGTAACACTTTGCCAGACCCGGGATTTAAACCCAGGACCCTTGCTGAGCAGTCGCGCTTAGCGACCACTAGACCAACGAGGCAGTCTTTTTGTATGTTCTTATAAAGTAGGTATATAATAATATTACACTCCCAAACTATCCTTACCTATTTAAAAGATATTAACCTTCATATTACAAATTCAACTTGCAATTAAAGCAATTAAGGATAATTTACGTGAATATTTTCAGTAATAGAGGTGAACGACTAAGTAAACTCGTAAACCTGACCACAGCCGTAGCCTAATTATCCTATCTGCGTCCTCCTCACTGTCTAGGGAAAAGACGGGGACAGACAATTCGATAGACACCCCCTTCTCGACAATTTACGGGCGTGGAGCGTTCCTGTTAATCTAATTGGCGCTTTCACGTTTAGTTTGGCGTCGCCTTGACCTTTTGTAAATGCATTTTGTATGTTTTATGTTGTTGGCTTTTGATAATTAAGCCATTTTACAGCGGGAAATGTTTCGGGTTCTTGCTGTTTGATTTATTTATTGATTCTGATGAGTTACGTGAAGGGTTAGGCTTTTATCTACGGTTTTACATTCTGCCAGTTCAAGGGTTAACTTAATTAAGCAATAAAACTGAGTAGATTTTAATAAATTGAAGACTGTCTTGTAATTTATAGTAATTAATTAAATTCCATGTAGGAACAAAAACTTCTAGACAAGTTAAAGCTTCCAAGATTCGCCAACTTGAACTATCCAAAATAGTACCTACTGCTACCTGCCTACTGCCTACTGCAGCACAATAATGAGAAATATAAAAAGTTTATAATGTGTTTTCTTATGAAGAGGAAGTATACACTGCACATTGTGCAGACAAACCTAACAACTAAAAACAACACGTCAATCAATCAAACTTTGAGAAACAACATACGATGATGATTAGGAAAACGCTTTTTTCTCTTGCACGCAAAAGGTAATTGTGTGCGTAGTGTGTAGGTACGGTCAGTTACAAAAGTAGCTTCAAGTTAAGAAACTTAATATCAAAAAATGTTCATGGAATATACATCAATTTATTACTGTCTCAAATTATAACAGAGTCCGAATAATGATCTAAGAATCTTTACGAGTTTTTCTATGTAACTAAATTGTCCTTTAATCAATGGTATATTTAAAAATGTTAACGTTCAGCCACTTTTTCGTTGACGGTACCTTTTATGAGGATAGCGACCGGCGACCCCACAATCCGAACATTGTTGTTACTCATCGCATGACAGGCCAAATTAACACATCGTCCAATCCAAGCTCCCTCATATAGTCTGGATACAGAGGGAAAGTTTTGTAATAAACGAATTGATGTAGGACCCAATTAGAATTGTTTCCGATAATGCGTAATACAAACATCTTTGTAAGTATAGCAAATGTAGATATTAACTAGTAGGTACCTACTTGGTTTTTATTTGTGGAGAAACGGATTAAGAATATGTTTCGCTTTAGGCGCACGGAAAAGTAAGGTAAGGTATCAGTCTACGGACCCGATGAATATTTATTTATTTATTACTAGCGGCCCGCTCCGGCTTCGCACGGGTATAAAATATATATTATAAGTATTTCTCCACTATTTAATGGATGTTATTATACATATAAACATTCCTCTTCAATCACTCTATCTATTAAAAAAAACCGCATCAAAATCCGTTGCATAGTTTTAAAAATTTAAGCATACATAGGGATATAGGGACAGAGAAAGCGACTTTGTTTTATACTATGTAGTGATAAGGCACACCAACAACTTATTTACAAATAAGGTTCTATATTTTAATCTATACATAATTTATTCTGTGCAAATAAGTCACTTACAGGCATGCACGGTATTTATTGGATACAAGTAAGTATAATAAAACTAATTTAAAAATAAATAACACAAATGACAAAAAATGCATTAAATAAATAATAAATTTAAATCAGATTAGCAAAAAAAGCCTACATATTATAACTATGCCTACATTAAATACACTAAATCCAAACTGTAGAATTATTTGAAATTATTATTAATGTTTGACAGTGGTAAGTATAAATTTAAGACATCAAAAATGGATAGAAAAACACTCACGAGCGGCCGACCACTACTCAATACAAGTAATATAGGTATTAGTGATTTTTGCCTTGATAGATAGATATGGATAGCTTGGTTACCACCTTAATGACGACATTATGACTTCTGCTCACCCTTTCGTGGATTACGAGCGCTAGTGTACGTATGTAGTTACCTAAATGATGTAAGTAGTAACTTACATTATTACGAGTTATAAAAGTTATCCTCCTATCCATTTGGTCTTTCTGATAACTGCTTTAAGTAACCTGTATTTTGCCAATAGATACTGTCATAATATTTTAATAAAACATTCCTCATAACAGTTCCAAAATAAGTGATACAAGGAAAGCTTCTAACTCCAAACGCGATACCTACAACGTGCTTTCAGCTCCTAAGCTTTACTTTCCTTTTGGCAATCATTCAAGATACGCGCTATTAAGGAGTTGCTTAACAGCGCGTAGTCTTTCACTGACGGCCGAATTGCCTGCCAGAATCAGTGGCAACCCACACGCATGTACGAGTCTCTTAATATCTCCGTTCATTCGAACATTTATCTCAATAGTAAGCAGTTAAATAGGTGACCATTATTCAATCGACGGTGTGTGATGTGCTATTGTTTTATGTTGAATAACGAATTGAAAGTTACAAAAACAAATGCATTATAATTTGGTTATATTTAAACTTTTTGACTACCTCGTTGGTCTAGTGGTCGCTTAGCACGACTGCTGAGCATGGTCCCGGGTTTGAATTCCGGGTCGGGCAAAGTGTAACTGGATTTTTCCATTAGGTAATTCTCAGTAGCAGCACGGAGTCTGGATTTGTACCCGGTAATTGGCAATAGGCTCGCCTCCTATTACATTGGAAACTATAATATAACTGGTGAAATGTGGGTATATTATATGCAACTCTGCAAACCCCTTATAGGAATACAGACGTGAGGTTATGTTTTAGAACACCTTTTTTTTTCCTCTGTATAAGCAGAACAAAAAGTTATGAGTCAACAGTAAAATGAGGACTAACTGTACCTGATACATAAGAGATGACAATGCCACCAGCTACACCAACAGACATCACATAAAACTATTAGCAACATAATTCCCTAAAGCATATCGTCATCATACCACCGTGAGAAAACTTGCGACGTAATCTGAGGGTAGAAGAAAATTTTGGTATCGCGTGCAGGGACGCCTCACGCGATTCTGTTTCCTTTGGTAAAGAAAACGGTGCTTATGATTTAGTGGCACGCTTCAATGGAAGTTTTGCTTATCCTAGAAAGGATTCGGAAGATGGATTTTTGCCGAGGCCACTTAATTGTTTTGCGGGATATACGGAATTGCTGTTGGTTTTCTTGATTCTGTGTTGTGCCATCAGTTCTTATAAGAATTATGTCTTAGGAATTCCGGAATGCAATTTGACAAATCCTTTTATTTAAGTTGTCACACTTTAGGACTATTTTCCTGTATTTTGGGCGCGTTTTAAAACATGTAATAAGAAGAATAAAATCCAGTTTTGGGACAAATATCTGTGGAATACACAACTATTAGTTCAGAGAATTGAATCCGCAACTGTTAGCACAGCAATCTAATAAGTATATGACTTTTGGTGCCATTTTAGCATGTTGCCCATGCTAAACTTGAATCTAACCGTGGCGTTGACGTCACCCTTAAGACGTAAATACTAAAAGGAAACTTGAAATTCGATGGATGCGAGCAACGATACGATGGCTCAGTTGGTTAGAACAGCGCCACGGTTCGGCGAAGGCCGCGGGTTCAAGTCCCGCTCGTGTCCATCATTTCAAATTTCCTTTATCAATTAAGAATCTAATAAGTAAATCAGCTACTGAAGCATTTAAGTCACATTACTAAAAATACACATTTTTAAACTTTAATATATTACTTTGTTCTTTTTAAGTAAGCTAAAAGAAACAAAACGAAACCTTTATCATCACCATATGCACTGGCCCACTATAGACAAAAGCTGGGAGAACAATCTCCCAGCTTTTGTCTATAGTGGGTATCGGCACAAATAATGTGTATCGTAAAATTTTAAGCTCTGTTTATTCTTGAAAATAACCAAACTTAATAAATCTTCTTGAAGTTTAGATGCCTAATCCCGAAAAGGTTAATGTCAAGACTCCTTTTAATACCATATTAAAGTCGCCTAAAATAGAAAACAGTCTACCATTTCTCTCTTAACGACGCGTAAGAGCCGTTTTCTAATATTCAACCTTCAGTCAATTTATTAAAGAGAACCGCTTTCATCACAGTATCCGTGGCATTATGTTTTCCTATTACTTTCATAATATTTATTTTACATGGCTAAACCACGTCTAACTAAAAACATACTTTATATCTAATGGCATAAAGTTCTTTTTTCGTAAAAAAATTACGTTTATTCAGTACCGTTTCAAGTTGAGCGACTCCATTTCTTTCGCCGCCCATAATAATGCTTGGCGATTTATCAAATCGCAATTTCGTAATAGATACCCGCTTGATCTGAATGATGATAAAAAGTTATATATTGTCCGTTCATTTACGCTAAATTGAAATGGTCATTCTTATTTCAGAAATAATTTATACAATTAATAATATAATTTCCAAGAAATAAATTGAATTTGATTAACAAATATTTATAAATAAACGATGCCACATTGTATTTACTTTTTCGTGTTCTGCTACAGGATCCGAAACAGTAGTTCATAATAATTATAATAAAAATCATAACATATCATCACGCCAGTATTCCTCGAAGGGGGCGGGCTGGGCAGTGGGTGCGCATTTATAGTTCACCCACATTTTGCCAGTTATGTAAAAGGTCCTAATGTAATAAGAAGCGAGCCTATCGCCATCAACCGGGCACAATTCCAGACTTCGTGCTACTGAGAATTACTTAATGGAAAAATCCAATAACACTTTGCCCGACCCGGGATTCGAACCCAGGACTTCATGTTAAGCTGTCGTGCTTAGCAACCACTAGATAAACGAGGCAGTCTGTAATATAAAAAAACTGCTTATTTTCGTCAGCCAGCAAACAACCAAGCGACCAATTGTCGGACAATGAATATATGACTTATAGATTAAAGAACTGGCACAACTGACAAAAGAACGTTAATATTTCCATAGTAATAGACACCAATCACTTAAATTAATAAGTCGCTGCTGAAGTTGTTAGTACGCAACATATGCAAAATGAAGAATTTAATTCCTTCCTATTGTTGTAATCTCTATAATCTTAGAAGGAACGCGATTGGTCCTTTGCCAGGATCTACAAGATTGAAAGACACACAGCTAGGTACGGTAATACATCTAATGCATGTGCATTATTTTATTTGTACACTCGACAATAAGCGTAGGCCGCTATATTTATATGTAATAACATCTTTTGTTATAGCCTTTTGTATCCCGCTATCTGTTTTATCGCTACCTCTTTGTGTCAGAACAACTATCATATTAAACCCGATTTTGATACCTGCTATCCTAAATGGCTTTGACTTAAGGTTGATATTTCAATGGCATCAAATTTTTTGGCGTCATTTTCTTATTGTTTTCTTCAGTGATACACCAAAGATGACAATAGATTTAAATGACTTTATTCCTGATGGTTTGTGTCCGGTACTGTCGTGTTCGGAGGCGTTGGAGTAATTTATGTTACTCTTTTTAAAATTCGTGTTTGCCTGTTGGTACAAGTGAAACAGATAGGGTCTAAGAATAATATTTGAATAATCGTGAGTCTGATCTCGAAGGGTTATTTTGTTTGACGATGACCCCAGCTTTTGTGTTCACGAAAAGTAGAGTTGAATTTTCGGTTGTGTGAGGTGCATTTTTTTAAGCTTTTTGTCGTTTATTTTCGAGTTGAAGTTACAATAATGCATTTTAATTCGAATCGTGTGAGGTCAATTTGATAACACAGTTTTTTTTTACACATTTTGTCAGACTTGGTGTATTGGTGTATAGTAAAAGAAATGCATTAACAAGACTTGATTACAATCTGATATAAGTCTGATTCAATCATTTGATGTCTTCTGGAGATTCAAGTTATTTATATGTTACCTACTTAAAATTCCCAATTACAAAATCCAAATAATTACCTTAACTGTCAAAATTTTTGTAACTCAACCAATTTTTTATCCACTTTTTACATGCATGGTGGTAAAGATCTACTTTTCAATCACAGTTTCATGTATAAAGAAACAATTGCATTTTTTTTATTTCATAAATTGTAGGTACCATTAGATATTATTTGTGTGTTCTGCAGATATTTGTGCAAATTCCGTATCACGTCATATTACTAAAGTAAGGCTACTTGTGTAAGGCTACGTTTTATATGCAACACAATTTAAATTTATTTATTATTTATTATTCTTCTTCTTCTTATTATTATCATTATTAAAGCATTACAGTTAAACTTATTGTATATCTACTATGGTCCACAAAACTGTATTAAACAGTTTGTCTGTGGACTCTGATGAGTCTCACTGTTTAAATTACATATCGCAATGTTTGTTTATTGTTAATATTATGTTTGTATACTATCCAACAATAACGTGCCTATGCAAAATAATAATTATAGGTGGTGATGTGGGTGGTATACTCGTAGGTAAATGATTGGTACACTACTTAGTTTATAAGAACTATAATAAACAGTATGTTAATTTACATGTAAAGCATCACAATAAAACTGTGGAAAGCTATAAATAGTATCACAACTGTTATCCATTTACAAATATTATCACGCTACGCTTTCATTTTTATTCGTTAAAACCACGCAAAACTATAGTAGGTAATTGTTTTTACAACTAATAATGCAGTTTTATTTATTCAAAGTTTGTTATGGCGTGGTTTATGCTAATATGTTTGTCGTGAACATTAATCATTTTCGTGCTTGTTTTCTAAGTGAAAAATAATCGTAAAACACAACGAGACCGTTTTTGCAGTGGCCTTAGTAATTAATTCTACTGATTGTGTATCATTATGTGTACTTTGTGCAACACTTAAAATCTTGACGATATTTTAAAATTCTAACAAAAATTGTTAAAACTTTTTTGGTAAAATACATTTAGAATAATACAGGTGATAAACCTAGTTTGGCGGCAGATGCTTATAAATTGACACGAATATAATATTTTTTTTTTTTAATAGTGTATGCCTATGTCTTTTTGGGTTCAATAAACTTTATTATTATAATAAGAATAACGATTCCAAAATATTTTTTACAAGGCTCTTGAGTATACCTGCTTGACATTTTAACAGATTATAAAATTTAACCCATTACCACTGATAAAAAAAACAATAATATTCCAATAAAAAATATTAATAAACTTACTCCAAACATCCATTAAACACCGACAAGTCCAATCACAAAGTCATTCAAGCACAACACAGCACTAGCAAAAAATGTACCGGCGTTACGAATTCTCGGTGGGCGGATTTGCCGCCCAAACGCGTGCACCCTCCCCGGCAATCGAAACGGTACTGAGGGGAGGGATACCTTCGGGACAGCTCGGGACTTGGGAGGCTACAGACGCGCGCATCTGTACCTTAAGCTTAACTTGTAAGGGCTGAGCCTTCATACGTTAGCTGGTAGGTAAGAGAAGCAAGCGGTTAAATGGAACAGCTGTTTTTTATGATTATAGCGTTACAATCGAAGCCGTTTCAGTGTCGGTAAGGTTAGAGTTAAATCACAGGTATCCGAAACAATTTTGTTGAATGATATGCTTATGAAAATACTGTAAAATTATACTATAACCGTCTTTTTTTTTTTTTTAATCTTTATTGATGATTTTTGAGGGTTTGTTCACAGTTGAACATGCCACCCCCGTAATTAAACTATACACTAATTACAGTCTTCTTCTTAAACCTAAATTAACAATTTTGTATAGCATTTTGGCTATATCAGAAACTGGGTCAGACAAGACACTGTTAAATAGACCAACATGGGTAGGTTCTAAATGATTTTGAGACATGAAGGCTGTTCTATCAGGCTCGTTACGGACACACTCCACCAATATATGGTAGACGTCCTCGACAACGTCACACTCTGTACAGTTCGGAGAAGGAGTCTTTTTCATTAAAAAACCAAAGCTATTCAGTGGAATGTGTCCGGATCGAAGCCTTAATGATGTGATTAGATCTGATCTACTTAAATTAGCTATATCGATCCAAGAGGAACGGGGAATGCTTGGTTGTATTGTACGATACCATATACCCTTACATAGAGATCTCTCATCAAAGTGTTCATTCCAGATAGAGTAGCACTGGGTTTTAATGAGGTGAAGAAGATCGGAATAGTGGGGCTGGCATTCAAAAGGAATACCGTTTAATATAGCTTCTTTAGCCAATTGGTCAACATCCTCGTTCCCCTTGAACCCGATATGGGAAGGGATCCACTGCAATACCACACATTTGTTTTGACTATTTAGTTGTTGTATTGATTTAATTATAGAATATGCTATAGGAACACCTCTTTTGCCTGTTAAGCAGCGGTTCAAGTGTTGTAGTCCACTTTTGGAATCAGTTAGAATAATGTATTTACCAGCTTGAAAAGAGTCAACATAAGAAATAGCCTCGGCAATTGCAATTAACTCCGCGTACATTATGGAAACATCAGAGGTAATTTTAAGTTTTAAAGACACATTCGTTTGAATATCCAAAAAGGCTGCCCCTACACCATTTCCATCCCTAGACCCGTCAGTAAATATTTTATAAAAGTTGCTATAATTATGTGAAATATATTTATAACATAATTGATTAAGGTCCGCAACATAATACGATTTTTTTGGTTTATTAACTATATCAATGTGCGGTTTCACGGTGTTTTCTAAATCCACATTGCTGACCCATGTTTCTAATGAGAACATTTCTAACAAATTACTAGCGTTAACAGATATGGTCCTGTTCTTGTTGTGAATCGTGATCAATAATGGTTTGACTTTATTTCTCCAGAATGTGCTACAACAAAGTGCGCTAAGGTTATCCAAAATATTAATAATATGATTATTTTTAAATGATTTACATTTCAACCAGAATTTCCCCGCTAAATAGTACCGACGAACGTGTAATGGTTCAATATGAAGTTCAGACTCCATTACGTGTATAGGGGTCGATTTTATAAACCCACCGATTAAACGCAAGCATTGGTTTTGCACAATTTCTAGTTTTTTTAAGGAGGTCTTACACGAATTACTATACAAAAAGCTGGCATAGTCCATCCTACTGCGAATAACAGCTATATATAGTCGACGTAAATGGATTTGGTGTACCCCCCATCCGGATCCAGCCAAAACTTTCAGTGTATTTGAAAATTTAAGTGTTTTGTCTTTTACTTCGTTAATATGTTTATTCCATTTTAGTGATCGATCTAACCATAATCCTAAATATTTAATATTATCTACTAGTTGTAACGTATGGTCATTAATCTTTAAACTTACACTATCTCTAATAAAACCCGTCCTAAAAAGGCAAACTTTACTTTTTGTAGCAGATATTTCAAGTCCTATATCCAATAGAAGTTTATATAGTATATCTAATGCAAATTGTAGTTTTTGCACACATTCTATTAAATTTAAAGAAGAATAGTACAGAACAAAATCGTCTGCGTATTGGGAAATAAACACATTAGGGTTAATAATTTTGCAAAAATTCATGGTGACTATGTTGAGTAATAAGGGGGACAACGGATCCCCTTGTGCTAGTCCGCGGCAAGTAGATCGAGTCAGAAATGAATTGTTAACACGAATTTTAAGATTTCTTTCATTCAGAAAATTGTTTAAATAACCGCATATTTTTGAACCGATACCAATGCGATCCAAAGTTTCCAAAAGTCTAGTCACATCCACGTTATTATATGCTCCGTCTATATCAACAAAACATCCGACTGTCGTGTATCGTTGAGAGAAACCAGATTGGATTCTGGACACCAAGGTACTAAGATTATCGAGTGTGGAGCGGCACTTCCTAAATCCTGTTGTGTCGTTTGATAAACAATTATTTTTTTCTATAAACCATTCTATTCTTTTGAGTAGTATGTTATGAAACGTTTTACACATGCATGAAATCATTGATATAGGTCTGATAGCAGATATCGAATTAGAGTCGCGTCCAGGCTTTGGAATAGGGATTATATTAATGTTACGCCATTGAATCGGAACAGAGCCGCTATGAAGAAAAGTGTTATATAGTGAAACTAAAATGCATTTCCCATTACGAGGTAGATACCTAATCATCGAGTACGATATGTCATCGCATCCAGGGCTAGTATCCTTGTGACGGAGACATTTGTTCAGTTCTTGTATTGTAATTGATATTTCCAAACTTAAGTTGCAGGAAAAAAATGTTGGATTTCGACGAGGTACAGAGTCAGGTGTTAAGCTGTGTAAAAGTGTGCTTGCCACATCGCCGTCTACGTAGCGGTTATTGGCCCTTTTCCCCTTAAGCCACTTCATTTTATTCCATAATTCTGAAGGAGATATAGTTTGGTTGAGAGACCTACAAAATTCAAACCAACCTTTGTCTTTGGCACTACGGATCAATCTCTGTGCGTCCCGTACTTTAGTTTGTAATATTTTAAAATGATCAGGAGATGGATTACGACGAAACCTCGAGAGGGCCAATCGACGTTCAGCAACAATTTTTGAGAGGTCTGTTGTCCAATACGGTTTAGGGGTAAAATTACTGTCGGGGTTCTCATTTATTCTGTAATAAGGAATACATAAATCTGCTACCATGTTCATATGTTCGACAAAGCTGTCATATGCCTGTTGTGGGTTTTCGGACAAACGGAATTCGGAAAAGAGAGCATCCAAAGTATTGGTATAACCACTCCAATCCGCTTTCTTCAAGTTTCTCCTATAAGTACCATTACTAGAAACATGCAAATCAAAAGATATCCTAATAAGACAATGGTCACTGCCTAAACATTCGTTTAATAGCGTCCAAGAGGATCGCAACGCTATATCAGATGTTGCTAAGGAAATATCTGGGGCAGATTGTTGTAGACTATCATTTACCAGTTTAAGGCGAGTACATTGTCCGTCATTTAGTGTAACAAATGGTGAATCGATAAGAGCATCGAATATTTGCATTCCTCTCTGATCAGTTTTAGTTGACCAAGTACAATGGTGACCGTTAAAATCGCCTAGTATCAAACATTTTTTATTTAATGACATAAAAATATCTTCCCAGTCTTTTTGACGCGTGTGAATTGAAGGGGGACAATAAAGCGATATTATATATTCTATTTCATTGCAATTATATATCTTGACGCAAAGGATTTCTATGCCAGGGATACTCAATGGTAACGCATATAAATTAGACTTCACCGACTTATGTATAATGATAGCAACGCCTCCGTAGGAATCGAATCTATCATTACGGTATATATTATAATTACTAATATTTAAATAACTATCAGGCTTTAACCACGTTTCGTTAATCGCAGCAATGTGGATTTTTTCCCTTAATAATAAGTTTTCAAATTCTGTTAACTTAGGTCTAAGACTCTGGGCATTCCACTGAACAATATTGATCTGGATTCGTTTCTTAGAGCTGTTCATAAAAATTAGATACAATATTTTTCAAAAACGGTCCGACTGTAACATTCTCCACTACTACTAAAATCAACGTTTTTAGGCAACATTTTACAATACTTATAATTTTTGTTTTTATGCTAATATTATTTAAAAATAAAATTTCTTTTAATCTTACTAAGAGTTCTTCAAACTTGCCATCTTTCTTACGCGTAGTCTCCGGCTCAGCAATATCCTGTACATCCATTTCTTCACTGCCAATCGGGTCTTGTAAATTTTCTCTGTCTGACGTCCTACAACGTGTAGTTTTCGAGGTATCCGGCTTGGAAAAGATATTTTGTTTAGTAGTTTTTTCTTTATTCTTTGTCTTTGATTTAATTTTTTCTGCATAAGTTTGACCTGGTTGATGTTGTCCTACTCGTCGATCGGTGATGTCAATAATTGCCTGAGGGTTACTTTGCGGGTTGGTGGCCATAATAACTTGTTCACGTGAGTGGTTACTAGGTTCAACATATGCGGTTAATGCTTTTCTATAGGTACAATTGAACTCGGTCATTAACTGCCTAATTCTTTTTTCTTTCAAATATATCGGACAAACTTTATCCAAGGCCATGTGGTTTCCAGTGCAGTTGATACATTTATATACCTCTGTTTCGCAATTGTCGTGATAACCACCGCATTTCGGGCATACAATTTTAGTAAATGGACACGCTTTAATTTTATGGCCATACTTCCAGCAACGAGAGCACTGTGACACTGGGAACACGTAGGGCTCGACTTTTATACGTAGGCCATCTACATATACGTGTGATGGTATAAAAGCACCTTTAAAACACAGCCTTACTGTTTCACTCGCCGACCATCCGTCCTTTTCATAAGATCGGCGGTTTAAACGCATTAAAGAAGTAAGCACGGCGGGGCTAGGGCACGAAATAGATTTTAATATATCTTCCTCTGTCATTTCTATGTCTACATCCCTTATTACTCCGTGAGAAAAACTTTTTTCCATAGCTCTCTGCATACGCCACCCCTTGTCAATTAACTCTTGACATGATTCAAGTTTGGTTGCTCTCAATTCATCGCTTATGTCAATTCGTAGTCTATATGGATTGATGTATTTAACTCTGCTGATACCCGTAATATTGTGTAGTTTAAATAATCTGGCTAGGGAAAATTGTTTTGGCATTTTTTCTTTAGAAGAAATATATATTTCTATGATATTATTCTCCTCTCTCGACTTCTTATTACTCTTTTTCTTGACTAAAGTAAATTCACCTTCTGATTCATTACTTTCACTTTCGTCTCTAACTCTTTTTGATCCTTTTCCATAACTGTTTTCTATCTCATCTTCAATTTCAATTAACTCTTCCAGCTGACTCGTAGACTGTCTTTCTTCTCGCAAAAAATCCTTTTCACTAAATAGTATATTACTCGCCATCATTATATTGTTGTCATCTGATTTCTCATTATTATCCATAATAGTGTATTTTAGCTCGCGCGGTGACCTTGAGTCGAGCCGGCCGGCCGGCCGCTCGCTATCCTTAGTACCTTTCACACCGTTGACGAAGTAAACAACAACTATTAAGCGGCAATAAATAAATAGCTACACGACCGCTCCGTACGAGTGTCCGCGCGGGTCTCTTATAACCGTCTTACAGACTGAGCTATTGCTAAATGATCTAGACAATTATGCATGATAGAATAGCCTGAAGTAATCGAAACTGATCTGCATTAAAACCAAACCGAGTGTGTAGTTCTTGTTTTATTCAAACTAAATTCTGCTTGGAAACTGGTTCAGTCTTACAGGACGCGGTAAACAACAGTGCAAAGGCTTTACTTACTAGAAATTAATAAAAAAAAAAATAACCGAACAAAGTATCTCGGACAGCTAATTTCAACAGCAATAACAACTCTATTACCCACTTAGAGAGACAACATAAAAAGTTAACTTAAGCACTCAATTAATCGTCCGGAGAAAATCAACGGAGCATAATTTTTATTGCACACACAAAGATAAATGCGTTCATTGTGTCACATGTCGTCGGTACGCGCGATATATTTCCTGGGCCAAGGAAAAATTACGCACAATAAAAACGGGAGTTCCCGAGAAATTAACGATGTACCAGTTGACAGCAACTCAGCTTATCTGCGGGTTTTAATGGCCGGGGAAAGGAACGAAATAAGAGTACACTTAGCCTACGTTGAAGAAAGCAGAAAAGTCAGAATTTATTGAATACGTTTCTATTTACTAGAAGAGTTGCGGGCAACCGGTGGATACAAATGCCACGTTTTCGTTCATTGTGGTGTTCTAAGGGGGAGGCCTTTGTCCAACAGTGGACGTCTTCCGGCTGATGATGTTAGTAGTAACTAGCTAACGATTTAATTAAAGTACCATTTCAAGAATACTTGCCATTTAAGAGGATTGATATATTTATGTTACATCAATGTTAAAAAATGTTTTTATGCTAAGTATAACTATCTATTTCTATTATGATACATAAAACCTAAAGTGAACTACACTAAATCTATAAAGCTATCCAATCGAGGCAATTCAACTCAGCATCAAGTGACGTAACATAAGTATGTTCAATGTTTAATATTTCTAGGTTTTCACATCACACCATTAAGTGTTTTTCTTTTTTCGTAATGAAATGTTTTCCACCATTTTAATTCTTTTATTTTTCTTTTTGTATTGTGTTTAAGCCATTAGTCTTACAAAATTTTAGTAGTCGCAATAAGAGGATTGTCTGTTTACGATAAAAGCCCCGAATCTTTAGAAAATATATTTTAAAGCTAAACGTAGAAATGTCCAAAGTGAGCAATTAAAAAAGATAATAATGTTAAAATGTTAAAGGGTAATGACCGATTAAAGAGTTTGTGAAAAATATAATACAAAACATGATTAAATTCAGTTACTTCTTTTCCTGTAAAATGATAAACGATAATAATTTAAATATCGATGTTCGAACTGGGATTGCGATTCAAGTGAATTTGTAGTCGATTGTAGTGAACACTATTGAACAATAAGAAGGAAGTTGGACTTTTCTTCCTTTAGGTATGTTATAAAATACTTTGACCAGCCCCCTTACCATGAACTCTTAAAGCAGGACAGTTTACCATGTGGAAGCGAGACGCCACTACGTGCTGTGTAATACAGCGTCTCGTTTCCTCATGGTAAACTGTCCTGCTTTAAGAGTTCATGGTAAGGGGGCAGTCGTAAAACATCTGCAATATAGGTAAATATTGATTGATTAACGTTTCGTTCATTCAACTTATTTCAACCTTCTAACTTATTAGTAGCGGTAACGTTTTACTGTTCGAGTAGTACATTTTAATTCATCATCATCATCAGCCGGAAAACGTCCACTGTTGAACATAGGCCTCCCTCTTATAGGGGGAGGGGGGGGGTGCCATAATCCCCACGCTCGGCAAGCGGCTTGGAGATCGCAGTATTGGTGGTGAAGTTACACAAGACGCTGCTGCCCATCTTCTGAATATTCCCTTAGTCGCCTCTTACGACACCCACGGGAGGAAAGGGGGTGGTCAATTCTAGGCCGGATACCACTCGGCATTTAATTCACTGAATCAGTAAAAAATCTTAATTTTCTTTTCCTTAATTTAAACCTTTAGGAAGACTAATCGCTATACACTTTTAAATAGGTAGTTGCATACAAAATTAAAAGCTATCAAAAAAGTCCTATCTTGTAGAAATAACCTAAGTATTGAAAAAAAACTACCTGCAGATTCGAATAACAACGGATAGTATCACCAACGTTAATATTACATTACATAAAGTCTATAAAGGATATATATAAATCTACTTTAAAGGATAACAAAAACAAAAATACGCGAACTGTAATGCATTATAAAAGTTATAAATACAAACCACACGCAGCTTTATCTACCAAAAGCCCTTAATTCTAATAATGTAGCAATGACACTAGCGATTTTCTTTAGAGCTCTCCTACTGTACTGAACGCACTTTTGAAAACACCTCACCAGCCAACCAAACCAGACCTACGATCATAGTTCATATTCCCCTACTCCGCTGAAAATATAAACACACGCGAGCGGCGGGGCAGGTCTTTATAAACTGGCCAGTGAATAAAAAGTGAGATACATGTCCCTCTTTGGACTATTAATCAATGTCCCCTAAAAGCCTCTGAGCTACACAAAAAATTAACGCAGTACAATTGTATGAGAGAGAATGTGCTCATATGTGGTCGTACCTTTGTTGTAGAGGCTTTCATCTGACTATAGTTATGTATATTAGGTGTTTTGCTGGCCCCTAATGGTCAGCCGTGGGATGAGTGAGACGGGGACAAGAGGTATTTCTTGCTTCATTTTGTCTGTTGCAGGGTTTTGTAACTGTTCGTTGTTCTTTTCCGGACTTATAATTATGGGTATATAACAAAAAAATATTTATTAATTCCATAAAAGATCTATAAATATAGTCTTCTAATAAAAGTGTAATATAAAATTATTCTATATTTGACTTCTTTTATTGAGACTTGCTTTTTAACTTAATTACGTAAACTAGTCAAAACATAGATCTATTATGGAACAGTAATTCATAAATATTTATTTTATTTTAAAACAAATTTATCCATCGCACCCACTGAACGAAATGGACCTAACTCAAAATTCCTGTAACTTCTTGAGGCTGTATGTTGGTTACAGGTTAAAAGGCCTTGCTAAATCATTACAACCTCAATAATCAGCATTTTAGAAAATTATCAAAGAAACTTAATCACAATATATCCCTAACTTATTATATCGTATTGCTAAAAAATACCTAAGCACATGCAAACTTTTTTCAATGGCCGAACTGTTTCCATTTTAAACGAACGCTTTTCGGGTATAAATGTGGAGTAATCCCTGCTCGGCGGTCGTAATATCTACAGTAGAATCGCTACAAGACTGTGAGAGTGTACGTAGGTACAACAGTAGGGAATGGTCTCAGTATGTAGTGCAGTGGTGCTATGTGCTATCGATTAACCATAAAGCGTGTTTAGTCGTAGTTTCTGATAGAACTGTCCCTCTTGATTCCGCTTTACTTATGATAATTAGGAATCCTATTAATTTCATGCTTTTGAAAATATGCTGAATGTTTTTTTAATTACACCTATAGTATCTGTTCGCCACATCACGCCATTTTTTTTTTTACAAAAATACCGCGGTATCTGTGTGTACTATTGTATAACGCAAATACGTATAGCGATTCAATATAATAATATTCTTGTATTCCAGTCGTACCCTGCGGTAACTGTAAAGAGTAAAACGTGACAAGTATCAATGAGGACGATATATTCACTATTTAGCTAAAACTACAACTTTTAGATTGTTAGACCTGTCTATTTCAGCATCATAGCTTAGCGTTTTATTGACGTGAAAATGAACTCTCGCACTTTGGATATAAACTGGGACAGGGCCGGCTGAAGCCCGTAGTTTAACAAGGCTATCCCCGTTAAATTGGCTGACGGAACGTCGCTCAGAGAGGAATGGATGATGTTGTACCAAACAATGGACCTTCTGAAAGGTCCGAAATGGTCGGAATAACCGTTTATGTTATCGTAGAAACTTCTGATGTGTAGTTGAAACAAGGAATGCTTGAATACGAGGTAAATTTCCCTACCTACTTTTTGTATTACAAAAATAAAGGTTAAACAACAGTTTGATGGTAC
This sequence comes from Abrostola tripartita, assembly GCA_905340225.1. Taxonomy (NCBI): domain Eukaryota; kingdom Metazoa; phylum Arthropoda; class Insecta; order Lepidoptera; family Noctuidae; genus Abrostola; species Abrostola tripartita. Next base: position 5,179,614 of record HG996493.1, on the reverse strand, counting down.
GACATGACTGGTGAATAAAGAAAATATTCGCCGCGAATGCATAATCACATCCTTTTTTGAAGTCAGCTAAAGTTACGGAGAGGTTTACTCTACGTGTACTTTTTCACGTTTAAGGCTCAAAGTAAAACGATATCAACATGAAAAAGAAATTACAAGTGATTGAAAATATACCTGTCTTCAGATTGTATAATTAAAAGTAGCCATAACACAGAAACAGATATCAAAGCAGGCGTAACAATCACAAACGTAAACGCGGACGTTAATGTAAAATACTGAATAAAAATGTTAATGGAAAACGTTGGGAAAGATAACAAGAGATTTATGATAGCCAAACAGGCAAAATAAGAATCGTGGATCGAGTGTGGATACAGAATTGTGGAAAGTAATTTTGTGAATAGTAAAGTCGTTTTCGTAATCGGATGGGCATGAAAAATGGCCAATCCGCCTTTTTCGGCTAAACAGAGACATTTTATTTATATCAGTGATTAGTCATGATAATATAGCCATTACCTACCACTTTATTTGCCAATGAAGATATGTTAAAAATTGTTACCAAATACTTACATTACACATTTACTGACAATACTTCACTACAGATCTCTTCAGTATTTGCAGTTAGTTATCGGTTACATTTTCTACACAATATTCTACTTGCATTATATTTACCAATGCTTCTGTACCAAAGATACATAAATTAATAATAATACCGAACTATTTATTTATTTAATACTTGATGCACAAAACAAGTGCAAAGGCATTTTTTACTAGTCAACCTTAGGTTGATTAAGAGACAAGTAGAGGTAGTGCACAATAGAGTAGTTATGTTAAACTTAAAACTATGACGGTCGGACTTTTTTTAGTATATGTATCGGTCGGTTGGTTTAAAATTGTCATACATTATGGATCGATGGTCTCGTGATAATCGAGATCGTGAAATTGTCCATCAGTTAATCCTGAAATCATTATCACATAACAACACAAATCTTTATGCCTATCTTAATGATACTCCAACAAACACACTCCACGAAACAGCCCAACAAAAGAACATCATCAGACGCGCCCTCCAAACTTTGATTACAAAACGAAGGGTTTAACTAATTAATAAGGTGCACACTTAAAAACAGAATTTCGTCTAAAAAGGCTTAACCCGAAGTTTCCCGAACACCCATTGACGCGCTTTAATCCATCGTGGCCCGTCGAAGCCCGAAAAAGTGTTACCAACCGTTGAAAATTGGGATTACTGTTGTAATCTGGGAATAATGCAGCCGAATATACTGCGCTCTGTCAATATATCGACGCGAGGATTTCCATTGTTAAATCGCTTTTAAATGATGTATGAGAACGATAAACCAAGTATGAAATATTTTAAAGTTTGACATCAATTTTTTTGGACGTCAGTGATCGGTTTATGATGAACGCTGTGGATACATGCGGTTGTTATTCTTTATGTTTACGTTATTATCGTATTAAATACGCTGCAACATTTTAGGTTAGGTTAGGTTAGTCATAAAATCAGTAAGTCGGTTTTTCTGAACGATACGGTAGAGGTGTATGGAGCCCTGAGTGAAACTAAGAATTACTTCTCATCGTAAGTAATTAATATTTTTCATTCAGATAAGTTAGACTATGTGCGGTCTTCCTTGACTAACTCCTCCTTTATATTTCCAGATTCCAATAATATCGAGTACAGGCGCTAATTGAACATTATTACTAAAGGATCTTATTATCAAAACCGTTTAAACACTAACTCAAATAAATATCATATTTAAACAAAATCACATTTCGCTCGTTCTCATCCTCACGTTAGCAATTAAAATTTGAAACGCTCCCCATAAATTTGTTGTTACGTAAACGCTGCAAGGTGAAAACTCGAAACAAATTGCGTTAAAATGTAATAGAACTCGTTTCCCCGTAAAAGTTTCAGATTACGACTCAAATTCAATATTTAAGATTGATTTGGGCAGATGGGTGAAGGGCACCGTCTTCTAAAAAAGGGCAACGCTGCCAATTCATGTATCCTGTATGTATTTTTGTAGATCAGTAGATGAGGTTAGCTTCGGTCAGAAATTTCTTAGGTTTTCGTCATACAAAGAACTTTAAGAATCAATTTTAGACATTGAGTTAAAAGACAACGACGTCTAAATTATAAATCTTTAAATGACTTTTGGCTATATTTTAAATTGATAAAGGAAATTTGAAAAATTATGGATACAAGCAGGACTTGAACCTGCGACCTTTACCGTACCGTGGCGCTGCTCTAACCAACTGAGCTACCGTGCCACTGCTCGCACCCATCGAATTTCAAGTTCCCTTTTAGTATTTACGTCTTAAGGGTGACGTTAGGTTTTATCCGTTGGAATCTATGATTACCAACTCAGTGTTATAAATTATAAATGTGTTATAAATGTATAGTCTCTGTGAACAATGTTTTATTTTGTAACTTCACTACACCGTACAAATACTACTACGATAAGAGATAAGCTAAGATTTTGTCTAACCTTGCCTTCTACGGTGTTAAAAATATATGCTGCAGACAGTATTTAGTTTACAATTATTTTTAGCCCAACATCAAAGATGGCAAAAGAAAGCGAATTTCATGCAACCTCTTTAAAAGATAACCGTTTATTATACAGTATCCAGTAGCATATTCTATTACAGGCTGTTTGGAACCATTAGGGTCCTCATTTTAAAAGTATAATGTACCAAAATTCTCAGTCAATTAAGCATTCTGCTTGGAAAATAGTCGAGCCTTTGTTAACATTGTAAGCGAGACGAATGTAAAAGCATTTTTACGACATGACCCGAAACTCTAAGAAAATGAAAGGAAAAAATAAAACGAATTTCATACTTAAACTTAGTGACGGGACTCGTACAAATACGATTTTTGGGATCGAGCAACTCGTATGCTAATATTAATCCGGACTGATAAATAAATATATTATTTCAAGGATGCCTGTGTAAAGAAACTATGTACTTGCAATGTTTTGTTTAGGGTTTAAAATGGACTTCTTGCTGAATGTTTGTTTAATTATGAATTGCCATGCTTTAATGACAATATAATAATGGTAAAAATAGTACCTATATTGTTGTGAAAGGTTAGTTTTCGCTTGACTAACGTGCAAACAAAAGCATGGTCTGCCTATCGTTTAGCTATGCGGAAGTGTAACTCAATTATTTATGAAATTAAAACTGCCACGATTTTTAGTCAGATCTAATTTCCAATATTCTAAAAATATCATTTCCACGTTTCTCAAATTAAAAATACATTTTCCACAAATCGATTGTATCGAGTCAACTCGGTTCACCTTACTTCTTCGCTTCCCTACTTGAACTCGTGGAAATTTGCATGATATTACAGCTCATCTGCCCCGCGAGCTTTGTGTACAGCGGTAAACGATCCGCAACAGAAATTTAAATTTTTTCCTTTGAATTACTGAAGAATTGCTAATTAGATCGGCGGTATTTCTGCACGGAAATCTTTTTAAACTGATTTCGACTTAATGGTATCCCGCTCGGAGTATTCTGTATTCAAAAATATTCTTCGCAGCATTGTTTTGTGTAAATCATACATACCTAGTATAAAGCTTTGTTTTTTTTTTTTAAATTATCGCTTGTTGAATCTGATTTCGGATTTGTTATCAAAATGTATTTTTAACCGACTTCAAAAAAAGGAGGAGGTTCTCAATTCGTCGGATCTTTTTTGTTAGTAATAGGTAGTTGAAACTTAAGTTTAGTTGCCAAGTCCCAGCTTTAAAATAAGAAAACTAAAAACTAACTTTCGAACAAGATTAAAGAGGTTTTAAACAAAATGCACCCCAAAACCTTTCGCACTTTACGCACACAGCCAGAAAAGTTTCAACATGTATAGTTTCTGGCCACAAGCTGGCCGACTCCCTCGTCAAATGAAGCATATCATCGCAGTTTGTAGAGACCCACACACGCATCCACATTCTAATTCCCTATTCTTTTTGTGTGTAAACGCCCCGAAGCGTCCAATTTACAGAAAAAGAATCCCACAAACACAGTGTTTCCCGCTTCAGATCACACCATGCACTATTTGAATTTTCTCCCAAGGGAGGGTGGAATCAATTTAAATTTTAACTCACACTTAATACACCCTTGTTTGGTGTCTAAGTGGTGTGTTTGAGGCACCCTCTGTTTGGGACGAATAATAAGTTGGGAAGACAACGCCGGTGAAATAGTGCAAACGAAAATTCTTTACGGTGTACTTGGTGCTTGCTTTGCGTTAATCTTGGGATTTATGTTACTAAAACTATGCTTAATTGCAATTCCTGTAAGAGAAATAGGTTAGTTTCACGACCTGATTGGCGCAGTGGATAAGATATTGGACTGCTGCGCTAAGGGTTGCGGGTTCGATTTCCGCAAGAGACAAACATTTGTGTGATCCGCAGATGTTTGTCTCGAGTCTGGGTGTTTGTTGTGATATTTCATGTTTGTAAAATACACCCACGATACAGGAGAAATTCTTAGTGTAGGGTGACATTTTTTAAAGACAACACGGTACAATAATAGTCCTTATACCAGAATGGGATCAGAAAAATTTATTTCATTATGTCTTTTGCTTTGCTTTTGTTTTCAAAATAATACATCTATATAACTAACAAATAATAACAATCTTAACAATTTGTATAAATTTTGCGTTACTATTTGCAGGCAGAATGTACTACATGGCTCACTCCATTCTATTCCACCTGTATTTCAACGTAACCTGCATTCGTTGCAAGTAAATGATTTGGTTTGATTTGAATACATCCAAATCAATTTCACCTCAAAGCCTTATTCACGTAACGAGAACAAAAATACATTTATCACTAACTTCAAATAGTAACCAAAACCCATTCAGAAGTTGTCAGCCATTTATGCTCATAAACAGCATCCCATTTGCAGAACTCCGGAATAATACCAGACTTAATGTATTCACTAAAATGTTATGTAACAGTATGCATTGCGATCGCCAACCGTACGAGTTCACCGTCCAAATAGAAACTGTAAATTTCACAAACATCCTGCTTGGCTCTCGACGTTCTCATTTTCTTAGATGACCCCTAGGTACGTAATGTGGGGAGTGTAATGAAAATGTCGACTCTAAAGTTTTCATGCACTCTGACGTGAATGTTTTATAAGTACGGATAAGAGGAATATATGTTCTGTGTTATTTAGGATAATGTTTTGGAATAAGGTTTTTTTTTAATTTGATGACCTAATTGGCGCAGTGGCTTAGAGATTGAACTGCTGCGCTAAGGGTTGCGGGTTCGATTTCCACACGGGATGAAGTTTTGTGCAATCCGCAGAGGTTTGTCCCGAGTCTGGGTGTTTTGTATGTGATATTTCATGTTTGTAAAACGCACTCACGATACAGGAGAAATTCCTAGTGTGGGGCAACGTTTATTTTTTAACAAAAAAAAAAGTGTTTACAAAGCCGTTACACTAAAATTATTATCGTGAAGTTTTTCATTGTTACAATTTTTTATAATGTAAAAAAGGGTACCCTGGAGTGTCGGGCCAGAATAGTACCTCTCTTTTTTCATCCAGAGGTCTGGATCAGGATCAGCTCAGGATCTGCTCCAACTGGCGGACCAACCAGCAGGAGATTTAAAATTTATTAATTGAATTTAACAGTTATCTAATCGAAATAAGGTATATATTTCAATGCTGGTAATCGACCTCGTGCGCTGCGCTGCGATGCTCCAAATTCAATAGAAAACAAACCTATATTTCTACTAATCTAACGTCTAGCCAGTGCGATAATTGAGTCTTTTAATATTCTTATCTTTAATATTTAACAGGCACTCACTCTTAACACTAACACGCTTAATTGCTCGCCTAATTGAGCCGATATAAAAACTTCACTCAACGCACGCATTCTGATGAATACAATTAGTTTATGGTGAAGTTTAATTAATGTTTCTTGATACGAGTTAATTATGCCATCAAATTAGATGTGTGAAAATGTAAAAGTGACATTTATTTGATCATTCTGTCTGGTAGACTAAACTCGTGATGTGGCCTGGTGATTCAAATTAAGTTGAAGAGCCTACCCAACCTACCCAGATTTCACACTGAATGAACCTTTTAAAAGTATTTACTGTAATGAATATTAATTTTCTTATGAAGACTTCGTTCAAAGACGTTTGATAGATTTGCATTTATAAAAATAGAATCACTTGCTTAAAAAAATTGTTGATTAAAATCGATAGCGAGATAAACATGAAGATTGTTGTTTCGAAAATGACTGACGTACCGTAACAAGCAATATTTTCTTTATTTTTCCTACGCCAAGGCATCTTATTTCAAATACCTACACATTATATACCTTCCTCAATCCACTTGCTTCAAAGGCACATAATTCCTCCATTCAATTTACTATGGTAATTCGTCATTGAAGTGAGAATGGTCTGTGGATGCAGGCGAAGACGCCTACAATTGCCTCGAGTTGTTTAGCATAATACGGTCATACTGGAAGGCACAAAAGGCCGAGGTCGAGAGGCAGAGTAAATTACTATTAAAGAAAAAGGTCGAAGTAAATTTCAAGAAAAATATATTCGTAGATTGGAGATATTATCAGTTGGACTACTTCGTGAGTCGGTATAACCAAGATTAAGCTTGCTTCCAGCTGCATAATCGTTTGATCTGCGTGGTAAGCAAGGTTAAAAAATACTTGACGAGGTCAGCAATGATGGGTGACGTTTTTCATCGTGACAAATTATGTACCTTGGAACCCTTAAACGTTGGTCGTGCGCCTCACCATAGTTTGCTGTTCTAACAGACTATAACGGAAAAGGGAATAATGTGCGCTTGCGTTTCCGAAAAAATTGGTAAAGAAATTATTTTATTACTTAGATACGTACGTCGTACCTACTATACTGTTTTTCCTAGGTTAGCAGCGTTTACTATCTATTTATAAAACATAACTATTGTATTTTGGTTTTCGGCGACACGCTTAATGTTAATATTTATTTTAGGTAACAACCTTCGAATAACTTATTTGTACAACGCAGACGTCATTACGTGAACACATCACAATACAGCCCGCATGATGTCTCTCTTAAACTTGCGATAAAAACCAACAAATCTCCAACAAGGAAACCTTCGCATAAGAATACAATTATAATAACAATGATAGCATTCTGAGAGGCTAATGGGCACTTAACTGCCGTATGCAGGTGCTCGAGTATTTATTTATTCAGATTTTAACCCGTTAGACAGTGTGTGCGCAGTTGCGAGTAATGCCGTGGGAGGAGTCGTGTTTTCATTATGCCCAAGTCTTCGTGTTTTCTTTTGTGTCATTATTATAATTTACGCCCGCGCTTTTTGTTGGGTTGGCTTAAACTGTTTCTATAACTATGCAGTTTAGTGTTAAGTTTTGAAGTATTAAAATCCAGTATTACGTAAATGTAGAATTGGTCTTTGTTAAAAAGATCTATGTATGCATTGCAATCCGGATCAAACATTCATAAATACAGATATCGCGTCGCGGAATTATTACAGAATATAAAGCGAGTTCCATGTACACGAATCGAAAAAAAAAGTATTGAAATCCTTGCATTCAAATAAAAACAAAAGCGAGTATATTCGTAAAAATCTTTCTCTGGTATTTTCGAATAGCGAACATACAAAGACTAAAAAAAAACAGATATTCCAACGAATTTACGAGCAACACTATAAGTTAACCGGGGGCGTTTCTGCCTCGTTCACACTTGTTCTGATCATTCTATTTATCAGGTAGATTCGGTACATGGAATACTACTTCGCAGGTGAGTGAAGTGCCCCAGGACACATTGATGTCCTGTGTACAGACGGGCGGGAAAACTATCGATTTTATTTCGAAGTCTCTATGGAAAATTACAAGGGAGACTGGCACATCTCTAGCAGAGTGATTGGATTAGACAGGTAAGTTGAAAATATTGTATGTATTGTAGCGACAATTGTTTTGGTTGAAGAACTTTGATTGAGTAAAGGTACAAGGGAAGAATACTTTTTAATGGTTAAGTAATAAAACTCCCGAACAATTTATGAATGTGAAGCTGCTGTTTTTACAAATTAATGGAAACCACCGAACTTATTTTTTTTTCTTATTTATCATGACGATATCATAAATCGTGTTTTTGTGCTCCGTTCGGACTACCTGGTGTACTATTAGCGGACTCCTTTCGAACTATTAGCTTCTAAGTAACTACGAAAGTCAAAGTTGTATATTCCAAACCTTTTTAAACAACCCGTCTACACAGTATGAGGTAAATTTAAGTTTCGATAAGAAATATATTTATTGAAAGTTGCGAGACGATAAAAGATCAATGCATAGATAGAGTAATACTACTTTGATAACAGTTTTTAACGATAAAAAAGATACGACAAGAATCTCTCGATAAGATATATTTTTTTTAAACCAATTTTCTTTTAAGTTATTTTAGTAAACATAGACAAAAAAACACATTTTTTCTACTAACGGGTAGAAAAAAAGAGGTAAATTACATGCAGCTTCATCAATTTTAGTTAGAAGTAAGTACTAAAAGTTAAAACGTTAAAACTATTTATTCTTATTTGCAAAAATGTCTCAACAATAATTGTTCACGTAATTTAGCGCCTGTTTCACCATCGACCAATCAAGTGTCAAATAGACTAACCGCCACTTAAAGTCACCCGTAACTACTTATACGAATGTCACAATATCTAAGTAGCATTAATCAGGGGATAAACTGACCCGTAACTAAGATACGATAGAAGATACTCGTAACTTTTACTTGCCGATTAGCGTAACTCAAGAAGTAACTATTCAACACTTTACTTGTAGATGGTGAAACAGTCCCCTTGCCATAAACTCCTAAAACAGGACGGTTGACGATGTGGAAGCGAGACGCCGCATAACACTGCAGGTAGCGGCGTCTCGCTTCAACATCGCAAACTGTTCTGCTTTAAGAGTTCATGGTAAGGAGGCTGGCAATAACTCTGCAATGCTAAGACACTTTCCTTACCATGCAAGATATTTCTCATTATCTTGACTTCCTTCAAACAAACTAGTAACCCCAATATGAAGATGAGTCAGTACACTCAGCAGTAAGTTATCGATCACCCACCGAACTTATGTTTAGGTCAAGGTCGTATATGATGAAGGATGACGTGTGACTGCCCCTAGGGATTCTGTCTAGTATTACATGATTACTAGAGTAAGAAGATATTTGGGTACCATGTTATGATAGTATAATGTAGGTTAACACTTTTGTGAAACGACAAAAACAGAATTAGCGTTGCAATAATAAAAAAGATACAATTATTAATTGATAAAAAGCAAACAATTTTTTTGATAACATGTATGAGATGAACATGAAGCCCATAATATTATTAATTTAGATTAGTTTTAATCATCTCTGTATCTTCTATCTTTTACTTTTTATATCCATAGTAGTTTGCAGTAAACTGTAAACGCGAAAGTTAAAAGATAACTACTATTCCAGAGTAGTCCAGTCAGGTCATGAATACAGCACCATTATATATAAAGAAACGAAAGAAATTCAAGCTACTGCCGACCTTTGAATAAGGTTCTAGGTACTGTACCGTACTATAACTATGCATTATGTTTGTATACTAGTTATACGTCACACTAAAGTGAACATTTTCGCGAGCTAATTTTATCCTTGTCACCTACGCAATTCCTTCATCGCTCCGCTAGCCAACCCACGCTTACTTTGCCTTTTATTAGAATTCCAATGCCATTAAGACGCAATTGGGATCTGCCTACTATTATCCGGTCTGTTTACGTGACTTTATGTGCTAAAAATAACACATTAAGATCCCACCGACCAAGTAACCCACCGACACTGTCATGTAGCATCGCACAATCGTATGTTTGTTTTCGTCGAAATATGAGTTAATAAAACAGAGCAACATTTTCACGAAAAGAAAAAACAGATATAAAACACAGGAATAAAATTCATGCCGAAGCGTTTCTTTTATCATGAGCTATTCAGTACACGGGTGAAATAAACCACCGTACGAACGATGAAAGACAAAAAGCCTCTTTCATTAGTCCCCGGGAGAAATCTGCTTTTTTTATTCGTAACGACAAAAGTTTTAGCCCTCAGAGTTTGCGCCTATAAATCACTTTAATTTATTGAGACGAAAGCGCAGAACACTCTAAGTTGTGGAATAACGAGGTCGCTATTAAGGTTGACGAATGTTACTTGAAACGACACACTGGAAGTTGTTACAATTAATTGGCTACTTTCAGAATTGGACGCGCATTTGTTAAGCGACTAACTTCGAAGGCATCAATTTTGAGTTATAAATAGGTACAGCCTTAATTATACTCGTAAAGTAAATGGAATTTTGCACTGTGGTGGCAACGCCTCGTTGTTTTCTGGTGAAGATGTGTGGCACCCTATTCTCTCGTGGGAGTCGTAAGGTTGTGAAATACTAAGGCTTATTTTATCTAATGGTTAACATATCGACGTATCTCCTACATACCTACGTATAATAATTTTCTTCAAATGTTCAAATTTGTCTTTGAACGTACAGAAAGTTTAAGTATTTTTTATACGCTGTTAGAAATATAGAACACCTTTAAAAAATAACTTTTATATTTTCTAGCGAATCGCCAGAGAAAATACCCTTTTTCTTCTAAAACTTTATACTGAGTCACATGAATTCCTTCTACCATTATTCTTAGAGTAAGTACAGATTTCAGCACAACTTAAGTGTTTTCTAAGTAAAGTTTCAGTGTTCATTCAAAGTTTAAGAGCTTAGCTGCTTAGAACGGAATTACAAGCGAACCTGCAGCGAGATCTTACAATTGGAAATATAGGTTAATCGTGTAAGCTGTCTTTGACTTTTGGTGTAAGGGTTTAAATTTGTTTGACTAAACAATAGTAAACCAACGTTAGTCACAATCAAGTTATAAATACTAAATGAAAACATTCGATTTTGATTCGATTGAGCTGTTTTTTTGACATTTTACCCAATTGATAAAATTTTTAAGCATATTCAAAATTAGTACCTACAACTTTGTTATACAATATCTACACTTTAACAAAATCCATTAAATCACAAAATAACAAAGAACTCCTGATTGATCGAAAAGTACTTGCAGTCCAGTCGTTTCCTTTCAAAATGTCCCAAACTCAAACAAATCAAGCGAAGCACTTACGGTGCGCTTTGGTTTTTTACTCTTAGGACGTCAAAGTTTAATTGTTTGCCGGTCTTGTTACATTAACCTGATTCCAAGTTTCTTTAATAAGAACTTCCCGTGTGTTTTTCAAAGTACCGACGGCGACGTAACTTTGTTTCAGTACACATTTATTTTTACAAACTGCTTAATTGGTTTGGTCTTACATAGCTTTTGATTGCTCGTGTTACATGTTAGGTATAAGCTTGATTTGCAGAGAGACTAAAATGCTATGACTTGTATCATGTGTTAGTTAAAAGAAATCATTAGGAATGTCTAGGTTAACTGCCGCACTCAGGTACGTTAATGATTACTTAAACTGACACTAATACCGATTTCACAAAGAAAACCTATACTTAGTGATAGTTTAAGTAATCATTAAATGTCTCTGAATTCGGCGGTATGAGTACTAAGAACGACAATATTATATCGCTTTTAGCAAATAACTTACGTACGAATAGATAAAACTATACTTATCCAGTCTATTCTATCTTTACCAGTATCTGCGTCAATGGTCTTTTGCAATGGTCAAGGAATAATGTGCCATATCTATGCATGGGTCGTTAATATTTGTCATAACAAAATGCAAAAATAAAATGTGGTCCGTTGTAACCATTTTGGTCACCCTATAAATTCGTGACGCCTGCTCTATGTAATTATCATGTTCTTATTTCCACCAAACGGTTTCTTAAACCTTCGGCTTTCCCTAGCAACTCGCTTTAAGCTCCGATTTACCGACAGCGTTAACAAAAAAAATATTAATCTAAAATACTTAGTTAAATGAGCGCACGTTGTTCAGTGCACTAATTATGAGCGCGTTAGCCGGCACCGACCGTAGGATGTTTCAATTTAACTTTTTGCAGCCACCCTCGAACGCTCTGTTGTATGGCTTGCGGCTTTTTACTCTCTAGTTTTGTTAGGGCGCCGCTACACGCCATCGCACTCCAGTTTTGACGGAATTGAACGTTGTTGATCGCAGCACATCGGATTAGGAAGGTACGATTTTTAGAGGTTTAAGAAATTGTGTGGCTTATAAATTGGAATCGGCGATGGGAAATATTCTGTTATTACTAATGTGAAAGAAAATATTCTATATATTAATTTGTTTTGCTGACAGTATGAAACTAGTTTCCGTTGAACAATACTAATAACACTGAAAACTAGTTTTGTTGAACACGTAATAGTATCGTTTTGTCCAACTTAAACGTTTAGCTTGCAACATTGCTACGGAAAAAGTTTAGAAATGTTGGTTCTTTTCTACGCTAACATTTTCGCTTTCGTTATGGACTATATTACACACAATTATCCTACTTACACGAACAACCATAAATAAATATTTTAATTGATCTTGTCTCTACTACTTGATCTAGCTTTGGATACAACATTTTTTCCCTTGCTTTTCTCGTCAGTAAGTCACGTCGTCGTACAAATGCGTGTGAGTGCAACCAGCCCTTAACCCTTTAACGAGAGTAGATACATTTTTTGTTCGTACCCGTGTTATGAGTTTTGCAAAGGCAAATATAATAGAAAGTCATGTCACGCTCTGACACTTTTTTGCAACATGCTCACAGCTTTGCGCCTTAATTTTTTGTCATTGCTGTGACCCTATTGTCGTTGTAAATAATGTAATACACAGAGTTGCTTGTTTTCTTACGCTTTATATAATGTATTAATAACTTTTTTAAAGAACTTGTGATAAATACAATAATGTGGAATTTGGTTTCTTAATAATGAGTTATGCTGCTAAGAGCGATGCGGCAAAGGATTTCTTATAGAAAAATGTGTAATTCAATAGTCAATTGTATTATGATTGTTATAATTTAACTTGTGCTTGTAATACGTGCGATTTGTTCTTGATTAATATAACTTTTGTAATATATTCTAAATGTTGACAGACAGATTGTGCTGCTGGGTAGTATGCTGCGCCGTTTCTTCTACCCAGCTGTAGCACTAGGAAGCGTTAAAGGGCGGGCGTTTTGGGGGCTGACTTGATGTAATTTGACGTTCAAAAAGTATTAATAATTAGACTAATTTGAACAAATGATTTTTATCTTTATCGCAAATTTTAATGTTATCTTTTTGATTGGCCTATTTAAAACATAACATAAACATAACATCACGCCTGTATTCCCCGAAGGGGAAGGCAGAGGTAAACATATAGTAGACCCACATTTCGCCAGTTATGTTGTAAGTCCCAATGTAATAGGGGGCGAGCCTATTGCCATCAACCGGGCACAAATCCAGACTCCGTGCTGCTGCTGAGAATTGCTTAATGGAAAACTCAGTAACACTTTGCCCGACCCGGGATTTAAACCCAGGACCTCTTGCTCATCAGTCGCGCTTAGCGACCACTAGACCAACGAGGCTATTTAAAATTACATTCAAAATAAACTCTGATTTGGCCTTTTATTCAATTCCAAATTCATTGCTGTGGATTCTAACGCCCAATATCTAAGCCACTAGAAGTACACACAAAATTGATATATAAAGGTATTTTATCCTTCACCAAGAACTAAAATTACTACATCAGATTACTTACGTATCCTAAGAAACATTAAAAGAAAACTTTCTTTTCTCAAAGATAAATGGCATCATTAGAAGAATATCGCCAGTTACTTTAATTGAGAACCGGAGTCAATTGGATTCGTTTGATATCGAGTTAAAAGATAATTAATATCGTTATCTGCTACGAGTGTAATTTGTACCGTAGCTAAGTAACTACGCCGTAGAGGCTGCGTAGACTTTGTAGACATGTTGTAATATTATAATTATTGTAGTGACATCTGTAAATAAGTTACATAATAGTATTGTAACTGTGGGGTTTTCTACATTACATAGCAAGAGCTTTCTTAATTTAAAAGACATAATATACATACGTAATTAATTTTGTATATGAATTGTTTGCTATTTCTTAAGGCATTGGATTTTACTAATTCGAATTTATAATTTTTATTACTAAGGTGTAGTGTGCGTTGCGTAGGTACGTGATCAGGTATAGATAAAAAATATTTGCACTAATAATCACGATGCTTTTTATATACCTACAAATACATTATGACTAACTTCTATATGTAAACTAACACAAACATTCTTAAGTGGAATAACTATATCACTTTAGAATTCACTTGCCTTGCTCTTGCATAAAACCACCTCAATCTAAACCGCGAACTGACATAAGACGCATCCCCTAACGAAATGACGTGCCTTGTTTACATGGTGCTGGCTGCACAGGGGTGGTTACCCTGCTAACTTAAGTGGTACCAACATCACGTGACGCACTAAGAGAATAATGCAGCTTTTAATTTGGCTGGATTATTTTTTTGATCCCTTTCGGATTGAATATTGGCTTTTGTTGGAGATGGTTTGGGAGTTATGTAGTTTACTTTTAGTAGCTTTATCTTCTTGACTGCCTTGTAGGTCTATTGCATGAGGTCCTAGGTACGAATCCCAGGTCGGGCAAAGTATTATTAGGTTCTTTCATTAGGTCATTCTCAGTAACAGCATGGAGTCTGGATTTGTGCCCGGTTGATATAACCACCATAACATAACTGTAGAAATGTGGGTGTACTATAGGTACACTTCTGCCTGCCCCTTTGGGGAATACAGGCGTAATGTTATGTTATGATATGTTTTTACCTATATCTAGTTAGATGCTTATTACTTGTGCTATTGCATACCTCTTTTCCCAAGCGTACTGGCTCTAGGGAGTGTTTTAGCTGTAGTTCGAACTTTTCTCATTTACTTGAGCTTAGACTACCAATATGTAAGACTACATACACAACTACTATCATACCTAATCTCGATCGATTCTTGATCTCGATCATTAATCTGTTAAAATAAATGTCAGTAATCTTAGAAGAATACTGCAGCTACAAAACTTCGTACATTAAACGTTACCACAATAATTTAAAACGACATAATACTCCAACGGAAAAGAACAAAAAACATGATACTATAATAAACAGCGACAGGGAACAATTTTCCGACCAAAAAGATATTTACTGAAGATTTTCGCAGCAAATAGAATTACCTGCCCTCAACAATATGCAGCCGGGGGAAAAATTATGCGAAGGAAATCAGCCAGAGCTCCTAGCAAGAAAACAGCCTTTGTGTGACGTGGGAAAACGAAGGGTGAAATTGCGCTTATAGTTTTATGAATAATCATATAAACTTTGTTTATACAAAATGGAAAGTTTATAGTCGCTTTTTCCTCGGTCGTGTTGAAAGTGATCAGTCAGTCAGTAGGAAAGAGAAGTAGCTTCTCCCTAGAGAAGTAGCAAATGGTTGGCTAATAAAGCGAATAGAATGAATTGTGCATTAGGATGACATAATGTTTTGACTATGTAATGTATAACTTTCTCCTAAGCGACTTTCGGTCACAGCGGCCTATCTCAGCTCAGACTAGCCAACTACGCAGAAGATATTATAGTGCACAAGTATGCGCGCGAACACAGGTGCACTGCCTATTCCCTCACTCGCATAGTCAGATGGGACTGGAGAGAGATCGGGCGTAGGACCAACGGCTTACCGTGCCTTCCAAAGCACAGAGGGGTCTTGACATGTGAAAACAGTCACCCATCACAAGACTGACCGCGGTGAGAACGGCTTACTTGCAGATAGCCGATCTACGCAGTAGCCTCTTAGCTGTGAGCTCCTGTGTTTTGACTATGTAATCTATGACATACATCAATTTCATTTTTTATTATCTATTTCTATTCGACGAGTGTTTTGCCTTGGGCCCAAGTTAGTTATAGCGAGGCTGACTGCCCAAAATGCAACAACAAATCAAATCAATATCGTCACTCGTGGAGGCTCTTGCTGTGCCAGCCTCCTCATGTTTAGCATTCCAAAGAAATATCCCTATTTGCATGAATTTAACATGATACAGTGGTTTTAAAAATTGCCCTATTTTGCCACCAGGCAAGCAACATACTGTAAAAAGCAAAGTTGACACTATTTTAAGATAGTATTCATAATTAACATAACTTACTGTGTACTCAAATTATTCATACATTATCACAAATATAGTTTTTGTTGAACCAAATAACATTCGTGGTCATTCCACCTTACCCTCTGTTACAAAAGTAGGAGTTCATTATAAGGAAGAAAACATAAGCGTGAGCCATTACGGCGGGAATTCCCAACGGTATACGCAGATGATTAATCGTGTTCATCATGTTGGTCGATGTTGCCTGCCTACCTATAGATCTAAATGTAATCATACCTATATTAAATTATTACATGTTAAGATAACATCAACATTGTTTAATTGAATGGGTCTTCTTCTTGACGTAAGTTGATGGGTAAGTGATTGACAACCTGATTGGCGCAGTGGCTAAGCGATTGGACTGCTGCGCTATGAGTTGCGGGTTCGATTCCCGCACGGGGCAAAAATTTGTGTGATCTGCAGATGTTTGTCCCGAGTCTGGGTGTTTGTGTATGTGATATTTCATGTTTGAAAAACGCATTCACGGCACATGAGATATTCCTATTGTGGTGCGACGTTTTTTTTAACAAAAAAAAAATTATGATCAATGTAACTGTTAAGGTAATACCTGCACAGCCAAATCTAAGGTTCTACCCAGAGGAGATTAAATAATATGTGTGATCCGCAGATTTTTGTTTTGAGTTTAGATGTTGTGATTTATGTGAACTCTTAAAGCAGGGCATTTTCTGTTATTGATACGAGACGCTACAATACACTACACGTAGCGGCGTCACGCTTCTACAAATAAAAAAGGTCCTGCTATACGAGTTCATCGTATGGGGACAGGTAGTTAATTTAAATGTACAAGACACGCCATGAATTAACTAGTAGCATTTGTAGTCTGTAAATTGCATCCACTGGAAGAAATTCCGAAGTTGGGGGAACGTTAATAAAATTAGAAAACTATACTAAATAAAAATCTGCCTCTACAGTCACATCTTCAAACTCGTTAGAACATAAATTACATTCGATTACAAACCTTTGAGAATTACCCCTACCATTGGTACGACGCATCCATCGAAAATCACGTACGCTTCCATAATACGGTTAGCCAGGGAAATTGTCCTCGGGTGTTAGGAAATAATATCATTAAAACACTGCTTACGGGAGACGTGATTGATGTGAGTTCGTTTGTTGTTCATTACCGGTTTGAGACTATGGTAATGAGGATTCAATTTGAGGAGTTCGATTTTAAATAAGGTTAACCGAAACTTTGAACTTTTACTCTGTTAAAAAGTGTGCTTTTGTTTCATTGAGTGTCGCATTGCCCTTACCCAGCATTGGGACACTATTATTATTATTTCCTTTAATTAAATTATTTTTCTTATAAATTACAATTTTAAATATCTATAAAAAATACAATATTTAAAAATATAAAAAATAGGGCCCAACCAGCAGCGGGAACAGGGTCCAAGCTACCGGTGGTTAGGGCTCCAGAGAGAGGAACCTCCTCACAATGCGTGCCGTGTCAAGGAGTACCGCTTTCTGCATCAAGCCCTTGACCCAACCGCCTAACGTGAGCCTCTTCAGGTGTTGGTCGAGACTCTGGGCCATTATTATTATTATTAGCCTAAAGTTTTCCACTGCTGGGCAAAGGCCTCCCCACTGTCTTTCCACATCTCCCTGTTCCCAGCTACCAACGACCAGTCTTGCATAAACAAGGGACACTAAGGGTTGATAAAAAAAAACTAGAAATAAACGTGATTTAAACCACGATATATTGCTATATAGAATAGGTATTAGATACGTATTTAATTATATAAATACAATATCTTAGATTTCTCTATCTTATTACTTATTAGAATAAGTTCCATAGATATAAGTTCATAATTCTTATGTTGTAAATAACTAGGTTAACCCTCTTCCTCTCTCCACTTTTGCTGTGCCCGACAGGGTCCATAATGATCTGTAATATTGTAAGTCCGGCTATGTACTATTATGGAATGCAATAAAGTATTGAGTACTGGTACTAATAAAATTCTACTTCCATTCATCAAATCTTCTAAAGAAAATTACAACAGGCTAGTCCCGGAGAAAGAAGCGGCAAATATAAATAATTTCTTCTTGAAAATAACATAAAATCCAAATAACTTAAATTAAATACATAAACTACAGTATTTTTTCGTCCGCATCTTATCAATGAAAACATAAAAGTCGATATTCCCAAAGAGCTATTACATTATGCAAAGAAAAAACATCAGTCACCGTTGTACCGACACACTTTCTTACCCTTTCAACGATATTAAATAAAGAGAAACAAACTTGCAACTCAAATGTATTAGTTCTTTTTATGAAACAAGTTTTTACTGGCTTCTTGTTATTTTTTCATGCAGCATATTGTTTTATACTTTTTTTTTGTTTTAGTATTTTATGTTACTCGTATTATTGATGATTCATTTTGTTTTTAGAATCGGACAGCATGGAATTTTTGAATACAGAACAAACCATGTATGGATTAAGACCAGTCTAGTTTTATCAGTAGAGCAATTGCTACTGAAACGTCAAAACTAACATTTATTTGTATAGTAGTGACAAATGTGGCAGTTGGCTTTTAGATTTTGCTCTCGATAGTGCTTCACGTCACCGTATAGCCCCACAAGCAAGATCTAAAATTAGCCTCATTTGCAAACGGCTGAACCAATTTTGATAAAATTTGGTATGGAGGTAGCTGACACCCTGGATTAACACATAGACTACTTTTTTATCCCGAAAAAATTAAGTGAGTAACACCGCGGGGCGCAGCTAGTCAAATATAAAAGTTTAATCGCATCAGTCATCTTCAAAATCGCCAGTTAATTTCCCATCTAATTTTTACTGCCCTTCATCGCAGTGTCGCTTTTACATCAAATTAGGCGGACCAAGTAACGACACTTATTTCTCGTTTAAATATTTACAGGCCAACTTAGCGGTTTCGGCGTCGTAATTAGAAAACTTTTTTACACAATAATTACGATTGCGAATGGCTGCGTCAGAAAATTTTGTAAAATTCCCTAATAATGTTAGTGGAAGTTTGTGGTTTCAAATTGCAACATTTACTTGGTCGTTGATCATTTGAAGGTTGTTTTGCGGTATCGTTTGGTGTGACTTCGTTTTAGTTCATGTGGCTTCGAGAAAAGTATTGGAGTCACTTTCCATTGCGTTTTATGTCAAAGATATAAAGCGAACAAACAGAGGCTTTATCATCCACTTATGAAACAACTTTCACAATAACGAACCGATTTTCCTCAAAAAGTAGACAAAAGTGTGCTTTTATACACTTACATATTAATAACAGCTTCAATGCCGTAATATGGGCATTTATGAGGCAATCAGAAGTTTTTATTTAGTTTTATTCTCATTTATGTCAGCCAAAACTTTTTTGGAATGCTGAAAAAATGTTAATATTAATTAATGGCATACAACACAAGCCCCTAATTCAAACAAAATTAATATCACAGCTTTGCACCAAAAAAAATCCAATGTTTATACAATTTGGCAAAATTGCACAGCTATTAATAAAAACCGGGACTTCCAATGCAAGAAGTAATCGGTAATATGATAAATCTCTCCCCTCGTTCTAAGTTACGCGTACTCAGAGCAATTTCCCCCAAAAAATTGAATTAATTTTTGCCAAACAATCGAAGGCAGCATCAATATTAATGAGAGATGTAACACAAGAGTTTTTTGCTCATTTGGTCCTGTATGTATTAAATTTCGTCTGGTTTTATCAGTGATTTGAATCTCTGTAGATTGTGTTTTTTAGGCGAATGGTGGCTTTTATTTATTTCTTTGTGTATCGAATTATATTTGGCATAACGAATTATTGGTGTATTGAACGTATCTTTTTTGAGTGATTGATAGATATAAAACAAAGTCTTGGAATCAAATATTCCAGAAACAAAAGTAATGATGTTAAATGCTGTAAGATTTACAATTATTTTTAGCTTTAATCGGCTACTTAGTTGATCAATCGTGGATTTTATTCTCCCACGAAAAAAAGGTATTATGCCTTAATCTAAATGGTAAATAAATCTTAATTCTGGTAATTACACATGCAATCTTTTATCAACATTGCACATCTTCAATTACAATGATTCCACGACCGCTCCCCAACACACCAGCGTTTAGTATTACATCCTGCTCTTATCTACAGCAGACACGTGCCATATATGTCGATACAGGCTTAATCCATCACCCTAAAACTCTTTGATGTTATAACACAATAGGGGACATTTTAGTTTTCCAAGCGAGATAAAAATACGCGCGTAGGGCGACGCGGTGTCGAACAGAGATGACCTGTGATTGGCTGTTTTTAAAACAATGGTGTATTTGGAATGCGTGTTGTCAAACACTGAGGTATCATGTTGAATTTTTAAAAACATGTAGTGATAGGGCTTAGTTTTAAATTAGGTGCATTTTTTTGCTTTATTTATTTACGGGCTTTTGTTTTGAAAGTATAATATATTTGTCCCAATAAGCCTCAACATCTATTACACATTTGCAAAGAGGTTAAAATCGAAACGTGCTTATTAAGAACCCTTTCTTTATTTTTCAACGCGTGGTCCTTCCCTCCGGATATGCATTAGAGATAATTTTGGCCTTGAGCAATACCAAAACGGCTCGGTTCTCCAATGGGTACTATTAGAATTGCCTAAGGGCAAAATCACCCTAAACTAAAATATAAATGGCAATCTATATTTTGAAGCAAAGGCGAATAAAATTCAGCTTGACTTTCAAGTAAATTATAATTAAACAAACTTGCATTAAGTTAACTAAGCATATGATACGGGTTTGATATAATTGCTGAGTTAAAAAAATATATTATTCCGTGTCTTTAGCCCACTTATTCATAAAAGAGGATCATTAACTAAACCCTGTATTATTTCTATTGACATCTCTATTCTTTCATATGCAAACAACGGTGATAGGTAATTTATTCCCAGGTTTAAAATTGTATTTTTTTAAATAAGGGAGCTCATGCCTCTTATATTCAATCTAGAATGATAATATACTGAGTAAGTAAGTTAGTCAAATACTAAGTAATTACGTATAAGAAATAATATGCAGATAATGTTTATTGTTAATAATGTAATTGGTGTGTGTTCTTTGGTTGTCATAATTTCTTAAAGGTCCACTCAAGTCATTCACCTTTCCGCTGCACGAACATGACCAAATATAAATAAAAGAACGCTACAAACAATATTGTGGTAATGCAATTCTTTATTACTCACATCTTAGTCCTGTCCCTTGATCTAAACGTTATGATACCACAGATAAACGTCGGAATGCAATGTTTTTATTTGATTTCATTGGGGTGGATGCAGAGGGTGTCCTGTGTCACATTGACCGTCTCATGTCCGTCTATTAGGGTACATAAATGCCAATAGTTATCGCAATGGGCACATTGATTGACGTGCGTGTGAATATTTTAAGTAGCTTTATTTAATTATAACCTTATATAACGTTACTTGAGAAGGTAACTGCAAAAAAAATTTCCTTAGAAGATTACATTGGTATACTAACTTACATTTTATGTGTGGTGTTTATCATAAAAATACTATAGGTAATATTATATGAGTCAGTAGTTCTCTCGCCAGATGGATTTTCTTACAGGTTCCCATAAAATTTACTATGTAGCATGTACTGTATAAATAGGGTACTTTTATTTTCCCCACACTAGTAATTTCTCCTGTATCGTGGGTGCGTTTCAAAAACATGAAACATCACATACACAAACACCCAGACCCGGGACACACGGAATGGAACCTGTTGACGCCATCTATCGTCGGGGGGCACAACTTCGTTGCGCTCTAGCGGCGCGTGGCGGAACTGCGACGATCGAGACGCCCCCTCACAGTGGATAGCGATACTTGAGATCGATTCGGTCAATATTATTGTGTTCATTCGTTCGTTCAGTTCGGTTTTGTTCGTCTTCATTACGACCGTTGAAATGCGGCGCACGTTTATTGTAAACAATAACTTAAAACTACATTAAATTCATAAAAACCACATGGAGCGTTATTGAAGACACCACATCAACACCCCACCTGCCTCACGTTACTGTGCGTGGACATGAATGGTCCTTCGAGCCGGATTCACGAAGATTTCGTTGGCCCGGCCCCGGCGTTGATACCTGCGTTCATCAGGCGTCAAGAAAGACATCCACCAAGCAGAAGTGGCAGGTTGGCATATCCCGTCAGTTCCCCATCCCATCCTTTGGTCTGTGCTAATCGTTTGTGCTGTGATTCCAGCGTTTGGGTGGTGGTACCTGCCTACGCAACCGGTGACTCCGCTCGGCGGCGCAACGTTTTGCGCGGCTATCGGCAGCCATTATCGTGCGTTGCGAGGTTCTCGTTCTCGGGAAATACTGTAAGTACTCCTTATTTCCTATAACTTGTCCAAAATGAGTGAAGCTAAGTTTTCAGATTTTATTAAAAAACGTGGTACCATAAAGGGTAGGCTCACATTATTTGAAAATTATGTCAAAAAACTTTCGTTTCCTTTATCTGATGAGCACCAGGTAGAAATTAATTTAAGAATAGCCAGTAGTTCTGCGTTATTGAACAATTTCAACGATCTCCAGGAGAAAATCGAAGACGTAATTCAGGACGATCTCGAACTTTCACACCAGTTGGAAGAGAGAGATCGTTTTGAAGAACAGTTTTATAGAGTAGTAGCTTTGGCTAAGTCGTTGTTATTGAAGAGTAATGTACCGACTGGTGAGACGAACAGCGCGGTTAAGCCAATAACTTCCATTAAATTGCCTGAAATCAGGGTTCCCTCCTTTGACGGTTCCTATGACCGTTGGCTCGAATTTAAGCATTCGTATGTCAGTATAATTCATGAGCGCGAGGATCTAAATCCGGTACAGAAATTTCATTACCTTAAATCATCTTTAACCGGCAGCGCGCTGCAAGTAATCAGTGCATTGGACTTTTCGGCCACGAACTATATTCACGCATGGGAGCTTTTAAGTAATAGGTATAACAATACACGTTTATTAATTCACAACCATGTAAAAGCGTTATTTAAAATTCCGTCGTTACAAAGGGAGTCTGCTACTCAAATAAGAAGCTTATCTGATACGGTTTTAAGAAATTTACGTGCTCTCAAAACACTAGGAGAACCAACAGACTATTGGGACACTTTAATTATTTTTATGATCGTTTCTAAGTTAGATCAAGCCACGGAACGCAAATGGGAAGAGTACAAGGGAACATCTAGTACGTTAATAGGGTCAAGGTCAACCACAAACCTAGATGATTTACTTAAGTTTCTCAAAGATAGGGCCGACATGCTAGAAATGATCAAAGTAAATAACAAACCTGTAGATTATAAAAGTAGTGAACACACATACAAGAAACATTCATCACACACACATACATCCCATAGTCATCTTGTTACTCAACTTAGTAATAATAAAGTTAGTACACAACAAAATCGGGTATCGTGTGCAATGTGCACCGGTAACCATCGGCTTTATACATGTACACGTTTTCTTAATTCGGCTGTTCAGGATAGGATTAATTTAGTTAAAACACATAATATTTGTATTAATTGTTTACGCACGACTCACCCTATAACGGAATGCAAATTTAGATCTTGTAGGTTGTGCAATAAGAAACATAATAGTTTAATTCACGTTGATAGGCAAGTAGATAATACGTTGCAGGTGGGCGGGGCGAACGCGCAGTCGCAACCGGCCATCGCCTCATCTAATGTTTCTGCATCTTTACACGTTATGACTAATCATTCTAAATCGCAAAGTTGTGAATCGGATTATGCGTTATTACCTAACGTTTTGTTATCCACGGCGTTAGTGGATATTTTAGATGGTAATAACGAATATCACACTGTGCGCGTTCTTTTAGATAATGGTAGTCAACATTGTTTCGTTAGAAAATCGTTATGCGATTCGTTAAATTCTTCGTTAATACAGTCCACTTATCACGTTGCCGGAGTGGGTGAAAAGATTTCGCAGTCTACCCACTTATGTAAAATACAATTACGGTCAAAGGTCAATAATTATATTATGAATATTGATTGTTTGGTGTTACCGTGCATTACTAACCGCTTACCGTCGTGTTGTGTTAATATAAATAACGTACATATTCCGGACAATATCCAACTCGCTGATCCAACTTTTTTTTCACCATCGGATATTGATATTTTGATTGGTGCGGATAAGTTTTGGGAATTATTATCTGATGGAAAATTAAAACTAAATAATGGTCCATACTTACAAAATACGAAGTTGGGTTGGATAGTGTCTGGGCCGTTACAGAATAGTACACTCCGCGGTAATAAGATTCATTGTAATTTTACCCAAACAATCGATACACAATTAAAATTGTTTTGGGAATTAGAAGAAGTTAGTAGCGTTAAAAATGTTCTTAGTGCTGACGAACAGGCGTGTGAGAATATTTTTATTGAAACAACAAAGCGTATGGAAGACGGTAGGTTCGCCGTTCGTATTCCTTTAAAGGAATCGGCCGATGTTCTCGGTGAAAGTTATAAGGCGGCCGAAAAACGTTTGTTGTCAATAGAACGTAAATTTTCGCGTTCTTTACAATTTAAGGAAAAATATGTCGAATTTATGGATGAGTACGAAAGGCTCGGTCACATGAGTCGTGTAGAAAAATACGGGTCACCTCACTATTTCTTACCGCATCACGGTGTTATCAATGATAACAGTAGTACTACGAAATTACGCACGGTGTTCGATGCGAGTGCGGTTACGTCGTCTGGAAAATCATTGAATGATATTCAGCATATTGGGCCGCCATTGCAAAATGATATTTTCAGTATATTATTACGTTTTAGGCAATTTAAATTCGTAGCATGTGCAGATGTCGAAAAGATGTTTCGTAATTTTCTAATTCAACCGGATCAACGCGATTTACAATTAATATTATGGCGTAAAAATCCAGCGGACCCAATAGGTGTGTATCGCCTTAACACCGTGACGTATGGTACCGCGTCTGCGCCTTATCTGAGTATGCGGTGTTTACGACAACTCGCGTTGGAGTGTGGGAATGAGCTGATCGCGCGGGAGATTCGCGAAGATTTTTTTGTAGATGACGTTCTTTTAGGTGATGATGATTTACGTAACTTACTGGATACCTGTGAAAAGTTAAAGAATACATTAAGTTCGGCGTGTTTATCTTTACGAAAGTGGTTATTTAATGTCGATATTAGTAATCACGAAATATTTAAAAAGTTATCTTTAGGTGATCATTGTCACAGTAAAACGTTAGGATTAGGATGGTATAATAAAGGTGATGAACTCCATTTTTCTACACAAGTAGTTAAGAGCAATGACCCCTTATCCAAACGTACTATGTTATCAACAATAGCTCAGATATACGACCCGTTAGGTATCTTAGCGCCGGTTATTATAGTAGCAAAGATATTATTGCAACGTTTATGGTTGTGTAAAATTAATTGGGACGATCCCGTTCCCAGTGACGTCACGTTGTCCTGGGACAAATTTATTAACACACTTCCTTACTTAAGTAACTTACGAATTCCGCGTCACGTCATGAGTGCGTATACTCAATATATAGAATTACATATATTCACTGACGCGTCACAGAGCGCATATGGTGCTTGCGCCTATGTACGTACCTACTCTGATGGCTCGCCGGTGGGTATTAAATTGTTGTGTGCGAAAAGTAAAGTTGCACCGCTCAAGCCGGTTACTATACCAAGGCTCGAGTTATGTGGCGCTTTATTAGGTGCGCGCTTATATAGAAAAATAACTCGCTCGTTGCGTATTGTTTTCTATAAGAGGTACTTTTGGACAGATTCGACTATTGTTTTGGGGTGGCTTAGGATGTCACCACATTCGTTAAAACCATTTGTTCAAAATAGGGTTGTAGAAATAAATGATATAACAAGTAATGCGTTGTGGTTACATGTAGGTACGAAGGATAATCCCGCGGATTTGGTTTCGCGCGGTCTTAGTCTAGATGTACTTATTGAAAATTATTTATGGTGGAACGGCCCTACGTTTTTACAATCTCCCGAGTCAGACTGGCCATCACAATATAAAATAATAAATTCTGATTTAGATTCATTGAATTTACCTGAAGTTAAATCTCAAACTACTGCGTTGGTTTGTGACGTTAATAATAATAAATGTTTTACGTTTGAAAGGTTCCGTAGTTATATAAATATGATACGTGTTGGAGCTTACCTGTTACGATACTTACACAACTTACGCTCACCGAAGTCGGAACGCGTACTAGGTCCGTTAACAGCAGATGAGATGTTGGCGTCTTCGCATATGTTGGCACGTCACGCTCAGCGCGAATCATTTCATGATGAATATAAAAAATTAAAATGTAACTTACCTTTGAAGACTACTGCTTCCGTTGCTTGTTTAAATATATTTCTCGATGAAAATAATATTATTAGAGTTGGCGGGCGCCTTAGTAATTCACCTACTTTTACTTATGATAAAAAGCACCCTATACTTTTATCTAGTAAACATTGTTTTACACAGTTGTTGTTTCAGCACCAACATAAAGAACTTCTTCATGCTGGCCCCCAATTGCTATTAGCTACCGTGCGTGAAAATTGGTGGCCATTAGGCGGTAGGAACCTAGCGCGAAAGATTGTTCATCAGTGTATCCGCTGCACTCGAATGAAAGGTAAAACTTTAACGCCAATTATGGGCAACCTTCCATCAGAACGGTTAGAAGCTGGTTTCCCGTTCATTCGATGTGGAGTGGACTATGCAGGACCTATATTGGTATTGAATCGTAAAGGGAGGGGAGCCAAGCTTGAAAAGGGTTATATTTGTATATTCGTTTGTTTTGTAACCCGTGCTGTTCATCTTGAACTGGTCAGTACGTTGGCCTCTCAAGAGTATATGTTAGCATTAAAACGTTTTATATCTCGAAGAGGTAAGCCAGCTCAGATTTTCTCCGATAATGGTAAGAATTTTATTGGAGCTATGAAAGAAATTAGAGAAATGTTCATAGAAAATTCAGATCATATAATTAACACGTTGTCTAATGATAGTATTGACTTTAAATTCATTCCCCCTTATGCTCCTCATTTTGGTGGGTTATGGGAGGCGGGAGTCAAATCATGTAAATTCCACCTGAAGCGTGTGGTTGGTACCGCTAACCTAACGTTTGAGGAGTTCAGTACTGCGTTGGCACAGATCGAGGCAGTCCTGAACTCCCGACCTATAACTCCTATGTCCTCAGATCCAAATGACCTTCAACCTCTTAGCCCAGCTCACTTCCTCGTCGGCCGGCCACTTACGTCACCAGTCTGCAAAGATCTCTCCGAAGCAAACACTCATTGTCTGACACGGTTTCATCGAGTAGAACAAATCAGACAGCACTTCTGGAACCGCTGGCACAAGGACTATATCGCAGAGCTTCAAATAAGGACAAAATGGAAGTCAAAGGATCAGGACCTAGCCAAAAACACACTCGTAGTTATCAAAGAGGATCATACTCCTCCACTGAGGTGGCGTATGGGGAGAATTATAAAAACCTTCCCTGGAAACGACGGTGTGTCCCGGGTAGCGACAATCCAGACATCTTCAGGACCAGTAAAGCGAGCGTTTTCAAAAATCTGCCCGCTACCGGTGGCTCCATTCAAGGACGATGGTGTGGATGCAGCCGGGAGCGTCTCCAGGAAGGCATAACTTTGGTTGAAAGCTGTGAGCTTTCAAGGCGGCCGGCATGTTGACGCCATCTATCGTCGGGGGGCACAACTTCGTTGCGCTCTAGCGGCGCGTGGCGGAACTGCGACGATCGAGACGCCCCCTCACAGTGGATAGCGATACTTGAGATCGATTCGGTCAATATTATTGTGTTCATTCGTTCGTTCAGTTCGGTTTTGTTCGTCTTCATTACGACCGTTGAAATGCGGCGCACGTTTATTGTAAACAATAACTTAAAACTACATTAAATTCATAAAAACCACATGGAGCGTTATTGAAGACACCACATCAACACCCCACCTGCCTCACGTTACTGTGCGTGGACAGAACCTGTAACCCTTAGCGCAGCAGACCATTCGCTTAGCCACTGCGCCAATCGGGTCTTTTGTAGGAGATAGACACGTATGCTTCACACCAAGTCTTGTAACAGACTAAAATATAACCACACTTATTCACAAACACTGTAATAGTGCTGTCATAAACAACCTGACGA
Organism: Abrostola tripartita; assembly: GCA_905340225.1. Classification (NCBI taxonomy): domain Eukaryota; kingdom Metazoa; phylum Arthropoda; class Insecta; order Lepidoptera; family Noctuidae; genus Abrostola; species Abrostola tripartita. The sequence continues at coordinate 5,151,290 of HG996493.1, read as the reverse complement.
AATATCTTGTATCAGCTGATATGGCCGCTTTAGGCGATTTTCCCCAAACAATGGAAGATATTCGGGCAGACGTGACAGGCCAGTTTGTTCTGACTACTAATGTCACTCTTGAGACGTCTCAGACGGTTATATCTGCGATGGGCGACTACCTAACGAAAGGGTTAAGGTGCGGCGCTCAGTAGACAGGGATAGAGTGAGAAAAAGATAAAAATATATTTTAGGTTTTGTATATTATGACTACATAGTGCATACATAATATATATACAGGTGTGATGATGAAATCATATTGTTTACGGGTTCAGAATAAAAATCGATGTTCTAAAGACTGTTTTTGCTAGTCATCGTAAGCCAATTAAAAAACTAATTACTTAATATTTTCAACGGACGGATGTAACCATTGAACTGTACTTCAACATCATTCAGATCCAAAAAAAAAATGGAAAACGTCATTTAGATACCTGGAGATACATTAATTACCACTGAAGTACCGAAAGTCAGTTGTTTTTATTTCTCCAAGAGTTCAAATCACTCACAATCCATAAGACTTGGTACTCTGTGTCCGGGGTACTTATGAGAGCGTATCAAACCGCGGCCCGGGGCCGAGTATAACTGAACGCGGCCACGTGACCAGCCTCACAACTAACACAAATGGTGTGTGCTGCTCCCAACAGCATTCTATCGCCGTTTGAGCAGATTTTTGTTGGAAATGTCGTGGTTATTGGTTTGCGAGTTATATTTGTGATACGCCTGTGATTCGATTTTAGTGATGAGTGATAGAAATAATCATGTTTTTGTATTCAAACTTAGTCTACCTTTCTGTCAGCCTGATTTATTTTCTCAAGATATAATAACTATTTTCAATTGCAAACTGCAGAAATCTAGGATTGCAGCTCGACGCTACATTGTTTTCTCAGAAAGATTTCCATGGGTGCGAACTAAAGACAAACTATCTGAGGATATAACAATAATACACATAATCTCTCACTCAATAAAAACTTGTTCTATCGAAACCCCTTGGCGCAGCAGTTTGAACTCTGAGTCACAACTAGTCGGGTCTATAATAAACTATACATACAACATACGGTAGTCAATCAGTCCATATCGAGACAATAATAATATATATTAATAGTAATTCGTTTCTTAATATAACTAAGTGACGGTTTTCCTTCTTATTCAGATTCATATATATTTTCAAAAGTCTGACCTTTTTAAGAGTATCATGAATGGGGTCAGTGTAAGTCCTTTTAAGGCGGGGTGCGATGGAAGGACCCACAGTATTCACACTTACATCTTCGCTATAAATCCTTTTGCTAATCGTCTCTCAAAATATATCCTTTGCACTCTTATTTCTTTTTAGTTGTACTGACGTAGAGTATAGGAACAAGCACTTATACCGTTGGGATGGATACCATATGGATATTCTTAAGTTTATGAAAATATAAACTTTTTTTAATCGTATGGTTGATGAACAACCTGGTGTCTGAGTTTAAACCGCCTGTTGGCCTCTGACATGGCTTCACACACCGTTAAAAAATCTTACTAACTCTTAGGTGTGCCGGTTTCCTCACGATGTTTTCCTTCACCATTTTTTTTAACCGATAACTAATTTATAGTACGCACATGAATTCGAAAAGACATTGGTGCGTGCTGGGGTTTGAACTTGCGACTTTTGACTTGGAGTCCAATGGTCATACCGCTCAGCTATCAGTGCGATAATAAACTATGTAGAAGTAATATTGCCATAAGCAGGCTAATTTTTTTTAACATAGCTAGGCAGTAAAACCACACTCACTACTTCTCCTAATCTGCAAAATACACAATAGGATCGCTAAACAGGTAAAGCGCTAGAGAATAGTTCCTAAACACCTAATCCAAACCAATTAGTTTATATAATTGCTTCACTTTAACAGCCTTTTAAACACCGCCCGCGTTACCTGCACCAATATTTTTTAACTAAACTTGGCACGGTCGAGCTTAATCCTAAGTAAGATTAACGGACGGGGCGAAGGGCAGTAATTACAGACATTATTGGCAATCGATAGAATCCGCAGATTTAGTACACGACGACCACGAGATTTGGCGGAATACCCGCAACTGATGCTGCTCCAGTTCTGTTTGTCCTTATTACGGTGTAATGAGATTATGTGTAGAGATAATGTTCAGGTAATTAATGGTATTTTGTGGTAGTACATACGTTTTCCACGCCTATTCTACTTCTATCCATGAGACTTGGATTCAATATTGTGTTTTGTTTTATCGTTATTTGGTTTTTGGATCTAAATGGCCTCTTACATATTTTGCTCTAGCAAATTTAACATTTTTTGCTTTCTATTATAAAAAGACTCATCGATCTCTTCTACAACGAGGTTTTGCAATTTCGAGGAAGACTTTTTCCGCCCTAAATAATCTTGCATGTGTATAAAACAGTGCAAACTTTACAAGTAAACAGCACAATGTTCTAACCTACACACAATTTTCCGACGTAACCGCGATTTATATGAATGCAGATTCATAAATCATTAAGCCGTCACATTATTCTTGACCAGCATTCGTAACCACGTTTGGTGCGACACTTTATCTTGCCACAAAAGCGGGCAGGAATTATTCTACCCGCATCCCGGCTGACGACAACCTTCACGGCTAAGTGGAGAGAGACTGGAGATCAGCCTAGTGTGAAGAAATTGGGATTTAGGAGCGTGAATAATAAATTAAAGCATTTCCAAATAGGGATTAGCCGTTCTGTCGACTATTTAAGTAGATAGGCGATAAGATGCTTGTGTACGGACTTACTTTAGTTATAACTTTGTTAATATAGTTTTTTACATAATTATGGTATGACACAAGAAGATAATGGTTTAAACCAACCATAAATAATCATCGTTTTGAATAGAAATTAAAAAAAAAATTGGGAATTAACCACAAAAAGCACCGTGGCAATTTTGTAATAATTATGGACATGTTCTGAAATAAAGATTATCATTATTAAATAAATATACGACAGCAAGAACCGTATTTAAACAAAAGTAATGAATAAAAATAAGAAGTCTTACTTTCCTCACCAAATAAGGAACTTAAAAACCAATCCATCATAAACAAACTCGACGAAATCAAGTATTTGAACGTCGCAACATGTCAAAAATATTCACCATGATACGAGATGAGCGAAAAACGCAGGAAGTTACTATCTAACGACTTTTCCGCGCCATTGGCTCGCCCCACGCAAAGGAACGGTGATGCGTGAAGAATAGCACCCTTCAACTCACAGGTATTAGCTTAGAGATGGGATTTGAAAGCTTCTAACATTTATACATGTCAAGCAGTGAAAGTTCAGGAAGGATAACGTTGGTCCTTTGGTACGCACTGTCAAATGTGTAAGTGTTATGGAAAACTTTTAGAAAACTTTAAGAATGAAATAAGTAATTAAAAAAAAACTATATCTGCGTCATGTATACTTTATGTTTTAAACTTGGGCAAATTAGGTTATATCGTAAGATGTGATTCACAAACATTGAGATTACCATGCACGAACGATCAGACTCTGAACAACTTTAATTATCGGTCCTTGTAGAATAAATAAGAACTTAAAACTTCTTTGTATATGAAAAGATTTTAATAAATCATATTTTGACAAACATAAATTTATTACGCTTTTACGGAAATTACTTATCGTTAATAAACATTGTTATTTCTTACGAAACGTTTTAGTGCGATTTATTTTTGTGTCCATTATGAGCCACTTTGTCTTCCTTATTACTGTATTTTTAGGTAAAATCCGTAAAAGTACTTATTACTTTTGCTAGTCTTAACTAAAACCTGAAATACTTATGAGCATTTAACTATTCGGCTGATTCTTAAAACATAGCCTCTAAGATATCTTTTGGGCTCTAAGCTCCGATCTATAAAATGCAAATCCATGATCTGGTCCTTGCAGACGAAAAGTACTAAACTAACTTAATCCTTTCTTTCTTGTAACTTTGTGAAAAATACTAAGAAATTGTTCTAAAGAGAGGTTCAAATACTTAGCATAAATCACGGCTGTAATCACAGAATCCCATTAGTTTCATGTCCGAATGTCCTTTCTAGCTCTCTGTTCGAACAAGAGGTTTTTCCTATCTAAAGCGTTCCTGGCAGACTGCCAGATATCGAGCTTCGAACCCTTATTTATAGCCAGTTAATAATTTGTTTCAATTTTTACGTTCAGAAAAGGATGCAATGCTCGTAAGTCTTGTTTGCTATTGATACGACTGTTTTCCATGTTATTATTTCTTAACACAGGTATAATTTAATCTGAAAAATAAACTTCAGGATATTATTTTTATTATTTTCAAACGTAATTTATCGATAAATTACGGACCCTTTTCATAAACTTTGCATGTTTTTTCAACAAATACATCAGAGAAAAATCATTACAAAATTATGGTTACATAAACAAAGGAGTTGGTTCAACATCATCGAATCAGCCTCACATAGGCCTCCCCCAAGGTACGCCAATAATAATAATAGGAGGTTATAACAAATTTTAATAACCTAGTATTCTAAATGAAAAAAGAAATTACGAACATAACGGTAACATACTAAATATGTACCTACTATACAAAGCCTGAAAGAAGGCTGGCAGTAGTACCACATACTTAAATAATCCGATAGCACAAAGCTTGATTAATAAAGCGGCTAGAACAATTCAAACGAGCCATTATAAACACAGTGCACAGCGGATCGCATTCAAATTACTCCTCTTGAACGCTGGCTACGTGCACAGTATTTCAGAGTTCATCCGATAAATCAAATTCTTGTAATGAAACGTCCGAATTTAACCGCTTCGGCGCTCACTAACATGTTGTAACAAGTTTCGGTGTATTTTATTCAGCAACACGTTTGCTTCACTTGAAATTAGAATAGTTGGATTGGGTGGTTTAGAGAAATTACGTATTTACGAGGCACGTGGAATAGAATGCTTTGAACAGAAGGAAAACAAATGCCTGTTTTCTTTTTGTTGCATTTGGTTAACAGCATTAACGTAATCCTATTGTACTGGTATGGAAGGCATGTTACGTATAGTGATGAACAAAAGCTTCCTGCAAACTGTATGAAATCAGAAAAGTAACAAAAACATGCTTCGAATTGGAATTAATGCTAATATGGTGTCGAGCATGCTTTACTCGGAACTATTTTAACGCTTATCTGAAAATTCCTTTACTGAAAAACAAAAAGGCAGTTAAAAGATTGCCGACAACAAACAAATATTTTTAAAATAAATTCAGAATGAAAAGAGTCGGAATATCACTAAAATGATATTCCAATTACTTCGCACACATACATTACATTTGGGTACATAATTTTAAAGTGTACTGGCGGTACTGCTTGGGGCGAATTACCGGCATGTCCCGGATTCGAGCGCTAATGGAAAACAGTTGTGAACCAATCAATATACCTGCTTTGTGCAGATTACACCGCGTACTCGACGTAGGTCTTGTTATATTTTCGCCAGATATTCTGAACATGATCGTGGTTGATTTATTTCCGAATTGATTCAGAAAGGTTTTGGTTAGAAGTGTATTTATCAGAAGAAATATTGATTAGTTCGTTAGGTATACCAACTAGTTTTATTCTTGATTTTCGTCCATTTCTCATTTTAGTTTTTTTTTCTATTATGATTTCTGCTAAGCTGCTTAGATGGTTCTTGTATGCCTACAGACAAATAGGCAATCGGTATGAATGACTTAGTACAAAAAATAACAATCAACTTGGTATTAATAATATTCTTCTTCCAAGAAAATATGATTGTATAGTACAAAATACTTTAATAGATATTAAGATATATTAAATCTTCTTGTTTATCGATCTTATTCCTTAAATCAATAGGTGTCAATTATATTAACCACTATAATCAAAACCCCAAAATAAAGCATTACAGTAATTATCGTTAGCGACTGCGGTAATTGACCTCGTATCAATTAAGTTTATTACCGTCTGGGCGGACTAGGGCGTGCCTACGCCTCCGTTGTTAATTAGTTACCTAGGAGAGTGCGTGCCAACTTCGGTATGTATGCCTTTGTTGAAGAACCTTGCAAGGTACTGCTATAGATTGATTAGTTGTCAGTCTGCACCGTCTATTGTTAATTAAACTTATTCATAGAGATATATTGATTGCAGCATTGAAACTGGCCTCTAAGCGCTAAATACATAATTAAATGTGTCAAAAATACTATAATCCCTAAAGGGAAGCACTAATCAGAGACATTTAGTAGAGTTATTTGGTACCCGTTTTACTAATCGTTGTTTTTAACACGTGTAGCCTTATCTTTCAAAAAGAACCACAATGCACATAGTCGCTATCTTCATGAATTTGACACGAAAACTTTGAAACTACAATTAAGTTTGTGTCAAACTTTTAAAAATCCAATTCCATCTTCTTTCAATATCATAACGCTACTGAACTTCCTACGTTTTAGGGGTGCTATTCTCAAAACATAATACAAGTTTTCTTTACGACACTACACGTTTCTTATTACGGTGCTGCTGGGCTGTGTGCGGAAGTTGGCTGGCGTTTTTATTGGCCACTCGACAGGCGCTCATCCGTGAAACTTGTAAGAATAACTCTTATATCAGCGTAGTAAGTAAATCTGGCGCAGATGAGAGTTTTAAGGATTATTATGTATGTTGTCGCATCATATTTTGTTATTATTATGATCATGAAACCAGAGGAGTAATTTTATTTTATTACTACGTTACATCACTATTGAGTATTGATAGATAACTTTATATTTCAAGATTACAGAACAACGTTTTTTAAAACTGCTGTTTTTCTACGATCATAAAATATTGACTGCCTCGTTGGTCTAGTGGTCGCTAAGCGCGACTGCTGAGCAAGAGGTCCTGGGTTCAAATCCCGGGTCGGGCAAGGTGCCAAGGTGCAAGCAAAGTGTTACTGAGTTTTCCATTAGGTAATTCTCAGTAGCAGCACGGAGTCTGGATTTGTGCCCGGTTGATGGCAATAGGCTCGCCCCCTATTACATTGGGACTTACAACATAACTGGCGAAATGTGGGTGTACTATATGTACACCTCTGCCAACCCCTTCGGGGAATACAGGCGTGATGTTATGTTACGTTAAAATATTGAGCCGATAAGGTCTAAAAAACTCCCATCCATACCATACATATAGACCAGAACACACTTCTATTTCCACACGATGCATCCATATTTCTTACACAACTAATGCGAACAGTCTTTAACAATCTTAGGCGAACAATCTACAAGGCACAGCCATATCACGGGCATGGCCAACAAGAATCAATTAACCTCATAAACACGGCCACCTGCTCCCTCACCTACATAATGAGCCGACATTTTGCCACCTCCTGCATCTATTACAACCCCTTTCTACCCATGAGCTTGCACGTCCAACCACTACAATTTATAAAGCAATTTTAAACAGTGTCGATCCTCTATAAATCAATGCTGGGCCGAAACTAGCCGTGCATTTATTATGGTCAAAGGATGAAAAACGCCAATACATTTGCGTAGCCAGTTTCTTTAGAGCTATCAAATTGTATGTTAGCTATGCTCTTTTTATGCAATTTGTTAAATTTCAATATGAATAGGTTATAGTAATGGGTCAATAGCTGATGAAACGGATACACTCGCACGAGTTGGCTGGTTTAAACTTTGGTATCAATTATATGAGCGTGAATTTTGTATTCAAATTATGAAATTAGTTTAGATGAAAAACATGGGCATGAAACTTGGTCATAAATCTAAAATCACTACCCCACAGCAAGCAAGGTACATTTTTGATGTTTTCGGAATAAAAAGACGCTATAAAGTTAAGCATAATTTAAAACTTAGAGGCGACACCAAATGCTGAAATCGATAAAAGTAGCTACATTTACTTAGATGCTACATAAAGTACCTAAACGTTCGAGTAAAAGCTCTTATGTGGATCACATTTAGCTTAGTGCCTACTTCCATTTTCAGTGTTTATTTTGATCCCACTTCGACAAACCTCTTTCAATAACAAATGTCTCTACAACTTGATAGCATTCACTTGCTCTTAAATGGACTTGGTCTTATTTTCCAACGTTTAAATCTAGGATCGTCTCGTTTCTCTAGTGGTCTCTAAGCGCGACTGCTGAGGTTGCGGTCCTAGGTTCGAATCCCGGGTCGGGAGAAATGTTCAGTTGCAGCACGGAGTCAGGATTTGTGTCCGGTTAATTGCATAGGCTCGCCAGCTAGTACATTAGGACCTAACCAATACCTGGCGAAATGTGGGTGTATTATAGGTTCTCCACTGCCTACCCCTTCGGGAAAAAACAGGTGTGAATATTGATGTAAATCTAGCAGCCACAAGTAAGGAAAACATTTCATATTCTTATTTTAACGTTTTTAAATGATAATAAATGCAATGTCTATTCTAAGAGACGGTTTCCTTAGTTATTTAAGAAAAACTGAAGACATTTTTTGCTTATCCCCTTACAAACGTTGGGAGAATTCTAAAAAGATAAAACTGAATAAATTTATCTTTGCTGATCTTAGAAGAAATATAGCGTAAATAATTTTTAAACAGTCCATACAAACATTTTATGGGTTTACTAGTAAGCATATAAATATAGTATATGCCGTGTGGTATCCGGCCTAGAATTGACCACCCCCTTTACTCCCGTAAAATATGGCGAATAAAAATAATGTTTGTGGGTTTTATACCTTAACTTGGAAAAATGTTTATCTTATTTATTACATAGAATTCTTTCCAATATACCAATGAATTTATTCTGATTTTCCTCGTATGTACACATGTGCCACCAACATTCTTTGTCGCGTAGCTTCAAGCTGTGATTTTCTCGAAAAAAAAAAACATAGAAAGAAAACAATGCGAAGGCATTTGGATTGAATAATAAATTCTAAGAGAGTGTGATGGCTGGGAAACGACAGTAGCGCCATCTTTTACGCCTTACGTCAACTAGTTTGTACGAAAAATACTTTGGGACAAACTCTGAATATAATGTGGTATATTATTGTCTGATCTAAGATATACATACAGTTATATTTTTATTAACATTTGTATTAACTTTTACTTCTTACAAAGTAAACTTTCACGCTATGCTACCTTACTTGAATTTTGGCCTATTGAATTTTCTGCTAGTCCTTTGAAATGTCATCATAATTATATAAAGTGCGATATGTATAGTATACGGCGACTTTACAAAGGACTAGCTTTGATATCCAGTTGTAATCCTTTTGCCAAACTGCAATACATACAGACGGTAGCTAGACACTGCAGCTAGGAACATAATGTTTACCAGCATCCAAGTTCGGTTAATATCAGTACTGCATGAACTAGTGACATAGAAGCTGCCCTTCTGGTTCTAGATAGATTTTGTGTATACATAAATCATACAGGACACGCAACCTTTGACGCATCGGAAGTAGGGGCTGTGTTAATTTTTCTTTTTTTAGTGTAAACGTTGCCCCACACTAGGAATTTCTCTTGTATCCTGTTGTCCTCGGGACAAATATCTGCGGATCGCACAAATTTTAGTCCCGTGCGGGAATCAAACCCTTAGCGAAGCAGTTCAATCGCTTATCCACTGCGCCAATCGGGTCGTTGTGTTCTGTCTGGTATTTACTCTTCATGGACCCAAGTATCCAGGCCCCAGTTTTATAGAAGTTCTCAAACGAAGAGTTGAAGAATGTATGAAAAATTCCTCATCCGCTATTTACTCCCATTTCTTAAACAGCAAGTAAAGTATCTCCATCCACTACAGAGTACAGACAGGCACATAACATTACCGCCATCACCTACCGTCCGTCAGTAAATTCCATCATGGTGGAGATCGATAGCTACTACAGTCGCGACGCCTCGTTACAGCTACGTGATCGCAATCGGTATTGCCTATTTATACACATTGTCGGCTTCAACGGCACTCCCGACTTTCAGCAACATAACCAGCGTACGAAAACCCTTCATAACTTGTAACTTTATCCTTGTGATAGTATCATTCGTTCGAATGTAGAAAGTGGCGGGAGATCACGATAATCTGGCACCAACTGAAAAAAAATATTGCGAAATGAAGCAGTTTTCGCGAATTCGATCGGGCCGCGTAAAAAGAGTGGAATGAAACTTAGTTGGACGTTAACTCTGCGATGAATAGGAACTTTTCATACGGACAGTGATTACTCTTCAGGGTTTTTTTATATATTGAATCGAATGCGATGGTATTCACGGCGAGGTTGGATATTAAATACAGGGAGTTTTTAGTTTTCATCCACTCTACTATTTTTTAATTTCTAGTTCGGTTAGGAGTTTATACGTGGTGATTTATTTAAAGTCTGACTGACGAGATTTTGCATAGAAAAGTGATGATCTAGCACTGAAATATATTTAGAATTTAAAAAGAACAAAGGTTTAAATAATAAATATCTCTCTACGAATGAGTTTGTAACAGAAAAACTAATCATGAAAAAAGAGCTTCAAAGATAACCACACACTTTTGGTACCGTCAGCAAACGAACAGCCTAATAAATAACAAACGCAATGTAAAAACACTTAATTCATTCAGGACTAATTCAACCAAACCTACTGAAAACACGTGCAACCCGCCATTACGTCATTCAACTAATTACTTAATTAAAAACACACGCATTGAAAACCGACCAATCAGAACGCTGCATTCAAATGAGAGTGGTCCACCGGAGCGTTTTCGGACGACACAAAACGCACGTAGGATTAATATAATCGGGCTTTTGGACCCAGCAGTAGAGGTGCACGCAAAGCGACCTGACTTGAATGCTAAATCGGAAAATACGTATGTTCCGTAATACATTCGTAATATGCAGCATTGAAAGGATTAAAAAGATTAGAGCTCATAAAAGCGGATGGGAAATATGTAAATAGTGAATGGAAATCGGACTTTAGAATAGGAGATTAAAAAATAGCTTTTTAATGTTAGAATTTACGGCTTATTGACATTGTTGTATTTTAAATTGTTAGTGAAATTGTTGTAAATCATAATAAAAGTCATGCCGATAGCACCTGCCTGAGCCTAACAATTTTTTTGATTCTTTTTTTTTCAAATTCATATGATTTTTAAGAAAATCTGTGAAGCTGGAAATCAGCGAATGCTATCAAATATCTTACTTTCTTATAGATACACGGAGACCCATTTACTCATAATTGCAATGTAACACACACTCCTTTTCCAAGACACTCCCGAGGAACAACCCCAAAATAAACTCAGTGTCTCTATCGGCAGCAAGGAAATAGCCTATTGTGATTGGCCAAATATCAACTTGCATTAAAAACAATATTCCTATCAACCATAAATATCCACCTGCGATGCCATTACATCCTCATATCCAAGATTCTCCAGCATAAGCTCCAAATATCCCAGCTGCAATGTTCAGCATTATTGAAAAAGTGGAACATAACAACGTGCCAAGTGCGAGCGCTCTGAACGCTATGCACCGACCATTGTTCGCGTGTCTTCCGAGCATTATCTCGAGACGAACCTCTTGGGAGGTGACCTACTTCGAGCCATATCCCTAAGTGCTTACGCATCTAGGTTATTGTGCTATAACAGATCTGTTCCTTCTGTAATTTTAAGATTCTGCCGTCGGTAAAGAATGCTTGAAAATTAATAACTTTAATCACACACAATTTTTTGTAATCATGTTAGCCTCAATTCAATTAGAAGAAGCACTAAAAAAAAATTCCAAGAAAGGTCAACTTCTGATTCCAAATTATCTTGCACCAAAAATAACTGAACTGTTAATTAATCGATATTCGTTTTAGATACCGCGATGTCTCCATAATCCTTCAAGGCAACAAGTCAAAGGCACGACTTGGAACAAATCTCTATAACAGTATTGAAATCGATAGCTTGATACACTGTAGCGAATATCCCGCGCTTTCACCGCAGATTGCGTAAATGGAAATGTGGCTTTCGACCAGAAAAAACAATGTGCCTCTGCCAAATCGGAGCGGTTTTACCGTGAAATGAAAAAAAGCTATATTTTTTCGAGACATATTTCAACATTAGTGAATGTAAGCGTTTTTAAACTTCAATTCAATAACAAAATAGTACCTTCAAAAATGGAAATAATAGACTTAACTTCTGTCTAGGAGGGACATAGACTCAATAACGTTTTCTAATACCAAGACATGGCTGACTAATGGCTTGGCTCCCAATATGAATGCAGAATAAGCCTTATCCACACGGAGGGAGTGACTGGCAAACTCAGACAAAATCACAGCGAGATTACAAAAACCTAATACCACGGCACTTAGCAAACAACCTTATCTCTGCTTTTAAACGCTTACTAGTAAGAGATACCCTATTACACGGCAAATCCCATGATAGTTGGGACAAGTTGCATTGTCAACTCTCGTTATAAACAAGAATTTATTCTCGCTTACCCGAAAACAAAACCAAAGGATTTTCGACCTTAGCAGTAGTTCATAGAGGTATATGTGAATTTTTTGTAGCGATAGATAAAAAGTTGGTATTGCGAAGCAGACTAATGCTGGCACGTGGCGCAGACGCAGCCCTGTTTAATCTTCATCCCTTGCCTTTGATGTGAGCGTTCCCTATGTTTGTCTAAACACCGGTTTAATTACAAGCTCATTAATTTTGTACTATTTACCGTCGAAAGAACTGCGTTCGGACGTTTGCCCGTGTGTTGGAATAGAATTACGACGCGCTGTTATTTATTTTACTGATACTTATGGCTTTAGGGCTGTGGTTCACAATGTGCAAGTAGTCATAGATATGGTAAGGTTATGAGAACGAAAAGTAATAAAAGTTAATCGAGGTTCCGAATTTATAAAATATTGCGAATGTTAAAACATAATATTGACACATAACTTTTAAAATAATTTAGAATCGTTTTAAATGACCTTTACGATTTTTTCATCTAAATAAATTATGCCTTCAATTAATTCCATTTAAATGTATGTTTAGAATTTTCACTAATCTGTGTAGTAACACATATTTTATGTGTGATCGCAAATGAAATAGGTAGTCAAAACTAGTCCTCGTTGATTAAAATGGTTACTGTTGTCATTGCTTTATCTCACGCACGGTCCTATCGAAATTCTAAAAGTAGTAATTATTCTAACATTAAATTTAACTAAATAATGTTTGTTGTTTCGCCTTCACTGTCACAAGATTAACAAAAATAGACGGTACAGACGAAACATCAAATAAACTTAGATTTATCCTTAAATTTTGGCAGACGCTGCCCCCTATAAAACGTAAATATTTAGTACTTTGATAATAGCTGGCTTTTACTTGAAAATTGCTTGGATGACAAGTTCATTTATAGCTTAATAAATAAGAGTGGTCAATGTTGGCTGCACTCCAAGTGCAAAAGAGCTTGATATGGACGCCGCTCCGCAGACGAGGGTAGGATTATTCAGGCGCTGTCGGGACATGGGACATAAGCACGTATGATTGTGATCTCTTAGTTTCAATGCTAATGGACCGATTAATTGAGACCACGGGATTCTGTTCATAGCTTTGATACCTCGGTTTTTGAATAAGTTAAATTCTACCCACAAAAAAGCATTCAGCTATTTCAACGAACCGATCTCTCTTTCAGCTGTAAGCAATTTTACATTTAAGTTAGTAAAGGCAAAAAGTGGGTATTTTTATACCCAATTGATATTATTTCTCTAAACGCACTTTGTGCCTATGTATCTATAATTACATTCTTTTCGGAGGCAACGTCTTTACCAAAGTCATGAAGATCCTACTTTAAGACGCAATATTTCGAAAAAACTAAGGTCATTTAATATATCTATTGTAACCTATAATTAACGGGTGTTACCTATGAATTTCTACAATAAGACAGGCTTATGACCTTCGCTACACTACTTTGGGGGGTTACTATTCATAGGGTTAGGCTGTGTTAGAATCTTTGTCTTTAGTAATTCACGTACTTATAATATTGTATAAAACATAGCAATTATGTTTTAGGTGTCTTTTTCAATCCCTTTGTCTGTGACTGGAATAATCTCGTACACAACATCAACGTCGTCGATTAACCGTTGTGAGTAATTGTAATGAGCCTGACTACTGTCAAGCTTGCAAGCGGAATAGACTTTGTCCGTATCGTAGAAGGCGATTTACATAATAAGCCTCAAATATTACGGAAGGTTGTTTTAAAATTTCAGACGAACATGAATAAACATATCTTCTTTCCTTTTATTCATCCACACTTCCTCTATCTTTATTCATCCACTAAAATGCAAGGTTCATTGCCATCGCCCAACCTTAGCGAACCGAGGCGTGTCAAATCACTATAATTATAACAAATTTCGTTTGTCGTTGAGTATAAACAATGCTAATTTGGGGACATCTGCCTGTTTTGAATGCAAGGCAAGCGCGCAATTACAGGGATTATTGCGTCGGGAGTCGCTTGGCCATTAAATAAACGTTAGAAGTTGCCTCACCGTTTTTGTCGGGGGGTCCCTACCTACGGGTGACGCTGTATTCAAGATGTTTGCACTGTGTATGCTAATTGATTGTTGTCTTTTTAGTTGCACGCTTAAAGAGTATTTAATTGTTTTCGTTTCGAATGGATGCTTCACGATGTTCACGTATTAATGACTAAAGAATTAGTTATGTTAATATAATTGTAGAGCTCCTTTGTTGTTTTATCTTTGTTATTGTTCTGTTAACAAACTATTTACTAGTGACTTTTGGTTGTGGGTGTGTTTATTTATTAACAATTTATGTTCACATACAATACAAGAAATAAGAACTGAGAAGGTACTGCTAATGTCATAAAGAAATTTCTTCCAGCAGACCTGCGAAAGGAGATATATATTAGAAATTGAAGCGACAGTGTGCAGGAAAAAGTATAAAAGCAAAAGTGCATAAAAAATTGTGTTCTTCAAAGTCAAGAGAATGTAGACAAAATAAGTGGAAAGAATGCATGGATGTGTTCTTCAAAGTCAAAAAAATGTAGACAAAATAATCTTTAATATAAATTCTTTCCACTCATTTTATGATTTTATGATCCCATGTGTTCATAAAACAAATGCTTCCGCATACTTTGGGAATCAAAACGAAAAATACTTTTAAAATAAATTTACAAAGACATCTTGTATACTACTTACATTTATTACTGATTTTCTAAGAGTAGATAGATAGATAGATAGATACTCTTTATTGCACACCAAGAAACACAGTTTACAGAAAAACCTTAAAGAGTAGGTATTTATACTTAGATTACATGCATTACATTTAAAGTGATCCAAATCCACATCAGTCGAGCGATGTTATCGATACCTCACGTTGTAAGCTTCTATAAAATTCCTGTACCATTAGAGCAATATTTCCTCAAGTTATTCCACATAGCTACACCTAAATACAAACGGGAGCTGACTTGTCTGCCACTTACTTCGTCTACAAAGTTTTGGCAAGGACAAAGACATAAGTATTATAATCTCCGGTGCTTAATATTCGCCCCCATTACGTAATAAATTACAAGTAATCCCATAAATCACAATCCTAACCCGTGCAAGTTTGCTGTCATTACAAAGTCTTATTAATCAAAATGAATCAAAATGTCTACTGAATTACGAACGCGGGCTACAGGACGCTCGCATTGCGAGTGTTATCTCACAAAACCAGGTGACATTATAGGGTTGACAGTTTATGAATCGATTTAAGTGTCACGATTTAAAAACGATTTTAATTTATTCAATTCATTACCAAATACCTACACGGTAAAGGTTAAATAAGTAAGGAATAAGTTAAAGAAAATAAGAAAATAAATATTTAATACCTGTTTTATATGCTAAAATAGTCATTTTTGCTTTTTGTCTATCCTTCAGCTGTTTAGAAACCAACAGGTAAAATTAACATGTTTTACCTATTAATATTACGAAGAAAAATACCTAAAAGAATTTTAATATCTGACTTCTAAAACTCAAACGAACATAATAAATAGGTCGATTATAAAATACCGATTTAAAGCGACATATCGATTCGAAATAAGCAACCCTAAGAAAAGCGAGAAAATAAAGTCGGTGGCAGTAGTGTTGGACATCTCGCGACATTATTCATGTTTATCGCCTCAATGCCCGGCCGTGCGACGCCGCAATTAGAGGATTTTCTTCTACCCACGTTTTATATACAAAGCTTTTAAAACCGTTTGCTTTTGTTTTTAAATATGGAAATGGCTGTAATGAGTAATGTATTTGTGAAGATGGAAACGTGGAAGGAATTAGCCAATTGGTAATTATGTGTCTACTGATATGTGCATTTAAGCTGGCAAATCATGTTATCCAGAATCAAATAATAAAAAATTCGCGGAGGCTCAGTTGTTCACGGACTCACGGTTTTTATAAAATAAAATAAATAAAAAGACATTTATTGCTACATAAGAGACACTCACAAAAATAAACATTAAAAAAAAACAATTACATAAACAGTAGCAAAAGGAAGTGGACTCAGCGAATGCTGTACCGGGACAAGCATGACCAGGTCCAGCGCTGATTTTCAGCCACTCCTTCTCCCTAGGTTGTTGTTCGGGAGTTAGGTGGCCGTGACGGCACGCACCGGCTATGAAGTTACTTCTTAGACTTAATAAAGATAAAAATAAATAACAGTCTTAGACATTTCTGTTAATATTAAAGAGTTAAAAGAAAAAAAAAACTTATTGCTATGTGAAACGATGGATGTATGAGTTGATTATGTGTGTGTGTCATTTGTGTTTTCGTGGTAATGTGAGTATGTGTGTGTATGTGTGTGTGTGCGTGCATGTGTATTAATGTTTCAAGTTGATGTATTAAGGGTTATTTTAGAGTGGTTAAGATAAAATATTTTTTTAACGGCAGTAGTTTCCAGTAGGCGTGTTTTAGATTTTCTGCAGCAATTTGGCGTTTCAGCAAGGCTGTTTTAAATTTAAATTTAATTTAAATTTATAATGTACCAAGTTTACGATACAAACTCAAAATTAAATAACCAAAATAAAAAGTATGACTTTTTTCCAAGAATTTAGAAATCTGCCTAATTTACCAGTCCCATCCGTATTAAAACTAAAACTAATACTGTAGAAACCAAAATATATACTCTATCCATCAAACATTTTAATCTAAAGTAGTAAAAGTTCCTTTTATTTGTTTTGCTAGTACACAGTTTAATTAGAAGTATCCTCCGTTCACCTAATAGCTTACACCTATACCGACACGGACAAGCTTACTAATTAAAACAAAAACAAAATGGCAACTGAAACAAAACACGTTCGACAAAGTTAGAATATTAATGTACCCTATCTCGAACGGTTTGGCTACGACTAGTGATGTTTGTTGCAGGTCCCGGACTTGTGATCGTACTTATGTACGATGAATGAGATTGTTAACTATATAGATACGACATTAACTAATCTTGTATTTTTTTAAAACGTCGCCCTGCACTTGTAATTACTCCTGTATCGTTGGTGTGTTTCACAAACATGAAATATCACATACCTACATAAACACCCAGATTCGGGAAAAACATCTGCGGATCAACAAATTTTTATCCCGTGCGAGAATCAAACCCCTTAGCGCAGCAGTCCAATCGCTGAACCACTACACTACGTAAGTATTTTAACTGAAAAAGTTGCACTAATCAGAGAGTTATCTCTAATTGTTTTATAGGAGTTTTTTATCAGCAACTTGTTCTCATTATAATACACATTATTACCTATCACCTATTAATAGTTATAACTACGACTGTAAAAGTATAAACTAATTTAAATTCAAATACGCGTATAATATAATAGTACAACAATGTAACTTCTGTAACCTTCACAAATCCCGCTTCCATAATACTCCCGTGTTCCGCAATCGACACACATCACTAGCACCGCTCGTCGCAGACCTCACTAATGCCGATGATCACTCCATTCGAGGTAGTGGCGACCGAATAAATCCTCGGACAAAAGCACCGGCACATCTAATAGGATTATACCAACTTTGTTTTCGTTTCCTGCATTAATTATAGGTAACGTTACGATGTTATTGCGGGTAGACGGAGGCTGTCCGTGTCTGTGCGCGGTGAGTGTTCAGAACACGTAACTGTAGGCAAACAATGAAAAGTTATGTAAGTCCTTGAACTAGGTAAGGCCAAATACCTATGTTTGGATAAAACTTATAAAAATTGATAATCTTATACATCTTTAAAATTCGAAAGAAACTAGATGATACCAATTTTTTTTTTAAAGACCAAGCCTTTTTTCCCATCGATTAGAATAGAAAATGAATTCAAACTTAAGTCCAAGCCAATTTTGCTTCGTAGATCATATTCAATTGCTACAAGGTTGATGACAGGACTATTTGACTATGTGAAAGAAAAATGTTTGATTTGGAATCGCCATTATTATTTAAATTTGATAAACTTAAACTTATCCATTTCGATTTGATGATAACGTGATATCAAATTTATGCGTCGAATAACAATTTTGCGAATATTTTATACTGTACAAGTCTCTAATCTTTCTCCAATTCAATTTAAAATTTAAGCTTACATCAAAGACGTTTGTGTATTTCTTTTAAGGCTGTATTATCTTTAAGTATAATGAAGAGGCAATACCAGGCGACACCACACGCCCCTTATTTTCATAGATTAACAGTCACCTTACCTTAGGGTAGGATAATATAATTACAGCCAATCGATGCCTCCCTTAGCGCTGCACAGGGGCTGGAGGCATCATGCTGGGATATTTATAGGTACATTTTAAAAACACTGCAATAAAAGTCAATAGCAAGGTATTCTCAATTACAAGAGCATTTTTTGCTTGTTTTATTAATTTGGAGATTGGTCGCTTTGAGGGGTTTAGAAGATAATTTTTAAAGTTATATTAAGTTTCAAAAAATTTTGAAGTGACATATCTGGCATTGCGTTTGGCATGTGTTTCGAACTAGTTCTTACACCTTTGCCTGCCTCTTCTAGGAATATAGGCGTCATCCTATATTATATCAAACTATTTAAGCGACCTAGAGCTTCCCTCTTTTCGGTATTCAATAACAACTCCATTCAAGTTAATGGTTTCTGTAGTATACATTAAAAAGCATGTGAAGTAATTTTAAAGAGAAGTATAACATACGAACGGTCCAACGTGCAACCACACTACTACATTCTACCTCCACCGTTTGAAAAACGTAACATATTCAGAAATATGCCGGTGAAGAACGATTCTAAGTTCAAATGAAAAGAACAACATCATTCATCATGCAAGATGGCTCAAGGGATTCCGGTCTATTCCATTCACGAGTGAACGAAATCTTTTTGTGCGGTTTCCTTCGACATTGTGCCTCCTCGATGACGAATATGAGTTGTGAATGGGCGTCACTTTTACCTATGTAATATATGTTATAGGCTTTTTGCTGCTTAGCATAGTCAAGGAGATGTAAGATTTGTTTTTAGATCGATGTTTTGCTTACTTTCTGTAATTTTTTACTGAAATTAAAAGAGTTTAAAGTTGACAGCCGTTGGTGCCGTGTGGTATCCGGCCTAGAATTGACCACCCCCTTTCCTCCCGTGGGTGTCGTAAGAGGCGACTAAGGGAAAATCCAGAAGATGGGCAGCAGCGTCTTCTGTAACTTGACCACCAGCACTGCGATCCCCAAGCCGCTTGCCAAGCGTGGGGATTATGGCAAACCCCCCCTTCTAAAAGGGGGAGGCCTTTGTTCAACAGTGGACGTATTTCGGTTGATGATGATGATGATGATGAAAGTTGACAGAATGTAAATAATTGTCCTTTGGCCTTTAAAAATTAATTTTGCAGCGCATCAATAGTCCCAAATAATATGTTAATTATCGAACCTATATCATCCAATTTAACATCTGCCTACACTATCAATAGAGGCTAGTCTTCTGCAGTTAAATTACTTATATATAGTACCAAAGATGCACAAGTGCCTACAAAAAAACAGTACCAAAAGAACATAATGAAATAAGGACACTTTCACAGAACTGGAGCAAATAAAAGAGCAGAAACTAGCACTTTTAAATTAATTTAAAACGGAAAATATCCTCATTTATTTGTAGTGCAACGCTGTGAGCAAAACATTGCATTCTGTGCAGGTGCCACGGAGGATTAATATGTCGCCCTTGTATTTATTGCGAGCTATCGTACGTGAAATTCAACGGCACATTTTTCATCAAAATAATTTTGTTTACGATATTTCGATGATTAATTTATTAAAAGCACGTTTGACGGAAAAATTGAGGAGCTTTGCTGTTTTCGTCGTAACGCTTAAATGCTGCACACACTATGCCAGTTTAGGGGTACCACACACGAGACTTTTAGTCGTCATTGCTTTTATTAAGTTATTCATTTCGCAAGGTGCATTAACTTTTTAACATTTACCTGTCAGTTACGTTTATATTCTGCGTAAAGCACAATTAAGCTATAAATCGATACGAGACAATAACAAAAGTTAGGAACTGCCCCGTCATTCTATCGATACCCTTAGAGGTCACCGACCTTGGCATTCAACAATTCCGAAGTGTTCAAACCTTTTCAAACAATCTGTTTAACTAGCCGTATTGTGTGTAAATGCAAAAATATTTCACGTGAACAAATAGAAGGGTTGCGAGGGCTGGAATCCTAAATATACGGGCATTTAGAGTTCCCATTTAATCCTTTATTTACGGCGTTCGTCAGTCTAAATAATTTTCGCGGACCGGACACGCCGCAGGATTAATTCGAGCACGGAATCAAAATGGCGGCGGGGAGTTAAAACTTCAGTGCAAGTTGTAGCGGGCAGTGTGGATTATGAAGTGTTGAATAATGTACTGTGCGGTGCATCTTAAAAGGGTAGGCTCGCTAATAAATATGTTATGCTTCTCTATTATGTACATTTTGGTATTCGTTTTTAGGAAACGGGTATTATGTATGATAATATGGTATTTCAACTTAATATTACATGAATGTGTGTCGTAATACTTAGGTAACTATAGCAAGTATTATTGCTTTGAAATTACATATATTGTAACAACACAGTGACTAAGCGATTGAATTGCTGCGCTAAGGGTTCGATTCCCGCATGGGACAAAAATTTGTGTCATCTGCAGATTTTTTGTCCCAAGTGTAGGTATTTGTGAATGGGACATTTCATGTTTATGAAACGCACCCACGATACAGGAAAAATTCATAGAGCAAGGCGATGCTAATTTAAAAAAAGGAACCTTATTGATGAACACTATGTGAATTATTGATTTGATTAATTTTAAGCCATCGATAAGTTAATTTTTAATAGAGCACATTACATAAGTTATTAAAACCCCTTCAAATAAAAGACAAAAAAAATACACGCATAAGATTTTGCACAATTCCATTTTCACGTCTCAAACCTTCAAAGCATTACACGAACACCATTGCATGTAAACAATACATTCGAAAAAAAATCACAGTTGCAACATAAATAAAATATTCAGACGAGAATCGGAGCCATCAAATGACGAGCGTCACGTTCGGCCCAGACTTTATAGGGGAGAATGAGATGGGGCCGAACCGGCACCGGTTGATTTATTCGCCGTACGCTTCGCACAGTGAAGGTAGCGTATCGTAATTCGAACGTGAGCGTAAATCTTGTTAATCGTAGACCTAGGTACGACTGGATAAGGCTGAACGAAGTGCCTGTACTGAAGAATGTTAATTAATAAGGTTTTGTTTCATTTAAGTACGTGTTCAGTTGTACGTGTTTCGTTACACCACAGAAGTACAGTAAGTACCTAACCTGTAACGGGTTGTGTCTCAAGCTTTTAAAATATACCGTGACAGTAAATTATCACAAACGGTTTATGCTCAACGTAGACTACACATACCTACTAAGTATATAGGTAAATACCTATACACAAAATACTTACTATAATTTATTTTTAACTTTTTAAGTCAATGTTTTAGATAAAAGCTTTTAATAATATTTTTTTACTTTCAAATCTTAAATAAAGAAAACATTGTCAATTTAAGTACCAGCACAAGTTGTGTGTTTATTTAAAATGGGACTGTAATATGCATTGTAATAATTTTCATGATTAAAACTGTCAATGTTTATGTTACGTAGCTCTTACCTAGGAACAAACCGAATCTCTTGTACCGTAACGGCTTTCTGTAAACATTAAATACACATACACAAACGACTCAAAGCAAGTATCTAAGGGTAACACAAATATTTGTCGTGTGCAGAAATCTATCCGTCGACTCTATGCTCAAAAGGCAAATCACAGACTGCGCCAATCCAGTCGCCTTCCTCTTTAGGGAATAATCTTTTATTACACCAACACAGTAACTGTACCTACCTAACTCACTTACCAATAAACGTTGCATGGTAGTTATATTGTTAAACAATGCTTTGTCTTCTTCTATCAAATCCGAAGGTACAGACAAAAAAAAATTAGTAAAACAATATCGTTTACACTAGGAATTTCTTCTGTATCATGAGTGCGTTACACCTAAATTAAATATCACAAACACTCAGACTCGAGACAAACATCTGTGAATCACACGATTTTTTTGTTCTGTGCGGGAAACGACCCCCCCCACCCTTAGCGCAGCAGTCCAAGCGCTTAGCCACTGCGCCAATCAGGTCGTTAACAGATGACGATGATGGAAAGATAAAAATGTGTGTGTAACTTTATCTGCTTCTTCTTTGTTTTTCATACATTATAATTATACTTCGTTAAGGCATAAGCTGATTAACACGTAGTATGGTCATAGATCATACAGCAGTGTAGAGATTGGCCAGTTATCAATTGAAATGAATGGTTGCGAACTAGACCGCCTAAGATGAGCTTGGCGAACTTAGATATAACTAGGTACTCATTTAGGCTTTCTTAACCCACCTTATTAACCCGATATAGATCGTTTATTAGTAGGTCATAAGAACACAATAATACCTCTATGTGTACGTGTAATGTATATAGATATAAATTCTAATGTTATACATAATATTCCAACGAGCGATTCAAGTATCCTCCTCGAACTCATTTACGTAGTTCGGAAAATTAATTAGGGACGAGGAAATTCTAATATTTGCACAAACATTGTTTATCACTTAAATAAAATTACAACAAGGATACTCCGGCTCTTAATTTATTTTCCAAACGTTTAGTATAATATAATACTGCTCGTGAATAATAAACACTTTTGTAAGCTAATAATATCGAAAAAAATACAAAATTAATACATTATTTTCTTTTATTAATACCCTGACCTCATTATCGTGTTCTAATATTATGTTGAAAGTTTTATTGCTTCAACTAATTTTGATTTATCGGTTACGCAGTAGCGTCCTAATAAAAAACTAAGAGAAATCGAATCCTATAGTTTGATAAATGCTGTTTAAGCATATCTTTAAACAGGTTTACATTCTGTTTAAAGATATGCTTTAACAGCCTTGTGATTGGTTGAAATGGTTCTAAACATTCTAGTAGATATACTTCTTTGATCTACTTACAACCACTGACGGTGATGTCGGATATTTGTCGGAAACGACAACACATTGATAAACTGTTTGCTCCTCAGACGCTTAGATACGTCTAATTAGTAGACCACCCTAACTGCAAATGATTGTATTTAATAGAATAATGACTAAAATGTTGATTGTTATGAATACCATTAGTTAGTTTGCGAGAAGATACTGGCCGAAAATCCTTTTTTTTCGGAATATGTATAATGTGGCCTGCTTCAGCCTGATATAAAATACAGTAAAGACATGTGTTGACAATGAATTGACGTTTATTTAAGAAAAATAAAAAATTGTTGTTTTATAGTTTTCATTATCTAGTTGACGCTACACGTGTCAAGCTCGTCATAGGGACATAAGGCGTTCTAAGTCCGAAAATAGGGATGAGGTCCCTATTTTCGGACTTAGAACGCCTTATGTTCTTATGGACATTATGTGATTAATAAATTGTCTTCTTCATATAAGAAAAGTTTTTCTTTTAATAGAAGTTAGTAAGTAGTGTTTATTATCAATTATGTTACTACTGAGTAGATCTTCAGTGAACATTACTACAAGTTACGTAGAGTAGGTAATATTAACGGTAAGTTCAAAATTAAAAACTTATTTCGTTAAGGTTTCGCTACTGCGTACTTTTTACAAAGCCTTTTAATGACGTAATAGCACAATTAGCTCGGCTCTTTAAAACTGTTACGAGATGCTACGGCGTAGCAAATGCTACGCGCGTTCCGGAGGTTTGTCTACATTTTATTTTTATACCAATCAAGGTGTTTATGCATTAATTTATCGTCTTTTATTTTTTTAATATTACAACCTATTGGTGGGAAAAAGTGAGGTGAGGTTCCGACTCGTACATTATAATTGTTTTTACTTAGATCAGCTAATTATTAATATATATAATATTGAATTAGCTCCCCTTGATAACAAATTAAAATAACTTAATTAACTTAAACTTGATGACATTCCTTTCGGCCATGTATTTATTTAGTCAACATAAAATATTTACGTAAGTCTCTGCGAAAAATCCCCTCATACAAAAAACTGTTTTTTTTAAGTCGCCTGTTCAGTGTCCCACTGCTGGGCAGAGGCCTCCCAATTATTCTTCTACAAAACAAATGTCTTTCCCGATAATGAAAAAAGATGTCCAAATAATCTCGCCAACGCCTAAACGCTTAAAATAAATATAATAAAAACAAAACAAAAACTATTTTGAAAGAGCACCAGGCGGTCATATTCCATAATGTACATAGCAGCGATATAACACTTGAAACAGGGATATAACACTCGGCAACTCTTAAACGGTGTTTACGTCTAAATCGACAAAAATCCCCTGTCTCCCCGCATCTCCCCGCGTCTCCCCGCATCTCCCAAGCCAGGGGGAGCCAACTTTCCCCTGAGCGACACCTGCGTTGCAAGACGCTCTCTGATGTACTAAGACGTTTAACTTTCCCTAACATTCGTGCAGTTATTTTTGTTTTATGAATGTTTAGGTAAGCTACACCATTGACTTGAGGATTTTTAGATATGGTAGATAAATTTCCAAGATAATTTGTGTTTTTTTACAGTTACTGTAAAAAGCGTAGATCTTCTTTTACAGACTCATTTCAGTCGGCTTGTGACCACGGCCGGTGCAACTCGGTCGAAACGTCAAGCCAAGATGAAAAACTTCGTGTTCGCGTTAATTCTCGTGTTGTAATTTTATTTTAGTATCACAATGCAACGCGATAGTTTAAAAGTTAGTCATTTTAGACCGTTGAACTCTTCAATTCTGTTTATTTCTTTAAGATGTTATACTTAGAATTTATGACTATACTAGTAGAACCAATAGGTTTATGTCTTTAAGAAAAGTCTTACAAGCATTAGTTGTTTTTGAAATTATTCTGACATGTTCAATTGATCTAGTACCACGATGTTGTATGTATAGTATATTTACTTTTTTTACCCAAAAACATCAATTTATGTATTTCAAACAAACTCTTACATGATAAAAACAGCAAAATTTACATACAACTTCTTAAAGAATCTTGTTCCCTTGTTTCGTACATTCATGTCAACCGTACGTGGTAGTGTCGAGGGCAGTGAGCAATTTTCTACCCTCTCCCGGTGATGATGTGGCAAGCTGTGGTATTTCCATCTTGAAAAATGACTTTGAATATTAAATTATTGTTATAATGACACACACACGCGTCATGTGATTTGTATTTCCGATAAGACTATTTACTTTATCGATAAGAGAATTTTTATTTGGATGGCATATTTGAAATGTGCCGAACTGTAGAAATGTAAACGATGTTGAACTACTATCTAATAGGGCTCACCCCGTACTTTGGGTGTAATCGGGACCTATAACACAACAGACGAAATGTGATAGTCCTATATGAATACACCTGCCTACCCTTATGTTTAAGTATCTAAAGTAAAGTATCTACTATCCATATTTTCAATACTATTTCCAAATTGGCAAGTTATAATTTTAGTTGTGGCTACAATTTAATATTAATCACCGCAAATTACTAAAACGATAACATAATGCCTATCTATATTATAATCTATATACGCACCGATTTATCGCGTGCAAGTAAATCAATGAACGTCACCTGTTACATTGGACCAACTTTCTAAGGTCTCTACAATTTCGCTCTAATTCTGTGCGTAACTCCATTCTTGTTGAACTTAGACGGGTGGGGAAGTTCAAGTTATGCTGGTATGTTGTGGTACCGATATTAATAAAATTAATTAGCGCAAGATAACGCCTGCAATACACGAGCCGCGTCTTACTCAGGTGGGAATAGTTATCTGATAGTTGAGGCGCAGAGTGTTAAATATTTAGGTTTAGTTATGGCTTACAGTCTGCCTACACGCAACATTTAATCACAATATTATGGTTCTTGAATAATTTAGGATAGATTTTTTATTGGTTAAATGCTTAGCTCTCATGGTGTTCCTGTAGAATCCATGTAGTTTTCGGCCTGACCTGGAATCTATCAGTATAGTCAGATATATGTTTTAGTCTGCTGCTGGTCCTAAAGCTTTAAGAAGTAGTAAAGTAAACGTTACGTGTACGAATACGTGAAATTAAATACTCACGTTTTGCTAATCTTTAATAGTGCCTTGTAAAATTTCTTTTACAGGGTCCATAATGATCTGTAATTTTATAAGTCCACCTATGTACCAATAAGGAATGTAATAAAATATTGAGTACAATTGCTTACTCAGTCAATGTTGCCTTATAATAAGTACTATGACATAAAAAGGCACATAAATACTAAATCTGTCGTGGTATTCTAATTACATCACTTACAAACTCACTTCTAAATCTGCGGTGAGATTCGACATTAGCGCATAGCGAGGTGACGTGTAAAATGACTTTTGAAATGATGTTAGTTAACATTTTACAGTCAATGGTTTTATATAGAATTGCTAAAAGCGATGTTGAATGTTCGTGAAACCTTTCACTTCCAAATTTTGACGCAGTCGGCAGTAGTGGATATAACATTTCTATTTCCGATGCAACGTTACGCTGAACTGCACTGTGGGGAGAACTAACAGAAACAGGTAGAAGGAAAAAATTCTACATTTTTATAGGTCCAATCTGTCATAACTTTTATTTATATTGTAGGAAAATGTACTATTACTATATAAGAATTACTATATTAAACTAGATTATTACTGTAATATGCTAAAAAGTAAAACTAGGTTACAGTTTTGGGTAATAAAGTTAAATTCTTGTCTAACTATACTTTTTTTAATACACTGGCTGGAAATTTATTAATCTGGGGATTAATGTAGTACATAATATTATAAAAAAAACTTTACAAACCTTAACAACAAGTCACTGGCATACTACAATATTAATACGATCAAATTATTTAATGCAATCAAACAAACCTCATCTGATATATTTCCCTTAAGTTCAATTTCCTTCACATGTAGCCCACTGTGCATCGATTGCACTGTCAATCACGGCTTCGCGGGAAGCCGTAGGGACTATCACAGTTCGTCATCAACACTGGGTTGCTGTATCTATCCCTTTCCCCCGCAAGTGGAACGACAGAGATAGAACAGGGTTCAGTTGGCGGCGGATATTTATTCCGGATCTTATTTACTGCTTCAACAGCTTGCCTGAGCAGAATTTCATTTTCATATGCATATTGATGCATGCCTAACAAACGTGTTACGTCACTTACGTCCTTACACGGTTAGCGCTCAATGGATTCAATTTACAAGTTTATGAAGTAATCACGTTCATAAAATTAGTTATTATATGGATTCTGTGTTTAAAATGTTGTTGTTTTGATTGATGAGTTTAGTGATGAGTTTATTTAATGAAATATCAATCAAGGCGTTTATAAGTGCTCGTAAATTAATGGATCTTATACTAATGTATTTCTTAATTTCCCTGACCGAGGCTAAGTTTTCCACGATATTCTTTCATTGCTGCAAAAAGTATCTAGACAGTATTCATCTCACTATCCAAAACTCGAAGTAAAGTTTCCTCTCAATTCGCTATTGACCAAGTCTCGATGGAAAGTCAGGAAAAGTTTCGTTTACTTAAGAAATTAGTTGCACTTAGGCGGTCCTGGTTTTTGATTTACGTTCATTAAGAAAAAATATATTTAAGAAGACCTGGACAGGTAGTCTTAGACAGGTTAGTCGCTTCATCTTACGTATATGTATTCGGCTACTATTAATGGAAAAACATATTGTTGTGTCGATTAATTACTGTAACAGTGTCAATTTATTATAATTTGTCTTTCGTGAATGTTATCCTTAATTATTATTTACTATATATTCCGGTTATACTCACGTGTGCATTCGAAAATTCCCGACTAGTTTCGAACTCGAACGGAGCCCTTGTTCATAAGCTGGTTACGGGGGGTCGCTAGCTGAGGTTCGGCTGGAGGTGAATGTCATCGTCATCATCATCATTAGCTGGAAGACGCCCACTGCTGGACAAAGGCTTCCCCCTTAGAATATACATATAATAAGGTGGGTTTAACCGAAATATATAGATAATGATAGTGTGATTGATTTACAAAACTCCATTAATATGAATTTAAAATCAGATTTAAATTAAACTTGTTACAGCACATAACAGCACAACTAAAATTCAACTTTTCACGCTGTCTGAACTACGAACAGACTAGTTTCAGTTAAAAAAAATCAATACAAATCACATCGGAATATGGCTAGCAAACAAGTTAAAACAACTAATAACTAGCACTAACAAGTCTGCTAAATGACTCGAACGCAGTAAACCAATGTTTGTTGAACTTCTATCGGAGTTTTTCTTGCTAACTTCACAGTTGCCGCCCGTCCCGGGTATACCAGCGGTTTTTAACGTCAACTAACATCAAGCGAGTTTCAAAGATAAATTGTACACTTGGTATTCTTTGTTTGTTCATAAAATGCATGGATCTACTTTATTTTTTATTTTATGAGCCAAGCAATCCCTTGACAAGAAATCTATTTATTTATAATTAGATTACTTAATTATTAATTACCTTAATCACACACTTACTATATCTACAAAGATCTATAACAAATGTTAATATTTAAGTTAGCTTATTATATATATAGCTATTGAAATAGAGAAATCTATTTGGTTAAAAACATAAATATCACTTAATTCATCCAGATTCCGTGAGATAGTCATACGAGAGGTATCTCCGGATTTATGGCAATAGGCTCGTCCCCATAACATTGAGACCTATAACATAACTGGCAAAATAAATCCTTCGAGAGATACGTCACTTTACAAACATTTCAATCAGCTAAACCGAAAAACGCGATCTTAAATAAAAACTATATAACACACCCCTTAAAGATCAACAACATAACAATAATTATCTTTATGAATCGGAATTTGCAAAGCAAATATTCACGTTGGCCGTTCATAGAATTCCAGTCATCAAAGCTTGCTTTTAGGGGGACACAAAAAGGATTGCAAAACATTCAGCCAGGGGCCAGGGGCCAGTACAACCATGGACTGCATACGATAATGAATGCGACTTTACTGTACGTTTGACAGATTCTAATTTGTACCGGAAAACAAACGGGGCTGTA
Source organism: Abrostola tripartita (assembly GCA_905340225.1). Taxonomy (NCBI): domain Eukaryota; kingdom Metazoa; phylum Arthropoda; class Insecta; order Lepidoptera; family Noctuidae; genus Abrostola; species Abrostola tripartita. The sequence continues at coordinate 5,121,764 of HG996493.1, read as the reverse complement.
GCAGAGATGTAACCTTTTGACATGTGGAATTGGAGGTTCAAATGTGCTTTTAATTAAAATGAAATTGAAAATGTAATTTAGGTTTTGGAGAACGATAAAGTGCTTTTATAAAGGCGTTTATTTTATCGCGAGATGTACTAGCTATATTTATAATATGATTTATTATAAATGTGGTTATGATGAATAGTGAAGTAAGTACGATTTACGCTATCTACAATACAATTGCCAATTGCAATTGTGTGGTATCCGGCTTAGAATCGACCACCCCCTTTCCTCCCGTGGGTGTCGTAAGAGGCGACTAAGGTAAAATCCAGAAGATGGGCAGCAGCGTCTTCTTTAACTTGACCACCAACGCTGCGATCCCCAAGCCGCTTGCCAAGCGTGGGGAATATGGCGACCCACCCCCCTTTTAAAAGGAGGAGGCCTTTGTTCAACAGTGGATGTCTTTCGGCTGATGATGATGATGAAATTCAAGCAAGAAATTCATGTGCGTAGCCTTACACATCTTCTAACGTAACATATCAATTAGAGAATCAATTTATTTCCCAAAAAAAATTAAAATCCGCTTATAATTCACTCTAAACTTATTCACAGCACTTCGAAAAGCCTCACCTTTCAGTGTCCGGTTGTAATGCCCATCACTCCTCCACACTAGTCCACGCCATTTTAAATTCCTTAAACACCCGCGCGGTGTTTAATTTTGCACTAAAACGTGTGTACATTTTTAATAGACACGTACCGAGGGCTCTCACAAAGGGTACCTACACAATGTATTATGAAAATTGTTTCATAATTTAACTCAAATAATAAGCTAAATTGCTAGGAGTCGTATTACGTGTTTTATACGTACCTATATATGTATTTATACTAGTAGGAAAAGGTACAAACTTTGTAAATTTGTTATCTGGGATTGAGGTCTCTTACGAATCGCTTTTCTGGCGACGAAAAGGTATAGCATTCTTGATCCGTCCCCCACGGAATTAGCAACGATATCCATTTATCCGAAAAACAAAGACAGAATGAAAAATACTCAAAATTCATGGCGTTCTGTTTGCTGAGGTACTACGTAAATAACATAAATATTAACCCTAAAACGAAGGGGTCCTAAAATGTGATTTAAAACTGAAAGTGCAACATCGTAAATATAAATCATACCGAACGTAACCGTATACTATGATATAAAATAACGTCAAAAAACCTATACATGTTTGAGGCTGTAAAAATTCACGAGTGTGTTTGGTGTAGCGTTATTTAAGGGCGTAGGCTTTTTCGTTGAAATTATGACGGATGGGACTCGGAGATTTTGCGGTTTCGGCTTTGCGTGTCGGAGCTAAGGGGATCCCTTGAGCCTTCTGTAAGACGCCACTCTCCCCAACCCTCGGACCGAGAAGTTTCTTTTCTTTCGATCGTGAATTGTTTTAACTTGTTTTGGTCTCTGTGGCCGGATTTCAAAGTTTTCTTTGGGATTTTTGACGATTTTTAACTGGTAAATACAGGGTTATTTGTTGTGGTTTTTAGATGATAGGAATTAGATGGAAACAATGTGTTATTTAGAATTAAATAGCTGATTTATTTTTGGACAGCTATGAAACAATTTTGATTGAAATAGCGCTTTGAATGCGTAAACACTCTCAATCGTTTGATCGATATAATTCAAATGAATCCACGAATCTTTATGGTTTAATTGTAAAATGTTATCTTGTACCATGTTTTCTTCATAGAATTGGTTGTCTACGCTTTTATACCAATAACGTTTGGCAGGAGGACACAAATACTCGTATAGGGTGTATAAATATGACTGTAGTAGTATTACACTATCAAATACATGGTTCTCGGTATGCAAAAATATTCTTGTAATGGAAAATAATGAGTGCATTCACACTATCAATACACAATAACAATACGATTCAAATGCAATTCCTTGAATGAATCGAACCGAAAACCTAGCAACGACAAAACAACAAGCAATATAGTAAGAATTTATACTTATTTTTATGATTCTTATATTCTAACCAGCTTATTTAGATTTCATCGTATAAATAGTTTGTTGATAGCTACAGCTTTTTAAAGATGTAATACAATGAAATAAAACCTCCACTTTAAAGATATCTCTCATTTTATTATATCCTCAGTTTAAATTATACTTACCTACTAGTTTTGTCACTTATTGGAGACTTTAAACTAAAACTTGACTATTCCACCCCTAAACTTGTCATAACCACGTTCTTAGTTCACAGCATCAGCAGTCGCGAGTTGTTACGAGAAACAAGTGAACAACAGCCTTCAATAATATCAGCGGAACAGGGAAGACAAATAGAGGCTCACCGAAATGAAATAATGCTAAATAAGCAATATGTAAAGTGTTAGAGACGGAGTGCAGAATCAATAGGACGAGGCACAAGATACAAGCTTATAGCTCAGGGATTAATGTTTCATTTCTTTTTTTTTAAACGTCGCGTCGCCCTTTACTATGAATTTCTATTGCATTTTGGGTGCCTTTCACAAACATGAAATATCATATACACAGAGACCCAGATTCTGGACAGATAACTGCGAATCACACAAATGTCAGATTGCTTAGCCGCTGCGCCAATCAGGTAGTCGCCTTCTTGATCCATTTTTGATGACCATTTTTGTACATCATTGTAATAAAGAAAAAACCTAAATTATGTGGCCAGTATTAAAGTGTGCAAAGTGCGTCAGATTTTTGCATTCATAAGTTTCACGCTGAATATTTTTTTTTTGTTGATACTAATTTATGTATGTGAGTAGTAAAACGTAAAAACTTAAAGTCTTAAACACCGCCGTTAAAAAAGTTATACTCCACAGTCATTCCTATTTTAAATTCAAAACATTAAAATACGAACGTGAAAATTCCGTAGTACTAAAATAATTTTACGAACAAACTTTTTATCAAAATCGCTGACATAACAACCGCTATTCTGCTATAATTTGTACTGGCTATAGGTTAGGTTAAGGGTAAAGGAGCAAACAGCTTCAGGGTAAGTAAATACGCTGACGAAGACACGGGTACACCGCGCTACCAAATCCGACGTTTTTATCTGTCACCGGCAGCCGTGGGCAGAGTTTTAGTGAGTCCTTTGATATCGTTGACATAGCCAAGTTTGCCTATCTTTAGTTTACTTTACCTTATACCTTTATTTCGTAACGCCTACAATATGAATCGCTAAACCGTGCGGGAAGGATTGTTTGCTATTCGTAAAGTTGTAGGAGCTTTTGCAGAGTTGAATACGTTTTATGAATTTTTAATCGTGTCAACACAAGCGCAGGCAGCAAGTTCTTATGGTGTATAATCTTGTGTGCATTTCTACATACATTTAAGCAACGGTTATAAACTTAACGATATACTTTATAAAGGCAACGTTCCTAATCATGTAGCTAGGTATTTATAAGGTATTTCTGATTGCACTAATTCTCACACCGAATCTTTGAAACAAGGCCAACTCATTGCTTCCATATCTCACTGACTAACCTCAATGCTTGTACAAAACACTTGACCACGACACAAGGGGCCGTCAGCTGTACAGCCATGCTACGTCAGCGAAGCAGGATTGAGAGGGCGTCGCGCACCCCCTCGGCGTTTAACGACCAATCGTATAAGGGTGACTTTACGTCTGTTTGTCAATGAAAGGTTCAAATTATGGCCGTATGATAGTGATAGTTGTATGGCTAAAAGGCTAGCACGTCAAACATACTGCTCTTTACAACATGCCATAAAAATTAGTATTAGAAAAAAATGCTGTTTTTTTATCGTGATCCCGCTGCTTGACTTGATTTTGACTGATGCTAGAAGCTGGTGAGTTGAAACAAAATTATTATATATGGTGCCATTATTATATATAGGCTAGGAAGTCTATTGAAAACGATGCACTGCATCGTCAATATATTTATCACTTCAGCAACATAATAGTTAGTTTATATAACATTTAAGTTCCTTCAAAATCATAGCGTACGTAACGGCAAATTATTTGCATTAAATGTTGGACAAAAACTTTAAAGAAAACGATAAGTAATGATAAATTGATCATCTTTCTTGTAAACTATATCTTTGAATAGTAATTTACGTGTAAATCCTAATTTTAAATGTCTGAAAACTATCTATATTCTCCAGCCATCAAGGTTCATTCATTCTCTTGTTGCTCATCAAGAATGTCACAGTTCACAAAAGTTTGAGGAACTCAGACAACGATTTAACCAAAATGTCCCGCTTTAAAATGGGGTGTTCGACTGTCCGAAAGAATTTTCATTAGCGTATGTTAGGGTCACTACGCGGTACCCACGTCGGCCCGTGTCACTAATGGTACCAGGAAACGTGGGCCTATGTCCGGACATGTTATTGTCATTTCTAAATGACATTCCGGTATTTGAGGACCTTTGAATGACTGTCTGGGACTTTTTAAACTTTTTAATCGGATTCTAATTTGAATTTTAACTCATTTATTAGTGGTTGACATAATCTAGTTCACTTTTACACGATAATGGGTGCTATGATTGCTGTAAATAAATAAACTTAATTGCTAAAATAAATTACGAGTATTCGAGGTAATCAATTATGCTACCAACCGTTTTCCTCTCTTCAAAACTTCCCATTGTTGTGTAATAGTAAATGAACTACACCTAGATCATGATGTGGTCGCAATAGATAGTGAAGAAGAAAGTATACGTGCGTGTGTCGAAATATGCTTGTGACAAAATATTGTAATCTATCATTATGTTCTTTACTTACCCAACTGCCCTGTAATGTAGTCGAGGATGTGACAACTGATGAGATGATCAACAGAACTGATGAGACAACATTTGAATTTTACAGATTCAAGCAGCAACAAAGACTAACAAAGAGAAGAAGTGTGATATGTATTTTATTAGGTTAGCGCACTAAAAGGGAAGTGCGTCGTAATTCGCGGAACGACATCAGGGAGGGTGACCGCTTAGACTTGTATTGTCTTTATACTGTGTCGCTCATTCCAGTGCTGGGTGTAACAAGTTTTATGGAGATACTCATCTCGTTAAAACTCTTGGTTTAGGCTTGGCAACTACAACAATGTGTGCCGGTACCAGCCGTGTGGTATCCGGCCTAGAATCGACCACCCCCTCTCCTCCCGTGGGTGTCATAAGAGGCGACTAAGGGAAAATCCAGAAGATGGGCGGCAGCGTTTTTTGTTACTTGACCACGTATTCGTGGGGATTATGGCACCCCCCCCCCCTACTAAGGGGGAGGGTTTTTCAACGGTGGAGTTCTTCCGGCTGATGATGATAATGATGAACTACCTTCAACAATTGCAAGTCTGCAACTTGAGATTTCTGGTAATTTCAAGTTTCATCACGATGCTTTCCTTCACCGTTTTAGTAGTGTCTAAATATTATACCAGTATAACACGGAAGAAGTCATATTAATATTTTGCATGAGTTGCAACTTAATACGAATCCAATTTGCAAACCACAAGGCCAAAAAATCCAACACTGAAAGCTTTGTACGTACTTTTATATGAAATTGAAATAAACTAAAAAAACATAAATCAATATTAAACTACGACACCCTGATTAGCGTAGTGGTTAAGCAATTGGACTGCTGCTCTAGGAGTTGCAAGTTCCATTCCCGCATGGGATAAAAATGTGCGATCCGCAGATGTTTGTCCCGAGTCAGGGTGTTTGTGAATGTTATATTTCATATTTATAAAACGCACCCACGACACAGGAGAAATTCATACTGTGGGAGTGTTTTTTTTTAAATATTGCATTATAACAACATATATTATTTTAATCAACACCTACATCCTTGTATAGAAGTATTCTGTCAATAAAATCATGTGCTTTCTCCACCTCGAGATACCGCCCTAACATTATCACGGTAAATCCTTCGGAGAACCATTCAGAGCTAACAATAGCAAATACGTAACTGTATCCAGTTGTAATTACATTTAACTGTACCGTATATTTGCTTAAAGCAGTGCCGACAGCGGGATATTAATTAATCTGAATCTTGAACCTAGCCTAGCGATTGCCAGGCAAGTACATTAATCCGAAGTGTGATTTATGTAGCTTTAAATCACAGTTTCAGCTTAGTTTAGTGCGTTAAATGTCTTTAACATCATTTTATTCATCATCATCATTATCAGCTTGTCTTAGTCCACTGCTGGACATAGACCTAACCTATGGCACGCTATCATTTTATTAGTTGAGATAAAAAGATAATTACGACTTAACTAAAAATATTTTTAATTAACACAGGCGAAAGTAATTGCACTGAAAATATCAATAAACAGGCACTACTAAATTAAAAATCCTTAATCAATACGCGCAAAATAATTAAGACCAAAATTTAACATTAACAAAAAGTTTATACGAGCGAAATTTATTCTCAATTACGAACATTTTCTTTGTACTCGAGATTGGGTTATTAAGAATGGAGTTTTAATTAATTTTCTAATCATAAGTTACATAGCTCTGGAGCGAGTACAAGCTGGTTGTTTGGTTTGCTAACAACAATATTTGTTGATGGTAGCACAAGTTATTCTATCGTAGCTCTACGTGGGCCGCTTGTTTGAGCTACGGTCCGCTACGTGCTACGATACTACGTTTGCTACGTTGTAAAATAATTTTATATCAGTAAATTAAATTACACGTACGTATTTATTGTTCTAGATTCTTATTTAAACCTTGTAACGTAGGTATTTCTTATTTATATAATGATTTTCGAATGTCAACTTTTTTGAATAATTGCTGATTAATATTGCTAGAGTTGCATACCTACTTCTTTTATAAAATTAAATATTGTGTATATCTTTATTGACAATAAAACACAAAATAAGAAAGGCTATGAAATATAATAAATATCACATACTAAAAATAAGTTTGTTTTTATTTCTAACCAAAAAGCAGTCAATTGCGGCTGGTATTAGTAAAACATAAAACAGCCACTGATTAAGATCTTTATGGGCTGGTTGAAACGTTCCCCTTTGATACTGTCAGGGAAAAGGAAATAATAACATTCAATGTGACGTATGTATGTTTGTCAATTTATTTGTCTGGCGCCGGCTATGAATAGTTTTAGGGATGTCGCTGCGATCTGCGATACGGTGAAGCGACCAAACGTATTGTTTTAAAACAATTTCATGAAGCATTTAAGTAAAAACTTAAAGAAATATTGCTATTAAATATATTACCAATTGAATTTGTTGTTAAACAATCATACTTAATGATTTAGGCAGTTCAGTTAGTAATAATATAAAATACTTCGTGTGTAGGCAACGTTTATTTTAGAAAACATTGATTCCTTTAAAAATGTATTCCATCTTTCTAAGGAGAAGATTTATTGATAAATATCAGCCAATAAATGTCCCACTGCTGGGTAAATACAAAAGAAACGAGCGTTTGTCACTACGCGGATTGGCAATTTCAGTGGATTCAACATAATAATTTTGATTTCCTTATCTACACGCTACAGTAACAACCAGTGGGCTTACTCTCCAATTTAATACGACAAAATTGCAATGGACTTGTAAAGTTTCGAACTCTTACGCTTAACACTGGTGCCAAATTATTTTAATATTATGTGTCCATTAGGAGAAACTAACTGAGATCAAAAGATTGACAGCATTTGTTTTCAATAAAACTGAATCATGTTTCCGTTAAATCAATATTAATTTTGAATTGGCCTTGTATTAGAATTGAAATTAAATTCTAGAGTAGGCCACCTGAGCTCAAAGTACTGTTTACTGAATGAATGTTCAATAAATCACTGCTCGTAGTGGAATTTTTCTATGATTAATCATCATAATACTTTAGATATATTTTATTTCCATGTATAATTTTCCTCAATGTAATGTTTAACATGATTAGATTATATTATCGGGGGCTTTGTGTACCTCTGATGTAAACTATTATGACAGGTATGGACGGGAAATTAGCTCTGTGCTTGATAAAATCCTAGATAATTCAATACCAGACATTACCTGATCATCGGTAACTAGATAGCTTCGTTTAATTATAAAAACGAATTGAAAAGACTAGCGCTAAACCGACTGGATTTGTATTTACAACGTTAAAGGTTCAACCCGAGTAGATATGTGTATAAACTAATAATATTTTTTACTAATACTAGTTAATAACATATCCTAAAAAACTTATATGTACCTATATTCATTTTAATTACAATGTACCACCGCCACGTTAATGTAGTTAAAAGCATGACTCGTGAGAGTGAGGTTGTAGATACCTGTTCCAGGTAGAGCAAAATATTATTTATATGCCTAGTTTTCAACGATTTGAACAACCCAGAATGGGGCTCAATAAACAGGCTACATACATGTTAAAAATATCTTAAACGAAATGTAGGTGCGCAACATAATTTGAAGCGCCTTTGAGTTCCAGCTTAATTCCTCTATGAAAAGAGCCCTGAACAAAGATGTACACAGACATTTTGTTACTATGACGTTGAATTGATAAAACGAGGAAAGTACTTAGGGTAAATAATATAATCTCTAAAGCGACATATATTTTATAAGTTTATCAGAATGCCAATAACTGATAAATTGACAAATCATGTCCATAAATAGTTTTATAACATGACAATTATATATATATAAATAGTCTGTAAATAGTCACTTGTGTACATCTGCGGATCACACAATTTTTTGTCCCGTGCGGAAATCGTACCCGCAACCCCTAGCACAGCAATCTAATAGCTTAGCCAGTGCGCCAATCAGGCCTTCGATTTCGCCATACACTGAGACATTATGTCCCTTATATTATAATGTAGAGTACCTACAATTATTATTAGTTGGTCTTGAAAATTAAACAAGACAATTCCAGACATTGTTGAGGCCAATATTTGATATTACAACTATGCATATAAATCCGGTACGATTTAAACTAATCAACATTAAAAATAAAATAAAAGCACGGTCCACTAATAAACAACAACGAACATATGCATTATACACATTGCACACCTAGCATACTAATTTATGTGATCATTATGATTGTAATACACTAGGAAAATACATAAAGTCAATTTGAAAAATGTGAACGAGCAGCGACACGATAGCTCAGTTGGCGGAGCTGCGCCATGGAACGGCGAAGGTCGCGGGTTCGCGGCGAGATCATATTAGATTTAAGCTGAGCATGGATAAGAAGCCACATTGACATAAGACCTCTTAAGGAAAATAGTAAAACAATCCACACGAATTTGATAAATAAAAAACCCCAATTATGGCTTTTAGAATATCATGTACCTACATACCTGCTGCAGATAAGATTAACACTGAGTCTTATGGTTGGGCCATTATTGATATAACTGAAACGTTGCATCGGAATCGATTGGTAAAATCCAATACTTGTCATCAAACAAGCAAACAATCTCGGAAGATGTCACGAGATATCTCGATACAGATTTGAAAGGGTGTATAGTCTAAATAAATTAGCAGTATTATAAACCGTTTCGGGGATGATAGGCATGATTGAAGTTTTAAGCAATACATGCGTTTCTTGTCTTTAGCTTAATATGCTTGAGCTTTTCTGACGAAACGATTGGTCTCATTTTTAGATAACAGTGAATAATTACAATGATAAGAACGAATAAACACCTAGAGTCACTGCAGGTGGGGATTATGACAGTATCTTAATACTCGATATTATGATAAATTGAACGAACATTTGGCTAGAATGTTATAATAGTATCTTTTCGTATGTCACTTAGTTGTGTGCTTGTATTCCTAGTGGACAGTCGTGCTTAATTTTGTTAGTGATCCCGGACTTAAGGTAAGTGTTGTGATATGAATTACTTTTATCTACATTATCATACCCATGACTCAAATAAGTCAATGATCTTCATTGTTTTTTACCTGCGTTTTGAATGCATGCCGATTGCATTTTAAATAATAGGAGCAGACTTGTGAGTAGTTTAGAAGTAAGCGTTTCAATGTTTATGTTGGCACGTATTTTTGGTTTTGTTTTTACATTTTATATAAAACTCAAGTATTTTAGAGAGTCACACATTTGTTTTGAACTTTCAACTTCAACTGCCCCAGAGGACCACCTGCAAATTTGCGAGCTTTTATAAAAGCAGTAAAATTTAAAAACTAAATTATATAATGCTAATACTTTTAGTTCTTGGAAAATTGATTTACTCTTCTTCTTCTTATCGTATGGTTGATGAACAACCTAGTGTCAGAGTTTATACCACCTGTACTGGCCTATACCGCTACTGTCATGGCTTTACACACCGTTGAAAAATCTCACAAGTGTGCCGGTTTCCCCTCGATGTTTTCCTTCACCGTTTTTAGCAACTGATAACTAAAATTTATAATGCGCACATGAATTCGAAAAGACATTGGCGGACGCCTTGCGGTTGGTGGTTTGAACTTGCGACAGACTGGGCAATCCAACGGTCATACCACTTGGCTTTCAATTTCTGACTTACTGTGAGTCCTAGTGACTCATAGAGTAAATGAAATACAATTTGGGTTCTAAAATGAAACCAAATCAAATAACAGTAACATAATTTCACGTGATTCTTTTTAAGCAATTGATGAACCTGATAATTAAAATTAATGATCTTAACGGTATAAGAGCCATTATAACACCTAGTTTTATAATCTATGCATCTGTTGGTAATGACTGACTAATGATCGAACTTGCGTCATTACCAAATGTGCTCATAATACTTTTGTATACATACCTATACGACATTGGACGCATTTCTACTATCAATGTCATTACTTGTGGTAGAAATCCTTTTTTTTCTAATTTGTTCTTCAAATGGTAGGTCGGTTGGAACAGCAGCGCTACAAATCAGCAGAACCACTATGCACTGGTTCGAATCCTGCTCGTGTCTGTCATAATTTCAAATTGTTCTTAGCGGCAGCAAAATGCAAAAAAAATATATACCAAAAATCTTCCATAAATCCTATGACATAACATCACGCCAGTATTCTCCGTAGAGGTAAGCAGAGATGTATATTACACCCACATTTCGCCAGTTATGTTACAGTCCCAATGTAATAAATTTCATGGTAATAGGCGAGCCTATTACCATGAAATCCAAAAAGAAGTCGGGCCGGGCACTAATTCAGACTCCATGCTGATACTGAAAATTTCCTAATAATAAAACCTAATAACCCTAAATCCAACCCTTAAAAAAATCTTGTCCTTCATATTTCCAGAACACAAACATGAGCTTCATAACTGTTGGACCGGAGCCCATGCAAGTCACGTGCCCCTCGTGCAGGGAAACCAGCTTCACGAGGGTAGACAAAAAACCCACCACAAGGACCCACGTCATTGCAGTCGTTTTATGCCTCTTCCTGTAAGTAACAGTAATAATAATCATCTCCTAACCGAATTTCGGTCACGGTGGCCTGTCACAGCTAAGACTAACCAACTTCGCCGAAGATATACCCCGTTAATTGTTAAAATTGTCGGTGTGAACAATTTATTAAATTATAACTGTCACTGTCGTTCACATGTTAAAAAATAGAGATGTCAATGGACTTGAAGTGGTTATCTTAAAACCTATTTTAGCATCGTTTATAAATAAGAAGGTAGTGCACAAGTGCGCGCAACACAGATGCACTCTCTATTTCCTCACTATCATAGTCTCGTGGGACGGTAGACTGACACGAAACGTGCCTTCCGAATCTATCTAGCCGCATAAATAAACTCCAACCCAAACACATTTGTAGTTAATTCAACCAATTATAACTTCTATTTTAGCTGAGTTTAAGTAACAAAGTAAATTATTTATTTGCTGTTAATTGTAAAACTAAAATAATTGAGGATATATCTTCAATTGTTGGTTGTTACATTTGTTTAACAAGATACAAATATGAACAAAAGTATAGAGAGCATTCATTTCTTATTAGCCCATTAAGATCTCATTTTTTAGCAAGGGCCTGTCCTTTGAATTTTCTTTTTGAAGTTAGTAAAACATGCCATTGCAAAATGCTATTTGCTGATTAAAGTATACAGGTAGTTGACGATTCTCTCTTAATTTTTCCCTTAAATATTTCAGGTGCTGGCCTTGCATATGCGTGCCTTACTGTATGGACTCATGCCTGAACGCGGAACACTACTGTACTAACTGCAATGCATACATCGGCACCTACCAAAACTAGTCCATAGGAGATCTTCAAACGTCGTGTTTTCTGTAAATATTAAGAGTAACGTCTAAGTATTGAGTTATTAAATTTTATATTTATTTATGAAGAGTTTAAATGGTATCACTTTTATGCGAGTCCCTTCGGATAGAAAGAAATGAAGACTTTTAGGATAAATAGAAGTTATTGCATTCTCAGTACTAATGTTTATGTTGAGAATGTAATCTTATTTACTCGACTGACGCGGTTGCTACGTGATTGGACTTAGATTTACACACGGCCCTAAACTTCTGTAATAATGCCCAAGTGTGTGATATTTAATTTCTGTCAAAAACAACCACGATACAGGAGGAATTCCTAGAGAGGAGAAAAATTTGTATAAAAAAATAAAGTTTTTGCAGATTTTAGATAGATTTTATATTTTACCAACTTATCCAGTTCTTCGGCAGCTACCCTAGACCTTTATTTTTACTACTCTAAGAGCAGGAAAAACCTTGTATAATCTTATTAACGAGTCGAAGCACAACACATTTCAAGGTATTTTAGTTATCAACGATAGTCATTATCATTTAGAGCCGTATCTAATCTTTCTATTAATTTTATGATACTTTGTTTGATTACAGTTAATTGTTTTGACGCTAGTAATAACAGATCCTTATAATAATAATATAAGTCCAGATAATAAATGCAAACGTAACTCTGTCCGCTTGACACAACTAAACGAACAGATTTTGATTAAAAAAAATATGGATTTAGCTGAAAGCTTGGAGAAAGATGTAAAATAGTTTTTACCCAGCTTAGCAATGATTTTACATTTCTCGCGGATCAAGTCGCAGGTGTTAGCTAGTATGTAGTTGCAAGTATTTTCCTACATTTGTAGATTGTAGCTGCGCTAAGGATTATTGGTTGGATTTCCGCACCGGTCAAAAAATTGTGTTCTCCGCAGATGTTTTTCCCGTGTCTGGGTGTATGTGAAACGCACCCACGATACAGACGAAATTCCTAGTTTGGGGCGACATTAAAAAGTAAAGTACCTACTTATACTTTATTTACACGAACATTATTTTGATTAATTTCCTCCGATCAATATCCAACGGTATTTAACGTTAAAAAGTTTTGAATCAAGTAAAAAATAGCAATTCTTTTATCACGTTTGTACGTTCTATGTCCATCAACTGTCTACTGCGTGTGTTCGGCCAGTCAAAGGACACTATTTGCATTGCCGCCGGTCTTCCATCGTTGGATACTACCTGATCACATGCTAGCGTCCTTTATTTTTAGAAAGTTGCAGTTCCTACCTTAACAAATCAATCTGTGAAATAAGGTTCTTTAAAAATACCTAATATAAATCGACTGTAACCAGATTTTCTTACGAAACTAGCAGTTTAGCACTGTTAAGTATAATATTTAAAGGTTTTGAAGTTTGTGCTGAATTACATTTTTGCGCATATCTATCCTCTACTAAACTAATGTGAGTATGAATGGAATTTGCATTGGACATATGCGAATTCGAGCATAAATTATAAAATTCATAACACTGGTAGAATAGATGCGAATTGCTTACGTTGACGGACCATTATTCTTGGCCATAAGCCAATCGTTAAAATTGTCGGCCAACCTTCAATAGTATTTTCGATTCAATAACCAATCTTTTTTTAGTATTTAGCACTGTAATAATAATAGGAATGATGACCTAGCCGAAAAATATTCGTTATTTTGATAAATTCACTAACACTACGGCTCTAGGGATTACTTTGAGGAATTCTAAAAAGGTGTTAATCTAATAATTATTTAAATTAAATTGAAAAAACAAAACTAAATGCCGCAAATAGTTAGAACATTAAAATATAGCAACTACATAAAAGTGATGTCACTCGTTCGTAGCATCATAGTAAAGCAAAAATAATAAAAATTCTGTCTTCACAATCAAAGGATTTTCTTAATTTCTTTAGTCATCGCGATCCTGTTTAAACCTATTCCTATCTATTAGTGTTTTACGTTAAAAAGAGACTACCTAAATAATCGTGCTTACTGGTTATTCTACACTATGGCATGGGCCTTTTCTATGTGAAAATATAGCTACGTTACATGCTATATGCTATGAGAAAGATTGTAAGTGTTCAAATAATGTAAATATTACATTTTACCGGGAATCGCATGGGTATGTTTATTATTACTCATGGTCAGAATGGAATCCCTCATATTGTTACTACAACACGTATTTAAAAAAAAAATTGTGTTTTTGTTTAGTTATTCAAAAAGTAGTGGACGTCTTTGAACTGGAAAATTATCGGTTTAATAGTACATAATACAGTCTTAGGGCGGGTGGGTGTCTTCAGCTTCATTGTCGCACACTTACATATTAAATAATATGTTTTATTTTCCGCTTATCAGCCTTAATAACGAACAAGTTTTTTTCTTTTTGCAGCCCTAATAATTACCTTACGAATCCCACCAGTACTATAAAGGCGAAGGTTTGTGAGTGTGTTTGGATATTTGTTACCTCTTCACACTAAAACGGCTGGACCGATTTTGATTATATTTGGTATGGAGGTAGCTGATACCCAGGATTAACACATAGGCTTGGCAAAATACCAATTGTTTTTATTAAACATTTACTTATTGAAGGCGCCTATGACACGTCAAAGCTCTAGTTGCAATTTTGTATAAATTTAATCTAAGTAAAAGCAAATGCCGCTAGGCAAAAGAGCTTTGATGTATTAACCTATTGTAATAAAAGATATCAAAATAAATCTAAATTTTAAATTGCACATAGGTAATCTTCATGAAAACTTTAATATGTGCGTGTAATACGGTTGTTCATTAATACATTGGTAAGACAAGCATGAAAATCGCTAGGGCGCTTTCAGTAATCAAATACACTGAGCAAATACACACTTGACGAGAGCAAACATGAGCAGTGTGCCTTGCATCACGATATTAATACATTACTTTGATTTAGCTCCCTGACTCGTTGATTCATATTATGATTTACTGAAACTGTTGTTATGTTGCCTGTTGTCTAGTAGGTTTTATTGAATGTATTTTTGATAATTTTATTCTTTTTATATTCGTTGGGAAATTGATTAAGAACGCCGTAGCAGAAAAACGGATGCGGATAGGAGACAAATATTGATGAACGGCAGTACGCCATCTATTAAGTATATACTTAATTTTTTCTGTGATGTTTAGGATGTACTCGTAGGTACATGAGTTGCTTGCTTACTTAAGTTAGTTTTGCTAATATAAGCCTTTAGATTATCTATACGTTAGGCCAATGACATGAACTTTAAATAAAAAATAATTATTTAATGCTTTATAATAATTGCCTTTCACTAGACACTTTATATCTATAGGTATTATTAGGTATACCGTGGGTGCGTTCCAATGCAACCGACATGAAGTATCGCATGTACAAAATAGGAACAAATATCTATATACCACACAAATATTTCGTCCTCTACGAGGAACACAAATCTTAGCAAAGCAGTTCAACACAGCCTTAACGAAAACGAATCAAAATCATCTTCAATATTACACGGTCGTACAGAACAAATGTATGTATGTTTGTAATAACTATAAGAGCACTCACACACGATAGCTTCAGTCATTGTATAGGGCGGCTTTCAGCCCGTCATTAATGTAAGGCACTATTCAGACTTGATTACTCGCCATTTGACACAAGTGCGTAACGGACAAAGCAAACGCATTAGTGCATCGATCTAAGATTAATATGCCGTAGATTGAAATGCTTATTGAAAGCTGGTTTGATCAAGGCTTTAGGTAAGTGTATTCTCAAACGGCAGTGGAGTTTTACGGTAGTGGAGATTTTGCTGGCAAGTTTGTTGCGCCATTTCTTCTACCCAGCTATAGCATTAGGAAGCGTTGGAACGGGTGGGCGTTTTGGGGGCTGTCTTGATGTAATTTGGCGTTCAATAATTACTTTCAGTCTATTATAATATATATATTAAATATAATTTTTTGTCTTCTTTATCTCTTTTGCCGTTCACAGAAACACTGTAGCTAAAAGATCACCTTATCGGTTAGATAGAAGACTGTTCAAGAAGAAATTACGAAAATTTGAGATTCGTCACTAGTTTAGTAGGTGTATAGTGAAGTTTTTTCTGACTACATAAAAAAGCTGTCATGTGGTTAGCTAAGCGCGACTGCTAAGCACGAAATTCTGGATTCGAACCCCGGGTCGGGCAAAGTGATATTTTATTTCTCCATTAGATGATTCTTCGTAGCTGCTACTAGCTGCGTGCTCAGCAGTCTAGATTTGCGGCTGGTTGATGGCAATAGGCTCGCCCCTATTACATTGGAACATGTAACATTCCTGGCAAAATGTGGGTGTACTATAGGTACACCTCTGCCTACCCCTTCAGGGACCACAAGCTTGATGTTATGTTATGTTTACATAAAAAAATAAACACGAGTAGGTACATTAAATACTCTCAAGACAAGATCAGTTTTATCGTCTTACATATAGGTATTTCTGTTGTATTATAGTAGTATTATTTATTATATGGTAAGGAAAAAATATTTTAATTATACTTACTCTGGCATATTGTAGCTATGATTCCAGCTGCAAACCTTTTCGGCGAGCATAGCCGTGATATAATAATATTATGCATCTTCAGCACCATTGATCAGTGGAAACTAATCAATTAGTAATCAACGCTACAACGTATTGACTTTACAATATGTACAGTGTTCCCGTATAATGAGGGAGTGTTCAACATTAATTGGTTTGCAAATCCAATTAGGTTAGCTTCGATACGCATTAAGCACGTACGGATCATTATAGATCACTAATGACCGACGTCTGAACCGAACAGCGAATTCTAATTTTATTTTATTCATTAATCCGCATATTGTATTACTTCTAATTATAGGATCAAGTATATAGATCGGTATCTACGCACGTTGAAGTTAGGTTAAAGATCTATAACAATATGGACTGAACGATGCTTAGAACACCGACCGCTGCACCGAGAATGCCTTCTGTCAAACCAAACCAGAAACGGCAAAACGTCAGTTATTGAAATAAAAATAGTTTTCTTCACATCTCACAGTTCTCCGTGCGCGCAATGTTCTAAAGATGGAAAAGAGACGAGGAATCTGTAGTGTTCGCTAAAAGTAATTACAAATAATGACTGCCGTTTGCCTGCGGCATTACTCTTGCTTAATTTAACTTAGAATTAGAATACTGTTATAAATAAGTCTACACCTATGCAAAATTTGCCGTGTGGTATCCGGCCTAGAATTGACTACCCCTCTCTTTCCGTGGGCGTCGTAAGAGGCGACTAAGGGAAAAAACCAGAAGATGGGCAGCAACGTCTTCTGTAACTTGACCACCAACACTGCGATCCCCAAGCCGCTTGCCAAGCGTGGGGATTATGGCAACCCCCCCTATTTAAGGGGGAGGCCTTTGTCTAACAGTGGACGTCTTCCGGCTGATGATGATGATGATGATGCAAAATTTCATAATGATCGATTTAGCAGTTTTAAGCCTGAAAGCTAAGCCTAAAGCTAGCACAGGTAGCCGAGTGGTATAACCGTTGAACTGCCAAGTCAAAGGTCGCAAGTTCAAACCAATGCCTTTTGTTATAAGTTGCTAAAAACGTTGAAGGGAAACACCTTGAGGAAACCGGCACACCTGAGAGATTTTTTAACGGTGTTTAAAGCCATGTCAGAGGCCTACAGGCGGTTTAAACTCTGACACCAGGTTGTTCATCAACCATACAATAAGAAGAAGTACCTAAAGATCCCTTTCCTTTGCTCTTTACCAACCAGTAATACATTCCTAAAACACATATTCATCTTACAGAGATCTTAAGTCGGTTAACGATGAAGTTTGTCCATTGAAGTGAGGGGCGGCCAAAACTTGGCTGCAAGAGACGAAGCAATTTAATTATAGCCAGTTCAAAGGCTAGTGCATAACGGCTACGTGCTATGTAGGCTATGGAAATGATTTTAGCAAGTTGAGCATCAGAGCGATGTTCAATGCGTCTGTCTGTGGCGCACAATGACGTTAGTTAGGGATCTCGGACGCTGGAATAAAGACGCTTTTGATGGTGCGTTTAGGTTAGAATTGTATGTGAATAAAAATATCAGAAGATCACGCTTGTATTACCCAGAGGTATATTTAGAAGGTAGAGGAGTATTTAGTACAATCGTAATTCGCCTGGTTAGTTATGTATCATATAAATGTATAGAATATAGGTACATCGTAATGTTATAGGTGGCAAGTGTATCGTCATTGTCCGGGCTTCTAATGGTGCCCGTAATTCTAAGTAGCAGCAAGGAGTTTGGATTTGTATAGAGACTCCGTGCTGCTACTGAGAAATACCTACTGGAAAAACCCAATAATACTTTTCCCGATTAGGAAATGCAATGAGGCAGTCTATTAAATAACTTTGGTACTTTTTAGAACCAAAGTTAAACAAACGTTAAACAATAGTTACAGTCATTGCCTATGTTTACAGTTAAGAAAACTCCTTTGATTTGTCAGGTATCGTAGTGGTTGTGATCCAGAAAGTACAACAAGTAAATGTAGCCTATCAGCTCGTCGAAGGTAATTGTATTCCTAATCCGTCCGTCCATAGACAAATATTCTGCCTGTCCCATCCTCTATTACATAAACCTCGTTGTTCCGCTACGCTACTAGCGCCGCGCGGCCGGGCTCGGAGTCATGTGACAGTTATTTTTATGTGCGGAAACACTCGGCTCAGTTTATTGCGGAACTACCCTCAATCCGGCCGTCCTTGTGACGTCACGATTTCTTTGAAAAACGGTAGTATTTATACACGAGCTAACAGTGCGTGTTTGGATAGAATAGAGTAAACTTTTTGTACATAAATGAATTTAAAATGTGTAAATACTTAAAATTCGTACGAATTTTAGGTGTTGAAATGTTTAGTACCATTGTAAATATTGTAGCGGCGTCATATAGATTGCATCGATCACTAAGCCTAATGCCAAATTACTGTCCCATGATAAAACGTTATTTCTTTTCACTCAAAACAAGACAATGACAGATCGCAACGACCGATTGTCGACGTGTGAGAGCGGCAATGTTTGCGATCTTCATCTTCACTTATCGTATGCTTGATGTACAACCTGGTGTCACAGTTTAAACCGCCTGAAGGCCTCTGACATGGCTTTACAAACCGGTGAAAAGTCTCTCAGGTGTGCCGGCTTCCACACGATGTTTTCCTTCACCGACCAACTGATAACTAATTTATAGTTCGCACATGAATTTGAAAAGACATTAGTGCGTGTCGGAGTTTGAACTTGCGAACTCGGCTATCAGTGTTTTTAATGCTTGCTTATCAATCGTTGTAATTTTGTTGCGATCAATCGTTGCGATTTGTCGTCTCGTTTATCCCCTTTACCCAGCTTGTGTTATCAGAATGCACTCAACTTCAAGGCAAACATTGATAATTTTATATCTGTTGGTATTAAACGTAGGTTGAATTTATTTACTTATTACCTATCATAAAGGTAAATATTTATCTGTTGTAGATTACCGCATACAAATTCCGATAAGTCCATGATAACGACTACAAAGATTTATATAATTACGCATATGCTTTCTCATTGGTCTAGAGGTCTCGCGGTGCAACTTCTGAGCATGTGGTTCTGGGTTCGATTCGACCAGAGTCGGGCAAAGTGTTTGTTTTTGTTTTACATATTTGGAAAACGTTTTGAATTAAACAATAAAATACAATCACATATCTTTATTTAGAAAATTGTAACAATAACTAATCAATGATTAAACTCTCTAGCGAACTCACGTGTCCTGTTTATAGATTCTATAACCATACAATTCAATGTTCCAAGATTGTGGGCTTTAATATATTTCTTGGTATTGTAATTTTATAACAATCAAGATTTATATATTTATATATTTCTTTGATATGTAGCGTGTACTCGATAGTGGCATCCTAATACACAACAAGAGTCCAGGAAATTACTTAGAAACAATTGACTGTAATCGAAGGCAAACAGTGATAATATTATAGAAATATTTTGATAATAATTTATATAATTCAACTTGATAAGAGCCATCGTTGATAAGCCTTGGCCTAAAATACGTTGAAATTTTTTATAAACTCGATAGCTTATACAACATCTTGTGGACAAAGTGTTTACTGTAGTATGCACTAAGGAATAAGGCTAGGCACCGAGGAACATTAGCACAGTACTTTAGATAAGGCAGTAATTATAAAAGAGTGTACACAAAGACCTGCACAACAACATTTATAATTTAGTGAAGCTTACATTGCTCAGTTATTTAAATGCACCGCATTTCA
The DNA here is from genome assembly GCA_905340225.1 of Abrostola tripartita. Taxonomy (NCBI): domain Eukaryota; kingdom Metazoa; phylum Arthropoda; class Insecta; order Lepidoptera; family Noctuidae; genus Abrostola; species Abrostola tripartita. The sequence continues at coordinate 5,101,330 of HG996493.1, read as the reverse complement.
TCCTGACCTGACTCCATTTGCATTCAATTGCTTTTCAAGTGCAGCAAACGAACCATTTAACACCATAAACTTCATAAAAGTAAAAATAATAATACAATGCTTACACGATACTTGTCTTAGTAAAATTACAAAAAGGTAACGTTGAAGGAATCTCCTATGAACTACCGCTGGTAGGTCCCGAGGTACGAACTGCAGTTCGGGCAGTAGTGGTCCGCGTTCTGGCATGAGTCCACACAGTAAGGCACGCATACGCATGGCCAGCACCTGTAACAAGATACCCTTATGTAAGAAAATAATTAAATTAACACATTGACTGACATGCGGTAGGCACAGTAGAAGGACTATTGTTTGTGGTCACTTGTTGCCCGCGCTGGCGCTCAAAGGGTTAAATATGTATTGACCAGGCCGACCGAGAAGGCGATGGCGCGTGGCGGGACAATTTAGACACCTTTGGAAAGGTCAGAAATGGCATAGAATAGAGAAAAGTGCAGAAATTAAGGGGAGGTATTTTTTAGTCGTGGGACATCGAACAGGCTAATAAAAATGTTTTGGTCAGGAACGGCCAAAATGGTAGACAATAATGTCAAAGTCATCAAGTTTTCACAAACATGTTGGATATCAGGTTAATAATAAAAATCATGTTGCAAACTTGCAATATGGTTTCTTTATTCACAGGTACGTTTCTATTACTGAATTCATTCATTTCAACTATAATATTATATACTACGATTGCAAACCGATTTATTTGTAGAAAGAACTAAAGGAATAAACATATTTTTGTATCTTCACGCTCAAAATAGACTGGTGCTAGATCAAGGTCCCACAAGAATAATTAATGAGTGTCGCCTCTATTAGTTTTATTACTTTCATTGACTTGCAAGCATGTTTATACCACTACCACAAGCGTATGTCTACTGGTCATTCTCATTAATTGGGGTGCAAGTAGAGAGCCCCCACGAGTGATGACACCTAAGTACGTCCGGCGCACCCTGGACGGTCTACCTCGCTACCCTCCTTGTTGACTGACCAATCTCTACACAACGGCCTATGAGTGATATTTAGCTCATGCCATTACGCTGAAACGTACCAGACACAAGTTGAAAGCAATACTGATGTTTTAAGTTTTAAATAGATGTATGATTAAATATCAGAATCGCGCAGTTAATAATAGTTTTCATGCGATGTAGGTAACACGACGATTTCTATTGTTGTTATAACCTAACATATATCATTATCATACATTCAAATTACTGCAGTGCGTATGATTTAGCCTTGAGGTTGACGTCACCTTATAGTCCCTAGTTAAAAATACACAAACAAATTCATACATACATACATACATAACATCACGCCTGTATTCCCCGAAGGGGTAGGCAGAGGTGCACATATAGTGCACCTACATCTCGCCAGTTATGTTGTAAGTCCCAATGTAATAGGGGGCGAGCCTATTGCCATCAACCGGGCACAATTCCAGACTCCGTGCTGCTACTGAGAATTACCTAATGGAAAACTCAGTAACACTTTGCCCGACCCGGGATTTGAACCCAGGACCTCTTGCTCAGCAGTGGCGCTTAGCGACCACTAGACCAACTTTCTTTCTTTTATAACTGTGTATTTATGTATTTGTTGACTAAAATGTACAAATAAATATTATTATTATTATTATTTGTCGATAGCTTTAGGAATTAGGTCCCGTTAAAATATTGTCGTCACAAAATCGTATGCATCTTTGAATGTGGGCCTAATTGGCGCAGGAGCGATTGGACTGCTGCGTAAAGGTTTGCGCGTTCGATTCGCGTATGGAAGAAAAATGTGTGTGATCCTCTGATGTTTGTCCCGAGTCTGAGTGTTTGTGTATGTGATATTTCATGTTTGTGAAACGCACCCACGATACGGTAGAAATTCCTAGCGTGAGGCGGCGGCGTTTTAAAGTAAACAGAACGATTGACTCACTAGAATAAAAATCTATCGTATGTAAAAACACTTGTAATAATGAAAAATCAATACATCGCACCTTTGAGCTTTTAATGAAACTGAAATACTGTCGTGCCGTGTTAACAATCTGATACTTTCATTGTCATGACTATGTCAAGGTTGAAATAGCGCTGGTAACATCGCAGCTTTACATACCTATGTTTAACGTGTCGTTATTATAGACAAGTGAAACATGAACCTTATGTGTTGACATTTTCACATAACGGCTAAGTAACATACACAAATATGGGTCAACAATGATCCTATGGTGTTAAGGAGACCAATTCACAACATACTTATTAGCTATGCAATTTAATAAAATTCAATAGGCTTCTTATCGTATGGTTAATGAACAACAATAGGTGTAGTATAATTGATGGCTAATTGGCAGTCAATTATGCGCTAATATATTTACGGAATACGCCAATCAACACAAAACTATAGAATGCAGATTGAAGGATTTTTAATCTTAAATCCTGCTTTAAAAGTATATGTACCTATAATCGTCGAAGCCCATGCATAAGTGAAATAATGCCCTTCTTTAAAACTGTATTAATAAAAAACCCATTTTCTTGGATGATGAGCCTACAGAGAATAAAAAAACAAAACCGGAGTGGCTTAGTTAATATTCTTGGTCAACACATGCCGTCCGTCCATGTGTGAAACGTGGCGACAAGTAAAGACCGACTGCTAATGCTTGCGTTTAATCCCGGTACAGCCAAAATGTTATCATTATTACAACTTCGATTAAGATGATTATGGTTAAATTGTGTTTAGAACCTATTAAAAGTCTGGTGATGTCATTTTAGCAAAAAATAATATCGGTATTCATGCGGCGTCTAGTAACAGGTTGCATGTGTTTTTCGCATAAATGTTTTTATTTTAATTATACAATATGGTTTTTTAACTGCCGATAAAGTTGGATAGATGTATAGGATTGGTAAAATATTCGGTGTAAGTATTTTATATATGTTTTTGTTTTGGTACTACGTACTTTAAGTTAAGTAGCTAATAATAAAATGACGAAGCGATTGGTTGCGGGTTATAATTTTAAACTAGTTTTCCAATATCATAAATTTGTGCGATCCACATTTGATTGTCCCGAGTCTGCGTGTTTGTGTATGTGATATTACATGTTTGTGAAACGTACAGTCAGCATCAAAAGTCGATGACCATATTCAGATTTTCAAAATCACTGTACATTATATCACCCATAAATCGCTCAACAAGATAAGGCGCCAGTATTGAATGAACATCATTAAAGTTCAAAATTAACTGAACACTACTCATCAAAGGTCACTGAACACCATTTTGTCAAAAATTGCTAATCGTTATAATATCCGAAAACATCATAACATTCAGTTTTACAAAAGTCACTGAACAATATAAAATGCTTATTTTGGTTATCTAGTGTAATCACGGCAACGTCCAAAAATAACTTAACATCATAAATAACAAAAGTTACTGAACATTACTTTGTTTCGGATACGTAGCGTGTAAACTTATAGGTACTATCAAAAGTAGCTGAACTGCAAACTAAAAAAGTGCTCGTTACTATCTTCAGAGTTATAAATCCAATCTTGTCCTATACAAACTAAAACATGAAAAAAAAAATTAAATGGATGTAAATTTCGAATTTAACTTTCCAAAATAATTCTGTTTGAATTTATACCTATATATATATACCATAATATATACCTTTGATGAGTAGTGTTCAGTTAATTTTGAACTTTAATGATGTTCATTCAATACTGGCGCCTTATCTTGTTGAGCGATTGATGGGTGATATAATGTACAGTGATTTTGAAAATCTGAATATGGTCATCGACTTTTGATGCTGACTGTACTCACAATACAGGAGACATTCCGGCAAGTGTGGGACGACGTTTTAAAAAAAAATCAGATAAAGTATCATCAAGTAATCTAATTTGTACGTAGAATTACTTATATAGGTAACGCGTTTTATTTACACTGACCTTATGTATGACTTTGGCGGGAACAAAGTCATAAAAATTAATCCAGCGATTAAGAGATACATAATTATGATGGTTTTACCAAATATTTAACCTAATCTAATATATGACATCATTTTGAGATTAAATCAATTCATGCTATGTTGATGAAGAATTCTGTGTTGTTTTGGAACCAGTTATTCCATAAACGAAGGAGCCAAATCCATATTAGGGTACTATATAATATACATACTATTGGTATCAACAGCAATTCTATAAATAACATTGAATTCTAACATTCAGAACCAAGAATATTCTGATTTAAATAAAACGTCGCCCCACACTAGGAATTTTTCCTGTATCATAGCTCTTCGCTTCACAAACATGAAATATCACATACACCAACACCCAGACTCGAGACAATCAAATGTGGATCGCACAAGTTTTCGATATGGGAAAACTAGTTTATAATAATTAATACTAAACCACAAAACTATGCTACGGAAAGCTGTAAGGTACTGCGCATGATTTTGCGTCACTGTGACCATAATACGGTCAACAGCCAAGGGATCTTGAAACTTGAGGTCTTATAATCAACGAAGTAAATGTCTCAGTAGAACGAACTCACATCTATAGCTATAGTCTTGTGCCCTATGCTTATCTGTAACTGCCGTACGCGCATGCGCAGATCCATTATAAACTTTTAATAAAATTCAGATTACTAACACATTTTTGGCAGAATGCAATGATTTTATGAGAATTTAAAGTGGCAAAGGACTTTTAATCCTGTGGTTAAACAACTTTTATCTATACAAATTAGATAATCTTTCTCAAGATCTTATAAGCCTAACAGTATCGTCGCACTACAGTATTTTTATCAGTTTACATAATGGACAATAATGTCTGTAAAGCTATTAAAACCAGCCTGATTATACAATGTACTATTCCTGGCTAGAATTGTTTTTTTTTGTGTCGCTAAGGTTCCGGTTATGCAGTTAGAACCCTCTCAGAGCTACCTTCGACAGAGAGCCCCAAAAAAAATCTAATCAACCATATATAATCAATCATTTGTTTAAAGTTTTAAACAACTTCAATTAAGAGGTAACGTAAAATTGTGCAACTCGGCTGCAATGTGTTACCTCAACAGAACATACTGTTATCAAACTTCTGTTTGTATTAAGATAACGGTTTATCCAAATAACTTTTTCATAGCAACCAAAGAATAAGGCCATATTTTGATTATACTAGATTTTTTGTTATCAGATGCTTTAAACAAATGCTTGCATATTAAAAACTTAAGTTTTTTTATACCTACATGTCTTTGTCTAAATCTCTAACCCGGTCTCCAAACACTTTGAATTTTTTTCGCTATTTTTGACCAGCCATGCACACTAGGGAAAATTAATCTGAATTAATATGGGTATAACTTTAACAGTCTGGAAAAAGACAAGGATAAAAGTCGTATTAGTTGTAATGTACCTAATATATAAAAAACTTACGAAGTATAGAGATTCTAACCGGTTCCTCTCCAGAGCAATATCATTTCGAAACCGCGCAATGCGCATCTAGATTTGTCATTTTTTTAAGTACTCTTTTGTGACCTTATGAGTATAGCTATTTGGCGGGGTTAGCGGTAGAATGCTATAGTGATCCCGCCTCCCCGTCACCTATTTGCAACGCATGCATAGTGTAGTTTAAGTGGGAACCACAATAAGACCCTCGTGGGTCTTATTGTGGTTCACAGGGAGATTCTCTAGCCCTGTCGTGCTCCAACGGTAGGGCAAAGCATCTTCCGCACGTTACAAAAATGACTATTTGGTACATATCTACTTACAGGAAGAGACATAAGAGGACCGCGATAACATGAGTCTTGGTGGTCGCTTTCCTCTCGACCCTCGTGACGATGGTGGCCCTACACGATGGGCACGTGATCTGGCTGGGCTCGGGTCCGACGGCTACGATGTTCATTTTTTATTTCTGGAAACCACAATGACAATTAGAGGAAAATTTTCACCAATCACATCAATTTACCTATAATATATCTACTGCTAAAGGTAAAAAATATGTTTAACTACTAAATATGTTAACGGATATTTATTCTTTATTTCTAAATTACAACTAAAAAGCGACGTTGCCAGGTCGCAGCCGAACCTTCGTATTGAAGAATCAAATATCTATAACAACTGTACATATTATGTATGTATATGTAGGACTGCAGGTACAACGAACACCAAATGTAATTAATCTAAGATTTAATCATTTGTTTTTTTTTGCTATATTGACGTTTATTACTAAATATCTATTATTACATACACACATACATAAAGTCACGCCTATTTCTACGAGGGGTAGGCAGAGACCACGGATTTCCATTTGCTACGATCCTGACATACTTCTTTCGTCATATTTACTCGCATCACATTCCTCATACACGCTCGTCGGTTAAGGGTATTATTCATTTTACAAATAATACCTTCTTTGTCAGAAAATAGCTGTCTTATCTGTCTGTGTTCAAAATTTAAGTATCCAACGCCGTATTTGTAAACAACTAATTAACAATCACATTCGGTAATAAAGCAATGAATTCGGTCTTTTGTCAGTCATTACCTATAAATTAAGATAAACGTGTTATCACCTATAAATAGGAGTCGTAATGGATTCATAACAGTAAAGATAGTTAATTTAAATGGCTTCAATGGAATTCTGATAACATTTATGACCTACTTGTGTTGTGTAGCATTCGATTTATTTTCTTGTATCTACATTTTAAAACCTAGCTGTCATAATTAGGTTGTTTGATAACACCGCACAAAAGGTGTCTATTACCGCGGGCTATCGCGCGTTGTAGGTGTTTATCGCGGTTGCGTATAGTCTAGTGACTTGACTATGTCGTTGTTTGAGAATATCCGCGTATAAAAAACGTCACCCTACACTAGGAATTTCTCCTGTATCGTAGTTGCGTTTCACAAACATGACATATCACATACAATATCACCCAGACTCGGGACAATCAAATGTGGATCGCACAATTTTTTGCCCCGTGTGGGAATCGAACCCGCGGCCCTTAACGCAACAGTCTAATCGCTTAGCCACTGCGCCAATCAGGTCGTCAAATTGATAAGTTTGTAAATTGAATTTTACTTTTTTAGCTTAAACTGGTGCCTGTTTATCTATAATCCGAAAGATAAGTCAATCTCAATTCATATGGTGACCAAAATAGAGAAATCGATAACAGGGAAGTTACGGTGAAGTAAACACGGTTGACCATGAGAAATAACCTCGGTTCACGAGCTAATTGGAATTGTGTCTGTTTTGTATAGTATCATGATGTTTGTTCTTCCAGAAGCGGTGAGCAGAAGTATGCAATACATTTCCACATTTCACTAAGCAGAAAAAAACGTTATCGTAATTTGAATACCAATTAAAACTTTCTACATAATTTTTATTGTAACTGAGACTTCGGAATTCCGATTCATAAATTTGAGAATCTTCCAAAATGTGACAAGTAACAATGTAACTGACTGGATTGGCATATTAGGCGTGAACTTTTTCAATAATCTAGATTAATTAAACTAATTATCTTTTTAACTTTTATCTTCCTGCTCCATTTTCTCTAGGCTAGGGATAGTGAACCAATAGCTTGATGCGACAAAATATTTCGGGTACACTGTTATATTATTCTCCCGATAATAACTAAGGGCCTGTTTCACCATCGACAAGTAAAGTTTCAAATAGACTAACCGCCACTTAAAGTCACCCGTAACTCATACGAATTACACAATATCTGAGTAGCATTAATCAGGGGATAAACTGACCTGTAACTAAGAAACGATAGAAGATACTCGGAACTGTTACTTGCCGATTAGCGTTAATCAAGAAGTAACTATTCAACACTAAACTTGGAGATGGTGAAACAGGCCCTAATTCTAAATAATTTGAATCACATCTGTGGCCTCATAAAACATTAATTTGAAAAAATGGCACGTTGGTCCATTAAAGTTTGCCATTTCTACCCTAGACCCAGTACATACTCCATTAAGGGATTCATTTGTTCATCAATATATGAGACAGTTTCATACAACATTCTTCTCTCCGATCAAAATATCTAACTATAATAATAATAATATTTATATAACAAACAATATCCTTTAACATTAGTTATCGATACCTGAACTAGGCTATGTCAGTAGCCCCTTCTTCCCTGAATTTAGCACAAAAGTTAATAAAGGCATGAGTTGTTACATAGTAACAAGAAAGACATTAAGAAGAAATTAAATTAAAAACAATAACGATAACAATAATTATTTATGTATATATACATACACATACACACGCGCAAGCACGCACATAAACACACAAACGCACACTGAATCATTATTTTCATCATTATTGTTTTTTATGTGTGTGTTACCTGTTCGATATAATGTATGTAATATGTTTGTTTGCTTTTTATTAGATACTAGATTCTATACCTACATTCTAACACATCCGTAAAGGCATTATAATATTATTATATTCTTGTAAATACCAGACATAATAACACACAACTGGTTTCTTTGACCTACACGTAATTACTCCTGCTATTATTATTAACTTTTGTGAAAAAATACTTGTTGCACAATGTATTTCAAAGCCTCTGACTAAGAGATAAGTTATCTATCCTCAATAAAAACAACGAATAAGTAAGCCTATAATTAACTACGGCTCAATGTAATGCTGCTTCGAGTAAAAAGGCATAACATCATATTTCCATGAAGGCAGCGTTTGATATGTCGACGCCACGATGTTGGTATTCAAACACTTTCACTGCAATACACATTACCACCACGAGTTTCTGATACCACTAGGTGTTTACATCTTAAATTCCATTATAACGCTTTGAGAGTTAAAATCTTAGAACTACTTTAAAAGTATTAAATACCACGCAAGTGTTTTGAATATTTCCCAAATACCGGAGTTTTGTACACCTACATCAATGCCGTAAAAATAAAGCTGTAATACGCTACTAAAACTCACATAGCTACAACGTATCTACCTACTAGCGTTATTATAGATACTTATGTAATTAATATCACAACACTTACCTATAAATACGAGTCCACAACAAAAAAAGCACGACTATCCACTAGCAATATCAACACGCAACTGAGTGAGAGAGCATAGCATAGCATTGAAGCATTCTAGCCGGTTGAGCATTTAATTCATTACATACTTACAAATAAGTGACTCATCGAGTTCGGTCATACGTCACACCTACCGTGAATCGAGGTGAGCGCTCGTACACTACTTATCATCGTTCTAGTACTCTAAGATTTATGGAACAATTAATTTCTTCCCAAAACACAAAAGTTATAAGTAATAAAACAACATGAATAATTGTACGCCTTACATTGCCTCAAATATAATGATGATGTAAAATGAAATACTCGCGAGAGAGATGTAGAAATAGAACAGGCGAAAATCATCGTGTAGTTTGACTGTATGATGTAATTTGTATCAGGGAAGTATTATAAGCAACAGCGCAAGAGTGTGGTTAAAGCGTGACCATATGAACGGTTCACTGCTTTTCTCAGCTGTCTCGCTTTCTCCATGAATTTTTTACCCGCTTTCCTAATGCTTGTTTCCAATTGTCAAAACACTAGTAGGAATACCATAAATGAGTTATAATTCTATTAAAATGTAATATAAATTTATTATCGTCTTAGATTTATCCCTACAATTTCTGTGTATGACGAATCAACCTTTCCTCTTCATCTTTAGTTTACCTTTCTTTTTATTTATTCATTTATCGCCGCTTTATATCTCTAAGAAGCATCGTCAACTGGATTGGTAAAGATAGGATAAGATATAGATCTCATATTTATCTTGTAAATAATCTTGGCCACCAAACGATGTATTTGGAACCCGAAAACCAAAAAGTTTCGAATAATATATCATTTTTCGGTACGTGTGTTTGCCACCTAACTCTTACTAAACGGCTTGACGATTTAGATGAAATTTTGTGTGTATAGTTCAATGGGTTCCTGGATGGTTTAAAAATATAATTCAACCCGGTAGGTGGTGCTGCTTCCCGGGCAGGACAAAGACTGCCGGGTCCGCTAGTGATTTATAAAAAAAAAACGAGTTAAAGCATGAATTCGCTGACCTTAAAATATTGTAAGTGTTTACGAAAGGTTGTTAACCTCACCTCTTTTGTTTAATTAATATTTAATTTTGTTGAGCATGTTTTGAAGGTGAAATAAATCATATCGATAACCTAGTTTCGTGGCTGTTTACTATTTTACTTTTAAGTCATACTTAGTTAGTGCTTGTTATCTTGATATATAATCCTTCTGTACGTTTGTTTGTCACCTAACTCAACCTTAACTGCTGAGTCGATTTGGATGAAATTTTGTGTATATATTTCTATGGATTCCCGGATGGTGTGAAAACGCAATTAGACCCGGTAGCTAGCGATACTTTTTCAGGCAGTACGACGTTGCCGGGTCCGCTAGTTTGCTATAAAATTGTAATATTATGCTTTGTTTTTGTTAAGAATATTCCATTCCATTCCTTTGCAAGACAAGCGAGTTGTAACAGGTAAAGAACCGGCGTAGACCCAATGAATGACAATTGGCTCGCCACCATACATGTGACGTATGATGAGCAGCAAAATCTGGGTGTATATCCAAAAAAAAATTACACCTCTGCCTACCCCTTACATTGTTTAACACGTTGAATGCCACTCGGCCCGCGAAAATTAGTTTTTCTATTGTACTGCGTGGCAGTCCACGACTTAGCTTACCACGGAAACTACAGGTGATATTTTCACTACACCGATGACTTCAATAACCATTTCTACATTTAAAGACTGTTTTTATTTCTTAATATTAATAGAGTATTGTTTGAACAAATCCGTGCTACTTACACCGTAGCGCGTCCTCGTTCTACATTATTACACTAGCTGTAACCCGCGACTTCACCAGCGTTTTTGTTTTAATTCTGCGGTACCCTAATTTCCTGTAGAAATTAAAAGTCGTCTAATTTACTCCTTATAACATTAGCCATCTGCCAATAATAGTCTTGTCAAAATTGGTTCGGTCGTTTCGGAGATTGTTCGGAATAAACAGACGGACAAAAAAATTGTTTTCTTGTTTTGAGTATCTTCATAAGCATTTAGTAAAAAGCTATAATTTTGATATTACAAACAGATACTTTAATTTTATTGATTTGTACAGATTTCATAGATGTACTTACAAAATAGTCTATAGTAAAGTGACGTCACAATAGTTGGGCTGTTACTCACGTCATTAGCGGTTCTTTATCGGAAACGAACTATTGTATTTACCTATCTATGACTGGAAATGTGAATGCGTAAATAATGTTCTTTTGATGACATTCGTTGATTTTTGAAGATTTAATCGGTATCGTAAAAAATTGTTATTTGAATAAACTTGTACCATTTTGAACATACATTAGTATAGTGCGGTTACTGTTGTAATAACGGAACCTAGAGATATTTTGTAGTACCTATTAACGTAATTATTTTTATATATATCTTTTAAGCTAATTTGTGTGTACCTACATGGCATGTATTTGTAATGTTTTTATTGTATAAAGGCTACAAAAGAGCACTTACAAAACGTCAAATCTAGTTGTTCCAAAATGTCGTTTCTATGGCTAAGAAACTCCATAGTAATTCTTTTAAAAATATGTTGTAGGTATATTTAACAATCAATCAATAAATTTAAAGTGTGAGAGCATAATGAGGTACACAATAGTTAGATATATAAAGCTATATATCTATATAAAATAAGAATACGAGTAGCATCTAGGTCAAATAATAAATTATAGATATTAATATTGTATATCGCTTATCCTCTCATTTACAATTTGAGTAAAATACATGAAGGTGGTAAGTACAATTTGATCAGTAACATAATATTAAATATGAAATTATGGTTTATTAACGGTATGTCAGGGAAGCCACAAATGCGGGAAAAAATAGTGCCTTACGTACCTATCGTCAATATAACTACACAACACAACTAAACAACACATTTTAAAAAATTAAAGCCTATAAACGTCTTAAATATTCCCAGATCTTTATTTAGACTCTCTTATAATTTGTGACTATAAATTAAATTAATGGATATTTCTTTCAATTATTTGACAATAAGTTTCTTAACTTGATAAACTACTTGTTTTGCTGACCGTAAGCATTTACGTCTCTACGTCAAATACGTATTTACTTCTAGATATATGAAACTACACACATAAGTGTGTAGTTTAGATATATGAAACTACACACTTATGTGTGTAGTTTCATATATCTAAGTCTCTAAGTATCATAGAAACACATTGGACGCGATCTAAATATTCCCGTATTAAGTGGGATAGACTTCCTCGTTGAACGACGAGCTCAGTGAGGCAAGGTTGCCGTGACGTCATCGTCGAAAAAAGCGTTCAGAGGCGCGGGCAAGGGCAAGGCCTCCACTCAACTAAGCTGCTCTGTATTGTCTGGTTTTTGTTATTTTACCCAGTACATAATATCCCCTTCTGATATTATTGAGCCAAGCTATATCTATATAGTTTCACAGTAGTGCCAAAGTAACTGTCTCACTTTGCTGAAAAGCATTTTTTTGCCAAAGCGGTCTGGCCAGAGGCCTTTTGTTAGGTCACAAGAAATATCCGGTTAAGCAGTCAAAACTCTTCTTAGAGTCAGCTTCGAGATGATGATAACATATCAAGATACCTCCTATACTCTAAAATTATTCAGGAATGAGTTTGCCGTGCAGCAGAGAGAGATTAGGCAACAAGATGGTAACAAGTTTCACCGTCTAGTGGGACGTACGAAGGTATTATTTTGGAGGCACACTTGTCGCTACTTGCACCCCGCGATAGCAGCTGTAGAATATGGACAAAGAGTCCAAAGTGCACTAGACGTACTTCGATATCATCGTTCGTGGAGGCTCTCTAGTTGCACTTGGGCATCCAGCGATAATGACCGTAGGATGTAGATAAAGAACATTCATTTTCCTTATTGGTTCTCGATAAGTTGAATCATATGATATTTTTCAGCGATAAGTTTATCATCATATATGACATCATGGTGCACTAAAATACTTATCTTATAACCTGTTTGTCTGATAAATCAAAAATAGACAATTCTGCAGGCCTGATATTAGAAAATTCTTGATTGTGTCAAGTTACTAGAAATGCCAACAATATTGACCAATATTCAAACATTATTCCAAATAAACTTTACGGTGGGTTTAAGAACGAGCTGCCATACTTAGATGCGTATATAAAATTTCGTGTCTTCACCTAGGTTTGGCTGCAGACGTGGGTCTGGAGCCAAACCTAGGTTAAGAATCAGTGTCTACTTGACGACCGACGGCTTGTTTTTAAATCATGCTTTCTTTCCAGATAGTCTATTTTGCGTTTACTACCCTAGGGTCCTAGACAAGTGGAAGCACGATTCACGAAACTTCAAGTCATCACATTTATCATTCCATTCGATTTCTATTCGTCTAGCTATTTGCCACTTGTCTGGGGGTCCTTACTTATTAATTTTGTTTGCTAAATAATGTTATTCTGAGTTATAAGGATAGTTAGCGTTTCTTACTTATTCTTGACCATAGTAATGATATATTTGGCAGCTAGAGTTTTAACTATTTACAAGTGACTTCAAGTAGCTTTTATCATTATTATTTATTATTTTACCCGGTAACACCCACTGGTGGGTTTAGGCCTCTGCCATTCTTGTCAGCTTCGAGCGTCTCTCGGAAGGTGTTTTTCGCAGATTACAAATATTACAATTATCGTCAACTGGCTTCTTAGACCTAACCTTGGCAATGAAACTTGTATGAAAAAAATATCTTTTGATTGGCTGAATAGTCGTGCTATAAAAGATTTTTTATGTCTGGCAACGTTCCAATTTCAAATTGAATGTATTTGAATCGCGATTTTTACTCTACAGATGTGTACGTCCAAAAAAAGATTTATATTGTAAATAAGAATAAAAAACGTAATAAAATTCATTTACTATCTTGCTATTTGAATAATACTCTACTTAGGTAATACAAACAAATAATAAATTATTACACTTACGTAATGAAAACTTCTGATGCTCGTAGCTTATATTCGAATCAACACTGATGAAATAAGACGCGAAACCTTGAAATTGTAATAATAATTAATTAAACTATAATTGGCATTAAAATATTTAATAATTAAAAATAGAAACACTTTATTGATACAGAATAGCAGAGCAGATGTGTATTGATATGCAACTAGACTAATATTATTTAGGTAGGCGCTTCAGTATTATTTTTGCTTTTGTTAATGTGTTTGCAAATTCACCTGAATACTGACTTCACACATACTTGTTAGCTTACTAAGACTTATCCCTAAAACTATCATATGTGATTCTAACAAGTCTCTAGCTCCTTGATAGGCCTATAATATCATCAGGGTCACCTCAACAGTTATCAGCAAGTATTCACATAAACTCTGTTATTCCAATCGTTTAGTAACAAACAAACAAAGTTTTAATTTGGTAATTTTTCTATCATGTCTACTCGAACTACTCAGTCAGAATGGACTGGCCGATTGCCCAGGGCGCGCCGTACCATCAATAACTATGGTTAGAGGCTCTCTATGCACCCAATTGAGTCAGTGTTTTGATTTTTTTTTTCTGAACATCTTTCAGAAGGTACAATGAATGTATGACGACCTGATTGGCGCAGTGGCTGGGTTCGATTCCCGCACGGGGCAATAATTTGTGTGATCCGCAGATGTTTGCCTCGAGTTTGGGGATGTGATATTTCATGTTTGTGAACCGCACCCACGATACAGGAGAGACTCCTAGCGTGGGGCGATGATTTAAAAAAAAAGTATATCACATTTTATATTGCAATAAAAAGGAGATATAATATCAGAGATATTGTTGTATTATCTAATCGTTTCAGAACTAGATATACCTACGATACAACGCCTAAAAAAGTAATTGGGATTTTATGAAGCCTGTTTTTCTGCCGTTTTCCTTATTAGGTGTTGTTTTAATTAATGTTTCTTTGAATTTCGATAGTATAGTTTGGTAAAGTTTCTTACATTGTATACATTAATCAGTAGCTCGTGATTACATTTACATTGATCATCATCATTATCAGCGAAAAGACGTCCACTGTTGAACAAAGGCCTCCCCGTTTAAGCTGGGGGGGGGGGGGGGATTGCCATAATCCCCACGCTTGGCAAGCGGCTTTGGGATCTCAGTATTGGTGGTCAAGTTACAGAAGACGCTGCTGGCCATTTTCCCTGAGTCACCTCTTACGTCACCCACGGAAGGAAAGGAGGTGGTCCATTCTAGGCCGGATACATCACAGCACATACGGTTTCATTGATACTCGGGCAAAAAATATTTACATCCAGTATTCCAAATCAATTTATCGTAGTACAATAAAGTCGTCTTATTAGTTGTGCTCCAAAGAATAACATTATTTCTTAGAAAACTAGTCCTCATAGTTAGTCAGTGAGTTAATGTAATAAGGTTCATTGCAGAGGTATTAATTTATGAGTGAATGTTATTCTTATCAAGCTGCCCTCGATGGTCGAAGAAATAAAAGTCGTATCGTTAGAGCAAATTATAGCTTCAAAACACAAGAATTTGGTGTCAATAAACTGAAAATATATTTATTTTCCTTTATTTACACAATTACAGTATATTTACAAATTAAATAATTTTATTAGTCGATTGAATCGACTAATAAAATTATATTATTATTAATATTTATTAATATTTTACATTCACACATTCTTATTATATATTAAACATACAAATACAGTATAAATAATATTATATTCGGCCATTCTAATTCACTGCACAAATTACCAACCATATCAAAAATGATAGTACAATCTTTTTAATCGCCTTATACTATTTTGTCTGCTTACATTGCTAAGGTTTTGTTACCAAATTAATATATTATTCTCTGGCAGATAATGTAAAGTATTGAACAGTATCCTTGATCCTTGTTACTAGGCTAATTATAGTATCTGCCTACATACGCGTTGCAGTTGGGGCAGTAGTGGCTGACGTTCATGCAAGCGGGCGTGCAGTAAGGTATGCACGCGCACGGCCATAATCTGGAAATTTAAAAGGGACACGTTAGTACAGTTTGTGCCGTGTGGTATCCGGCCTAGAATTGACCACCCCTTTTCCTCCCGTGGGTGTCGTATGAGGCGACTAGGGGAAAATCCAGAAGATGGGCAGCAGCGTCTTCTGTTACTTAACCACCAACATTGCGATCCCCAAGCCACTTGCCATCGGCTTATGATGATGAGGCCGGATACTAGACGGCGTGCTGCACGGCAGTTATTACAAATTTAACTATTCGTAAACTTTTGAATGATGAGTCATATTCTACCAAAATCATCAAATAATTCTCTACACGAAACTCTTCACGAAGATCATTACAGTACATTATATTTTGAAATGACGGATAGTAGATTAGCTACCCGAAACTCCATGCGTCAACTTTAATCCATATTAATTGTTCATCTATCTACTATCAGATAAACATGGACCTCAAAATGGCAATCTTCTTCTTCTTATCGTATGGTTGATGAACAACCTGGTGTCAGAGTTTGAACCGCCTGTTGGCCACTGATATGGCTTTACACACCGTTGAAAAATGTCTCAAGTGTGCAGCAATCGGCAATCAACAAACACGGATATAAATTCTATCCTCAAAAATCTGAAACTTACCCTACTGCAAAAAGACACACTGCCCAAAGATGTGTTCTTATTGTGGGACTTGTATCTACTCTCGTGACGATCTGGCAATTACAAGATTTGCAGACGGTGATTGTAGGTTGTGGGCCCATCGGTTGCTCGATCGTTTGTACCACTATCGGGACCATTTGGGCTGGTTGTGGTTGAAGGTTGACCATCGGCACTCCTTGTGGGGGTGCCGCCGAATAGGGAGGAGGCTGTGCTGGGTAACTCATCCTAGCTGGCAAAGTGAAAACAACATAAATTATCGTCTACACACACGTAACTTCACACGTCACATAATATCACAACTTAAATTTTAATGGGCAAACTAACTATTGTTAATCGGTAATTTCAAATCGGTTCATAAATGACTGAGTTATGAGGGAACATACATAAAAATAAAATATAAAAAAGATCCCGACGAATTGAGAACCTCCTCCTTTTTATGTCGGTTAATAAATATATCGTCATAAAAGAGTAGCCTTTTAAAGATTTTTCAATAACTGGAGCTGTGTAGTATCGGGCAATTATTTATAAAAAGGTAACGTTATAATTTCAAAGGAAACCTAAACCCTCATAGCTTTAAAAGTTGCTTATTAGGGATGAAATCATCGGAAGTGAGCCAACACTCAAATCCAGCCTATCTACCAGAAAAGAATCTATCAGTAAACGTAGAAAGAAGTCTGACCAATATAGGAGTATTTTTAAATAAAGATATCGGTAATTTACGTAATCCTTCTTCAAATAATAGAAGTAGTATGCAAAAGGAACCAATTTTACCAATTTCCGGATACACAAATTTTATTCTACTTACTTGTTTGGCTATTTACACTAATCACCAATCCGTACAAAACAGCACAATTCCACAGACGGCCTTAATTACAAATAGTTATATCAATAACAACACCAATGGTAGCCACACACCTACAGATATTAGTAGTAATAAAATACCATGAAATGTATGAATGTCCGTTCGATAACACTGACCACGCTGAAGTTCGTCTTACCTGCAATGGATCCGTAGATAAACTACCAGATAACGATTACAATATTGATAAGCACACTGTTTTTCCTAAATCATTCGTGTCTGAGCGTGAAATAAAAAGTTCTATGTTGGCAATGTAAATTCATGTTACTTGATACATACATATTTTTGACAGTGAGTAATTGAGGTGATCTGAAACTACTTGTATATGGGAGATTATGCTTTTTACATATATTAGGAGAGGCCTATGTCCAGCAGTGGACTGAGATAGACTGATAATGATGATAATTTAAAATTTATTCTCTGTCAAATATGCTCACGAAATATGCAAGGTTTT
Source organism: Abrostola tripartita (assembly GCA_905340225.1). Lineage (NCBI taxonomy): Eukaryota > Metazoa > Arthropoda > Insecta > Lepidoptera > Noctuidae > Abrostola > Abrostola tripartita. The sequence continues at coordinate 5,083,325 of HG996493.1, read as the reverse complement.
ATTCACGTAAAAAAATACAGCTAGACTTTCAAATATCTACCAAAATACATACCTGTTTCTATGGTTGCTAAGTTCGATTCCCAGGTGGGCAAAATGTAATTGAGCTTTCCGTTACGTGATTCTTCGTAGCTGCATGAACTCTGGATTTGTGCCCGGTTAATGACAATAGCCTCGCCCTGGGACCTAAACGTAACTGGTGATATGTGGGCGTACTACACACCTCTGCCTCCACCTTCGCAGAATATGGTCGTGAAGTTATGTTATATATTTAATCAATAATAAGTGATGCATGATTCCAATCATAAGATCGATGATAAGTTAATTAAAGAGAAACCAATAATTGTAAAATTATCTCAAAATATCGAAAAACCGAATAAGTGTTTATATTTTTTATGAAATTCAGCATAAGATAAGATTTCAATAGTTCCTTAGCCTCTTTCATCATCATCATCATCAGCCAAAGACGTCCACTGTTGAACATAGGCCTCCCCGTTTAAGCGGGGGGGTTTGCCATAATCCCCACGCTTGGCAAGCGGCTTGGGGATCGCAGTATTGGTGGTGGAGTTACAGAAGACGCTGCTGCCCATCTTCTGAATTTTCCCTTAGTCGCCTCTTACGACACCCACGGGAGGAAAGGGGGTGGTCAATTCTAGGCCGGATACCACACGGCAACTTAGCCTCTTTATCTACGATTAATGTTATCATCGGATCGCTTATGATATTTATGTACGTACAAAATTCTTTGTTTAAAAACATCTGAGAATAAAAGTATTATATAAATATGTAAAAATCATTGAACTTGACTTTTCAAATGCTTGACATTCTGACAATTGGAATAGAATTTACCAACCTTCACTTGTACAAATATGTTAGCAGTTTGTTTCACTGTCTAATCTAGTGGTTTTTAATCAGGCGCATGTGGCATCAATATGAATCGATAGAGGATTAAGATTTTTGTTTGTTCCAATTTTATTTTCCATTGTTAATATTTGCATTGTATTATCGTGGTGGCCTAGTGGTTGACATACCGGATTTCTATGCACGAGGTTGCAGGTTCAAACCCAGGCAAGTATCAATGTGACTTTTTCAATGTCATAAATACTTTCTTAGATATTCTAAGACACCACTGACTGACGGTGACGGAAAACATCGTAAACAACGTAAGTAAAACATCGAAACCTGGATTTAATTATCTGAAATCGCCAACCCGCAGTGAGCTAGCGTGGTGATCAGTGCTCAATCCTTCTCTATAGGAGAAGAGGCCTTTGCCCTGCAGTGGGACAGTTATAGGCTGTTATTATTATTATTATTATTAATATTTGCATGCTATATTAAGGCAGAATTGTAAAAGGATCCATATTTAAATGTCTTCTTCTTCTTACTGTGTCGATGGTTGCTTTGTTACGATTAACTAGCCCTTGATTTAATTTAAATGTAACACCTTATTATTGTACCTACATTCATTGCAAATAAAGATATTAAAATTAATTAGAAATTAGAAATCATTTATTCGACACAGCACACATGACAGCACAAACAAAAGGTAAAACAACAAATAAAAAAACAAGCAAATATTATCAGTAGTACCTATCATCAAACATGCAATACCGAAAAGGTCGCCAACTCAGCATATGCTGAGTGTAGAACACCCAGCGCTGGTTTTCAGTTGGCACCCTACACTGACACACGGACGACCGGACGTACGTACAAAATAAATTATATTAATACATAGATATTTTGATAGAATAATACTTAAATATTTATTGAATACTAAAATAATTAAAGATATCTATTCTAATCTAAAAAAAAAGTGTATTGTATGGCTTGCATTGTCATCATTGCAGTATTCAGTCCGGATAAAACATAACATTGAAGTACCATATTTTGCCTTATAAATTAGCGCCCCAAGTATTAATAAGTGAGCCTATTGCCATTTATTAGTCAAGTATATAATTAGTGATTGATTGAACATCACCAAGCATGTCGCTAATTTTATTTGTTGCGATTAACATACTAAAGTGTATTTTGTTTACTGTTCCTTTAGTTTCGTCTGGCAGTACTTTGTCAAAGATAAAATCAAAAAAGACAACTATGGTCGGTTATGAAATAAAATCGCAGCTAAAAACTGGAAGGTTATAGACTTCGAATTGGCAATTAAAAGGCATTATGGTAACAAAATGACAATATCCGTCGTCTGATGTTTACCAAAATAAACTTGGTGTAAATTGGTTTGGTCTGATTTTTCTATTAATATAAATAGATCAGTCTCTTTCACCGACATAATTATCTATTTATCTTAAAAATTACGAAAACAATAAAAAGCATATACACTGTGACTGTAAAAGTACTATTTATTACAATTATTTACACATAGCAATTACATAAAACAGACATTTCTTTGGGATCTTGGCTGATTCAGAACTACCGCGCCCATTATTGACCATTCTACAAAGACCCCTCCGTTCCTTCGGAAAGCACGAAAAACTTTCGGCACCACTGGTCTGAATTTAACTGGTAACAGTTCTGAAGAGGTGAGGAGATGAGACATGCAGATACTCCATGAAGAAGGGCATTCAGGTGCATCCGTTTGGCTTGGAACCCAGGCCCAAGATATTTTGGAAAGGCAAAGCGATGATGAGTGACTTATAAATACAAGAGAACCAAAGCTATACATTATAACAATTAACATTAGACATGTAATAATATATATTCAAATAAATTCTTTATAGATGACTCCCGTATATGAGTGTCGAACTTTTAAAATTTAAAAAAAAAAAAAAAAAAAAACTGTATATGTCACTATATAAATATATCTACATACTTATTTATTCCACAAAATTGCCGATGTTTACTTTTTGTCGATATTGTTGTTGTGTATGGTCTGTCTGATTGGAGCAATGTATACAGCAATGTTTACCTTTTATGTAACTTCCGCATTATGTAGTCATTTATCGGCGGAAGCTTGTTATTAGCAAATTAAGAAATACCTTATGTTATTCAAATTATGATTAGTCTGTAAGCTTTCCTAAGAATAAATAAATAAATATTTAATTATAAATATTAATCAACTGTTCCACTTATCTTAGGATGGAAGAGTTACAATATACCATATTAAATAATTAAATAGGCAAGTAGAACTTATTTTAGTATCGTCACTCGTGGAGGCTCCACCAGTGACGATACTAAAAGCGCATCTTGGACGGTCAACCTCGCTACCATCTTATTGACTGACCAATCTCCACACCACGGCATGACCTATTCCATGTGGCTATTGACTCATGCTGTTACGAAGAAGAAGAATAGGCAAACGTACCCAAACTGGTTTTACTCAGGTATATAAAAATACTTGATAAACCTGTTTAATTATATATATAAGTTGTCTTTAACTATTAGCTCAGACTATAACATAGTTTACCTTATTAAACTAAACTACTACTATACAATAGCCAAACGAAGACTTCGGTGTTTTTCAGCAATAAGAAAAAACACAATGACTTTGAGTCTCAAGCTAGCCTTTGTAACGGTTACAAACAAAAGTTATTAAAATAGTAACGACTAGAATCAATCTAATTATTCTTAGATTTTAATCTGTTTTGTGTCTCTTCAATCTTGATGCTTATTTTGCTTCAACATCTTTCTTCGATAAACCACACGTTTATAGTAATTCATTATAAAATAAAATAAAATGATTTAATAAGCGTAAGTGCCAACGTAGGAGTTGCAGTTTGGACAATAATGGTTTATATTGTGGCAGGAATTCATGCAGTAAGGGATGCACGCACACGGCCAGCATCTGAAAATGAAACAATTTGTTTTATTATACAATTTGCTTTTTAATGTAATACAGTACAATCACGTTCGATCAAAATCAAACAAAGACAAAAATACGTTGCATGTAAGTTGATAGACACGATCATTCTGTTAAAACAATAGAAAAATAATAGTAGACCAATAGATCCAAGACCGGACGTATTATTCTGTAATTATAATTTTACTAAAAATAATCTTTGTAACAAATCCGATCAGATTACTAATCTACAAAAAATAGAAAATTATGATAACTTACCCAACTAAACAAAGGAACGCAGCAAACAAATGGGTCTTAAGGCTAGCATTCGGCACAAGTCTGGTGACAATTTCATGGTTGCAGGACTTGCAGGTCAATGCTACAGGTTGTGGGCCCACGGGTTGTCCCACCATTACAGGAACTACATTCATTTGTGTGTGGAGAACAGTCCCTGCCGGTTGCACCGTATGAACAACAGTCGGTCCATGGTGTACTGCATGGACAACAGTCGCTCCAGGGTGTACTGCGTGAATTACTTGAGGAGGAGGAGCGGCAGTCGTATATGGTGGTGGTTGCGGTTGCATTTTTGCTGAAACATTAAAAAATACATGGTGAGAAAAAGAAATTGCGATATCTGAGCCTTTCAAAATCAACATGGTGGTTCGATAAAAGATGCTAAAGATAAGATGCTTCATAAGATTCTTGAAGAAATTGTCTCATCTTGAATACACTTTAATATCCGTACCATCAATCAACTTTACTCATAGGTTATCGTTAAACTACGACTAACGTATTGATTTTTCCCAAATGACGCATCATTGTGACGGTAATTGAAAACGATAACGATAAAAGCAAGCAAGCTTGGCAAGCTTGGCAAGCGGCTTGGGGATCGCAGTGTTGGTGAACAAGTTACAGAAGACGCTGCTGCCCATCTTCTGGATTTTCCCTTAGTCGCCTCTTACGACACCCACGGGAGGAAAGGGGGTGGTCAATTCTAGGCCGGATACCACACGGCTAAGGGCTTGTTTAAGGTATTATAAGTGCATATTATTTGCATTCATAAACATGATATTTTTTTGTTTGTATAACTGAGGTCCCTATTTACTCAATACGACATATTTTACAATTATTTACAACTTCAAACTAATACAAATAAAAAAAAATGAAATTCGATCATAAACATTTCAAAGGCATCATAATATTCTTCCCCATCGATGTTAGCCGGTAAAGACTGGCATTCCCACGTTGAATGGCAATGCTGTTTCTTAGGCCAAAAAATGAACCAGCCCTTTGTTTACGCTATTATTAACAAAATTTCACCTTTTGATTTCAATAGTTTAAGATAATACATTCAGTCTAAAGTAAAAAATACAATACTAAAAAATACAATATAGTGTAAAGAATAAAATAACCGGCCTATCATAGCCAAAAGATTATGAAATTTTAGGCCGCACGGTTACGTATAGTTATGTGGTTGGTATTTTGTAAGGCCTTTAACAGTGTTTATACTAGACTGAGAACACGTTTGGCAGTCGGCCAAACTCTGTGAAGATTTGATTACATGGTAGTACGTTTACAATACATTACATTGAACCCAACTAGTATTATTAGTGGCATTAAAGCTTGCAGTATAGAATACACTTGAAGAGTACCGCAAGGTTCTATTTCAGGACTCTTTCTTTTCTATTTAAGTACTAATACAATTACAACAAAACACTAACAAGTACTTCAAAATTCATAGATAGCTGTCGTCAATAAAGCCTCCTCCAATCCAATAAATAATCTTACAAATAATGGGAATCTCAACTCACGATTATTATTCAACTGATCGTCATTCATTTTTCTAAAGCAAATTTATCACAAATGGTAAGTGAATCCGTACGGCAGAAGTGACACGACTGAACACCGTCGGTTGTGCGAGGAATTCTATAGATAAAAACGTCCAATAGAGATAATGTTATTCTAGATAAACATTATATCTGATTTTAGTACCTATAACATTTTTCTTTTTTGCGTTCAATTGAGTGGTCGTTGACATACGTAGTTATATAAACACAATTTGAATATCGATTGTTTATCGCATTGGATTAGTCAAGAAATATTGTTAGAAAACGTCGCCCCACACATGGAATTTCTCCTCTGTCGTGGGTGCGTTTCACAAACACCAAGATTCGGGACAAACATCTGCGGTTCGTACAAATTGTGGCTCTGTGTGGGAATCGAACCCGCAACCCTTAACGCAGCAGTCCAATCGCTTAGCCACTACGCCAATCAGGTCGTCAAAAAGTTGGATCTTTGAAGCGCGGGTCTTTTTTGGGCAAAGCTTTAGCAGCTCAACGTGGCACTGCCAGTCTTTTAATAATATTATCGGTCGATAGCAACCTGGATATGAACTATTACTTTAATAAGATTTTTTCTTTTATTCTGTTTTTTATTGAGTATTTTATCTATAGGTAACTAAGATAGAAACGAAATGATGTTTGATTCTTCTCCATACGACATCTAAGGGATGGCGACTTCCAGAGGCAAACTGCATGAATACCTAAATAGTGACTAATAGAATAAAAACGGATCGAAGATGGAGATAAAACCTAACGATAAGATTTTTTTTAAATTCAATTCAACTCAACGCCGTCCTAAGAAGGCCGGAGAATAAAATAATTATGAGAGTTTAGAAAAAAATCGAATAGGTACAAGTAAATATACTTAGCATGCTTTCAGTAAAAATCTATGAAGAAAAGTTTGAGATTTAAATAAATGAGACACGTGACTCACATGTTACGATTTGTAAATAGGAATCTCTAATTAAAAGAAGAAACCGTACCTGTGATTAACTAACTTTACAGCTGGTATATCAACAAAACTATTTTATATGGTTTAGGTAAAAATCTCTGTCTTCATCTGCAAGAATTTAAAACCTTTAAATCTGTATTTGACCACCAATACTGCGATCCCCAAGCCGCTTGCCAAGCGTGGGGATTATGGCACCCCCCCCCCCCATTAAGGGGGAGGCCTATGTGGCCCAACAGTGGACGTCTCCCGGCTGATGATGATGATGATGAAATCTGTATTTATTTCAGATTGAATACACTCAATTAACGTGCTTACCAAAATTCTTTCATTAGAGACTTTTTCCTTAGTTGTTTCAGACACCTTCTAGTATCAGTCTCATGTGATAATTATACTTTCTTGTGAAATGTTTGTAATGGCTTATAATACGTCACATTTTTTCAGTGCAGTTGCTGTACTGTTTCCCCACATCGTCATGAAAACGTCAACTGCAGTATAAACGGTTTTGAGCTCGAATCAAGCTGGCCTGTTTCAGTATTTTAATGACTCACCATACATATATTTTTAATTTTAAAACAATAGGACATCCTAAGCATTAAAAAGACTGATAAAAATGTGATAAGCTTTAGTGTGATAATCAGGTATTTTCATTGCTTATTATGATAAACAAAACATGATTCACCGCCTCAAAATATCAGACATATACCAACAATTTCACAATGTTTTTCGAACTAGGTGTTTAGATAATGGATTCAAGATTGATCATGTATGTAGGTACTATTAGGTAATGTGAATTGATTGAACTGTAGATTGCATAGAATTAGTTGTGCAATATTTTGCTAGAATTTGGTTCCAAGTCAGTCAAGTTCAATATTGCCTTTCATATTAATTGACATTACATCGAAACTACGTAATGAAAAAACTTCGTTAGACTTAGTTAATAAATTATTATTAACGTAAAAGACTATAAATGATTTGATGACTTTTTTATTCCTGGGGAAATCCTCTTAAACTTCGTCTGTCCTGGGGCGGATGGAGGTGTGTGCCGGATTTTTACCGACTTCTACGGATTCTAACACAAGGGTGTCTTCTTAGCTACGTTAGGTCGAGGGACGTGGGATCTGCGTACGCTGCACCGCATTGTTCGAGAGGTATCTTCATATAAGCTTGGAATCACCCATTGCTAACTACTTTTCCTTGCTAAAATACTTCTCAATATTGTGTATCCCTCATCATCATTTTTCCCGCATCTATAACATTACTACCCACCCAACGCAGTCAAATGGCGTTGTTTTGTGCATTACACGTTCATCATGTACTTTATATAAGTTATATGGACCTCAACCAGGTCTATGATAATTTATATAATAAAGCCTCATACATAATAAGTATGCGTCACTATGTGTAATCCATGTTTATCTAATCTTGTTAAACTTCACCAACATATTTCATGCGTAAGTTCGGCCTATTTGGATTTTTCTACTGTATCATTTGGGTACTCGAGATTCTTTACGGTCACCTGCACAAACTTAAGGAAGTCCGTATGGTAATTTCTTTTAGTTGCTTTGATTTGTTAAACAGAACCATATAGTATAATAACATATAAGTAATAATATCCGTCCAATTTTCGAAATTCTTCCGAAATGGACCAGGATGAACATATATTATTGATGGTGTTAATTACCTGACATTGTAGTTAATTAATAGCTTAGCGGAATATTGCCAAGTGTTCAAATTCAATTTAAAAAAAATGGGACAGTTGTGTAGTCTCATTGACATCCTTATACCAGCGTTTCTACAGCTGTTGGATCCAGCATTATAACACAAGAATGAAATATGAAAGAACCACAAAGGTCTCATCATAATGAAATACTTCTTACTAACACTCATATAAAAAGTAAGTTCCTTTTGAATACAAAAGCGGTAACTAATTGCTCAATGCTCAAACTTCGTAAGAGGGGACGGTTGTCAGCATACAGATAAGTTAATCTTGATGGAAAACCTATTTGACTAATGGAAACAGTGGCAGACCGAGCCCGCCCACGCCAATCCATCACTTATAGGAAAAGTTTCTGCGACTTATATATTATTGTAATGTTTTACATGTAGCATTCAAGGCCGTAACAATTAGTTCAGTTATAGCAGTCAATTTATTTCTACCTGCTTATTGAGCAAGAAGCATCAATTAGATGTGATTATTATTTGAAATGTCTTCATTCGTCTTCTAAAATTACAATCCTTTTTTTAGCCTCATAGCATTTTGACAAATCTTGTGGACGATTTATAACAGAGTAATTTTTAAGGACAAAACAATATACATAGATAGATTAGATCATAAGTATTTATAGTACCTATTGAGTAGTAGTAGTATAGTATATAGTAGTAAGAATAAAGCTATACACACTGTACACTGTACAACTGTAAAGGCTAGGATTCTCAATCAAAAGAAGCCCTCAAACTTTTCTCATTGTCGTCAGCGTGCGAGTGTATTATTGACGCACAATCGTAAAACAAAGACTTGGGATATAAAAGATTCAGTGGTGTTTTATAGACTTCTTCATATTCATATTCTGATGTAGGTATTTTGGGTTGACGCGACGTAAACAAAACAGAGCAAATCATTACGCACGATGAAAGCTGCTGACGGTTTGTTTGTCAGAATTATATACTAGTAAGCTTGTATTACGCCCATATTCTCTAAATGGTTGATATTACTTTACCATGGACGTGAATACACGGAAATAGGTCTGACTTTATGTTTGTCTTTTTTTAACTTTAAAAGTATTGTACATAGATATAGCGAGTATATCGTCCCCGTAGTTGGAAAACTAAATAACTCAGATTTTGCGGTTCTGAGATAAACGCGATTTAGTGTTTTTTTTTCAGTTAATGTACATTTGTTAAGAAACGTGAGACAGATTTACTGTAGGTACTTTTAAAATTTATGAACCTGATTACCTTTTATATTAATCTTCAAAAAACTGAACTCTATCTTTAAGTATAATAAAAAAACAAATAAAAAATCAAGTTATTTAATTTTGCTACAACTGATATTTATAACGTTACTACAATTAGCTTCTTATTTCGGCTACTTATTTAGTTTTCCTACAAGCTAAATACATTTGGTAGTGTAAAATTTTGTGAAATAAATGCAGTTATTGAATTTATCTAAGTCGTAATATTTTTAAATGTAAAATTTTGTGGGTTTATACGTTATTATTACTTTCATTTTTTTGTAACTATTATTGTCTCATATAAAATAAAAGCTTTATTATGTTATTTATAAAGTTATATTAAGGAAGATATAAAAAAACAATGAAATTTAGAAAAAGTGTATTGTAATCAGATACTCGTTCTACCACAAACTTAAAGAAAAACAAAATAACACCAGTTATAACAAGTTAACAAAACAAATTAACTTAAAGTATTATTTCAAATCAAACAGACACATAATTATAAAAGACGTACTTATATAGTAAGCAAAACAATGAAACACTTAAAATAGGTATCATTTAGAAATAAAAAATATAAGTTTGTATCAAACCAAAATATAATCAGAACGCAAAAAAAGACCAGATTGTTTGCAACTAAGCCGTAGGTCATTACTCAACTAAAAATGAACTGTAAAACAAAGGTACACAATCATTATAAAACTTAAAAAAAGGACTCAATTCAACTAAATATATTTCGTTATTAGGTAAGTAAAACAGAACTTCAATAAAACTCACAATTCAAAAACTTATATGACACTAATCAGGTACATTGAGCACACCAATCAACAACTTCTAATATTATTATCAATTTACTTAGAACTAAAAATACCTTCATAACAAAATAAAACATAATTTAAATTCAAAACAATTTAAATGATTGTACCTAATCAATACTGAAATGTAAACTTTAAAAAAGATATAAACATAGGAACCCATTAATTCAAACACAGCGTAAGTAATCCCTTCAAAGTTAGAGTGAACAGGCTCCTTTTGTGTAAGCTCGCTCTATCGTAGACTTTGTCTCTGTCATCTCTGACAAAGACTAGAGTTAAGAGCAAACCCAACACAAATAAAAAAGTGTAATTTAAAATTAAATATCAAAACAAGACTCTAAAGATAAACATCATGTTAATTTAACAATAAAAAACCCCTATTGTAATCTAAATTGTTAATTTTCTGCAGTATGTACTAGAGCAGGGGCCCAACATAAGCTTACTCATCGACTTCAGATGATCCAGTGGAGTGTGGTGGACCCTGGTCTTCGTTCAAACACGGTAAACTTTCATACCAGCCGTGAAGCTCTTTAGGAATTATATTTTTCTTACAGAGCTGTAAAAGGTCTTTCTTTTTTTGTTTTGTTATAGGAAGACATTGTTTATATGCCCGGGGAAGATCTTCAGTATTTAAAGTTGGCATTTCAGAGGTTATACAGGTTCTCCTAGTCGGTCTCCCTGGTTTACAAAGAGTATTTAGTAAGTGATATGGCCCATCGTAATCGTATCTGTATTTAATAAAACCAGGTAATTCCTTTTCAAATCTAAGACATTTTATTTTCAACCGGCACACTTTCTCTCCATTCTCCGCAATAGTTTTGTTTTTAATTATTTTTGAAGCAAGTGCTTTTACATCAATCATGTCTTGATATGACAATTCTGTTACATTATATGGAGTTACATTTTTATTTTGTCTTTTTGATCTTGCCCGTAGCATAATTCCCTTCCAATCTATTATAGAATACGTGTCTGTATACCTTTTTTCTCTTTCTATGGCACTATGCATTGAATCTACTTCCATAAAACTATGACCACTTTCTAGATACTTCTGTTCCAATACTTTTATCGTCTCATGTGTATGTACTAAGTACAATAAAAATGCTGCTATGTACTGATTTCGGTTTTGTCCGGAGCACGTGTCGGAATAAATGGTGACGTGCGTTAAAACCATAGGGAGACTTTTAATCCATAAATGAATAGCTGATGCTATTTCAATGCTGCCTCTTTTGCCGTTTATTTCCGTCCAGATCATACAGTGAGCGTCGTTCTTTGGAGGTTTAAACTCCTAAATAGATAAATTATATAAATTTAATTTTCTAGAATAATACATAAGACTATCTGCAGTTGACGGAATCTGCAGTAGACTTTGCAAGTCCATGGTGACACACAAATATGACTCATTTTCTTCAGACTTCTTTTTATCCATCTCTTTAGATCTATAAGATGCATCTTTTCGCTCTATATGTTGAGTATACTCAGTTTGAAGATTTATATTAGTTTTATCTTTCTTGTAATTGTTACATACGGTACATTGATCCTTCTTGGGATGATAGAACGCTAGATTGTACTCTGTACCAAAGACTTTCTTATAAATGTTTAATTTTACTGGCACTTTATTGCTTTCTTTCATTTTCTTCGCATACAAATCATACATTTTTGATATTGACAAGGTAGGTTCTAAGTATTTCCTGGTTGATTTTTGTCTACAGTAATGAGAATCAATTACAGGAAAACTTTCAATGTGATTTTTTACCTCTTGTATCTTTTGTTCAGGAGTTTTGTTTGTAGGCGCTTGTCTGCCACGACTGTCCATTTTTGTAAATAAGCCATGATCATCCACATGTTTTACTGCAGTTTCAATTGGACCAGTAGAAATGCAAAGAGTGGACATAATTTTTTTTTGCAAACTCGTTCAAATACAGTTTTATTTTTAAAGAAACCATATTCTCTGCTAGAACTCCTTTGTTTTTCGATTGGTACAGATTTTCTTGTAGTCTGTACTGGTTTAATGATGATGCGCTTCAGCAAAAACTCTTTTTGCAGCCTAAAATCTTGTATAGACCAATAGGATTTGCAAAGTATCTCACGTTCGTTTTGTGTAAACTTTTCTGTGCATTTTTAGCGACAATTTTGACTGCATTTAGGACTTTTAGGTAGTTTAGCTGCAAGACACTTTCCAGTTTTACTCTTATATGGCAAACATTTTCGTTTCTTTTCCAACTCTTTATTTCTTTTCCAGTTTGTTTGATTAGTATTTTTCCATCTATTGATTTTCTTTCCCTTATTTCCTGTGTCTATTTCTGAATCTGTTGTCTCAGCGATTGTGATATTGTGTTCCATGATTCTTCTATCAGGGTTAACTTGTGAGACTTGGTCAATAGGAGTTTCAATAAAACCGCGAGTTGTTATAATATTACCTGTTTCATCTTCACAATCACTCGACAAAATGGGGTTTATTCGTTCAAGTCTCTTAACTCTTTTTTTCTTCTTAGCCAATGAAATATTGTTGTTCATTAAAGGACTACGTTTTCTTCTTATTTCATTTTCTTCTTCTGTGTCCGCAATCCAAGACGATCCAGAATCAGAAAAAGGTTCTTCATCTGTCGAAGGTGGCATTGCTTCGATGCCCGAAATAGGACTTGACCCTCTGATAGACGAACTTAGATCTTTATAATAATTATTGTATATTATGTGGTCATCTTCATTTAAATTAATTTTGCTGCTAGACAAAGACAATGGGCTGACATTAACAGGCAGAGGTGCTGATTGGGGTGGGTTAATATTATTATTAAGACTTTCACTGGCCATAATTGATGCTGGAGCTGATTCGCATGTTATTATTTTAAATTCGTCATTCTCAACAGTATGTTTTTGTGGGCTGACAGTAATGGTACTTTGGTCCTGTTGTTTGATTGTCTTATTTTCGTCCTAAAACAATAAGAAGCAATATAATACAGTAGATATTTAATGAGGAAACAAGTAAAATAATAATCATGTGACAAGAGTTTATGTAATCAAGCTTGTCAAGTCTAGGCACACGTTTGGTCATTAAGCTTTATAAGCCTCGGAATTCGCCAACTTTGACGCGTTTAGTTACATAAGGGTGTGTCCCAATCTGACGAACAAGCACAACACGAGCAGCTCACGAGCCGCCCGCGAACCGCTCGCGGCATGCTCGCGAGCCGCTCGCGAGCATGCCACGTGCGGCGCGCGCACGTCTGTCAGATGATATAGGTAATAATGTCAGCCATACAACAAGAGTTAGGTATGTGATGCGGGACTACCCCTAAGAACTATCTGACCACCTAGTTAGCAAAACTGCCTTGTAAACAAAACAAAACATAATTATTAATTAATTTTTAACTAAAATCCATTTTTTTACTATGGGTACTAATGTTTTTCTGCTGCAAATTATTAACTATTTGATTATCTTCTTTCACTTTTAAATTAATGTATAAAAAAAAAGCACCGATCTAAAACCATTTGTATGACAAGCTAAAAGTAACCTTAACACTTGAACTTAAGAGTCAAAATTCAAATGAAAGCAGAAGAGTTATCAACTTCTCCCACAACTCAAAATTATTGATATTCAAACACGCATATGGTAGGAAAAAATATATAAAATAAGTATCAGTACATAGTTATAACATAATTATCAGTTAATGTTGTTCAAAAATGTTCTAACGGTTAAAATAACATACCTAATCTTATTATTACTAATTTTTTAATTTTATTTGCAAAAAAATGTTCCAAATATCTTAGGTACATACCTCAGATGAATCTTCTTCCGTTTGACACATTTTCACCATAAATCTACCTCGCGAATCCATTATTAGTCACTCTGATGTCAACGCAATTGGTCAGGTATTACACTAAAAGCAAGACAAGCGAGCGATGCATCGAACCACACGCGTTTAACCCCGCGCTCACCCCCGCGCTCACCCGCGCGCACTCTGTCGTCGTTCTCGGTCAGTCATACAATATTTCGCGCCAAATTATCTAAATAATTTAATGATAACTTTCCTCAGGTGCATTTCGTTTTATGGTAATTATAAACAACTTAATTTATTTAATATTTTTATCTTATAATGAATCATTATCTAGTTGTAGAAGAAATAGATAACATCAAGTATTTATAAATTAGGTACGCTAAAGTAGAATTCTAAATAACAGAATTCAAGAAATAGAGTTATTTAGTTTTCCTAGAACATAGTTAGTTGTGTGAAAGAATTTATAAGTTGAGGAAAAAATCAACAACTCATGTTATTTAATTTATTTTATTTTTAACTTATCATTGACTACAGTTATTGATTTATTTACAGAGTTATTTATTTTTCCTTGAAAAAAATAGTGTTTGTTTGAAGATATTTATTATTCCATCTGTTCGACAAAAATGGCTACCATTTTGAAACGGAATAAGATACGAAAATGTCTGTTAGGCTCAAATATGCGGCATGTTTTAGGTGTTTTGAAAATAGGGAAATGTCAAAATCGCCAAAATCGGAGTTATTTAGTTTTCCAACTACGGGGACGATATATTAATTACAGTCTATAATTATTTAAAAATACCTATAATATGTCCTCTTCATGAAACACACATGAGATCTTGAAATTAAAATTGATTCAATAGACGGTCTGATTTCAAGCAGGAAAATATATTCACCTCAATATCTAATGCCGTCACCTGTAGAGAATTCATAACAACAATAACGACATTATCGTTGTCAAATACAGGTCGTTGTATCGTTAAAATCATAGCATAAATGATTTAATTCAGCCGATTGTACGAGCAATATTTATGCAGCTCACGCACTTAGGGGTTGCAACCGAGAATACAATCAACGGATATAATTTCGTCAACGACCGTGCAATTACCTAAATAGATTATCTGGGACAAGAGACTGACAATTCCTCTTCGCTTGAATCCGGTTTTGGGATCGTGACATAGCCTGAATTTCAGTAGCTATATAGATACACAGTTAATCTTAACAAGTTTATAGTAAGTTTTTTTTTTAACTTCGCCCCACACTTAGTATTTCTCTTGTATCGTGGGTGCATTTCACACACACGTAATATACATACACAAAGGACCAAATTCGGATAAATATTTACAGATCACACAAATTTTTGTCCCGTACGGGAAACCGCAAACCTTAGCACAGCAGTCCAATCGCTTAGCCACTGCGCCAATCGGATCGTTTAAGCTATTTTAGGTCTATTATAGGCTTTGCTTCTAATTAAGACTTAAGAGATAGATAAATAGTGACGTTACGTCAAGTCAAACGTGAGCTATAGTCTTTAGATAACACTTTTAATATTTCAATGCAATGATTTCCGTTAAATAAAGCGCAACGAAATCAGTACAGATAGGCTTATCATTTCGTGCTACGACGTCATTTTTTTATTGAAAATAACACTAACGAATGTAACACATATCAGCACATAAGGCAAGTTTATTTTTGGTCTAAGTAAATTTTAATATTGCAGAAAAATGTATAATTTCCAGTCGCATGCAAAATCTGACGAAACCTAGCGGTAGCTGATTGAGTATAAAAAACCTCTAGTCCACAAATTTTTATTTCTTCCGACCTGCAAATGGTTCTGCACATAAATAAACCTGCAAATAAATCATACATAAGTACAGTCAGCAACATAAGTAGCTGAATATTTAACATTTTTAACAAACCATTAATTGAGGAAGTACTTCCTATGTAGTAAAAAGTCTTAAATATTCTCAGATCATCTTTTAGACGCTCCTATAATTTAAAACAATAACTTGAATTGATGTTTATTTCTTTTAATTATTTGACATAAGGTTTCTTAACATGTTAAGCTACTTATGTTGCTGACTGTACCTACAATACCTACTTACATGTAGTAAAGCACCAAGTTATAAAACACCAGCATTTCTTTACTCGTGACAATAACACTTACAGCATCACGTTTCTGTATTCCTATAAACATGTCGCACATTTTTTCTTATTCACATACGTCACTTGTATCCGAAATGTATCTAATACTCTTGATCGTAAAGCGTCGAACTATTTTCAGCATCTGTGTTCGCCAGAAAAAAGCGTTTTGAGTCTCTTCTGTAATGTGTAGCACTTGAGCTAGTAACTCTCCGGTGCATTTAATACAATTTCCCTTCTGTGTTATGTAGTAGTATTTTAACAGACATTTAAATCCAAACGATAAATGCGTTAAACCTTATATGAACGTACGTAATTTTATTTCCGTGACGACTTTCAAATTAATCTTTTTGTCAACATAAAATTATGTTTTTTTATTCTGCAAGCTTGAAGCATTGATGTTTGTTCTTATAAAAAGATTATAAGAACAAACATCAATGCTTCAAGCTTCTCATCTAATAGCTAGTTCGATTACTCACTTTGCGAATATAGATGAAATCAAGAACATACTTACTTACAATGAGTTTACCTTATACTGTGCACTAAGGCACTAAGGTTATTATTCGAAATATTTCTTTAACAAAAAAGGTTACGTACTTCCTTAACTTTTATTTCTTTACCTAAAGAAATTTACTTGAGCCAGCTCCTCGACTCTCTTTTGAGGCCAGTCTAAACGCACATACCGCAGTGCGTAAGAAGGGTTCGCCTTATGGCGCGTACACACGTGTGCAACATGAAATATAACACAATCCGTGAAACGCAATCAAATTCGTTTACTGATACTGACTGGCCTTTGAATCTATTTAACACTATCGTGTAGAACTGTTCTGAAACTAGAATAACACTGAAGACTTATTTCGCCACCTCCAAGTATGTTTCTAGTAGTACCTAAGTATGACCGCGGCACCCTGACTTAGGCCGCTAGGCTAGCTACCATCTTCATTCACTTGCCAATCACTGATCACGCTGACCATGCTAGCGTGAATATCTATACATAGGTATGTATTTAACGAGTTGTTTACGCTTTTTACACGACTGCCCAAAAAAAGGGGTAATGTAATGTTTTCTGGGTTCATGTATGTATGTATGTCTGTGAGTTTCTTTATTCCACCATAACTTCTGAATGCCTAAACCGATGTTGATGTATGGAGTGTCGTTAGAATCCGTAAGTAACATAGGCTGTAAAAAAATGACAGAAATAAAAAAATATAATTAAAAAAATTAAAAAACACGACTGCCATGACAAAAAACGAACTAAAAAATGAAAAACAAGTTCCATCGCAGTCTGGGTACCTCTTAGATAAGACAGTATTCTACAGAACGGTCCCCCGACTGCGATGGAACTTGTATTTCACTTTTTTAGTTCGTTTTTTGTCATGACAGTCGTGTTTTTTAATTTTATTTTTATAAAGTACTGTTTGGACTGTTGATGTTGTGAACAACAATAAAATAATGATAATCACAAATTATAATTGTCCCACAGCAGGGAAATGGCCTCTTCTCTTCTAGAGAATGATTGATCATTGATCACCACGCTAGCTCACTGCAGGTAGCCGCTTTCAGATAATTAAATTCAGGTTTTCTCACGATATATTCCGTCAACATTAGTCAGCAGTGTCTTTCAATATCTAAGACAGTATTTATGACATTGAACACGACACATTGATACTTACTGGAGTTTGAACCTGCAACCACAGGGTTGCAGGTTCAAACCCCAGTAAGTATCAATGTGAAGCGTATCAATCCGGTTTATCAACCACTAAGCCACCACGAGTTCAACACAACAATCTTCTTCTTATCGTATGGTTGATGAAAAACCTGGTGTCAGAGTTTAAACCGCCTGTTGGCCTATGACATGGTTTTACACACCATTGAAAAATCTTTTAAGTGAACCTGTTTCCTCACGATGTTTTCTTTCACCGTTTTTAGCAACTGATAACTAATTTATAGTACGCACATGAATTCGAAAAGACAGTGGTTCATGCCAGCGTTTAAACTTGCGACCTTTGACTTGGCAGTCTAACGGTCGCACCACTCGGCTATCAGTGCTTAACACAATAACACAACAATATAAACACTCAATATTAACACAAAAGCTCGACAACGGTCAGGCAAGTGTAAAAAATGCCAGAAAAAACACGGCTAATATTCAATTCTGTCCATCAAAAACATCTCGCAGCATCTCATCAGCGTATTGGCTCATGTCACACAATAAAGGTAAACAGAAGGATCACTTCATTATTCATTATATTTCATTCGCACAAGTTTTTAAGGGCCCTAGACAAGTGACAAAACGCTTGTCGAATAGATTGAGAATATATGGAATATTGCACAGTCGTATCATTGTGTCCACTTCATAATATTTACATTCTTTTTGATTTCTATTAGCGTTTTTCCACTTGTCGAGGAAGGCAGTGTAATCGCAAACATGCGATTTAAAAATATTTTTTGGACCTAGTCATTTTTTTTTGCTGTAACTTCCACCAATTTAATCAATCCTTACAGAATTCTAGTCTCAAAACAATGTAAGTATGACCTAAGACCTTTTACAGCATTACATAAGAATAAGTATCGCAATAAGGAGTTCAATATGTACCTAATTGAGCACGCAATCAATCCTACTAATTGGGAGTTACCTATTCTTGTACCACAATCTCCTTGAACCATAACTTCTCCGTCTATCTGCCTGGTGACCATGATGAGTCCTCGACACGCAGAGCACCCGTCGCTCGGCTCACAAAGGGCCGCTATTTGTCCCGCACCGCTCACAGCAAGCAATCGCCTAATTGAGATGTCGCGTCGCCCTTAGCAGGCTCTGAATCTATGTCAACGGATTTCAATGTCTACTTCACAGTTTCACTTTTATGTTTGCTTTGCATTTCTGCTGTCATACTTGCATTTGAATAGTAAATTGGATGTTTTTTTACTTTACTTTGCATGAGATGGCCTCAATAGTATCTTAATAGATAACAAGTCAACAAGGCAGACTACTACAACTAGCAGAAAATCCACCACTAGTTTGCTCCAAGTTTCAAGGATAAGGCAAAAGCATAATATTTGCATTTTAAATTGAAATTATGTAAAGGGTTATAACCCTAATGTTAAGGGTTAAGGTTTCCGTCGTATTTGCTGAAAAGCTAGCAGGTTATAAGACATACATTTCTAAAACATAAACCTTCTTAGGTAAACACATGTAGATATACTAATAGTCAAATATCCTTCAGAACGCGAGTAGACGAGAAAGTATATTCTATTTTCAGCCAACACACACGCACGTCAAATATTTGAATTAATCTCCTGATATGAGGGAAAAGTGAAATAGAAAATAAACATTGGCGAGCCGACTCGGTGGGCAGAAACTTTCGCGACACACTCCAACTGACCCGAAAGTGAACTCGAATGTTTCATAACTTTGTTATTGCTTCCAAACGGTCGCAGTACGCACGTAGGTCTGAGAGCTAAATCTGTTGCGGTAGAAAATTTATAAGCGCTTGATGTATGTAGTAATGGATGTAAGTTTCGAATCTGGCAATAGATAGATGCTTTAAAATAGATAGATGTACCTCAAAACATACATACAGGTACTTCATGATAAACTTCAAGGAACCATGTCATGGTTTGGTTCCTGGTAAAGCCAGATGTTATTTCAATGGCGTGACTCTTGGAAGGGATTACATGAAAGCTCAGTGCCTGTAGATATTATTATGTGGATGTATCAAAGGACTTATGTACCAACAATGCTCTTCGGAGAATACAAGCCAGATAGTGTAGATATACATTGCATCTGAGTCTTTAGGTGTTACAGTTTATATCAACAGTCATAGCTTATTGCATTTCTAATCCAAGAACATCGTACGTTACATCGAAACGTTTTAATAAAGTGGACTTCAAACCTACCTTGTCCACCAACAATTAAACTGCGCAATAACAAAATCCCACCAAACCGCACACAATAACACCAAAATTCAAAGCAATGTTACTTTATAACGGTCCAATATAGTCTCATAAAGTAAACAGTACATTCGGGAGCTTGAACTCGCAATCGCATATGCAAATGTCCCCTACATGACACCCGGGGGCCGAGCCATGTACAGAATACGGCCCTAAGGAGTTAATGTTTTCATCCATTAACTCAACCGAGCACTTATGAAATTCGTGGCCGCGATCCGAACGAGATTACACGGGCTAGCTGACGTTTCTGGCTTCAAGGATGGCAGGTGCGGCGATTTAAGAGGTAGGGATGTATATTATTTATACTTGGTAAAAACGTATTTTATTAAGTTGTAATAGGCAAAGGAAAGGCGACTGTACAAATCCGTAAACATTCTCGTGATGCGAAGTAGAAAAGAAATAAGTTTCTAGACCAAATGATTGAATACATTTCAAATATACAACGTTTTGGTCGGAAGAAGCTAAAACGTTGTTGGACATGTCAGTTTTCAAACAACATGTCCAAAAACGTGTGGCCACTTCCGAGAATAATTACTTGATTATTAATGTTGTTACATATATGAATAATGACAATAACAATCGAGAAGTAACTATAGAAATGTGAAAGGCCTTCGTACTATGTATTAGCACCTTATAAACCACATCTAACAGGGTAAAATAAACAGTGTAATAAGGTGTACAAAAGAAGCAAGAGAGGTGAATAACCCTCTTTAAAAAGTTACAAAAACAATATATCTACGTAGTATAAAAACATAGACGACTGCCAACCCTATTCTCACTCACTCGTTACCTGGCTGATGGCACCTCAGGCGTTTGTTGCGTCTTACAACACGACCGCTCATATTAGAGCTGTGATTAAACATCACCCGACCCATAACACACCCAATTACATAACCAACGTGCGGGGAGGGGGAGGTCAACATAAACTGGGCCATGTAAGGCGGGATAAACCGTATTTGCTAATGGAATACAGATGTGTAGATGAACAACATTCTGTGGGCAACCATATACCTTGCTCGAGCATTATATCATAATATATACAACATACCTATATTATGCCTGATATTATCGAATTACTGGAGAAACCTCCAAACCGTCCCAAGTTACACTAATTTCGGGATTATTTCGGTCACAATCTGTGGGTACCTCTAAACCAGTAGTTCCCAAACTTATTTTTCTCGTGCACCACTTTCAAAATTAAACTGGTGTCGGTGGACCCCCTGCTGCTACATTCCTACCACATTGTTAAAGTCGACAAAAAATAAAAATTGTGTCGCTTCTGAGTTCCGTCCCTATATTCTGATAGGTTAAAATTTTAAATTTTAAATAAAAACGAAAAATGGTACATTTTATAACATTTTATTAATTAAAAGAAAAGAATTACAAAAAAATAATAATAAGGTAATACTTATAGGTTGTGGACATAATTTTAATTAATGGGAAGGATGTATTTGATGGAGTGTCAGCAAACGATCAATGTTTGGCTTTATTTTTGTGAGCAATAACCGCAAATCCCCCCGCTCTGTGATGTTTAGTTTGCTCCTTTTTTTTGTTAAGAGGTTTGTAACGGCACTAAAACTTCTTTCGACAAGGTATGATGAGGGAAAAGCTATCAAAAATTTCCTTGCGATTTCCCACAGTCCAGGATATTTTTCGTGTATTTCTGCTTGCAGCCAAAATGTTTGGTAGCCTTTTCTAAATTTCACCTTCAGCTCCTCATTGGTGCTTAGCTCAAGCAGCTCCTCTTGTAATAATACATTGGCCACTTCAGTTTCATCAAATGGATTTACGATCCATGGTGGTATATCCATCGTCAGCATATCTTCAAACCTGGTTTTGAAGTCATCATGCAGGGCACTTAAATGTTGACTGTAGGTATGGATATCCTCATCAATAGTTTCTACCTGCGACAAGTTTGGAAATTGAGATAATTCGCGCCGACTAATGTTTTGCTTCATAAATTTCAATTTCCCAAGAAAAGCCGAAATTATCCCCTTTGTTTTTATTAAATTCAGGCTGTCCCCTTGTAACTGCAAGTTAATATCATTAAATTTTTTAAACAAATCTGTCAAATACGCAATGTCTCCTTTGAATTTGATCAAGTTTTCTTTTAAATCTGGATCTCTACTTTCTAAGAACTCTAATACGGAATCGAAAACAGAGTAAAATCTCGTTAAGCATGCACCTTTCGACAACCAGCGTACTTCAGTATGTAAGAGCAGTCGTTGGAAGTCTTCGTCATTTTCGTCGCACAATTGAGCAAATAAACGCGTATTCAATGCATTGCTTCTAATTTTGTTGACAGCGTTTATTATAAAATGAAGAGATTGGTTCAACCTGTCACTTAAATGTTTCGCCACAAGATGTTGTCGGTGGATTACGCAATGAATAGCTGTAAGTCCTGGTATAATTCTTTTGAGATGACTTATAAACCCACGATATCGCCCTACCATTGCAGGAGCTCCGTCTGTTGCCACTGAAATAATGTTTGTAAATGGAATCGATTTTTCCGTAAAAAAATTACTCAGGACATTAAATATTGATTCGCCTTTAGTGTCAGTCTCCAAAGTTCTGGCAAATAGCAATTCTTCGTGAATTTCTTCCTCCATGATAAATCGGACATATGCTAATAATAATGCTTCATTACCGGGTAACGTTGACTCGTCCAGTTGTATAGAAAAATGACTTTTTTGCAGATGATTGCACAAAAAACTTTCGATGTCAGAGCTCATTTCATCAATGCGTCTTTGTACAGTATTGTTACTTAATGGAATTCTTTTTAGTACGTCAAATGGAGATTTGTGCAAAACAGTTTTTAAAACCTCTTCAACAGCGGGTAAAATTAATTGTTCTCCGATAGTGTGCGGTTTTCCAGATTTTGCTATTAGTAATGAGATATTGTAAGATGCCCGCAAGCCATCATCGTTACTTTGAGATGTTGAAGCGAACATGCTGTGCATGGTGGGTCTCTTTTCATATTTTTCCTTCAATGTTTGAAAATATTTTAAATCTTTACCCATTTTATCAGTATGACACCTTTTTAGATGATCTTCGAGCTTTGATGGTTTCATAGAGTCATTGCTTAAAACTTTATTGCATATTAGGCACATGGGCAAGTGTTTATCTGCCTCTGATGGAACAAAACCATATTTCAAATAATCGACACTGTATTGTCGACATTTTTTCTTTGCTGTAGCCATGTTTTGTATCAGTTACCTTCCCTGTAAAAAAAAATGTTATAGTAACCAAGTTTTTATTTGAATATAGGTAGCACAACGCAGCCTTTGTCAGCTTTATATTATTATGATTATCATTATATTGAAAAAGTATTACGGCTTGTAAAGGGACCAACTAATAAACCGCTAAGACAAGTACAGACTTTTTCACGAAGCGATATCAATGTTAAATACCTAATTTACCACAATTTTTTAATAGTAGAAATAAAAATTAGTTTACTCAGTATCGAATATTGATCATATTTGTGTAGGAAAAAATAAAAGTCGAAATCCCAAATTGACCAAAAAAGTGACCATAAAAACAATAACTAAAATTTCATTAAATCAATGAGTTCACGCGCTAGTAGTTTTATAAAACAGTAATTGCTCTGCAATATTGATTTTTCGGCCTTTTTAGAGAGGCAGTCCTCTCGTGAAAAAACAATTGAATAAAACGTGCTGTGTTTGTCTTCAAATCGAAAGAGGACAATTAAAATATCTGTAAGTTACTAAGTTAGCTATATACAATGTGTCCGAGCGATAAGACCGCCCGGCGTTTTTTGAATATTTGTACGAAATCATTAATAATTATATTTACATTTGTGACTTAGCGGCCTTAGTGATTTTATATAAGTAATTTTTTTACTACATTTTAGTTTTGTCTAATGATTTTAATTGATAAATTATGATGTCGGCTAGTCAGTAAACAAAAATAATGGAAAAAGATGAACAAACTTAGGAAATATCGTAAAAAAACTGCAGCACGTCACGCGTCTTTACTTAATTTAATTTTGTACAAATATTCTAAATACGCCGGGCGGTCACTTATCCCTAGGACACATTGTATACAAGCATTTGTTATCAACCGACCAGTACACGAAACAAAATACTTAAGAACTAGGTACAACAAAAAAAAGGTACGTACTTACTTTTCTCCGGCACTAGGAACACTAATATAAATTTTCTCACACCTTCTTTTTCGAAATTCCGGAAACAAATAAATGAGCATGCCTTTGGCATCGAGTATTTATAGTCTTGATCAAGATCATGTCTAAACAAGCACTAAGCATTGTCGGACGGATTGCGCTTTGCAAGTCTGTACACGAAATTGTAATATCGAATACGCAAGTTTGGACAAGTAAGAGTCGCTTGCCAGATTAAAATGTTATCTGCTTAGTTAGGTACTTAAAACAATATAGGTAGGCCCTTATAAAAACTATATGCAGATAAATTTTCGTGGACCCCTATTAACATCTTATGGACCCCCATTTTTTATTGACGCCTACGTAGACCCCCAGCAAGGCTCCCGTGGACCCCTGGGGGTCCACCTGGACCACTTTGGGAATCACTGCTCTAAACGGTTACGTTATAGAGAATAACTTTATACCAATAAGGCAGCAATAGTTTGAGCTCGTGTGTGACTTTGAGACTGTTTCAATTTCGATATTCAGTTGTGATTTAATTATTGTTACACATTATCACCAATAACCAATATTGTGTATACATGTTTATTAATGGCTTCCCCAAAGGTAAAAGTACTACAGCACTCACATGTTTGCTAAAACCAGTATGTTTCGCATGAAAAAGGTATCCGAACCTTTCATTTATGTAGCTCATTTGCTACCAAGAATTCCTATTCCGTAAAACACCCTTAATACCTGCTTATCGAACCTCAGGATATAGCTGAACCTTCCTCTTGTCAGTTATAAATACTTGAGACAAAAATTTGTGTGAACCGCAGATGTTTGTTCCAAGTCTAGGTGTATGTAAAATTTCATGTTTGTGAAACGCATCTACGATAGTGGAAATAATCCTTAAGTGAGGTGAAGATTTTTTTTAAAAGAAGCGTACAATTGTCAGCGACATTTCCTTCATCGTTTTGACCCTTTTATCGTGAAAATATAAAAGGAATTTCAACATTAAACTTTGGCTTAAACTGACAGACTAAAGACTTAGAAGCTACCTTCCTAACAGCCTGTGGCCGACCCCTTTCCGGTGCGGCGAAGCGAAAACACAAGCCGACAGAAAGCGTCCCGTGTTTGACTTCTCATTTAGGCACAACAAGATAATTTGCTTGGCTCTATTCACACAGGGACTAGGTGTTTGGTAAAGTAGTCTTTGTTTTATTTATTCGTAAGATTTCCATTTTTATATCGTTATTCACATAACATAACATCACGCCTGTATTCCCCGAAGGGGTAGGCAGAGGTGAACATATAGTACACCCACATCTCGCCAGTTATGTTGTAAGTCCTAATGTAATAGGGGCCGAGCCTATTGCCATCAACCGGGCACAAATCCAGACTCCGTGCTTGCTACTGGGAATTACCTGATGGAAAACTCAGGACACTTTGCCCGACCCGGGATTTGAACCCAGGACCTCTTGCTCAGCAGTCGCGCTTAGCGACCACTAGACCGACGAGGCAATCTATATCGTTATTTTATTGTATAAATGATTTTCACTCTTCTAATCTTCTTAATTCGAGATTACAGACAGATTATAGATGATCTTGTTGACACGACTTAAAATTTCATCATTAACAGCTTATTTACGGTTACGAAGGAATGTTTGTTGAAATTTTACAGGTGGAGAGGCACACCAAAAATTTTGTCGCCCTATATTTTTACCTTTGATTATATATATGTCTAGATGGAGTGTCAAGACCCTGACAGCGTCGGTATTTTTTAGCGCCTATTCCTCACAATTGGCGCCAAAAGCCAACAGTGTCAATTGTGTTGTCAATGGAGACGCTTGAATATTCCACCCATTTTGAATTTCAAGATGGCGGGCCTATTGACTCTTGCAAAATTCGACATGAGCGCCAGCATGTGTATACTTAATTACGTGCCTGCGCCGAGGAAATTTGAGGAGTTCCTTCGTCTGAAGTTAACCATGGGGATAGTGTTTAAATCATGGTGAACTTTAGAACGAGATATTATAGTTAAATGTGCATATAAAATGTTGAGTCACTACTGTTGACCGTTGATGAGTTCCCTCGTCTGGAGGCAACCGTGAGGGTGGTGTTAAGATCATGGTGAATTTTAGGAAGAGCTATCATGGTTAAATGTGTGTACAAAATGTTGAGTCTATACTGTTAACCATTGAGGAGTTCCTTCGTCTGGAGCCAACCCTTGGTTACAATTCGGTCACGCTTATCATGAAAATGTATTGTCTTTGGAACTGAACCAACGTGAAAAATTTTAGCTCCGTAAGAAAAAGAAAGTGCCATAGCCAATTGCTTGTAATAAAAAAAAAATATTGTCTTCATAATATATAATTAGTACCAAACACAATAATTATGTACCTATTATATAAAAATAATTTTTATTTCGAGTTAAAAGATAGACTGTACCACGTTGGGCAATTTACCCCATTTTAGTTGTAATGTTTATCAACTGGTATCATTACGCACGCATTCATGCAAAAAAAAAAAAACAATTGGCACGTTGTTTTTTGTTTCAATGTAGCGCCAGACTCCATCTAGATAATCTAAGATTTTTACATTACACGGTTTGTACTATCGAAAGCCTGATACTTAAAGATTGACTGATCGCGAACTTGGCGTACTTACTGCCGTGTGTCTAAATAGAACATAACTCTCTTTTCAATAGAAATAACAAATATTATTATTATTATTTAAGCCATGGTCGTCCCAGTGCAGGGCCAAGGTTTCCCTTTCCTTCCTCCATTCCTCCCGGTTGTGAGCTGCAGTTGTCCATGCAAACTAGTCCCGCTATCTTCTTCTGGGCCAGCCAAATAAATAACGTAATTATTTTACACGATAAAACGATGTTATTTAGCCGTCGAGTCTTAAAGCCCGTATGTCCCAAACCAGCTCAGTTCAAGACATGGCTTGGAGCCAGGAACCGTTTAATTAGACAGTTAGTCGTAATCGAGATCGTGAATTAATATATCAGTGGTTACCGACGAGGAATCTGGACGTTCACTAATATATATATGTGATTATATTAGTACAATATTCATTGCAACATACATTTCAGCCTGTTATGGTACCTTCTCTGTATAATGATATATAATGTTATTCAACTAATTAATTAATCAAAAGAAGAAATAGGCTCCACAGCTTCACCTATTAATGTATGCGAGTTACGTAAACGTAACTTAAAAAATATCTTGGACTCTACTTGTTGATGTAGTTGATTTTAAGCATGATAGCAAAATCTACTGAGTTTACAACCTGTAAGATCAATTTAATTACCAAATGTGAAATTTTATGGAAATCTAATGCTCCATTTTGATGGAACAATGTTACATTCACGCATAAATTACAATAAAACCAAAATTCAAATGATTCCATAAAAAGAATATTCATTTAGAACACTGGCTACAAAGAACCATTAAAACAAAAACAATATTTTTGTTTCCAAGAATCCATGCGTAAAGTTTTTCTACGAGGGAAACGCCAATAGGAACATGCACTTTCGAAAATCGAACCCTCCGTTCCAACGAAGCGAAAGGGCGCTGAGCGGGAGAGTCCAAGCGGAAGTGACGTTGCAGGTAGATAATAACCGCGGTCGGGCGCGCCGCCCTCGCATTGTACAGCTTCCGGTCCGTACGGGGCGCTCTGACAACGATAATCTTCGACGTACGTAATTTTTGAATCGGATAAGAAAATACTTAGAGTAGGCTTAGTTTGAGTTTTGTCTCGTTTCGCATTTCATATATCAAATCTTCTACGTATGACAAAACTTAAATAAGCTCCCGAATTAATCGTTTGTAGGGTTATTTTAAGGTTTTACTATCAACACAACTTTTTAATGTTCTGCTGTTTGCCGCGACTAAATGACTGAAGAGCCCCAGAAATGACCAATCACTATAATGTTTACTATTAGTCAGAATGTACTGTTCTTCTGAAATACCACTAATGATTTGAAATAAAAATAAATGTGACATCCAGCAGCCAAAAATATAATTTAAAATAAAGCACTGGCTGTTATAATAAAAATCAAAAAGATAAATAGTGTTATAAAAAAGTTTTTGAATCGGGTGCCAAGCCAAGTCCATGTAAGACAATAACGATAAAGTAACAACACAATGCCGTCTCCATATCTTTCGTTAATCTTGGCACCCTTCGCAATTCGGTGTAGTGACCCCGGGCGCCCACTAGTAAATAGTCGCGGGCACACCTGAGCTCAACACTTACAGCTTCTTAAGTGTGTACTCAACAAAACAAGCTAATGAAACATAAACACCGACAAGGTTTACGGCACACAGGCTTACGGTTTACTGCTAACAGTACTTTATCTTAGCCAAATAAAGAAAACTTCTTCCGAAGCAAAGCTATTATAGTTCAGCCGATAACCCTTATCGTCAATGATTAATATAAACATCAACTTTTTACAAAGTGAACTAATTACTTACCATTAGTATACCTACAGGACCAATCCTTTATACTTACGAATTTTTCTTTAGTCTTGTGTTTGAAGTTTATCGTTTCTTTAACTCGCACTCGCATATGTTTTCTGACTGTAACCTGATAACCTTAGTAAGACACTGTTTAACTGCCAGTGATTTGTATTACACCAATCCTGTTTTAGATATGCAGCCTTAAGTCATACATAACATTCCATCATAGGTTTTGAGCGAATTAGTGCAGTGATTAAAAAAACACCAGTTGCTGCAAAAAGTCTAGGCAATTCAAAACGCATTTCCTAGCCAAAATCCCTCCCTGAATACTATCACCAGCCAGCACGACCACCAACGGTCGACTTTTCAAAATTATTCTAAAATCCAGCTCTCAAGCCATAAACAATTCGAAACACAAATATCGAACTTTAAACTTTTTTCCTAAAAAGTCTTTTCTGCCTATACCAAATAAATCCGTATATTGGCGGCAATATTTATGGCGTGTTATGTTCCCGCCATATCTCTGACTTTCCACACACTTCCACAACATTGAACGGCCATAAACTAAACACAAAAAGGGACACTATAGCCCTTTTAACAAAAAAATATATCGTTCGGACCCTTGGTTATTGCAGTTTAAAAATAAACCTCGACGTAATCTTTGTGAATAATGACCAGTGTTAAAAACGTTGCTTCTAAATAAAAAAGAGTGATCCAAGTTGAAACAAAAGTTTTGGCTTCCATTTTTAGATAACAACGTGAAAAATGTTCAGCTTCAAATCTGATTTGAAAATAAATAGAAGCAGGAAGATGCAACATTAATCAAAATTAAGTGTAATATAGCATTATTCTCGATACAAAATGAGCTCGTAAATCACGTGCCTTGAGGACTGCCATTCATCTTGTAGGTATTACTCAGGAACAATACTTATCTTAATAGAAAGCCAGTTATCCTATAAACAGTACTTATTGTTTTTAATTTTATCAATATGAGCTATTAAATAATACCGTATGAAAAGAACCTGACTTGTATCCATTTTTATTTTCTTCTTGACAAACTATTCTTGATTTTAATCATAATTTTGTTATTTACTATAAATCACGCTTACATTATGCTATTTTTCAATCTATTGTCCGGTATCGTAATACACATGTTTCGCAAGAGAGTTAACAATATCACACAAAATCAATAGGATAAAGAAAATGGACTCTAAAAGGAATTAAAAGAAAAAGGCTAGGACTTCTATCACGAAAACTAAATATGTAAGACCTAATAGTTGTGGCCAAAACAATGATTTATTGTGAATATTGACGAACCAATCAACGCCATACAAACGACATGGGATTTAGCGTCACAGATCCCCGAAGATGTATCACAATTAACCTAACGTATTCACAGTTTGAACCGGAGCTACGCAAGTTGTTCGTCCCGCAGAATCCCGGTGAGACTAACCCAAATTGCTCTGACACAATAACTAAACAACGCAGTCGCGACTCCGAGAATTCATAATTGATCTTATACGCTGACACTTTGAACTGCAAACAGGATTCAGTGTGTTCTGCTAACGACTAGAAACGTTGCCAGATTTGTGCGAGGATTGTAATAATTGTGAGCAGATTTCAACCTTTTTTAAGTTAAACGTGTGCAGATTGCCTCGAAATTTACAGATCATATTCATTCCCAAGCTAAGCCAACTGCTTTACGATGCATTATGACGAAACATATGATCATTTGCCTGTCATTAAATGCCAAAAACATGATTATCAAAGTTTTCAAAACTGTATTATTTAACAACTATCATAATCATAATCAAATATAATCTTTAACATCCTTTAGATCCTTAAGACCTACAAGATGATATTCTAGTTCGAATAACTTCTGTTAAAGTACACCAATGTGTATCACCACAGGTCTCACTCACCATCCATTATTCAAACGAGCTTAACCAGCAAAACCTGTGCAGGACTTTTATAAGCATATTATTCCTGTGCAAAAAGATCAAGCTCGAAAGCCACAGACCACATCAGCCACTAAGTTTACAAATCCTCTGGCGTAACTGGCAGAGCAATTACTTGCTTAGACACTTTTAAAATCCCACAACATTCGGGAAATGGAAACGTCTGGCGGGATCCCGCTACATGATCTAGTTAGTTTTATCTAAATATATATAACTCAAAGGTGACTGACTGACTGACTGAATGACTGACATAGTGATCTATCAACGCACAGCCCAAACCACTGGACGGATCGGGCTGAAATTTGGGATGCAGGTAGATGTTATGACGTAGGCATCCGCTAAGAAAGGATTTTGATCAATTCTTCCCCCAAGGGGATAAAATAGGAGATGAAAGTTTGTATGAAACTTTGTTATTTTTAAATCGATCGGGCTGAGAATTTGCATGCATAAAGCTACTATGACGTAGGCATCCCCTAAGAAAGGATTTTGATTGGAGCTACTATGATGAAGACGTCCTCTTAAATAGGATTTTGATAAATTCAACTCCCATGGGGATAAAATAAGGGATGATGGAGGATGTAAATGTATTAGTTTGAATCTATCAAGTACCTAATGAAACGAATAAATTAAGACGAACAAAATATTTTTTAGTTCTAAATGTTGACAATAGATGGCTTCTTAACGCGAGCGAAGCCGCGGGCAAAAGCTAGTATAGGAATAAAAGCAAACAAGTTGCTGCTACTTGTTTTAGATTCGGTGGGGTTATATTTGAATGGTGCTGATACGTGCATAGAAAGACACAACTTGGAGAACCAACTTTGGTACAGGTACGGTTAACGTAATAAATTATTATAACTTTTTAGATTTTAATGTTATTGTAATATATGCTATGTATATATATTATTTGTAATATTATAAAGCTGAAGAGTTTGTTTCTTTGAACGCGCTAATCTCAGGAACTACTGGTCCAATTTGAAAAATTATTTTAGTGTTAGATAGCCCAGTTATCGAGGAATGCTAAAGGCTATAAAACATTCGAAATCCACGCGGGCGAAGTCGCGGGTGGAGGCAAGTTTTTAATAAAACCCTGAGTTTAACAAATGCACATTAATATAATTATAATCAAAGTGCAAAACATCAGAGTTAAATTGTATAAGATACTCTAATTTCAACTAGTAAAAAAAAAATATTTTTATATACCCGAAGTCTATTTAAAACTTTTACGTTAAATCTCGGTAGCACAAAAAGCACATATATAAATAGAAATGAGAGGTTGTTTAAACACAGACTATTAGACGCGGCTAGTTCCCGACTGATAGTTGTGGCCCAGACTAGTCATAAAACTGTACGTGATCATGTCTATGTTACGGAGGAGGCGGAAAAACTGCCATTCTTTATTTACTAACTTTTTTATGATTTTCAGTTCTGAGCACCTAAATTTTATTTAAGGGTACAGAAGTGCTATTCATTGTTAATCAAAAGTGAATTATTTTATGGTGTATAGTGTCAGGGGCGTCTGGAAATGAAGTAAGTATAATGAATACCAAACGAAAAATCTTGCATATACTTACTAACATAGCTCACAATTGAACTCTAAGGATCTCCGATAGTATTATTTTTTACGACTCTATGTCTCGGTGAGATCAAGATAGTCTCCTAAACCAAAAAACGAACTAGAAAATCTACTTTTAACCCTAAACTCAAAGCTACCAGCAACAATAATAAAGGCACAGATTAGCTCAATCTGATGTGGCCGAAACCGTGGTGAGTCTGTAATGGCGTGTAGGAGCCGAGAGCCAGTCGTGCGGGCCACGGGAGCGTGTCCCGAATAAATAATACGAGCTGATTAGGACTGTACAGGTGTTGGTACGTGACGTAGACCGGCCGCCATTACGTGGCCAATTGCTGCTGGATATTGGGGAGGTTAAAAATAGTGAGGTTTCGACGTGTCGTGCGTCATATTAACCTGTCTAGTTTACGAGTATTGAATTCGAATTTCATGTTTAATCGTCTTCTTCTGTTTTTTCTTCATTCTTTGTTTTTTAATAATTCATGGGACAGAATCGTTGTGTACTATAAATGAGAACTTAATTTATAGCCTTAACTAACTTAATATATATAGTCTTTGCTATATTATACCGCTGCAAGTAAAACAGTGAATAATGATTATTAATCAATGCCTCATCCTTTTTCCTTTTCTCTACTAGAAGAGGTCTTTGTTATGCTAGAGTTATGGGCTGGTATTACAAGTACTATTATGTTACAACACCGAAAAGGATCAAAAATATAAATTATACATAGGCAGAGAAATAAAAACACGACTGACCGACCGGCAAACCGTACAGTTATTTTAATTAAAAGTTTAAGTACTAAAGCTAGATTTAATTTTAAATTACACACAAATCTCTCTGAAGAGTACCTGCTACAGTAGTTACAGTCATTAATAAAAGCAGTTGAAACAAATATTAAACATTCCTCATTTCAAAGCGGCCCGACAACCGTCCAGTTATAAAATATAAGGGCACGGCCACAAAAACAGCGATAAAACAAAGGTAATACGGATAGAGCAAAATATGGGGTAATAGGCGTAATATGTTTAGCCAGGCACAAAAGGCAAAGTAATTTAAAGTTAGTATAGTAACGCATTACGTGATTACAACGAGCATTAGATACATGAATTATTTTGTTCTCTGGAAAACGTTTCACTTAGCGCATGTCTCTTGTACCTTAAATAGGTACAAGAGACATGCGCTAAATGAAACGTTGTAATATACATTATCCAAAGTCAAAGCCAAAATCCAACAAAATCGGAACCTTCCTTATGCATTCATGTAGGTTATAATTATTCAGATTTTTTTGGACGAGCCATTGCTCTTGCAAATCTGTCAACAGGTTAGAAGTACAGAACAGAACAGAAGAACAGTACTGAAGCTCTAGTTTTACTGCTATTAATATAAAGAATATATATATTAGGGGTAAAAAATGGTTGTAAAATACGGCGATATGCCTACATACGGCGAATTAAATACTCACCATAATCATATTTTAATGTTTCAACTGTTTTTGCCGTTTTTACATCTAGTGTACGGTGACCTAGACAGAACTTATTTCAACATCATTCCTCATCTTCACGAAACACCCGCTGTGTTCAGGGCCCACACTAACTTACTCGGCTAAGTAACGGACTTATCTTCGATGACACGTGGCCACGCCCCCTGTCGACCCTTTGATGTAAGCCCTGTCCACCCAATGTTGTCTCAAAGCTCTATTTAATTGCTACCTCGTTATTTCTGGATTATTTACACAGTGAACGTTTTTAATCACAGCATTTGTCTCATTGGACGAATGATCAAACGGCTCTCCCCATATGGAACAGATATTTAATTGCCGTTAAATCGATTCTCGTATGCAATCTGTGCTTTGAAAGGGGAATATTTTGCAAAACAAATATTGGTTGCAAATATTGGCTTTGAGGTTTTATGAAGGTATTTGAATTGAACAAAGTACAGAGTTTAATAACGAAGGCGGTATTATATATGCATTTTTTTTAGTTCTTATTGATACGATACAGTACGATTTCTATGCGAAAAATATTAACACTGGCAGTTTTATTTTTGAAAATGGGCGTTCATTCCTTTTTCTTTTCATAGAATCTACGTTACATACAACCATCAAGGTCTGGTGGAAATCTGTCGGCAATCGTTTTTAAAATTAAACACAACACGAACAAAAACCACTCATGAACAAAATGCGGTAGGTTTTAAAAATATTTCATTGGTGCAAAACCTCTAAATGTGTGTATAATTTATCACAAAAGCGAGGTAATGTACTGGTTTATTATTATAAATATGAAATTCTGAAACATTATATCCAGTGCTTTACAAAAATAACGTTACCAACATAAACACCACAATAAACACTTTATTTAACTCATAATAAACAAACGTGTTACTGTAATAAAAGCGACTGACCCAGTACAACGCTTGCCCTGACATCTCTTTATTCTACTTAAATGTTAAAACCAATTTATTTTTCATAAATTATAACAAACGATCCCTTTCAGAGTTGAGCCCTCTCATCCCTCACGGCCTCCAGGTAACATTAACCGGCGCATCCCACATTAAAACCCCTTTATGTCCATTTTTTAAATCAAATAATCCATGAATACCACTCAAAACGAAACCTAGGATCTTCAATACGTTGTTTTTCTTATTTATTACCGCACCGAGGAAATCAAAAAGTGTTGAAAGCACAAATGATAATTTCATTTAGCAAGTTGGACATTAATTATCACTTTTGACATCATATGTATTTCGTACATAAGCTTGGTACCTACTTAGGGTACAAAACTCATGAACGAAGCATTGACTTATATTTGTCGGAGATGAAAGAACTTTTTGATATTAAAAACTTTTTAGGAACTGGCTGGTTCAAATTTTAAGACTCTCGCGTAGTGTAGGCACTAAGTAAATGTCATTCGAGTTCCAATAACAAAAAATAATGCTCAAAACGAGTTTTCTATTGGCGAATATAAAGAGGTTCAAAACAATTGGAGGTTACATTCGAATTGAGAACCTCCAACTGTTATAATCCATTAATCCGTATAAAGGAAGTAATCGTACATAATTATATAGATCCAAATCGCGTAGTGTTGTAAGCACGCTGTAACAATCGTTCTACATTCGCATCCACAGTTAATTCGGCCTTATTGTCTGGCGTTTTTCGCTTCTCTAATCTTGTTAAGCAAATCCGGGGGAGGCTGGGTGACACGGGTCCAGGATTGTGTTCACACGTAGGTAAATGTTTTTAGAGGTAGCATACATGTGTTAGCATAATGCTCGAGTTATATGAGAATATAGCCTAATTGATGTTATAGAGCCACTTGAAATTTTGCTAAAGATTTTAAATGAAAAATCCCAACAAAATTTTGCCCGGCTCGAGAATCGTACTCATGACCTCACGTTCAGATTTTACGCTAGCGACCACATGCACTGGACCAATGAAGCTGTCTGTATTTTATAATAGTCTTAATATTGTAATTTGTCATGTAAATCTCACTCAAAATATTTACGTGTAATTTAAACAAGACATTATATTCCCATTGTAAGTAGGCATATAAGACAGCTTGATATCTTGTGTTCCTTATCTAACGCACATACAACCTCACAGAAAGTTTCCGAATTAATCATTACTGAACGTTGTTGTAAACAGCTTGGAGCTATATCACACACCCTACCATGTACGGCGCTCAACATTTCTTATCTCAATGAGAGTAAAGTGAGTATAGTAGGGTATACTGCAGTTTCAGAGAGCAGAGTTCGGAATTCACGGGTTTAATGTAACCTGCTGTTTGATAGTGAGGGGCTCGTGGCTACGTGGCTACCACGCAGATGACTCGATCTACAAGGTTAAGTCATGCTCGCCTGATGGGTGACCGTTATCACATTCCGAGATCCCATTGTGCTTCGGAAGGCACGCTAAGCCGTTGGTCCTGCGCCTGATGTGCATGTATAGAAAGAAGGTAATTGTATTAGTGTTTGCAGCACTTACTCAGTTCATAAAAAAACACTGATAGCTTAGTGGTATGACTGTAGGACTGCCAACTCAAAGGTGGCAAGTTCACACTACGGCAGGCACCAATGGCTTTTCGAATTCATGTGCGTACTATAAATTAGTTATCAGTTGCTATAAAACGGTGAAGGAAAACATCGTGAGGAAACCGGCACACCTGAGAGATTTTTCAACGGTGTGTGAAGCCATGTCAGAGACCTACAGGTGGTTAAAACTCTGACACCAGGCTGTTCATCAACCATACGATAAGAAGACTCAGTTCATGCCACACGCGACGCCCATTAATGTGGAGACCCTAAGAAGTAGCGGCTTTTAAATCAGATATGACGTGTTTTTGAAGTCACAACAATGACGATAGCACATCGCTTTTCTAGTAAGCAGCCCCCTTACCATGAAATCCTAAAGCAGGGCATTTTCCGTTGTAAAAGCGAGACGCCGCACTATACTACACGTAGCGGCGCGCGGCGTCCCGCTTCCACAACATATGCTTTAAGAGTTCATGGTAAGAAGGCAGGCTTTCTTCCATTAGGCTATGCACTAAGACTTATCATTAAGACCTAACGTAGTTGCCATTAATTAGTGCACTAATTTAATACTATATCATCTTAACCTACACATGGACTTACCAAAAGATAAATTAAGTAGATATTCTAACTGATTTGCTATATAATATATAAGTATAATCCCATAGGAGGGTTGCAATACACCGGGCCGGGTAACTAAGCCGATTACAATATTCGAGTGACAGTCACCCGCTCTCTACCGACTTGTTAGTGACTAGACGCAAGTTTGTCTTGTTATAACTCGACTTGACTTTGTAAAATGACGTATAAGTCTACACATTCGGATTTTAAATCGTCCGTATTGTGTGAGTGGAGCGAAGATGCAACCTCTTCAATATAATAGGTAGTTGAATTTAATGTTTGGATTCTCTGGAAAAATAACGGTCGGTTTTCAAATAATTCTATTATGTTTTCAAGGAGTTCTTTATTTAATAAAATTTAATATTCTGTGATCTAGGTATTCTATTTATGAATGCTATATTATTTTTAAATTGTCTATGAAGAAAAGAATAGTGTATACTGCATGCTTAACGACCGTTGCATGTTCCATTTTAGTACATCTTTGCCTAGTAGAGGTTAAAAAGGGTAGGAACAAAGGTATTAATAAATTAACTTTTATTATATATTTTGGTTTCATTAGTTCCCTGCTTGTCGCACCAATGTCTTTTCAAATTCATGTGCGTGTTATAAATTAGTTATTAGTCGCTAACAATGGTGAAGGAAAACATCGTGAGGAAACCGGCACACCTAACAGGTTTTTAACGGTGTGTAAAGCCACGTCAGATGCCTACAGGCGGTTTAAACTCTGACACGGTGTTCATCAACCATACGATAAGAAGAATAAGTTGCCTGCTGTGTCCCTGCACTATTAGGTATCTACGATTTACTATTTTTAACCTACACCACTCAATGTGCCTCTTAAAATTATGATAAAATATCAATCCTTATTTTATAACCTTCAAGTCAGTTACTAAAAGAAAGTTATAAAAAAAATTAAACGGCACTTGTTTAAAAAGACAGTTATAAACATCAGCTATAACATTTTACAGCAAGCTTCCGATACTGTATTGAGTCGTAAATTGTTACCTTGAAGGCTACAATCAAAACAAGGTTATAAAAGCAACAACCTGGCGTCGAATCGATGAGGAGGGCTTGCCGGGATCTCTCACTAAATTCTTAATACCTCACGTAACAGTTAAGGAGGGTTACTAGTGTTGGTACGCGACAAGCTCCGGGATTGAGCCGGGATGCGGGACGTGAATTTTGTACAGGAAAGTGAAAGTTTTGTGAGTTTGAGTTATGTTTTTGTTTATTCCAATTGATTGATGATATTTCATATTGCCATAGTTAAATGTGTATACCTTAGGTAACTAATTAAATTACCTATATAAATCAATATATAAATGAGTTGTGTGTGCACGAAGGGCACGTTAACCCATTGGTCCTGCGCCTGATCTTACTCCGGTCGTATCAGTCTACCGTCCCATCGGACTATGTAAATGAGGGATTAGGCAGTACACTTGTATTTGCGCTCATACTTGAGCACTATAATATCTCCTGCGAAATTGGGTAGTCTCAACTGAAACAGTCCGCCGTGACCGAAATTCGGTCAGGAAAACATTATGTGACAAAATAAATCGTCAACTAACATATTTACGGGAGGTCCGCGAGAGTTTCCGAGCCCCATCCCGTGAATTGCGTCTATTACCGGCTCTTGGCAGCACTACGCGATAGCTACTTATCTTTTATTGTGCAGCATCGAGACAGCGCTGGTGACGATCGATGATAATGCAGTCAGACTCAGATCAACGTGATAGGTAAGTGTTCTTTTGTAGAGGTATACAGACATAATAATTATACGGTAGATAAATGTGTTTTCTTAAATTGTGTAAGAAGATGTAATCGGCACTAATATTATTTTGCATTGTATGACGTGGTCTGTCGGTTATGTCCGTTTGCAAAATCCAGTTTGATCAAATAAAATAATACGGGAACTGGTGTAAGCCTGGCGATGGAAAAATGAACATAAATTATTCTAATTTATTTTTAAACGGAACAATAGCAAAGACCATTTCACATGAACACAGTTCTGGGGTGGAATCTAGTATAACATAAAAGAGTTTTAATAATGTATGTATGTTGTTAACCTTCTTTGTAATTTCACAGGTTTCGTTAAAAAAAACAATTTCAATGAAGATAAAAATATTATACCTACAGCATAACATCTAATTAAAAACCTAAAGCCAACAAACAAACGCACATTAATTTAACTTAAGTATTTACACTGTTTCAACACGGAGTGCAACATAAACGCCAAATTACATACATAAACATCGCTCCCTAACAAAGGTCGCAATTTATCGAGGGGAAGGCAGACGCATTAAAAAGAGGAAAAAGTTCAGATAGGTACAACTGGTACCGGTAAAGTGAATGATCAATGGAAGTACGATGTGAGAACACTGTTTGCTGTGCGGATTGGCTTGTTCCTTTGTCCATGTGTTTCGAAATACGAACAAGCCAGTGCACGTGCATTTTTTAGTTAATTTTTTAAGAACGTTAGTCTTTTTCACGTGTTAGTTGCCAGAGCTTGGGTTAGTGATGGCCGTTTTAATGATGGATGACGATGGCTATCTATTGGTCGTCAAACTGTGATTGGCCAGTCTCCATCGGTGGGCCGCGTGCGTTGGACGTTTGAGAGACCTTTTTATGTTTTTTTTTCATGACCCTTTATTTTCCGTCTATATTAATGACAGGACACAGGACAGTTATAATTAATATTTTTTGTAAGCGGCATGATCGGTTAATAATGTTATAATCAATTTCCCATAAATTCGTTCTTGAAGTAAGAATAAATTCATAAGAAATCTACACACTAATATTTGTCCCGGGCGATAATAAAACCTACACTAGCATCAGCCCCGGTCGCAACAGCAATACAATCATAATTAATGTTCTACTTATAATCTAAACTTACAAAACATCAAATAAATCAACAATATTTGTTGAAAACACAAACATTGGCCAAACATGACGGCCAAAACAAGCGACCCAATCTAACAAAAACATGATAAACAAACCTGTAGGCCGTACAAGACTAGTCCGGATATGCAAAGCGTACATGACGGGCGAATATGTCACCGAGCGTTGATATATGACAGGCTCTAGATGTTAACTTATGGAGTTCCTTACCTACTAGTGACGTCGCTGCGTTGTATCGATAAATTTTGTGTTGGTGTATTTTTGGCAGGTTTGTTGGTTTCTGAACCTGTTTGGTAATTGTAATCTGATGAGATTTGTTTAGAGTATACATATAATCGTGGATTCATGATAGCTTAAAGGCGATATATTATGTATGACGAGCAGATATATACCTAAATTATTCATCTGTACTACTATGTCAACTATGTCAAATGAACATTAGCAGTTCCGGTTTCAGTCTCAAAACTTCGGTCAATATTGAAAATATGATCCTATTCGATCTGTGTTCGTCATGCAGTTTGTGACTTGTCTAGTGCCCCATAAAACCTTGCAATTAATTTAGTTATCGACACACGGCCCCCCACCCTGGCAATAACCACTTAACATTCAGCGCGTTCTCCCGGCGGCGGCGGCAAGCGACTAATCTTCTGATATATCGACGCTCACCTTCCCTTATCTAAGGAGATCTGCAAAAAGTGCCCCTTTATTACGCCACGTGGATTACCCCCGTGTACAGAGGAGCCCCATAAAGCCTCTGTGATCAGTATATAATAGACTCGCTCTGAACTCTCTTCTTACGTTAATGTTACCTACATTTAATATTTACATTTCTTTTTTTCAGTTTCTGGGTAAAATATTTTTTTTGTTAATGATACTTACACCTTATCCTACTGTTTGGATATAATTAAGTACAAATGATATATAATTTACATAATTATATTGTTATCCTTAAAATACCAGTAGTCATACACCAACATAGATATCGCCACTCATCAGCCTATAACCAATGGTGATCCTATTACCATTTATCTGAATTATTTTATTTCCAAAACCACAAATCCTTTTTTTACATAGATTTTTATTGTTTTATAAGTTAACTTAAACTTTATTTTATCAAATTTTATTAATTCCAATAACTTCTACCATCTACAAAAGCCAGACTACTAATAAAATTCTCTTAGGTAGGTAGGTAGCCAAGATATTACAAAAATAACAGTTATAACAGCCTTGAATTTTTCAGTCCAAAAACAAATAAAGTGGAGAAATCTTGAAAAGAAACACAACGGACAAGTTGGTTCGCAACAAACGCAAGTCGGTTATCTAGCCGGGTGGCAGGTCGAAGTTTGACAAAGCATTTATTGTTAGTGAAGACGGGGCTTCGAGGAGCTCCGGGCCCGCTCGCACACGATAACGAGTTCTAAACTCAGCCAGAGATACGTACCCACGTCTGCCAGCTCTAATACGCTCTCGACTGCTCATGTACGGATTATTTGTAAATATGATGTGGAAGCATGGAGTAGAAAAAAGTTGGAAAATTTGTATTCGGGTCTAAAAATAATAGGTAGTACCTGAATATGTAGTGACTTTTTGAGATTCAAAGGCTAAATTAATCTGTCCATAGGTTTAGCTTAAATCAAGGTCTCCATTTGTCTCCATTGTGTCTGTTCAAATGGTCTTTTAATTCACTAACCAATTCAAAATTGAGCTCAATTAATGGATATAGGTTGCTTGAAAAACTTTTGCCTAGTCCTTCAGGAGCTCCTTAATGTATTAAAACTTATTATGTATGAAAGAAAATACCTTATTAAGACTAAAACTTCCAGACTGGTAGCTTGGATCAAACTTGCAACCAACCGAGATTCCAACGTAAAAAAGATAGCAAAAAAAATGAAATTCCTTTGTATTAATCATGCTATTTACTCTTAGTCAGCACCAAACATTCACAAACACTATCATACTACTAACTATCAAACGAGGAAACTGTACAATCCACGCAATAGTTACCAACAAAAGCTCATTATTACTAAGTGAATCTTGAGATACCCTTTAAGGGAACAACGATAATCACCGACGTACTCTTATCCCCACTCGAAGCGACCTGAGTGCGTACTACATGAGATATACGTACCTACGTCGTACGTATGAAGATTATGATTGTACATGATTTTGACAGAGGCTTAGCAATGCGAATTGCATTGGTGTTATTGTTGAACATAAGTGGTCTATTTGAATGTCAATTATCATGTTTTAGACATGAGGACAGTAAAGGTTAGGTGTTTAGGATTCCGTTCCCAGTTTGAAGAAAGTTATACAGCCTTAATAGATTTTTCTGAAAAAACAACATAAGTTTTAAAAAGATTTTTTTATAAACAAAAATAATTTTAAGCAAGCCATACTAATCATATTCTGATAATTTTACATAAATCACATTATTATGCGCTCAGCATTGTGTTAAAAACGATCTAGAACAAACCGAACGCAAAACCTAAATCTTCGCTATTTAGTCATAACCAATGAAACTTTTCGTTCATATTGTTTAAAAATACATTTTATACTCATGCCTTAATAGTGAAACAAAACTTTTTTGAGTTAATGAACTTAGAAGAGGGCGGAGGCATTACCTCCCCTAAATGCAAATGCGCAGACACGAAACTAATATTTGTTGGTAACACAAATATTTGTAATGCAGTGTTTAAACTGATGCTTAGAAACGAAAGCCAAGCTCAGTTTACTGGCTTCAGAGTTTATAAAACAAACGCAGATGTTAAGGCGCAAATCGCTTTATCAATTTTAACCAGAAAAAGAAGATGGATCTCGATTCGACTTCGTTTTTTATGAGTGTCGCTGAACAGCACACATCTTGGCCAATCAATAAGCTATTTCGATCAATAATTAATTTGTTAATTGATTCGTTTGGC
This sequence comes from Abrostola tripartita, assembly GCA_905340225.1. Classification (NCBI taxonomy): domain Eukaryota; kingdom Metazoa; phylum Arthropoda; class Insecta; order Lepidoptera; family Noctuidae; genus Abrostola; species Abrostola tripartita. The sequence continues at coordinate 5,040,550 of HG996493.1, read as the reverse complement.
TTTTAGTTGTTTCTCGAGATGGCTTCGTTTACCTAACTATAATTGGTGAAGATCTCATGAAGAATTTCGGATATAGACTTATAAAATATACTACTATTTATAATTCAATTCTCAATTGTTACTATTTTTAAAATGGTACAATTAGGTTACTGTGTCAGTATAACTACCAACATTACAACATCAAGGAGTGATATATCTCTTCAATTTTATTCACAACTCCATCACACAGTGTACCACGAAACAGTTTAATAAATCGTCTTCATCCGTCGAGATGTTATCGAAGCGACAGAATTATGAACTCCTACTATTTTTCCGCTGAAACTATCCCGTGATTAATTGTTGAAGAACCCACGATATATTCAGTTAGATAAGGACCGATGATTGAGTGTATCGCATTATGTTAAACTGGGGCCATTTCTTTGCAACTATTCGGGGACTAGATTGTTTATCTAGTTTCATATTTCATGAAAACTCGCTCCTTCTGTATTCTGTGTGCGACGGACTTCGCAGACGATTGTGATTTGAATCTAATGGTGTGTTCTATTTTGTCGTTGATTTGTTCGTTGAATATCCTAGCTACTTCTGTTTCATTTTGATATACTGAAAAAAAGAATATTTTTCAAAAAACAAGACCAAGAAAGAGGATTTATCAGAGCAGGAAGTTACAGGCCAGTTTATCCCCTAATGAATGCTACTCAGATATGGTGAGATTCGTATTTACGGGTGACTTTTAGTGGCGGTTAGCCTACTTGACACTTTACTTGTCGATGGTGAAACAGGCCCTTACACACACGTTTCTCATAAATGCCGAAATGCGCCATTGTGTACTTATTATAATCATGTAGTTTACCGTACTGGCCAGTTAAAACATCATAATGAAACTTAAGGGTTATTGGCTGCTTCGGCCAAGCACTAAGCTTATTATTGGCTAAGTAATTCTCAATTAACATTTACGAGTTTCACGAAATAATATAAGTTCCTCGACCTCATTGGTCTCATGGCTAAGCGCACAGATTTCTGCATGAGAGATTTATTATTGCGATTGTATCGTAGAAAAAACATTAACTACCACAATAAAATACTTTCGAAAAACTAATTTAATTTGTTTGCATCCTCAACCATACATGCACTTCTTTAAATAATTATTTATTTATTTTCCAAAGCGAAAACAATGGGCTTGAACAAGTCCCTTGAAATTAGTATGAAACATGAGGTATAGGTAGGTACTACTAAAAAGTTTGCGACAACAGTAGGCACGGTTGAATTTTCGCATAATATACCTATTCGTCAAGTCCTTGCATTTGTTTTTAAGTTAGTCATGTTGTTTACTTACTATGGAAGATAAATTCTAAGTAAAGACATCATTATGAATTGCCAGTGCATTCTTATTCGCACCTAATATGTCTGCGCCTTGAGTGGCACCAGCTGCTGCATCCGTAGGCGCGCATACATTAGGTGACAAGCGTAACACCCACTCGCGCCCAATTACTTTTCAGTAACACGTTATGTAACGTAGTGGTATGCATATGTTATTGGTTTTAGGCTTTTATGACATTTAGAAGATAACATTTCGTTGAACTATAAAAATTTAAGTCATGGTTTTGTATAAATTAAAAAAACACGACTGCAGTCGAAATTTCTTTTCACATAAACGCTACTTTCCACTTCACTTAAAACACGACACGCAAAGTAAATAAGTATACCAAACAACAATAAATAAAGGTAGTAATCTATTTCAAAAGAAACCCAACTTTTTTATTGAATCAACAAAGTGTACCACGAAAACCGATACAATAGAAAAGAACTAACGGATAGAACAACAAACATATTAAACCAAACTCTAGAACCGCGTATATTCTGAAGATAGTGCTATAAATTAACGCAGGGAGCACCAACAAAGGATTAGACAAAGGTGCAGTGTACACCGTATATCGTTGCACGCAATCTTTTCCCGCTTACCTACGGTTAGTGTTTACCACATTACAGACGTCGGTGTGAGTCGGACGCGTGTGTGGAAAGAATCTAAGATACATGGTGTACAATTTAAATTGAGAATGTGGATTTCAGATTACAGAAAAAAACATAATAGTTACTACCTCTGTATTGCCAAACTGCTCTACCACAGAAATCGATGACGGTTATGGTGATAACGCGTTGGAACAACAGTAACTTTGAGTCAATTTACATACATTAAATATGTAAATTTAAAGTTATTTACCTTTCTTATATAGGTTCTGATTGTGGTCCATCTGAAATGAATTTCCTAACACAGAGTTTAATTTCAAGCTACATGAAAAATGAAGGCAGTATACAAAGGCATTTGAAGCATTCTACTATCTTTACTTACTTAACCCTTTCGTAGATATTCTCCCCTTAAAAACTGCTATAAAATTACGATATATAGGTTAAATTCCTTTTGCATTACTTTATATGAAAAAATAATAAAAAGTAATTTCGCAAACTGTTCCAAATTGTCAGGTCAATAAAATTGCTTCCAATTTCAGATAGTCATAAAAATGTCAGCGTTAAACAATAGTTATTGGATGCTGTCTAGAACTAAATGTCTAAAATATCCCGCTGGAATTCCCAACGTAAATAAATTATAATTTTATTTTGTTTGAGACATTTATTTTGTCATAAAATATGAAATAATAAATTCAAATAGTAGGTACATAGAAAATGTATGTTCTAACTTTCACACTAAAAGGTTATTCAACTTTTTTTTAAAGTCTAGATGACAATCAAGTTTTATGCTGTTGAAATCTGATATATCATATGACCTACAATGGTTTGTACTAATGATAGATGTATAAATTAGATATTTCTGCATATTTTTTACTATTTACCGGTTTTACTAACGTTTTTTTTAATGTAGTTTTAGTGGAATGCTCGTTGATGTTTAATTTGAATGTAGAGTTCGGCTCTCGACTCCGCCGCATCACCTGCTCCCGAATAAAGGTTCCGATTGAATCCAAAATTAGTCAAATGTTATGCTATAAACACAAGGCAAATAAATCTATAACTTTACGCAGCTCAAGGCTTACTTGATTCTATTCATACAGTACCAAAGTTAATTCTGAAAACAGATGAAGAGAGGCTTCAAATGTACCTTAAATAAAGTAACAATAAACACCAATTTATTGTGTATGAAGCAGAAAATATTATAATGATAATACCATTTGAATGGAAACAAAAGGCGAAACTCGTCTCGCTTAATTTGAAGTGTCATAAGCCACAGTATATTCATAAAACAATGCAATGATTGCGTAGTCTCGTCGGCTCGCGGGATCGTGGGGATGAGCGGCGGCATTGTATACGCGTGCCTCGCTGTCTGCTTCAAATCTGCTTTGCGAATCCCTTTTCATGAAAACGACGGCTTAAAACCTCATTTAGCTGGGACCCGACGCCTCCTCCACTTAGACGTCATGGCCCAAGAAAATTGTCGCGTAATTTAAATAACTTTGTCGAGACCTTTCTATTGTCTTCGGTTTTAAACTCGGTGGACCTCGAGTGTATAAATCTTCCAGTTTCTGGGTAGTATCTTCATTTTTGTACAGGACATTTATGTCGTAGTCTGTTTATAGGCGTTGTAAGGCTTTTTGTGGTGACGTTGAATTGCGAAAATCTTTACTGAATTTTAAGATATTGTTTCCTTATTAAGATAAGTGCTTTATTATTACCATTCTTTCAGATTTGATTGAGTAGTAGTAACTTACTTTGTGTCCACAAACAACACATAAATCTCTCAAATTATTACTTTTACCTTAAAATCAACAACCATACTTCATTAACAACTTAATTCAAAATTAATTAGCCCACAAAATAAACATTTACTGAAGCTACACACTGCAGTCGGTCAAATATGAGAGGACATCAAAGGTATTCTGGTATGATAGCCGTTGAATTCAGACCTACCTATGTAGGTACGTTAATTGAAAGCGAACGGGCGTCGTATTTACTTAGCGCTCGCCGTGACCAGACTGTTTGTTCGGCACTTGTACGGCTTGTGTCAAAGACTGGGACAACCGCTTGTGTGCTTGAACTTACCAAATTGAAAAAACTTGTTTGTATCGGTCTTGAAGTCTAGACTTGTCTCGGAAAACGAAGAAAACGGCACGAAAAGAGATACGATAGCTTACCATCTTATTTCTTGTAACCTTTAATGCGATGAAAGATCACGTCCAGTTTGCTTATTTTAATTCAGTGCGGAACAGCAAAATTTTATAACGAGTGGTGTATTTTCTTAATGCGGTCGTCCAGAGGTGTACCTATAGAACAGCTTCCAAGCTTGCGATTTTTTTACAGACTTTAAAAAACAATGAAAGTTTTCTATAAATGTAATCTGTCTAGTTATGGTAAGCAGAGGTTAGTGACTAGAATAACGAATAAAAGTGATGAATAAAAATTGCATGGCGCCGACTTTAAGTGGCTTGGCACCGAGCAGGATGAAGAAAATGTTATTTTAAAATGAAGTGCAGATCGTGAAGAAACCAGGGTCTTATCTAAAGACTCTAAAGTAACTAACAAATTTGTACATTCATATCTGGTCTTTTATTTTTGATAAATTGCTTTAGGTATGTACCTACCTAACAGTGTTTATTATTGCGTATTGGTAATTGTTATAATCTTCTTAATGTAGATTTTAACTCCACACTAACAAAAGTATACAGCGGAGTAAAACAAGTTAAATACGTGCTATTATGTAAATCGGAATTCGAAGTTCAAAGCAACAGTTGACAGTCGTCGGCTAATCAAGTTGATGTCTGGAACGCTATAAACTTTAAACCGTCTCAACTCAAACCAAATTGGTTAATGGAGCTCATTGAAATCTGCCTTCGTCCCGCTAATCAATAAACATAAACGTCGATTCAGAGATTTGAACACGTAAAGCCGTGTACCCATCTTAATACCCAGAGGGGAAAGTTCAAAGACTTTCCAATTTGGACCCAGGGACGGATTTAGATTAGGTTGGCGCCTACGACCGCCAAGAGTAATGGCGATATCATGTCAAAGATAAATCATGTTTTTACAACGTTTTTGAAAACCATGTCCTGGCGCTTTGCCAGTAAGCAGGTAATATCGATAATGCTGACATTCTTTATAAAAGCTCAAGCTGATTAAGGTGCAGTAGAATATAAAATGAAAAATTTACCGGAGTTATGTAAACAAACTAAAGAAATTAAAAATAAATGTTATACACCGTAATGGCAGTAATAATTTCCTATATTACGCATCTCGGTGTTTTCAATTCAGACCTGTAGCAAATGTAGCGAAACAGCGGCAAAGGTTAAACTGTGCCGTTAGACGGTGTACACGAACACCGCTATATGAAGCGCTTTTAGCCAACCAAGCCTCTTCTAAGGCAGGGTATATATCTTTAAGAAAGATTAACGATCTTCAGGTAGTGGAGAGCTGGGGTCGTGCTATAATTAAACGCAATAGATGGAGCTTCCCCAAAGATTTAGCGTGAGGGGTTGGCGTCTTGCTGAGTTATGATTTCACACGAGACGATGTGATTGGCACCCCGTAATGAACACGGTGAATCGACTTTTTGATCGTAGACTGGAGAAGGCTTTATTAGAAAAGTTTCATCGAACATTAAGCTGTCATCAAGGTATTTTGTTGAACTATCTCAATTTATTAACGTTAAAATTATGAAACCGTTCAGACGTGCTTAAAGAACTGAAGAATACGTTCCTAAATAATAGATACCGCGTGTTATTTACGAATGTTTTCAGCGGAACGATCCTCTTTATTCTACTTATTATCTAATGTATCTGGAGAACAATGTTCATACATATTAAAGGTCTCAAAAGGTTACATTTCTTCCTCGCTTCGCAGAGCGTGTCCACACTGTCACATATTTTACTCGCCCTTACGTACTCGCCGCGCCGCCCTAAACGATGGGAAGCACACAGTATTAGATCCTTTATATAACTTTCTACTGTTTCTTATGTTTTCTCAATTTAACTTTAACTAAGTTCGAGAAAGTTCTTGGAGACACATAATGGCTTAGTAATTGTCAAATATTGGGAACTAGCGAAGTATTTTCTATCACAAATAATCACAGTGGGAGCTTATTTGGTAAACGAAAAACTTTCGTGATATTGTTAGTTGTTTTTATTGGTTTGCTTTTAGTTCATTTATTAATATTGCCAGCCTGTAACTGTCTCTATTTAGGGTCCTCTTTCCTCCTCCTTTAAGCCTTTTCTCAAACAAAACCAATACTTTTTTAAACCTTACAATGACTTCTCAAACTTAACTTTATGTTTTGAATAAAACGATGCTCGATGCTCGATTTTAATGGCTTACAAAAAAGCAATCATTCACATAAGATACATATACAATTACATCTGTAACCAGGCCAACTTTATTCTCATCAGCATCCACAACCTTCAATATCCCACTGCTGGGCATAGGCCTTCCTTATACAAATATTAACCTTACCTTTGGCCTAAAAGCCCTCCAATTCCGCAACATAGCTAAAAGATCGATGATCAAAGCTCAGTATTAATAGCACACGCAATACTCGTACCTACATACCTGCCGTGTGTCAATTAGGATATTGGTCGGCGATATAACAAATTGTCGAAGAGCTTGAAGAGCCCGCACCTACAATCAATTAGCAAATTGTGTTTGAATAATACTGCGGAGTTGTCTTTATTGTGTCGAATGCATTAACAATGAGGTGGTAATATTACTGATATGTCTGATGTATCTGTCGATTTATTTTATGAATGGAGTTACAATTGTGCGCAGTTGTTTTGCAAGTGAAAAAGTGCAAATTATATCTGAGTTTCATAATTCAAATTAAGTTGATTCTATAGATATTTAGAGAATCAGAATGGAATGCGAGGTTTATAATGCGTTATCTAAGATATTATCTGAATGATTGGAACTAAAATATAGCTACTACATTGATAACCTAATTATTCACCAAAATGTTTCAGATACCGATGATGAATCCAAACAAGTTAAGTTATTTGCAACAAGTTACTTTTAAGTAAAGACTGTACTAACACCAAGCTAACCTGATCAAGGAATACGTAACAAGGTGTGCTCGAAACTCATAAAGCATGCACAAACACCGTTTATACCCAGGCGAAGCGACGCGCGCCGCCATTCCAACATCAAAACAAACATTTGTGCGGCTGCATACACGAAAGTAACCGCAGCTATATTCGGAATTCAATCACTATTCAACTTCAATCACATCTTAGCTTACAAAGCAACTTGTATACTACCATGTCCGCTCAATATCTTGCCTTCAATCTGATCTAAAAGCCGCTGTACTGACAGACCGTTTGTTGCGCCTGTACTCGGCAATAATCCGCGCGGCACGAACGCTGACCGTCCCATCAATTACGATATTGAACGTAATAATACCGGAGCTGTTTCCAATGCAGCAGACGAACGACCAACTGGTACTACTGACATTGCTAAATGGTTCAGTATTTAGACAATGACAGCAATACTTAATTGGAATTGGACTAAATTTTACGTAACTATTCAAACCTGCATTTGAAAATGGTGGTTTGTAATTCATTTCTATTTTAATTTAGACAAGTATCAAAAGTACCGTAAATGACATTCTTATAGACCCTACCTATGACATCATAATTACTCGACTCTTTGAGCCAACTTTTATTCTGATCAATACAGGTCATATAGATACAATACTGGTTCGCTGCAATGTTATGGCAAGTAATATTAGTGCTGGTGCACACGCCCCACCACCTACACTTACCCATAGCTATAAAACATACCGAAATAGATTATGTTTATTAACATAAGTACCCAAACAAGCTAACATAATCAAACATATCCCGTCCTAAACTGAAACATGTTAAAACTTTAATGACGTCTCGGCATGCTCAACTGAGTGCAGTTTATTTGCACAACACGACATCACGAACGTAAATACCCGACTAGACAGTTTACTATTCGGGTCTAATTTAATTCGCAGTACACTCAGACGGCCTAAAAAATATACTCATTTGAAATTCCAATGCAATATCAGACGTGTCCTTTTTATAATCCCATTTGGATGCACTCTGGGAGAGCCTCGATTAGGAAAAACTTCTGTTTACGAATTATACTGAGCGGTATGAATTTTGTGCTGTAAATTTTCACAAACGAATTTAATTCAGAGATAAACTCTAGTGCCGGTGGGAATTGCGTAGGCACTCGGTTTTATGTCGCTATGAATGTGAATTACTCTTTTGAAAGATATCTGGCGTTAGTATCAATGAGGTTTTAATACTACATAATGCTGATACAGACAATGGAGATGGTTGGTTTGAAGATATCAGCATTTGTAACGTCACTCCTAAAACTCCAATAAAAAGATAGGATCCAGTACCTAAATTCTAAATAATAACAAAAAAGTAGTAGATTCGATCAATATTTGACACAAATTCTTTAATTAAAATAATAGGTTCAAATAAAAGATACTAAAACATGAAATACACAACGTAGCCATAAAATTCAAGCACTATTAAGATGGTGCAGCAATGAAGACACTACAACCAGATTTTATTGTTTTTACGTACCAGTAAACAATAATATCAACAAGTTAGCGATAAATATCTATTTTTGCAAAGAAAACCCCGGATCTACCTTGCCAAATGTTTCATTCAAAAACTCAGGTTGGCCGTAAAACTTCGTCATTGCATTGTAAGTTAGCCAGGTATCTCCAACAGTCCGCCTGGATAGATTTTCTTCATAAACTACGCACAATTACTTCCGTATAACATTTCATTTGCATGATAGCGAGGCTAAAGTTTCACGTTTGGAACGTAGATATGCAAAGTACTTGCCATGTATGCAGCTAGCTTCGGAGTAAGATATAAAACTGAGTGACATTTTAATTCTGTTAGGCAGCCCACTTTTGGTGGTAAAAGGAGCTTTTTAGAGCTTTACACATAGACAGAGAGAAGACGTAAATTATGATATGGCTTTTCTATTTGTTTGTTTCATTATTATAGCTGTGTGTGTGAGTGTTTCCTAAACAGTAAACTTGGAAAGAGGTTTTCAAATTTTAGAACGTCAGTTGAGTACGTAATTTTGATGTTACGAATGCTTATTGAAGATTTCTGGTTTCGTGTTGTTGTTTTTCTTAGATAAAAAAAGTCGGTGATCGATACCTACACATCTTGTCGTTAAAATGTTCTCGAGAAAACATTCGAAAATCAACACATATTATCAAAAATAAATATACAGCGAATCATTAATCAGAAATCTCCATAATACTCCAGAATACAGATTCATTTCCATTCTCCCGTTACATTACATTCAACAAACAGAATAAAACATATCACTGCTTAATCGGAAATTCCAAATTATCCACGAACAACAAATGCATCTGCCGGCCAAAATGACAAATTCCGGAGTTGGTCTGAAAATAGCGGCGTAGTGGCCAGTGTTGCCACAATGATGCCGTGCCGGACTGCCGGCCGGGCGATAATGTGCGCTGAATAAGTTATGCAGCTGCAAATAGTGCTACTGCGATGCCATTGTGAACCAAGCCTTAGTTTTTACGAAGTTAGCATTTGAAGGGTTACTTTAATTTCATTGTCGAATTTAGAATATTTTATTTTGCTTCTTCATTTTAGGCAGTGTTCATCTTACGTATATTTTAGATACCATATTGTTTGATATTCCGTTATTTAAAGCTTACCTATTTGTCATTACATTTGACTACAATAAGAGACCTTAAAAATTAGTCAAAGCGTTAGACTAGCAACCCGCCGAAGTGTAGGTGACAATAGTCATAGTCTTAATGTTTTTACTTCAAATAGGCTACAAAAAAGCACTTACAAAACGTCAAAACTAGTTGCTCGGTTCCAATGTTTATTTTATTATGTATGTAAGTATGCGGATGCAATTAGAGCAACTACGATACTGCTATTGGTTACTGATTCTTAGTATTTACTTGATATAGGTATTAATCACTTTAATAATTGTGAATGTTTCTTCCACGAGTTTTCTTTATTTATTTTTCCTCAAAATTGTGACGACGGGTACTCTCTCTCTCTCTCTCTCTATTCAATATTGCATACAAGAGATTTTATGCACAATGTTACAGTACAATATCTTTGTGCTGTATCTACAATCTACATCGCAATCTTACGATCTTTATCGCACGTTCAATATCTACTAAATGTTTCTACTATCCGTGATCAACACGTAGTCGTTAGTATATAAGATGCACCTTTGGATAATTATAACCAGACTATACTACAACTTTGTCTCATTTACGCCTAACCATATACTGTCAAGAAGTTTGGCAAATTGGTGACCCCGACGAACGAATACGCAGCAAGAAACATGGCACAATCACCATGCAAGGCGAACATAAATCAGCAAGGAACACTTGAAGTAGCCGCTGGCACCTCGGTTTTATCTCGCATTCCGGAATTTTGGAAAGACCAACCAAGATTATGGTTCACGCAACTAGAAGCCATATTAGCACCACAGAAGCAAGGAGACGAATACAAATACTGTACAGTAATAGCAAAATTATCCAAGGAAGAAATACTACAAGTTAGTGACCTAATCACTTCACCACCGACTACAGATAAATATAAAAACATCAAGGAACGTTTAATTGATTGTTACGAAGAAACAGAACAGCGACAGTTTCAAAAATTAATATCAGAGACAGAACTCGGTGATCAAAAACCTTCGCAGTTATTACGTCAAATGCGAGTCCTCGGGAGAGGAAAAATCAGTGACGAAACAATTAAACTACTATGGTTCAGGCTTTTACCAACATCAGTTACTACGGTTCTAGCAGTTACGGAAGACATGGAAATTGACAAACTGAGCCAAATTGCAGACAAAATAATAATGAATTCAAAAGTAACCGAAATATCAGCTGTTAGCAACGACACTTCAAACGACAACAATACAGCATGCATTTTAGCCCAGCTAGCAAAATTACAGATAGATATTGACGCAATTCAGCAAGGTCAATATGGCTATCGACCCAGCACGCACAATCATTTCAAGAAACGTCAACAATTCCCGATTATGAGGCCGAGAACAAACTATAGAGGAGCAAATCGATTTTGTTACTACCACGAAAGATTCGGAAAACATGCAAGGAACTGCATTAAACCATGCGGTTGGAAACCAATGGCTTACGTACGGAACCAGGGAAACGAATAAGAGCACAGACAACGGCGAAACTCTGTGCAATCCACCCATCCAATCGCCTCACCATTACCGACCGAAAAAGTGGTATGAAGTTTTTAATTGACACGGGCGCAAATATTTCAGTCATTAGCAAGCAACAGAGATATTCAATTTTACAAAATGAACAATACACACTATACGCTGCAAATGGGACTAAAATTAGGACTTACGGCGAGAAGACGCTTACCTTGAATTTAGGACTACAACGATGTTATAAATGGAATTTTATAATCGCCGATGTTACACAACCAATAATTGGAGCAGATTTTCTAGAGCACTATAAACTATTAGTCGACATAGCAGGTCGCAAACTTATCGACAAAGTTACAGAGCTGACAACGCATGTAACTTCAGAAAAAGCGACACAACAAACAATTCGTACTATCGCAGTGGGAACGAATTCACGTATTACGCAACTTTTAAACAAATACGAAGACATCACGAAAGAGTCCTCTCTACGCAATGCGCCCAAACATAAGATTGAACACCACATTATCACTACAGGGCCACCCGTCGCAGCTCGGGCAAGACCATTACCTCCAGGAAAATACGACATAGCCAAAAAGGAATTTCAAAATATGATAGAGCTCGGAATTTGCCGACCGTCAGATAGCCCATGGGCAAGCCCATTACATATGGTAAAAAAGAAAAATGGCGAATGGAGACCGTGCGGAGACTATCGAATGCTCAATAGCACGACAGTACCGGACAAATACCCACTACCAAGATTAACTGACTTTACATACATATTAGAAAATAAGAAGATACTAAGCAAGATAGATATACGCAAAGCATACCACTGTATTCCTGTTAAAGATATAGAAAAAACAGCCATCATCACACCTTTCGGACTTTTTGAGTACTTAAGAATGCCTTTCGGATTACGCAATGCGGCACAAACATTTCAACGATTCATGGATTCCTTATTTAGAGATTTAAACTTCGTATTTATATTTGTAGACGACTGTCTCATCGCATCGGACAACGAAGATTTGCATTATCAGCATTTAGAAACGGTTTTCAAACGTTTACACGAGAATGGAATAACCATTAATCTCGAAAAATGCGAATTTCTCAGAAGGGAAATAGATTTCTTAGGTTATCATATAACGAGCCAAGGAATACAACCTACCGAAGAAAATTACAAAGCAATCATGGAATTTCCCAAACCGAAAACAATTCAAGAATTAAGACGATTTTTGGGCATGGTCAATTTCTACAGAAGTAATATTCCACGCGCAGCGGAAAATCAAGGAATTTTAAACGAATATCTACATGGTTCAAAAAAGAACGATAATTCACCTGTTCCTTGGACAACGGAAGCAGACAAAGCTTACGAAAAATGCAAGGAAAGCATGAAAAACGCAGTGTTAACAGCGCATCCTTCCCGCAACGCATCACTAGCGCTCATGACCGACGCTAGTGCTACTTGCGTTGGTGGAGTTTTACAACAAAAATCCGGACGCAATTGGGAACCATTAGGTTTTTTTTCACAAAAATTGAGCGAAACTCAACAAAAATATTCTACGTTTGACAGAGAGCTGTTAGGAATATACATGGCCGTCAAACACTTTCACAGATTAATCGAGGGAAGAGAATTTACAATATTTACGGATCACCGACCTTTGACATACGCATTCTCCCAAAAACCATCATCAAACGATACACCGCGACGGGTCCGGCAGTTAGATTTCATTTCACAATACAGTACCAACATTCAACACATAAGCGGACGTGACAATATTACCGCCGATGCCTTATCTCGAATAGAGGAAATATACGTGCCATCACCTATCGATTACGCTGAATTGGAAAAATGGCAATCAACAGATAATGAACTAAGTAAATTACGTGACAATAAAAGATTAAAATTCAGAAACATTACGCTTCCGGGTTCCACAATAAACATCACCTGCGACACGTCTACTGGAAAAAGCCGCCCCTACTTACCAAAGCAATTTCGCAAACAAATTTTCGATACCATTCATGGTATGAGCCATCCAGGAAAAAGAACTACGAGAAAAATGATAACCCAAAGGTATTTATGGCCGTATATGAACAAAGATATCAATAATTGGTGTAGATCATGTATAGCCTGCCAAAAATCAAAAATACAACGACATACGATATCACCTCCTGGTACATTTATGACAGCGCAACGTTTTGAACATTTACATATTGACATCGTCGGACCACTTCCGATTTCACAAGGGAAGAGATATTTAATCACAATCATAGATCGTTGTACGTCATGGCCCGAAATATTTCCGGTAGAAGATATAACGGCAGAAACAGTAGCCAAGACACTTTTCGAAGGATGGATTACTCGTTTTGGATGTCCATTGCGCATTACTACGGATCAAGGCCGACAGTTTGAATCAAGAATATTTGAGTCACTCTCACAATTTTTGGGAATACATAAAATTAGGACAACACCTTATCATCCGCAATCCAATGGAATGATAGAGAGATTTCATAGAACTTTAAAGGTGGCGTTAATGACAAGAGAATCCAACGAAAATTGGTTAAAAGAAATTCCAACAGTTTTACTCGGGTTGCGGAGTAGCTTGCGAGAAGACACAGGTTATAGTTCAGCAGAGATGACATATGGAACGCCAATACGACTCCCTGGAGGATTTTTTGAGTCATCAGCAGCACAGTTATCAACGTACGAAGAGTTTGTAAAACAAATTCAAAAGGACATCACACAAATGACATCAATTCCGAAAAGAAAAAACCACCACCAAGCTATATTTGTGCATCCCGAACTCAAAGAATGCTCACACGTATTTGTTCGGTGTGATAGAATTAAGAAAGCCCTGACACCGCCGTATGAAGGACCCTACCCAGTAATTAGTAAAACAGATAAAACATTTTGCATTAGAATTAGGGATAAAGAGACAGTGATATCAATTGATAGATTGAAACCAGCATTCATGATCAATGACGAATCAAACTACGTGCCAGATTCAAAGGATTTATACAGACATTCACACACGTACACTACACGATCGGGACGTAAAGTAAAGCCAGTAGTGCGTCTATAAAAAATCGCTATTATAAGCAGGCCATTCGTATATATATTAAATCTTAACATATACCATTAATTCACAACTACTCGTAACAACAAGACATCTAAAATGGGAAATCAAAGTTCTAAGGACCAGATAACATACAATACGGACAGTTGCCTCAATCAAAACGAAGCGGACAAACTCCGTAACCTGATTCAGGAGGACTTACGGTGGACAAGAAATGTTGCAATGGGACAGATTATTTTAACAATCGGCGTGATCCTACTTTACGGCATAATGAAAACACTGGACAGAAGAATGAAGAGTTTAACGGAAAAAAATAATAAACACTCGTGCAACAGCTAAGTCAAAATTACATACGTCAGCAAATCACACCACAACAGGCGTCATCAAATTCCACCGCGTACAATAGCATTATTATTTATATACATCAGCAAATAACTAGTAAGGTCTAGGTCAAATTTATATTGTAAACACTATTACCATAATAATATTTTTTTTTTTTTTAAAGGAGGGTGTACTGTTACAGTACAATATCTTTGTGCTGTATCTACAATCTACATCGCAATCTTACGATCTTTATCGCACGTTCAATATCTACTAAATGTTTCTACTATCCGTGATCAACACGTAGTCGTTAGTATATAAGATGCACCTTTGGATAATTATAACCAGACTATACTACAACTTTGTCTCATTTACGCCTAACCATATACTGTCAAGAAGTTTGGCAAACACAACAAAACTTTTTTCATTCAACCTATATTACTCACTGCTTAGGTTTTAATAATTAGCCCAATAACGTTTAACCCGGATATGCGGTAATGCTCAGTAGTCGCGTAGCTTAGCGGATAATAATCTATACGTGTAGCAGAAACTACGGATCCCTTTTTATGAATATTGCGCGCACGGAAGTGTGTGAGATTTGGCATAGTTAAAGTTTAAATGGAGAAGAAGTACTGAAGACTAAAATTTATATCATAATGACGTTAAAATTTTAGCCTTAAGGTGACCTCTAGGTCCTCTGTAACTATATATACATATATGATAAGCATAGAAAATGAAAACATAACAAAATCACTGTGTCAAAAGCAAAAATGAACAATTATTTAGAATAATGCGATCATTCCTAAAATCAACAGAACACAAAATAAATCTTCTAGTCAAATTGTAATAATTCACAGAGAGAAAAATTGTCTTAAATCATTGATTTATTATGAGTCCCTAAAAGCGGCATTGAGACGCGATAATAAATTGAATATTAACGTTCATTTCATTGGTAAATCAGCGAAGAATGGGCAATCTTAAGTCTCTTAGTAAAATACCCAAATGATTTATACCTGGATGATATTTTATTATGGTTATATCGGGCATATACCCGTATCACAAGAAAACCCTTATTATACCTTCAAATATAATTTTCTTAAGCCCTGACAGTATATCAGCTTGTCGTAAAAATACATGTTTAATATATTTTCAACAGAGCTCGTTACGGGCATTGTTTGGCAAATTGGGTCATTTTATATCAGCTTAACGGATAATATTCGTTTTACTCTTTAAGCACGTTTCGCAGGAAATATTAAGGTTATATTTACGGATAGTAAAAGAATCCTTTGTTTCACGTGTAGGAATTACGGTCAGACTAGACTAAGACCGATGTCTAACTAAACTATTCAACAAAAAGGTTTTACCTTTATCTTCATGATAAATATCAAAGTAATCATCCTCTACGAAAAGATTTTTGACGTCACAAAATTTTCCGATCAACGTCTAACGTTCCAACCATAGACTTAAAATACCAAAAAGTTCCTAACAAAATTCCAAGTTAAAAATGTCTACAAGTTCCTAGTTTAAACAGCTATCTATTACAAAGCATATTTCGCTAAGATAAAATCCCCACAACTTATAACTAGAATAAAGGAAGTTGTACAATAAAGGCGCGTATGGTGCCAAAATATGTATCTTTTTTGTAAGATTCTATGTAGGAAGTTTAAGCGTCTGGGCTTGGGCCCGCCGCGTCGTCGCCGACGGCATTAAGTTGCATCTCCTAGGTGGATGCCTAAAATGTTATGAAATACCTTTGCGAAATCAGATTATATTAGAAATATTCGAAAATCAAATTTTGTAGACAGACAAAGACTAAGATAACTGTTTACCTTTAGGTAGTGACGTAATGAATCGCCTCGTGTAATTAGGGTGCTCAGAAATTTAAGAGAATTACGAGCTACTATGCGTACCTATACGACTTCGGGTCATTCCTGCAATAATATGTAAAAAAGTTTAAATAGTAGATTTTTTATTAAAGCTACATTTAGTTGATATTAAAGGACATTCGCACATTAGCAATATTTTAACACCACAGTTTTGCCATCGAGGCTGTAATTGCCAAATTTATGGCACCCTACACTAACGTAATTGTGGTCTGCGACGGTGGCATGTATCACTCCAAATTAGATTCAGAGGAAACTGGCAAAATGGCTGTCAGCGAAAGTGGGCACCGCGTTATTTATAGCTGGGTGCGATGCAAATACGAGGCACGTTGACAACACCGTGGTTTATGGTGTGAAGATATGGATATAAATGGGTGTAACACCATGTACCGAGTTCATGGTGCTGGCGCGACGAGGGATTATGTAAAGTAGACGGGCAACAGTTTAAACCTGTGTGCTTGTGTGATCACCGCCGTCCAACGTAATATATTGCGTTCATTTTTGTTTTCCTTTTTAATACTCTTCTGGCTCTCAAGAATAAACATCAAGGTCCATATACCTTTATACCACAATTATTTAAGTGAAGTAATAAGATATTTCTACACAACTTTTAAAGAGAAATAAGTCAATTACATTACAAATTAGCTAAAGCGAATTTCCCGGATATTTAATCCTGTGGCAGTTATAACTGCCATAGGCTATCTAAAGCATCATATAATAATATATTTATATCGAACGTGAAAGTTCAAAAGACAGAACAAAAACATACAATGTAAAGAACTTCAGAACAGAGTGCATCAGCCAGACTTCAAAAAGTCCCGACTCTATACAACACAATCTCTCAGCAGAGTGCATAAAACTCAACACTTGTAAACAAGACACCAAAAGAATAACTAAGTTGTCTCCCAAACATTGTATAGTAACCTCTATACACATTTAAAAAGTGGTAATTATCTCAATGAACACCAAGATAAGAACGACACGTCCAACGTTTCTGAACAGGTAAAACTTCGGAACAAAAGCTTGTTCTACAGCGAAAACTGGGAAACAAATCCTTTGAAATTTTCATCTAAACAGCTCTTTAAACTGTGTTGAACATCTAACTGCCGGTTCGCCAGTTTGTTTGAAACTCTGGCCGCTCCAGGCGTCTTCTTTAATTTATTTTCGAAATTAACGTCAACTCGCGACGCGGGCTAACTTGTGAGTGGAGATAAGTCTTACCTTGTTCTGGGGTTATCACAAGTTGGATTTTAAAAATGTACACGTTTTAGGATTTTTCTTTTGGCATCCGTTTTAGTTGTTTTATCATTTTGTTTGCTACAATGGTAATTTGGCAAAGAGTTTACTCTTGCAGTTATATTTTACGACAACTTTGGAGAGATTTTGTGTGGTGCTACTTTATTGAAATACTGTACAATAGCACATATAATAATAATAAAACTTTATTTCCAGATATAACATCCATAGTATGCAAAGAGAAAAACACAAATAAAATATTAAATAAACAATCAACTTAATTCTATTTAACATAATTGAATGACGCTCTTCATATACATTATTATAATTGCTTAAATTTTAATAACAATTAATTATTATATATTGGAGTTTTACATGTTATTATTTACTAAAACATGAAGTTTGCACGTGTTTGTTTCACCTAAAAGCTATTTTTATTATATTCCATCTGTAAACTACCACAAACCGTGCACTTTGCTCCCACTGGCAACACTATGCCGTGCAAGCAGAAACCACATATCTACATACAGTGCACGTTGTTACAAACTTTTGACGTTCTTAACAGTACAAAGAGAATGTGTTCCTTCTACATTGTTATTTAATTCTGAAAGGGTTCTCCATTCAAATCCTACTTACACAAAGGCTTTTTTTCAATAAATGATTGTAATATATATTTTATTTCATGTTTTTATAATGTGACTTAAATATTATTAAATACCTATTCATCGAGGCAGTTAATTGATCCTAAGTTCTGAGAAAGAAACTTTACCGTGAATTCCATTTACTCTGCAAATATGGTGTTCCTTTTAAAAGAATATTGTGCATTGTATGCAGACAAAATCATCATTCATCACAGGCAAAAAGAATTGTAACTTTTTAAATTGTACTTCCGACTGCCAACTTTCGGCATGGACATTGGAATGACTTTTAATAAACTACTAGAAATAATGGTTTGTTCATATTTATATGTACAATCAATATAATAATATATAATGCTCTTTCTTTTATGTTTACATGAACTATATAAAAATGTATTACCAGACTGCCCGAGGTGCGCTACAAAGATAAACTAAAGAAAGTCATACTTAAAAATCTCCTTATACACTACGACAACGGTAATAAAAGAATACTTTAAAATCTCTTCAGATAGTGATTTTTACGCAATTAAGCTAAATAATATAACACGTTAACAGCATTAAGATTTCCTACGAACCAAACTTCAGAGAAGTTTTCTCTTGAGAATAAATATACGAAACTATTCTCTCCTAGCGCACGTTCGAAGATTTGCTAGATTTGAATAACAAGATATCGAGTTGAATCGTCAGGCGGTACGAGAGTAATTTATTGCTGAACACTTTACACCTGGAATGTTTGCAGTTCCTACATAGTTTAATTGGTTATTTCGTTCGAATATTGAGCTAGCATGGATAACTTGAGGGTGAATACTAGAATTTTCTCGTGTATCGGTGTCTCGGACATTTTTAAATGTGAATCTTAATGCATTAACTACTTTTAGACAGTTTTATGTTGGTGTTTCGAAGACAGTACTATTAAATGTATTCGGATTACATAAAACCTTAGTAATAGTAGGTGTGTCGTAAAGTGATGTGTGTGAAGGAAATAAAAGCAAGAGTTTGACAGAAAACGGACCAAGTTCCTTTACAGGCTAAGGCCTTAGCCTCTGTGTTACTTAAAATGCTGATATAATTTTTTATTTTTTAGTACCTAACCATGTTTTGCGAAAATAACATTTTTTTCTCGATATTAATATACTTACTCACAGCATCTGACCATTCAACAACGTATTGTGTAATTTTTTTCCTCAAATAACTTAAATAATCTCATATGCAGTACTGCAGAACACAAAAACATTGTCAGAGATGACGCAACTCGTATTTGGGCTAAGTTAGTTGCAACTGGGCTCGCGTGGAAGTATAAAGGAACACGGGAAGATTGGTCCACAGAGCACAATGCCAGCCCATTGTTAGCACAACAAAGGGATGGATCTATTAATTAACCCCGGACAGATCGCTCTTGTGTTACACTATGCAATCATAAATGTACTTCAGGACTTGCGTATTCGTAGTCATACGAACTGTTTTGTATTTGTTGGGATAACTCTGTTTCGTGTGCACGGAATAATGGACAAATCGGAATGTTTTTGCCGATGTTATTTTTTGTAACTTGATTGGTTTAAGAAGGTTCTTCTACCGAAGCGTAATATATTACATAGACCATTTGAAGAATTATCAATCAAAGCCCTATAAACACATAATGTGACTTCCGAATCAAACAAAAACACTACCGATATTCTAACGCAACCACTAAACAAAAGTCCGCTACAACTATTTAATAGCCAACAAAAGAAAATTTCAAGAAACATGAACTCCGTCTATAACTCAACCACTCGTACGCCCGTGAAAGTTTAGATATTCTACGTGCACCAGTAAATCGTCTCGCATGTTGGTATTTAGAAAAATAAGAGCTCCCGGCATGTGGAGAACACTTTATTACGCTCCTTACCCGCTCACAGACGGATCGTAGACAGTATCTGTGTAATAAAGCACTTGCTTTTTGTAAACCAACGAATTTTGGCAACAAAATACGAGTACGCGAATTAGACTTTGTTGAAGGATCTCTGCTCTCGTTTCTGGATGCTGCGATGCTGCTTGTTGTGGTGTGCACTAATTAGTTTTAAATGGTTGTGGCGTTTTTGATATTATGTTTGTAGTTTTGGAAATTATATTTGTCGTTTTCAAATTACAGCTAGTATGGTGGTTTTAAATATTTTTGTTAAGACAAAACTATGTGGTATGTGAATCTTTCAATACTGTTTATTAGTACTATTTTATTAACTATTTTTATATATAAACATGAATTACTGATCGTTAGTCTCGCTAGAACTCAGAAACGGTTGGACCACATTTCTCTGTCTCTAGCTCGCGGTGTGTATGTACACATGTATGGCCACCACTTTTATTTCGCGTACAACAAAGCTGAGCAATTAATTTTATTACAGGTTGATGCTGGCGCGTCTGTGCGTGAACCGGTGGTTACGCGTCGCGGAGCCGCGAGGGTCCTTCGGGGAAACGTCAAATAAACTTTGCAATCTCTCTCTATAAAGCTTAGCCAAAGATTAGGTAAGAGATAGAAGTGATATAAAAATTTGTGGTGAATTATAAATAAATGGTATTAAATATTAAAGCTGGTGCTTCGAATCGTTAATAAGACGTCAAAGCTGTCGATTGATACTTCGCATGACGTGATGGTTGACTTATGGGGAAAGACGTGAGAATTAGCATTGCCATGCAAAGAGTTACAATATTATGCAGAATAATTTTATAATTGTTACTTTAATTTCATTTTGCACTTAGCAAAATATTTTATGTTTGTTTTAGCCGATCATTCAATCAAATACTTAATTTCCTTAAAACAATAATAATGATTTGTTTACGAATTTAGAAAAATGATGAATGAATGAAAGTTCAGTCGTCAGTTCAGTTTACTTGATTTCTATTATTTATTAAAAAACACAAATAAATTTATTCTAAATTTAAACTGTAACACTAATGTTAATGGTATTTAACATTCTCTGGCAATACGCAGTCACTTCTACACAATACAAACTCTATGTCCCGTACACACCATGCACTCGACAACAGGGTAATAATTAAAGGCAAAACGGCTAATCCTTGCCGACGAGCAAACACGAGTCGGCGTTGTTTACGCGCACATGTATATCGCTAATAAATATTAAACGACTGCTAACTGATCTCTGTTTTTAACGAGCATTGTTTTTTTTCTGTTGTATTGATTTCTGTCAAATTGCCAGCCAGTGACTTGTTTAATTCGATTGGCTTGCTGCTTTGCGTGTACGAGGTTTTTGTTTTTTTAAATAACATTTATTAAATATGACTATGCTAAAATATGTATTTCTAATATAACACAAGCAATGACGAGCATATAATATTTCTAGGATCAAACTCTCAGCCGAATAGTGCTGGGACCAGAAAATTAACTAGAAATCAAACCCAATGTTTCACTTAGTAGTCGCGTTTGCAGTCAATCAAAAGCCATTAGCAGTAAACAAATAAAAAAGAAATCTGCGTTATCACTGAGTACATCGCGCAAATTAAGTCATTCTAAACCAAATCCAATCAAAGCCCTTTATGGATGATTTCATCTAAAAATCAATTAAATCTTCTATGACAGCGATACCACTTCGTCACACCAAGTGTGCCGTCTGATTGATGGGACTTGATGTTTTTTTCCCATAACCCTTCGGCTTCCATACATATAGATGTCATTCAAAATTGATTGCTTATGAAAAATGCCAAAAGTCGACCGTATGAATTAATTCCTCGCATCGAATAAAATTGTTCGGTTCGATTTGTTTAGATACGATAGATTTATTCCTCTGTAAAACGAAACAAAGCAATCGTGCATTTTTTAATGTATAATGCCTTTTGTTTTACTTCAAAACCAGTGGAGATAGGATGCCACACTAAATCATAAGTTTGTCCCGTAATTTAGGCTGAATGTTATATTTTTGACACAGAACTCTAAAACGAGAATAAGGATATACAATGACACCTTTGCCTACCTATTTTCGGGATACATAATACAAACGGCCAACCAGACCGATTCAGTAGCAAAACGCCAAGTACTCGTCATACCCACTTTACCATTCAAAATACGCCTAATCAGATAATTCCGATTCACTGCCAGATGTAATCGCAAATGGTTGCCAATAAGAGATCCATAACCAAATAAAATGGTACGCTTCCAAATTACCTTGTTTAAAATTCGTTTGCGTCAGGACAAGGTGAAAAAATCAAATATACATGGAATCGAATTGTCTTAGATTCATATTTTGAGGCACGCAACGTAATCGGAAATGGGCCATGGTCTTACGTAAGGCTATACAGCGGGAGGTTTTTTTTCGCTGACTGACAGCTCAACTGAAACAAAGGATATTAAAGGAGTCAACTTTAAGCTGAGTCATGTCTATTGTTCGGTAAAGTTAAAAAATTACGTTAGGGATGCAATGAAAACTCCACTATTATTATTTGTAAACTCATGAAATGTGATAGTATATGCTATAATCCATGACTGTGCTATTTAACTGAAACGTCAAAAAAAAGTATTGCGGTCGGTATTGAAATCCGATTATTTTTTGATAAAAAATACTTGGTATTTGCACCATATAAGCCATATTAACTGAGTATCGAAAAAACGTCCGACGCGATTTATTTTACAGCGTTCTCAGTAAAAATATATCAGACCGTATAATCGACAACCGTGACTCAATTACCCTATTGACCCAATTAAAACAAAACAACCTGTATAAAACCGAACATGTATGGGAAAATATCTTCGTGGAATCAGACCGATTTCGCATGCAACCGTGCGACAGGCGTTTTGTGAAAAATGTTGGCAGAATGGCACGCTAATGTCAAAGTGGCACGCTAAGCTGACCGACCTATATACGGAGTGACTCCATTGAGGACAAATCTTATTAGTTTTCGGAACAAAGGCTGATAATGAGGTCTATTATTATCAAAGATGGCGGTGAATGAACGTTTGTTGATAGAAGGTTGAGCTTGAGAAAATAGTTGTTGAGTATTTACAAAGAATATATTTAATGCGCTTTATTTGTCAGATTCCTTCTTCAAACTATTATCTTTTTTAATTTGCTAAGTTACCAAACTTCTCATTAACATTCAACAAGACCCAATGGGTCCTCTACTTTAGTACATCTAGATAAAAAAAATACTAGAAATACTTATGTGGATATAAGTTTTGGTTGATATTTCCTGCATCTACGGCTACATACATTCCCATGCCTTGTCATACTATTGTTCCCTAAAATAGTTCATTTAAATTCAGGCTCGCCGCTAGACATTTATAAACTAACCGCAAATCTTCAAAATACTGCTTCAATGAAACTGCTCAGCCACCATAAAATTACCCTAGACACAATCAAAAACCGCGTAAAGAGCAGTAAACGTGTTATGTTCCCTGATCATGCCTCACATATGCCAGCACGATTTATAGCGAACCTTTTTAACCGCTATGTTGCGTATATTTAAAAAAAAAGCCTCCATAAGAAAGGGCAGTGAAATATGTTATGTATCTTTCTGAATTGTGATTGGGGTTTAGGGAGCGATAACTTCCACTTTATGACCCAATTTTTGTCGGATAAACAATGGAATTTGAAATTTTATCGCAATCACGCATCGAGGGTCGTTATCGGCACAAGCTTTTTGAATATTAATTTTGTATCGATGCTTTTTTGGTAATTATGGATTTCCGATACATTCGCCGCGATTATGCGCCTCACATACATAAACATCGGGAATGACGAAACGTGGGTTAATTACATTTTGAACTTATTCAATGGAGTTTTATGTTTATCAAAGCTTTCAAAAACAAAAGTAACTAATATAAAAGTTTGGACAAAAAGACTAGCATAAGAGTCTGTTTTGACAGATTTTTCTTACAACATATTCAAGATAAAGTTACAGTTCGCGTAGCCACAAGAAAGACTAGTTGAACTAGAAGAATAAAAGACCGTCTGCAGCTACAAACTCCGAAACACCAAAGGAACAAGCTCGAAATAAAAACAAAAGAAAACAATCATTACCATTAACACCAGCACTTTGAATTTAAAAACAACACTTGAATATTCATTCACATTCATACTCCAGGACCGCAATAAGAATAGTTGAGCCTATCTTTACTGCCGAAGGGTGCATCTGAATGTCCGAACGGGGGAACAAACCGTCTGCCCTAAGGAAATGGTACTGTCATGCAAATTTAATGATCTTCGGAACTAATTACTTCACTCCGCACACAGAAGAGATAAAGCCTCCGTGTTTGTGTATAGTTTGGAACAATCTAGACTTGAGTTAGAAACATTCTAGCGGAGTATGTTTAAGGTGTAAGTTTCGTTCGCGTAATACAGAAGTTTGTTATAGAGTAACTTAGTTTATTATTGAGTGTATGAAATGTTTGAAGTCTGGTGTGCGCCTTTGTCTATGTGTTTAAGAGTAGGGTGTTTTAACATAATCACATATAAAAAAAATTGGTTTAAAAGATAATAATGCATTATTGTGAACTGGCGATTTAATTGATTATTTTGTAGGGTGTTTATTGCATATTTTTTGGGAGAGCTCTTATGATAATCTCATTCATTTATTTCTCTAGTTCTTATTCTCAAGGCTAATTATAGATTTATAACATAGACTAATTTTAGTATCCATGATTTAATGTCAAAAATTGAAATAAAAAAACTACAATTTAATATGACATTGTCTTACAGATTTTAGTTATCTAACCTCTAAACTAGAACGTAAGTTGTATACCTAGTGTTCCTTTTTCCAAACTCAACTCTCCTCAACATTGTTTTAACACTATAACTGCGACACAATGGAGGTTTTATTGTGTTTGTTTTTACTCCTTTCCCACCACAAGCCAACCAAAATTCAGCCAGTTGCAATTGGGACAACTGGAGCATACGGGTAGAAGTAAGTTTATAAAGGATACGTGTTTTAATGCATGTGATGTATAATATTCTTAACGTAGACCGCTTTGACCTATATTATTAAAGCAAAATTAAAGCTTAAGATATTTAAAAGTTTTAAATACTATTTGTGACCAAAGCAAATTATAAATGAATTATATTATTATTATAAAGGATTATATTATTAACAAAATATTCGGTTTTAAATACAGTTTACCTGCTTGAGATTCAAATATTCAGTTATTAATACAGTTTACCTACTTACTATTACGAGTATTGATCATTCAAATCGTATTTATAAAAGGATAAAATAATAAATTAAGATTATCTTCCTTATTATTTTACACATTGCCGATAACATTTACATTAAAACATCTTCAGGGAAACATAGCTAGAGTAATTAACCATAATTAATATAAAATTTAATAAGGCACATTTAGCTCCGCACATTCTGTAAGGTTTTTGTTGAGCATTTTGTACTCAGAATATTGCTGCAATGTTTTTCCTTAAAGAATTGTTGTTTGGTAGAAATATGAAATACTGTGTACTCGCCGGGACGATGCAAAGCTTTTCTCTAGAACAACGTACAACTAAAATTAACCTAAATAACTGGGGCAGGAATAATTTATGTGTAGTCTAGAGCTACACCAAGTCTGTGACCTCCTTCAAGAATTAAAAGATATAAAATGTTAGTCTTTTCATAGTCTCCCTTAGTGGGTACTGTACAAGGAATACTTTAATTGTATAGTTTAAACAGGTCATGAATTATTATAATATAACTAACTTATAAACTATCGCGTCGCATGATGATGATTAAAACTACAACACGGGAATTAAGAAAGCAGAAAGAAAGAAAATACATTTATTTGCCAGCAAAACCGGGACCACACAACACAGATTCAATGTAAGTATTAAATAAGGACTTAAAACTAAAAATTGTGTGCCTCACGGTCGCGCCAAATAGGTCCAGTCCACTAACGCGAACACAATTATTTTTTTAAATTTTAGATTGACGTCTGGACCGACTTGCATCGGCCGTGGTCACAAGCAGACTGCTTGTAACCACAGCCGATGCAACTCGGTGTGTTCGTGTTAATTCCCGTGTTGTAGTGTTTTTTTTTTAATCTTTATTTAATTTGGGGTTTTTATTCACACGAATACTTCAACCCCATCATTCCATATACATTCTACAAACATAAACAGACACTTAATTTAATATGTAAAATAAATCCTAATCAATGGACTTTATAATAATAATAATTTTTATTTCAGACATTAAAATATCCATAGTGTTAGTGTACAGTAATCTAAACCTATGTTAGTATTTTATTTTACATTTGGCCGTATGAATATTGTCCCAATGTTTCCACATGGGACTTTCTAATTTTTCAGCAATGATTTTCAGAAGGGTGTTGGCGCTGCCTCTCACCCTGCACATCAATGATGCTGATCTTTTTCTAATGATGGCTTGAAAGCCATCTACTTTGGCATCCGCAAACATGGCTGATGCACTACAGTACCGAGGCAGCCCCAACAGCATCCTGAAAGCATTGTTATATTGCACACGCAGGTTATTGACGACTCCCTGCGAACAGCTGAACCATAGGTTGCAGGTGTAGAAGGATTGGCAGTAAGCCTGAAACAGTGTCGCCTTTACTATATCTGAGCACCTTGCAAACCTACGTGCCAGCATATTGCCACGAACCGTCAGTCCCCTGCGTTCTCTTTCAATGTCCATTGCATCCGACAGATCTTCACTAATTACATGCCCAAGGTACTTAAACTGAGTGACCCTACTTAAAAGAACGCCATCTAATACTACGGGTGGTACACAAGAAGGGCTCTTTTGTCCCACCCGGAATACCAGTAGCTCACTCTTCTTGACATTATATACGAGTCCATGTGACTTCGCATAATTCTCACATACATTCAGCAGTTTACGCAACGCACTGACTGATGGACTCAACAACACCATGTCATCAGCATAACTTATATTATTGACCATTTGACCGTCAATTGAGCACCCCACTCTGGTGTCGTTGAGGTCAGCAATCAGCTGGTTCATGTAAATATTGAAAAGAGTGGGAGAACTCAATCCACCCTGTCTTACTCCACACTCGAGCTTATATTCTTTAGACAATGAGCACTTCCACTTAACAGCATTTGTCTGCTGCTGATACCAATATTTAAGTAGGTTGGTAACACCATCAGGGAGGCCAGTAGCTTTAAGTTTCTCCCACAGCTTTTCATATACGACTAAGTCGAAGGCCCTGGAGAGATCCAAGAAGGCGGCATACACCGGGGTTTTGCGATCCGTATAGTACCTGACGGTGTGTTTTAGGACAAGTATCGCACTCTCCGTAGAAAGGCCTGGTCTGAACCCGAATTGAGCATCCTCTAATTTTGCATACCTATTGAGATAACCGTTCAACACACCGTCAAGCACCTTTGCGGTTATAGTAGCTAACGTAATAGGTCTATAGTTGTTAATGTCACTGACGTCACCTGTTTTATTTTTTACGATAGGTACTACAACCGCCTTTACCATATCTTTAGGCAAGTAACCATGCCTTATACAAAAGGTAAACAGCATACCTAGCAACCTATTTAGGTGTGGGCCCGCCAGTTTCAAGTGTTCAACACTCAGTCCATCATGTCCGGGTGATTTACCCCGGCTCATGTTCTTAATAACGTTAGCCACATCCTTGGCAGTAATTTTATCAGGAGTTTCAGTTGTGGAGTCATTAGCAGTAAACACCTGATCCTGGACGGGTATCTGCGATTTTACTCTAAAGTGATCTCGAAACAGGTTTGCAATGTCATCATCATCAACTTTCCCCTGTACACTCACAGGGAGACTCGGCCTTGGATTAAGTCTATTTGTGTGTTTCCAAAATGTATTGAAATACTTGTTTTTATAGTGAGTAGCTAGTACATCCATTCGAGTTTGTTCGCGGTTTTTCTGTTTTTTTTTATCAACTGACATAATCTTTTTGCAACATCTGAGTGTTGTAGTTTTAATTATTATATTATTTGAGGCTTATACCTTGGACTAAGTAAGAGCTGATGGGAGCTAAAAATGAATCTTCGTTGGAAATTGGTTAGCTGAAATATGTTATTATGACGTTGTAGCTTAGTGATCAGAATTCTGCTGTACGGTTGCGAAATTATCCAATGACTTGGAGATACCGATATCCAGAGTGTTCTGGAGTGGAGACTATGACTCGGTAAACATAGTGTACGTCCTCCAGCTAGGTGGGGTGACGTTATATGCAAAATGGCTCGCAGCGCCTGGAAGTGGAAGGCCGAAGATCGAGCTCAGTGGCGTGCCATAGGAGAGGCCTATGTCCAACAGTGGACTGAGATAGGCTGATTGTGATGATCATGACGATAATATACAATATCCTTAAGGTTACACCAGTAAAGTTTTCTGAACCTTAAGAATTAGTGACAGACATACATATATCCAAGACACACTTAGCGTTCAGATGGCATTAAAAAGTAAAATAACAATGCTGTCGACATACAAATACGCGGTAGCTATTTTGTTCCCAATTCCCACATACGTCATAACAGTGTTCTAAAAAACATGAATTAAAATTGCACACCGTTACAAAAAGTGGTGATATTCAAAAGTTTCGCTCAGATGACTCTCAATATTGCAACGTGACCACAAATAGGTCACCCGTACATTGTCATTGTTGCAACTTTCCCAACAATAGCTAAATGGAACTGTTGTCAGCCCCCGGCTTTGTCCGATGTCTACTCGATGCAGATCTATGGCTTCCGTTCAATGTTGGTTTCAAAAGAAAATAATACGACAGAAAATATTGTGGAGTAGTTTATTTTTAGCTTTTCTCACATAAATGTTGTCAATGTATTTTGTGGGACGTTACTTTACCTGGATTATATTAGACTCGTTGTATGATAGATCAGACTACATGATATTTAAAATATTTACAGCTCTAGATGTCCTGTGAAGAGATAAGGTGCTACTTTAATTAATTATTATTATATCTTTAATTATGTCGGCATGATCTATATAAAAAGATTGATGATGCTTGCCCGTCAACGGCCCTAGACAATTAACAAAACGCTATAAAAAGAAAAACAAATAAAGACGTAAATATATGGGATTGAAACCTGTACAGAAAACAAAAGACAGTCGCAGCACAACTAATCAGAAAATCAGACGTTGCGGAACACGTATAACAGTTTTCCAATTCCCGCCTTGTATCTAAGGAAATTTCTTGCCTCACGATACAGATAGCAAGGCTTGCATGTGCCCAGCTACTAACATTACCAGCAGTCGCAGGGTTACAACCAATCGATGGCTGAACTCGATTGATAACGAAATGGTACTGATAAATCAATACGATTAAATACTGGCTTATTGGTGTCGAATCTTGAATGATTCTAAATTATTTTGGACTTTATTTAATATAATAAGGATTGAATTTCATTATTGCACCTTGCTTTACAAACTTGGTTGATGCTACAGAACGCAGCTTTGAGCGATTTAACTTACAAGAGTATTTGATAGAAATCTATGTCCAAAAAGTCTAACCCTGATAGCGCAAAAGACAAGATTGAAAAAGATTCTAACTAAGTAACATTTTAAACTTCATAAAATGTAGATACAATTAATGTATTGGTAAAACACATTAATCAATCTATTTATATCTATGATTTACTGCTTAATTTAGCGATTCATCCAAATTTCTTCGGTAAGCAAAACATTTCAAATTAACGCAATATTTGAATATTTTCGATATTAATAAACGTTATCGCTGGCTCACAGACTCCGAGTATTTTATCTCTGAAATAAACACATCCGCGCCATTTTATATTATATTTGTTTGGTATATAAATATCATCATCAGCCGTAAGGCGTCCACTGTTGAACGAAGGCCTCCTCCTTTTAGAAGGGGGGTGTTGCCATAATCCCCACGCTTGGCAAGCGGCTTGGGGATCGCAGTGTTGGTGGTCAAGTTACAGAAGACGCTGCTGCCCATCTTCTGGATTTTCCCTTAGTCGCCTCTTACGACACCCACGGGAGGAGAGGGGGTGGTCAATTCTAGGCCGGATACCACACGGCAAAAAAATATACCCTTCAATAATTTTGAATTTGATTTAGGGTTAATAATTTGTATGATGCGATCGACTAATTGACTTGTCAATTGGAATTTAAAGTTAAGTGATAAATTACGCAAGCTGAAGTACGATGTTATTCTTCTGAAATGATTGCTAACTTTATGATGTACAAATTAATAGAAAGAAAATTAAATAAATGTATTTTACATCGTCATAATGTTTGTCGGGAATGTTCCAAAACACGTTACAGGTAAAAAAGAACAAAACCGTAAATTCCATAAATTTTAATTTCCATGAAATAAATTCAACGAATACGTAAAAAAGTTGGTGACAAAATACAACGGCTTTTATTGTTGGTCCCAACGTTATGTTGAAAGGACACGTAAATTATTACGATACAAACGTACTATGAAACTTTACAAATGGTTATAACGTAGCGTCATCGTCAATAATTCAGCAAAATGGCAGTATCGTCAAACAACTGGCGGAAA
Source organism: Abrostola tripartita (assembly GCA_905340225.1). Lineage (NCBI taxonomy): Eukaryota > Metazoa > Arthropoda > Insecta > Lepidoptera > Noctuidae > Abrostola > Abrostola tripartita. The sequence continues at coordinate 5,009,760 of HG996493.1, read as the reverse complement.
TAAAAGGAAACATCGTAAGGGAGTACGGTTTACGCAAATAAATGAAAATTCATCCGAGCAAACAATGGCGGGATCTTGTGCTCGTTCGTATGAAAGTAAACATCTTATAGCAGCCCCTTAAAATGGCTTTCAATGGTATTAACATTGTCGTGGAGTATCGTACGTTAGATTAGGGAGGTAAATTTTCATTTGTGACTACGTTCAACTCTCATGGAAAATGTTTGTAGGTTCGTTAAAATTTAACTTATTATAATGTTCAATCTGTATGTATGTATGTAGGCTGTAGGTATGTATGTAGATTAAATGTATAGACCTACATATTATCAATACCTAACTTTAAAAAGAAGAATTCCAGAATTCATATCATACACATAATTTATCCCGTTCGTGAATCAAAGCTATCTTTTAAAAAATGAAGCTAAAATTAACAATAATAAGCTCAACATGATTTACCTTTTCAGCAGTTTTCATAAACTTTAAGAGCAGAGTTTTGTGAACACAAACACAATAGACATACCTAACTGAGAACAATAAAAGACGCATTAGCACCTTGTCAATACTTTGCACCAATCGCGGCCAAAAAATATGGCCACTTACGAAGTTTAAGATTCCCCCCTATTATTATTTAACGCTTAAAAGCGCAAAAACAAGCATAATCGCCTTTGTGCTAAGACTTATTGCCGTGAAAGCTTTTACAACCTTTTAAAGCGGACTTTTATAATAAAAACCGCAACATTCGAATTATTTATTGTTTCCATTTGCAATTTTCCCGCGTTTTAGATATTCAAAGATGGAGACTTTGCTACGTAACAATACCGGCGTTTACGATCGCAGACGACTTGATCTAGTCGTTTGTTCGAAATACTGGTTTCAATGCTTCAGCTTCGGAGTATTTTCTTTTTGATTTTCTGAGTTTTCCTCGTGTATTTTCACCTGAGCTTTTATCGGAGAATGGATTTTAGGCATCGTTCACTGGTTTTATCGTTTGTGCGTGAACGTGTCCTAAAGCGATATCATGTGGTTTAATACACAACAATATTCAAGTTATGTGTTTGTTGTTACTGTTACGGAAATAATTTACCTACTGCAACTTGACGTTGATAATAATTTATATTATCAGAAATTGTGTAGAATTTTTCTGGCTACACAAAGGAATCACTGTTAACATAATACATTGACTTACTCATAACCCGTTAAACTGGTTTGCTTTCTGGACACATTTATTTTTATTAAAATAGCACCAAAATAAACCAAACTCTGAGGTTTCTTCACCGATGTTATAGCCTCCTAATTACAGCCGCATATAGACGTCCATTTCATTCTCTTTTAAAAGTAAAACAAAAACTCTGGGCAAGAATGAATGCTTCTTATTTATTGTAAATAAAACCAAATTGGTAGGTGCAACACGTCCTTATTTCATCGCGAGGCAATTTAACGCCACGTCGTCGCAAGCCTCCTGTGTAATTCGTTCGCGACATGCAAATATGCCTAACGCGACACTGAAAAATGTCATTCATTACTTTATTGAAACGATATATTGCGTTATTTACTTATAAGATAACAAATCACTACTTTTTACATAAAATTAAGCAGTTCCGACAAAATGTAGATGTTCATTTTCGCGTAGATGAAGCGAAATATATTTCTTGTAAAGCTTAGTTTTAATCAAGACACATTAAATTTAAAGAACAAGCACATGAGATCGTGAGACTACATTGCATCTTAACATAAACTAACATAATTATTAACACTGAATAAAATAACATTGAACTCACTGAAACAATATTGCTACAGATTAACATTCCAACCAAGATCAACAATAGACAAACATATTGCTACGAAATTTCAACCATTACCTCTCAATTAGTTTAGTTAAGTCGACTACACCCCACGTTGCAAGCATCCGCGCATAAATTAGTCTTGTTAAGTGCAGTACAGGAATTTAATCCTCATATTTCGTCTGCACCCGGTTCGGCATATCTTTTCAGGTCTAAAATGAATTGTACATGAGATTGATCATACAAACCAATATGAACGTTATCATATACACCCAAACTTCAAATTTGCTTGAGAGACAGAGTTTTCTATTTCATTTGCTGTCCAATATCTCGATCAAAGTCGGTTAAAGGATCGTCGAAGAAGGAGGAAGGATAAGGAGGAGGTCATCGAAGAAGGAGGAGTCGTTTGAAACTGTAAGTCTTGGACTTAAAGTTAGTTTTGGGGTGTAACTTGCAAGGTTTTAATCCCATTTAGAATTATCCAGCTGTATGTTTAATGGTGCTCATTACTTGGTGAATGAAATCGGATTACCAGACGGCAACTAAGCCTGATCTCTGACTAAAACATGAAGGGGTTTTAATTTTGAATGTGTAATAATCAAAGTTTTTAGGGTGTTTTAGAGATCAATACTTGGTTTAACAAGGAGTTAACATTGCTTTCAGTTGAACAATGCTTAAGGCTCAATTGAAAGAGTGACCAAAATCTGTTTAGGTAGACAAACATAGACATAATTTGCTTACAAATAATTTATATAAAGTTATTGCACGGCATTTTGATCGCCGCGCATAGAATAGATAGATATGAGAACATTAGTTTAAGCGTGACGTTATTTTATATCCCGTAGTTTTGTTAGGAACTATCTTCTTCGTGAATGTAAGACAAATTTCAGTCAGCATTTATTTACAAATGTGTTCATAGAGCCATTAACGATGTTATTATTGTTTTCGGAATATCGTATTATTTTCACGTTTCTCTCTGCCGTCCGTTTGCACATAAACAGAGCGGTAATCTTTATAATCGTCTCACGTCTATCAAATGAAAATCCTCAGCTTTTATTGTTTACTGCCTTTTATACGATAGGGAGTTGAAAATGTTTTTTCTGTTTGCGAGTATTGGGACAACGAATTAGGAACACTTCACGACAGTCGATGTCATTTTCGATACTTTTAGACATTATGACATAATAAGTTTTACATTATTCTTTCTTCTAAATTGCTGGGCCCGTCAGGGTCCATGCTGATCTGAATATTTGTTTAAAAAACTTTAAGTACATTAGGTATACCCCTATCACTTAGACTAAAAGTGAGTCAAATACGAATATTTATATCGGTGTGTGATGTGCATCCTCCGGTACAGAAAAGTTTTTGGTAAATAATGGTATCATGATGGTTTAATATTATAAAGTATATTTAATTATTAACTAAACAATTAAACATTCATAGATTACAGTAATAATATAGTTCTATAGATTAACAACTAACTAACTTAATTGTTAGGTACGGTCAGCAACAATTAAAGAAACTTTATGTAAAATAATATAATTGAAAGAAAATATCAATTCAAATTATCATAGTCTTAAGAGTCCATGTCCATATTAATGATCTGAGAATGTTAAGACTTTTTACTCTTTTAGTAGGTATGTAACAAATTGTTCTTCAATTAATCCTATGTTTATTTTATTTTTAATGTTTACCTACTTTTGTTGTTGAGTGTACTTACAGTCAAGAACGAAAGTAGCTGAACAATTACAAGTGAGACTATAACTTGAACTTATGTGTATTTCTCATAATTATTTGACTAACTTGTTAAACTATTTCTGTTGCTGACAGTACGTCTTCATGGTACATTAATTCACCTGAATGATAACTTAATAGAAACCCCTACCACTCCCTCACATTAAGTCCGTAATTAATTCAACAGAAAGTCGATCCAGTCCCGTGACGCGCACGAACGAAACATCTTCAATAAAACTACTCCACAAAACAAACGAGATCTACCTACATTACCGCATAATCCTCGGAAACTTCCGAATAGAAACGTGGATGGTGAAGCCTCTTTGTATAATACTAGTTGTAATTTCCTCGCAGACGAGCCTTGCGACAATCCCGACTTATCTTTGTTTCTTGACAACACTTTCCCTTGGGCCTGTACCCACTAACAAACTTACGTACACACCCCTAATAAACCTTAAACAAATTACGTAAAGTCCATTTTCGTTTGTCACAGTTTCGTATATACCTTTGCCAAGACATAGCCTGGATTTATAGCACAACTTCACAACTCTTGTAGTCGCTTTCATTTCACACACTAGTAAGTAAACTGGTTTGTTTGTGCTCTTATTGTGTTTTGTTAATATTTCACGACCCTTGACGGTTAACGTCAAGAGACTTAATTAGGCCATTTACATTTAAAAGGGATAGCCTTTTGTTTCTGCTTTATCTTTGTTAGACGGTAATGAAGGGGTAAAAAGTCTTACTCTATTGAAACGCCATTAGTTCGATTTTAACTTGATCCTATTAAATTATAACTGAATCTCTCCCCTGTTACAAACGAGAATACGTAAAAGGGTAGTTAGTAACTTAACCTTTGGAAAGTTCGTTAAAAACTCATTAATAATTAGTATCGTTATAGGTACATAATTAACTTTTAGTTTATATTTTTAAAATTTATTAGGAAAAACTTATAAAACACCTATATTAAGTATACATTACCGGTGCCTGAATTCTATATCATTTGAACAGTACAGTACCACTGAAAGCAGAACCAATTAGAGTTCCAAAACAAATGAGTGCAATCCTTCTAAATTAAAAAATCAGAACGGCGAGAGCCCGCCATTTTCTCGTCCGCCGCGTAAATTAGCTCGGTATATGCGGACTATCGCGGTTGTCCTAATGCCTGTAATGTATGAGTGACTCCCGCTGCGAGAGACATATAAATTGCACACGAATGTACCGCAGCAGCCCCGTGTTTTAATAGAAATTGTCAGGATGCAGTTGTGAGAGAATTCCTGGTTTCCTTTGCAGACATTCGGTGTTGCTCCGAGAGATACGACTGTTTTCGACTTTATGCACATATATCTGCTATGAACTGAGTTCGGATTGGTGCTGTATGGTCTGTACGCGAATGTGAGAAGTTTAAAAATAAAGCTTTCCGATTCTTCAAGTCAGAGTTTGAAGAAAATAAAACCGTGGATTTAATATGCATGCATACTGGATTTGTTTGAAAAGTTTAAGTATTTTTCATTTGGATCTTAACGAGTTCCGAAACAAACTTTTTTTATAAAGTTGATTTTTTTATTGGTTAAAGACAGTAATTCCTAAAGATAGAGAATTAGAAATAGTAAAAATGAACAGAACATTCCATCTTCTAAGCTTCCACCGCCGTTGCTAATTTACTTCGAGCCCCTGTTTAGTAATTACATTTTAATATCAAATTTTTCTTTGACTTATGACGTCCCTAAATCACCCGTCCAACGTCTGCTTACTAAAACAAAGACATCACGTGCCAAAAGATGATAAAATAAATTGTGAACATCCCCCCATTACGGAGCTAATGTGCTGTATCTCGAAAGCTAGGGAATAAAAGATCCGTCGATTAGAAACTTTATGTTTGCAATTTTCCGGAGTCCCCCCGGAGCCTTGAGAACCTTGAAGATGTGCGTACGTACTACGGGAACTCGAATGTAGCTATTGTAGGAGAAGAAATTACATTTTTTTAACATCGGAAACTAAAAAAAAGGCTGGTTTAACTACAACTGAATTTTATACTTAGTTTGAAAACCATATTATAAAAACTTTAGTAGTTAGGTAGGTGTGCTACAAAAAGAAGTTTATATTAATGTCAAGTTCGATTCTACAGTAAATCGGATTATTTCCTTCGATCCTAACCTCGAAACACAGCGAACACATTAAACTTTTAATTATTAAAAAAAGCTTTTATCCGATTTCAATTTAAAAATTGCAGTCATTTGATTTATGAGTCAAAAACCAATAATTATTTACACGATCTAAGGGTCGCGCATGGAATGACTGGGGTTTTAATTAAAAAACCCATAGCAACTTGGGGTTTGGAATTGTGCTCGATAAATGACATGGAACTCGCCCTTCAGAATATGGATAGACTTAATTTCACGATCTGTAAAATGTAAGCACATTAACAGTTTGAAAGCAGTTCAGGTAATATGAAATTAAACATGATTAAATACTAACTCTCTCCCAATACTTCGCCCGCGTGTACAATTTCATCGCGGCCTCAAAAACACAACGAAAATTCCCCAGGCTTCAAACTATATTCATACGTCATTTTGGCAACATCATTTCTAGTCCATCATTTCTAGTCGTGATAATATAACAAACGAACAGAGAGATTTACTTCTGCATTCAAAATAGTAACAAAAACAATAAGACAGAAGTCTCCAAATACAAACGCATACTGCAAAGGGCATCGGAGCGAGACGAACTTACAGTACGTAATAGGTACAGTGAAGTCAGGAAATAGACTCAATTACCTACGTATCGATTGAACATTAATCTGATACCACAATCAGGGGGTCCATAAACGTGAAAAACTGGTTTAATCTGGTTTTAATCGCTTAAATAACGAATGGAAACATAAAAGGAATGAAATAATGAGGATGTATGCGTTAACGAAGCTGAAAGAAGTTGGTCTTTGATGCTGTAATACAAGCTTCATTCCATTGTGTTGATGATCATTCACATCAAAATATGGAAGAAACGTACTCGTAAGTAAGATGGTAGGTAGGTTACTTAGGTTTACTTCAGATTTTTATCATTAAACAATTTTTTTTTAATATTTGGTTTATGTTACTTTGTTGTTAATTACAATTGTTTTATTGTTGGTAATTACATAGCATGAATCCTGTATTCCCCTAAGGGGTAGATACAGAGGTGTAAAATACCTACACCCATTCGCCAGATATGTTATAGGTCCCCGTGTAATTAGGGGCGAGGAATGTAGGTATCATATTATCAACCCCTGTTTAATCTATAAATGATATAAACATCAAATAAATGTTCATTACTTTAACATAACTAAATTCCGCTTAACCTTATACCCTTACATACCTAATACTCGATTGGTCGTTTAGTTAGATGTGCATACAATTTGGCCCAAGTCAAATCATCTATTACACGGATCAAAGGGCTCTCCACGTGGCTAGGAGTTATTGATCCATAGAGGTAGGCTTACTGCAAAGGTATGTATCTACATCTGTTCCATACATACCTAGTCTAGTAATCTACAGGTGAATATAATAATATTGGAGCATACAGGAGCGCACGTGAGTGGGTTATGGCCACTACTCAAGAGAAATAATTGTGTTGAGAGAGCTTAATCCTATTAATGATAAGTATGACGAATGCAGCTTTAAATTAATTGATTTGTTTGAATATTTTATGGCTTTCAAATAAAACATTTATAGCTGATTAGATAGCGACCTTAGCTATATTAGCAACTAACTTCTCAATTAGCGTTTAATGTTACTTTTGGTAACCTTAAGCAAGATTAAATTTAAATTCAATAGTTTTATCTCATTATGAAAAACGCAGGCGGTGTCCTTAATTACATTTTCGGTCTCAACCACAATACCGCAAAAAAACAAACACTTTACCGCGCCGCATTCAGCAAAAAGGAACAAACAGACGACACGGCAATACAGGAACAATTATCTTAAAACCGTTCTCTATGAATAATTATAAAAATAAATCTCAAAAAGTGTTAAAACGACCGCCTTTTTTAGAGGCATCGTACCACTTAAATTAAAAATCGTGGAAATTGACGGGCGCACTGAAAACATATAAATCTGAAGGCTAGCGGAAAATTAAAAAGGTTCCCGAGGCGGTGAAGCGAAGCCAGTGTCGTTTGGCACACCGTCGAACCGGGAATAATCAACCAATCTCTCATTACTTTACACAGCATCAGTCTTTTTGATTTGAAATCCCAGCAGACGTCTCTTTGTCAAAGGACCTTTATAAAATTAATTGATGAGCGCGTTGAAAACGAAGTGCGCAATTTAAGAGCTGAGAATTATTTTCTTCCTGTATATTTAGTTTGCTCCTTTTCCGTGGATTGGAGGACCTGGAAACCAACGTCATCATCTAGTGTTGCAGTGACGGCATACGTGTAATTCATATTAGCAAAAGTTCTCCAAGTATTGTTGAAAAAAATAAAAAGGTTTTTTAAACATTTTATTTCAGCTAGAATAAAATAGTACCGTGTGACTGTAGATAATAAAGTTCTTATAGGAAGTCTAATACTAAAAGTGGACTTCTCAATGCTCACAAAGGTACTTAGCAAGTCGTTACACTAACGCGCCATTTCTTCAAATTCCCGATACCCGTACAATCGTTTTGGTTAACGATGCACTAATGCGTTTGCACTGTTCCCATTACCAGGAGGCCACTCGACCTCTCATTAATAACACTCGATTAATATTAACTTACATGTAGGTACTAGTAATGTACTATTTCATTAAGTGTAATGTATGTCTTAAATTGTGGTTACGATAGCCATTGTTTTGTAGTAGAAAATTAAGTGCGGACTACCTAATAGCACGGGCTAACTCAACCAATGCTTTTTGTAACAATCATGTTTTACTATCAATATAAAATCCAACTTAATTATCTACCACAGACAGAATCAAGTCTCCACCATAAAGAACACATAAATACAAATATATCGTTTCGTTTAAACTAACAAACGTATTCCGTCAGCAAAATATTAGTCTACATAAAATGCATTGTGGAGTACCGCACATTTTCAACAACTATAAAATAAATCTGACGTAACAGCACCTATAAACATTCAAAAGCAATTTATTCTCCTCAATGCGATGTGAACTAAAGCTTGTATCCCTTCATAAAGAATTCTAAACGTGCATTCTCGCATTACGCCATCTTGAGATTTATGGCAACCCGCTGTCCGCCATATTGTTCCAAATTTAAAAATATTTATTTTCCTGCCGAACCCTATAGCCTTCGTATCTGAATTGTTGTTACGATAAGCCTTGAGTGGACGTTGGAGACTTGGTCAGAAATTTATTTGATCGGCCCGCATGCTCGGTACTCTTTGTGGTTTATTACCAGTCGTATGTTTACAATACAATACAATTTTGGCCGTGTGGTATCCGGCCTAGAATTGACCACCCCCTTTCCTCCCGTGGGTGTCGTAAGAGGCGACTAAGGGAAAACCCGGAAGATGGGCAGCAGCGTCTTCTGTAACTTGACCACCAACACTGCGATCCCCAAGCCGCTTGCCAAGCGTGGGGATTATGGCAACACCCCCCTTCTAAAAGGAGGAGGCCTTCGTTCAACAGTGGACGCCTTACGGCTGATGATGATGATGATGTTTACAAAATGAAACTAGGGTACAGTAATTTGCTTAAACTTTATGAAGAAAATACCCTTTTTTCAGGGATCCCATATTTCTTTCATAGTTGTATTTCTACTGTTGAAACAAATAATTTTCAAGGTGTAATAAGATCACTATATAATCGAACCATTGATTCTTTTTATTCACGTTTAATCCAAATCAAACTCTATCTAAAGCTAGCACAAATAAAATGTATTTGCCTAACATTTCGATGGTAGGAATTTATCACAAAAAAACGCAAAGACAGATTCGCTGTTCGAAACATATAAATTTAAAACGTAGCGGAAAATTAAAACGGCACCCGCGGTGAGGAAACGCCTGAAAATAATGTTATATACAATACAACCAAACAAACATTATAAAAAATACAATATTGCCATGAAAAATGGCACCAAGACACTTTTAAATTTATCACACACAATATTGGGCTTACTGGGATGGTTATCGTTTTTATTTATTTCCGTAAATAACATTACGGTGGATTTTTTTATAGACAATGTGCAATATTATAATTTAACACGTAATATAAAAAAAAAAATTCCGAGAACATTGCCAGGCAGATTGGAATGCCAATGTCATCCATGTAACTTAG